>CM050449.1:67691888-70396055 GCA_027563935.2 Costus lasius
TACCCAAGTCATCGGAATAAATGTCGCCATCGACAAGCTCAAACTATGATAAGGAATAAGAGTATCCATGTCCCTTTGCTAGGCTGATCGTCCAAGTTGGACAAGCGTGTCACAGTTGTATATTCCAACAACAATGGTAATGACTAAATCAGGCTAAACTTGAGTGTGGCCACACGCTTTCAGTCATGCATCATCTAGGGGCCCATGGACATCAAGCTTCCCCGTAGGGAAGGGGCAAATCCTCTATCGGCAAGATGAACCTCTCGTATTGCTTAAGATATACCTAATGACAACCGTTATAACCTCCCTGTTACGGCGAGGTGTTAGGTTGTATCAAAGTACATCCTTTACAACACAAAGATACAATCTTTCTCAAGTCAAAGGATAGATACAACTCTATCACTGTGAGATTCTTCTTGAGACACTAAGAAGAACTCTCCCGGCGGGTCGGTCCAGCATATCTCCCTTGATACACCCTTATGCCTGCATTGAGCAACCCGTGCTAACCAGCGCATAAACGAGTTTCACCCGTACCATAGCTGTCCCCTATCCACTAGGGTACTTAACTCGGGACATAAGCAAACTGAGATAGTAATATCTCGAGGGACATCATCATGTAAACATACATATACGCAGATGTATAATAAACCATGACAACGACAATGCTAGGATATCTATAAATATCAATGTATGTAGTACATATGTCTAGACCAAAAGATAGGTCTTAGGGCATAACACTAACAGTAGATCCTCACGCCTAGAATATAGGTGGCCTCCCCTAAGTCTTGCATCTCGAAACACTTTCCCAACTATGTCTTCACTGAAGGGGACGAAACCCTAGATCAGGCGCATAAAAAAACTTCTTGGGCGAAAACAAGGGTTTCTTGCGGATCGTATAATATGAACATATGATTAACTTTAAAGCTTGCATAGATCAAGACAAGATCTTACCATGGCCATTGTTTGGATGGCGACTTGGAAGATGTAAGAGAGCGAGCGGCTCTCCTCCAAAGTAGTCACACACAAGATGGCGATGGCTTCCTCCCTTGTGTTCTTTGTGCTAGCAAAGATCTCCAAGGTATCCCTTTCGCGTGAAGGAGATGAGATGTCTTCTTGGCTGGTCGAACAAACTTTCACACTCGTGGAGGCGAGACACACACGAGGAGAAGAGGCAAGAGAGAGAGGTGTTTCTTCGGTTACGTGGGGGTTTCTAATTAGAATTCATGACTTCCAAATATAGTAAGCCATAACCTATGCGTTCATGCGTTAATGAACCAACCGAAAAACTTGTTGGGGTATGCCCTTAAGGCTAATGTTTGAGGCCTTGGGATTGTATCAGTATCATGTATAAACTTTTATGTTTATAAAGGCATGGTTGTTATTCAGGTTGTTACATTGTCTGCTGCAATAAGTGTACTTCTGAATAATGTCTCAGTACTGTTCAGCTAGGCTGACATGTAGTAAAGTCCTTAGTCGATATATCTTGGTGAACATGAGACAGCCTTGATATGGTTAAGACTAATATGTGTTCTAATCTTATAGGATGCTTCGAGCATGGAATAAGATGTAGACTCATGGGTACATTGGATGTACTGGACAGACCCTACTAGGTTATTCAATTGCTTGTCACAATGTGAATAATCCTTGAATGCGACAAGTGGCACATTTCCTCTGACTTGAGATCACTTGTGTTTTCTAAATGATGATTGTCATTGTTTTGAGGTACTTCAATATCATTTGAAACATAATGATTATAGACTATCTTGGATGGTGAGCTTGAGTCAGGTTAGGGCACTAGTGATAGACATAGGATTGCCGTCTCCTTGTTTAAGGAGTGTGATGTTCTAAAGGGGCCCCCTGGATGAGATGATTGAGAAAAGAGTATGGCCATACCCAGGTGACTATGTTCATCTGATCTAATCATGCTCATCATATTGGAGTTACAAGCTTGACACGCTTGTCCAATAAGAACATCCAGTGGCAAAGGAAAATTGCATGCCTTGTGAATTGGATTCACACTTGTGCTGTGGTTTGGGTGTAGTCTTGGAAGAATCTTTCCTTTATATCGGGAGACAGTGATGTGTTGCTAGATACCCCTCACTGATCGTGATAACGTGAATTATCATTACCGACATTTAAAGGAAACCCTCAGGGTCGCACAATTTGATGATATGGCTTACTTAAGTCAGATCGTGTGGACTGAATTATTCAGGTTCAGTTTAAAGGGATTTAATCTCTGATTGTAAGTGAGATCTGGTCTGATCATGTTTGATTGATTAGGGCTTGAGATCGGTAAGCTTCGATTGAGAGAATGGATGCTGGATCGGTGAGATCAGGAGTATCAAGAGATCGACGGTCAGATCAAGAGCCTTAGGGTTTATTGTGGTCTGGACTGATTGCTTGGTTTGTTTGGTTATTGAACCAAATCGATTTGAACCAGCTCATTGGTTGAGCGCATGGTTCAATCTAAGAGGAGTTTGCGATTGGGTAAACCCATGATCGCATTTGGAGGTGAGGCTTTCTATTTTTAGAAAGCATGATCACTTACGTGACCACGCCTCATGAAACTTGCCTCTTCACGCCTTTGTCGCCAACTTGAGTATTCGGCACTTGCATTCTCGTGTGGAGAAGTGTAGACGACAAGAGGAAATATTCGGCCAAGCAAGGTGATCTCTCCCTTTTCATTCGGCAAGACAATCTTGGAGCCTTGCTAGCACAAGGAGCACTAAGGAAGAGTAGGCGACATCAATTGTGTGCATCACCTTAGGAGAAGGAGCATTTGCGCCTTTCCTTCCAAGACACCATCTAAGCGATGGCAATGGTAAGAATCGCTTCTCATTGAAAGTTGAATATATTACATGCTATGCGATCCTTTTAGAAACCCTAGATTCCGCTAGAGTTTTTGTTGCGCCTCCTATTAGGGTTTCGCCCCCCCTTGTGGGGACCCCCTTTCAATTGGTATCAGAGCCGGTTATTGCATGATAATATGTTTGCTTTCTTTGTGATCCTATGTATAGATCTATAAGTTACATGCGATAGTTGTGGTTGGCGAATTTTACATGCTTGATAGAGATGTTTTTTCTCCTTGGCGCATGTTTCTTGTTGGCGAATATTGTATGTTTTCTCAAAAACTTATATTACATGCGAGACTCATTATAGATTTAAGGCCCTGCTTTAAACCCTTAGACGGGTTATTAGGGTTGAAGTCATCCCCTAGGTTAGATCCAGACAGTCTGATCAGACCATCTGACAGCCTTGATGGGTTGAACAGATAGCACCTGTGCGATAGCACCTGGTGGCTATAGGTCGACTGCAGACAGGCGTGTAGCGATGTTTGATTGAGATGACTAGTGAACACACATGAGTTAGGCCCGGGGTCACACCCGCTTGCCAGATCTCATGAGGGTTGTTCGGCCCTGGCGCATGCATGGTTGACCTTTTGGTCGACTCAAGTCAGTTAGGACTTGGTGCATGCAAGGGCAGTGGATCTGACTAGGTTGGATGAGTGGATCCCTAGTAATGGACCGTTGTAAGGTTGTAGGGCAAATAAGGAAATTAAAATTGATGCCTATGGGGTTTTCAAAATTTAATTTTCATGATTGGATCACATGTTGATTGATGCCTATGTTTGTTTATTTATTCTTATGTGGGCTGCCCATGTTAAATGTGTGCTGTGCTGGGGCCTGCGTGCCTGTATTAAAGTTGTAAATTAATTATTGTGATCTGCGTATCACATTGTATTTAATTTATAAAGTGTAATTGACCTGCGTGTCAATCTTGTCTAGATAGATTAATTTGTAAGTTAATTAGACAAGAGCACAGAGCACACTTGGCAGAGGCGCATGCCTTCTGACGCGAAACCTCACTGTTCTGATTATCGTTGGAGCCGTGTTGTACCCACTCAGTGGGCACGTCCATCTATCTTTAGACGGTGCGGGATTACACCTGCGTGTTACAGAGAAGGGATTTATCGCTTCTCGTTGCTCAGCATAGCACGTGGTGGTCCAGGGAGTAGGTCGGGTCAGCTTGGCCATGCAGGCTACATATGTGGCGCATATGGTAGCACATGGAGGCAGCCATCTGTGGGGTCAGAGACTGTGTTGTACCAACTCAGTTGGCACAGTCGGCTGGATTGCCCAGATGAAGGGGAATCGCACGGGTTGGCGATTGGCTGGGACAGCCTACCAGAGATTAGTGCTTGTACTCTCTGTGCATCTTATCTCGCCTGAGCGGGACGCGGAGACCAAGTATGAAATCTGGATCCCATCTCACTAAAAGAGTTCTACTCTTTCGGACTGTTTTGCTGGATTTTTCAGCCGGATAAAATAGTGAGAAAAAGAATCCTTCTTAAGTCCTGATTGATTCTTGACATTGATACTGACCTTGCTGTTCTTGCATTGTTGTAGATACCTACAGCAACGAACACCATGAACTTCAATGTGCGATCCCTACTGGAAAGGGAGAAGTTTGCTGGGCCGAACTTCTCAGACTGGTTCGGACACCTTAAGATTGTTCTTAAGGCAGAGAGGAAACTGTATGTCCTCGAGACGGCAATACCGCCTCTGCCCGCTCCGAACGCCGCAAGGGCGGTTCGGGAAGACTATGAAAAGCACGTCAATGATAGCATTGATGTCGCTTGCCTGATGCTAGCATCTATGACGCCACCGCTGCAGCGTCAGCATGAGGATATGTCGGCTATAGAGATTATAGCGAACCGCAAGATGCTATATGCTGCACAGGCGAGGACTGAACGCTATAATTTGACCAAGCTTTTCTTTCAGAGCAAACTGGCTGAAGGGAGCCCAGTGGGAGCTCACGTGCTCAAGATGATTGGGCACAAGGAGGCTCTAGAGAAACTGGGGCATACCATCAATCAGGAGCTTGCTGTAGACATTATTCTGCAGTCTCTCCCGCCCTCTTTCGATGCGTTCATTATTAACTTTAATATGAACAAAATCGACTGTACTCCGGCAGAGCTGCTGAATATTGTCTTAACTACTGAGGAGACTCTGAAGGGAAAGCCTTCGACCTCTGTCCTAATGGTTCCTTCTAGGAACAAGAAGAAGGGGAAGAAGGGCAAGGCCCCTGTCAAGAGTTACAGCAAGGCTCTGAAGCAAAAGGTTAAGCGGTCAAAGGAATACAGATGTTTCCACTGTGGCCAGCCTGGTCACTGGAAAAAGGACTGTAAAGCGCTCCAAGGAGATAAGAAGGGAAGTTTTGCTTCTGGCTCAGGTATTTATGTGACGGAAGTCATGATATCCTCTTCTTCTATTTCATGGGTGTTGGACACTGCATGTGGAGTTCACATTTGTTCAAATGTACAGGAACTCAAGAGAAGAAGGCAGGTGGGACAGCATGAGGTGGACCTACGAGTTGGAAACGGGGCACGGGTTGCTGCTGTTGCTGTAGGAGACTATTTCATCTCTTTGCCATCTGGGCTTGTATTAGAACTAAACAGTTGTTACTTTGTTCCCAGCATTACTAAAAATATTATCTCCATTCCTGCTCTTGTCAGGAAGGGATTTTCCTTTGAATGCAATATTTCAAAGTGTGTTTTATCTTTTGATAATATTGTTTATGCAACTGGTTCAATTAACAATGGGTTATTCATGTTAGACATGGAATGTTCTATACACAATATTGATATTAAGAAAGCCAAGTATGCTGATGACAGCACCTTGCTATGGCATAGTCGTTTAGGCCATATTAACAAGAAGCGCATTAAGCGGTTGCATGATCATGGACTGCTGGGATCATTCTCCTATGAGGAGATTGATACATGCAAGGCTTGTTTAATGGGTAAAATGACGAAGCCACCTTTTCCTAACAAAGGTCAAAGGGCTTCAGGTTTACTTGACCTTATACATAGTGATGTGTGTGGGCCATTTAGTAAACATGCCAGAGGTGGCTATCAGTACTTCATTACCTTCACTGATGATTTCAGTAGATATGGGTATGTCTATCTGATGAGACATAAAAGTGAATCTTTTGACAAGTTCAAAGAGTTCAAGAATCAAGTACAGAATTAGCTAGGCCGAAATATCGAGGCACTTCGTTCTGATCGAGGTGGAGAATACTTGAGTCATGCGTTTACTGACTATCTGAAGGAGTGTGGGATTATCTCACAGCTCACTCCGCCAGGAACACCGCAATGGAATGGTGTGTCCGAGAGGAGAAATAGAACGTTACTTGATATGGTTCGTTCTATGATGAGTCAGGCTACTCTTCCATATTCCTTTTGGGGATTTGCACTGGAGACAGCTGCAAAGGTACTAAACCGAGTGCCATCCAAGGCAGTTTCTAAGACTCCATATGAGTTATGGTATGGGAAACAGCCGAGCTTGACATTTATCAGGATCTGGGGTTGCGAAGCTTATGTCAAAAAGCTCGCCTCTGGGAAACTGGAGAGCAGATCTGAGAAATGTATCTTTGTCGGTTACCCTAAGGAAACTACGGGTTATTATTTCTTCGATCCCAAAGAGAACAAGGTGTTTGTTGCTCGGACGGCCATATTTCTTGAGAAGGAGTATCTTCTGCAAGAGGCCAGTGGGAGAGAAATAAAACTGGATGAGCCTGAGCCGGTAGAACAGGTTATTGAACAACCTGAGGCTCAGATA
Source organism: Costus lasius (assembly GCA_027563935.2). Classification (NCBI taxonomy): domain Eukaryota; kingdom Viridiplantae; phylum Streptophyta; class Magnoliopsida; order Zingiberales; family Costaceae; genus Costus; species Costus lasius. The sequence goes on from CM050449.1 coordinate 67,698,506, forward strand.
TCACGGGAACCGCGAAGATCGGGAAGGATCCGTCGACAGCCTGAGCGCTATGATGGAGTCTACATCATTGATAATGATGAACCCCTCACTTATGCGGATGCGGTCAGTGGACCGGAGTCAGCGAGATGGCTTGAAGCTATGCGCGCCGAGATGGACTCCATGTCAGATAACCAAGTCTGGGATTTGGTTGATCCGCCTCCGGGAGTTATCCCTATAGGCTGTAAATGGATCTTCAAGAAGAAGATTGACATGGATGGTAACGTGGTTACCTATAAAGGCAGGCTAGTTGCGAAAGGTTTCAAACAAATCTACGGGATAGATTATGATGAAACTTTCTCACCTGTAGCCATGTTTAAGTCTATTCGGATTCTTTTCGCGATAGCAGCATATTATGATTATGAGATCTGGCAAATGGATGTGAAAACAGCTTTCCTGAATGGAAATCTGGATGAGGATGTGTATATGACACAACCATAAGGTTTCACTAATCCATCAGATCGTCATAAAATATGCAAGTTAAAGAAGTCCATTTATGGACTTAAACAAGCATCTAGGAGCTGGAATATTCGTTTTGATGAATCAGTCACTGAATTTGGTTTCATCAAGAACGAGGATGACCCGTGTGTATATAAGAGGTTTAGTGGGAGCGTGATTACTTTCCTAGTCCTCTACGTCGATGATATCTTGATCATTGGAAATGACATTCCTGAAATGCATGCGGTTAAGGCATGGTTAAGAAAGTGTTTCCAGATGAAAGATCTAGGAGAAGCAGCCTATGTATTAGGTGTGAAGATCTACAGGGATAGATCTAAGAGGCTTCTCGGGCTGTGCCAGAGTACTTACATCGATAAAGTCCTGGAGCGATTTCATTTAGAGAATTCTAAACGAGGATATCTTCCAGTCAGACATGGTCTGAATCTTTCGAAGAGTCAGTGTCCACAAACACAGACTGGGAAAGATGAAATGGACAATACGCCTTATGCTTCGGCTATTGGATCCATTATGTATGCGATGTTGTGTACTCGCCCAGACGTCGCTTACGGGTTAAACGTGACCAGTCGGTTCCAAAGTAATCCAGGTCAGGCACACTGGATTGCAGTCAAGAACATTTTAAAATATCTTCGGAGGACCAAAGATATATTCTTAATATATGGTGGTCAGGAAGAACTCAGTATTGAAGGATATACTGAAGGTTCGTTCCAGTCTGACCAGGATGATTTCCGATCGCAATTAGGCTATGTATTTAGCTTGAATGGAGGAGCAGTGGTGTGGAAGAGTTTCAAACAGTCAACTGTTGCTGATTCCACAACAGAAGCCGAGTATGTTGCAGCCTCGGAAGCATCCAAGGAGGCAGTGTGGATTCATAAGTTCGTTCAGGAACTTGGTGTTGTTCCTTCGAGTGCAGATCCTTTGGTTATCTTCTGTGATAACACTGGAGCAATAGCACAGGCAAAGGAACCACGGTCGCACCAGAAGTCCAAGCACATACAGAGACGGTTTCATTTGATCAGGGAGATCATTGATCGTGGCGAGATCAAAGTCTGCAAGGTACATACAGATGACAATCTGGCAGACCCGCTTACTAAGCCTCTGGCGCAGCAGAAGCATGTGAAGCACTGTAATAATATGGGTTTGAGATTTCTCAACCATTAGATTAAGTGCAAGTGGGAGATTGTTGGGGTATGCCCTTAAGGCTAATGTTTGAGGCCTTGGGATTGTATCAGTATCATGTATAAACTTTTATGTTTATAAAGGCATGGTTGTTATTCAGGTTGTTACATTGTCTGCTGCAATAAGTGTACTTCTGAATAATGTCTCAGTACTGTTCAGCTAGGCTGACATGCAGTAAAGTCCTTAGTCGATATATCTTGGTGAACATGAGACAGCCTTGATATGGTTAAGACTAATATGTGTTCTAATCTTATAGGATGCTTCGAGCATGGAATAAGATGTAGACTCATGGGTACATTGGATGTACTGGACAGACCCTACTAGGTTATTCAATTGCTTGTCACAATGTGAATAATCCTTGAATGCGACAAGTGGCACATTTCCTCTGACTTGAGATCACTTGTGTTTTCTAAATGATGATTGTCATTGTTTTGAGGTACTTCAATATCATTTGAAACATAATGATTATAGACTATCTTGGATGGTGAGCTTGAGTCAGGTTAGGGCACTAGTGATAGACATAGGATTGCCGTCTCCTTGTTTAAGGAGTGTGATGTTCTAAAGGGGCCCCCTGGATGAGATGATTGAGAAAAGAGTATGGCCATACCCAGGTGACTATGTTCATCTGATCTAATCATGCTCATCATATTGGAGTTACAAGCTTGACACGCTTGTCCAATAAGAACATCCAGTGGCAAAGGAAAATTGCATGCCTTGTGAATTGGATTCACACTTGTGCTGTGGTTTGGGTGTAGTCTTGGAAGACTCTTTCCTTTATATCGGGAGACAGTGATGTGTTGCTAGATACCCCTCACTGATCGTGATAACGTGAATTATCGTTACCGACATTTAAAGGAAACCCTCAGGGTCACACAATTTGATGATATGGCTTACTTAAGTCAGATCGTGTGGACTGAATTATTTAGGTTCAGTTTAAAGGGATTTAATCTCTGATTGTAAGTGAGATCTGGTCTGATCATGTTTGATTGATTAGGGCTTGAGATCGGTAAGCTTCGATTGAGAGAATGGATGCTGGATCGGTGAGATCAGGAGCATCAAGAGATCGACGGTCAGATCAAGAGCCTTAGGGTTTATTGTGGTCTGGACTGATTGCTTGGTTTGTTTGGTTATTGAACCAAATCGATTTGAACCAGCTCATTGGTTGAGCGCATGGTTCAATCTAAGAGGAGTTTGCGATTGGGTAAACCCATGGTCGCATTTGGAGGTGAGGCTTTCTATTTTTAGAAAGCATGATCACTTACGTGACCACGCCTCATGAAACTTGCCTCTTCACGCCTTTGTCGCCAACTTGAGTATTCGGCACTTGCATTCTCGTGTGGAGAAGTGTAGACGACAAGAGAAAATATTCGGCCAAGCAAGGTGATCTCTCCCTTTTCATTCGGCAAGACAATCTTGGAGCCTTGCTAGCACAAGGAGCACTAAGGAAGAGTAGGCGACATCAATTGTGTGCGTCACCTTAGGAGAAGGAGCATTTGCGCCTTTCCTTCCAAGACACCATCTAAGCGATGGCAATGGTAAGAATCGCTTCTCATTGAAAGTTGAATATATTACATGCTATGCGATCCTTTTAGAAACCCTAGATTCCGCTAGAGTTTTTGTTGCGCCTCCTAGTAGGGTTTCGCCCCCCCTTGTGGGGACCCCCTTTCAAAAATCCTCTCACTTGAACCATGCGTTCACCATGTGAACCGGTTCAATTCACTTTGGTTCAAAGACCAAATCGAACCAAGCCATGGTCTAGATCTAATTGAACCAAATGGCTCAAAATCTAACCACACATCTCTTGATGCCCTTGATTTCATCGATCAAGTATCAATTCTCTCGATCGAAGCTTACCGATCTCAAGCCCTAATCAAACAAACATGATCAGACCAGATCTCACTTCCAATCAGAGTTTAAACTCCTTTAAACTGAACCAAAACCATTCAGTCCACACGATCTGACATAAGTAAGCCATATCATCAAATTGTGCGACCCTAAGGGTTTCCTTTAATGTCGGTAACGATAACTTACGTTATCACGATTAGAGAGGGGTATCTAGCAAGACATCACTGTCTCCCGATATAAAGGAAAGAGTCTTCCAAGACTACACCCAAACCATAGCACAAGTGTGAATCCAATTCACTTGACATACATGTTTCCTTTGCCACTGGACGTTCTCATTGGACAAGCGTGTCAAGCCTGTAATTCCAATATGATGAAAATGATTAGATCAGATGAACATAGTCATCTGGGTATGGCCATACACTTTCTCAATCATCTCATCTAGGGGGCCCCTTTAGAACATCACACTCTAACAAGGAGAGGCAATCCTATATCTATCACTAGTGTCCTAACATGACTCATGCTCATTATCCAAGATAATCTATAACCATTATATTTCAAATGATATTGAATTACCTCAAGACAATGCCAATCATCATTTAGAAACACAAGCGATCTCAAGTCAGAGGAAATATGTCACTTGCTTGCATATAAGGATTATTCACATTGTGACAAACAATTGAATATCCTAAGTAGGGTCTGTCCAGTACATCCAATGCACCTATGTGTCTACATCTTATTCCATGCTCGAAGCACCCTATAAGATTAGAACACATATTAGTCTCAATCATATAAAGGCTGTCTCATGTTCACCTAGATATCTCGACTAAGGACAATGCTAATGTCAGCCAAGCTGAACACCATTGAGACATTATTCAGAAGTATACATAACAGCAGCAGATAATGTAACAACCTGAATAACAACCATTGCCTTTATAAACTTATACATAGTTTATACATGATACTGAAATCATCCCAAAGGCCTCAAACATTAGCCTTAAGGGCATACCCCAACAATCTCCCACTTGCACTTAATCTAATGGTTGAGAAATCTCAAACCCATATTATTACAGTGCTTCTCATGCTTCTGCTGCGCCAGAGGCTTAGTAAGCGGGTCAGCTAGATTGTCATCTGTATGAACCTTGCAGATCTTGATCTCTCCACGATCTATGATCTCCCGGATCAAATGAAACCTTCTCTGTATGTGCTTGGACTTCTGGTGTGACCGTGGTTCCTTTGCTTGTGCTATTGCTCCAGTGTTATCACAGAAGATAACCAATGGATCAGCACTCGAAGGAACAACACCAAGTTCCTGAACGAACTTACGAATCCACACTGCCTCCTTGGATGCTTCCGAGGCTGCAACATACTCGGCTTCTGTTATGGAATCAGCAACAATTGATTGTTTGAAACTTTTCCACACCACTGCTCCTCCATTCAAGCTAAAAACATAGCCTGATTGCGATCGGAAATCATCCTGGTCAGATTGGAACGAAGCGTCAGTATATCCTTCAATACTGAGTTCTTCCTGACCTCCATAAATCAAGAACATATCTTTGGTCCTCCGAAGATATTTCAAAATGTTCTTGACTGCAATCCAGTGTGCCTTCCCTGGATTACTTTGGAATCGACTGGTCACGCTTAACCCGTAAGCGACGTCTGGGCGAGTACACAACATCGCATACATGATGGATCCAATAGCCGAAGCATAAGGCGTATTGTCCATTTCATCTTTCTCAGACTGTGTTTGAGGACACTAGCTCTTAGAAAGATTCAGACCATGTCTGACAGGAAGATATCCTCTTTTAGAATTTTCTAAATGGAATCTCTCCAGGACTTTATCGATGTAAGTACTCTGGCACAGCCCGAGAAGCCTATTAGATCTATCTCTATAGATCTGCACACCTAATACATAGGCTGCTTCTCCTAAATCTTTCATCTGGAAACATTTTCTTAACCATGCTTTGACCGCATGCAGTTCAGGAATATCGTTTCCAATGATCAAGATATCATCGACGTAGAGGACTAGGAAAGTAACCACGCTCCCACTAAACCTCTTATATACACACGGGTCATCTTCATTTTTGATGAAACCAAATTCACAAACTGATTCATCAAAATGAATATTCCAGCTTCTCGATGCTTGTTTTAGTCCATAAATAGACTTCTTTAATTTGCATATTTTATGACGATCTGATGGATTGATGAAACCTTCAGGTTGTGCCATATACACATCCTCTTCCAGTTTTCCATTAAGGAAAGAGGTCTTCACATCCATTTGCCAGATCTCATAATCATAATATGCAGCTATCGCGAGAATAATCCGAATGGACTTAAACATGGCTACAGGAGAGAATGTTTCATCATAATCTATCCCGTAGATTTGTTTGAAACCTTTCGCAACTAGCCTGCCCTTATAGGTAACTACGTTACCATCCATATCAATCTTCTTCTTGAAGATCCATTTACAGCCTATAGGGATTACTCTCGGAGGCGGATCAACCAAATCCCAGACTTGGTTATCTGACATGGAGTCCATCTCGGCTCGCATAGCTTCAAGCCATCTTGCTGATTCCGGTCCACTGACCGCGTCCGCATAGGTGAGGGGTTCATCATTAATGATGTAGACTCCGTCATAGCGCTCAGGCTGTCGACGAATCCTTCCCGATCTACGCGGTTCCCGTGATATATGAGCCTCAGGTTGCTCAGTAACCTGTTCTATTGGCTCAGGCTCATCCAACTGAGCTTGACTACTTTGTCCTTCTTCTGGATTCTCATCCAGCTTTATTTCTCTCCCACTGGCCTCTTGCAGAAGAAATTCCTTCTCAAGAAAAATAGCCGTACGAGCAACAAATACTTTGTTCTCTTTGGGATCGTAGAAATAATAACCCTTAGTTTCTTTAGGGTAACCGACAAAGATACATTTATCAGATCTGCTTTCCAGTTTCCCAGAGGCGAGCTTTTTGACATAAGCCTCGCAACCCCAGATTTTAATAAATGTCAAGCTTGGCTGTTTACCATACCATAACTCATATGGAGTCTTTGAAACGGCCTTGGATGGCACTCGGTTTAGTACCTTTGCAGCTGTTTCCAGTGCAAATCCGCAAAAGGAGTAAGGTAGAGTAGCCTGACTCATCATCCAACGAACCATATCCAATAAAGTTCTATTTCTCCTCTCGGACACACCATTCCATTGCGGTGTTCCTGGCGGAGTGAGCTGTGAGATAATCCCACACTCCTTTAGATAGTCAGTAAACTCTTGACTCAAGTATTCTCCACCTCGATTGGATTGAAGTGCCTTGATATTCCGGCCTAGCTGATTCTGTACTTCATTTTTGAACTCTTTGAACTTGTCAAAAGATTCACTCTTATATCTCATTAGATAGACATAACCATACCTACTAAAATCATCAGTAAAAGTAATGAAGTATGAATAGCCACCTCTGGCATGTTTACTAAATGGCCCACACACATCACTGTGAATAAGGTCAAGTAAACTTGAAGCCCTTTGACCTTTATTAGAAAAAGGAGTCTTCATCATTTGCCCATTAAACAAGCTTTGCATGTATCAAGCTCCTCATAGGAGAATGATCCCAGCAGTCCATGGTCATGCAACCGCTTAATGCGCTTCTTGTTAATATGGCTTAAACGACTATGCCATAGCAAGGTGCTGTCATCAGCATACTTGGCTTTCTTATTATCAATTTGTTGTATAGAACATTCCATGTCCAACATGTATAACCCATTGTTAATTGAGCCAGTAGCATAAACAATATTATCAAATGAAATACAACACTTTAAAGTTTTGCATTCAAAAGAAAATCCTTTCCTGACAAGAGCAGGAATAGAGATAATATTCTTAGTTATGCTCGGTACAAAATAACAATTGTCAAGTTCTAATACAAAACCAGATGGTAAAGAGATGTTATATTGTCCTACAGCAACAGCAGCAACCCGTGCCCCGTTTCCAACTCGTAGGTCCACCTCATGCTGTCCCACCTGTCTTCTTCTCTTGAGTTCCTGTACATTTGAACAAATGTGAACTCCACATGCAGTGTCCAACACCCATGAAATAGAAGAAGCTACCATGACTTCAGTCACGTAAATACCTGAGCCAGAAGTGAAAGGCTTGCTTCCCTTCTTCTCTCCTTGGAGCACTTTACAGTCCTTCTTCCAGTGACCGAGCTGGCCATAATGGAAACATCTGTTGTCCTTTAACCGCTTTATCTTTTGTTTCAGAGCCAATTGTAGCTCTTGATAGGGGCTTTGCCCTTCTTCCCCTTCTTCTTGTTCCTTGAAGGAACCAGCAAGACAGAGGAGGAAGGCTTTCCCTTCTCAAGAGTCTGCTCTGTGGTACAGAGCATGTTCAGTAACTCTGCCGGAGGACAATCGATCTTGTTCATATTAAAATTAATAATGAACGGATCAAAAGAGGCCGGGAGAGACTGCAGGATAATGTCTACAACAAGTTCCTGATTGATGGTGTGTCCCAGTTTCTCTAGAGCCTCCTTGTACCCAATCATCTTGAGTATGTGAGCTCCCACTGGACTCCGTTCAGTCAGTTTGCTCTGAAAGAAAAGTTTCGTCAAGTTATAGCGTTCAGTCCTTGCCTGTGCAGCATACAACATCTTGAGATTTGCTATAATATCAATAGCAGATAAATCCTCATGCTGACGCTGGAGCTCTGGCGTCATTGACGCAAGCATAAGGCAAGCGACATCAGTACTATCACTGACGTGCTTCTCATAAGCATCCCGAACCGCCCTTGCGGCGTTCGCTGCGGGTTGAGCCGGTATTGCCGTCTCAAGGATATACAGTTTCCTCTCAGCCTTAAGAACAATCTTAAGCTGTCTGTACCAGTCTGAGAAGTTTGGCCGAGCAAACTTCTCCTTTTCCAGTATGGATCGCAAATTGAGCCTTGTGGTGTTCGTTGCTGCAGGAATCTACAACATTGCAAGAACAACAAGGTTAGTATCCATGTTAGAATCAATCCAGGACTTAAGAATGATTCTTTTCTCACTATTTTATCTGACTGAAAAATCCAATAAAACAGTCCGAAAGAGTAAAACCCCTTTTAGTGAGATGGGATCCAGATTTCATACTTGGTCTCCGCGTCCCGCTCAGGCGAGATAAGATGCACAGAGAGTTCAAGCACTAATCACTGGTAGGCTATCCATGCCAATCGCCAACCCGTGCAATTCCCCTTCATCTGGGCAATCCAGCAGACTGTGCCAACTGAGTTGGTACAACACAATCTCTGATTCTACAGATGGCTGCCTCCATATAGCTAACATATGCTCAATATGTAGCCTACATGGTCAAGCTGACCTGACCTACTCCTTGGACCACCACGTGCTATGCTGAGCAACGAGAAGCGATAAATCCCATCTCTGTAACACGCAGGTGTAATCACACACCGTCTGAAGATAGATGGGCGTGCCCACTGAGTGGGTACAACACGGCCCCAACGATAGTCAGAACAGTGAGGTTTCGCGTCAGAAGGCTTTCGTGCTTGATATTTGACGTTGGATTTTAACGGTCCATTTTATCTTCTTACTATCATACAATTCTTATGGTGATAGCAGAAGGATAAATCAAGCAGGTGCTAATATTACTTAAACAGTAAATAGAAAGCACAATGATCTTATGTGGTAAATGCCCATCAAAGCCTAAGTAAAAACCCTAGTTTTTACACAAGTCTTCACTTGAGCTCTTTATGGGTCTCTTGCACTTTATCTGGCCCAGCCCGGGCCCAAGCCCTCTCTGCAGCTCAAATGCACCCATCAGGTAGCATGCGCCTGTGCTAGAGTCGAACTCTAGACCTCCCACCTGGTCAAGGCACTTGCTGCAAGCGCTTCTGTTATGTGTGCTCTGTGCTCATGTCTGATCAAATTACATTTTAATCTATCTAGACATGAATTGACACGCAGGTCAATTGTACATTATTATAAATTAAAGTGTGATACACAGATCACAATAAAAATTTACAATTAATTCCAGGCTCGCAGGCCCCAGCACAGCACACAAATTAGGGCAGCCCACATAAGATTAAATAGACACCCAATCAGGTTAAATAAGCATACATGTGATCCAATCAGAAAATAAAATTTTTGAAAAACCCCATGGCATCAATTTTATTTCCTTGTGTGCCCTACTACCTTACAACGGTCCATTAATAGGGATCCACTCATCAGACCAAGTCAGACCCACTGCCCTTGCATGAACCCAGTCATAACTGACTTGTGTTGACCTAGTGGTCAACTATGCATGCCTTAAGGGCTGAACGTCCCACATGATTTCTGGCAGGCGGGTGTGACCCCGGGCCTTAATCATGATCGTTCACTAGGCGCCTCAATCAGACATCGCTACACGCCCTTCTGCAGTCGGCCTATAGCCACCTGTATGCGTGCGCATAGGTGCTATTTGGCCGACCCATCTAGGCTGTCAGATGGTCTGATCAGGCTGTTGGGTCCAGACTAGACTGACGACTTCAACCCTAGTAACCCGTCTAAGTATTTCCAGTAGGCGCTTTAGAGAGATCAAGGTGAGGGGCGCGCAAGATATTGAGTTTTGATAAAAACTTCTCTTACATGCGCACACAAATATCATACATGCGTAACTTAAGTAAAAACATACATCTAATGTCTAGCATGTATTTTCGCATGATGATCTATAAGGTTTAGATCTACTCTAAAACCGCAAGCATGGATCACAAACATAAGCAATCATACGAATCATATCAAAACCATCCTCTGATACCAATTGAAGGGGGTGAAACCCTAGATCAGGCGCATAAAAAAACTTCTTGGGCGAAAACAAGGGTTTCTTGTGGATCGTATAATATGAACATATGATTAACTTTAAAGCTTGCATAGATCAAGACAAGATCTTACCATGGCCATTGTTTGGATGGCGACTTGGAAGATGTAAGAGAGCGAGCGGCTCTCCTCCAAAGTAGTCACACACAAGATGGCGATGGCTTCCTCCCTTGTGTCTTTGTGCTAGCAAAGATCTCCAAGGTATCCCTTTCGCGTGAAGGAGATGAGATGTCTTCTTGGCTGGTCGAACAAACTTTCACACTCGTGGAGGCGAGACACACACGAGGAGAAGAGGCAAGAGAGAGACGTGTTTCTTCGGTTATGTGGGGGTTTCTAATTAGAATTCATGACTTCCAAATATAGTAAGCCATAACCCATGCGTTCATGCGTTAATGAACCAACCGAAAAACTCCTCTCACTTGAACCATGCGTTCACCATGTGAACCGGTTCAATTCACTTTGGTTCAAAGACCAAATCGAACCAAGCCATGGTCTAGATCTAATTGAACCAAATGGCTCAAAATCTAACCACACATCTCTTGATGCCCTTGATTTCATCGATCAAGTATCAATTCTCTCGATCGAAGCTTACCGATCTCAAGCCCTAATCAATCAAACATGATCAGACCAGATCTCACTTCCAATCAGAGTTTAAACTCCTTTAAACTGAACCAAAACCATTCAGTCCACACGATCTGACATAAGTAAGCCATATCATCAAATTGTGCGACCCTAAGGGTTTCCTTTAATGTCGGTAATGATAACTTACGTTATCACGATCAGAGAGGGGTATCTAGCAACACATCACTGTCTCCCGATATAAAGGAAAGAGTCTTCCAATGTTGGGGTATGCCCTTAAGGCTAATGTTTGAGGCCTAGGGATTCTTTCAGTATCATGTATAAACTCTATGTTTATAAAGGCAATGGTTGTTATTCAGTTTGTTACATCATCTGCTGCAATATGTACACTTCTGATTAATGTCTCAATGCTGATCAGCTTGGCTGACAAGCAGTTAAGTCCTTAGTCGAGATATCTTGGTGAACATGAGACAGCCTTGATATGATTGAGACTAATATGTGTTCTAATCTTATAGGATGCTTCGAGCATGGAATAAGATGTAGACTCATGGGTACATTGGATGTACTGGACAGACCCTACTAGGATATTCAATTGCTTGTCACAATGTGAATAATCCTTGTATGCGAACAAGTGGCATACTTCCACTGACTTGAGATCACTTGTGTTTCTAAATGATGATTGGCATTGTTTTGAGGTAGTTCAATATCATTTGAAACATAATGGTTATAGACTATCTTGGATAATGATCATGAGTCAGGTTAGGACACTAGTGATAGATATAGGATTGCCATCTCCTTCATTGGAGTGTGATGTTCTTTAGGGGCCCCCTGGATGAGATGATTGAGAAAGTGTATGGCCATACCCAGGTGACTATGTTCATCTGATCTAATCATTCTCATCATATTGGAGTTACAAGCTTGACACGCTTGTCCAATAAGAACATCAAGTGGCAAAGGAAACATGTATGTCTAGTGAAGTGGATTCACACTTGTGCTGTGGTTTGGGTGTAGTCTTGGAAGACTCTTTCCTTTATATCGGGAGACAGTGATGTGTTGCTAGATACCCCTCACTGATCGTGATAACGTAAGTTATCATTACCGACATTTAAAGGAAACCCTTAGGGTCGCACAATTTGATGATATGGCTTACTTAAGTCAGATCGTGTGGACTGAATTGTTTGGATTCAGTTTAAAGGGATTTAATCTCTGATTGTAAGTGAGATCTGGTCTGATCATGTTTGATTGATTAGGGCTTGAGATCGGTAAGCTTCGATCGAGAGAATGGATGCTAGATCGGTGAAATCAGGAGCATTAAGAGATGAACGGTTAGATCTTGAACCTTTAGGGTTTATTGTGATCTAGACCAAATTGCTTGGCTTAATTGGTCTTTGAACTAAACCCAAATTGAACCAGCTCATCAAGTGAGCGCATGGTTCAAGGGTGAAGAGGAATTTGCGATTGGGGTAAACCCATGGTCGCATGTTGAGGAGTGGCTTTCTATTTTAGAAGGCATGATCATTTATGTGACCACGCCTCACGTTACTCTCCTTTTCACGCCTATTGTCGCCTTGGCTCTTGCTCTCAACGTGAGAGCATTCTCGTGGTTGAAGGGGTTGACGATAAGGAGCTCTCGCCAAGCAAAACTTCTTCTCTTCCCTTTCCATTCGAAAAAGGACTCCTTAGAACCTTGCTAGCACAAGGAGCACTAAGGGAGTATGCGACATCATCTAGTGTGCGCACCATTTGGAGGAGAAGCGCTTGAGTCTCTTCTTCCTAGACGCCATCCAAGGAATGGCTTCGGTAAGAATCGATTCCTTCATTCTTGTTTGCAATCGGTTTAAAAGTTGATCATATCTCATGCTATCGATCCCTAGAAATCCATTCCGCTGCTTTAAAACCTCCATATGCGCCAGTAGGGTTTCGCCCCCCTTGTTTAGGGGACTATCAACTGGTATCAGAGCGTAGGTTTTATGCATGTTTTATGATTGCTTAATGCTTATTGTGATCCTTGTTTGTGCAATTCACTAGATCTAATGCTTACATGCGAAAAACGACATGATATGTTAGTTGGCGAAAACTTAATGTATATGTTTTCTTGGCGCATGTATCTTGGCGCATATTGGTTTTTCACAAAACTATATTACTTGTGCGCTTACCATTAGATCAGAGGCGCCTACTGTAAACCCTTAGACGGGTTATTAGGGTTGAAGTCACAGTCTAGTCAAGATCCAACCAGTCTGATCAGACTATCTGACAGCCTAGATGGGTCGACCAGATGGCACCTCTGCGCAAGCAAGAGGTGGCTATAGGTCGACTGCGGACAGGCGTGTAGCGATGTCTGGTTGAGACAACCAGTGAACGCACATGAGTTAGGCCCGGGGTCATACCCGCTTGCCAGAACTCATGAGGTCGTTCAGCCCTTGGCGCATGCATGGTTGACCATTAGGTCGACTCAAGTCAGTTAGGACTTGGTGCATCCCAGGGCAGTGGATCTGACTAGATCTGATGAGTGGATCCCTATTAATGGACCGTTGTAAGGTAGTAGGGCACATAAGGAAAATAAAAGTTATGCCAATGGGTTTTCGAAAATTTTATTTTCTTGATTGGATCACATGATGATTGTATACATGATGCTTGTTTATTTCATCTTATGTGGGCTGCCTATCTTAATGTGTGCTGTGCTGGGGCCTGCGTGCCTGGATGTTAATTTGTAAATTATTTAATGTGATCTGCGAATCACATTTTTAATTAATTTATAAAGTGTAATTGACCTGCGTGTCAATCATGTCTAGATAGATTAAATTGTATTTTAATCAGACATGAGCACAGAGCACACTTGGCAGAGGCGCATGCAGCAGTGGCTTGACCAGGTGGGAGGTCCAGGGTTCAACTCTGGGAAAGGCGCATTTACCTAGTGGGCGCACCTGAGCTGCAGTGGGCGCTTGGGCCCTGGGTTGGGCCAGATGAGAAGAAAAAGCCCCATGAAGAAAGCAAGTGAAGACTTAAGTTAAAATTAAGGTCTTACCTAGGCTTAATGGGCTTTTACCACATAAGATCATCATGCTTTCATTTATTGTTTATAATTAGAATTGCATGATTTAATCTTCTGCTATCACCATAGGAATTGCATGATAGTTAAGAAGATAAAAAGACCGTTAAAATCCAACGCTAAAATATCAAGCTCGTAAGCCTTCTGACGCGAAACCTCACTGTTCTGACTATCGTTGGGGCCGTGTTGTACCCACTCAGTGGGCACGCCCATCTATCTTCAGACGGTGCGGGATTACACCTGCGTGTTACAGGGAAGGGATTTATCGCTTCTCGTTGCTCAGCATAGCACGTGGTGGTCCAGGGAGTAGGTCGGGTCAGCTTGACCATGTAGGCTACATATGTGGCGCATATGGTAGCTATATGGAGGCAGCCATCTGTGGGGTCAAAGATTGTGTTGTACCAACTCAGTTGGCACAGTCTGCTGGATTGCCCAGATGAAGGGGAATCGCACAGGTTGGCGATTGGCAGGGATTGCCTACCAGAAATTAATGCTTGTACTCTCTGTGCATCTTATCTCGCCTGAGCGGGACGCGGAGACCAAGTGTGAAATCTGGATCCCATCTCACTAAAAGAATGTTACTCTTTCGGGCTGTTTTGCTGGATTTTTCAGCCAGATAAAATAGTGAGAAAAGGAATCGTTCTTAAGTCCTGGATTGATTCTAAAACATTGATACTAACCTTGCTGTTCTTGCATTGTTGTAGATAACTGCAGCAACGAACATCACGAATTTCAATGTGCGATCCCTACTGGAAAGGGAGAAGTTTGCTGGGCAAAACTTCTCAGACTGGTACGGACACCTTAAGATTGTTCTTAAGGCTGAGAGGAAGCTGTATGTCCTCGAGACGGCTATACCGCCTCGACCCGCTCCGAACGCCGCAAGGGCGGTTCGGGATGCTTATGAAAAGCATGTCAATGATAGCATTGATGTCGCTTGCCTGATGCTAGCGTCTATGACGCCAGAGCTGCAGCGTCAGCATGAGGATCTATCGGCTATAGATATTATAGCTAACCTCAAGTTGCTATATGCTGCACAGGCTAGGACTGAACGCTACAATCTGACAAAACTTTTCTTTCAGAGCAAACTGACTGAAGGGAGTCCAGTGGGAGCTCACGTACTCAAGATGATTGGGTACAAGGAGGCTCTAGAGAAACTGGGACATACCATCAATCAGGAGCTTACTGTAGACATCATTCTTCAGTCTCTTCCGGCTACCTTTGATCCGTTCATCATTAATTTTAATATGAACAAGATCGACTGTACCCCGGCAGAGTTACTGAATATGCTCTTGACTACAGAGCTGACTCTTAAGGGAAAGCCTTCATCCTCAGTCTTGATGTTTCCTTCAAGGAACAAGAAGAAGGGGAAGAAGGGCAAAACCCCTACTAAGAGCTACAACAAGGCTCTGAAGCAAAAGCTAAAGCGGTCGAAGGAATACAGATGTTTCCATTGTGGCCAGCCAGGTCACTGGAAAAAGGACTGTAAAGCGCTCCAGGGAGACAAGAAGGGAAGTTTCGCTTCTGGCTCAGGTATTTTCGTGACTGAGGTCATGGTTTCTTCTTCTATATCATGGGTGTTGGACACTGCATGTGGAGTTCACATTTGTTCAAATGTACAGGAACTCAAGAGAAGAAGACAGGTGGGACAGCATGAGGTGGACCTACGAGTTGGAAACGGGGCACAGGTTGCTGCTGTTGCTGTAGGAGTTTATTACATCTCATTACCATCTGGGCTTGTATTGGAACTAGACAGTTGTTACTTTGTACCAAGCATTACTAAGAATATTATCTCTATTCCTGCTCTTGTCAGGAAAGGGTTTTCCTTTGAATGCAATATTTCAAAGTGTGTTCTTGCTTATGATAATATCGTTTATGCTACTGGGTCAATTAACAATGGGTTATTCATGTTGGACATCGAATGTTCTATACAGCAAATTGATATTAAGAAAGCCAAGTATGCTGATGACAACACCTTGCTATGGCATAGTCGTTTAGGCCATATTAACAAGAAACGCATTAAGCGGTTGCATGACCATGGACTGCTGGGATCATTCTCCTATGAGGAGCTTGATACATGCAAAGCTTGTTTAATGGGTAAAATGACGAAGGCTCCTTTTCCTAACAAAGGTCAAAGGGCTTCAGGTTTACTTGACCTTATACACAGTGATGTGTGTGGGCCATTTAGTAAACATGCCAGAGGTGGCTATCTATACTTCATTACCTTTACTGATGATTTCAGTAGATATGGATATGTCTATTTAATGAGACATAAAAGTGAATCTTTTGACAAGTTCAAAGAGTTCAAAAATGAAGTACAGAATCAGCTAGGCCGAAATATCAAGACACTTCGCTCAGATCGAGGTGGAGAAAACCTAAGTCGTGAGTTTAATGACTATCTGAAGGAGTGTGGGATTATCTCACAGCTCACTCCGCCAGGAACACCGCAATGGAATGGTGTGTCCGAAAGGAGGAACAGGACCCTATTGGATATGGTTCGTTCTATGATGAGTCAGGCTACTCTACCTTACTCTTTTTGGGGATTTGCACTGGAAACAGCTGTAAAGGTACTAAACCGAGTGCCATCCAAGGCAGTTTCAAAGACTCCATATGAGTTATGGTATGGGAAACAGCCAAGCTTGACATTTATTAAGATCTGGGGTTGCGAGGCTTATGTTAAAAAGCTCGCCTCTGGGAAACTAGAGAGTAGATCTGAAAAATGTATCTTTGTCGGTTACCCTAAGGAAACTAAGGGTTATTATTTCTACGATCCCAAAGAGAACAAGGTGTTTGTTGCTCGAACGGCCATTTTTCTTGAGAAGGAATTTATTCTGCAAGAGGCCAGTGGGAGAGAAATAAAGCTGGATGAGAATCCAGAGGAAGGACAAAGAACTCAAGCACAGTTGGATGTGCCTGAGCCAGTAGAACAGGTTATTGAACAACCTGAGGCTCAGATATCACGGGAACCGTGAAGATCGGGAAGGATCCGTTGACAGCCTGATCGCTATGACGGAGTCTACATCATTAATCATGATGAACCCCTCACTTATGCGGATGCGGTCAGTGGACCGGACTCAGCAAGATGGCTTGAAGCTATGCGCGCCGAGATGGACTCCATGTCAGATAACCAAGTTTGGGATTTGGTTGATCCGCCTCCGGGAATAATCCCTATAGGCTGTAAGTGGATCTTCAAGAAGAAGATTGACATGGATGGTAACGTGGTTACCTATAAAGGCAGGCTAGTTGCGAAAGGTTTCAAACAAATCTACGGGATAGATTATGATGAAACTTTCTCTCCTGTAGCTATGTTCAAGTCTATTCGGATTATTTTTGCGATAGCAGCATATTACGACTATGAGATCTGGCAGATGGTTGTGAAGACCGCTTTCCTTAATGGAAAACTGGATGAGGATGTGTATATGACACAACCTGAAGGTTTCACTAATCCATCAGATCGTCATAAAATATGCAAGTTAAAGAAGTCCATTTATGGACTTAAACAAGCGTCAAGAAGCTGGAATATTCGTTTTGATGAATCAATCAGTGAATTTGGTTTCATCAAGAATGAAGATGACCCGTGTGTATATAAGAGGTTTAGTGG
Organism: Costus lasius; assembly: GCA_027563935.2. NCBI lineage: Eukaryota > Viridiplantae > Streptophyta > Magnoliopsida > Zingiberales > Costaceae > Costus > Costus lasius. Next base: position 67,716,063 of record CM050449.1, read on the forward strand.
GAGCGTGATTACTTTCCTAGTCCTCTACGTCGATGATATCTTGATCATTGGAAATGATATTCCTGAAATGCATGCGGTTAAGGCATGGTTAAGGAAATGTTTCCAGATGAAAGATTTAGGAGAAGCAGCCTATGTATTGGTGTGAAGATCTACAGGGATAGATCTAAGAGGCTTCTCGGGCTGTGCCAGAGTACTTACATCGATAAAGTCCTGGAGAGATTTCATTTAGAAAATTCTAAAAGAGGATATCTTCCAGTCAGACATGGTCTGAATCTTTCGAAGAGTTAGTGTCCACAAACACAGACTGAGAAAGATGAACTGGACAATACGCCTTATGCTTCGGCTATTGGGTCCATTATGTATGCGATGTTGTGTACTCGCCCAGACATCGCTTACGGGTTAAGCGTGACCAGTCGATTCCAAAGTAGTCCAGGTAAGGCACACTTGATTGCGGTCAAGAACATTTTAAAATATCTGCGGAGGACCAAAGATATGTTCTTGGTGTATGGTGGTCAGGAAGAACTCAGTATTGAAGGATATACTGACGCTTCGTTCCAATCTGACCAGGATGATTTCTGATCGCAATCAGGCTATTTTTTTAGCTTGAATGGAGGAGCAGTGGTGTGGAAGAGTTTCAAACAGTCTATAGTTGCTGATTCTACCACGGAAGCCGAGTATGTTGCAGCCTCAGAAGCATCCAAGGAGGCAGTGTGGATTCGTAAGTTCGTTCAAGAACTTGGTGTTGTTCCTTCGAGTGCAGATCCTTTGGTTATCTTCTGTGATAACACTGGAGCAATCGCACAAGCAAAGGAACCACGGTCGCACCAGAAGTCCAAGCACATACAGAGACGGTTTCACTTGATCAGGGAGATCATAGATCGTGGTGAGATCAAGGTCTGCAAGGTTCATACAGATGACAATCTAGCTGACCCGCTTACTAAGCCTCTGGCGCAGCAGAAGCATGAGAAGCACTGTAATAATATGGGTTTGAGATTTCTCAACCATTAGATTAAGTGCAAGTGGGAGATTGTTGGGGTATGCCCTTAAGGCTAATGTTTGAGGCCTAGGGATTCTTTCAGTATCATGTATAAACTCTATGTTTATAAAGGCAATGGTTGTTATTCAGTTTGTTACATCATCTGCTGCAATATGTACACTTCTGATTAATGTCTCAATGCTGATCAGCTTGGCTGACAAGCAGTTAAGTCCTTAGTCGAGATATCTTGGTGAACATGAGACAGCCTTGATATGATTGAGACTAATATGTGTTCTAATCTTATAGGATGCTTCGAGCATGGAATAAGATGTAGACTCATGGGTACATTGGATGTACTGGACAGACCCTACTAGGATATTCAATTGCTTGTCACAATGTGAATAATCCTTATATGCGAACAAGTGGCATACTTCCTCTGACTTGAGATCACTTGTGTTTCTAAATGATGATTGGCATTGTTTTGAGGTAGTTCGATATCATTTGAAACATAATGGTTATAGACTATCTTGGATAATGATCATGAGTCAGGTTAGGACACTAGTGATAGATATAGGATTGCCATCTCCTTCATTGGAGTGTGATGTTCTTTAGGGGCCCCCTGGATGAGATGATTGAGAAAGTGTATGGCCATACCCAGGTGACTATGTTCATCTGATCTAATCATTCTCATCATATTGGAGTTACAAGCTTGACACGCTTGCCCAATAAGAACATCAAGTGGCAAAGGAAACATGTATGTCTATTGAAGTGGATTCACACTTGTGCTGTGGTTTGGGTGTAGTCTTGGAAGACTCTTTCCTTTATATCGGGAGACAGTGATGTGTTGCTAGATACCCCTCACTGATCGTGATAACGTAAGTTATCGTTACCGACATTTAAAGGAAACCCTTAGGGTCGCACAATTTGATGATATGGCTTACTTAAGTCAGATCGTGTGGACTGAATTGTTTGGATTCAGTTTAAAGGGATTTAATCTCTGATTGTAAGTGAGATATGGTCTGATCATGTTTGATTGATTAGGGCTTGAGATCGGTAAGCTTCGATCAAGAGAATGGATGCTAGATCGGTGAAATCAGGAGCATTAAGAGATGAACGGTTAGATCTTGAACCTTTAGGGTTTATTGTGATCTAGACCAAATTGCTTGGCTTAATTGGTCTTTGAACTAAACCCAAATTGAACCAGCTCATCAAGTGAGCGCATGGTTCAAGGGTGAAGAGGAATTTGCGATTGGGGTAAACCCATGGTCGCATGTTGAGGAGTGGCTTTCTATTTTAGAAGGCATGATCATTTACGTGACCACGCCTCACGTTACTCTCCTTTTCACGCCTATTGTCGCCTTGGCTCTTGCTCTCAACGTGAGAGCATTCTCGTGGTTGAAGGGGTTGACGATAAGGAGCTCTCACCAAGCAAAACTTCTTCTCTTCCCTTTCCATTCGAAAAAGGACTCCTTAGAACCTTGCTAGCACAAGGAGCACTAAGGGAGTAGGCGACATCATCTTGTGTGCGCACCATTTGGAGGAGAAGCACTTGAGTCTCTTCTTCCTAGACGCCATCCAAGGAATGGCTTCGGTAAGAATCGATTCCTTCATTCTTGTTTGCAATCGGTTTAAAAGTTGATCATATCTCATGCTATCGATCCCTAGAAATCCATTCCGCTGCTTTAAAACCTCCATATGCGCCAGTAGGGTTTCGCCCCCCTTGTTTAGGGGACTTTCATCCAAGACTACACCCAAACCATAGCACAAGTGTGAATCCAATTCACTTGACATACATGTTTCCTTTGCCACTGGACATTCTCATTGGACAAGCGTGTCAAGCCTGTAATTCCAATATGATGAAAATGATTAGATCAGATGAACATAGTCATCTGGGTATGGCCATACACTTTCTCAATCATCTCATCCAGGGGGCCCCTTTAGAACATCACACTCCAACAAGGAGAGGCAATCCTATATCTATCTAGTGTCCTAACATGACTCATGCTCATTATCCAAGATAATCTATAACCATTATATTTCAAATGATATTGAATTACCTCAAGACAATGCCAATCATCATTTAGAAACACAAGCGATCTCTAGTCAGAGGAAATATGTCACTTGCTTGCATATAAGGATTATTCACATTGTGACAAACAATTGAATATCCTAAGTAGGGTCTGTCCAGTACATCCAATGCACCTATGTGTCTACATCTTATTCCATGCTCGAAGCACCCTATAAGATTAGAACACATATTAGTCTCAATCATATCAAGGCTGTCTCATGTTCACCAAGATATCTCGACTAAGGACAATGCTAATGTCAGCCAAGCTGAACACCATTGAGACATTATTCAGAAGTATACATAACAGCAGCAGATAATGTAACAACCTGAATAACAACCATTGCCTTTATAAACTTATACATAGTTTATACATGATACTGAAATCATCCCAAAGGCCTCAAACATTAGCCTTAAGGGCATACCCCAACATTCACATATTGAAGACTAGGGATGTCGTTTCCGATGAGTAGAATGTCATCAACATACAAGACCAAAAAAGTCACCAAGCTCCCACTGAATTTTTTGTATACACAGGCACCATCTTCGCTTTTGATAAAGCCATAATCTCCCATAGCTTCATCAAACCGAAGATTCCAACTTCGAGATGCTTGCTTTAATCCATAAATGGATTTCTTTAGCCTGCATAGCTTATTGGCATCTATAGGATGGATCAAGCCATCAGGCTGTGTCATATACACATCCTCTATCAGCTTCCCATTAAGGAACACTGTCTTAAAAATCTATCTGCCATATCTCATAGTCATGATATGCAGCTATAGCAAGCAGAATCCAAATAGATTTGATCATGGCAATTGGCGAGAAGGTTTCATCATAGTCCACACGGTGGACTTGTTTGAAGCCTTTAGCCACTAGTCTACCCTTATAGGTAACTATGTTGCCATCCATGTTAGTTTCCTCTTGAAGACCCATTTACACCCTATGGGTTTTACCCCATCAGGCAACTCAACCAAATCCCATACTTGGTTAGTTGACATGGAATCCATCTCGGAAAGCATGGCTTCAAGCCATCTCTCGGAGTCCGGTCCACTGACCACCTCATCATAGGTCCTAGGCACATCCTCAATGATGAAGATCCCATCTTGTTGGGTCGACAGTGACACATACCTCTCAAGTGCACGACGAATCCTCCTAGACCTATGTGGGACGAATGTCTGAGCCTCAAGCTGCCCAACAACCGGTGCAGGCGGTTCAGGTTCCATCTCCTTGTCTTGTGGTTGCAACTGGACCTCATCCAAGCCAAACTTCCTCCCACTGACTTCTTTCATGAGAAATTCTTTCTCTAGAAAGACTACATCCTGAGCAACAAAAATTTGACTTAGGTTGTAACTATTATAACCTAAGTTTGATTTATATAATTAAATTTATTTAAATTTTAAATTTTGAATTTTAAAAATTTTCTATAATTAATACCCTAAATCTTCCCTTAATCCCCTATAAATAACTCTAACCCTCTCCTTAATCATACTCATTAATCCCTAATTTTAAACCTAATCTTCTCTTTCTCCTCATATGCCAAAGCAGCTCCCCTGTTTTTTTTTCTTCTTCAATTCTCGCTGTCTCACGCCGCTCCTCCTTTACGTCTTCCCCGTCAGAGGTAGATGCATGCACTTCCAACGGCGAGTTCATGTCCGATGCCAGAGGAAGGGAGCGCCGGCGACTCCTTCGACATCTTGTGGTGAGGCAACGTTCTTCTAGCGAGTTTCCTGTGCAAGCGGCAATGGGCGGGGTCTCTTCCTCTTCTAGTGATTCCTCTGCGGCGGGCGGGCGAGTTTTGTGGCGAGCGCCACCTCCCCCTCCTTCCTCTCTCTGTGGCGGCAACTTGGTCTTCTTCCGGCAGCTGCTCTTCTTAGCGAGCAGTGGCCTCCATCTTCCTTGGGTCTAGCGCTGGCAGCTCTTTCCTCTCCCAATGCTGATGGCCTGATCCTCTTTCTAGTGGTTGGACTTCCTCGACGAGCGCCGGTGGTCTTCCCCGTCGATCGATCAAACGAACGATTTGTTCGTTCATCGCGTCGAGGTCGGCAAGCAGGCAAGTTTTGTTTATTTTATTTCTATCAATTTTGTTCGTAGAAAATAAAATAGAAAACATAATTTCTCTTGGGGGAAAATTTAGATGATAATTATTTTGGGATTAACTTGATTAGGGGTTGAGGGTATAATTATGGGTTTATGCATGTGATAAATAACATTAGAGGTTTATTGAAATTATTCAGTGAAGAAGGAATATAACTTTGATTTCAGAAGGATTTAGGATATCAGCAATTGAGGTAGGAATCTTACCCTACTCCTTTGTTACGGTGTCAAGAACTTATAGGAATTGCTGCTTATTCCTTTGATTTGATATATGATGCATATATTAGAATTGATTAACACTCATATCTATTTGATTCATCTGCTTGTTTTCTTTCTAAAATTCTGTTGACCTCCGTTATCTTATTCATTTAGTTATATTCTATTTCTGTATGAATGGTTAATAACGTTGTATTGAGATATCTAATATATTGACATATGAGCACGGTTGAACAATTATGTATCTATGATATTGACACATGAGTATGTGGAACTGTTAAATATTTGTGATGTTAAAGTCATGATATATTGACTTCTAGACTGGATGATTTATTCTCAAGTGGCCTGTTTGTGTGAGATATAGTTTTGACGCGTATCGGGCTATGGTTGCCGGTCAGTGTACCGCCAGTTGTCCTCAGGACAATATTACGGATGCTAGGTGTTGGACGCAACACTCCGGGCTATTTAGGACAGTTTTTCCACTGCGTGAGCAATAGTGAAAACAGTCTAAAAATGAGTGCGGCTCTTGATTAAGATCTGTTGGCCAGCTTGATGATTTACACGATATTCTTTACATAATTTGTATATCGTTGTTTCTATCATTGAATATCATGTTATTTTACTCCCTTACCACTTTGTTGATTCCTGCTTAGCGTTTTGCTAACTTCCTTTAGTTCTCTTCCAGGTACAGAGTTAGCTTATGGGAGGGCTAGAGTAGATAGTAAACACCAGTCTAAGTTCAGATAGTCTTTTAGCTCTTGTATCAGTTGATTTGTTTACATACTAGGTAGTATGTTGTTTTTAGAGATTGTGTTATAAAAAAATTTTAATGTTAAGTTTGGATTATTTATTTAATATATGATATTGGATTATTGTAGTTCTTTGGTTCCTATCAATATTACCATCTCCCTGAGAACCCTCAGCTAAGAATAGCTGGCTTTCCGCCGAGGCGTGCCAATTTTATTGGTATCAGAGGTATAGGTTTGGTATGAAAGCCTAAGGATATATGAACCTCAGGACTAGGAATGGGTTAAGGTTAGAATAATTGAATAAGTAAATATTTATTATATAACATGTTACTTTGTTATGCTATTAATTTTGTGCATACTTTGAATTTGGAGAACCAAATTCTTTTTAAAGGGGTGAATAATATTATAACCTAAGTTTGACTTTATATAATTAAATTTATTTAAATTTTAAATTTTAAATTATAAAAATTAACTATAATTAATACCCTAAATCTTCCCTTAATCCCCTATAAATAACTTAACCCTCTCCTTAATCCTACTCATTAATCCCTAATTTTAAACCTAATCTTCTCGCTCTCCTCACGCGCCAAAGCAGTTCCCCAATTTCTTTTTCTTCCTTCATTCCCGCTGTCTCGCGCTGCTCCTCCTTCATGTCTTCCACATCAGAGTGCATGCACTTCCAGCGTCAAGTTCGTGTCCGATGGCAGAGGAAGGGAGCACCGGTGACTCCTTCGACATCTTGTGGTGAGCCAACGTTCTTCCGGTGAGTTTCCTGCACGAGCGGCAGTGGGCGGCATTTCTTCCTCTTCTAGTGAGTCCTCTGGGGCGGGTGGCGAGTGCCACCTCCCCCTCCTTCCTCTCTCTGTGGCGGTGACTCGGTCTTCTTTCGGCAGCTGCTCTTCCCTACGAGCAGTGGCCTCCTTCTTCCTCTATTCACAGCAGAGGAAAGTCTTCTTCTATTGCGGCGACCTTTTTCCCTTACGATGCAGGCTGTTCCTCCTCTCCCAGCGCCGGTGGTCCATCTCCTTCCAGCGCCGTCGGCTTCCTCCTCTCTTGGCGCCGACAGTCTTCCTCTTCCAGCGGCTTTACCTTGCAGCGACGCCTGCGGTGGCTGCTCCTACCAGCGGGTCCAGCGTCAGTGGCTCTTTCCTCTCTTGACGTCGACGACCTGATCCTCTTTCCGGCGGCTGGTCTTCCCCAGCGAGCGCCGGTGGTCTTCCCTGTCGATCGATCGAACGAACGATTCATTCGTTCGCCGTGTCGAGGTCGACAGGCAGGTAAGTTTTGTTTATTTTCTTTTAATTTATATTATTTCTATTAATTCTATTCATAGAAAATAAATTAGAAATCCTAATTTCTCTTGGGGGAAAATTTAGATGATAATTATTTTGGGATTAACTTGATTAGGGGTCGAGGGTATAATTATGGGTTGATGCATATGATAGATAATAACAGAGGTTTATTGAAATTATTCAGTGAACAAGGAAGATTACTTTGATTTCAGAAGGATTCAGGATATCAGTGTTTGAGGTAGGAATCTTACTCCTTGTTACGGTGTCAAGAACTTATAGGAATTGCTGCTTATTCCTTTGATTTGATATATGATGCATATATTAGAATTGATTGACACTGATATCTATTTGCTTTGTCTCCTTGTTTTGTTTCTGAAATTATGTTGACCTCTGTTATCTTATTCATTTGGTCATATTCTATTTCTATATGAATGGTTTATAACGTTGTATTGAGATATCTGATTTATTGACATATGAGCACGGTTGAACAATTGTGTATCTGTGATATTGACACATGAGTATGTGGAACTATTAAATATTTGTGATGTTAATGTAGTGATATATTGACCTCTGGACTGGATGATTTATTCTCCAGTGGCCTGTTTGTGTGAGATATAGTTCTGACGAGTATCGGGCTATGGTTGCCGGTCAGGGTACTGCTAGTTGTCCTTGAGACAATACTACAGATGCCAAGTGTTAGATGCAACACTCTGGGCTGTTTAGGACAGTCGTTCCACTGCGTGAGCAACATTGGAGACACTCTAAAAATGAGTGCGGCTCTTGATTGAGATCTGTTGGCCAGCTTGATGATTTACACGATATTTTTTACATTATTTGTATATCGTTGTTTCTGTCATTGGATATCATGTTATTTCACTCCCTCACTACTTTGTTGATTGCTACTTAGCGTTTTGCTAACTTTCTTTATTTCTCTTTTAGGTACAGAGTTAGCTTCTAGGAGGGCTGGAGTAGATAGCAGACACCAGCCTAAGTTCAGACAGTCTTTTATCTCTTGTATCAGTTGATTTGTTTACATACTAGGTGGTATGTTGTTTTTAGAGATTGTGTTATAAAAAAATTTTAAAGTTAAGTTTGGATTATTTATTTAATAAATAATATTGGATTATTGTAGTTCTTTGGTTCCTATAAATATTGTCATCTCCCTGGGAACCCTCAGCTAAGAATAGCTGGCTTTCCGTCGGGGCGTGACAGTAACCCTTAGTTTCCTTTGGGTACCCTACAAACACACATTTATCATATTTAGGTTCTAGCTTGCTAGAATTCTAACGTTTGACATAAGCCTCACATCCCCAGATCCAGATAAATGAGAGGTTAGGGCATCTCCCACTCCATACCTCATATGGAATCTTGGAGACACTCTTAGATGGAACATTATTCATAATAAGAGAAGCTGTTTCAAGTGCATAACCCCAGAATGAGGATGGTAGAGTTGCATGACACATCATTGACCGAATCATATCTAACAGGGTTTGATTTCTCCTTTCAGACACATCATTCCATTGAGGTGTTCCAGGATGAGTGAGTTGGGATAGGATCCCACACTCCCTAAGTTAGTCAAAGAACTCACCGCTCAGGTAGTATCCACCACGATCTGATCGAAGAGTTTTGATAGATCTACCAAGCTGGTTCTCTACTTCATGTATGAAACTCTTTAAATTTCTCAAAGGATTTTGACTTATGTCTTATCAAGTAGACAACCATATCTACTGAAGTCACCAGCAAATGTGATCAAGTAGTTGTACCCTCCTCTGGCTTGTTTACTAAATGGTCCACACATATCACTGTGTATAAGATCTAATAAAACCAAAGACTCAGTGTGTTCCTAAACTTGTTGATGCACTGTGTATAAGATCCAACTAAGTTCCTCAGCAATGGTGCCAAAAACTTGTTGTATCCGCAACTAGGTGCACAAACTTATCTCTGGTGGATACTCAGGAAAACCAAAGACTCATTGTGTTCCTAAACTTGTTGATGTCCGCAAGTACACGGATACTCGAAGTAATAAAGAAAGTATCGAATCCACAGGGACCTATGTGTTAAGTACCAAATAGTTGTATTCTTACTAGCTAAGCGACTGATTTTAATGCAAGTAAGCAATATAAAGGGTGAAAAGATAAATCAGAGAGAAACTAGGACTAGGGTTTCATTCACCTTAATTTCAATGACTAGATATAAACAAGAGGTTGTCAGTCAAATCTTATTATGATAAAGACCTAATTTACTTCATAAAAGGATTATCTTACTTTCGTGCAGACAATCATGCAGGGACCAATCCTCGCTCTCGCACAAGATCTATCCCAACGCTGTAGATAAGTAAATCATAAATCAAAGAACTCAAGGATCACTTTCGTGCATCCGAATTCGAAGTTGATAATCTCAAGTGGAATCCCAAGGATCACTTTCGTGTATCCGAGTCTCAACACAAGTTCTACTTAAGGTTTTCTGACGATCTAATACTCAATTTCTTACATCATAAATCAAGTCTAACACATTAATTTAACCCTAGATTCAAATTATCAACATGATAATAAAATCACTAAAAATCAGAATTCAATGAACAATCCTGATCTCTTATGATAAGTTCCAAACTCAATGATTATTTAGGGTTCCAAATTTCATGATCAAACTTTCAGTCTATTTCGTAAAATTCTATAACATGCTGATAATATAAATATAAGGAAAATTAAATACGGCTCATCACAAAAGCATAATTATCACAACAAGAATTATCATGACGAAAATAATGATCATCCAGTCATTAAAAATCAAGGGGATTACACCCCATGTCCGAAAAAATATGTATAAGCTTGCATGGAAAAAGAAATACAATAATCCATGGTTTAGAACGATTAGAAATCAAAGAAAAGGGGAAAACAACTTTATACCACGGCTGTAATGGAAATTATAGCCGTAATGTTGTGAGTGAATAGTGCCAGCGCCGCTCATTCGTCGATTTCTCATCCGTCCGATCTCCTCTTGTTCTGAAACTTCTGGTGTGTCGTCCTCTCATCCAAACGAAGCTTCTGTGTAAAAATTGAAGCTTGAGGTTGAAAGTACCCCTTTCATGAGGGGGGCGAAAACCCTAATAGGAGGCGCATATAAACTTTGATAGCGGAAGCAAGGATTTTTAGGGTTTCATAAGATCGCATGTGGTATAGCCATATGATCAACTTAATTTTAACTTAAGATCAAGATGTGATCTTACCATTGCCATGGATGGATGGCGACTTGGAATCAAGAGAACAAAGTTGATCTCCTCCAAAAGTGACGCACACAAGGTGATGCCGCCTACTCCCTTATTGATCCTTGTGCTAGCAAGGTTCTTCAAAGGTCCTTGTCGTATGAAAGGAAAGAGAAGATTTTCTTGCTTGGCGAGATCTCTCCCTTGTCGTCAAGAAGAACTTCCACGAGAGAAGAGGCGACGAGAGGTGAAGAGACGAGAGAGGGCGTTACTCTCTCAAACGTGTAGTGCGTTGCCTTATTTTGGAAAACCAAAAATAGTAACCGCCTAACGTTCATGCGCTCATGCGTTCATGGGTTTATCCCAACGCATTTTGCTCTCTCCCTTGAACCATGCGCTCACTCAATGAGCTGGTTCAATGTCGGTTTGGTTCAAAGACCAATTAAGCCAAGCCATATGGTCTAGATCACAATAAACCCTAAAGGTTTAAGATCTAACCGTTCATCTCTTGATGCTCCTGATCTCACCGATCTAGCATCAAATCTCTCGATCGAAGCTTACCGATCTCAAGCCCTAATCAATCAAACATGATCAGACCAGATCTCACTTACAATCAGAGTTTAAATCCCTTTAAACTGAACCCAAACAATTCAGTCCACACGATCTGACTTAAGTAAGCCATATCATCAAATTGTGCGACCCTAAGGGTTTCCTTTAAATGTCGGTAACGATAACTTACGTTATCACGATCAGTGAGGGGTATCTAGCAACTGAAGGTCCCCTAAATCTAAGGGGGGGGGCGAAACCCTATAGGCGCATATGGAGGTTAAGATGCAGCGGAAAGGGGTTTCTACGATCTTTGCATGCGTTATGATCAACTTATAAAACTCTGCATGAATGAAAACGATTCATACCATAGCCATTTCTAGATGGCGTCTTGGAAGCAAAAGATGCAAGCGCCTCTTCTCCAAAGTCTCGCACACGAGATGAAGATGCGCTCCTTCCTTGGTGCTCCTTGTGCTAGCAAGGATCGTCCAAGGTGTCTTGATCGCTTGAAGGGAAGAGAGAGTTCTTTCTTGCTTGGCGTCTTTTCTCCTTGTCGTCCACCAGTTTTTCACCACACGAAAATGTGTTCTCTCGTCAAAAACTAGAGCGAGCGACGAACCAAGAGGAGAGGCGTGAATAGAGGCTATCGTGAGGCATGGCCACGATTAGAAGAAGTGCTATCTAAAAATAGCAAGTCACTTCTCAAGTTGCGATCATGGGTTTACCCAATCGCAAATCCAATTCACCCTTGAACCATGCGCTCATCCATTGAGCCGGTTCACTTGACTTTGGTTCAATAACCAAATAAACCAAGCAATCAGTCCAGATCATAATAAACCCCTAAGGCTTAAGATCTGACCGTTAATCTCTTGATGCTCCTGATCTCACCGATCTAGCATCCATTCTCTCAATCGAAGCTTACCGATCTCAAGCCCTAATCAATCAAACATGATCAGACCAGATCTCACTTACAATCAGAGATTAAAATCCCTTTAAACTGAACCCAAACAATTCAGTCCACACGATCTGACTTAAGTAAGCCATATCATCAAATTGTGCGACCCTGAGGGTTTCCTTTAAATGTCGGTAACGATAACTCACGTCATCACGATCAGTGAGGGGTATCTAGCAACACATCACTGTCTCCCGATAGAAAGGAAAGAGTCTTCCAAGACTACACCCAAAATACAGCACAAGTGTGAATCCAATTCACAAGGCATGCATAATTCCTTTGCCACTGGATGTTCTTATTGGACAAGCATGTCAAGCCTGTAACTCCAATATGATGAGCATGATTAGATCAGATGAACATAGTCACCTGGGTATGGCCATACACTTTCTCAATCATCTCATCCAGGGGGCCCCTTTAGAACATCACACTCCTTAAACAAGGAGACGGCAATCCTATGTCTATCACTAGTGCCCTAACCTGACTCAAGCTCACCATCCAAGATAGTCTATAACCATTATGTTTCAAATGATATTGAACTACCTCAAAACAATGACAATCATCATTTAGAAACACAAGTGATCTCAAGTCAGAGAAAATGTGCCACTTGTTGCAATCAAGGATTATTCACATTGTGACAAGCAATTGAATATCCTAGTAGGGTCTGTCCAGTACATCCAATGTATCCATGAGTCTACATCTTATTCCATGCTCGAAGCATCCTATAAGATTAGAACACATATTAGTCTCAACCATATCAAGGCTGTCTCATGTTCACCAAGATATATCGACTAAGGACATTCACTGCATGTCAGCCTAGCTGAACAGCTTTGAGACATTATTCAGAAGTACACTTATTGCAGCAGATAATGTAACAAACTGAATAACAACCATGCCTTTATAAACATAAAAGTTTATTACATGATACTGTTACAATCCCAAGGCCTCAAACATTAGCCTTAAGGGCATACCCCAACAATCTCCCACTTGCACTTAATCTAATGGTTGAGAAATCTCAAACCCATATTATTACAGTGCTTCTCATGCTTCTGCTGCGCCAGAGGCTTAGTAAGCGGGTCTGCCAGATTGTCATCTGTATGAACCTTGCAGACTTTGATCTCACCACGATCAATGATCTCCCGGATCAAATGAAACCGTCTCTGTATGTGCTTGGACTTCTGGTGCGACCGTGGTTCCTTTGCTTGTGCGATTGCTCCAGTGTTATCACAAAAGATAACCAAAGGATCTGCACTCGAAGGAACGACACCAAGTTCTTGAACGAACTTACGAATCCACACTGCCTCCTTGGATGCTTCCGAGGCTGCAACATACTCGGCTTCTGTTGTGGAATCAGCAACTATTGACTGTTTGAAACTCTTCCACACCACCGCTCCTCCATTCAATCTAAAAACATAGCCTGATTGCGATCGGAAATCATCCTGGTCAGACTGGAACGAAGCGTCAGTATATCTCAATACTGAGTTCTTCCTGACCACCATATATCAAGAACATATCTTTGGTCCTCCGCAGATATTTTAAAATGTTCTTGACTGCAATCCAGTGCCCCATACCTGGATTACTTTGGAACCGACTGGTCACACTTAACCCGTAAGCGACGTCTGGGCGAGTACACAACATCGCATACATAATGGACCCAATAGCCGAAGCATAAGGCGTATTGTCCATTTCATCTTTCTCAGTCTGTGTTTGTGGACACTGACTCTTCGAAAGATTCAGACCATGTCTGACTGGAAGATATCCTCTTTTAGAATTCTCTAAATGAAATCTTTCCAGGACTTTATCGATGTAAGTACTCTGGCACAGCCCGAGAAGCCTCTTAGATCTATCCCTGTAGATCTTCACACCTAATACATAGGCTGCTTCTCCTAGATCTTTCATCTGGAAACATTTCCTTAACCATGCCTTAACCGCATGCATTTCAGGAATGTCATTTCCAATGATCAATATATCATCGACGTAGAGGACTAGGAATGTAATCACGCTCCCACTAAACCTCTTATATACACACGGGTCATCCTCGTTCTTGATGAAACCAAATTCACTGACTGATTCATCAAAACGAATATTCCAGCTTCTCGATGCTTGTTTAAGTCCATAAATAGACTTCTTTAATTTGCATATCTTATGACGATCTGATGGATTAGTGAAACCTTCAGGTTGTGTCATATACACATCCTCATCCAGATTTCCATTCAGGAAAGCTGTTTTCACATCCATTTGCCAAATCTCATAATCGTAATATGCTGCTATCGCGAAAAGAATCCGAATAGACTTAAACATGGCTACAGGTGAGAAAGTTTCATCATAATCTATCCCGTAGATTTGTTTGAAACCTTTCGCAACTAGCCTGCCTTTATAGGTAACCACGTTACCATCCATGTCAATCTTCTTCTTGAAGATCCATTTACAGCCTATAGGGATAACTCCCGGAGGCGGATCAACCAAATCCCAAACTTGGTTATCAGACATGGAGTCCATCTCGGCTCGCATAGCTTCAAGCCATCTAGCTGAATCCGGTCCACTGACCGCATCCGCATAAGTTAGGGGTTCATCATTATCAATGATGTAGACTCCGTCATAGCGCTCAGGCTGTCGACGAATCCTTCCCGATCTTCGCGGTTCCCGTGATATCTGAGCCTCAGGTTGTTCAGTAACCTGTTCTACCGGCTCAGGTCATCCAACTGTGCTTGAGCACTTTGTCCTTCCTCTGGATTCTCATCCAACTTTATTTCTCTCCCACTGGCCTCTTGCAGAAGAAACTCCTTCTCAAGAAAAATGGTCGTCCGAGCAACAAATACCTTGTTCTCTTTGGGATCGTAGAAATAATAACCCTTAGTTTCCTTAGGGTAACCGACAAAGATACATTTCTCAGATCTGCTCTCCAGTTTCCCAGAGGCGAGCTTTTTGACATAAGCCTCGCAACCCCAGATCCTGATAAATGTCAAGCTCGGCTGTTTCCCATACCATAACTCATATGGAGTCTTAGAAACTGCCTTGGATGGCACTCGGTTTAGTACCTTTGCAGCTGTTTCCAGTGCAAAACCCCAAAAGGAATATGGAAGAGTAGCCTGACTCATCATAGAACGAACCATATCAAGTAACGTTCTATTTCTCCTCTCAGACACACCATTTCATTGCGGTGTTCCTGGCAGAGTGAGCTGTGAGATAATCCCACACTCCTTTAGATAGTCAGTAAACTCTCGACTTAGGTATTCTCCACCTCGATCAGAACGAAGTGCCTTGATATTTCGGCCTAGCTGATTTTGTACTTCATTCTTGAACTCTTTGAACTTGTCAAAAGATTCACCTTTATGTCTCATTAAATAGACATACCCGTATCTACTGAAATCATCAGTGAAGGTGATGAAGTATTGATAGCCACCTCTGGCATGTTTACTAAACGGCCCACACACATCGCTGTGTATAAGGTCAAGCAAACCTGAAGCCCTTTGACCTTTGTGAGGAAAAGGTGACTTCGTCATTTTACCCATTAAACAAGCTTTGCATGTATCAATCTCCTCATAGGAGAATGATCCCAGCAGTCCATGATCATGCAACCGCTTAATGCGTTTCTTGTTGATATGGCCTAAACGACTATGCCATAGCAAGGTGCTGTCATCAGCATATTTGGCTTTCTTAATATCAATGTTTTGTATAGAACATTCCATGTCCAACATGAATAACCCATTGTTAATTGAACCAGTAGCATAAACAATATTATCCAAAGAAAGAACACACTTTGAAATATTGCATTCAAAGGAAAATCCCTTCGTGACAAGAGCAGGAATGGAGATAATATTTTTAGTAATGCTGGGAACAAAATAACAATTGTTCAGTTCTAATACAATTCCAGATGGCAAAGAGATGAAATAGTCTCCTACAGCAACAGCAGCAACCCGTGCCCCGTTTCCAACGCGTAGGTCCACCTCATGCTGTCCCACCTGCCTTCTTCTCTTGAGTTCCTGCACATTTGAACAAATGTGAACTCCACATGCAGTGTCCAACACCCATGAAATAGAAGAAGATGAAACCATGACTTCCGTCACGTAAATACCTGAGCCAGAAGCGATGCTTCCCCTCTTATCTCCTTGGAGCGCTTTACAGTCCTTTTTCCAGTGACCCAGCTGGCCACAGTGGAAACATCTGTATTCCTTTGACCGCTTAACTTTTTGCTTCAGAGCCTTGCTGTAACTCTTGACAGGGGCCTTGCCCTTCTTCCCCTTCTTCTTGTTCCTAGAAGGAACCATTAAGACAGAGGTCGAAGGCTTTCCCTTCAGAGTCTCCTCAGTAGTCAAGAGCATGTTCAGCAGCTCTGCCGGAGTACAATCGATTTTGTTCATATTAAAGTTAATGATGAACGCATCGAAAGAGGGCGGGAGAGACTGCAGAATAATGTCTACAGCGAGCTCCTGATTGATGGTATGCCCAGTTTCTCTAGAGCTTCCTTATGCCCAATCATCTTGAGCACGTGAGCTCCCACTAGGCTCCCTTCAGCCAGTTTGCTCTGAAAGAACAGCTTTGTCAAATTATAGCGTTCTGTCCTCGCCTGTGCAGCATACAGCATCTTGAGCTTCGCTATAATCTCTATAGCCGACATTTCCTCATGCTGACGCTGCAGCGGTGGCGCCATAGACGCTAGCATCAGGCAAGCGACATCAATGCTATCATTGACGTGCTTTTCATAAGCTTCCCGAACCGCCCTTGCGGCGTTCGGAGCGGGTTGAGGCGGTATAGCCGTCTCGAGGACATACAGTTTCCTCTCTGCCTTAAGAACAATCTTAAGGTGTCCGTACCAGTCTGAGAAGTTCGGCCCAGCAAACTTCTCCCTTTCCAGTAGGGATCACACATTGAAGCTCATGGTGTTCGTTGCTGCAGGTATCTACAACAATGCAAGAACAGCAAGGTCAGTATCAATGTCAAGAATCAATCAGGACTTAAGAAAGATTCTTTTTCTCACTATTTTATCTGGCTGAAAAATCCAGCAAAACAGCCCGAAAGAGTAGTACTCTTTTAGTGAGATGGGATCCAGATTTCATACTTGGTCTCCGCATCCCGCTCAGGCGAGATAAGATGCACAGAGAGTACAAGCACTAATCTCTGGTAGGCAGTCCCTGCCAATCGCCAACCCGTGCGATTCCCCTTCATCTGGGCAATCCAGCAGACTGTGCCAACTGAGTTGGTACAACACAATCTCTGACCCCACAGATGGCTGCCTCCATGTGCTACCATATGCGCCACATATGTAGCCTACATGGTCAAGCTGACCCGACCTACTCCCTGGACCACCACGTGCTATGCTGAGCAACGAGAAGCGATAAATCCCTTCTCTGTAACACGCAGGTGTAATCCCGCACCGTCTGAAGATAGAAGGACGTGCCCACTGAGTGGGTACAACACGGCTCCAACGATAGTCAGAACAGTGAGGTTTCGCGTCAGAAGGCTTACGAGCTTGATATTTTAGCGTTGGATTTTAACGGTCTTTTATCTTCTTCCCTATCATGCAATTCCTATGGTGATAGCAGAAGATAAACACATGCATTTCCAATTATATAAGCAATAAAAGAAAGCATGCTGATCTTATGTGGTAAAAGCCCAATAAGCCTAAGTAAGACCTTAACCAAACTTAAGTCTTCACTTGTTTTTCTTCATGGGGCTTTTGCTGCTCATCTGGCCCAAACCAGGGCCCAAGCGCCATCTGCAGCTCAGGTGCGCCTACTAGGGAAAATGCGCCTGGTCCGAGAGTCGAACCCTGGACCTCCCACCTGGTCAAGCCTCTGCTGCAAGCGCCTCTGCCAAGTGTGCTCTGTGCTCTTGTCTGACTAATTTACAAATTAATCTATCTAGACAAGATTGACTCGCAGGTCAATTACATTTTATAAATTAATTAAATTGTGATTCGCAGATCACAAAAATAAGAATTAATTTATAATAAAATTCCAGGCACGCAGGCCCCAGCACAGCACACATTAAACGGGCAGCCCACATAAGATTAAATAAACATACATATGGTATGCAATCAGCATGTGATCCAATCATGAAAAATAAAATTTTGAAAAAACCCCATTGAGATTAATTTTATTTTTCCCTATTTGCCCTGCTGCCTTACGACGGTCCATTACTAGGGATCCACTCATCCAGCCTAGTCAGATCCACTGCCCTTGCATGCACCAAGTCCTAACTGACTTGAGTCGACCTAATGGTCAACCATGCATGCGCAAGGGCTGAACGACCACAATGAGGTCTGGCAAGCGGGTGTGACCCCGGGCCTAACTCATGTGCGTTCATAGGTTGTCTCAATCAGACATCGCTACACGCCTTTGATGCAGTCGACCTATAGCCACCTCGTGCTTGCGCATAGGTGCTATCTGGTCGACCCATCTAGGCTGTCAGATAGTCTGATCAGACCAGTTGGATCTAACCTAGAGGATGACTTCAACCCTAATAACCCGTCTAAGGGTTTAAAGCAGGCGCCTCTTAGATCTAATGAGAGTCGCGCACGATATAAGATTTTGGATAAAACCTAAAATGCGCCAACAAACATGCGCAAAGGAAATACATATGTAAGTTTCGCAAGAAGCAACTTAACATGTAAATTTTCGCATGTTATAGATCTAAGCATACAATGGCATACATGGATCACAAAACGTTTAAGCAATCATAAAAACATGCATTAACTTGCTCTGATACCAATTGAAGGTGCCCTAAATCTAAGGGGGGGGGGGGGGGGGGGCGAAACCCTATAGGCGCATATGGTATGAAAACGATTCATACCATAGCCATTTCTAGATGGCGTCTTGGAAGCAAAAGATGCAAGCGCCTCTTCTCCAAAGTCTCGCACACGAGATGAAGATGCGCTCCTTCCTTGGTGCTCCTTGTGCTAGCAAGGATCGTCCAAGGTGTCTTGATCGCTTGAAGGGAAGAGAGAGTTCTTTCTTGCTTGGCGTCTTTTCTCCTTGTCGTCCACCAGTTTTTCACCACACGAAAATGTGTTCTCTCGTCAAAAACTAGAGCGAGCGACGAACCAAGAGGAGAGGCGTGAATAGAGGCTATCGTGAGGCATGGCCACGATTAGAAGAAGTGCTATCTAAAAATAGCAAGTCACCTCTCAAGTTGCGATCATGGGTTTACCCAATCGCAAATCCAATTCACCCTTGAACCATGCGCTCATCCATTGAGCCGGTTCACTTGACTTTGGTTCAATAACCAAATAAACCAAGCAATCAGTCCAGATCATAATAAACCCCTAAGGCTTAAGATCTGACCGTTAATCTCTTGATGCTCCTGATCTCACCGATCTAGCATCCATTCTCTCAATCGAAGCTTACCGATCTCAAGCCCTAATCAATCAAACATGATCAGACCAGATCTCACTTACAATCAGAGATTAAAATCCCTTTAAACTGAACCCAAACAATTCAGTCCACATGATCTGACTTAAGTAAGCCATATCATCAAATTGTGCGACCCTGAGGGTTTCCTTTAAATGTCGGTAACGATAACTCACGTCATCACGATCAGTGAGGGGTATCTAGCAACACATCACTGTCTCCCGATAGAAAGGAAAGAGTCTTCCAAGACTACACCCAAAATACAGCACAAGTGTGAATCCAATTCACAAGGCATGCATAATTCCTTTGCCACTGGATGTTCTTATTGGACAAGCATGTCAAGCCTGTAACTCCAATATGATGAGCATGATTAGATCAGATGAACATAGTCACCTGGGTGTGGCCATACACTTTCTCAATCATCTCATCCAGGGGGCCCCTTTAGAACATCACACTCCTTAAACAAGGAGACGGCAATCCTATGTCTATCACTAGTGCCCTAACCTAACTCAAGCTCACCATCCAAGATAGTCTATAACCATTATGTTTCAAATGATATTGAACTACCTCAAAACAATGACAATCATCATTTAGAAACACAAGTGATCTCAAGTCAGAGGAAATGTGCCACTTGTTGCAATCAAGGATTATTCACATTGTGACAAGCAATTGAATATCCTAGTAGGGTCTGTCCAGTACATCCAATGTACCCATGAGTCTACATCTTATTCCATGCTCGAAGCATCCTATAAGATTAGAACACATATTAGTCTCAATCATATCAAGGCTGTCTCATGTTCACCAAGATATCTCAACTAAGGACATTACAGCATGTCAGCCAAGCTGAACAGCATTGAGACATTATTCAGAAGCACATTTATTGCAGCAGACAATGTAACAAACTGAATAACAACCATCTCCTTTATAAACATAAGAGTTTATACATGATACTGAAAGAATCCCAAGGCCTCAAACATTAGCCTTAAGGGCATACCCCAACAGAGGTGTCCTCTACGCCTCTCGGCGTGAGGCCGAACCCTAAGCGCCTGTCTGTTGATTGCTCTCTCGATTCCAAATAAAAATTGGGGTTTTTACTTCATATGTCTTCTCCTCTTTAAGATGAGTCTGCCGCATCTTTCGGATCTCAATTTGGAGGTCTGAATCAATTTGGAGGTCTTATTGGACAAGCGTGTCAAGCCTGTAGCTCCAATATGATGAGCATGATTAGATCAGATGAACATAGTCACCTGGGTATGGCCATACACTTTCTCAATCATCTCATTCAGGGGGGCCCCTTTAGAACATCACACTCCAATCAAGGAGACGGCAATCCTATATCTATCACTAGTGCCCTAACCTGACTCATGATCATTATCCAAGATAGTCTATAACCATTATGTTTCAAATGATATTGAACTACCTCAAAACAATGACAATCATCATTTAGAAACACAAGTGATCTCAAGTCAGAGGACATGTGCCACTTGTTGCAAACAAGGATTATTCACATTGTGACAAGCAATTGAATATCCTAGTAGGGTCTGTCCAGTACATCCAATGTACCCATGAGTCTACATCTTATTCCATGCTCGAAGCATCCTATAAGATTAGAACACATATTAGTCTCAATCATATCAAGGCTGTCTCATATTCACCAAGATATCTCGACTAAGGACATTACAGCATGTTAGCCAAGCTGAACAGCATTGAGACATTATTCAGAAGCACATTTATTGCAGCAGACAATGTAACAAACTGAATAATAACCATCGCCTTTATAAACATAAGAGTTTATACATGATACTGAAAGAATCCCAAGGCCTCAAACATTAGCCTTAAGGGCATACCCCAACAATCTCCCACTTGCACTTAATCTAATGGTTGAGAAATCTCAAACCCATATTATTACAGTGCTTCTCATGCTTCTGCTGCGCCAGAGGCTTGGTAAGCGGGTCAGCCAGATTGTCATCTGTATGAACCTTGCAGATTTTGATCTCACCACGATCAATGATCTCCCGGATCAAGTGAAACCGTCTCTGTATGTGCTTGGACTTCTGGTGCGACCGTGGTTCCTTTGCTTGTGCGATTGCTCCAGTGTTATCACAGAAGATAACCAAAGGATCTGCACTCGAAGGAACAACACCAAGTTCCTAAACGAACTTACGAATCCATACTGCCTCCTTAGATGCTTCTGAGGCTGCAACATACTCGGCTTCTGTTGTGGAATCAGCAACAATAGACTGTTTGAAACTCTTCTACACCACTGCTCCTCCATTCAAGCTAAAAACATAGCCTGATTGCGATCGGAAATCATCCTGGTCCGATTGGAACGAAGCGTTAGTATATCCTTCAATACTGAGTTCTTCCTGACCACCATATATCAAGAACATATCTTTGGTCCTCCGAAGATATTTTAAAATGTTCTTGATTGCAATCCAGTGCGCCTGACCTGGATTACTTTGGAATCGACTGGTCACGCTTAACCCGTAAGTGACGTCTGGGCGAGTACACATCATCGCATACATAACGGACCCAATAGCCGAAGCATAAGGCATATTGTCCATTTCATCTTTCTCAGTCTGTGTTTGTGGACACTGACTCTTTGAAAGATTCAGACCATGTCTGACTGGAAGATATCCTCTTTTAGAATTCTCTAAAAGGAATCTCTCCAGGACTTTATCGATGTAAGTACTCTGGCACAGCCCGAGAAGCCTCTTAGATCTATCCCTGTAGATCTTCACACCTAATACATAGGCTGCTTCTCCTAGATCTTTCATCTGGAAACATTTTCTTAACCATGCTTTAACAGCATGCAGTTCAGGAATATCATTTCCAATAATTAAGATATCATCGACGTAGAGGACTAGGAAAGTAATCACGCTCCCACTAAACCTCTTATATACACACGGGTCATCTTCATTCTTGATGAAACCAAATTCACATATTGATTCATCAAAACGAATATTCCAGCTTCTTGATGCTTGCTTAAGTCCATAAAAGGACTTCTTTAACTTGCATATTTTATGACGATCTGATGGATTAGTGAAACCTTCAGGTTGTGTCATATACACATCCTCATCCAGTTTTTCATTAAGGAAAGCGGTCTTCACATCCATTTGCCAGATCTCATAATCGTAATATGCTGCTATCGCAAGAATAATCCGAATAGACTTGAACATAGCTACAGGAGAGAAAGTTTCATCATAATCTATCCCGTAGATTTGTTTGAAACCTTTCACAACTAGCCTGCCTTTATAGGTAACTACGTTACCATCCATGTCAATCTTCTTCTTGAAGATCCATTTACAGCCTATAGGGATTACTCCCGGAGGCGGATCAACCAAATCCCAGACTTGGTTATCTGACATGGAGTCCATCTCGGCTCGCATAGCTTCAAGCCATCTAGCTGACTCTGGTCCACTGACCGCATCCGCATAAGTGAGGGGTTCATCATTATCAATGATGTAGACTCCGTCATAGCGCTCAGGCTGTCGACGGATCCTTCCCGATCTTCGCGGTTCCCGTGATATCTGAGCCTCAGGTTGTTCAATAACCTGTTCTACTAGCTCATGCTCATCCAATTGTGCTTGACTACTTTGTCCTTCCTCTGGATTCTCATCCAGCTTTATTTCTCTCCCACTGGCCTCTTGCAGAAGAAACTCCTTCTCAAGAAAAATGGCCGTCCGAGCAACAAATACCTTGTTCTCTTTGGGATCGTAGAAATAATAACCCTTAGTTTCCTTAGGGTAACCGACAAAGATGCATTTGTCAGATCTGCTTTCCAGTTTCCCAGAGGCGAGCTTTTTGACATAAGCCTCGCAACCCCAGATCTTAATAAATGTCAAGCTAGGCTGTTTCTCATACCATAATTCATATGGAGTCTTTGAAACTGCCTTGGATGGCACACGGTTTAGTACCTTTGCAGCTGTTTCCAGCGCAAATCCCCAAAAGGAGTAAGGTAGAGTAGCTTGACTCATCATAGACCGAACCATATCAAGTAAGGTTCTGTTCCTCCTCTCGGACACACCATTCCACAGCGGTGTTCCTGGCGGAGTGAGCTGTGAGATAATCCCACACTCCTTCAGATAGTCAGTAAACTCTCGACTTAGGTATTCACCACCTCGATCTGAGCGAAGTGCCTTGATATTTCGGCCTAGCTGATTCTGTACTTCATTTTTGAACTCTTTGAACTTGTCAAAAGATTCACTTTTATGTCTCATTAGATAGACATACCCTTATCTACTGAAATCATTAGTAAAGGTAATGAAGTACGAATAGCCACCTCTGGCATGTTTACTAAATGGCCCACACACATCACTGTGTATAAGGTCAAGTAAAAGTGAAGCCCTTTGACCTTTGTGAGGAAAAGGAGACTTCGTCATTTTACCCATTAAACAAGCTTTGCATGTATCAATCTCCTCATAGGAGAATGATCCCAGCAGTCCATGATCATGCAACCGCTTAATGCGCTTCTTGTTAATATGGCCTAAACGACTATGCCATAGCAAGGTGCTGTCATCAGCATACTTGGCTTTCTTATTATCAATATTTTGTATAGAACATTCCATGTCCAACATGAATAATCCATTGTTAATTGATCCAGTAGCATAAACAATATTATCTAAAGAAAGAACACACTTTGAAATATTGCATTCAAAGGAAAATCCCTTCCTGACAAGAGCAGGAATGGAGATAATATTTTTAGTAATGCTAGGTACAAAATAACAATTGTTTAGTTCCAATACAAGTCCAGATGGTAATGAGATGTAATATTCTCCTACAGCAACAGCAGCAACCCGTGCCCCGTTTCCAACTCGTAGGTCCACCTCATGCTGTCCCACCTGTCTTCTTCTCTTGAGTTCCTGTACATTTGAACAAATGTGAACTCCACATGCAGTGTCCAACACCCATGAAATAGAAGAAGAGGATATCATGACTTCAGTCACGAAAATACCTGAGCCAGAAGCGATGCTTCCCTTCTTGTCTCCTTGGAGCGCTTTACAGTCCTTTTTCCAGTGACCCAGCTGGCCACAATGGAAACATCTGTATTCCTTCGACCGCTTGACCTTCTGTTTCAGAGCCTTGTTGTAATTCTTGACAGGGGCTTTGCCCTTCTTCCCCTTCTTCTTGTTCCTTGAAGGAAACATCAAGACAGAGGTTGAAGGCTTTCCCTTTAGAGTCTCCTCTGTAGTCAAGAGCATATTCAGCAACTCTGCCGGAGTACAGTCGATCTTGTTCATATTAAAATTAATAATGAACGGATCGAAAGAGGCCGGGAGGGACTGCAGAATAATGTCTACAGCAAGCTCCTGATTGATGGTATGCCCCAGTTTCTCTAGAGCCTCTTTGTGCCCAATCATCTTAAGCACATGAGCTCCCACTGGACTCCCTTCAGCCAGTTTGCTCTGAAAGAAAAGCTTGGTCAAATTATAGCGTTCAGTCCTCGCCTGTGCAGCATACAGCATCTTGAGGTTTGCTATAATTTCTATAGCAGACATATCCTCATGCTGACGCTGCAGCTGTGGCGTCATAGACGCTAGCATCAGGCAAGCGACAATGCTATCATTGACATGCTTTTCATAGGCATCCCGAACCGCCCTTGTGGCGTTCGGAGCGGGTTGAGGCGGTATAGCCGTCTCGAGGACATACAGTTTCCTCTCAGCCTTAAGAACAATCTTAAGGTGTCCGTACCAGTCTGAGAAGTTTGGCCCAGCAAACTTCTCCCTTTCCAGTAGGGATCGCACATTGAAGCTCATGGTGTTCGTTGCTGCAGGAATCTACAACAATGCAAGAACAGCAAGGTCAGTATCAATGTTTAGAATCAATCCAGGACTTAAGAAAGATTCTTTTCTCACTATTTTATCTGACTAAAAAATCCATTAAACAGTCCGAAAGAGTAACACTCTTTTAGTGAGATGGGATCCAGATTTCATACTTGGTCTCCGCGTCCCGCTCAGGCGAGATAAGATGCACAGAGAGTACAAGCACTAATTTCTGGTAGGCAGTCCCTACCAATCGCCAACCCGTGCGATTCCCCTTCATCTGGGCAATCCAGCCGACTGTGTCAACTGAGTTGGTACAACATAGTCTCTGATCCCACAAATGGCTGCCTCCATATAGCTAACATATGCCCCATATGTAGCCCACATGGTCAAGCTGACCTGACCTACTCCCTGGACCACCACGTGCTATGCTGAGCAACGAGGAGCGATAAATCCCTTCTCTGTAACACGCAGGTGAAATCACACACCGTCTGAATATAGATGGGCGTGCCCACTGAGTGGGTACAACACGGCCCCAACGATAGTCAGAACAGTGAGGTTTCGCGCCAGAAGGCTTACGTGCTTGATATTTTAGTGTTGGATTTTAACGGTCTTTTATCTTCTTAACTATCATGCATAACCTATGGCCATAGCAGAAGATTAAAATCATGCAATTCTAATTATAAAAACGATAAGTAGAAAGCATGCTGATCTTATGTGGTAAAAGCCCATTAACCCTAAGTAAGACCTTAATTTTAACTTAAGTCTTCACTTGAGCTCTCCATGGGTCTTTTGCAGCTCATCTGGCCCAACCCAGGGCCCAAGCGCCCACTGCAGCACAGGTGCACCCACCAGGTGAATGCGCCTGTCCTAGGGTCGAACCCTAGACCTCCCACCTGGTCAAGCTACTGCTGCATGCGCCTCTGCCAAGTGTGCTCTGTGCTCATGTCTGATTAAAATTACAATTTAATCTATCTAGACATGATTGACACGCAGGTCAATTACACAATAAATTAATTAAAATGTGATACACAGATCACAATAAAAATAATTTATAATTAATCCAGGCTCGTAGGCCCCAGCACAGCACACATTAAAAGGGCAACCCACATAAGATTAAATAAACAAGCATCATGGCATCCAATCAACATGTGATCCAAACCAGAAAATAAAATTGGTTTTGAAAACCCATTGGCATCAATTTTTATTTTCCTTATGTGCCCTACTACCTTACAACGGTCCATTAATAGGGATCCACTCATCCGACCTAGTCAGATCCACTGCCCTTGCATGCACCAAGTCCTAACTGACTTGAGTTGACCCAGTGGCCAACAATGCATGCAGATGGGCTGAACGACCCTCATGAGTCCAGGCAAGCGGGTGTGACCCCGGGCCTAACTCAAGAGTGTTCACTGGTTGTCTCAACCAGACATCGCTACACGCCTGTCTGCAGTCGACCTATAGCCACCTCGTGCTTGCGCACAGGTGCCATCTGGTCGACCCATCTAGGCTGTCAGATGATCTGATCAGACTGTTTGGATCTTAACTAGGTGATGACTTCAACCCTACTAACCTGTCTAAGGGTTTATAGTAAGCGCTTAGATCTAAGTGAGGCGCTAAAGTGATTAAGTTTTTAAGAAAAACTACAACATTCAACATGCGCCAACATGTAAGCATCAAACATGCGCCAACATAAGTTAACCTCATACATGCGCCAAAATAAACTATATTCAACTAGCATTTTCGCATGAAGAGAAAACTTAGATCAAACATGGATCACAAAACATTAAGCAATCATATGCATCATACCGAAACCATTAGCTCTGATACCAATTGAAAGTACCCCTTTCATGAGGGGGGCGAAAACCCTAATAGGAGGCGCATATAAACTTTGATAGCGGAAGCAAGGATTTTTAGGGTTTCATAAGATCGCATGTGGTATAGCCATATGATCAACTTCATTTTAACTTAAGATCAAGATGTGATCTTACCATTGCCATGGATGGATGGCGACTTGGAATCAAGAGAACAAAGTTGATCTCCTCCAAAAGTGACGCACACAAGGTGATGCCGCCTACTCCCTTATTGATCCTTGTGCTAGCAAGGTTCTTCAAAGGTCCTTGTCGTATGAAAGGAAAGAGAAGATTTTCTTGCTTGGCGAGATCTCTCCCTTATCGTCAAGAAGAACTTCCATGAGAGAAGAGGCGACGAGAGGTGAAGAGACGAGAGAGGGCGTTACTCTCTCGAACGTGTAGTGCGTTGCCTTATTTTGGAAAACCAAAAATAGTAACCGCCTAACGTTCATGCGCTCATGCGTTCATGGGTTTATCCCAACGCATTTTGCTCTCTCCCTTGAACCATGCGCTCACTCAATGAGCTGGTTCAATGTCGGTTTGGTTCAAAGACCAATTAAGCCAAGCCATATGGTCTAGATCACCCTAAAGGTTCAAGATCTGACCGTTCATCTCTTGATGCTCCTGATCTCACCGATCTAGCATCAAATCTCTCGATCGAAGCTTACCAATCTCAAGCCCTAATCAATCTTTATGATCAGACCATATCTCACTTACAATTAGAGTTTAAATCCCTTTAAACTGAACCCAAACAATTCAGTCCACACGATCTGACTTAAGTAAGCCATATCATCAAATTGTGCGACCCTAAGGGTTTCCTTTAAATGTCGGTAACGATAACTTACGTTATCACGATCAGTGAGGGGTATCTAGCAACACATCACTGTCTCCCGATATAAAGGAAAGAGTCTTCCAAGACTACACCCAAACCACAGCACAAGTGTGAATCCACTTCACAAGGCATACATGTTTCCTTTGCCACTGGATGTTCTTATTGGACAAGCGTGTCAAGCCTGTAGCTCCAATATGATGAGCATGATTAGATCAGATGAACATAGTCACCTGGGTATGGCCATACACTTTCTCAATCATCTCATTCAGGGGGGCCCCTTTAGAACATCACACTCCAATCAAGGAGACGGCAATCCTATATCTATCACTAGTGCCCTAACCTGACTCATGATCATTATCCAAGATAGTCTATAACCATTATGTTTCAAATGATATTGAACTACCTCAAAACAATGACAATCATCATTTAGAAACACAAGTGATCTCAAGTCAGAGGACATGTGCCACTTGTTGCAAACAAGGATTATTCACATTGTGACAAGCAATTGAATATCCTAGTAGGGTCTGTCCAGTACATCCAATGTACCCATGAGTCTACATCTTATTCCATGCTCGAAGCATCCTATAAGATTAGAACACATATTAGTCTCAATCATATCAAGGCTGTCTCATGTTCACCAAGATATCTCAACTAAGGACATTACAGCATGTCAGCCAAGCTGAACAGCATTGAGACATTATTCAGAAGCACATTTATTGCAGCAGACAATGTAACAAACTGAATAACAACCATCGCCTTTATAAACATAAGAGTTTATACATGATACTGAAAGAATCCCAAGGCCTCAAACATTAGCCTTAAGGGCATACCCCAACAGAGGTGTCCTCTACGCCTCTCGGCGTGAGGCCGAACCCTAAGCGCCTGTCTGTTGATTGCTCTCTCGATTCCAAATAAAAATTGGGGTTTTTACTTCATATGTCTTCTCCTCTTTAAGATGAGTCTACCGCATCTTTCGGATCTCAATTTGGAGGTCTGAATCAAAAGATATGATCCACGCAAGAATCGGGCCCAAAAAACTCGCGATTTTGAGTTGTAATTACGGCCGTAATGAATGTTACGGCAGTGCCATAATTTGGATAGCCAACTCTCGGGTGAAATTCTTTCGGAATTACAGTACCGTGATCTTCTTTACGGCAGTGCCGTAATGTCAGTAATCTTTCTTGTGGAAAACCATCCCGAATTACGGTACTGTAAATTCCGTTACGGTAGTACCATAAACTTCATCAAATCTCTGTCCAAAAATGGTCCAAAATACGGTACCGTAAAGGTTATTACGGCAGTGCCGTAATCTCATGAAATTCTCTGGCTAGAAAAATCTAAAATACGGCACCTCACAGGAATTTCGGCAGTACCATGATTTTGATTTGCGAGTGCAGTCAAATTACGGTACCGTAATATCCATAATGGGTGTGCCGTAATTTGCTCTGAAGCTCCAATTCTTCTGAAATTTGACATGTGATCTCCTGTTAATGTTGTGAATTCAGTTATGCATCTGGATTGCTTGAAATCGACTGAAAAACATGCCTTTTTGCTTGAAAATCATCAAAAACATAAAAGAGTGTAGATTCCGCAAATATTGATAAAAATGGCATAAAAACAAGCAAAGTCTATTAATATGACACAAAAAATACCAAAGAAATGACATGAAATTTACTATAAATTTCGTTGTCATCAAACACATAAGGCTCAAACTTTGCTTGTCCTCAAGCAAAAATCAAAAACTGATCAAGGGATTAACTTTCTCATGCTCGATAAATTTCTAAAAATATAATCACCAATGAAAAATTTCATCAATTGTTTCACAAAACTTCAAATAAACATATCAGTCTCAAATTCAATACTCTAGATCCACAACTCAATCAAATAAATCTTTGCAACTTGTATAATAAATAGAACTTTCAATCTCAAGACTTCACCCAATTTCAGTTCAAATCTATCATGCTTTTGTTTACAGGAATTAGGTTTCCAGGATCTTTTTCCACACATATTTTTTTTTATTCATTTTTTTCTTTTTCATGTATTTTGTTGTTTTTGCGTAGATGACATGTATCCACTTAGATACACACTTTTTATTTTGACTTAAACTCTTATCTTCGGTACCACTATCAATTTTGCATCATGCCAAGTAGAGAGTCTTATTCTTTTTCTCTCTCATTATCTTTTAGACATAGACTTCAACCCATGTCTTAGGTACCACTATCAATTTTACATAGCGCTAAGTAGAGGAGTCTCTCACTATTTTTATGGATCTTGGATTCTTCTTTCCCAACAAATAGCAAGATAGTCTAAACATTTACTAGGTTGATCAATTGATATCAATTCAGTAATCATACTCATATGCTCATTTTATTTAAAAGAGTAGTTTCACCTTTAGATCTTATTCCTCAAATAACACATCTATCCAAAATTTCATGCATCAACCAATGTCAAATTTCAAAAGATAGATATGCTTTGAAGAAATAAATGTAACATGATAGGTTTCTTTCTAATCATGAATACAGGTTTATTCATCATCAAGGAAGATATTTATCAATGAAAATCTTTTAAAAATAAAATCACACCACAAGATAGTAGAAACTGGACTATGAACAATCATATCATCATACAACCATATCGAAGAAATATCAGTAAATAAAATTCAGAATTCATCCATACAACCATATGAAATAATCATGAATAT
Source organism: Costus lasius (assembly GCA_027563935.2). NCBI lineage: Eukaryota > Viridiplantae > Streptophyta > Magnoliopsida > Zingiberales > Costaceae > Costus > Costus lasius. The sequence continues at coordinate 67,746,649 of CM050449.1, forward strand.
AAGAGAGTGCAAACAACGCTCACAAGACTATATAGCAAGCTCTGACCGAAAATACATAAGGCTCAGACCAAAAATAGTGTTGGGGCATATGCTACTAGGTCCAAAGATGTGCCTTTTGAAAATTTTTCCTGCACAATTTAAGATACATAAGGCTCAGTTTAAAAATAGTCTCTAAAACATAATAATGATAATGTTAATTTTCTAAAAGAAGAGTCAGAGATATCATCGATGGTCCAGGAGAGCGCTGGTGGAAAGAGCTGATGCAGGCAGAGAAGTAGAGGTGGAACAGAGGCTAGCTGAAAAGCTGCTAGCAAAGATGGTGATGGTGCCGACAGTAGAGTGAGTAATCTCTAGTGGCCTACTAGAGACTACAGTCCTGGAGGTGAGATCATTGGCAGGTGGGTGCCATAAATAATACTGCATAGATAAAAAAAAATATCAGTCACTAATAAAGAGTCTACTACATAAATAAATCAAATCAATGGAAATAGAGGCAATAGAAGAAGTAAGAGTTTGCTGATGGTATAATCCAGTGTCGACGGCTGGAAACAGTGATGTAAGAGGCAGATGCAGTGGTGGTTAGAGGTGGAAGACAGTTGCTCTTGAAGATTTCTGAATCTGGAGGCAAAAGAATCAACAACTAATAGAAAGCAAACAGAGTAGCAACAATAATTTTTTATGAAAAGTAGCCATATCTAAGAATAAGATTTAATGATCCAAAAAGAAAATGGACAGAACCATGTAATAGAATGAAACTTGTCTTTTCAGATGTACGAAAATTAAAGGATCAAAATCTGTCAGGAATTTAGGGCATCAGTGGAAAAAAGGCTAATCAGATTACAAAACTAAAAATCGTACAAAACTTAATCAGATTCGAAAAGTTGCTATGTGTCATAGAATGATCAGAAAATATTTTCATGAAAACAACTAATCCACGAGATAGAACGACATATGTTCTTCATATTCCAAGCGGAAAATAAGGGTTTCAACTCAATGAAGCATCTTAAAAAGCTACAGCAAAAGTGCTAATCAGATTAGTCAGAAAAAACTACTGCAAAAATTAATCAGAATCGAAAAGATACTATGGGTTTTAGAAAGATCCATGGACTTTAAAATTCAGCAAAAATATCAAGATGATAGACAAAGATGAGTACTTCGTGATGGTGCCAAAGATCAAAAATTTTCCTAACCTAGTTTCTTAAAATCGCAGTGAGAAAACACCTACTCAGATAAGTAGACTACAGGTTTAGAATTACAGGTGTAGTATCCCTTACGGCAGGGCCGTAATGTACACAAAAAATCTCGGGTCAAAAATATCCAAAAATACGGTACTGTAGAAACCAATACGGTACTGCGGTGAAACTTCAAAAACTTTCGGGTCAGAAAAAGTCATGAATTACGGTACTGTAAAAACCAATACGGTACCGTCGTAATATGCTAAAAACTCTCAGATGAAATCAGATCAAGATTACAGCACTGTAACACTAATTACGCCAGTCCCGTATTTATTTTTTTTTGCTAAATTTTGTTTTTCCCTGCAAAAAAAAATAAAAGAAAAATTAATTGTAAAAATAAATTAAAAAAAAAGAAACTAAACTAGATAAGAGTGCTTGGGTTGCCTCCCAAGAAACGCTAATTTTAGGTCCATAACTTGACCAAAACTCAAATCTTATGGTGAAGCAGGTGAATCAGTACCAAAGTAATAGCATGCAATTTCTTCTTGTTCCGCTGTGCAAAAAGTTTAGCCACTAATTCAAATATCCAAAATTTTAAATAAATCACAATCAATGTGGCTTTCTTAAATATGCGGAAATCAAAATCAATATTTTCAATTCCAATCAAAGGATATTCAATGATCTTCCTATATTTATCAGAAAGCAAAACCATAAGTCCTTTCTTCAAATTTAAATCTTCAATTGCCATAGGACTTTGATCAAAAGATATAAGCATTGGATCATCAAAATAATCTTTCTTTCTTATATTAGGTTCCTCAATAAAGCATAGCTTTTCAAATAAATCAAAAGAGTGAACAGTAGATATGGGCAAAGCATCAGAGTGAGATTCATCAATTTTCACAATATTCAAATCCTTATCAATTTCCTCATATTCATCATCAAATAATTTATCAATTTCAAAATTACAATCAAATTCAAAGTGATATTTTTCTAAATTAGTCCCCTCATATCATTCATCAGATTTAACCATCAACAATATATTATCAAAAGAATCAATTTCATCAAAAGAGGGTTTTTTAATTTCAATTTCTTCAAACTTTTCCACAAATAAATTATCAAAAGGATCAATTTCACAATCATCAATATCAGAGTGAGATTCATTAATGTTGATATAAGACTCAATCTCAAAATAATCATAGTCAGAGAGAGATTTTTCTAAATCAAGTTTTTCAGTTTCAAACTCAAATAAACAAGCTTGTTGTGCTAACTGGGTTTCTAAAAATTCAGAATGAGCAGATATAGATTCTACATTAGAAGCAAGCTGGCCAATTATTTCCTTAAGATCTTCAATTTCCTTATTTTGATTTGTCATGAATTGGTTTTGATTTGACGTAAATTTTTCAACCATGGATTCTAACCTAGATTTCTCAGTATCTTCAAAGTATGGTTCAGAAACATTGTTTGAGGAATCATTATAAAAAGAATATTGATCATCTTGGTACCATGGTGCATTGGGATTTACATGATTTCTAAATTGACATTCAGAAGCATAATGATCATTACATTTACAAATATTACATCTAATAGAAGAATAAGATGTCCTAGAAGGGTGCATATAAGAATGAAATTTCAATTTATCAGTAAGAGTGCACAATGAATCATCTTCATACCTTTCTTGTGGCATGTATACCTCACCTCTTTCAGTTGCCCATGAGTAGTGATTAAAAGACATATCTTCAAATCTATCAAGAACAGAAAGATTATCCAACACAAAAAAAAATCTTTTTTACAAAATATAAAAAAATAGAAAATATAAAATACAAGCAAATTCACAAATTATCAGATATCACAGTTCTGTCACAATTGTGAAAATCCCAAACCTGCAAAAATAAAAAACAAAGTTAAATATAAAACAAATAAAACTTAGTCTAGCAATACTAACAACTATTTTGATATTAATAAAACTAAGGTCCCCGGCAATGGCACCAAAAACTTATTGTATCCGTAAGTAGGTGCACAAACTTATCTCTGGTGGATATTCAGGAAAACCAAAGACTTGTTGTGTTCCTAAACTTGTTGATGTCCGCAAGTTCACGGATACTCGAAGTAATAAAGAAAATATCGAATCCACAGTGACCTATGTGTTAAGTACCAAATAGATGTATTCTTACTAGCTAAGCGACTGATTTTAATGCAAGTAAGCAATATAAAGGGTGAAAAGATAAATCAGAGAGAAACTGGGACTAGGGTTTCATCCACCTTAATTTCAATGACTAGATATAAACAAGAGGTCATCAATCAAATCTTGTTATGATAAAGACCTAATTTACTTCATGAAAGGATTGTCTCACTTTTGTGCAGACAATCGTGTAGGGACCAATCCTCGCTCTCGCGCAAGATCTATCCCTATTAGGGAATACCGGGTGTAATTTAAAATTTTACAGTCCCAGGACGCAGCGGAAGAAACATTACACCCGAAACATATTCCGGTCCCAAGGATCCATGCGAGAGAGAAAACACAAGGATGTGCTAGAGATGTACCTCTTTTGCTTGTCGAGATGTTGAAGCCATGTTGAAGGCGCCCATGCCCATGTGTTCGCCCTCTACAAGTATCCATGCGTCGACCGTCTCAATGTTGCTTCCTTCCACCCTCGGTGCTAGCCTAGGGAAGAGAATCAAGCCTTAGGTTTCCTTCACTTTACTTGCGCCACCTCCAAGGATCATGCGCCATGTGCAAGGAAGTAGCCATCAACTCCTTATCCTCTTCACACCAAGAGAAGAGGGAGAAGAAGAGTTTTGGCCCTTTGGAAGATGAGGAGGAAGTGGCGCCACCAAGTCCTTCTCCAAGTCACGCCAAGAGGAGAAGAAGGAGAAGACTTGCGGCCACTAGCAGGAAGAAAGTTTGCGCCACCTTTAAGTTGTCGCCCTTTGCCCTTGCTCACGCCTCTTTATGTATGTTCACGCCTCCAAGGAATCGAACCATTGAGAGGGGGCAGCTAAGGTCCCTTTTATAAGCCAAGAGGCGGTTTAGGGAGGGCCAAGATCATGCCAAGTGGGCAGCTAGGATGAAGGAGTCTTGAGGTAAGGAAAGTCTCCAAGACTTTAACATAAACCTCATTCAACCTATCCTAATTTGCCCAATGGCCATATTGTTGGGAAACCCCGGGGACATTTTACAATTTTCAGAGTTATGGACATACATTTTTCGCAGCGGAAGAATGTTCCCGAAACAGGCCAGTCCCAAAAACCCAGGGAAGATCGCAAGCAAGGGAGTCGACACGATGAATTAGGAAATACCTTAAGAGCAATGTAGAACGATGCCGATGTAGGCGCCCAAGTGTGCGCCCTCTGCAGTCTCACACACACGGATCTCTTGAGTTCTCTTCTCCCACGCCCGGTGCTAGCCTCGGGAAGAAGATCCAAGCCTTAGTTCTCTTCTTGAATGCTTGCGCCACCTCCAAGGTAGAAGCGCCAATTGAAGAAGAAGAGAGGAGAAGGGAGAATGCTGCCAAGCCTTTCCTTCTCTTGCGCCAAGGAGGAAGAAGGGAAGAAACTCGCGGTTATGGAAGAAGATGCGCCCTTGTCCCAAGCCTTTCGCCCCTCCTCTTGTGTTCACGCCTTCAAGGATTGATTACACTCAAGAGGGGGCGACTAGGATCATATTTATAGGGCAAGAGGCGGTTAGGGTAATGGTTAGGATCATGACAAGTGTAGGGCTAGGATGAGGAGGTTTGAGATAAGGAAAGTCTCCAAGACATTTCCATAATTCTCATTCAACCTTACCTTTTGTTCCCACGCCTTTCCTTGTGCGCCAAGGGCTTGCCTTGCGTCTCAAGTGTTGGGGTATGCCCTTAAGGCTAATGTTTGAGGCCTTGGGTTATTTTCAGTATCATGTATAAACTATGTATATGTTTTCTAAAGGCAAATGTTGTTATTCAGATTGTTGCATTATCTGCTGCTATATGTATACTTCTGAGTAATGTCTCAATGATGTTCAGCTGTGCTGACATTCAGAGTTGTCCTTAGTCGAGATATCTTGGTGAACATGAGACAGCCTTGATATGATGGAGACTAATATGTGTTCTAATCTTATAGGATGCTTCGAGTATGGAATAAGATTTAGACACATAGGTGCATTGGATGTACTGGACTGACCCTATTTAGGATATTCAATTGTTTGTCACAATGTGAATAAATCCTTATAAGCAAGCAAGTGGCATATTCCCTCTGACTTGAGATCACTTGTGTTTCTAAGTGATGATTGGCATTGTCTTGAGGTAGTTCAATATCATTTGAAAGATAATGGTTAAGGATTATCTTGGATAGTGGGCATGAATCATGTTAGGGCACTTATGATAGATAAAGGATTGCCCCTCCTAGTTGGAGTGTGATGTTCTACTGGGGCCCCCTCTGGATGAGATGGTTGAGAAAGTGTATGGCCATACCCAGATGACTATGTTCATCTGATCTAACCATTCTCATCGTGTTGGAATGACAGGCTTGTCCAACGAGAACATCCAGTGGCAAAGGGAACAAGTATGCTGGGTGAATTGGATTCACACTTGTGCTATGGTTTGGGAGTAGTCTTGGAAGACTCTTTCCTTCATATCGGGAGACAGTGATGTGTTGCTAGATACCCCTCTCTGATCGTGATAACATAAGTTATCGTTACCGACAATGAAGGAAACCCTTAGGGCCGCACAATTTGATGATATGGCTTACTTTTGTCAGATCGTGTGGACTGGAATTATTCTAGTTCAGTTTAAAGCAATTTAAACTCTGATTGGAAGTGAGATCTAGTCTGATCATGTTTGATTGATTAGGGCATATGATCGGTAAGCTTCGATCGGCAGAATTGATGCTTGATCGTAAAGATCAAGAGGTTCATTGAGATGTGTGGTTAGATCTTGAACCATGAGGTTCAGAGAGATCAAGACCATGGCTGGTTCGATTTGGTTCTTGAACCAAATGAAATTGAACTGGTTCACTTATGTGAACGCATGGTTCAAAGGGGAGAGGAGTTTTCGATGGCTTCATGGAGACTTAAAGAAGGAGTTATGTACTTACTATATTTGGAAGTCGATTTTTCTTTTGGAACGCCCCACGTTTTCGAACGGTAAACGCCTCTCGCCCCTTTCTTCTCTCGTGTGTGTGTGTGGTTCGTCTTCATGATCAGCACCAAGGAGTTCGGCCAGCAAGAAGAAAAACATCTCATCACACGATCAAAGACTCCTCAGTGTCTTTGCTAGCACAAGGAGCACAAGGAAGAAGCAAACTTCATCTTGTGTGTGATTCCTTTGGAGAAGAAGCATTCGCCTCTTTCTTCCTCCAAGTCGCCACTCAAAGCATGGCAATGGTAATGTTCTAACCTATCTTTTCAAGGTTGATCATATGTTTAAGTCAAGCGATTTTGAAACCTAGCATTTCCGCCGCTGCACATTCTAGATGCGCATGTGACCTAGGTTTACCTTCAATTGGTATCAGAGCATGGTTTTGGCTTTATATATATGATTGCCGTCTTGTGATCCATGTTTGGTTTTATGCTTTGGATAGATCTTCATGATGCGCATGCTTTTTGTTGTCATGCGAAAATACATGCCACATGTTAGATGTATTTTGTTTACCTTTAAGCTTGCGCATATGATGTTGTTTGTTTGCGCTGTTCAAAAACTTATCATCATGCACGACCCTCACTAGATCTATCTAAGTGCCTGCTTTAAATACTTAGATGGGTTTACAATGTTGAAGTCGTTAGTCAAGTCTGGACCCAACAGCCTAATCAGACCATCTGACAGCCTGGATGGGGCGGCTGGATAGCACCTGTGTGCAAGCTATACAGGTGGCTATAGGCCGACTGCAGAAGGGCGTGTAGCGATGTCTGATTGAGGCACCAAGTGAATGATCATGATTAAGGCCCGGGGTCACACCCGCTTGCCAGAAATCATGTGGGCGTTCAGCCCTTAAGGCATGCATAGTTGACCATGAGGTCGACGCAAGTCAGTTATGACTGGGTGCATGCAAGGGCAGTGGGTCTGATTTGGTCTAATGAGTGGATACCTGTAAATGGACCGTTGTAAGGTAGTAGGGCACATAAGGAAATAAAATTGATGCCATGGTTTTTTCAAAAAAAAAAAAAAAATTTATTTCTGTTTGGATCACATCTATGCATGTTTAACATGTTGATTGGGTGTTTATTTATTCATATGTGGGCTGCCCTTATTTTGTGTGCTGTGCTGGGGCCTGCGTGCCTGGAATTAAATAGAAATTTGCTGTGATCTGCGAATCACACTTTTATTTATGAAAATGTATAATTGACCTGCGTGTCAAACCATGTCTAGATAGTTTCAAAATGTATTTTGAGATGACATGAGTACACAGCACAAATTACAGATGCGCATGCAGCAATTGGCTTCTCTAGATAGGTGGTCTAGAGGTCGACTCTAGAACAGGCGCATACTACCTGATGGGCACATTTGAGCTGCAGAGGGCGCTTGGGCCCGGGCTGGGCCAGATGAAGTGCCAGAGTCCCATAAAGAGCTCAAGTGAAGACTTTTGTAAAACTAAGGTTTTACTTAGGCTTTTATGGGCGTTTACCACATAAGATATTTGGTGCTTTCATTTACTGTTTTAAGTAATATTAGCATATGCATGCTTTAATCTTCTGCTATCACTATAGAATTTGCATGATAGTAAGAAGATAAAAGACCGTTAAAATCCAACGTCAATATCAAGCTCGATAGGCTTCTGACGCGAAACCTCACTGTTCTGATTATCGTTGGAGCCGTGTTGTACCCACTCAGTGGGCACGCCCAGCTATCTTCAGACGGTGCGCGATTACACCTACATGCTACAGAGAAGGGATTTATCGCTTCTTGTTGCTCAGCATAGCACGTGGTGGTCCAGGGAGTAGGTTAGGTCAGCTTGACCATATATGCTACATATTGAGCATATTATAGCTAGATGGAGGCAGCCATCTAAGGGATCAGAGACTGTGTTGTACCAACTCAGTTGGCACAGTCTTCTGGATTGCCTAGATGAAGGGGAATCGCACGGGTTGGCGATTGGCATGGATAGCCTACCGGTGATTAGTGCATGTACTCTCTGTGTATCTTATCTTGCCTGAGCGGGACGCGGAGATCAAGTATGAAAACTGGATCCCATCTCACTAAAAGAGTTTCACTCTTTCGGGCTGTTTTATTGGATTTTCAGTCAGATAAAATAGTGAGAAAAGAATCACTCTTAAGTCCTGGATTGATTCTAACATGGATACTGACCTTGTTGTTCTTGCTGTGTTGTAGATTCCTGCAGCAACGAACACCACAGGGCTCAATTTGCGATCCATATTGGAAAAGGAGAAGTTTGCTAGGCCAAACTTCTCAGACTGGTACAGACAGCTTAAGATTGTACTTAAAGCTGAGAGGAAGCTGTATGTCCTTGAGTCGGAAATACCGGCTCAACCCGCTGTGAACGCCGCAAGGGCGGTTCGAGATGCTTATGAAAAGCACGTCAGTGATAGTACTGATGTCGCTTGCCTTATGCTTGCGTCAATGACGCCCGAGCTCCAGCGTCAGCATGAGGATTTGTCAGCTATTGATATTATAGCAAATCTCAAAATGCTGTATGCTGCACAGGCAAGGACAGAACGCTATAACTTGACAAAACTTTTCTTTCATAGCAAACTGACTGAAGGGAGTCCAGTGGGAGCTCACGTACTCAAGATGATTGGGTACAAGGAGGCTCTAGAAAAACTGGGACATACCATCAATCAAGAACTTGTTGTAGATATTATCCTGTAGTCTCTCCCGGCCTCTTTCGATCCGTTCATCATTAATTTTAATATGAACAAAATCGACTGTACTCCGGCAGAGTTACTGAACATGCTCTGTACCACAGAGAAGACTCTTGAGAAGGGAAAGCCTTCATCCTCTGTCTTAATGGTTCCTTCAAGGAATAAGAAGAAGGGGAAGAAGGGCAAAACCCCTATCAAGAGCTACAACAAGGCTTTGAAACAAAAGGTGAAGCGGTCAAAGGACAACAGATGTTTCCATTGTGGCCAGCTGGGTCACTAGAAGAAGGACTGTAGAGCGTTCCAAGGAGAGAAGAAGGGAAGCAAGCCTTTCACTTCTGGCTCAGGTATTTACGTGACTGAAGTCATGGTAGCTTCTTCTATTTCATGGGTGTTGGACACTGCATGTGGAGTTCACATTTGTTCAAATGTGCAGGAACTCAAGAGAAGAAGACAGGTGGGACAGCATGAGGTGGACCTACGAGTTGGAAACGGGGCACGGGTTGCTGCTGTTGCTGTAGGGGAATATAACATCTCTTTACCATCTGGTTTTGTATTAGAACTTGATAATTGTTATTTTGTACCAAGCATAACTAAGAATATTATCTCTATTCCTGCTCTTGTCAGGAAAGGTTTTTCTTTTGAATGCAAAACTTCACAGTGTTGTATTTCATATGATAATATTGTTTATGCAACTGGGTCGATTAACAATGGGTTATACATGTTGGACATGGAATGTTCTGTACAACAAATTGATAACAAGAAAGCCAAGCATACTGATGATAGCACCTTATTATGGCATAGTCGTTTAGGCCACATTAACAAGAAGCGCATTAAGCGGTTGCATGATCATGGACTGCTGGGATCATTCTCCTATGAGGAGTTTGATACATGCAAAGCTTGTTTAATGGGTAAAATGACGAAGACTCCTTTTTCTAATAAAGGTGAAAGGGCTTCAGGTTTACTTGACCTAATTCACAGTGATGTGTGTGGGCCGTTTAGTAAACATGCCCGAGGTGGCTATTCATACTTCATTACTTTCACTGATGATTTCAGTAGGTATGGTTGTGTCTATCTAATGAGACATAAGAGTGAATCTTTTGACAAGTTCAAAGAATTCAAAAATGAAGTACAGAATCAGTTAGACCAAAATATCAAGGCACTTCGTTCAGATCGAGGTGGAGAATACTTGAGTCGTGAGTTTACTGACTATCTGAAGGAGTATGGGATTATCTCACAGCTCACTCCACCAGGAACACCGCAATGGAATGGTGTGTCCAAAAGGAGAAATAGAACCTTATTGGATATGGTTCGTTCTATGATAAGTCAGGCTACTCTACCTTACTCCTTTTGGGGATTTGCACTGGAAACAGCTGCAATGGTGCTAAACCGAGTGCCATCCAAGGCCGTTTCAAAGACGCCATATGAGTTATGGTATGGGAAACAGCCGAGCTTGACATTTATTAAAATCTGGGGTTGCGAGGCTTATGTCAAAAAGCTCACCTCTGGGAAACTGGAAAGCAGATCAAATAAATGTATATTTGTCGGTTACCCTAAAGAAACTAAGGGTTATTATTTATATGATCCCAAAGAGAACAAAGTATTTGTTGCTCGAACGGCTATTTTTCTTGAGAAGGAATTTCTTCTGCAAGAGACCAGTGGGAAAGAAATAAAGCTGGATGAAATTCCAGAAGAGGGACAAAGTAGTCAAGCTCAGTTGGATGAGCCTGAGCAAATAGATCAGGTTAATGTTCAACCTGAGGCTCAGATGTCACGGGAACCGCATAGATTGGGAAGGATCCGTCGTCAGCCTGAGCGCTATGACAGAGTCTACATCATTAATGATGAACCCCTCACTTATGCGGATGCGGTCAGTGGACCGGATTCAGCAAGATGGCTTGAAGCTATGCGAGCCGAGATGGACTCCATGTCAGAAAACCAAGTCTGGGATTTGGTTGATCCGCCTCCGGGAGTAATCCCTATAGGCTGTAAGTGGATCTTCAAAAAGAAGAAAGACATGGATGGTAACGTGGTTACCTATAAGGGCAGGCTAGTTGCGAAAGGTTTCAAACAAATCTATGGGATAAATTATGATGAAACTTTCTCTCCTGTAGCAATGTTCAAGTCCATTCGAATTATTCTCGCGATAGCAGCATATTATGATTATGAGATCTGGCAAATGGATGTGAAGACCGCTTTCCTTAATGGAAATCTGGAAGAGGATGTGTATATGACACAGCCTGAAGGTTTCATAAATCCATCAGAACGTCATAAGATATGCAAATTAAAGAAGTCCATTTATGGACTCAAACAAGCATCGAGAAGCTGGAATATTCGTTTTGATGAATCAGTTTCTAAATTTGGTTTCATCAAAAATGAAGATGACCCGTGTGTATATAAAAGGTTTAGTGGGAGCGTAATTACTTTCCTAGTCCTCTACGTTGATGATATTTTAATCATTGGAAATGATATTCCTGAACTACATGCAGTTAAGGCATGGTTAAGAAAATGTTTCCAGATGAAAGATTTAGGAGAAGCAGCCTATGTATTAGGTGTGGAGATCTATAGAGATAGATCTAATAGGCTTCTCGGGCTGTGCCAGAGTACTTACATCGATAAGGTCCTGGAGAGATTCCATTTAGAAAATTCTAAAAGAGGATATCTTCCAGTCAGACATGGTCTGAATCTTTCGAAGAGCCAGTGTCCTCAAACACAGTCTGAGAAAGATGAGATGGACAATACCCCTTATGCTTCGGCTATTGGGTCCATCATGTATGCGATGTTATGTACTCGCCCAGACGTCGCTTATGGGTTAAGCGTTACCAGTCGGTTCCAAAGTAATCCAGGGAAGGCACACTGGATTGCGGTCAAGAATATTTTGAAATATCTTCAGAGAACCAAAGATATGTTCTTGATTTATGGAGGTCAGGAAGAACTCAGTATTAAAGGATATAATGACGCTTCGTTCCAATCTGACCAAGACGATTTCCGATCGCAATCAGGCTATGTTTTTAGCTTGAATGGAGGAGCAGTGGTGTGGAAGAGTTTCAAACAATCAATTGTTGCTGATTCCACAACAGAAGCCGAGTATGTTGCAGCCTCAGAAGCATCAAAGGAGGCAGTATGGATTCGTAAGTTCGTTCAAGAACTTGGTGTTGTTCCTTCAAGTGCAGATCCATTGGTTATCTTCTGTGATAACACTGGAGCGATTGCACAAGCAAAGGAACCACGGTCACACCAGAAGTCCAAGCACATACAGAGAAGGTTTCATTTGATCCGTGAGATCATAGATCGAGGAGAGATCAAGATCTGCAAGATTCATATAGATGACAATCTAGCTGACCCGCTTACAAACCCTCTGGCGCAGCAGAAGCATGAAAAGCACTGTAATAATATGGGTTTGAGATTACTCAACCATTTGTTTAAGTGCAAGTGTGAGATTGTTGGGGTATGCCCTTAAGGCTAATGTTTGAGGCCTTGGGTTATTTTCAGTATCATGTATAAACTATGTATATGTTTTCTAAAGGCAATTGTTGTTATTCAGATTGTTGCATTATCTGCTACTATATGTATACTTCTGAGTAATGTCTCAATGATGTTCAGCTGTGCTGACATTCAGAGTTGTCCTTAGTCGAGATATCTTGGTGAACATGAGACAGCCTTGATATGATGGAGACTAATATGTGTTCTAATCTTATAGGATGCTTCGAGTATTGAATAAGATTTAGACACATAGGTGCATTGGATGTACTGGACTGACCCTATTTAGGATATTCAATTGTTTGTCACAATGTGAATAAATCCTTATAAGCAAGCAAGTGGCATATTCCCTCTGACTTGAGATCACTTGTGTTTCTAAGTGATGATTGGCATTGTCTTGAGGTAGTTCAATATCATTTGAAAGATAATGGTTAAGGATTATCTTGGATAGTGGGCATGAATCATGTTAGGGCACTTATGATAGATAAAGGATTGCCCCTCCTAGTTGGAGTGTGATGTTCTACTGGGGCCCCCTCTGGATGAGATGGTTGAGAAAGTGTATGGCCATACCCAGATGACTATGTTCATCTGATCAAACCATTCTCATCGTGTTGGAATTACAGGCTTGACAGTCTTGTCCAACGAGAACATCCAGTGGCAAAGGGAACAAGTATGCTGGGTGAATTGGATTCACACTTATGCTATGGTTTCGGAGTAGTCTTGGAAGACTCTTTCCTTCATATCGGGAGACAGTGATGTGTTGCTAGATACCCCTCTCTGATCGTGATAACATAAGTTATCGTTACCGACAATGAAGGAAACCCTTAGCGTCGCACAATTTGATGATATGGCTTACTTTTGTCAGATCGTGTGGACTGGAATTATTCTAGTTCAGTTTAAAGCAATTTAAACTCTGATTGGAAGTGAGATCTAGTCTGATCATATTTGATTGATTATGGCATATGATCGGTAAGCTTCGATCGGCAGAATTGATGCTTGATCGTAAAGATCAAGAGGTTCATTGAGATGTGTGGTTAGATCTTGAACCATGAGGTTCAGAGAGATCAAGACCATGGCTGGTTCGATTTGGTTCTTGAACCAAATGAAATTGAACCAGTTCACTTATGTGAACGCATGGTTCAAAGGGGAGAGGAGTTTTCGATGGCTTCATGGGGACTTAAAGAAGGAGTTATGTACTTACTATATTTGGAAGTCGATTTTTCTTTTGGAACGCCCCACGTTTTCGAACGGTAAACGCCTCTCGCCCCTTTCTTCTCTCGTGTGTGTGTGTGGTTCGTCTTCACGATCAGGACCAGGGAGTTCGGCCAGCAAGAAGAAAAACATCTCATCACACGATCAAAGACTCCTCAGTGTCTTTGCTAGCACAAGGAGCACAAGGAAGAAGCAAACTTCATCTTGTGTGTGATTCCTTTGGAGAAGAAGCATTCGCCTCTTTCTTCCTCCAAGTCGCCACTCAAAGCATGGCAATGGTAATGTTCTAACCTATCTTTTCAAGGTTGATCATATGTTTAAGTCAAGCGATTTTGAAACCTAGCATTTCTGCCGCTGCACATTCTAGATGCGCATGTGACCTAGGTTTACCTTCATCAAGCAATGCCATAGAGGCATACATTCCATCCTAGGAAGAGAGGGGGAGGCGCCCTTTACTTCCATAATGAAGCAAAGGCGCCAACATGACCCCATTATGCCGCTAGGCGCCTAATGGTTCATGTTTCTCCCCATTATACCCTTTTAGCCTCTCATCTCTTCATGAGAACTTGTTATTGTGCCTCATTGGATAATGAGCTAGCCCAAACATCATTGCATAGGTTGATTAAGCACTTGGATCCCATCCAATGCAACCCTAATCCAAATGGGACCAACCATGGTCAAATACGGGTCAACCTGCCAAAAATGAAGTTTGGCTCCAATAACATTCTTCCATCTCATCAGGCCTATTGGCGCTGATGAAATCTCCCAATTAGATCCGAGTTATCCAATAACACGATCATAAGGCTTCCCGATCAATACGAGAACTCAAGTATCAAGGTGTGCGACCCTGTAGGTTCTTCTGACGCTGGCAGTGCTGACCAGAGGTCATCACAAGCAGTGAGTGGCACCTAGCAGTGCATCGCTACTACCCAGGTCATTGGAATGGATATCGATATCGACATCCCCATCATCGCAACTAGGTACAGATGCATTACAGTCTCTTTGTCGTACTGATATCCGATTGGACAAGTGTGTCACCACTTGTTTTCATCCAATCACATGGCTATGACTAAAACAGGTTCTCACCTGGGTATGGCCATACACTCTCAATCATAGAACCATAAAGGAGCTCCATGGATATCATACTTCCTTAGGGAAGGGGCAAATCCTATGTCTGTCCATTGATCTTCTCATATGGGTCGTGACATGCTCAATAACAACCGTTATGACCTCCCAGCTATGGCAAGGTGTTAGGTTGTATCAAAGCATGTCCCTAATCATATAGAATGATCAATGACCTCAAGTCAAGGGACCAATGCATCTCCTGTCACTTATGAGGATAACTCATGACACCAAGTCATAGCCTCATAGCGGGTCTATCCAGT
Organism: Costus lasius; assembly: GCA_027563935.2. Classification (NCBI taxonomy): domain Eukaryota; kingdom Viridiplantae; phylum Streptophyta; class Magnoliopsida; order Zingiberales; family Costaceae; genus Costus; species Costus lasius. The sequence goes on from CM050449.1 coordinate 67,761,687, forward strand.
ATATCCCCAATGATATACCCATGTGTCTGCGTTAGCACCACGTGCCTAACCAGCCCACATACCAGTCTCTCAAGTACCATAGCTGTCCCATATCCACTAAGGTACATCGACTGGGGATTATAATTCGAGCACAGATCCAATCTGTCTCCAGGGACATTATCATGTAAGTACACAATCGCAGGTGTAGTCAAACAATGATAATGACAATGCCAGAATGATATATAAATATCAGTGTCAAGTAGTACATAAGTTGACCAAAACTAGGTCCTAGGGCATATACACCAACAATCTCCCACTTGCACTAAGACCTAGAAGTTGAGGAATCTCAACCCCATATCTCTAGCGTGACCATCATGCTTCTGCTGCGCCAAAGCCTTGGTCAATGGGTCTGCCAGATTGTTCTCTGTGTCTACTCTGCTAATCTTGACATCACCTCTGTCAATGATCTCTCTGATCAGGTGAAATCTTCTGAGTATGTGTTTGGATCTTTGATGAGACCGTGGTTCCTTGGCTTGTGCAATTGCTCCATTGTTGTCATAGTAGAGTTCAATGGGATCCATTGCACTAGGTACCACTTGAAGATCACATAAGAACTTCCTTATCCAAACAGCTTCCTTGGCTGCCTCAGAAGCAGCCACATACTCAGCTTCGGTTGTAGAATCTGCTATGGTGGATTGCTTGAAGCTCTTTCAACATACAGTGCCTCCATTTATCTTGAACACATAGCCGGCCTGCGATCTAAAGTCGTCAGGGTCAGACTGGAATGATGCGTTAGTATAGCCCTGCATACTGAGCTCTTCCTGTCCCCCATAGACCAAGAACAAATCCTTAGTTCTTCTCAGATACTTTAGGATGTTCTTTATAGCCACCCAGTGCTGTAGACCTGGATTGTATTGGTATCGGCTGGTTATGCTCACAGCATATGCCACATCTGGTCTAGTACATAACATTGCATACATGATCGATCCTACTGCCGAAGCATAAGGAATTCGACTCATGTCATCCCTCTCAGCCTGTGTTGTAGGACACTGGCTCTTTGAGAGAGTAAGGCCATGTCTCACTGGAAGGTATCCTTTCTTGGATTGCTCCACGTAGGACCTCTCCAGTACCTTATCAATGTAAGTACTTTGACTAAGGGCCAAGAGCCTCTTGGATCTATCCCGGTAGATCCTCACGCCTAGAATATAGGCGGCCTCCCCTAAGTCTTTCATATCGAAACACTTCCCCAACCATGTCTTCACAGCTTGAAGACTAGGGATGTCGTTTCCGATGAGCAGTATGTCATCAACATACAAGACCAGAAAAATCACCAAGCTCCCACTGAATTTTCTGTATACACAGGCATCATCTTCGCTTTTGATAAAGCCATAATCTCTCACGGCCTCATCAAATCGAAGATTCCAACTTTGAGATGCTTGCTTTAATCCATAAATGGACCTCTTTAGCCTGCAGACCTTATTAGCCTCTGCAGGATGGATGAAGCCATCAGGTTGTGTCATATACACATCCTCAGTCAGCTTTAATCCATAAAGGAACGCTGTTTTCACATCCATCTGCCATATCTCATAGTCATGATATGCAGCTATAGCAAGCAGAATCCGAATGGATTTAATCATGGCAACTGGCGAGAAGGTTTCATCATAGTCCACCCTGTGGACTTGTTTAAATCCTTTAGCCACTAGTCTACCCTTATAGGTAACTATTTTGCCATCCATGTCTGTCTTCTTCTTGAAGACCCATTTACACCCTATGGGTTTTTCCCCATCAGGCAGCTCAACCAAATCCCAGACTTGGTTAGCCGACATGGAATCCATCTCAGATCTCATGGCGTCAAGCCATTTCTCGGAGTCCGGTCCACTAACCGCCTCATCATAGGTTCTAGGTTCATCCTCAATGATGAAGATCCCATCGTGTTGGGTCGGTAGCGACCCATACCTTTCAGGTGCACGACGAATTCTCCCAGACCAACGCGGGACCTGTGTCTGAGCCTCAGGTTGCCTAGCAACTGGTGCAGGTAGCTCAGATTGCATCTCGTTGTCTTGTGCTTGCACTTGGACCTCACCCAAGTCAAACTTCCTCCCACTAACTTCTTTCATAAGAAATTCTTTCTCTAGAAAGACAGCACCCCGAGCAACAAAAACTTTGTTCTCGGTTGGGACATAGAAGTAGTATCCTTTAGTTTCCTTAGGATACCCCACAAACACACACTTATCAGATCTAGGTTCTAGCTTGCTAGAATCCTGACATTTGACATAAGCCTCACATCCCCTGATCCTGATAAACGTGAGATTAGGGCGTCTTCCACTCCACACCTCGTATGGTATTTTGGAGACACTCTTAGATGGAACATTATTCAGTATTAGAGAAGCTGTTTCTAGTGCATGCCCCCAGAATGATGAAGGTAGAGTTGCATGACTCATCATGGATCGAACCATATCCAATAAAGTTCGATTTCTCCTGTCAGACACACCATTCCATTGAGGTGTTCCAGGAGGAGTGAGTTGGGATATGATCCCACACTCTCTCAGATAGTCAAAGAACTCTCCGCTCAGGTATTCTCCACCTCGATCTGATCGAAGAGCTTTAATGGATCTTCCAAGCTGGTTCTCTACTTCATTCTTGAACTCCTTGAATTTCTCAAAGGATTCAGATTTATGTCTCATTAAGTAGACATAATCATACCTACTGAAGTCATCAGTGAAGGTAATGAAGTAGTTGTACCCTCCTCTGGCTTGTTTATTGAAGGGTCCACACACATCAGTATGTATGAGATCCAATAAACCTTATGCCCTCTCACCAATCTTGGTGAAGGGCGCCTTTGTCATTTTCCCTAATAAACAAGGTTCACAAGTATCAAATTCCTCCAAGGAACTTGAATCTAACAATCCATTTGCATGGAGTTGTTGGATGCGATTCTTGTTTATATGGGCTAATCGACAGTGCCATAGGAAAGCACCAACTGAACCACTCAGTTTGGTCCTTTTATTGCTTATGTTACAAACAGAACTTTCCATATCCAAGATATACAGACCATTGCATAAAGTACCCTTCCCATAGAACATATTTGCAAATGAAAAAGAACAAGAGTTCTTATTTATTTCAAATTTAAATCCTTTCCTTGCCAAGCAAGGAATGGATACAATGTTCTTAGTTAGCGAAGGTACACAAAAGCAATTGTCCAGTTCTAATTGAAGTCCAGAAGGCAAGGAGAGAGTCAAAACGCCTACAGCAACTGCAACAACCTGTGCCCCGTTTCCAACGCGTAGGTCAATCTCTCCAAGCCACACCGATCTACTTTTCTTGAGCCCCTGCATATTTGTACAAATATGAGCTCCACATGCGGTATCCAATACCCATGACATAGAAGTAGAAAGGTTGACTTCTGTAACATAAATACTTGAGCATGAAGACGAAGCCTTGCCTCTCTTCTTCTCATTCTGAAGTCGTACTATGTCCTTTATCATGTGAGGTGGTCCTCCACATGAGTAGCACTTATTATTCCTGACTCTTTCCATCTTTGTTTTCAATGTATTAGTTAAGCCTTTGGGCTCAACGCACTGAATGTTTACTTTGGGAGGGTTGAGCTCAACCAATGCATCAAAGAGCTGCCTTAGATTAGAAATAATTTCAGAGGCACTCTTAGATTCATATTGCCCTCTAAGCTCGGGCGACATGTTGGTTAGCATCAATTGTGCAACCTCCGAAGTATCAGTTTGATGTTTATCATAAGCATCCTTCTCAGCCGCTGAGGCCAAGCATGGAAGTGGTTCAGGAATTGGCTTCTCAAGGACATATAGCTTCCTCTCGAGCTTGAGCACAATTCTCAAGTTCATATACCAATCCTTTAAGTTGGATCCAACCAACTTATCCCTTTCCAGGGTAGATCGCAGTGACCATCTGCCATTATTCACAGCCATTGTTCTACAACAACCAAGAAACAGCAGATTAGTACTACTTCGAGTCATTTAAACTGGACTTGTTTTAAATGACCATGGCTCCCACTATTTTAAATTCGAATTGACAACCCACAAAGTCAATCGGGAAGTTTAAGACTTCCTAGTGAGATGGGATCCTTATTTCACATGAGGCTTTGCGTCCCACGAGGGTGGGATGAGATGCATAAAGTAACCCATGCTTCCTAAGGTGGGCGCGCCGGCCGGTTGCTCCAAGCAACTCCCCTTGTCGAGACAGTCTGGGCATTTCATGTCCAGCGAGGGCTGGATACAACATGAAACCTTTACCTCTCAACGATGCCTCTAGACTTTCACCATGTGCCCAGCACATGTGAACTTCTAGTCAAGTCCATTCCTAACCGTTATGCCCAGGGCCAACGAGTTTACTTGCGAAGGCACGCCCAGGTTAAAACTAGACTGGGGAAACCATTGCCACCACGCACTTTCTAAAGATAAGTGGGTGTGTCCCACGAGGGTGGGAAACAATTCACAACACCACTGATTGATAGCTTAGTGAGGGCTACGCGTTAGAAGGCTACCAGACTTGATATTTTAATTGAGGGTTTTGTTTAAGGTCTCATCATCTTTGTTTTATCTTATGTCTATAATTACAGGCATGCAATCCTATAGTGATAACATAACGGTAAAACATTTCAGGCATGCTTCTGCAGATAATAATAAAAGCAGTAAAGGATGATGTGATCATATCCTATACAAGACATTGAACCAATCCATGCCATGAAATAGGTTCAACTCTTGTCCTAGAACTCAAGCCCCAAAAAACTAGACCTAGCCTAGCCGACCTCTAGCTTGAACTTCAAGGTTGGCTCCAAGGTCCTTCTCTCATGGTTTAGCTCTCAAACCGTAGAGGAATACTTTCGAAGTTCCCCATAGGTTCGGCCAATGCCATGGTCTTCCTCCAAGGAAGGTGCGCCACCATGCAAGGGGCCAAGTTTTCTTGCGCCACCAAGCAACCAAGCACCAGCTTGCATGCTTGCGCCATCAAGCAAGTTTGCGCCTCTTGCTTGTTGCATCACCATCCAAGGTATGCATGCGCTAAGTTCCAAGTACATGCGCCACCCTAATCTTCTTCTTAGTCAAAAGCAAAAAGAAAAAGCGGCACGCAGGCCTCACGAGGATACATTGCAGGCATGCAAAGGGGGCTTGACTAATGATCACAACATCATGCACAACCAAGGTATTTACTCATGCAATTCTACATGTTCATGAAAAACATAAAATCTGAAATTTTACTTTTTCACAAAACCAGTTTCTTTTTCTCATCTTCTTCTCACAAGTCTTTTCGTTTATTGCGATTTATTTTTCATGATGATTTCAGAGATCCTTTCGGCTGGCAATTTTGTCAGATCAAGAGACTTGGCCAGTCCGAAGACACAATGCCTGTCCTACTTGACAAAATCACGTGCGCCTTTGATCTTTAAATCAAACAAGAAAAATAGTCCAAAAATTCCAAAAGAGATTGAGAGGATGATAGAAACAAGAAACCCTAATTTTTCTACTTTTAGAAAAATCGATTGCCATGCATCATGCTATTTACGAAAATAGAGATATGGCATGTGAGCATGGAAGAAAAGCATAAAACATCGTTCGAGTCTTGCAAGTCGCTCTGATACCACTGTTGGGAAACCCCGAGGACATTTTATAATTTTCAGAGTTATGGACATACATTTTTCGCAGCGGAAGAATGTCCCCGAAACAGGCCAGTCCCAAAAACCCAGTGAAGATCGCAAGCAAGGGAGTCGACACGATGAGTTAGGAAATACCTTAAGAGCAATGTAGAGCGATGCCGATGTAGGCGCCCAAGTGTGCGCCCTCTGCAGTCTCACACACACGGATCTCTTGAGTTCTCTTCTCCCACGCCCGGTGCTAGCCTCGGGAAGAAGATCCAAGCCTTAGTTCTCTTCTTGAATGCTTGCGCCACCTCCAAGGTAGAAGCGCCAATTGAAGAAGAAGAGAGGAGAAGGGAGAATGCCGCCAAGCCTTTCCTTCTCTTGCGCCAAGGAGGAAGAAGGGAAGAAACTCGCAGTTATGGAAGAAGATGCGCCCTTGTCCCAAGCCTTTCGCCCCAACCTGTATGTGAGATTTAACTCTCCATTTGTGTCTAATTGTATTCTGGTTGATTCTGGACCTTGTCCCAATCAAATCTACTCCCACTAGCTCCTTTCAAAAGAAATATCTTCTTAAGAGAGACAACAGTTTGAGCAACAAATATTTTTGTTCTCTTTGGGATAGAAATAGCACTCTACAGTACCCCACAAACACATACTTTTGAATCACTGCATATTACATTCCCAATATCTATTGATGAAATGGGATATTTGCAGTTCCCAACTCAAAAGCTATCTTAGCCACACTTTCCAATGGAGTGACAGTACATTTGTTTGCATGGCGTCATAGTAGTATATTTGCATGACTATTCAAAGATGGAACCACATCCAATGTGTTCCTCTTTCTTTCTTTGAAATTCACCACACAGTGGCGTTCCAAGTAAGTTGTGAGATAACCCCACACTCTTTAGGACAGTCATCAAATTCTCTACTAATCACTTTAATCCAATCAAAGTGCTTTAATAGATCTACCAATTTGATTCAAAACTCCATTTGTGAACTTCTTGGATTTCTCCAAAGTTATTGGATATGGCATACCCACACCTAATGAAGTATACAACACCTCTTAGTGCTTGTTTACATGGGTCCACACACATTGCTGTGTAATAGATCCAACAAACCACTTGCTCTTCAATCCTTTTGGTGAAGGCAACATCTGTTACTTTGTTCCTTTGAACAAGGCTCACATTTATCATAATCCTAAAAGGATAATGATCCTAATAGTCCATGGACCTTTGGATGTGACCATTGTTCTATGGTTTAAGAGACAATGCTATAAGAGGGTGTTTATTGAATCATTGGATCTGATTTTGTGTTACATATAGAACCACAAACTATTATCAACTGTATCACTTCAATAGAACATCTCAGATTTAAAGAAAAATATCATTTATTATTTCAAACTGAAATCCTTTCCAAAACGAATGATGTTCTAATACATAAGCTGACACATAATAGCAAAGTTCTAGATAAAGTCTTCAAGTCAGTGAGATGATATCAACAGCAGCATCCAATACTCTGTCCCTGACCCGAGAGTCGATCCCACCAAGCCTGATCGTCCTACTTCTTTTGAGCTCCTGCATATGAAAAACATATGTAAGCTCCACATGCGGTACCCAGTACCCATGAATAAGAAGTAGACATAAGACCTCAGTAACACAATACCTGAAGCGGATGGCTTACATCCCTTCTTCTTTGCCATGCTCTTCTTGGGCCTTAATCCTCTTCGAAATACCCATGCATTCCCAGTCTTACGAAGTATTAGCTTCGAAGATACAGAACCATGGTCATTCTCAGATTCAGGCATACACTCTGAAGATCCAAGAGAACTCTCCTGATCTTTGTCTATAGAGCATGGTGTGAAGAGACCTTTGAGATGTATGATAAGATCATAAATCCCCATCTCATCACACTCAACCTTGACCTCTGGAGTCATGCACTCTAAGACAAAGAGCAGTGTACTGATTGTTATCCTCACAGTGTTCAAGATAGACATTCCACTCCCACTCAGTACAAAAGTATATACTAGGCTGGGATGGAGGTCTTTCAAGAAGATGCACCTTGTTTTCTTGTTCTAGTATCTTGGACAAAATCTTGAACCACTTTGTCCAATTTGTCTCATCCAATTTATTTTTATAAAGTTTCAATCTTAGATTAAGAGATGCCATCTACAATAAGTAAATAAGTAAAATAAATACTATGATAAAGCATTCAACTAGGACTTTAATTAAATGCTATGCTCCCACTATTTCCAAAAGCAAGTTGAGAACTCTCAAACTCAACATGGAAATTAGTGAGTATGATCCTAATTTCATATGAGGTCTCCGCGACTCACGAGGGTGAGTTGGGATGCACAGAGAGTCTCATGCTTCCTTAGGTAGGCATGCCAGCCAATTGTGTCGTGCACAATTCCTCTTAGTTAAGACAGACTACGCGTCCTGTGTCCAGCGAGGGCTGGAAACAACACAGAACCTGTCCTCTCAACAGCTGCCTCTAGTGTTTCATCATGTCGGTGACATATGAAAAAGCAGTCAAGTCTGATCCTAACCGTTATGCCCAAGGTCAACGAGTTTCCTTGCGTAGGCGCGCCCGGTTAAAACGGACTGGGGAAACCATTGCCACCACACATCTCCTAAAGATAAGTGGGTGTGTCCCACGAGGGTGGGAAACAGTTCACAACACCACTGATCGATAGTTTGATGAGGGCTACATGTTAGAAGGCTATCGACTTGATATTGCAATGAGAGTTTTGCATGTAAATTTTATTCTTTTCTAGCATGCAGTTTTCCTATGGTTATGGCAGCAAAGGAAAAACATCACAGGCATGCTATGGACAGAATAATAAACCATCACAGGCATGCTAATATGCTCGATATGGTCATAGCCCTTTTCATACACATAACTTGTCACGAGCCATGTGACATGTTATCGTACATCCAAGGGTTGCGAGTCCCTTTAGCAGATCAGCCCATGCCAGAAGCCGAAAGCATGTGTCCTTCCTTCAGCCACAAGTCCATCACCACGCTTCCAAAGCTGGTGCCACTACTGACTCCGGTTGAAGAAGACTCCTTGTTGTCAAGATGAAGCCTTAACCTATCTTCTAATTCTACATCTATTCTAAAAAAAAATGAAAAATTTTATACCAAGATAGGGGGAGAACCACGCGCAGGTGGAGAGAGATTTTACAAGCATTCATCACAAGTGGAAACATGCTTCCACATCACAACACAGGAGGGCACTCGCTACGACCATATCAACCCAATCAAGAGGCAAGAGGCGCATATAAAATTTGAAAAGCCGAGCAATATCAAATTTTAATTACCCTATGCACCAACATCATCTAAAGCACTCTCTTAACCAAGTTTATGCTAAAATTAGATCAAGTTCCATGATGATTTCATAGACCCTATCGGCTGGCAGTTATTGTCAGATCAAGAGACCCGGCTAGTCCGAAGACACAATACCCGTCCTACTTGACAAAACCACATGCGCCTTTGGTCTTAAATCCATCGTGAACACAATCAAATTTCGGCCATAAAATTGAAAAGTGAAGATTGGATGAAAAATGCTTTCTACGTGAAACGCGCATGGATAGAAGAAAAATTTTCCAAAAATTTTTCACACAAGCAAACGTACACCTTGTGTTTCTCACAAGTACCTATGATACCACTGTTAAGGAATACCAGGTGCAATTTAAAATTTTGCAGTCCCAGGACACAGCGGAAGAATCATTACACCCGAAACATATTCCTTTCTCAAGGATCCATGCGAGAGAGAAAACACAAGGATGTGTTAGAGATGTACCTCTTTTGCTTGTCGAGATGTTGAAGCCATGTTGAAGGCGCCCAAGTGTTCGCCCTCTACAAGTATCCACGCGTCGACCGTCTCAACGTTGCTCCCTTCCACGCTCGGTGCTAGCCTCGAGTAGAGAATCAGCCTTTGTCACCCTCTTCAAAACTTGCGCCACCTCCAAGGTAAAAGCGCCAAGAAGAGATGAAGAGGAAGATGATGCGCCAAGTACTTTTTTTTTTCTTCTATGCTTGCGCCACCTTCAAGCAAGGTACGCCTATGGCCAAGGAAGGAAGAGAGCTTGTGGCAAGGAGACGCCACCAAGCACTAAGGCTCCTTGCGCCAAGAGGAGATGAAGAAGAAGAAGAACTTGCTTGCGCCTATGATGGAAGAAGTAGAGCTCCAAGCTCTCTTGTCGCCCCTCTATAGCTTCACGCCTCCAAGAGATTAATCAATCCTTTTGGGGAGGCGGCTAGGGGGTTTATTTATAGGACATAGAGGCGGTTTAGGGAGAGGCGATTAGGGCATTAATCTAGGGATTTATTTAATCTAATTAACTAATTAAATCCCTTATTACATGCGCTTATCACTTGCCTAAATGAGCATTAGCCGCATGTTCCCAAATATTCCCTAATTAGACACAATTCTCATGTATGCGCCAAGACTAGGTCATGGCAAGATGAGAATTTGCCTAATTTGGTTTGGGCGCAAGTCCTAATCCAATTAGGACTATATTTAGATTAATTATCAGCCCCTTATTCACTTATTCCCTTCCATAAGAAGCTTGCATGATTATATCACATCAAATCCAATTTGGTTGACTTCAATCATCAAGTGGATGTCATATGCGCTACTCCTAATCCAATTAGGAGTCTTATACGCCCAAGGCCTTGTGCCACACGCATAGAGGCTACCATATTAGTCCAACGATAATTCCTAAAAGGAAATCCTTCTTCCCATGCGTTTGGACCAAGTCCACATGACTAGAGATACTAAATTAGGCCTCTTAAGCACAAATTCTAATCCAATTAGGATTCCTAATGCAATTAGAACTCTTGGTTCTTAGGCCCAATTTATATCCCTATCAAGCCCTCAAGCCCATTCTCATGGCCCATACTCCATTAAACATATTTAACCAAACCATTGGATCCAATCCAATTTAATCCAAGGTCAAATGAGGCTAACCATGGCTAATTTGGTCAATGTGTCAAAAATGGAAGTTGGCCGTAATAATTTTCTTCCATCTCATCAGGCCCATTGGCGCTGATGAAATCTTCCAAATGGATCCAAGTTATCCAATAACTTGATCCTAAGGCATCTGATTAAAGCAACGTCAAGAGTCTATTGCGTGTGACCCCGTAGGATCCGTATGACGATGGAAATGATGACAGAACATCATAAGTAGTGAGAGGTATCTAGCAACACATCACTACTACCCATGTCATAGGACTTAAGTCATATGGCAGCAACTCCCTAACAAGCAACGGGGATTCCCATGCATTATAGATCCCTTTGCCTAAACTGATATCCTGCCATTGGATTAGTCTCAAGTTTATTTATCCAATCTATTGGTCATGACTCAATCAGTGTGGCCACACATTCCTGTCATGCACCAATGAGGTGGGGCCCCCCCGAGTGGATATCATGCTTCCTCTTAAGGATGGGGCAAATCCTACTGTTGGTCATCCATGTCTTTACATGACTTATGACATGCCCAATGACAGTCCTTTTAGTCTCCCAATTACGGAGAGACGTAAGACTGCAACAAAGCATACCCATCATCAAATCTAGACATGGATACCTCAAGTCTAAGGATCAATGCAAACCTCTTGCATGTGAGATTGACTTGTTGACTAGACAAGTCAATCCTCACGGTGGATCACTGCAGTGCATCTAATGCACCTATATGTCTGCGTTACTGTGCCCCGCACCTAACCAGCCCATACACCAGTCTCACATGTACCAAAGCTGTCCCATATCTACTAAGGTACCTTGACTGAGGATAGCTTATGAGAATGGATCCCACCAAACTCCAGAGATATTATTTATGCAACTCAATACATCAACGCAGCTAGAGAAGTCTGCATAATAACGATCATGCCTCTATAATAATTCTATCAAAGTACATTCAAACAATGCCTGACCTTGTCCATACATTGGTCTGTAGGGCATATACACCAACAGTGCGCGACTCAACAACTGAGGTAGTCTTCTACTCTCGCGGTGGACAACTCCACAATCTACTTAGTTAGTCTCCTACTCTCACGGTGGACTAAGCAGAGGTAGATCGTGTAAAACAGGACACGAAGATTCCCCAAGTGGTCTTCTACAACTCTCGTATGTTATCGAGTCATCAAGTAATATAGCACACAGGAATGATCAAGGAGGATCCGTTGATTGCAATTCACCTCTCAGTTGTTACCACAATCAACTAAAGTGAAAACCGATCTGGCCAAGAAACGATAAACACGAATGAAACGAACCAAGATCAAATGGCTTCGCAAGATATGCCAAAAGTAATTATTGACATTAAGACTTATAAATCAAAAGACGGGCTACGCCCAAATCCCGATTGAGATTTTTACGCTAATACATACATGGTTAACAACAACAACAAGCTCTCCAATAAAAAGGGAAAGGAAACTGAATAAGGTAAAGATGCGAAAAGAATCAAGACAAACTCCTTTCTCTCCTCCTCAAAGAATCCTTCTTCTCCTTGGAATTACTTGCGTTCTTGCGACCAAGCCTTGGGTTCTCAAGCGTAATCCTCCTCTCTTCCCCTGGAGCCCCGATTGGGCACTCCCCAGGCCTCTGGGCGCCTCCGGCCGCCTCCGGACCTCCTTTTCTCAGGAGGGAACTCATCCCTCTTATAGTCTTCAAGGCGCCTCTTCAATGTGCCTCTTCAAGGTACCTCTTCATGGTGCCTTTTCATGGTGCCTCCTCAAGGTGCCTCCTCAAGGTGGCGCCATTCATGAAGATCCTTTAATATGGCGCCATTCATGAGCATCCTTTAATATGGCGCCATTCATGAACATCCTTTAATAAATCAACATTCATGAATGTGTTTAATCAATGCTCATTCATGAATGTCTCCTCATTAATGCTTGTTCATGAATGTTGGTGCCGTGTATTCCCTTTAGCTGGCGTGTGTCCGGTTTAGCTGGCATGTGTCACTATAGCTGGCAGTAAATGTTGAATGCGGGTGAATTCTAGCTCTCGTCTAGAGTTTCATTTCTTGTCATGAATTTGGATTCACTCGGGTATGTGATTGTGCATCCGTATAGCTCTAGAAATGAGTGAATTGTCTTGCATTTAACAAATATGACAAGTAGTGAAGCTTCTGAAGAAATTTAATGAAATAAGCTGGAAAGAGATGTAAAAACATGAAAATAGGTCTCGATTTATAGGTAAATATAGGTCTAAAAGATGATATAATTTCGAGACATCAAAATCTCCTAGACTTAAATCTTTGCTTGTCCTCAAGCATAAGAGAGGAGATAAAAGTAGTGATTTTAAAAGGATGAAATCATGCCAAGCTTATAGAAAAATATTTTGTCGCAAGAAGATAACATTATGAGCGAACCTTGGCAAGTCAGGAATTTCAAGATACTTATCTATCGTCAGGAATAAAGGTGTGAAGATCAAAACCCAAAATCAGACGAGGCTTACCTCCATGAGCTGCAATAATCCTCTGTTTGGATAATATATTCTGTTCAAACCTGATTCAACCAAAGATATCAGTTGGAAAGACACCAATGCACTTTTATTGGTAATTTCATCCTCTCATTTTTTTTATGACTTCAACTCATGTCTTCGGTACCACTGCCAATTTTACGCAGTGCCGAGTAGAGGAGTCTTATTATTTCTTTTTCTCAGAGACTTCAACTCATGTCTTCGGTACCACTGCCAATTTTACGCAGTGCCAAGTAGAGGAGTCTTATTGTTTTCTCTCTTTTTTTCTTTTTTGTTTTTAAAGGATTATAACCATAGCCAAATGCATTGATTGTTTCCAAAAAGTAATAAGGTGAAACAAGCTGATAGAGTTGTATACTTCCGCAGAAAGACCATAAGCATACTTAGAAAGCAAAAGCCTTAATCAAAAATCAGATTTATCATTCCATAACTTTTTTTTCAATTAGAGAAGATAATCGAATGAATTACCTTACTTTGAACTAAGATTCAGAACATAATGATAATATCCTAGAGATTCAATATGAAATATGAAGCTATCATGATTTCAGTTGAAAATCAACAATAATATCATCAAAAATAACATCACCACTTATCTTCATCACAGCATATGAAATGTATCATTAAAGTGCAAAGCATAAGTATTGTGGTACTGCATATCATGTTTCGAAAATGAACCCAACCCGAAATCTCCCTGACTTAGATTATGCATAGTCTCTATGCATAGAGTGTAAAAAACACAAAATTTGGAGAAACGGGATGCAATACTCACAAGATCAGTTAGCGTCATCATCATTGCTCGTCTCAGCACATTCCTTTTGAGAGTCGTCCTCATTGTTATCATGTGAATTAAGCAAGACTCCCAGAGAAATTGGAGGAGCTGGTGGCATTGCGGGCTTGAATAGCGTTGAGCATGAGGAAGCCATAGACAGCATGCGGCCTTGGAATAACATCAGATGAAGGAGGTAGAAGTTGCCGGAGTCGCATGGATGTGCATGGTAGATTTCTAGGTTCCAATCTTCCATTTAGGGGCCATGGTAGATGTAGCAGTTGATAGGTGAAATGAAAGAGGATAGCAGCAAGATGAAAATGAGAACGTGAAGGAACGCTAAGACTTGGAGATGAAAATTAGGTCCTTGGCGAGCCCGACAATAATAACAGTACAGCAGCGGTAGAGGCTGGGTGGTCAGTGCTCGTCCAGGTGGATCAAAAATAGTGGAGCAGCAAGCCAAATCTTGCAAAGACAATAGCAGCAAAATTGAAAGCAGTTGAAGCTTAAAGTTGAGATATCAGAGTGATATGAGGGAGGAATGTGAAAATAGGATCACGACAGATTTGGTGAAGTGCGACTGTAGCAGCAGTGTAGAGTTAGTCCAGTAACAGGGTAGTTTCTAGATCGTCGGACTAAAGGAGAAAATAGTACTGGGATCGAAGGAGAAGAGAATACCTACTCTAGGGTCATCGGCGGTTAGACGACTATAGCGAATCAAAGCAGAGTTGATAGCATCATCGATATCTTTTAGATAAAGCACCAAATCAGAGGCGAGGATAGCATCAGCAGCTTGGAAGAGAGGATAACAGCAAAATTGGAAGAGTGAACACATGAGAACAAAGTCCCATCATGATCGCCTCCCTGAAAACCTCCGTTGAGTTTAATAGCTGTAGCAACTTGATTCAGGAACGGAGGCATTGATTTCCATTAAAGCTGGTGCCGATTTGAAGTGGGATTGAATAGGGCGAGACTGCGTCCCTTCAACAAAATTGGAAGAAATTGTTCCAGAGGTCGCAGATGCTTGTAGAAGAGTAAGCGGCTGCGGCAGTTTCCTTTGAAGCTGGAGGATGGGGATGAAGCTATGGTGCCTGTTGGGATGAAGCGGTGCGCCTGTTGGGATGAAGCGGTGCATCGGTTGCAGATATCAGTTGAGCGCCGGAAAGAGTGAAATTGATAGTAGACTTCCTAGCTGTCATCTTTCGTATTGGAGGCATAGTTGCAGCGTGGATCATAGATGTTGTATAGTCCGGTGGAGATTCGACTGTGGTTTCTAATCCCAGCGGCAGCAAATGATTTGTCGAAGGCAAAGCGAGGGAAGAAGCTCGACAAATTGGTAGAAGCGGCAGAGTGAAGTCACCAAGGCTTGGTTGAGAGATGAGTCCCGCAAGACCAACTCGTGAAAAGCAATTCTCTCCCAAATGTATATAGCAATAGTGGATTGCTTTTGTTGAAATCGATTAGAGGAGGAGCTCGTTCGGTGACTGAAGATTCAGTTCAACATCTGTCTTCCAGGTGCGGCTTGAAGGTTGCAGAGGACAACGCAATTCCAGCAAGCCTTCCGTCGCTAGGAGAAATCACGGCGTTAAAGCCATAGTGAATCGGTGCGTCTGTGGGCGGAATCGAATCGGTATGCCTGGTGGAATCGAATGACACTAGCTAAATGAGACCGGGCGGCTGGAGCAGTAAGGGTGGAGTGAGGCGGCCCAGAATCGCCAGTCGTTGCTATTTGAGGCAGACGAGACCGAGCTACAGCACCAAATTTGCAAGAGGAAGAGCGGTGGAGTTCAGTTGAACGAGCGCTAGAAAAGAGTCGCCTTTGTTGGTGGAATGAGCTTGAGGCGGAGGAGCATAGCGGGAAGCAAAGATAGCCGGTATGATCATTCATTGTTTGATTTTATCTGGAAGAGCGGTGCCTGTTGGGCTTTAGAAGTGCGGCGCTGATTGATGCAGATTGACTCCGATTGAAGAACAACACCGATTCTTGCTCGGATTAATGCGAGGCGGCAGCAGAAGGGCACCCGTAAAACTTGAGTTCGACGATTTGGGGTAATTCACGGTGCCCTGAAAAAAAAAAAAAATTTTTGTTTTTTTTTCATGACAAGCAAATCTATAATTCTAATTTCAACCTAAAAAATAAATAACACTCATCAGAACAACTAACTAAAATTAAAGAAATAAAGCGCTTGGGTTGCCTCCCAAGAAGCGCTAGTTTAGGGTCATTAGCTTGACCACAGTGTAATGTAGAGTTCAGAATGAATAAATTAGCACCAAGGAATGCATACCTTAAATTGTCAGATAGTGATATTAGGTATGGGTTTCTTTCAATAATTACCTGGGGTGCTTTCTGACATAGGATTTCAAACTTTTACCATTCTCGAATCGATTCGTTCAGTAAAGTGAAGGACTTTCACAAAAGATTGAGTATTTTCATTGTCCGTCTCATCCTTCTCAGCTTGACTAGAATGTCGTCTAAAATTTTTCACTGGTTTTCACACACAATAATATGCAATTTGTAATAAGATAATTATCTCTTCTCAGAAGCTTCTATGACTTAAAAAAAAATTGGCTATGAATATTTCAAGAAGTCTATGCAAAAACAGAGTTATGCTAACTAAAGTAAAACAAAATTACTAAGAAAAGACAAGAAAGCATGATAAAGCCTAGTCTATCAATTCATAGAATATTTTGATATTAACAAAATACCATCCCCGGCAACGGCGCCAAAAACTTGATGCACAATATCCGCAAGCGCACGGCTTACCGATGTAGTACTTAAGATATCATTTCCATAGGGATGGATTGTCAAGTACCAAATCTTCCAATCTTTGATAGCTAACCGATTGAAAATCAAGGTTGGTAAGGTAAACTAAGCTAAGAATGTAACAAAATAAAAGGTCCTACTAATATGAGAGAAATTGGGAAATCGGGGTTTTCCACATCAATCAACCGATAAATTAATGAAAATTACTGCTTAGAAAATCTTTGAAAAGCCAAGGACATGTCCCCTTGAGCCGTGCCCCTCTCGGGTGCGCGACTCAACAACTGAGTTAGTCTCCTACTCTCGCGGTGGACAACTCCACAATCTACTTAGTTAGTCTCCTTCTCTCGCGGTGGACTAAGCAGAGGTAGATCATGTAAAACAGGACATGAAGATTCCCCAAGTGGTCTTCTACAACTCTCATATGTTATCAAGTCATCAAGTAGTAGAGCACACAGGAATGATCAAGGAGGATCCGTTGATTGCAATTCACCTCTCAGTTGTTACCACAATCAACTAAAGTGAAAACCTATCTGGCAAAGAAACGATAAACACGAATGAAACAAACCAAGATCAAATGGCTTCACAAGATATGTGAAAAGCAATTATTGACATTAAGACTTATAAATCAAAAGACGGGCTACGCCCAAATCCCGATTGAGGTTTTTACGCTAATACATAGATGGTTAACAACAACAACAAGCCCTCCAATAAAAAGGGAAAGGAAACTAAATAAGGTAAAGATGAGAAAAGAATCAAGACAAACTCCTTTCTCTCCTCCTCAAAGAATCCTTCTTCTCCTTGGAATAACTTGCGTTCTTGCATATGGGAAGGGTACTTTGTGCAATGGTCTATATATCTTGGATATGGAAAGTTCTATTTGTAACATAAGCAATAAAAGGACCAAACTGAGTGGTTCAGTTGGTGCTTTCCTATGGCACTATCGATTAGCCCATATAAACAAGAATCGCATCCAACAACTCCATGCAAATGGATTGTTAGATTCAAGTTCCTTGGAGGAATTTGATACTTGTGAACCTTGTTTATTAGGGAAAATGACAAAGGCGCCCTTCACCAAGATTGGTGAGAGGGCAGAATGTTTATTAGATCTCATACATACTGATGTGTGTGGGCCCTTTAATAAACAAGCCAGAGGAGGGTACAACTACTTCATTACCTTCACTGATGACTTCAGTAGGTATGGCTATGTCTACTTAATGAGACATAAATCTGAATCCTTTGAGAAATTCAAGGAGTTCAAGAATGAAGTAGAGAACCAGCTTGGAAGATCCATTAAAGCTCTTCGATCAGATCGAGGTGGAGAATACCTGAGCGGTGAGTTCTTTGACTATCTGAGAGAGTGTGGGATCATATCCCAACTCACTCCTCCTGGAACACCTCAATGGAATGGTGTGTCTGAAAGGAGAAATCGAACTTTATTGGATATGGTCCGATCCATGATGAGTCACGCAACTCTACCTTCATCATTCTGGGGGCATGCACTGGAAACAGCTTCTTTGATA
Source organism: Costus lasius (assembly GCA_027563935.2). Lineage (NCBI taxonomy): Eukaryota > Viridiplantae > Streptophyta > Magnoliopsida > Zingiberales > Costaceae > Costus > Costus lasius. Next base: position 67,779,800 of record CM050449.1, read on the forward strand.
CTGAATAATGTTCCATCTAAGAGTGTCTCCAAAATACCATACGAGATGTGGAGTGGGAGACGCCCTAATCTCGCGTTTATCAGGATCTGGGGATGTGAGGCTTATGTCAAACTTCAGGATTCTAGCAAGCTAGAACCTAGATCTGATAAGTGTGTGTTTGTGGGGTATCCTAAGGAAACTAAAGGATACTACTTCTATGTCCCAACCGAGAACAAAGTTTTTGTTGCTCGGAGTGCTGTCTTTCTAGAGAAAGAATTTCTCATGAAAGAAGTTAGTGGGAGGAAGTTTGACTTGGATGAGGTCCAAGTGCAAGCACAAGACAAAGAGATGGAATCTGAGCCACCTGCACCGGTTGCTAGGCAACCTAAGGCTCAGACACAGGTCCCGCGTAGGTCTGGGAGAATTCGTCGTGCACCTGAAAGGTATGGGTCGCTACCGACCCAACACGATGGGATCTTCATCATTAAGGATGAACCCAGAACCTATGATGAGGCGGTCAGTGGACCGGACTCCGAGAAATGGCTTGACGCCATGCGATCCGAGATGGATTCCATGTCGGCTAACCAAGTCTGGGATTTGGTTGAGCTGCCTGATGGAGTAAAACCCATAGGGTGTAAATGGGTCTTCAAGAGGAAGACAGACATGGATGGCAAAATAGTTACCTATAAGGGTAGACTAGTGGCTAAAGGATTTAAACAAGTCCACGGGGTGGACTATGATGAAACATTCTCGCCGGTTGCCATGATCCATTCGGATTCTGCTTGCTATAGCTGCATATCATGACTACGAGATATGGCAGATGGATGTGAAGACTGCGTTCCTTAACGGGAAGCTGACTGAGGATGTGTATATGACACAACCTGATGGCTTCATCCATCCTGCAGAGGCTAATAATGTCTGCAGGCTGAAGAGATCCATTTATGGATTAAAACAAGCATCTCGAAGTTGGAATCTTCGATTTGATGAGGCCGTGAGAGATTATGGCTTTATCAAAAGGGAAGATGATGCCTGTGTATACAGAAAATTCAGTGGGAGCTTGGTGATTTTTCTGGTCTTGTATGTTGATGACATACTGCTCATCGGAAACGACATCCCTAGTCTTCAAGCTGTGAAGACATGGTTGGGGAAGTGTTTAGATGAAAGACTTAGGGGAGGCCGCCTATATTCTAAGCGTGAGGATCTACCAGGATAGATCCAAGAAGCTTCTGGCCCTTAGTCAGAGTACTTACATTGATAAGGTGCTGGAGAGGTTCTACATGGAGCAATCCAAGAAAGGATACCTTCCAGTAAGACATGGCCGTACTCTCTCAAAGAGCCAGTGTCCTACAACACAGGCTGAGAGGGATGACATGAGTCGAATTCCTTATGCTTCGGCAGTCGGATCGATCATGTATGCAATGTTGTGTACTAGACCAGATGTGGCATATGCTGTGAGCATAACCAGCCGATACCAATCCAATCCAGGTCTACAGCACTGGGTGGCTGTAAAGAACATCCTAAAGTTTCTGAGAAGAACTAAGGATCTGTTCTTGGTCTATGGGGGACAGGAAGAGCTCAGTATGCAGGGCTATACTGACGCATCGTTCCAGTCTGACCCTGACGACTTTAGATCACAGGCCGGCTATGTGTTCAAGATAAATGGAGGCCCTGTATGCTGGAAGAGCTTCAAGCAATCCACCATAGCAGATTCTACAACCGAAGCTGAGTATGTGGCTGCTTCTAAGGCAGCCAAGGAAGCTGTTTGGATAAGGAAGTTCTTATGTGATCTTCAAGTGGTACCTAGTGCAATGGATCCCATTGAACTCTACTGTGACAACAATGGAGCAATTGCACAAGCCAAGGAACCACGGTCTCATCAAAGATCCAAACACATACTCAGAAGATTTCACCTGATCAGAGAGATCATTGACAGAGGTGATGTCAAGATTAGCAGAGTAGACACAGAGAACAATCTGGCAGACCCATTGACCAAGGCTTTGGCGCAGCAGAAGAATGATGGTCATGCTAGAGATATGGGGTTGAGATTCCTCAACTTCTAGGTCTTAGTGCAAGTGGGAGATTGTTGGTGTATATGCCCTAGGACCTAGTTTTGGTCAACTTATGTACTACTTGACATTGATATTTATATATCATTCTGGCATTGTCGTTATCATTGTTTGTCTACACCTGCGATTGTGTACTTACATGATAATGTCCCTAGAGACAGATTGGATCTGTGCTCAAATAATTGTCCCCAGTCGATGTACCTGAGTGGATATGGGACAACTCTGGTACTTGAGAGACTGGTATGTGGGCTGGTTAGGCACGTGGTGCTAATGCAGACACATGGGTATATCATTGGAGGATATACTGGATAGACCCGCTATGAGGCTATGACTTGGTGTCATGAGTTATCCTCATAAGTGACAGGAGATGCATTGATCCCTTGACTTGAGGTCATTGATCATTCTATACGGTTAGGGACTTGCTTTGATACAACCTAACACCTTGCCGTAGCTGGGAGGTCATAACGGTTGTTATTGAGCATGTCACGACCCATATGAGAAGATCAATGGACAGACATAGGATTTGCCCCTTCCCTAGGGAAGTATGATATCCATGGAGCTCCTTTATGGTTCTATGACTGAGAGTGTATGGCCATACCCAGGTGAGAACCTGTTTTAGTCATAGCCATGAGATTGGATGAAAGCAAGTGGTGACACACTTGTCCAATCGGATATCAGTTCGGCAAAGAGACTTTAAATACTTCTGTACCTAGTTGCGATGATGGGGATGTCGATGTCGATATCCATTCCAATGACCTGGGTAGCAGCGATGCACTGCTAGGTGCCACTCATTGCTTGTGATGACCTCTGGTCAGCACTGCTAGCGTTAGAGGAACCTACAGGGTCGCACACCTTGATACTTGAGTTCTCGTATTGATCGGGAAGCCTTATGATCGAGTTATTCGATAACTCGGATCTAATTGGGAGATTTCATCAGCGCCAATGGGCCTGATGAGATGGAAGAATATTATTGGAGCCAAACTTCATTTTTGGCAGGTTGACCCGCATTTGACCATGGTTGGTCACATTTGTATTAGGGTTGCATTGGATTGGATCCAAGTGCTTAATCAACCCATGTAATGAAGTTTGGGCTAGCTCATTATCCAATGAGGCCCAATAACAAGTTCTCATGAAGAGATGAGAGGCTAAAAGGGTATAATGGGGAGAAACATGAACCATTAAGCGCCTAGGGGCATAATGGGGTCATGTTGGCGCCTTTGCTTCATTATGGAAGTAAAGGGCGCCTCCCCTCTCTTCCTTGGATGGAATGCATGCCTCTATGGCATTGCTTGGGGCGCAAGGCAAGGCCTTGGCGCACAAGGAAAGGCGTGGGGCACAAAAGGAATGGTTGAATGAGAATTATGGAAATGTCTTGGAGACTTTCCTTGTCTCAAACCTCCTCATCCTAGCCCTACACTTGTCATGATCCTAGCCCTTACCCTAACGGCCTCTTGCCCTATAAATGTGACCCTAGTCACCCCCTCTTGTGGATGATCAATCCTTGAAGGCGTGAACACATCAAGAGGGCGAGAATAAGGGGCATTGGCGCAACCATCCTCTTCCATCAAACCCTAGCCGCAAGCTTCTTCCCTTCTTCCTCCTTTGGCGCAAGAGAAGTAAAGGCTTGGCGGCATTCTCCCTTCTCCCCTCTTCTTCATCAATTGGCGCTTCTACCTTGGAGGTGGCGCGAGCATTGAAGAAGAGAACTAAGGCTTGGATCTTCTTCCCGAGGCTAGCACCGGGCGTGGAAGAAGAGAACTCAAGAGATCCGTGTGTGCGAGACTGCAGAGGGCGCACACTTGGGCGCCTGCATCGGCATTGCTCTACATTGCTCTTAAGGTATTTCCTATCTCATCGTGTCGACTCCCTTGCTTGCGATCTTCACTAGGTTTTTGGGACTGGCCTGTTTCGGGGACATTCTTCCGCTGCATAAAATGTATGTCCATGACTCTGAAAATTGTAAAATGTCCCCGGGGTTTCCCAACACTCACTCTTTCACAGTTTCGCAGTATATATGGTATTCTAGAGCCCTACGCATGCAGAGTCCCCACTGAGTATAGTGAGCAAAACTTTTGGGGCGCCATCACTAACGAGCACATTTACTCTGCTCACGTGGCCCGTGCCTCCAGTCTCTGCAACCCCGTGATTAAGTACGTTCACTGCGTATTGGCCCACACTCTCTTCGGCCGCGGTGAAAGTGACGGTATGGTTCGACAGACAGAGTTGTTCTATATCTGGTGCATGCTGTTGGGGTATGCCCTTAAGGCTAATGTTTGAGGCCTTGGGATTCTTTCAGTATCATGTATATGAACTCTTATGTTTATAAAGGCAATGGTTGTTATTCAGTATGTTACATTGTCTGCTGCAATAAGTGTACTTCTGAATAATGTCTCAATGCTGTTCAGCTAGGCTGACATGCTGTAATGTCCTTAGTCGAGATATCTTGGTGAACATGAGACAGCCTTGATATGATTGAGACTAATATGTGTTCTAATCTTATAGGATGCTTTGAGCATGGAATAAGATGTAGACTCATGGGTACATTGGATGTACTGGACAGACCCTACTAGGATATTCAATTGCTTGTCACAATGTGAATAATCCTTGTTTGCATCATGTAAGATCCAAGGATCTTAAGTTCTGGTAAGCATTATTTTCTATGATAAATTATGATAAATTATTTGGATTTAAATAAAATCATTAGCTGTGATATTGTATTATGATTTAAATAAAATTGTTGGGTGCTAATTAATTGGCTAATTGATTGTTAATTTGTAATTAATTGATTTGAGGTTATTTGGTTGTTAATTTATTGTAAATTAATTAGAGATTATTTATTTGTTTATTGACTGTTAATTTATGATAAATTATCATTGGTTGTTTGTGATAAATTAATTAGGATTTTGGGTTGCAAATTTTAAGTTAATTAATTAGACCTTATTGGTTAATTAATTATACTCTATTGGATAATTAAATCCTTATTGGATGTTAGTTAAATCCTTAATGGATTTTCGTTAAGTGATTGGTTAATGGTTAAGTTAATTAAATAATTAGTTAATTATGAGATATTGGGTTATTGGGTTTAAAATTCGAAATTATTAGTTAAATGGGTTAAACCCTATTGGAATAAATTGGTTATTGGGTTTAAAATTTTAAAACCCAAAGTTTAGGTGATAATATCGATTAGGGTGAGATTAGTGGCGATTTTGGAGTCTTGAGAAAATTGAGGTGGCGGCTTGAAAGAACTTGGCGACTCTTGGAAAGCTTGGAGGCGATTTTTTTTTGGTGTTTCTTCTTCATCTTCTTCCTCTTGGCGATCTTCTTGAAGTGAAGAAATTTCCTTGGTGAGTCTTGGAGATCCTTTGGGCGACCCCAAGGCTTTGGACGAAATTTTGGAAGGGTTTTCATCCTTGTGTTCACGGTTTAAGAGGTGAGTGGAGTGTTTTTTTGATTTCTAGTAATTTGGTTGTATTAATTGATGCATGAGATTGATTAGAAATTTGATCATGCTAAATCGAAATTCAAGATTTCACCATGTTAAATACCGAATTTAAGATCTTCTTATTTTGATGAAAAACCGAATTTTTTACAATGGTAGAACTTCTTATTTTGATGAAAAACCGAATTTATGCAAAGGTATATATATATAACATGAAAAACCGAAAGTTTAATGGATGTATATCTCATGTGAAGAATCGAAAATGGCAAGGAGATATTTATAATGAAAACCTAATTTATTCATGATGATTCTTGTTAACTAAGGGTTTGATTTAAGTTGGAAATTTTATCATGCTAACAACGGAATTAAGATGTATTTTTGTGAAAACCGAAATTTGGCAAATGGGTGTATATTTTGAAAACCGAAATTTTGATGATTTTATTTATGAAATCCGAAAGTTAGCAACATGAAAATTAAGGTATTCTTTTATGGAATTTAGGAGGTTTTAAATCAATGATTTTGAGCATGAGATTGATGTTAACTAAGGTTTAAAATTTAGTAAATAATATGTTATGTTAACCGTGGATCACATGTAGTAATTAATATGAATACATGATTTTTATGTCAATTTTTGGATGCTTGTTAAATGCAAATCATGAATATTCCTTTATGTGTATTTATGGATTGTTTGATAAATTGTGGTAATTTGTATGTATTACATTTTATGTTGATTTTATGATGAATGCTTGTTGTAATTTTATGTTTCTTTATGAGTGTAGCATGTACCCTTGTTTGAGAAGAATTGGGTGATAACATAGCAAGATTACACTGAACTAATCAGCATGAAATATAAGGACTACACTATGTGATCTTCATTATGTGATTCTTTGATAATTATGTGGGGTTGTGTTTTTGGAAAATTATGTGGTCATGTGATGGTTAGGACTAAGGCTAGGTGTGACTATGAACTCAAGGGGATAGTTCTTATGTGATATGTGAAGGGTTTGAATTTCAGCCCTGTACTGTGATATGTGAGGGGGTTGATGTTCAACCTGCCTATTATGATTATTGTGATGGGGGTTGAAGTTCAGCCTGTCCGATGTGATTTTTGTGATGGCTATCCTAGAGTCAAGTTGACACTTAGGAGTCCACCTTTGTGAAATATGTCCACCTATGTGAAATTATGAAATAAGATATGTGTGTTGTCCAGTAGGAACCTTTTGGGAGAACGGGTTTTGACCCAAAGTGCCATGTCTTGGTCGGACAGGGGCCACCTCTTGATGTCATTACTCTTTTATGTGTTGGGAATGATATAAGACCCAAAGTGCCATGTCTTGGTCAGACAGGGGCCACCTCTTGATGTCATCATTCTCGTTTTATGTTATGGCGTGATAGACCAGCGTGCCACGTCGTGACCTGACGGGGGCCACCTCCTGATTCTATTCTCGTTTTATGTTATGGCGTGATAGACCAGCGTGCCACGTCGTGACCTGACGGGGGCCACCTCCTGATTCTATTCACTGTCCATGTTTATGTGTTGCACGAGATTTTGCAGCTCCCAGTGCTTTGGCCAAGCCGGGTTAGACCATATTGGTCACTTTGTGAATATGCTGGACAACTAGGTTAATTAAGTATGGTGTGTTTAGTTGGTTTAGAATATGTGTGTTCAGTTGGTTTAGAGTATAACTCTAGAACCTGAGGTTATTATATGTTGGTGTGTATATTTTTGGCTGCTTATATGATTTTTGCATCGAATTTGTTATTATGTGTTGACATGATATCCTGTTAAAGATTTTTAAAATAATCTGCATGTGTTTTTGAGAGTATGTTATGGATGGTCAATTAGACTATCCACTCACTGGGCTGTGTAGCTCACCCCTCACTATTTTCAGGTGTAGAGCAGGGGCGCAGTTAGCATTATAGGGATGCTGTGAATTATGCTTAATGTATTTATGCTTATGATGCCGGTTGTGGCTAAACTCTATGAATTATGTGAACCATGTGATGTGAACTATGTGAATTTGTGTTGCCAAATCGTGGCAGTTAACTGAGTTGGATTTTTGTGTCACCGCGGGCTTCGGCCTGGTTTCGGTGTTTGGTATTAGTTTATAAAATCGATTTTGTGGATTTGTTTTGAAATTGAAGTTGATGTGTATTTTTGCAATCGGTTTTGATACAACTGTAACGTGCATATGTCTAGTGCACGTATTGCGTGGTGGCAGGTACCTTTATGTGATTTATGAGATTTGTGCTTTGAAGATTTTATGGGTTATGAATTATGAAAATTTTCAGATCGTGTTTTCTTGAACTCGGTTTTACCTAGCATTTGATCGATCTTATATGAAACATCCTATTACCTTTGTGATTGTGTTATTCATTTGGGGTTAAGAATGTGGGATGTTACAGAATGGTATCAGAGGAGTTGGCTAGCTAAAAACTTAGTTTGGGGAAAACATGTTTGTGTATTGCTAGACACCTAATAGGTTATGTTGTTTTCCTGACTATGATATGTGTGTGACTATGATATGTGCGTGTAGGAATCTGAATTTAAGATGGTGCGAACCAGAGGTAATGCTAGTGATGAGGGCGAGCAGACCCCGAATCTCACTAGGACTATTGAGGCTTTGACTGGCATGGTACAGCAACAAGGTGCCATGATTGAGAGGCAAGCTCAGATGCTGCAGCAGCAGCAGACTCAGCATCAAGAGGCGCAACAGCAGCTTTTGCAGCAGCTGACTCAGGAGAGACCCCAGACTACTACTAGAGCAGTGGGGGATGACTCTCAGGAGGGTGCCCACAGGCGCTATGCTTCACTTGTGAGTGAATTTCAGAAACTGGGTCCTAGCTCATTTTATGGGGGCTCAGAATCCAGCACTGCTGAGAACTGGCAGTTGTGCTTGGACAAGATTTTCCAAGTTATGCGTTGCTCGGATGAAGACAAGCTGTGTCTGGCCACTTATATGATGCGTGGTGACGCAGACGAGTGGTGGAAAGGTGTGGTGAGGCTAGCAGCAGAAAGACATGAGATAGTGGATTGGCCTTATTTCTTGTCTCAATTTAATGAGAAGTACTTCCCAGACAGCTTGGTGGAGGACCGAGAGGTGGCATTTATTCACCTGGAGCAGGGTGATATGACAGTGGACCAGTATGAGCTACAGTTCACGAAATTGGGAAAGTATGCTCCTCACCTGATAAACACTGAAAAGAGGAGAGCTACCAAGTTTCTGAGAGGTCTCAGATGGGATATTCGAGAGCAGGTTGGTGCTCAGCACTTGGAGACCTATGTCGAGACAGTTGGGCGAGCACGCACTATAGAGAGGTATATATCTGAGAGGAGTTCTCATGCTACGGTGACTGTAGTTCCTGCAGCTGAGGCGGCGGTTCCTCAGTATGGCAGTGGCGGCAAGGGTAAGAAGTACCCTAGGCATAAAGATTATAAGAAGAGCAGGTATAAGCCTTACTCCTACAAGGCACCGCAGCAGTCCAGGGATGCACCGCAGCAGTTTAGGGATGCCAGGGATGCAAGAAACGTTATCACTTGTAGTCATTGTGGGCTCAAAGGACATCTAGTGAAAGACTGCCATAGGAAGAATGGTGTATGCTTCAGGTGTAAGAAACCCGGGCACATGGCCAAGGACTGCAAAGAGCCTGAGATGCAGCCTAGAGGCACAGATAAGCCTACAGTCCAGACCAGAGTGTATGCTGTGGCTGAGAAGGATACACGAGCATCCCGATCCGTTGTGGAAGGTACATTATTTGTATTTGATCAGTTAGCTCGCATTCTATTTGACCCTGGTGCAAATTTGTCTTTTGTCTCTGTTAAGTTTGCTGCATGTTAACCTGTTGTACCTAAGAGGCTAGATTATGCTGTGTCTGTCAGTACTCCTTTAGGAAAGTCATTGTCTACAGACACTGTATGTGCTGATTGTGTAGTGCATGTAGAGGGTTATGAGTTTCTGGTAGACTTAATTCTCTTAGACATGCAAGATTATGATGTCATCTTAGGAATGGACTGGTTGTCTTCGCATCATGCCTCGGTGGATTGCTTTGAGAAAGTAATCACTTTGAATATGTTTGATGGGAATCGGCTTTTTGTGAGAGGTCTAGTGTCAGACCAAGGACCACATGTGATATCTTTCCTGCAGGCCAGGAAGTTACTTGCCAGTGGTTGCAAGGGTTATCTTGCACATGTTAAGGTGCAGGATGATTCTACTTCTGATCTGACTCAGATGGCGGTGGTGAAAGAATTTCCTAATGTGTTCTCTGAGGAATTTTCAGGTTTGCCACCAGTTAGAGAAGTGGAATTTGGCATTGAGTTGGTGCCAGGTACGGCACCTATCTCCAGAGCTCCTTATCGTATGGCTACTTCAGAGTTGGCCGAGCTTAAGAAACAACTGGAGGAATTGTTAGAGAAAGGGTACATTCGGCCTAGTGCTTCACCTTGGGGAGCGCCAGTGCTATTTGTGAAGAAGAAAGATGGAACCCTGAGGATGTGTATAGACTACAGGCAGTTGAACCAAGTGACCATCAAGAATAAGTATCCTCTTCCCAGAATTGATGATCTATTTGATCAATTACAGGGAGCTACAGTGTTCTCTAAGATTGATCTGAGATCAGGGTATTATCAGCTTAGAGTCAAGGATGAGGATATATTTAAGACTGCATTCAGGACCAGGTATGGGCATTTCAAATTTTTAGTTATGCCTTTTGGACTGACGAATGCACCTGCTGTCTTCATGGATTTGATGAACAGGGTATTCCATGAGTTGCTTGACTCTTGTGTGGTGGTCTTTATAGACGATATATTGGTGTACTCTCAGACTACCTCAGATCATGTTAGTGATTTGCGCAGAGTATTGGAGATCTTGAGGAAGAATCGGTTATATGCCAAGGCTAGTAAGTGTGAGTTCTGGCTAGAGAAGATCAGTTTTCTTGGACATGTGATTTCTGGTCAGGGGGTGTCTGTGGATCCAGTTAAAGTGCAAGCTATTCTTGATTGGGGAAGACCGACTAGTGCTACTGAGATCAGGAGTTTTCTGGGTTTGGCAGGTTACTACCGGCGATTTGTTGAGGGATTCTCCAAGCTGGCGGGTCCTCTAACTAAATTGACCAGAAAGGAGGCTAAGTTTATTTGGGATGATAAGTGTGAAGAGAGTTTTCAAGAGCTGAAAAGGAGATTGATTAGTACACCGATCCTCATTATTCCTAGTGATGGGGAAAGGTTTACTGTTTATACAGATGCTTCTGGCAAAGGGTTGGGTTGTGTCTTGATGCAGAAGGGTTCTGTAGTAGCCTATGCTTCGAGACAACTGAAGGAGTATGAACTGAATTACCCTACTCATGATTTAGAGTTGGCGGCCGTAGTCTTTGCTTTGAAGATATGGCGTCACTATTTGTTGGGTCAAGAGTTTGATCTATTCACTGATCACCAGAGTCTCAAGTATATCTTCACTCAGAAGGAGTTGAACATGAGACAGAGAAGATGGATGGAGTTGATCAAAGACTATGACTTCTCCATTCAGTATCAGGCTGGAAAGGCCAATGTGGTGGCGGATGCTCTGAGCAGACATCCAGTTACTTCAGTAGCTGCACTGCGGGTCAGTGAGTGGCAGTTACTGCAGGAGTTCAGAGATCTCAGGATCAGTGTTACTCCTGGAGTTCAGTCGGGTTATGTGGCTTTTCTCAGAGTACAGTCTGCTTTGTTGCAGAAGATCAGAGATCAGCAGTCTGTAGATCCAAAATTAGTTCAGATCAGGGATAGTCTGGTGGATGGCGCAGTCCAGGATTTTAGCCTGTCTGATGATGGTATTCTTCGGTTTCGTGGAAGGGTATGTGTCCCTGAGGAACCGAGCTTGAGGAAAGAAATATTGGAGGACAGCCATAACTCCAAATATTCTCTACATCCTGGCGTGACTAAGATGTATCAGGACCTTAAGAAAAATTTTTGGTGGCCGGGTATGAAGAAAGAAGTGTTTGATTTTGTCTCTAGGTGTTTGACCTGTCAGACTATAAAGGCTGAACATCAAAAGCCTGGTGGTTTGTTGCAGCCTCTTCCTATTCCTGAGTGGAAGTGGGAATGCATCAGTATGGATTTTGTATGTGGTTTGCCCAGAACCAGATTGGGTCATGATGCTATTTGGGTGATTGTTGATAGACTCACCAAATCAGCCCATTTTCTTCCGATTAAGATGACGTATTCTTTAAAGAGACTGGCCAGATTGTACATTGATGAGATAGTCAGACTACATGGAGTGCCAGTTGATATTGTGTCTGATAGGGATTCTCGATTTCTGTCCAGATTTTGGAGGAGTTTACAGGAGGGTTTGGGTACTAAGTTGAGTTTTAGTACCGCATACCATCCTCAGTCTGATGGCCAGACGGAGCGTACTATACAGACTCTAGAGGATTTGTTGAGAGCCTATGTGGTTGATTGGAGTTCTGAGTGGAACCGGGATCTATCTTTGATAGAATTCACTTATAATAATAGTTTCCACTCCAGTATTCAGATGGCTCCTTATGAGGCCTTGTATGGGAGAAGGTGTAGGACTCCCTTGTGTTGGGAGGAAACTGGTGACAGGATGATTTTGAGATCTGATGCAGTTCAGGAGACTACTGATAAGGTCAGAGAGATCCAGGATAAGCTGAAAATTGCTCGGGACAGACAGAAGAGTTATGCTGATGACCGTCGTCGTCCTTTGGAGTTTATGGTAGGAGACCATGTGTTCTTGAAAGTGTCGCCTACTAAGGGTGTTATGAGATTTGGCAAAAAGGGCAAGTTGAGCCCTAGGTTTGTAGGCCCTTTTGATATTATTGAGAGAGTTGGTCCAGTAGCTTACCGTTTAGCTTTACCTCCTGCTATGGATCATGTGCATAATGTATTCCATGTCTCTACTTTGAGGAAATATCATCCTGATCCATCTCATGTGTTGGAGTTGGAACCTCTTCAGATTCAAAGTGACTTGACTTTTGAGGAAAGACCTCTCCGGATTGTGGATAGAAAGGATAAAGTTCTGAGGAACAAGACTATACCTTTGGTAAAGGTTATCTGGGGAAATCAATCAGTTGAAGAAGCGACTTGGGAGACTGAAGCTGATATGAGGAAAAATTATGCTTACCTTTTTGATGATATGGATGCTGAGCTTTAGAGGACTAAAGCTTTATAAGGAGGGAGGAATGTAAGATCCAAGGATCTTAAGTTCTGGTAAGCATTATTTTCTATGATAAATTATGATAAATTATTTGGATTTAAATAAAATCATTAGCTGTGATATTGTATTATGATTTAAATAAAATTGTTGGGTGCTAATTAATTGGCTAATTGATTGTTAATTTGTAATTAATTGATTTGAGGTTATTTGGTTGTTAATTTATTGTAAATTAATTAGAGATTATTTATTTGTTTATTGACTGTTAATTTATGATAAATTATCATTGGTTGTTTGTGATAAATTAATTAGGATTTTGGGTTGCAAATTTTAAGTTAATTAATTAGACCTTATTGGTTAATTAATTATACTCTATTGGATAATTAAATCCTTATTGGATGTTAGTTAAATCCTTAATGGATTTTCGTTAAGTGATTGGTTAATGGTTAAGTTAATTAAATAATTAGTTAATTATGAGATATTGGGTTATTGGGTTTAAAATTCGAAATTATTAGTTAAATGGGTTAAACCCTATTGGAATAAATTGGTTATTGGGTTTAAAATTTTAAAACCCAAAGTTTAGGTGATAATATCGATTAGGGTGAGATTAGTGGCGATTTTGGAGTCTTGAGAAAATTGAGGTGGCGGCTTGAAAGAACTTGGCGACTCTTGGAAAGCTTGGAGGCGATTTTTTTTTGGTGTTTCTTCTTCATCTTCTTCCTCTTGGCGATCTTCTTGAAGTGAAGAAATTTCCTTGGTGAGTCTTGGAGATCCTTTGGGCGACCCCAAGGCTTTGGACGAAATTTTGGAAGGGTTTTCATCCTTGTGTTCACGGTTTAAGAGGTGAGTGGAGTGTTTTTTTGATTTCTAGTAATTTGGTTGTATTAATTGATGCATGAGATTGATTAGAAATTTGATCATGCTAAATCGAAATTCAAGATTTCACCATGTTAAATACCGAATTTAAGATCTTCTTATTTTGATGAAAAACCGAATTTTTTACAATGGTAGAACTTCTTATTTTGATGAAAAACCGAATTTATGCAAAGGTATATATATATAACATGAAAAACCGAAAGTTTAATGGATGTATATCTCATGTGAAAATCGAAAATGGCAAGGAGATATTTATAATGAAAACCTAATTTATTCATGATGATTCTTGTTAACTAAGGGTTTGATTTAAGTTGGAAATTTTATCATGCTAACAACGGAATTAAGATGTATTTTTGTGAAAACCGAAATTTGGCAAATGGGTGTATATTTTGAAAACCGAAATTTTGATGATTTTATTTATGAAATCCGAAAGTTAGCAACATGAAAATTAAGGTATTCTTTTATGGAATTTAGGAGGTTTTAAATCAATGATTTTGAGCATGAGATTGATGTTAACTAAGGTTTAAAATTTAGTAAATAATATGTTATGTTAACCGTGGATCACATGTAGTAATTAATATGAATACATGATTTTTATGTCAATTTTTGGATGCTTGTTAAATGCAAATCATGAATATTCCTTTATGTGTATTTATGGATTGTTTGATAAATTGTGGTAATTTGTATGTATTACATTTTATGTTGATTTTATGATGAATGCTTGTTGTAATTTTATGTTTCTTTATGAGTGTAGCATGTACCCTTGTTTGAGAAGAATTGGGTGATAACATAGCAAGATTACACTGAACTAATCAGCATGAAATATAAGGACTACACTATGTGATCTTCATTATGTGATTCTTTGATAATTATGTGGGGTTGTGTTTTTGGAAAATTATGTGGTCATGTGATGGTTAGGACTAAGGCTAGGTGTGACTATGAACTCAAGGGGATAGTTCTTATGTGATATGTGAAGGGTTTGAATTTCAGCCCTGTACTGTGATATGTGAGGGGGTTGATGTTCAACCTGCCTATTATGATTATTGTGATGGGGGTTGAAGTTCAGCCTGTCCGATGTGATTTTTGTGATGGCTATCCTAGAGTCAAGTTGACACTTAGGAGTCCACCTTTGTGAAATATGTCCACCTATGTGAAATTATGAAATAAGATATGTGTGTTGTCCAGTAGGAACCTTTTGGGAGAACGGGTTTTGACCCAAAGTGCCATGTCTTGGTCGGACAGGGGCCACCTCTTGATGTCATTACTCTTTTATGTGTTGGGAATGATATAAGACCCAAAGTGCCATGTCTTGGTCAGACAGGGGCCACCTCTTGATGTCATCATTCTCGTTTTATGTTATGGCGTGATAGACCAGCGTGCCACGTCGTGACCTGACGGGGGCCACCTCCTGATTCTATTCTCGTTTTATGTTATGGCGTGATAGACCAGCGTGCCACGTCGTGACCTGACGGGGGCCACCTCCTGATTCTATTCACTGTCCATGTTTATGTGTTGCACGAGATTTTGCAGCTCCCAGTGCTTTGGCCAAGCCGGGTTAGACCATATTGGTCACTTTGTGAATATGCTGGACAACTAGGTTAATTAAGTATGGTGTGTTTAGTTGGTTTAGAATATGTGTGTTCAGTTGGTTTAGAGTATAACTCTAGAACCTGAGGTTATTATATGTTGGTGTGTATATTTTTGGCTGCTTATATGATTTTTGCATCGAATTTGTTATTATGTGTTGACATGATATCCTGTTAAAGATTTTTAAAATAATCTGCATGTGTTTTTGAGAGTATGTTATGGATGGTCAATTAGACTATCCACTCACTGGGCTGTGTAGCTCACCCCTCACTATTTTCAGGTGTAGAGCAGGGGCGCAGTTAGCATTATAGGGATGCTGTGAATTATGCTTAATGTATTTATGCTTATGATGCCGGTTGTGGCTAAACTCTATGAATTATGTGAACCATGTGATGTGAACTATGTGAATTTGTGTTGCCAAATCGTGGCAGTTAACTGAGTTGGATTTTTGTGTCACCGCGGGCTTCGGCCTGGTTTCGGTGTTTGGTATTAGTTTATAAAATCGATTTTGTGGATTTGTTTTGAAATTGAAGTTGATGTGTATTTTTGCAATCGGTTTTGATACAACTGTAACGTGCATATGTCTAGTGCACGTATTGCGTGGTGGCAGGTACCTTTATGTGATTTATGAGATTTGTGCTTTGAAGATTTTATGGGTTATGAATTATGAAAATTTTCAGATCGTGTTTTCTTGAACTCGGTTTTACCTAGCATTTGATCGATCTTATATGAAACATCCTATTACCTTTGTGATTGTGTTATTCATTTGGGGTTAAGAATGTGGGATGTTACACATCAAGTGGCACATGTCCTTGGACTTGAGATCACTTGTGTTTCTAAATGATGATTGTCATTATTTTGAGGTAGTTCAATATCATTTGAAACATAATGGTTATAGACTATCTTGGATAATGATCATGAGTCAGGTTAGGAGACTAGTGATATATATAGGATTGCCGTCTCCTTGATTGGAGTGTGATGTTCTTGAAGGGGCCCCCCTGAATGAGATGATTGAGAAAGTGTATGGCCATACCCAGGTGACAATGTTCATCTGTTCTAATCATGCTCATCATATTGGAGCTACAGGCTTGACATGCTTGTCCAATAAGAACATCCAGTGGCAAAGGAAACATGTATGCCTAGTGAAGTGGATTCACACTTGTGCTGTGGTTTGGGAGTAGTCTTGGAAGACTCTTTCCTTTATATCGGGAGACAGTGATGTGTTGCTAGATACCCCTCACTGATCGTGATAACGTAAGTTATCGTTACCGACATTTAAAGGAAACCCTCAGGGTCGCACAATTTGATGATATGGCTTCTTTAAGTCAGATCGTGTGGACTGAATTGTTTGGGTTCAGTTTAAAGGGATTTAGACTCTGATTGTAAGTGAGATCTGGTCTGATCATGTTTGATTGATTAGAGCTTGAGATCGGTAAGCTTCGATCGAGAGAGATGATGCTAGATCAGTGAGATCAGGAGCATCAAGAGATGAACGGTTAGATCTGGAGCCTTAGGGTTTAATATGATCTAGACCATGGCTTGGGCTTATTTGATTTGGTTTTTTGAACCAAATGCAATTGAACCAAAAAGAGAACTGGTTCACTTATGTGAACGCATGGTTCGAAAGGGTGAAGGCATTTTGGTCGTTTATGAGAGCATGTCTTCTATTTATGGTAAGTCATGAATGCCTCTTCCAAAAACGCCATAACGCCAATACGTTCACCACTTCACTTCACTTGACGCTTCTTGCACTTTCGTGTGGAGGAGAGGTTGACGAGAAGGAAGAGCTCTCGGCCAAGCAAGCAAACATCTCCTCATCCCTACCACTCGACAAGGATACTTGTAGATCCTTGCTAGCACAAGGAGATTCAAGGAGAAGCCATCTTCACCTTGTGTGCGTTGCCTTTGGAGAAGAACCATTTGATTCTTTCTCTTCCAAGCCGCCTCCTATCTCATGGCCATGGTAACGCATCTATCTTCTATTGCTCTAAGTTGATCATATGACACATGCATGCGATTCTGTTGCGGTATGCCCTTAAGGCTAATGTTTGAGGCCTAGGGATTGTATCAGTATCATGTAATAAACTCTTGTGTTTATAAAGGCATGGTTATTATTCAGGTTGTTACCTTGTCTGCTGTAATACGTGTACTACTGAATAATGTCTCAAAGCTGTTCAGCTAGGCTGACATGCTAAATGTCCTTAGTCGATATATCTTGGTGAACATGAGACAGCCTTGATATGATTGAGACTAATATGTATTCTAATCTTATAGGATGCTTCGAGCATGGAATAAGATGTAGACTCATGGGTACATTGGATGTACTGGACAGACCCTACTAGGATATTCAATTGCTTGTCACAATGTGAATGATCCTTGATTGCAACAAGTGGCACATGTCCTCTGACTTGAGATCACTTGTGTTTCTAAATGATGATTGTCATTGTTTTGAGGTAGTTCAATATCATTTGAAACATAATGGTTATAGACTATCTTGGATAATGATCATGAGTCAGTTTAGGGCACTAGTGATAGATAGAGGATTGCCGTCTCCTTGTTGAAGGAGTGTGGTGTTCTATAGGGGCCCCCTAGATGAGATGATTGAGAAAGTGTATGGCCATACCCAGGTGACTATGCTCATCTGATCTAATCATGCTCATCATATTGGAGTTACAAGCTTGACAGGCTTGTCCAATAAGAACATCCAGTGGCAAAGGAAACATGTAATGCCTAGTGAGTTGATTCACGCTTGTGCTGTGGTTTGGGTGAAGTCTTGGAAGACTCTTTCCTTTATATCGGGAGACAGTGATGTGTTGCTAGATACCCCTCACTGATCGTGATAACGTGAGTTATCGTTACCGACATTTAAAGGAAACCCTCAGGGTCGCACAATTTGGTGATATGGCTTACTTAAGTCAGATCGTGTGGACTGAATTGTTTGGGTTCAGTTTAAAGGGAAAGAGACTCTGATTGTAAGTGAGATCTGGTCTGATCATGTTTGATTGATTGGGGCTTGAGATCGGTAAGCTTCGATCGAGAGAGTTGATGCTAGATCGGTGAGATCAAGAGCATCAAGAGATGAACGGTTAGATCTTGAACCCTTTGGTTCAGAGTGAGATCTAGACCATGGCTTGGGCTGGTTTAATTTGGTTCTTGAACCAAATTGAAGTGGATTAAAGTTGCTTGAACCGGTTCACAAAGGGTGAACGCTTGGTTCAAGGCGTTAGGCATTTTTGGTTTGGTTGTGGCGCATGGCTTCATATCTTCCATTTATGGAATGTAATGAAGGCGACTTCACCTTAACGCAAAAGCGTTTTGAACGCTCGACTTCACTCTTCTCTTCTCAACGTTCCTCTTGGGGGGCGAAAAGGATTCGGACGAGAAGGAGAAGAAGAAGGTTACTCTCGCCAAGCTTCATCTCGAAACACCCTCACGCGACAAGGATTCTTTGAAGTGCTTTTGCTAGCACAAAGGACTCAAAGAGCAAGCTATCGTCATCGGTTGTGTGCGTCACCTTTGGAGAAGGAGCACTTGAACCTTTGCTTCCAAGGCATCATCAAATCGATGGCATTGGTATGATCTTTTAGATCTATTCCTCTTATACAAGTTGATCATATGCTTTTATGATTGCGATCCCATGAAGCCCTATCTTCCGCTTGCAAAACTCTATATGTGCGCCACAATCAGGGTTTCGGCTTCCCTCTTGAAAGGGGCTTTCTACAAGTTTCGGCCCCCCTCTTGAAAGGGGTTTCTTCAATTGGTATCAAAGCATGCGGTTGTATGTAGAATCATATGATTGCTTGTTGATTTGTGATCCTTGTTTGTGTTTAACTAGTAGATCTAGTAGTTAGCATCTTGCGCATCTCATGTTTAGTAGTGAAAAATACATGTTGTATGTTTTTACTCCCTTGCGCACGCATATATGATGAAGGAGGGCGCATGTTGAATGATGTAGGTTTTCTTAAAAACTTAATCACTTGTGCGCCTCACTAGATCTAAGTGGCGCCTACAATAAACCCTTAGATGGGTTGATGGGGTTGAAGTCACCTCTATGTTGGATCCAATAGTCTGATCAGACCATCTGACAGCCTAGATGGATTGACCAGATGGCACCTGTGCGCAAGCACAAGGTGGCCATAGGTCGATTGCATCTTAGGCGTGTAGCGAGGTCTGGTTGAGACAACCAGTAAGAACACATGAGTTAGGCCCGGGGTCACACCCGCTTGCCAGAACTCATGAGGGTTGTTCAGCCCTTGGCGCATGCATGGTTGACCATTAGGTCAACGCGAGTCAGTTAGGACTTGGTGCATGCAAGGGACAGAGGATCTGACTAGATGGATGAGTGGATCCCTATCAATGGACCATTGTAAGGTTGTAGGGCTCATAAGAAAATTAAAATTGATGCCAATGGGGTTTTCAAAATTTTATTTTCTTGTTAAATGGATCACATGTTGATTTGATGCCATGTGCTTGTTTATTTAATCTTATGTGGGTTGCCCTTTTAATGTGTGCTGTGCTGGGGCCTGCGAGCCTGGTAAATTATTATTTTGTGATCTGCGAATCACAATTTTTAATTGATTTATAATGTGTAGTTGACCTGCGAGTCAACCTTGTCTAGATAGATTAAAATGTGTTTCAATCAGACAAGAACACAAAGGCACACATCCAAGAGGGGCATTCACCTGGTGGCGCACCTGAGGTGCTCTTGGCGCTAGGGCCCTGGGTTGGACCAGATGAAAGGCAAAAGACCCAAGAAGAGCTAGTGAAGACTTAAAATTAGGTTAAGGTCTTACTTAGGCTCTATGGGCTTTTACCACATAAGATCCATGCTTTCTTTTTATTCCTTATATAATTAGAACTGCATGAGTTTATCTTCTGATATCACCATAGGGTTTGCATGATAGTTAAGAAGTTAAAAGACCGTTAAAATCCAACGCTAACATATCAAGCTCGTAAGCCTTCTGACGCGAAACCTCACTGTTCTGATTATCGTTGGAGCCGTGTTGTACCCACTCAGTGGGCACGTCCATCTATCTTCAGACAGTGCGGGATTTCACCTGCGTGTTACAGAGTAGGGATTTATCCCTTCTCGTTGCTCAGCATAGCACGTGGTGGTCCAGGGAGTAGGTCGGGTCAGCTTGACCATGTAGGCTACATATGTGGCGCATATGGTAGCACATGGAGGCAGCCATCTGTGGGATCAGAGACTGTGTTGTACCAACTCAGTTGGCGCAGTCTACTGGATTGCCCAGATGAAGGGGAATCGCACGGGTTGGCGATTGGCTGGTACAGCCTACCAGAAATTAGTGCTTGTCATCTCTGTGCATCTTATCTCGCCTGAGCGGGACGCGGAGACCAAGTATGAAATCTGGATCCCATCTCACTAAAAGAGTGTTACTCTTTCGGACTGTTTACTGGATTTTTCAGTCAGACAAAATAGTGAGAAAAGAATCTTTCTTAAGTCCTGGATTGATTCTAGACATTGATACTGACCTTGCTGTTCTTGCATTGTTGTAGATTCCTGCAGCAACGAACACCATGAGCTTCAATGTGCGATCCCTACTGGAAAGGGAGAAGTTTGCTAGGCCAAACTTCTCAGACTGGTTCGGACACCTTAAGATTGTTCTTAAGGCAGAGAGGAAACTGTATGTCCCAGAGACGGCTGTGCCGCCTCAACCCGCTGCGAACGCCGCAAGGGCGGTTCGTGATGCTTATGAAAAGCACGTCAATGATAGCATTGATGTCGCTTGCCTGATGCTAGCGTCTATGATGCCACCGCTGTAGCGTCAGTATGAGGATATGTCGGCTATAGAAATTATAGCGAACCTCAAGATGCTGTATGCTGCACAGGCGAGGACAGAACGCTATAATCTGACAAAGCTTTTCTTTCAGAGCAAACTGGCTGAAGGGAGCCCAGTGGGAGCTCACGTGCTCAAGATGATTGGGCACAAGGAGGCTCTGGAGAAACTGGGGCATACCATCAACCAGGAGCTTGCTGTAGACATTATTCTGCAGTCTCTCCCGCCTTCTTTCGATGCGTTCATTATTAATTTTAATATGAACAAGATCAATTGTACTCCGGCAGAGCTGCTGAATATGCTCTTGACAACTGAGGAGACTCTGAAGGGAAAGCCTTCAACCTCTGTCTTAATGGTTCCTTCTAGGAACAAGAAGAAGGGGAAGAAGGGCAAGGCCCCTGTCAAGAGTTACAGCAAGGCTCTGAAACAGAAGGTAAAGCGGTCCAAGGACAACAGGTGTTTCCACTGTGGCCAGCTGGGTCACTGGAAAAAGGACTGTAAAGCGCTCCAAGGAGATAAGAGGGGAAGCATCGCTTCTGGCTCAGGTATATATGTGACTGAGGTCATGTTATCTTCTTCTTCTATGTCATGGGTGTTGGACACTGCATGTGGAGTTCACATTTGTTCAAATGTACAGGAACTCAAGAGAAGAAGGCAGGTGGGACAGCATGAGGTAGACCTACGCGTTGGAAACGGGGCACGGGTTGCTGCTGTTGCTGTAGGAGACTATTTCATTTCTTTACCATCTGGCATTGTATTGGAATTAAACAATTGTTATTTTGTACCCAGTATAACAAAGAATATTATCTCTATTCCTGCTCTTGTCAGGAAAGGATTTGCCTTTGAATGCAATATTTCAAAGTGTGTACTTTCTCTTGATAATATTGTTTATGCTACAGGTTCAATTAACAATGGGTTATTCATGTTGGACATGGAATATTCTATACAAAACATTGATAATAAGAAAGCCAAGTATGCTGAAGACAGCACCTTGTTATGGCATAGTCGTTTAGGCCATATCAACAAGAAGCGCATTAAGCGGTTGCATGATCATGGACTGCTGGGATCATTCTCCTATGAGGAGATTGATACATGCAAAGCTTGTTTAATGGGTAAAATGACGAAGTCACCTTTTCCTAACAAAGGTCAAAGGGCTTCAGGTTTACTTGACCTTATACACAGTGATGTGTGTGGGCCATTTAGTAAACATGCCAGAGGTGGCTATCAGTACTTCATTACATTTACTGATGATTTCAGTAGATATGGTTATGTCTATCTAATGAGACATAAGAGTGAATCCTTTGACAAGTTCAAAGAGTTCAAGAATGAAGTACAGAATCAGCTAGGCCGAAATATCAAGGCACTTCGTTCTGATCGAGGTGGAGAATACCTGAGTCATGCGTTTACTGACTATCTGAAGGAGTGTGGGATTATCTCACAGCTCACTCCGCCAGGAACACCGCAATGGAATGGTGTGTCCGAGAGGAGAAATAGAACGTTACTTGATATGGTTCGTTCTATGATGAGTCAGGCTACTCTTCCATATTCCTTTTGGGGATTTGCACTGGAAACAGCTGCAAAGGTACTAAACCGAGTGCCATCCAAGGCCGTTTCAAAGACGCCATATGAATTATGGTATGGGAAACAGCCGAGCTTGACATTTATCAGGATCTGGGGTTGCGAGGCTTATGTCAAAAAGCTCGCCTCTGGGAAACTAGAGAGCAGATCTGAGAAATGTATCTTTGTCGGTTACCCTAAGGAAACTAAGGGTTATTATTTCTACGATCCCAAAGAGAACAAAGTATTTGTTGCTCGGACGGCCATATTTCTTGAGAAGGAGTTTCTTCTGCAAGAGGCCAGTGGGAGAGAAATAAAGCTGGATGAGAATCCAGAGGAAGGACAAAGTAGTCAAGCACAGTTGGATGAGCCTGAGACGGTGGATCAGGTCATTGAACAACCTGAGGCTCAGATATCACGGGAACCGCGAAGATCGGGAAGGATCCGTCGTCAGCCTGAGCGCTATGACGGAGTCTACATCATTGATAATGATGAACCCCTTACTTATGCGGATGCGGTCAGTGGACCGGAGTCAGCTAGATGGCTTGAAGCTATGCGAGCCGAGATGGACTCCATGTCAGATATCCAAGTCTGGGATTTGGTTGATCCGCCTCCGGGAGTAATCCCTATAGGCTGTAAATGGATCTTCAAGAAGAAGATTGACATGGATGGTAACGTGGTTACCTATAAAGGCAGGCTAGTTGCGAAAGGTTTCAAACAAATCTACGGAATAGATTATGATGAAACTTTCTCTCCTGTAGCCATGTTTAAGTCTATTCGGATTCTTTTCGCGATAGCAGCATATTACGATTATGAGATCTGGCAGATGGATGTGAAAACAGCTTTCCTTAATGGAAATCTGGATGAGGATGTGTATATGACACAACCTGAAGTTTTCACTAATCCATCAGATCGTCATAAAATATGCAAACTAAAGAAGTCCATTTATGGACTGAAACAAGCATCTAGAAGCTGGAATATTCGTTTTGATGAATCAATCTCTGAGTTTGGTTTCATCAAGAACGAAGATGACCCATGTGTATATAAGAGGTTTAGTGGGAGCGTGATTACTTTCCTAGTCCTCTACGTCGATGATATCTTGATCATTGGAAACGATATTCCAGAAATGCATGCGGTTAAGGCATGGCTAAGGAAATGTTTCCAGATGAAAGATTTAGGAGAAGCAGCCTATGTATTAGGTGTGAAGATCTACAGGGATAGATCTAAGAGGCTTCTCGGGCTGTGCCAGAGTACTTACATCGATAAGGTCCTGGAAAGATTCCATTTAGTGAAATCTAAAAGGGGATATCTTCCAGTCAGACATGGTCTGAATCTTTCGAAGAGTCAGTGTCCACAAACACAGACTGAGAAAGATGAAATGGACAATACGCCTTATGCTTCGGCTATTGGGTCCATTATGTATGCGATGTTGTGTACTCGCCCAGACGTCACTTACGGGTTAAGCGTGACCAGTCGTTTCCAAAGTAATCCAGGACAGGCACACTGGATTGCAGTCAAGAACATCTTAAAATATCTGCGGAGGACCAAAGATATGTTCTTGATATATGGTGGTCAGGAAGAACTCAGTATAGAAGGATATACTGACGCTTCGTTCCAGTCGGACCAGGATGATTTCCGATCGCAATCAGGCTATGTTTTTAGCTTGAATGGTGGAGCAGTGGTGTGGAAGAGTTTCAAACAGTCAACTGTTGCTGATTCCACAACAGAAGCCGAGTATGTTGCAGCCTCGGAAGCATCCAAGGAGGCAGTGTGGATTCGTAAGTTCGTGAGAGAACTTGGTGTTGTTCCTTCGAGTGTCGATCCTTTGGTTATCTTCTGTGATAACACTGGAGCCATCGCACAAGCAAAGGAACCACGGTCGCACCAGAAGTCCAAGCACATACAGAGACGGTTTCACTTGATCCGGGAGATCATAGATCGTGGCGAGATCAAAATATGCAAGGTTCATACAGACAACAATCTGGCTGACCCGCTTACCAAGCCTCTGGCGCAGCAGAAGCATGAGAAGCACTGTAATAACATGGGTTTGAGATTTCTCAACCATTAGATTAAGTGCAAGTGGGAGATTGTTGCGGTATGCCCTTAAGGCTAATGTTTGAGGCCTAGGGATTGTATCAGTATCATGTAATAAACTCTTGTGTTTATAAAGGCATGGTTATTATTCAGGTTGTTACCTTGTCTGCTGTAATACGTGTACTACTGAATAATGTCTCAAAGCTGTTCAGCTAGGCTGACATGCTAAATGTCCTTAGTCGATATATCTTGGTGAACATGAGACAGCCTTGATATGATTGAGACTAATATGTATTCTAATCTTATAGGATGCTTCGAGCATGGAATAAGATGTAGACTCATGGGTACATTGGATGTACTGGACATACCCTACTAGGATATTCAATTGCTTGTCACAATGTGAATGATCCTTGATTGCAACAAGTGGCACATGTCCTCTGACTTGAGATCACTTGTGTTTCTAAATGATGATTGTCATTGTTTTGAGGTAGTTCAATATCATTTGAAACATAATGGTTATAGACTATCTTGGATAATGATCATGAGTCAGTTTAGGGCACTAGTGATAGATAGAGGATTGCCGTCTCCTTGTTGAAGGAGTGTGGTGTTCTATAGGGGCCCCCTAGATGAGATGATTGAGAAAGTGTATGGCCATACCCAGGTGACTATGCTCATCTGATCTAATCATGCTCATCATATTGGAGTTACAAGCTTGACAGGCTTGTCCAATAAGAACATCCAGTGGCAAAGGAAACATGTAATGCCTAGTGAGTTGATTCACGCTTGTGCTGTGGTTTGGGTGAAGTCTTGGAAGACTCTTTCCTTTATATCGGGAGACAGTGATGTGTTGCTAGATACCCCTCACTGATCGTGATAACGTGAGTTATCGTTACCGACATTTAAAGGAAACCCTCAGGGTCGCACAATTTGGTGATATGGCTTACTTAAGTCAGATCGTGTGGACTGAATTGTTTGGGTTCAGTTTAAAGGGAAAGAGACTCTGATTGTAAGTGAGATCTGGTCTGATCATGTTTGATTGATTGGGGCTTGAGATCGGTAAGCTTCGATCGAGAGAGTTGATGCTAGATCGGTGAGATCAAGAGCATCAAGAGATGAACGGTTAGATCTTGAACCCTTTGGTTCAGAGTGAGATCTAGACCATGGCTTGGGCTGGTTTAATTTGGTTCTTGAACCAAATTGAAGTGGATTAAAGTTGCTTGAACCGGTTCACAAAGGGTGAACGCTTGGTTCAAGGCGTTAGGCGTTTTTGGTTTGGTTGTGGCGCATGGCTTCATATCTTCCATTTATGGAATGTAATGAAGGCGACTTCACCTTAACGCAAAAGCGTTTTGAACGCTCGACTTCACTCTTCTCTTCTCAACGTTCCTCTTGGGGGGCGAAAAGGATTCGGACGAGAAGGAGAAGAAGAAGGTTACTCTCGCCAAGCTTCATCTCGAAACACCCTCACGCGACAAGGATTCTTTGAAGTGCTTTTGCTAGCACAAAGGACTCAAAGAGCAAGCTATCGTCATCGGTTGTGTGCGTCACCTTTGGAGAAGGAGCACTTGAACCTTTGCTTCCAAGGCATCATCAAATCGATGGCATTGGTATGATCTTTTAGATCTATTCCTCTTATACAAGTTGATCATATGCTTTTATGATTGCGATCCCATGAAGCCCTATCTTCCGCTTGCAAAACTCTATATGTGCGCCACAATCAGGGTTTCGGCTTCCCTCTTGAAAGGGGTTTTCTACAAGTTTCGGCTCCCCTCTTGAAAGGGGTTTCTTCAGATTCATGAAACCCTTGCTTCCGCTGCCGAAATGAACTATATGCGCCACTTAGGGTTTCGCTCCCCCTTGAAGGGGACTCTAACAATTGGTATCAGAGCGGTTCTATATGTGTTCATATGATTGCTTGATGTATTTGTGTGATCCATGCTTGCGTTCATGAATAGATCTAAAGTTAACATGTGAAAATACATGCTTGTATGTTTTTACTCATGTTGGTTGCGCATGTTTTATGTTGGCGCATGTTGTTGTTGTTTTGTCAAAAACTCCACTTGCGCGCCCCATATTAGATCTAAGCGCCCACTATAAACCCTTAGATGGGTTGATGGGGTTGAAGTCATCTTCTAGGAAGGATCCAAATAGTCTGATCAGACCATCTGACAGCCTAGATGGGTTGACCAGATAGCACCTGTGCGCAAGCACGAGGTGGCTATAGGTCGACTGCATCAAGGGCGTGTAGCGAGGTCTAGTTGAGACGACTAGTGAACACACATGAGTTAGGCCCGGGGTCACACCCGCTTGCCGAAACTCATGAGGGTTGTTCAGCCCTTTGCGCATGCATGGTTGCCCATTAGGTCAACTCAAGTCAGTTAGGACTTGGTGCATGCAAGGGCAGTGGATCTGACTAGATGGATGAGTAGATCCCTATCAATGGACCGTTGTAAGGTTGTAGGGCACATAAGAAAATTAAAATTGATGCCAATGGGTTTTTAAAAAATTTTATTTTCTTGTTAAATGGATCACATGCTGAGTGGATGCCATGTGCTTGTTTATTTCATCTTATGTGGGTTGCCCTTTTAATGTCTGCTGTGCTGGGGCCTGCGAGCCTGGATTAAAATTGTAAATTAATTTATATTGTGATCTGCGCATCACTTTTATTTAATTTATAATGTGTAATTGACCTGCGAGTCAATCATGTCTAGATAGATTAAATTGTAAGTTTAATCAGACATGAGCATAGAGCACAGTTGGCAGAGGCGGATGCAGCAGAGGCGTGACCAGGTGGGAGGTCTAGGGTTCGACCCTATGACAGGCGCATCTACTTGGTGGGTGCACCTGAGCTGCAGAAGGTGCTTAGGCCCTGGTCTGGGCCAGATGAGAGGCAAAAGACCCAAGAAGAGCTAAAGTGAAGACTTAAGTTAACTTAAGGTCTTACTTAGGGTTAATGGGCTTTTACCACATAAGATCAGCATGCTTTCTACTTATCGTTTATAATTAGAATTGCATGATTTATTTTATCTTCTGCTATCACCATAGGGTTTGCATGATAGTTAAGAAGATAAAAGACCGTTAAAATCCAACGCTAAAATATCAAGCTCGATAGCCTTCTGACGCGAAACCTCACTGTTCTGACTATCGTTGGAGCCGTGTTGTACCCACTCAGTGGGCACGTCCATCTATCTTCAGACGGTGTGTGATTTCACCTGCGTGTTACAGAGAAGGGATTTATCGCTTCTCGTTGCTCAGCATAGCACGTGGTGGTCCAGGGAGTAGGTCGGGTTAGCTTGACCATGTAGGCTACATATGTGGCGCATATGGTAGCTATATGGAGGCAGCCATCTGTGGGATCAGAGACTGTGTTGTACCAACTCAGTTGGCACAGTCTGCTGGATTGCCCAGATGAAGGGGAATCGCACGGGTTGGCGATTGGCAGGGACTGCCTACCAGAAATTAGTGCTTGTACTCTCTGTGCATCTTATCTCGCCTGAGCGGGACGCGGAGACCAAGTATGAAATCTGGATCCCATCTCACTAAAAGAGTGTTACTCTTTCGGACTGTTTTCATGGATTTTTCAGTCAGATAAAATAGTGAGAAAAGAATCATTCTTAAGTCCTAAATTGATTCTTTACATTGATACTGACCTTGCTGTTCTTGCATTGTTGTAGATTCCTGCAGCAACGAACACCATGAACTTCAATGTGCGATCCCTACTGGAAAGGGAGAAGTTTGCTGGGCCAAACTTCTCGGACTGGTACGGACACCTTAAGATTGTTCTTAAGGCTGAGAGGAAACTGTATGTCCTCGAGACGGCTATACCGCCTCAACCCGCTCCGAACGCCGCAAGGGCGGTTCGGGATGCCTATGAAAAGCATGTCAATGATAGCATTGATGTCGCTTGCCTGATGCTAGCGTCTATGACGCCACCGCTGCAGCGTCAGCATGAGGATATGTCTGCTATGGAAATCATAGCAAACCTCAAGATGCTATATGCTGCACAGGCGAGGACTGAACGCTATAATCTGACCAAGCTTTTCTTTCAGAGCAAACTGGCTGATGGGAGTCCAGTGGGAGCTCATGTGCTCAAGATGATTGGGCACAAAGAGGCTCTAGAGAAACTGGGGCATACCATCAACCAGGAGCTTGCTGTAGACATTATTCTGCAGTCTCTCCCGGCCTCTTTCGATGCGTTCATTATTAATTTTAATATGAACAAGATCGACTGTACTCCGGCAGAGTTGCTGAATATGCTCTTGACTACGGAGGAGACTCTAAAGGGAAAGCCTTCAACCTCTATCTTGATGTTCCCTTCCAGGAACAAGAAGAAGGGGAAGAAGGGCAAGGCCCCTATCAAGAGTTACAGCAAGGCTCTGAAACAAAAGGTGAAGCGGTCGAAGGACAACAGGTGTTTCCATTGTGGCCAGCTGGGTCACTGGAAAAAGGACTGTAAAGAGCTCCAAGGAGACAAGAAGGGAAGCATCGCTTCTGGCTCAGGTATTTTTGTGACTGAGGTCATGTTTTCTTCTTCTATTTCATGGGTGTTGGACACTGCATGTGGAGTTCACATTTGTTCAAATGTACAGGAACTCAAGAGAAGAAGACAGGTGGGACAGCATGAGGTGGACCTACAAGTTGGAAACGGGGCACGGGTTGCTGCTGTTGCTGTAGGGGTTTATTACATCTCATTACCATCTGGACTTGTATTAGAACTAGACAATTGTTACTTTGTACCAAGCATTACAAAAAATATTATCTCTATTCCTGCTCTTGTCAGGAAAGGATTTTCCTTTGAATGCAATATTTCAAAGTGTGTAATTTCTTATGATAATATTGTTTATGCTTCTGGATCAATTAACAATGGGTTATTCATGTTGGACATGGAATGTTCTATACAAAATATTGATAATAAGAAAGCCAAGTATGCTGATGACAGCACCTTGTTATGGCATAGTCGTTTAGGCCATATTAACAAGAAACGCATTAAGCGGTTGCATGACCATGGACTGCTGGGATCATTCTCCTATGAGGAGATTGATACATGCAAAGCTTGTTTAATGGGAAAAATGACGAAGTCTCCTTTTCCTCACAAAGGTCAAAGGGCTTCAGGTTTACTTGACCTTATACACAGTGATGTGTGTGGGCCGTTTAGTAAACATGCCAGAGGTGGCTATTCATACTTCATTACCTTTACTGATGATTTCAGTAGATATGGGTATGTCTATCTGATGAGACATAAGAGTGAATCTTTTGACAAGTTCAAAGAGTTCAAGAATGAAGTACAGAATCAGCTAGGCCGAAATATCAAGGCACTTCGCTCAGATCGAGGTAGTGAATACCTAAGTCGAGAGTTTACTGACTATCTGAAGGAGTGTGGGATTATCTCACAGCTCACTCCACCAGGAACACCGCAATGGAATGGTGTGTACGAGAGGAGGAACAGAACCTTACTGGATATGGTTCGTTCAATGATGAGTCAAGCTACTCTACCTTACTCCTTTTGGGGATTTGCACTGGAAACAGCTGCAAAGGTACTAAACCGAGTGCCATCCAAGGCAGTTTCGAAGACTCCATATGAGCTATGGTATGGGAAACAGCCGAGCTTGACATTTATCAAGATCTGGGGTTGCGAGGCTTATGACAAAAAGCTCGACTCTGGGAAACTAGAGAGCAGATCTAAGAAATGTATCTTTGTCGGTTACCCTAGGAAAACTAAGGGTTATTATTTCTACGATCCCAAAGAGAACAAGGTATTTGTTGCTCGGACGGCAGTTTTTCTTGAGAAGGAGTTCCTTCTGCAAGAGGCCAGTGGGAGAGAAATAAAGATGGATGAGAATCCAGAGGAAGGACAAAGTAGTCAAGCACAGTTGGATGAGCCTGAGCCGGTAGATCAGGTTACTACACAACCTGAGGCTCAGATATCACGGGAACCGCGTAGATCGGGAAGGATCCGTCGACAGCCTGAGCGCTATGACGGAGTCTACATCATTGATAATGATGAACCCCTCACTTATGCGGATGCGGTCAGTGGACCGGAGTCAGCAAGATGGCTTGAAGCTATGCGAGCCGAGATGGACTCCATGTCAGATAACCAAGTCTGGGATTTGGTTGATCCGCCTCCGGGAGTAATCCCTATAGGCTGTAAATGGATCTTCAAGAAGAAGATTGACATGGATGGTAACGTGGTTACCTATAAAGCAGGCTAGTTGCGAAAGGTTTCAAACAAATCTACGGGATAGATTATGATGAAACTTTCTCTCCTGTAGCCATGTTCAAGTCTATTCGGATTCTTTTCGCGATAGCAGCATATTACGATTATGAGATCTGGCAGATGGATGTGAAGACTGCTTTCCTTAATGGAAAACTGGATGAGGATGTGTATATGACACAACCTGAAGGTTTCACTAATCCATCAGATCGTCATAAAATATGCAAGTTAAAGAAGTCCATTTATGGACTTAAGCAAGCATCTAGAAGCTGGAATATTCGTTTTGATGAATCAATATGTGATTTTGGTTTCATCAAGAATGAAGATGACCCGTGTGTATATAAGAGGTTTAGTGGGAGCGTGATTACTTTCCTAGTCCTCTACGTCGATGATATCTTAATCATTGGAAATGATATTCCTGAACTACATGCTGTTAAAGCATGGTTAAGAAAATGTTTCCAGATGAAAGATCTAGGAGAAGCAGCCTATGTGTTAGGTGTGAAGATCTACAGGGATAGATCTAAGAGGCTTCTCGGGCTGTGCCAGAGTACTTACATCGATAAAGTCCTGGAGAGATTCCATTTAGAGAATTCTAAAAGAGGATATCTTCCAGTCAGACATGGTCTGAATCTTTCGAAGAGTCAATGTCCACAAACACAGACTGAGAAAGATGAAATGGACAATACGCCTTATGCTTCGGCTATTGGGTCCATTATGTATGCGATGTTGTGTACTCGCCCAGACGTCGCTTACGGGTTAAGCGTGACCAGTCGGTTCCAAAGTAATCCAGGTCAGGCACACTGGATTGCGGTCAAGAACATTTTAAAATATCTGCGGAGGACCAAAGATATGTTCTTGATATATGGTGGTCAGGAAGAACTCAGTATAGAAGGATATACTGACGCTTCGTTCCAGTCGGACCAGGATGATTTCCGATCGCAATCAGGCTATGTTGGAGGAGCAGTGGTGTGGAAAAGTTTCAAACAGTCTACTGTTGCTGATTCCACAACAGAAGCCGAGTATGTTGCAGCCTCGGAAGCATCCAAGGAGGCAGTATGGATTCGTAAGTTCATTCAGGAACTTGGTGTCGTTCCTTCGAGTGCAGATCCTTTGGTTATCTTCTGTGATAACACTGGAGCAATCGCACAAGCAAAGGAACCACGGTCGCACCAGAAGTCCAAGCACATACAGAGACGGTTTCACTTGATCCGGGAGATCATTGATCGTGGCGAGATCAAAATCTGCAAGGTTCATACAGATGACAATCTGGCTGACCCGCTTACCAAGCCTCTGGCGCAGCAGAAGCATGAGAAGCACTGTAATAATATGGGTTTGAGTTTTCTCAACCATTAGATTAAGTGCAAGTGGGAGATTGTTGGGGTATGCCCTTAAGGCTAATGTTTGAGGCCTTGGGATTCTTTCAGTATCATGTATATGAACTCTTATGTTTATAAAGGCAATGGTTGTTATTCAGTATGTTACATTGTCTGCTGCAATAAGTGTACTTCTGAATAATGTCTCAATGCTGTTCAGCTAGGCTGACATGTACTTTTGTCCTTAGTCGATATATCTTGGTGAACATGAGACAGCCTTGATATGATTGAGACTAATATGTGTTCTAATCTTATAGGATGCTTCGAGCATGGAATAAGATGTAGACTCATGGGTACATTGGATGTACTGGACAGACCCTACTAGGATATTCAATTGCTTGTCACAATGTGAATAATCCTTGTTTGCATCAAGTGGCACATGTCCTCGGACTTGAGATCACTTGTGTTTCTAAATGATGATTGTCATTGTTTTGAGGTAGTTCAATATCATTTGAAACATAATGGTTATAGACTATCTTGGATAATGATCATGAGTCAGGTTAGGACACTAGTGATAGATATAGGATTGTCGTCTCCTTGATTGGAGTGTGATGTTCTTGAAGGGGCCCCCCTGAATGAGATGATTGAGAAAGTGTATGGCCATACCCAGGTGACAATGTTCATCTGTTCTAATCATGCTCATCATATTGGAGCTACAGGCTTGACATGCTTGTCCAATAAGAACATCCAGTGGCAAAGGAAACATGTATGCCTAGTGAAGTGGATTCACACTTGTCCTGTGGTTTGGGAGTAGTCTTGGAAGACTCTTTCCTTTATATCGGGAGACAGTGATGTGTTGCTAGATACCCCTCACTGATCGTGATAACGTAAGTTATCATTACCGACATTTAAAGGAAACCCTCAGGGTCGCACAATTTGATGATATGGCTTCTTTAAGTCAGATCGTGTGGACTGAATTGTTTGGGTTCAGTTTAAAGGGATGTAGACTCTGATTGTAAGTGAGATCTGGTCTGATCATGTTTGATTGATTAGAGCTTGAGATCGGTAAGCTTCGATTGAGAGAGATGATGCTAGATCAGTGAGATCAGGAGCATCAAGAGATGAACGGTTAGATCTGGAGCCTTAGGGTTTAATATGATCTAGACCATGGCTTGGGCTTATTTGATTTGGTTTTTTGAACCAAATGCAATTGAACCAAAAAGAGAACCGGTTCACTTATGTGAACGCATGGTTCGAAAGGGTGAAGGCGTTTTGGTCGTTTATGAGAGCATGTCTTCTATTTATGGTAAGTCATGAATGCCTCTTCCAAAAACGCCATAACGCCAATACGTTCACCACTTCACTTCACTTGACGCTTCTTGCACTTTCGTGTGGAGGAGAGGTTGACGAGAAGGAAGAGCTCTCGGCCAAGCAAGCAAACATCTCCTCATCCCTACCACTCGACAAGGATACTTGTAGATCCTTGCTAGCACAAGGAGATTCAAGGAGAAGCCATCTTCACCTTGTGTGCGTTGCCTTTGGAGAAGAACCATTTGATTCTTTCTCTTCCAAGCCGCCTCCTATCTCATGGCCATGGTAACGCATCTATCTTCTATTGCTCTAAGTTGATCATATGACACATGCATGCGATTCATGAAACCCTTGCTTCCGCTGCCGAAATGAACTATATGCGCCACTTAGGGTTTCGCTCCCCCTTGAAGGGGACTCTAACACATGCTCCACAGTTTTAGAGTCGATTCCGGGTATTATCTGGCAAAGCATTTCAGCCGTGTCGCCCATTCTTTGAGGGGGGTGATAGTTTTTGGCGGCTTGATCACACCTCTGGCTGTTTCCCTCGGCATCATTCCCTATGGCACATTGGAGGCTACCGGCAATAACAGGCTCGACATCGAGTCCTGCGTTGCCATGAAGCTGATTATACACAAGGGAGATTCATATTGTATGACATTCAAGGGGAGCCCCTTCTGCTTGCCTTTGCCAAATCCAAAGTGCACATCTATCTGCGTTCGTGGAAACCGGCGCATCCAACCAGTTGAGGATGCACAGCCCGATCCAGTAGACACAGCGCCACCAGCACCGGGAGCATTCTCTTTTGGTGGTACCTCTTCTCGCGATTCCATGATATATGTGTTGTAGAAAATCAAAGAGGAGCAGCTTCATCAGCGAGAATTGATCGATCACATGGACACCACTATCTTTAATATGCAGCAGGACTACGCCGCTAGATGGGAATCAAATGAAGCCGGTATGCAACGCCAACATACTATGTTGGGCTCTATTTGGGGGAAGCTATCCGCGATAGATGAACGCCTCACTTTCGCATCCGAGGAGCACAGGGCTCAGATGGACATCTCCTCCGATAGCGTTTTTCCTTCAGATGAGGAGGTTGAGCCGGATTATAGTGCGCGTGGGAAGAAGAAGAGCTCGAGCTTGAGAGCTTCTGGCTCCCGCTCGCGCAAAAAGAAGTAGCTGCCCCCGGATATCTGTTTCAGCATCCACTCCTCTCACATCATGGTATTGCATAGAGGACTATGCAAAATTTTAGAGTGGGTGAGCTTTCTATATTCTGATTTCTATTTTCTTGCTTCATGTGGCTATTTGACTGTGTACTCTTGACCTTGCTATGTTTGGATGGATACTTTTATTCTGTGATGGATATTATGTGGCATTGTATCTTATATGTCATCATATTCGTGGGCCTGGTCCACATCTTCAGGCCCCACTCTATGACAGTTATGTATGACACTTTGCACTTTACTTTCATGCTTATATTAGTACTTTGCTATGATGATTGTGATTTCATGCTGTGAAAATCTTGAATGATGTTATGATGCTTATTATTCATGAATTCATGCGTCTATCATGAGATTTGTCCTATGAAAGCTATTTCGAAATTTTTAAAGTTGAATACTTGATTGGTTGAGAATAATCAAAGAATTAAGTTTGGAGTATACCTCCTTGTTAGAAATACTGTTTGACCATATCCATATGTTCTATGATTTAGAAATTTTGTGATTTGGATTGATTTTGAGATGCTCATTAGTGGGTCAAACATTGATATGATTGTTGAATCAACTCAAGCTTGCAACTTACATGAGAATCATATTGAGATACATATCCACTTAGTTATTCTTTGATTTCCTTTCTGTTGTTGGGGAGACACTGCATTTGTCAAAAAGGATATGTTATCAATTGCTGAGCATGATATGTATAAAAAAAAATCTCACTATTAGATTCCTCTACTTGGCACTACTCAAAATTGGCAGGGGTACCGAAGGATATGAGTTGAAATCTAAGAGATGTGAAGTGAAAACAATAAAAACACTTCTCTACTTGGCATTGCGAAAAGTTGGCAATGGTATCTAAGGTGATGAGTTGAAGTCTATTGCAATAATCAGTGTTTCATACACTGATGAAACATTTGAGTTAACCCCCAGCAATTTGACTAGGACGGATTGGAATTGCATGAATGTTGTGTGTTGGCTTGATTGAATCCTATGTTTGCTGCTTACTAGGTTGTTTGGCATCTAGCTATTGTGGGATCAAATTGCTGAACACTTAAAACAACCATTTACTTGATTTTTCCTAATTAGATCATGGATTGCTATTAAATGTTTTTCCAACTTAGATGTATACCTTGATACAAAAGATCGTTCTTATTCCCATCTTGTATTTCATCTTATTTTATTGCTTGAGGACAAGCAAAGATTTAAGTCTGGAGTATTTTGATGCATCGCATTTTGGTAGTGATTTTCATAGTTATTTCATGCTAAATCTAGGCTTATTTCGATACTTTTATACTTATTATGGCCTTATTTCCTTCATAGCTTCGGAATCTTCACTTTTTTGCACTTTTATTGAATTTCAATTAAAAGCGCCCCTTTTTTCGACATATTTTGAAGATTCTGAGGCCACAGGACGATTTCTTGTGTGGAAAACAAGCTGCCGGTCAAATTTGAGCTTATTTGGAGTTAGCCTGACAATCACGGCCAGATGAACCCCACAGGGTTCACCATCCCAGTCGCCAGCCTGCGTATCTCACAGAGAGCATCACGGCCGGGTGAACCCCAACCCATTTGGCCGAAAACAATCCAGAACACATCACAGCCAGGTGAACCCGGCAGGATTCACCGTGATTCTAACCCAGGCTCGCGAGTAGACCCAACCCACACTCGGTTTTCCTTCGATTTCTGACTCGTTCGGAGTCCAAATTTGGGAAGTGAGGTGTCTATGGAAAGCTCTTTCAGAGGCGAACGCACAGAATGTAAAAGCCCAAATTTTCGTGGCATATTTGAGGAGAAATCGTGGAAAAGGCGAGTGAGGGCGAGTTGACCGACACCCATTCAATATTTTGGCGATTTCGGGCCCGATTCGAGTCCAAATTTAGCAAGTGAGGACTTTTTGGAAAGCTATTTTAGAGGCAAACGTAAATGATATAAAAGCCCTGATTTTATGACCTAATCATCGAGGAATCACGGGACGAACGGCCTAGGGTGGAAGAACACGGCGACAGAGGTGACTTTTGGAGATTTTCGGCGATTGAGACACACGATCATCACGATTTCTTCAGTATTCCATCGGTTCATCGTCTCCTTCCCCTTAGATTCGTTTTCTTATACTTTTCATTTTATTAAAAGAGAGATTTTGAGCATTTCAATGATGATTGTAGCGTAAACCCTATTTCGGGGCTTGGTGGAAACCCTTTGATAATTTTTATTGCAAACTTTGTATCTATTTTCGTTATTTGGTATAGATTTGTGAGCATATTTTACTTCGACGCATTTATTTCATGAGTTTATCTTGGCCGAATATTTTCACATGTTAGCCGTTACGATTCATATCGAGAGAAGGATCGTAACGGTGGAATCTCTTAGTAAACCTTGCGAGACCTCGACACGAGAGTGCTTGGTCTTCGCTCGAGGATTTCATAGTCTGCCATCGAACTCATTGGGTTCGTCTTAGAACGATCCACCGCGAGAGTAGGAGGTCAATCTAAGACGAACACCGGGGTGTTTCACTCGAGAGAGGTCATCTTGTACCCTAGGCTTAGACTCCTTGTGCAAAACCAATAAACCGAATAACTAATATCTTTCTTGTGCGATTAAGACTATCATTGTGGTGGAAACCGTAGCCATGAATTCTCTCTTATATCTTTTCTCTACTGACATAGTTGTGATTGCTTATTTACGATTTCTGTTCTCAAAATCACATTTCGATTGGCCTAGCTATTAGGACTCGGACTTTCTTGTAATCAACCTTGCTCCCTGTGGGATTCGACATCTTTTATATTACTGCGACATATCCGTGCACTTGCGGAGCGTGTCAGTATCCGTGCACTTGGAGACACAACACAGCCTAATGCTTATCATAAGCTTCATTCTCAGCCGCTGAGGCCGAGCATGGAAGTGGCTCAGGAATAGGCTGCTGAAGGACATAGAACTTCTTCTTGAGCTTGAGCATAGTTCTCAAGTTCATATACCAATCCAGTAAGTTGGATCCAACCAACTTATCCCTTTCCAGGGTAGATCGCAATGACCATCTACTATTGTTCGTAGCCATTGTTCTACAACAACCAAGAAAAGCAGATTAGTACTACTTCAAATCAATTAAAGTGGACTTGTATTAAAAGATTATGGCTCCCACTATTTTCATCGAACTAACAACCCACAAAGTCAATCGGGAAATCCGAGATTTCCTAGTGAGATGGGATCCTTATTCCACATGGAGCTTCACGTCCCACGAGGGTAGAATGATATGCACAAACTAACCCATGCTTCTTAAGTTGGGTGATAGCGTGAAAAGGGAACACAACAAATCTGGCACGCATGTACCTTGGACTAATCCTTGGTAACGACACCAAAAACTTGTTAAACCGTAAGTGCACGAGTATACGAAGAAATAAAAAAAAGTATCGAATCCACAGGGACCTACGTTGTCGAATACTAAATAGTTGATTTCTTACTAACTAGGCAAGACAAGATCGTGCGAATAGCAATTGGTAACTAGAAGCGGGATTATCAGAGAGAAAAGCTGGGACTAGGGTTTCGTTCACTTAAACTTTTATGACTAGACATGAATAAGGATTTCGTTGATTCAATTTCATCATGAAGAAGATATTATCAAAGGATGAACTCAAGGATCACTTTCGTGCATCCGAGCTCTAGAATCTCTAGTGGAGTCTCAAGGATCACTTTTGTGCATCTAAGTCTCGCAACTAGTTTTGCTCAAGGACCTCCAACGTTCTGATCTTTGCTTTCGCACAAGATCTCCACGTTTGACAAACAGACTCGATCTATAGATTCATGTTATAATCATGGCAATTATTTTACTAGAAAAGATCAAGATGGATCTAACCTAAGGAAGGGATCCTAACATGCAATTATAGGGTTCCAAATTCTCAAGCAATTACCTTTCGGTCTCAAGCGAAAATTCTAAGAACAAAATTAATAACATGAATTTAAAGAGAGTCTAAGCACAAATATCACATGAGCAAAATCATCATGTTAAGATCAAACTCAACGAAATATTGAAAAAGAGTTATCTAGTCATTGGAAGTTAAGTAAATTACTTACCCATGTCCCAAAAATAGTTTAAGCTATCATCATGAGGGAATTACAACAAATCATGGTTTCAGAGGATCAAAAATTGAAAGACAAGAGGAGTTTTAGAAAATACAGCACAGCTGTGAAGTATTTCACAGCCGTAATTTGCAAATAGCTTCAGTGAACAGTGTCGGCGATGCTTTGCTCTTCGATTCCTCCTCCAATCGATCTCTTTATGGTCTGAAACTTTTGGTGTGGTGTCTCCTCCCTCTAACGAAGCTTCAGTATGAAAATCGCGGCTGGAAATCGTCTGGATCGAGCGCGGCGGCGAAACCCTCGGCGACGGCACGGATCAAGATTTCTCCCTCGACGGTGGATCAAAATTGGGGCTTTCGGTCTCTCTGTACTCCTCTCGTGAAAAGCTCTCCTTTTGCTTCTTACAGCATCGAATATAAACTTCTGGATCGTCCGCAATCATCTCTGCAAGGATCGGGCGTGGACATTGACCTGGGAATCGCGTTCAAACATCGGAATACGGCAGTGTAATATCTTACGACACTGCCATAAAAGCCATCGATTATTTTGTTCTAAAATTGCTGGCACAATACGGTAGTGTAATTTGGTTTACGGCAGTGCCGTAAAATCGGCTGAACTCTCTGATCGAATTCGTCTAGAAAATACGGCCCGTAAACTGGTTTACGGCAGTGCCGTAATTTCAAGGCAACTTTTTGTTCTGAAGACGTCTGGAAAATACGGCGCGTAAACTGGTTTACGGCCGTGCCGTAATTTCAGCGAAGGTCTCTGTTCCGAAAGTGCCCCAAAATACGGCCGTGTAAATTCTTACGGTGGTGCCATAATTTCACGAAAGCCTTCTATTCGGTAAATCACCAAAATACGGCCGTGATCTCGATAATACGGTAGCCGTGTAAAATACGGTACCGTAAAATCATTTACGGCACTACCGTATTTTGGGTTCTTTGCCTCGATTTGCATGAAAATTCTTGGGTGACTTCTTCTTGATGATGAGAACTCTTCCATGTATTTTATTTTTGCTTGAAAACGCCTAAAATAGTGCCTTTTTGCCTGAAAAATATGAAAAACCAAAATAGAAGTAGACTTTGCAATATTTAATGGATTCAGCATAAAAACAAGTAAAAAGATCCTCAATTTAGCATGAAAAGGTATCTAAAATGGTACAAAATATACTATATATTTTCGTGTCATCAAACACATAAGGCTCAAACCTTGCTTTTCCTCAAGCAAAAATCAAAATTTGAAACCAAAATTTGATTAAAAGAATAACCTTTTCATGCTTAATAAATTTCTAAAATACAACTTGTCAATGAAAAATTCTATTAATTGATTTACAAAATTTCAAGTAAACATATCATCCTCAGAACTCAATTTTCTAGATTCACAACTCAATCAAATAAAACTTCACAACTTGTACAATAGATAGAATTTTCAATCTCATGATTTCAGCCAGTATCAATTTAAATCTATCATGCTTTTGTTTAACGGAATTAGGTCTCCAAGATCTTTTTCCACACATAAATTTTTTTTATTGTTTCTTTTTTCATTGTCTTTGCATAGACGGCATGTATCCACATAGACACATACTTTTTATTTTTGACTTCAACTATTTCTTCGGTACCACTGTCAATTTTACATAGTGCCAAGTACAGGAGTCTTATTCTTTTCACCACTCATTATTTTTCATGCATAGACTTCAACCCATGTCTTAGGTACCTCTATCAATTTTACATAGTGCCAAGTAGGGGAGTCTCTCACTATTTTTTATGATCTCAGATTCTTATTTCCCAACAAATAGCAGAGACTAAAATCAACTAGGTTGATCAATTGATCCAAATTCACAAATCATACTAATATACTCATTTTATTCAAAAGAGAAGTTTCACTTTTAAATTTCATTCTTCAAATAATATATCTCCCCAAAATTTTATGCATCAATCAATGTCATATCTCAATAGACAAATATGTGTTGAAGAAATAAATTTGACATGATGGAGTTATGTTTTCAATCATGAATTTGAGATCATCTATCATTCAAGTCATCAACAGTATAAATTAAGAGTGAACTCATCATCACCATCAATTATCACAATATCATATCAACAAAAATATATCATCATGTATATCATATCAAACATCAGAATATCAAAATATCATACAACCCCATCGAATCAGTAAAGATCAATATCATCATCATCATACAACCATATCGAAATAAGAATAATAGACATGTTAAACAGAATGCAGTGGCGGCAGTCATGGAAGCACCATCCTTCCCTTCATCATATAAAACAACAGTCAGATAAAGAAAATCATAGTACAGCAAAAAGGTAAGGGAAGATAATACTCACAAAGCCTCTACTCATCATTGTCAGATTGCGTAGCCTCCGAGTCTCTCGCAGCAGTCTCCTCAGGATCAAAGTATGGGGTTCCTTCCTGATCACCATGATAGCCATAGTCTCTGTGATCAGCATAACCAAAACGGTCATAGAGGAAGTTACCCATGTCTTCCATATGGTTGCATAGCCTCTCCATATCTCTGTGGATGTATCCCAGAGTCTCATCCATTTTATCCAAGCGGCGTTCCTGACTGAACATATGTGCTGTGAGTGCCTGGAAGCCAGGATCATGGTGGCTAGCATATCTGTCCCTAGGTGTGTGTGAGGAGGTACCAGCTGGCTGTGAAAAGTCCTGAGGGGGTGACTCCATCCCATAAGGATCACTCCTACTACCCCCGGTGGGTGGTGGTGGAACTGTATCAGGTGATGGAATAAAGGCTCCCTCAGTTTCATTAAGACATAGCTTCCAATTGGCCCTTTCTCTAACTGTGGTCTTCTCAATGTAGGGCAAGGGTAGAGGAGAGATGTTTGGTCCAAGGACCAAACAGAAAGTGTCTCCCTCTTTAACTATCATCTTCATCGCTATGCAAGACTCAATGTCGAGTCTTGCATTCCCTCTTGCCGTGTCAGCTCCATAGGGCTCCATCCCAAAGTATCTGGCTATAGGAGTAACCAAACCTCCTATCACTACCAATCCTTTGCTAGCTCTAGCCACCTTATCCATATGCTTGATCATAAAGTAAGCCACATCCACTGCAAATCCATTGAGCATGCCCCATAGAAAATAAAGCTCGTGTTGACGGACCATGCTGTCACTATCTCCTATCCCAAATACTATGTGTGCTAGAACCCTATGTGCATATCTGATGCATGGGTTTACTATCTTTGAGGCTCTGGCAGACATAGCATAAAAGTGGCTCTCATTAGTGATTTGGTTCTAGAATATATTCTCCATAAATCCAAGGGGTATGTCAGTGTAACCCCCAGTGCTCAATCCAAAGATGTCCCTGATTTCCTGCAGTGTAAGCTCTCTCTCTTCATTCGCCAATCTGAAAGTAATTTTTCCATTAGCAGGGCCATGGGAATACTCTTTCAGCTCTATGACCAGACTGCTCAAAAACTCCAAGGCAAGTGGTAAGTAGGTATGAGGAGTCATCTGGAAGAACTCCTTGGCCTTAATTCTATCAAACATCCATAGCAAATCTTCATGAAATCCCAAAGCCTCTAGGGTTCTTCTGTCAACATATTTTGTGTTGATGATCTTTCTTTCCAAAATTTTGTTGTACCTAGCCTCTTGCATCTCATTTCTGAAAAGGATCCCGTGCGGGTTCTGGGGTTGTGATGGTTCAGCAGGGGCTTTCCCCCTTCCCCCTTGGTGCAATCGATTTTGTTCTTGGTGCCATGGACTCAAGCTGCAAACTTATCATTCAAAGCATACAAATAATGATATAGTAGTGTAAATGGCATCCTATGTGTCATCAACCAAAAACAGGGTGAAAAAAACAGAGTAAAATCAAGCATGTAATCTCAATTTAAACATGTTATGGCAAGTAAATACTACACTCCAAAATCATCAGAAACATCTATCAAGTAAGTTGGAAACAAAAATTCCATTTAACTTTCATGCTCTAACTCAAGGCGTCGGTGAACAGTAACTTAGAATCGTGCACGTTGCATTTCAGCTCAGATAGTTACATAAATTGTTTCAAATTCTTCTCAAACAGCACAGGATTGATAGCTTATCCTCTAACGAGTGTATAGAAACAAAAATCACTTGAAACGGTTAAGAATCGAGCGAGAACGAGTGAAAGAGGCGAAAGTTCGTCAAAACTCGCTAAAACCTAAAAATCGGAGAATCGGTTACCTAATCGACGACGAGGATTGAACGGAAAGGGTTGCCGGCGTATTGAGGTGGTCGGAGAAAGTCGGAGATCCAAAATCAGCGCAAGAACGAGCGAGATCGAGGGTAAAAACCCTAAAAACGGTTCGGTTGTAACCCTAAATACGGTACAGACTCACGTGCCAGAAAGCTGTTTACGGCAGTGTAATACTTTACGGCCGGTGCCGTAATTTCGAA
This sequence comes from Costus lasius, assembly GCA_027563935.2. NCBI lineage: Eukaryota > Viridiplantae > Streptophyta > Magnoliopsida > Zingiberales > Costaceae > Costus > Costus lasius. The sequence continues at coordinate 67,822,817 of CM050449.1, forward strand.
ACAACTCTCTGTTCGAAACAGATTCCTGATTACGACACCGTAAAATTATTTACGGTAGGTGCTGTAAAATATCGAAAACCTTATGTTCAAAATCGACACGGAATTACGGTACCGTAAAGAGTTTACGGTACCACCATAAAATTTCGGCAACGTTCTGTTCGGAGTGACATCAAAAATATGGTACCGTAAAATTCTTTACGGTACCGCCGTAATATTCAAACAGTAAAGATTTTTTTTTTTTTTGAAAAAAAGAAAAGCAAAAATTTCAAAATAAATACGGCACGTAAACTACCTTATGGTAGTGCCATAAAAATGAAAGAACTCTCGAGTTGATTTTGGATTAGAAATACGGTACCGTGAAATCCTTTACGGCGGTACCGTAATTTCGTCGCAGCTTTCTGTTCGTAAGCAGACTGAAATACGGTACCGTAAAATGCTTTACGGTACTGCCGTATTTTGCTCCAAATCATGAAAAACCTACAAAAATAAAATAAAAATTAGTCCTAAGCAAAAATTAAGTTAAAGAAAACAAAAATAAGGCTTAGAAAGCTTGGGTTGCCTCCCAAGAAGCGCTAATTTAAAGGTCATTAGCTTGACCCTTTAACACTTGGGTTTGATCGTGAATTTCTGGATCTCAACTCTGATCTTACAACATAAGGCTCGATCTTGAAACAGTATCCAAAGCTGCTCAGAATTCTTTCTATTTTCTCAATCATCCTAGAGCCTTCTCTTCTTCTCTTCCTCTTTGGCTTTTTCTTCTTCTTCAATTTCTCATCAATACCCTCAAAAAGATTGTTAGATTCATTATTTGGGGTTTCATCAAACAAACTTGAAATATCATAAATTTCATCATTAAATATTTTAATACTACAACAAGATCCTGAGCATGAAAGTTTGTTTGTTGAATCATTAAGACTAAATTCGATCTTGTTATCACATATATCAAAGGTAATTTTTCCTGATTCCACATCAATTTTTGCTTTAGCTGTGGCCAGTAGTGGTCTACCCAGAATGATAGGATTTCTACAATTTTCCTCCATGTCCAATATTACAAAATCTGCAGGTATGAGAAACTCATCTATCTTTATTGGAATATTCTCTAACATACCTACAGGATACTTCACTAATGAGTCTGCGAGCTACAAAGATATTGATGTAGGCTTTAGCTCTCCCAAATTTAGTTTCCTGTAAGTAGAAAGAGGCATTAAACTTACACTCGCACCTAAGTCACATAAGGCTCGGTCAAAAGATAGGGTGCCAATTGAACAGGGTACAGAAAAGCTACCTGGATCCTTCAATTTAGGTGGCAATTTATTCTGTATGAGCGCACTACAATCTTCTGATAGTGTAACCATGCAAGTACCATAATCATCCAATTTTCTTTTACTAGACAATATCTCTTTTAAAAACTTGGCATAACATGGCATTTCAATAATAGCTTCAAGAATTGGAACATTAATATAAAGCTTTTTAAAAACTTCAAGAAACTTGCCAAACTTTTTGTCTACTTTATGTTGAACTAACCTTTGAGGAAAAGGTATAGGTGTTTGGTAAGGATTAGGTAAATCAGATTTAGGATTATCTTTCTCACATGATTCCTCCCCTTTTGGTTCATCACCCTTTTGAGGTGATAAACAAATTTGGGGTTTCTCATGTGAAGAAGATTCTCTTATCTCCAATTCCCTTTTATTATCATTAAGCTTTTCTTCAGTGTTTTCAAACCTCCCTCTAGGTTCTCCTAGTTGTTTCCCACTTCTAGTCATGATGGCATTACAGTGCTCCCTAGGGTTTATCTCAGGTTTTGCAGGAAATTTCCCAGGGGGTCTGTAAGGAACACTAGCATGCTGTGCAATTTGGTTTTCAAGTATTTTGTTGTGGGCTTCTACTCTATCCAGTCTAGAGTTGATTTGATGAAAATTTTCCTTAAATTCCTCATTTTGCTTGTTTTGATTTGACATGTATTCTTTTATATCAGACATGAACTGATTTTGGTTGGCCAAAAGTTTTTCAAGTATGGATCCCTCATTAAAATTTTGATTTATGTTTTGGTTCAGATTTTGCTTTTGGAATCCTTTGTTTTCATTGTTCCCCCCTACATTGTTATTGTTTTTCCATGAAAGGTTGGGGTGATTTCTCCATCCAGGGTTGTATGTATTAGAATAGGGATCATTAGGTCTACTTTGGTTGTAATTCCCTATGGCATTCACATGCTCATTACCCTGATCGACAATTCTACAATATTCAGCAGTATGACCATCATTACCACAGTTTTCACAAGTGATAGCAGAAACAGAAGCGGTTTGCATGGAATTTAACTGACTACACAAAAATTTTACCTTCTCTTCTAAGGAGCGTATTTCATTACTTCCACTCTTACCTTGAGAAGGCTTGTACAGTACTCCCCATTCGGTAGTCCATTGATTATGATTTTCTGCCATCTCCTCTAGCAGTCTGAAGGCTTCATCTGGTGTTTTGCTCATAAGAGCTCCTCCTGCAGCGGCATCCACAATCATTTTAGTCTGATCAGATAATGTAATATAAAAAGTTTGCATTAAAGTTTGAAGTTCTAATCCATGGTGAGGACACTTCCGCTACAGTTCATTAAATCTCTCCTAGGCTTCACTGAGCGACTCCCCACTTCTTTGTTGGAAGTTTGTAATTTGGTTCCTCAATTCAAGTGTCTTCCTTGGGGGAAAGTATTTGTTCAAGAAGGAATTTGACAGTTGGTTCCAAGTGGTGAAGGTACCGGCTGGGTGTGAATTAAGCCATGTCTTTGCCCAGTCCCTAAGAGAAAAAGGAAAAAGTCTTAGTCTAAATGCATCGTTAGAAACACCATTCATCTTAATAGTATCGCATAAGTCAAGAAATAAGGCCAAGTGTTGGTTGGGATCCTCTAGTGGAGATCCTCCAAACTGATCTTGTTGAAACATTGCAATGAGTTGAGGTTTAATCTCGAAATTGTTGGCCTCAATTGCTGGCCTAGCAATACTACAACGAATTTCATGATGATTAGGGGCTGCATAGGTCCTAAGTGTTCTCTGATGGTTCTGATTGTCTCCCATCTCTAAAATCTCTTCTTCTAACTCTGGTTGGGATTGTTCTTGCAGTTCTTCTTGTGATGATTCTTCTAACCTCAACTTTCTGCGCACTCTTAATGTCTTATTGATTTTAGGATCCAATGGTACAAGTGGTTCTGACCTAAGGCTCCTGCGCATGCAAAGTAAACAGATCAAGTGATTTCAAGAAACAGAAAATAAGCAGTAAATAAAAAAAATAGTAAATAAAAACCTAATCAAGCAATAATCTCAACGTCTATAATATCGACAAAACTAAGGTCCCCGGCAACGGCGCCAAAAACTTGATAGCCCAAAAAGGGAACACAACAAATCTGGCACGCGTGTACCTTGGACTAATCCTTGGTAACAGCACCAAAAACTTGTTGTTAAACTGCAAGTGCACGGGTATTCAAAGTAATAAAAAAAGTATCGAATCCACAGGGACCTATGTTGTCGAATACTAAATAGTTGATTTCTTACTAACTAGGCAAGACGAGATCGTGAGAATAGCAATCGGTAACTAAAAGCGGGATTATCAGAGAGAAAAGCTGAGACTAGGGTTTCTTTCACTTAAACTTTGCAATATTTAATGGATTCAGCATAAAAACAAGTAAAAAGATCCTCAATTTAGCATGAAAAGGTATCTAAAATGATACAAAATATACTACATATTTTGGTGTCATCATTGGGCGCGCCGGCCGATTGCACTTGGCAACTCCCCTTATTGAGACAGTCTAAGCATTTCGTATCCAATGAGGGCTGGATACGGCATGAAACCCTAACCTCTCAACGATGCCTCTAGAGTTCCACCATATGCCCAGCACATCTGGAAATTTAATCAAGTCCATTCCTAACCGTTATGCCCAGGGCCAACGAGTTTCCTTGCGAAGGCACGTCCAGGTTAAAAATTGGACTAGGGAAACCATTGTCACCACACACCTTCTAAATATAAGTGGGTGGATCCCACGAGGGTGGGAAACAGTTCACAACACCACTGATCTATAGTTTGATGAGGGCTACGTGTTAGAAGGCTACTAGACTTGATATTTTGATTGAGCGTTTTTGAGGTCTCATCCTCTTAGTTTTATCTTATGTCTAACATTACAGGCATACAATCCTATAGTGATAACATGAAGATAAAACATCACAGGCATGCTTTGCTTTGCTTTAGTAAACAAGGAAAGTAGAAAAAAGGATGATGTGATCATAGCCCATTCAAGACATTGAACCAACCCATGCCAAAAAAGGGTTCAACTCTTGACCTAGGACACAAGCCCCTAAAACTAGACCTAGCCCAGCCGACCTCTAGCTTGATCTTCAAGGTTGGCTCCAAGGTCCACCACACCGAGGTTTAGCTCTCAAACCCTAGAGGAAGTTCTCGGGAAACCCCCTAGAAGCATGCCCCTAGGTTCGGCCAATGCCATGGGTCTTCATCCAAGCAAGGTGCGCCACCTTGCAAGCCACAAGATGTATAGCTCTCAAGCCCTAGAGCTCGGCCAATGCATCTTGCGCTCCATGCAAGGAGTATGATGCGCCACCAATTTTGCATGCATGCACCAATGTATATCGAGGATGCGCCCCTAATCTTCTTCTTATGATTAGAAAATGAAAGAAAAAAGAAAAGCGGCACGCTGGCCTCACAAGGATACATCGCAGGCATGCAAAGGGGCTTGACTAATGATCACAACATCATGTGGAAACAAGGTACTTACACATACAATTCTATATGCTCATGAAAAATCTAAAATATGAAATTTTTAGTTTCTCATAAAACATGTCTTTCTTCCTCATCATCTCATCACAGATCTTTTGATTATATGAGATTATGTTTCATGATGATTTTGTAGATCTTGTCAGCTGGCAATTTTCTCAGATCAAGAAACCCGGCCAGTCCGAAGACCCAATGCCCATCCTCGCATGATTTTTCTTAGTAAGACCCAATACCCGTCCTACTTGACAATGACCTATAATTTTTCTTACTAAGAAAAATCATGCGCCATGTATATGCAATTTGCGAAAAATGAAATATGGCATGTGAGCATAGAGAAAAGCATAGAAACATCATTCGAGGCTCGCAAGTCGCTCTGATACCACTGTTGGGAAACCCTGGGGATATTTTATAATTTTTCATAGACATTACAATACAAGCACAGCGGAATAATATCCCCAAAATAGACCAGTCCCAAAAACCCAATGAAGATCCTCTTGCGAGGGGGTCTACACGATGAGATAGTAAGTACCTAGAGCAAGCATGAAGGTCGATGTCAAGGTAGGCGCCCAAGCATGCGCTCTCTGTAGTCTCACACACCCGGATGCCTCGAGCCCTCTTCTTCCACGCCAAGTGCTAGCCTCAGGAGGAAGATCCAAGCCTTAGACTCCTCCTTTTGATCACTTGCGCCACCTTCTAGGGAAGATGTGCCAAGGTGAAAGAGGTTGAATGAGATTGCCACCAAGCCCTTATCCCTCTTGAGGCAAGAGGAGAATAGAAAAAGAAGCTTGCGGCTTAGTGATGGAAGACTTGCACCAATGACTTGTTCTCGCCCCTTTGGTGATTCACGCCAATTGATTGCATGTCATAAAGCCTCACGCATATCTCTTGATATATAGAGGCAAGAGGGGCGGCAATAAGAGGGGTAGGTGCAATTCCATTGAAGAAATCAGCTAGGGTTAAGGGGAGGAAGCAATTAGGGTTATAGGGTTTTGGAAAGTCTCCAAGACTTTACCATAAACCCTACCTAATTTCCCATATGTGCCAAGGACCTTCCTCCAAGCCATATCAGCCCCAAGACTTGCCATAGAGGCAAGCATACCATCAAAGGATGAAGGGCTAGGCACCTTTTACTTCCTAATGGAGCCTTAGGCGCCAACTCCTCCCCATTATGCACTTAGGCGCCAATGGGAGGAGTTTTCTCTCCCATTATACCCTTTTAGCCGATTAGCTCTTCATCAGAACTTGTTATTGGGCCTCATTGGGTAATGAGCTAGCCAAAACTTCATTACATGGGTTGATTAAGCAATTTGATCCAATCCAATGCAACCCCAACTCAAATGTGACCAACCATAGTCACTTTCGGGTCAACCTGCCAAAAATGAAGTTTGGCTCCAATAACTCTCTTCCATCTCATCAGGCCCATTGGCGCTGATGAAATATCCCAAATAGATCCGAGTTATCCAATAACTCGATCATAAGGCTTTTCGATCAATACGAGAACTCGAGTATCAAGGTGTGCGATCCTGTAGGTTCCTCCGACGTTGGTAGTACTGACCTAACATCACCACAAGCAATGAGTGGCACCTAGCAGTGCATCACTACTACCCAAGTCATCAGAATGGATATCGACATTGACATCCCCATCATCGTAACTAAGTACATATGCATTATAGTCTCTTTGCCAAACTGATATCCAATTGGACATGTGTGTCGCCACTTGTTTTCACCCAATCACATGGTTATGACTAAATCAGGTTCTCACCTAGGTATGGCCATACACTTTCAGTCATAGAACCATTAGGGAGGCCCTGTGGATATCAAGCTTCTCTCAGAAAGGGGCAATTCATCTATCTATCCATTGACCTTCTCATATGGGTTATGACATGCTCAATGACAACTGTTATTTTCTCCCGACTACGGCAACGTGTTAGGTTGTATCAAAGCATATCCCTAACTATATAGAATGGTCAATGACCTCAAGTCAAGTGATCAATGCATCTCCTGTCACTTGTGAGGATAACTCATGACACCAAGTCATAGCCTCACAGCGGGTCGGTCCAGTATATCCACCACTGATATACCCATAGGTCAACGTTAGCACCTCGTGCCTAACCAGCCCATATACCAGTCTCTCATGTACCATACCTGTCCCATATCCACTAAGGTACATTGACTGGGGACAACGATTTGAGCACAGATCCAATCTATCTCTATGGACATTATCATGTAAGTACACAATAGCATATGTAAATAAACAATGATAACGACAATACCAGAATGATATATAAATAAATATAAGAGTCAAGTAGTACAAAGATGGACTAATACTAGGTCTCAGGGTATATAAGCCAACAATTTTATTACCCACAGGCATCCGTACGCCGGAGACGTGGACGTTCTTGGCTTTAGTGTGACCACAGGTTCATAGGCGCGCGATCTGAGTTGCCACTAAGTCCGCCATACTGTGCTTAAATCGCTCGCTAAGACATGTTAGTGAGTTTCATTTGCGTAGTTGGGTGTCATTGGTTTTCTTCGTCGTCTGTGTTGCCCTGAAACGTATTCATCACTGTCTTTCACATTATTTCTCACTGGTTTTCGCATTGCTCATTTTCCTACACACTTTTACTTCCCTCGTCTGAAGACCCTCTCATGTTTTCCAATCATTGTCTCATAAACCCCTATAGTATAGAGCTAAGGAACAACCTACCTATAGTAATTGCATCAAACAGCGCATACCTCTTGCACTTCTCGAGGAGAGCCCAAGCTGCTTGGGTACCATCTCTCCCCACTCAACCCTAGCTGCTTCCTCCTTCCTCCATCGCGTCACCCACTAGTAGTTGTTGCCCTTTCCTTGAGTTGGCGATTAACTCCCCTTCTAGGTGCAAGGATAAAGAATAAAGGACAACATACTTCTTTGGTGCATCCTCTTGAGGCGTGGCTCATGAAGGAAAGGTATACTTCTAGTTGGTGCTGTCCTTTGAGGTGTTGGTGCAACTTGAGAAAAGGTTCACTTTGGTGCATCTTCATCAAGGTGGTTCTTTCATAAGACGGTCATTGTGTTGAATTAAGAAACTCGTTTCGGGCTTTCTTCCACTATGTTTTAATTATAAAATCGCCTAGGGTTTCCCAACAGTGTAACATCCCACATTCTTAACCCCAAACAAATGGCACAATTCACAAATGATACAGGATGTTTCATATAAGATCGATCATATGCTAGGTAAAACCGAGTTCAAGAAAACACGATCTGAAAAATTTCCATAAATCCATACATACAAATTCACAAAACTCAAATCTCATAAATCTCATAAGGGTACCTGCCACCACGCAATCCTTGCACTAGACATATGCAAGGCAACAGTTATATCAAAACCGATTACAAAGAATACACCATAAACCGAAATTCACAACGAAATCACAAAATCGATTTTATAAACTCATATCAAACACCGAAACCAGGCTGAAGCCCGCGGTGACACAAAAATCAAACTCATAAGACTGCCATAACCGGCCACATAATTCACATAGTTCACATAGTCTCATGATTCACATAGTTCATATAATTTATGTTAAGGCCACAACCGGCCCCAAGAATTAAGCATAAAAGTTCTTAAAACAGCAAACAGCATAATTATCCACGCCAATGCACTCAAGAAATGCGCCCCTGCTCTATGCCTGAAAATAGTGAGGGGTGAGCTATACAGCCCAGTGAGTGGATAGTCTAAATCGACCATCCAGAACATACATTCAAAAATATAGGCAGATTATTTTAAAAATCTTTAACAGGAACATTATGTCAACATATAACAAAATAAAGAAACAGAAGTCATATAGACAGTCAGATGTACATACTAGCATATAACAAACTCAGGTTCTAGAGTTTTACTCTAAACCAATTAAACACATATATTCTAAACCAACTAAACACACCATACTTAATTAACCTAGTTGTCCAGCATAATCAGTAGTGACCAATATGGTCTAACCCGGCTTGGCCAAAGCACTGGGAGCTGCAAAATCTCGTGCAACACATAAACATGGATAGTGAGTAGAATCAAGAGGTGGCCCCCGCCAGGTCACGACGTGGCACTTTGCTCTATCACCCCATAACACATCGATGGATTGTGTGTAGATTCAAGAGGTGGCCCCCGCCAGTCACGGCGTGGCACTTTGCTCCACACACCCAACATCATAAACCGAGTGATGACATCAAGAGGTGGCCCCTGTCTGATCAAGACATGGCACTTTGCGTCTTATATCACCCCAACACATAAAAGAGTAATGACATCAAGAGGTGGCCCCTGTCCGACCAAGACATGGCACTTTGCGTCAAAACCCGTTCTCCCAAAAGGTTCCTACTGGACAACAGACACATCTTATTTCATATTTCACATAGGTGAACATATTTCACAAAGGTGGACTCCTAAGTGTCAACTAGACTCTAGGATAGTCATCACAAAAATCATATCGGGCAGGCATCAACCCCCATCACAATAATCATAATAGGCAGGCTGAACATCAACCTCCTCACATATCACAATACAGGGCTGAAATTCAAACCCTTAACATAACACATAAGGACTATCCCCTTGAGTTCATAGTTACACCTAGCCTTAGTCCTAACCATCACATAATCACATAATTTTCCAAATTTACATAACTCATAATTTTCCAAATTCACATAATCACACATATTGTTCAAAATTCACATAATATTTTATATTCGAATATCACCGAATATAGTGTAGTCCTTAAATTTCATGCTGATTAGTTTAATCAAATTTTGCTATGTTATCACCCAAATTTTCTCAAACAAAATACATGACCATAAACATATAATATGTTACACACATAAAGAAATAACTAAGGTAGCGTTAACAGCATTTATAAAGCATCCATAAAATCAACATAAATTGTAAAACATGTATTCTTATAAATCACTTTACAAATTACCACAAATTACCACATGTAAACATGTTAACTACAACTATAAAAATTTCGGTTTAACTACAATTATAAAGGTATCGGTTTTCATACATGCTATAAAAATCATTGATCTAATGTTACCAAAATTCCCTATAAAATACCTAGTTAACAAGAATTTCATGCTCAAAATTCAATGATCTAAAGCTACCAAAAATCCCTATAAAAATACCTTAAATTTCATGCCACAATTTTCGGTTTTCATGAGATACATACCTTTTACAAAATTTCGGTTTTCATGAAAATACAAGAAGATCTTAAATTCGGTTTCATGAATAATAAGGATATATAAATATTCAGTTTCCATGACAATTATACCATTATAACTTTCGGTTATCACAAGAAGAAGTCTTGAATTTTTGGTTTTTAACATTGCAAATCTCTAATCAATCTCATGCATCAATAACACAACCCAATTGTTAGGAATCAATTAAGACAACCCACTCACCTTGAAACTTAGGTTAAAAATCTCCCCAACAAAAATCGTCCAAAGCCTTTGAAGTCACCCAAAGGATCTCCAAGAAATCGCCAAGAAAGTTTCACCTCAAGGGAAATTCGCCAAGGGAAGAAGATGGAGAAAAATCGCCTCAAAACTCTTCAATAATCGCCACTTCTTCAAGCCGCCACCCTAATTTTTCTCAAGACTCCAAAAATCGCCAATAATCTCACCCTAGTCGATATTACCACTTAAACTTTGGGTTTTTAAATTTTAAACCCATTAACCAATTAATTCCAATAGGGTTTAACCCATATAATTCAAAATTTCGAATTTTCAAACCCAATAACCCATAGTTAACCAATTAATTTAATTAACTTACAAATAACCAATCACTTAACCGAAATCCAATAAGGATTTAATTAATATCCAATAAGGATTTAATTAACCAATAAGGTCTAATTAATTAACCAATAAGGTCTAATTAATTAACCAACAAACTGTAATTAATTAACTTACAATTTACAACCCATAAATCCTAATTAATTTATTATGAACAACCAATAATAATTCATCATAAATTAACAGCCAATAATCAAATAAATAATCTCTAATTAATTTACAATAAATTAACAACCAAATAAACTCAAATCAAATAATTACAAATTAACAATCAATAAGCCAGTTAATTAGCATCCAATAATTTTATTTAAATCATAATAAAATATCACAGCTAATGATTTTATTTAAATCCAAATAATGCTTACCAGGACTTAAGATCCTTGGATCTTACAAACAGTGGTATCAGAGGCATCTTAGGAGCCCTCGCAGTGTATTCAAATTTTTCTACATGCGCCTATGCCATAGAAAATGTTTGCCATATTTTTCTATTTAGAAAAATAGTAGGTTTGTCTTTTCTCGCTTATTATTTTTATCTTGTGACTTCGATTTCTACATATGTGGGAATGACCTAGTGTGTGAGAATTAATTTCTCCTCACACTCGTAGGATAGACCTACGATGTGAGACTTGTAAAGATTATGCAGGGCATGGATTGGGTGATTGCCCCAATGTTTACTAGGTAAGGATTGCAAGGTGGTGGCAAGGATTATGGATATATGCATCATTTGTAGACTCCTGAGAGAAACGAAGGTTCGGGATTTATGATGAGTTGCTGAGAATTGATGAACATGTTTTAATGAAAAGCTAAAATTTAATTACTGTTGGTTTTTCATTGCATGTAGAAAGAGCATGATTATGTGCCTTTTGTTGATGCATTTGATATGGTTATGGACAAGCCCAATTGCATGCCTAGGATGTATTCTTGTGAGGCTTGCATGCCGTTTTTCTTTTCAAAGTTTTGTAATTGTAGATTAGGTCTAGTGCTTTAAAGTTCAGAGAAGATCAAATGGCATTCAGTTCTTCCTGGTGGTGCATCCATTCATGGTAATGCACTTTTGCATGAAGGCGCACCTTCTTGGTGGTGCACTTCAGGTGAGTGGTGGCACACTTTATGGAAGTGGCACAATTCTGAGTGGTTGGCCAAAGCCTAGAAGGAGTCTAGGGTTTCTGAGATAACCACGAGGAGCAACAAGGCTGGCCAAACCAAAGGAGTGCACCTAGAGTTTCCTAGGTGGCGCCTCTAGGGTTTGTGAGCTGACCCTTGGATTAGAACACCTAGGTGACACACCTAGGGTTTGGAGTAGGACTCTAGTGCACTCTGAGTAGGAGCCAACAGCTTGATGGCATGGGCTGAAAGCTTAAAGCTTTGGAGTTTGTTAGGTGTAGAGTCTAGGTCTAGGGGCCTGTTTCCTGTGTCTGGGCTATAATCATATCATATTTATCTACTTACTAGCTAGCATGCCTTTATTGTTTTATTTTATCTTATCACTATAGGATGCATGCCTGTATTTCTAGACATAAGATAAAACTAAGTGGTATGAGACCACAAAAACCCTCTATAAATTATATCAAGTCTAGTAATTGCCTTCTAACACATAGCCCACATCAAACTATCAATTGATGGTGTTGTGAATTGTTTCCCACCCTAGTGGGACACAACCATCTATCTTTAGGAGGCATGCAGTGACAATGATTTTCTGGTCCAGTAAAAATCTTGGATATGCCTTGGCAAGGAAATCCTTGGCCCCGGGCATGACGGTCAGGTCAGACTTGACTATATCTTTCATATATGTCGACTGCACATGATGATTAATTCTAGAGGTAGCCTCAAGAAGTTAGGGTTTTGTGTTGTTCTAGCCCTAGCTAGGTATAGAATGCTTGAACTATCTTGAAAAAGGGAATTGCCTAGTTGCAATCAGCCGGCGTACCCACCCTGGGAAACAATATTGAGATTAAATGATTGAAATGGATCCCATCTCACTAGAAAAATATTGTGATTTCCCGGATTAACTTTTAGAGGGTTGTCAATCTGTTAAAATACTGAGAAATAGTTATTTATTTAAAGTCTAGATTAAATGATTGATATGTAGTACTAATATGCATATCTTTTGTTGTAGACCATTATGTCTATGAACAAAAGTGGATTAAAATTGTGATTTGTCCTTGAGGAAAACAAGTTGGACTGGTGTCAAAACTTAAGGAGTGACCTCAAGCTCAAAAGCTATAACATGCTCCAGAAAGAGGTGAAGAGAAGGAATCCATCATCTTCAGGCTCAAGTATTTACATGGTTGAAGTCAACTTGCCTACTTCAAACACATGGGTACTTGATACCGCATGTGGAGCACATATTTGTACAAGTATACAGGGGCTCAAAAGAAGTAGACAGTTCGACTATGAGAGATTGACCTACGAGTCAGAAATCGTGAACAAGTTGTTGTCGTGACTGTAGGGGACTACACTCTCTCGCTGCCGTCAGAACTTCAACTAGAACTGGAACATTGTTACTATGTGCCATCGATTACCAAGAATATTATATCCGTTCCAGCTCTTGCGATGAAAGGATTCATCTTTACAATAAAAGAGAACACTTGTTCTTTTTCATTAGCAAACCTATTATATGGTTATGGCACTCTATGCAATTGGTTGTATGTCTTGGACATGCAAGTTCTGTATGCAATGTAAATACTAAGCGGATCAAAGTAAGTCGTTTGAACAACACTTACCTTTGGCACTGTTGTTTAGGTCACATAAACAAGAATCACATCTAACAACTCTATGTAGATGGGTTCTTTATTCAAATTCCTTTGAGGAGTTTGATGCATGCGAACCTTGTTTGATGGGTAAAATGACAAAAGCATCTTTTTACCAAGAAAGGTGAGAGGGCCGTAGGTTTCTTATATCTCATACACGATAATGTGTGTGTTGGACCAATTATTTTCATTAAAAAAATAATAAAAAAATAAAAATAAAAAAGTAAAATAAGGAGGGGGAAATTTGGATTTAAAAAAAAAAGAAAAAAAGGGAGAGAGAATAAGCAAAACCAAAATAGAAAAAATAAAAAAATAAATAAACAAATAAACAAATATAAAAATAAAAATGAAAAATAAAACCAAGTTTGCGGTTAAGAGAGGGGGGAATGAGTGAGCGCACATAAAAAAAATAATAAAAGACAAAATCAAATAAAAAGAGTAAATAAAAAATAATAAAATACAAAACTAAATAAAAATAATAATAAATTTTCTCCACCCATCTCCTATAAAAGAGGGGCCAGACGGATAAAAACAAATATACTTTGATGGAGAGACAACTCTGAAATAAATATCTATTTTGGTGGAGAGACAACTCCGAAATAAACACACCACGATGCAGAGACAACTCCGAAATAAACAAATAATGATGGAGAGATAACTTCAAAATAAACATCTTTGATTACAATGAGTAGATACCGACTTATCATAGACGAAATACTGCTGCCTTCACCGGCTACACAACCGGTATACTGCCTTTGAGGATGTTACTCATCGATGCTGCCATCATTTTGATTCTAAGAGCTGTGCCAGATTGCACGTGTTTTCTGGACGAGACAAAATTTCTATGATCGTCAATTGAAGCGCCAAAGACATGCCCGCGTACGAAGTCATCAAAGCGGAAGCCCTATTTGTCTACTGACATCCCAACCATAAGAACTCCGCATCCAAGTGTCAGATTGTGCTCAAATTATTACTGGACAACATCAAATTCCTACCATGAGTCACCCTCAACATAGAGAAGCTACTCCCAGAGCCGATTGGCTGGAGGAGCAGTGAGCAGCCGGCGGTGAAGAACCCTAGTTTCGTCCACCACTGCCGTCAGCGGGAGAGACAAGATTTTAAATCAATGACCTAGATTCAACCAATTAATCCAACGGTCCATATCTAAATCAGATCAATGCTCCATATCATTTCACACAAAATCGAACAGTCAAGATCAAGCTCATCAAATAATTTATATCCAACAGCTGTGATGCATCATCTTCAAATCGACAGTCCAGATCTAGAATAAATCTGACACTCCAGATCATTTCACTCTTCATCAGATGGTTCAAATTAATTTGATCAAATAAATTAATCCAACGGCTGTGATTCATCCTATCCAAATCTAACAGTACAGATATAAATAAAAATATACGATCTAGATTAGTTCAAGTCAATGGTCCAGATTCAAATGAAATCGACGCTTCAAATCCAAATATATAATAAATCAACGGCTGAAATTGATTTGAGCATATCTACATCCATCGGATGGAGTTTGACATGATCAAGGTGTTGATCCCTATCAAATCAAACTTGATCTTTCTAAATATAATATCAGATATTTGATCTGAGACTCAGATTGATACAAATCTGTGAATTTAAATGAAAGATTGTAATTCTTCTCAATTTTAAATATCCAACACGATGTAAGGCCGGATATTTTCCAAATTCAAATTATCCAACAACCCGCGAGGCCGGGTAATTTTCCCAAATTTAAATATCCAACATGCCGCAAAGCCGAATATTTTTCAAATCAAATATCCAACACACCACAAGGTCGGCCATTTTTACCCAACAAGCCTTGAAAGCCGGGTAATTTCTCAAATCGAATATCCAACATGCCGCAAGTCCGGATCTCTTTACCCAGCAAGCCATTGAGGTTGGGTAATTTCTCAAATCGAATATCCAACATGTCGAAAGGCTGGATATCTTTACCCAACAAGCTATTGAAGCCAGTTAATTTCTCAAATTGAACATCCAACACGCCGCAAGGCCGGATATCTTTACCCAATAAGCCATTGAGGCCGGGTAATTTCTCAAATCGAATATCCGACAAGCCGCAAGGCCAGATATCTTTACCCAATAAGCCGAGGAGGCCGGGTGTTTTCTCAAATCAAATATCCAACAAGCCATCATAGCCGGATATCTTAATCCAACAAGCTGTTGAGGCTGCGTACTCCTCAAACTGAATATCTAATGAGTCATTGAGACCAGATCCCTACTGAATCTAAAATATCTAACAAGTCATTGCAAGGCTCGGTATTTGGCATATTGATGACACCGAAATTTATCGTAATTTTTATGCCATTTTGTTGAGGGTTTTGTGTCATATTCATAAACCTTGCTTATTTTTATGCCCTTTTATCAATATTTTTGAAATCTACACTCTTTTCTATTTTTAATGATTTTCAGGCAAAAAGGCATGTTTTTCAGTCAATTTCGAGCAATCCAAGTGCATAATTAAATTCACAATATCAAAAGGAGATCACACGTGAAATTTCATAAGATTTGGAGCTTCAGAGGAAATTACGGCACCCCCAATATATTCTTTACGGTACCGTAATTTGGAGGTTTTCCAGGCAGAGAATCTCATATGATTACGACACTACCGCAAGCATCTTTATGGTGCCATATTTTAGAGCATTTTGATCAGAGGATCGATGGAGATTACGGTACTACCGTAAGGAACTTTATAGTACCGTATTTTGGGTCGACTTTCAACCCGAAAGATTTAGACATTACGGCACTACCGTAAAAAATGTAATGGTACCATAATTCCAGAAGATTTCAAGCCGAGACCTCACTGTCCAGATTACGGCACTGCCATAAAGACCATTACGGTCGTAATTACGACTCTACTCGCGACTTTCCTTGTCAACTCCGAAGCGCAATTTTTGCGCGGTTGATTGCAGATGATCCAGGCACTTATATTCAAATCTGTAAGAAGGCAAAAAGGAGCCATCACTGAGATGAAGACAAGCACACCAAAAGCCCTAATTTTTGTTCACCACAAAGAGAGAAATTTCCACACACGCCGCCGCCCTAGGTTTCGCCGTCGGGAAGCGTACAGTGCATCTCCAGCCGTGAAATTTGAGTGGAAGCTATGCATAGAGGGGGAGAAGGAGCACCTAAAGTTTCAATGTGAACGGAGATCAGACAGAGGTGAAATCACTAGAAAATCGAGCGCCGCCGTTGTTCGCCCAGATTACGGCCGTACCGTAATTTTTACTCCTCTATTTTGATTTTCTTCATCATGAATCATTGTAATCTTCCCTCTATGATAGCTTAAACCTCTTTTGGGCCATGGGGGAGTAATTCACTTGAGTTTTAATGACTAGATGACTATCTTTTCTATTATTTCATCTCGTTTAATCTTAGCATGATGATTTTATTCATGTGATGTTTTGTTCTTAGACTCTCCTTAGATCTATATTATTATTTATGTTTTAGAATTTTCTCTATTGACTGAAAAGTAATTGCTTGAGAATTCGGAACCCTAGAATTGCATGATAGGAACTTCTTTTAGGTTATTTCTCAACCATTAGATTAAGTGCAAGTGGGAGATTATTGGGGTATGCCCTTAAGGCTAATGTTTGAGGCCTTGGGATTATATTAGTATCATGTATATAAACTCTGTGTTTATAAAGGCAATGGTTGTTATTCAGGTTGTTACATCATCTGCTGCAATATGTATACTTCTGAATAATGTCTCAATGCTGTTCAGCTTGGCTGACATGCAGTTTTGTCCTTAGTCGAGATATCTTGGTGAACATGAGACAGCCTTGATATGATTGAGACTAATATGTGTTCTAATCTTATAGGATGCTTCGAGCATGGAATAAGATGTAGACTCATGGGTACATTGGATGTACTGGACAGACCCTACTTAGGATATTCAATTGCTTGTCACAATGTGAATAATCCTTATATGCAAACAAGTGGCATATTTCCTCTGACTTGAGATCACTTCTGTTTCTAAATGATGATTGGCATTGTTTTGAGGTAGTTCAATATCATTTGAAACATAATGGTTATAGACTATCTTGGATAATGAACATGAGTCATGTTAGGGCACTAGTGATAGATATAGGATTGCCGTCTCCTTGATTGGAGTGTGATGTTCTATAGGGGCCCCTGGATGAGATGATTGAGAAAGTGTATGGCTATACCCAGATGACTATGTTTCATCTGATCTAATCATTCTCATCATATTGGAATTACAGGCTTGACACGCTTGTCCAATAAGAACATCCTGTTGGGGTATGCCCTTAAGGCTAATGTTTGAGGCCTTGGGATTGTATCAGTGTCATGTATAAACTCTTTTGTTTATAAAGGCAATGGTTGTTATTCAGTTTGTTACATTGTCTGCTGCAATAAGTGTGCTTCTGAATAATGTCTCAAAGTTGTTCAGCTAGGCTGACATGTACTTTTGTCCTTAGTCGATATATCTTGGTGAACATGAGACAGCCTTGATATGATTGAGACTAATATGTGTTATAATCTTATAGGATGCTTCGAGCATGGAATAAGATGTAGACTCATGGGTACATTGGATGTACTGGACAGACCCTACTAGGATATTCAATTGCTTGTCACAATGTGAATAATCCTTGATTGTAACAAGTGGCACATGTCCTCTGACTTGAGATCGCTTGTGTTTCTAAATGATGATTGTCATTGTTTTGAGTTAGTTCAATATCATTTGAAACATAATGATTATAGACTATCTTGGATAATGAGCTTGAGTCAGGTTAGGGCACTAGTGATAGACAAAGGATTGCCATCTCCTTGATTGGAGTGTGATGTTCAAAAGGGGCCCCCCTGGATGAGATGATTGAGAAAGTGTATGGCCATACCCAGGTGACTGTGTTCATCTGATCTAATCATGCTCATCATATTGGAGTTACAGGCTTGACACGCTTGTCCAATAAGAACATCCAGTGGCAAAGGAATCATGTATGCCTTGTGAGTTTGATTCACACTTGTGCTGTGATTTGGGTGTAGTCTTGGAAGACTCTTTCCTTTATATCGGGAGACAGTGATGTGTTGCTAGATACCCCTCACTGATCGTGATAACGTAAGTTATCGTTACCGACATTTAAAGGAAACCCTCAGGGTCGCACAATTTGATGATATGGCTTACTTAAGTCAGATCGTGTGGACTGAATTGTTTGGGTTCAGTTTAAATGGATTTAATCTCTGATTGTGAGTGAGATCTGGTCTGATAATGTTTGATTGATTAGGGCTTGAGATCGGTAAGCTTCGATCGAGAGAATGGATGCTAGATCCCTCATATCAGAAGCATCAAGAAGTGAGCGGTCAGATCTTAAGCCTTAGGGGTTTATTATGATCTGGACTAGTTGCTTGGTTTATTTGGTTATTGAACCAAATCAATTTGAACCAGCTCATTGAATGAGCGTATGGTTCAATTAAAGAGGCAATTGCGATTGGGGTAATGCATGGTCGCAAGTGGAGATGGTGTTTGCTATTTTTAGATAGCATGTCACATTCGTGACCACCTCTCACGTTGGCTCTCACGACGCTAATCTCTCTCGCCTCTTGCCCCCTTTCCTCTGGTCTCTTGACACTTGTGTGGTGAAGAGGTTGACGAAAAGAAGAGGAAAAGAAATCGCCAAGCAGAGAAGCTCTTCATCCTTTCCATTCGACAAAGAACGCTTTGGGACCTTGCTAGCACAAGGAACACCAAAGGGAGTAGGCGACATCAATTGTGTGCGTCGCTTTGGAGAAGATCTCTTTTGGTCTTTGATTCCAAGACACTATCCAAGTGATGACAATGGTGAGAATTTTTTTCTTATCTATTCAAGTTTTCGATAGTTGATCATATAATGCATGCTATTCGATCCTAAGGAAACCCTAGATTCCGCCTATGCCATTTTATCCTTGCGCATGCTTTAGGGTTTCGCCCCCCAGTGGGAACCTTCAATTGGTATCAGAGCCAGGTTGAATGCATGATTTATATGATTGCTACATGTTTTGTGATCCATGTTTCAAATGTTTAGATCTAGGGTTATCAACATGCGAAAATACATGTTAACTTGTTTCATGCCGAAACTTGTTTTTGTTTGTTTTGCTTGTTGGCGCATCTTAGGTTTTATCAAAAATCTATATCACTTGCGCGACCTTCACTAGATCTAAGGCCTTACTTTAAACCCTTAGACGGGTTATTAGGGTTGAAGTCATCCTCTAGGTTAGATCCAACCAGTCTGATCAGACTATCTGACAGCCTAGATGGGTTGACTAGATAGCACCTATGCGCTAGCATGTGGTGGCTATAGGTCGACTGCGGATAGGCGTGTAGCGATGTCTGATTGAGACAACCTATGAACGCACATGAGTTAGGCCCGGGGTCACACCCGCTTGCCAGACCTCATTGTGGTCGTTCAGCCCATGGCGCATGCATAGTTGACCACTAGGTCGACTCAAGTCAGTTAGGACTTGGTGCATGTAAGGGCAGTGGATCTGACTAGGACTGATGAGTGGATCCCTAGTAATGGACCGTTGTAAGGTAGTAGGGCGTATAAGGAAATTAAAATTGATGCCAATGGGGTTTTTTCAAAAAAAATTTAATTTCTTGATTGGATCACATGATGATTGATGCCATTTGCTTGTTTATTTAATCTTATGTGGGCTGCCCGTGTTTAATGTGTGCTGTGCTGGGGCCTGCGTGCCTGGTTAATTTTGTAAATTATTTTTATATTGTGATCTGCGCATCACATTGCATTTAATTTATAAAATGTAATTGACCTGCGAGTCAATCTTGTCTAGATAGATTAATTTGTAAATTAGTCAGACAAGAGCACAGAGCACACTTGGCAGAGGCGCATGCAGCAGTGGCTTGACCAGACGGGAGGTCCAGGGTTCGACTCTGGGACCTGGCGCATGTACCTGGTGGGCGCACCTGAGCTGCAGATGGCGCTTGGGCCCTGGTATGGGCCAAATGAGCAGCTAAAGCCCCATGAAGAAAAGCAAGTGAAGACTTAAGTTAATTAAGGTCTTAGTTAGGTTTCATGGGCGTTTACCGCATAAGATCCATGCTTTCTTTTATTGTCTAATAATAAGAATTGCATGATTTATTTATCTTCTGCTATCACCATAGGAATTGCATGATAGTTAAGAAGATAAAAGACCGTTAAAATCCAACGCTAAAATATCAAGCTCGAAAGCCTTCTGACGCGAAACCTCACTGTTCTGACTATCGTTGGAGCCGTGTTGTACCCACTCAGTGGGCACGTCCATCTATCTTCAGACGGTGCGGGATTACACCTGCGTGTTACAGAGAAGGGATTTATCGCTTCTCGTTGCTCAGCATAGCACGTGGTGGTCCAGGGAGTAGGTCAGGTCAGCTTGACCATGTAGGCTACATACTGAGCATATGTGAGCTATATGGAGGCAGCCATCTGTGGGATCAGAGACTGTGTTGTACCAACTCAGTTGGAGCTCACGTGCAAACTGACTGAAGGGAGTCCAGTTGGAGCTCACGTGCTCAAGATGATTGGGTACAAGGAGGCTCTAGAGAAACTGGGACACACCATCAATCAGGAGCTTGTTGTAGATATCATCCTGCAGTCTCTCCCGGCCTCTTTCGATCCATTCATTATTAATTTTAATATGAACAAGATCGACTGTACGCCAGCAGAGTTACTGAATATGCTCTTGACAACTGAGCAGACTCAGTCTCGTGAGAAGGGAACGCCTTCATCCTCTGTCCTCATGGTTCCTTCTAGGAACAAGAAGAAGGGGAAGAAGGGCAAAGCCCCTGTCAAGAGCTACAACAAGGCTCTGAAGCAAAAAGTAAAGCGGTCGAAGGAATACAGATGTTTCCATTGTGGCCAGCTGGGTCACTAGAAAAAGGACTGTAAAGCGCTCCAAGGAGATAAGAAGGGAAGCAACTCTTTCGCTTCTGGCTCAGGTATTTTCGTGACTGAAGTCATGGTTTCTTCTTCTATTTCATGGGTGTTAGACACTGCATGTGGAGTTCACATTTGTTCAAATGTACAGGAACTCAAGAGAAGAAGACAGGTGGGACAGCATGAGGTGGACCTACGAGTAGGAAACGGGGCACGGGTTGCTGCTGTTGCTGTAGGAGTTTATCACATCTCTTTACCATCTGGTCTTGTATTAGAACTGGACAATTGTTATTTTGTACCGAGCATAACTAAGAATATTATCTCTATTCCTGCTCTTGTCAGGAAAGGGTTTTCCTTTGAATGCAAGATTTCAAAGTGTTACATTTCTTTTGATAATATTGTTTATGCTACTGGGTCAATTAACAATGGGTTATTCATGTTGGACATGGAATGTTCAATACAACAGATTGATATTAAGAAAGCCAAGTATGCTGATGACAGCTGGGATCATTCTCCTATGAGGAGCTTGATACATGCAAAGCTTGTTTAATGGGTAAAATGACGAAGTCTCCTTTTTCCAACAAATGTCAAAGGGCTTCAGGTTTACTTGACCTCATTCACAGTGATGTGTGTGGGCCATTTAGTAAACATGCCAGAGGTGGCTATTCATACTTCATTACCTTTACTGATGATTTCAGTAGGTATGGTTATGTCTATCTAATGAGACATAAGAGTGAATCTTTTGATAAGTTCAAAGAGTTCAAAAATGAAGTACAAAATCAGCTAGGCCGAAATATCAAGGCACTTCGCTCAGATCGAGGTGGAGAATACTTGAGTCATGAGTTTACTGACTATCTGAAGGAGTGTGGGATTATCTCATAGCTCACTCCGCCAGGAACACCGCAATGGAATGGTGTGTCCGAGAGGAGAAATAGAACCTTACTGGATATGGTTCGTTCTATGATGAGTCAGGCTACTCTACCTTACGCCTTTTGGGGATTTGCACTGGAAACAGCTGCAAAGGTACTAAACCGAGTGCCATCCAAGGCCGTTTCAAAGACTCCATATGAGTTATGGTATGGGAAACAGCCGAGCTTGACATTTATTAAGATCTGGGGTTGCGAGGCTTATGTCAAAAAGCTCGCCTCTGGGAAACTAGAGAGCAGATCTGAGAAATGTATCTTTGTCGGTTACCCTAAGGAAACTAAGGGTTATTATTTCTACTATCCCAAAGAGAACAAAGTATTTGTTGCTCGGACGGCTATATTTCTTGAGAAGGAATTTCTTCTGCAAGAAGCCAGTGGGAGAGAAATAAAGCTGGATGAGAATCCAGAAGAAGGACAAAGTAGTCAAGCACAGTTGGATGAGCCTGAGCCAGTAGATCAGGTTACTGAACAACCTGAGGCTCAGATATCACGGGAACCGCGAAGATCGGGAAGGATCCGTCGACAGCCTGAGCGCTATGACGGAGTCTACATCATTGATGATGAACCCCTCACTTATGCGGATGCGGTCAGTGGACCGGAATCAGCGAGATGGCTTGAAGCTATGCGAGACGAGATGGACTCCATGTCAGATAACCAAGTTTGGGATTTGGTTGATCCGCCTCTGGGAGTAATCCCTATAGGCTGTAAGTGGATCTTCAAGAAGAAGATAGACATGGATGGTAACGTGGTTACCTATAAAGGCAGGCTAGTTGTGAAAGGTTTCAAACAAATCTACGGGATAGATTATGATGAAACTTTCTCTCCTGTAGCCATGTTCAAGTCTATTCGGATAATTCTCGCGATAGCGGCATATTATGATTATGAGATCTGGCAGATGGATGTGAAGACCGCTTTCCTTAATGGAAAATTAGAAGAGGATGTGTATATGACACAACCTGAAGGTTTCACTAATCCATCGGATCGTCATAAAATATGCAAATTAAAGAAGTCCATTTATGGACTTAAACAAGCATCAAGAAGCTGGAATATTCGTTTTGATGAATCAATCTGTGAATTTGGTTTCATCAAGAATGAAGATGACCCGTGTGTATATAAGAGGTTTAGTGGGAGCGTGATTACTTTCCTAGTCCTCTACGTCGATGATATCTTAATCATTGGAAATGATATTCCTGAACTACATGCGGTTAAAGCATGGTTAAGAAAATGTTTCCAGATGAAAGATTTAGGAGAAGCAGCCTATGTGTTAGGTGTGAAGATCTACAGAGATAGATCTAAGAGGCTTCTCGGGCTGTGCCAGAGTACTTACATCGATAAAGTCCTGGAGAGATTCCATTTAGAAAATTCTAAAAGAGGATATCTTCCAGTCAGACATGGTCTGAATCTTTCAAAGAGTCAGTGTCCACAAACACAGACTGAGAAAGATGAAATGGACAATACGCCTTATGCTTCGGCTATTGGGTCCATTATGTATGCGATGTTGTGTACTCGCCCAGACGTCGCTTACGGGTTAAGCGTGACCAGTCGATTCCAAAGTAATCCAGGGCAGGCACACTGGATTGCGGTCAAGAACATTTTGAAATATCTTCGGAGGACCAAAGATATGTTCTTGATATATGGAGGTCAGGAAGAACTCAGTATTGAAGGATATACTGACGCTTCGTTCCAATCTGACCAGGATGATTTCCTATCGCAATCAGGCTATGTTTTTAGCTTGAATGGAGGTGCAGTGGTGTGGAAAAGTTTCAAACAGTCAATTGTTGCTGATTCCACAACAGAAGCCGAGTATGTTGCAGCCTCAGAAGCATCTAAGGAGGCAGTGTGGATTCGTAAGTTCGTTCAGGAACTTGGGGTTATTCCTTCGAGTGCAGATCCATTGGTTATCTTCTGTGATAACACTGGAGCAATAGCACAAGCAAAGGAACCACGGTCGCACCAGATGTCCAAGCACATACAGAGAAGGTTTCACTTGATCCGAGAGATCATTGATCGTGGCGAGATCAAAGTCTGCAAGGTTCATACAGATGACAATCTGGCTGACCCGCTTACAAAGCCTCTGGCGCAGCAGAAGCATGAGAAGCACTCTAATAATATGGGTTTGAGATTTCTCAACCATTAGATTAAGTGCAAGTGGGAGATTATTGGGGTATGCCCTTAAGGCTAATGTTTGAGGCCTTGGGATTATATTAGTATCATGTATATAAACTCTGTGTTTATAAAGGCAATGGTTGTTATTCAGGTTGTTACATCATCTGCTGCAATATGTATACTTCTGAATAATGTCTCAATGCTGTTCAGCTTGGCTGACATGCAGTTTTGTCCTTAGTCGAGATATCTTGGTGAACATGAGACAGCCTTGATATGATTGAGACTAATATGTGTTCTAATCTTATAGGATGCTTCGAGCATGGAATAAGATGTAGACTCATGGGTACATTGGATGTACTGGACAGACCCTACTTAGGATATTCAATTGCTTGTCACAATGTGAATAATCCTTATATGCAAACAAGTGGCATATTTCCTCTGACTTGAGATCACTTCTGTTTCTAAATGATGATTGGCATTGTTTTGAGGTAGTTCAATATCATTTGAAACATAATGGTTATAGACTATCTTGGATAATGAACATGAGTCATGTTAGGGCACTAGTGATAGATATAGGATTGTCGTCTCCTTGATTGGAGTGTGATGTTCTATAGGGGCCCCCTGGATGAGATGATTGAGAAAGTGTATGGCCATACCCAGATGATTATGTTTCATCTGATCTAATCATTCTCATCATATTGGAATTACAGGCTTGACACGCTTGTCCAATAAGAACATCCAGTGGCAAAGGAAACACATATGTCAAGTGACTTGGGTTCACACTTGTGCTGTGGTTTGGGTGTAGTCTTGGAAGACTCTTTCCTTTATATCGGGAGATAGTGATGTGTTGCTAGATACCCCTCACTGATCGTGATAACGTGAGTTATCGTTACCGACATTTAAAGGAAACCCTTAGGGTCGCACAATTTGATGAAATGGCTTACTTATGTCAGATCGTGTGGACTTAATTGTTTTGGTTCAGTTTAATGGGATTTAAACTCTGATTGTAAGTGAGATCTGGTCTGATCATGTTTGATTGATTAGGGCTTGAGATCGGTAAGCTTCGATCGAGAGATTGGATGCTAGATCGGTGAGATCAAGAGCATCAAGAGATGAATGGTCAGATCTTAAGCCTTTTGGTTTAATGTGATCTGGATCAAGGCTTGGCTTAATTTGGTCCTTGAACCAAATGAAATGAACCGGCTCATCAAGTGAGCGCATGGTTCAAGGGTAGAGGAAGTTGCGATCGTTCACTTGGTGTGAACACATGATCGCATGTGGTGGCTTGCTATTTTTAGAAGCCATGATCTCAAAATGAGACCACGCCTCACGTTCGAATAGCTCTCTCCTATTCTCGCCTCTCGCCCCTTTTTGCTCACGACGACTCACTCTCTCGTGTGTGAAGGTTGACGACAAGAGGAGGACTCGACCAAGCAAAAGAGATCATCTCTTCTCCCTTCGCGTGATCAGGAGACCTTGGAGCCTTGCTAGCACAAGGATTGACAAGGAGTAGGCGATCACCCATCTTGTGTGCGCACGCTTTGGAGGAGAGCCGCATCGTTCTCTGCTTCCAAGTCGCCATCCAAGAAATGGCAATGGTATGATCCTTGTGTCAAATCTTTAAGTTAATCTATGTTCATACATGCAATCCTAGAAATCCTATGATTCCGCCCATGCAAGTTTTATTATATACGCATGTTTAGGGTTTCGCCCCCTTAGGGGAACCTTTCAAATTTTGAGATCAATCCTGCCTTCTTGATCATAATTTAGCAGAACCAATTTGGAGGAGATCCAATTAAAGATCTATATCAGCATTTACATCTTTTTATTGAATATTGTGATACTATTAAAATTTATGGAGCTTCTGATAATGCACTAAAACTAAGATTGTTTCCTTTTTCTCTTAGAGACCGCGCACGATATTGGCTACATTCTAGACTAGGTGGTGTTTTCACTACATGGGAACAACTGTCAAATACTTTCCTGATGAAGTACTTTCCACCAATTAAAACCATCCAATTGAGAAATCAAATAACAAGCGTTAAATAGAAGGATGGAGAATCATTCAACAAGGCATGGGAGCGATTCAATGATTTACAACGAAAGTGCCCTCAGCATAGCCTTGAAAATTGGGTTTTAATTCATACATTTTATTATGGTCTACTTTATAATACCCGTCTAATCATTGATGCTGCTGCAGGAGGAGCCCTCTGGGCAAGACCATTGAAGAAGCTTTCATCCTATTTGAAGAAATTTCCTTGAACCATAACCAATGGAACCCGGAAGAAGAACTGCTATATCATGATGGTAAGGATGAAAGCGAGGAATGCCAACTCCTAACTGAAGAGGTAAGTTCTCCTAGTATAAAATCTTTTCTTGATAAGTTTATGACAAATCAAAGTCTACTCATGCAAAATCAAAATAAAGAAATTGAAGATCTGAAGGAAATGATTAGTCGACATGCCTCTCAAGTGGAATTCTTAGCTATTCGCAATAAAACTTTAGAAGATCAAATGCCTGATGAATACTGCAATGCTATCTTGACTAGAAGTGGGAAACAATTAGGAGATCCTAAAAGGAAAGTTGCGAACAATGAAAAAGAGCTTGATGATAACCATGAAAGGAAACTAGAGTTAGGAAAATCTTCTTCACATGAGGAGTCCCATACTTGTTACAACCTCAAAAAGGTGATGAACCACGTGGTGATGAGCCATATGAGAGAAATAATCCTATACCTAATTTGCCTCCTCTTTACAAGCCACCTATACCCTTTCCTCAAAGGTTAATGCAAGAAAAGTTAGACAAACAATTTGGGAGATTTCTAGATGTTTTGAAAAAGCTTTACATTAACATTCCATTTACTGAAGCTTTATCTCAAATGCCCACATATGCTAAATTCCTGAAAGAAATACTATCTAATAAGAGAAAAATAGAGGACTATGGTACTGTGGCTTTAACCGAGGAATGTAGTGCTGTTATCCAAAACAAAACACCACCCAAATTGAAGGATCCTGGTAGTTTTTCTATCCCTTATTTTATTAGCAGTATGGCTTTTGACCGAGCCTTATGTGATTTGGGGGTTAGTGTGAGCCTAATGCCATTATCTGTCTGCAGGAGATTGGACATGGGAGAGCTCAAGCCGACTTCTATATCTTTGCAGCTCGCCGATCGCTCAGTGAAGTATCCAGTAGGTATTCTTGAGGATATTCCTATCCAAGTTGGTAAGTATTTTGTGCCTACTGATTCTGTAGTTCTTGAAATAGACGAAGATGCAAAAATTCCTATTATCCTTGGTAGACCATTCTTAGCCACTGTTGGAGCATTTATTGATGTAAAGAATGGTAAACTCACTCTAAATATTGGTGATAATAAAATTGAGTTTGACTTGAACAATTCACTAAAAAAACCTGCTTATGCTAGTTCTTGCTATAGCGTTCGTGCTATTGATTATGTGGTTTATGATTTTGGTTTCGATTCTTGTTCTACTTCTGATTCTTGTGAAAATTCGAATGCTGAAGTTGATGATTCTGACTTTGATGATGATTCTTGTAATGAAACTCGTGATATTGTAGACTGTGCCGCATTGGATGATGAAAAAGAAAAAATTCCAAAAGTTGAATTGAAAGCTTTACCTGATAACCTTAGATATGAATTTCTTGGTCCTAACTCCACTTACCCTGTGATTGTTGATGCACAACTAAATGAAAGGGAAACTGATATGCTCTTAAAGGAGCTGAAGGTTCATAGAAAGGTAATTGGGTATACCATTGATGACCTGAAAGGAATTAATCCTTTTTTTTGTATGCATAGGATCTTGATGGAAGAGGAACACAGGCCGCATGTAGATTTCCAAAGAAGACTGAACCCCTCCATGAAAGAAGTTGTAAATAAAGAGGTTATGAAATTACTTGATGCAGGTATTATCTATCCTATATCTGATAGCAAATGGGTAAGTCCTGTACATTGTGTACCAAAGAAAGGAGGGGTAACTATCATGAAAAACAAAGACAATGAATTGATTCCTGTTAGAACTATTACTAGTTGGCGTATGTGCATAGATTATAGAAAACTGAATGCTGCCACTAGAAAAGACCACTTCCTTTTACCTTTATTGATCAGATGGCTGAAAGATTGGCAAACCATTCTCACTTTTGCTTTTTAGATGGATATTCTGGTTTTTTTCAAATTCCTATACATCCTGATGATCAAGATAAAACCACTTTCACATGCCCGTATGGAACTTTTGCATATAGGAGAATGTCATTTGGCTTATGTAATGCCCCTGCTACATTTCAAAGATGCATGATGGCTATCTTTTGTGATTTTATTGAAGATTTTATGGATGTATTTATGGATGATTTCTTAGTATATGGTTACTCTTTTGATGTTTGTTTGGCTAATCTATCTCGGGTTTTACAGAGATGCGAAGAGACTAACCTTGTCTTGAATTGGGAAAAGTGTCACTTTATGGTTAGACAGGGAATAGTTTTGGGTCATCTTATTTCAGAGAGAGGGATTGAAGTGGACAAAGCCAAGATAGAAGTAATTGAGAAGTTGGCTTCACCCACCACTGTCAAGGAGATCAGGAGTTTTTTGGGACATGCAGGGTTTTACAGGAGATTCATCAGGGACTTCTCTAAACTTGCTAAACCCCTGACTGGTTTACTTTGTAAAGATGCCAAATTCTGCTTTGATGAGAAATGTTTGTTTGCTTTTTAGGAACTAAAGAAAGCCTTGACATCAGCACCCATCATGCAACCACCTGACTGGGAGTTACCTTTTGAGCTTACGTGTGATGCCAGTGACTTTGTAGTAGGAGCAGTTATAGGGCAAAGAAAGGAAAAGAAGCCTTATGTGATCTCTTATGCCAGTAAAACTTTAGACGAAACACAAAGGAATTACACCACTATTGAGAAAGAGTTGTTGGCTATAGTTTTTGCATTTGATAAATTCAGATCTTACTTGATAAATTCAAAAGTTGTAGTATATCTGATCATGCTGCAGTTAAATATTTGATACAGAAGAAAGACAGTAAGCCACGGTTGTTGAGATGGATTTTGCTTCTGCAAGAATTTGACCTAGAAATCAAAGATAAGAAAGGAACTAAGAACCTTGTTGTAGATCATCTTTCAAGAATAATGGTAGATACTGAAAAGAATGATGAGATCAATGATTCCTTCCCTGAAGAACAACTCTTAGCCATTGAATAACTCAAAGCCCCCTAGTATGCTGACATAGTGAATTATTTTGTTGCCGATATTTTTCCTCCTGATTTGAGCTACCAAAAAAGAAAAAGATTTTTGGTTGAAGTGAAACATTATTTTTGGGATGAGCCTTATGTGTTTAGAAGATGTGTAGATAGCATTTTTAGAAAATGTGTACCTGAAGAAGAAATTGCAGATATTTTACTTCAATTCCATGGATCCTCCTATGGTGGACATGCTGGTGCTGAAAAGACTGCTTTCAAAGTGTTACAATCAAGATTTTATTGGCCCACAATTTTCAAAGATGCTAAAAACTTTGTGTTATCTTGTGATATATGTCAAAAGACAGGGAACATTAACAGAAGACATGAGATGCCACTTTCCAATATTCTTGAAGTTGAGATATTTGAGGTTTGGGGGATTGACTTCATGGGACCTTTCCCATCTTCAGGAGGTTACAAGTACATTCTTGTAGCAGTTGATTATGTCTCAAAATGGGTTGAAGCCCTTGCTTCACCAACCAATGATTCGAGAGTTATTACTAAACTGTTTAAAAAAATTATCTTTCCACGATATGGGACACCACGAGTAGTGATCAGTGATGGAGGATCGCATTTCATAGAACACAAGTTTTCAGCCTTACTCAGGAAATATGGAGTAAATCATAGAGTTACAATACCTTATCACCCTCAAACAAGTGGACAGGTTGAAATATCAAATAGAGAGATCAAAGGAATTCTAGAAAAAACAGTATCATGCACTAGAAAAGACTGGGCATTCAAACTTGATGATGCATTATGGGCTTACATAACTGCAAAACACCCATAGGTATGTCTCCTTTTCAATTGGTCTATGGAAAATCATGCCACCTTCCTGTAGAGCTCGAGCATAAAGCATACTAGGCAATCAAGATGCTGAATTTCGATTTGAAGAACACGAGTGAAAAATGGAGATTGCAATTAAATGAGCTAGATGAGATCAGATTTCTGCATATGAAAATGCAAGAATTTACAAAGAAAGAACTAAAAGGTGGCATGATCGACATATTATCAGAAGAGATTTCCAACCAGGTGACTTTGTTCTTTTGTTCAATTCTAGATTGAGACTTTTTCTTGGAAAACTTAAGTCTCGATGGTTTGGGCCTTTTCATGTAAAAAAAAGCTTATCCTTACGGAGCCGTAGACGTATGGAGTGAAGAAACAGGAGAATTCAATGTTAATGGTCAGAGGCTGAAGTATTATTATCAAGAGGAGCGAATTGAAGAAAAAGAGAGTTTATATTTAGATGAACCACGATCAAATCCGAGTGCAAAACGGTCAAGCTAATGACCTTAAATTAGTGCTTCTTGGGAGGCAACCCGAGCTTTCTAACTTTATTTTTTACTTTCTTTTATTTACTTTTATCTAGGTTTTCTTTTCAGAACTAATTTTTAATCTTTGTAGGAAAACAAACTTTGGTGGAAGAAACCCAAAGGCGTGAGTGGGTAGAGTCTTGTGAGTATCTCTTTCCCCTTTTATCTTTTGTCTTTCATTTTCTACATCTTATTGATATTTCGTGTATTGAAGGGAAAGATACTTCTTCTGAATATCTGTGTCCGCCGTCACTACTACTCTGCTTTTCATACTTATCTTTTTGATCTTCGATGGGGTTGTATAATGATATTGATGATTCATCTTTGATATGGTTGTATTCACTTGATAATATTTTGATGACATGACATGTTGATATTTAATGATGATGAGTAAATATTGATATGAA
Source organism: Costus lasius (assembly GCA_027563935.2). Taxonomy (NCBI): domain Eukaryota; kingdom Viridiplantae; phylum Streptophyta; class Magnoliopsida; order Zingiberales; family Costaceae; genus Costus; species Costus lasius. Next base: position 67,854,059 of record CM050449.1, read on the forward strand.
TGGCCTTGATCTAACGTTTGAGATTATTGTATATGACATGGTTGATATTTGATGTTGACAAGTGAATTCAAAATTGAGATTAGAATTAAACCTATCATGTCAAATTTATTTCTCTTATACATATCTGCTTTTGAAAATTTTCATTGGTTGATAAGTGAGATTTTAGGGAGATATGTTGTTTGAAAATTTTAATTTGAAAGTGAAGCCATTTCTTTGAATAAAATTAGCATATGAGTATGAAATTTAGGATTGATGTCAATAGATGAATTTGAATAAGGTTTGTTTATTTTACTATTTGTTGGGAAGAAGGAGTCCAAAATCCACAAAAATAGTGAGAGACTCCCCTACTTGGCACTGTGTAAAATTGACAGTGGTACCAAAGGACACGAGTTGAAGTCTGAAAAGGGGAATGATGAGAGGAATCTATTCACATTAACTCCGCAGTCTTTAGTAAAATTCTTTCTACTAAAAAGACATGAGTTCTATAACATTGACTATGTGGTCAGTGTACTCTAACTTCGTCACCAGAAAAAAAGTGATAATCGAGTTAGAGAATGTGAATAGTACAAAAGAAATAAAAAGTATATATCTGTGTGGGTACATGCCTTCCAAAAAAAATAAAATAAAATAAAATAAAAATAAAAAATTAGAGTGGAAAAAGATTTTGGATACCTTATTCCTGTAGACAAAAGTATAATGAATTTAAACTGAAAATTGGATGAAGTCTTGAGATTGAAATTCTTTCTTTCATGCAAGTTGCAAAGTTTTATTTGATTAAATGGTGGATCTTAAGAATGAGAGGTAAAAGATGATATATCTGTTTAAAATTTTATGATGCAATTCATGAGAATTTTTCTTTAGTGATTATATGTTAGAAATTTATTTTCCATAAGAAAGTCTATGCCTATGACCAATTTTTGAATTTTCTTGGTTTTTGCTTGAGGACAAGCAAGGTTTGAGCCTTATGTGTTTGATGACACAGAAATTTATCGTAATTTCTATGCCATTTTGTTGATGGTTTTGTGTCATATTCATAAACTTTGCTTATTTTTATGCCCTTTTTATCAATATTTGCGGAATCTACACTCTTTTATATTTTTAATGATTTTCAGGCAAAAAGGCATATTTTTCAGTCGATTTCGAGCAATCCAAGTGCATAATTAAATTCACAACATCAAAAGGAGATCACACGTCAAATTTCAGAAGATTTGGAGCTTCAGAGGAAATTACGACACCCCCAATATATTCTTTACGGTACTGTAATTTGGAGGTTTTTTGGGCAGAGAATCTCATATGATTACGGCACTACCGTAAGCATCTTTACGGTGCCGTATTTTGGAGCGTTTTTGATCAGAGGATCGATGGAGATTATGGTACTACTGTAAGGAACTTTACGGTACCGTATTTCGGGTCGACTTTCAACCCAAAAGATTTAGACATTACGGCACTACCGTAAAAAATGTTACGGTACCATAATTCCAGAAGATTTCAAGCCGAGACCTCACTGTCTAGATTACGGCACTGCCGTAAAGACCATTACGGCCATAATTACGACGCTACTCGCGACTTTCCTAGTCAACTCCGAAGCCCGATTTTTGCGCGGTTGATTGCGGATGATCCAGGCACTTATATTTGAATCTGTAAGAAGGCGAAAAGGAGCCATCACCGAGACGAAGACAAGCACACCAAAAGCCCTAATTTTCGTTCACCACAGAGAGAGAAATCAGCTCACATGCCACCGCCCTAGGTTTCACCGCCGGGAAGCGTACAGTGCATCTCCAGCCGTGAAATTTGAGTGGAAGCTACGCATAGAGGGGGAGAAGGAGAACCTAAAGTTTCAACGTGAACGAAGATCAGACGGAGGAGAAATCACCAGAAAATCGAGCACCGCCGCTATTCACCCAGATTACGGCCGTACCGTAATTTTTACTCCTCCTCTGTTTTGATTTTCTTCATCATGAATCATTGTAATCTTCCCTCTATGATAGCTTAAACCTCTTTTGGGACATGGGGGAGTAATTCACTTGAGTTTTAATGACTAGATCACTATCTTTTCTATTATTTCATCTCGTTTAATCTTATCATGATAATTTTACTCATGTGATGTTTTGTTCTTAGACTCTCCTTAGATCTATATTATTATTTATGTTTTAGAATTTTCGCTATTGACTGAAAAGTAAATGCTTGAGAATTCGGAACCCTAGAATTGCAAGATAGGAACTTCTTTTAGGTTAGTTCTTGTTTGTTTGATTCTAGTAAGCTAACTGCCATGGTAATAATATAAATCTAGGATTGAGTCTAAGCTTTCAAACGTAGAGATCTTGTGCAAAAGCGAAGATCAGAACATTAGAGAACCTTGAGCAAAACTAGTGTTGAGATTCGGATGCACGAAAGTGATCCTTGAAATTCCACTATAGATTATCGACTTAGAACTCGGATGCACGAAAGTGATTCTTGAGTTCTCAGTTTGATGATTTACTTATCATTAGCATTGGGACGACTTTTGCGCGAAAGCGAAGATTTATCCCTGCATGGTTGTCTGCATGAAAGTGAGATAATCCTTTTATTCAAGTAAATTGCATCTTTGTCATGCTGAAATTAAACTGATGAAATCCCTATTCATGTCTAGTCATAAAAATTAAAGTGAATGAAACCCTAGTCCTAGCTTCTCTCTCTGATAATTCCGTTTCAGTGCTTTGGTCTTCGTTTGCTAGTTTGCACTCTTTCGATTTCAGAGATAGTGAAAAATTAATTATTCGGTACTCAGCAACATAGGTCCCTATGGATTCGATACTTTCTTTATTACTTCGAGTATCCGTACACTTTCGGACACAACACATATCCCAATCATCCAAGTTGACGAAGACTTTTTTCTTTTTGTCATTTTTTATAAAATCAAGTATTTTTGTTTTAATGTTTAATGAATCATATTGTTCAATTATTTTATTTCATAAGATAGATCTCTCAATCAAAGGTACCCTGATTTTTAGTGGCAATTAATAATGAATGCTTGCATTCATTGGAAGCCAAAACCCATTTAAACAAAAAAAACTTATTTTTATAAGATGAATTTGAAAAGGTCAAAATATATTAATCACATGACCAAAAATAACCCAACATTATGTGGACCATTCAACAAACAAGCCAGAGGTGGGTATGTCTACTTCATTCAGTAGATATAGTTATATCTATTTGATGAGACATAAGTCTAAATCCTTAGAGAAATTCATGGAGTTCAAGGCTGGAGTCAAAAACTAGCTTAATCGATCCATAAAGGCTCTTCAATCTGATCGAGGTGGAAAGTACTTGATCCATGAGTTTGCCAACTCTCTGAAAGAGTGTGGGATCATCTCACAGCTCACATCTTTGGGGACACCCTAGTGGAATGGAGTGTCTGAGAGGAGGAATCAGACTTTACTTGATATGGTCCAGTGCATGATGAGTCATGCAACTCTTCCTCCATATTTCTAGGATTTGCATTGTATACAACAACTAAGACATTGAATAATGTTCCATCAAATAGTATTCCTAAGACTCCACAAGAGTTGTGGACTGGGAGACGTTCAAAGCTAACATTTATTCAGATATGGGGATGTGTGGCTTATATCAAACATCAGAATTTTGGCAAACTTGAACCCAGATCTGATAAGTGTGTGTTTGTGGAGTTTCCTAAGAAAACTAAAGGATATTACTTCTTTAATCCCACAAAGAGCAAGATATTTATTGCTTGTATCGCTGTTTTTCTTGAGAAATATTTTCTCTTGAAAGAAGCCAGTGGGAAAAGTTTTGACTTGAACAAAGTCCAAGGTCAGCCATAAGACATAGAAGCTAAGATGGAATCAGAGCCACCTGCACAGGTTATAACCCAACCTGAGGCTCAGACATAGGCTCAACATAGATCTAAGAGAGTATGTCATGCACCTGAGAGGTATGGGTCGCTATCGACTCAACACAATGATGTATTCAATATTGAAGATGAACCCAATACCTATGAGGAAGCGGTTGCTAGACCAGACTCCGAGAGATGGCTGGAGGCCATGAGATCCGAGATGGATTCCATGTCTGCTTACCAAGTCTGAGACTTGGTTGAGCCTCCTAATGGTGTAAATGGGTTTTCAAGAAGAAGACAGACATGGATCACAATATAGTTACCTTAAAAGGTAGACTAGTAGCTAAAGGTTTTTGGCAAGTACATAGGGTGGACTATGACAAAACCTTCTCGCTAGTTGCCATGTTCAAATCCATTCAGATCATGCTTGATTTAGTTGCATTCTATAATATGAACTTTGGCAAAGGGATGTGAAGACAACTTTCCTTATTGGAAACCTATCAAAGGATGTGTTTATGGCACAGCCTAAAGGATTCATCTACCCTGTAAATGCTCATAAGGTATGCAAGCTAAAGAAATCCATTTATGCATTGAAGCAAACCTTCCGAAGTTGGAATATTCATTTTGACAATGCCATGAGAGATTATGGCTTTATCAAGAATGAAGATGATGCCTATGTGTATAAGAAATTCAGTGGGAGCCTGGTAACATTTTTGGTCCTGTATGTCGATAAAATATTGCTCACGCAGTGAAGACTTGGTTAGGGAAGTGTTTCAATACGAATGACTTAGGGGAGGCCGCCTATATTCTGGGCATGAGGATTTATAGGGAAAGATCCAAGAAGCTCCTACATAGGCTGGAAAGGTTTCGGTTAGGGGATTCCAAGAAAGGTTACCTTACCATGAGGCACGGTATCACTCTTTCCAAGAGCTAGTGTCCCTCTACATAGGCTAAGAAAGAGGACATGAGTTGAATCCCATATGCTTCTACAGTGGGATCGATCATGTATGCGATGTTATGTTCCTGACCAGATGTGGCCTATGCTGTAAACATAACTAGTCGATACTAGTCTAACCCAAGTGTCCAACATTGGACAGCTATGAAGAACAGCTTAAAGTATGTGCGGAAGACAAAAGACATATTCTTAGTCTATGGTAGACAAGATGCACTCAATGTCCAAGGATTTACTGATGCATCTTTCTTGTCAGACCCAGATGACTTTAGATCGCAGGCCGGCTATGTGTTCATACTGAATGGAGGTGTTGTTGGAAAAGCTTCAAGTAGTCCACTGTAGCAGACTCTATAATAGAAGTAGAGCATGTTGCGGCTTCTGAGGCAGCCAAAGAAGCAGTTTGGATTAGGAAATTCATTTCTAAACTTCAGGTGGTTCCTAGTGCTGAGGTTCCCATTAAGCTCTTTTGTGATAACAATGGGGGTGATTGCACAATCAAAGGAACCCAGGTCTCATCAAAGATCCAAGCACATACTCAAGCGCTTTCACTTGATCCGGGGAATCATCGACAAAGGTGATGTGATGATATGTAGAGTTGACATAGAGAACAATCTAGTAGACCCACTGACCAAGGCTATGCCGCAGCAGAAGCATGATGGTCAGACTAGAGACATGGGGTTGGGATTTCTCAACAACTAGGTCTTAGTGCAAGTAGGAGATTGTTAGTACATATGCCCTTGGACCTATTGTTGGTCCAAACATTTGTGCTACATTTACTTATTTCTGATATTTATATACCCTGGCATTGTCATTATCATGTTTCTTATACATCTGTGCATATGTACGTTTACATAATGATGTCCCTGGAGATCATATCTCAAATGGTATATTCCTAGTTGAGTACCATAGTGGATAGGGGACAGCTATTGTGCAAGTGAGATTAGTTTATGCGCTAGTGAAGCACGAGGTGCTAAACATAGGCATATGGGTATATCGAGGTAGATATACTGGTCCAACCCACCGTGAAGTTTTAACTTTATGTTACCAATTAATATTCACAGTGACAGAGGTGCATTGGTCCTTCAACTTGAGGGAGATTGTGTCTTTATATGGTAAGGGATGTGCTTTGACACAACCTAGTACCTCGCCATAGTAGGGGTGTTATAATGGTTGTATTGAGCATATCACAAGCCATATAAGAGATACATCTTGCCAATAGAGGATATGCCCCTATTTTAATTTGAGGCTTGACATCCTAGGCCCCCAGATGGATGCATGATTGGAAGTGTGTGGCCACACCCAAGCTAAGCCTGATTTAGTCATGACCATTTGATTGGAATAAATAAGTGTGACACAATTGTCCAATTTGGATGTCAGCCAGGCAATAGGACAAGAATGCACACGTACTTTGTTGCAGTTTAGGGGTTGTCGATGATGACATTCATTCTGATGACTTTGGTAACAGCGATGGACTGCTATGTGCCACTCACAGATTGTGATGATTAGGTCATCACTACCAATGTCAAAGGAACCAACAAGGTCACACACCTTGACACTCGAGATTCCATACTAATCAGATAGTCTGAGATTGAATCTCTGGATAATTCAGATCTATTTGGGAGTCTTATGCATCTCGGATGCATGCGTAGAGTTGGGAGAAGACATTATAGAGTTGGATGACACTTTGGGATCATTTGACCTCGATTCACATTTGGGTGATCGCATTTGACCTCAGTTGACTAGGTTTAGTCAACGAGTCAAGTGTCATAAATGTCGACGAATTTATTCGGAGACTTATCAATTGATATTAGCGAAATCATGAGGGGTCCATAGGTTAAGAGTGTAATTGAATATTTATTTTCAATTAATTCAGAATAACTTTATTATATTTATTCCTGACTTAAATAGTGGAACCCGCAACTCAAACTCTATAAAAGAGGGGACTAGAGGGCGCATACCTCATGCACTTCTCTTGAAGAACTCTAGCCGCTTAGGTCCCCTCTCTCCCCACTTAACCTTAGCCGCTTCCTCCTTCTTCCTCCTTGGCGTTGCCCACTAGTAGTTGTTGCCCCTCCCTTGAGTTGGCGATTAACTCCTCTACTAGGCGCAAGGTTGAAGAATAAAGGACAACATACTTCCTTGGTGCATCCTCTTGAGGTGTGGCGCTTGAAGGAAAGTTATACTTCTAGTTAGCACAATCCTCTTGAGGTGTTGGCGCAACTTGAAGAAAAGGCTTCACTTTGGTGCATCTTCATCAAGGTGGCACAATCAAGGTGAACTCCTAGTAGGTATGGATCTGTTCTCCCGAGGCTAGCACAGAGCGTGGAGAAAGAGGGATCTTAAGGAGTCCTTATGTGCACAAGTGTAGAGGACGAGCACTTGTGCGTCTCAACGTCGTCAACAACAACTCCAAAATTGCAAAGAACGGTACATTATCTATCACATACGGTAGTTCTTTCGTCAGTCCTTGTGTTGAATTAGTTAACTCGTTTCGGCCTTTCTCCCGCTACGTTTTGATTTTAAAATAGCCCAAGGTTTCCCAACAGTGATAACCTCATATCATCATAAGAAATGAGTGGCACATAGCAGTACATCATTGCTACTCAAGTCATCAGATAGATGTCATCATTGACAGCATGTACACTATTATTCTTTTGTCAAGCTAATATCCAGATTGGACAAGTGTGTCACACTTATTTAACCCAATCTAATGGTCATGACTAAATTAGGCTCTCACCTACGTATGGCCATACATCTTCAGTCATGCATCCGTATGTGGGGTGCCCAAGGATATCAAACTTCTACTTAAGGAAGGGGCAAATCCTATCTTGGTTCATTTAACCTCTCATATGGCTTATGATACACACAATGATAACTATTATGACTCCCTTGCTACGGCAGAGCGTTAGGTTGTATCAAGTGCGCCACTCACCGTATAGAGATATCAATCACTTCATGTCATGGATAAATGTACCTCTGTCACTATGAGATCAACTTGTGACACCAAGTTGAATCCTTATGGTGGGTCGGTCTAGTATATCTAACTTGATATACCCATATGCCTACGTTAGCAACGTATGCTCAACCAACGTCTCACATGCACCATTGCTGTCCCTTATCCACTATGGTACTTGACTGCCTGACTAGGGACAAACTTTGAGGCTAGATAAAATCTATCTCTAGAGACATTGCTTATGCAAATGTACATATGATGTAGATGTACCAAATGCATAACAACAACAATGCCAAGATATGCAAAATATCGCATACAAATGTAATACACATATCAGACCATCCATAGGTCCTAGGGCATAAACACCAATAATTTACCACTTGCATTACAACCTTACTATTGAGTAAATTCAAGATCATGTCCCTAGTATGACATACTACGCTCCTACTGTGCTAGAGCACTGGTCAATGGGCCTACCACGATTGTTTTAGTTTCAATATGATGTAGGGTGAGCATGTGATATGAGCTAGCATGAAAAGATGGATCTAAGGAAAACGAAAAGGATAAACTAACCAGGTTTCAAAATACTTGTTTTTGTATTTTATAGAGATAAAATAGAACCTACAACTACTTTAAACTAGGAATTAAAAAACTAGAAGGGATACTGACAGTGCGACCCTTTAGAGTAAAAGGGTCGTAATGTAGCGGTGTCCAGTAATTGGTTCAAACAGATTTACCAAACCGAACCGAACTGAACCAATCAGTTCGGTTCAGTTTCAAACTCAATCGGTTCGGCTTTCTAATGATAAAATTAAAATCAGTTCAGTTTCAGGTTGAATAGATTAAATTTCTATGAACCCGAACCGAACTGATTAATTTCCAATGTTCAATCCTCTCCAACATTCAAAACCTACTGCATTAATTGCACCCGAATCAACATAATCGTCTATCACTCAGGGAAGCATTAATTGCACCACAATCATAATCGTCTGTCACTTAGGGAAGATGTAATAATAAAATATCTTTTAATCTAACCAAATCTTTTGATTTACATTATTATGGAACCAAATCACAATCGTCTGCTTTAATTGCTCTAACTAAAGTATGTAATCTGTCTCAATTGCTATCCGTCTTCATTTCTACCGAGCCCCTTGAGCCATGGGACAAAAGTGACGCTTCAAGATCAACATCGCTCTCTCCCCCGCCATCATCCCCTCTGTCATTGCCATTGAAGCACTGCTAGAGATCGCATAAATGCTGGCAATAGCGCCGGATGCCATGGTGGGTGACGACGAACGCGAGGAGGAGCTCCTCCCGAGCCTCCACATCTCCCTCTTCTCTGAATCACCGAATCTTAACCTCTCCTACTCCGCCTTCTCACTCACTGTACCATTTCATCAACGCCGCCACTGCCACAATCCTAGGGTTCTGCCTCTCTACCCTCCCTCTCTGTTTTTGGTTTCTGCATTTTGTTATTTTGTTTTTGTATTTTTTTTAAACGCTTTTCCTTTGTTCGGGTCGGATTTGAATGAGATTGATCGATCAATACACAGCTAGAAGAGAATGATTTTTTAGTGTTTTTTTTAATTATTTATTGCCCTTCAATTGTTTTTGGATGACGTGGACTGAGAGTAGAATTATCGTAAGTTCGGTTTTAATTTATTTGAACCAAACCGAACCTGATTTTTTTGATTCGGTTAAAATCGGTTTTAAACACAGTCGCTTCAGTTTTCGATTTTAAAAAATTTGTAAAAAAAATTTGGTTGAGTCCAATCGGTTAGGTTCGGTTCAGGTTAAACCAATTAGATAACCGAACCGATTGGATTGACTTACCATAACGTCTTGTTCTTCACTAGTTCAACTAACCGATTGGATTGACTTACCATGACGTCTTGTTCTTCACTAGTTCAACTCTAATGGAAGGTGTAGATCGGTGGGCAATTACAAGCACTCTCTACCACCAAACCTAAACATACTTGGGTAAATATGGCTATTACAATGCAAAGATGGTAGTGGGGAGGTTAAGCCTCCAAATTCCGGTATAACATTATTTAACAACTAGAGAGAGAGTTAGATAGAATGATTATTTCGCCAAACCCATTAGGAGTGGAAATACTAAGAGATTCAATCATCCTTGTCTCCTTTGAATAAGCTCCAAAGACCTGTACACTAAAACAAAATAGCAGTGAGCCGATACGTGCACATAAACAAAGAAGCAGGAAACTGAGAAAGAATGTAAACAAAGGAGCGAAGCAGTTTTCTTGGAGATGATTTCCACGTGCGCTGCTATGCTTTGGTGCCTATTGCAGAGTAGGAGAGGGAGATATTGATGTCGCCTGGACTCAGAGAGGGGAAGGGCGAAGCATTCATCCACGCCATGCACCAGAAATGATTCGCGCCGTCACTAGTTTCCCTGGGAAATGGAAACAAGGGATTTGGACGAAGAACAGGGGGTTTCGCGATGAACGATCTCCATTTTTGAGCCTTCCGTGTGCGATGTCTGGCAGCATGGAAGGATCAGAAGCTTTATTCCCTGACGTTGGAGAAGGAGGATGTGTAGAGTTTTCCTTCGTCCGAACACCAGGAAGAGGTAAAGCATTAACTCGTCAACGTTGAGCACAGATACAAGGGACAGATAATTGACGTGCTGTTCTTCTTCGTTGATGCGATCTGTTGCATAAGGGTACAGCTTGCACTAAGGAGATAAGTAGACACGAGGGAGCAGAGTTAGAGGACAGAGAAGGGCTCAACCCTTAAGTGGAGATGGGAGTTACGAGAGGGTGAAGAAAGGATGCAGAAAAGAGGGGAAATTAGAAAAGGCACGGGCGATGCTGCTATTGTTGATGAGGGGCGCCGAGAGTTAGACTTATCCTTCATGAAGATGAGTCGATCATGTTGCTGATCTTCAAATCCTACACAAGAAAAAGAGAGCATGAGTAGATTAAGAAATCAGAATTTAAACATATGTCAAGAGATGAAAATCACGAGCCTTGATCTGTTTGTTCGAAGATGCGCCAACAGCTTGATGAAGATGATGATCTTTGCGCCACTTGTGGTAGAAGAAGAGTTATCTTGCTTGCACAAAGATGATGGAGAGCTTTAGTTGAGAGGTTAGAGAAGGGAACCTTAGCCCTTGAGAGGAGAAGAGGGGTGACACAAACACCCCAAAGAGGAAGGGAGAGGGGCGACACAAGCACCCAAAGTTTCTAGGAAACTAGTAGACAAATTTCATTATTCGAATCATCCCTAAATTACATGCGATTACAAGTTCTGAAGACTCTCATCAACGGTTACATGGAGGAAAAATAAGAAACAATATTGGGTCTTCAATGCCATGAGGTTGGCGCATGCTTTTCTTTCCAAATCATTTTTCTTTTTAAACAACACAACCTTTATTGATAGTAAACGTCCTACATCAGCATTAACTAGCTTGGCCAGCTCACTTGACCAATTTATAAACTAAGACATTAGATAGCATATTCTCTCTAGCATAAACAGCAAGCTAGTTTGTAGCTCTGTTCCACATCCTACTAACACCAGAAAATTCAAATCTATTGTTTGCCGACATAAATTGTATCTCCTGAAGCATTTCACGAATCTCAATTGGTGGATATGAGGATTTTCCGGTGATGAAATTGATTGCTTCTAAACTTTCTGACTCTATTATGATTTTCTCCTCTTTCCACTTTTGATTGGTATAGATATAGAACATTGCATTCCTGATCACCCTTAGCTGCGAGTGTAGTGCCAAGAGACTGTAGTGAAAAGTAGAAATAGCATAGAGGCTGTCTCCATTGCTATCTCTAACAATATAGCCAATATCTCCCTTCTTAGTTTTACTTTCCCAAGCCCCATCAATATTAATTTTGAGCTGATTTTCTGGAGGCATCTTCCATGTGCAACTTTCTCTATTCTCCATTTTGCTAGATTTATCCTTGGTTAGTTCCTCAAATATCATGGTGAATTCCATCATGGCCTCCTTGCTTGTCCAAGCTAGACTAATCATTTTCCCTTTGAAGCCCCTCGCATTTCTAGCCTTCCACACCTGCCAAAATGTTGTCAGGATTAGAGCTTGGGTTTTTAATGTAGCATCCTTACCTTTCTTTATCCATGTGTCCTGCCTCCATGCTTCCAGCTTTGGGTTGCATCCCTTCAAATATCTTGAGTGATGCTTCCAGAGTTCTATAGAGTTGTCACACTTATGAAAAAGGTGCTCCATAGTTTCAGTATCCTTGTTGCAAAGCATGCATATAGTGTTTCCTCTCATCCGCAACTTGTGGAGCCTCTCAAAAGTTGGGATCCTTCTATGAAGCATTTTCCAACCAAAATGTATTGATTTTTTGTGTAGTTGGCAACTTCCAAAGCAAACTCCAGCAGCAGTCATTCTCATCCTGTTCACAATCTTTCAACAATAATGTGTTATAAATGGATTTAGTAAGGGGAAGGCCATTTGTACCCTTTTTCTAAACCCATTTTACCTCGGCCTCTTCCCTCTAACTAAACATGTCATTAGAAGTGCTACCTCCCTCTTGGGAGATATAGGGGGCAATAATTTCCAAATCATGCAAAAGCTCTTTCTAGCTTTGAGTTGATTTGTTTATTCTCTTAGGAACTCCGGGTTGAATTCTACCATAATTAGCCATACAAACTCTAATCCACATTTTGTCCTTGTTGTTAAGATAGTCAAGGATTCTTTTGAAATTCATGGCCTGTTTGTGGATCTTAAAGTCCTTATTGTAAATGCCTCGTTTCCTAGGCTTAATGAGAGTATCCCAATTTATAAGATGTATGCCTTTTTTATCCTTATTATTAGACCAAATGAATCTTCTAATTTGAGCATTTAGCTTATTCAGATGGGTATCACTAAGGCCATTGAATATCATATTGTGGATAGTAATACAAGAGAGCACACTTATAGCCAAAGTTATCTTACCAGCTTGTGATAAGAACCTTCCATGCCAAGAATGAGTCTTTTCGTGGAATTTAGCAATGCATTCGTTAAAGATTTGAGTAGAAGTGTTCCTAGGGCTAATGATAGACCCTAAGTAAATGAAAGGAAAGTTGCCTTGGTCAAAACCTAGCTCTTGAACAATGTTAGCTTTAGTGCTGTCTGAAAAAATACTTAGGGAAATAAATCCAACTTTTTTCTTTACTAACATGCTGACCAGTAATCTCAGAATAAATCTTAAAAATTCTCTTCAAATTCATGCAAGTTTTTTTGTTAGCTCTAACACAAAGAATTATGTCATCAGCATACATTAAGTGAGAAACTTTGCACTTTCCTCTAATGTTATAAGGAGTGATTTTCTTATGGTCGATAGCACGGCCGTAAACGATTCTACGGTACCGTATTTCCCAGGGGATCCAGACCAGAGGACTCGTCCGATTTTACGGCACCATAGAGAAATATTTTACGGGCGGTAATTTTGACTTTTGGTGCACAAAATGAAAATACGGCACTGCCGTAAATTATTACACGGCCGTAATTTCTAGTCAAAATCGTGAGTTTTCCGCGGCTGAAACTTGTTCGGGCCATAACTTTTGATCCGGAGCTCCAAATTGGAATCTGAAAGTTGCCACCGCTTCGTATTTAAGAGGTGAAGACACACGCACCAATAGAAAAAACTTTTATCAAGTATCGAGGGAGCAATCGCCAGAGAGGCAGCTAGGGTTTGGCCTCACGCCGAGAGGCATAGCGGGCACCTCAGGCCTTGATTTTCACGCAGAAGCTTTGCCTGGAGGGGAAGACAACATCCCAGAAGTTTCAGAGTAAAAGGAGTTCAATCGGAGGAGGAATCGACGAAATTAGTGGTGATAGCACTATTCATCGAGTTCTGCTTGCAAAATACGGCTGTGAAATATTTCACAGCCGTGCTGTATTTTCTAAAACCTCTTTTCTAGTTGATTTTTGATCTTCTGAATTTATGAATTATTGTATTTACTTCTCCATGCAAGTTTAGACATATTTTGGGACATGGGGTGTAATCCCCTTTATTTTTAATGATTAGATAATTCTTCTTTTTCACCATGATAATCTTCGTTGTGATAATTCTACTTTTGTGATGAATTGTCTTTAACTTTCCATAGATCTATGTTATTATCCATGTTCTAGAGTTTTCGCAATGAGACTGAAAGGTGATTTGCTTGAGAACTTGGAACCCTAGAATTGCATGTTAGGATCCCTTCCTTAGGTTAGATCTAATTTGATCTGCCCTAGTAGATTAATTACCATGTTTAATAATATTGATCTAGGAGTGAGTTATTATGTCAAACGTGGAGATCTTGCACGAAAGTGAGGATCGAAACATTGGAAAACCCTAGGTAGAACCTGTGTTGAGACTCGGATGCACGAAAGTAATCTTTGAGGTTCCACTTGTGATGATCAACTTAGAATTCGGATGGACGAAAGTGATCCTTGAGTTCTTTGTTGATGGTTTACTTATCTGCAGCATTAGGATAGATCTTGCGCAAATGCGAGGATTGGTCCCTGCGTGATTGTCTGCACGAAAGTGAGATAATCCTTTTATGAAGTAAATTAGGTCTTTATCATAGCAAGATTTGATTGACGAACCTTTTATTTACATCTTATCATTGAAAACAAGGAGGATGAAACCCTAGTCCCATGTTTATCTCTTTGATTATCCTTCGTGTTAACTATACTGCTTACTTTCATCTTATTTGGTTTACTTAGCTAGCGAGAAAACAATTATTTAGTAATTAACAATAAGGTCTATGTGGATCGATATTTTTATTACTTCGATAATTCTGTGCATTTGCGGAATCCTATCAAGTTTTTGGCGCCGTTGCCAGGGATTAGTCCAAAGTATACGCATGCCGAACTTGTAGTGTTACCTTACGGTACACCAAGTTTTTGGCACCATTGCCGGGGACCTTAGTTTTGTTAATATCAAAATAGTTGTTAGTATTGCTAGACTAAGTTTTATTTATTTTTAGTTTTAACTTTTTTTTCTATTTTTGCAGGTTTTGGATTTTCACAATTGTGACAAAGCTGTGATATATCTAAAAATTTGTGAATTTGCTTGTGTTTTAGATTTTCTATTTTTTTATATATTCTGAAAAAAAAAATTTTGACTGATTGGTGTTGGATTATCTCTCTGTTTTTGATAGATCTGAAAATATGTCTTTTCATCACAATTCATGGGCATTTCAAAGAAGTAAGGTATACATGCCACAAGGTGAGCATAAAGATTATTCACAGCTTACTCTTGCATAAATAAGGAAATTACACTCTCTTCCTCTTATTTATTGTAAAATTTGTAAAGGTAATGATCATTATTTTGATGAATGTCAATTTAGAAAACATGGAAATCCCAATTTACCATGTTTTCAAGATGATCAATATTATTCTAGTTGGAAAAATCAAGCTTCTTTTTATGATGATTGCTCTGATCATATTTCTGTGCCATGCTTTGATGATACTGAAAAATCTAGCTTAGAGATTATGTTTGAAAAATTTATGACTAATCAAAACCAACTCATGACAAATAGAAATAAAAAATTTGAAGATCTTAAGGGGATGATTAATCAACTTGCTTCTCGTATAGAATCTTTGACTACTAATACTAAATTGCTAGAAACCCAGATTGCACAACAAGCATGTTTATTTAAGTTTGAAACTGAAGAACTTGATTTAGAAAAATCCCCCTCTGATTATAATTGTTTTGAGATTGAGCCTTATGTGAATATTCATGAATCTCACTCTAATTTTGATTGCTGTGAAATTGATTCATCTGATAATTTATTTGAGGAAAAGGTTGAGAAAATTGAAATTGAAAAACCTTCTTTTGATGATAATTCTGATTTTGATGAAAACTTATTTATGGTTAAATCTGATGAGCATGATGAAGGTTCAAAAATTATAGACATTGATGAACCCCACTGTGATTTTGGTGATATTTTTGAAATTAATGATAAATCTCTTGTGGTCAACTTTGATTCTATTAATTCTTTTTCATATGATTCTAATTTTGACTCTTCTGATGATGAATTATTTGTGGGGAAGCATGAAGAAATTAATTTTGAAGAGTCTCATCTTGATTTTGATAATGATTTTGATATTGATAAACTATTTGATTGTGAGCATGAGGAACCTGAAGATGATTTGAAAATTACAAATACTGATGAATCTCACTCTGATGTTTTGCCCATATCTTTTGTTGAATCTTTTGATGAATTTGAAAAATTATGCTTTATTGAGGAATCTAATGAATGACATAAAACTTATTATGATGATCCAATGCTTGATTATTTTGATGGAAGTCCTACTTTTATTGCAATTGAAAAGATAAAGTTGAAGAAACGACTTATGATTTTGCTTACTGACAAACATAGGAAGATCATTGAAAATTTTGATTTTAATTTCTGCATAATTATGAAAGCCACATCAATTGTGATTTATATGAAATTCTGGATATTTAGATTTGTGGCTAAGCTTTTTGGACAAAGAAAATGCAGAAAATTGTTTGCTCTTTACTTTGGAACTGATTCACCTGCTTCACTATGATTTTTGATTTTTGGTCAAGCTATGGACCTAAAATTAGCATTTCTTCGAAGGCAGCCCAAGCACTTTTACCTTAGTTTAGTTGCTTTTGTTTTAGTTTATTTTTAGAATTAATTTTTCTTTTTATTTTGTAGGGAAAATAAAATTTTGTGCAAAATACGGCACTGCCGTAATCTGCTTTACGATACTGTATTTTTGATCCGATTTCCGCCCGAGAGTTTTGCATTTTTTACGGCACTATCGCAATAGTTTTCACGGTACCGTATTTTTGAGTCATTTTTAACCCTAGAGTTCTTTGTAAAGTACGGCACTGCCGTAAGGGATAACACCGTACCGTATTTTAAAGCTATAGTCTGCTTATTTGAGTAGGTATTTTCTCGCTGCAATTTTAAGAAACTAGGTTGAGAAAAATTTTGATCTCTGGCACAAAATGGAAGTACTCATCTTTGTCTATCATCTGGATATTTTTGCTGAATTTTAAAGTCCATGGATCTTTCTAAAACACCTAGCAACTTTTCGATTCTAATTTATTTCTGTAGCAGTTTTTTCTGATTGTTCTAACTAGCACTTTTGCTGCCACTTTTTAAGATGTTTCAGTGACTTGAAACCCAGATTTTTCACTTGGAATTGAAAGAACATGTGTCATTCTATATTGTGGAATAGTTATTTTCATGAAAATATTTTCTGATCATTCTAGGACCATGGTAACTTTTCGAATTTGATTAACTTTTGTGTAGTTTTTGCAGTTTTGTAATCTAAGTAGCCCTCTTTCTATTGATACCCTAAATTCCTAATGGATTTTGATCCCTTGATTTTTATACACCTGGAAAGAACGAGTTTTATTGTTTTACATGGTTTTGACCATTTTCCATTTGGATCATTAAATTTAATTCTAGGGTATGACTACTTTTCATAAAAAATTCAAAAACTACACAGTTTGCTTTCTACCAGTTATTGCTTATTTTGCATCCAGAATCAGAAATCTTCAAGAGCAACTGTCTTCCACCTCTAAACCACCACTGCATCTGCCTCTGACATCACTGTATCCAGCCGTCGACACTGGATTATACCATCTGCAGATTCTTACTTCTTTTGCTGCCTCTTATTCCATTTATTTTATTTATGCAGTAGAATATTCATTAGTGACTGATTTTCTATTTTTGCAGAGCTATCTCTCACACCCACCAGCCGACGATCTCACGTCCAGGACTGTGATCTCTAGCAGGCCACTAGAGATTACTCATTCTACTGTCGGCTTCATCATCATTGACAGCAGCTTTTCAGCTAGCTTCTGTTCACCCTCTGCTTCTTGCCTGCTTGACTCTTTCCACCGGCATCCTCTTCAGACCTCTGGCTACATCTCTGATTCTCCCTTGAGAAAATTAATTTTATCATTATTATTTTTTAAGACTGTTTTTGATCTGAGCCTTATGTGAGCCTTATGTAGCTTAAATTTTGCAGAAAATTTTTGAAAGGCATATCTTTGGACCCAGCTGCATTGGCCTGACAATGATTGAGCATGATCTATATAGTTTTGTGAGTATCACTCTGCAATGTACTGAGCCTTAATTGTAGAATTTGCCACCATGGTTTGCATAAAGCTCTACCAGCATACAACACTATCATAAGGCAAAACACAAATCCTGATTGTGAACGATAGCCAATAGACTGGAGTGAAGAATCAATAAACCCATGTACACATAGTTCTTCTAGTCTACCACAAACTAGACGCCAATCCTTTGTACTTCTCAAGTATTTAAGCATTGCTTTCACAGCTATCCAGTGTTGAACACTAGGATCTGATTGAACTTACTGGTGTTGGGTCCCCTTCTAGGGGGAGCGCAAGCGGATAAAACCCCTTTCAAGAGGGGGGGCCGAAAACCCTATGTAAGGGTGGCGCAGAATTCATTCTTGCATGAAGATGCTAGGGTTTCACAAATCGCATGTAATATGTTTTCATGATCAACTTCAAGCGATTGAATGGAACAAGAGGGAGTTCATACCATAGCCATCGGATTGGATGGTGCCTTGGAATCAAGAGAACAAAAGAGGCCTCCTCCTTGTCGTCACACACAAGATGATCAAGGACTACTCTTTGAGATCCTTGTGCTAGCAAAGAGCTTCAAAGGTGCTTGTCGCGTGAGGATGATGAGAGATCAATCTCTTGCCGAGAGCTCCACACGTCTTTTTCTTTTTCACACCGTTTCGATATGATCAAAGCCAAGCGAAGTGAAGTCACACATTCAACGGCTTGGCGTTTAGGCGTTATGAAGAGAGGCTTTGATCACATTCCTTAATTGGAAGTATGCGCTCATCAACAACCAAAACGCTAACACCATTCGAACGAAGCGTTCACATAAGTGAACCGGTTCGAATTTGGTTCACTTTGGTTCAATCAATCTGGTCCAAAGACCACATGAAACCAGCCCAAGCCATGGTCTAGATCTCTCTGAACCAAATGGTTCAAGATCTAACCGTTGATCTCCTGATGCTTCTGATCTCACCGATCTAGCATCACTTCTCTCGATCGAAGCTTACCGATCTCAAGCCCTAATCAATCAAACATGATCAGACCAGATCTCACTTACAATCAGAGATTATATCCCTTTAAACTGAACCCAAACAATTCAGTCCACACGATCTGACTTAAGTAAGCCATATCATCAACTTGTGTGACCCTAAGGGTTTCCTTTAAATGTCGGTAACGACAACTTACGTTATCACGACCAGTGAGGGGTATCTAGCAACACATCACTGTCTCCCGATATAGAGGAAAGAGTCTTCCAAGACTACACCCAAAACACAGCACAAGTGTGAATCCATTTCACAAGGCTTACATGATTCCTTTGCCACTGGATGTTCTTATTGGACAAGCATGTCAAGCTTGTAGCTCCAATATGATGAGCATGATCAGATCAGATGAACATAGTCATCTGGGTATGGCCATACACTATCTCAACCATCTCATACAGGGGGGCCCTTTAGAACATCACACTCCTTGAACAAGGAGACGGCAATCCTTTATCTATCACTAGTGTTCTAACCTGACTCATGATCATTATCTAAGATAGTTTATAATCATTATGTTTCAAATGATATTGAACTACCTCAAAACAATGACAATCATCATTTAGAAACACAAGTGATCTCAAGTCAAAGGACATGTGCCACTTAGTGCAAACAAGGATCATTCATATTGTGACAAGCAATTGAATATCCTAGTAGGGTCTGTCCAGTACATCCAATGTACCCATGAGTCTACATCTTATTCCATGCTCGAAGCATCCTATAAAATTAGAACTCATATTAGTCTCAATCATATCAGGGCTGTCTCAAGTTCACCAAGATATCTCGACTAAGGACATAACAGCATGTCAGCCTAGCTGAACAGCTTTGAGACATTAATCAGAAGTACACTTATTACAGCAGACAAGGTAGCAATCTGAATAATAACCATGCCTTTATAAACATAAGAGTTTATTACATGATACTTATACAATCCCAAGGCCTCAAACATTAGCCTTAAGGGCATACCCCAACAACTGGCTATGCTCCAAGCATACGCCACATCTGGTCTTGTGCATGTTGCACAAAATATGATCTATCCTATACCCAATGTATTAGGATTATTCACTCATGTTGTCTCTCTCCTACTGTGTCGAAGGACATAGTTCCTTTGAGAGAGTCAGACCATGTCTCCCCGGAAGCTATCAACTCTTGGCATTATCCAATATGATCTTTTCCGGATATAGCTGGATGTAAGTAGAGTGACTAAGGGCAACGACTTTCTTGGATCTCTGTCTATAGATCATTATGCCTAGGAAATAGGCTGCATTCCCTATATCATTTGATGGGGGTAGATACCACGAGCCACGAAGGTACACATGGAGCATACGACTACCCTAGATGAAGGCTCGGAAGTTCGTGAATAAGCTAGCAAGCTCAATCCTAAAAGCTAGTTCAATAATTGGAAGAGCATTACTACAACCAATCAATAAACTAAAGACACACAAGCTCGAGAAGTTGCCTGCATCCACGCCAACCTATGAAGCTGCATATTGGGCCCAAATAAGAAACTCTTCAAGGCCAAATCAAGTCCATATTCCAAGCCCAACCTCAACGCTGCCAACCCACATTTGCAGCCAACGCTCGTCTTCAGCGATGCAAAAAAGGAAGTTCTCCAACGTCTCCTTGCTGCCAACATTCATCTTCAACCAAAATGGAAGCTTCAATGTCTACACCAGCTCCTCACGTGGAAGCCTCAACAAAAATGGAAATCGCAACATTCCCATGCAACAACGTCTATCCCAATCTTCTTCTATATGTATCACAATGATCATTGTAATCGATAGCAGATTTGAATCAAATGAAGTAGTTTTTTTAGTGTCTTCCAATGGAATCAGATGTTTCCTATCCCTTTCCCCTCTGAGGTGCTTGTGTCACCTAGCTTTCCGCTCTTCTCCTCTTCTCCTTCTAACTTTCCTACTCCGCTCCAATCTCGCGCAAGCTTCAGCCAACTTCTAAATTTCTAAAACTTTGTGAGCATGCCGCCGACGATCCGCCAGTCTGATCCTCACGAGTTTTCGATCATCACTCATCCTCTCCAAGACGAAGCCATAGCCGCCGGTATCTGTCCATCCGCCACCCTGATCGCCAGAATCGAAACAGCCGACCACATCCCCCGTTTCCGCCCTTCTTACGCCCTAGTTCTGCCCTTTGATGTCGTCCGTCTCTGACAGTCAACCACTCAACCTCAAACTCTGGCCATGCCTTCTCCTACATCACAAGAATCCCCAGTTGTAGCAGGTTTGGATTTGGTCCATCACCGGACGTCCGGCGACGCCCCCTGTTCTGCCCGCGCGCTTCCCCTGTTCTGCTGAACAGCGCGTCTCCGTCTTTCGACGCCATCCTCCTCCGACCAACCACTGTCCATCTCAAAACTCCGGCCACCCCTCCAACACCTTCACAAGGACTTCCAGTTGTAGCAGGTCCGGCGATCGTGCACCATCGGACGAGCGCCGACGATCCCAGCCTTCTTGCGCAACTTCCCCTGTTTTTGAATCCATCTGCATGCTGCATTTTGTTTTAGTCAAAATAATAATCTGACTAAGCCTTTTCTTGTAGATATCTTAAGCAATCGGCACAACAAAAGTCTTCATCTTTGGCACAACCAGAAAGAACTAGTTTAGTTCTTCCTCTCAAAATAGTCGGTTCCATTGAAGGCTTGGCATATCAACTTGGGAAGTATAGCAAAATGTCATGACTGATAAGATTCTGCACTGCTCTTTATTTGGATAATCTGACTAGCCATATTATTGCAAACATTATAAATTGTTGACCACTCTTCCTCATCTATTGTTTATAAGAACGTGTGCTGTTCTTCATTGTGGTTTAATCAGTTTGAAATTTTGATAATTGGATCCTTCTGCAATGCATAGCTACATTTCGTAACTGATTAATCTTTCTTGCCTGGATTTTTTGCCGTTATGAACATTGATTTATATCATTTTCTGGTTTGCACAACACGTGTCTCCACCCCACATCAGTTTGGTATCAGAGCAGTTTGTGGGCAACTCTTGTCTGCCCATACGATCCTTGCTTTGCTTTTTGCATTAAAAAGAAAAAAAAGAAAAAAAAATGTTAGTTTTCATGTTTGTTGCTTTCATTGCTTTTGCATGTTAGTTAAGTTATTTGCTCTTTATTGATTAAAAAAAAATCATTCTTAGTTTTTTTTGCTTTTCATGCTTGTTGTTTTGTTTGCATGCTCTCATGTTTAGTTGTTTTTGCTAATTTATTTTGCTAGAGGAAAAAAAATTTGCAACAAAAATTCTACTGCCTGCTTCAAGAACTTTGTTCCTGTTGCTTATATTCTATTTGCTCCAAATTGTATCTGAACTTCTGATTTTGCAGTGCCAACATAATCTAAATATTTCAACCTGCTTGCTGCACTTAATCTCTGTCAAACTGCAGCTTGGATAACACTAGCATATTTCGGTTTACAACACCCATAAGTGCATCTATTGATGGATTGATTATAACTATAAATTATGCACTTGAATGCTGAATTTTCCAACCTGTTTCTGTTCTTAATCAAATTGCAATCTTCAACGAGCATACTTTCTGCACATCCATATGCTGAAATTGATTTGAATTGACGCTGACATACTATTTTCTACCTGCTGAAGTAGTATTCCTGCATTGCACTTCAACAATAGTTATTCAGCTTATTAAGTTTCTTTTGTCATCATGCGCTATTTTAACGCAAGTGAATTAATTTTTCACTAGAAAGCTTACAAAAGAATCACCCTTAGACTTGAAAGTTTTACTACCATTGTTTGGTGTAATAAACATAAGGGTAGAACAGTGTTAGACCATACAGTTAGTTTTAATGCTATATCTGCTAGGGCTATTGATAATTTTGGTCTCATCTTAGAAAAACACAGAAACCCATATACCATATTCTGGGAAGAATATAGAGTTACCACCTTAGTTAACTTTCAATGTCTCGTCCCTATTCAACTGCATGGTATGAAATTCTGAAGGACCCCTTTCAAGAGGGGTGGCGAAACCCTAAACATGCGCATATGGAAGCTTTTTGCATGGGCGGAAATAGGGCTTCAAGAATCGCATGCATCATATATGATCAACTTGAAGTTGCATATATTTTAAATCGAATCATACCATAGCCATGAGGAAGATGGCAACTTGGAAGTAGAGAACAAAATTGATCTCCTCCAAAAGGCGCGCACACAAGAAGAAGTTGGCTTTCTCCTTGTCGTCCTTTGTGCTAGCAAAGGGCTTCAAGAGTCCTAATCGCTTGAAGGAGAATCCTTGGATGTCTTCTTGGCTTGCCGAATACCTCCACTTCACTCTCGGCGATGAGACACACTCAAGAGCTCTCCTTCGCCCAAGAGAGAAGCATTGAAGCAAAGGCGTTTTCTTGGCTTATGGCGTTGAGGCGTTGAGGCTTCCAAATATGGTAAGCCTTCACTCTCGCGCGTTCACGCTTAGTGAACTAATCATAACGCCTAATAACTTGAACCATGCGTTCACACTCTTGAACCGGTTCAATTGACTTTGGTTCAACGACCAAATCAAACCAAGACCAAACCAAGACATGCCATGGTCTAAATCTAATATGAACCAAGAAGGTTCAAGATCTAACCATTCATATCCAGATGCACTTGATCTCACCGATCTAGCATCAATACTCTCGATCGAAGCTTACCGATCTAAAGCTCTAATCAATCAAACATGATCAGACCAGATCTCACTTACAATCAGAGTCTAAACTCCTTTTGACTGAACCAAAACAATTCAGTCCACACGATCTGACATAAGAAAGCCATATCATCAAATTGTGCGACCCTTAGGGTTTCCTTTAAATGTCGGTAACGATAACTCACGTTATCACGATCAGTGAGGGGTATCTAGCAACACATCACTGTCTCCCGATATAAAGAAAAGAGTCTTCCAAGACTACACCCAAACCATAGCACAAGTGTGAATCAACTTCACAAGGCATGCAGGTATCCTTTGCCACTGGATGTTCTTATTGGACAAGCAGGTCAAGCTTGTAACTCCAATATGATGAGCATGATTAGATCAGATGAACATAGTCACCTGGGTATGGCCATACACTTTCTCAATCATCTCATCTAGGGGGCCCCTATAGAACATCAAACTCCTTCAACAAGGAGACGGCAATCCTATATCTATCACTAGTGTCCCCAACCTGACTCATGATCATTATCCAAGATAGTCTATAACCATTATGTTTCAAATGATATCGAACTACCTCAAGACAATGACAATCATCATTTAGAAACATAAGTGATCTCAAGTCAGAGGACATGTGCCACTTGATGCAAACAAGGATTATTCACATTGTGACAAGCAATTGAATATCCTAGTAGGGTCTGTCCAGTACATCCAATGTACCCATGAGTCTACATCTTATTCCATGCTCGAAGCATCCTATAAGATTAGAACACATATTAGTCTCAATCATATCAAGGCTGTCTCATGTTCACCAAGATATCTCGACTAAGGACAATACAGCATGTCAGCCTAGCTGAACAGCATTGAGACATTATTCAGAAGTACACTTATTGCAGCAGACAATGTAACAAACTGAATAACAACCATTGCCTTTATAAACATAAAAGTTTATATACATGATACTGATACAATCCCAAGGCCTCAAACATTAGCCTTAAGGGCATACCCCAACAATCTCCCACTTGCACTTAATCTAATGGTTGAGAAATCTCAAACCCATATTATTACAGTGCTTCTCATGCTTCTGCTACGCCAGAGGATTGGTAAGCGGGTCAGCCAGATTGTCATCTGTATGAACCTTGCAGATTTTGATCTCGCCTCGATCAATGATCTCCCGGATCAAGTGAAACCGTCTCTGTATGTGCTTGGACTTCTGGTGCGACCGTGGTTCCTTTGCTTGTGCGATTGCTCCAGTGTTATCACAAAAGATAACCAAAGGATCTGCACTCGAAGGAACAACACCAAGTTCCTTAATGAACTTACGAATCCACACTGCCTCCTTGGATGCTTCCGAGGCTGCAACATACTCGGCTTCTGTTGTGGAATCAGCAACAGTTGACTGTTTGAAACTTTTCCACACCACTGCTCCTCCATTCAAGCTAAAAACATAGCCTGATTGCGATCGAAAATCATCCTGGTCCGACTGGAACGAAGCGTCAGTATATCCTTCTATACTGAGTTCTTCCTGACCACCATATATCAAGAACATATCTTTGGTCCTCCGCAGATATTTTAAAATGTTCTTGACTGCAATCCAGTGTGCCTGACCTGGATTACTTTGGAATCGACTGGTGACGCTTAACCCGTAAGCGACGTCTGGGCGAGTACACAACATCGCTTACATTATGGACCCAATAGCCGAAGCATAAGGCGTATTGTCCATTTCATCTTTCTCAGTCTGTGTTTGTGGACACTGACTCTTCGAAAGATTCAGACCATGTCTGACTGGAAGATATCCTCTTTTAGAATTCTCTAAATGAAATCTCTCCAGGACTTTATCGATGTAAGTACTCTGGCACAGCCCGAGAAGCCTCTTAGATCTATTCCTGTAGATCTTCACACCTAACACATAGGCTGCTTCTCCTAAATCTTTCATCTGAAAACATTTTCCTAACCATGCTTTAACAGCATGCAGTTCAGGAATATCGTTTCCAATGATTAAGATATCATCGACGTAAGGACTAGGAAAGTAATCACGCTCCCACTAAACCTCTTATAAACACACGGGTCATCTTCGTTCTTGATGAAACCAAATTCACTGATTGATTCATCAAAACGAATATTCCAGCTTCTCGATGCTTGTTTCAGTCCATAAATGGACTTCTTTAACTTGCATATTTTATGACGATCTGATGGATTAGTGAAACCTTCAGGTTGTGTCATATACACATCCTCATCCAGTTTTCCATTAAGCAAAGCCGTCTTCACATCCATCTGCCAGATCTCATAATCGTAATATGCAGCTATCGCGAAAAGAATCCGAATAGACTTAAACATGGCTACAGGAGAGAAAGTTTCATCATAATCTATCCCGTAGATTTGTTTGAAACCTTTCGCTACTAGCCTGCCTTTATAGGTAACCACGTTACCATCCATGTCAATCTTCTTTTTGAAGATCCATTTACAGCCTATAGGGATTACTCCCAGAGGCGGATCAACCAAATCCCAGACTTGGTTATCTGACATGGAGTCCATCTCGGCTCGCATAGCTTCAAGCCATCTAGCTGACTCCGGTCCACTGACCGCATCCGCATAAGTGAGGGGTTCATCATTTTCAATGATGTAGACTCCGTCATAGCGCTCAGGCTGTCGACGGATCCTTCCCGATCTACGCGGTTCCCGTGATATCTGAGCCTCAGGTTGTTCAGTAACCTGTTCTACCGGCTCAGGCTCATCCAACTGTGCTTGAGCACTTTGTCCTTCCTCTAGATTCTCATCCAGCTTTATTTCTCTCCCACTGGCCTCTTGCAGAAGATACTCCTTCTCAAGAAATATGGCCGTCCGAGCAACAAATACTTTGTTCTCTTTGGGATCGTAGAAATAATAACCCTTAGTTTCCTTAGGGTA
Organism: Costus lasius; assembly: GCA_027563935.2. Classification (NCBI taxonomy): domain Eukaryota; kingdom Viridiplantae; phylum Streptophyta; class Magnoliopsida; order Zingiberales; family Costaceae; genus Costus; species Costus lasius. The sequence goes on from CM050449.1 coordinate 67,880,442, forward strand.
ACCGACAAAGATGCATTTTTCAGATCTGCTCTCCAGTTTCCCAGAGGCGAGCTTTTTGACATAAGCCTCGCAACCCCAGATCTTAATAAATGTCAAGCTAGGCTGTTTCCCATACCATAACTCATATGGAGTCTTTGAAACTGCCTTGGATGGCACTCGGTTTAGTACTTTTGCAGCTGTTTCCAGTGCAAATCCCCAAAAGGAGTAAGGAAGAGTAGCCTGACTCATCATAGAACGAACCATATCAAGTAACGTTCTATTTCTCCTCTCGGATACACCATTCCATTGCGGTGTTCCTGGTGGAGTGAGCTGTGAGATAATCCCACACTCCTTTAGATAGTCAGTAAACTCTCGACTTAGGTATTCTCCACCTCGATCAGAACGAAGTGTCTTGATATTTCGGCCTAGCTGATTTTGTACTTCATTCTTGAACTCTTTGAACTTGTCAAAAGATTCACTCTTATGTCTCATAAGATAGACATAACCATATCTACTGAAATCATCAGTAAAGGTAATGAAGTACGAATAGCCACCTCTGGCATGTTTACTAAATGGCCCACACACATCACTGTGTATAAGGTCATGTAAACCTAAAGCCCTTTGACCTTTGTGAGGAAAAGGAGCCTTCGTCATTTTACCCATTAAACAAGCTTTGCATGTATCAATCTCCTCATAGGAGAATGATCCCAGCAGTCCATGATCATGCAACCGCTTAATGCGTTTCTCGTTAATATGGCCTAAACGACTATGCCATAACAAGGTGCTGTCATCAGCATACTTGGCTTTCTTATTATTAATAGTTTGTATAGAACATTCCATGTCCAACATGAATAACCCATTGTTAATTGAACCAGTAGCATAAACAATATTATCAAGAGTAAGATAACACTTTGAAATCTTGCATTCAAAGGAAAACTCTTTCCTGACAAGAGCAGGAATAGAGATAATATTTTTGGTAATACTGGGTACAAAGTAACAATTGTTTAATTCTAATACAATGCCAGATGGTAATGAGATGTAATATTCCCCTATAGCAACAGCAGCAACCCGTGCCCCGTTTCCAACTCGTAGGTCCACCTCATGCTGTCCCACCTGTCTTCTTCTCTTGAGTTCCTGTACATTTGAACAAATGTGAACTCCACATGCAGTGTCCAACACCCATGATATAGAAGAAGATGATATCATGACTTCAGTCACAAATATACCTGAGCCAGAAGCGATGCTTCCCTTCTTGTCTCTTTGGAGCGCTTTACAGTCCTTTTTCTAGTGACCTAGCTGGCCACAGTGGAAACACCTGTATTCCTTTGACCGCTTAACTTTTTGCTTCAGAGCCTTGCTGTAACTCTTGACAGGGGCCTTGCCCTTCTTCCCCTTCTTCTTGTTCCTAGAAGGAACCATTAAGACAGAGGTCGAAGGCTTTCCCTTCAGAGTCTCCTCAGTAGTCAAGAGCATATTCAGCAGCTCTGCCGGAGTACAGTCGATTTTGTTCATATTAAAGTTAATGATGAACGCATCGAAAGAGGGGGGGAGAGACTGCAGAATAATGTCTACAGCAAGCTCCTGATTGATGGTATGCCCCAGTTTCTCTAGAGCCTCTTTGTGCCCAATCATCTTGAGCACGTGAGCTCCCACTGGGCTCCCTTCAACCAGTTTGCTCTGAAAGAAAAGCTTAGTCAGATTATAGCGTTCAGTCCTCGCCTGTGCAGCATACAGCATCTTGAGGTTTGCTATAATTTCTATAGCAGACATATCCTCATGCTGACGCTGCAGCGGTGGCGTCATAGACGCTAGCATCAGGCAAGCGACATCAATGCTATCATTGACATGCTTTTCATAGGCATCGCAAACCGCCCTTGCGGCGTTCGCAGCGGGTTGAGGCGGCACAGGCGTCTCGAGGACATACAGTTTCCTCTCTGCCTTAAGAACAATCTTAAGGTGTCCGTACCAGTCTGAGAAGTTTGGCCCAGCAAACTTCTCCCTTTCCAGTAGGGATCGCACATTGAAGCTCATGGTGTTCGTTGCTGCAGGAATCTACAACAATGCAAGAACAGCAAGGTCAGTATCAATGTTTAGAATCAATCCAGGACTTAAGAAAGATTCTTTTCTCACTATTTTATTTGACTGAAAAATCCATTAAAACAGTCCGAAAGAGTAACACTCTTTTAGTGAGATGGGATCCAGATTTCATACTTGGTCTCCGCGTCCCGCTCAGGCGAGATAAGATGCACAGAGAGTACAAGCACTAATCTCTGGTAGGCATTCCCTGCCAATCGCCAACCCGTGCGATTCCCCTTCATCCGGGCAATCCAGCAGACTGTGCCAACTGAGTTGGTACAACACAGTCTCTGACCCCACAGATGGCTGCCTCCATATAGCTACCATATGCCCCATATGTAGCCTACATGGTCAAGCTGACCTGACCTACTCCCTGGACCACCACGTGCTATGCTGAGCAACGAGAAGCGATAAATCCCTTCTCTGTAACACGCAGGTGAAATCACACACCGTCTGAAGATAGATGGGCGTGCCCACTGAGTGGGTACAACACGGCCCCAACGATAGTCAGAACAGTGAGGTTTCGCGCTAGAAGGCATTACGTGCTTGATATTTTAGCGTTGGATTTTAACGGTCCTTTTTATCTTCATACTATCAGGCAAATCCTATGGCTATAGCAGAAGATAAATAAGTCATGCAATTCTAATTATTTAGAAAATAAAAGAAAGCATGGATCTTATGTGGTAAAAGCCCATAGAGCCTAAGTAAGACCTTAAATCAACTTAAGTCTTCACTTGCTCTTCTTGGGTCTTTTGCATCTCATCTGGTCCAACCCAGGGCCCTAGCGCTCATGGCAGCTCAGGTGCGCCCGCCAGCTGAATGCGCCTCTGCGATGTGTGCTTTTGTGCTCTTGTCTAATTAAAAAACATTTTAATCTATCTAGACAAGTTTGACTCGCAGGTCAATTATACAGTAAATTAATTAAAAATGTGATTCGCAGATCACAAAAATAATAATTTACAATTTACCAGGCTCGCAGGCCCCAGCACAGCACACATTAAAAGGGCAACCCACATAAGATTAAATAAACAAGCATCATGGCATCATTCAATCAACATGTGATCCATTACAAAGAAAATAAAATTTTGAAAACCCATTGGCATCAATTTTAATTTTCTTATCTACCCTACAACCTTACAACGGTCCATTGATAGGGATCTGTCACATCCCGTTATCTTAACCCGAAACAAGCAACACAATTCACAAAGGAACAGGATGTTATCATACAAGATCGATGCACATGCTAAGTAAAACCAAGTTCAGGAAAAGTCGATCTGAAAATTTTCGAGAATCCACACATCGAAAATCCACGAAACACAATTTCATAAATGTACCTGCCACCACGCAATCCTTGCACTAGACATATGCAAGGCAACAGTTATATCAAAGCCATATAAAATCCGTAAAATCCATAAATCACATAAGGGTACCTGCCACCAGGCAATACTTGCACTAGACATATGCAAGTTCACATTTATATCAAATCTGATCACAAATACAAACTGACTCGAAAGTTCGAAGCAAAACCACAATATCGATTCAATAAATTCATATAACTAACATCAATGATATCAAACACCGAAAACAGGCCAAAGCCCTCGGTGATACAAAAATCAAAATCTCAAAACTGCCACAACCGGCAACACTGGTTCACAAAGTTTAGCCATAACCGGCCCCAGTTAACTAAACACAATTAAATCTTATACATCAAACCAGCATAATATCCATATTAACACAAGTCCCATATAAAACGCTAACTCAGGTAGTGCGCCCCTGTTCTACACCTGAAAATATTGAGGGGTGAGCTACACAGCCCAGTGAGTAGATAGTCTCACTCGACCATCCATAACATACACTCAAAGATACATGCAGATTGTTTTAAAAATCTTTAGCAGAACATTATGTCAACATATAACTAAAATAAAGAATCAGAAAATCAAGAACAGAACTCATATAAATAATTAGATGTATAGGCACCACACAAATATCACACCAGAGTAACCAAAGTTCTAGAGCCATACTCTAAACCAACTAAACACACCAACCACTTAGTTGTTGTCCAGCATAAATCAAGAGTGACCACTATGGTCCAACCCGGCTCTGGCCTAAGCACTGGGAGAAGCCTGCAAATCACATGCAACACAAACATGGACAGTGTGTAGACTCAAGAGGTGATCCCCATCCGGTCAAGATGTGATACCTTGATCTACACCACCCCATAACACAAAAATCTAAACGTCTAAGAGTAATGACATCAAGAGGTGGCCCCTGTCCGACCAAGACATGGCACTTTGCGTCAATCACTCGTTCTCCCAAAGGGTTCCTTACCTGGACAACCACTAGACACATCTTATATCTTATTTCACAAAAGTGGACTCCTAAGTGTCGACCAGACTCTAGGATAGTCATTTTCATCACGATAATCACAACAGGCGGCTGAAACATCAACCCCTCACATATCACAAACACAGGGCTGAAATCTCTAACCCCTAACATATCACATATAGACTATCCCCTTGAGTACACGGTTACACTTAGCCTTAGTCCTATCCATCCCATAATGGTTACACAGACCACAACACATAATATTCGAAAATCACATAACCACATAATGTAGTGTAGTCCTTAGGTTTCATGCTGATCAGTTCAGTATAACCTTGCTAAGTTATCACCCAAGTTTCTCAAACAGAATACATGGCCATAAAAATTATTAGCATTGTTAGCATTTATCAGGGCATTCGAATATTTAACATAGGATTAAAATACAACACATATAGCCCACGGTTCTACAACATATTATCTAACTTAAAATTTAAACCTAGTTAACAAGAATTTCATGCTCAAGAATCACTGATTTAATACTACCTAAATCCCCTATAAGAATACCTTAAATTTCATGTTGCAAAAATTTCGGTATTTCAACATAGATACACCTTTGCAAATTTCGGTTTTCAACATAAATACACCTTTGCAAATTTCGGTTTTCAACATAAATACACCTTTACAAATTTCGGTTTTCAACATAAATACACCTTTGCAAATTTCGGTTTTCAACATAATTACTCCTTTGCAAATTTCGGTTTTCAACATGGTGAAGTCTTGAGTTTCGGTTTTCTAACATGGTAAATTTCCAATCAATCCAATGTATCAACTAACACAACCAAATTGATAGAATTTGAATGAGACACCCCACTCACCTCTTATTTTGAACCGTGAACACCAAGGTGAAATCCTCTCCAAAACTCGTCTAAGGCTTTGAAATTCCACCAATGTCGCCACCAATGGAAGAGAGACGCCACCAAGCACCCAAGAACGCCGGCCAAAGGAAAAGAAGAGGAAGAAAGGAATTTCGTCTAAGCCTTCAAGGTCGCCCAAGCCTCCAAGCCGCCGCCCTAAGGTTTCTTCCAAGCCAAAAAAAAACGCCAACTTTCCTTCCCTAACCGCAATTACCCACTTAAAATTTCGGTTTTAAATTTTAAACCCGTTAACCAATTAATTCGAATTTTAGATCTAATTTAAGTGTAAACCCATTAACCCATAGTTAATTATTCATTTAAGCGAAAATCCAATAAGGATTAACTTAACATCCAAAATGTCCCAATTAATTAGCAACCAATAAACTCTAATTAATTAATTATAAATTAACAACCAATAAACACTAATTAATTAATTACTAGGGTCAAAATCACAACATAGGAAAATATCACAACCAATGATTTTATTTAAATCAAGAATAAAATATCACAGTCAATGATTTTATTTAAATCAAGAATTGTACTTACTAGGAATTAAGATCCTTGGATCTTACAGGATCCACTCATCATATCTAGTTAGATCCATGCCCTTGCATGCACCAAGTCGTAACTGACTCGAGTTGACCTCATGGTCAACCATGCATGCGCCAAGGGCTGAACAACCAACATGAGTTCAGGCAAGCGGGTGTGACCCCAGGCCTAACTCATGTGTGTTCACTGGTTGTCTCAACCAGACCTCGCTACACGCCTGTGATGCAATCGACCTATAGCCACCTCGTGCTCGCGCATAGGTGCCATCTGGTCGATCCATCTAGGCTGTCAGATGGTCTGATCAGACTAATTTGATCTATACTAGATGATGCTTTCAACCCCATCAACCCGTCTAAGGGTTTACAATAGGCGCATCTTAGATCTAATCATAGGCGCGCAAGTTAAGTTTTGATAAAACAACATGAGCCAAGCGCCAACAACAAGTTATGCGAAAGCATGAAGAAACTATTAGATCTAAACACTTGCGCAAGCATGGATCACAAGAGCAAACATAGCAATCATATTAGCATGCATAAATCCTGCTCTGATACCAATTTGAAGGACCCCTTTCAAGAGGGGTGGCGAAACCCTAAACATGCGCATATGGAAGCTTTTTGCATGGGCGAAAATAGGGCTTCAAGAATCGCATGCATCATATATGATCAACTTGAAGTTGCATATATTTTAAATCGAATCATACCATAGCCATGAGGAAGATGGCGACTTGGAAGTAGAGAACAAAATTGATCTCCTCCAAAAGGCGCGCACACAAGAAGAAGTTGGCTTTCTCCTTGTCGTCCTTTGTGCTAGCAAAGGGCTTCAAGAGTCCTAATCGCTTGAAGGAGAATCCTTGGATGTCTTCTTGGCTTGCCGAATACCTCCACTTCACTCTCGGCGATGAGACACACTCAAGAGCTCTCCTTCGCCCAAGAGAGAAGCATTGAAGCAAAGGCATTTTCTTGGCTTATGGCGTTGAGGCGTTGAGGCTTCCAAATATGGTAAGCCTTCACTCTCGCGCGTTCACGCTTAGTGAACTAATCATAACGCCTAATAACTTGAACCATGCGTTCACACTCTTGAATCGGTTCAATTGACTTTGGTTCAACGACCAAATCAAACCAAGACCAAACCAAGACATGCCATGGTCTAAATCTAATATGAACCAAGAAGGTTCAAGATCTAACCATTCATATCCAGATGCACTTGATCTCACCGATCTAGCATCAATACTCTCGATCGAAGCTTACCGATCTAAAGCTCTAATCAATCAAACATGATCAGACCAGATCTCACTTACAATCAGAGTCTAAACTCCTTTTGACTGAACCAAAATAATTCAGTCCACACGATCTGACATAAGAAAGCCATATCATCAAATTGTGCGACCCTTAGGGTTTCCTTTAAATGTCGGTAACGATAACTCACGTTATCACGATCAGTGAGGGGTATCTAGCAACACATCACTGTCTCCCGATATAAAGGAAAGAGTCTTCCAAGACTACACCCAAACCATAGCACAAGTGTGAATCAACTTCACAAGGCATGCAGGTATCCTTTGCCACTGGATGTTCTTATTGGACAAGCAGGTCAAGCTTGTAACTCCAATATGATGAGCATGATTAGATCAGATGAACATAGTCACCTGGGTATGGCCATACACTTTCTCAATCATCTCATCCAGGGGGCCCCTATAGAACATCACACTCCTTCAACAAGGAGACGGCAATCCTATATCTATCACTAGTGTCCCCAACCTGACTCATGATCATTATCCAAGATAGTCTATAACCATTATGTTTCAAATGATATCAAACTACCTCAAGACAATGACAATCATCATTTAGAAACATAAGTGATCTCAAGTCAGAGGACATGTGCCACTTGATGCAAACAAGGATTATTCACATTGTGACAAGCAATTGAATATCCTAGTAGGGTCTGTCCAGTACATCCAATGTACCCATGAGTCTACATCTTATTCCATGCTCGAAGCATCCTATAAGATTAGAACACATATTAGTCTCAATCATATCAAGGCTGTCTCATGTTCACCAAGATATCTCGACTAAGGACAATACAGCATGTCAGCCTAGCTGAACAGCATTGAGACATTATTCAGAAGTACACTTATTGCAGCAGACAATGTAACAAACTGAATAACAACCATTGCCTTTATAAACATAAAAGTTTATATACATGATACTGATACAATCCCAAGGCCTCAAACATTAGCCTTAAGGGCATACCCCAACAAATTCAACATTTGATGTGATGTTATCAGCTTAGAAGGTTTTGATATCTTGCTAGGTAATGAATTCCTTCGTAGTGTTCAAGCCTATCATCATAGAGAACCTTTGTCCTATAGTGTCAACTTTAGAGGGTTAAAACACATCATCTATCCTAGAAGTCTAGAGTCAACACAAGCTAGCACTAATGCCATTCGTTATGAGATGAATAAAAAATTTGATAATATGAAAAAAGAAATTGATAAACAATGTAATAATATGATACAACTCTTAGAAAAACTTCGTGACCAATGCCTACAACAAGCATCCAATCAAACCATAGAAGTCACCCAACCACACACCGAGACTAAGATTCAGCTAAATCTTTTAGGTGACTTGAACCTAGAAGACACCAATAAACAAGATGACACCTCAAACTATGAACACATAGGGACAACCCAATTCGAGGCTAAGTTAGAACTTGAAGCTAAAGACATTAGGCTAGACTTAAACATAGAGGATACAAAAGAACAACCTGAACCCTTAGAACAAATGTCCCTAGGAACTCAACCCTTAAATCCCTATGAAACAAGTTATCCTCAACCTATAGAACTAGAACTCCTTGAGCAACTTGAGCCTACTCAAACCATAGACAATGAAAACTTAGGCCTAAACCAACTTGATCTTAGTGTGTCCAAGGAAGTTCACCCACTTAGCCAATCCAAAGACATAGGAACTGTGTCTCTAGATAACTGTGAACCTAATCCTATAGACTTCATTGGGTTTGACCAATAGTTAGGGGATAAAATACCTCAAGCTATAGACAACCCTAAACCTCAACTCGTAGGTCAACCTCAACCTATTGACACAGTAGAATTGCACCAAGACCCATTGAACTCTAAGTCTTGCCTCTTAGGTCCTTCTACCCATACTCTTAAACCACCTTTAGAGTCAACACAACCTAAAATAATTGAAAATAATTATGCTATGCCTACTTTTCAAATTGAGCATATTGATTTCATTATTCCAAGCAACTTACATGCTAGAATTCCTTATAGAAAGTTTACTAATGAATATGGTCGAGAAAGGGAATTCAATGCAGGTATCCCTAACTTCCAGCTAGGATTATCGAGATTGACTCTTGCCCCTCCAGAACTTCTACACCACCGCAATAACAATTCTTCGAGGAAGAATTTTTTTCACTCGGGGAGAATTGATGGGGGCAGAGACCACGAGCCACGAAGGTACACGTGGAGCATACGACTACCCTAGATGGAGGCTCGGAAGTTCGTGAATAAGCTAGCAAGCTCAATCCTAAAAGCTAGCTCAATAATTAGAAGAGCATTACTTCAACCAATCAATAAACTAAAGACACACAAGCTCGAGAAGTTGCCTGCATCCACACCAACCTATGAAGCTGCATATTGGGCCCAAATAAGAAACTCTTCAAGGCCAAATCAAGTCCATATTCCAAGCCCAACCTCAATGCTGCCAACCCACATTTGCAGCCAACGCTCGTCTTCAGCGATGCAAAAATGGAAGTACTCCAACGTCTCCTTGCTGCCAATGTTCATCTTCAACCAAAATGGAAGCTTCAACGTCTACACCAGCTCCTCACGTGGAAGCCTCAACAAAAATGGGAATCGCAACATTCCCCTGCAGCAACGTCTCTCCCAATCTTCTTCTATATGTATCACGATGATCATTGTAATCGATAGCAGATTTGAATCAAATGAAGTAGTTTTTTTTGGTGTCTTCCAATGGAATCGGATGTTTCCTATCCCTATCCCCTCAGAGGTGCTTGTGTCACCTAGCTTTGCCCTCTTCTCCTCTTCTCCTTCTAACTTTCCTGCTCCGCTCCAATCTTGCGCAAGCTTCAGCCAACTTCTAAATTTCTGAAACTTTGTGAGCACGCCGCCGACGATCCGCAAGTCTGATCCTCATGAGTTTTCAATCATCACTCATCCTCTCCAAGACAAAGCCACAGCCACCGGCATCTATCCATCTGCCACCCTGATCACCAGAATCGAAACAGCCGACCACATCCCCTATTTTCGCCCTTCTTACGCCCTAGTTCCGCCCTTCGACGTCGTCCGTCTCCGATAGTCAACCACTCAACCTCAAACTCCAGCCACGCCTTCTCCTACATCACAAGAATCCCCAATTGTAGCAGGTTTGGATTTGGTCCATCACCGGACGTCCGGCGACACCCCCTGTTCTGCCCGCGCGCTTCCCCTGTTCTGCTAAACTGGGTGTCCCTGTCTTTCGACGCCGTCCTCCTCCGACCAGCCACCGTCCGTCTCAAAACTCCGGCTAACCCTCCAACACCTTCACAAGGACTTCCTGTTGTAGCAGGTCCGGCGATTGTGCACCACCGGATGAGCGCCGACGATCCCAGCCTTCTTCCGCAACTTCCCCTGTTTCTGAATCCATTTGCGTGCTGCATTTTGTTTTGGTCAAAATAATAATCTGACTAAGCCTTTTCTTGCAGATATCTTAAGCAATCGGCACAACAAAAGTCTTCATCTTTGGCACGACCAGAAAGAACTAGTTTAGTTCTTCCTCTCAAAATAGTCGGTTCCATTGAAGGCTTGGCAGATCAACTTGGGAAGTATAGCAAAATGTCATGACTGATAAGATTCTGCACTGCTCTTTATTTGGATAATCTGACTAGCCATATTATTGCAAACATTATAAATTGTTGACCACTCTTCCTCATCTATTGTTTATAAGAACGTGTGCTGTTCTACATTATGGTTTAATAAGTTTGAAATTTTGACAATTGGATCCTTCTGCAATGCATAGCTACATTTCGTAACTGATTAATCTTTCTTGCCTGGATTTTTTGGCTGTTATGAACATTGCCTTATATCATTTTCTGGTTTGCACAACATGTGTCTCCACCCCACATCATCATTCACCTCGAAATACTTCCTAAGCCTTAACTTCACAGCATGAAGTGTTGGGATGTCATTTCATATAAGGAAAAATATGATGCTCCCACTGATCTTCTTGTAAACACAGACACCTATACAAGACGCTTGTATAAGCCCATGCATATTATTATAGCCTCTGTATGAAAACCCTTCGGCTAATTCCATAGAGACATTCTCTTCCAGACGTCCATTAAGAAAAACTATTTTCACATCTATGTGCCATAACAGGATATGCAATTATTACAAGCAGAAACCTAATGAACTTAAACATCGCTGTTGGAGAAAGATTTCAACACAATCCACCCTATGGATTTGTCAGCAATTTTATCCACTAGCCTGCCTTTAAGGTAACAATGTTACCTTCCATGTCTATCTTCTTTTGAAGACCCATTTACAGCCTATGGGTGTTACCCCTTTGGCGGCTCGACCAAGTCCTATACTTGATTAGCAGACATAGAGTCCATTTTAATTCTCATGGCGCTTAGCCATTTCTCCGAATCTGGTCCACTAACCTCTTCCTAATAAGTCTTAGGTTCATCCTTGATGAAAAATTCATCATGCCCACAACTTGTAGGAGCATTTCAAATCCGTCCAAACTTGTGGGGTTCCCATGTTACTTGAACCTCAGGTTGGCTTTCAACCTGTATGTGAGATTATTTCCATCTGTGTCTAATTGTTTTGTGATTGATTTTTTGACCTCGTCCTAATCAAATCTACTCCCACTGGCTTCTTTCAAAAGAAATTTCTCCTTATGAAAGACAGTAGTTTGAGCAACAAATATTTTGTTCTCATTGGGATAGAAGTAGTACTCTTCAGTACCCCCACAAACACACACTTTTGAGACCACTGCATATCACAACCCCAAATCCTAAGATGAGATGGGATGTTTCCAATCCAGAACTCAAAAGATGTTTTGGACACACTCTTTGATGAAAAAATATAGAGTGTTAGAACAGTTGCTTGCATGGCCCCAAAATGAGGTAAGTAAATTTGCATGACTTTTCAAAGATGGAATCTTGTCAAATATGTTCCTCTTTCTTCCTTTAAATGCACCATTTAGTGGTGTTCTAGGAGGAGTAAGCTGTGACATAGTCCCACACTCCTTAGGATAGTCATCAAATTCCTCACTAACCACCTTGATCCAATCAAGGTGCTTAATAGATCCTCCAATTCGATTCTATACTTCATATCTGAACTTCTTGGATTTCACTAAAGTTATACATATCCACACCTAATGAAGTATACAACACCTCCTTGTGCTTGTTTCCATGGGTCCACACACATTATTGTGTAGTAGATCTAACAAGCCACTGACCCTTCCACTGTTCTTGGTGAAGGGAGCATCTGTCATCCTGTCCATTAAACAAGACTCACACATATCATAATCGTTAAAGGACAATGACCCTAATAGTCCATAGACTCCTTGGAGGTGACATTTGTTTTTATGGCCCAAGTGACAATGCTATGGGAGGGTGTTGAATGAATCACTGGATTTGATCTACTTAGTGTTACATATAGAACCACAAACTATTATCAATTGTACCACTTCAATAGAACATCCCAGATTTAAAGAAATATCATTTATTATTTCAAACTGAAAATCCATTCAAAGCAATGGATATAATGTTCTCATGTAATAGCTACTACATAATAGCAAAGTTTTAGTTGAAGTCTTAAAGGCAGTGAAATGATATCAACAACAACATCCAATGCTCCGTTCCTGACCTAAAAGTCAATCCCACCAAGCCTTATTGTCCTACTTCTTCTGAGCCCCTGCATATGAAAACATATGTAAGCTCCTCATGTGGTAACAAGTACCCATGAATAAGAAGTAGACATAAAGACCTCAGCAACACAATACTTGAAATAGATGGATTATATCCCTTGTTCTGTGCCATGCTCTTCTTGGGCCTCAATCCGTCCTGAATGTTCCATGCATTCGCAGTCTTCCGAAATTTTAGCTTCGAAGAAATAGAACCATGGTCATTCTTGGATTTAGGCAAACACCCTGAAGATCCAACAGAACTCTCTCGATCATAGTTTAGAGAGCATGGTGTGAAGAGACCTTGGGGATGTATGATGATATCATAAATCCCCATCTCATCACACTCAACCATGACCTCAGGGGTCATGCACTCTAAAACAAGAGTAGTGTACTATTTATTATCTTCACAATGTTCAAGATAGACATTCCACTCCCACCCTATAGTAAAATAAGTACTAGGCTGGGAAGGAGGTCTTTCAAGAAGATGCACATTATTCTCTTATTTTAGTATTTTGGACAAAGTTCTGAACCATCTTGTCCAATTTGTCTCATCCAGTTTATTTACATAAAGTTCCAATCTAAGTTCAGCAGATGTCATTATCTACAATAAGCAAATAAGCAAAATAAGTACTATAATAAAGCATTTAACAAGGACTTAAATTAAATGCTATGCTCCCACTATTTCCTAACAAGTTGATAACTCTCAAACTCAACTTGGAAATAAGTGAGTAGGATCCTAATTTCACATGAGGTCTCCACGACTCACGAGGGTGAGTTGGGCTACACAGAGTGATCCCGTGCTTCCTTAGGTAGGCATGCCAGCCAATTGTGCCGTGCACAACTCCTCTTAGTAAAGATAGACTAGGTGCCCTGTGTCCAGCAAGGGCTGGAAAAAACAGAGAACCCTATCCTCTCAACAGCTGCCTCTAGTGTTTCATCATGCCAGTGACATGAAAACTAGTCAAGTCTAACCTGATTGTTATGCCTAGGGCCAACCTACACCTCTCGAGGGCACGTATGCACTTGTGGCAGACTAAGATGCATATTTTCACCACACGCCTTCCAAAGATAGATGGGTGTGTCTCACGAGGGTGAGAAACAGTTCACAGTCTATCGATTGATGGCTTGACGAGGGCTACACCTCATAAGGCTATCGACTTGATATTACGTGGAGAGTTTATTCATTAATTATTATACTTTTCTAGAATGCAAAATTTTCTATGGTGGCAGTAAAAAGGAAAACATCACAGGTGATAGGTTTCCGCAAGTGCATGGAATTATCGAAGTAATAAAGAAAGATATCGAACCACATAGACCTTATTGTTAAGTACCAAATAACTGCTTTCTTACTAGCTAAGTAAACCGAATATGATGCAAGTGATTGATAGAAAAAGCGTAAAGATAAACAGAGAGATAAACATGGGACTAGGGTTTCATCAACCTTGATTTCAATGACTATATATATATAAAAGGTCATCAATCAAATCCTATCATGATAAAGACTTAATTTACTTCATAAAGGGAACATCTCACTTTCGTGCAGACAACCATGCAGAGATAAATCCTCACTTTCGTGCAAGATTCATCCCAAGCTAATGATAAGTAAATCATCAATAAGAGAATTCAAAGATCACTTTCGTGCATCCGAATTCTAAGTTGATTGTCTCAAGCGGAATCTCAATGATCACTTTCGTGCATCCGAGACTCAACACAAATTCTACTTATGGTTCTCCAACGTTTCGATCCTCACTTTCGTGCAAGATCTCCACGTTTGACACAATAACTCTATCCTAGATCAATATTATTAAGCATGACAATTAATCTACTAGAACATATCAAATTAGATCTATCCTAAGGAAGGGATCCTAACATGCAATTCTAGGGTTCCAAGTTCTCAAGCAAATCACTTTTCAGTCTCATTGGGAAAACTCTAAAACATGGATAATAACATAGATCTATGGAGAATTAAAGACAATTCATCACAAAAGTAGAATTATCACAACGAAGATTATCATTACGAAAGAAAAACGATTATCTAGTCATAAAAAATCAAGGGGATTACACCCCCACGTCCCAAATATGTCTAAGCTTGCATGGAGGAAGAAATACAATGAATCATAGTCTCAGAGTGATCAGAAAACAAAAAAAAAGGAGGAACAACTTTACACCACGGCTATAAAAGAGTTTACAGTCGTAATTTGCTTCGATGAACAGTGCTGTCACCACTGTTTTGTTGATTTCTCCTCCGATCGGATTCCAAACGCTCTAAAACTTCTGTAGTGTCTTCCTCTCCTCCAGGCAAAGCTTCTACGTGAAAATCACGGCTGGAGATGGTCTCCATGCCTCTCGGCGTGAGAACAAACCCTAACAGCCTCTCTATTGATTGCTCTCTCGATACAAGATAAAATTCCTCTTTTCAATGTGTGTGTCTTCTCCTCTTAAAGTCAAGTCTGCAGCAACTTTTGGATATAAATTTGGAGCTCTAGATCAAAAGTTATGGCCCGCGCAAGATTCGGCCACAGAAAACTCGCGATTTTGACTGGGAATTACGGCCGTGTAATATTTTACGGTAGTACCGTATTTTCATTCTGTGCACCGAAAGTCAACATTACGGCTCGTAAAATATTTCTCGATGGTGCCATAAAATCGGATGAGTTCTCTGGTCGGGATCGCCTGGGAAATACGGTACCGTAGAATCGTTTACGGCTGTGTCGTAAAATCAGCAAAGGTTTCTATTCTGAAAGCGCTGAAAAATACGACAGTGTAATTATTTACGGCAGAGCCGTAAAATCACAAAAACTTTCTGTTTCGAAAATCCTCTAAATTACGGCAGTGTTCTAGTTTTACTGTACTGTCTAAAATTACGGTACCGTAAAATGGATTATGGCACTGCAGTATTTTGCTGAGTTGCTCCGTTTTGTGTGAAATTTCTTGGGTGACCTCCTCTTGATGATAGTAACTCTTTTATGTGTTTGATTTTGCTTGAAAACACCTTGAAATAGTGCCTTTTTACCTAAAAACCATGAAAAACCAAAATAGAAGTAGACTTTGCAATATTTGATGAATTCAGCATAAAAATAAGCAAAAAGATCCTCAATTTAGCATGAAAAGATACATAAAATGATACAAAATATACTATATATTTTGGTGTCATCAAAATACATAAGGCTCAAACTTTGTTTGTCCTCAAGCAAAAATCAAAACTTGATTAAAAGAATAACCTTTTCATGCTCAATAAATTTCTAAAATACAACCTATCAATGAAAAATTCCACCAATTGATTTACAAACTTCAAATAAACATATCATCCTTAGAACTCAACCCTCTAGATCCACAATTTAATCAAATAAAACTTTGCAACTTGTATAATAAATAGAATTTTCAATCTCATGATTTCACCCAGTTTCAGTTCAAATCTATCATGCTTTTGTTTACAAGAATTAGGTTTCCAAGATCTTTTTCTGCACATGATTTTTTTCCCTTTTTTTATGTTTTTTGTTTGTTTTTGTGAAGATGGCATGTACCCACTTTGATACACACTTTTTATTTTTGACTTCAACTCTTGTGTTCGATACCACTGTCAATTTTACACAGTGCCAAGTAGAGGAGTCTTTTTATTTTTCATGCATAGACTTCAACCCATGTCTTAGGTATCACTATCAATTTTACATAGTGCCAAGTAGGGGAGTCTCTCACTATTTTTGTGGATCTTGGATTCATCCTTCCCAACAAATAGCAAAATAGACTAAACATCTTCTAGGTTGATCAATTGATATCAATTCACAAATCATACTCATATGCTCATTTTATTCAAAGGAGTAGTTTCACCTTAGATCTTATTTCTCAAATAATACATCTACCCAAAATTTCATGCATCAACCAATGTCAAATTTCAAAAATAGATATGCATTGAAGAAATAAATCTAACATGATAGGGTTTTTTTTTTCACAAGCATGAATTCATTCATCATCACAGAAAAATCCATACACCTCTCATCACATGGATTCAAGTCATAGAAATTTTTAAACATCAAAATATCAATATCAATGTAAAAGGTGTGAAGTATTAAACTCAAAAAGTCAAAAGATGTAAAGTGATAGATCCGTGTAATCACATAAGGCTCAAATAATGCAAAGGGTGTAAAGTGATAAAATTCTGAGGAGAAAAAAAGTGTAGATAATCGAATCAAATAATCACAAGAAAGTGCAACCAATACTCACAAAAATATATGGCAAGCTCTGACTGAAAATACATAAGGCTCAGATCAAAAATAGTGTCGGGGTAGATGCTACTAGGTCCAAATATATGCCTTTTTAAAAAAATTTCTGCACAATTTAAGATACATAAGGCTCAGTCTAAAAATAGTCTCCAAGAATAATAATGATAAAAAATAATTTTCTCAAGAAAGAATCAGAGATATCATCGATGATCCAGGAAAGTGCTGGTGGAAAGAGCTGATGCAGCTGAGAAACAAAAGTGGAACAGAGGCTAGCTGAAGAGCTACTAGCAATGACGATGGTGGTTCCGACAGTAGAGTGAGTAATCCCTAGTGGCCTGCTAAAGAATACAGTCCTAGAGGTGAGATCGTCGGTGGTAGTGCTCTGAAATAATGCTGCATAGATAAAAAAATAGTCAGTAATGAAGAGTCTACTGCATAAATAAATCAAATCAATGGAAATAAGAGGCAGTAGAAGAAATAAGAATCTGCAGAGGGTATTATCTAGTGTCAATGGCTGGATACAGTGATGTTAGAGGCAGATGCAGTGGTGGCTAGAGGTGGAAGACAGTTGCTCTTGAAGATTTCTGAATCTGGATGCAAAATAAGCAATAATTGGTAGAAACCAAACTGTGCAGTTTTTGAATTTTTTATGAAAAGTATCCATACCCTAGAATAAAATTTAATGATCCAAATAGAAAATGGACAGAACCAAGTTGTAGAATAAGATATGTTCTATTCAGATGTATAAAAATTAAAGGATTAAAATCTATCAGGAATTTAGGGCATCAACAGAAAGAAGGCTACTCAGATTAAAAACTGCACAAACTACACAAAAGTTAATCAGATTCGAAAAGTTGCCATGTGTCCTAAAATGATCAGAAAATATTTTCATGAAAATAACTCATTCACGGGATAGAACGACACATGAACTTTATATTTCAAGTGAAAAATCAGGTTTTCAAGTTATTTAAGTATCTTAAAAACGTGCAGCAAAAGTGCTAATCAGAATAGTCAGAAAAAAACTGCTGCATAAATTAATCATAATCAAAAAGTTGCTATGTGTTTCAGAATGATCCATGAATTCTAAAATTTAGAAAAAATATACAGATGATAAACAAAGATGAGAACTTCGTGATGGTGTAAGAGATAAAAATTTTTCCCAACCCAGTTTTTTAAAATCGCAGCTAGAAAACACCTACTCAACAAGTAGAGGGCAGCTTTAAAATACGGTACCGTGAAATGCTTTACAGCACTGCCGTAATTTACAAAGAATTCTTGGGTTAAAAATGACTCAAAAATACGGTACCGTGAACAATATTACGGTAGTGCCGTAAAATACCAAAAGCTCTTGGGTGAAAATCGGACCAAAAATACGGTACCGTAAAGCAGATTACGGCGGTGCCGTATTTTGCACAAAATTTCATTTCTCCTGCAAAACGAACAGAAAAATTAATTCTAAAATAAACTAAAATAAAAGAAACTAAACTATGGTAGAAGTGCTTGGGTTGCCTCCCAAGAAGCCTAATTTTTAGGTACATAGCTTGACCAAAAATCAAATCTCATGGTGAAGCAGGTGAATCAGTTCTAAAGTAAAGAGCAAACAATTTTCTGCATTTCCTTTGTCCAAAACTTTTAGCCACTAATCCAAATATCCAAAATTCAATATAAATCACAATCACTATGGCTTTCTTAAATTTGCAGAAATTAAAATCAAAATTCTCAAATTCACTCAAAGAAATCTTTATTATCTTCCTATGTTTATCAAAAAGCAAAATCATCAGTCCTTTCTTCAAATTAACATTTTCAATTGCAATAAGATTAGGACCTAGTTCAAAAGATTGAAGTATTGGATCATCAAAATAATTTTTATGTCTTTCATTGGATTCCTCAATAAAGCATGATTTTTCAAATAGATTAGAAGAGTGAACAATAGATATGGGCAAAACATCAACGTGAGATTCATCAATATTTGTAATTTTCAAATCATCTTCAGGTTCCTCATGCTCACAATCAAATAGTTTATCAATATCAAAATCATTATCAAAATAAAGATGAGACTCTTCAAAATCAATTTCCTCATGCTTCCCCATAAATAATTCATCATCAGAAGAGTCAAAATCAGAATCATATGAAAAATAAGATTTATCAATGTTTACAATAGGATCAGAGTTAACCTCAAAAGTTTTATCATAAATTTCAATAATATCACCAAAAACATAGTGGGGTTCATCAATGTCTATAATTTTCAACCCTTTATCAACCTCATCGGATTCAACCATTAATAAGTTTTCATCAAAATCAGAATTATCATCAGAAGAAGGTTTTTCAATTTCAATTTTCTCAACCTTTTCCTCAAATAAATTATCAAATGAATCAATATCAAAGTTATCAAAAGCAGAGTGAGATTCATTAATGTTCACATAAGGCTCGATCTCAAAACAATCATAATCATAGGGGGATTTTTCTAAATCAAGTTCTTTAGTTTCAAACTCAAATAAACATGCTTGTTGTGCAATTTGGGTTTCTAGCAATTTAGTATTAGCAGTCAAAGATTCTACCCGAGAAGCAAGTTGACTAGTCATCCCCTTAAGAGCTTCCAAGTTTTTACTTCTATTTGTCATGAGTTGGTTTTGATTTGACATCAATTTTTCTTGATCAGCCATAAATCTTTCTAACATAGTTTCTAATCTAGATTTTTCAGTATCATCAAAGCATGGCACAGAAACATGATCAGAGCAATCATCATAAAAAGAAGTTTGATTTTCCCAACTAGAATAATAATGATCATCTTGAAAACATGGTGAATTAGAATTTTGAAGCATTAAAAATTTGCAATCAGAAGTATAATGATCAGAAGACTTACAAATATTACATGTAACAAAATAAGAGTGTAATTTCGCTATTTCTGCAAGAGTCATCTGTGAATAATCTTTATGCTCACCTTGTGGCATGTATACCCTATTTTTTGCAGGCAACCATAAGTTGTAATTAGGAGTCATTTTCAAATTTATCAAGGACAGAAAGATAATCCAACACCAATCAATCTAATTGTTTTTTTTTCAGAATATATAACAAAAATAGAAAATGCAAAACACAAGTAAATTCACAAATTTCAGAAATTCTCAATTCTGTCACAACTATGAAAGTCCAAAACCTGCAAAAAGAAAAAACAAAGTTAAATCTAAAACAAATAAAACTTAGTCTAGCAATACTAACAACTATTTTGATATTAACAAAACTAAGGTCCCCGGCAACGACGCCAAATACTTGATAGGTTTCCGCAAGTTTACAGAATTATCGAAGTAATAAAGAAAGATATCGAACCACAGAGACCTTATTGTTAAGTACCAAATAACTGCTTTCTTAGTAGCTAAGTAAACCGAATATGATGCAAGTGATTGATAGAAAAAGCGTAAAGATAAACATGGGACTAGGGTTTCATCAACCTTGAATTCAATGACTATATATATATAAAAGGTCGTCAATCAAATCCTATGATGATAAAGACTTAATTTACTTCATAAAGGGATCATCTCACTTTCATGCAGATAACCATGTAGAGATAAATCCTCACTTTCGTGCAAGATTCATCCCAAGCTAATGATAAGGAAATCATCAATTAGAGAATTCAAAGATCACTTTCGTGCATCCGAGACTCAACACAAGTTCTACTTATGGTTCTCCAACGTTCCAATCCTCACTTTCGTGCAAGATCTCTACGTTTGATAGAATAACTCTATCCTATATCAATATTATTGAGCATGGCAATTAATCTACTAGAACATATCAAATTAGATCTATCCTAACATGCAATTCCAGGGTTCCAAGTTCTCAAGCAAATCACCTTTCAGTCTTATTGCGAAAACTCTAAAACATGGATAATAACATAGATCTATGGAGAATTAAAGATAATTCATCACAAAAGTAGAATTATCACAACGAAGATTATCATGATGAAAGAAAAAAGATTATCTAGTCATACAAAATCAAGGGGATTACACCCCACGTCCCAAATATGTCTAAGCTTGCATGGAGGAAGAAATACAATGAATCATAGTCTTAGAGTGATCAGAAAATGAAAAGAAAGGAGGAACAACTTTACGCCACGGCTGTAAAAGAGTTTACAGCCTTAATTTGCTTCGATGAATAGCGTTATCACCGCTGTTTTGTTGATTTCTCCTCCGATCGGACTCCAAATGCTCTGAAACTTCTGTGGTGTCTTCTTCTCCTCAAGGCAAAGCTTCTACATGAAAATCATAGCCAGAGATGGTCTCCACGCCTCTCGGCACGAGAACAAACCCTGACCACCTCTCTGTTGATTGCTCTCTTGATACTAGATAAAATTCCTATTTTCAGTGCGTGTGTCGTCTCCTCTTAAAGATGAGTCTGCAGCAACTTCCGGATCTAAATTTGGAGCTCTAGATCAAAAGTTATGGCCCGCGCAAAATTCGGCCGCGGAAAACTCACGATTTTGACTGGGAATTACGGCCATGTAATATTTTACGGCAGTGCCGTATTTTCATTCTGTGCACCAAAAGTCAACATTACAGCCCGTAAAATATTTCTCGATGGTGTCATAAAATCGGACGAGTTCTCTGGTCTGGATCGCCTGGGAAATACGGTACCGTAGAATCGTTTACGGCCGTGCCGTAAAATCAGCAAAGGTTTCTGTTCTGAAAGCGCTGAAACATACGGCAGTGTAATTCTACGGTAGTGCCGTAAAATCACAAAAACTTTATGTTCAAAAAATCCTCCAAATTACGGCAGTGTTCTGGTTTAACAGTACTGTCTAAAATTACGGTACCGTAAAATGGATTATGGCACTACCGTATTTTGCTGAGTTGCTCCTTTTTGCGTGAAATTTCTTAGGTGACCTCCTCTTGATGATGGTAACTCTTTTATGTGTTTGATTTTGCTTGAAAATGCCTTGAAATAGTCACTTTTTACCTGAAAACCATGAAAAACCAAAATAGAAGTAGACTTTGCAATATTTGATGAATTCAGCATAAAAATAAGCAAAAAGATCCTCAATTTAGCATGAAAAGATACATAAAATGATATAAAATATACTATATATTTTGGTGTCATCAACAGGCATGCTATGGATAAAATAATAAACCATCACAGGCATGCTAGTATGGTCGATATGGTCATAGCCCTTTTCATACACATAATTGTCATGAGCCATGTGATATGTTATCATGCATCCAAGGGTTGCGAGTCCCTGTAGCAGATCAACCCATGCCAGTAAGCCAAAGCTAGCTTCCTTCCTCCAACCGCAAATCAATCACCATGCTTCCAAAGGTTGGTGCCACTATGATCTCGGATGTAGAAGACACCTTGTTATCTTGATGAAACCTTAACCTATCTGATGAAAACAATTCTACATCTATTCTAAAACAAGAAGAGAGAAAACATGAAAAATTTACATCGAGATAGGGGAGAGGTACCACATGCAGGTGGCAAAAAAAATATTACAAGCATTCATCACAGGTGGAAATATCCTTCCACATCACAACACAGGAGGGCACTTGCTATGAACATATCAACCCATGGAAGAGACAAGTGGCGCATATACAAAAATTTAAAAAACTGAATGGATCAAATTGAGCCATAACATCCATAACATTCTCTTCATCAATCTTATGCTAAAATTGAGATTAAGGTTTCATGATGATCTCATAGACCAAATCAGCTGGCAATTTTGTCAGATCAAGAGACCCGGCCAGTCCAGAGGACACAACGCCCGTCCTACTTGACAAAACCATGTGCACCAATGAACTTAAATCCATCATAAAGATAATCCAAAAATCAGCCATAAGTTTAATAGAAAGAAGTTTGGATGAAAACGCCTTCTAGATGAAACACACATGGATAAAGAAAATTTATGAAAAATTTTCATACAAGCACAAGTACACCTTGTGTTTATCGCAAGTAGAACTAATACAACTGTTAGGGAATACCGGGAGTAATTTTTAAAATTTTGCATTCCAAGGACATAGCGGAAGATATATTACACCCGAAACATATTCCTTTGTCCAAGGACCCATGTGAGAGAGATAACACAAGGATGTGTTACAGATTGTACCTCTATTGCTTGTCAAGTTGATGAAGCCAAGTTGAAGATGATCAAGTGCTCGTCCTCTACAAGTATCTACGTGTCAACCTTCTCAACGTTGCTCCCTTCCTCACTTGGTGCTAGCCTCGAGAAGAGAAGACCACCTCTTGGAACTCCTTCTTCTTCCTTCTTTGTTCTTCATGCCAACAAGGCTCCTTGCCTGGAGACACTCAGCCAAATAGTAAGAGAAAGAGGATGGAAGGTGGCGCAGCACAAGAGAATGAGGGCGGCAAGGGTTCAAGACTTGTGCAACTTGTTAGTGGAAGTTGCCTTGTCTTGAGAGGAAATTCTGCATCTCTTAGAGTGGCGCATACCACTTAGTTTTATAGCCATGAATCCACCGCCGCCCCCTTTCCTTCCATATGTGTTCTTGGCGCAATTCCTCCAAGGAATTGCCAAAAGAATTCTGCCACCTCCTCTCTTGAATTGGCGCAAGAAGAAGCTTGGTAACAATCATGCTTCTTGCCTTATCAAGAGAGGGAATTTGAGTTCTATTCTCATTAGGACTTACCATATATAATTGGCAGAACTTTTGCTTGTATTAATCAAGCCTTACACGCCAACATATTGTTGGGGTATGCCCTTAAGGCTAATGTTTGAGGCCTTGGGCTATTATCAGTATCATGTATAAACTATGAATATGTTTATAAAGGCAATTGTTGTTATTCAGATTGTTACATTATCTGCTGCTGTATGTATACTTCTGAATAATGTCTCATTGGTGTTTTCAGCTTGGCTGACATGCGGTATTGTCCTTAGTCGAGATATCTTGGTGAACATGAGACAGCCTTGATATGATGGAGACTAATATGTGTTCTGATCTTATAGGATGCTTCGAGCATGGAATAAGATTTAGACGCATAGGTGCATTGGATGTACTGGACTGACCCTACTTAGGATATTCAATTGTTTGTCACAATGTGAATAAATCCTTATAAGCAAGCAAGTGGTATACTCCCTCTAACTTGAGATCACTTGTGTTTCTAAATGATGATTGGCATTGTTTTGAGGTAGTTCAATATCATTTGAAAGATAATGGTTAAGGATTATCTTGGATGGTGGGCATGACTCATGTTAGGACACTGGTGATAGATATAGGATTGCCTCTCCTAGTTGGAGTGTGATGTTCTAAAGGGCCCCCTGGATGAGATGGTTGAGAAAGTGTATGGCCATACCCAGATGACTATGTTCATCTGATCTAACCATTCTCATCATGTTGGAATTACAGGCTTGACAGGCTTGTCCAATAAGAACGTCCAGTGGCAAAGGGAACATGTATGCCGAGTGAATTGGATTCACACTTGTGCTATGGTTTGGGTGTAGTCTTGGAAGACTCTTTCCTTCATATCGGGAGACAGTGATGTGTTGCTAGATACCCCTCTCTGATCGTGATAACGTAAGTTATCGTTACCGACATTGAAGGAAACCCTTAGGGTCGCACAATTTGATGATATGGCTTACTTGTGTCAGATCGTGTGGACTGAATTGTTCTGGTTCAGTTTAAAGGAATTTAAACTCTGATTGGAAGTGAGATCTGGTCTGATCATGTTTGATTGATTAGGGCTTGAGATCGGTAAGCTTCGATCGAGAGAATTGATGCTTGATCATAGAGATCAAGAGGGTCGAGAGATGTGTGGTTAGATCTTGAACCATTTGGTTTAAAGAGATCAAGACCATGGTGGGTTCGATTTGGTCTTTGAACCAAATAGAATTGAACCGGTTCACTTGGTGAACGCATGGTTCAATTGAGAGAGGAGTTATCGATGGCTTCAAGTGGAGTTAAACGTGGGGTTATGGACTTACTATTTTTGGAAGCCGTTTTCTTTGAGAAAACGCCCCCATGTTCGAACGCCTATCTCTCTCTCGCCCCCTCTCCTCTCGTGTGGATGATCTTCACGACAAGAGGAAGTTCGGCCAGCAAAAGGGAGAAAGACATCTCCTCAAACACGATCTAGGACTCCTTGGATCTTTGCTAGCACAAGGAATACAAGGAAGAAGTCATCATCTTCTTGTGTGCGATTTCCTTTGGAGAAGAGCCGCTCGCCCTTTCTTCTTCCAAGTCGCCACTCGATCAATGGCAATGGTAACGCATTTTTTATGGTTGCTCATATTATCTTGCCTCTCGATCTTATCAAACCTAGTTTTTCGCCTATGCAAGATCTCCTAGATGCGCATGTGAACTAGGGTTTGAACTTTCAATTGGTATCAGAGCGAGGTTTTTGGCTTGATATATATGATCGCCATCTTGTTGTGATCCATGTTTGTTTTATGCGTTGGATAGATCTTCATGATGTCATGCGAAAATACATGCTATGTGTTAGATGTATTTTGTTTATATTTAAGCTTAAGCATGTAATGTTTGTTTGCGCTCTTCATGATAGTTTTCAACCAAAATATTATCATGCGCGCCCCCTCATTTAGATCTATCTAAGCGCCTGCTTTAAACTCTTAGACGGGTTAACAGGGTTGAAGTAGTTAGTCAAGTCTGGACCCAACAGCCTAATCAGACCATCTGACAGCCTAGATGGGTCGACCAGATAGCACCTGTGCGCAAGCATAACAGGTGGCTATAGATCGACTGCAGAAGGGCGTGTAGCGATGTCTGATTGAGGCACCTAGTGAACGATCATGATTAAGGCCCGGGGTCACACCCGCTTGCCAGAAATCATGTGGGACATTCAGCCCTTAAGGCATGCATAGTTGACCACTAGGTCGACACAAGTCAGTTATGACTGGGTGCATGCAAGGGCAGTGGGTCTGACTTTGTTTGATGAGTGGATGCCTGTTAATGGACAGTTGTAAGGTAGTAGGGCACATAAGGAAATAAAATTTATGCCATGGGTATTTCAAAAATTTTATTTTCTGTTTGGATCACATGTATGCATGTTTGACATGTTCATTGGGTGTTTATTTAATCTTATGTGGGCTGCCCTTATTTTTGGTGTGCTGTGCTGGGGTCTGTGTGCCTGGAATTAATTTATAAATTTTACTGTGATCTGCGAATCACACTTTAATTTATGAAAATGTATATTTGACCTGCGAGTCAAACCATGTCTAGATAGATTAAAATGTAATTTGATCAGACATGAGCACATGAGCACACATGGCAGAGGCGCTTGCAGTCAGTGGCTTCACCAGGAGGAGGTCTAGAGTTCGACTCTAGAACAGGCGCATACTGCCTGCAGGGCGCTTTGGCACGAGCTGGGCCAGATGAAATGTAAAAGACCCATAAAGAGCTCACGTGAAGACTTTTATAAAACTAGGGTTTTACTTAGGCTTTTATGGGCATTTACCACATAAGATAATTGTGCTTTCTACTTATTGTTTTAAGTAATATTAGCACATGAATGTTTATATTCTTCTGCTATCACTATAGAATTTGCATGATAGTAAGAAGATAAAAGGACCGTTAAAATCCAACGACCATATCAAGCTCGATTGCCTTCTGACGCGAAACCTCATTGTTCTGACTATCGTTGGGGCCGTGTTGTACCCACTCAGTGGGCACGCCCAGCTATCTTCAGACGGTGTGCGATTACATCTACATGCTACAGAGAAGGGATTTATCTCTTCTTGTTGCTCAGCATACCATGTGATGGTCCAGGGAGTAGGTCAGGTCAGCTTGACCATATAGGCTACATATTGAGCATATGATAGCTGTATGGAGGCAGCCATCTGAGGAATCAGAGACTGTGTTGTACCAACTCAGTTGGCACGGTCTTCTGGATTGCCTAGATGAAGGGGAATCGCACGGGTTGGCGATTGGCATGGATAGCCTACCAGTGACTAGTGCTTGAACTCTCTGTGCATCTTATCTCGCCTGAGCAGGACACGGAGATCAATTATGAAATCTGGATCCCATCTCACTAAAAGAGTTTCACTCTTTCGGGCTGTTTTTATTGGATTTTTCAGTCAGACAAAATAGTGAGAAAAGAATCACTCTTAAGTCCTGGAATGATTCTAACATGGATACTGACCTTGTTCTTCTTGCCATGTTGTAGATTCCTGCAGCAACAAACACCACAGGGCTCAATTTGCGATCCATATTGGAAAAGGAGAAGTTTGCTGGGCCAAACTTCTTAGACTGGTACAAACAGTTTAAGATTGTGCTTAAAGCTGAGAGGAAGCTGTATGTCCTTGAGTCGGCAATACCGGCTCAACCCGCTGCGAACGCCGCAAGGGCGGTTCGGGATGCTTATGAGAAGCACGTCAGTGATAGTACTGATGTCGCTTGCCTTATGCTTGCGTCAATGACGCCCGAGCTACAGCGTCAGCATGAGGATTTGTCTGCTATTGATATTATAGCAAATCTCAAGATGCTGTATGCTGCACAGGCAAGGACTGAACGCTATAACTTGACAAAACTTTTCTTTCATAGCAAACTGACTGAAGGGAGTCCAGTGGGAGCTCACGTACTCAAGATGATTGGGTACAAGGAGGCTCTAGAGAAACTGGGACACACCATCAATCAGGAACTTGTTGTGGACATTATCCTGCAGTCTCTCCCGGCTTCTTTCGATTCGTTCATCATTAATTTTAATATGAACAAGATCGACTGTACTCCGGCAGAGTTACTGAACATGCTCTGCACCACAGAGCAGACTCTTGAGAAGGGAAAGCCTTCATCCTCTGTCTTGATGGTTCCTTCACGGAACAAGAGGAAGGGGAAGAAGGGCAAAACCCCTATCAAGAGCTACAACAAGGCTTTGAAACAAAAGATAAAGCGGTCAAAGGACAACAGATGCTTCCATTGTGGCCAGCTGGGTCACTGGAAGAAGGACTGTAAAGCGCTCCAAGGAGAGAAGAAGGGAAGCAAGCCTTTCACTTCTGGCTCAGGTATTTACGTGACTGAAGTCATGGTAGCTTCTTCTATTTCATGGGTGTTGGACACTGCATGTGGAGTTCACATTTGTTCAAATGTACAGGAACTCAAGAGAAGAAGACAGGTGGGACAGCATGAGGTGGACCTACGAGTTGGAAACGGAGCACGGGTTGCTGCTGTTGCTGTAGGATAATATAACGTCTCTTTACCATCTGGTTTTGTATTAGAACTTGATGAAAAGGGGTGAAACCCTAAACGCATGCACTTCTAAAATTTTGCATGGGTGGAAATAAGGATTTCATGAAGATCGCATGTGGCATGAACATATGATCAACTTAATGTCTGCAAAGATCAAGTTGTGATCTTACCATTGCCATTGGTCGGAAGGCGACTTGGAAGCAAGAGGGCGATGCGGCTCTCCTCCAAAGTGGACGCACACAAGATGGCGATGGCTTCCTCCCTTGGCGTGAACCTTGTGCTAGCAAAGCTCTTCATGGTGTCCTTGATGCGTGAAGGAGATGAAATGATTTCTTTCCTTGGCTGGCTGAATCCCTCCTTCAACACTCGTGGAGGCGAGTCACACGAGAGGAAGAGCAAGAGAGAGGCGAGAGTCTTCGAACGTGGAGGCGTCTTCAATTTGGAAAACCGATTTCCAAATATAGTAAGCGCTCATGCGTTCAAGCGTTCACTCCAAGTGAACCGTTCGCAACTCCTTCTCCCTTTGAACCATGCGCTCATATGATGAACCGGTTCAATTGAATTTGGTTCAAAGACCAAATCAAACCAAGCCTTGGTCTAGACCTTATTAAACCGAAAGGCTCAAGATCTAACCACACATCTCTTGATGCTCTTGATCTCATCGATCTAGCATCAATTCTCTCGATCGAAGCTTACCGATCTCAAGCCCTAATCAATCAAACATGATCAGACCAGATCTCACTTCCAATCAGAGTTTAAATTCCTTTAAACTGAACCAAAACAATTCAGTCCACACGATCTGACATAAATAAGCCATATCATCAAATTATGCGACCCTAAGGGTTTCCTTTAAATGTCGGTAACGACAACTTACATTATCACGATCAGAGAGGGGTATCTAGAAACACATCACTGTCTCCCGATATAAAGGAAAGAGTCTTCCAAGACTACTCCCAAACCATAGCACAAGTGTGAACCCAAGTCACTTGACATATGTGTTTCCTTTGCCACTGGATGTTCTCGTTGGACAAGCGTGTCAAGCCTGTAACTCCAACATGATGAGAGTGGTTAGATCAGATGAACATAGTCATCTGGGTATGGCCATACACTTTATCAACCATCTCATACAGGGGGCCCCTTTAGAACATCACACTCCAACTAGGAGAGGCAATCCTATATCTATCACTAATGCCCTAACATGACTCATGCCCATTATCCAAGATAATCTATAACCATTATATTTCAAATGATATTGAACTACCTCAAGACAATGCTAATCATCATTTAGAAACACAAGTGATCTCAAGTCAGAGGAAATATGCCACTTGTTTGCATATAAGGATTATTCACATTGCGACAAACAATCGAACATCCTTAGTAGGGTCTGTCCAGTACATCCAATGCACCTATGAGTCTACATCTTATTCCATGCTCGAAGCATCCTATAAGATTAGAACACATATTAGTCTCAATCATATCAAGGCTGTCTCATGTTTACCAAGATATCTCGACTAAGGACTATACTGCATGTCAGCGAAGCTGAACACCATTGAGACATTATTCAGAAGTATACATATAGCAACAGATAATGCAACAACCTGAATAACAACCATTGCCTTTATAAACATAGTTTATACATGATACTGATAATAACCCAAGGCCTCAAACATTAGCCTTAAGGGCATACTCCAACACTTGACAATTGTTATTTCGTACCAAGCATAACTAAGAATATTATCTCTATTCCTGCTCTTGTCAGGAAAGGTTTTTCTTTTGAATGCAAAACTTTACAGTGTTGTATTTCATATGATAATATTGTTTATGCAACTGGGTCGATTAACAATGGGTTATACATGTTGTACATGGAATGTTCTGTACAACAAATTGATAATAAGAAAGCCAAGTATGCTGATGACAGCACCTTGCTATGGCATAGTCGTTTAGGCCATATTAACAAGAAGCGCATTAAGCGGTTGCATGATCATGGACTGCTGGGATCATTCTCCTATGAGGAGCTTGATACATGCAAAGCTTGTTTAATGGGTAAAATGACGAAAACTCTTTTTTCTAATAAAGGTAAAAGGGCTTCAGGTTTACTTGACCTTATTCACAGTGATGTGTGTGGGCCTTTTAGTAAACATGCCAGAGGTGGCTATTTATACTTCATTACTTTTACTGATGATTTCAGTAGGTATGGTTATGTCTATCTAATGAGACATAAGAGTGAATCTTTTGACAAGTTCAAAGAATTCAAAAATGAAGTACAAAATCAGTTAGGCCGAAATATCAAGGCACTTCGTTCAGATCGAGGTGGCGAATACTTGAGTCATGAGTTTACTGACTATCTGAAGGAGTGTGGGATCATCTCACAGCTCACTCCGCCAGGAACACCACAATGGAATGGTGTGTCCGAAAGGAGAAATAGAACCTTATTGGATATGGTTCGTTCTATGATGAGTCAGGCTACTCTACCTTACTCCTTTTGGGGATTTGCACTGGAAACAGCTGCAAAGGTGCTAAACCGAGTGCCATCCAAGGCAGTTTCAAAGACACCATTTGAGTTATGGTATGGGAAACAGCCGAGCTTAACATTTATCAAAATCTGGGGTTGCGAGGCTTATGTCAAAAAGCTCGCCTCTGGGAAACTGGAGAGCAGATCTAATAAATGTATCTTTGTCGGTTACCCTAAAGAAACTAAGGGTTATTATTTCTACGATCCCAAAGAGAACAAAGTATTTGTTGCTCGAACGGCTATTTTTCTTGAGAAGGAATTTCTTCTGCAAGAGGCCAGTGGGAGAGAAATAAAGCTGGATGAAAATCCAGAAGAGGGACAAAGTAGTCAAGCTCAGTTGGATGAGCCTGAGCAAATAGAACAGGTTAATGTTCAACCTGAGGCTCAGATATCACGGGAACCGCGTAGATCGGGAAGGATTCGTCGTCAGCCTGAGCGCTATGACGGAATCTACATCATTAATGATGAACCCCTCACTTATGCGGATGCGGTCAGTGGACCGGAATCAGCAAGTTGGCTTGAAGCTATGCGAGCCGAGATGGACTCCATGTCAGATAACCAAGTCTGGGATTTGGTTGATCCACCTCCGGGAGTAATCCCTATAGGCTGTAAGTGGATCTTCAAGAAGAAGGAAGACATGGATGGTAACGTAGTTACCTATAAGGGCAGGCTAGTTGCGAAAGGTTTCAAACAAATCTACGGGATAGATTATGATGAAACTTTCTCTCCTGTAGCCATGTTCAAGTCCATTCGGATTATTCTCGCGATAGCAGCATATTATGATTATGAGATCTGGCAAATGGATGTGAAGACCGCTTTCCTTAATGGAAAACTAGAAGAGGATGTGTATATGACACAGCCTGAAGGTTTCATCAATCCATCAGAACGTCATAAAATATGCAAATTAAAGAAGTCCATTTATGGACTTAAACAAGCATCAAGAAGCTAGAATATTCGTTTTGATGAATCAGTTTGTGAATTTGGTTTCATCAAAAATGAAGATGACCCGTGTGTATATAAAAGGTTTAGTGGGAGCGTGATTACTTTCCTAGTCCTCTACGTCGATGATATCTTGATCATTGGAAACGATATTCCTGAACTGCATGCAGTCAAAGCATGGTTAAGAAAATGTTTCCAGATGAAAGATTTAGGAGAAGCAACCTATGTACTAGGTGTGAAGATCTATAGAGATAGATCTAATAGGCTTCTCGGGCTGTGCCAGAGTACTTACATCGATAAGGTCCTGGAAAGATTCCATTTAGAAAATTCTAAAAGAGGATATCTTCCAGTC
Source organism: Costus lasius (assembly GCA_027563935.2). Classification (NCBI taxonomy): domain Eukaryota; kingdom Viridiplantae; phylum Streptophyta; class Magnoliopsida; order Zingiberales; family Costaceae; genus Costus; species Costus lasius. Next base: position 67,912,369 of record CM050449.1, read on the forward strand.
AGACATGGTCTGAATCTTTCAAAGAGCCAGTGTCCTCAAACACAGTCTGAGAAAGATGAGATGGACAGTATGCCTTATGCTTCGGCTATTGGGTCCATCATGTATGCGATGTCGTGTACTCGCCCAGACGTCGCTTACGGGTTAAGCGTGACCAGTCGGTTCCAAAGTAATCCAGGGAAGGCACACTGGATTGCAGTCAAGAACATTTTGAAATATCTTCGAAGAACCAAAGATATGTTCTTGATTTATGGAGGTCAGGAAGAACTCAGTATTGAAGGATATACTGACGCTTCGTTCCAATCTGACCAAGATGATTTCCGATCGCAATCAGGCTACGTTTTTAGCTTGAATGGAGGAGCAGTGGTGTGGAAGAGTTTCAAACAATCAATTGTTGCTGATTCCACAATAGAAGCCGAGTATGTTGCAGCCTCAGAAGCATCAAAGGAGGCAGTGTGGATTCGTAAGTTCATTCAAGAACTTGGTGTTGTTCCTTCGAGTGCAGATCCATTGGTTATCTTCTGTGATAACACTGGAGCGATTGCACAAGCAAAGGAACCATGGTCACACCAGAAGTCCAAGCACATACAGAGAAGGTTTCATTTGATCCGTGAGATCATAGATCGAGGAGAGATCAAGATCTGCAAGGTACATATAGATGACAATCTAGCTGACCCACTTACAAAGCCTCTGGCGTAGCAGAAGCATGAAAAGCACTGTAATAATATGGGTTTGAGATTTCACAACCATTAGTTTAAGTGCAAGTGGGAGATTGTTGGGGTATGCCCTTAAGGCTAATGTTTGAGGCCTTGGGCTATTATCAGTATCATGTATAAACTATGAATATGTTTATAAAGGCAATTGTTGTTATTCAGATTGTTACATTATCTGCTGCTGTATGTATACTTCTGAATAATGTCTCATTGGTGTTTTCAGCTTGGCTGACATGAGGTATTGTCCTTAGTCGAGATATCTTGGTGAACATGAGACAGCCTTGATATGATGGAGACTAATATGTGTTCTGATCTTATAGGATGCTTCGAGCATGGAATAAGATTTAGACGCATAGGTGCATTAGATGTACTGGACTGACCCTACTTAGGATATTCAATTGTTTGTCACAATGTGAATAAATCCTTATAAGCAAGCAAGTGGTATACTCCCTCTGACTTGAGATCACTTGTGTTTCTAAATGATGATTGGCATTGTTTTGAGGTAGTTCAATATCATTTGAAAGATAATGGTTAAGGATTATCTTGGATGGTGGGCATGACTCATGTTAGGACACTGGTGATAGATATAGGATTGCCTCTCCTAGTTGGAGTGTGATGTTCTAAAGGGCCCCCTGGATGAGATGGTTGAGAAAGTGTATGGCCATACCTAGATGACTATGTTCATCTGATCTAACCATTCTCATCATGTTGGAATTACAGGCTTGACAGGTTTGTCCAATAAGAACGTCCAGTGGCAAAGGGAACATGTGTGCCGAGTGAATTGGATTCACACTTGTGCTATGGTTTGGGTGTAGTCTTGGAAGACTCTTTCCTTCATATCGGGAGACAGTGATGTGTTGCTAGATACCCCTCTCTGATCGTGATAACGTAAGTTATCGTTACCGACATTAAAGGAAACCCTTAGGGTCGCACAATTTGATGATATGGCTTACTTGTGTCAGATCGTGTGGACTGAATTGTTCTGGTTTAGTTTAAAGGAATTTAAACTCTGATTGGAAGTGAGATCTGGTCTGATCATGTTTGATTGATTAGGGCTTGAGATCGGTAAGCTTCGATCGAGAGAATTGATGCTTGATCATAGAGATCAAGAGGGTCGAGAGATGTGTGGTTAGATCTTGAACCATTTGGTTTAAAGAGATCAAGACCATGGTGGGTTCGATTTGGTCTTTGAACCAAATAGAATTGAACCGGTTCACTTGGTGAACGCATGGTTCAATTGAGAGAGGAGTTATCGATGGCTTCAAGTGGAGTTAAACGTGGGGTTATGGACTTACTATTTTTGGAAGCCGTTTTCTTTGAGAAAACGCCCCCATGTTCGAATGCCTATCTCTCTCTCGCCCCCTCTCCTCTCGTGTGGATGATCTTCACGACAAGAGGAAGTTTGGCCAGCAAAAGGGAGAAAGACATCTCCTCAAACACGATCTAGGACTCCTTGGATCTTTGCTAGCACAAGGAATACAAGGAAGAAGTCATCATCTTCTTGTGTGCGATTTCCTTTGGAGAAGAGCCGCTCGCCCTTTCTTCTTCCAAGTCGCCACTCAATCAATGGCAATGGTAACACATTTTTTATGGTTGCTCATATTATCTTGCCTCTCGATCTTATCAAACCTAGTTTTTCGCCTATGCAAGATCTCCTAGATGCGCATGTGAACTAGGGTTTGAACTTTCACATATTAGCCCCATGTGTCCAAGATTATTTCCAATTATGAAAACCAAACTTCATTAGGATTCATACACATCAATGGCGGAAATTCCATATATGGAATTATCTCATGCGCCAAGTGTAAATCCAACTTCCATTAGGATTCAAACTTGCCTCAAATAGATTTAATCCACAACTCCTTATTGGATTTGGATTTCAACTCTAATTAGGCATATGATTTAAATCCTTATTAGATTAGGATTTGTGCCCAACACTATAGACCTAATCCAAATCCAATTCCTATTAGGATTTGAATCCTTGTTGGATTAGGATTTGCGCCCAACACTATGGGCCTAATCCAAATCCAATTCTCATTAGGATTTGAATCCTAGTTGGATTAGGATTCCAACTCCTAATTGGATTAGGATTTGAATCCAACATGGATTATAACTCCAAGTCCAAACTTAACCCAAATGTAGAGTACAAATTTGACTTGGATGTATTTATAAACACATAAATCCTAATTGGACTCAGATTCAACCATGAATCTGTCTTGGACTCAGAATCAGATTGAACTCAAATACATTCCAAGATATCCAGATCAAAATACAATGTCAAGAGTCTATTACGTGTGACCCCGTAGGATCTATATGACGATGGCAATAATGATAAAACATCATAAGTAGTGAGAGGTATCTAGCAACACATCACTACTACCTAGGTCATAGGACTAAAGTCATCTGGCAACAACTTCCTAACAAGCAACGAGGATTCCCATTCATTCTAAATACCTTTGCCAGAACTGATATCCCACCATTGGATTAGTCTCATATTTATTAATCCAATTTATTGGTCATGACTTAAACAGTATGACCATACATTCCTATCATGCACGAATGAGGTAGGGCGCCCCTAAGTGGATATCATGCTTCCAATTAAGGAAGGGGCAAATCATACTATTCGTCATTCATATCTCTATATGACTTATGATATGCCCAATAACAGTCGTTTTGATCACCCATTTACGAAGAGAAGTAAGACTATATCAAAGCATATCCATCATATCTTGACATGAATACCTCAAGTCTAAGGATCAATTCAAACCTCTTGCATGTGAGATTGACCTGTTGACTAGACATGTCAATCCTCACGGTGGGTCACTCTAGTGCAACTAGTGCTGAAGCACCTATATGTCTGCGTTACTGTGCCTCGCACTAACCAGCCCATACACCAGTCTCGCATGTAGCAATGTTTTCCCTTGTCTGCTAAGGTACCTCGACTAGGGATTACTATGAGAATGGATCCTACCATACTCATGAGACATTATTTATGCAATTCAATACATTAACGCATGTAAAGCATTCTGCATAAAAACGATCATGCCTTTATTGATTATATCAATTTTATCAAAGTACATTCAAACAATGCCAGACCATGATTATACATTGGTCTGCTGGCCATAAACACTAACAAGGCATGCCAGCCAATTGCAACTCGGCAATTCCACTTCACAAGATAGTTCATGCACTCTATGCCCAGCTAGAGCTGGAACAACACAAAGTCCTACCCTACTGAGGCTGCTTTCGGAAATTTCATCATGTGATCCTACACATATGAAAAATTCCAGTCAAGTCTAACCTGACCATTATGCTTAGGGCCAACGATTTCCAAACAAAGGCGCATCCAAGATTTTAACTGGACTTTGGAAATCATTGTCACCACATACTTCCTAAAGATAGATGGGTGTATCCCACTAGGGTGAGAAATAGTGCATAACACTATCGATCGATAGTTTGATGAGGACTATGCGTTAGAAGGCTACAGACTTAATATGATGAGTGAAGATTTTTGTGGTTTCACAATTTAATTTTATCTTTCAACTAACAATACAAGTATACAATCCTATAGCGAGTAGCATGAAAAATAAAACAAATAGGCAAGTTTAAAGATAAAGTGCATAAAATAAATGCATGGCATGGTTATAGCCCTATCGACATATTAATTCATCACAAGCCCTATGATGAACCATTACTTAACCTTGGGTATCAAGCCCCTAGACCTAGACTTGCCTATGCAACCCTCAGGCTCCAAGTGCCAGCTCAAACCTCTAGCCATTAGCTAAGCCTAGAGTGTGCCAAGGTCCACTGCTCTAGGACTTCAGGGAGCCGCCTAGGTCTTCATCATCTAGTGTAAGCTCCCAAACCCATAGGGGTGCCACCTAGGAAACCCTAGGTGCTCCTCCAAGTTTTGACTAGGCCTAGGTCTTGTCTTGGTTAGCTCATAAACCCTAAGTCTCTTCCTATGGTTCAGACAACCAAGGTGCATCTCCATGCTCAAAGTGCCCAACCACCCTCACATGGTGCGCCACCATGAACATGTGCCACCTTTCTTGGATGCGCCACCAAGCATGGATACGCCAACTCCATGCATAGTTACACCACCCTCTATAGTGCATAAACCAATTAGGTGTGCCATCTAGGAAACCCAAGTTGTGCCACCAATGATTAGGCCAAGGAGGATGCGCCACCATCATGGTCTTTATGCCATACACCAATGTATGCTTGCTATTCCTTATTTTCAAGTTTTCAATGTTATCACTAATCCTAATCTAGATTTACAATACATCAAAATTTTAAAAGAAAATGGTAACACATAGGCCTCACGACACAATACATTACAGGCATGCATAAGGGCTTGACTACAACCAAGTCACAATGCACAAGCAATACCTACTCATGCTATTCAACATGCAATGAAAAACCAACAATAATCAATTTACTTTTTCTTGAAAACCCATCTATCAATTCTCAATGACTCATCATCAATCTTTCAATGATTTTCATCTCTCCCAAAAATCTACAAGGTGGCGCATACAAGCTAGCCACCACCCCTTACAATCCTTAACCCGTAGTGATTAATGCAATCACCTAGTCCATACGCCACATAATCTTTACGAGTTTCACACCGTAGGTCTATCCTACATTTGCGAGGAGAGATTAATTCTTCCACACTAGGTCTTTCTCACATGTGAAGAAATCAAAATCCAAAAGAGACACGAGATTTCAGAATCATGAAACTATAATTTTTCTAAGTAGAAAAATTCATGGCATAAAATTTTCAAAAAATCATTTATGTCATTCGGACACAAGCATTTAGAAAAAGTGTACACCATATGGGCCACGTAAGATCCCTCTAATACGACTATTGGGAAACCCCGGGCCAAATTTAAAATTAAAACTTAGAGTAAAGGCGTTGGATCAAAACAGATTTCCCGATACGCAAGGTTCTTTCTTTCGAGAGAAACCATCGGATCTGATAGAGTAGTACCTTGTTTGCAATTTAAGAGCAAGCTGATGATGATGTAGAGGCACAAATGCCCATCCTCAATGCTCATTGATAGCGCCCACAGATATAGTAGGCGTTTCCCGCAAGTGCACGGGTCTGTCGAAGTAATAAAATATCGATCCCACAAGGACTAATGGGCAAATACCGATAGATCTTGAAATGGCTAGCTAGACGATGTCAAAATTGGTGAAGTTTAAGATAACAAAATAATTAAAAGTGTAGGAATGTAAATAGAGGAAATCACACGAGAGGATTCTAATGAAGAGATGTATCAGGATATGGGTTCACCACATTGACTCCTCACAGTTGAATATCCAAAATCGATTACCAATGTCCTATCAAGTTCAAGGGACTCAGCTTCCTTGTTACGTAGGTAGCTCCCCTCCAATAATCTTGTCCGCTTCCACGAACTAGATTACCAGTCCAATACGTAGGGTTCTAACGTGCGGTCAGACGAGTGTCTTTCCAAAACATCTAAGATTCTTATAATCCTCGCAAATACGTACAAACCCGCAAGTGAGGTTTTACCCTCCTAGAGATGCTGAACCGTACTTGAGGTGATTAAAGACTCAAACGGCCCCTTTCAGGTAGCGTAGACATAGCGTATAGACGGAATGGATAAACTCTCAACCAAGTGGGTCTGACGCGCGGTCGGACAAGAGGCTCTCCGCAGTCTCTGAAGCTCCCTAAAATCTCGCGAGCGAGTACAGATCTGCGAGCGAATTTTTCTCCCTAAGATCTGATTTGCAAATCGCGGTTTCGAAACAGGCGGGTTCGCGATCTCGGGTGAGAATTTGGTCGTGACCCGGTCGTGATTTGTCAGTTTGCTGCTTTGGTGCGAAGATGAGTCACGGGCATGATTCTGATCGCGACCCGCTCGAGATTTCCAGCAGAGGCCTCGATGACTCCGAAATCTTCCAGTTATGATCATCTTGAGTTAGGACGAGCTCCTTTGCCACAAGAGTGCCAGAATCTACCCTTTTGTTGTCTTTTTGACCTGAATACATGAAAATACCAAAATAGGTGTAGATTTCATAGATGTATCCAAATAAAGGCAGTTATGAGGTGTAAAGTCGTGAAATGGGAATGATTTCACAATTAAATTGGCATGTAAAACTCTATATAAATCTGTGTCAACAGAATACCTACAACTTAAAACTTTGCTTGTCCTTAAGCAAAAAGGAAGAAACGATGTTCGATGAGAGTTGTTCAATTAAAGTAATACTCGCCAATGACCTATAAATGCGAAATGATTACAACTTGTCACAGGATGTGATGTAGGGGGAAGCGTGTGACAAAACTATTGATGAAAATTACAATTGTTTATTTTTTTTATTTTTCAGAAAACAACAGATTTATGAAAGCAGCCGGAATTCCAGGAGTGCAAAAATTATCATTTATCAAATGTAGCAATGTCAGAGAGAAGTTTCCAATCATTCAATATTCAAACTAAATGAACAACATTGTAAAACTAAATTAGTTCTTTGCATGCGTATCAAAATGGACAGTAGACTCCTACTCGAGCATATAGATTATCTGCAACCAATATAGCTACTCATATTAGACAATAAGAACAGTGCAAGAATTAATCAGATATGAAAACTTGTTAAGCTTTTGAGGTTGTTCTAGTATCGCTTTAGTTGGCTCAACTCGTCCATCTAGTAGAGCAAGATAAGATCTTCCTATTGACACCAAAGTTCAAGGTTTTGGCTGCGCCAATTGCTTAAGGTACCTGCAACAAATACACTAATCAGATTAGTTCATAATACAATTGCAGGATTTATTTCAGACATAATATGCCATGTTTCCCATAATCATCCATGCACTGTTGGATTGAACCGAGTTATCCGGATGATAGATGAAGATGTGTACTTCCGTGTGGTGCCAAATGTTAAGAATTTTGTTGCACTGAATTCTTAAAGTACCTACAAGAACAAGCTTAATCAGATTAGAAAATAGATAACCGAAGCAGGAAGCTTAAACGAGATCAAAAACAGGGGACACAAAGTTTGCGCCGTTCATCGGCGCTGGAGGGTGGTTTGCTTGTCGGAGGCAATGGAGGCAAAGGGAAAGACGAGGAGGCGTCGATTTTGTCAGAGCACCGACGACTGGCGGTGGGGTGAGGCGAAGATGGCAGCACTGGCGGAGGCGGAGACGCGTTGTTCAGCAGAACAGGGGAGTAGCGATTTGAGCAGAGGTCGCCGGCGATCGTCCGGTGATGCACCAAATCCAAACATGCTACGATTGGAGATTGCTGTGATGATGGTGGGGAGGTGGACGGAGTTTCGGGTCAAGCGGTGGCCGGTCGAAAGAGGACGACGGTGAAAGGCGGGATTAGGGTGGAAACTGGGCGAAAATAGGGGAACTCGTCTGTGTTTCGATTCTGGCAATCGCTATGGTGGATGGACGGATGGCGGCGGCTGATGGTTCTTTGGTGGAAGGCGAAGCGGTGGCTGAAGTTTTGTGGTGATCCGACGACTAGATCGTCGCCGGCGAACTCACAAATCTCATAAATTCTGGGTTGCTGTTGAACTGTGCGGGTGTTTGCAGCGAAACACAGGAGGATTGAGGGAGTAGGGGAGATTATAGAAGAGAGGAAGAAGGAGGGGCTCAGCCCTAGAAGGAGGAAAGGGGAAAACTAGGTGACACAAGCACCTTAGAGGAGAAGAAGATAGGAGACATCCGATTGAGGACGAAAAACCATTTCCATTCAACAAATCTGTCAATTACAATGATCCATGGGAGATACATATACTGAGAAGTTTAGAGACATTGCGAGTGAACGTTAACGTTTCCTTTCTTGGGCAGCTGCAGAGATGGCGTTTAAGCTTTCCTTGTGGGCTGAATCTAAGCTGAGTGAAGGTGGCTGGAAGGAGACGTTGGAGTTTCCATCTTGGCAGCATTGGCTGATTCGAACATTATGCATGCTTCGGTCACGTGGATGTAGGTCACGACTTTGAATTGATTGGGCCAATATGCTGGGCTAGCTTTAGGACTTATTGAACATGAATCACTTTGGATTTGTTGTAGTAGTTATTTCCAAAATAATGGTCTAGCTTTAGGAGTGAAATTGCTAGCTTATTTGAGAGATTGTGGGTCTTTGACTAAGGTACTCGTAGACTCCACTTATACCAACATGGCTTTTGGTCCCTGCTCCCATCAGGATGCACAAACCACTGTAGACTTTAAATATGTCAAGATGAAAAGCAGAGTATCCAGGTTAAATCCAAAGACAACAAGTGCACGATAATATTGGATAAAAAATAGTTCCTTACCACACGAGACACCAAAACACTCTAAGCACCAAAAGGGGAAACTCTGAATCGGTAGTAAATGCCTTACTCACGACTTCGGTACCACTGCACTTTTTCTTCTTTTCTGCAGTGCCAAGCTGTAGCTTCGGTACCACTGCCTTCTTTTCTTTCTAGTTTGGAGTGCCAAGTTACAACTTTGGTACCACTGCCCCTTTCTTTTCAATCATTTTCTCTTCTTTTAATGGTAGTGCCAAGTCAGAACTTCGGTACCACTGCCTTCTGTCTTCTTTTTTCTTTTTGTTGGGCTGTGCCAAGTTGTAACTTCGGTACGACTGCTCTTTTTTCTCTTTTCTTTTTCTTTCTATTTCTTACACGGTGCCAAGTCAAAGGAGTTTGAACCAAAACTAATACCAAGAGTTACCAAGGGTGGTAGGTGTGTGTCAATTGGTTTGGTCTATAATCTTCCAAATAAATAATACTCATGTCGACATACAGATATTTCCTAGACTCAAAGCTTATCAAAGTTCGATCTTCAAGTTTCCAGTGTATAAGGAATCAAGTGACTAGTTGTTCAATCATGTTTGCAATCTATATGGAGTGTGGGGGTCTAAATCACTCATAAATCAAGTAAATGAACAAGGGTCAATCTTAAATGAGGAAAATATCAATCAATGAAAGAAAGAAATCTCGGCTAGGACCTAGGACTTAGGATATTTGCATGTCTAGATAATAAATTGTTAATGAAGTCTTGGTCCTTATCTATAAAGTCATAATGAAAGCATGTGAGAAAGGTACAACATGTCAAAGAGGTAAAGTCATGAGAATATCTGTGCCAAGCTGAAACATTATCAAAGTAACTTACAATAAAAATATCATGAAAATAGAGCGCATCGATAGTAAAGAGAGTTAAAGTTTGGCAAATGTGCTACGGCAGCACATTAATAACATCACAATAAATATTACCAGTTCACCATCACATGCAAACAGTATAAAGTTTAACCATCAGTACAACATCCATCATGAAAGAGTAAAAGTCATGACGACCTATCAAAATGTGCAAGTACCCTCACCCGAAGCAAAAGATGCATCATCTAAGATGCATATAGTATAGACATATATCAAAAAGGGGTGAGGGAAGACTTACTAGAGTGCAGCCCTACTCACTGCACTCAGCCGGGTCGTCATCGTCGTCATCGTCAGCTGGCTCGGAGGAACCAGAAACATGGATGGTATCGTCGGCGTCCTCATCTTCGTCCCGCGGTGGTGGTGGTTCCATGTTGCTGTGAAGAAAGATCTCGATGCATTTTACCGTGTCCATCAAGGCTACTAGCTGCTTCCCTTGTTGAATCTAGTCCTGGTGAAGCAGGTGAAGCATATCATCCATGGAGGGTCTAGCAGCAGTCTTTGGTTGCCCATCGATGGAAAAGATGGGGTCAACATCTTGTGGCGCCGTCTGATCCTCGGGCACGGTCGGCTCCGGATATAAGCGCCAGTTGGTGCTGTCCTTGATGTTTGTGCAAGCTGTGTTGGGTAAAGCCATGGTGGTATTCGTGTATGCAAAGGTCAGGTGGTAGATATCTCCTCTCCTCACAATCATCTTCATCGAGAGAAGATGCTCCAGGTCTAAACGTCGGCTCCCTACTGCCTCAAGCTGACCGTAGGGATTATGTCCAAGGGAGAGAGCTATCATCGTGATCATCCCTCTGATGCAGATGACTCCTTTCTGAGCATGGGCTACCCGCATAAATTGCCGGGTGAGATGATAACCGGCGTTAATTTGGAAATGGTGCAAGAGCCCCCACAAACAAAGTAATTCCAGTTGGCAGACGATTCCATCTCCTTCCCTCGTGAAAATTGAATGCGCAAGCAGCCCGTGTGCATAGCGGATGCAGGGGTTGGAGAGTGTCGAAGCTCTGGCATTCCAGGGTGAGTAAGCGCTCATGGAGGAAATGCAGCGCCAAAAGATGTCTTCATTGAAGTTGGCTGGACCGACTCTTGAATCATATGCAGGAAAATCAAAAATGTCATTGAGATCAGCTATAGTCAATCGGTATTCTATATTCGCGTGCATGAAAGTCAGCAGTCCTGGATCCGTGTCTAGAGCAGAAACCTTGAGTTCGACTGAGCTCAAAAATTCGAGGGTGAAGGGGATATATGTTGGATGGGCGTATTGCAGAAACCGTCCCCAGCCAAATTGACAAAAAACCCAAAGTAGATGGTCGAAAATTCCAAGTGCGGCAAGCGCCGGTAGATCGATATATCGGGTATTAATGATTCTGCGGTTAGATAAAACCTGGTACCTTTCCGCTTGATGATTGTCTCGCATCTGGATTTCCGGCAGTGCGGCTTGCTGTGGCGGTGCTGCGGGTTGAGGGCTTGTAGCTCCAGTTGGGCGTTTTTCGGTGTTCTTCCGTTGGGGCGGCATAGCTTCTTGAGTAGCGAAGGGAAGATATGGAGAGATCAGCAGCTGATCGAGGGGCTATCTGCGGCGATGTAGAGACTAAGAACCCAAAATGAAACCTCGCCGGAAGTTGCTTGTGTCGCCAGAAGAGTTGCCGATTGGTCAACGGTCGGCGGTGAAACGAACGGTGGCGACAGGTGGGGTCGACCAGTGGGGTCACGAAAGGCACGAACGTGGCTAAAAGATCGTGAACCATAGCGAAATTCCGGGTGAGTTGCATAAGCTGCTGAGGTTTAGTGATCACACCCAAGATTTTCATTAGGATCCGGTCGTGATTTCCTTTTAGATTTTTAATATAAGGTTGCGTGGTGGTGACTTCACTCACAGGGCAGCCGTGAATCTTTTGTAAATTTTGTGCAAATTCTGTCTCCTGGAAATCCTGCCCGTGATTTTAGTCATGACCCGCCCGTGAATGTTTCTATAAGATTACGTGAAAATTTCCACGGTCGTGCCTATAGTTACAGGTCTGCCATGAACCTTTCAGCAGATACGTCTCATTTTGCCTCTTCGAAAAATCTTGGTCACGACTTTCAGCATTCCCCAGTCAGTATTTTCTCATGAAATTTTTTGTTACTTATTATGACCATGGCTTCAGTGTCTTTCTTGCCGTAATGCTCTCGGCGAATTTTCTGATGTTTGACCTGAGTGAGAATCACGATCGAGATTTCCGTCGGAACCCGCCCATGATTTTGGAAAAATCAGCAGAAAACGCCTCTTTCTACTGCATCAGTTTGTGATATTCCTATGTCATTCAAAGTCAAATAAGAGTATCAATGTCCATGGCTAAATAGGCAGAAACACGACAAACAATGCAAGTAGAGAAAGGGTACAACGAGACCCAAATGTTATTTTCAATTTTCAGCATAGTCAATCGGCAATGCTGAAGATAAATAAGATCGATTCATGGATGTACATTATGCTCTCAAATTCAAAGATCATTAGAAATCAATTAGTGAACATGCAATGCATTTGGTTTTTTCAACAAATCAGATGAAACTTGTTTAAATGTTGGTAGCATTGGCATTCGGAATTGGTAGTCATCAACGTCGTAGTTCATGCGCATTCCCTGCAAGAGTATCATCATTGTTAAACATCAAAACCATGCGTCGGAACGAAATGACTACGACTAAAAAATGAAAACCAAACTCATAGTAGAGAAGGTTTAAAACATTCTAAGGATGGATTGGTGTGTCCTAGCATGTGATCACTAAGGTTTTAACACTAATTATCAAAAGAGCCTCTAAGAATATGCAAACTAACTGAAGCTTTAACAAAACATGAAAATGAAAAAGAAAGATGTTGGAAATAAATTTAACTAAAGTAAGAGGCTTGGGTTGCCTCCCAAGAAGCGCTGATTTAATGGTCTGTCAGCTTGACCGTAGTCTATGTCATTCTGGTGAAGGAGGATCTATAAGGAGCAATGCAGTGTCCTCCAGTATCAGTTCATGGGAGATGTAGTGCTTGAGTCTCTGTCCGTTGACTTTGAATGTACCAGTTGACTCTCGGAAGGTCTATAGCACCGTGAGGGTAAATCTTCTGCACCTCATACAGTCCTGTCCATTTAGTTCAAAGCTTACCAGGAAAAAGTTAAACAAGAGTACCAATTCACCTTCGCGAAATTCCCTCCTCATAATCCTTTGATCGTGCCATCTTTTGGTATGTTCTTTATAAATCACGGCGTTCTCATAGGCTTCCTGTCTAAATTCATGAAGCTCATTCAGCTGAAGCTTTCTGGCCTTGCCAGCTTGGTTCCCATCAAAATTCAGTCGACGTATTGCCCAATATGCTTTGTGTTCGATTTCAACTAGTAAATGACACGATTTACCGTATACTAACTGAAATGGTGACATACCAATTGGAGTCTTGAATGTTGTACGGTATGCCCATAATGCATCGTCAAGTTTAAGTGACCAATCGGTGCGAGTGCGCGATACCATTTTCTCAAGTATGTGTTTTATCTCTCGATTTGATATCTCTACTTGTCCGCTAGTTTGAGGATGGTAGGTAGTAGCAACTTTGTGTAATACCCCATATCTTTTGAGAAGTGATTCAAATCCTCGTTCAATAAAATGAGATCCGCCATCGCTGATTACCACGTGAGGCATTCCAAATCATGGGAGTATTAACTTCTTGAAAAATCTAGTGACCACCTTGGAGTCATTTGTTGGTGTGGCCAAAGCTTCTACCCATTTGGAGACATAATCAACTCCGACTAAGATGAATTTGTTACCACAAGAAGGTGGGAATGGACCCATAAAGTCGATCCCCCATACGTCGAGGATCTCGATCTCCGGGATGGTGTTTAGAGGCATCTCATTTCTTTGTGATATTCCACCCATCTGTTGGCAACGATCGCAAGACTGTACATAGTCCCTTGCGTCTCTGAACAAAGTTGGCCAAAAGAAACCACATTGGAGAATCTTATGTGTTGTTTTCTTGCCACTGAAGTGCCCTCCATAAGAAGAAGAATGGCATTGGAATAGGACATCTAGAATCTCTTCTTCCGGTAAGCATCTTCGAATGATACAATTAGCACAACGCTTAAACAAGAGTGGTTCGTCCCAATAATAGTGTTTCGCCACAGACATAAACTTCCTTCACTGTTGGTATGTGAGTTTCGGAGGCATAATACCTGCTGATGCTGTGTCCGCAAGTGCACGAATACTTCGAAGTAATAAAAATATCAAACCACAGAGACCTACGTGTTAAGTACCAAATAATCATTTTCTCACTAGCTAAGCAAACCGAATATATGATGAAAACTATCAAAAAGTGCATGAATAAATATATCATAGAGAAACTGGGACTAAGGGTTCATCCACCTTAATTCTAATGACTAGAAAGAAATAAAGGCTATCAATCAAATTTCATTATAATAAAGATGTAATTTACTTCATAAAAGGATCAACTCGTTCTCGCGCAGTCAATCATACAAAGGACCAATCCTCACTCTCGTGCAAGATCTATCCAATGCTGAGAATAAGTAAATTATTGAACAAAGAACTCAAGGATCACTCTCGTGCATCCAAATTCTAAGTCAAAAATCTCAAGTGGAAACTCAAGGATCACTCTCGTGTATCCGAATCTCAACACAGGTTCTACTTATGGTTCTCCAACATTCTGATCCTCACTCTCGCACAAGATCTTCACGTTTAACACATTAACTCGATCCAAAGAATCATAAAATCAACAAGGCATTAAAATCACTAAAAATTAGAATTCGAGAATAAACCTAATCTCTTACAATAAGTTCCAAACTCGATGATTTCTAGGGTTCCGAATTTCACAATCAACCTCTCAGTCTATTTCGCAAAATTCTAAAACATGCTGATATTTATAAAACTAAGGAGAATTAAAGACAATCATTACATAAGTAAAATTATCATAACAAAGTTATCATGACAAAATAATCAATGTCTAGTCAGAAAAAAATCAAGGGGATTACACCCCATGTCCCATAAGAAGATTAAGCTATGATGGTGAAAGGATTACAATAAGCCATAATTTCAGAGGATTAGCAATCGAAAAGGGGAAGAAAAGTTACAAAACAGGTGCTGTAACGAAATTACAGCACCGTAATTGCCTTTGAACAGCGCTGTCACCGCTATTTTGTTGATTTCTCCCTCGATAAGACTCCAAATGCTCTAAAACTTCTGATGTGTGCTCTCCTACTCCAGACAAAGCTTCGGTGTAAATTTCATGGCCTGAGGTGCTCTCTACGCCTCTCAGTGCGAGGCCAAACCCTAAGTTCCTCTCTATTGATTGCTCCCTTAATACTCGATAAAAATTAGGGCTTTCACTTCGTACGCCTTTTCCTCTTAAAGATGAGTCTACAGCATCTTTCAGATCTCAATTTGGAGGTCTGGATCAAAAGTTATGGTCCACGCAAGAATCGGGCGGAAAAATCAGAAAACTGGGTCTAAAATACGGTACTGTATTTTAAATACCAAAAATTCAGAATCTTTCTGTTTAAAATCCTCCAAAAATACGGTACCGTGATAGTTAGTCCCACAAATACGGTAGTGCCATATTTTTGCAAATTGGCACCGATTTTCATGAAATTTGACAGGGAACTTCGTCTCAACGTCTGGAATCCATTGGTGTGCTCAAATCTTTTAAAATCTATCAAAATATGGCACTTTTAATCTGAAAATGATCAAAAACAAGAAATGATATAGATTCAGCAATATTTGACAAATAAGGCTTAAAAAAAAGCAAAATAGGATAAATATGACACAAAAGACCAATGAAATAACACAAAATACACTATAAATTTTGGTGTCATCAACTGCCAAGTAATTTACCAGATCGGCATACCATGGTGCTTTCACAGCAGTGACCGCCAGTAATTTTTCATCCGGGAATGCATCATCAATTTCTTCTTCCAAACTGTTCTCGGGGATAGATATCAGATGGGAGAGATTGTCCGCTACCAAATTATCGGCTCCCTTTTTATCCTTGATCTCAACATCAAATTCTTGTAATAATAGTATCCATCTGATTAGCCATGGTTTAGCGTCTTTCTTTGTCATGAGATATCGGATTGCCGCATGATCTGTATAAACAATAACACGCAAGTTAACCAGATATGATCGAAACTTATCAAAAGCGAAAACTACAGCTATAAGTTCTTTTTCTGTTGTGGCATAATTGCTCTGTGCTCCATCCAGTGTTTGGCTGGCGTAATAAATAGCATGAGTTTGGTTGTTTTTCTGCTGGCCCAATACAGCTCTTACCGCATAGTCACTAGCATCGCACATAATTTCGAAGGGTAGCGACCAATCCGGAGGTTGTATTATCGGAGCGAAAATCAACACCTTCTTCAATTGTTGAAACGCATCCATGCAGTTCTAGTCAAAAACAAATGAAACATCCTTAGCAAGTAAAGATGTTAAAAACCTAGCAATTTTAGAAAAAAATTTCAATGAAACGCCTATAAAAGCCTGCATGGCCCAACAAACTTCTTATTCCTCTGACGGAGTTTGGAGGCGGCATTCTCTCTATCACACTGATTTTTGCTTTATCAACTTCGATACCGCGTTCCGATGTCAAATGACCAAGAACGATCCCTTCCTTTACCATAAAATTACATTTCTCCCAATTAAGCACCAAGCTCGTTTCTTCACAACGCTGCAAAACTCGGGTCAGATTAGATAGACAAGAGTCAAAACTAGACCCGTATAACAAAAAGTCGTCCATGAAGACATCCATGATGTTTTCAATGAAATCGGAGAAGATAGCCGTCATGCATCGCTGTAATGTAGCTGGTGCATTACATAAGCCAAACGGCATACGACGATAAGCGAAAGTACCGAAGGGGCATGTGAACGTGGTTTTCTCTTGGTCATCTGGATGTATGAGTATTTGGAAACATCCTGAGTATCCATCCAAGAAATAAAAATAAGAGTTAGTGGCTAATCTTTCAAGCATTTGATCAATGAAAGGGAGAGGAAAATGATCTTTGCGGGTGGCCTTGTTCAATTTCGGATAGTCCATACACATGCGCCACCCGGTAACGGTTCTTTGCGGTATTAATTCGTTCGCTTCGTTCTTCACTACCGTTACTGATGTGGGACCAAAGCAGGACCTTCGGAGGTCCACCCGGGTCCGAAAGAAGCCCTCTCGGTATGGCTATCCTAGCCATTAGATATGGCTTCCTTAGGACCCCTTTTGTTGCTTATTTTGTCTTAGATTAGGGTGCATCATATGGTAGGTTAGATCCACCCTCCAATTACACCATGTAGTTACATGCCTAGGATCCGCCACTTATGTATAGTAGGTTAGTGCATGAAATTGATGTAATAGTATAGGTCAACTCCATTCTTGGAATGCAAGTCAAAATCAGGTCAAGACAACTCCAAGAGATGCCATGGGCCATCAGCCCAACTCATGAAGAAATCAGCCCACCCCAATGGATCAACACCACAAGCACCCCAAATTCCACCATCCTAGTTGGCAGCCATGTGGAGTTGCCTTCATCTCTAATCAAGTCAAGGAGCAGCCTGCTCAATGTCCCTACTTCAGCTCAACATACGCCAGCCATCAAAGTCAAGGAGCAGCTTGAAACAATGTCCACTTCAGTCCATCATGCACCAGCCACCAAAGTCAAGGAGCAGCCTGCACTTTGCAACAACTTCAGTCCCTTCAAGTGCCAGCCGCCCATGCCAATCTGCAGCCTGCACAAAGTCAGCCATCAGCAGCCTTTTCAGTCCATCCTCATTTCAGCTTTTGAACTCACCAACCTGCTGAAGACTCCAAAGTTCAACCTCCAAGCAACCGCCCATTTGGAAGAAGAAACCAGCCCTTGAGTTGTCTACATCAAGCTTGACTTGTGTGACTTGTTTTTGAGCTTAGGAAGGGAGTTAACCGTTGGAGACTCCCCTATATGATGTAACTTCTTGTAAAGCCACCAGCTAGAGTTGAATGAATTTTCAAATTTCAGAAGTGTGTCTTCTAATGGTGTGTGTCACCTAACCCCTCCCCTTCTTCCAACCATAGCCGAGAGTTCCATGCCACCCCCCCCCCTCTTGCTCTTCAACCTTCCACCTCCACTTGCGCTTGTCATGAAGATGGGAGCTCACGCCACTTCCTCCCTTTAGCCTTGAAGAGTCCTCAGCCATGATGAGGAGCTGGACACATCCGAGACTCAAGAAGGTGTCATCAACCCCATGCCAAGATCAAGCCACCACCCTAAGTTAGCTAAGTCTCTCTTCTCCCTTGGCTGATGTTTTCTTGACGTTTCTGAACATTCATCTACACTCACTAAGGTTTCTTCTCAGGTTGCGCAAGGCCAAGGAGGGCATACAAGTTCATCCCCCCCCCCCCTTTCCCCCTTAACTAGTTAGTCTCAAAAGTGTTAGCAAGGGAATTTGGAGGCTATCCTCCCCCTTGAATGTTCTTATGTGAATGGCCTCTTAATATTTTTGTCAAACTCACCCACGCATGTGTGGGATGCTGCAATGCTATGTGTGTAAGCTCATAGGGCCCTACTTCGTGAGATTCAACCATTGGACCGGTGAAGAACGGGAAGGTCACCCTTTCTATTCTCAAAGGGTGCAAGGTGAGTTTCTCCCCTAGAGTAGCTTTATTGCTTATGGTAGAACCGCATGCTAGATCTAATTGAGGTTATAGAATCACATGATAAGCTTTGTCAAATTTCATTTTATCTAGAAGTGCATGCTAGGATAGTTTCGGTTTTCACTACTACTTACTAAAACAAGCTAGTTTCAAACTACGATAGTTCAAGGGGTTTACTAAGTTATACTTATTTAGCAAAACGTTTTCAAAACGCGTTGTTTGAATGTTGCATGCTTGGTGATCCCATCATCTTGGTATCAGAGCTTAGGCTCTTAGAGTAGGATTTTATAAGACCAAAACTTTATTTTCCTACTACTAAGGCGATTTTGGACCTAGGTGCTTGAAAGAATTTGATTAACTATATTGTATCACCTTAGGGTCTATCTTCAAAACCTTACTCATTTCGAAAATGGCTACTAGATCCGGTGCCCCCTATGGTCTTAATCAAGCTATTGACCATGAGGTGAGTGCCCTTTCAATAGAGATGGCTTCCCTTAAAGAAACCCTAGCAACCCTTCAACACTCCATAGGTGTTATAGACAATAGGCTTAACACCCTAGAGTCTAACTCTAAGATGGATCCCCAAACTACTAGCCGACCTAATAGTGGATCCCACACAAGGGAACCAAATGTTCAAGGATCTCCTTCACACACCCCTAGAGTCAATCATGCTCAACCCGAATGGGAAGGGCCTCATGCCCCACAAGCCCCCTATCATAGACCTAGAGAGTATGATGTGCAACGTGCCATCAAGATCAATCCTCCTACTTTTGGTGGATCTCTTAACCCCAAGGAATTCCTAGATTGGGCCACAAAGCTAGATCAATACTTTGACTATAGCCTTATGCACCATGAAAGTAAAGTTAGGTTTACCAAGTGCTTACTAGAAGGACCCGCTAGACTCTATTGGACCCATATCGAGAGAACCATAGAAAGGGATGGTAAGCCACCCGTTGAGTCTTGGGATGAAATGAAACTCCTACTTAGGCAAAAGTATGTCCCACCTGGTTTCATGCAAAAGCTTAAGGATGAACTTGGTAGTCTCACTCAAGGCTCCGCTACTGTAGAAGCCTATCAAACCAAGCTAGAAGAACTCCTCATTAGGTGTGAAGTCAAGGAAGACCAAGGTATGATCCTAAGTCGGTTCAAGAATGGACTTAGACCTGACATTAAGAGGGCCTTGACCTACTTCCAATTAGATACCCCGGAGATAGCCTATCAAAGAGCCATGGAAGTTGAACAAGAACTTAAGAATAGGAAGGAGACTCTCCCTCCCCGACCCATCTATAGGCCAGCTCCTATGCACTTGCCTTCTAGCTCAAACCCAAAACCAAAAACTGCTCAAACTACTGACAACTCCATCCCCATTTGTTATAACTGTAGGCAGAAGGGACACTTCGCAAAAGAATGCCCTAAGAAGGTCATGGTTTTATCTGAGGAAAACATAGACCCTGAGCCCACCTTTGAGGAAGACCCTGATCAAGAGATTGAGGTCAACGACTATGACAGTAGTGATGATATCTTCAACACCTTAGGGGTAGTTAGGTGTACCCTTGTCAAACCTACCCCCACTGAGGACTGGCGCCGGACCAGTATCTTCCACACCTACACCAAATGCCATGGTCACATGTGCAAGGTGGTCATTGATGGTGGAAGCAGCCTCAATGCTGTCTCCCACATAGCTGCTACAAAACTGAACCTCAAAATGGAACCCCGACCTAGCCCTTACAATATTTCTTGGGTTAACCAAACCAGTGTCCCTGTGACCCATAGGTGCCTCGTACCTATCCAGTTTGGTACATATGAGGACAAGATTTGGTGTGACGTCCTTACTATGGATGTAGCCCAAATCCTCTTAGGACGCCCTTGGTTATATGACATGGATGTTGTCCACTACGGTCGGACCAATACCTATGTCTTTACCCATAAGGATCAAAAGATTAGGTTGAAACCCTCTCTTCCCAAAGAACTTAGAGCCACAACTAGTAAGGGTAAGATAGAGGAACCCAAGAAAGGCCAACCTACCATTCAACTCTTAAGGCCTCAAACTTTCACTAAGGAAATTATAGCAGATCAACCCCTTTATACCTTAGTCATCAAAGAAGTCAACCCTGAAGTAGAAGAGAAGCCTTCCCCAGAGGTAGAATCCATACTCCAAGAATTTAGTGAGCTCACTCCAGAGGACCTCCCTGAAGGACTGCCACCTCTTAGGGATATACAACATGCCATAGACCTTGTCCCTGGATCCTCTCTTCCCAACCTACCCCACTATAGGATGAACCCTACCGAGCATGAGGAGCTCAAAAGACAAGTAGATGATTTATTGTGTAAGGGTTACATCAGGGAAAGCCTAAGTCCCTGCGCCGTCCCAGCCCTTCTTACCCCAAAGAAGGATGGCAGTTGGCGCATGTGTATAGATTGCAGAGCTATCAACAAGATTACTATCAAATATAGGTTTCCCATACCTAGACTTGATGATTTGATAGATATGTTAGTAGGATCCAAATGGTTTTCCAAGCTTGACCTCAGGAGTGGATATCATCAGGTTAGGATTAGAGAAGGGGATGAATGGAAGACCGCCTTCAAAACCAAAGACGGCTTATATGAATGGTTAGTCATGCCTTTCGGGCTAACCAATGCCCCTTCCACTTTTATGAGGCTTATGACCCAAGTGCTTAGACCCTACATAGGGAAGTTCCTAGTTGTATACTTTGATGACATACTTATCTATAGTAAGTCACAAAAGGAGCACCTAGGGCACTTAAGGCAGACTCTAACCCTTCTTAGAGATGAAAAGCTGTATGTCAACCTGAAGAAATGTTCTTTTCTATCTCCCAAAGTTGTCTTTCTAGGGTTTATTGTTTCTGACCTAGGGCTTCAAGCTGATCCATCTAAAGTCCAAGCCATCTTAGACTGGCCTGAGCCCAAGACCCTTACTGAAGTTAGGAGTTTTCATGGCCTTGCTACCTTCTACCGTAGGTTCATACGGAATTTTAGCACCATAGTAGCTCCTATCACCAACTGCATGAAACAAGGGGACTTTACTTGGACTAAGTCTGCCAATAGGGCTTTCACTGAGCTAAAGAGTAGGATGACCTCCGCCCCTGTTTTAAGGTTGCCTGACTTTGGCAAGGTCTTTGAGGTTGATTGTGATGCTTCGGGCATTGGCATAGGTGGGACCCTCAGTCAAGAAGGTCACCCTATTGCCTTCTTCAGTGAAAAGCTGAATGAGGCCAAGCAGAAATACTCAACCTACGACAAAGAGTTCTATGCCGTGGTTCAATCTTTGAGGCATTGGCGGCACTACCTTCTCCACCATGAGTTTACCTTAAATAGTGATCACCAAGCCCTGTCTTACCTTAGTGCCCAACGAAAACTCAATGCCAGACATGCCAAGTGGGTAGAGTATTTACAACAGTACACTTTTGTCTTAAAGCACAAGTCTGGAGTTAACAACAAAGTTGCTGATGCTCTAAGTAGGGTAGTCTTCATTTTACAAACTATGCATGCTGAACTTGTAGGATTTGAACATATGAAAATTGCTTACCTAGATTGCCCTGACTTTTCTGCTACTTATGCTGATATGACTAGAGATGTTATGAGTCACCCCTTGTACACCCTTCGGGATGGGTATCTCTTCCTTGGGCCAACACTCTGTGTGCCTAAGTCCTCAATCCGGGATTTCCTAGTTTGGGAACTCCATGGAGGAGGGTCTGCTGGGCACCATGGTCGAGAGAAGACCCGTGCCTTGGTCGAGGAACGATTCTTTTGGCCTCAACTCTACCGAGATGTGGCCAAGGTAGTTAGGCATTGTGGAACCTGTCAAGCCACTAAAGTCCAGAAGCATAATTTTGGACTGTACACCCCTCTGCCTATTCCCCAGGCACCATGGCAGGACATTAGTATGGACTTTGTTCTAGGATTGCCTAGGACTGCTGCTAGGCATGACTCTATTTATGTTGTGGTAGACCGGTTCACAAAAATGGCTCATTTCATACCTTGCACTAAAACTACCGATGCCTCCCACATGGCTAGGATCTTCTTTAGAGACATTGTTAGGTTACATGGTACCCCTCTCACTATAGTTTCGGATAGAGACACTAGATTTGTTAGTCATTTCTGGAGGACGCTATGGGCTCTATTGGGCACAAAACTGAAGTTCTCGACGGCCTACCATCCCCAAACGGATGGGCAGACCGAAGTGGTCAACAGATCACTTGGGAGCATCCTTAGGAGTCTTGTAGGAGAGCACCCCAGTGATTGGGACAAGCTGTTACCTACAGCTGAGTTTTCCTACAATAGTGTTCCTAACAGGACTACTGGTCTATCTCCTTTCCAGGCAAACTTAGGATACCAGCCTAACAAGCCCATTGATCTATTTTCAGCCCCTAAACATTGCAAGACTTCTATTTCGGCCCGAGATTATGCTTTCCACATTTCGCAATTACATCATGAGCTATTCAGTAAGATTCAAGACTCTGTTAATCTATATCGTGACGATACTAATAAACATCGCCGAGAGAAGGTATTTTCTGTAGGGGATCAGGTTATGTTGCGGGTCCGCGAGGAACGCATCCAAGGACCAGGCCGCAAGTTGGACGCCAAGGGCATCGGGCCCTTCACTATTCTGAAGAAGGTCAACAATAACGCCTATCTCCTGGACCTACCGCCAGAACTGGGGATATCCTCCACCATCAATGTGGAGGATCTGACACTGTATCATCCGCCTCTCTCTATACAAGAACCAGACACTTGCCACGACTCAGAGATCGAGGCCATACTCGAGGACCAGACCCGACTCACCCCTGATGAGGTACAGCTTTATTACCGCATCAAATTTACTGATGGTGAGGAAGCCTGGCTCCCCGAGGCTGAGCTTGCTAGGTCCGCACCCGAGCTTCTCCAAGGGTACAAAGACAATTCTCCAGAGGAGAATTTCTCCCACCCCGGGAGAGCTGATGTGGGACCAAAGCAGGACCTTCGGAGGTCCACCCGGGTCCGAAAGAAGCCCTCTCGGTATGGCTATCCTAGCCATTAGATATGGCTTCCTTAGGACCCCTTTTGTTGCTTATTTTGTCTTAGATTAGGGTGCATCATATGGTAGGTTAGATCCACCCTCCAATTACGCCATGTAGTTACATGCCTAGGATCCGCCACTTATGTATAGTAGGTTAGTGCATGAAATTGATGTAATAGTATAGGTCAACTCCATTCTTGGAATGCAAGTCAAAATCAGGTCAAGACAACTCCAAGAGATGCCATGGGCCATCAGCCCAACTCATGAAGAAATCAGCCCACCCCAATGGATCAACACCACAAGCACCCCAAATTCCACCATCCTAGTTGGCAGCCATGTGGAGTTGCCTTCATCTCTAATCAAGTCAAGGAGCAGCCTGCTCAATGTCCCTACTTCAGCTCAACATACGCCAGCCATCAAAGTCAAGGAGCAGCTTGAAACAATGTCCACTTCAGTCCATCATGCGCCAGCCACCAAAGTCAAGGAGCAGCCTGCACTTTGCAACAACTTCAGTCCCTTCAAGTGCCAGCCGCCCATGCCAATCTGCAGCCTGCACAAAGTCAGCCATCAGCAGCCTTTTCAGTCCATCCTCATTTCAGCTTTTGAACTCACCAACCTGCTGAAGACTCCAAAGTTCAACCTCCAAGCAACCGCCCATTTGGAAGAAGAAACCAGCCCTTGAGTTGTCTACATCAAGCTTGACTTGTGTGACTTGTTTTTGAGCTTAGGAAGGGAGTTAACCGTTGGAGACTCCCCTATATGATGTAACTTCTTGTAAAGCCACCAGCTAGAGTTGAATGAATTTTCAAATTTCAGAAGTGTGTCTTCTAATGGTGTGTGTCACCTAACCCCTCCCCTTCTTCCAACCATAGCCGAGAGTTCCATGCCACCCCCCCCCCCTCTTGCTCTTCAACCTTCCACCTCCACTTGCGCTTGTCATGAAGATGGGAGCTCACGCCACTTCCTCCCTTTAGCCTTGAAGAGTCCTCAGCCATGATGAGGAGCTGGACACATCCGAGACTCAAGAAGGTGTCATCAACCCCATGCCAAGATCAAGCCACCACCCTAAGTTAGCTAAGTCTCTCTTCTCCCTTGGCTGATGTTTTCTTGACGTTTCTGAACATTCATCTACACTCACTAAGGTTTCTTCTCAGGTTGCGCAAGGCCAAGGAGGGCATACAAGTTCATCCCCCCCCCCCCCCCTTTCCCCCTTAACTAGTTAGTCTCAAAAGTGTTAGCAAGGGAATTTGGAGGCTATCCTCCCCCTTGAATGTTCTTATGTGAATGGCCTCTTAATATTTTTGTCAAACTCACCCACGCATGTGTGGGATGCTGCAATGCTATGTGTGTAAGCTCATAGGGCCCTACTTCGTGAGATTCAACCATTGGACCGGTGAAGAACGGGAAGGTCACCCTTTCTATTCTCAAAGGGTGCAAGGTGAGTTTCTCCCCTAGAGTAGCTTTATTGCTTATGGTAGAACCGCATGCTAGATCTAATTGAGGTTATAGAATCGCATGATAAGCTTTGTCAAATTTCATTTTATCTAGAAGTGCATGCTAGGATAGTTTCGGTTTTCACTACTACTTACTAAAACAAGCTAGTTTCAAACTACGATAGTTCAAGGGGTTTACTAAGTTATACTTATTTAGCAAAACGTTTTCAAAACGCGTTGTTTGAATGTTGCATGCTTGGTGATCCCATCAGTTACTCCTCCCTTTTTTGGTACCACATGTACCGGACTTACCCATTGGCTATCCGAAATGGGGTAGATGATCCCAGCATCTAATAGTTTCAAGATTTCTTTCTTAACCACCTCTTTCAAATTCGGGTTCAAACGTCTCTGGTATTCTATAGATGGCTTGCTGTCCTCTTCGAGGTGTATCCTATGCATGCATAAAGAAGGGTTAATACTTTTTATATCTTCCAAAGTGTACCCAATTACATTCTTATATTGTCGAAGCTTATCTAGGAGAAGACTTGTTTGCTCTGAATCAAGATGGTTTGCTATGATGACATTATAAGTAGAATTATCACCCAAAAATTCATACCTGAGGTTGCTCGGTAAGGATTTGAGTTCTAAGTTAAGTTGTTTACAGACCTCGGATGTCGGTGTTGCTGATTCCTCAAACCTTTCTACATCTGGCTCAACTGCAGTGCTTGAGTCGAGAATATTGGTATAAGCACGGATTTCTTGTTCTTGTTCTTCATAATAGTCGCCCAGCAGGCATAATTCGAGGGGATCGGCATTTTTCTGAGGAATGTAGGATGAATTAAGCTCGTCGTCGATGACTCTGATGCTATAGTAGGAATCTGCAAGAATAGTCTTTTTTAGGTTATTTGCAATATCAAATTCAACCGTATCCTCACCTACGCACAGTGTCAGCTTCCCATTTTTAACGTCAATTATAGCACCGGCAGTGGCCAAAAATGGTCTGCCCAATATTATCGAAGTTTGGAGTCTTCCTCCATTTCAAGTACAATGAAATCAGCTAGAATAAAAAATTTTCTGACCATTATTGGCACGTCTTCCAAAATTCCTATCGGATGTCGTACAGAACGATCAGCCAATTGCAAAGAGATGTTTGTCGGCTTCAAGTCTTTGATGTCCAGTTTCTTGTAGAGAGAGAGTGACATCAGACTTACACTGGCACCAAGATCGCACAAAGCGCGGTCAAAAGATGTGTCTCCGATCAAGCATTGAATGGTAAAGCTGCCTGGATCTTTTAACTTTGGCAGTAACTTGTTTTGAATTATTGTGCTGCATTCCTTAGTTAACGCCACTGTGCCGTGTTCTTCCATTTTTCTTTTATTGGATAGGATCTCCTTCAAAAACTTAGCATAGGATGGCATTTGTGATAAAGCATCGGTAAATGGTATGTTACTATACAGTTTCTTCAAAATTTCTAAAAATTTACCGAATTGATGATCGAGTTTTGCTTTTGCCAACCCCTGGGGAAATGGAATGAGCAGGTTGTAGGGTGGTGGAGGCACATAAACAGGTTCTGTTTCTTTCGTTTGTGGTTCACTCTCAACAGGTTCATTTGGTTCTTCAGATTCAAGGGTTCTAGTTTCATTCTCACAACGGTCATCCTTGGGCATTTCTAGTTCCTCAAGTTGCTTGCCACTACGCGTGGTAATAGCATTACAATGTTCTTTTGGGTTCGTCTCGGGCTGTCTAGGCAATTTGCCCGGTGGTCTAGTAGATGTACTGGCCTGTTGGGCAATTTGGTTTTCCATTATCTTCTGGTTTGTTGTTAAATTTTTGATTACTTCCAACATGCAGTCCATTGCCTTCATTTGCGCTGACACGAAGTTGTCAAAGCGCGACTCTAGGGTTGGTTCTTGTGGTAATATGTTGGTGCATGGTTGTGGTGGTTGGTCAAATTGTTTAAGCTCATACCCGGTGTTTGACGAATGAAATCCAGGGGGTTGCCTATAGTTTGATGGTTGAGCTGCATTGTTGTTTCTATAGGAAAAGTTGGGATGATTCTTTCACCCAGGGTTGTAGTTATTAGAATAAGAGTTGTTTTGAATCCTCAGGATAAAGTTACCTACAGCATTTACCAAAGCAGGTGGGGTGTCTTGTGATACCATATTTCCTAATTGATAGGTGTCAGAAAAATGACATTCCACTCCACAAATTTCACACATAACAGCATTATGACGCATGTTCATAGAATCAAGTTTATGAGACAGTGAATCTACTTTTGCAGCAAGAGAACTAAGAGTGTCAAGTTCATATTTACCAGCTTGTCGAGATGAAGTACCTCTTTCACCCGACCAGTGATAGTGGTTGAGCGCCATTTCTTCGATCAAATTGTAGGCTTCATCGACTGCCTTGTTCATCAAAGCTCCTCCAGCGGCTGCATCAACGGTAAGACGAGTGTTGTAAAGCAAGCCATTATAAAATATATGTACCAGTACCCATTTCTCGAGACCGTGGTGAGGACACATCTGCTGCAATTCGTTGAAGCAGTCCCACGCCTCATATAGTGATTCGCCTTCTTTTTGAGAGAAATTGGTAATCTAGTTTATCAGTTGCGCGGTTTTGCTCGGAGGAAAGTATTTTGCAAGGAAAGCATGTGAGAGTTGTTCCCATGTGGTGATAGATGTAACCAAGCTCGTGCCCTGTCTCTAAGTGAAAAAGGAAAAAGTCATAGCCGCAGAGCGTCAGTAGTCACACCATTCATTTTAAGAGTGTCACAGTATTCAAGAAAAACAGATAAATGCATGTTTGGATCTTCAGTCGGCGATCCACCGAATTGGTTTTGTTGTAACATTGACAGAAGTGACAGTTTTATCTCAAAATTATTCGCTTCTATTGGTGGACGTGCAATACTAGAATGCAATCCTTGAACATTCGGTGCAGCGAAGTCGCGAAGTGACTTGTTACCGTCCATGATTGATGCTTGCGAATTCTTCTTGGGTTGATATTTCTGAAGATTTATGCGATACCGGAATGTTCTTTCAATTTCCGAATCAAATGGTATTGTAGGTTCCGGTCGCGGAGATCTACGCATAAACTAAAATTCTAACAAACAGATGTTCCGTTAAATCAAGAAAGATGTAAAATGACGTAAAAGAAAGTATATTAACAAACTAAAAATGTCTAGTCAGTAACTTCTTAATCTAGTCAATATTGCCAAAATTAGTCCTCGGCAACGGCGCCAAAAACTTGATAGAGCCCACAAATATAGTAGGCGTTTCCCGCAAGTGCACGGGTCTATCGAAGTAATAAAATATCGATCCCACAAGGACTAATACCGACAGATCTCAAAATGGCTAGCTAGACGATGCTAAAATTGGTGAAGTTTAAGATAACAAAATAATTAAAAGTGCAGGAATGTAAATAGAGGAAATCACACGAGAGGATTCTAATGAGGAGACGTATCAGGATATGGGTTCACCACATTGGTTCCTTACAGTTGAATAACCAAAATATATTACCAATGTCCTATCAAGTTCAAGGGACTCCGCTTCCTTATCACGTAGGTAGCTCCCCTCCAATAATCTTGTCCGCTTCCACAAACTAGATTACCAGTCCAATCCGTAGGGTTCTAACGTGCGGTCGGACAAGTGTCTTTCCACAACATCTAAGATTCTTATAATCCTCGCAAATATGTACAGACCCACAAGCAAGGTTTTACCCTCCTAGAGATGCTGAACCATGCTTGAGGTGATTAAAGTCTCAAACGCCCCCTTTCGGGTAGCGTAGGCATAGCGTATAGACGAAATGGATAAACTCTCAACCAAGTGGGTCTGACGTGCGGTCGGACAAGAGGCTCTCCGCAGCGTCTGAAGCTCCCTAAAATCTCGCGAGTGAGTACAGATCTGTGAGCGAGTTTTTCTCCCTAAGATCTGATTTACAAACCTCACCTTGGTGTTTTCCTAAGTGAGTACAGACCCGCAGGCAAGTTTTCTCCTCTAGATCCGATTAACAAACCTCACCCTTGCAACTCAAGGATCAAGTTTAGCTTTCCGAATGATGCTTCCCTTTAATCCTATGGGTATGTACAGCTATGCAAGTGAGTAAACTCCTAGAAAAGCTGATTTACAAACCTCATCCGAGGGATTAGAGGTGCGAGCATATCATTTCGGGTAACGCAGGCAATGCACACACACACAAGGCCAAGCAAGGACTTTGGCTAATAAACTTAACATCACAACTAGTAAATCGTCAAGGGCTACCCCGCATCCTGATTTAGTGTTTAGCCAAGCATTCTCATGGTGAAAGCGTGAACAACGACATTAATCACCTCATACATGAGTAAGTTTATGTGGCTATTACAAGAGGAAGGCATGATCTTAAAATGTTCTACTAAGATTTGACAATTAACTCAATAAGAATCAAGTCTATTCCCAAGATCTTCCTTTACAAAATTAGTCCAAAGATATTCTACGCAAGAAGAGTCTTCAATGTTACCTGATGCGCAGCTTCTCCTTCTCCTCCCTTGCAAAACACCGTTTCTCCTCTCGTCTCCTTTCACCCGTGAGAACCTCTACCGAGTCCCCCCCCCCTCCCCCCGTTCTCCTTGAATGATCCTTTGTTCTCCCGTTTATCTCCTCTCATCCTGCATCTTTTTCTCCTTCCCATACCCTGCAAAAAGGGCTCTGCAGTTGCTGTCTCTGCTCAGCCGAAAGAAGACTCTGCTGCCTGCTCCCATGCCCTGCAATGCTACCATCATCTTCCACGAAATCACCATTTCGTGAGCAAATCCACCGCCGAAAGCTGCTCCTTGCCTCCTTTGTCAATGGGGGAGAATAGTCTTCAATGCCCCTGACCTTACCCTAGGGTTAAACTGAAGAAAGCAGAGTTAAAATCACGGTTTCGAAATAGGCGAGTTCGCAATCTCGGGCGAGAATTTAGTCGTGACCCGGTCGTGATTTGTCAGTTGCTGCTTTGGTGCGAAGATGAGTCACGGGCATGATTCTGATCGCGACCCACTCGAGATTTCCAGCAGAGGCCTCGATGACTCCGAAATCTTCCAGTTATGATCATCTTGAGTTAGGACGAGCTCCTTTGCCACAAGAGTGCCAGAATCTACCCTTTTGTGGTCTGAAAATATGAAAATACCGAAATAGGTGTAGATTCCATAGATATATCCAAATAAAGGCAGTTATGAGGTATAAAGTCATGAAATGGGAATGATTTCACAAGTAAATTGGCATGTAAAACTCTATATAAATCTATGTCAACACTCATGCACACACAGGCTCCTTAAGACCTCTTCCTTCCATGCCTAGTGCTATCCTTCAAGAGGAAGATCCATGCCTTTAGTTCTTCTCAATGCTTGCGCTTCCTCAAAGACTTATGCCACTTCAAGGTGCTTGCGGCACCTCAAGAAACATGCGCCATAGAGAAGAGAGGAATCAACCCCAAGAAGAAGCAAAGCCACTACAACTTGTGCCGAGGGAGATGAAGCCCATATGTTCTCACCAACACAAGTATCCTTGCCACCTTTGGAGGTACTCACGCCAACAAGGGAAGTCGGCTAGGAACTCTAGGAGGTAGCTAGGGTAAGGAGGGTGGCTAGGGTTGCAAAGGATAAAAGATACAGTATGTGCCCCCCAGCCCTTGTATATATAGAGTTTTAGCGCGGGTCCCACTACTTAAGTCATGAATAAATCTAATAGATTAATTCCATTAAATGAATATAAATATTCATTATTACGCTTAAGCTATGGACCCCACCAGATTATGTTTAAATCAAGTCAACAAGCCTTTGAATAAATCTACTACAATTTATGTCACTTGACCTATTGACTAGACCGAGGTAAAATATTGTCACCCGAAGGTCAACCGGGGTCAACTAATGTTAAAAAATAACCCAGCTCCATGTTATCATCACTGACTCATCATATGCATCCACGATGTATTAGACTCCTAAACATATCATAATCAACAAAATGACTAGATCAAAGGTTACCCGATCAATACAAAATCTTGAGTATCTAGGTGCGCGACTTTGTAGGTTCCTCAAACATTGGTAATGATAATCTCCTAACATCACAAGTAATGAGTGGCACCTAGTAGTACACCATTGTCACCCAAGTCATCAGAATAAATGTCATCATAAACAACCTCTAAACTGTGACAAAGTACATGTACACTATTATCCTTTTGCAAAGCTAATATGCAGATTGGTTAAGTGTGTCACATTTATTTAACCCAATCTAATGGTCATGACTAA
Organism: Costus lasius; assembly: GCA_027563935.2. Lineage (NCBI taxonomy): Eukaryota > Viridiplantae > Streptophyta > Magnoliopsida > Zingiberales > Costaceae > Costus > Costus lasius. The sequence continues at coordinate 67,943,588 of CM050449.1, forward strand.
ATCAAGTTCTCACCTCGGTATGACTATACACTTTCAATCATGCATCCATATGTGAGGTCCCCAAGGATATCAAGCTTCCACTTAAGGAAGGGGCAAATTTTGTCTTGGTTCATTGGACTCTCATATGGCTTACACCCAATGACAACCATTATGACTCTCCTACTACAGTGGAGTGTTAGGTTGTACCAAAGTACAGCACATACTATATAGAGATATCAATGACCTTAAGTCAAAGACAAGTGTACCTCTATCACTATGAGATTTAACTTTAGACACCAAGTCAAATTCTCACGGCGGGTAAATCCAATATATCTACCTTGATAAACCCATATGCTTGCGTTAACAACACGTGCTCAACCAGCACATTTACTAGTCTCACATGCACCATAGTTGTCTCTTATCCACTATGGTACTTGACTGAGGACAAACTTTAAGACTAGATAAAATCTATCTCTAGGGACATTGCCTATGCAAATGTACATATGACGCAGATATACCAAATGCATAACAACGACAATGCCAGGATATGCAAAATATCACATATGAATGTAATACACATATTGGACCATCCATAGGTCCTAGGGCTTATACACCAACACTTTATGACATTTCTAATCTAGTATGTCGATGATATACTACTCATCGAAAATAACGTCTCGACCCATCACGTGGTGAGCACATGGTTAGGAAAGTATTTTGAGATGAAAAACGTAGGGGAGGCCGCCTATATATTGGGCGTGAGGATCTTCAGAGATAGATCCAAGAAGCTCTTAGCCCTGAGTAAGAGTATATACATTGAAAGGTACTAGAGAGGTTAGTTAAAAAAATATGAGGAGCTATAATTTCAAGTTAGTTAATTGAGTTTCTTCCTATAAAAATAGAAATAACATTAATTAAAAATATAATGGTAAAAATAAAATTACAAAATAAATGAAATATTTAGTGGCCCCCAATGAGTGCTTCTTTTAGGTCATTAACTTGACCCTTGATGAGTTTTCATGGTCAAGCTAGTGAATCAGTTCTATAGTAGGTAGCATATAATCTCTTACTTTTTCTTTGTCCTAAAAGCTTGCCCACCAAATTAAATATCTAGAATAGAAGGTAGGGCATTTTAACAGCAATTATCCTATACATGCAAAAATAAGTGTGAGTGCTTTTAGAATCGTGTAAAGAATATTTGTTAATCTCCCTATAATTATCAAAGAGTATTATCATTTGTTCTTCTTTAAAATTTATACAATCAATTTCAGGAAGATTAGAATTGGGTTATAGAAAATCATAATTTGGAATGTTTGGGATATTCTTGATTTCAATAATAGGTTTCTCCCTTATGATGTAGGAGACCCTGAACAAATAGGACAACTTATGGAGCATAGGACCTTGACATGGAGTGAAAAGACTGGTTGCAGTGATGATGTTTCAAGCCCTTCTAAGTAATTGGATCCTTAGGATCCCACATCATATGAGTCTCAGTCCACCCACCACATACATGAGCATAGGATTGAGTCTATCCTTGAGGACCACACCCGATTCACCTTTGATGAGGTCCAGTTCTCTTACCTTGTCAAGTATGCCAATGGTGATGAAGGTTGGCTCCCTGAGGAAGAGCTCACCTCAGCCGCCCCTGCACTTCTCTACCGATACAAGAACAATTCTCCAGAGGAGAATTTTTCCAACCCAGGGAGAATTGATGGAGGGAGAGGCCACGCATCTAAGAGGTACAAATGGGGCTTAAAGCCACCCTAACCCAAGGGTACCTTCTAAGTCCCCACTTTCCTTTTCAGCACTTTCCTTATTTGCATTGCACGGCATTTTAGGTTAGTTCCACCCCCAAGTTTATCATGTAGTTTACTTTTATGAATGTTGTTGGTAGGTTGTGCATTGTAATGTCATGGTAGGTTAGTGCATGTAGAATGGATACTTATAAATTCAGCTCAAGGGGAAATTAAGCTAGCTCACTCCACTTCAACAAGCTAGCTCCCAATTTGGAAGGTCCACTTCAAAGTTCAAACTAGTTCAAGAGAAGGCTTCAAACTCAACTCCACTTCAACTCCACTTCCAAGATCACGTACCAATTGAAGACATTGCCAACTCATGAAGGAATATGCGCCACCCTCATTCAATAAATCAAGCAAGGCTCACTCAAGATCCAAAAATCAAGGAAGGGCCTCATCTAGTACCACAAATCAAGGAGGAGCATTGATGAAGACTTTCCTTACCTCATTGCCGACCAAACAACAAAGGAAAGGTTTTCAAAATTTAGCCACCCATGCGCCAACAACCCAAGGAGGCAGTCATTCAAAATTCAAAGAAGCCATTCGAAATTCAAAAGCTTACCATGTTCGGCCCCCCAAAGAAGGCAACAAAATCAGCCCCTTTAATGCCTTGTTCCTATTTCGAATTTTCCCCAAATATGTAAAGGGCGCAAGGGGCCAATGACCACCTTGCCCTCACCTTATCCTCATCCCTTAGCTGCTATTTATTGTATCCCCATCGCATCATGTCATTAGCATTGTTGAAATAAAATTGTCTACTAGTTTCTAGCCAACTTATGGGCGCATGTGTCGCCTAGGGTGCATGTGTCGCCCATCCTCTCCTCTTCTTCTCCTCTCAACACTTCAAGGCCAAGCCCTTCACCCTCTCATCTTCATCTCGCCACCCTTCTCTTCATCAAAGCAAGGCCGAGACTCATCTCTATCAAAGCAAGAACACAAAGAGATCTAGAACTCAAGATGGCGCAAGGACTTGGATACATCTCTTGGATCTCTTCAAGGCGCTTCACTAAGATGAGTATTCCAACTTCTTGTGTTTCTTCTCTTAGTTTCTAAACAACATCTTACTACACATATCTTGGTCTTTGTAGGGGTTGGCGCATGGTGAAGAAAGCTTGGTGCCTCATCTCCTTCTTCCCCCCCCCTTTTTTTAGTTAGTCCAATGTTTATGTTAGCAAGAGAACTTGGAGGACTAGCCTCCCTCTTGACTCTTTGATTTTGTGATATTTAATCATCTTTTTATAACTCACCCACGCTTGTGTGGGGTTGCTGGATGCCTGTGTGTAACCTGCACCTTCCATCAGAGTAGGACCGGTGAAAAACGGGAAGGAAGGTCCTTCTATTCTCAAGGACCGCAAGGTGAGTCCTCTTTAAGTTATTGTCATTTACTTTGAAGCAAGTAGTATAAACTCTATTTTCCCGCAAGTAGCATAAGTTCAGTTTTCTTATCTATAAAATACAAAAACATTATTTTCCAACTTCGTTAGTCTAATTCGGTTTTCTCTAGTTTATGAAAATACGAAAAAACTATTTTTGAAATTCGTTGTTTGCATGCTTGTGATCTCCCCTTACATCACCTTACCTCAAGGTTGTCATGATATAAATTATCTTGTTTTACCTTATGTATGTCAAGGGTTGGAACTAAATCAAGTGGTTGAGAATTAGGTTTGACATTATATTGAATCTCTTCATCTTTTTCCTCACTCCCTTTTTCTTGAGTGATATTCTTAATTTCACAACTCTCTAGTTCACTCTTATGTAACTCATTGTTCCTTACTTGAGGTTCCTCAAATGTCTCTACCAGTCTAGCTATGTTACACTATCTACTTTGGATATTAGTTTCTAGACAACTTCAAATTATTTTTTCCTTTATAGATTAAGTTGTTCATCTTGCTTAGTTTGAGTAATTATGAAGTTTCTAAGTAAGACTTCAAGTCTAGACTCCTGGGTGTCATTAATTGAATTAATCTGGAAGTTTGATGTTACCCCCAATTTGAATCATAGATATTACTAGAATATTAGTTATCTTAGTGCCATGGGTTGAAGTTACTATATAGAGATGAATTTATGCATGGAGAAATCCCTAATTGATATTAAAAAGAATAATGACCCAAATATCCACAAATATCACAATAAATCAAATTTGTATATGATAAAATTTCAAATTAAATTTTTCAATTTTTTTTTATAAGTTCATGATTATAAAACGAATCCAAAAAAAGAATCAAAAGATTCTTAGAAGATGCGAATCAGCAAAAACAAGTCAAAATTTCAAAAATTTCTATTTATACAAAAATCTAACAACCGGCCTGAAGGACATCATGTGGGGATCAGAGGAGGAAACCAGTGGAGCTAATGCGAAATAAGCGAAGAAAGGTCTTCAAATTTAATGTTATAAATAGTAAAATTTACTCTAAGTGGTGATATTGGAATTATAGATATGATATAAGGAAGAATATCCTTGGAATTTAATGTACCATTTTATTTGAAGTAACCAATTGATTATCGATATAATCATGTATAATGTCACCAAGAAATCCAAAAGGAAGTCTATGTCCTGCCAAAATTGAGTATTACAATCATCACTAATTGGATAGTGTTAAGTGTATGAGAGGTATCATGAGTTCTCTCATCCCAATAATGCTTTAGGGTAACTATGAGCATGCTATAGGTATCACTAAAGATCAAATAATAGCATTGGTGACACTAACTTTACCTTGCTAAAATCCCATTTAAACTAGCAAGACTCCTTAACTTTTGCAATATCCCATGATTACTTTATAAGAAATAGAAGTTTAGAGAACAAATCCTATGAATACCCATATCACGTTCTTGGACAAGGGAAAACCATCTTGAGAAACTCAACAGGGTCTTTTTTTTGGTTGGCTCTACTAAAAAGGTAAAAGTTATTCAAGATAATAAATATCATTTTCAACAATTATTGTCTGTGCTGCCAACAACTAAGATCTTTAAAGTTTCAATACAATCTATGGTGTCTTACAAATTTTTTAATTCTCTTTTATAGAAGCTCCTCTCAAACCCTATACACACAAAAATCTATACAAATGATAGTATGGGGAAGAGATCCCAACTATTAGATGTAGGAAAAAAAATAAACAAACACATTATACATAATTATTCCACATGGAGAGATGTACAAAATAATACCAACAACATTGACTAGCAATCTCTATATAGGTGTGGCCAGGCAGAGGTAGCACGGTGTGAAGGAACCTGATAGGTTGCTTAGGGCTTTGATGACACCAAAATTCATAGTATATTTTATGTCATTTCATTGTTTTTTTTGTGTCATATTTATGCTACTTTGCTTATTTTTAAGCCTTATTTATCAAATATTGTGGAATCTACATCATTTCTTGTTTTTGATTATTTTCAGGTTAAAAGTGTCATATTTTGATGGATTTTGGAAGATTTGAGCACACCAATGGATTCCAGACGTCGAAACGAAGCTACCTGCCAAATTTCATGCGAATCAGAGTCAGTTTGGGCAAAATACGGCACTACCGTGTGAAATTACATGGTACCATAATTCCCCGCAATTTTAACTAGAAAGTTTTGGCAAAAATACGGCACTACCGTATTTTTGGTCAAAACTTTCACGGTACCGTATTTTTGGGCCCAAAAACGTAATTTTTACGGGTCTGAATCTTGCGCGGACCATAACCTTTGATCCAGAGCTCCAAATTGAGATCCGAAAGTTCCTGCAGACTCTTCTTTAAGAGGCAAAGACGCAAGAAGTGGAAGCCACAATGTTTATCCAGTATTGAGGGAGAAATTGACAGAGAAGCGGTTACGGTTTGGCCTCACGCCGAGAGGCATAGAGGGCACCTCAGGTCGTGAAATTTACACTGTAGCTTCGCCTGGTGAAGGAGAAGATACTCCAAATGTTTCAGAGCGTTTGGAGTCCGATCGAGGGAGAAATCATCAAAACAGTGGTGACAGCACTGTTCACACGCGAAATTACGGGGTGTAATTCAATTACAACCCTGTTTTGTAACTTTTTCTTCCCTCTCCTTGATTTATATTCGCACTGAAATAATGTTTTATTGTAATTCCTTCATCATTGAATCTTAAACATCTTATGGGACATGGGGTGTAATCCCCGTAATTTTTAATGACTAAGTGATTATTATTTTTGTCATGATAAATCTTTGTTATGATAATTCTGCTTTTGTGATGAATTATCTTTAATTCTTCTTAGATTTATACTATCATGCATGTTTTCGAATTTTGCAAAATAGACCGAGAGGTTGATTGTGAAATTCAGAACCCTAAGAATTGTTGAGTTTGGGACTATCGTAAGAGATTAGGTAGTTCTTCGAATTCTGATTTTTAGTGATTTTATTGCCATGTTGATAATTTGAATCTAGATTAAGTTAATGTGTTAGACATGAAGATCCTGCACGAGAGTGAGGATCGGAACGTTGGAAAACCTTAAGTAGAACCTGTATTGAGATTCGGATGCACGAGAGTGATCCTTGAGTTTCCACTTGAGATTTTTGACTTAGAATTCAGATGCATGAGAGTGATCCTTGAGTTCTTTGTTCAATGATTTACTTATTTTCAGCATTGGATAGATCTTGCACGAGAGTAAGGATTGGTCCTTTGTATGATTGACTGCGCGAGAGTGAGTTGATCCTTTTATGAAGTAAATTAAATCTTTATTATAATGAAATTTGATTGACAGCCTTTATTTCCCTCTTGTCATTAGAATTAAGGTGGATGAACCCCTAGTCCCAGTTTTCTTCTCTGATATTTTCTGGTGCATTTTTCAATAGTTTGATTCACTATTTTCTGATTGCTTAGCTAGCGAGAAAATGATTATTTGGTACTTAACACAAAGGTGTCTGTGGTTCGATATTTTTATTACTTCGAAGTATCCGTGCACTTGCGGACACAATAAGTTTTTGGCGCCGTTGCCGGGGATTAGTCCAAGGTACGTGCCAAACAACTTGGGATACAACAAGTTTTTGGCGCCGTTGCCGAGGACCTTAGTTTTGTTAATATCAAAACAGTTGTTTAGTATTGCTAGACTAGGTTTTATTTGTTTTTAGATTTAACTTTGTTTTCTGTTTTTGCAGGTTTTGGATTTCACTAGTTGTGACAGGAATGTGATTTCTGAAATTTGTGAATCTGCTTGTGTTTATTATTTTCTATTTTTTTATATATTATGGAAAAAAAACATAATTTGATTGATTGGTGTTGGATTATATTTTTGTTCCTGATATATTTGAAGATATGTCTTTTTATCACAACTCCTGGGCAACTGAAAAAGGTGAGGAATATATGCCACAAGGAAGGTATGAAAATAATTCAATGAGCACACTAGAAGATACATTTAACTCTTTTATGCACTCTGTTAAGAAATCTTCGTCTTCTATTAGATGTGATATTTGTGGATATTTTGATCATTATTCCTCTAATTGCCCATTTTTAAATCCCAATTTATCATGGAAAGAATCTTATCAATTGTATTCTAGATGGGAAAATCATCAAACTTCTTTTTCTAATGATTGCTCGAACCATATTTCTGAACCATACATTGAGGACACTGGAAAATCTAACTTAGAGTTGATGTTTGAAAAATTCATAAAACAAAATGAAGATTTGAATGAGATCCATAAACATAGGCTTGATGATATATGTGCTCGTACTGAAATATTAGAAACCCAGATAGCACAACAAGATTGTTTATTTGAGTTTGATTTGGAAATTGAAAAACTTGATTTAGAAAAATCCCCCTATGATTATGATTGTTTTGAGATTGAGCCTTATGTGAATATTAATGAATCTCATCTTGATCCTGATTGTAAAATTGATTCTTCTAATGATTTATTTGAGGAAAAGGTTGGGGAATTGATTTTGAAAAAACTTCTTCTAATGATAATTCTGATTTTGATGAAAACTTATTTATGGTTACATCTAATGAGCATGATGAAGGTTTGAAAATTATAGACATTGATGAACCCCACTGTGATTTTGGTGATATTTTTGAAATTAATGATAAATCTCTTGTGGTTAACATTGATTCTATTGAGAACATTGATAAATCTCATTATGATTTTCATATGATTCTGATTTTGACTCTTCTGATGATGAATTATTTGTGGGGAGGCATGAGGAAATTGATTTTGAAGAGTCTCATCTTGACTTTAATGATGATTTTGAAATTGCTAAATTATTTGATGATAAACATGAGGAAATTGATAAGGATTTGAATATTGTGAAAATTGATGAATCTCACCATGTTGATGTTTTGCCCATATCTATTGTTGAAAATTTTGATCTATTTGAGAAAGTGTGTTTTATTGAGGATTCTAATGAGAGACATAAAGACTATTATTATGATGATCCAATGCTTAATTATTTTGATCAAAGCCCTATTTCTATTGAAGATTTAAATTTGAAGAAAGGACTTATGATTTTACTTTTTGATAAACATAGGAAGATAATTGAATATCCTTTGATTGGAGTTGAAAATTTTGATTTTGATTTCCACATATTTGAGAAAGCCATGTCAATCTTGATTTATATGAAATTTTGGATATTTAGATTAGTGGCTAAGCTTTTTGGACAGTGGAAAAAGAGAAAATTATATGCAATCTACTTTGGTACTAATTCACCTGCTTCACCATGATATTGGATTTGGTCAAGCTAATGACCTAAAAATTAGCGCTTCTTGGGAGGCAACCCAAGCACTCTTATTTAGTTTGGTTTCTTTTATTCTAGTTTATTTTATTTTTAAAATTAATTTTTCTAATTTTTCTTTTTTTTTATGCAAAAAAAAGTGCAGAATACGGCACTACCGTATTTTTGAGAAAATCTTTCATGGTACCATATTTCTGCTGATTTCTGACTTGAGAGTTTTATGCATTTTACGGCACTACCATGAGGAATTGCACGGGTACCGTATTTGAAATCTGCAGTTTGCTTATTTGAGTAGGTGTTTTCTCACTGCGATTTTAAGAAACTGGGTTGCGAAAATTTTTGATCTCTTGCACCATCACGAAGTACTCATCTTTTTCTATCATCTAGATATTTTTACTGAATTTTAAAGTCCATGGATCATTCAAAAGCACCTAGAAACTTTTCGATTCTGATTAATTTCTGCAGCAGTTTTCTTCTGACTAATCTAATTAGCACTTTTGCTGCGAGTTTTTAAGGTGCTACGATGACTTGAAACCGTGATTTTTCACTTGGAATATGAAGTTCGTATGTCATTCTTTCTTGTGGATTAATTGTTTTCATGAAAATATTTTCTGAAAATTCTAGGACATATGATAACTTTTCGAATTTGATTAACTTTTGTGCAGTTTTGCAGTTTTTAATCTGAGTAGCCTAATTTCTGTTGATGCCCTAAATTTCTGATAGATTTTGATCCTTTAATTTTCATACATCTGAAAAGAACATATCTTATTCTACAACTTGGTTTTGTCCATTTTCTATTTGGATCATTAAATCTTATTTTTGGGTAAGGCTACTTTTCATAAAAAATTCAAAAACTGCTTTGTTTGTTTTCTACATGTTATAGCTTCTTTTGCCTCCAGATCCAAAAATCTTCAAGAGCAACTGTCTTCCACCTATAGCCACCACAGCATCTGCCTCTGACATCACTGTTTCCAACCGTCGACACTGGATTATACCATCTGCATATTCTTACTTTTTCTACTGCCTCTATTTTTATTGATTTTATTTATTCATGCAGTAGAGTTTTCATTAGTGACTGATTTTGTTTATCTATGCAGCATTATTTTTGGCACCCACTGGCCGACTTCTTCACTCCAGGACTGTAGTTTCTAGCAGGCCACTGGAGACTACTCAGTCTACTGTCGGCACCACTATCACTGCTAGCAGCTTTTCAGTTAGCATCTGTTTCACCTCTGCTTCTCGCCTACATTAGCACCCTTTTTGGATCATCCATGATATCTCTGATTACCCTTTTAGAGAATTATTGTTCTTATTCTCTGTTAGAAACTATTTTTAGAATTGTGCCTTATGTACTTAAAAATTGTGCAAGAAAATTTTCAAAAGGCACATCTTTGGACATAACTACATCTACCCCGATTCTTTACACCGGATGATGACTGAGCTTGCTACATAGTTTTGCGAGTATTGTTTGCACTCTCCAGGGATTATTTGATTTGATATGATTATCTACACTTTTCTTCTCTTAAATTCTTTCACTTTGCATCCTTTGCGTCGTTCGAGCCTTAAGTGATTATACTAATCTTACACTTTTGGGCCATGACTTTTTGAGTTTGATGTTCCACATCTTTTGAACTAATTATGACATATTTTCATGTTTTCTATGATGATGAATGTCTTCATTAATGAGATTAGGACTAGACCTATCATGTTGAATTTATTTCTCTAATACATATCTGCTTTTGGAATTTTTCATTTATTGATGAATGAGATTTTGGGTGAACATGTTATTTGATGAATTTGGTTTAAAAGTGAAACTACTTCCTTAAATAAAACTAGCATATGAGTATGATTTTTGAATTGATGTTGATTGATCAATTTAGTTGATATTCATGCTATTTGCTATTTGTTGGGAAGAAAGATTCCATTATCCAGATAAAGTGAGGACTCCCCTACTTGGCACTGTGCAAAATTGACAGTGGTACCGAAGGATATGGGTTGAAGTATAAAAAAAAAAAAAAAAAAAGCATGTGTCTATGTGGGTGCATGCCATGAGAGGAATCAATCCACATTAACTTCGCTATCTTTGGTAAAAATCTTACTGCTAAAAAGATATGAGTTCTATTACATTGATTATGTGGTCAGTGTATTCTAACTTCATCACCAGAAAAAGGTGGTAATCGAATTAGAGAATGTGGGCGATACAAAAAAAATAATAAAAATAAAAAAATTTATGAGTGGAAAAAGATCTTGGAAATCCTATTCCTATAAACAAAAGTTGATAGTTATGAATTGAAACTGGATGAAGTCTTGAGATTGATATTCTACTTATTATGCAAGTTGCGAAATTTTATTTTATTAAGTTGTGGATCTTGAGAATTAAATTCAAAAGGTGATGTGTTTATTTGAGATTTTATGAAGCAATTGGTGAAAGTTTTTCATTGGTGATTGTATTTTAGAAATTTATTCTTCTTGAGAAAGTCTATGCCTATGATCAATTTTTGAGTTTTGCTTGAGGACAAGCAAAGTTTGAGCCTTATGTGTTTGATGACACCAAAATTCATAGTATATTTTGTGTCATTTCATTGGTCTTTTTGTGTCATATTTATGCTACTTTGCTTATTTTTAAGCCTTATTTGTCAAATATTGCGGAGTCTACACCATTTCTTGTTTTTGATCATTTTCAGGTTAAAAGTGCCATATTTTGATGGATTTTGGAAGATTTGAGCACACCAATAGATTCCAGACGTCGAAACGAAGCTACTTGCCAAATTTCATGCGAATCAGAGTCAGTTTGGGCAAAATTTTACACGGCACTACCATGTGAAATTACACGGTACCATAATTCCCTGCAATTTTAACCAGAAAGTTTTGGTGAAAACTTTTACGATACCGTATTTTTGGCCCAAAAACGTAATTTTTACAGGTCCGAATCTTGAGTGGACCATAACGTTTGATCCAGAGCTCCAAATTAAGATCCGAAAGTTGCTGCAGACTCGTCTTTAAGAGGAGAACACGCACGAAGTGGAAGCCCCAATGTTTATCCAGTATTGAGGGAGCAATTGATAGAGAGTCAGTTAGGGTTTGGCCTCATGCCGAGAGGCATAGAGGGCACCTCAGGTCGTGAAATTTACACTGTAGCTTCGCCTGGTGAAGGAGAAGATACTCCAGAAGTTTCAGAGCGTTTGGAGTCCGATCGAGGGAGAAATCATCAAAACAGTGGTGACAGCACTGTTCACACGCGAAATTACGGGGTGTAATTCAATTACAACCCTGTTTTGTAACTTTTCTTCCCTCTCCTTGATATCTATTCGCACTAAAACAATATTTTATTGTAATTCCTTCATCATAGTAGCTTAAACATCTTATGGGACATGGGGTGTAATCCCCTTAATTTTTAATGACTAGATGATTATTATTTTCGTCATGATAAATCTTTGTTATGATAATTCTGCTTTTGTGATGAATTGTCTTTAATTCTTCTTAGATTTATATTATCATGCATGTTTTAGAATTTTGCGAAATAGACCGAGAGGTTGATTGTGAAATTCGGAATCCTAAGAATTGTTCAGTTTGGGACTATCGTAAGAGATTAGGTAGTTCTTCGAATTCTGATTTTTAGTGATTTTATTGTCATGTTGATAATTTGAATCTAGATTAAGTTAATGTGTTAGACGTGAAGATCCTGCACGAGAGTGAGGATCGGAATGTTGGAAAACCTTAAGTAGAACCTGTGTTGAGATTCGGATGCACGAGAGTGATCCTTGAGTTTCCACTTGAGATTTTTGACTTAGAATTCGGATGCATGAGAGTGATCCTTGAGTTCTTTGTTCAATGATTTACTTATTTTCAGTATTTGATAGATCTTGCACGAGAGTGAGGATTGGTCCTTTGTATGATTGACTTCGCGAGAGCGAGTTGATCCTTTTATGAAGTAAATTAAATCTTTATTATAATCAAATTTGATTGACAGCCTTTATTTCCCTTTAGTCATTAGAATTAAGGTGGATGAACCCCTAGTCCCAGTTTTCTTCTCTGATATTTTCCCGTGTATTTTTTGATAGTTTGATTCACTATTTTCTGATTGCTTAGCTAGCAAGAAAATGATTATTTGGTACTTAACACATAGGTGTCTGTGGTTCGATATTTTTATTACTTCGAAGTATCCGTGCACTTGCGGACACAACAGGCTTCAGTCATTACTTTAATACACGAGTTTCAAGAATCCATAAATATGGTTACCATAAGGGCCATTGCATCATATGGAAATAGGCAAGTCAACTTTGCCTAGATATCAAAAAATAGGTTTTGCCTCCTCTGTTTGTAGTAGCATTGTTGAAGATTTTGTAGTTTCAATTCCTCCAAATATAATAGACATATCCGATAAGGAGAAGTTTCTTCACCATATTTAAGGGACAAATTTTAGCCCATAACGAGGCAACATTCATCGAGATCTTAGCCTCTATGTTTCCCCATCCTAAATTCCACGTACGATTTTTATCTCTCCATATATCAGCGATAGCGAAACAAAAGAAGAATAAGTGTTGCATAGATTCAAAATTATTCCAACATAGTACACACTACCTGTTTGGTAGGATACCTCACTTGTGGAGCCTGTCCCTAGTGCTTAGGCACTGTAAACATATGAGCCATGCTATGAAGGAGAACTGAAGGATACACCTTTAAACCAAACTAGATCTTTCCAAGATACCAATCTTGATTGGAATTGTGACTCATAGGTTGACCTAATGGAGACTTTTCCAAAGGGTGATGGTGCCCAGTATATTTGATCGGTCAATAGGTTGGGATGCAATGCTATAGATGGGATAGCTATAGCCTAATAAATATCATCAAGGTGTGAAGACCTTAGTACCTAGATGCACCATACATAACTCTCAATCATTGTGTACAGTAGAGGATACCATGCACAAGGTTAAGTAGGATTTTTTACCCAAATAATGGTTTCAACTAGAATATGAAAGAACTACCATTTATTATATGATACCCTGTATGAGGGATACAACTATCAGTCTATCATGCGTTCTAAGAATACACTTCAATGGCCACGAGCATCTAGTTGGGGGTTCGAGCCATCCAAAATAGAATCCCATGCTAAGAAGTTCCCGTGGATCCATTTCAACCATAATGAAGCTTTTTCAGTTATCAAATTCCACAAGTGACAAAATGAATGCAGAGTTTAGATAGTCAGTCTTCGATGCCCAAGCCACCCATATTAATTGGTTTGGGGACTTTGCTCCAAGAGACCTTCTAGAACCTTCTATAGGACTGGGCACCTAAATGAAATATGACATGAATGTATTTGACTTTAAGTAGCGCTTGTAGCTCAGTGAATAGAGCATTGTTTCCTAAGTAAAAAGTTGTTGGTTTCACCCCTACTTGGCATGATTTAATAATATATGTTTTGTAGGTAAAAATATTCTCTTTTAAATAAAAAATTTTACCTCAATATTTTTGACTAATGGATGCAATCTCATAGTTATTTTTTCTAGAGACAAGTTACACTTATATGGTGAATAGGGAGTCAATATTTTTAAATATCCATCATGATATAGCTTTACCTTGAAATATAATCATCAATCATGGACAAGAGGAATTCGTTAGACTTGTTTAAGCAACTATGTAAACGAACCAAATAAGAGAACACAAGTAAATTATTTATAATAACATTCTTATCATTGAGTGAAATGGAGAAGAAAGGGTCACTAATACATGCCTTAATCTACTTAAGCATGAAGTATACAAATCAGAAGGCATTAAGGACAAAAAAACAATTAATATTCCTTTGAATCATAATCTTTAAGCTTTATGAAGATCAATCTTAATATTGTTCCTACATAGTGCGCACTCAGCGTTTGGTAAGATACTCCACTATTGGAGCTTGTCCTCAATACTCAGGCACTACACAAGTAGGAGCTGTGTTGTGAAGGAGAATCGTGGGATATGCCCTTTGAACCAAACTAGATCTTTCCAAGGTATCGCTTCAGATTGGAATTCTAACTCATAGACTGAGTTGATGGAGAATTTTCCAAATAGTGATGTGCCCAATATGTTTGATTGGCTATTAGGTTGAGTTGTAGCAGGATAGATGGGATAGCCTAATAAAAATCAGCAAGACGCGAAAGTTTCTATAGCTGGACACATAAAACCTGATTCTCAATTATGGTGTTTAGTTAAGGATTACTTCTAAGCGGGTTCTTGAATCATATATATTACACAAGGTAAAATAGTGTTTTTGACACAAACTTTGGGTCCAACTAGAAACAGATGGAACTAACATTTACTATGTCATACCCTATATGGGGTGATGATGCTCAATATACTTAATCAGCTATTAGGTTGAGGTGTAGCCATATAGATGGGGTAGCACAAGAAATATCAGTAAGGAGCAAACACCTCGATACCTTGGTGCACAATGCTTAATTCTCAACCATGGTGATAAGAAGAGTGTTCCTTTTAAGGTGAGTTCTCAAATTGAATATCATGCACATTATTAAGTAAAAATTGACTCAAACTCATATGAGGGATACAACTATCATGCATTCTAAGAATACTCTTTAGTGGTTACAAGCATCTAGTTTAGTGGTTACAATCTGAGAGGTTATTTTTGTAGACAAGGACTACTAAAAAGGTGAATAGGGAGTCAATTTTTCTAAATATCTAGCAAGATTGATATTTGCCTTAAAATATGATCATCAACCTTAGACAAGAAGAATTTGTTAGACTTTTTTAAGTTACCATGTAAACCAACCAAATAAGAGAACTCAAGTAAACTATCGTTAATTGCATTCTTATCATTGAGTGAAATAGATAAGAAAGGCTTGTTAAAATATTCCTTAATCTACTTAAGCAGGAAGTCATTAAGGACAAAAACAATCAATATTGCATCAAATCATAACCTTTAAGCTTTATGAAGATCAATCTTAATATTGTCCCTCCCTAGTGCACGCTCTGTGTTAGTTAAGATACCCACTTATGGTGCATGTCCTTGGTATTTAGGCATTATAATTATAAGAGCCAAGCTATGAAAGGAGAATCAAGTGATAAACCCTTAGTGTGTGTTCAGTAGAACGGAATCCATCATGTCTAGATTCATTGCTCTTTCCTTTCTTTCCATGGTGGATTCCGTTCTACTGAACACACCCTTAAAGAAAAAAAAAATTATTCCATGGTATAGCTCCTAATTGTAACTCTGACTCATAGATTAACATGATGGATAATTTTCCTGATGATGATGGAGCCCAATATACTTGATCGGCTATTAGGTTGAGGTGTAGCAGTATAGATGGGATAGTCCTATAAGATCATGAAGGCGCAAAGGCCTTGAAACTTGGATGGACAATGCTTGATTCTCAGTCATGGTGTTCAGTAGAGCATTGCTTCCCGGCGTTTTCTCGTCTTGGATATCATGCACAAGGTTAAGTAGTATTTTTTGTCACAAACTATGGACCCAACCCAACTAGAAAGTGTTGGAATTAACATTTACTGTATGGTATCCTGTATGAGGGATGCAACTATCAAGCATTCTAAGAATACTCTTCAATGACCACAAGCATCTATTTGGGGTCTGGGATATCGAAAATGGAATCTCATGATAAAAAGTTACATTGATCCATTTCACCCACAATGAAGCTTTTTTAGTTGCCCGATTATAAGTTGACACATAATGAATGCAAAGTTCATATAGTTGATGTCATTGAGGCCCAGGCCACCCATACTAATTAGTTTGGAGACTTTCCTCCAAGAGACCATATGGAGCATTCCATCTGGAGTGTTTGCTCCCAGGCTCCCCACACTAAATGGTTTGGAGACTTTGCTAAAAGAGACCATCTGGAGCATTCCACAAGGTCGGACGCCCAAAGGGAAAGGAAATATGCTAGGAGTGCTTATAACTTTAAGTAGCACTTGTAGCTCAATGGAAAAAGCATTTGTTTCCTAGGTAAAAAGTTGTAAGTTTGCCCCTACCTAGCGTGTTTTATTATATGTTTTATGGGTAAAAAAATTCTTTTTAAATAAAAAAAAAGTTTACCTCAATATCTTTGACTAATAGATGCAATATCACAAGTTATTTTTGTAGAGAAAAGAACTTTTGAGGTGAATGAGGGGTCGATTTTTATAAATATCAAGAATGATTGAAATTTAACTTGGAATATTATCAACTCAACTTAAGAAGAATTCATTAGACTTGTTTAAGAAACCATGTAAAGCAACCAAATTAAGAGAGCATAAAGTAAACTATCTTTAATAGCATTCTTATCATTGAATGAAATAGAGAAGAAAGGGATGTTAATACACGCCTTAATCTACTTAAGCATGAAGTACATAAATTAGAAGTCATTAAGGATGTAAATGTTGGGAATCCTCGGGCTATTTAAAATCAAAAACAGCGGAAGCGAACCCGAAACGAGATGCCTAATTCAACAATAAGGACCGTCTTATGAAGAATACAAAGGATGTGATAGGGGTATACCTCACTTAGCAGTTTGATGCTGGCGATGGCTGAGACGTGCAAAGGCCCGTCCTCTACAATCGAGCACACACGGACTGCCTCGAGACTCCTCTGCTCCGCGCACGTGCTAGCTTCAGGAGAAGAGATCCACTCCTCTAGCTTCTTCTCTATTGTGCCAATCACAAAGACCGCGCGCCAAAGAGAAGGGGAAGCGTTGGCGACAAAGATTGGCAGCACTACAACTTGTCCCAACCTTGATGCAAAAACTTTCTAATCGTCATCACCTGCAAGACCCTCACGCTAGGAGCAGAGGGGAGGCGACAACAGGAGAGGAGAAAAGAGACTGGTGCAAGAATCTCCCAGGTAGGCCTCTCTATTTATAATAGAAGCGCCAACTCCTCTTTGGAGATCTTCCCATGCGGGACTATGTGCATAGGCGCCTTCTCACAATTAAGCGTCATGGGTTCGAATCCCCGCATACACAATTAATTGTAAATTGCACCCCAAGCATAGGCGCCTACTCACAATTAAGCATCATGGGTTCGAATCCCCGCAGATGCAATTAATTGTAAATTGCGCTTAAGCTTATTAATTAGCCAAGAAAAGAATTCTCTTGCCTATTAATAGTTTTATTTTATTCATGTGACTAAAGTGGAAAGCCCAACCTTGCACTAAGACCCTTGTTCGACACATTTTGACACCTCAGGTCAACAGAGATCAAACGTGGTCCACTACAGTCAACTAGTGGTCAAACATAAACAAAATAAAGTCTCATCTCCTCATAAGAAAAACCATAGCATCAGCTTCCCAAAATGATCTAAATCATACAACGATCCGATCAAAGGCTAACCGACCAATACAGAGTCTCTAGCGTCTAGGTCTGCGACCCTGTAGGTCCCTCTGACGTTGGCAGTGATGACCCATTCATCACTAGTGGTGAGTGGCACCTAGTAGTATATCACCGCTACCCAAGTCATCGGAATAAATGTCACCATCGACAACCTCAAACTATGATAAGGAATAAGAGTATCCATGTTCCTTTGCCAGGCTGATCGTCCAAGTTGGACAAGCGTGTCACACTTGTATATTCCAACAATGATGGTCATGACTAAATCAGGCTAAACCTAGGTGTGGCCACACGCTTTCAGTCATGCACCATCTAGGGGCCCATGGACATCAAGCTTCCCCGTAGGGAAGGGGCAAATCCTCTATCGGCAAGATGAACCTCTCGTATTGCTTAAGATATACCCAATGACAACCGTTATAACCTCCCTGTTATGGCGAGGTGTTAGGTTGTATCAAAGTACATCCTTTACAACACAAAGATACAATCTTCCTCAAGTCAAAGGACAGATACAACTCTATCACTATGAGATTCTTCTTGAGACACCAAGAAGAACTCTCCCGGCGGGTCGGTCCAGCATATCTCCCTTGATACACCCTTATGCCTGCGTTGAGCAACCCGTGCTAACCAGAGCATAAACGAGTCTCACCCGCACCATAGTTGTCCCCTATCCACTATGGTACTTGACTCGGGACATAAGCAAACTGAGATAGTAATATCTCGAGGGACAACATCATGTAAACATACATATGCGCAGATGTATAATAAATCATGACAACAACAATGCCAGGATATCTATAAATATCAATTGTATGTAGTACATATGTCTAGACCAAAAGATAGGTCTCAGGGCATAACACTAACAATCTCCCACTTCCACTCAGACCTTATCATTGAGGTACCTTAACCCCATGTCTCGAGTATGACCATCATGCTTCTGCTGTGCCAAAGCTTTGGTCAGTGGGTCTGCTAGATTGTTCTCTCTATCAACTCTGCATATCTTCACGTCACCTCTGTCTATGATCTCCCGAATCAGGTGAAATCGCCTGAGTATGTGTTTGGATCGCTGATGTGATCTTGGTTCTTTGGCCTGCGCGATCGCACCATTGTTATCACAAAGGAGTTCAATGGGATTAGCAGCACTAGGAACCACTTGAAGTTCAGAAATGAACTTCTTGATCCAAACAGCTTCTTTGGCTGCCTCAGAAGCCGCAACATACTCCGCTTCTATTGTAGAGTTTGCTATCATGGATTGCTTGAAGCTCTTCCAGAAAATAGCACCTCTGTTAGCAAGAACACATAGCCGGACTGTGATTTGAAGTCATCTGGGTCTGACTGGAAAGAAGCATCTATATAACCTTGTATACACAAATCTTCTTGTCCACCGTAGACTAAGAATAAATCTTTCATCTTCCTCAGATACTTCAAAATGTTTTTCACGGCTGTCCAATGCTGGACACCAGGGTTAGACTGGTATCTACTGGTTATGCTCACTGCATAAGCCACGTCTGGTCTCGTACTAACATGGCATACATGAGGGATCCCACTGCAGATGCATAAGGGACTCGACTCATCTCCTCTTTCTCAGCCTGTGTAGAGGGACACTGGCTCCTGGAAAGAGTAATGTCGTGCTTCATGGTAAGGTATCCCTTCTTGGACTACTCTAAGCGAAACCTTTCCAGCACTTTGTCTATGTACGTGCTCTGACTCAGGGCAAGGAGTTTCTTGGATCTATCCTGGTAAATCCTCACACCTAAAATGTAGGCGGCCTCCCCTAAGTCTTTCATCTCAAAATACTTCCCCAACCATGTCTTCACAGCGTGAAGGGTAGGGACATCGTTTCCGATGAGCAGTATGTCATCGACATACAAGACCAGAAATGTGACCAAGCTCCCACTGATTTTCTTGTACACACAGACGTCGTCTTCATTCTTGAAGAAGCCATAATCTCTCACTGCTTCGTCAAAACGAATATTCCAACTTCGAGAGGCTTGCTTTAATCCATAGATAGATCTTTTCAGCTTGCATACTTTATGAGCATTGGCTGGGTGAACGAACCCTTCAGGCTGTGTCATAAACACATCCTCTGATAGGTTTCCATTAAGAAAAGTTGTATTCATGTCCATTTGCCAGATCTCATAGTCGTAGTAGGCAGCTAAAGCAAGCATGATCCGAATGGATTTAAACATGGCAACTAGCGAAAAAGTTTCGTCATAGTCCACCCCGTGGACCTGCCTAAAACCTTTGGCCACTAGTCTACCTTTGTAGGTAACCACATTGCCATCCATGTCTGTCTTCTTTTTGAATACCCATTTACACCCTATGGGCTTTGCCCCATTAGGCGGCTCAACCAAGTCCCAAACCTGGTTAACAAACATAGAATCCATCTCGGACCTCATGGCCTCCAGCCATCTCTCGGAGTCTGGTCTAGCGACTACTTCCTCATAAGTCTTAGGTTCATCCTCAATAATGAGAATGTCATCGTGTTGAGTCGGCAGCGACCCATACCTATCAGGTGCACGACGTACCCTCTCAGACCTACGTGGAGCTTGTGCCTGAGCCTCAGGTTGGGCTACAACCTGTACTGGTGGCTCAGATTCCATCTCAACCTCTGTGTCTTGTGGATGATCTTGGACCTCGTTCAAATCAAAACTTCTCCCACTAGCTTCTTTCAAGATGAATTCTTTCTCAAGAAAGACAGCGCCACGGGCGACAAAAACTTTGTCCTCGGTGGGATTATAGAAGTTGTATCCTTTGGTTTCTTTAGGATACCCCACAAATATACATTTATCTGACCTAGGCTCTTGCTTACTAGAATTTTGATGCTTAACAAAAGCTTCGCATCCCCAGATCCTCATAAATGTGAGGTTAGGTCGTCTCCCAGTCCACAACTCATGTGGAGATACGGGAACACTCTTAGATGGAATGTTATTCAGTGTCAAAGCAGCTGTCTCTAAGGCACGTCCCCAAAAATATGGAGGTAGAGTTGCTTGACTCATCATGCACCGAACCATGTCTAGTAGGGTTCGATTCCGCCTCTCAGACACACCATTCCATTGGGGTGTCCCGGGAGGGGTGAGCTGTGAGAGAATCCCACACTCTTTCAGATCGTCAACAAACTCATGGCTCAAGTACTCTCCGCCTCGATCAGATCGAAGAGCCTTTTAGTATTTACATTGCACATAGAACTCTGCATGTCCAAAACATACAAGCCATTGCATAAAGTACCAGAACCATAGAACATATCTACCAATGAAAAAGAACAGGTGTTCTCTTTGATTGCAAAACTGAATCCTTTCCTCGCTAAGGCAGAAATGGATATGATGTTCTTGGTAATCGATGGTACATAGTAACAACAATCGAGTTCTAATTGAAGCCCTGACGGTAGTGAGAGAGTGAGGTTTCCCACTGTCACAGCCGCAACCTGTGCGCCGTTACCGACCCGAAGGTCAATCTCTCCTGGTCGAACTATCCTACTTCGTTTGAGCCCTTGCATACTTGTACAAATATGCGCTCCACATGCGGTATCAAGTACCCATGTGTTCGAAGTAGACATGTTGACTTCAACCACATAAATACATGAGTCTGAAGACGAAGGAGTCACCCATCTCTTCACCTCTTTCTGGTGTTGCCTTTTATAGCGCTCGAGTTTGGGGTCACCCCTCAAGTTTCGACACCAGTCCATCTTGTCCTCCCAAAGGACGAATCGCAGTTTTAATCCGCTATTGTTCGTAGACATGATCTATAACAAAGACATGCAAATTAGTACTACATTTTCAATCATTTAATCTGGACTTTAAATAAATGATTGTTTCTCACTATTTTATCAGATTGAGAACCCTCTTATGTCAATCCGGGAAACCACAAAATTTCCAAAGTGAGATGGGATCCTTGTTCCTTACACGGCCCCGCGTCCCGCCAGGGCGGGATGTACTGCACTAGGTGACACATGTATCTCAAGGTAGGCATGCCGGCCAATTGCAACTAGGCAATTCTCCTTCTCAAGATAGTTCAGGCACTTCATGTCCAACGAGGGCTGGATACAGCACGAAGTCCTAACTTCTTGAGGCTGCTTCTAGAAACTTTCATTATGTGGACAAACCACATATGGAAGTTCTAGTCATGTCCGACCTGACAGTTATGCCCAGGGCCAACAATTTCCTTGCGAAAGGCGCATCCAGAGTTTTAACCGAACTGGGGAAATTATTGTCACCACACGCCTCCTAAAGATAGATGGGTGTGTCCCACGAGGGTGGGAAACAGTGCACAGCACCATCGATCGATAGTTTGACGAGGGCTACGCGTCAGAAAGCAGGAACGGGACATTCGTTTTATCTTATGTCTACCATTACTGGCATGCACCCTATAGTGATAACATAAAAAAAAACAATCAGAGCATGACAATAAAAGCAGTAAAACATGATATGGTTATACCCCAGACAAGGGAAACAAGCTCCTAGACCTAGACAGTACACCTAGCACTACCAAAAGCTCTAAGCGTTCAGCCCATGCTCCAAGTCGTTGGCTCCTAGCTCTGAGTGCTTTAGGGTCCTGCTTCGGTGAACACTCTCCTCTACCCTTGTCAGCTCGCAAACCCTTGTTGGGGTATGCCCTTAAGGCTAATGTTTGAGGCCTTGGGATTGTATCAGTATCATGTAATAAACTCTTGTGTTTATAAAGGCATGGTTATTATTCAGGTTGTTACCTTGTCTGCTGTAATAAGTGTACTACTGAATAATGTCTCAAAGCTGTTCAGCTAGGCTGACATGCTAAATGTCCTTAGTCGATATATCTTGGTGAACATGAGACAGCCTTGATATGATTGAGACTAATATGTATTCTAATCTTATAGGATGCTTCGAGCATGGAATAAGATGTAGACTCATGGGTACATTGGATGTACTGGACAGACCCTACTAGGATATTCAATTGCTTGTCACAATGTGAATGATCCTTGATTGCAACAAGTGGCACATGTCCTCTGACTTGAGATCACTTGTGTTTCTAAATGATGATTGTCATTGTTTTGAGGTAGTTCAATATCATTTGAAACATAATGGTTATAGACTATCTTGGATAATGATCATGAGTCAGGTTAGGGCACTAGTGATAGATAGAGGATTGCCGTCTCCTTGTTGAAGGAGTGTGGTGTTCTATAGGGGCCCCCTAGATGAGATGATTGAGAAAGTGTATGGCCATACCCAGGTGACTATGCTCATCTGATCTAATCATGCTCATCATATTGGAGTTACAAGCTTGACATGCTTGTCCAATAAGAACATCCAGTGGCAAAGGAAACATGTAATGCCTAGTGAGTTGATTCACGCTTGTGCTGTGGTTTGGGTGAAGTCTTGGAAGACTCTTTCCTTTATATCGGGAGACAGTGATGTGTTGCTAGATACCCCTCACTGATCGTGATAACGTGAGTTATCGTTACCGACATTTAAAGGAAACCCTCAGGGTCGCACAATTTGGTGATATGGCTTACTTAAGTCAGATCGTGTGGACTGAATTGTTTGGGTTCAGTTTAAAGGGAAAGAGACTCTGATTGTAAGTGAGATCTGGTCTGATCATGTTTGATTGATTGGGGCTTGAGATCGGTAAGCTTCGATCGAGAGAGTTGATGCTAGATCGGTGAGATCAAGAGCATCAAGAGATGAACGGTTAGATCTTGAACCCTTTGGTTCAGAGTGAGATCTAGACCATGGCTTGGGCTGGTTTAATTTGGTTCTTGAACCAAATTGAAGTGGATTAAAGTTGCTTGAACCGGTTCACAAAGGGTGAACGCTTGGTTCAAGGCGTTAGGCATTTTTGGTTTGGTTGTGGCGCATGGCTTCATATCTTCCATTTATGGAATGTAATGAAGGCGACTTCACCTTAACGCAAAAGCGTTTTGAACGCTCGACTTCACTCTTCTCTTCTCAACGTTCCTCTTGGGGGGCGAAAAAGGATTCGGACGAGAAGGAGAAGAAGAAGGTTACTCTCGCCAAGCTTCATCTCGAAACACCCTCACGCGACAAGGATTCTTTGAAGTGCTTTTGCTAGCACAAAGGACTCAAAGAGCAAGCTATCGTCATCGGTTGTGTGCGTCACCTTTGGAGAAGGAGCACTTGAACCTTTGCTTCCAAGGCATCATCAAATCGATGGCATTGGTATGATCTTTTAGATATATTCCTCTTATACAAGTTGATCATATGCTTTTATGATTGCGATCCCATGAAGCCCTATCTTCCGCTTGCAAAACTCTATATGTGCGCCACAATCAGGGTTTCGGCTTCCCTCTTGAAAGGGGTTTTCTACAAGTTTCGGCCCCCCTCTTGAAAGGGGTTTCTTCAACCCTAGGCTCCTCCTAGGGTTCGGCCAACATGGGGCGCCACCATGACCACATAGGGGGCTGTGTTGCACCACTTCTAGATCAGCCCATGAAACTTATTCAATGCGCCTCTAGGATGCCCTAAAAGCCATCAAAGTCTCGGCCAATTAAGAAGTGTGCGCAAGCCCTCTTCATCAGCCCCTATTCCTTAAGATGCACCACTAGGAGGAACCCTAGAAGCCACCAAGGAGTCGGCTAACAAAGAAGCTACCTATCTTGGTTAGGTGCGCAAGAGAGAAGGTTTGATGCGCCATTGTCTTCCCTAATCTTCAACTTGATTTTACAACACAAATAAAGAAAAGGGGCGGCACGCAGGCCTCACAATAATACATCCCAGACATGCATTAGGGCTTGTCTATAACCATATCAAGTGCATAAAGAAAAACACCTAAGACATGCTCTTCAATATGCAATGAAAAACTACAAAAGCAGATTTTAGTTTTTCATTAGAAAACTTGTTCGTTAAATCTCCGTGATCTTATCGAAAATTTAGATCTTTCATTTTCTCTCAGGAGTCTACAAATGGTCATATATACCCCGATTATCAATGCCACTTGCAATCCCTAACTTGTACGGATTAGGGCAATCACCCAGTCCATGCCCCGAAATCTAGATACAAGTCTCACACCATGGGTCTATCCCATGAATATGAGGAGAAATAAATTCTCACACATAGGGTCTATCCCCATGTGTAGAAACCAAAAATCATGAATATCATAAGAGCGAGAAATAACAAACCTACTATTTTTCTACACATAAAACATGGCATAAAGATTTTCAAAAAAAATTTCTATGACATGCGCATGCTAGAAAAATTCATCCACCGATGTATCTCGTAAGTTGCCTCTGATACCACTGTTGGGAATCCCCGGGCTATTTAAATCGAAAACAGCAGAAGCGAGCCCGAAACGAGATTCCTAATTCAATAATAAGGACCGTCTTACAAAGAATACAAAGGATGTGATAGGGGTATACCTCACTTAGCAGTTTGATGCTAGCGATGGCTGAGACGCGCAAAGGCCCGTCCTCTACAATCGAGCACACACGGACTGCCTCGAGACTCCTCTGCTCCGCGCACGTGCTAGCTTCGGGAGAAGAGATCCACGCCTCTAGCTTCTTCTCTACTAGTGCCAATCACGAAGACCGCGTTCCAAAGAGAAGGGGAAGCATTGGCAACAAGGAGTGGGCAGCACTACAACTTGTCCCAACCTTGATGCAAAAACTTTCTTATCCTTGTCACCTGCAAGACCCTCATGCTAGGAGCAGAGGGGAGGCGACAACAGGAGAGGAGAAAAGAGACTGGTGCAAGAATCTCCCAGGTAGGCCTCTCTATTTATAATAGAAGCGCCAACTCCTCTTTGGAGATCTTCCCATGCGGGACTATGTGCATAGGCGCCTTCTCACAATTAAGCATCATGGGTTCGAATCCCCGCATACGCAATTAATTAAAAATTGCGCCCAAGCATAGGCGCCTACTCACAATTAAGCGTCATGGGTTTGAATCCCCGCAAACGCAATTAATTATAAATTGTGCTTAAGCTTATTAATTAGCCAAGAGAAGAATTATCTTGCCAATTAATAGTTTTATTTTATTCATGTGACTAAAGTGCAAAGCCCAACCTTGCACTAAGACCCTTGTTCGACACATTTTAACACCTCAGGTCAACAGAGGTCAAACGTTGTCCACTAGAGTCAACTAGTGGTCAAACATGAACAAAATAAAGTCTCATCTCCTCATAAGAAAAACCATAGCATCAGCTTCCCAAAATGATCCGAATCATACAACGATCCGAATAGAGGTTAACCGATCAATACGGAGTCTCTAGCGTCTAGGTGTGCGACCCTGTTGGTCCCTCTGACGTTGGCAGTGATGACCCATTCATCACAAGCGGTGAGTGGTACCTAGTAGTACATCACCGCTACCCAAGTCATCAGAATAAATGTCGCCATCGACAACCTCAAACTGTGATAAGGAATAAGAGTATGCATGTCCCTTTGCCAGGCTGATCGTCCAAGTTGGGCAAGCGTGTCACACTTGTATATTCCAACAACGATGGTCATGACTAAATCAGGCTAAACCTGGGCATGGCCACACGCTTTCAGTCATGCACCATCTAGGGGCCCATGGACATCAAGCTTCCCCGTAGGGAAGGGACAAATACTCTATCGGCAAGATGAACCTCTCGTATTGCTTAAGATATACCCAATGACAACCGTTATAACCTCCCTGTTACGGCGAGGTGTTAGCTTTTATCAAAGTACATCATTTACAACACAAAGATACAATCTTCCTCAAGTCAAAGGACAGATACAACTCTATCACTGTGAGATTCTTCTTAAGACACCAAGAAGAACTCTCCCGACGGGTCAGTCCAGCATATCTCCCTTAATACACCCTTATGCCTGCGTTGAGCAACCCGTGCTAACCAGCGTATAAACGAGTCTCACCCACACCATAGCTGTCCCCTATCCACTATGGTACTTGACTCGGGACATAAGCAAACTGAGATAGTAATATCTCGAGGGACATCATCTTGTAAACATACATATGCGCAGATGTATAATAAACCATGACAACGACAATGCCTGGATATCCATAAATATCAATGTATATAGTACATATGTCTAGACCAAAAGATAGATCTCAGGGCATAACACTAACAGTAAAAACATGTATATTCTATTGAATCATAACTTTTAAGCTTTATGAAGATCAATCTTAATTTTGTTCTTCTATAGTGCGCACTCCACATTGTTAAAATACCCTACAATTGGATCATGTCCTTGGTACTTAGGTACTATAAATGTAAGAGCTCTGCTTTGAAGGAGAATCATGAGATATGCAATTTGAACCAAACGAGATCTTTCCAAGGTACCACTCCTAATTGGAATTCTGACTCATAGGTTGATTTAATGGAGAGGTTTCCAAATACTAATTGTGCCCAATATACTTGATCGACTATTAGGTTGAGTTGTAGCAGGATAGATGCGATAGCCTAATAAATATTGGTAAGGCACAAGGATCCTTTATGGTGTTTACTTGAGCATTCCTTCCATTCCGATTCTCAAAAATATCATGTACAAGGTTAAGTTGTATTTTTGACACAAACTTTAGATTCAACTAGGAATAGATGGAATTAACATTTAATGTGCCGCACCTTATATAAAGGTGATGGCAACTCCATATACATGATTGGCTGTTGATGTGTTCATACGTGCATAGGTACATCAAAGTAATAAAAGGATATCGATCCCATAAAGATTTATGTATTATATGCTAAATAATTGTATTTATACTAGCTAAGCAAATTTAGTTTCTAAAATAATTTTAGAAAAATCAAAATTAAGTAGTAGTTTGTGAAAATTTGATGGGAAAGTTGGGGACAAAGTTTCACCACTTTGATACTTGATAATAAAACAATAACAAATTTTTATGTCAATTATTTGAGTTTTGCTAAAGATAAATTACCCTAAGGTTAGAGTTGTCTGCTCTCGGATGCCCAACTTTATACTAAACCAACTTTTCACTCTCTCGTTGTTCTAGCTTTTAAGTTTTATAGTAATACATTTTAGTCCCTATTGAATTAAAAGACATTCTTATGGTTGAACTCACGGGTTTTTTTCTCGAGTGATTTTAAGACACTCTATAAGCTTAAATGACATGTTCAATTAAAGTGGTTTTAATATTGTAATTCACTTCTCAGTACAACTATAATATTTGAAATAATGTTATTGTTTGGACTAAACTTATCACAAGTAGAATTAACTTCACTAATTTCGTAGTCTAACTCTACCGGCCTAATTAAAGGGTTTTGGGCTTCCAGTTATAAACTCTAAAATATACAATAGTCTAAAATTCAAATAATTACAAGTGCAATAAACTCACTATAATTGAATTAGCATGATTCAATAAGACACAAGATGGATTATAATAGTTTAAGTCATCAAGTAATCACAGGGCTACTTCATTAGTCTGAAGAAACGTTTATGCCAAAAGAGATATAAAAATTCATAGGTTTAAGGTTTTAAAGATCAGGGACGCGAGTGGAAAAGAAATAAAAATTAAATTTAGATTCACGACAGGGGTGTGACGATTTGTCACAGCCCAATAATCATGAGAGGGGTTTTGCACCAAGCTGCTCCAACTCTTCCTAGATTTTCATTGCCGCTGACGCTAATTGTCACCGATCTTGATCTCCTCTCTCTCTGAAATGTTCTGTTCACCTTCTCCTCCCTTAGGTGACCTTTTGTCTCAAATTTGGTGGCTGGAGGTGCTTTGGAGGCCTCTCAGCGAACACCAAACCCTAGGCAACCGCCATTGGTGTTTTCTCCCTTGAAATTGCTCTTCTATGCCTCCTTTTGCAAGGTTGCTGCCTCCCATCCTTTATAGAACTTCCTCTATTCATTAGTTTTGACAGAGATTTGTGTTGATCCAGGCTCAAAATCATGATTTGGGTGACTTTGTAATGTATGGTTGGAAGAATCGGGCTAGTTGATTTTACCCCTATTTCGTAATCATAGAGGTGTGATGATTTTTCTTTTTGCAATAAATTTTTTTACTTTTAGTTTGGTTTGCTTGGAAATTCATAGAATAATGCATGATTTTTTTTGGCTTAAAATCTTTTAAATCTAGTCATTTTTAAAGTCTTTTTGCTTTAAAGTACAAAAAATAGAAAGCAGCAATTTGTGCAAAAAGTGGTAAAAATTGCATAAATTGATATAATTAGAAAAAAAATATAACATAATTTGAGATTAAGTATATAGAAAAAATACTATAAAAAATTATATCATCAAAATACAAACAACTTAAACTTTTGCTTGTCCTTAAGCAAAAATATAAAGTAACTCAAAGATGTGTTAGAAGAATATAAGAATTTAATGTCAATTGCTTATTCTATCTTGACATATATTTAATCAATGATATTTGCAATGATTTTCAAAACTCAAAAATTTAAGAAATAACTTTGGACTAAATTCTCAAGATGTCATGGACCATAGTCCATGATAGATAAAATGTCACAATTCATGCAACACTTTCAAATTTCAACTTACCAAACAATATCATACTTTTATCTAATTAATCTAAATTTACTTTTCAAATAAAAACTCTGTGGAGTCAAAATTGTTACATTAGAAATGTAATATGACCTTTATTAAATTCACCTTAAATTAATAAGGTTTTTTGTTTAATGGGTTCTGACTTCCGATGAGCGCAAGCGCTCATCGTTAATTACCCCAGAAATTATGAAACCTTTGATTAAGAGATCTATAATATGCAACAAAAATAAGAGAGACGAGTCAAATGATATCATTCATAAACATGATGAGAATACATGGTTTGACATGATATATAAATGATAATAAACAACTTTTGTCAACTTGGCCAATTTGTGTTCACCACACGTTTGGCCTTGGGACAATCCATTCGGTGATATTCGGCCTAATCGATACGATGTCATATTGAGGAGTTACACTCTGATGGTAAACATCGACGTACGCACTTCCCAAACAATATTTCATCGTGATCATGTTCAGGCATGTTGGATATTTGATTTGGAAAATTACCCAACCTCTCAGTGTGATGGATAATTTAATTTAGAAAATTACCTGGTCTCTCAGCGTGATGGATAATTTAGTTCAGAAAATTACCCGGCCTCTCGGCGTGATGGATAACTTGATTTGGAAAATTATCCGGCCTCGCGGCATGTTGGATAATTTGATTTGGAAATTTATTTGTCCTTACGGCGTATTGGATAATTTAATTCAGAAATTACCCGGCCTCACGGCGTGATGGATAATTTGATTTGGAAATTTATCCAGCCTTGCGGCGTGTTGGATAGTTTAATTCAAAAAATTATTCGGCCTTGCAACGTATTAGATAATTTGATTTGGAAATTTATCCGACCTTGCGGCGCGTTGGATAATTTAATTTGAAAATATATCCGGCCTCTCGGCGTGTTAGATAATTTAATTTTAAAAATTATCCGGCCTTACGATGTATTGGATAATTTAATTTTGAAAATTATCCGGCCTTGCGGCATATTGGATAATTTAATTTGAAAATACTTCAACCTTAGCGAACGCAACGTTATACTGAGGAGTTTTGCCCTGACGATAAGCGTCGATATACATATCTCCCAAACAATATTTCGTCGCGATGCGTTCAGGTTTTAGTATTATGTTAGGTGAATATTTGAATTCTTTTTTGAGAATTTTTATTTGGAGTCAACATTTAGACGTGACTCGAGTTAAGTTTGAAGAGTTGTTAACTGAGTCATTGAACCGATGATAGATTTTGTTGATTTCTTTATTCAATGTTCCATTTAGTCACGTGCTACCTCTCAAATTTGGGAGATTAGGAAGGTGACACCGTCAGTTTTGTACCACGTATATATTTTTTATTTTGTTGTTTTGTTTTGTACCACGTATATATTTTTTATTGTTCACTTACCTCACAGGGAAATGAGCCTCTGGAATTCAGGATAAAAGGGTATAATTAAGAATAATTATTCGTTTGAAGATTGATAGAGATTTCAAGTGACCTTTGGAATCTGTAACATGACTGACGGAAGAGGCGGATAACTCAACGGGATTTAAGGTATCTCAAATATTCTCATCAATTCTTCTTCCTTTGTTTTGATAGATTTTCAGTGGGGTGGCTTTGTTACGGTTCTAGCCCATCAGCAAAATGGGCTTGGGCCGAATTTGTCTGAGAAACGGCGACTCCTTAGCCTGTTTACTTTTTTTTTTTCTCTTTTCAGTATCTCTTTAACGGCTCCTATTTTCTTTCGATTTTCGGTGGAAATCTTCGAGTTCAAGTTTGGGTACATTTGAAGCTTCTGACGCGTAGCAGTGATCGACAGTTTCTATCAGGTAAACAGAAAATGTTTTGTCCAGATAATTTCATTCTTCCTCAGCGCCTTTTTTGTTAGGGTCACCACCCGTAACAGGTCCAGGCCCAGCGGGCTAGGTCCCTCCGACCTCACGAATCCCGGTTTGGATCCCCGTTACCCCAAACAATTCACGTCTGCAGTGGGATTCGACCCCTGTCCATGACCGCCACTTTTCTATCATCTCCTTCTCGTAGCCATGCGGGGAAGCTAGGTTCTATCACTTTCTCTTCGCAGTGCTCGTTCTCCGGTAACACAGCAAACAGAGTACAGAGAAACTTGCCAGGCAAGCATCTATGGTGCAGTAGTGTTTTGCCTCGAATAATTTTATTTCGTCGTCCTCTTCTTTTTTTTTTCTTTTATTTTACATGTCTTTTGACGTATTTCGACATAACCCCTTTGCTATTCCTTTTCTCCGCAGGGATTTCCTTCAAGGACTTAGTGTAACAACAGGCTCCTTTAGACAACACTTCTTGGCACAGCGATTTTTGGAACAAGGAGATTAAGGGAGAGAGCTGAAGGTGTTAAAAATAAACTTCACGTGACAACTGGGGACGCGTATTTGACGTGGCAACGTGGAGAATGTCTCCATACCTTTGAATGTGTTTTTTATTTTAGCAAATAGTTATTTTAAGTTTTTAATTTTAGTAAGGACCTGTATTATTTATTATCCCATTTCTTTGCTTACGATTGATTAATGCGAGATTGTTATTTTCCTCTTCCTTGCTATGTCTGGTGTGTCTTCGGTGTTAACAAAGTAGTATTAGAGCATTCTCAATTTTTGCCTGGCGAAGCTGTACGTGACTAGGGGTGTCCAAAATTCGGGTCAAACCGAAAAATCGAACCAAACCGAACCGAAATTTTCGGTTCGGTTCGGTTCAAACCAAGTTCGGTTCGGTTCGGTTCGGTTTAAAATAGTTAAAAAAATTTCGGTTCGGTTTTCGGTTTGAAAAGTTCGGTTCGGTTCGGTTTTCGGTTTGAACCGAACAAACTCAATTTTAAATATAATATTATTATTTTTATATAAAATATAAAATATTATTATTTTTAATTATATAAAATATATTATATTATTATTTTAATTATATAAAATATATTATATTATTGTTTTTATTAAAAATTAATAATATAAAAGTATAAATAAATTAAATATATATTTATATAATAAATTTCGATTTATTCGGTTTAAACCGAACCGAATAATTCGGTTCGGTTTTGATTCGGTTTTTACCTAATTCGGTTCGAGTTTGGTTTATTACCATCATAATCGGTTCGGTTCGATTTGGACAAGTTCGGTTCAGTTCAGTTCGGTTCGAACCATTTGAACAGCCCCATACGTGACTGTATGGTTGAGGGCATCTTACTCTCTGGGCAAGAAAACCCTCATTGTTATTGTGAAATCTGCTGCGTAAGAAAACCCGTCTGTTTTCAGACGAAGAAGAATCAAGAAGGCAAAATCTGAGACGAAGATACAAGGAAAATCCGGTGCATCTGATTCATTAAATCAGGCGTCGAAGACGAAAATCCGGCGTCGAAAAATCCGATCCGCCGAAGACAAAATTCGCCTTCTGCTCCGAAGAAGACAAGAAGAAGACAGAAGATCCCTTCGGAAGATCTCTCTTCCAAAGAAATATCCTCGTACCTACGACAAGAAGCGCCAAAGTCCAGTTCGTGATATCAGCCGGGCGACGAAGACAATACTCGACGAAAATCCGGCACTATGCTCTCTCATCCTGATCGAGCCGACCGCTGATCCAGATTCGGCGTTGCCGTCCTCCCCAGATCCGGCGCTGAAGAAAGAAGCGATCGAAGATTCGACTCGCTGCTCTTTCCCAGAAATCCGGTGCTGCTCTCTCCAAGATCGTGCACCGAAGATGAAAGCTAGGCGGCGAAATCCGCCTTTCTCCAAATCCGGCGACGAAATCTGAGATCCGCCAACGGAATCTTCAGATCCTCGCTCGCCTCTTCTCCGTGAAAAATGAAGCACGAATAGGAATCCTTTTCTTACGGTGAAGAACAAGGAATATGCAGAAGGTTGCTGCCGCTGCTCCTTTTTCCATTCATTGCTCATTTTTCAAGCCGCTGTTGTCAGCCGCCAACAAAAGAAGCCTCGTTCTGCAACTTCAATTTTGACCAGTCAAAATTGATTTTGGAACCCTAGCAAAATTCTGAATTGTGGTGCAAGAAAGGAATTGGTACGGCTCAGCTGCAGAATCAATTTGGCAAATCCAATTTTAGCCAAATTGAATATCAGCTTCTCAAAATTGGCTAATTGAATCTTAGTCTTGAATCTCAGCAGTCTCGGCTGAATTCAGTTTTGGCCATCAAAATTGAATATTGACCAAGTAACATTCTCAGATTTTTGGTGAATTGGTCGATTGATTTTGACCACACTCTCAGTTTTGCTTAATTGAATCTTGTGACTTGGTTAAAATTAATTTGACCAAGACACAAGTTTCAAAGATGATGAACGGTGGTGGAATATTTCCTTTCCAATTTCCAAAGCTTACAAAGGAAAATTGATAATTGGTATATTAGGATGAATGCTTTACTTGGATCCCAAGATGTTTAGGAAATTGTTGACAAGGGTTTTGAGCAACCTACAAGTACAGATAATTTAACTCAGGCCGAACAAGACGCTTTACAAAAAATAAAGAAAAAGAATCAACAAGCGCTAACCTTAATCCACATGTGTTTGGATGAATATCAAAAAATAAAGAAAAAGAATCAACAAGCGCTAACCTTAATCCACGTGTTTGGATGAATATATGTTTGAGAAAGTTTTAAGTGCAGAAATAGCCAAGGAGGCTTGGCAAATACTTCAAAATTCCTTTAAAGGAATTGATAAAGTTATAAAGGTTCACCTTCAATCCTTAAGAGAAGTCTCTTAAGATGAAATCCTCTGAATCAGTGTTAGATTATTTTACTATAGTCCTATCTATTAAAGAACCTCTTGACCAAGCTCTTATTTCTAAGCTGTCTATTAAAGAAAAATGCAAAGCCGAAAGCAAAAATGAAGTACAAAAAGAAAGAGGAAGAGAGAGCATATGATAGTGGCAGAGGCCGTGGCTATTCTTATGGTAGAGGAAGAGGAAGATTCAACAATTCAGTAGGTAGAGTTTCTAATAATTTGGCAGAAAGAGTTTCCAATAATTCTAACTCTAATTGGAATCAGGGTAGAGGAAGAGAAGAAACAAGACCTCAGGTTCAATCTTATACCTGTTAGAAATATGGTCATTATGCTTCAGAATGGAGGCAAGCCAGAAAGAAAAGAGGAAATTTATGCTGTGCAAAAAGTGAAGATGAAGAAGTAGCTTTTCTTCTTACATGTAATGAAGAAAAAGATCAACAAGCTTGGTTTTTGGACACAGCAGCAAGCAATCATATGACTGGTAAAAAAGATTTATTTGTCTCCTTAAATGAATCTTTTAAGAGAAGCATTTCATTTGGTGATGGAAGAAAAGTGAATGTTGAAGGAATTGGTGATATTTTAGTTATAGCCAAAAATGGATCTCATCAATTTATTTCTCAAGTATATTTTGTGCCTACTCTTACAATGAATATTTTGAGTCTTGGACAACTATTAGAAAAAGGATATGATATTCGATTGAAGGATAGCCACTTGACAATTAAAAATTCAAATGGCAAATTAGTTGCAAAAGTGAAAATGTCACATAATCGAATGTTCTTTCTTGTACTTCAGACTGACATTCCCATATGCTTAAAAGTCAGTACTTCAGACCCTTCTTGGTTATGGCATCATCGCATGAGACACTTGAATTTTGAAAGTTTGAAACAATTGGCAAACAAAAAAATGGTGTATGGTCTACCTTTCATTGAACATCCAAAGAAATTGTGTGAAGGATGTATATATGGCAAGCACTTTAGAAATAGCTTTCCAAAAGAATCATCTTCAAGAGCAGTGAAGCCACTTCAACTTGTTCATGCTGACATTTGTGGTCCAATAAATCCAATGTCTCTGGGTAAAAACAAATATTTTTTATTATTCATCGATGATTTTAGCCGAAAGACATGGCTTTATTTTCTTAAAGAAAAATCAGAAGCTTTTGATGCTTTTAAGAAATTTAAAAGTATGGCTAAAAATGAATCTAGTTATTATATCAAAGCTTTACGAACTGATTGTGGTGGAGAATTCACTTCGAAAAAATTTGATGACTTTTGCGAATATCATAGTATTAGAAGATTTTTTATAGTGCCAAGATCTCCTCAACAAAATGAGTGGTCGAAAGAAAAAACAGAACCATTCTTGATATGACTAGAAGTATGCTAAAAAGCAAAAGTCTACCAAAAGAGTTATAGGCAGAAGCTGTGGTATGCTCAATTTACTTGTGCAACCGAAGTCCAACAACGAGTTTGCACAAAGTTACACCTCAAGAGGTGTGGACCGGTAGAAAACCCACTCTCACACACTTAACGGTTTTCAGTAGTGTTGCTTATGCACATGTTGATGATAAGTTGAGACACAAATTAGATGATAAAAGTGAAAATTTTGTGTTTATTAGATATGATCCAAAGTCAAAAGGCTATAGGATTTTTAATCCTAGAAATAAGAAGATTGTCATCAGTAGATATGTTAAATTTGATGAAGATGAATGTTGGAAATAGGAAGCACAAGAGGAGGATTATAATTTTCTGCCGTTATTTACAGAAAATACTAATGAAGATACTGTGCATGAGCAGGAACTTCCTCCATCTATACCACCGACAACACCGACACCAACATTAACATCTATTGAGTACAGTCCATCAAGCTCATCTATGAGGCCCAGAAAGATGAGAAGAATCTGAAACTAATAACAATGTCACTTCTATATTGTTTATTTGCAGGTTTAGAACCACTTGATTTTGAAGAAGCAGTGCAAGATGATAAATGGAGAGAAGCAATGGATGCAGAGATGAATGCAATACACAAAAATGACACATGGGAAATGTGTACTCTTCCTAAAGACAAGAAAACTATTGGTGTCAAATGGATCTACATAATCAAATGAAATGAAAGAAGAGAAGTAGAGAAGTTCAAAGCCCGTCTTGTTGCTAAAGGGTTTAGTCAACAATATGGGATTGACTATAATGATGTCTTTGCTCCAGTTGCAAGAATGGAAACAGTCAGACTCATCATGGCTTTGGCTGCAGAATAAAATTGGAAAATTTATCAAATGGATGTCAAATCTGTAATTTTAAATGGATGTCTCGAAGAAGAAATATATATTGAACAACCTCCTGGTTACATTGTTAAAGGTAATGAAGGCAAAGTGCTAAAGATGAAAAATGCTTTGTATAGATTAAAACAAGCTCCTAAGGCTTGGTATAGTCACATTGATGATTACTTCAAGCAAAAATGATTCATTAAGTGCCCTCATGAATACGGTCTCTATGTGAAGATCAACGAGAACAATGATATATTAATTGCTTGTTTATATGTAGATGACTTGATTTTCACAGGCAATAATTTATCATTATTTGAAGAATTTAAAAAGAAGATGATCACCGAATTTGAAATGACCGATATTGGATTGATGGCCTATTATCTTAGCATTGAAGTAAAGCAGTCAAATGAAGGCATTTTTGCATCCCAAAAGAATTATGCCATGAAGATTTTGAAAGAATTTAACATGAAAAATTGTCAATCTGTTACTACACTTATTGATCATACTATCAAGTTATCAAGGTATGATGATACTGAAAAGGTTGACCCTACAATGTTTCGCAAGATGGTTGGAAATCTGAGGTATTTGACAAATACTAGACCTGACATTCTTTATGGTGTTGGTCTTATAAGTCGCTTTATGGAATCTCATACTCTATCTCATTTAAAGGCCGCTAAATGAATTTTGAGATATGTTAAAGGAACTTTGGATTTTGGCATGTTTTACTTATCTTCATCAAAGTTTAAACTTGTTGGCTTCAGTGATAGCGATTGGGGAGGAGATATTGATGATAGAAAAAGTACCACAGGTTATTTATTTAATCTTGGAGATGTTGCATTTACTTGGAGTTCTAAGAAACAAACTATTGTAACACTTTCAACCTATGAAGCTGAATATGTAGCTGCAACTGCTTGTGTCTGTCATGCTATCTGGCTTAGGAACTTGTTGAAAATTATGCAAATACCTCAAGATGATACAACATAAATTTTTGTGGACAATACTTCAGCCAATGCTTTAGGCAAGAGTCCTATCGTTCATGATAGAAGCAAACACATTGATACGAGGTTTCATTTTATTAGAGAATTCATCAACAAGAAAGAGGTCGAGCTTAAATATATCAAGTCTAAAGATCAAATTGCAGACATACTAACGAAGCCTTTGAAGTTTGAAGATTTTGCATGACTTAGAGCTAAACTTGGATTAGCCAGAATTCAAGTTTAAGGGGGAATATTAAAAAATAAACTTGACGTGGCAACTGGGGATGCGTATTTAACGTGGCAATGTGGAGAATGTCTCTATGCCTTTGAATGTGTTTTTTATTTTAGCAAATAGTTATTTAAAGTTTTTAATTTTAGTAAGGACCTGTATTATTTATTACCCCGTTTCTTTGCTTACAATTGATTAATGCGAGATTGTTATTTTCCTCTTCCATGCTGTGTCTCGTGTGTCTTCGGTGTTAACAGAGGGCTCTAACAAGTACTGCCTCTCTATCTCCTCTTTTATGATCTGGGCTCAAGCTCCCTTTCCACATATCCCCTTTATTTTATTTTTTGTTCACTCGACATTCTTTCGGCTCTGATTCATTTTGCCTTGCTCCCCTCTTTTCACATGGGTTTTTTTTGTCTCCAGGCATTCCAGTCTTCCTCCTCTTTTCCTCTTTTATTTTCTTCTCTCTTTTTTTATTCTTTTCTTTCTCCTTTTTTTTAATCTATCCCTTCTCCTTCTCCTTACCGCGTGTTCTCCAAATGAAAGATTGGATACATGGTGCAGAGAAGTGGTGCGTGTGTATATTGTGATGCCAGGATGCATAGTGCATCTTAGGCCTAAAGAGCAGTCAAAAGAAGTGGTGCATGTGTATATTGTGATGCAGTAACAAAAGAAAACTCTCCTCCTTTGCCTTCTGTAGCCTCTCAGTGTTTTCTTCTACGCTTCCTTCTTCTTGGCGTTCGTCCCCCTCCTTGCGATGCTTCAGTATATTGTCCCCCCGTTTTCTTCCTCAGCCTCTCCCTTTATAAGCCTCCCAGCCTTATGAGGGAATCCCCTCTACAGGTTGTCTTCCCTTGTCTTCTTTTGTTCTTTTGTCAACTGGTCCGACCCCCTTTTGTGTTTGTTTTTCACCAGCCTTGATCGTTTCCTCCTTGGTCGGTTATTTTATTTTATTTTTTATTATTTTTTTTATATCGCTATCTGGATACTTTCCTTAGTTGGGCATGCAACTCAGCTTACTTATGGGCTAAGAAATGCAGGCTGCTTGTTTTGTAGTGAAGTGAGTTGGCTTGGGCTAATCAATTGGGCTACATATGGTATATCCTTGGGCTGCTCTAGTGGGCTGATTGGGGAGTGTTACAAGGATTCAACGTGTCTACAAGAGTTAAAATTAATTTTGACTCAGCTCCTATGCATACACCTTTAAGCGAGGATGTATGTGGTTCAACAAGAAGCATAGTGTATTTCATCATCCCCTTTCCTTTTAAGTCATTGAGAAATCACTGCCACGTGTGTAGTATCTTCATGGTTCAGCGGAGCTTCTCTAGGTTCATTTCTGTTTGTGAATTAGTTGAAAGCTCAACATTGCATTTGTTGCTACTCTCACTATTGATGATATAGTCTTTCCACAGGTAAAGAGTCAATTTGCTTGTTGCTGTAGTTAGAATCTTTCCCTTCCTCTGATCCTAAAGTGAATTGCCATTTAATCTAGTACAGGGAGCCCATTACAGTTAGCTACAAGCTGTCACTTCCCACGGGTAAGAATTTGGTCGAAATGGCTAGCAGGATGGTTCGTTGGGAGAAAAATGGAACTAAGCTATTCATACAAGTACACAAGTCAAAGTCAAAACAAGGCAGCATCGAATTTGTAATGGATTTTGTAGATGTGATAGCTCAAGGCTTGCTGTTTGAAACGGCTGATCATATTGCTTCACTTGCCGATCATATTGCTTCACTTGCCGAGCTCATTAAGCTTGGCTTCCTCTTAGGCTTTGATGAAGATGCCGTTGATTTCATGTTGAAGACCAAAAATCTTGAAGTGTCTCCTGAGGATCAAGTATTCTTATCTGCGCTAACTTCTTCTCAGGTGTGAATTACTCGGTTGTTTCCTCGTGATTTGTTTTGTTTTGAAGATTCTCTACACCATGACGAATGCTTTAACTGTATTCTTTCATTTTTACTGTTGCTGGCCATGCTTGAAAATTTTCTATTATCATTTCTCCGCTAGATTAATGGATAGTCTTTTTTTACAATCTTTATGCTCCATTTATTATTGTATCTTCCCGTGGGGGAAATGATTCATATCCCAATGTTTCGAGGCGTTGCATCAAACCCATCTTCATTACTACCGTGACTGGGAAAGTATTTGATCTATATTTGATCTATTGTTGGAAAGCGCATCTTCATCTTTTGATTGACAATTGTTTCTGAATTATTCTGAAATGATCTACACTGTAGAAGTTGAGTAAAGTAGAAGGAGAAGAACCTTTGATTTCAGAAGATCGATGCTCTGCTGAATCTGGTGCCACTCATCTTCTAAGCTTGGTTTCAGGCATATTGATATCTGCTGCAACTGGATATTGCTGCTTGGATACTGCTCATCTCAGAATTATATTGATATCATTTTTGGGTGAGAATGTGTGGTTCAACAAACTCCACTATTGATTATTACACAACAAAAGTTCATAGGTTTAAGGTTTTACCGGTCAAGGATGCAAGTGAAAAAGAAATAAAAATAAAAATTAGGTGCACTGTGATCATAGGGGTGTGAAGAATTGTCATAGCCCTGTGTCTAAAGTGGAACTATACTCTAGAGCAGTTTTAACTCTCTTCAGATTTCCCAAGCCATTGTCACCGATTGTTATCAATATTGATTTTCTTTTGCTCTAAAAAATTGTGTGAACCTTCTCCTCCCTTAGGTAGCTTCCTCTCAAATTTGGTGGCCCGAGGTGCTCGGAAAGTCTCTTGGCAAACTCTGAACCCTAGACAGTCGTCACTTGTGTTTTCTCCCTCAAAATCACTCTCGTGTGTGTCTCCCAATGAAATCTGCCTCTCCTCCTTATAGATCTTCCTTTGCTTCCAATTTTTCTTATTTAACCAAAAAATGTATAGATTTGGTCATGAAATCATGGTTCTGGCGAAAGGTGCAGAAGAATAGACTATTTTCTAGATTTTGCCCCTTTTGTTATCGGGTGTGACAAATTCGTCATAGCCCTATGACAATGCCCAACTTTTAGATTTTAATTTTTTTTGTTTGCAATAAAATTTCCATTATAGCTTAGGTCTTCCCCATCTTCATAATTTGGTTTGATTGACTCAAAATTCAAAAATCTATCAAACTACGTACTTTTTACCTTAAAAAAAAAAGAATATGTAGATTCCGAACCAAATAACTAAAATCAAATAACAAACAAAAGTGGATAAAAATAACTCAAATATATGATATAAGCATATAAAATTTACTATGAATTTTTAAGTCATACCCTCAACTTGAATCTTTGCTTATCCTCAAGCAAAAATATAAAGTGACTCAAAGATGTGTAAGAAAAATATAAGGATTTAATATCAATCGCTTATTCTACCTTAACATGTATTTAATCCATGATATATGGATTGATTTTCAAAGCTAGGAAATTTAAGAAAAAACCCTTATGAATAGATTCTCAAGATCTCATAGTACAAGATAGATAGAATTTAACAATTCGTGTGATACATTCAAACTTTGACTTACCAAACAATATTATACTTTCATCTAATTAATATGAATTTATGTTCAAAGTACAAATTCCACTGTTGATTTTAGGATATTCTTCTTATAGAAATTTCTAAAGTAAATTGGTCTTTAAATTGTTATAGGCTTATCATATTTTAAAATAATAATATTTTTTAAAGTATACCACTTTGTAGTATAATAGAACTCATAACCTTAGTCTTAAGATACCAGTAGAATTGTCCACTTTACCTCCAACTCTCTCTCTCTTTCTCGTTCTCTCTCTCTGTTTTTTCTTTGTTTTTGAAGAGAGCTAGTCAAGAGCATGGTATTTAAATAATGATTGACCTTTTTACACAAGGGTTAGTCATTTATGATGAGTGCTCCCCCTTTACTTAGTTGAAACATATTTAAAGTATACCATTACTCATATAATCGAACTCATGACTTTAGTTCATTAGGCCAAAGGAGTTGGAGCAAATCACATTTTCAAATATCACCCAATTTCTTTTTATGAAATTTCCACCATCAAGTAAAAATAGAAAAATCAAACTCAAGTAACTATCATTTAGCTTGTATCGTAAGAATGTATAACACTTCAAACTTTATCAATACCAGAACTATATTTACTCAAAAATTTCTATCCTATTAATCCTTTCAAAATTTTCTAAGCCATCTAATCATTTACATAAATCACTTCAAAAAAGCATAATCAAAGAGAGAATAAACTCGTGTCATCAAAAACCACAAATATTCAGATTACAATCATTTCATCACAAGCATGATATCATGGTGCAAGTATACTCATTGCATCAAAATAGAAAATTTATAGCTGTGGCATGAGATAAAATAGAGTTACCCACAACTTAAATTCCAAGCAATCCTTTATTCACTAAGCAAAAGATAATAATGCGTAATAACAAATTGAATTACCCACAACTTAGATT
Source organism: Costus lasius (assembly GCA_027563935.2). Classification (NCBI taxonomy): domain Eukaryota; kingdom Viridiplantae; phylum Streptophyta; class Magnoliopsida; order Zingiberales; family Costaceae; genus Costus; species Costus lasius. The sequence continues at coordinate 67,985,411 of CM050449.1, forward strand.
CAGCACAATTTCTCATTTATAAATTAAGTAAATAATGCAAAAATTAATGAGGATAAAAAAATGATACTCAAAAAGGGGCTATCAGACATATCGCTAGAGGTCTAAGGAGGGTGTTGGTGGTGAGATCGGGACTTTTTCGTCATTTTGATTGGTTCTCCTATAAATTAAGAGTGTAAAATAAATTTAAAATTAGAAAATGAAGGACAAACAAATGCTTGGGTTGCCTCTCAAGAAGGGCTAATTTTTAGGTTACTACCTTGACCAAGGCTTAAATATCATGGCGAAGTTGGTGGATTAGTGTCATAGTAGGTAGCAAACAACTTCTTGCTCTTCCGTTACTCTAAAAGTTTGGACACTAAAGTAAATATCAAATATTGCAGGTGGAACACTATCACAGTAACCATCTTGAGCATAGAAAATTTTAAGTCAATGTTTTCAATATCATACAAAAAATATTTTATGATCTTCCTATATTTATGAGAAAGTAAATTCATTAGTCTTTTCTTTATAGTTATATCATCAATTACAATGAGATTAGGACTAGTATCTAAAGATTCATGTATTAGATCATTTGGATAATTCTTAAAGTTCCACATTAGGTTCCTCTCTCACATTAAGGTCAACAATGCATAATTCTTCTAGTTTCCCTTTAGATATTTTAAACAGTGAATAAGAAGATTGATTAGTACATATAGGTAAAACATCAAAGTGGGATTCTTTAGTGTTTATAGTTTTCAAATCTTTTTCAAGTTTCCTATACTCTTCAGTAGATTTAACTACAAATAATTTATCATCAAAAGAATCAATTTCAGAATGATCACCAAAATCTAAGAGAAAATATTTAAAAATTATTTGTAGATTTTCATTAGGCAATTCATGGTTGGATGAAATTTCATTAATATTAGAAGTATTTTTAAATTTATTTTCAACAAATTCAATAGAAAACACGATTGAGATTAGATATAACCTTAGGACTAGAAGGGAGTTTTTCAAAAAGAATTTATGAGTTTTCAATAAAATAATCCTCGACCGTGATTATAGTCACGGTCAATGAAAATGTCTATGTTTTCAGTTTCAAATTTATTATCTCCTGCTATTTTATTTTTAGTAAATTTATCAGATGAGCAATTAGAGTCAAAAATAAAACTATAAATAGAAGGAGATTTTTCTAAATTACTTTCTAAGTTTTCAGTAAAGTATTCCCTGCCATGATTATGGTTCGTGATAGTTTCAAAATTTTTAGTTTCATTAACAATAAAATTTTCAGATTTGTTTTCCCCCAAATTAATTTTCTTTGTTATTAAATCATGTCCTATAACAAATTTAGAAAAACTAGCTTGTTGTGTCATCTGGATTTCTAATATTTCCTTGTGGGTGATTAAGGCATTCACTTTAACTAAACATTGTTTGATTTCCTAGGTCAATTCTTTATGGTTTTTATCTTGGGTGTGCGAGTTTTCTAACATGGACTCTAAGTTAGAGTTTTGTCTAGGTTCATCTATAAATGTTGAGTTTAGCCCATCATTTTTATTATTCTCCTATCTAGGGTTATAAATGTCAAAGTATGAGTTATTGTTTTGCTTATAATCTCCAACTTGACACTCTTTAGTGTCATGTTCCATACTTTCATAGATATTACACAAAGTAGATCAAGACATACTAGTTGTTGTATTTCGCAAGTGCACGAATACTCGAAGTAATAACAAAAGATATCAAATCACAGAGACCTTATTGTTAAGTACCAAATAGTTGTATTTTTACTAGCTAAGCAATCGATTATAATGCAAGTACATGATAGAAAGAACATGAAATCAGACAGAAACTGGGACTAGGGTTTCATCCACCTTAACTTCCAATGACTATATATAAATAAAAGGTCGTCAGTCTAATTTTATCATGATAAAGATATAATTTACTTCATAAAAGGATTATCTCACTTTCGTGTAGACAATCATGCAGGGACTGATCCTCGCTTTCACGCAAGATCTATCCCAAGCTGAAAATAAGTAAATCATCAATCAAAGAACTCGAGGATCACTTTCGTGCATCCGAATCCTAAGTTGATTATCTCAAGTGGAATCTCAAGGATCACTTTCGTGCATCCGAGTCTCAACACAGATTCTACTTATGGTTCTCCAATGCTCCAATCCTCACTTTCGCACAAGACCTTTACGTTTAACAAAATAACTCAATTCTAGATTCAAATTATCAAACATGGCAATTATTTTTCTAAAATCAAGAAATAAGAACTAACCTAATTTCTTACGGTGAGTTCCTAAATTCAATTCTAGGGTTCTAAGTTCTCAAGCAAATCACCTTTCAGTCCATATTGCGAAAACTCTAAAATCATGCGGGATAATAAGAAAACTAAGGAGAATTATAGGCAATCGTCACATAAGTAGAATTATCACGCTAAAATTATACATGACAGATTAATGAAAAAGTTATCTATTCATAAGAAATCAAGGGGATTACACCCTTATGTCCCAAGTAATGTTTAAGCTAGCATGGATGAAGAAATACAATAAACCATAGTTTTAAAGGATCAGAAATCGAAGAAAAGGAGAAAAACAACTTTACACCACGGCTGTAATGGAAATTACAGCCGTAATTTTGGGTCGTGAACAGTGCTGGCGCCTCTTCTTTCGTTGATTTCTCCTCCGATCGAGATCCTTTCTCTCTGAAACTTCTGGGGTATCGTATCCTCCTCCAAGCGAAGCTTCCCCTCAAATTTCACGGCCGGAGATATGCTGTACACTTCCCGGCAGCGAAACATAAGGCGGCGGCGTGTAACTCGATTTCTCCCTCGATAGTGGATCAAAATTAGGGCTTTCACCCTTGGCGTGTTCTCCTCCTCGGAGGCTCCCTTTTTCCTTCTTACGGCGTTGAGTTTAAATGCCTGGATCGTCCGCAATCGATCACGCAAAAATTGGGCTTCAATTTGACCATGGAAGTCATGAGCCAGGAATAGAATTACGGCCGTGGTTTCTATTATGGCACTGCCATAATTTCTTCAACGTTTTTCTGTACAAGATTCGACAAGAGTTATGGTACCGTGTAATGTTTTACAGCAGTGCCGTAATTTATGGAAATCTTTCGGGTCGAAAGTTGCTTCAAAATATGGCACCGTGATTTTAGTTACAGCAGAGCCGTAATTTCTCCCAAATCTTTTGTACAGAAATCACCCAAAATATGGCAGTGTTCCAAAATTACGGTAGTACTCAAAAATACGGTACCGTAATTATTATTACGGTACTATTGTAATTTGTGTTTTAGCTTTGATTTGCGTGAAATTTGTCATGTAACTTCTTCTTGATGATGAGAATTCTTCTACGTATCTGAATTTGCTTGAAAACACCTTAAAATCGTGCCTTTTTACATGAAAATCATCAAAAAGAAAAATAGAAGTAGATTATGCAATATTTGATAAAAAAGGCATAAAAATAAGTAAAGATGTATAAATATGACACAAAAAGAGTAATGAAATGATACAAAATATACTATAATTTTTGGTGTCATCAAACACATAAGGCTCAAACTTTGCTTGTCCTCAAGCAAATAAATAAAGATCAATGCTAAGTAAGGGAAATATGCTTTTTTATAAAATGTAAATTTCTAAAATATAATCACTCAGGAAATATTCATCAACTTTTTTCACAAAATTTCAAATAAATACATCATCCTTTGAAATTAATCTTTAAGATTCACAACTTTGATCAAATAAAATTTCACAACTCGCACAATAAATAGAATCTCAGTCTCATGAATTCACCCAAGTTTCAGTTTAAATCTATCATACTTTTATTTACAGGAATATGATATCCAAAATATTTTTCAATCAAAATCTTTCTTTTTTAAATTTTCTTTTTTTGTGTTTTTGATGGTAAGTACTCACATAGATACTCACTTTTTATTTGGACTTCAACTCTTATCTTTGGTGCCACTGTCAATTTTACACAGTGCCAAGTAGAGGAGTCATTTTTCTTTTTTCTCTCTTTTCCTTTTTTACAGACTTCAACCCATATCTTCAGTACTGCTGTCAATTTTACATAGTGCCAAATAGGGGAGTCTCTCACTCTTTTTGTGGATTTTGGATTCTTTCTTCCCAACAAATAATAAGATAAACTAAACATCAACTAGGTTAATCAATTAACATCAATTCAAAAATTATACTCATATGGTCATTTTATTAAAGAAAGATGTTTCACTCTTAGATTGCATTCACCAAACAACATACCTACCCAAAACCTTATGCATCAATCAATGAAAGATTTCAACAAGTAGATATATATTGAAGAAATAAATTCAACATAATAGGAATATCTCCATTCACAGGTATTGACTCTTGTAGAAAAATTCACACACCTCTCATCACATGGATTCAAGTCATAAAAATTTTTAAACATAAAAAATATCAAAATCAATGCCAAAGATGTGAAGCATGAAACTCATGTTGTAAAAAGATGTAAAGTGATAGATTCAAGCAATAACATCAGATAGAAATCTCAGTGAGTGATACATCTAAAGCAAATCAAAGATGCAACCATATGAAATAATCATGAATACAAGAGAGTGCAAATGATACTCACAAGACTATATAGTAGGTTCAATCATTGTCAGGCCAGATGCAGCTGGGTCCAAGGATGTGCTTTATGAAATTTTTTTTTCTGCGTAATTTTCAAATACATAAGGCTCAGTCTAAAAATAGTCTCTTACATAGCAAAAAATAAGATTTTTCTCAAGGGAGAATCAGAGATGTCGCCGAAGGTCTGAAGAAGGTGCCGGCGGAAAGAGCTGATGCAGGCTAGAAGCAAAGGAGTAATAGATACTAGCTGAAAAGCTGCTAGCAATGAAGAGGATGGTGCCGATAGTAGAGTGATGATGAGTAGTCTCTAGTGGCCTACTAGAGCCTACAGTCATCATGGCGAAGTCGTCGGCCGGTGGGTGCGAGAGATAGCACTGCAAAAAAAAAATCAATCACTAATGAAGATCATACTGCAAAAATAAATTCAATGGAAACAGATGCAGTAGAAGAAGTAAGAGGCTACTGATGGTATAATCTAGTGTTGACGGCTGGAAATAGTGGTGTCAGAGGCAGCTAGAGTGGTGGTGGCTAGGCTGCAGCTTCTGGTGGAAATCTGAAGACAAGGAGCTGCTAGTGTCGATGGAAAGCAGTGTAGCCTATTCATTTATGAAAAGTAGTTATATCAAAGAATAAGATTTAATAATCCATAATGGAAATAGACAAAGCCACAAAGTAGAATAAAACTTGTTCTTTCCAAGCATATGAAAAATAAAGGATCAAAATCTACCATGAATTTCGGGAATTAACAGAAAGAGGGCTACTCAGATTTCTAAATGAAAAACTGCACCGAATTTAATCATTTACCAAATGTTGCCATGCTTCCTAGAATTGTCAGAAAATATTTACATGAAAATAACTAATCCACAAGATAGAGCGAAACATGTACTTCCTATTTCAAGTGAAAGATCAGGATTTCAACTGATGAAAGCATCTTAAATACTTGCAGCAAAAGTGCTAATCAGATTAGTCAAAAAAAAAAAAAAAACTACTGCAGAAATTAATCAGTTACCAAAAGATGCTATGTGTTTTAGGTTGATCCATGAACTTTAAAATTCAATAAAAATATCCAAATAATAGTAAAAGATGAGTAGTTCATGTTTGTGCCAAAGATAAAAAATTTTCCCACCCAATTTCTTAAAATCTCAGCAAGAAAACACCTAATCAAATAAGCAGAATGTAGATTCGAAATTACGGGCGTAATATTCCTTACGGCAGTGCAGTAATGTACACAAAATTCTCGGGTCAAAAATGTCATGAAATTACGGTACCATAAACCTGATTACGGTACTGCCGTAAAAGTCACCAAACTTTCTGGTGAAAACGAACCAAAAACACAGTACCGTGAAAATTATTACGGTACTGCCGTAAAAGCCATAAAACTTCCAGATAAGAAAACAAAATTACAGTGTGTGAAGTCAAAAACGGTCAGAAATTATGGTATCGTACGGTAGTGCCGTAAAAATCAGTTAACTCTCAGGAAAGAAATCAACCCAAATTACGGCCTGTGAAAAAGATTACGGCAGTGCCGTATTTTGCCCAAAATTCAATTTTCCCTACAAAAAGAGAAGAAAAATTAATTCTAAAAATAAATTAAAATAAAAGAAACTAAACTAAGGTAAGAGTGCTTGGGTTGCCTCCCAAGAAGCACTAATTTTTAGGTCCATAGCTTGACCAAAACCCAAATATCATGGTGAAGCAGGTGGATTAGTTCCATAGTAAATAGCATACAATTTTCTGCATTTCCGTTGTCCTGAAAGTTTAGCCACTAATCCAAACATCCAAAATTTCATGTAAATCAAGATTGACATGGCTTTCTCAAATATGCAGAAATCAAAATTTTCAATTCCACTCAAAGGATATTCAATAATCTTCCTAAATTTATAAGTAAGCAAAATCATTAGTCCTTTCTTCAAAATTATATCTTCAATTGCAATAGGACTTTTATCAAAAGATTCAAGTATTGGATCATCAAAATAATCTTTCTGTCTCACATTAGATTCTTTAACAAAGCATAATTTTTCAAATAAATCAGTAGATTGAACAATAGACATGGGTAAAACATGAGAGTGAGATTCATCAAAGTTTGTAATATTCAAATCCTTTTCAAGTTCTTCATCAATTTCAAAATTACTAACAAAATTAGAGTAAGATTTTTCTAAATCAGTCCCCTCATATCCTTCATCAGATTTAACCACAAATAATACATCATGAAAACAATCAATCTCAAAACTATCACTAGAATCAAAAGGTGATTTTTCAAATTCAATTTTCTCAAATTTTTCTACAAATAAATTATCTGATGAATCAATTTTACAATCATCAAAATCAGAGTAAGATTCATTAATGTTCACATAAGGCTCAATCTCAAAATAATCATAATCTGAAGGGGAATTTTCTAAATCAATTTTCTTAGTTTCCAAATCAAAATCAAACAAATAATCTTATTGTGCTAACTGGGTTTCCAAAATTTTCTCATGAGCTGTTAAGGATTCTACTTGAGAAGCAAGTTGACTAATCATTCCCTTAAAATCCTCAATTTCTTTGTCTTGGTTTGTCATGAATTGATTTTGATTTTTCATGAATTTTTCAAGCATGGATTTTAACCTAGATTTTTTAGTATCTTCAAAGTATGGTTCAGAAACATGATTTGGAGGAGTTAAAAATTGGCAATCAGAAGTATAATGATCAAAACATCCACAAATATCACATCTAATAGAAGAATAAGATGTCCTAACAGGGTGCATATAAGAGTGTAATTTCAATTTATCTACAAGAGTGCACAATGAATCATCTTCATACTTACCTTGTGGCATGTGTACCTCACATCTTTCAGTTGCCCAGGAGTTATAATTAAAAGACATATCTTCAAATCTAACAAGAATAGAAAGATTATCCAACACCAATCAATATGAAATTTTTTAGAATATAGAAAAAATAGAAAATATAAAACACAAGCAAATTCACAAATTTTCAGATATCACAGTTCTGTCACAACTTGTGAAAATCTAAAACCTGCAAAAAGAGAAAGCGAAGTTAAATCTAAAACAAATACAACTTAGTCAAGCAATACTAAAAACTTTTTTGATATTAACAAAACTAAGGTCCCCGGCAACGGCGCCAAAAACTTGTTGTACTCTGCAAGTGCACGGAAATAAAGAAAGATATCAAACCACAGAGACCTTATTGTTAAGTACCAAATAGTTGTATTCTTACTAGCTAAGCAATCGATTATAATGCAAGTAAATGATAGAAATAACACGAAATCAGAGAGAACTGGGACTAGGGTTTCATTCACCTTAACTTCCAATGACTAGATATAAATAAAAGGTCGTCAGTCTAATTTTATCATGATAAAAATATAATTTACTTCATAAAAGGATTAGTTCACTTCCGTGTAGACAATCATGCAGGGACCGATCCTCGGTTTCATGCAAGATCTATCCCAAGCTGAAAATAAGTAAATCATCAATCAAAGAACTCGAGGATCACTTTCGTGCATCCGAATCCTAAGTTGATTATCTCAAGTGGAATCTCAAGGATCACTTACGTGCATCCGAGTCTCAACACAGGTTCTACTTATGGTTCTCCAACGCTCCAATCCTCACTTTATCACAACATCTTTACGTTTAACAAAATAACTCAATCCTAGATTCAAATTATCAAACATGACAATTATTCTTCTAAAATCAAGAAATAAGAACTAACCTAATTTCTTACGGTGAGTTCCTAAATTCAATTCTAGGGTTCCAAGTTCTCAAGCAAATCACCTTTCAGTCCATATTGTGAAAACTCTAAAATCATGCATGATAATAAGAAAACTAAGGAGAATTATAGGCAATCATCACATAAGTAGAATTATCACGCTAAAATTATACGTGACGAATTAATGAAAAAGTTATCTATTCGTAAGAAATCAAGGGGATTACACCCTTATGTCCCAAATGATGTTTAAGCTAGCATGGAGGAAGAAATACAATAAACCATAGTTTTAAAGGATCAAAAATCGAAGAAAATGGGAAAAACAACTTTATTACAGCCGTAATTTTGGGTCATGAATAGTGCTGGCGCCTCTTCTTTCGTTGATTTATCCTCCGATTGAGATCCTTTGTCTTTGAAACTTCTGGGTATCGTCTCCTCCTCCAAGCAAAGCTACCCCTCAAATTTCACGGCCGGAAATGCGCTGTACGCTTCCCAGCGGCGAAACCTAAGGCGACAACATGTAACTTGATTTCTCCCTTGATAGTTGATCAAAATTAGGGCTTCCGCCCTTGGCGTGTTCTCCTCCTCGGAGGCTCCCTTTTTCCTTCTTATGGCGTTGAGTTTAAAGGTCTGGATCGTCTGCAATCGATCACTCAAAAATCGGGCTTCAATTTGACCATGGAAGTCGCGAGCCAGGAATATAATTACGGCCGTGGTTTTTGTTACGGCACTGCCATAATTTCTTCCAAGTTTTTCTGTACAGGATTTGACAAGAGTTACGATACCGTGTAATGTTTTACGGTAGTGCCGTAATTTCTGGAAACCTTTGGGTCGGAAGTTGCTTCAAAATACGGCACCGTGATTTTAGTTACGGTAGTGCCGTAATTTATCCCAAATCTTCTATACGGAAATCACCCAAAATACGGCAGTGTTCTAAAATTACGGTAGCACTCAAAAATACGGTACCGTAATTATTATTACGGTACTGCCGTAATTTGTGTTTTGGCTCCGATTTGCGTGAAATTTATCATGTAACTTCTTCTTGATGATGGAAATTCTTCTATGTATCTGAATTTGCTTGAAAACACCTTAAAATCGTGCCTTTTTACCTGAAAATCATCAAAAACCAAAATAGAAGTAGATTCTGCAATATTTGATAAAAAAAGGCATAAAAATAAGCAAAGATGTATAAATATGACACAAAAAGAGTAATGAAATGACGCAAAATATACTATAATTTTACAATTTATCACTAGTATGCATTTTTAGGGAATCTAAGAGATCTATCCTCCATTGTCTAGATTTTTCAATTTCCTTTTCAATTAGGATCTCTAGGTTTGATTTTTCAGTATCCCAATAGTATCATTGAGGGATATAGTTTAAGTGGTCCTCATAAAAAAGAAGATGACTAATTTCCGCATCTTCTCTTAAGTGATTTTAAGATACTCTCATAGCTTAAATCACATATTCAATTAAAGAGTTTCTAATATTATAATTCACTTCTTAATGCAACTACAATATATGAAATAATGCAATTATATAAACTAAACTTATCACGTGCAAATGTAATATCAATAATTAGTTTACTAAGATTTAGCTACTCTAGTAGTCTAACTCTACAAGCCTAATTAAAGGGTTCTTAGTTTATAAGTCACCTCTGAGTATATGGTATAACCTCTAGGATATGCAATAATTCAAATTTGAATAATTATAAGAGCAATAAACTCACTATAATTGAATTAGCATGATTCAAATCACATATGCGACAAATTATAATAGTTTAAGTCATCAAGCAATTAATAGTCACTCCCTTAGTCCAGACGTTAAAAGAGACATAATTACACAACAAAAGCTCACAGGTTTAAACTTTTACAGATCAAGGATGAGAGTGAAAAACAAATAAAAATTAAGTTTAGGTTCATCATGATCACAGAGGTGTGACAAATTGTCAGTCTTGTGAATCTAAAGTGAAATTCTGCTCCTGAATAGCCTCGACTTTCTCTAGATTTTTGAAGTTGTTGTCGCCCGTTGCCTCTAATCCTAATCTTCTTTCGCTCTGAAATTTTGTGTGGACCTTCTTCTACCTTAGGCATAACTTTCTCTCAAATTTAGTGGCCTAAGGTGCTCGAAAAGCCTCTTAGTGAACTCCAAATCCTAGATATCTGTCACTTGTATTTTTTTCCCCCTCAAAATCACTCTCATGTGTGTGTTGCCCTACGAAATCTGCCTCTCCTCCTTCTTATAGATCTTTCTTTGCTTCCAATTTTGCTTATTTGATGAGAAACTTGCTAATTTATTCATGAAATCATGGTTTTGGTGAAAGGGGGTGGAAGAAAAGGCTATTTTTGGATTCTGCTCCTTTTTTATCACAAGGGTGTGATGATTCTTCACAGCCCTATGAAAATATTCAACTTTCATATTTTGAATTTTCCTGCTTGTAATAAAATTTCCATTACATCTTATGTCTTCCTCATCTTCACAATTTGGTTTTATTGGCTTAGAAATCTATAAAATTATGCATATTTTACCTAAAAAATTAAAAAAAATAAAAAGAATCTATAGATTCTAAACCAAATACCTAATTTAAATCAAATATCGAGAAAAAGTGGATAAAAATTATTCAAATAGATGATATAAGCATATAAAATTTTCTATGATTTTTTGAGTCATTAGTTGTTACGTCATGTGTAGCTGTATAAATGGGATAGCCCAATAAATATCAATAAGGCACAAAGTCCTCGAACCTAGATGCATAATGCTTAATTCTCAATCTTGGTCATTAGTAGAGTATTCATTTAAGGTGGGTTCTTGAATTGAATATCATGCACAAGGTTAGTTATTATTTTTTACTCAAATGATGGGTTCCACTAGAATATAAAGGAATTACAATTTAGTATATGATACGTCATATGAGGGATACAACTATCACATGTTCTTAGAATACTCTTCAATGGTTACAAGCATCTACTTGGGGGCCAAGTTGTCAAAATATGGAATCCCATGCTAAAAAGTTTTTGTGGATCCATTTCATCATCAATGAAGTTTTTTTAGCTATCAAATTCTGGAGTTGATGCCTAATGAATGCAACGTTTAGATAGTAAATGTCTTTGATGCCCAGGCTACTCATACTAATTGGTTTAGTGACTTTGCTCCAAGAGCATTTGGAGCATTCTGCATGGCTGGACTACCAAAGGAATAAAAGGCTAGGAGTGCATTTAATATTGAGTGGTGCTTGTAGCTCAGTGGATAGAGCGTTTGTTTCCTAACCAGAAAGTCGTAGGTTCGAACCCTACCTAGTGTGGTTTATTATACTTATGAGGTGATGCATTTCTTAATCTACTTAAGCATGAAGCATACAAATAAAAAGACATTAAGGATGTAAAAACAATTAATATTGCATTAAAAAATCATAACCTTTAAGGTTTATGAAAATCATTCTTTAATATTGTCCCTCCCTAGTGCACATTTCGTGTATCTTGCACTCATGGAGAATTTTCATGATGGTGATCATGCCTAATGTTATGGGCAATTTATTTTTTTGATAATAAACTACACAACAACTGACATATCCCCTCTCGGAGATATCAGCCCTACACTAGAGTGGCCAGTGACTGGTTAGGATTGCGATGCAGAAGCTGGCCCAGCACTCTACAAGTCCTCACACCCATGTACGCGAAGGGTTCGATGTAAATGCCGCCTCTCAGATATGAATACAGATCTCTCAACTCGTGTGTCAAGTGCCGAAGACACTCTGACCACTTTGCACTCACAAAAAGTCCATGGCCCGCACTCTTCTCTCTACAAAGCAAAGATTAGCACTAACGCGCCCTCAAGCAATCATAAGGAGACGGTGGCAAACCCCTTCAAGGGTGCCGGTACACACGTCTATGACTTTGTAGTGAGCGACACGCACAAACACCTTTGAGGTGTCGATGCGTCTTAAGCAAGCACTTGCAAAGCACATACACAATCAATACTACACATATGTGGGCAAATAGTGCAAAGAGCCATCTGGACGAAATGCCACACAAAGTCTGAACAATAGGTAAAATCCCTATCCACTACTACACAAACTACCCTACTGCCACTATACATGATAGATCAAAGGGAGGGTTTACCCTTATAGCGTGCACCACTCCACAAGCCAAGCCCACCAAGATCCTCTAGAAAGCTGCATCGAAAAGACCAATTGATGTCGAAGCACGTCACATGGATGAACACGCGCAAAACACCCCTTTCCTCCTTTCCCACCTTCGCAGTTACACGTCCCGAATAGGAGACTCACGCGCCAGAGTAGGGGAAGCTTCCCCTTCTAGGTCCGTCGCTGCCTGGCACCAAGGTCACATTGGAGGGTTGAAACTCGGTCGCGGACGGATGGAGACCTCGCCATTGAAGAGCCGCTATTGGAGAAGCTGCCACCGAAGAGAACTCTAACCCAGTGGAAGTTCGGCTCGCGTGGAACTGAGGATCGGAAAATCCGATCCAACTCCTGCATCTGATTGCCGGTGCCAGAGGAGAACGTCCCCTCCTTACCTTAGAGCACCGAAAAGTAGATCTGAGAGTCCTTTCCAATGAGTATGTGACTAGAGCCTCATCACCGATGAAGGGAAAGGATATTCTATTATCAGATCTCGTCATTCGTCGTCGCCAGACTTGCCCGAGCTCCCAGAATGCTCAATAGGCAGCCTCCCCTCGACGAACATGGAAAACCATCCTCACCGCTATGCGAGCGTCGATCTCCTCCATCGAATCACCAGATATCACGCATGCACCGGGGCGGGATCGAATCTCCGTCCTAGGCTCGTCCACGTCAGAATCGATGTGGATTCCACGCTAAATCGCCGCCGCCATCACCACCTCATTAGATCAAACCATCGACAACCTTCCAAATCAGGTGAGCCCTCCTTCACCTGGATGGATTGACGGCGGCAGTGCTCGCTCCTTCAGTCTGAACCATTGGTTCAGCTGGTTCAGGGGCGGTTCGAGCTAATTAAGCCACTAATAGGCTCTGTTTCACCATACGGTCAACCCCCACCGTCGCGCTCGCTCACATGAGAGGGTCTAGGGTCCCATGGGTTGAGTCGGACACCCACATCCACGCATAAACCTACACTCCATGGTTCGACTCAACCCTTGCCCTATGGACTTGTGTCAACCTCAATGACACGATCGCACGCCCGAGTCGTCCAATGGCTATGATGACGAGGGGTCCCGTAATCGATCATGCTCGGTGTGCTCTGGGATTTGTGCTAAATCCCGGGAGCTTCACACCTAATATACTTGATTGGCTATTAGGTTGAGATGTAGAAGTATCGATAGGATATAGCTGGACAAGATTAGTAAGGCACAAAGGTCTCAATACTTTGATACACAATGCCTGATTCTCAGTCATGGTGTTCAGTAGAGCATTCCTTCCATGTGGATTCTCGCCTCAGGTATCATGTACAAGGTAAAGTAGCATTTTTTGACAAAACCATGGTTCCAAATAGAAAGTGATGGAATTTACATTTACTATTTAGTACCCTATATAAGGGATGCAATAATCAAGCATTCTTAGAATACTCTTCAATGGCCAAGAGCATCTAGTTGGGGCCGGGCAATCGAAAATGGAATCCCATGATATAAAGTTCCCATGAATCCATTTCACCCACGATGAAGCTTTTTTAGTTGCCAGATTCTATAATTGATGCATAATGAATGCAAAGTTTAGATATTTGATGTCGTTAAGGCCAAGCAACCTAAACTAATTGGTTTGGCAACTTTGCTTGAAGAGACCATCTAGAGCATGCTATATGGCCGGACTCCCAAAGGAAATATGTGAGTGTATTTCACTTTAAGTAACACTTGTAGCTCAGCGGATACAATATTTGATTCCTAAGTAAAAAATTATAGGTTTGGCCCCATACATAGTGTGTTTTAGTATATGTTTTATGAGTAAAAATATTCCCTTTTAATAAAAAAGGATACCTGACTATGACTAATGGATACAATATCACAGGTTATTTTTTGTAGTGACATGAAATTTTGAAGTGAGTAGAGAGGCAATTTTTCTAAATACCGAGCATGGTTGAGAATTAACTTGAAATATTATCATCAATTTTACACAAGAAGAATTCATTGGACTTGTTTAAGCAGCCTTGTAAACAAACCAAATTAAGAGAATGCAAGTAAACTATCTTTAATAGCATTCTTATCATTGAATGAAATAGAGAAGAATGGGTTGGTCATACATGCTGTAATCTATTTAAGCATGAAGTATACAAATTGGAAGGCAATAAGGGTGTAAAAAACAATTTATATTCCATTGAATCATGACCTTTAATCTTTACAAAGATTAATGACACAAAATTTAATAGAATTTTTCATGCATTAGTATTATAAATTTGTGTCATATTTTTCTCTATTTGCATTTTAAATAACCATATTTAATATTTGCAGCTAAAAAACTCTCATTTCTTTATTTTTTATAATTTTTAAGAAAAAATGTCCTAAAAATTAGAAAAATTTAAGATATTTCATCACAAAGATATTCAAGGCATGAAATGGGATATTTACCACAAATTTGGAGCACAAAGCTAAACAAAAGTTTTAGCCATTGATTCTAATCATAGGTGATGATCCTAGGGCAATGGAAAGATTTGAAGATTTTCAAGCTAAAATAATACTTCCCAAAGGGAAATAAAACCTAACAAATTTCATGTAATTTGGAGCTCTCCCTAGAATCTTAGTCGAGGCCATGATTACAATCGCAGCATTGATTACGAAGATCATGCTTGAGTTTCTTGAGCAGAATAATAACTCTTTCCCCAAAGATTATGCCTCCACTAGTTCATTTAAAGCACCCAAACCTCAGGGCAAAGGGGGACTACTCATAGGGCAACCTATCCACTAAATTTGAGCAGCTACCAATGCCTCCTCAGGCTAAATGAAAATTGAGAACTGAAGATTGGCGTTTAAGCATGAACGACACCTTCTAATGCCTGCAACTAAGAGGATCCATCAAATTAGAGTGCATAAATGATACAAAGGATGGCTGGGAGCATGAAAGTGAGTTCTAGTTGTTGGGGTATGCCCTTAAGGCTAATGTTTGAGGCCTGTGGGAATGTATCTGTATCATGTAATAAACTCTTAAGTTTATAAAGGCATGGTTGTTATTCAGTTAGCTACATTGTCTGCTGCAATATATGTTCTTCTGAATAATGTCTCAAAGCTGTTCAGCTGGGCTGACAAGCTATTATGTCCTTAGTCGATATATCTTGGTGAACATGAGACAGCCTTGATATGGTTAAGACTAATATGTGTTCTAATCTTATAGGATGCTTCGAGCATGGAATAAGATGTAGACTCATGGGTACATTGGATGTACTGGACAGACCCTACGAGGATGTTCAATTGTTTGTCACAATGTGAATATTCCTTGGATATGACAAGTGGCACATTTCCTCTGACTTGAGATCACTTGTGTTTTCTAAATGATGATTGTCATTGTTTTGAGGTAGTTCAATATCATTTGAAACATAATGATTATAGACTATCTTGGATGGTGAGCTTGAGTCAGGTTAGAGCACTAGTGATAGACATAGGATTGCCGTCTCCTTATTGAAGGAGTGTGATGTTCTAAAGGGGCCCCCTGGATGAGATGATTGAGAGAGTGTATGGCCATACCCAGGTGACAGTGTTCATCTGATCTAATCATGCTCATCATATTGGAGCTACAAGCTTGACAGGCTTGTCCAATAAGAACATCCAGTGGCAAAGGAAATATGTATGCTTTGTGAATTGATTCACACTTGTGCTGTTTTTGGGTGAAGTCTTGGAAGACTCTTTCCTTTATATCGGGAGACAGTGATGTGTTGCTAGATACCCCTCACTGGTCGTGATAACGTGAGTTATCGTTACCGACATTTAAAGGAAACCCTCAGGGTCGCACAATTTGATGATATGGCTTACTTAAGTCAGATCGTGTGGACTGAATTGTTTGGGTTCAGTTTAATGGGATTAAATCTCTGATTGTGAGTGAGATCTGGTCTGATCATGTTTGATTGATTAGGGCTTGAGATCGGTAAGCTTCGATCGAGAGAATGAATGCTAGATCAGTCAGATCAGAAGCATTGAGAGATTGACGGTCAGATTGAGAGCCTTAGGGTTTATTTTGATCTGCACTTATTTCTTGGTTTATTTGGTTAGCGGACCAAATCGCTTTGAACCAGCTCTTGAATGAGCGCATGGTTCAATGCTGATGTGGCATTTGCGATTGGGGTGAATCCTAAGATCGCACGTAGAGATGTGGCATGCTATTTTTGGATAGCACCTCTCGAACGTTGCCATGATCTCACGTCGCTCCTCTTTGGTCTCTTCACGCCTTTCTCGCCTCTTGGGGTTGGCTTGGAAGTGGCATTCTCGTGTGGAGAAAGTCCAAGGCGACAAGAGAAAAACGCCAAGAAGAAATCTCTCCTTTCCCCTTTGCAATCGATCAAAGACACTCTTGGAGCCTTGCTAGCACAAGGAGCACCAAGATAGTAAGCGCTTCCTCATCTTGTGTGGCGCGTCCTAAGGAGGAGATCTTCGTTGCTCTCTTAGATCCAAGGCGTCATCTTCAAATGGCATTGGTATGAATCGCATCTTTCATTCAATCATAGTTTTAAGTTGATCATTCAATCATACATGCGATCCTTAACCCTACTTCCGCTCATGCAAAGTTTTAAAGTGCATGGTATTAGGGTTTGCGCTCCCCCTAGAAGGGGACCCCCCATGTTAAGGGGTACTTTCATTTGGTATCAGAGCCTGCGTTATGATGTATGTTTGTTATGATTGCTTCTTTGTGATCCATGTTTGCGCATCCTATGAATAGATCTAATAACATGCGGTAAACTACATGCTAGCTTAAGGTCTTTGATGTATGTTTATGTGTTACGCATGTATGATGCCTTGGCGCTTGCTTTAGAGTTTTTATCAAAAACTTATATCTCTTGCGCGTATCACCTTAGATCTAAGCCGCCTACTGTAAACCCTTAGACGGGTTATTAGGGTTGAAGTCACCCCCTAGGTTAGATCCAGAATGTCTGATCAGATCATCTGACAACCTGAATGGGTCGATCAGATAGCACCTTGGCGCAAGCCTATGGTGGCTATAGGTCGACTGCAGACAGGTGTGTAGCGATGTCTGATTGTGACGATTAATGAACGCACCTGAGTTAGGCCCGGGGTCACGCCCGTTTGCCAGACCTCAGTGTGGTTGTTCAGCCCCTGGCGCATGCATAGTTGACCCTTATGGTCGACGCAAGTCAGTTAGGACTTGGTGCATGCAAGGGCAGTGGATCTGACTAGGTTGGATGAGTGGATCCCTAGTAATGGACCGTTGTAAGGTTGTAGGGGAAATAAGGAAAAATTAAAATTGATCCTATGGGGTTTTCGAAAATTTTAATTTTTATGGATCACGTGGTTCTTGATTGATGCATATGTTTGTCTATTTAGTCTTATGTGGGCTGCCCATATTAATTGTGTGCTGTGCTGGGGGCCTGCGTGCCTGTATTAAAATTGTAAATTAATTATTGTGATCTGCGCATCACTGTGTTTTAATTTATAAATGTAAGTGACCTGCGTGTCACTCTTGTCTAGATAGTTAAATTTGTAATTTAATTAGACAAGAGCACAGTGCACACTTGGCAGAGGCGCATGCAGCAAGTGGCTGGACCAGGTGGGAGGTCTAGGGTTCGACCCTAGGACCAGGCGCATTTTCCCTGGTGGGCGCACCTGTGCTGTAATTGGCCGCTTGGGGCCCAGGTTTGGGCCAGATGAGCAGCAAAAGACCCATGAAGAGCAAATGAAGACTTAAGTTAGGTTAAGGTCTTCTAGGGGCTATGGGCTTTTACCACATAAGATACATGCTTTCTTTTATTGCTTAATATTAGAATTGCATGATTAAATTATCTTCTGCTATCACCATAGGAATTGCATGATAGGCAAGAAGATAAAAGACCGTTAAAATCCAACGCTTAAATATCAAGCTCGTAAGCCTTCTGACGCGAAACCTCACTGTTCTGATTATCGTTGGAGCCGTGTTGTACCCACTCAGTGGGCACGTCCATCTATCTTCAGACGGTGCGGGATTACACCTGCGTGTTACAGAGTAGGGATTTATCCCTTCTCGTTGCTCAGCATAGCACGTGGTGGTCCAGGGAGTAGGTCGGGTCAGCTTGACCATGTAGGCTACATATGTGGCGCATATGGTAGCACATGGGAGGCAGCCATCTGTGGGGTCAGAGATTGTGTTGTACCAACTCAGTTGGCACAGTCTGCTGGACTGCCCGGATGAAGGGGAATCGCACGGGTTGGCGATCGGCAGGGACTGCCTACCAGAAAACTAGTGCTTGTACTCTCTGTGCATCTTATCTCGCCTGAGCGGGACGCGGAGACCAAGTATGAAATCTGGATCCCATCTCACTAAAAGAGTTCTACTCTTTCGGGCTGTTTTGCTGGATTTTTTCAACGCCTGATAAAATAGTGAGAAAAAGAATCTTTCTTAAGTCCTGATTGATTCTTATACATTGATACTGACCTTGCTGTTCTTGCATTGTTGTAGATACCTGCAGCAACGAACACCATGAACTTCAATGTGCGATCCCTACTGGAAAGGGAGAAGTTTGCTGGGCCGAACTTCTCTGACTGGTTTGGACACCTTAAGATTGTTCTTAAGGCAGAGAGGAAACTGTATGTCCTCGAGACGGCGATACCGCCCGCAGCCCGCTCCGAACGCCGCAAGGGCGGTTCGGGAAGCCTATGAAAAGCACGTCAATGATAGCATTGATGTCGCTTGCCTGATGCTAGCGTCTATGACGCCACCCGCTGCAGCGTCAGCATGAGGACATGTCGGCTATAGACATGATCACAAACCTCAAGATGCTGTATGCTGCACAGGCAAGGACTGAGCGCTACAATTTGACAAAGCTCTTCTTTCAGAGCAAACTGGCTGAAGGGAGCCCAGTGGGAGCTCACGTGCTCAAGATGATTGGGCACAAGGAGGCTCTAGAGAAACTGGGGCATACCATCAAACCAGGAGCTTGCTGTGGATATTATTCTGCAGTCTCTCCCGCCTTCATTCGACGCGTTCATTATTAATTTTAATATGAACAAAATCGATTGTACTCCCGGCAGAGCTGCTGAATATGCTCTTGACCACTGAGGAAACTCTGAAGGGTAAGCCTTCAACCTCTGTCTTGATGGTTCCTTCCAGGAACAAGAAGAAGGGGAAGAAGGGCAAGGCCACTGTCAAGAGCTACAGCAAGGCTCTGAAGCAAAAGGTGAAGCGGTCCAAGGAATACAGGTGTTTCCCACTGTGGCCAGCTGGGGTCACTGGAAAAAGGACTGTAAAGCGCTCCAAGGAGATTAAGAGGGGAAGCTTTGCTTCTGGCTCAGGTATATTCGTGACTGAGGTCATGTTTTCTTCTTCTATATCATGGGTGTTGGACACTGCATGTGGAGTTCACATTTGTTCAAATGTACAGGAACTCAAGAGAAGAAGGCAGGTGGGACAGCATGAGGTGGACCTACGAGTTGGAAACGGGGCACGGGTTGCTGCTGTTGCTGTAGGAGACTACTTTATTTCTTTACCATCTGGACTTGTATTGGAACTAAACAGTTGTTACTTTGTTCCCAGTATAACTAAAAATATTATCTCCATTCCTGCTCTTGTCAGGAAGGGATTTTCCTTTGAATGCAATATTTCAAAGTGTGTTTTGTCATATGATAATATTGTTTATGCAACTGGTTCAATTAATAATGGGTTATTCATGTTGGACATGGAAAGTTCTATACAAAATGTTGATATTAAGAAAGCCAAGTTTGCTGATGACAGCACCTTGCTATGGCATAGTCGTTTGGGCCATATTAACGAGAAACGCATTAAGCGGTTGCATGATAATGGACTGCTGGGATCTTTCTCCTACAAGGGGATTGATACATGCAAAGCTTGTTTAATGGGTAAAATGACGAAGTCACCTTTTCCTCACAAAGGTCAAAGGGCTTCAGGTTTACTTGACCTTATACACAGTGATGTGTGTGGGCCTTTTAGTAAACATGCCAGAGGTGGCTATCAGTACTTCATTACCTTTACTGATGATTTCAGTAGATATGGGTATGTCTATTTAATGAGACATAAAAGTGAATCTTTTGACAAGTTCAAAGAGTTCAAAAATGAAGTACAAAATCAGCTAGGCCGAAATATCAAGGCACTTCGTTCTGATCGAGGTGGTGAATACCTAAGTCATGCATTTACTGACTATCTAAGGGAGTGTGGGATTATCTCACAGCTCACTCCACCAGGAACACCGCAATGGAATGGTGTGTCCGAGAGGAGAAATAGAACGTTACTTGATATGGTTCGTTCTATGATGAGTCAGGCTACTCTTCCTTACTCCTTTTGGGGTTTTGCACTGGAAACAGCTGCAAAGGTACTAAACCGAGTGCCATCCAAGGCAGTTTCAAAGACGCCATATGAATTATGGTATGGGAAACAGCCAAGCTTGACATTTATCAGGATCTGGGGTTGCGAGGCTTATGTCAAAAAGCTCGCCTCTGGGAAACTAGAGAGCAGATCTGACAAATGTATCTTTGTCGGTTACCCTAAGGAAACTAAGGGTTATTATTTCTTCGATCCCAAGGAGAACAAGGTTTTTGTTGCTCGGACGGCCATATTTCTTGAGAAGGAGTTTCTTCTGCAAGAGGCCAGTGGGAGAGAAATAAAGCTGGATGAGAATCCAGACGAAGGACAAAGTAGTCAAGCACAGTTGGATGAGCCTGAGCCGGTAGAACAGGTTATTGAACAACCTGAGGCTCAGATATCACGGGAACCGCGAAGATCGGGAAGGATTCGTCGACAGCCTGAGCGCTATGACGGAGTCTACATCATTGACAATGATGAACCCCTTACTTATGCGGATGCGGTCAGTGGACCGGAGTCAGCGAGATGGCTTGAAGCTATGCGCGCCGAGATGGACTCCATGTCAGATAACCAAGTTTGGGATTTGGTTGATCCGCCTCCGGGAGTTATCCCTATAGGCTGTAAATGGATCTTCAAGAAGAAGATTGACATGGATGGTAACGTGGTTACCTATAAAGGCAGGCTAGTTGCGAAAGGTTTCAAACAAATCTATGGTATAGATTATGATGAAACTTTTTCACCAGTAGCCATGTTTAAGTCTATTCGGATTCTTTTCGCGATAGCTGCATATTACGATTATGAGATTTGGCAAATGGATGTGAAAACAGCTTTCCTTAATGGAAATCTGGATGAGGATGTGTATATGACACAACCAGAAGGTTTCACTAATCCAGCAGATCGTCATAAGATATGCAAGTTAAAGAAGTCTATTTATGGACTTAAACAAGCATCGAGAAGCTGGAATATTCGTTTTGATGAATCAGTTACTGAATTTGGTTTCATCAAGAACGAGGATGACCCGTGTGTGTATAAGAGGTTTAGTGGGAGCGTGATTACTTTCCTAGTCCTCTACGTCGATGACATCTTGATCATTGGAAACGACATTCCTGAAATGCATGCTGTTAAGGCATGGCTGAGGAAATGTTTCCAGATGAAAGATTTAGGAGAAGCAGCCTATGTGTTAGGTGTGAAGATCTACAGGGATAGATCTAAGAGGCTTCTCGGGCTGTGCCAGAGTACTTACATCGATAAGGTCCTGGAGAGATTTCATTTAGAGAATTCTAAACGAGGATATCTTCCAGTCAGACATGGTCTGAATCTTTCGAAGAGTCAGTGTCCACAAACACAGACTGAGAAAGATGAAATGGACAATACGCCTTATGCTTCGGCTATTGGATCCATTATGTATGCGATGTTGTGTACTCGCCCAGACGTCGCTTACGGGTTAAGCGTGACCAGTCGTTACCAGAGTAATCCAGGTATGGCGCACTGGATTGCAGTCAAGAACATTTTAAAATATCTGCGGAGGACCAAAGATATGTTCTTGATATATGGTGGTCAGGAAGAACTCAGTATTGAAGGATATACTGACGCTTCGTTCCAGTCTGACCAGGATGATTTCCGATCGCAATCAGGCTATGTTTTTAGCTTGAATGGAGGTGCAGTGGTGTGGAAAAGTTTCAAACAGTCAACTGTTGCTGATTCCACAACAGAAGCCGAGTATGTTGCAGCCTCGGAAGCATCCAAGGAGGCAGTGTGGATTCGTAAGTTCGTGAGAGAACTTGGTGTTGTTCCTTCGAGTGCAGATCCTTTGGTTATCTTTTGTGATAACACTGGAGCAATCGCACAAGCAAAGGAACCACGGTCGCACCAGAAGTCCAAGCACATACAGAGACGGTTTCATTTGATCAGGGAGATCATAGATCGTGGCGAGATCAAAATCTGCAAGGTTCATACAGATGACAATCTGGCAGACCCGCTTACCAAGCCTCTGGCGCAGCAGAAGCATGAGAAGCACTGTAATAATATGGGTTTGAGATTTCTCAACCATTAGATTAAGTGCAAGTGGGAGATTGTTGGGGTATGCCCTTAAGGCTAATGTTTGAGGCCTGTGGGAATGTATCTGTATCATGTAATAAACTCTTAAGTTTATAAAGGCATGGTTGTTATTCAGTTAGCTACATTGTCTGCTGCAATATATGTTCTTCTGAATAATGTCTCAAAGCTGTTCAGCTGGGCTGACAAGCTATTATGTCCTTAGTCGATATATCTTGGTGAACATGAGACAGCCTTGATATGGTTAAGACTAATATGTGTTCTAATCTTATAGGATGCTTCGAGCATGGAATAAGATGTAGACTCATGGGTACATTGGATGTACTGGACAGACCCTACGAGGATGTTCAATTGTTTGTCACAATGTGAATATTCCTTGGATATGACAAGTGGCACATTTCCTCTGACTTGAGATCACTTGTGTTTTCTAAATGATGATTGTCATTGTTTTGAGGTAGTTCAATATCATTTGAAACATAATGATTATAGACTATCTTGGATGGTGAGCTTGAGTCAGGTTAGAGCACTAGTGATAGACATAGGATTGCCGTCTCCTTATTGAAGGAGTGTGATGTTCTAAAGGGGCCCCCTGGATGAGATGATTGAGAGAGTGTATGGCCATACCCAGGTGACAGTGTTCATCTGATCTAATCATGCTCATCATATTGGAGCTACAAGCTTGACAGGCTTGTCCAATAAGAACATCCAGTGGCAAAGGAAATATGTATGCTTTGTGAATTGATTCACACTTGTGCTGTTTTTGGGTGAAGTCTTGGAAGACTCTTTCCTTTATATCGGGAGACAGTGATGTGTTGCTAGATACCCCTAACTGGTCGTGATAACGTGAGTTATCGTTACCGACATTTAAAGGAAACCCTCAGGGTCGCACAATTTGATGATATGGCTTACTTAAGTCAGATCGTGTGGACTGAATTGTTTGGGTTCAGTTTAATGGGATTAAATCTCTGATTGTGAGTGAGATCTGGTCTGATCATGTTTGATTGATTAGGGCTTGAGATCGGTAAGCTTCGATCGAGAGAATGAATGCTAGATCAGTCAGATCAGAAGCATTGAGAGATTGACGGTCAGATTGAGAGCCTTAGGGTTTATTTTGATCTGCACTTATTTCTTGGTTTATTTGGTTAGCGGACCAAATCGCTTTGAACCAGCTCTTGAATGAGCGCATGGTTCAATGCTGATGTGGCATTTGCGATTGGGGTGAATCCTAAGATCGCACGTAGAGATGTGGCATGCTATTTTTGGATAGCACCTCTCGAACGTTGCCATGATCTCACGTCGCTCCTCTTTGGTCTCTTCACGCCTTTCTCGCCTCTTGGGGTTGGCTTGGAAGTGGCATTCTCATGTGGAGAAAGTCCAAGGCGACAAGAGAAAAACGCCAAGAAGAAATCTCTCCTTTCCCTTTGCAATCGATCAAAGACACTCTTGGAGCCTTGCTAGCACAAGGAGCACCAAGATAGTAAGCGCTTCCTCATCTTGTGTGCGCGTCCTAAGGAGGAGATCTTCGTTGCTCTCTTAGATCCAAGGCGTCATCTTCAAATGGCATTGGTATGAATCGCATCTTTCATTCAATCATAGTTTTAAGTTGATCATTCAATCATACATGCGATCCTTAACCCTACTTCCGCTCATGCAAAGTTTTAAAGTGCATGGTATTAGGGTTTGCGCTCCCCCTAGAAGGGGACCCCCCATGTTAAGGGGTACTTTCACTAGTTTCAAATCTCGTCAAAATCCATCAAGAATCAACTAAGATTTGGGTTGAATCTTGATAATAGAGAGCAGGGAAGGAAGTCGTGATCCAAACACAATCATGGTTGTGATTCTACTCATGGCCATGCTTGAGAAAGTTGCTATAAGTAGTAATCATTTATTAGGGAGTTGTCAAAATATTTTTTTCTTAATTTTCCAACTAATTGTAAACTTTTATCTATATTTAAGATGTTTAATACCGTGATCTCTATAGCTTAAACATATTTTGGGTTATGGGATGTAGCCTCTTGATTTTCCTTTTAGAAATGCATGCTTAACATAATTTATTAATTTATTTTGGGTATGTTTTGTTGGTTATAGAAGTTAATGTCCTTATAGTTACTTGCGTTTAAATTATTGCATGTTATGAGGGTCATGACAAGGGCTGAAAGTTGACTCATGATCCTAGAAACCTTTAGTTGAATCTCCAATGGCTAGACTAGAAAGTTGCTTGATTGTAGAATTCAACTAGTGATATTTAATCTAAATTTAGTAGTTTAAACCAAATAATTATATTGCTTTAGAAACTATGACAAACATTAAAAAGTGACTTCTAGTTTTGGAACCCTATAATCAAACTTGTAATGCTAGACTATGAAAGTAGCTTGGTTATATAGAGGATTAAATAATTTACAATAGGGCTTCATGAAGTTAATTAGATTGGTAAGCCATGTGATAGCTAGGTATTAATTTAGTTAAACATCAAGATGGGCTACTGAAAGGCGATATCCTATAACTTACAAGTAAACTCCCTTTAACAACTCTAGATAATGTAATGTATGGTATTAGCATAATTTACTTTTGGAAATTATTGTGGTGAAAACTTATACCCCGAAACAACTTGAATTAACATTTACTATAACATACCCTATATGAGGGTGATGGTGCTCGATTGGATATTACATTGAGTTATAACTATATGGATGGGATAGCCCAATAAATATCAATAAGGCACAAAGTCTTTGGCACCTTGATGCATAATGCTCAATTCTCAATCTTTGTGATAAGTAGAGTATACATTTAAGGTGGGTTCTTGAATTGAATATCGTGCACAAGGTTAACTAGGATTTCTTACTCAAATGATGGGTTCCACTAGAGGGATACAACTATCACATGTTCTTTGAATACTCATCAATGGTTACAAGCATCTACTTGGGGGCCAAGTTGTCAAAACATGGAATCCCATGCTAAAAAGATTTCGTGGATCCATTTCATCATTAATGAAGCTTTTTTAGCTACCAAATTCTGTAGTTGATGCCTAATGAATGCAACATTTAGATAGTCAATATCTTGATGCCCAGGCCACTCATACTAATTGGTCTAGTGACTTTGCTCCAAGAGCATTTGGAGTATTCTGCAGTGCTGGACTACCAAAGGAATAAAAGGCTAGGAGTGCATTTAATATTGTGTGGCGCTTGTAGCTCAGTGGATAGAGTGTCTGTTTCCTAAGCAGAAAGTCATAGGTTCGACCCCTATCTAGCGCGGTTTAATATACTTATGAGGTAATGATATGTGTTATTTTTACACGATTTAGAGTCTTATTTATACCATCATTTTTAGGCTTAAGTTCTATTTTATGTCAAACTTTGATATCTTTTCCTGTAAAGTATGGAATCTTCACTATTTTTCGTTTATTTGTGAAATGCACATCATTTACCTAAATTTTCTTGAAGATTTTCAAGATTTGAAGTTACGGGAAGATTCGTCATAGTTCGGTGTGGTCACTTGTCAAATTTCAACCACTTTTCAAGTTTTTACGGAGATCATGGCCTGGCCGTGACAGCCATCACCGCCATGATTATTTCGGCTTCTCAGCATCCAGTTTAGAATTAAACACAGCTTGGCCGTGTCAACTGCCATAGCCGTGACCGCTAGAATCCAGAAACTCCAGCGAAGTGGTCACGGCTTGAAGAATGGGAGTGTTCAGACATTCACGACCCCATCACGGCCTGGCTGTGATGACCATCACGCCCGTGACGACTTCGGCACAAACTCAACGCCGGCTTCGTGCACGGGTGTGCTCAGCTTCAAGAAATATTTCGCGCCCATCACAGCCTGCCTGTGTCCATCTTTACAGCCGTGCTTACTTCGTCGCAAGTTCCAGAACTCGTCACGGCCTAGCCGTGATGGTCATGATGCCCGTGACGGCGTCTGTAGATCGCAACATTCAACCATTTCTTCGCCAAATCCGACGGTCTGAGAACCTATAAATTGGGGAAAACTCCCAATAATCCTTTCTAACCGCCCAAGGCTTCTATTGAGGTATAAAAGATAGGATTTTGGGCGGTTATAGGGTTCGAATCTTTGGTGAACTCGACTAGTGCAAGAACAGGGCGAAAACTCGGTTCAAGGGCTTGATTCGATGGATTTCTTTGGGGCTTTCAAGAGAAGACTGAAGATTCATTGTCTCCTACCCTTGATTTGTAATTTCCCTTACTTTTGAATTCAATTTCTTGGGTTTTTTTGTGTGAAACGATGTATGCTCTAGAGTAAACCCTATTTCGGGACTCGGGCGTAGCTCGTTGAAAAATTCTCCATGTGTAACACTCTCATGTGAATTTCAGTGATATTTTCAAGTAATTTGTTTATCTAACTTGGATGTGCTTACTTGCATATAAATGTTTTGGCTGAACATTTTATATATGTCAAGTGTTACGAGAAGTACCGAGAGGTGAATCGTAACACTCGACTGTCCAACTTAGACTTGTGATATGAATTACGAGAGTCGTTCAATATCACTCAAAGGTTAACGATTGTCATAGAGCTCATTGGGTCTTTCTTAAGTTAGTTTTGCTACGAGAGTAGGAAATTAGCTTAAGTTGGCACCAGTGTACACTTCGAGAGAAGGTAAGCTATACGATAGGACTAATCGCCTTTGAATAATTTACTGTCGGATTATGCTTTGAGAAAAGGTAATCTGTTTCTTAATTCGATTCATTTTTTGTTTTACTTTAAATCATTCAACATGGTGAAGCCTGAAGTTCCGAAGCTTCTTTAAAACTGAAAATCCCATATAGTCGTTGATTCTTAGATTCAATAATTTAGACTTGGATTAGTTCATTTTCTTAATTCTATTTTTGATTGTCTAGCTTTCAATGTCACTAAAGGTCAGTACTTGACACCCTCCCTTAGGACGATCTTATTTACTACTTCGATAGAAACCGTACACTTGCGGGGCCTATCAGGTAATACATTTCTTAATCTACTTAAGCATGGAGTATACAAATAAAAAGACATTAAGGATGTAAAAACAATTAATCCTGCCTAATATACTTGATTACCTATTAGGTTGAGATCTAGCACTATAGATAGGATATAGCTATATAAGGGATTTTTGACCCGCAAGTATCATGTACAAGGTAAAGTAGTATTTTTGACAACAACATGGTTCCAACCAGAATGTGATGGAATTTACATTTACTATTTAGTATCCTATATAAGGGATGCAATTATCAAGCATTCTAAGAATACTCTTCAATGGCCACGAGCATCTAGTTAGGGCCTGGGCCATAACAAAGGGAATCTCATGATAAAAAGTTCCCATGGATCCATTTCACCCACAATGAAGCTTTTGTTAGTTGCCAAATTCTATAATTGACACATAATGAATGCAAAGTTCAGATATTTGATGTCGTTAAGGCCAGACAACCTAAACTAATTGGTTTGGCAACTTTGCTCCAAGAGCATTCTACATGGCCGGACTCCCAAAGGAAACATACTTCACTTTAAGCAACCCTTGTAGCTCAGCGGATACAATATTTGATTCTTGTCACTACAAAAATTAACTTGTGATGTGGAATTTACATTTACTATTTAGTACCCTATATAAGGGATGCAACTATCAAGCATCCTAAGAATACTCTTCAGTGGCCACGAGCATCTAGTTGGGGCCTAGGCCATCAAAAATGGAATCTCATGATAAAAAGTTCCCATGGATCCATTTCACCCACAATGAAGCTTTTTTAGTTGCCAGATTCTATAATTGACGCATAATGAATGCAAAGTTTAGATATTTGATGTTGTTAAGGCCAGACAACCTAAACTAATTGGTTTGGCAACTTTGCTCCAAGAGACCACCTAGAACATTCTACATGGCCGGACTCCCAAAGGAAATATGTGAGTGTATTTCACTTTAAGCAACCCTTGTAGCTCAGCGGATACAGTATTTGATTCTTAAGTAAAAAATTATAGGTTTGGCCCCATACATAGCATGTTTTAGAATATGTTTTATGAGTTAAAAATATTCTCTTTTAATAAAAAAAAATGCCTCACTATGACTAATGGATGCAATATCACAGGTTAATTTTTGTAGTGACGAGAACTTTTGAAGTGAATATGGAGTCAATTTTTCCAAATACCGAACATGGTTCAGAATTAACTTGAAATATTATCATCAATCGTATACAAGAAAGAATTCATTTGACTTGTTTAAGCAACCATGTAAAACAACCAAATTAAGAGAATGCAAGTAAACTATCTTTAGTAGCATTCTTATCATTGAATGAAATAAAGAAGAAAGGGTTGGTCATACACGCTGTAATCTACTTAACCACGAAGTATACAAATTAGAAGGCAATAAGGATGTAAAAAACAATTTATATTCCATTGAATCATGACCTTTAAGCTTTACGGAGATTAATGACACACAATTTAATAGTCTTTTTCATGCATTATTATTATAAATTTGTGTCATATTTTTATCTATTTGCATTTATAATAACCATATTTTCTTATTTGTAGCAAAAAACTCTTGTTTCTCCATTTTCTTTTACAAATTTTAAGAAAAAATATTCTAAAAATAAGAAAAATTAAAGATATTTCATCACAATGATATTCAAGGCATCAAAAGGGATATTTACCACAAATTTGGAGCCTAAAGCTAAACAAAAATTTTAGCCTTTGATTATAATCATAGGCGATGATCCTAGGGCGATAGAAAGACTTGAAGATTTTCAAGCTAAAATAATACATTCCTAAGAGAAATAAAAACTAACAAATTTCATGTCATTTGGAGCTCTCCCTAGAATCATAGTCGAGGCCATGATTACAATCACAGTGTTGACTGATTTAAAGCACCAAAACCTTATGGCAAAGGGGGAGCACTCATAGGGCAACTTATCCACTAAATTTGAGCCGCTATCAATGCCTCCTCATGCTCAATCAAAATTGAGAACTGAAGATTAGCGTCTAAGCATGAAAGGCGCATTCTAATGCTTCTAACTAAGAGGATCCATCAAATTTGAACACATAAATGATAAAAAAAAAGTATGGCTGGGAACATGAAGGTGAGTTCTAGTTTCAAATCTCGTCAAAATCCATCAAGAATCAACTGAGATTTGGGTTGAATCTTGATAGTAGAGAGTAGGTGATATCTTGTATTTATATAGTATTTTTATTATAATTTTTATATATAATCTCTCCTATTTTTATTATGTTTTCACTTATTTTGACTTAAATTCCTTTGTTTATTCAAAATCTTCACCCCTTTTTGTTTTTATTACATTTTAGGGGAAAATGACCATATTTTGATAGTTTTTGAAGAATCCAAGTACATAGATGAATTCTACAAGTCAAGATAAAGCTACTCATCAAATTTCATGCAAATCAGAGCTTGTTTGGAAATTATGGCCTTCCCATGATTATTATCATGACTGTAATTTTTGGGAAGGCACAGAAAGAATTATGGTCTACCTGTGATATTTTTCACGGCCGTAATTTCTTCGGTACAAAATTACAGAATTCACAGAAAGAATTATGGCCTGCCCGTGATTATTTTGACGGACGTAATTCTTCCAAGCTTCTTTTCTATAATACATAGAAAGAATTATGGCCTGCCCGTGATTATTATTTCGGCCATAAATCTGTTTGTCGGTTTCGAGTTTGACTTGGTTTCTCTTGCAATTTGGCTGAATTTTATGCCCAATTTTGGGGATAACCTAAGGAGATGATGGAGAACTATATAAGGAAGCTTTGGAGCGATTATTAGGATATTTTTTTGGTGAAGTTTCAACCGAAATTTGATGTCTAGGCGAGTTCTAAGGCGCCTGATGACGAAAGGCATTTCTTTACCAGAAAAGCTTTGATTTTCTGATCAACCAATGTTGATCTTCATTAGGAAGCCTTGAATTCCTTCCTCTTTGTTAATTTCATATTTTATTTGTCAATTATAAATGATTTCAAGGATTTTTATAATGTGAACATGATGAACATGTCAGTGTAAACTTATTATTCAGGATTACAGTTGTAACCCACTATGTTTTCATAACTTAATTGTTGAATTCCTTCTTATGAAGTAATTGTTGGGAAACCCCGGGAATATTTTACAATTTTCAGAGATAGAAATTACACAAAACATTGCATAGCGGAAGCAATATCTCCGAAACGAGCCGGTCCCAAAAACCCACTGAAGATCGCAAGCGAGGGAGTCGACACGATGAGATAGAAAATAGCTTGAGCAAGGCGAGGCTGATGTCGAAGTAGGTGCCCAAGCATGCGCCCCCTGCAGTCTCGCACACATGGATCATCTCGAGTCCTCTTCTTCCACACCCGGTGCTAGCCTCGGGAAGAAGATCCAAGCCTTGTACTTATTCCTCAAGCCTTCCGCCACCTCCAAGGTAAATGTGCCAAGAGGAAGATGAGGAGAAGGAAGTCGCCAAGCAACAGCAAGTTCCTCACGCCAAGAGGAAAGGAAGATGAAGTGTTCTTGGCTAGGGTTGGATGGAAGAGAACTGCGCCACTACCTCTTGCTCTCGCCTCTCTCTTGTGATCACGCCTTCAACATTAATTGTGTGTGAAGAGGGGGCGGGGCGTCTACGGCCTCTTATATAGAGCAAGAGGCGGTCTAATGTGTGGCCACAATTCAAATCAAGTGGGCGGCTAGGAGAGGATGTAGGAGAATTAATCAAGTTAATCAAGTCCTAATCCATTTAGGACTCTAATTGATTCAAACAATTAAATCCTAATCCAATTAGGATTCTAATTATTTAAACAATTAAATCCTAATCTAATTAGGATTCTAATTAATTAATTAATTAATTAGTCATAATCCAATTAGGATTCTAATTAATTAATTAATTAACCCATATGATTAATTTCAAACCATAGGCGTTAACTCTAGTCTAACCAGGGTTAAGCACACGCCTACTTTCTCCTTCTCCTTAAGCCCACTAAGCCCAACTTTACACTAGGCCCAGCCCAAGGTCCATCATACATGTTAACCAAGCCCTTGGATCCAATCCAATTTAACCCAAGGTCAAATTAGGGTAACCATGGTTAATATCCCAAAAATGGAAGTTGGCTCCAATGAATTTCTTCCATCTCATCAAGCCCATTGGCGCTGATGAAATCTCCAAAATAGATTCGAGTTATCCAATAACTCGATCATAAGACTTCCCAATCAATACGAGAACTCGAGTATCAAGGTGTACGACCCTGTAGGTTCCTCTGACGCTGGTAGTGCTGACCAAAGGTCAGCACAAGCAGTGAGTGGCACCTAGCAGTACATCGTTGCTACCCAGGTCATCGGAATGGATATCGACTTCGACATCCCCATCATCGCAATCAGGTACAGATGCATTACAGTCTCTTTGCCGAACTGATATCCGATCGGCCAAGTGTGTCACCACTTGTTTTTATCCAATCTCATGGCTATGACTAAATCAGGTCTCACCTAGGTATGGCCATACACTTTCAGTCATAAAATAATAGAGGAGCTCCATGGATATCATGCTTCCCTTAGGAAGGGGCAAATCCTATGTCTATTCATTGACCTTCTCATATGGGTCGTGATATGCCCAATGACAACCGTTATTACCTTCCAACTATGGCAAGGCGTTAGGTTGTATCAAGGCATATCCCTAACCATATAGAATGGCCAATGACCTCAAGTCAAGGGATCAATACATCTCCTATCACTTGTGATGATAACTTGTGACACCAAGTCATTGCCTCACAGTGGGTCGATCCAATATATCCACCACTGATATACCCATATGTCTGCGTTAGCACCTCGTGCCTAACCAGCCCATATACCAGTCTCACAAGTACCAAAGCTGTCCCATATCCACTCAGGTACATCGACTGGGGACTATCATTTGAGCACAGATCCAATCTATCTCCAGGGACATTATCATATAAGTACATAATCGCAGATGTAAGCAAATATAGATAATGACAATGCCAGAATGATATAAAATATCAACGTCAAGTAGTATAATAATGGACCAAAACTAGGTCCTAGGGCATATACACCAACAATCTCCCACTTGCACTAAGACCTAGAGGTTGAGGAATCTCAACCCCATATCTCTAGCGTGATAGTCATGCTTCTGCTACGCCAAAGCCTTGGTCAATGGGTTTGCCAGATTGTTCTCTGTGTCAACTCTGCTAATCTTGACATCACCTCTATCGATGATCTCTCTAATCAGGTGAAATCGTCTGAGTATATGTTTGGATCTTTGATGAGATCATAGTTCCTTGGCTTGTGCAATTGCTCCATTATTATCACAGTAGATTTCAATGGGATCCACTGCACTGGGAACCACCTGAAGTTCAGAAATGAACTTCCTTATCCAAACAGCTTCTTTGGCTGCCTCAGAAGCGGCCACATACTCAGCTTAGGTTTTAGAATCAGCTATGGTGGATTGCTTGAAGCTCTTCCAGCATACAACGCCTCCATTCATCTTGAACACATAGCCAGCCTGCGATCTGAAGTCATCAGGGTCAGACTGGAAAGACGCATCAGTGTAGCCCTGCATACTGAGCTCTTCCTGTCCCCCATAGACTAGGAGCAAATTCTTAGTTCTTCTCAGATACTTTAGGATGTTCTTTACAGCCACCCAGTGCTGCACTCCAGGATTAGATTGGTATCGGCTGGTTATACTTACAGCATAAGCCACATCTGGTCTAGTACACAACATTGCATACATGATCGATCCCACTGCCGAAGCATAAGGCACTTGACTTATGTCATCCCTCTCAGCCTGTCTGGTGGGACACTAACTCTTTGAGAGAGTAAGGCCATGTCTCACTGGAAGGTACCCTTTCTTGGATTGCTCCAAGCTAAACCTCTCTAGGACCTTATCAATGTAAGTACTTTGACTAAGGGCTAGGAGCCTCTTGGATCTATCTCTGTAGCTCCTCACGCCTAGGATATAGACGGCCTCCCCTAAGTCCTTCATCTCAAAACACTTCCCTAACCATGTCTTCACAGCTTGAAGACTAGGGATGTCGTTCCCGATGAGTAGTATGTGTAAGATCCAAGAATCTTAATTCCTTGTAAGTACTATTCTTGATTTAAATAAAATCCTTGGCTGTGATATTTTTCTATGTTTTGATTTTGTAAACTCTAGGATGGGGGAGAGTTTTATCCCTAAAAACCTTTAGGGGTTATTTATAAATTAGTGGCAATGGGTTAGTGAATATTAATTTAAGCCTTACCGGATTTTGACTCTTGTAACTAATTAACTAGAGCTTATTGGATGTTAATTTAATCCTTATTGGATTTTCACTTAAGGGAATAATTAGCTATGGGTTTTGGGTTTGCACTTAAATTAAATGATATTGGGTTTAAAATTTGAATTAGTGGATTAATTCATAAACACTATTTTGGTACTTGGGGCGAAAAGAAAAAAAAAACCTTAGGGGCGGCGGTTTGAAGGCTTGGGCGATTCCTTGGAGGCTTGGACGAAATTCTCCTTCTTCCTTTTTCCCTTGGCCGGCGTTCCTTGGTGCTTGGTGGCGTTTTCTCTTCCTTTGGTGGCGTCTACCTAAGAACATTGGTGGAACTTTAAGACCCTTAGACGAGTTTTGTGGAGAGAATTTCACCTTGGTGTTCACGGTTCAAGATAAGAGGTGAGTGGGGTGTCTTATTCGAATTCTATCCACTTGGTTGTGCTAGATGATAAGTTTGATTGCTTGGAAATTTCACCATGGTAAGAACCGAAACTCAAGGTGTATCTATCATGAAAACCGAAATTTTACAACATGAAATTTAAGATATTTCTTATATGGAATTTAGGTAGCTTAAAATCGGTGATTCTTGAGCATGAAATTCTTATTAACTAGGGTTTAAATTTTAAGTGGATAATATGCTAGTAATTGTAGAAACCGTGGGTTACATGTGGGTATCATGTGAAGTAGATTGTAAGAATACAAATTTTAATCCTATGTTGATTTTATGGATGCCCGGATAAATGCTAATAGTGTTATAGGATCCATGATCGTTTCTCTATGTGCAGCATATTTATATATATCTATGGCCATGTATCCTTGTTTGAGAAACCTGGGTGATAACTTAGCAAGGTTACACTAAACTGATCAGTATGAAACCTAAGGACTCTACACTACATTATGCGGTTATGCGGTTTTATGTGTTGTGGTCTGTGTACCCGTTATGGGATGGATAGGACTAAGGCTAAGTGTAACTGTGTACTCAAGGGGATAGTCTATATGTGATATGTTAGGGGTTAGAGATTTCAGCCCTGTGTATTGTGATATGTGAGGGGTTGATGTTTCAGCCCTGCCTGTTGTGATATTGTGGTGGAAGTGACTATCCTAGAGTCTGGTCGACACTTAGGAGTCCACTTTTGTGAAATAAGATATAAGGTGTGTCTAGTGGTTGTTCAGGTAAAGAACCCTTTGGGAGAACGAGTGATTGATGCAAAGTGCCATGTCTTGGTCGGACAGGGGCCACCCATTGATTTCATCACTCTTAGACTTTTAGATTCTTGTGTTATGGGGTGGTGTAGATCAAGGTATCACATCTTGACCGGATGGGGATCACCTCTTGAGTCTACACACCGTCCATGTTTGTGTTGCATGCGATTTGCAGGCTTCTCCCAGTGCTTAGGCCAGAGCCGGGTTGGACCCTAGGGGTCACTCTTGATTTATGCTGGACAACTAAGTGGTTGGTGTGTTTAGTTGGTTTAGAGTATGGCTCTAGATCCTTGGTTACTCTGTGGTGACAATTGCGTGATGCCTTAGTAGTGTTCATTTGATTGTTTATATGATTTCCTTTCTTTGCTTTTGTTATATGTTGGCATGATGTTCTGTTAAAGGTTTTTAAAATAATCTGCATGTATCTTTAAGTGTATATTATGGATGGTCGATTAAGACTATCCACTCACTGGGCTGTGTAGCTCACCCCTTACTGTTTACAGGTGTAGAGCAGGAGCCCACTGCCTGAGTTAGTGTTTGATATGGATATTGTGATTTTCCCTACAACTATGCTGGTTTGATGTACAAGACTTTTGTGCTTAGTTAACTGGGGCCGGTTATGGCCAAACCTTGTGAACTCGCGTTGCCGGTTGTGGCAGTTTTGAGATTTTGATTTTGTGTCACCGAGGGCTTGGGCCTGGTTTCGGTGTTTGATATCATTAACGTTAGTACTATGAATTTATAGAATCGATATGGTGGCTTTGCTTCGAATTTCAGGTCGATTTGTATTTTTCGATCAGATTTGATATAAATGTGATTTATGGATTTTACGTACGATTTGTATTTTCGATTAGATTTGATATAAATGTGATTTATGGATTTTACGTATTTTATATGGTTTTGATATACTGTTGCCTTGCATATGTCTAGTGCAAGGATTGCGTGGTGGCAGGTACATTTGTGAAATTATGTTTCGTGGAGATTCTATGGATGGATTCTCGAAAAATTTTTTTTCATCGGACCTTTCCTGAACTTGGTTTTACTTAGCGTGTGCATCGATCCTGTGTGATAACATCCTGTTCCTCTATGACTTGTGTTGCTTATTTGGGTTAAGATAACGGGATGTGACAGAATGGTATCAGAGGCGGTTGGCTAGCTAAAACTTAGTTCGGGGGAAAACATGTTTGTGTATTGCTAGACACCTGATAGGTTTATGTTTGGTTTCCTTACTATGGTGTGTGTGTGTAGGAATTTAAGATGGTGCGATCCAGAGGAAATGCTAGCGGCGAGGGTGAGCAGACCTCAGATCTCACGAGAGCCATTGAGGCTCTGACAGGCATGGTACGGCAACAGGGTGCCATGATAGAGAGGCAAGCTCAGATGCTGCAGCAGCAACAGACTCAGCATCAAGAAGCGCAACAGCAGCTCTTGCAGCAATTGACTCAGGAGAGATCCCAGACTACTACTCGGGTGGTGGGGAATGACTCTCAGGAAGACGCTCACAGGCGCTATGCCTCGCTTGTGAGTGAATTCCAGAAACTGGGTCCTAGCTCTTTTTATGGGGGCCCAGAATCAAGTACTGCAGAGAACTGGCAGTTGTGCTTGGAAAAGATTTTTCAAGTCATGCGTTGCTCCGATGAGGACAAGCTGTGTCTGACCACCTATATGATGCGTGGTGACGCAGATGAGTGGTGGAAGGGCGTGGTGAGGCTAGCTGCGGAAAGACATGAAACAGTAAATTGGCCCTACTTCTTGTCTCGATTTAACGAGAAGTACTTCCCCGATAGCTTAGTGGAGGCCCGGGAGGTGGAATTTATTCACCTGGAGCAGGGTGATATGACTGTGGACCAGTATGAGTTGCAGTTCACTAAGTTGGGAAAGTATGCCCCTCACCTGATAAACACTGAAAAGAGGAGGGCTACCAAGTTTCTCAGAGGTCTCAGATGGGACATTCGAGAACAGGTTGGTGCTCAGCACTTGGAGACTTATATTGAGACTGTTGGGCGAGCACGCACCATCGAGAGATACATATCTGAGAGGAGTTCTAGTACTACCATGACTGTGATTCCTGCAGCTGAGGCGGCAGCTCCTCAGTATGGTGATGGCGGCAAGGGTAAGAAGTACCCTAAGCATAAGGACTATAAGAAGGGCAGGTATAAGCCTTACTCTCACAAGGCACCGCAGCAGTCCAGGGATGCAAAGAACGGTAACACTGAGGATCGGAATTGTCATTATTGTGGGCTCAAGGGACATCTGATGAGAGACTGTTTTAAGAAGAATGGTGTATGCTTCAGGTGTAAGAAACCTGGACACATGATCAAGGACTGCAAGGAGCCTGAGATGCAGCAGAGAGGCACGGATAAGCCTACAGTCCAGACCCGAGTTTATGCAGTGGCTGAGAAGGATACACGGGCTTCCCGATCTATCGTGGAAGGTACTTTATTTGTATTCGATCAGTTAGCTCGCATCTTATTTGACCCTGGTGCAAATTTATCTTTTGTATCTGTTAGATTTGCTGCATGTTTACCTGTATTACCTAAGGTGCTGGATTATGTTGTGTCTGTAAGTACTCCCTTAGGAAAATCATCATCTACAGACACTGTTTGTGCTGATTGTGTAGTGCATGTAGAGGGTTATGAGTTTCTTGTAGATCTAATCCTTTTAGACATGCAAGACTATGATGTCATCCTAGGTATGGATTGGTTATCCTCGCATCATGCCACTGTGGATTGCTTTGAGAAAGTAATCACCTTGAATCTACTAGATGGGAGTCGGCTTTTTGTGAGAGGTCTGGTGTCAGACCAAGGACCACATGTGATATCTTTCCTGCAGGCCAGAAAGTTACTTGCTAGTGGGTGTAAGGGTTATATTGCACATGTTAAGGTGCAGGATGATTCTACTCCTGATTTGACTCAGATGGCGGTGGTGCAAGAGTTTCCTGATGTGTTCTCTGAGGAATTTTCAGGCTTGCCA
The DNA here is from genome assembly GCA_027563935.2 of Costus lasius. Taxonomy (NCBI): domain Eukaryota; kingdom Viridiplantae; phylum Streptophyta; class Magnoliopsida; order Zingiberales; family Costaceae; genus Costus; species Costus lasius. The sequence goes on from CM050449.1 coordinate 68,023,585, forward strand.
CCAATACGAGAGGTAGAGTTTGGCATTGAGTTGGTGCCAGGTACTGCACCTATCTCCAAAGCTCCTTACCGCATGGCTACCTCAGAGTTGGCCGAGCTTAAGAAGCAACTGGAGGAATTGCTGGAGAAAGGTTACATCCGGCCTAGTGCTTCTCCCTGGGGAGCACCAGTGCTGTTCGTAAAGAAAAAGGATGGAACCCTGAGGATGTGTATAGACTACAGGCAACTGAACCAAGTGACTATCAAGAATAGGTATCCTCTCCCCAGAATTGATGATCTATTTGATCAATTACAGGGGGCTACGGTGTTCTCTAAGATAGATTTGAGATTAGGGTATTACCAGCTTAGGGTCAAGGATGAGGATATATTTAAGACTGCTTTCAGGACCAGGTATGGGCATTTTGAATTTCTAGTTATGCCTTTTGGACTGACGAATGCACCTGCTGTCTTCATGGATTTGATGAACAGGGTATTTCATGAATTGCTTGATTCTTGTGTGGTAGTCTTCATAGATGATATCTTGGTGTACTCTCGGACTACTTCGGATCATGTCAGTGACTTGCGCAGAGTGCTGGAGATCCTAAGGAAAAACCGATTATATGCCAAGGCCAGTAAGTGTGAGTTTTGGCTAGAAAGGATCAGCTTCCTTGGGCATGTGATTTCTGGTCAGGGGGTGTCTATGGATCTAGTTAAGGTGCAAGCCATCCTTAATTGGGGAAGACTGACTAGTGCTACTGAGATCAGAAGTTTCCTAGGTCTAGCAGGTTACTACCGGAGGTTTGTTGAGGGATTCTCTAAGCTGGCGGGTCCTTTAACTAAATTGACCAGAAAGGAGGCCAAGTTTAATTGGGATGACAAGTGTGAGGAGAGCTTTCAGGAGCTGAAGAGAAGGTTGACTAGTACACCGATCCTCATTATTCCTAGTGATGGGGAAAGGTTTACCGTCTATACGGATGCTTCAGGCAAGGGGTTGGGTTGTGTCTTGATGCAGAAGGGTAATGTGGTAGCCTATGCTTCGAGACAACTGAAGGAGTATGAGTTGAACTACCCTACTCATGACTTAGAGTTGGCGGCCGTAGTCTTTGCTCTGAAGATATGGCGCCACTATTTATTGGGTCAGGAGTTTGATCTGTTCACTAACCACCAGAGTCTCAAGTACATCTTCACTCAGAAGGAGTTGAACATGAGACAGAGAAGATGGATGGAGTTGATCAAAGACTATGACTTCGCTATTCAGTATCAGGCTAGAAAGGCCAATGTAGTGGCTGATGCACTGAGCAGACATCCAGTTACTTCAGTAGCGGCACTACGGGTCAGTGAGTGGCAGTTACTGCAGGAGTTCCGAGATCTCAGGATCAGTGTTTCTCCTAGAGTTCAGTCGGGTTATGTGGCTTTCCTCAGAGTACAGTCTGTTTTGTTGCAGAAGATCAGAGATCAGCAGTCTGTGGATCCGAGATTAGCTCAGATCAGGGATAGTTTGGTTGCGGGTACAGTTCAGGATTTTAGCTTGTCTAATGATGGTGTTCTTCGGTTCCGTGGAAGGGTGTGTTGTTGGGGTATGCCCTTAAGGCTAATGTTTGAGGCCTAAGGATTGTATCAGTATCATGTAATAAACTCTTATGTTTATAAAGGCATGGTTATTATTCAGTTTGTTATATTATCTGCTGCAATAGATATACTTCTGAATAATGTCTCAATGCTGTTCAGCTAGGCTGACATGCTATATGTCCTTAGTCGATGTATCTTGGTGAACATGAGACAGCCTTGATATGGTTAAGACTAGTATGTGTTCTAATCTTATAGGATGCTTCGAGCATGGAATAAGATGTAGACTCATGGGTACATTGGATGTACTGGACAGACCCTACTAGGATATTCAATTGCTTGTCACAATGTGAATATTCCTTGATTGTATCAAGTGGCACATTTCCTCTGACTTGAGATCACTTGTGTTTCTAAATGATGATTGTCATTGTTTTGAGATAGTTCAATATCATTTGAAATATAATGATTATAGACTATCTTGGATGGTGAGCTTGAGTTAGGTTAGGGCACTAGTGATAGACATAGGATTGCCGTCTCCTTGTTTAAGGAGTGTGATGTTCTAAAGGGGCCCCCTGGATGAGATGATGAGAAAGTGTATGGCCATACCCAGATGACTGTGTTCATCTGATCTAATCATGCTCATCATATTGGAGCTACAAGCTTGACACGCTTGTCCAATAAGAACATCCAGTGGCAAAGGAAATATGTATGCTTAGTGAAGTTGATTCACACTTGTGCTATTTTTGGGTGTAGTCTTGGAAGACTCTTTCCTTTATATCGGGAGACAGTGATGTGTTGCTAGATACCCCTCACTGATCGTGATGACGTGAGTTATCGTTACCGACATTTAAAGGAAACCCTCAGGGTCGCACAATTTGATGAAATGGCTTACTTAAGTCAGATCGTGTGGACTGAATTGTTCAGGTTCAGTTTAAAGGGATTTAATCTCTGATTGTAAGTGAGATCTGGTCTGATCATGTCTGATTGATTAGGGCTTAAGATCGGTAAGCTTCGATTGAGAGAATGGATGCTGGATCGGTCAGATCAGGAGCATCAAGAGATTGACGGTCAGATCAAGAGCCTTTGGGTTTAATTGAGATCTAGACCATATTGCTTGGTTTATTTGGTCTTGGGCCAAACCGAAATGAACCAGCTCATTACATGAGCGCATGGTTCAATTGAAGAGGAATTTGCGTTGAGGGAAAAATTCATGGTCGCATGAATTGTTGGCTTTCTATTTTTAGAAAGCATGTCACAACGTGACCACCTCTCTCTCACATCGCCTCTTCACGCCTTTGTCGCCCTCTTTTACTTTGGACGAGTAGAGACATCTCGTGTAGAGAAGTTGAGACGACAAGAGGAAAGTTTTTGCCAAGCAAGGAGTTGCTCTCTCCCTTTCCTTTCGATCAAAGACACCTTGGACGATCCTTGCTAGCACAAGGGACGACAAGAAGCAAGCCGTCGCTCATCTTGTGTGTGACGATTTGGAGGAGACCTTCGTTGTTCTCTTGCTTCCAAGGCGCCATCTAGAAATGGCCATGGTATGAATCGCATCTTCTCTATTCATGCTTCAAAAGTTGATCATATAATGCATGCTCATCGATCCTATGAAACCCTTGAATCCGCTGCCCATTTTGTTTGCGCCACTTTAGGGTTTCGCCCCCTATGTGGGAACCTTCAATTGGTATCAGAGCAGGTTACATGCATATTTATATGATTGCTTTGATTTTGTGTTCCATGAATGCTTAGATCTATATCATGCATAAATTTATCATGTTAACTTGTATCATGCCGAAACCTATTTTATGTTTCATTTGCGCATGTATGTTGGCATGTAGGCGCATCTTTGTTTTATCAAAACTATATGACATGCGCGACTCACTATAGATCTAAGGCCTTACTGTAAACCCTTAGACAGGTTATTAGGGTTGAAGTCATCCCCTAGGTTAGATCCAATAGTCTGATCAGACCATCTGACAGCCTTGATGGGTTGACCAGATAGCACCTGTGCGCGAGCATCTGGTGGCTACAGGTCGACTGCAGACAGGCGTGTAGCGATGTCTGATTGAGACGAATAGTGAACACACATGAGTTAGGCCCGGGGTCACACCCGCTTGCCAGATCTCATGAGGGTTGTTCACCCCTGGCGCATGCATGGTTGACCTTTTGGTCGACTCAAGTCAGTTAGGACTTGGTGCATGCAAGGGCAGAGGATCTGACTAGGTTGGATGAGTGGATCCCTAGTAATGGACCGTTGTAAGGTTGTAGGGCAAATAAGGAAAAATAAAATTAATCTCAATGGGGTTTTTTCAAAATTTTATTTTTCATGATTGGATCACATGCTGATTGGATGCCAAATGTATGTTTATTTAATCTTATGTGGGGTGCCCGTTTAATGTGTGCTATGCTGGGGCCTGCGTGCCTGGAATTTTATTGTAAATTAATTCTTATTTTTGTGATCTGCGAATCACAGTTTAATTAATTTATAAAATGTAATTGACCTGCGAGTCAATCTTGTCTAGATAGATTAATTTGTAAGTTAATCAGACAAGAGCACAGAGCACACTTGGCAGAGGCGCATGCAGCAGTGGCTTGACCAGGTGGGAGGTCCAGGGTTCGACTCTGGGACCAGGCGCATTTTCCCTGGTGGGCGCACCTCAGCTGCAAATGGCGCTTGGGCCCTGGTTTGGGCCAGATGAGCAGCTAAAGTCCCATGAAGAAAAGCAAGTGAAGACTTAAGTATCTTAAGGTCTTACTTAGGCTATGGGCTTTTACCACATAAGATCCATGCTTTCTTTTATTGTTTAAATAAGTAGAACAGCATGATTTATTTATCTTCTGCTATCACCATAGGAATTGCATGATAGTGAAGAAGATAAAAGACCGTTAAAATCCAACGCTAAAATATCAAGCTCGTTAGCCTTCTGACGCGAAACCTCACTGTTCTGATTATCGTTGGAGCCGTGTTGTACCCACTCAGTGGGCACGTCCATCTATCTTCAGACGGTGCGGGATTACACCTGCGTGTTACAGAGAAGGGATTTATCGCTTCTAGTTGCTCAGCATAGCACGTGGTGGTCCAGGGAGTAGGTCGGGTCAACTTGACCATGCAGCCTACATATGTGGCGCATATGGTAGCACATGGAGGCAGCCATCTGTGGGGTCAGAGATTGTGTTGTACCAACTCAGTTGGCACAGTCTGCTGGATTGCCCAGATGAAGGGGAATCGCACGGGTTGGCGATTGGCTAGGGCAGCCTACCAGAGATTAGTGCTTGTACTCTCTGTGCATCTTATCTCGCCTGAGCGGGACGCGGAGACCAAGTATGAAATCTGGATCCCATCTCACTAAAAGAGTTCTACTCTTTCGGGCTGTTTTGCTGGATTTTTCAGCCAGATAAAATAGTGAGAAAAAGAATCTTTCTTAAGTCCTGATTGATTCTTAACATTGATACTGACCTTGTTGTTCTTGCATTGTTGTAGATACCTGCAGCAACGAACACCATGAGCTTCAATGTGCGATCCCTACTGGAAAGGGAGAAGTTTGCTGGGCCGAACTTCTCAGACTGGTACGGACACCTTAAGATCGTTCTTAAGGCAGAGAGGAAACTGTATGTCCTCGAGACGGCGATACCGCCTCAACCCGCCCCGAACGCCGCAAGGGCGGTTCGGGAAGCCTATGAAAAGCACGTCAATGATAGCATTGATGTCGCTTGCCTGATGCTAGCGTCTATGACGCCACCGCTGCAGCGTCAGCATGAGGATATGTCGGCTATAGAAATTATAGCGAACCTCAAGATGCTGTATGCTGCACAGGCGAGGACAGAACGCTATAATCTGACAAAGCTTTTCTTTCAGAGCAAACTGGCTGAAGGGAGCCCAGTGGGAGCTCATGTGCTCAAGATGATTGGGCACAAGGAAGCTCTAGAGAAACTGGGGCATACCATCAATCAGGAGCTTGCTGTAGACATTATTCTGCAGTCTCTCCCGCCTTCATTCGACGCGTTCATCATTAACTTTAATATGAACAAAATCGATTGTACTCCGGCAGAGCTGCTGAATATGCTCTTGACTACTGAGGAAACTCTGAAGGGAAAGCCTTCGACCTCTGTCTTAATGGTTCCTTCTAGGAACAAGAAGAAGGGGAAGAAGTGCAAGACCCCTGTCAAGAATTACAGCAAGGCTCTGAAGCAAAAGGTGAAGCGGTCCAAGGAATACAGATGTTTCCACTGTGGCCAGCTGGGTCACTGGAAAAAGGACTGTAAAGCGCTCCAAGGAGATAAGAGGGGAAGCTTCGCTTCTGGCTCAGGTATTTTTGTGACTGAGGTCATGTTTTCTTCTTCTATATCATGGGTGTTGGACACTGCTTGTGGAGTTCACATTTGTTCAAATGTACAGGAACTCAAGAGAAGAAGGCAGGTGGGACAGCATGAGGTGGAACTACGCGTTGGAAACGGGGCACGGGTTGCTGCTGTTGCTGTAGGAGACTATTTCATTTCTTTACCATCTGGACTTGTATTGGAACTAGACAATTGTTACTTTGTTCCCAGTATTACTAAAAATATTATCTCTATTCCTGCTCTTGTCAGGAAGGGATTTTCCTTTGAATGCAATATTTCAAAGTGTGTTTTATCTTTAGATAATATTGTTTATGCAACTGGTTCAATTAACAATGGGTTATTCATGTTGGACATGGAATGTTCTATACAAAATATTGATATTAAGAAAGCCAAGTATGCTGATGACAGCACCTTGCTATGGCATAGTCGTTTAGGCCATATTAAAAAGAAACGCATTAAGCGGTTGCATGATCATGGACTGCTGGGATCATTCTCCTATGAGGAGATTGATACATGCAAGGCTTGTTTAATGGGTAAAATGACGAAGTCACCTTTTCCTCACAAAGGTCAAAGGGCTTCAGGTTTACTTGACCTTATACACAGTGATGTGTGTGGGCCATTTAGTAAACATGCCAGAGGTGGCTATCAGTACTTCATTACCTTTACTGATGATTTCAGTAGATACGGGTATGTCTATTTAATGAGACATAAAAGTGAATCTTTTGACAAGTTCAAAGAGTTCAAGAATGAATTACAGAATCAGCTAGGCCGAAATATCAAGGCACTTCGTTCTGATCGAGGTGGAGAATACCTAAGTCATGCGTTTACTGACTATCTGAAGGAGTGTGGGATTATCTCACAGCTCACTCCGCCAGGAACACCCCAATGGAATGGTGGCCGGGTATGAGGAAAGAGGTAATCGATTTTGTCTCTAGGTGTTTAACCTGTCAGACTATAAAGGCTGAACACCAGAAGCCTGGTGGTTTGTTGCAGCCCCTTCCTATTCCTGAGTGGAAGTGGGAATGCATCAGTATGGACTTTGTGTGTGGTTTGCCCAGGACCAGATTGGGTCATGATGCTATTTGGGTGATTGTTGATAGACTCACTAAATCAGCCCACTTTCTCCCGATCAAGATGACTTATCCTTTAGAGAGACTGGCTAGGTTGTACATTGATGAGATAGTCAGACTGCATGGAGTGCCTGTTGATATTGTGTCTAATAGGGACTCTCAGTTTCTGTCCAGGTTTTGGAAGAGCTTACAGGAGAGTTTGGGTACTAAGTTGAATTTTAGTACAGCATACCATCCTCAGTCTGATGGCCAGACGGAGCGTACTATCCAGACTCTAGAAGACCTGTTGAGAGCTTATGTGGTTGATTGGAGTTCTGAGTGGGACCGGGATCTACCTTTGATAGAGTTCACCTATAATAATAGCTTCCACTCCAGTATTCAGATGGCTCCTTATGAGGCTTTGTATGGGAGAAGGTGTAGGACTCCCTTGTGTTGGGAGGAAACCGGTGATAGATTGATTTTGAGATCTGATGCACTACAGGAGACTACTGATAAGGTCAAAGAGATTCAGGATAAACTGAAGATTTCTCGGGACAGACAGAAGAGTTATGCTGATGACCGTCGTCGTCCCCTAGAGTTTATGGTAGGGGATCATGTTTTCTTAAAGGTGTCACCGACTAAGGGTGTTATGCGGTTTGGCAAGAAAGGAAAGCTGAGCCCGAGGTTTGTGGGACCTTTTGACATTATTGAGAGAGTTGGTCCAATGGCCTACAGGTTAGCTTTACCTCCTGCTTTGGAACATTTGCATAATGTATTCCATGTTTCTGCTTTGAGGAAATATCATCCTGATCCATCTCATGTATTGGAGTTGGAACCTCTTCAGATTCAGAGTGATTTGACCTTTGAGGAAAGACCTCTCCGGATTGTGGATAGAAAGGATAAAGTTCTGAGGAACAAGTCTATACCTTTGGTAAAGGTTATCTGGGGAAACCATTCGGTTGAGGAGGCGACCTGGGAGACTGAAGCTGATATGAGGATGTTGTATGCTTATCTTTTTGATGATATGAATGTTGAGCTTTAGAGGACTAAAGCTTTATAAGGAGGGAGGGATGTAAGATCCAAGAATCTTAATTCCTTGTAAGTACTATTCTTGATTTAAATAAAATCCTTGGCTGTGATATTTTTCTATGTTTTGATTTTGTAAACTCTAGGATGGGGGAGAGTTTTATCCCTAAAAACCTTTAGGGGTTATTTATAAATTAGTGGCAATGGGTTAGTGAATATTAATTTAAGCCTTACCGGATTTTGACTCTTGTAACTAATTAACTAGAGCTTATTGGATGTTAATTTAATCCTTATTGGATTTTCACTTAAGGAAATAATTAGCTATGGGTTTTGGGTTTGCACTTAAATTAAATGATATTGGGTTTAAAATTTGAATTAGTGGATTAATTCATAAACCCTATTTTGGTACTTGGGGCGAAAAGAAAAAAAAACCTTAGGGGCGGCGGTTTGAAGGCTTGGGCGATTCCTTGGAGGCTTGGACGAAATTCTTCTTCTTCCTTTTTCCCTTGGCCGGCGTTCCTTGGTGCTTGGTGGCGTTTTCTCTTCCTTTGGTGGCGTCTACCTAAGAACATTGGTGGAACTTTAAGACCCTTAGACGAGTTTTGTGGAGAGAATTTCACCTTGGTGTTCACGGTTCAAGATAAGAGGTGAGTGGGGTGTCTTATTCGAATTCTATCCACTTGGTTGTGCTAGATGATAAGTTTGATTGCTTGGAAATTTCACCATGCTAAGAACCGAAACTCAAGGTGTATCTATCATGAAAATCGAAATTTTACAACATGAAATTTAAGATATTTCTTATATGGAATTTAGGTAGCTTAAAATCGGTGATTCTTGAGCATGAAATTCTTATTAACTAGGGTTTAAATTTTAAGTGGATAATATGCTAGTAATTGTAGAAACCGTGGGTTACATGTGGGTATCATGTGAAGTAGATTGTAAGAATACAAATTTTAATCCTATGTTGATTTTATGGATGCCCGGATAAATGCTAATAGTGTTATAGGATCCATGATCGTTTCTCTATGTGCAGCATATTTATATATATCTATGGCCATGTATCCTTGTTTGAGAAACCTGGGTGATAACTTAGCAAGGTTACACTAAACTGGTCAGTATGAAACCTAAGGACTCTACACTACATTATGCGGTTATGCGGTTTTATGTGTTGTGGTCTGTGTACCCGTTATGGGATGGATAGGACTAAGGCTAAGTGTAACTGTGTACTCAAGGGGATAGTCTATATGTGATATGTTAGGGGTTAGAGATTTCAGCCCTGTGTATTGTGATATGTGAGGGGTTGATGTTTCAGCCCTGCCTGTTGTGATATTGTGGTGGAAGTGACTATCCTAGAGTCTGGTCGACACTTAGGAGTCCACTTTTGTGAAATAAGATATAAGGTGTGTCTAGTGGTTGTTCAGGTAAAGAACCCTTTGGGAGAACGAGTGATTGATGCAAAGTGCCATGTCTTGGTCGGACAGGGGCCACCCATTGATTTCATCACTCTTAGACTTTTAGATTCTTGTGTTATGGGGTGGTGTAGATCAAGGTATCACATCTTGACCGGATGGGGATCACCTCTTGAGTCTACACACCGTCCATGTTTGTGTTGCATGCGATTTGCAGGCTTCTCCCAGTGCTTAGGCCAGAGCCGGGTTGGACCCTAGGGGTCACTCTTGATTTATGCTGGACAACTAAGTGGTTGGTGTGTTTAGTTGGTTTAGAGTATGGCTCTAGATCCTTGGTTACTCTGTGGTGACAATTGCGTGATGCCTTAGTAGTGTTCATTTGATTGTTTATATGATTTCCTTTCTTTGCTTTTGTTATATGTTGGCATGATGTTCTGTTAAAGGTTTTTAAAATAATCTGCATGTATCTTTAAGTGTATATTATGGATGGTCGATTAAGACTATCCACTCACTGGGCTGTGTAGCTCACCCCTTACTGTTTACAGGTGTAGAGCAGGAGCCCACTGCCTGAGTTAGTGTTTGATATGGATATTGTGATTTTCCCTACAACTATGCTGGTTTGATGTACAAGACTTTTGTGCTTAGTTAACTGGGGCCGGTTATGGCCAAACCTTGTGAACTCGCGTTGCCGGTTGTGGCAGTTTTGAGATTTTGATTTTGTGTCACCGAGGGCTTGGGCCTGGTTTCGGTGTTTGATATCATTAACGTTAGTACTATGAATTTATAGAATCGATATGGTGGCTTTGCTTCGAATTTCGGGTCGATTTGTATTTTTCGATCAGATTTGATATAAATGTGATTTATGGATTTTACGTACGATTTGTATTTTCGATCAGATTTGATATAAATGTGATTTATGGATTTTACGTATTTTATATGGTTTTGATATACTGTTGCCTTGCATATGTCTAGTGCAAGGATTGCGTGGTGGCAGGTACATTTGTGAAATTATGTTTCGTGGAGATTCTATGGATGGATTCTCAAAATTTTTTTTTTCATCGGACCTTTCCTGAACTTGGTTTTACTTAGCGTGTGCATCGATCCTGTGTGATAACATCCTGTTCCTCTATGACTTGTGTTGCTTGTTTGGGTTAAGATAACGGGATGTGACAGTATGTCATCGACATACAAGACCAGAAAAGTCACCAAGCTCCCACTGAATTTTCTGTATACACAGGCGTCATCTTCGCTTTTGATAAAGCCATAATCTCTCACAGCTTCATCAAATTGAAGATTCCAACTTCGAGATGCTTGCTTTAATCCATAGATGGATCTCTTTAGCCTGCAGACCTTATTGGCCTCTGCAGGATGGATGAAGCCATCAGGTTATGTCATATACACATCCTCGGTCAGCATCCCATTAAGAAACGCTGTCTTTACATCCATCTGCCATATCTCATAGTCATGATATGTAGCTATAGCAAGCAGAATCCGAATGGATTTGAACATAGCAACTGGCGAAAAGGTTTCATCAGAGTCCACCCCGTGGACTTGTTTGAATCCCTTAGCCACTAGTCTACCTTTATGGGTAACCACGTTGCCATCCATGTCTGTCTTCTTCTTGAAGACCCATTTACACCCTATGGGTTTTACCCCATCTGGTAACTCAACCAAATCCCAGACTTGGTTAGCTGACATGGAATCCATTTCGGATCTCATGGCGTCAAGCCATTTCTCGGAGTCCGGTCCACTTACCGCCTCATCATAGGTCCTGGGTTCATCTTCAACGATGAAGATACCGTCGTGTTGGGTCGGCAGCGACCCATACCTCTCAAGTACACGGCGAATCCTCGTAGACCTACGCGGGGCATGTGTCTGAGCCTCAGGTTGCCCAGCAACCGGTGCAGTTGACTCAGGTTCCATCTCTGTGTCTTGTGGTTGCACTTAGACCTCATTCAAGTCAAACTTCCTCCCACTGACTTCTTTCATGAGAAATTCTTTCTCTAGAAAGACAGCACCCCGAGCAACAAAAACTTTGTTCTCGGTGGGAACATAGAAGTAGTAACCCTTAGTTTCCCTATGGTACCCCACAAACACACATTTATCATATCTAGGTTCTAGCTTGCTAGAATCCTGACGTTTGACAAAAGCCTCACATCCCCAGATTCTGCTAAAAGTGAGATTAGGGCGTCTCCCACTCCATACCTCATATGGAATCTTTGAGACACTCTTAGTGTTGGGAAACCCCGGGGACATTTTACAATTTTCAGAGTCATGGACATACATTTTACGCAGCGGAAGAATGTCCCCGAAACAGGCCGGTCCCAAAAACCCAGTGAAGATCGCAAGCAAGGGAGTCGACACGATGAGATAGGAAATACCTTAAGAGCAATGTAGAGCAATGCCGATGCAGGCACCCAAGTGTGCGCCCTCTGCAGTCTCGCACACACGGATCTCTTGAGTTCTCTTCTTCCACGCCCGGTGCTAGCCTCGGGAAGAAGATCCAAGCCTTAGTTCTCTTCTTCAATGCTCGCGCCACCTCCAAGGTAGAAGCACCAATTGATGAAGAAGAGGGGAGAAGGGAGAATGCCACCAAGCTTTTACTTCTCTTGCGCCAAAGGAGGAAGAAGGGAAGAAGCTTGCGGCTAGGGTTTGATGGAAGAGGATGGTTGCGCCAATGCCCCTTATTCTCGCCCTCTTGATGTGTTCACGCCTTCAAGGATTGATCATCCACAAAAGGGGGCGACTAGGGTCACATTTATAGGGCAAGAGTCGGTTAGGGTAAGGGCTAGGATCATGACAAGTGTAGGGCTAGGATGAGGAGGTTTGAGATAAGGAAAGTCTCCAAGACATTTCCATAATTCTCATTCAACCATTCCTTTTGTGCCCCACGCCTTTCCTTGTGCGCCAAGGCCTTGCCTTGCGCCCCAAGCAATGCCATAGAGGCATGCATTCCATCCAAGGAAGAGAGGGGAGGCGCCCTTTACTTCCATAATGAAGCAAAGGCGCCAACATGACCCCATTATGCCCCTAGGCGCTTAATGGTTCATGTTTCTCCCCATTATACCCTTTTAGCCTCTCATCTCTTCATGAGAACTTGTTATTGGGCCTCATTGGATAATGAGCTAGCCCAAACTTCATCACATGCGTTGATTAAGCATTTGGATCCAATCCAATGCAACCCTAATCCAAATGTGACCAACCATGGTCAAATACGGGTCAACCTGCCATAAATGAAGTTTGGCTCCAATAATATTCTTCCATCTCATCAGGCCCATTGGCGCTGATGAAATCTCCTAATTAGATCCGAGTTATTCAATAACTCGATCATAAGGCTTCCCGATCAATACGAGAACTCAAGTATCAAGGTGTGCGACCCTGTAGGTTCCTCTGACATTGGCAGTGCTGACCAGAGGTCATCACAAGCAGTGAGTGGCACCTAGCAGTGCATCGCTGCTACCCAGGTCATTGGAATGGATATCGACATCAACATCGCCATCATCGCAACTAGGTACAGATGCATTACAGTCTCTTTGCCGAACTGATATCCGATTGGACAAGTGTGTCACCACTTGCTTTCATCCAATCTCATGGCTATGACTAAAACAGGTTCTCACCTGGGTATGGCCATACACTCTCAGTCATAGAACCATAAAGGAGCTCCATGGATATCATACTTCCCTAGGGAAGGGGCAAATCCTATGTCTGTCCATTGATCTTCTCATATGGGTCGTGACATGCTCAATAACAACCGTTATGACCTCTCAGCTATGGCAAGGTGTTAGGTTGTATCAAAGCAAGTCCCTAACTGTGAATGATCAATGACCTCAAGTCAAGGGATCAATGCATCTCCTGTCACTTATGAGGATAACTCATGACACCAAGTCATAGCCTCATAGCGGGTCTATCCAGTATATCCTCCAATGATATACCCATGTGTCTACGTTAGCACCACGTGCCTAACCAGCCCACATACCAATCTCTCAAGTACCAGAGCTGTCCATATCCACTCAGGTACATCGACTGGGGACAATTATTTGAGCACAGATCCAATTTGTCTCCAGGGACATTATCATGTAAGTACACAATCGCAGGTGTAGACAAACAATGATAACGACAATGCCAGAATGATATATAAATATCAGTGTCAAGTAGTACATAAGTTGACCAAAACTAGGTCCTAGGGCATATACACCAACAATCTCCCACTTGCACTAAGACCTAGAAGTTGAGGAATCTCAACCCCATATCTCTAGCGTGACCATCATGCTTCTGCTGCGCCAAAGCCTTGGTCAATGGGTCTGCCAGATTGTTCTCTGTGTCTACTCTGCTAATCTTGACATCACCTCTGTCAATGATCTCTCTGATCAGGTGAAATCTTCTTAGTATATGTTTGGATCTTTGATGAGACCGTGGTTCCTTGGCTTGTGCAATTGCTCCATTGTTGTCACAATAGAGTTCAATGGGATCCATTGCACTAGGTACCACTTGAAGATCACATAAGAACTTCCTTATCTAAACAGCTTCCTTGGCTGCTTCAGAAGCAGCCACATACTCAGCTTCGGTTGTAGAATCTGCTATGGTGGATTGCTTGAAGGTCTTCCAGCATACAGCGCCTCCATTTATCTTGAACACATAGCCGGCCTGCGATCTAAAGTCGTCAGGGTCAGACTGGAACGATGCGTCAGTATAGCCCTGCATACTGAGCTCTTCCTGTCCCCCATAGACCAAGAACAGATCCTTAGTTCTTCTCAGATACTTTAGAATGTTCTTTACAGCCACCCAGTGCTACAGACCTGGATTGGATTGGTATCAGCTGGTTATGCTCACAGCATATGCCACATCTGGTCTAGTACACAACATTGCATACATTATCGATCCGACTGCCGAGGCATAAGGAATTCGACTCATGTCATCCCTCTCAGCCTGTGTTGTAGGACACTGGCTCTTTGAGAGAGTAAGGCCATGTCTTACTGGAAGGTATCCTTTCTTGGATTGCTCCATGTAGAACCTCTCCAGCACCTTATCAATGTAAGTACTCTGACTAAGGGCTAGAAGCTTCTTGGATCTATCCTAGTAGATCCTCACGCCTAGAATATAGGCGGCCTCCCCTAAGTCTTTCATCTCGAAACACTTCCCCAACCATATCTTCACAGCTTGAAGACTAGGGATGTCGTTTCCGATGAGCAGTATGTCATCAACATACAAGACCAGAAAAATCACCAAGCTCCCATTGAATTTTCTGTATACACAGGCGTCATCTTCGCTTTTGATAAAGCCATAATCTCTCACGACCTCATCAAATCAAAAATTCCAACTTCGAGATGCTTGTTTTAATCCATAAATGGATCTCTTCAGCCTGCATACCTTATTAGCCTCTGCATGATGGATGAAGCCATCAGGTTGTGTCATATACACATCCTCAGTCAGCTTCCCGTTAAGGAACGCTGTCTTCACATCCATCTGCCATATCTCGTAGTCATGATATGCAGCTATAGCAAGCAGAATCTGAATGGATTTAATCATGGCAACCGGCGAGAAGGTTTCATCATAGTCCACCCCGTGGACTTGTTTAAATCCTTTAGCCACTAGTCTACCCTTATAGGTAACTATTTTGCCATCCATGTCTATCTTCCTCTTGAAGACCCATTTACACCCTATGGGTTTTACTCCATCAGGCAGCTCAACCAAATCCCAGACTTGGTTAGCCGACATGGAATCCATCTCGGATCGCATGGCGTCAAGCCATTTCTCGGAGTCCGGTCCACTAACCGCCTCATCATAGGTTCTGGGTTCATCCTCAATGATGAAGATCCCATCGTGTTGGGTCGGTAGCGACCCATACCTTTCAGGTGCACGACGAATTCTCCCAGACCTACGCGGGACCTGTGTCTGAGCCTCAGGTTGCCTAGCAACCGGTGCAGGTGGCTCAGATTCCATCTCTTTGTCTTGTGCTTGCACTTGGACCTCATCCAAGTCAAACTTCCTCCCACTAACTTCTTTCATAAGAAATTCTTTCTCTAGAAAGACAGCACCCCGAGCAACAAAAACTTTGTTCTCGGTTGGGACATAGAAGTAGTATCCTTTAGTTTCCTTAGGATACCCCACAAACACACACTTATCAGATCTAGGTTCTAGCTTGCTAGAATCCTGACGTTTGACATAAGCCTCACATCCCCAGATCCTGATAAACGCGAGATTAGGACGTCTCCACTCCACATCTCGTATGGTATTTTGGAGACACTCTTAGATGGAACATTATTCAGTATCAAAGAAGCCGTTTCTAATGCATGCCCCCAGAATGACGAAGGTAGAGTTGCATGACTCATCATAGATCGAACCATATCCAATAGAGTTCGATTTCTCCTTTCAGACACACCATTCCATTGAGGTGTTCCACGAGGAGTGAGTTGGGATATGATCCCACACTCTCTCAGATAGTCGAAGAACTCACCGCTCAGGTATTCTCCACCTCGATCTGATCGAAGAGCTTTAATGGATCTTCCAAGCTGGTTCTCTACTTCATTCTTGAACTCCTTGAATTTCTCAAAGGATTCAGATTTATGTCTCATTAAGTAGACATAGCCATACCTACTGAAGTCATCAGTGAAGGTAATGAAGTAGTTGTACCCTCCTCTGGCTTGTTTATTAAAGGGCCCACACACATCAGTATGTATGAGATCTAATAAACCTTCTGCCCTCTCACCAATCTTGGTGAAGGGCGCCTTTGTCATTTTCCCTAATAAACAAGGTTCACAAGTATCAAATTCCTCCAAGGAACTTGAATCTAACAATCCATTTGCATGGAGTTGTTGGATGCGATTCTTGTTTATATGGGCTAATCGACAGTGCCATAGGAAAGCACCAACTGAACCACTCAGTTTGGTCCTTTTATTGCTTATGTTACAAATAGAACTTTCCATATCCAAGATATATAGACCATTGCACAAAGTACCCTTCCCATAGAACATATTTGCAAATGAAAAAGAACAGGAGTTCTTATTTATTTCAAATTTAAATCCTTTCCTTGCTAAGCAAGGAATGGATACAATGTTCTTTGTAAGTGAAGGTACACAAAAGCAATTATCTAGTTCTAAATGAAGTCTAGAAGGCAAGGAGAGAGTCAAAACGCCTACAGCAACAGCAGCAACCTGTGCCTCGTTTCCAACGCGTAGGTCAATCTCTCCAAGCCGCACCGATCTACTTTTCTTGAGCCCCTGCATATTTGTACAAATATGAGCTCCACATGTGGTATCCAATACCCATGACATAGAAGTAGAAAGATTGACTTCTGTAACATAGATACCTGAGCTAGAAGTTAAGGCCAAGCCTTTCTTCTCCTCATTCTGAAGTCGTACTATGTCCTTTATCATGTGAGGTGGTCCTCCACATGAGTAGCACTTATTATTCCTGATTCTTTCCATCTTTGTTTTCAATGTATTAGTTAAGCCTTTGGGCTTAACACACTGAATGTCTACTTTAGGAGGGTTGAGCTCAACCAATGCATCAAAGAGCTGCCTTAGATTAGAAATAATTTCAGAGGCACTCTTAGATACATATTGCCCTCTTAGCTCGGGCGACATGTTGGTTAGCATCAATTATGCAATCTCCAAAGTATCAGCTTGATGCTTATCATAAGCATCCTTCTCAGCCGCTGAGGCCAAGCATGGAAGTGGCTCAGGAATTGGCTTCTCAAGGACATATAGCTTCCTCTCGAGCTTGAGCACAATTCTCAAGTTCATATACCAATCCTTTAAGTTGGATCCAACCAACTTATCCCTTTCTAGGGTAGATCGCAGTGACCATCCGCCATTGTTCACAGCCATTGTTCTACAACAACCAAGAAACAGCAGATTAGTACTACTTCGAATCATTTAAACTGGACTTGTTTTAAATGATTTCTGCTCTCACTATTCTAAATTCGAATTGACAACCCACAAAGTCAATCGGGAAGTTTAAAACTTCCTAGTGAGATGGGATCCTTATTTCACATGAGGCTTCGCGTCCCACGAGGGTGGGATGAGATGCACAAAGTAACCCATGCTTCCTAAGGTGGGCGCGCCGGCCGGTTGCTCCAAGCAACTCCCCTTGTCGAGATAGTCTAGGCATTTCATGTCCAGCGAGGGCTGGATACAACATGAAACCTTTACCTCTCAACGATGCCTCTAGACTTTCACCATGTGCCCAGCACATGTGAACTTCTAGTCAAGTCCATTCCTAACTGTTGTGCCCAGGGCCAACGAGATTCCTTGCGAAGGCACGCCCAGGTTAAAACTGGACTAGGGAAACCATTGCCACCACGCACTTTCTAAAGATAAGTGGGTGTGTCCCACGAGGGTGGGAAACAATTCACAACTCCACTGATCGATAGCTTAGTGAGGGCTACGCGTTAGAAGGCTACCAGACTTGATATTTTAATTGAGGGTTTTTGTTTAAGGTCTCATCATCTCAGTTTTATCTTATGTCTATCATTACAGGCATACAATCCTATGGTGATAACATAACGGTAAAACATTTCAGGCATGCTTCTGCAGATAATAATAAAAGCAGTAAAGAATGATGTGATCATATCCTATACAAGACATTGAACCAATCCATGCCATGAAATAGGTTCAACTCTTGTCCTAGAACTCAAGCCCCAAAAACTAGACCTAGCCTAGCCGACCTCTAGCTTGAACTTCAAGGTTGGCTCCAAGGTCCTTCTCTCATGGCTTAGCTCTCAAACCGTAGAGGAATACTTTCAAAGTTCCCATAGGTTCGGCCAAAGCCATGGTCTTGCGCCACTAAGCAGGTTTGCGCCTCTTGCTTGTTGCATCACCATCCAAGGTATGCATGCACTAAGCTCCAAGTACATGTGCCACCCTAATCTTCTTCTTAGTTAAAAGCAAAAAGAAAAGCAGCACGCAGGCCTCACGAGGATACATCGCAGGCATGCAAAGGGGGGCTTGACTAATGATCACAACATCATGCACAATCAAGGTATTTACTCATGCAATTCTACATGCTCATGAAAAACATAAAATCTGAAATTTTACTTTTTCATAAAACTAGTCTCTTTTTCTCATCTTCTTCTCACAAATCTTTTGGTTTATTGTGATTTATTTTTCATGATGATTTCAGAGATCTTTTCGGCTGGCAATTTTGTCAGATCAAGAGACTTGGCCAGTCCGAATACACAATGCCCGTCCTACTTGACAAGATTACGTGCGCTTTTGATCTTTAAATCAAATAAGAAAAATAGTCCAAAAATTCTAAAAGAGATTGAGAGGAAGATAGAAACAAGAAACCTCAATTCTTCCTACTTAGAAAAATTGTTTGCCATGCATCATGCTATTTACGAAAAAAGAGATATGGCATGTGAGCATGAAAGAAAAGCATAAAACATCGTTCGAGTCTTGCAAGTCGCTCTGATACCACTGTTGGGAAACCCCGGGGACATTTTACAATTTTCAGAGTCATGGACATACATTTTACGCAGCGGAAGAATGTCCCCGAAACAGGCCGGTCCCAAAAACCCAGTGAAGATCGCAAGCAAGGGAGTCGACACGATGAGATAGGAAATACCTTAAGAGCAATGTAGAGCAATGCCGATGCAGGCACCCAAGTGTGCGCCCTCTGCAGTCTCGCACACACGGATCTCTTGAGTTCTCTTCTTCCACGCCTGGTGCTAGCCTCGGGAAGAAGATCCAAGCCTTAGTTCTCTTCTTCAATGCTCGCGCCACCTCCAAGGTAGAAGCACCAATTGATGAAGAAGAGGGGAGAAGGGAGAATGCCACCAAGCTTTTACTTCTCTTGCGCCAAAGGAGGAAGAAGGGAAGAAGCTTGCGGCTAGGGTTTGATGGAAGAGGATGGTTGCGCCAATGCCCCTTATTCTCGCCCTCTTGATGTGTTCACGCCTTCAAGGATTGATCATCCACAAAAGGGGGTGACTAGGGTCACATTTATAGGGCAAGAGGCGGTTAGGTAAGGGCTAGGATGAGGAGGTTTGAGATAAGGAAAGTCTCCAAGACATTTCCATAATTCTCATTCAACCATTCCTTTTGTGCCCCACGCCTTTCCTTGTGCGCCAAGGCCTTGCCTTGCGCCCCAAGCAATGCCATAGAGGCATGCATTCCATCCAAGGAAGAGAGGGGAGGCGCCCTTTACTTCCATAATTAAGCAAAGGCGCCAACATGACCCCATTATGCCCCTAGGCGCTTAATGGTTCATGTTTCTCCCCATTATACCCTTTTAGCCTCTCATCTCTTCATGAGAACTTGTTATTGGGCCTCATTGGATAATGAGCTAGCCCAAACTTCATCACATGCGTTGATTAAGCATTTGGATCCAATCCAATGCAACCCTAATCCAAATGTGACCAACCATGGTCAAATACGGGTCAACCTGCCATAAATGAAGTTTGGCTCCAATAATATTCTTCCATCTCATCAGGCCCATTGGTGCTGATGAAATCTCCTAATTAGATCCGAGTTATCCAATAACTCGATCATAAGGCTTCCCGATCAATACGAGAACTCAAGTATCAAGGTGTGCGACCCTGTAGGTTCCTCTGACGCTGGCAGTGCTGACCAGAGGTCATCACAAGCAGTGAGTGGCACCTAGTAGTGCATCGCTGCTACCCAGGTCATTGGAATGGATATCGACAGCGACATCCCCATCATCGCAACTAGGTACAGATGCATTACAGTCTCTTTGCCGAACTGATATCCGATTGGACAAGTGTGTCACCACTTGCTTTCATCCAATCTCATGGCTATGACTAAAACAGGTTCTCACCTGGGTATGGCCATACACTCTCAGTCATAGAACCATAAAGGAGCTCCATGGATATCATACTTCCCTAGGGAAGGGGCAAATCCTATGTCTATCCATTGATCTTCTCATATGGGTCATGACATGCTCAATAACAACCGTTATGACCTCCCAGCTACGGCAAGGTGTTAGGTTGTATCAAAGCAAGTCCCTAACCATATAGAATGATCAATGACCTCAAGTCAAGGGATCAATGCATCTCCTGTCACTTATGAGGATAACTCATGACACCAAGTCATAGCCTCATAGCGGGTCTATCCAGTATATCCTCCAATGATATACCCATGTGTCTGCGTTAGCACCATGTGCCTAACCAGCCCACATACCAGTCTCTCAAGTACCAGAGCTGTCTCATATCCACTCAGGTATATCGACTGGGGACAATTATTTGAGCACAGATCCAATCTGTCTCCAGGGACATTATCATGTAAGTGCACAATCGCAGGTGTAGACAAACAATGATAACGACAATGCTAGAATGATATATAAATATCAATGTCAAGTAGTACATAAGTTGACCAAAACTAGGTCCTAGGGCATATACACCAACACTTAGATGGAACATTATTCAGTATTAGAGAAGCTGTCTCTAGTGCATGTCCCCAGAATGAAGGAGGTAGAGTTGTATGACTCATCATGCATCAAACCATGTCCAATAAAGTTTGATTTCTCCTTTCAGACACACCACTCCATTGGGGTGTTCCAGGTGGAGTGAGTTGGGATAAAATCCCACACTCTCTCAGATAGTCAAGAAACTCACCACTCAGGTACTCTCCACCACAATCTGATCGAAGAGCCTTAATGGATCTACCAAGCTGGTTCTCTAATTCATGTCTGAATTCCTTAAATTTCTCAAATGATTCAGACTTATGTCTCATCAAGTAGACATAACCATATCTACTGAAGTCATTAGTAAAAGTGATGAAGTAGTTGTGCCCTCCTCTGGCTTGTTTATTGAATGGCCCACACACATCACTATGTATGAGATCCAACAAACCTCCTGCCCTTTCACTAGTCTTGGTGAAAGGCGCCTTTGTCATCTTCCCTAACAAACAAGGCTCACATGTATCAAATTCCTCCAAGGAACTTGAATCTAACAACCCATTTGCATGGAGTTGTTGAATGCGATTCTTGTTTATATGGGCTAATCGACAATGTCATAGGAAAGCACCAATTGAACCACTCAGTTTGGTCCTTTTATTATTTATGCTACAAATAGAGTTATCCATGTCTAACACATATAGACCATTGCACAGAGTACCCTTCCCATAGAACATATTTGCAAATGAAAAAGAACAAGAGTTCTTATTTATTTCAAACTTAAATCCCTTCTTTGCCAAGCAAGGAATGGATACAATGTTCTTAGTAAGCAAAGGTACATAATAGCAATTATCTAACTCTAACTGAAGTCCAGATGGCAGGGAGAGAGTTAAAACTCCTACAGCAATAGCAGCAACCTGTGCCCCGCTTCCAACTCGTAGGTTAATCTCTCCAGCCCGGACCGATCTACTTTTCTTGAGCCCCTGCATATTTGTACAAATATGAGCTCCACATGCGGTATCCAATATCCATGACATAGAAGTAGAAAGATTGACTTCAGTAACATAAATACCTAAGCTAGAAGCTAAGGCGAAGCCTTTCTTCTCCTCATTCTGAAGTTGCTTGCAGCCCCTCCTCTAGTGACCCTACTCGCCACAGTGGAAGCACCTCTGGTCCTTTGACTTCTTCGCCTTTTTCTTCAATGCCTTGGTAGGACCCTTGGCACCGCCCTTGGCATGTGCCTTACCATTTTTCTTCATCTTCTTGGCCGTAGGGACCAAAAGAACAGAATTAGGTTTGGTCTTTACCATCTCACGCTCGGCTGTTTGGAGCATATTCATCAATTCCTCCCGTGTGCACTCAATCCGGTTCATGTTGAAATTTATGATAAACGGACTGAAGCTAGGGGGCAGGGAATGTAGAATAAGATCCACAACCAGCTCGTTATCTATGGCGTGTCCCAACCTCCTGAGATGATCCACGTTCCCAATCAACTTGAGAACATGGGGTCTCACTGGTGCACTCTTAGATAACTTACACCGAAAGACTGCTTTGGTGGTGTCAAATCTCTCAGTTCTAGCCTGAGCCTCGAACATCTGTTTCAAATGAGTGATCATCTGAAAAGCGTTCTGCTCCTCATATTGCACCTGAAGTTCAGGTGCCATAGTGGCCAGCATGAGACATGATACTTCCATAGAGTCATCCTGATGCTTTCTAAAAGCATCTCTATCTGCCGCTCGGGCATTAGGCGGAGGAGGCGCTGGAAGAGCCTGTTCTAGGACATACAGCTTCTTCTCGAGCTTGAGGACTATCCTCAAGTTCCGATGCCAGTCCATAAAGTTGGTTCCAACCAACTTATCCTTATCAAGGAGTGATCGCAATGTCAATCCGCTATTGTTCGTTGCCATTGTTCTACAACAGTCAAGAAATAGCATATTAGTAC
Organism: Costus lasius; assembly: GCA_027563935.2. Taxonomy (NCBI): domain Eukaryota; kingdom Viridiplantae; phylum Streptophyta; class Magnoliopsida; order Zingiberales; family Costaceae; genus Costus; species Costus lasius. Next base: position 68,046,245 of record CM050449.1, read on the forward strand.
TACTTCAAATCATTTAAACTGGACTTGTTTTAAATGATTATGGCTCCCACTATTTTAATCGAATTGACAACCCACAAAGTCAATCGAGAAGTTTAAGACTTCCTAGTGAGATGGGAACCTTATTCCACATGAGGCTTCGCATCCCACAAGGGTGGGATGAGATGCACAAAGATGGGAACCTTATTCCACATGAGGATTTATCTGCTATTGAAATTATAGCAAATCTCAAGATGCTGTATGCTGCACAGGCAAGGACTGAACGCTATAACTTGACAAAACTTTTCTTTCAGAGCAAACTGACTGAAGGGAGTCCAGTGGGAGCTCACGTACTCAAGATGATTGGGTACAAAGAGGCTCTAGAGAAACTGGGACACACCATCAATCAGGAGCTTGTTGTAGACATTATCCTGCAGTCTCTCCCGGCCTCTTTCGATCCGTTCATCATTAATTTTAATATGAACAAGATCGACTGTACCCCGGCAGAGTTACTGAACATGCTCTATACTACAGAGCAGACTCTTGAAAAGGGAAAGCCTTCATCCTCTGTCTTGATGATTCCTTCAAGGAACAAGAAGAAGGGGAAGAAGGGCAAAGCCCCTGTCAAGAGCTACAACAAGGCTCTGAAACAAAAGATCAAGCGGTCGAAGGAATACAGATGTTTCCATTGTGGCCAGCTGGGTCACTGGAAGAAGGACTGTAAAGCGCTCCAAGGAGATAAGAAGGGAAGCAAGCCTTTCACTTCTAGCTCAGGTATTTTTGTGACTGAAGTCATGATATCTTCTTCTTCTTCTATTTCATGGGTGTTGGACACTGCATGTGGAGTTCACATTTGTTCAAATGTACAGGAACTCAAGAGAAGAAGACATGTGGGACAGCATGAGGTGGACCTACGAGTTGGAAACGGGGCACGGGTTGCTGCTGTTGCTGTAGGACAATATTACATCTCTTTACCATCTGGTTATGTATTAGAACTAGACAATTGTTATTTTGTACCGAGCATAACTAAGAATATTATCTCTATTCCTGCTCTTGTCAGGAAAGGGTTTTCCTTTGAATGCAAAACTTTAAAGTGTTGTATTTCATTAGATAATATTGTTTATGCTACTGGGTCAATTAACAATGGGTTATTCATGTTGGACATGGAATGTTCTATACAACAAATTGATAATAAGAAAGCCAAGTATGCTGATGATAGCACCTTGCTATGGCATAGTCGTTTAGGCTACATTAACAAGAAGCGCATTAAGCGGTTGCATGACCATGGACTGCTGGGATCATTCTCCTATGAGGAGCTTGATACATGCAAAGCTTGTTTAATGGGTAAAATGACAAAGTCTCCTTTTTCTAATAAAGGACAAAGGGCTTCAGGTTTACTTGACCTCATTCACAGTGATGTGTGTGGGCCATTTAGTAAACATGCCAGAGGTGGCTACTTATACTTCATTACTTTTACTGATGATTTCAGTAGATACGGTTATGTCTATCTGATGAGACATACAAGTGAATCTTTTGACAAGTTCAAAGAGTTCAAAAATGAAGTACAGAATCAGTTAGGCCGAAATATCAAGGCACTTCGATCAGATCGAGGTGGAGAATACTTGAGTCATGAGTTTACTGACTATCTGAAGGAGTGTGGGATTATCTCACAGCTCACTCCACCAGGAACACCGCAATGGAATGGTGTGTCCAAGAGGAGAAATAGAACCTTATTGGATATGGTTCATTCTATGATGAGTCAGGCTACTCTACCTTACTCCTTTTGGGGATTTGCACTGGAAATAGCTACAAAGGTACTAAACCGAGTGCCATCCAAGGCCGTTTCAAAGACTCCATATGAGTTATGGTATGGGAAACAGCCGAGCTTGACATTTATCAAAATCTGGGGTTGCAAGGTTTATGTCAAAAAGCTCGCCTCTGGGAAACTGGAGAGCAGATCTGATAAATGTATCTTTGTCGGTTACCCTAAGGAAACTAAGGGTTATTATTTCTACGATCCCAAGGAGAACAAAGTATTTGTTGCTCGTACGGCTATTTTTCTTGAGAAGGAATTTCTTCTGCAAGAGGCCAGTGGGAGAGAAATAAAGCTGGATGAAAATCCAGAAGAAGGACAAAGTAGTCAAACTCAGTTGGATGAGCCTGAGCCAATAGAACAGGTTATTGAACAACCAGAGGCTCAGATATCACGGGAACCGCGTAGATCGGGAAGGATCCGTCGACAGCCTGAGCGCTATGACGGAGTCTACATCATTGATGATGAACCCCTCACTTATGCGGATGCGGTCAGTGGACCGGAATCAGCGAGATGGCTTGAAGCTATGCGAGCCGAGATGGACTCCATGTCAGATAACCAAGTCTGGGATTTGGTTGATCCGCCTCCGGGAGTAATCCCTATAGGCTGTAAGTGGATCTTCAAAAAGAAGATTGACATGGATGGTAACATGGTTACCTATAAAGGCAGGCTAGTTGCGAAAGGTTTCAAACAAATCTACGGGATAGATTATGATGCAACTTTCTCTCCTGTAGCCATGTTCAAGTCTATTCGGATTATTCTCGCGATAGCTGCATATTATGATTATGAGATCTGGCAGATGGATGTGAAGACCGCTTTCCTTAATGGAAAACTAGAAGAGGATGTGTATATGACACAACCTGAAGGTTTCATCAATCCATCAGATCGTCATAAAATATGCAAATTAAAGAAGTCCATTTATGGACTTAAACAAGCATCGAGAAGCTGGAATATTCGTTTTGATGAATCAATCTGTGAATTTGGTTTCATCAAAAATACAGATGACCCGTGTGTATATAAGAGGTTTAGTGGGAGTGTGATTACTTTCCTAGTCCTCTACGTCGATGATATCTTGATCATTGGAAACGATATTCCTGAACTTCATGCCGTCAAAGCATGGTTAAGAAAATGTTTCCAGATGAAAGATTTAGGAGAAGCAGCCTATGTATTAGGTGTGAAGATCTACAGAGATAGATCTAAGAGGCTTCTCTGGGCTGTGCCAGAGTACTTACATCGATAAAGTCCTGGAGAGATTCCATTTAGAGAATTCTAAAAGAGGATATCTTCCAGTCAGACATGGTCTGAATCTTTCTAAGAGCCAGTGTCCTCAAACACAATCTGAGAAAGATGAAATGGACAATACGCCTTTTACTTCGGCTATTGGGTCCATTATGTATGCGATGTTGTGTACTCGCCCAGACGTCGCTTACCGGGTTAAGCGTGACTAGTCGATTCCAAAGTAATCCAGGTAAGGCACACTGGATTGCGGTCAAGAACATTTTAAAATATCTTCGGAGGACCCAAAGATATGTTCTTGATTTATGGAGGTCAGGAAGAATTCAGTATTGAAGGATATACTGACGCTTCGTTCCAATCTGACCAGCGATGATTTCCGTTCGCAATCAGGCTATGTTTTTAGCTTGAATGGAGGAGCAGTGGTGTGGAAAAGTTTCAAACAATCAATTGTTGCTGATTCCACAACAGAAGCCGAGTATGTTGCAGCCTCGGAAGCATCCAAGGAGGCAGTATGGATTCGTAAGTTCATTCAGGAACTTGGTGTTATTCCTTCGAGTGCAGATCCTTTGGTTATCTTCTGTGATAACACTGGAGCAATAGCACAAGCAAAGGAACCACGGTCGCACCAGAAGTCCAAGCACATACAGAGAAGGTTTCACTTGATCCGGGAGATCATTGATCGAGGAGAGATCAAGTTCTGTAAGGTTCATACAGATGACAATCTAGCTGACCCGCTTACAAAGCCTCTGGCGCAGTAGAAGCATGAGAAGCACTGTAATAATATGGGTTTGAGATTTCTCAACCATTAGATTAAGTGCAAGTGGGAGATTGTTGGGGTATGCCCTTAAGGCTAATGTTTGAGGCCTTGGGTTGTTATCAGTATCATGTATAAACTCTATGTTTATAAAGGCAATGGTTGTTATTCAGGTTGTTGCATTATCTGCTGCTATATGTATACTTCTGAATAATGTCTCAATGGTGTTCAGCTTGGCTGACATGCAGTATTGTCCTTAGTCGAGATATCTTGGTGAACATGAGACAGCCTTGATATGATTGAGACTAATATGTGTTCTAATCTTACAGGATGCTTCGAGCATGGAATAAGATGTAGACTCATAGGTACATTGGATGTACTGGACTGACCCTACTTAGGATATTCAATTGTTTGTCACAATGTGAATAATCCTTGTATGCAAACAAGTGGCATATTTCCTCTGACTTGAGATCACTTGTGTTTCTAAATGATGATTGGCATTGTCTTGAGGTAGTTCAATATCATTTGAAATATAATGGTTATAAATTATCTTGGATAATGAACATGAGTCATGTTAGGGCACTAGTGATAGATATAGGATTGCCTTCTCCTTGTTTGGAGTGTGATGTTCTAAAGGGGCCCCCTGGATGAGATGGTTGAGAAAGTGTATGGCCATACCCAGATGACTATGTTCATCTGATCTAACCACTCTCATCATATTGGAATTACAGGCTTGACACGCTTGTCTAATAAGAACATCCAGTGGCAAAGGAAACACATATGTCATGTGACTTGGGTTCACACTTGTGCTATGGTTTGGGTGTAGTCTTGGAAGACTCTTTCCTTTATATCGGGAGACAGTGATGTGTTGCTAGATACCCCTCTCTGTTCGTGATAACGTAAGTTATCATTACCGACATTTAAAGGAAACCCTTAGGGTCGCACAATTTGATGATATGGCTTACTTATGTCAGATCGTGTGGACTGAATTGTTTTGGTTCAGTTTATAGGAGTTTAAACTCTGATTGGAAGTGAGATCTGGTCTGATCATGTTTGATTGATTAGGGCTTGAGATCGGTAAGCTTCGATCGAGAGAATTGATGCTTGATCGGTGAGATCAAGAGCATCAAGAGATGTGTGGTTAGATCTTGAGCCTTTTGGTTTAATGAGATCTAGACCATGTCTTGGTTTGATTTGGTCTTTGAACCAAAGTCAATTGAACCGGTTCACTTATGTGAACGCATGGTTCAATTAAGGGGGCGTTTTGATTGGTTCACTAAGCGTGAACGTATGAAGTCATGACTTACTATTTTTGGAAGCCATGACACTTCCCACGAATAGAAACCGCCTCAACGCCTCTCTCGCCTAAATCTCTCTCGTGTGTCTCGTCTCCACTGAGAGGTCCCCTAATTCAAGGGGAGGGGCGAAACCCTAATATAAGGCGCATATAACAAATTTCGAGCGGAAGCAAGGGTTTCTTTTTCCATCTTTTGCATGCCATATGATCAACATATATAAATGCTTGTATAGATCGATAGAGATCATACCATAGCCATGAGGAAGATGGCGACTTGGAAGAGAAAGATGCAAGCGCTTCTTCTCCAAAGGTGCCGCACACAAGAAGAGAGGTGGCTCCTTCTTGGTGATCTTTGTGCTAGCAAAGATCTTCAAGTGCCCTTGTCGTGTGTAGAAGATTGAGATCTCTCTTGCTTGGCTGAGTAACCTCCTTGGCGTGAAGACTCTATCTCTCTTCGAGAGAGGAGACGTCGAGAGGAGAGGATAGGCGACGTGAGAAACGTTCCATTTGAACGTTAAGACATGGCTTCTAAAAATAGTAAGCCTTAATGTCTCAAGCGGTTATGCGTTCACTTCAAAGTGAACCAAGCGCTTATCTCACTCCCTTTTGAACCATGCGCTCATACATGAGCCGGTTCAATTGAATTTTGGTCCAAGACCAAATTAAATCAGCCCAAGCGATTTGGTCTAGACCATAGTAAACCCTAAGGTTCCAGATCTAACCGTTCATCTCTTAATGCTCTTGATCTCACCGATCTAGCATCAAATCTCTCGATCGAAGCTTACCGATCTCAAGCCCTAATCAATCAAACATGATCAGACCAGATCTCACTTACAATCAGAGTCTAAATCCCTTTAAACTGAACCCAAACAATTCAGTCCACACGATCTGACTTAAGTAAGCCATATCATCAAATTGTGCGACCCTGAGGGTTTCCTTTAAATGTCGGTAACGATAACTTACGTTATCACGATCAGTGAGGGGTATCTAGCAACACATCACTGTCTCCCGATATAAAGGAAAGAGTCTTCCAAGACTACACCCAAACCACAGCACAAGTGTGAATCCACTTCACTAGGCATACATGTTTCCTTTGCCACTGGATGTTCTCATTGGACAAGCGTGTCAAGCTTGTAACTCCAATATGATGAGCATGATTAGATCAGATGAACATAGTCACCTGGGTATGGCCATACACTTTCTCAATCATCTCATCCAGGGGGGCCCCTTTAGAACATCACACTCCAATCAAGGAGACAGCAATCCTATATCTATCACTAGTGCCCTAACATGACTCATGATCATTATCCAAGATAGTCTATAACCATTATGTTTCAAATGATATTGAACTACCTCAAAACAATGACAATCATCATTTAGAAACACAAGTGATCTCAAGTCAGAGGACATGTACCACTTGTTGCAAACAAGGATTATTCACATTGTGACAAGCAATTGAATATCCTAGTAGGGTCTGTCCAGTACATCCAATGTACCCATGAGTCTACATCTTATTCCATGCTCGAAGCATCCTATAAGATTAGAACACATATTAGTCTCAATCATATCAAGGCTGTCTCAAGTTCACCAAGATATCTCGACTAAGGACATGACAGCATGTCAGCCAAGCTGAACAGCATTGAGACATTATTTAGAAGCACACTTATTGCAGCAGACAATGTAACAAACTGAATAACAACCATTGCCTTTATAAACATAAGAGTTTATACATGATACTGAAAGAATCCCAAGGCCTCAAACATTAGCCTTAAGGGCATACCCCAACAATCTCCCACTTGCACTTAATCTAATGGTTGAGAAATCTCAAACCCATATTATTACAGTGCTTCTCATGCTTCTGCTGCGCCAGAGGCTTGGTAAGTGGGTCAGCCAGATTGTCATCTGTATGAACCTTGCAGATTTTGATCTCGCCTCGATCAATGATCTCCCGGATCAAGTGAAACCGTCTCTGTATGTGCTTGGACTTCTGGTGCGACCGTGGTTCCTTTGCTTGTGCGATTGCTCCAGTGTTATCGCAGAAGATAACCAAAGGATCTGCACTCGAAGGAACAACACCAAGTTCTTGAACGAACTTACGAATCCACACTGCCTCCTTGGATGCTTCCGAGGCTGCAACATACTCGGCTTCTGTTGTGGAATCAGCTACGATAGACTGTTTGAAACTTTTCCACACCACTGCTCCTCCATTCAAGCTAAAAACATAGCCTGATTGCGATCGGAAATCATCCTGGTCCGATTGGAACGAAGCGTCAGTATATCCTTCAATACTGAGTTCTTCCTGACCTCCATATATCAAGAACATATCTTTGGTCCTCCGAAGATATTTCAAAATGTTCTTGACTGCAATCCAGTGCGCCTGACCTGGATTACTTTGGAATCGACTGGTCACGCTTAACCCGTAAGCGACGTCTGGGCGAGTACACAACATCGCATACATAATGGATCCAATAGCCGAAGCATAAGGCGTATTGTCCATTTCATCTTTCTCAGTCTGTGTTTGTGGACACTGACTCTTTGAAAGATTCAGACCATGTCTGACTGGAAGATATCCTCTTTTAGAATTCTCTAAATGGAATCTCTCCAGGACTTTATCGATGTAAGTACTCTGGCACAGCCCGAGAAGCCTCTTAGATCTATCCCTGTAGATCTTCACACCTAATACATAGGCTGCTTCTCCTAGATCTTTCATCTGGAAACATTTTCTTAACCATGCTTTAACAGCATGCAGTTCAGGAATATCGTTTCCAATGATTAAGATATCATCGACGTAGAGGACTAGGAAAGTAATCACGCTCCCACTAAACCTCTTATATACACACGGGTCATCTTCATTCTTGATGAAACCAAATTCACAGATTGATTCATCAAAACGAATATTCCAGCTTCTTGATGCTTGTTTAAGTCCATAAATGGACTTCTTTAACTTGCATATTTTATGACGATCTGATGGATTAGTGAAACCTTCAGGTTGTGTCATATACACATCCTCATCCAGTTTTCCATTAAGGAAAGCGGTCTTCACATCCATTTGCCAGATCTCAAAATCGTAATATGCTGCTATCGCAAGAATAATCTGAATAGACTTGAACATGGCTACAGGAGAGAAAGTTTCATCATAATCTATCCCGTAGATTTGTTTGAAACCTTTCGCAACTAGCCTGCCTTTATAGGTAACCACGTTACCATCCATGTCAATCTTCTTCTTGAAGATCCATTTACAGCCTATAGGGATTACTCCCGGAGGCGGATCAACCAAATCCCAGACTTGGTTATCTGACATGGAGTCCATTTCGGCTCGCATAGCTTCAAGCCATCTAGCTGATTCCGGTCCACTGACCGCATCCGCATAAGTGAGGGGTTCATCATGATCAATGATGTAGACTCCGTCATAGCGCTCAGGCTGTCGACGGATCCTTCCCGATCTTCGCGGTTCCCGTGATATCTGAGCCTCAGGTTGTTCAATAACCTGTTCTACTGGCTCAGGCTCATCCAACTGTGCTTGACTACTTTGTCCTTCTTCTGGATTCTCATCCAGCTTTATTTCTCTCCCACTGGCCTCTTGCAGAAGAAACTCCTTCTCAAGAAAAATGGCCGTCCGAGCAACAAATACTTTGTTCTCTTTGGGATCATAGAAATAATAACCCTTAGTTTCCTTAGGGTAACCGACAAAGATGCATTTATCAGATCTGCTCTCCAGTTTCCCAGAGGGGAGCTTTTTGACATAAGCCTCGCAACCCCAGATCTTAATAAATGTCAAGCTAGGCTGTTTCCCATACCATAACTCATATGGAGTCTTTGAAACTGCCTTGGATGGCACTCGGTTTAGTACTTTTGCAGCTGTTTCCAGTGCAAATCCCCAAAAGAAGTAAGGTAGAGTAGCCTGACTCATCATTGAATGAACCATATCCAGTAAGGTTCTATTTCTCCTCTCGGACACACCATTCCATTGCGGTGTTCCTGGCGGAGTGAGCTGTGAGATAATCCCACACTCCTTCAGATAGTCAGTAAACTCTCGACTTAGGTATTCTCCACCTCGATCAGAACGAAGTGCCTTGATATTTTGGCCTAGCTGATTCTGTACTTCATTCTTGAACTCTTTGAACTTGTCAAAAGATTCACTCTTATGTCTCATTAGATAGACATACCCATATCTACTGAAATCATCAGTAAAGGTAATGAAGTATGAATAGCCACCTCTGGCATGTTTACTAAATGGCCCACACACATCACTGTGTATAAGGTCAAGTAAACCTGAAGCCCTTTGACCTTTGTGAGGAAAAGGAGCCTTCGTCATTTTACCCATTAAACAAGCTTTGCATGTATCAATCTCCTCACAGGAGAATGATCCCAGCAGTCCATGGTCATGCAACCGCTTAATGCGCTTCTTGTTAATATGGCCTAAACGACTATGCCATAACAAGGTGCTGTCATCAGCATACTTGGCTTTCTTATTATCAATATTTTGTATAGAACATTCCATGTCCAACATGAATAACCCATTGTTAATTGACCCATTAGCATAAACAATATTATCAAGAGAAAGATAACACTTTGAAGTCTTGCATTCAAAGGAAAACCCTTTCCTGACAGAAGCAGGAATAGAGATAATATTTTTCGTAATGCTTGGTACAAAGTAACAATTGTCTAGTTCCAATACAAGTCCAGATGGTAATGAGATGTAATAAACTCCTACAGCAACAGCAGCAACCCGTGCCCCGTTTCCAACTCGTAGGTCCACCTCATGCTGTCCCACCTGTCTTCTTCTCTTGAGTTCCTGTACATTTGAACAAATGTGAACTCCACATGCAGTGTCCAACACCCATTAAATAGAAGAAGAAGATATCATGACTTCAGTCACAAAAATACCTGAGCCAGAAGCGATGCTTCCCTTCTTGTCTCATTGGAGCGCTTTACAGTCCTTTTTCCAGTGACCCAGCTGGCCACAATGGAAACATCTGTATTCCTTCGACCGCTTAACCTTTTGTTTCAGAGCCTTGTTGTAGTTCTTGACAGGGGCTTTGCCCTTCTTCCCCTTCTTCTTGTTCCTGGAAGGAAACATCAAGACAGAAGTTGAAGGCTTTCCCTTTAGAGTCTCCTCTGTAGTCAAGAGCATATTCAGCAACTCTGCCGGAGTGCAGTCGATCTTGTTCATATTAAAATTAATAATGAACTGATCGAAAGAGGCCGGGAGGGACTGCAGAATAATGTCTACAGCAAGCTCCTGATTGATGGTATGCCCCAGTTTCTCTAGAGCCTCTTTGTGCCCTATCATCTTGAGCACATGAGCTCCCACTGGACTCCCTTCAGTCAGTTTGCTCTGAAAGAAAAGCTTGGTCAAATTATAGCGTTCAGTCCTCGCCTGTGCAGCATATAGCATCTTGAGGTTTGCTATAATGTCTATAGCAGACATATCCTCATGCTGACGCTGCAGCTATGGCGTCATAGACGCTAGCATCAGGCAAGCGACATCAATGCTATCATTGACATGCTTTTCATAGGCATCCCGAACCGCCCTTGCGGCGTTCGGAGCGGGTTGAGGCGGTATAGCCGTCTCGAGGACATACAGTTTCCTCTCAGCCTTAAGAACAATCTTAAGGTGTCCGTACCAGTCTGAGAAGTTTGGCCCAGCAAACTTCTCCCTTTCCAGTAGGGATCGCACATTGAAGCTCATGGTGTTCGTTGCTGCAGGAATCTACAACAATGCAAGAACAGCAAGGTCAGTATCAATGTTTAGAATCAATCCAGGACTTAAGAAAGATTCTTTTCTCACTATTTTATCTGACTGAAAAATCCATAAAAACAGTCCGAAAGAGTAACACTCTTTTAGTGAGATGGGATCCAGATTTCATACTTGGTCTCCGCGTCCTGCTCAGGCGAGATAAGATGCACAGAGAGTACAAGCACTAATTTCTGGTAGGCAGTCCCTGCCAATCGCCAACCCGTGCGATTCCCCTTCATCTGGGCAATCCAGCCGACTGTGCCAACTGAGTTGGTACAACACAGTCTCTGATCCCACAGATGGCTGCCTCCATATAGCTAACATATGCTCAGTATGTAGCCTACATGGTCAAGCTGACCTGACCTACTCCCTGGACCACCACGTGCTATGCTGAGCAACGAGAAGCGATAAATCCCTTCTCTGTAACACGCAGGTGAAATCACACACCGTCTGAAGATAGATGGGCGTGCCCACTGAGTGGGTACAACACGGCCCCAACGATAGTCAGAACAGTGAGGTTTCGCGTCAGAAGGCTTACGCGCTTGATATTTAGCGTTGGATTTTAACGGTCTTTTATCTTCTTAACTATCATGCAAACCCTATGGTGATAGCAGAAGATTAAATCATGCAATTCTAATTATAAAAAAAATAAATAGAAAGCATGCTGATCTTATGTGGTAAAAGCCCATTAACCCTAAGTAAGACCTTAATTTAACTTAAGTCTTCACTTGAGCTCTCCATGGGTCTTTTGCATCTCATCTAGCCCAACCCAGGGCCCAAGCGCCCACTGCAGCTCAGGTGCGCCCACCAGGTAAATGCGCCTGTCATAGGGTCGAACCCTAGACCTCCCACCTGGTCAAGCCTCTGCTGCATGCGCCTCTGCCAAGTGTGCTCTATGCTCTTGTCTGATTAAAAGTACATTTTAATCTATCTAGACAAGATTGACACGCAGGTCAATTACACAATAAATTAATTAAAATGTGATGCGCAGATCACAAATATAATAATTTACATTTTTAATCCAGGCACGCAGGCCCCAGCACAGCACACATTAACACGGGCAGCCCACATAAGATTAAATAAACAAGCATATGCTTACAATCAACATGTGATCCAATAAGAAAATAAAATTTTGAAAAACCCCATTGGCATCAATTTTATTTGTCTTATGTGCCCTACTACCTTACAACGGTCCATTAATAGGGATCCACTCATCATGTCTAGTCAGATCCACTGCCCTTGCATGCACCAAGTCCTAACTGACTTGAATCGACCAAATGGTCAACCATGCATGCGCCAAGGGCTGAACGTCCTCATGAGTTCTGGCAAGCGGGTGTGACCCCGGGCCTAACTCATGTGCGTTCACTAGTTGTCTCAACCAGACCTCGCTACACGCCTGTCTGCAGTCGACCTATAGCCACCTCGTGCTTGTGCACAGGTGCCATCTGGTCGACCCATCTAGGCTGTCAGATGGTCTGATCAGACTCGTTGGATCCTACCTAGAGGATGACTTCAACCCCATCAACCCATCTAAGGGTTTACAGTAGGCGCATCTTAGATCTAAGTTAGGCGCGCAAGTTAAGTGTTTAACAAACCAAAAACAATAACAAGTCCCAACATCATTATACATGCGCAACTATAAGATAAACATACATGTCATCTTGTCGCATGATAAAACTATTAGATCTAAGTATTTGCGCAAGCATGGATCAAACATGAAGATCAAACATAGCAATCATATTAACATGCAAATAACCTCCCTCTGATACCAATTGAGAGGTCCCCTAATTCAAGGGGAGGGGCGAAACCCTAATATAAGGCGCATATAACAAATTTCGAGCGGAAGCAAGGGTTTCTTTTTCCATCTTTTGCATGCCATATGATCAACATATATAAATGCTTGTATAGATCGATAGAGATCATACCATAGCCATGAGGAAGATGGCGACTTGGAAGAGAAAGATGCAAGCGCTTCTTCTCCAAAGGTGCCACACACAAGAAGAGAGGTGGCTCCTTCTTGGTGATCTTTGTGCTAGCAAAGATCTTCAAGTGCCCTTGTCCTGTGTAGAAGATTGAGATCTCTCTTGCTTGGCCGAGTAACCTCCTTGGCGTGAAGACTCTATCTCTCTTCGAGAGAGGAGACGTCGAGAGGAGAGGATAGGCGACGTGAGAAACGTTCCATTTGAACGTTAAGACATGGCTTCTAAAAATAGTAAGCCTTAATGTCTCAAGCGGTTATGCGTTCACTTCAAAGTGAACCAAGCGCTTATCTCACTCCCTTTTGAACCATGCGCTCATACATGAGCCGGTTCAATTGAATTTTGGTCCAAGACCAAATTAAATCAGCCCAAGCGATTTGGTCTAGACCATAGTAAACCCTAAGGTTCCAGATCTAACCGTTCATCTCTTAATGCTCTTGATCTCACCGATCTAGCATCAAATCTCTCGATCGAAGCTTACCGATCTCAAGCCCTAATCAATCAAACATGATCAGACCAGATCTCACTTACAATCAGAGTCTAAATCCCTTTAAACTGAACCCAAACAATTCAGTCCACACGATCTGACTTAAGTAAGCCATATCATCAAATTGTGCGACCCTGAGGGTTTCCTTTAAATGTCGGTAACGATAACTTACGTTATCACGATCAGTGAGGGGTATCTAGCAACACATCACTGTCTCCCGATATAAAGGAAAGAGTATTCCAAGACTACACCCAAACCATAGCACAAGTGTGAATCCACTTCACTAGGCATACATGTTTCCTTTGCCACTGGATGTTCTCATTGGACAAGCGTGTCAAGCTTGTAACTCCAATATGATGAGCATGATTAGATCAGATGAACATAGTCACCTGGGTATGGCCATACACTTTCTCAATCATCTCATCCAGGGGGGCCCCTTTAGAACATCACACTCCAATCAAGGAGACGGCAATCCTATATCTATCACTAGTGCCCTAACATGACTCATGATCATTATCCAAAATAGTCTATAACCATTATGTTTCAAATGATATTGAACTACCTCAAAACAATGACAATCATCATTTAGAAACACAAGTGATCTCAAGTCAGAGGACATGTGCCACTTGTTGCAAACAAGGATTATTCACATTGTGACAAGCAATTGAATATCCTAGTAGGGTCTGTCCAGTACATCCAATGTACCCATGAGTCTACATCTTATTCCATGCTCGAAGCATCCTATAAGATTAGAACACATATTAGTCTCAATCATATCAAGGCTGTCTCAAGTTCACCAAGATATCTCGACTAAGGACATGACAGCATGTCAGCTAAGCTGAACAGCATTGAGACATTATTCAGAAGCACACTTATTGCAGCAGACAATGTAACAAGCTGAATAACAACCATTGCCTTTATAAACATAAGAGTTTATACATGATACTGAAAGAATCCCAAGGCCTCAAACATTAGCCTTAAGGGCATACCCCAACATCCACGAGGGTGAAAAGAAGGTATTCGGCCAGCCAAGAAAACATCTGATCTCCTTCATTGGACTAGGACACTTTGGAGAGCTTTGCTAGCACAAGGTTCACGCCAAGGGAGGAAGCCACCACCATCTTGTGTGTGATTGCTTTGGAGGAGAGCCGCTCGCCCTCTTGCTTCCAAGACGCCATCCAAGCAATGGCTATGGTAAGATCACAACTTGATCTTTGCAAGTTTTAAGTTGATCATATATTCATGCCTTATGCGATCTTCATGAAACCCTAGAAAAATTTTTATATGCGCCTGCTTAGGGTTTCGCCCCACTTTCAGATTCTACTCCAAAATAATAATAAAACTAAGCCACAATGTACTATATATATGCAAGATATCAATAGACACCGAATTGTACTGCTGAGGGGGCAATCTATACATGTGGATAAATCCTCTTCTACACAGTAAATCCTTTTTAAGATATTTTTTATTATAAAAGTCATAAAACATAGTGTGGTTAAGCCAGAATCCTGAATTTCCATCAAATCAATAACAACCTTTTCGTGTTTTATAGCCTTGCAAACTAAATTAAAACCCTTTCCTGAATTGTCTAGTTAATAATCCTAAGTAGATTTAATACTTAGTCATTGGTCTCTGTGGGATCGATATTTTTATTACTTCGACGTATCCGTGCACTTGCGGAATCACATCAAGTTTTTGGCGCCGTTGCTGGGGACCAATTTTGCCGATATTGACTTCATCTAAGGATTGATAGATTAGACTTTTGTTTTTATTTTCTTTATTTATTTAATTCTGTTTGTTTTGTTTTTGAATACATTGCCTGTCTTCCATCTTAGTTTTAACTATCGATTGTTTATGCCTATGTGTTCTAGGAAGCTATTTGAGGAAGATCCGGAGATCGAAAGAACATTCTACTTCCGCATAAAGCAACTAGCAAAGGAAACTTCATAGAAACCTAAGATGGGTGATCACAAAACTTTAAGGGATTACGCAGTCCCAAATATGCAAGGGGTTCACTCTAGTATTGCTCGCCCGAACATTGAGGCGAACAATTTTGAAATCAAGTCATCTCTACTTTTCATGGTTTAGCATAACTAGTTTGGAGGATTGTCATCTGAGGATCCTAATATGCACCTTTCAATATTTCTTGAATACTTATGATACATTGAAAATGAATGGTGTTTCTAATGATGCTTTACGACTCAGACTTTTTCCTTTTTTTCTCAGGAATAGGGCTCATATATGGCATTACTCTCATCAGCCAGGTTCCATAACAATTTGGGAGGAGCTTTCCAATGCTTTCTTACCAAAATACTTTCCACCAAGTAAGACTGCACAGCTTAGGAACCAGATTATGAACTTTATGCAGAAAGAAGGAGAATCGCTATACAAGGCGTGGCATCAATTCAAAGAACTTCATAGGAGTGCCCACACCACTACCTCGACAAGTGGGTAATCATTCATATATTCTATAATGCATTGAACTAGAATACTCGTATGATAGTTGTCGCTGCCGCTAGCGGCACAATAATGAACAAAAGTGTGGAGGCCGCAATGTACTTATTTGAAGAAATGGCCTTGACCTATTGTCAGTGGACAAGTGGGAGAGGGCCATTTGCCAAGGTGTCAGGTAGGTATGATCTAGATGCTATCACTTTGCTCGTCGCCAAGGTTGACTCCCTAACTCATAAAATTGATTCTTTGAACCTTAATCCTGCCACTATTAATGTTGTTTCGTGCGAGATTTGTGGTAATGCAGGTCACTACACACAAGAATGTCAGTTGGGAGTTTCTACACAAGGCGAGTGCAACTCTGAGCAAGCTAACGCAATTGGGAATTATAATGGATGACCTCAAAAAGACCTATACTCGAGCACTTACAACCCTGGGTGGAGGAACCATCCCAATCTCTCTTGGAGGAGCAATCAAAATCAAGCACCTCAAGGTAACAATTGACAGCCCCCTAGCTACCAGTAGAGATAGTATAATCAACCTCAAGCTCCCTAGAAGTCGAACATGGAGATTCTACTTGAGACATTTATTGCCACTCAGACCAAATAGAACAATGATTTCAGGCAAGAATTTAGACATGTCGGTGAGTCTATCGAGAATCTAACTTCCAAATTGGAATCTAATGAAACCCACCAGAAGATATTAGAGACTCAGATAGCTCCGCAGGCTAGTTCTTCAAGTAGGCCGATAGGTAGACTACCTGGAAAACCAGAGGTAAACCCATGAGAGCACCGCAATGCAATCACAACATGCAATAGGAAACAGTTGGAGGAGCCACGAGAAATAGTTGCAGAATTTTGAACCCACTAAGGAACAGGGAAACAAAGACGAATCATCTTCACATGATAGGGAGCCAGAACTAGTTTATGTACCACCACCTTCCTACAAACTGCTAGTTCCCTTTCCTCAAAGATTGGCGAAGGCTAAACTTGACAAACAATTTGAAAAATTTTTGGAGGTACTCAAGAAGCTTTATATTAATATTCTTTTTACTAATGCCTTATAGTAGATGCCTTCTTAATCCAAATTCTTGAAAGAGATATTATCCAACAAGAGGAAGTTGGAATGATGGAGGCAGGGATCATAGGCCAAGAAGCTACAAGTGGAGTCTACGAGTACCCTAGTCAAAGGCCTGGAGGGTCACAAATAAGCTAGCAAGGTCAATGACAAAAGCTAGCACAATAATTGGAAAAGAACTATTTCAACGACCCAATAAAGTGAAGACATTCAAGCTCACTTATGAGTGTTATTTTTAAATAATTTAAAGTACCTTTCATATGATCTTTTCAGGCTTTTGTCTTGTTTTGTATATAAATTTAGTATATTTTCTCGTCAAGTACAAAATCTTCACTATTTTTTGCATTATTTGAGAAATGCAGGTCATTTACCATATTTACGTGAAGATTTTAATGATTTCATGTTACGAGAAGATTCCTCACAGTGCTAGGAGGTCACAGGTCAAATTTGAGTCAAATCAGAGCTTTCTACAGAGAACACGGCCTGGCCATGACATTCATCACCGCCATGATCATCTTGGCAGAACTCTGCGGCAATCTACGAGCCAGACACGGCCTACCCGTTCTTCCCATCACGGCCGTGATGACTTACTTGCAGACTGACCAACTCATCACGGCCTGGCCGTGATGGCCATCATAGCCGTGACAGCTTCTGCGCAGCTTCGACATTTCAATGGTTTTTTGCCCGATTTGAGTGATTCCGGAGTCGGAATTTGCTGAAATTTG
Organism: Costus lasius; assembly: GCA_027563935.2. Classification (NCBI taxonomy): domain Eukaryota; kingdom Viridiplantae; phylum Streptophyta; class Magnoliopsida; order Zingiberales; family Costaceae; genus Costus; species Costus lasius. Next base: position 68,063,780 of record CM050449.1, read on the forward strand.
GAGGGAAACTTCCTAACTGCCTAAGGAAGAGATAGAACCATAAAATAGGATTTTTGAAGTGGTTTTGGGGTTCAAATGTTTGAGGAACGTGACCTAGGGTGAAAAAGGGCAATTTTGAGTGTTTAAGGGCTTGATTCGACCTGATTCTTTGGGGCTTTCAAGAGAAGACTGAAGATTCATCGTCTCCTACCCTTGTTCTATAATTTACAAAATTTTTGAATATATTTTTGTGGGTTTTCTTTATTATACGATGCATGTTCTAGAGTAAAACCCTAGTTCAGGACTTGGGCGTAGCCCGTTGAACAATTCTTCTCATGTAAAACTCTTTTCTATGAATCTCAGTGTTATTTTAAGTAAATTTGACTTATTTAAATGAGTTGTGCTTATTGCGTACGATTGTTGTGGCCAAATATTTGTATGTGTTAGTGTTACGAGATGAACTAAGGGGTGAATCGTAACACTCGAATCATTCATAGAGCCTAATGGGTCTCTTAAGTTAATTTTGCTACGAGAGTAGGAGATTAGCTTAAGCTAGACACCGGATTATGCTTCGAGAGAAGGTAATCCGTACCCTAGGAGTGATCGCCTTAAGTTACTTACAGTCGGATTGCACTTTGAGAGAAGGAGATCTGTTTTCTATTTCAATCTGATTCAATATTTTGCATATAAAGCATTCAACATGGTAAAACCTGAAGTTCCGAACGCTTCTAAAATTGTAATTTTCCCTTATAGTCGTTGATTCTTCGATTCGATAATTTAGTCTTAGTGCAATTTGTCAAGCTTTCAATGACACAAAAAGTCGGTACTTGACACACCCTGCTCCCTTTGGATGATATTTTACTACTGCGATAGAAACCGTACACTTGCGGGGCCTATCAAGTTTTTTGCGCCGTTGCCGGGGAGCAAGGCATAGTCAATATCGATTAAACTGTTGAGTTGATAGACTAGATACTTTTTGTTTTTAGTTGTTTTTTATTTTTATTTTAGTTCATTTGTTACTATTTCTTTTCTTCTTCCCTTCTTCAAGCTTATATTATTCTCTGGTTTGCTAACCCTGTGCATGCCACGAACAATTAGAACAGGTCAGCTTGTGCCAGAAGATCTAGAGATCAAGAGGACCCTCCGAGCTCAGAGGAAAGTCCAGGATCAACAGCTTGAGGAGCCTCATTAGACCACATCTGCAATGGACCAGCACTGCTCACTATGAGATTTTGCTGCACCCAATGTACAGGGCTTGCACTCTAGCATTGCTCGACCTTCGGTCGAAGCAAATAACTTTGAGATCAAGTTGGCCCTAGTGCATATGGTCCAGCAGAACCAATTCAGCGGTTCACCACAGGAAGATCCTAATTTACATTTATCTATTTTCCTATAATACTGTGATACCCTCAAGATAAATGGGGTAACATCTGATGCAATACGCTGACGACTCTTTCCTTTCTCCCTCAAGGATCGCGCGCGAGCATGGCTACAGTCTCTCCCACAAGGCTCCATCACTACATGGGATCAGCTTTCCCATGCATTCCTCTCAAAGTATTTTCCATTGAGAAAGACTGCTCAATTAAGGAACCAGATAACAAACTTCAGCTAGAGGGAAGGCGAGTCGCTATATGAGGCCTGGGACCATTTTAAGGAGTTGTTACGAATGTGCCCACATCACGGACTAGAAAAATTGTTACTAGTGCATATTTTTTATAATGGTCTCCTATATCAAACTCGTTTGTCTGTAGATGCAGCCGCGGGCGGAGCGCTAATGAAAAAGAACATTGACGATGCCATGAATTTGATCGAGGACATGGCTCTAAAACATTACCAATGGACGAGTGAGAGAAACATTCCGATAGGAGGAGGTAAGCATGACCTTGACATGTTGAGTTCGTTGGCGGCCAAGGTTGATTCCTTGTCCCACCAACTGACTTCAATGAATTTTAATACATGTCTGTAAATTCTATTACTTGTGAAGTTTGTGGTAACTTGGGACATGGTGCTACTAACTGCCAAATTATGGCTCCTTCTTCCTCTGGTTTGTCTTTAGACCAGGTTAATGCTTTGCAGCAAGATCAGAGGAACATGAATGACCCATTTTCAGGCACATATAATCCCGAGTGGAGAAATCATCCGAACTTCTCCTACCGGAACACTCAGACCCAAGCCAACCCACCAAACTACAACAATCAAGCTCAGTAGGGAAATTTTGGCAATCAGTTTCCCCAGTCATCCTTCAGGCCACCATCTAAACTTCCACAACGACAGTTCAATCAACCACAGAAGTCCAATTTGGAAATACTGCTTGATAACTTTGTCACCACCCAGTCTAAGAGAAATGAAGATGTGGATGAGTCTGTAAAGCAATTGAATTCTACAGTGGGGCAATTGAATTCTAAGGTGGATTCATTGATCACGCACTCTAGGATGCTGGAGAACCAGATTGCCCAGCAAGCAAGTTCATCAGCCCGACCTGTAGGGAAGCTTCCTTCCCAACCCAAGGCTAATCCAAGGGAGCACTATAATGCGATTATGATTTGCAGTGGTGCCCAGATGGAAGACCCTCAAGTGGCGGAGGGGGATTGTATAGGTGACGAGTTGTTTAGTGTAAGCACATATGCCAAGTGTTCAAGGGAGATAGATATAGAGTCGAAGGTCCAACTAGCACTAGTCCTAGTTCTTTCACCACCAGTTTTCGGTTCTCAGAGATTGGCCAAGGCATTGACAGGACAGTTCAGCTCACTAATGCCTGCAAAGCTTCAATATCCGGGCAATTTTTTTGTCTCCTGTAGTATCAGTAATTTTACCATTGAGAGGGCACTCTGTGATTTGGGGGCTAGTGTGAGTATCATGCCTCTCTCCCTATTCCAAAGTTTGGACTTGGGAGGCTTGGAATCCACACACATAGCTCTTCAATTCGCAAATGACTATATACATCGCCCAGTGGGAGTAGTTGAGGATGTGCTGATAAAAGTCGGGGAACTCTTTGTCCCTATTGACTTTGTAGTTTTGGATATATCAGAAAATTCAAGACTACCGCTTATTTTGGGCCGCCCTTTCCTAGCCACCATCGGGGCCGTTATAGATGTCAAAAAGGGGAAGCTATCTCTAAACTTTAGTGATACTATTTTAGACTTTTATCTATCTGCTCTTATGTCGGATTTTCCTTTTTCAGGCTCATGTTATAGCATTGAGACAATGCCTGCACTTGCACATTGTTCGGGGACCAAGAGAGATTTTCTTGCAGCCCACCATTGAACTGATATGGCAGTAGGTGCTACACATATGAGGGATGCATGGACCACTCTTGAAGACTTGTTTGATGGAGACCCTAATTTTGGTTGTGCGAGGATGTTTCATAATGTGGATGAGGAGAACCATTTATTGGACTATGGGAAGACCGACTTTGAATTTAAAACTATTCCTATTTTGTATGATTTTAAGACATTTTTTACTATACACCTATTATTCTTACTGCTTATCTCTATAGGTGTTACATTTAGACGAAAAAGAAAGGGGCATTTACATGCCATTTCTTCCGCCTCTAATCCATTAGACGTGCATTGATATATAGACATTGGTCAAGCTAATGACCTTAAACAAGCGCTACTTGGGAGGCACCCCAAGGATCTATCTTTTCTTATGTTTATCTGTTTATTGTTGTAGTTGTTTATGTTGTGTTGTTTTGCTACTATGTTCTGATGACCCATAGAATTATTTTTCTTGTTTTATACATTGAATAGCACCCTATTGACATTTGCAACTTTTGCTATTTTTCACGGCATTTTTTCTCATCGCCGAAGAGTTCACGGCCGTGATTGCCTTGCCGATGCCAGTGTGGTCTGCCAAAGTGTTCACGGGTAGGCCGTGATCACTGTCACGGCTATGCTTTGCCCTTCGCCGCTTATAACGGGAGCACGATGGTGGAACTTAGGGTTCATACTTGTTCTTAGCGCCACCACCGCAGCGTTGGTGATTTGTTCATGATATGCGCCCTGCGGTGAGAGCATTTATGCTTTTTTGTCTACTTTAGTAAGTTGTTTTTCTTTTACTTGCTATTCTTGTACTTTTACTGCATAGGAGACTATGCAGTTCTTTGCCGTGAGTAGAGGGTTTCCCTCTTTGTTTGTGTTTGTTGTTAGTGTACTTTTTAGTGTGTTCATATTATATGTTATGTGATATTTCATGCGCTGAGTTTCTATGATGTTTTTCATGCTTATATTTTGATTCTATGACTATGTCAAAATTCTAAGTCTATGATGCTTATGCTATCTTTATTTGTCGGAATAATTAAGCTAGTTCGAGTTACCATTGTGGCATGAAAATGTGTTTGTTCTTTGGTTAAAGTGCTTCTTATCATGCCAACATTACACAATTACCTAGCTTTTAGATTATAATTGAGTATGATTCTATTGTACCTTGGATGATATTCACTAGGTAAACTTTTCTTCTGATTTAGTTTTAAAGCACAATTACACACTATGACTTCATTTTATTTATGGTATTCCTTTTATTGAACCATCTGAGAAGGAGATACCATGGATGTTTATTTAAAAAAACAAAAAAAAGACAAAAAGGGGCAGTGGTACCGAAGCGATGATGAATCCAAAGGTTTCATCTAACTTGGCACTATAGACAAAAAAAAAGAGAGGGGAAAAAAAAAGAAGAGTCATGCGCAAAAGAAGGGGTTTGGTAAGGGTGAACAACTCCGCTTTCTTCTACTTTAGGGGGAAGAAATGAGTTTGTGTATATTATGTGATGTACACACTCTGAATCTGTTTTCTAATTAAGTACCGGGGGTGCATTCATCACAAATGATTATCTTTCGTGTAACAAGGTTGAAAACATATTTAGGGAAGTATCTTGAGCCAACCGATGATAATTCATGATTCTATGTTCAGAAAAAAAAATACATCCTGGTGAATTCTGATTATTTTGGTGACTTTAGAAGGAATTGATGGTTATATTTAGTTTTAGTATGAATAGTGCTTAATCCTTTTTTAGATGTTGAGGTATAACCTAGCAAATTGACTTCTATTTTCAGTATTAATTGTATCTCAATTGTCTTCTAAGGTTGAAGGTAGAGTGTAATGGTTTTCATATTAGTAAGTACTTTAGCTTTAGAACATCCTTCTTTCATTACCATTTGGTTCCTAGCTAATTTAAGTTCTTGAGGACAAGCAAGATTTTAAGTCTATGATATTTTGTTGAGTGTTATTTTTATATAATTTAAAGTACCATTTATATGATCTTTTCAGGCTTTTGTCTTGTTTTGTAAATAAATTTAGAATCTTTTCTCGTCAAGTACAGAATCTTCACTATTTTTCGTATTATTTGTGAAATGCAGGTCATTTTACCATATTTGCATGTAGATTTTGATTATTTGATGTTACGAGATGATTCCTCACAGTGCTAGGAGGTCACAGGTCAAATTTGAGGCAAATCAGAGCTTTCTGCAGAGAACACAGCCTGGCCATGACAGTTATCACCGCCATGATCATCTCGGCAGAACTTTGCGGCAATCTGTGAGCCAGACACGGCCTACCCGTTCTTCCCATCATAGCCGTGATGACTTACTTGCAGATTGACCAACCCATCACGGCCTGGCCGTGATGGCCATCACAGCCGTGACAACTTCCGCACAGATTCGACCTTTCAACGGTTTTTTCGCCTAATTTGAGTGATTCCGGAGTCAGAATTTGCAAAAATTTGGAGGGAAACTTCCTAACAGCCTAAGGAAGAAAATAGAACCATAAAATAGGATTTTTGGAGCGGTTTTGGGGTTCAAACTTTCGAGGAACGCGACCTAGGGCAAAAAAGGCCAATTTTTCATGTTCGAGAGATTCATTCGACCTAATTCTTTGGGGCTTTCGAGAGAAGACTGAAGATTCATCGTCTCCTACCCTTGTTCTGTAATTTCCATAATTTTTTTAATATATTTTCGTGGGTTGTCTTTGTTATATGATGCATGTTCTAGAATAAAACCCTAGTTCGGGACTCGGGCGTAGCCCGTTGAACAATTCTTCTCATGTAAAACTCTTTTTTATGAATCTCAGTGTTATTTTAAGTAAATTTGACTTATTTAAATGAGTTGTGCTTATTGCGTATGATTGTTGTGGCCAAACATTTGTATGTGTTAAGTGTTACGAGATGAACTTAGAGGTGAATCGTAACACTCGAACGTTCTCATTTAAACTTGTGACTTGAATTACGAGAGTCATTCAACGTCACTCGAGGATTTATGATCTTTCATAGAGCCTAATGGGTCTCTTAAGTTAATTTTTCTATGGGAGTAGGAGATTTGCTTAAGCTAGACATCGGATTACGCTTCGAGAGAAGGTAATCCGTACCCTAGGAGTGATCGCCTTTAGTTACCTACTGTCGGATTGCGCTTCGAGAGAAGTAGATCCGTTTTCTAAGTCTGTGATGCTTATGCTATCTTTATTTGTCTGAATAATTAAGCTAGTCCGAGTTACATTGTGGCATGAAAATGTGTTTGTTCTTTGGTTACAGTGCTTCTTATCATGCCAACATTACACAATTACCTAGCTTTTAGATTATAATTGAGTATGATTCTATTGTACCATGGATGATATTCACTAGGTAAACTTTTCTTCTGATTTAGTTTTAAAGCACAATTACACACTATGACTTTATTTTGTTTATTGTATTCCTTCTATTGAACCATCTAAGAAGGAGATACCATGGATGTTTATTTTTTTAAAAAAAAAGACAAAAAGGGGCAGTGGTACCGAAGCGACGATGAATCCAAAGGTTTCATCTAACTTGGCACTATAGACAAAAAAAAAGAGAGAGAGAAAAAAAATAAGATGAGTCATGCGCAAAAGAAGGGGTTTGGTAAGGGTGAACAACTCCGCTTTCTTCTACTTTAGGGGGAAGAAATGAGTTTGTGTATATTATGTGATGTACACACTCTGAATCTGTTTTCTAACTAAGTACCGGGGGTGCATTCATCACAAATGATTGTCTTTCGTGTAACAAGGTTGAAAACATATTTAGGGAAGCAGCTTGAGCCAACCGATGATAATTCATGATTCTATGTTTAGAAAAAAAAAATATACATCCTGGTGAATTCCAATTAGTTTGGTGACTTTAGAAGGAATTGATGGTAATGTTTAGTTTTAGTATGAATAGTGCTTAATCCTTTTTCAGATGTTGAGGTATAACCTAGCAAATTGACTTCTGTTTTCAGTATTAATTGTATCTCTATTGTCTTCTAAGGTTGAAGGTAGAGTGTAATGGTTTTCATATTAGTAAGTACTTTAGCTTTAGAACATCCTTCTTTCATTACCATTTGGTTCCTAGCTAGTTTAATTGCTTGAGGACAAGCAAGATTTTTAGTCTGTGATATTTTGTTGAGTGTTATTTTTATATAATTTAAAGTACCATTTATATGATCTTTTCAGGCTTTTGTCTTGTTTCGTATACAAATTTAGTATCTTTTCTCGTCAAGTACCATTTATATGATCTTTTCAGGCTTTTGTCTTGTTTTGTATATAAATTTAGTATCTTTTCTCGTCAAGTACAGAATCTTCACTATTTTTTGCATTATTTGTGAAATGCAGGTCATTTTACCATATTTGCAAGAAGATTTTGATGATTTGATGTTACGAGAAGATTCCTCACAGTGCTAGGAGGTCACAGGTCAAATTTGAGGCAAATCGGAGCTTTCTGCAAAGAACACGGCCTGGCCGTGACAGTCATCACCGCCATGATCATCTCGGCAGAATTCTATGGCAATCTGTGAGGCAGACATGGCCTACCCGTTCTTCCCATCACAGCCGTGATGACTTACTCGCAGACTGACCAACCCATCACGGCCTGGCCGTGATGGCCATCACAGCCGTGACAACTTCCGCGCAGATTCGACCTTTCAACAGTTTTTCGCCCGATTTGAGTGATTCCGGAGTCAAAATTTGCTGAAATTTGGAGGGAAACTTCCTAACTGACTAAGGAAGAGAAAGAATGATAAAATAGGATTTTTTGTGTGGTTTTGGGGTTCAAACGTTCGAGGAACGTGACCTAGCGCAAAAAAGGCCGATTTTGCATGTTCGAGGGCTTGATTCGACCTGATTCTTTGGGGCTTTCGAGAGAAGACTAAAGATTCATCGTCTCCTACCCTTGTTCTGTAATTTCCATAATTTTTGAATATATTTTCATGGGTTTTCTTTGTTATACAATGCATGTTCTAGAATAAAACCCTAGTTCGGGACTCGGGCGTAGCCCGTTGAAATATTCTTCTCATGTAAAACATTTTTTATGAATTTCAGTGTTATTTTAAGTAAATTTGACTTAGTTAAATGAGTTGTGCTTATTGCGTATGATTGTTGTGGCCAAACATTTGTATGTGTTAAGTGTTACGAGATGAACTCATAGGTGAATCGTAACACTCGAAAGTTCTCATTTAAACTTGTGACTTGAATTACGAGAGTCATTCAACATCACTCGAGGATTTATGATCTTTCATAGAGCCTAATGGGTCTCTTAAGTTAATTTTCCTACGAGAGTAGGAGATTAGCTTAAGCTAGACACCGGATTACGCTTCGAGAGAAGGTAATCCGTACCCTAGGAGTGATCGCCTTAAGTTACCTACTGTCGGATTGTGCTTTGAGAGAAGTAGATCCGTTTTCTATTTCAATCTGATTTAATCTTTTGCATATAAAGCATTCAACGTGGAAAAACCTAAAGTTCCGAACACTTCTAAAACTGTAATTTTCCCTTATAGTCGTTGATTCTTCGATTCGATAATTTAGTGTTAGTGCAATTCTTTTATTCCAAGTTTGAATTGTCTAGCTTTCAATGACACAAAAAGTCGGTACTTGACACCCTGCTCCCTTGGGACGATATTTTACTACTGCGATAGAAACCATACACTTGCGGGGCCTATCACTCACTAAAGAAGTTGCTGCATCCAACAAATTAAAATTTACATTTGTGCCAACCAATCTAGCCACATCTAGATGCGCCAGGCTGAAATCAACTAAGGCCAAGTCAACGCTAATCTTCACATAGGAGCCTTGCCACACTTGCAGCCAATAAAGGAAATGCCAATGTCTCTTTGCACAACGCTCATCTTCAACGCTGGAGCCTTGCAATGTTCGCCTGCAGCCAACTATGGAAACTTGTCCAATGTCTCTCTATTGGCGAAGAAGGAAATAGCAATGTCGCCTGCAACGTCTCTCTGCTTTGCCTCTTTGTATCCACTACATCATTGTAATCAAAAAACAGACAGAGATTTGATGATTTAGCTTAATGAAGTAGTTTCCTTCTAGTATCTTCCTCTTCTATCGGATGCTCTCCTTCCTCTTCTCCTTCTAGGGTCAAGCCCTTCATCCCTTCCCCTTTTCTCTACCAGCTTCTACCTCCCGAAACCGAGACAACCAGTCACGGTTCCTAGTTTCAAGAATTCTGAAATTTCGTGAGTTCGCCACCGACCATCTACCGGTCTGATCCTCACTAAACTTCCGTAATCACTCATCCTCCCCAAGACGAATCCAAAGCCACGGGTGTCCGCCCATCCACCCGTCCAATCTCTAGAATCGAACTTCCGTTCAAATCCCCTATTCTTGCCCAGATTCTGCAGCCGTCTCGCCCTTCACCGTCGTTCTCCTCCGACCGGCCACTGCCCGACCAGAAAATCTGGCCACCTCTTCACCGTCACCACAATAACCTCCAGTAGTAGCAGGTTCTGAGTTTGTGCCCTACCGGCCAAAGACCGACCACCCTTGCTCACTAGCCTCCCCTGTTCTGTTCGACAACCGGCGTCTCCTCCCCCACCAGTGCTCAGCCGCCGTCCTCGCCCCTTCCACTATCTCTCGGTGCTCCGATGACTTGAACATCCCACCTGGTCCACCGTCGTCCCCTATGGCTCTAACGAGCAACCCATGCTCTGGCGTCGTTGATCGGCGCAAACCCTTCTTCTACATATCCTTCTGTTTCCAGATACAGTTCCTATTTTGTTAATCTAATTAAGCTTTTCTTGCAGCTACTTTAAGCAACCTGGGTAACAAAAGTCTTCAATTTTGGCACGATTAGGAAGAACAAATCTTGTTCTATCATTTGGATCAGTCAAGCCAAACCCAGACTCAACAGATCAACCAAGGTGTTTTAAACATTCGGTGAAGCAAAAGTTTATAACGTTTGCACAAGTAGGAAGCACACATCTTGTTCTACCTCTCGGAATAGTTGGCTCCATGAAAGAATGAATGGTTTATCCTAGGAAGCATTGCAAAATTTGCATTCTCATAAAATTTTGTACTGCTTTAATGTGCATATCTGATTAACCATTTTGTTGCAGATGTTTTTTACATGTCTGACAGTTCGACTCCCTCTATTGTTGCCACATTTGAAAAGAACTCATTTAGTTCTTTAATGAGGTTTAATTAGTTTGAATTTTTTATCATTGGATCTTTCTCCTAGACATGGCTACTTTTCTTAACTGATTACCTATATTGCCCACGAATTCTGGCTGCTTTCATGACTATGATGTTTTTTTTCTAAAAATACAAAAATAAATAATTGAATTTTTTTGTTTCATTTTCACACGCCTCCGTCCTACATCATGGAAGAGCATGGAACAGTCGCACTCATTGAGGAGTGCAGTGCGATTATTCAGAATAAATTGCCACCAAAGCTTAAAGACCCAAGGAGTTTTTCTATTCCCTATTTGATTGGTGATATGCCTATTGACCATGCTTTGTGTGATTTATGGGCTAGTGTCAGCTTGATGCCACACTCTATTTGTAAAAAGCTAGACATTGGGGAACTAAAGCCCACTTCTGTTTTACTACAGCTAGCCGACCGCACTATAAGGCATTCGATAGATATTATTGCGGATGTGCCTATCAAGGTTGGTAAGTTTTTTATTCTTGCTGATTTTGTTGTCCTCGAGATGGAGGAGGATTCTAGACTTCCCATAATTTTAGGTCTTCCCTTTTTGGCAACAGCTAGTGCCATAATTGATGTTAAGAATGGGAAGCTTACTTTTAAGATAGGTGAGGATTCTGTAGATTTTCAGCTGACCGAAAATTTAAAGAAACCTTCTTTTGCAGGATCCTGTTGCAGTGTAGAATTCCTCGATGATACTTTACTGTCGGCCATTGATTCCAGGGTAGAGAAGGACCCCACTTGAAGTGTGCCTAACCACAGGTGATTGTAGTGATGAAGAGGATGAGGTAAATTCTTATTCTGCATTGTTAAATTTTGCATCACCGCTTGAGCCCAACAAGTTGAGAGGAACATTTGAGCATGGCAGAAGGTAAATCCGATGAAGGAAAGAGGTATGAATTTAAATTTCTCCCAAACAACCTCAGGTATGAATTTCTTGGGGAGAATTTTACTTTTCCTGTGATTATTAATGCCAATCTTGATGCATCTCAGACTGCTAGGCTTTTAGATGAACTTCTGCAACATAAGAAAGTGATTAGCTACACCCTCGATGACATTAAGGGTATTAATCCTGCTGTTTGCATGCACAAAATATTTTTGGAAGAGGGGAGCAAGCCGTCGATTGAATACCAAAGGAAGCTCAACTCCAATATGAAGGAGGTAGTGAAGAAAGAGATTCTTAAACTCCTTGATGCTAGAGTTATCTACCCCATCTCTGATAGCTAGTGGGTGAGCCCAGTGCATATGGTGCCGAAGAAGGGAGGAATTATCGTGCTTAAAAATGAAAATAATACTATTATTCCGACGCGAATAGTAATAGGGTGGCGGATGTGCATTGACTATCTAAAGTTAAATGCCGTCACCCGCAAAGATCACATTCCCCTTCCTTTTATTGACCAGATGTTAAAATGCCTAACATGCAATTCTTATTTTTGTTATCTTAATGGATATTTTGGTTTCTTTCAGATTCTCATTCATCTCGAAGATCAGGAGAAGACAACACTCACATGCTCGTATGACACTTTTGCTTATCGTCACATGTCGTTTGGACTATGCAATGCGCTAGCAACTTTCCAACGTTGTATTATGGCCATTTTTTCTGATCTCAATGAGGATTTTATGGATGTGTTTATGGATGATTTTTTTCATATATGGTTATGATTTTGATATTTGTTTGTCTAATTTAATACGTGTGTTACAATGTTGTGAGGAATTTAATTTGGTTTTAAACTAGGAAAAGTGTCACTCTATGGTTAACAAAGGTATTGTTTTAGGGCACTTGATTTCCAATTGTAGTATTGAAGTAGACAAGGCAAAGGTGGAGGTGATTCAAAAATTACTGTCACCATCTTCTGTAAAAGGAATTAGGAGTTTTCTTAGTCATGCTGGTTTTTATATATGCTTTGTCAAAGATTTTTTAAAAATTACTAGACCTCATACTTTATTACTTGGTAAAGATGTTCCTTTTGTGTTTGACCACGATTGTATGGATGTTTTCTGAAGCTCAAGAAGGCTCTTATCATAAAACCAAATAATTCAACCACCTGACTGGTAGCTCCCTTTTGAGTTGATGTGTGATGCCAGTGACCATGCTATTGGTGCTATTCTTGGGCAACACAAGGAAAAGAAGTTGCACGCTATACATTATGCGAGCCGTACATTAGACGACGCGCAGATAAATTATACAACGACAGAGAAGGAGTTTCTAACTATTATTTTTGCATTTAATAAATTTAGATCTTATTTAATTGACTCTAAGGTAATTATTTACATAGATCATGCAGCCAACAGATATCTTTTGAGTAAGAAGGACTCAAAACCAACTTTGATCAGATGGATACTTCTGCTGTAAGAATTTACCTTGGAGATCAAGGATAAGAAGGACACGAAAAATTTTATTGCTGATCAATTATCGCACCTTGTTTAGGAAGATGGAGTGGAAAAAGTAGCTGAGCATGAGATCGACGACGCCTTTCCTAATGAGCATCTCTTTGAAATTGCAAGGATTGATGCTCCGTGGTATGCTAATTTTGTAAATTATTTATTGTCTGATATCTTACCTGCTGACTTGAATTATCAGGGTAGAAAGAGACTTTTGTCAGAAGTAAGACACTATTTATTGGGGGGGGGGTCCTTTTTTCTTTAAAAGAAGTGCGGATGGGTTATACAAAAGATGTTTACCAAAGGAAGAAGTTAAGGATGTACTTTTTATTGTCATGGTTCTGCATTTGGAGGACACACTAGTTCATCCAAGACCGCGTTTAAAGTGCTTCAATCATGTTTCTTCTAGCTGACTCTTTTTAAAGATGCTTGGAATTTTCTTCTTTCCTGTGAAAAATGCCAGCAGACAATAAACATATCCAGACGTGATGAAATGCCACTGAATAATATTTTAGAGTTAGAGATATTTGATGTGTGGGGAATTGACTACCTAGAACCCTTCCCAACCTTGTATGGTAATAAGTATATCCTCGTGGTGATTGATTATATGTCAAAGTGGGTTGAAGCTGTAGCAGCTCCGACCAATGATTCCCGCATGGTCATCAAGCTATTTAGAAGGGTAATATTTCTGAGGTTTGGGATTCCACGAGTTGTAATAAGTGATGGTGGATCCCACTTTATTGAGCAAAGATTCGCTGCACTGTTGAGTAAATATGGGGTGAAACATAAGTGTTAACTTCTTATCATCCGCACACAAGTGGCCAAGAAGAAGTTTCTAATAGGGAATTATAAAGGATTCTTGAAAAAACTATTTCTTGGTCAAGGAAAGATTGGTCTATGAAGTTGGATGATACACTATGGGCATACCGGATTGCATTTAAGACTCCAATTGGTATGTTACCTTATCAACTTGTATATGGAAAATCATGTCATCTCCCAGTTGAATTGAAACATAAATCTTATTTGGCAATAAAGACTTTAAATTATGATTTGACAACTGCTAAAGAGAAAAAGAAGTTACAAATTGATGAACTTAAAAAGATAAGGATGAATGCATAAGAGAGTGCGAGAATTTACAAAGAGAGAACCAAGAAGTGGCATAACCACTAAATCATAAGAAAAGATTTTCAAGAAGGTGACTTCGTTTTATTTTTTAACTCTCGATTGAGGCGCTTTCCTGGAAAACTTATAACAAGGTGGTCGAGTCCTTTCAAGGTTGTTAAACTTTATCCTTATGGCTCTATTGAGATTTGGAGTGAAAGAGTAGGGAACATCATAATTAATAGTCAACGCCTGAAACATTACTATGTATGTGAGCCTATTGAGGAAGGTGTCAACCGAAAGCTCTCAGATCCTCCACCGCTAGCATGATTATGATGATCTTTGGTCGAGCTAGCGACTTAAACTTAGCGCTTCTTGGGAGGCAACATAAGCACTCTACTCTAGATTTTCTTATTTGATTTTCTTTGTTCTTGTCTATTTTACAGTTTTTCTAGTACTAATCTTTGTTTTTCTGCTTTGTAGGAGTGTTTAAGGAACTTTTTACATCGAAACAGTGATTTTGGAAGCTTACACAAAAATTACGACTAGGCTGTATTTATTTTTACAATCATATTTTCACGTCACTGTTCAGTCATAAAGAAACAAAAACTTTCACAAACTGGGTGTGATTTCTATCATGCCCGTGATTTGGAAGTACTGTGTATCTCGTAAGGATTGGAATGTTTCATGGTAGGGGTGTGATAATTTTCACACTCGTAATTTTGAGACTTAAAAAAATATATATAATAATATATATATATATATATATATATATATATATATATATATATATATATATATATATTTGTAGAAATTTTGGGCCCGCTGTGATTTATATCACACACGTAATTTGGATTATTTTTGGTACAGAGACTTTCACGAGTGGGGTGTGAAAATTTTTATGCCCATATTCTTATTAACTTTCGATACAGAATGTTTCACGAGCGGGCCATGATTATTTTCACGCCCATATTTTCATGACTTTCTATACTAATTGTTTCATAGGTGTGCCGTGATTATTTTCACAACCATATTTCTATTCATCTATATATATTTTCTGACCATATTTTTAGGTTTTTCACCCGTGATCTTCTCACTTTTGCATCCTTCTTTGATTTTTGCCTCCTTTGCCCTTCTAGATTGTCCGACGACCCTCTCCGATCAAGTTTCCAGGGTTTTCGAGCATGATCGCGGTGTTTTGAAGCTTCATTTCGGCTCAAATAGTGGTTTTCCGCCGACCTTTGTTTTGTTGGGAAACCCCGGGGACATTTTACAATTTTCAAAGTTATGGACATACGTTTTTCGCAGTGGAAGAATGTCCCCGAAATAGGCCAGTCCCAAAAACCCAGTGAAGATCGCAAGCAAGGGAGTCGACACGATGAGTTAGGAAATACCTTAAGAGCAATGTAGAGCGATGTCGATGAAGGCGCCCAAGTGTTCGCCCTCTACAATCTCGCACACACGGATCTCTTGAGTTCTCTTCTTCCACGCCCGGTGCTAGCCTCGGGAAGAAGATCCAAGCCTTAGGGAGATACTCTACTTCACTTGCGCCACCAAGAGAGATGATGCGCCAAGAGAAGAAGGAAGACTATCCAAAAACGCCAAGCACTAATGTTCCTTGCGCCAAGAGGAAAGGAGGAAGTGGCTTGCGGTTATGGAAGAAGGAAGATGCGCCCTTGCTCCAAGCACTCGCCCCTCTTCTTGTGTTCACGCCTTCAAGGATTAATTACACACAAGAGGGGGCGACTAGGGTCATATTTATAGGGCAAGAGGCGGTTAGGGTAATGGCTAGGATCATGACAAGTGTAGGGCTAGGATGAGGAGGTTTGAGATAAGGAAAGTCTCCAAGACATTTCCATAATTCTCATTCAACCTTACCTTTTGTTCCCACGCCTTTCCTTGTGCGCCAAGGCCTTTTCTTGCGCCTCAAGCAATGCCATAGAGGCATGCATTCCATCCTAGGAAGAGAGGGGGAGGCGCCCTTTACTTCCATAATGAAGCAAAGGCGCCAACATGACCCCATTATGCCCCTAGGCGCCTAATGGTTCATGTTTCTCCCCATTATACCCTTTTAGCCTCTCATCTCTTCATGAGAACTTGTTATTGGGCCTCATTGGATAATGAGCTAGCCCAAACATCATTGCATAGGTTGATTAAGCACTTGGATCCAATCCAATGCAACCCTAATCCAAATGTGACCAACCATGGTCAAATACGGGTCAACCTACCAAAAATGAAGTTTGGCTCCAATAACATTCTTCCATCTCATCAGGCCCATTGGCGCTGATGAAATCTCCCAATTAGGTCCGAGTTATCCAATAACTCGATCATAAGGCTTCCCGATCAATACGAGAACTCAAGTATCAAGGTGTGCGACCCTGTAGGTTCCTCTGACGCTGGCAGTGCTGACCAAAGGTCATCACAAGCAGTGAGTGGCACCTAGCAGTGCATCGCTGCTACCCAGGTCGTTGGAATGGATATCGACATCGACATCCCCATCATCGCAACTAGGTACAGATGCATTACAGTCTCTTTGCCGTACTGATATCCGATTGGACAAGTGTGTCACCACTTGTTTTCATCCAATCACATGGCTATGACTAAAACAGGTTCTCACCTGGGTATGGCCATACACTCTCAGTCATAGAACCATAAAGGAGCTCCATGGATATCATACTTCCTTAGGGAAGGGGCAAATCCTATGTCTGTCCATTGATCTTCTCATATGGGTCGTGACATGCTCAATAACAACCGTTATGACCTCCCAGCTACGGCAAGGTGTTAGGTTGTATCAAAGCAAGTCCCTAACCATATAGAATGATTAATGACCTCAAGTCAAGGGATCAATGCATCTCCTGTCACTTATGAGGATAACTCATGACACCAAGTCATAGCCTCATAGCGGGTCTATCCAGTATATCCCCAATGATATACCCATGTGTCTGCGTTAGCACCACGTGCCTAACCAGCCCACATACCAGTCTCACAAGTACCATAGCTGTCCCATATCCACTAAGGTACATCGACTGGGGATTATAATTCGAGCACAGATCCAATCTGTCTCTAGGGACATTATCATGTAAGTACACAATCGCAGGTGTAGTCAAACAATGATAACGACAATGCCAGAATGATATATAAATATCAGTGTCAAGTAGTACATAAGTTGACCAAAACTAGGTCCTAGGGCATATACACCAACATGTTTCTCACCACCGGAGCTTCTACCAGCCTTCCAGAGTTTCATTGAGGTAGAAGATCTTTCCCCTGAAATTTTCGGCCATCAATTTCAGCAAGAAACACAAGATTTGAGTGCTACATTCATGTTTTGAAAGCTGAACGCCCTGTTTATTTGTATTCTGTTTCAGTAGCATTTGTTCTAAGTTTTTACTACACTCCATTCCATCTATTTGATCTAAAATGGCACCAAGGAGTAAACAAGTTGTGAGTAAAGGAAAGGGGAAGAAACTAGCTTCTTCTTCTGCACCACCACCCACGAATCCTTATGGAATTATTTTTAGGGATGATGTGCAAGAAGCAAGGTTCAACCATCTTCTCACAAGGCGTACAACGAATACTACATACGCAGACAAGTGTACTTTGGAAATCCTTGGGCTTCATGAAGATGTAAATTGCATGTTTCAGCAAATTTTGGAATTGAGATATTTCCAAACTCAGCCATAGACCTTCATTCCTCTTTTTTTTTGGAGTTTCTTAGAAGCTTGGAGGTTGAGCTACAATCTTATCATTATGGAGAGGCGACAGGTCGCCTTACCTTCCGGCTTGCGAACATTGAGCGGAGCCTCACGCTGCAAGATGTTAGAGCTGCATTGCATTTGCCCGGTGGAGGAGTGACACACCCACCACAAGAATACATTGAAAATGCTTTCTGGTATCAGATCACAATAGATTCAAACTTCTCATCAAAAACAGCATGAGCCTCCAGTCTCTCCAACCCCTGCCTGCGCTACATCCATAGAGTTCTCTCGCACACCGTCTTTGGATGAGGCAAGAGTGATGGTATGATTTACCAGTCGGAGCTCTATTTTTTATGGTGCATGTTGCATGGTTATCAATTGGACGTAGCATACTTTTTAGTTAAACAATTTGATAAGGTAGCATGCGCCAAGAACGGTGCTATTGTTTTAGGATGTTTCATTACTCCTATAGCACTTTCCTTGGGTGTGGAACCATTTGGGGTTGAGACTGCGCGGGGTAGCCCCAGGATTGATATAGAGTCATGCGTCGCCATGCGGATGATTGTCCGCGAGGATGACGTATTCTGTTTATTCCTTGGGCCAAATCCCCCAACTTTGCCATTGCCAAACAAGGAACGGATTACGGTCCGTAATCAATTGATTTGGAAGATTCCTCCTAATATAGTTATTGATGATGCTCCTACTCCTCTTGAATCTGTGCCACCACCACCATGTTTCGGAGGAGCCAGTCCATATGGGATGGATTCACCTCCATTCATAGCAAGTTCTTCTTCACAGGGTACAATCCCCCCTTAGAGAGGTTGGTCCAGTGCCCAGGACGCAGGTTTCCAGGCCTTGTCAGCGGAGAAGGATCCAAACCAGTTCATGAGAGAGGCTGCCCCTGACGAGGAGGATTGTGAGGAGACCGACACTGATGCTGACGAGTAGCACTCTATGAGTATCTCTTCTCCTACTGTCTGATTCTTTGCTTATTGCATCAACGACGATATATTCTTTTTGTTGGGAAGATGTATTCATGTTTCTTATTTCCTATTGCTTTATGCTACTCATTTCAGTGGATTGTATAACTTTTTGATATTATTCTACGACTTGTGATGTGATGATGATATTGTGATGTGATGATGATATGATGTTATTTGGTGTCATGTGTAGATGCATTGATATTGATGTCATTTGGCATTGTATTAAGATATTTTATGATTTCGGCTATTATGTGGATGAATTTTTGTTTCATATGATGCATGGGTTTGCTACATTGTTGAATGATATGTGTGTTGGATTAAAATTTTTGAGAAAAATGAATTGTGAATGTTCATGCAGCAATGTTTGTGAATGGAATTATACTTTTTGTGTTGAGTTTATTTCTTCAATATATATACACATCTTGATTTTCCATCAATTGTTCATAATTTTTTGGTAAATTGGTTGTTTGAGGAATATATTTTGATGGTGAAACATTTTTTTTTTCAAATAAGATGAGTATATGAGTATAATTTGTTGAATTGATGTTGATTGAAAAGCTTTGTATTTGTTTGGTCTATTGTGTTATTTGTTGGGAAGAAAGAATCCAAAATCCAGAAATATATATATAAAAAAAAGAATGACTCCTCTACTTGGCACTATGAAAAATTGGCAATGTTACCGAAGACATGAGTTGAAGTCCAAAAAAAAGTATGTATCTATGTGGGTACATGTTATAAAAAAGTCATTTGGCATTAACTCCGCTATCTTCGGCCATGAGTCGCAACTCTTCTAGCCAATAAGATATGAGTTCTAATACAATGGCTATGTGGTCAATGTACTCTAAATTCGTCACCAGAAAAAAAATGTGATAATCGATTTAGAAAATGTCAAAAGCAAAAGTAAAAAAAACGAGAATGAGAGAATAAACAAAAAGATTTTGGAGGCCCTATTCCTATAAACAAAAGCATACTAGTATTGAACTAAATACAAGGCAAATTCATGAGATTGAGATTCAATTTATTATACAAGTTGCAAATTTTATTTGATTAGGAATGTGAATTTTGAGGATTAAATTCTAAGAACAATATATTTTTCTAGAATTTTATGTAGCATGAGTTGAAAATCTTTTATGAGTGATTCTATTCTAGAAATTTATTTTTCATAAGTTATCTTTTCATGCTTAGCATTGTTCTTTGGTCTATTTATTTGCTTGACGACAAACAAAAGTTTAAGTTTAGGGAGATTTGATGTCTTGTATTTATATAGTATTTTTACAATACTTTTTATACATAATCTCTCCTATTTTTATCAGGTTTTCACTTATTTTGACTTAAATTCTCTTGTTTGTTTAGAATCTTCACCCCTTTTTATTTTTGTTAGATTTCAGGGGAAATCATTATATTTTGATAGATTTTGAAGAATCCAAGTACATAGATGAATTCTACAAGTCATGACGAAGTTGCCCATCAAATTTCATGTAAATCAGAGCTTGTTTGGAAATTATGGCCTGCCCATGATTATTATCGTGGCCGTAATTTTTGGGAAGGCACAGAAAGAATTACGGCCTGCTTGTGATATTTTTCACGGCCATAATTTCTTCGGTATAAAATTGCATAATTCAGAGAAAGAATTACGGCCTGCCCGTGATTATTTTCACGGCCGTAATTCTTCCAGACTTCTTTTCCAGAATATGCAGAAAGAATTACGGCCTACCTGTGATTATTATCACGACTGTAATTATGTCTGCTAGTTTTGAGTTTTGACTTGGTTTCTGGTATCAGATCACAATAGATTTAATGCCAAATTTTGGGGAAAACCTAAGGAGACGATGGAGAACTATATAAGGAAGCTTTGGAATGATTATTAGTACCTTTTTTTGGTGAATTTTTAACTAGAATTTGATGAAGAGGCGAGTTCTAGGGTGCCTAACGACGAAAGGCGTTTCTTCACAAGAAAAGCTTTGATTTTTCGATTAACCAATGTCGATCTTCATCAAGAAGCCTTGAATTCCTTCCTCTTTGTTAATTTCATATTTTATTTGTCAATTGTAATCGATTTCATGGATTTTATAATGTGAACATGATGAACATGTCAGCGTAAACTTATTATTCAGGATTACGGTTGTAACCCACTATGTTTTCATGACTTAATTGTTGATTTCCTTCTTATGAAGTAATTTACTTGTGTTATATTCAATTATTGTTGCATTTATTTACATGTTGATTACTGGCTATAATTTGCATGATTAGAGATATCGCAAGAAGTACTGAGAGATGAATTGCGATGTCAGATCTACAATTTTTGGACAAGTGGATTCGAACACGAGAGTAGTTCGAATCGGCTTAAGGGATTTTATAGATTTATCAAGAACTCATTGGGTCTATCTCGAGTTAATAACCATGAGAATAGGGGATTAATTCGGATAGACACCGAATTGTACTGTTGAGAGGGGGCAATCTGTACATGCGAATAAATCCCCTTCTATACAGTAAATCCTTCATAAGATATTTTTCATTATAAAAGTCATGAAACATAGTGTGGTGAAGCCGGAATCCTGAATTTCTATCAAATCAATCACAACCTTTTCGTGTTTTATAGCCTTGCAAACCAAATTAAAAACCTTTTCTGAATCGTCTTGCTAATAATCCTAAGTAGAGTTAATACTTGGTCATTGGTCTCTATGGGATCGATATTTTTATTACTTAGACATTTCAGTGCGCTTGCGAAATCACATCAGTAGGGAAGGAAGTCATGATCAAGACACAATTATGGTCATAATTCCAATCATGGTTGTGATTGTAATCATGGCCATGAGAGGGAAAGTTGCTATTGGCAATAATCTTTTACCAGGGAGCTATCAAAATATTGTTTTTCTTATTTTTCCAACTAATAGTAAACTTTTATATATATTTAAGATGTTTATAATCATGATCTCTATAGCTTAAACATATTTTTGGGTTATGGGACATAGCCTCTTGATTTTCCTTTTAGTAATGCATGCTTAACATAATTTAATTTTTTTATGTAGGGTTTGTTTTGTTGGTTATAGAAGGTAATGTGCTTATAGTTACTTGAGTTTAAATTGTTACATGTGTTGAAGATATTTTTTGTAGAAAAAAGAAAGAAAAAGAAAATAATTAATTCTAAGTTACAAGTGTAATTTGATGGAGCTTCAAATTGCAATTTTCCAACTAGGATTGCTGTAACAATTTAATTTTGACCAAGTAATTTTGACTTGCAGCAATTCAATTTCAAATTTGAAACTTTTGTACTGCATCATAATAATGAAGCAAAAAAAAAATTCAACATTTTTTACCCATCCTGTACCTATCTATCACTCTGAATACTAACATTTGTTAACTTCATTAAGCACACCCTAGATTTTATATTCCCCAATAAAACTAAGCCACTTTCTAGGTCATTAGCTACAAGGTTAATTATAGGGTTCCAAAACTAAGAGTCATCTTTCAGTCATTGTCTTTGTTTCTAAAGCAATTTAATTACAAGACCTAAGTTATTATATGTGAAATTATCCCCACTAACTAAATTCTATAACCCTAGCTACTTTCATAGTCTAGATATTATAGGTTTAAATTAGTGATTTTCAGTATTAAGAGTCATCTTTTAGTCCTTATCTTAACCCCCAAAATATGAAATAATTTAAGAACTAATAATAAAAAATATCATGATTCATTAACAAATAACTTTAAAATAAGTAAATAAAATCAAAATGTTGGATAATCATTACTAAGACAAAATTAAGGAGTTACTCCCATGGCCAGAAGTTAAGTTTAAGCTATAGACATGTTCATAAAATTCTTTTTAAACTTAGAAGCAAATAAATATAATTAGTCTAGAAAGAGTAAATAAACAAAATCTTGCAACCCCTATAAAAAATTACAAAATTCTAGATTTTCTCTCTCCTAGCCATGATTATAATCATGGTTGTGATTGTGTTGGTGAAGTCTGCTTCTTCCTTACACGCAGCTACTTCTTATTTGGCTCGGTTCTTCCTTAATTCTCGACTAATTTCATCAATATTTGAATTTGAAACTCTTCCTAGTTCTTGCCTCCTCCTTTGGGGATTCATGACTTCCAATTTCATGTAACATCCCTCCTACACTCTTCGAAAGTCAAAACTAGGGTTTCTTGCCATTGTTTTCTTGGCTTCGATTCGGTGTGAGGGAATTAGTAGAGAAGCTAAAATTCTACCAAATTGTTGCCCCATGTATGCATCCCTAAAGCATTAAGCTTGGAGAAATTTTTATAGAGTATTGGCGGAGAAATCAGATGAGAAATAGGTTTGGATCATCCGCCAGAATCGATCTGTGTTCTAAACAGAATCATGGTCGTGATTATGAGCCTGGATCATAACAACATAAAATTTCTAGATTAGCATCTTCTCTCTTCTGGAATCTCTACCGATATTCTTCAATCAGCTTTTGACTCTAGATTTTTGGTGTAGGTCCCTTTGAATGTGATTGAATAAAATCTTGTTCTTTTGCTTTGATTTTAGGGACTTTTCACTCGAAAAGTTAAAAACATAAAGAGAAGAAAATTTTCTACAAAACCTGAGAAATTCATGTAATAAACTGTGCAATAAGTGGAAAAGATTATACAAATTTAGTGTAAATATGCTCGTAAAATGCTATAAAAATTTGTGCCATTATGCACACACTTGAATCTAAGGAAAAGTATCATGGAGGCTATGGCAAATCTAAATTCAATATGAGAGATTACAATTGATAGCAAGTTATATTATTTTGCTGCAAAATTATTTGAGCAAAAGAACAAAAGAATTATCTAGATGAATTTGAAATGTATAGAACCGAAAATTATATGGTTAAAATATCAACTTTCCAAACATGTCAAGCCTTGAGTGGGACTATGTTTTATGTGAGTTGTATGAGACAATGTTTTATTTGAGTTGTATGGGTTAGACACTATATTTTCTATTAGTTGTATGGTATTTGACTTCTTATCTTGTTGTATGCTTTCTAACCTTCTTATCTTCAGCTATGGTTATTGAACTTTGATATATGGTTAAGTGAAAATTTAATATATTTGTTATATAGTTTATATATTTGTTTTATCTTGTTTATGGTTGTTGAACTTTTGATATATTTATATATTTGTTTTAGGTATGGATGATAAACCAAAATATGGTTTTGATGATCTTGAAAAAGAAAATGAAGATGAAGATGAAAATGAAGATGAAGTTGAAGATGGAGATAAAAATAACAATCACAAACATTACTAGAACCTTGTTACCTACATGGTAACTATAGCTGCAGGACACTATTATTATACATATATGGATAAAACACCTTGTATGAATTTTGATAACACAGGTGCTAGCTAGATGGGAGACATATTACAAGGTCATCCAAAACTTTGCAATAGAACAATGAGAACGGAGGCACACAATTTTATAAATTTTGTGTAATATTTTGGAGATCTCATACGGAGTACGGACATCTACCTGTACATCTGTACTAGAGAAAGTGGGAACTTTTATCTACACACTAGAACAAGGTATATCGAATCGAATGATGTAAGAACGTTTTCAACATTTAGTAGAATTTTTCATAAAGTGCTGGAATTTGTATGCATGCTATCAAGAGAATTGAACAACCTTATTGATTGTCAGTTTAGAGAAATTCCAACATAAATTTTAAATAATCAACATTATATGTCACATTTCAAGGTAAATTTAAATTAACATTTACGCAAGTAAATCTAATTATTATTTCATTCTAACTAATTATTTTTTAAAGGATTGTATTGGTGCAATTAATGGTATTCATATAGATGTTGTTGTACCTATTCATAAACAAATAATATACATATGTCAAAAAGGATGACCAATGCAAAATATTATGGTTGTGTGTAGTTTTAATATGCAATTTACATATGCCTTAGCTAGTTTTGAGGGCATCGCCTATAATAATTGGGTTCTAATGAATACAATTAGGACTCCAAAATTGAACTTTCCAAAACCACCCCTATTATGTATTCATATTATATTATATAATGTTGCTTATATATTTAGTTATTAGTATCATAATATTTGTCATTTGTATACGTAAATATTATTTGGTTGATGTTGGTTATTTATAAATGCATGGATATCTTGGAACATACAAGGGACTGAGATATAATCTACCTAATTTTTAACGAGGATAACCATCGCAAGGATTAAAATAAACTTTCAACAAGGCTCATTCCTTATTAAGCAGTTGTATTCAAAGATGTTTTAGAATTTAGAAAAAAAAGATGGGACATCTTGTATCACATGTCATTATATCCATTTAAAATACAAGTCAAAATAGTTATTGCAACGATGACATTACATAACTATATGAGACGAACTACTATATTAGATGAGATATTTCGTGAAGCTGATATTAATCTAGTTTCAATGCTAGAAGACATTGATTCAAATTATGCAGCAGTTGAATAAATGGAGGAGAGTACAAAAAGTTCACACTAAAATGATAGACTCCATAATGAGGTTGCTCTAAGTCTACTGGGATCACTAAATTAATTTGCATAATTATGTATTAGTTATGTATAGTATAGTATATTTTATAAAGTATGTATGTTATTTATGTTTTTATTAGTTACTTTTATGTTAAAATATAGTAATATAACTTAATTATAATAATAAAATTTTAAAATAAAATTATTAGTGTTAAATTTTAGTAATATAATTTAATTATAATAATAAAATTTTAAAATAAAATTAACTAATAATCATAGAGCACAAATAACATAGTAAATTTGCCCAAATAATTTTCTTATATTAGTTGCTAACAATACAATTATAAAAACAAATCCAACCAAATACCTTTAACTGCTATAGTTACATTATAACGAATCTACCGAAAGTGTACCATAACCAAACTAGAAAATACTCAATGGTAAATAAATGTATGAGCAGAGTTTTCACGGGCAGTTAGAATGACATGGAATCAGCTCCAATGCGTGACAGCAGCGGTAGCTATCTTCAACCTAAAACAGGCTACCCGACAAACAAATAAACAACCCCTCTAATCTCAACCTGCCATAAGCCTTAGTCACGGGTGCAATATTACCTCATTTCTATTGCTGTATCTTTGACAAAGTTTTTTTTTACATTAAATCAGTGCCACATTCACATCAATTGTAGACCTGCAGGCAGTGGCGGAGCCACATGTAAGCTAGTGTGGGCAAATGCCCCCACTCATATTTAATTTTTTCATTGATTATATATAGTTATAACTAAGTGTAAAGAAAAATTAAACATATATTGCTCTCACTCAACATATATACTTTATCTATTTGCCCCCTTAAATTTTTTTACCTCCACATACCTTTGGGTCCTAAATCCACCACTGCCTGCAGGCAATCAATATTACCGATAAATGATATGATTGAAAAGAAGAAAAAAAAAAAATACAATCAAGGCACCAAAACGACAAAAATAATAATAAATTGAAGATCATTATGGGCTGTATGCATGAACCAATCGTCAATTCGCAAGTAGAAAGGACAAGAGGATAAGTCGTCACGTGTTTGACATGTGAGGGAGAAACGAAAGACGCTAGCTGCAACCGATGAATTATTAAATTCTGAGTATTTTTTTCTATCAATCCTCACGAGCATCCCGAAAATTGCCAGCTAGCATGCTTGTTTCGCACCCACCGTTTATTTTATTGTCATTTCCTCTCATATATACTACGCCATCCAGCAAGCGCTCCATCCTCCCTTGTCAAGCTATGGCATCAGTTGCCCTCTTCCTCGCCCTCAGCCTCCTCGGCTTCGCGCTCACTGGCACTACTGCCTGCTCCACTTGTCCAACTCCAAGTCCTCACAAGCCTCCCCCACGCCCCAAGCCCACCCCATGCCCGCCGCCCCCCAACGTCCCTACTCCCAGTTCCCACGCCCAGTGCCCCATCGACACCCTCAAACTGGCCGCCTGCGCCAACGTGCTCGGCGGCCTCATCTCCATCGGCATCGGCGAGTTCCCCAAGCAGCCCAGTGATTGCTGCACCCTCATCCAAGGCCTCCTCGACCTGGAGGCCGCCGTCTGCCTTTGCACCGCGCTCAAGGCCAATGTGCTGGGTATTAACCTCAATGTGCCCGTCAACCTCAGCCTGCTCCTCAACTACTGCGGGAAGAAGGCCCCCAAGGAGTTCCAATGCCCTTAACCCACCATTATCATCGTCATCGTCATCCTCGTCATCTATATATTTGCTTGATTCTGTGTTCCTAGCTGTTTGCATGTAGCAGCAACAATATAATTACTCTTTGCAAGAGCGATACATGTACATGTAGCAGCACTTGCTAATTCGTTTCCTACTTGGAATACTACTGCTAGATCATAAAGACGTTTGAGAACCCATTATTTTTCCTTGTTTGAAGATTTATTAATCATATTTAAATCTCATGCACATATGTCTGATCTGAAACTTTAGCAACTTTTTTATCCTATGGAGTTGCTATTTTTTTTCTTTTTCAAATGGATTCTTGCGGCTAGTTCTTCAAAAATCAAGATAGATGCATATAAACGCTTAATATAATTGAATGAAACTAACGAATAATATCTTAATCCTTATCATAAATAAGATGTAGATAACACAATGTAAGTATTTTGAAATTATTTAAAGAATAGTATATTAAATAATTGTTTTACTTGCAATATACAATAATCATAAAAATAACATTTGATAAATTTTTTAATTATATTTAATCTATAAATATAATAATAGTAATAATCATGACATAATTATTGTGTTTGATTTTCTTAATCTACTATAATTGTTTGAGTTTTTTTATCCAAAATTTATTCTTTAAATTATTGTTATTATTAATAATTAATTTTTTTGTTTATATCCGTAGATTATTTTAGATATTGATGAAAATACCATATTTTGTATTACCCTACCTATTAAGTTATCTTTTGGAAATTTTATGCATTTAGGAAAAACATTGTTTATTCTTGTATGCTTAATAGCTTTCAACACCATAGACATGTTTGTTTGGGTACCGATAAATGGCAATTAAGTTATTACTTTTTCTATATTTGGAAACATATTATTCCGATGGTATGTTCATTGTGGAAAATTTATTATATTTTTTTCATATAATGATATGTAGTTTGTAATTTAAAATAGTTGCAAATCATTAATTTTTGTTGCATTTAATAAATAAAAATTATAAAAAATCCCCAATTATAATCCTATATAGCTAAAAATAGGATTGTGCTCTTTATAAAAACTAAAACCTTTGTAGTTTTTCATCAGGATTCAATTGGTTATTATACCTATTAAGGAATTGTGGGAGAATATTTAAAAATTTTGTCAAAAACATAGCGGAAATATCCCAAAACTAATCCCCTCAATAGCGAACTCGTGTCAGAATTTAAGATCCAACAGTCTGATAGAGAAGTTACTTTTGTTGCGTATTTAAAGAACGATCGGTCAAAGCAAATCCCACAACATTAATGTTGATTTTATCTTCTCCAAATTTTGAAATTGAGCCACAAGGAAATTGTCCCCTTTGCCCTTAGCCACTTACTCTATTTATATTCTAGTCATCATGTCCCGCCTCCCTCTCCTCTTTTCTCTAGGGTCGGGCTCTTCTGTTAAATTTGCGGAAGCGTGGATCTTGCCATGGTGGAGTTTGGAATGACATAGTGGAAAGGTAATGAGAAGCAGCATGAGAGGAGAATGGTGAAGCAGTATAGGAGACAGATAATAAGCAGCAGCATGGGAGGAGGAAGAAATAGAAGTTTGTATTACTTCCAAACTCACGTTACATGGAAGGACTCTTGGTCCTTATATAGAAGAGTGCACCGACATAAGAAGTCGGTGAACAAGTCCTAGAAGGATCTATGCAATGTCAACCGACATTGCTTACAAGTTTCTTAACTTATCTATACATTTTGAGAAGTTTCCATTTCCAGACTCTTCTAGAAAACTCATTACGCTCTAACACTCCTCCTTAATGAGTTTTCTTACAAACCCTTAAATATTTTCTTTTTTAACTTCTAAAGTTTCTTCTTTAAACTTTTCATTGGAGCTTGTACTAGAAATTCATGTTGGAGTAACTGCTGCTTCTTCATAACTTCTCTTGAGCTTCTGATATAACTTGAAGGAGTTTCTGAACAGCTGATGTTTGTGCTGCTGTCTGAGCTGGCTTTATTGTTGAGGAATCTTTGTAGCTGCTGCTGCTGCATTTTTGATGCCTTTTACTGATGCCTTTACTTTATACTGATGCTTTTCCTTGCTTGCTGTTTTTATGATATTCTTAGCTGTTTATAATACTGTTTTATGATGAACTAGCTCTAGGGAGACTAGTCTCTTATAGACTTAGTCTCAATTGCTATTGAGACACCTCATCTGGCCTCAAAGCAACTTTTTCTTATTGCAGACTGCTGCTGCAATGTTTATAGAAGAGAGAACTATTTCTTTCTCTTCTTTTTTTCCTCCACACCTTTCTATGATGTGGGCATCTAGAACTAATTCATCTACAGCTAAGTAAGCTTGTGAAAATTTTTCTCTTCCTTATACTTCTCCTCCTTCTTCTAATAGTATTTTTTCTTCTGTAATTTCTTTTCTTTGCAACTTATTTAAGCCAGCCTTATTTCTCCTCCCCCTTTTTAATATCTTCTCCTCATTTCTGAATCTTTCTTTTACTTATAAGTTTCCTTATCCGCACATCATGGGTGACCTTCATTACTCTTCTTCTCCTTATTTCTAAAGCTTCTTTTTCTTAATCTCTCCTCCTTTTTCTTGTGTGCCTTGAGCAATGTTTAACATGGTATCAGAGCCAGAACACTGCCACCGTCCCGTTCGCGCCTCAGAAGCCCAACGAGATAATCAAGGAGTATATTTTGTTTTTAAAATGAAGGAAAAAGGATGATGGAAAGTGAGTTTGACCGGTCAAACATTGCTCAAGGCAGCACAAGAAAAAGGAGGAGAGATTAAGAAAAAGAAGCTTTAGAAATAAGGAGAAGAAGAGTAATGAAGCTCACCCATGATGTGCGCATAAGGAAACTTATAAGTAAAAGAAAGATTAAGAAATAAGGAGAAGATATTAAAAGGGGAGGAGAAATAAGGCTGGCTTAAATAAGCTGCAAAGAAAAGAAATTACAGAAGAAAAAAATACTATTAGAAGGAGGAGAAGTATAAGGAAGAGAAAAATTTTCACAAGCTTACTTAGCTGTAGATGAATTAGTTCTAGATGAGGAGTGTTAGAATAGTAACGAGTTTTCTAGAATGTTCTAGAACATTGTCATCCAGGTTAACATGTGTAAGAAGTTAGAAGAATGTTCTCAACCGATTTCTAATGTCGGTGAAGCAATTGTAAACAGGTGTAGAAGTTTTTAGAAGAGTCTAAACCGACTTTCTAAAGTCGGTTGAAACATCTATAAATAGGACATGAGTCCTCGCATGTAACTTGAGTTTGGAAATTATACAAATTCTATTCCTCCTTTCCCCTGCTGCTTCTCAATCTCCTTCTCTTCCACCTTCAAACCATTCCTTCCAAACTCCAACATGGGCTTACCACTACGCTTCCAAAATCCCAACATCTTCCTCCTCTCTTCTCTTATCTTCAACTTCTTAATCTCTTCCATGCAAACAAGCACCCAAGGAGACTCAATCTTGGCGCAAGTAGGAGACAAATCCCATGGCACATCTTCATGAAAAAAACTTTTACCCGCTTCAGAGTTTCTTAATCTTAAGATTAGCCTTACAATTCGTGAGCATGCAAATCCTAAGGTAGATTTTTTTTAAAGGTTATATCAAGTACCCCGCTGACGCTTAGGATTTTTACTCCATCTTCATGGATCTAATTAGCCAAGTCTCAGCAGGCCAAGAGTGAAAGAGATCGCATTTCTTGTGATTTGTGCAATGTTTCTCTCCCCTCTTTCCTCATTTCTTTAGACTATAGTTTAAACTTGTTAGCAACATAAATTGGAGGCTTAACCTCCCTCTTGAATTTATGATTGGAAGAATTTTAAACACTAGCACTTGTGCGGATTTTGTTGTGTTAGTGTGATTGTAATGCTCATGCACTACATGCTTACTTTTCCACCATTGGACCATGAAGATCAAGACATACGAACCTTCTATTCCCAATTATCACAAGGTGAGTTCTTATTTTCCCTACATTTATAGCTTTCTTAGTGTAATCCTTCTTGTTCTCAATTATCACGAGGATGATGGCATTTATGGTGTGATAAAATATTGAAAGGCAGAGATATTTTTCATAGCATCGTATCTCGTAATTTATCTATACTTACTCTGCCCAAAGGTCATGAATCCAATTTATTTCCAAATTTCAAATATTTTACGCCTATTAAGCAAAATTTTGTTGGTGAAAAAGATCATAAATGACATGTTCATAAGCTTGACCTTGATCATTTCTTGTGTCTCAAACCCACTACTAAGGATAATTATGAGAAAGCCATGCACTTCTTGGTCTTAGAGATGGTTTCTGGTCATATCTCCAAACGGAGTTCTCGGTTTAATATCCGTGGGAGTGTTATGCATCATCTAGGATATAAGATATATTGAATGAGTCAGGGCATTGAGAGAAGCTCTTAGAAAGGCTGGTATAGTTAGTGTTATCATTCTATCATTATTTAATTATAAATATGATGTCAACTTGCTAAAAGGGATTTTAGAGCATTGGAGTCCCATGACTAACATTTGTTATATATTTGATGAGGATATTTTCCCTAGTCTTTGAGGTATGAAACATCTTTGTGGTCTTCCAGTCTTAGGAGTGCACTATGATGAGCACGTTCCTGACAATAAGGCACTTTTCGGTTACATTGTTCATGGAAAGCCCTATTATTCATCCTCTCTTAAAATAATTTGTCAACATTATTATTCATTAGTCAAAAGGTTGGCATAGTATCGACAACATATTAGATATTGCATTTTGTTGAATCTGGTTCTGTATTAGAAATTGGTTTTCCATCACCTTTTAACTCTTTTGGAATCAATTCAGACAATATTTCAGTACAGAACTTTAATCCTCCCTTGCATCTTGAGATTGCTGCAAATAATATTGATTGAAGAACTTTTTTTACTACATTCTTGTCATGTTGGCTGTGCTACTTTGTCATTCCTTATAAATATCCCAACCGCATCAGGCCAGAGGTGTTTGTTATTACAGATAAGTTAGCTGAAGCAATTTGGATTTCTTTGGCTCTAGTGGCCTTGTCAGGTTTATTCAAATCCCTTAGAGAAGCTTGTACCGCTATTCCTCCAGGAGTAAAAGATGTTTTAATTCCGCTTCATTATTTATTTAGTTGGTTCAATTTGCAATTTTGCGAGCTATATGACACTGTTGTTTCTGACATCATTAAATTAAATTTGCCTTATTTGGTTCATATAGCATGGGCTTTTCCAATTCATTTTAGAAATTACAATGCGTGTTTACTTTTTCATAAATCTGAAGTTCTTGATCATCATATGAATATTTTTCAAATAGAAGATGGCTTCTCTCAACTCAGATAGAGTGTTTTGATACTGAGTTTGATATTTTGGCACAAGACAAACTTCCTGCACTAGAGTTTCTCATTAGCATTCGAGTCGGTTGGCTACCTTTTAGGAATGGTAATTTGGTCTCTCCTGAGATGTACAATCCACACAGTTGTGCCTGACAATTTGGTTATGATCAAATCATTCTTGTGACTATTCTTAAATTTAAATATTTTCCTGATGACTTGTCCACACTTACTAAGAATTGGCATGTATTAATTTGTCACAAGACCGATTCTGTCTTCAGTATTCCTACTCGCAATTGTATTATGCAATGTAGTTTTGAGTATTTGATATAACATTCTACACATATAAAGGCGTATTTTAATTACAAGATAAGTGATGTTTATAATCCTGCTAATAAGCCTCATATAAGAAAACTTCTTAAAGAAGCAACGAAGCAACCTCCACTCGGGTTTGAGTTTGACATTTTGTGTCCATCACGTTCAAAGTGACAAAAGATATCTAATTAGGAAGTAGGGCCCATAAATCTTACTGAGGTGATAAAGTTTCAGGATGATGATTTTCATGACTATCTTGTAGAACACATTACAAGGTCCTCCTCTAGTGATAATCTTAATCGTGGAGAGGCATTGGTAGCTTCTGATAATAATTTGGTTTCTTTACAGGAAGAAACCATTAAGCTTGTTGAACAGGGTTTCTATATAATCTATCCTTCATGTTTTTTAGTGACTTTTCTCGATGTTTAGCTTTGTTTTCTTATCAGGAGAAGAGGCTCTTGTTGCTAAAGAGAACAATGCCATGCAGCCAGAGGGTCAGGTTCTTGATGATGAATCTCTTGATATGGATGATATACTGGAAACATCTATTCAAGTAGAGTTAAGCTCATCTTTTGATGATTCATCAGATGACATGATTGAAGCTCTAAAAAGAAGTGAGTATCTATTTATGTTAACATCCTTTCATTCCTTCCATCATTTGATCTTGAATTTATTATAGTCGTCCAAGCTTCTCGAAAGCCTCATGAGAACGTTTCATCAGACAAGGTTGTTGTTCATGTTAATGAAGATCATCCTCCTCCTTTAGTAGTTGATTCTCATGAGCCCGTCCCTACAGAGTCCACACAAGGTAGATTAAAGCTACTCTTTTAAATGATTATTCATTTTCTACTCACATTATTCCATATTTATATTAGGTCCCCAAGCCATTTCTAATAATGTTGAGAATACTTTATCAAGAAATGATGACACTATGCCAGGCAATGGTAATTTTTTTTTTAACAGCATATCAAAATGATTTATGCTTTGTATAAAAACAGGTGATCTTGAGCCATTGTCTCAACCATACCATGTTACCCTTTTTGCTCGAACATCTGGTGGTCCCTGTGATTCATTGGAGTGTGTGGCTCGAGACTTGGTTATTAATTATTTGGAAGCACTTTGTGCAAAAGATGAATTCCCTTTAGTAGAGAGTTTCCTGATTTATTCAAAAGCTATTTCAGATGTCATACATGGCTTTGAAGTGCAATTAGATACTTGGGGTGACTTGCACCAAGAGATTTTGTCAAACTCGCAACAAATGGAGACTATACATAATCAAAGTATCACATAATACGACTTGTAGATGGATCATGATGAGAAATCATTATGTGACTTGAATATAGTGAATGATACTTTAGAGAATGACAAGTGTGCACTCATGTCATCTTGTCAACATTTAGAGGCTAGAGTAGTTCATATGGACAAGGAAATCATGAAGCATAGAGAGAAGATCAAGATCCTCATAAAAGAAAAGAATCTCATTTGTTCAAAATTAGAGAAAGAACAACATGACCTATTGATTGTTAGGACCAAGAAGAAAGATAATTATGACTCATTCAAAGATCTTAAACTAAGGAAGCTTCTTTGAAGGAATCAAAAGCTAACCATCTTGCTGCCATTGCAATGGTTGAGGGACAAAGGTCTATGCTTCAGCAAACTATCAAAGAGTTCTTGTAGCATTATAAGTATTGAGTGAGACTTTGATCTAGAACAATTTCATGATGTAGCTTTTCTGTTGCAGTAGATAATATGCTCTATTT
The DNA here is from genome assembly GCA_027563935.2 of Costus lasius. NCBI lineage: Eukaryota > Viridiplantae > Streptophyta > Magnoliopsida > Zingiberales > Costaceae > Costus > Costus lasius. The sequence goes on from CM050449.1 coordinate 68,097,919, forward strand.
ATCATTCTGCTTTATACATTAAGTGTGATATCTTTTTAAGAAACAACCATTAATTGGTGGCATTGGATGTATGCCGTCTTGGTTTGTTATTTGATAAGCTCCTCCTTCATAAACTTTCTCAACTACAGTAGGTCTCTCCCAATTCGGATTAAACTTGCCTTTTACTATTTTATTAGAAATTATAGACCATCGAAACATAAGTACGAGATCTCCTTTCTTGAACACTCATTTTCTAGTTAATTTGTCATAAGATTTAGTCATTTGTTCTTGATATAATTCTAAATTATGCTATACAATTAATCTTTGCTCATCCAGAGTGTCCAATTCATCATGACATAGTTGTATGTTACCTTCAATTGTCATGTTGTGTTGCACAATGCTCTTAATGAAGGTTTTTCTATCTCAAGGGGAAGTACTGTCTCGATGCCAAAGACTAAAGAATAAGGTATGGATTGAGTAGGCATTAGATACAGTCCGGTATGCCCATAATACCTCGACTAGTTTTCGATGCCAATTTCTTTTATTTTTTGACACATGATTTTTGAGTAATTTGAATAGAGTTTTGTTGAATGCTTCTGCTAGATGATGATCGTCTTTAATCCTTTCTAGTTTCATATTGTCAACATGTATTGGAGTTTTTGTGATATAGACTGAAAAGTGACTTACAAAACTTAGAACCCTAAAATTGAGATTTAGGAACTCATCGTAAGAAATTAGGTTTGTTCTTATTTCTAATTCTTGTAAGTTTATTGACTTGTTAATAATCTGATCTAGGAAGAATTAATGAATTAAACATGAAGATATCGTAAGAAATTAGGTATTGGATCATTGGAAACCCTTAAGTAGAACCTGTGAAACTAAAGTATGAAAGTATTTAGTTTTCAGTTGAGATGATTGACATAGAGATTGGATGCATGAAAGTGATTTTAAATCTCCTTGTCAATGACTTACTTATCTTTAGCATTAAATAAATCCTATGCAAAAGTGAGGATTGATTCTTTGTAAATTGTCTGCGCGAAAGCGAGATGATTTCTTTATAAAGTAAATTATATCTTTATCACAATAAGATCGAATTAATGAGCACTTATTTCCAACTAGTCATTGAAATTAAGGTGGATGAAACCCTAGTCCCAGTTTTTCTCTCTGACTTCTCATATACTTTTCGATCATTTACTTGCGTCATAATCGATTGCTTAGCTAGTGAAAAATTAATTATTCGGTACTTAACAAACGAGGTCTCTGTGGTTCGATATCTTTTTATTACCTCGAGTATCCGTGCACTTGCGAACACAACAAGTTTTTTGATAAATAAAGCATAAAAAAAAGCAAAGGAGCATGAATATGACATAAAAAGACATATCAAATGACACAAAATATACTATGAATTTTTATGTCATCAAATACATAAGGCTCAAACTTTGCTTGTCCTCAAGCAAAATTAGAAACTGATCAAAGGAATAAACTTTCTTATGAAGAATAAATTTCTAAAATATAATCACCAATGAGAAATCTCACCAAAAGCCACATAGAATTTCAAATAAACATATCATCTTTTGAATTCAATCCTCAAGATCTACAACTTAATCAAATAAAATTTTGTAACTCGTATAATAAATAGAATTTCAATTTCAAGATTTCACCCAGTTTTAGTTCAAATCTACTATACTTTTGTTTACATGAGTAGGATTCCAAGAGCTTTTTCTACTCAAAATTTTTAAGTTCCTCTCTTTTTTTTGTACCATTCACATTCTCCAATTCGATTACCACTTTTTTTCTAGTGACGAATTTAGAGTACACTAGTCACATAACCAATGTAATAGAACTCATATCTCTTTGGTAGGAAGAATCTTACTTGAGATAGCGGAGTTAATGTGAAACAATTTCTCTCCATGGCATGTACCCAAATAGATACATACCCTTTTTTATTTGCTTGGACTTCAACTCTTAACTTTGGTACCACCGCATATTGACACGGTGTCAAGACGAGGAGTCATTCTCTCATTATTATTTTTTTCTCATTATTTTTTTTATTTTGACTTCAACCCATGTCTTTGGTACCACTACCAATTTTGCGCAATGCCAAGTAAGGGAGTCATCACTCTCTATATTGGATTATGGAATCTTTCTTCCCAACAAATAGCAAATAGGTTGAACATCAACTAAGTTAACCTATCGATATCAACTCAAAAATCATACTCATATGCTTGTTTTATTTAAAGAAGTAGCTTCACTCTTGGATCACATTCATCAAACAATACATCTACCCAAATCTCATGCATCAAACAATGAAAAATTCCAATAGGCAGATAGATATATATTAAAGAAATAAATTCATCACAATAGGTATATCCCTAATCACAGGCATAAACATGTTCATCATCAAGAATGTCATATTGTCAACAGAAATTTCTGAAGAACATACCACACCACAAGATTAAAGCATATAACCAAAACAAGAGGAGAATGCATATATCAAGTTTAAAGTCACAAAATCGTTATGAATCATCATCCACCTACACAAGGTGCTCAATATCAACAGAATATTATACAACCATATCGAATCTAATATCAATATCACCAATAGCAAATACAACCAAATCGAATTCAAAATTCAAAATCATGACAAGTAATTTGAAGTTAGAAAGCAGCGGACACAAGAAGTTTGGAAGAGTCATCCTTCCCTACAAAATCATGAATCATGAATCATCAATAAGATACAGAAGATGAAATACAAATAAGTAAGGAAGAAGATACTCATAGAGCTCTACTCATCTACATCAGATCCGATCTCCTCTGTATCCTCAGGGGCTGCATCCATGGGGTCATCATGCTGTCCTCCGTGGCCTCCATCATCATCTCCACCACCTCTCCTACTATCCTCGAAGCCGAATCGGTCGTAGAGGAAATTCCCCATTTCCTCCATGTAGTTGCCAATCTCCTCCACATCCTGGTGAATATGCCCCATGGAGTCAAGCATTCTTTCCATGAGGCGTCCCTATCGGTATACCTCAGCAGAGAGAGCCTGAAATCCTAGGTCAAAGGCACTGGCCCATCCTCTCTCAGCTCTATGTGAAGAACCTCCAGCTCGGTGAGAGGAATCTATAGCATGATGAGGTGAATCCATACCCATATCAAATGGGTCATCTCTCCCACCCCAGGTGGGTGGTGGTGGTACAGTGTCCAAGGGAGGTGTGAAAGCGGCTTCAGCAAAACTAGGTGACAGTTTCTAGTTAGCTTGGTTCTTAACAGTTGTCTTGGTTCTTAATAGTTGTCTTGGTTCTTAATAGTTGTCTTCTCAGTATGAGGCAGGGGCAACATGGGAACCCCTGGTCCAAGGGCCAAACAGTAAACATCACCCTCTCTTACTATCATTCTCATGGCTATGCAAGATTCAATGTCCAGTCTTGCATTCCCCTTTACTACTTCAACTCCATAGGGCTCAACATTTAGATAAAGGGCTATAGGAGTAATCAAACCTCCTATCACAATCGCACCTTTCTTTGCCCTAGCAACTTTGTCCATGTGCTTGATTAAGAAGAAGGCCACATCAATAGGGTATCCATGCATCATGCCCCATAAGAAAAACAGCTCAGACTGACGGACCATGCCGTCACTATCACCACGCCCAAATAGTGTCTGTGCCAAAACTCTGTGGGCATACTTAATACAAGGATTTGAAATCCTTGAGGCTCTAGCTGAAACTGTAGAAAAGTGGGTCTCCGTTGTAATTTGATTCTAGAAAATGTTCTCAATAAACCCAACCGACACTTGATTGTGCCCTCCTGATGCCAAGTGGAAAATGGACCGGATGTCTCTCAAAGTGAGCCTCCTCTCTATGTTAGCCATGCGGAAGGTGATCTCACCTTCAGCATGACTGTTAGTGAATTCATGGAGCTCCATGTCCATGCCACTAAGGAACTCCAGCACCAAAGGTAGATACGTCAATGATGTCATCTGAAAGAATTTCTTCGCTCTCATTTGGTCAAATAACCAGAACACATCTTCATATATTCCCAAAGCTTCTAATGTTCACCGATCTACATATTTGGTGTTTACCACTCTCTTGGCTACCAACTAATTGTATCTTGCCTTTTGAATCTCATCCCTAAATATGATACCATAGGGATTGGGAGGTGGGCTGAAGATTCAACAGGTCCTTTGCCCCTCCTCTTTGAAACCACGGTCTTCTTTGGTGCCATCTGGGTACAAGTGATGTAAGATGACTTGAAGAACTGGAAAGCTTGTCACTTGCATTGAAGCAGAGCTGCATGCTAAGATTTGAATGTAATATAACAAATTCGAGTTCTAGTTGAAATCACTCTTTCAAACTTCCTTAGGAACAAAAATCTTTACTTAGCAAGCATTCTAGAAATAGGAATCAACTAAATCGAAGCTCAAACCAAAGAGATTTGGAGCTGGCGGAAGCTGGCAGAAAAGCAGATGGTCGAACAACAAACTGAGCTCGATTAAAGCTTCAAATCAATCAAAAATCTCAAAGAAATCAATAAGGAAGGGTCGCCAATGATCCAAACAATGAATGCAGGCAAAGATTTCGTGATTCAACACCAAATCGAAAGAAAATTAGAAAGGTGCAGAAATCACACCTGAAATCACTAAATCGAATAGGTCAAGCCAGAGATTACCAAATCGATGGTCGGAGCCAGATGGGAAGGGTCGCCGGTGAGTTCTGAGGGTGAGGGAAGCTTGGAATATGGCAAAGAAATTGTGTAGTGTCGAAAGAATTACGGCCGTAATTTTCATTACGGCACTGCCGTAATTCATTCTGGTTCAAAAATGCAAAAAAAAAAACAAGGCCTGTGAAAACAATTACGGCCCTACCATAAGTCTGCAAAAACTTTCTGGTCAAAAATATGTTGAAATTACGGCCCCATGAAATTATTTACGGCACTGCCATATTTTTCACAAAAGTACTAGAAACTTTCTAGAAAGAAATTGTTAAAAATTACGGCCTGTGAAATTTGTTTCAGCAGTCCCATAAAATTTGAGTTTTTTTTTTGACGAAATAGGACAAAATTACGGCCAGTGGAAAAATTTATGGTGCTACCGTAACACACACAAAATTTGGAAAACTTTTTGGTCAAAAATTGCCTACAATTACGGCCCATAATTTTAATTACGGTAGTGCCATATAAGACGCAAAACTATCGGGAAAGATTTCGATCAAAATTATGGTTAGTGAAAATACTTACGGCACCACCGTAAAAGACTCAAAAGTTTCTGGATGAAAATGGACTGAAATTAAGGATCGTAATTTGCATTACGGTAGTGTTGTATTATGCACAAAACTTCCATTTTTCCTACAAAAAAGAAAAGAAAAATTATTTATAAAAATAAACTAAAATAAAAGAAACTAAGCTAAGTAAGAGTGCTTGGTGATGCCTTGCATTTTAGTAGTAATTTTTATTATTATTCCATGATGAATTTAGGCCTATTTTAATGTTTTTACACTCCTTTAGGGCTTATTTACTTAAAAGCTTCAGAATCTTCACTTTTCATCTTTCTTGTGGAATTTCAGGTAAAATCACCCATTTTTGAAGTCTTTTTGAAAAATTTAAGAGCATGGGGCGATTACTTATGAGAAGACGAAGCTGCCCGTCAAATTTGGGCTCAATCGGAGCTTTTTCTGGACTTCATTGTTAAGTGAACACGGCGGGGTTCACCGGTGATCTTGCCGAAGGACGAAACTCACAGTAGACTTCACCACCAGGTGAACCCCATGGGGTTCACCCGTGATTCTGTCCAAGGAAACCTGCGCAGAACTTCATAGTGCACTTCACTAGTAGGTGAACCCGGCGGGTTCACCGGTGCTTCTTTCGCGATAAAACTGTACAGCAAACTTCAGTGCCTGGTGAACCCGGCGGGGTTCAGCCGTGATGCTTTCTGGACACTCCGACCTCTATTCATATTTTCAATGATTTTGGGCCCGATTCAAGTCCAAATTTGGCATGTAAGGACTCTTTGGAAAGCTGATTCGAAGAAGAGGGCAAGGAACATAAAAGCCCCAATTCTCATGCCCTAATCATCGAACAATCACACTACGAAGTGGCTAGGGCCGAAGAACATGGTGAATAGGCGACTCTAAGGCGATTTTTGGAGATCTGATCATCGGAACACGATGATTCTTGGTTATTTGTTTCGGTTTATCATCTCCTCCCTGTTATAAACTCTTTCCCAGGATTTTCCTATGTTTAAAGAGAGATTCTTTAATGTTTCAATGATGATTGTAGCGTAAACCCTATTTCGGGGCTTGGTTGAAGCCCGCTGACAATTTTTATTTTGAACCCATGTTTTAATTTTGTTATTTGGATTATATTGTGAGCATATTTCACTTGATGTACTTATTTCATGATCTTTATCTTGGCCAAGTATTGATGTGTCTTAGTCATTACGATTCATACCGAGAGGAGGATCGTAACAATAGAACCTCTTTGTGAAACTTGCGAAGCCTCGACACGAGAGTGCTTGGCTTTCGCTTGAGGGTTCATAACCTACCACGAAACTCATTGGGTTTGTCTAGAACGATCCACCGTGAGAGTAGGAGACCGTTCTAGGCAAACACCGGGGTGTACACTCGAGAGAGGGCACCTTGTACCCTAGGGTTAGATTCCTTGTGCAAAATCATAAATCCTTGTAACCGATATTTTTAAACGCAATTAAGATCGTCAGTGTGGTGGAAACTATAGCCCCAATATCTCTCTCATATATTTTCCTTACCGTTGTTGCTTGATTCCTTCGTTTGTAGTTTCACTTAGTTTTCATTTTAAGTTCTTAAAACCCTGTTTTGATCTGCTTAGATATCAAGAATTGGATTTTCCGGTACTCGACCTTGTTCATTGTGGGATTCGACATCTTTTGTATTACTTCGATATTCCCGTGCACTTGCGGAGCGTGTCAAGTTTTTGGCGCCGTTGCCGGGGAACAATGGTTGATATTAGTATATTTCTAAGAATTGGTAGACTAAGCTTTAGTTAGTTTTTCTCACTTTATTCTATTTCACACTACTTTCTGCTTGTCAATTGCTTTGAACTTCATAATTGAGTCTGACATATTTTTATGCAAAGAAGTTCCAGGGTAGGTGCATTCTTTGAAATCGATCTCGAGATAGAACGGACCTTCAGACAAAGAAAAAAGCTTGAGCAAACTCGAAAAAAGGAATGTCAATAACAGATGGAACACATTCAAATCAATATGGTGAACGAACCAGCGCCTCAACTTGTGAATACCAACAATGCCAGAACACTACGAGAATACGCAGCTCCTTTTACACATGGGTTTCAATCAAGAATCGTTAGGCCTAGTGTAGAGGCCAATAATTTTGAAATTAAACCTGCTTTAATTTCCATGATACAACATAATCGATTTGGTGGTTCTCCTCTTGAGGACCCCAATATGCATTTGTCTATATTTTTGGAATATTGTGATATGCTAAAAATTAATGGAGCTACTTCTGATGCTTTCAGGTTGCGCTTGTTTCCCTTCTCTCTAAGGGACAGAGCAAGGGCATAGCTCCACATGATCCCCTCAGCTTCAATACGAACATGGGATGAATTATCTCAAGCTTTCCTCTCGAAGTATTTTCCTCCTTCGAAGACAATCCAAATCAGAAACTAGATAACAAGCTTCATGCAGAAGGATGGGGAGTCTTTGTACGAAGCTTGGGAAAGATTCAAGGAGCTTCAAAGACTGTGTCCGCACCATGGGATTGAGACTTGGGTTCTAGTACACACATTCTATATGGGATTGGAATACAATACTAGGCTCACAGTCAATGCAGCTGCCGGAGGATTAGGATTAATGAGCAAGGTACCTGAAGATACTATAAACCTCCTGGAGGACATGGCACTGACCTACCATCAACAAAATTCAGAGTGAGGTACACCTTCCAGGAAATCAGGTAAATTCGATCTTGATTCATTAACTACTCTCACTGTGAAGGTAGACAACCTGACTAAGAAATTTGATTCATGGTCTATTAATTCTTTAGACACTAATTCAATATCTTGTGAGGCGTGTGGTGTTGTAGGCCATGTAGGTGCCGAGTGCCAGGTGAGAGATGGATAGGCGGTCCAAAGTCAGCATGAACATCTAAATGCAGTTGGAAATATAAACCCCATGAACAACCCTTATTCCAACTATTACAATCCAGGATGGCGCAACCACCCAAACTTCTCCTACCAAACCACGCAGCTGATACAACCAGGGCAAGCACCACCACAAGCCCAACCCTCGCAAGGAAACTCCAGACCACCACAACAAGGAAATTACAGGCAGCCACCTGGGTTCCAATAGAGAAACTACAATCCTCCTCCGAGGCCGACCCAAGACCCTCAACTGAGTAAGCAAATAGAAGGGCTGACCGATATGATGAAACTCATGATGACAAGGATGGACTCCTTGGAGACGCACAACAAGATGTTGGAAAGCCAGCTTGCCCAGCAAGCTAGCTCAACCTCCAGAGCGCCAGGGAAACTTCTATCACAGCCAGAAGTTAACCCTAGGGAGCATTGCAATGCAATCTCCACTCGGAGCAGCAAGCAACTTGAAGACCCTAAGATGCCAACCGATGATATAAGGGATGAAGTGATACCGAACCCTGTGGAACAACACACAGATGCAACTCCGGCAGAACTTGAACGAACAGAAGAAGAGCGACCCTATGTTTGAAAGTTCCCTAAAGGGGGCGAAACCCTAAAGCATGCGCAAACAAAAATTGCATGGGCGGAATCTAGGGTTTCCTAGGATCGCATGCATGAATATATGATCAACTTGAAGATTGTATAGATCAAAAGAGAGATCATACCAATGCCATTTCTTGGATGGCGTCTTGGAAGCAAGAGGGCGAGCGGCTCTCCTCCAAAGCAATCACACACAAAGATGATTGATCGCCTACTCCTTGTCGATCCTTGTGCTAGCAAGGCTCCAAGGTGTCCTTTTGTGTGGAAGAGAAGAGATGTCTTTCCTTGGCTAACCGGATCTCCTCCTTGGCGTGAAGACTCACCACACGAGAGAGAGGCGTTGAGAGGAAGAGGCGAGAGAGAAGAATAGCACCACACCCACGAATGTAGAGGCGTTAACTAATTTGGAAAGCATGACTTCCAAAAATAGTAAGCCCTCAACGTGTGATGCGTTCACTCCGATTGAACCATCGCATTTTCCTCTCCCATTGAACCATGCGCTCACTATGATGAGCCGGTTCAATTACATTTGGTTCAAAGACCAAATTAAGCCAAGCCTTGGTCTAGATCATATAAAACCATAAGGCTCAAGATCTAACCATTCATCTCTTGATGCTCTTGATCTCACCGATCTAGCATCAATTCTCTCGATCGAAGCTTACCGATCTCAAGCCCTAATCAATCAAACATGATCAGACCAGATCTCACTTACAATCAGAGTTTAAATCCCATTAAACTGAACCAAAACAATTCAGTCCACACGATCTGACTCAAGTAAGCCATATCATCAAATTGTGCGACCCTAAGGGTTTCCTTTAAATGTCGGTAACGATAACTTACGTTATCACGATCAGTGAGGGGTATCTAGCAACACATCACTGTCTCCCGATATAAAGGAAAGAGTCTTCCAAGACTACACCCAAACCACAGCACAAGTGTGAATCCAAGTCACTTGACATATGTGTTTCCTTTGCCACTAGATGTTCTTATTGGACAAGCGTGTCAAGCCTGTAATTCCAATATGATGAGAATGATTAGATCAGATGAACATAGTCATCTGGGTATGGCCATACACTTTCTCAATCATCTCATCCAGGGGGCCCCTTCAGAACATCACACTCCAAACAAGGAGACGGCAATCCTATATCTATCACTAGTGCCCTAACATGACTCATGCTCATAATCCAAGATAGTCTATAACCATTATGTTTCAAATGATATTGAACTACCTCAAAACAATGCCAATCATCATTTAGAAACACAAGTGATCTCAAGTCAGAGGAAATATGCCACTTGTTTGCATATAAGGATTATTCACATTGTGACAAGCAATTGAATATCGTAAGTAGGGCCTGTCTAGTACATCCAACGTACCCATGAGTCTACATCTTATTCCATGCTCGAAGCATCCTATAAGATTAGAACACATATTAGTCTCAATCATATCAAGGCTGTCTCATGTTCACCAAGATATCTCGACTAAGGACAATACTGCATGTCAGCCAAGCTGAACAGCATTGAGACATTATTCAGAAGTATACATATTGCAGCAGATGATGTAACAACCTGAATAACAACCATTGACTTTATAAACATAGAGTTTATACATGATACTGAAATAATCCCAAGGCCTCAAACATTAGCCTTAAGGGCATACCCCAACAATCTCCCACTTGCACTTAATCTAATGGTTGAGAAATCTCAAACCCATATTATTACAGTGCTTCTCATGCTTCTGCTGCGCCAGAGGCTTTGTAAGCGGGTCAGCTAGATTGTCATATGTATGAACCTTGCAGACTTTGATCTCGCCACGATCAATGATCTCCCGGATCAAGTGAAACCTTCTCTGTATGTGCTTGGACTTCTGGTGCGACCGTGGTTCCTTTGCTTGTGCTATTGCTCCAGTGTTATCACAGAAGATAACCAAAGGATCTGCACTCGAAGGAACAACACCAAGTTCCTGAACGAACTTACGAATCCACACTGCCTCCTTAGATGCTTCTGAGGCTGCAACATACTCGGCTTCTGTTGTGGAATCAGCAACAATTGACTGTTTGAAACTTTTCCACACCACTGCTCCTCCATTCAAGCTAAAAACATAGCCTGATTGCGATCGGAAATCATCCTGGTCAGACTGGAACGAAGCGTCAGTATATCCTTCAATACTGAGTTCTTCCTGACCTCCATATACCAAGAACATATCTTTGGTCCTCCGAAGATATTTCAAAATGTTCTTGACCGCAATCCAGTGTGCCTTCCCTGGATTACTTTGGAATCGACTGGTCACGCTTAACCCGTAAGCGACGTCTGGGTGAGTACACAACATCGCATACATAATGGACCCAATAGCCGAAGCATAAGGCGTATTGTCCATTTCATCTTTCTCAGTCTGTGTTTGTGGACACTGACTTTTTGAAAGATTCAGACCATGTCTGACTGGAAGATATCCTCTTTTAGAATTTTCTAAATGGAATCTCTCCAGGACTTTATCGATGTAAGTACTCTGGCACAGCCCGAGAAGCCTCTTTGATCTATCTCTGTAGATCTTCACACCTAATACATAGGCTGCTTCTCCTAAATCTTTCATCTGGAAACATTTTCTTAACCATGCCTTGACCGCATGCAGTTCAGGAATATCATTTCCAATGATTAAGATATCATCGACGTAGAGGACTAGGAAAGTAATCACGTTCCCACTAAACCTCTTATATACACACGGGTCATCTTCATTCTTGATGAAACAAAATTTACAGATTGATTCATCAAAACAAATATTCCAACTTCTTGATGCTTGTTTAAGTCCATAAATGGACTTCTTTAATTTGCATATTTTATGACGATCCGATGGATTAGTGAAACCTTCAGGTTGTGTCATATACACATCCTCTTCTAGTTTTCCATTAAGGAAAGTGGTCTTCATGTCCATTTGCCAGATCTCATAATCATAATATGCCGCTATCGCAAGAATAATCCGAATAGACTTGAACATGGCTACAGGAGAGAAAGTTTCATCATAATCTATCCCGTAGATTTGTTTGAAACCTTTCGCAACTAGCCCGCCTTTATAGGTAACCACGTTACCATCCATGTCAATCTTCTTCTTGAAGATCCATTTACAGCCTATAGGGATTACTCCCGGAGGCGGATCAACCAAATCCCAAACTTGGTTATCTGACATGGAGTCCATCTTGGCTCGCATAGCTTCAAGCCATCTCGCTGATTCCGGTCCACTAACCGCATCCGCATAAGTGAGGGGTTCATCATCAATGATGTAGACTCCGTCATAGCGCTCAGGCTGTCGACGGATCCTTCCCGATCTTCGCGGTTCCCGTGATATCTGAGCCTCAGGTTATTCAGTAACCTGATCTACTGGCTCAGGCTCATCCAACTGTGCTTGACTACTTTGTCCTTCTTCTGGATTCTTATCCAGCTTTATTTCTCTCCCACTGGCCTCTTGCAGAAGAAATTCCTTCTCAAGAAAAATAGCCGTTCGAGCAACAAATACTTTGTTCTCTTTGGGATCGTAGAAATAATAACCCTTAGTTTCTTTAGGGTAACCGACAAAGATACATTTCTCAGATCTGCTCTCTAGTTTCCCAGAGGCGAGCTTTTTGACATAAGCCTCGCAACCCCAGATCTTAATAAATGTCAAGCTCGGCTGTTTCCCATACCATAACTCATATGGAGTCTTTGAAACGGCCTTGGATGGCACTCGGTTTAGTACCTTTGCAGCTGTTTCCAGTGCAAATCCCCAAAAGGAGTAAGGTAGAGTAGCCTGACTCATCATAGAACGAACCATATCCAGTAAGGTTCTATTTCTCCTCTCGGACACACCATTCCATTGCGGTGTTCCTGGCGGAGTGAGCTGTGAGATAATCCCACACTCCTTCAGATAGTCAGTAAACTCTTGACTCAAGTATTCTCCAACTCGATCTGAGCGAAGTGCCTTGATATTTCGGCCTAGCTGATTTTGTACTTCATTTTTGAACTCTTTGAACTTGTCAAAAGATTCACTCTTATGTCTCATTAGATAGACATAACCATACCTACTGAAATCATCAGTAAAGGTAATGAAGTATGAATAGCCACCTCTGGCATGTTTACTAAATGGCCCACACACATCACTGTGAATGTGGTCAAGTAAACCTGAAGCCCTTTGACCTTTATTAGAAAAAGGAGACTTCGTCATTTTACCCATTAAACAAGCTTTGCATGTATCAAGCTCCTCATAGGAGAATGATCCCAGCAGTCCATGTTCATGCAACCGCTTAATGCGCTTCTTGTTAATATGGCCTAAACGACTATGCCATAACAAGGTGCTGTCATCAGCATACTTGGCTTTCTTAATATCAATCTGCTGTATAGAACATTCCATGTCCAACATGAATAACCCATTGTTAATTGACTCGGTAGCATAAACAATATTATCAAAAGAAATATAACACTTTGAAATTTTGCATTCAAAGGAAAACCCTTTCCTGACAAGAGCAGGAATAGAGATAATATTCTTAGTTATGCTCGGTACAAAATAACAATTGTCCAGTTCTAATACAAGACCAGATGGTAAAGAGATGTGATATTCTCCTACAGCAACAGCAGCAACCCGTGCCCCGTTTCCTACTCGTAGGTCCACCTCATGCTGTCCCACCTGTCTTCTTCTCTTGAGTTCCTATACATTTGAACAAATGTGAACTCCACATGCAGTGTCTAACACCCATGAAATAGAAGAAGAAGATACCATGACTTCAGTCATGAAAATACCTGAGCCAGAAGCGAAAGGGTTGCTTCCCTTCTTATCTCCTTGGAGCGCTTTATAGTCCTTTTTCCAGTGACCTAGCTGGCCACAATGGAAACATCTGTATTCCTTTGACCGCTTTACCTTTTGTTTCAGAGCCTTGTTGTAGCTCTTGACAGGGGCTTTGCCCTTCTTCCCCTTCTTCTTGTTCCTAGAAGGAACCATTAGGACAGAGGATGAAGGCGTTCCCTTCTCACGAGACTGAGTCTGCTCTGTAGTCAAGAGCATGTTCAGTAACTCTGCCGGCGTACAGTCGATCTTGTTCATATTAAAATTAATAATGAATGGATCGAAAGAGGCCGGGAGAGACTGCAGGATGATGTCTACAACAAGCTCCTGATTGATGGTGTGTCCCAGTTTCTCTAGAGCCTCCTTGTACCCAATCATCTTGAGTACGTGAGCTCCCACTGGACTCCCTTCAGTCAGTTTGCTCTGAAAGAAATGTTTAGTCAAGTTATAGCGTTCAGTCCTTGCCTGTGCAGCATACAACATCTTGAGATTTGCTATAATTTCAATAGCAGATAAATCTTCATGCTGACGCTGCAGTTGTGGCGTCATAGATGCTAGCATAAGGCAAGCGACATCAATGCTATCATTGACATGCTTTTCATAAGCTTCCCGAACCGCCCTTGCGGCGTTCGCAGCGGGTTGAGGCGGTATTGCCGTCTCGAGGACATACAGTTTCCTCTCAGCCTTAAGAACAATCTTAAGGTGTCCGTACCAGTCTGAGAAGTTTGGCCCAGCAAACTTCTCCCTTTCCAGTAAGGATCGCACATTGAACGCTGTGGTGTTCGTTGCTGCAGTAATCTACAACATTGCAAGAACAGCAAGGTCAGTATCAATGTTAGAATCAATTCAGGACTTAAGAATGATTCTTTTCTCACTATTTTATCTGACTGAAAAATCCAGTAAAACAGTCCGAAAGAGTAAAACTCTTTTAGTGAGATGGGATCCAGATTTCATACTTGGTCTCCGCGTCCCGCTCAGGCGAGATAAGATGCACATAGAGTACAAGCACTAATTTCTGGTAGGCAATCCCTGCCAATCGCCAACCCGTGCGATTCCCCTTCATCTGGGCAATCCAGCAGACTGTGCCAACTGAGTTGGTACAACACAGTCTCTGATCCCACAGATGGCTGCCTCCATATAGCTACCATATGCTCAATATGTAGCCTATATGGTCAAGCTGACCCGACCTACTCCCTGGACCACCACGTGCTATGCTGAGCAACGAGAAGCGATAAATCCCTTCTCTGTAACACGCAGGTGTAATCACACACCGTCTGAAGATAGATGGGCGTGCCCACTGAGTGGGTACAACACGGCCCCAACGATAGTCAGAACAGTGAGGTTTCGCGTCAGAAGGCTATCGTGCTTGATATTTAACGTTGGATTTTAACGGTCCTTTTATCTTCTTACTATCATTCAAACCCTATGGTGATAGCAGAAGAATAAATCATGCAGTTACTAAATTACTTAAATAGTAAATTAAAAGCATGATGATCTTATGTGGTAAAAGCCCATTAAGCCTAAGTAAGACCTTAATTAATTTAAGTCTTCACTTGAGCTCTTCATGGGTCTTTAGCATTTCCTCTGGCCCAACCCGGGCCCAAGCGCCCACTGCAGCTCAGGTGCGCCCACCAGGTAAAATGCGCCTGTCCTAGAGTCGAACCCTAGACCTCCCACTGGTGAAGCCACTTGCTGCATGCGCCTCTGCCAAGTGTGCTCTGTGCTCATGTCTGATTAAATTATAATTTAATCTATCTAGACATGATTGACTCGCAGGTCAATTACACTTTATAAATTAATTAAAATGTGATGCGCAGATCACAATAATAATTTACAATATACATCCAGGCACGCAGGCCCCAGCACAGCACACATTAAATTTAGGCAGCCCACATAAGATTAAATAGACAATCATTCATGTTATACAAACATCATGTGATCCAATCAAGAAAATAAAATTTTTTTTGAAAAACCCATTGGCTTCATTTTATTTCCTTATGTGCCCTACTACCTTACAACGGTCCATTAATAGGGATCCACTCATCAGACCTAGTCAGACCCACTGCCCTTGCATGCACCAAGTCATAACCGACTTGAGTCGACCTCATGGTCAACAATGCATGCGTTAAGGGCTGAACGTCCCTCATGAGTTCTGGCAAGCGGGTGTGACCCCGGGCCTTAATCATGAGCGTTCATCGGTTGTCTCAATCAGACATCGCTACACGCCTTTCAGCAGTCGACCTATAGCCACCTCATGCTTGCGCATAGGTGCCATCTGGTCGACCCATCTAGGCTGTCAGATAGTCTGATCAGACTGTTGGGTCTTGATAGGACGATGACTTCAACCCTAATAACCCGTCTAAGTTTGAAAGTAGGCGCTTAGATCTAATGGATGCGCGCAAGTAAAAGAGTTTGATCAAAAACTACAACATGCGCCAACAATATACATGCGCCAATGTAAAGCATACATCATATTTTCGCATGATCATCTATCATGTGTTTTCGCATGTCATTTAGATCTATTCATAAGCGCAAACAAGGATCACAAAAACAAGCAATCATATTATTCATAGATGAACTCGCTCTGATACCAATTGAAAGTTCCCTAAAGGGGGCGAAACCCTAAAGCATGCGCAAACAAAAATTGTATGGGCGGAATCTAGGGTTTCCTAGGATCGCATGCATGAATATATGATCAACTTGAAGATTGTATAGATCAAAAGAGAGATCATACCAATGCCATTTCTTGGATGGCGTCTTGGAAGCAAGAGGGCGAGTGGCTCTCCTCCAAAGCAATCACACACAAAGATGATTGATCGCCTACTCCTTGTCGATCCTTGTGCTAGCAAGGCTCCAAGGTGTCCTTTTGTGTGGAAGAGAAGAGATGTCTTTCCTTGGCTAACCGGATCTCCTCCTTGGCGTGAAGACTCACCACACGAGAGAGAGGCGTCGAGAGGAAGAGGCGAGAGAGAAGAATAGCACCACACCCACGAATGTAGAGGCGTTAACTAATTTGGAAAGCATGACTTCCAAAAATAGTAAGCCCTCAACGTGTGATGCGTTCACTCCGATTGAACCATCGCATTTTCCTCTCCCATTGAACCATGCGCTCACTATGATGAGCCGGTTCAATTACATTTGGTTCAAAGACCAAATTAAGCCAAGCCTTGGTCTAGATCATATAAAACCATAAGGCTCAAGATCTAACCATTTATCTCTTGATGCTCTTGATCTCACCGATCTAGCATCAATTCTCTCGATCGAAGCTTACCGATCTCAAGCCCTAATCAATCAAACATGATCAGACCAGATCTCACTTACAATCAGAGTTTAAATCCCATTAAACTGAACCAAAACAATTCAGTCCACACGATCTGACTCAAGTAAGCCATATCATCAAATTGTGCGACCCTAAGGGTTTCCTTTAAATGTCGGTAACGATAACTTACGTTATCACGATCAGTGAGGGGTATCTAGCAACACATCACTGTCTCCCGATATAAAGGAAAGAGTCTTCCAAGACTACACCCAAACCACAGCACAAGTGTGAACCCAAGTCACTTGACATATGTGTTTCCTTTGCCACTGGATGTTCTTATTGGACAAGCGTGTCAAGCCTGTAATTCCAATATGATGAGAATGATTAGATCAGATGAACATAGTCATCTGGGTATGGCCATACACTTTCTCAATCATCTCATCCAGGGGGCCCCTTCAGAACATCACACTCCAAACAAGGAGACTGCAATCCTATATCTATCACTAGTGCCCTAACATGACTCATGCTCATTATCCAAGATAGTCTATAACCATTATGTTTCAAATGATATTGAACTACCTCAAAACAATGCCAATCATCATTTAGAAACACAAGTGATCTCAAGTCAGAGGAAATATGCCACTTGTTTGCATATAAGGATTATTCACATTGTGACAAGCAATTGAATATCCTAAGTAGGGTCTGTCCAGTACATCCAATGTACCCATGAGTCTATATCTTATTCCATGCTCGAAGCATCCTATAAGATTAGAACACATATTAGTCTCAATCATATCAAGCCTGTCTCATGTTCACCAAGATATCTCGACTAAGGACAATACTGCATGTCAGCCAAGCTGAACAGCATTGAGACATTATTCAGAAGTTTACATATTGCAGCAGATGATGTAACAACCTGAATAACAACCATTGCCTTTATAAACATAGAGTTTATACATGATACTGAAATAATCCCAAGGCCTCAAACATTAGCCTTAAGGGCATACCCCAACAATCTCCCACTTGCACTTAATCTAATGGTTGAGAAATCTCAAACCCATATTATTACAGTGCTTCTCATGCTTCTGCTGCGCCAGAGGCTTTGTAAGCGGGTCAGCTAGATTGTCATATGTATGAACCTTGCAGACTTTGATCTCGCCACGATCAATGATCTCCCGGATCAAGTGAAACCTTCTCTGTATGTGCTTGGACTTCTGGTGCGACCGTGGTTCCTTTGCTTGTGCTATTGCTCCAGTGTTATCACAGAAGATAACCAAAGGATCTGCACTCGAAGGAACAACACCAAGTTCCTGAACGAACTTACGAATCCACACTGCCTCCTTAGATGCTTCTGAGGCTGCAACATACTCGGCTTCTGTTGTGGAATCAGCAACAATTGACTGTTTGAAACTTTTCCACACCACTGCTCCTCCATTCAAGCTAAAAACATAGCCTGATTGCGATCGGAAATCATCCTGGTCAGACTGGAACGAAGCGTCAGTATATCCTTCAATACTGAGTTCTTCCTGACCTCCATATACCAAGAACATATCTTTGGTCCTCCGAAGATATTTCAAAATGTTCTTGACCGCAATCCAGTGTGCCTTCCCTGGATTACTTTGGAATCGACTGGTCACGCTTAACCCGTAAGCGACGTCTGGGCGAGTACACAACATCGCATACATAATGGACCCAATAGCCGAAGCATAAGGCGTATTGTCCATTTCATCTTTCTCAGTCTGTGTTTGTGGACACTGACTCTTTGAAAGATTCAGACCATGTCTGACTGGAAGATATCCTCTTTTAGAATTTTCTAAATGGAATCTCTCCAGGACTTTATCGATGTAAGTACTCTGGCACAGCCCGAGAAGCCTCTTTGATCTATCTCTGTAGATCTTCACACCTAATACATAGGCTGCTTCTCCTAAATCTTTCATCTGGAAATATTTTCTTAACCATGCCTTGACCGCATGCAGTTCAGGAATATCGTTTCCAATGATTAAGATATCATCGACGTAGAGGACTAGGAAAGTAATCACGCTCCCACTAAACCTCTTATATACACACGGGTCATCTTCATTCTTGATGAAACCAAATTTACAGATTGATTCATCAAAACGAATATTCCAGCTTCTTGATGCTTGTTTAAGTCCATAAATGGACTTCTTTAATTTGCATATTTTATGACGATCCGATGGATTAGTGAAACCTTCAGGTTGTGTCATATACACATCCTCTTCTAGTTTTCCATTAAGGAAAGCGGTCTTCATGTCCATTTGCCAGATCTCATAATCATAATATGCCGCTATCGCAAGAATAATCCGAATAGACTTGAACATGGCTACATGAGAGAAAGTTTCATCATAATCTATCCCGTAGATTTGTTTGAAACCTTTCGCAACTAGCCTGCCTTTATAGGTAACCACGTTACCATCCATGTCAATCTTCTTCTTGAAGATCCATTTACAGCCTATAGGGATTACTCCCGGAGGCGGATCAACCAAATCCCAGACTTGGTTATCTGACATGGAGTCCATCTCGGCTCGCATAGCTTCAAGCCATCTCGCTGATTCCGGTCCACTGACCGCATCTGCATAAGTGAGGGGTTCATCATCAATGATGTAGACTCCGTCATAGAGCTCAGGCTGTCGACGGATCCTTCCCGATCTTCGCGGTTCCCGTGATATCTGAGCCTCAGGTTGTTCAGTAACCTGATCTACTGGCTCAGGCTCATCCAACTGTGCTTGACTACTTTGTCCTTCTTCTGGATTCTCATCCAGCTTTATTTCTCTCCCACTGGCCTCTTGCAGAAGAAATTCCTTCTCAAGAAAAATAGCCGTTCGAGTAACAAATACTTTGTTCTCTTTGGGATCGTAGAAATAATAACCCTTAGATTCTTTAGGGTAACCGACAAAGATACATTTCTCAGATCTGCTCTCTAGTTTCCCAGAGGCGAGCTTTTTGACATAAGCCTCGCAACCCTAGATCTTAATAAATGTCAAGCTCGGCTGTTTCCCATACCATAACTCATATGGAGTCTTTGAAACGGCCTTGGATGGCACTCGGTTTAGTACCTTTGCAGCTGTTTCCAGTGCAAATCCCCAAAAGGAGTAAGGTAGAGTAGCCTGACTCATCATAGAACGAACCATATCCAGTAAGGTTCTATTTCTCCTCTCGGACACACCATTCCATTGCGGTGTTCCTGGCGGAGTGAGCTGTGAGATAATCCCACACTCCTTCAGATAGTCAGTAAACTCTCGACTCAAGTATTCTCCACCTCGATCTGAGCGAAGTGCCTTGATATTTCGGCCTAGCTGATTTTGTACTTCATTTTTGAACTCTTTGAACTTGTCAAAAGATTCACTCTTATGTCTCATTAGATAGACATAACCATACCTACTGAAATCATTATTAAAGGTAATGAAGTATGAATAGCCACCTCTGGCATGTTTACTAAATGGCCCACACACATCACTGTGAATGTGGTCAAGTAAACCTGAAGCCCTTTGACCTTTATTAGAAAAAGGAGACTTCGTCATTTTACCCATTAAACAAGCTTTGCATGTATCAAGCTCCTCATAGGAGAATGATCCCAGCAGTCCATGTTCATGCAACCGCTTAATGCGCTTCTTGTTAATATGGCCTAAACGACTATGCCATAACAAGGTGCTGTCATCAGCATACTTGGCTTTCTTAATATCAATCTGCTGTATAGAACATTCCATGTCCAACATGAATAACCCGTTGTTAATTGACCCGGTAGCATAAACAATATTATCAAAAGAAATATAACACTTTGAAATTTTGCATTCAAAGGAAAACCCTTTCCTGACAAGAGCAGGAATAGAGATAATATTCTTAGTTATGCTCGGTACAAAATAACAATTGTCCAGTTCTAATACAAGACCAGATGGTAAAGAGATGTGATATTCTCCTACAGCAACAGCAGCAACCCATGCCAAGTTTTCCTACTCGTAGGTCCACCTCATGCTGTCCCACCTGTCTTCTTCTCTTGAGTTCCTGTACATTTGAACAAATGTGAACTCCACATGCAGTGTCTAACACCCATGAAATAGAAGAAGAAGATACCATGACTTCAGTCACGAAAATACCTGAGCCAGAAGCGAAAGGGTTGCTTCCCTTCTTATCTCCTTGGAGCGCTTTACAGTCCTTTTTCCAGTGACCTAGCTGGCCACAATGGAAACATCTGTATTCCTTTGACCGCTTTACCTTTTGTTTCAGAGCCTTGTTGTAGCTCTTGACAGGGGCTTTGCCCTTCTTCCCCTTCTTCTTGTTCCTAGAAGGAACCATTAGGACAGAGGATGAAGGCGTTCCCTTCTCACGAGACTGAGTCTGCTCTGTAGTCAAGAGCATGTTCAGTAACTCTGCCGGCGTACAGTCGATCTTGTTCATATTAAAATTAATAACGAATGGATCGAAAGAGGCCGGGAGAGACTGCAGGATGATGTCTACAACAAGCTCCTGATTGATGGTGTGTCCCAGTTTCTCTAGAGCCTCCTTGTACCCAATCATCTTGAGTACGTGAGCTCCCACTGGACTCCCTTCAGTCAGTTTGCTCTGAAAGAAAAGTTTAGTCAAGTTATAGCGTTCAGTCCTTGCCTGTGCAGCATACAGCATCTTGAGATTTGCTATAATTTCAATAGCAGATAAATCTTCATGCTGACGCTGCAGCTGTGGCGTCATAGACGCTAGCATAAGGCAAGCGACATCAATGCTATCATTGACATGCTTTTCATAAGCTTCCCGAACCGCCCTTGCGGCGTTCGCAGCGGGTTGAGGCGGTATTGCCGTCTCGAGGACATACAGTTTCCTCTCAGCCTTAAGAACAATCTTAAGGTGTCCGTACCAGTCTGAGAAGTTTGGCCCAGCAAACTTCTCCCTTTCCAGTAAGGATCGCACATTGAACGCTGTGGTGTTCGTTGCTGCAGTAATCTACAACATTGCAAGAACAGCAAGGTCAGTATCAATGTTAGAATCAATTCAGGACTTAAGAATGATTCTTTTCTCACTATTTTATCTGACTGAAAAATCCAGTAAAACAGTCCGAAAGAGTAAAACTCTTTTAGTGAGATGGGATCCAGATTTCATACTTGGTCTCCGCGTCCCGCTCAGGCGAGATAAGATGCACACAGAGTACAAGCACTAATTTCTGGTAGGCAATCCCTGCCAATCGCCAACCCGTGCGATTCCCCTTCATCTGGGCAATCCAGCAGACTGTGCCAACTGAGTTGGTACAACACAGTCTCTGATCCCACAGATGGCTGCCTCCATATAGCTACCATATGCTCAATATGTAGCCTATATGGTCAAGCTGACCCGACCTACTCCCTGGACCACCACGTGCTATGCTGAGCAACGAGAAGCGATAAATCCCTTCTCTGTAACACGCAGGTGTAATCACACACCGTCTGAAGATAGATGGGCGTGCCCACTGAGTGGGTACAACACGGCCCCAACGATAGTCAGAACAGTGAGGTTTCGCGTCAGAAGGCTATCGTGCTTGATATTTAATGTTGGATTTTAACGGTCCTTTTATCTTCTTACTATCATTCAAACCCTATGGTGATAGCAGAAGAATAAATCATGCAGTTACTAAATTACTTAAACAGTAAATTAAAAGCATGATGATCTTATGTGGTAAAAGCCCATTAAGCCTAAGTAAGACCTTAATTAATTTAAGTCTTCACTTGAGCTCTTCATGGGTCTTTAGCATTTCCTCTGGCCCAACCCGGGCCCAAGCGCCCACTGCAGCTCAGGTGCGCCCACCAGGTAAAATGCGCCTGTCCTAGAGTCGAACCCTAGACCTCCCACTGGTGAAGCCACTTGCTGCATGCGCCTCTGCCAAGTGTGCTCTGTGCTCATGTCTGATTAAATTACAATTTAATCTATCTAGACATGATTGACTCGCAGGTCAATTACAGTTTATAAATTAATTAAAATGTGATGCGCAGATCACAATAATAATTTACAATATACATCCAGGCACGCAGGCCCCAGCACAGCACACATTAAATTTAGGCAGCCCACATAAGATTAAATAGACAATCATTCATGTTATACAAACATCATGTGATCCAATCAAGAAAATAAAATTTTTTTTGAAAAACCCATTGGCTTCATTTTATTTCCTTATGTGCCCTACTACCTTACAACGGTCCATTAATAGGGATCCACTCATCAGACCTAGTCAGACCCACTGCCCTTGCATGCACCAAGTCATAACCGACTTGAGTCGACCTCATGGTCAACAATGCATGCGTTAAGGGCTGAACGTCCCTCATGAGTTCTGGCAAGCGGGTGTGACCCCGGGCCTTAATCATGAGCGTTCATCGGTTGTCTCAATCAGACATTGCTACACGCGTTTCAGCAGTCGACCTATAGCCACCTCATGCTTGCGCATAGGTGCCATCTGGTCGACCCATCTAGGCTGTCAGATAGTCTGATCAGACTGTTGGGTCTTGACAGGACGATGACTTCAACCCTAATAACCCGTCTAAGTTTGAAAGTAGGCGCTTAGATCTAATGGATGCGCGCAAGTAAAAGAGTTTGATCAAAAACTACAACATGCGCCAACAATATACATGCGCCAATGTAAAGCATACATCATATTTTCGCATGATCATCTATCATGTGTTTTCGCATGTCATTTAGATCTATTCATAAGCGCAAACAAGGATCACAAAAACAAGCAATCATATGATTCATACATGAACTCGCTCTGATACCAATTGAAAGTTCCCTAAAGGGGGCGAAACCCTAAAGCATGCGCAAACAAAAATTGCATGGGCGGAATCTAGGGTTTCCTAGGATCGCATGCATGAATATATGATCAACTTGAAGATTGTATAGATCAAAAGAGAGATCATACCAATGCCATTTCTTGGATGGCGTCTTGGAAGCAAGAGGGCGAGCGGCTCTCCTCCAAAGCAATCACACACAAAGATGATTGATCGCCTACTCCTTGTCGATCCTTGTGCTAGCAAGGCTCCAAGGTGTCCTTTTATGTGGAAGAGAAGAGATGTCTTTCCTTGGCTAACCGGATCTCCTCCTTGGCGTGAAGACTCACCACACGAGAGAGAGGCGTCGAGAGGAAGAGGCGAGAGAGAAGAATAGCACCACACCCACGAATGTAGAGGCGTTAACTAATTTGGAAAGCATGACTTCCAAAAATAGTAAGCCCTCAACGTGTGATGCGTTCACTCCGATTGAACCATCGCATTTTCCTCTCCCATTGAACCATGCGCTCACTATGATGAGCCGGTTCAATTACATTTGGTTCAAAGACCAAATTAAGCCAAGCCTTGGTCTACATCATATAAAACCATAAGGCTCAAGATCTAACCATTCATCTCTTGATGCTCTTGATCTCACCGATCTAGCATCAATTCTCTCGATCGAAGCTTACCGATCTCAAGCCCTAATCAATCAAACATGATCAGACCAGATCTCACTTACAATCAGAGTTTAAATCCCATTAAACTGAACCAAAACAATTCAGTCCACACGATCTGACTCAAGTAAGCCATATCATCAAATTGTGCGACCCTAAGGGTTTCCTTTAAATGTCGGTAACGATAACTTACGTTATCACGATCAGTGAGGGGTATCTAGCAACACATCACTGTCTCCCGATATAAAGGAAAGAGTCTTCCAAGACTACACCCAAACCACAGCACAAGTGTGAACCCAAGTCACTTGACATATGTGTTTCCTTTGCCACTGGATGTTCTTATTGGACAAGCGTGTCAAGCCTGTAATTCCAATATGATGAGAATGATTAGATCAGATGAACATAGTCATCTGGGTATGGCCATACACTTTCTCAATCATCTCATCCAGGGGGCCCCTTCAGAACATCACACTCCAAACAAGGAGACGGCAATCCTATATCTATCACTAGTGCCCTAACATGACTCATGCTCATTATCCAAGATAGTCTATAACCATTATGTTTCAAATGATATTGAACTACCTCAAAACAATGCCAATCATCATTTAGAAACACAAGTGATCTCAAGTCAGAGGAAATATGCCACTTGTTTGCATATAAGGATTATTCACATTGTGACAAGCAATTGAATATCCTAAGTAGGCTCTGTCCAGTACATCCAATGTACCCATGAGTCTACATCTTATTCCATGCTCGAAGCATCCTATAAGATTAGAACACATATTAGTCTCAATCATATCAAGGCTGTCTCATGTTCACCAAGATATCTCGACTAAGGACAATACTGCATGTCAGCCAAGCTGAACAGCATTGAGACATTATTCAGAAGTATACATATTGCAGCAGATGATGTAACAACCTGAATAACAACCATTGCCTTTATAAACATAGAGTTTATACATGATACTGAAATAATCCCAAGGCCTCAAACATTAGCCTTAAGGGCATACCCCAACAATGTTGGGCCGCCTGCTTATAAGCCGCTGATACCTTTCCCTTAGAGGCTTGTCAAAACCAAATTAGACAAACAGTTCGATAAGTTTTTGGAAGTATTGAAAAAACTCTATATTAACATTCTTTTTGTTGATGCCCTTTCGCAGATGCCGACCTACGCAAAGTTCCTGAAGGACATCCTCTCAAATAAAAGGAAGTTGGAAGACCAAAGAACCGTTGCACTTACTGAGGAGTGCAGTGCAATTTTATAAAACAAGCTTCCACAAAAACTCAAGGACCCTAGCAGCTTTTCCATACCGTGTCAGATAGGAGAGATGACCTTCCAGAGAGAACTGTGCCATTTAGGAGCGAGTGTCAGCATTATGCCATTGTCACTGTGTAAAAAGCTAGATTTGGGTGACTTGAAAACCACTAACATTTCTTTGCAGCTAGCTGACAGATCAGTTCGACACCTAGTCGGTATTTTAGAGGACGTTCCAATTAAAGTAGGAGATTATTTTGTGCCTGCTGACTTTGTTGTGTTAGAGATTAATGAGGATGATAGACTCCCTATAATTTAAGGGAGACCCTTTCTTGCTACAGCTGGTGCTGTCATTGATGTTAAAAATGAAAAACTAGATTTAAACATCGGTGACATCGTTATACAATTTGACCTATCTAACTCACTTAAAATGAAAAGGCTGTTCAGCAATTCAAGGCCTTCAGGAAAGAGGTAGATCCACTGGAGCTCGCTCTGACCAACGTTGTAGATGAAGACATTGAAGGCGAGACTAAAGAGTATGTTGCCTTGCTGAATGCTGACCCAAGCTTGAGTGCCGAATCAGAAGAAAATCAAGAAGAAGAAGGGCAGAAGAAAATCGAATTCAAAAGTTTACCCAACTCTCTGAGATATGAATTTTTGGGTGAAAATTCTACATACCCCGTAATAGTTAGTGCCGAGTTGGATGATGAGCAGACTGAATTACTCTTGCAAGAACTCCGCCTACACAAAAAGGTAAAAGGGTACTCGCTTGATGATATTAAAGGTATTAACCCATCTATTTGCATGCACAGGATCCTGTTGGAGGAGAATAGTTAGCCCTCTATGGAGTTATAACGCCGACTCAACCAGCACTTGAAAGAGGTAGTGAAGAAGGAGGTACTTAAATTGTTAGATGCTGGCGTGATTTACCCGATTTCAGACAGTTCTTGGGTGAGTCCGGTACATGTGGTACCCAAAAAGGGAGGCGTCACGGTGATAAAGACTGAGGCAGATGAATTAATACCGACACGCACGGTTACAGGATATAGAATGTGCATTGATTATAGGAAGTTGAACTCAGCAATGAGAAAAGATCATTTTCCTCTTCCCTTCATTGATTAGATGCTAGACAGATTAGCTCATAATTCTTACTTTTGTTTCTTGGATGGATTTTCAGGTTTCTTCCAAATACCTATCCATCCGGACGATCAAGAGCGAACAACTTTCACATGTCCCTACGGCACCTACGCATACAAGAGGATGTTGTTCGGCCTCTGCAATGCCCCTGCGACTTTCCAACAAGCAATGATGGTCATATTCTCTGATTTTAACGAAGATTTTATGGATATATTTATAGATGATTTTTCTGTGTATGGTTCATCTTTTCATCATTATTTATCTAATTTGTCTAAGGTTTTGCAGAGATGTGAAGAGGTGAATTTAGCACTAAACTGGGAGAAGTGCCACTTCATGGTCAAGGAAGGCATTTTACTTGGACATCTAGTCTCAGAGCGAGGAATAGAGGTGGATAGAGCAAAAATTGAAGTTATTGAGAATCTAAAGCCGCCCACGACAGTAAAGGGGATCATAAGTTTTCTTGGACATGTTGGCTTTTATAGACGATTTATTAAAGACTTCTCTAAGATAGCTCGCCCCTCAACTAACATACTTGCTAAAGATTCTATCTTTTGTTTTGAAAAGGATTGCGAGGAAGCTTTCATGAAACTTAAGGAAAAATTGATCACTGCCCCAATAATTCAACCCCTAGATTGGTCTCTCCCCTTTGAATTAATGTGCGACGCTAGTGACCAAGCAGTCGGGGTAGTTTTGGGTCAAAGGAAGGACAAAAAGCTTCACGCCATATATTATGTCAGTCGAACACTTGACAACACCCAGATGAACTATGCTACCATAGAGAAAGAGTTGCTAGCAATAGTTTTCGCTTTTGACAAATTTCGTTTATATTTGGTTAACTCGAAAGTGATTATTTTTACTAATCATGCAGCCATAAAATACCTGATGACCAAGAAGGACGCCAAGCCAAGGCTCATTAGATGGATCCTCCTCTTGCAAGAATTCAATGTAGAGATCAGAGATAAGAAGGGGAGTGAAAATTTAGTGGCTGACCATCTTTCCAGACTTGAGCGTGGCGACGGCAAGAAGATGGATGAGGAGTTGGAGATTAACGATACATTTCCTGAAGAACATCTCAACAAGTCCCATGGTATGCAGACTATGTCAATTGCATTGTGTCTAACATCCTTCCTCCCGATCTTACTTTTCAGAGGAAGAAGAGGATTTTACATGATGTAAAGTTCTAATATTGGGACAAGCCATACTTGTACCGATGATGCGCAGACGGGTTGTATAGACGATGCATGCTAGAGGTGGAGCTGTAGGATGTGCTGATCCATTGTCACACTTCACCATATGGGGGACACGCAGGGGCCTCTAAAACAGCCTTTAAAGTTCTACAATCTGGTTTGTATTAGCCCTCTATATTTCACGATGCTAACCATTTTGTTTCGACTTGTGATAGTTGTCAACGGGTCAGAAACCTCTCAAAAAGGGATGAGCTGCCTCTTAATAATATTATGGAAGTAGAAATTTTTGATGTATGGGGGATAGACTTCATGGGTCCCTTCCCTTCTTCATATGGAAAATGGTACATTCTTATTGTCGTCGACTATGTGTTGAAGTAGGTTGAGGCATTGGCCGAAGCCACCAATGACTCCAGGGTAGTCATGAAGTTCATGAAACGAGTGATTTTCCCCCGGTTTGGAATCTCATGCATATTCATAAGTGATGGAGGGTCCCACTTCATTGAGCAAAAGTTTGGAGCACTCCTGTAAAAGTATGGGGTAAAGCATAAGATCGTCACACCCTACCATACTTAGACTAGTGGTCAGGTAGAAGTCTCCAACAGAGAAATCAAGCAAATATTGGGGAAGACTGTATCTCAATCACGGAAGGATTGGACATTCAAGTTACCCGATGTTTTATGGGCTTATAGGACTGCATTCAGGACACCCCTCGGTATGTCTTCCTTCCAACTTATTTATGGAAAATCCTGCCACTTACCTGTTGAACTTGAGCACAGGGTGTACTAGGCTATCAAACAAATCAATTATGACTTTAAAAGCGCCAACGAAAGGAGAAGATTACAGCTAGATGAGTTGGATGAGATGCGCCTCTACGCTTTTGGAAATGCCAAGATTTACAAAGCTCGTACCAAGCATTGGCATGACAAACACGTAATCAAAAAGGAGTTTCACGAAGGGGATAAGGTGCTGCTCTTCAACTCGAGACTTTGCCTCTTTCCAGGGAAGCTCCGCACGAGGTGGTCTGGACCATTCATAGTACAACATGTTCAACCTTATGGTGCAATCACGATATGGGCTGAGCGAACTAGAAGATTTGTGGTCAATGGGCACTGCCTCAAGCACTATTTTGAAGAGGAACGGGTCAAACAAGGGGAAGTTCTTGCCCTTTCAGACCCCACTGACTCGATAACTTGATACTTCTATAGTCGTGCTATTGACCTAAAACTAGCGCTCTTGGGAGGCAACCCAAGTTTCCCCTTTTTTAATTTGCATTGGTTGTCATTTAGTTTTTTAGTTTATCACTGTTGAGTATTTTACTCTCTTGCTCATCTAGTTTATTTTAGGAGATTTTGATCTTGATATACACTAATTAGAGGTTTATTTTTGTGATGTAGATGTGCTATGCGAACAGGAGATTTTTGCTGGATTTTCACTAAAGCTCAGTGCACTTCACGGCCAGATGAACCCCATGGGGTTAACCCGTGATGTACAACACTGTGCAACCTGACAAGCGATTTTCGAAGGATATTTTCATTGAATTAAGATGGAGCTGGCAATTCTGGGTTGAGCATATTACTCCTATGTTTTCAGCATCTTACAGTACACTTCACAGCTTGGTGAACCCCATGGGGTTCGCCCGTGAAGCCTACTATATCACATCCAAGAATTCAGACACAGTGCACTTCACGGCCTGGTGAACCCGGCGGGGTTCACCCGTGAAGCCTACTAACCAGACCGAGCACTTGTCCATGGTATACTTCATGACTAGGTGAACCCAGCTGGGTACACCCGTGCTTCTATTCGTGCATCGCCCGTGTTCGCCCTAAATCACGGGTAGGGTTTCCCTGATTTTGCGCCGCCGCCGCTCCTTCTGCTCTAGCCAATGACCTCTCGCTTCCCGATCTTCAAGGGTCCTGTTCTCCTCACGATTCCCATCTCCAGTGAGGCTAACACTGCTTAGATCTATTCCCAGACACATGTATTCCCTTTTTCCTCTTGTTCGCCGATTTTCTGTTTCCGCCTCCTCGACCGGCTGCTGCCTTTGTGCTCGAGTGAATCTTTGTTGGTTTCTCTTCCCCATCTTCGGCGATCTCTACAAATGTATTCACGGTGCAAAGCTATTGCCTCACGTCGCCGCGATCCGAGATCCACTTCCGATTCTTCCACAGAGGACGACGAGTTCATCCCGCATGAACCATCTCCGCTGCCGCAAGCTACTTTCGCTGGTCAGCCGGCGCACCCTTCCTCCTCCAGACAGCGGGCACGCCCATCTTCTTAGCAGCCCCAGGCGTATGTTTCTTCGCCAAATGAGTTTGGCATAATCTTCAGGAATGCGGAGCATGAGCAGAACTATGATCTTCTTCTACACCACCGGGAGATTAATACCAGATATTTGGACAGAGGTACTCTTGCTATGCTAGGGCTTCTGGAGGATGTCGAGTGGATGTACTGATAGGCTCCGCAAGTGCACGGACTATCGAAGTAATAAATAATATCGATCCCACAGGGAGTAGGTATCAAGTACCAACCTTTGGTGTCATTGAAAGCTAGATGATTCAAACTCAGAATGAAAGAATTAAACTAACTCTAAATTATCGAACCAAGAAATCAACGACTACTAGGGAAAATACAGTTTAAGAAGTGTTCGGAACTTTAGGTTTCACCTCGTTGACTGCTTTATATGCAAAACATTGAATCAGATTGAAATAGAAAATGGATCTCCTTCTCTCGAAGCGCAATCCGACAGTAAACAACTTAAGGCGATCTATCCTATGGCACAAATTACCTTCTCTTGAAGCGTAATCCGGTGCCTACTTAAGCTAATTTCCTACTCTATAGCAAAATTAACTTAAGAGACCCATTGGGCTCTATGATGATCGTGAATACTCGAGTGACATTGAACGACTCTCGTAATTCAAGTCACAAGTTTAAACGAGATAGTTCGAGTGTTACGATTCACCTCTCGGTACTTCTCGTAACACTTAACACATATAAATGTTTGGCCAAAACATAAATATGCAATATGCACAACTCATTTAAATAAGTCAATTTACTAAAAGCTATCACTGAGATTCATAATAATGATTTACATGTGAAGAATTGTTCAACGGACTACGCCCGAGTTCTGAACTAGGGTTTTACTCTAGAACATACATCGTTTATCAATTAAAACCCAAGAATTAGTATTCGAAAGGAGGGGAATTTATAATACAAGTGTAGGAGATGATAGATCTTTGGTCTTCTCTCGATAGCCCCAAAGAAATCCTTTGAATCGAGCCCTTGAATGTAAAAGTCGCCCGTCTTTCACCCTAGGTCACCTCTCTCCAACATTTGACACCCAAAACCACTCTAAAAATCCTATTTTATGGTTCTATCTCTTCCTTGGGCAGTTAGGAAGTTTCCCTCCAAATTTCAGCCAATTCCGAGTTCGGAATCACTCAAATTGGGTGAAAAATCGTCGAAAGGTCGATCTGCGCGGAAGCCGTCACGGGTGTGATGATAAGCACGGCCAGGACGTTTCTAGCTCTGGAACTTGCGATGAAGTAAGCACGACCGTGCTTCTGGACACGGCTAGGCCGTGTCTGGCTCGCAGATTGCTACAGAGACGATCATGGCCATGACGGTGAACATGGCCTACCCGTGTTCTCTGCAGAAAGCTCCGATTTTCCTCAAATTTGACCTGTGACCTCCTAGCACTGTAAGGAATCTTCTCGTAATATCAAATCATCAAAATATTCATAAAAATATGGTAAAATGACCTACATTTCTCAAATAATACAAAAAATAGTGAAGATTCCATACTTTACAAGAAAAGATATTAGAATGTGACATAAAATAGAACTTAAGCCTATAATGATGGTAGAAACAAGACTCTAAATCCTATAAAATTGACACCTATCATGTACTCAAACATTGGATGGGAGCAATTCCTGAGGCTTGCCACCCCCACATACATTGGAGTCACGTTGGAGTTTTTTAGCTCCCTAGATATAAAAGCCGATGTCATGCTGGACAATGATCCAGGGCGCATTTGCTTCCGATTGGGGAACATCGAGCACTGCCTCTCTCTTTCTCAACTCCCCAATATTTATGGTTTCCCGGAGCCTTGCACACGCAAAGTACCGGCAGATTTCAGTGAGCAAGCCTTTTGGGGGTCAATCACAAACAAGCATATCTATTCAGCCAGAGTCGCTAGAGCGTTAAGTATCTGCAATCCAGCCATCCGATACGTCCACCGCGTACTCGCCCATACCATCTTCAGGTGCGGGGAGAGTGACGGCATGGTACATCAGTCAGAGCTGTGTTTATTTATGGTCTATGCTTCACCCTTTTAGGGTTGATTCTGGATTTCACTTAGCAAAGCAATTCAGTCGCATCGCGTATTGCCGCAAGGGCGCGATAGTCATTGGCGGTCTTATTACTCCACATGCTGTTTCTCTTGGGATCATTCCCAACAGCACGGCCGAGGCTAGTGGAAGCAACCGGCTCGAGATCGAGTCATGCGTTTCCATGAGACTCATCGTCCACCGGGGTGACTCCTACTGCATGACGTTCAAGGATAGCCAGTTTTGCTTGCCATTGCCTAATCCAGAGCGCACCACTGTGCGCATTGAAGAGAATTGGCGCATCAAGCCAATCGAAGACCCTCAGCCCGACCCTATAGACACCGCACCACCAGCCCTAGGTGTATTCTTCTTTGGCGGCTCCTCCTCAGATTCTATGATGGGTATTCTTCAGGAGATTAGGGAGGAGCAGCTTCAACAGCGAGAGCTTATTGATCAGATGGATTCCTCCATCTCCTATATACGACAGGAGCAGGCTTCCCGTTGGGAAGCTAATGAAGCCGGGATGCAACGACATCACCAGATGTTGAGCTCGATTTGGGAGAAGCTATCTACTATAGATGAGCGGCTCGCCTTCCTTAATGAAGAGAACTTACAGCACATTCCAGTCTCTTTAGATGAGGAGGTCGAGCCCGATTATACCTCGCGTGGTAAGGGCAGGAGCTCCCGAGCTTCTGGCTCCAAATCGCGCAAGAGGTGCTAGCTCCTTCCGGACTTGACATCGCCACCTTCTCCTCTCACGTATGCAACGTTGCATAGAGGACTATGCAACAATTCCGAGCGGGTGAGCTGTCTTTACTCCAGTTTCTTATGCGGTTGTCTTGATTTTCTTATGTTGTTGTATTGGCATTTGCCTTTCTGTGGTTTTGGTTTGTGACAGTTTACGATGGATGTTATTTTGGCATTGTATCCTATATGCCAATATTCGTGGGCCTGGTCCAATGAGCTTGCATGAAGTTGTTTTAAGGCATATATTGTAAATTTTGTGATAAGAGATTCATTATTGACCTATCATGCTAGTCTTGTCCAATGATAGCTTTGCAAAATTCTTAAAGTTAAATCCATGTTTGGTTGGAATTTATCAAGATGTGTTGAATGTAGTACCTATTAGAAATTTACTCAATAGTCATGTCCATATGTTCCATGAATCAAAAATTTTCTGATTGGATTGATTTTAGGTTGTTCATTAAGTGGGTCAAACGTTTTCATGATTCTTCAATTAATTTCGGCTTGCAATTTACATTCGATTCATATTAGGATACATATTCTCTTTTCAATCTTTGAATTCCTTTATATTATTGGGGAGACACTGCATTTATTAAAAGAAAGGTTATGTTGACTTCTGAAATATGTGCATAAAAAAAAACACACTTAGATTCCTCTACTTGGCACTAGGAAAAATTGGCAGTGGTACCAAAGGATATGAGTTGAAATCTAAGAAATGTGAATTGAAATCCAAAATTCATTAAAAGACTCCTCTACTTGGCATTGCGAAAAATTGGCAATGGTACCTAAGGATATGAGTTAAAGTCTAATGCAATGATCAGTGTATCGTATCCCGAATAAAAAATTTGAGTTAACCCCAACATTATGAATTGGAAGAATAGGAATGGAATGAGTGTTGAGTATGCTTAATTGAATCCCATGTTTAATGCTTTCTGAATTGGTTGACATCTAAAAACAGTGGAATCAAACTGGTCAATACTTAAGACACCCCTTTTAGTTGATTTCTTCTGATTGGATCTTGGATTGCTAAAAAGTGTTTTTCTAAACTTGGGTGCGAACTTCAACACAAAAGATTATTCTTATACCAAGCATGTATTTCAACTTATTTTATTGCTTGAGGACAAGCAAAGATTTAAGTCGAGGAATATTATGCCTTGCATTTTAGTAGTGATTTTTATTATTATTCCATGATGAATTTAGGCCTATTTTAATGTTTTTACACTCCTTTAAGGCTTATTTACTTAAAAGCTTCATAATCTTCACTTTTTGTCTTTCTTGTGGAATTTCAGGTAAAATCACCCAATTTTAAAGTCTTTTTAAAGAATCTAAGAACATGGGGGTGATTCCTTATGAGAAGACGAAGCTGCCCATCAAATTTGGGCTCAATCAGAGCTTTTTCTGGACTTCACGGCTAAGTGAACCCGGCGGAGTTCACTGGTGATCTTGCCGAAGGACGAAACTCACAGTAGACTTCACCACCAGGTGAACCCCACGGGGTTCACCCGTGATTCTGTCCGAGGAAACTTGCGCAGAACTTCACAGTGCACTTCACTGGTAGGTGAACCCAGCGAGGTTCACTAGTACTTCTTTCATGACAGAACTGTATAGCAAGCTTCACTGCCTAGTGAACCCGGCGGGGTTCACCTGTGATGCTTTCTGGATAGCCCGACCTCTATTCGGAGTTTCAATGATTTTGGGCCCGATTCAAGTACAAATTTGGCAAGTAAGGACTCTTTGGAAAGCTGATTCAAAGGAGAGGGCAACATAAAAGCCCCAATTCTCGTGTCCTAATCATCGAGTAATCATGCGACGAAGCGGCTAGGGCGAAGAATACGGCGAATAGGCGACTCTGAGGTGATTTTTGGAGATCTAGTCATTGGAACATGGTGATTCTTAGTTATTTGTTTCAGTTTATCATCTCCTCCCTCTTAGAAACTCTCTCCCAGGATTTTCCTATGTTTAAAGAGAGATTTTTGAGCGTTTCAATAATGATTGTAGTGTAAACCCTATTTCGGGGCTCAGTTGAAGCCCGCTGACAATTTTTATTTGCAATCCATGTTTTAATTTTTGTTATTTGGATTATATTGTGAGCATATTTCACTTGATGCACTTATTTCATGATCTTTACCTTGGCCAAGTATTGACGTA
The DNA here is from genome assembly GCA_027563935.2 of Costus lasius. NCBI lineage: Eukaryota > Viridiplantae > Streptophyta > Magnoliopsida > Zingiberales > Costaceae > Costus > Costus lasius. The sequence continues at coordinate 68,132,885 of CM050449.1, forward strand.
TCTTAGTTGTTACGATTCATACCGAGAGGAGGATCGTAACGATGGAACCTCTTTGTGAAACTTGCGAAGCCTCAACACGAGAGTGGTTGGTCTTTGCTTGAGGGTTCCTAATCTACCAAGAAACTCATTGGGTTTGTCTAGAACGATCCACCACGAGAGTAGGAGACCGTTCTAGGCAAACACTGGGGTGTACACTAGAGAGAGGGCACCTTGTACCCTATGGATAGATTCCTTATGCAAAATCATAAATTCATGTAACCGATATTTTTAAACACAAATAAGATCATCAATGTGGTGGAAACCATAGCCCCGATATCTCTCTCATATATTTTCCTTACTGTTGTTGCTTGATTCCTTTGTATGCAGTTTCACTTAGTTTTAATTTTAAGTTCTTAAAACCCTGTTTTGATTAGCTTAGATATCAAGAATTGGATTTTCTGATACTCAACCTTGTTCCCTGTGGGAATCGACATCTTTTGTATTACTTCGACATTTTCGTGCACTTGCGGAGCGTGTCACTTGGGTTGCCTCCCTAGAAGCTCTAATTTTAGGGTCGTTAGCTTGACCGTTCTGCACTCAGATCTGATCGTGGTCCCTTGAGTCGCCATTCTGATTTCTCTTTGTTCTGTTTACAACTTCTGAATACATAAGTCTCATTCAAGAAACAGTGTCCAACTTTGTCTAAGAAATTTCTGATGACACCAAAATATATAGTATATTTTGTATCATTTTGGATATCTTTTCATGCTAGATTGAAGATCTTTCACTTGTTTTCATGCTAAATTTATCGAATATTGCAAAGTCTACTTCTATTTTGTTTTTTCATGGTTTTCAGGTAAAAAGGCACTATTTTTAGGCATTTCAAGCAAAATCAAATACATAAAAGGATTACCATCATCAAGAGGAGATAACCCAAGAATTTTCACGCAAAATGGAGCAAGTCTACAAATTACGGCAGTGCCATAATCCATTTTACGGTACCGTAATTTCATACAGTACCGTAAAATCCGAGCCCAGCTGTATTTTGAAGAATTTCCAAACAGAAAATTTTTCAGATTTTACGGCACCGTCGTAAACAATATTACGGTACCGTATTTCAGAACGCTTCAGAACATAAACTACGCTAAATTTTATGACACTACCGTAAGAAACTACACGGGCCGTAATCGCCAGAAGTTCACGAACAGAGAGTTCAGCCGATTTTATGCCACTACCGTAAACCAGATTACGGTGCCGTAATTTCTAGCCTTTTCAAGAACAGAATACTCGAAGGATTTTATGGTAGTGCCGTGAACTATTACACTACCGTAATTCCTTATTTGATCACGACGCCCAGGTCAATATCGATGCCCGATTCTTGCGGAGAGGATTGCGAGCGATCTAGAGCTTTAAATTGGATACCATAAGAAGCAATCGGGGAGCTTTTGATGGGAGAATTACGCACACACCGGAAGCCCCAATTTTCATCCACTAGCGAAGGAGAAATTGCGATTCACACTGCCGCCTAGGGTTTCGCCGCCGTGCTCGATCCAATCGATATCCTTCTATGATTTTTCTACTGAAGCTTCGTCTGAAGGAGGAGACAACACACCAGAAGTTTCAGATCGAAAGGAGATCAATTGGAATAGAAATCAAAGAAAAAAGAGTCGCCGACACTGTTCATCGACACTCTTTGCAAATTACAGCTGTGAAATACTGTATTTTCTAAACTTCTCTTTTCCTTTGATTTTCAATCTTCTGAAACCATTACTCATTGTAATTCCTTCACGATGATAGCTTAAACTACTTTTGGGACATGGGGGAGTAATTCACTTAATTTCCAATGACTAGATGACTACTTTTTCAATATTTCATTGTGCTTAATCTTAGCATGATGATTTTGCTCAAGTGATAATTGTGCTTAGACTCTCTATAAGTTCATGTTACTAATTATGTTCTTAGAATTTTCGCTGTTGACTGAAAGGTAATTGCTTGAGAATTTGGAACCCTAGAATTGCATGTTAGGAACCCTTCCTTATTTAGATCCAACTTGATCTATTCTAGTAGAATAATTGCCATGATTATAACATGAATCTATAGATCGATGTCTATTTGTCAAACGTGGAGATCTTGTGCGAAAGCAAGGATCGGAACGTTGGAGATCCATGAGTAAAACTAGTGTCGAGACTCGGATGCACAAAAGTGATCCTTGAGACTCCACTAGAGGTTATTAACCTATAATTCGGATGCACGAAAGTGATCCTTGAGTTCATTGTTTGATGATTTACTTCTCTTCAGCGTTGGGATGAATCTTGCGCGAAAGCGAAGATAAATCCTTGTGCGGTTGTTTGCACGAAAGTGAAACAATCCTTTTATTAAGTAAATTACACCTTCATCATGATAAAATTGAACTGAAGAAATTCTTATTCATATCTAGTCATAAAAGTTAAAGTGAACGAAACACTTGTCCCAGCTTTTCTCTCTGATAATTCTGTTTTAGTTTCCGATTGCTATTTTTCACTACTTCGAATTTCCTAGATAGTAAGAAATCAACTATTTGGTATTCGACAACATAGGTCTCTGTGGGTTCGATATCTTAATTATTACTTCAAGTATCCGTGCACTTGCGGAGATAACAACAAGTGTGGTAACCGAACAAGTCCATGTGCGCCAATACTTAGGTTTTGGTTGTGACTTTAAGAATAAGTTTAGTTTACGAACTTGTTGGGATACAACAAGTTTTTGGCGCCGTTGCCAGGGACCTTAGTTTTTGTCGATATTAGACACGTTGAGATTATTGCTAGATTAGGCTTTTATTTACTGTTTTTATTTACTGCTTATTTTTTGTTTCTTGAAATCACTTGATCTATCTACTTTGTATGCGCAGGAGTCTTAGGTCAGGACCACTTGTATCATTGGATCCTGAAATCAATAAAACATTAAGAGTGCGCAGAAAGTTGTGATTAGAAGAAGAACTGCAAGAGACTTCCCAACCGGAGTTACAAGAAGAAATATTAGAGATGGGAGACAATCAGAACAATCAGAGAACGCTTAGGGACTATGCAGCCCCTAATCAACATGAAATTCATTCTAGTATTGCTAGGCCAACAATAGAGGCTAACAACTTCGAGATTAAGCCTACTTTTATTTCAATGTTTCAACAAAATCAATTTGGAGGATCTCCACTGGAGGATCCCAACCAACACTTGGCCTCATTTCTTGAATTATGCGATACTATTAATGTAAGATCCAAGGATCTTAAGTCCTGGTAAGCATTATTTTTGAATTAAATAAAATTATTGACTGTGATATTTTTCTATGTATTGGTTGTTAATAGTTATTTAACTAGAGATTTTTGGTTGTTAATTTATTGTAAATTAATTAGGGATTATTTGTTTGATTATTGGCTGTTAATTTATGATAATTTATTATTGGCTGTTCATGATAAATTAATTAGGATTTATGGGTTGTAATTGTAAGTTAATTAATTAGAGCTTGTAAGTTAATTAATTAGACCCTATTGGTTAATTAAACCCTTATTGGATGTTAATTAGACCTTATTGGATTTTCGTTAAGTTAATGGTTGAATTAATGGGTTTAAACTAATTGGGTTTTAAAATTCAAATTATTAATTAAATGGATTAAACCCGAATTGAATTAATGGGTTAATGGGTTAAGAGTTAAAACCGAAAATTCAAATTGATATTTCGGTTAGGGTAGAGTTTTGGCGATTTTTTGCCTTGGAGAAATCTTGGGCGACGGCTTGAAGAGATTGGCGACGGCTTGAAGAACTTGGCGACTTCTAGGCGATTCTTGAAGAGTTCTTGAGGCGATTTTGGTGATTTCTCCATCTCTTTCCCTTTGGCGAATTATTCCTTGGTGTTTGGTAGCATCTTTCAAAGCCTTAGACGAATTTTTGGAAGGGTTTTTCACCTTGTGTTCTCGGTTCAAGGTGAGTGGGTTGTCTAATTGATTTCTATCTATTTGTTTGTGTTAATTGATGAGTTAGATGATATATTCGCTTGTTGGAAATCTTACCATGCTAAAACCGAATTTTGTAAAGTTGATTATATGATGAAAACCGAATTTTGTAAGGTTGATTATATCATGAAAACCGAATTTTTCAAAGGTGATTATATGATGATTATTTAACCGAAAATTTGTATGAAATTTAAGGTATTTTTATAGGAATTTTGGTAGCATTAAATCATTGAATTTTGAGTATGAAACTCTTGTTAATTATAGTTAAACCGAAATCAATTTTGGTAACATTAAGTCAATGATGTTTGTAGCATGAATGAAAACCGAAACCTTGTTGATGGTAGTTAAACCGAAATAATCTTGATGATTGTTTATGAAAACCGAAAATTGTAATAAGGAATTTAAGGTATTCTCTTATGGAATTTAGGAAGTTTTAAACCAATGATTTTGAGCATGATATTCATGTTAACTAAGGTTTAGAATTTTAGTAGATGATATGATATGTTAACCGTGGGTTATATGTAGAGATTTGTAAAATAGTTTGTATGAATACATGTTTTAGTTTTTGTTAATTTTATGGATAGTTTGTATGACTTCATGTTTTAGTTTTTGTTAATTTTATGGATAGTTTGTATGACTTCATGTTTTAGTTTTATGTTAATTTTTATGGATGCTTGTTAACTGCATTATTGAGAAATTGTTTGAGAAATTTTGATGATAACCTAGTAAGGTTTGACTGAACTAATCAGCATGAAACCTAAGGACCACACTACATTATATGATTGTTAATATTATGTAATTATGTGATTTTTAAATATTAGGTGTTTATGTGATTTTTGGAATATTATGTTGTTATGTAAATTGTGAACATTATGTGGTTATGAGATTTTTGAAAATTATGTGATTATGAGAATTTGGAATATTATGTGTTATGTGTTGGTTAGGACTATGGCTAAGTGTAACAGTGTACTCATAGGATAGTCCTTATGTGATATGTGAAGGGTTTGAATTTCAGCCCTGTATTTGATATGTGAGGGGGCTGATGTTCGGCCTGCCTATTATGATTTTTGTGATGGGGGTTGATGTTCAGCCTGCTCGATATGATTTTTGTGATGACTATCCTAGAGTCTAGTTGACACTTAGGAGTCCACCTTTGTGAAATATGAAATAAGATATGTCTGTTGTCCAGTAGGAACCTTTTGGGAGAACGGGTTTTGACGCAAAGTGCCATGTCTTGGTCGGACAGGGGCCACCTCTTGATGTCATTACTCTTTTATGTGATGGGGTAATATAAGACGCAAAGTGCCATGTCTTGATCAGACAGGGGCCACCTCTTGATGTCATTACTCTTTTATGTGATGGGGTGATATAAGACGCAAAGTGCCATGTCTTGATCAGACAGGGGCCACCTCTTGATGTCATCACTCTCATTTTGTGACGTTGGGTGTCGTAGAGCAAAGTGCCACGTCATGACCTGACGGGGGCCACCTCTTGAATCTACACACAATCCATCGATGTGTTATGGGGTGAGAGAGCAAAGTGCCACGTCGTGACCTGGCGGGGGCCACCTCTTGATTCTACTCACTATCCATGTTTATGTGTTGCACGAGATTTTGCAGCTCCCAGTGCTTTGGCCAAGCCGGGTTAGACCATATTGGTCACTACTGAATATGCTGGACAACTAGGTTAATTAAGTATGGTGTGTTTAGTTGGTTTAGAATATATGTGTTTAATTGGGTTAGAGTAAAACTCTAGAACCTGAATTTGTAATATGCTAGTGTGTACATTTAACTGTCTATATGACTTCTGTTTCTTTATTTTGTTATATGTTGACATAATGTTCCTGTTAAAGATTTTTAAAATAATCTGCCTATATTTTTGAATGTATGTTCTGGATGGTCGATTTAGACTATCCACTCACTGGGCTGTGTAGCTCACCCCTCACTATTTTCAGGCATAGAGCAGGGGCGCATGTCTTGAGTGCATTGGCGTGGATAATTATGCTGTTTGCTGTTTTAAGAATTTATATGCTTAATTCTTGGGGCCGGTTGTGGCCTTAACATAAACTATATGAACTATGTGAATCATGAGACTATGTGAACTATGTGAAGTATGTTGCCAGTTATGGCAGTCTTATGAGTTTGATTTTTGTGTCACCGCGGGCTTCAGCCTGGTTTCGGTGTTTGGTATGAGTTTATAAAATCGATTTTGTGATTTTGTTTTGAATTTCGGCTTGTTGTATATTCTGTGCAATCGGTTTTGATATACCCTGTAACTTGCATATGTCTAGTGCAAGTATTGCCTGGTGGCAGGTACCTTTATGGATTTTATGAATTTGAATCGGTTTTGATATAACTGTTGCCTTGCATATGTCTAGTGCAAGGATTGCGTGGTGGCAGGTACCCTTATGAGATTTGAGTTTTGTGAATTTGTGTGTATGGATTTATGGAAATTTTTCAGATCGTGTTTTCTTGAACTCGGTTTTACCTAGCATATGATCGATCTTATATGAAACATCCTGTATCATTTGTGAATTGTGCCATTTGTTTGGGGTTAAGAATGTGGGATGTTACAGAATGGTATCAGAGCAGTTGGCTAGCTAAAACTTAGTTTGGGGGAAAACATGTTTGTGTATTGCTAGACACCTAATAGGTTTATGATTGTTTTCCTGACTATGATATGTGTGTGACTATGATATGCGTGTGTAGGCATTTAAGATGGTGCGAACCAGAGGAAATGCTAGTGATGAGGGCGAGCAGACCCCGAACCTCACGAGAACTATTGAGGCTCTGACTGGCATGGTTCAGCAACAAGGTGCTATGATAGAGAGGCAAGCTCAGATGCTGCAGCAGCAGCAGACTCAGCACCAAGAAGCACAACAGCAGCTTTTGCAGCAGCTGACTCGAGAGAGACCCCAGACTACTACTCGAGTGGTGGGGGATGACTCTCAGGAGGGCGCTCACAGGCGCTATGCTTCACTTGTGAGTGAATTCCAGAAACTGGGTCCCAGCTCTTTTTATGGGGGCTCAGAATCCAGTAATGCAGAGAACTGGCAGTTGTGCTTGGAAAAGATTTTCCAAGTCATGCGCTGCTCAGATGAGGATAAGTTATGTCTGGCCACCTATATGATGCGTGCTGACGCAGATGAGTGGTGGAAGGGCGTAGTGAGACTTGCCGAAGAAAGACATGAGACTGTAGATTGGCCTTACTTCTTGTCTCGATTTAACGAGAAGTACTTCCCAGATAGCTTGGTTGAGGACCGAGAGGTGGAATTTATTCATCTGGAGCAGGGTGATATGACAGTGGACCAGTATGAATTACAGTTCACGAAATTGGGAAAGTATGCTCCTCACCTGATAAACACTGAAAAGAGGAGAGCTACCAAGTTTCTCAGAGGTCTCAGATGGGACATTAGAGAGCAGGTTGGTGCTCAACACTTGGAGACCTATGTTGAAACTGTTGGGCGAGCACGCACCATTGAGAGGTATATATCTGAGAGGAGTTCTCATGTTGCCGTGACAGTGGTTCCTGCAGCTGAGGCGGCGGTTCCTCAGTATGGCAGTGGCGGCAAGGGTAAGAAGTACCCTAGGCATAAAGATTATAAGAAGAGCAGGTATAAGCCTTACTCCTACAAGGCACCGCAGCAGTCCAGGGATGCACCGCAGCAGTTCAGGGATGCCAGGGATGCAAGAAACGGTATCACTTGTAGTCATTGTGGGCTCAAGGGACATCTAGTGAAAGACTGCCATAGGAAGAATGGTGTATGCTTCAAGTGTAAGAAACCAGGGCACATGGCTAAGGACTGCAGAGAACCTGAGATGCAACCTAGAGGCGCAGATAAGCCTACAGTCCAGACTAGAGTGTATGCTGTGGCTGAGAAGGATACACGAGCTTCCCGATCCGTCGTGGAAGGTACTTTATTCGTATTTGATCAGTTAGCCCGCATATTATTTGACCCTGGTGCAAATTTATCTTTTGTATCTGTTAAGTTTGTTGCATGTTTACCTGTTGTACCTAAGATGCTAGATTATGTTGTGTCTGTCAGTACTCCCTTAGGAAAATCGTTATCTACAGATACTGTTTGTGCTGACTGTGTAGTACATGTAGAGGGTTATGAGTTTCTGGTAGATCTAATCCTCTTAGACATGCAAGATTATGATATCATCTTAGGAATGGATTGGTTGTCTTCCCATCATGCCTCTGTGGATTGCTTTGAGAAAGTAATCACTTTGAATTTGTTAGATGGGAATCGACTGTTTGTGAGAGGTCTAGTGTCAAACCAAGGACCGCATGTGATATCTTTCCTGCAGGCCAGGAAATTACTTGCTAATGGGTGCAAGGGTTATCTTGCGCATGTTAAGGTGCAGGATGATTCTACTTCTGATCTGACTCAGATGGAGGTGGTGAAAGAATTTCCTGATGTGTTCTCTGAAGAATTTTCAGGCTTGCCACCAATTAGAGAAGTGGAGTTTGGCATTGAGTTGGCGCCAGGTACGGCACCTATCTCCAGAGCTCCTTATCGTATGGCTACTTCAGAGTTGGCCGAGCTTAAGAAACAACTGGAGGAATTGTTAGAGAAAGGATATATTCGGCCTAGTGCTTCTCCTTGGGGAGCGCCAGTGTTATTTGTGAAGAAAAAAGATGGAACCCTGAGGATGTGTATAGACTACAGGCAGCTTAACCAAGTGACTATCAAGAATAAGTATCCTCTTCCCAGAATTGATGATCTATTTGATCAATTACAGGGAGCGACAGTGTTCTCTAAGATTGATCTGAGATCAGGGTATTATCAGCTTAGGGTCAAGGATGAGGATATATTTAAGACTGCTTTCAGGACCAGGTATGGGCATTTCAAATTTTTAGTTATGCCTTTTGGACTGACGAATGCACCTGCTGTCTTCATGGATTTGATGAACAGGGTATTCCATGAGTTGCTTGACTCTTGTGTGGTGGTCTTTATAGACGATATATTGGTGTACTCTCAGACTACCTCAGATCATGTCAGTGATTTGCGCAGAGTATTGGAGATCTTGAGGAAGAACCGATTATATGCCAAGGCTAGTAAGTGTGAATTCTGGCTGGAAAAGATTAGTTTCCTTGGGCATGTGATTTCTGGTCAGGGGGTGTCTGTGGATCCAGTTAAAGTGCAAGCCATTCTTAATTGGGGAAGACCGACTAGTGCTACTGAGATCAGGAGTTTTCTGGGTTTGGCAGGTTACTACCGGCGATTTGTTGAGGGATTCTCCAAGCTGGCGGGTCCTCTAACTAAATTGACCAGAAAGGAGGCCAAGTTTATTTGGGATGATAAGTGTGAAGAGAGTTTTCAAGAGCTGAAAAGGAGATTGACTAGTACACCGATCCTCATTATACCTAGTGATGGGGAAAGGTTTACTGTATATACGGATGCTTCTGGCAAAGGGTTGGGTTGTGTCTTGATGCAGAAGGGTTCTGTAGTAGCCTATGCTTCGAGACAACTGAAGGAGTATGAATTGAACTACCCTACTCATGACTTAGAGTTGGCGGCCGTAGTCTTTGCTTTGAAGATATGGCGTCACTATTTGTTGGGTCAGGAGTTTGATCTGTTCACTGATCACCAGAGTCTCAAGTATATCTTCACTCAGAAGGACTTGAACATGAGACAGAGAAGATGGATGGAGTTGATCAAAGACTATGACTTCTCCATTCAGTATCAGGCTGGAAAGGCCAATGTAGTGGCGGATGCGCTGAGCAGACATCCAGTTACTTCAGTAGCTGCTTTACGGGTTAGTGAGTGGCAGTTACTGCAGGAGTTCAGAGATCTCAAGATCAGTGTTTCTCCTAAAGTTCAGACTGGTTACGTGGCTTTTCTCAGAGTACAGTCTGCTTTGTTGCAGAAGATCAGAGATCAGTAGTCTGTGGATCCGAAATTAGTTCAGATCAGGGATAGTCTGGTTGATGGCGCAGTTCAGGATTTTAGCCTGTCTGATGATGGTATTCTTCGGTTTCGTGGAAGGGTATGTGTCCCTGAGGAACCAAGCTTGAGGAAAGAAATATTGGAGGACAGCCATAACTCCAAATATTCTCTACATCCTGGTGTGACTAAGATGTATCAGGACCTCAAGAAAAGTTTTTGGTGGCCGGGTATGAAGAAAGAAGTGTTTGATTTTGTCTCTAGGTGTTTAACCTGTCAGACTGTGAAGGCTGAACACCAGAAGCCTGGTGGTTTGTTGCAGCCTCTTCCTATTCCTGAGTGGAAGTGGGAATGTATCAGTATGGATTTTGTATGTGGTTTGCCCAGAACCAGATTGGGTCATGATGCTATTTGGGTGATTGTTGATAGACTCACTAAATCAGCCCATTTTCTTCCGATTAAGATGACTTATTCTCTAGAGAGACTGGCTAGATTATATATTGATGAGATAGTCAGACTGCATGGAGTGCCTGTTGATATCGTGTCTGACAGGGACTCTCGATTTCTGTCCAGATTTTGGAAGAGCTTACAGGAAGGTTTGGGTACTAAGTTGAGTTTTAGTACAGCATATCATCCTCAGTCTGATGGCCAGACGGAGCGTACTATACAAACTCTAGAAGATCTGTTGAGAGCCTATGTGGTTGATTGGAGTTCTGAGTGGAACCGGGATCTATCTTTGATAGAGTTTACTTATAATAATAGCTTCCACTCCAGTATTCAGATGGCTCCTTATGAGGCTTTGTATGGGAGAAGGTGTAGGACTCCCTTGTGTTGGGAGGAGACTGGCGATAGATTGATTTTGAGATCTGATGCAGTTCAGGAGACTACTGATAAGGTAAGAGAGATACAGAATAAACTGAAGATTGCTCGGGACAGACAGAAGAGTTATGCTGACGACCGTCGTCGTTCCCTGGAGTTTATGGTAGGGGACCATGTGTTCTTAAAGGTGTCACCTACTAAGGGTGTTATGAGGTTTGGCAGAAAGGGCAAGTTGAGCCCTAGGTTTGTAGGCCCTTTTGACATTATTGAGAGAATTGGTCCAGTGGCTTACCGGTTAGCTTTACCTCCTGCTTTGGATCATGTGCATAATGTATTCCATGTCTCTGCTTTGAGGAAATATCATCCTGATCCATCTCATGTGTTGGAGTTGGAACCTCTTCAGATTCAGAGTGATTTGACTTTTGAGGAAAGACCTCTCCGGATTGTGGATAGAAAAGATAAAGTCCTGAGAAACAAGACTATACCTTTGGTAAAGGTTATCTGGGGAAATCAGGCTGTTGAGGAGGCGACTTGGGAGACTGAAGCTGATATGAGGAAATTTTATGCTTACCTCTTTGATGATATGGATGCTGAGCTTTAGAGGACTAAAGCTTTATAAGGAGGGAGGGATGTAAGATCCAAGGATCTTAAGTCCTGGTAAGCATTATTTTTGAATTAAATAAAATTATTGACTGTGATATTTTTCTATGTATTGGTTGTTAATAGTTATTTAACTAGAGATTTTTGGTTGTTAATTTATTGTAAATTAATTAGGGATTATTTGTTTGATTATTGGCTGTTAATTTATGATAATTTATTATTGGCTGTTCATGATAAATTAATTAGGATTTATGGGTTGTAATTGTAAGTTAATTAATTAGAGCTTGTAAGTTAATTAATTAGACCCTATTGGTTAATTAAACCCTTATTGGATGTTAATTAGACCTTATTGGATTTTCGTTAAGTTAATGGTTGAATTAATGGGTTTAAACTAATTGGGTTTTAAAATTCAAATTATTAATTAAATGGATTAAACCCGAATTGAATTAATGGGTTAATGGGTTAAGAGTTAAAACCGAAAATTCAAATTGATATTTCGGTTAGGGTAGAGTTTTGGCGATTTTTTGGCTTGGAGAAATCTTGGGCGACGGCTTGAAGAGATTGGCGACGGCTTGAAGAACTTGGCGACTTCTAGGCGATTCTTGAAGAGTTCTTGAGGCGATTTTGGTGATTTCTCCATCTCTTTCCCTTTGGCGAATTATTCCTTGGTGTTTGGTAGCATCTTTCAAAGCCTTAGACGAATTTTTGGAAGGGTTTTTCACCTTGTGTTCTCGGTTCAAGGTGAGTGGGTTGTCTAATTGATTTCTATCTATTTGTTTGTGTTAATTGATGAGTTAGATGATATATTCGCTTGTTGGAAATCTTACCATGCTAAAACCGAATTTTGTAAAGTTGATTATATGATGAAAACCGAATTTTGTAAGGTTGATTATATCATGAAAACCGAATTTTTCAAAGGTGATTATATGATGATTATTTAACCGAAAATTTGTATGAAATTTAAGGTATTTTTATAGGAATTTTGGTAGCATTAAATCATTGAATTTTGAGTATGAAACTCTTGTTAATTATAGTTAAACCGAAATCAATTTTGGTAACATTAAGTCAATGATGTTTGTAGCATGAATGAAAACCGAAACCTTGTTGATGGTAGTTAAACCGAAATAATCTTGATGATTGTTTATGAAAACCGAAAATTGTAATAAGGAATTTAAGGTATTCTCTTATGGAATTTAGGAAGTTTTAAACCAATGATTTTGAGCATGATATTCATGTTAACTAAGGTTTAGAATTTTAGTAGATGATATGATATGTTAACCGTGGGTTATATGTAGAGATTTGTAAAATAGTTTGTATGAATACATGTTTTAGTTTTTGTTAATTTTATGGATAGTTTGTATGACTTCATGTTTTAGTTTTTGTTAATTTTATGGATAGTTTGTATGACTTCATGTTTTAGTTTTATGTTAATTTTTATGGATGCTTGTTAACTGCATTATTGAGAAATTGTTTGAGAAATTTTGATGATAACCTAGTAAGGTTTGACTGAACTAATCAGCATGAAACCTAAGGACCACACTACATTATATGATTGTTAATATTATGTAATTATGTGATTTTTAAATATTAGGTGTTTATGTGATTTTTGGAATATTATGTTGTTATGTAAATTGTGAACATTATGTGGTTATGAGATTTTTGAAAATTATGTGATTATGAGAATTTGGAATATTATGTGTTATGTGTTGGTTAGGACTATGGCTAAGTGTAACAGTGTACTCATAGGATAGTCCTTATGTGATATGTGAAGGGTTTGAATTTCAGCCCTGTATTTGATATGTGAGGGGGCTGATGTTCGGCCTGCCTATTATGATTTTTGTGATGGGGGTTGATGTTCAGCCTGCTCGATATGATTTTTGTGATGACTATCCTAGAGTCTAGTTGACACTTAGGAGTCCACCTTTGTGAAATATGAAATAAGATATGTCTGTTGTCCAGTAGGAACCTTTTGGGAGAACGGGTTTTGACGCAAAGTGCCATGTCTTGGTCGGACAGGGGCCACCTCTTGATGTCATTACTCTTTTATGTGATGGGGTAATATAAGACGCAAAGTGCCATGTCTTGATCAGACAGGGGCCACCTCTTGATGTCATTACTCTTTTATGTGATGGGGTGATATAAGACGCAAAGTGCCATGTCTTGATCAGACAGGGGCCACCTCTTGATGTCATCACTCTCATTTTGTGACGTTGGGTGTCGTAGAGCAAAGTGCCACGTCATGACCTGACGGGGGCCACCTCTTGAATCTACACACAATCCATCGATGTGTTATGGGGTGAGAGAGCAAAGTGCCACGTCGTGACCTGGCGGGGGCCACCTCTTGATTCTACTCACTATCCATGTTTATGTGTTGCACGAGATTTTGCAGCTCCCAGTGCTTTGGCCAAGCCGGGTTAGACCATATTGGTCACTACTGAATATGCTGGACAACTAGGTTAATTAAGTATGGTGTGTTTAGTTGGTTTAGAATATATGTGTTTAATTGGGTTAGAGTAAAACTCTAGAACCTGAATTTGTAATATGCTAGTGTGTACATTTAACTGTCTATATGACTTCTGTTTCTTTATTTTGTTATATGTTGACATAATGTTCCTGTTAAAGATTTTTAAAATAATCTGCCTATATTTTTGAATGTATGTTCTGGATGGTCGATTTAGACTATCCACTCACTGGGCTGTGTAGCTCACCCCTCACTATTTTCAGGCATAGAGCAGGGGCGCATGTCTTGAGTGCATTGGCGTGGATAATTATGCTGTTTGCTGTTTTAAGAATTTATATGCTTAATTCTTGGGGCCGGTTGTGGCCTTAACATAAACTATATGAACTATGTGAATCATGAGACTATGTGAACTATGTGAAGTATGTTGCCAGTTATGGCAGTCTTATGAGTTTGATTTTTGTGTCACCGCGGGCTTCAGCCTGGTTTCGGTGTTTGGTATGAGTTTATAAAATCGATTTTGTGATTTTGTTTTGAATTTCGGCTTGTTGTATATTCTGTGCAATCGGTTTTGATATACCCTGTAACTTGCATATGTCTAGTGCAAGTATTGCCTGGTGGCAGGTACCTTTATGGATTTTATGAATTTGAATCGGTTTTAATATAACTGTTGCCTTGCATATGTCTAGTGCAAGGATTGCGTGGTGGCAGGTACCCTTATGAGATTTGAGTTTTGTGAATTTGTGTGTATGGATTTATGGAAATTTTTCAGATCGTGTTTTCTTGAACTCGGTTTTACCTAGCATATGATCGATCTTATATGAAACATCCTGTATCATTTGTGAATTGTGCCATTTGTTTGGGGTTAAGAATGTGGGATGTTACAATTAAATTTAATGGTGTTTCTAGCGATGCATTGAAATTAAGACTTTTTCCTTTTTCTCTTAGGGACCGGGCAAAGACTTGGCTTCAATCACAACCAACCGGTACTTCGAATCAACTGTCAAATTCCTTCTTGACAAAATACTTTCCCCCAAGCAAGACACTTCAGTTGAGGAATCAAATTACAAACTTTCAACAAAGAAGTGGGGAGTTGTTCAATGAGGCATGAGAGAGATTCAATGAATTACAGCGGAAGTGTCCTCACCATGGCATTGAAGATTGGAGTTTACTGTAAATTTTTTACTATACATTATCGGATAATACTAAAATGACTGTGGATGCTGCTGCAGGAGGAGCTCTTATGAGCAAAACACCAGATGCTGCCTTCAGATTGCTAGAGGAGATGGCATTAAATAACAATCAATGGACTGCCGAGAGAGGAGAACTTTACAAGCCTTCTCAAAGTAAGGGTGAAAGTGATGAATGGCGATCCTTAGCAGAGAAGGTAGACTTTTTGTGCAGCAAGTTTAATTCTATGCAAACTGCTTCTGTTTCTGCTATCACTTGCGAAATTTGTGGCAATGATGGTCATACTGCTGAATATTGTAGAATAGTTGTTGATCAGGGTAATGAACATGTGAATGCCATAGGGAATTATAATCAAAGTAGACCTAATGATCCCTATTCTAGTACATATAACCCTAGATGGAGAAATCACCCCAACCTTTCATGGAAAAACAATAACAATGTAGGGGGAACACTGAGAATAAAGGATATCAAAGACCAAATCAGAACTTTAATCAAAATGAAAATCAGAATTCAAATATAGAATCCATGTTTGAAAAACATATGGCCAGTCAAAATCAGTTTATGTCTAAGCAAGACCAACTCATGTCAAACCAAAATAGAAAATTTGAAGAGTTTATGTCTAAGCAAGACCAACTCATGTCAAATCAAAATAGACAAATTGAAGAATTTAAGGAAAGTTTTGATAGGATTCTGCAAGTGCACGGAATTATCGAAGTAATAAAAATATCGATCCACAGAGACCTTATTGTTAATTACCAAATAATTGTTTTCTCGCTAGCTAAGCAAGCCAAATATGATGAAAGTAAACTGTGTAGAGAATATGCTAAGGAGATAATCAGAGAGATAAACATGGGACTAGGATTTCATCCACCTTAATTTCAATGATAAGATATAAATAAAGGTTCGTCAATCAAATCTTGCTACGATAAATACCTAATTCACTTCATAAAGGGATTATCTCACTTTCGTGCAGACAATCATGCAAGGACCAATCCTCGCTTTCACGCAAGATCTGTCCCAATGTTAAAGATAAGTAAATCATCAATCAAAGAACTCAATATCACTTTCGTGCATCCGAATTCTAGGTTGATAATCTCTAGTGGAATCTCAAGGATCACTTTCGTGCATCCGAGCCTCAACACTAGTTTTACTCATGGATCTCCAATGTTCCGATCCTCACTTTTGTGCAAGATCTCCACGTTTGATAAATAGACTCAATCCATAGATTCATATTACTATCATGGCAATTAATCTACTAGAATAGATCAAATTAGATCTAACCTAAGGAAGGGATCCTAACATGCAATTCTAGGCTTCCAAGTTCTCAAGCAAATCACCTTTCAGTCTCATTGCAAAAACTCTAAAAACATAATTAGTAACATGGACTTATAGAGAGTCTAAGCACAATCCATCACAAAAGTAAAATTATCATAGCAAAAATTATCATGACGAAAATAGAAGAGTTATCGAATCATTAAGAATCAAGGGGATTACACCCCATGTCCCAAAAGAGTGTTAAGCTTGCATTGAGAAAAAAATACAATGAATCATAGTTTAAAACAATTTGAAATCAGAGAAGGAGAAAAAAACAATGTTACAACACGCGTGTAATGTAAATTACACCCGTAATTTCGTGATAAACAACGCTGTCACCGCTGTTTTGTTGATTCCTCCTCCGATCGGAGTCCAAACACTCTGAAACTTCTGTGGCGTCTTTCTCTCCTCCAGGCTAAGCTTCTGAGTGAAAATCACCACTTGAGGTGCCCTCTACGCCTCTCGACGTGAGACGAAACCCTAGCCACCTCTCTAGCAATTTCTCCCTTGATACTGGATAAAAGTTCCTCTTCCACTTCGAGCGTCTTCTCCTCTTAAAGACGAGTCTGCCACAATTTTCGGATTTCAATTTGGAGCTCTGGATCAAAAGTTATGGCCCGCGCAAGATTCAGACTCGTAAAAATCGCGTTTTTGACTGGGAATTACGGCAGTGTAATATCTCATGGCCGTGCCGTAAAATCGGCTGAGTGTTCTGTTCTGGAAATGCTGGAAAATACGGCACCGTAATTTGGTTTACGGCTGTACCGTAAAATCGGCTGAACTCTCTGGTCGAATTCATCGGGGAAATACGGCTCGTGTAATTCTTTACAGCAATGCCGTAATTTCGGCAAAAGTCTCTGTTTAGAAAGTGCCCCAAAATACGGCTGTGTAAATCCTTACGGCGATGCGTATTTCGAGAAAACCTTATGTTTGAAAAATCACCAAAATACGGCCGTGATCTCGATAATACGGTAGCCGTGAAAAATACGGTACCGTAAAATCCCTTACGGCACTGCCGTATTTTGGTCTTTAGCCTCGATTTACGTGAAAATTCTTGTGTGACCTCCTCTTGATGATGGTAACTCTTCCATGTCTTTGATTTTGCTTAAAAATGCCCAAAATAGTGCCTTTTTGCCTGAAAATCATGAAAAACCAAAATAGAATTAGACTTTGCAATACTCGATGAATTTAGCAAGAAAAACAAGTAAAAGATCCTCAATTTAGCATGAAAAGATATCTAAAATAATACAAAATATACTATATATTTTGGTGTCATCAAACACATAAGGCTCAAACTTTGCTTGTCCTCAAGCAAAAATCAAATTTTGAAATCAAAATTTGATCACAAGAATAACCTTTTCATGCTCAATAAATTTCTAAAATATTATCAATGAAAAATTCCATCAATTGTTTTATAAAACTTTAAGCAAACAAGTCATTCTTAGAACTCAACCTTCTAGATCCCAACTCAATCAAATAAAACTTCGCAACTTGTATAATAAAAAAAATCTCAGTCTCAAGATTTCACCTTTGTTCTAGTTTAAATCTATCATACCTTTGTTTACAGGAATTAAGTCTCCAAGATCTTTTTCCACACAGAATCTTTCTTTTCTTGTTCTTTCTCTCTCTTTTTAGTTTTTGAACAGATGGCATGTACCCACATAGATACACACTTATTTTATTTTAATTTTTAATTTTTTAATTATTTTTTAATTTTTTTTTATTTTTTTATTTTTTTATGTTTTTATTTTTTTATTATTTTTTATTTTTGACTTCAACTCTTGTCTTCGGTACCACTATCAATTTTACACAGTGCCAAGTAGAGGAGTCTTATTCTTTTTCACTCTCAAATTTTTTATAGACTTCAACTCATCTCTTAGGTACCACTGTCAATTTTACACAGTACTAAGTAGGGGAGTCTCTCACTATTTTTTTTATGGATCATGGATTCTTCCTTCCCAACAAATAGTAAAATAGACCAAACATCAACTAGGCTAATCAATTGACATCGATTAAAAATTACACTCATATGCTCATTTTATTTAAAGGAATAGCTTCACCTTTAGATTTTATCCTTCAAATAACACATCTACCCAAAATTTCATGCATCAACCAATGTCAAATTTCAAAGATAGATATGCATTGAAGAAATAAATCTAACATGATAGGGTTTTTCTCCAATCACATGTATAAATACTCACATCATTAAGAAAGATATTTTATCAATAGAAATTTTATCAATAAATCATGCCATCATATAGTAGAAAGTGGATCATATGCTTATATCAATTTTAACAACAAATTTGAATAATATCATCATCAAAACAATGAGTTCCATAAAATCATTTTTCAAGAGAAAACCAATAAGTAGTATAAAGTCAAAGATGCACTATAAGAAATAGTCATTAATAAGAGAGTGCAAGTGATACTCACAAAACCATATAGATCATGCTCAATCGTTGTCAGGTTAGTGCAGCTGGGTCCAATGATGTGCCTTTTGAAAATTTTCTGCAAAATTTAAGGTACATAAGGCTCACATAAGGCTCAGATCAAAAACAGTCTCAAAAATAATTCTCTCAAAGAAAAATCAGAGAAATCATCGAGGGTCCAGATGACTGCTGGTGGAACAGATGCTAGCTGAAAAGCTGCTAGCAATGATGGTGATGGTGCCGACATAAGGGTGAGTAATCTCTAACGGCCTGCTAGAGAATACAGTCCTGTAGATGAGATCGTCGGGCTATGGAAGATAATACTGCACATAAAAAATCAGAGTCAGTAATGAAAAGTCCATTGCATAAATAAATAATATCATGGAATAAGAGGTAGTAAAAGAAATAAGAAGCTGCAGGTGGTATAATCCAGTGTTGACAGCTAGAAACAGTGATGTCAGAGGCAGATGCAGTGGTAGCTAGTGCTGGATGCAAATATGGAGAAGAATCTATAACAGGTAGAAAGCAGCTTTTGAATTTTTTTATGAAAAGTAGCCATACCCAAGAATAAGATTTAATGATCCAAACAGAAAACAGACAAAACCATGAAGTAAAATAAAACTTGATCTTTCCAGGTATGTGAAAAATAAAGGATCAAAATCTTTCAGGAATTTAGGGTATCAGCAGAAAGAAGGCTACTCAGATTACAAAATGAAAAACTGCACAGAATCTAATCAGAATCAAAAAGTTGCTATGTGTTTCAGAAAGATCCATGGATTTTAAAATTCAGCAAAAATATCCAAATAATAGACAAAGATCAGTACTTCCATGTCGTGCCAAAAATCAAAAATTTTCGTAACCCAGTTTCTTAAAATCAATGCGAGAAGACACCTACTCAATAACTAGAAGCAGTTTACAAATACGGTACTGTAATATGCATTACGGTAGTGCCGTAATTTGCAAAGAACTCTCGGGTAAGAAATAATCAGGAAATACGGTACCGTGAAATTCCTTACGGTACTGCCGTATTTTTCAAAAAAATTTCGAAAAGAAAACACTCAAGATTACGGCACGTAAAGTAAAAAACGGTCAGAAAATATGGTACCGTAAAAGAAATACGGTACCGCCGTAAAGTACTAAAAACCCTTGAAAAAGAAATCAGAGCAGATTACGGGCGTAAACTAGATTACGGCAGTGCCATATTTTGCGCAAAATTTGATTTTCCTGCAAAAATAAAAGCAAAATTAATTCTAAAAATAAATTAAAATAAAAGAAACTAAACTAAGATAAAAGTGCTTGGGTTGCCTCCCAAGAAGCGCTAATTTTAGGTCCATAGCTTGACCAAAATATAAAGCATATACAGGTGAATCGGTTCCAAAATATAAAGCATATAATTTTCTACATTTCCTTTTTCCAAACAGTTTAGCCACAAATCCAGATATAGAGAATTTCACATAAATCATGATTAATGTGGCTTTCTCAAATTTGTAGAAATTAAAATTCTCAGATCCACTCAAAGTAATCTTTATGATCTTCCTATGCTTATCAAAAAGTAAAATTATAAGTCCTTTCTTCAAATTAATATTTTCAATGGCAATAACAAAAGGACCTAGATTAGAAGATTCAAGTATTGGATCATCAAAATAATGTCTATGTCTTTCATTAGATTCCTCGATAAAGCACAAATTTTCAAATAGATCAAAATTTTTAATAATAGCTTTGGGCAAAACATCAAGGTGAGATTCATTCAAATCCTTTTCAAGTTCCTCATGTTTGTCATCAAATAATCTATCAATATCAAAATTATCAACAAAATCAAGATGAGACTCTACAAAATCGATTTTCTCATGCTTCCCCACAAATAATTCAGTATCAGAAGAGTCAAAATCAGAATCATATGAAAAAGAATTAATAGAATCAGAGTTGACCACAAGAGATTTATCATTAATTTCAAAAATATCACCAAAATCAAAGTGGGGCTCATCAATGTCTATAATTTTTGAACCTTCATCATGCACATCAGATTTAACCATAAACAAGATATTATCAAAAGCAGAATTATCATCAAAAGAAGGTTCTTCAATTTCAATTTTCTCAATCTTTTCCTCAAATAAATTAGCAGATGAATCAGTTCTACAATCATCAAAATCAGAGTGAGATTCAATAATATTCACATAAGGGTCAATCTCAAAACAATCACGATCACAGGGGCAATCATCAAAATCAGAGTGAGATTCAATAATATTCACATAAGGGTCAATCTCAAAACAATCACGATCACAGGGGGAATTTTCTAATTCAAGCTTTTTAGTATCAAAATCAAATTGTGGTTCAGAAACATGATCAGAGCAATCATCATATAAAGAAGTTCGGTTTTCCCATCTAGAATACAATCGATCTTGTTCTTGCCATGACAAATTTTGTTTTAAAAATGGGCAATCAGAGGAACAATGATCAGGATATCCACAAATAACACAGTAATCAGAAGAACAAGATTGCATATAAGAGTTAAATTGATCTACAAGAGATTTACCTTGTGGCATGTATACCTCACCTCTTTTAGTTGCCCAGGAGTTGTGATTAAAAGAGATGTTTTCAAATCTATCAAGAATAGAAAGATAATCCACCACCAATCAATCAAAATTTTTTTTTTATTTTTCAGAACATAGAAAAAAATAGAAAATCTAAAACACAAGCAAATTCACAAATCTTCAGATATCACAGTTCTGTCAAAACTGTGAAAATCCAAAACCTTCAAAAAGAAAAAAAAACAAACTTAAATCTAAAACAAAAATACTTAGTCTAGCAAAACTAACAACTATTTTGATATTAACAAAACTAAGGTCCCCGGCAACGGCGTCAAAAACTTGATAGGATTCCGCAAGTGTACGGAACTATCGAAGTAATAAAAATATCGATCCACAGAGACCTTATTGTTAATTACCAAATAATTGTTTTCTCGTTAGCTAAGCAAGCCAAATATGATGAAAGTAAACTATGCAGAGAATATGCTAAGGAGATAATCAGAGAGATAAACATGGGACTAGGGTTTCATCCACCTTAATTTCAATGATAAGATATAAATAAAGGTTCGTCAATCAAATCTTGCTACGATAAAGACCTAATTTACTTCATAAAAGGATTATCTCACTTTCGTGCAGACAATCATGCAGGGACCAATCCTCGCTTTCGCGGAAGATCTGTCCCAATGCTAAAGATAAGTAAATCATCAATCAAAGAACTCAAGATCACTTTCGTGCATCCGAATTCTAGGTTGATAATCTCTAGTGGAATCTCAAGGATCACTTTCGTGCATCCGAGCCTCAACACTAGTTTTACTCATGGATCTCCAACGTTCCGATCCTCACTTTCGTGCAAGATCTCCATGTTTGATAAATAGACTCAATCCATAGACTCATATTACTATCATGGCAATTAATCTACTAGAACAGATCAAATTAGATCTAACATAAGGAAGGGATCCTAACATGCAATTCTAGGCTTCCAAGTTCTCAAGCAAATCACCTTTCAGTCTCATTGCAAAAACTCTAAAAACATAATTAGTAACATGGACTTATAGAGAGTCTAAGCACAATCCATCACAAAAGTAAAATTATCATAGCAAAAATTATCATGACGAAAATAGAAGAGTTATCGAATCATTAAGAATCAAGGGGATTACACCCCATGTCCCAAAAGAGTGTTAAGCTTGCATTGAGAAAAAAATACAATGAATCATAGTTTAAAACAATTTGAAATCAGAGAAGGAGAAAAAAACAATGTTACAACACGCGTGTAATGTAAATTACACCCGTAATTTCGTGATAAACAACGCTGTCACCGCTGTTTTGTTGATTCCTCCTCCGATCGGAGTCCAAACACTCTGAAACTTCTGTGGCGTCTTTCTCTCCTCCAGGCTAAGCTTCTGAGTGAAAATCACCACTTGAGGTGCCCTCTACGCCTCTCGACGTGAGACGAAACCCTAGCCACCTCTCTAGCAATTTCTCCCTTGATACTGGATAAAAGTTCCTCTTCCACTTCGAGCGTCTTCTCCTCTTAAAGACGAGTCTGCCACAATTTTCGGATTTCAATTTGGAGCTCTGGATCAAAAGTTATGGCCCGCGCAAGATTCAGACTCATAAAAATCACGTTTTTGACTGGGAATTACGGCAGTGTAATATCTCACGGCCGTGCCATAAAATCGGCTGAGTGTTCTGTTCTGGAAATGCTGGAAAATATGGCACCGTAATTTGGTTTATGGCAGTGCCATAAAATCGGCTGAACTCTCTGGTCGGATTCGTCGGGGAAATACGGCCCGTGTAATTCTTTACGGCAGTGCCGTAATTTCGGCAAAAGTCTCTGTTCAGAAAGTGCCCCAAAATACGGCTGTGTAAATCCTTACGGCGGTGCCGTATTTTTGCGAAACCCTTCTGTTTGGAAAATCACCAAAATACGGCCGTGATCTTGATAATACGGTAGCCGTGAAAAATACGGTACCGTAAAATCCCTTACGGCACTGCCGTATTTTGGTCTTTAGCCTCGATTTGCATGAAAATTCTTGTGTGACCTCTTCTTGATGATGGTAACTCTTCCATGTCTTTGATTTTGCTTAAAAATGCCCAAAATAGTGCCTTTTTGCCTGAAAATTATGAAAAACCAAAATAGAAGTAGACTTTGCAGTACTCGATGAATTTAGCATGAAAACAAGTAAAAGATCCTCAATTTAGCATGAAAAGATATCTAAAATGATACAAAGTATACTATATATTTTAGTGTCATCAAGTTTTCATCAAATCAACTCCAGATTGAAAAGGGTAGAAGCCCACAACAAAATTCTTGAAAATCAGATTGCCCAACATGCTAGTGTACCTTACAGACCCCCAGGGAAGTTGCCTGCAAAACCTGAGATAAACCCTAGGGAGCACTGTAATGCCATCATGACTAGAAGTGGGAAACAACTTGGAGAACCTAGAGGGAGGTTTGAAAACACTGAAAAAAGGCTTAATGATAATGAAGAGGAATTAGAGTTAGGAGAATCCTCTTCACATGAGGAACCCCAAACTTGTTTACCACCACAAAAGTGTGATAAACCTAAAGGAGATGAATCATGTGAGAAAGACAATCCTAAACCTAATTTGCCTGCTCCTTACCAGCCACCTATACCCTTTCCTCAAAGGTTAGTTCAGAATAAATTAGACAAAAAGTTTGGCAAATTCCTTGAAATCCTGAAAAAGCTATATGTTAACATTCCATTTACTGAAGCTATTACTGAAATGCCATCTTATGCCAAGTTTTTAAAGGAAATTTTGTCTAGTGAAAGGAAACTAGATGATTATGGCATATGCACTGTTACTTTAGCTGAAGATTGTAGTACAATCATACAGAACAAACTGCCACCTAAACTGAAGGATCTAGGTAGTTTTTCTATACCTTGTTCAATAGGCACTATGGCTTTTGACCGAGCCTTATGTGACCTAGGTGCCAGTGTCAGTCTAATGCCTCTTTCTACTTACAGGAAACTAAATCTTGGAGAGCTAAAGCATACATCCATATCCTTACAGCTCGCGGATTCATCGGTAAAGTATCATGTAGGTATATTAGAGAATGTTCCTGTACAAATTGGTAAGTTTTTCATTCCTACAGATTTTGTAGACCACTATTGGTAGACCACTATTGGCTACTGCTAAGGCAAACATAGATGTGAAAGAAGGAAAGATTACTTTTGATATATGTGACAACAAGATTGAATTTAATCTTAATGATTCATTGAACAAGCTTTCATACTTAGGATCTTGTTGTAGTGTTGAAATATTTAATGATGAAATTTATGATGTTTTTCAAGTCTGTTTGATGAAACCTCAAATAATGAATCTCACAATCTTTTTGAGGGTATTGATGAGAAATTACAGAAAAAGAAAAAGACAAGGAGGAAGTAAAGAAGAGAAAGCTCTAGATTGATTGACAAAATAGAAAGGATTCTGAGCAAATTTGGATACTGTTTCAAGATTGAGCCTTATGTTGAAAAATCAGAGTGGAAATCTAGGAATTCACGATCAAACCCGAGCGTTAAAGGGTCAAGCTAATGACCTTTAACTTAGCGCTTC
This sequence comes from Costus lasius, assembly GCA_027563935.2. Lineage (NCBI taxonomy): Eukaryota > Viridiplantae > Streptophyta > Magnoliopsida > Zingiberales > Costaceae > Costus > Costus lasius. Next base: position 68,157,650 of record CM050449.1, read on the forward strand.
TTGGGAGACAACCCAAGCTTTCTAACCTCTATTTTGTTTTCTTTAACTTAATTTTAGCTTAATACTAATTTTTCTTTTATTTTTGTGGGTAAATTATGATTTGGAGCAAATTATGGCACTACTATAAGGCAGGTTACGGTACCGTATTATGGTTCCAAAATCCACCCAAGAGTTTCCTCATTTTTACGGTACAGCCGTATGTTATTTTACGGTACCGTATTTTCACGAAATTTTATTTTCGATTTTCCGAATTTTCAATTTTTGAAAAAAAAAAATTTGTTGTTTGAGTTTTACGGCAGGTACCGTAAGCTGTTTTACGGTACCGTATTTTCGAACAATTTTTGACCCGAGAGTTGTAGTAATTTTACGGCAGTGCCGTAAGACATTACACTGCCGTAATCTATTTTCTGGCACGCAAGTCCTGTGCCGTATATAGGGTTTCTACCAAGCCATTTTTAGGGTTTTGCCCTCGTTCTCACTCGCTCTCGAGCTACTCTTGAATCTCCGATCGTCTCCGACCTTCAGTGGATGCCGGCGACCTTTCCCGTTCAACTCTCGCCGTCGATTGGGTAACCGTTTCACCGATTTTTCCAATTAAATGAGTTTTATTAGTTTTCGCCCCTTTCGCTCGTTTTCGCTCAATTCTCAACCATTTTGAGTGATTTTTGTTTCTATTCACTCGTTAGAGGATGAACTTTCAATTCCTTGTTGTTTGAAAAGAATTTGGGTCGATTTAATAGGTGATTTGAGCTGAAATAGGTTGAATCATGGTAAATTTACTGTTCACTCACGGTTTTATTGATTTTTGGAGTTTGAGCTGGAGTTATGAGTTGATTTTCGCTTCCTATTTACTTGATTAGTATTATTAATGATGCTGAAACTATGATTCATGCCTGCCATATTGAAATGAGATTGAGATTACATGCTCTGTTTATGCCCTATTTTTATGATAATATAACATGTTGATAGGATGCCATTTGACTTGAATTGAATTGTATTATTGTTTTGTGGCCATTAAATTGTGAGTTTGCAGCTTGTTAACAAATATGCCAATGAGGAAGGTAATTTTCCCAAGAGAGAAGGGAAAAGCTCCTACAGAACCATCTCAACCTCAGAACCCCCATGTAATCATCTTTAGGAATGGGATGCAGGAGGCTAGATACAACAAGCTGTTGGAAAGAAAAATCATCGACACCAAATATGCTGATCGAAGAACACTTGAAGCCTTGGGACTTTATGAAGATGTGCTTTGGATGTTTGAAAGAATCCAAGCCAAGCAGTTCTTCCAGATGACTCCGCACACATATTTACCTCTTGTTTTGGAGTTCTTGAGCAGTCTGATCATAGAGCTGAAAGAGTATTCTCATGGCCCTACTGATGGAAAAATTACTTTCATAATGGCGAATGAAGAGAGAGAGCTTACACTGTAGGAAGTAAGAGATATCTTTGGACTAAGCACAGGAGGGTACACTGAGATACCCCTAGGATTCATGGAGAACATCTTTTGGAACAAAATCACAAGTGAGAACCGTTTCTATGCTGTTTCTGCCAGAGCTAGCAAGATCATGAACCCTTGTATCAGATATGCTCACAGGGTTCTAGCACACACAGTGTTCGGTAGAGGGGATAGTGACGGTATGGTTCGTCAGCATGAGCTCTATCTTCTTTGGGGGATGCTCAGTGGATTTGATATGGATGTTGCCTACTTCATGGTTAAGCATATGCACAAGGTAGCCAGAGCAACTAGAGGATCAGTGGTGATAAGAGGTCTGATCACTCCCATAGCTAGGTATTTCAGGATTGAGCCATATGGGATTGAGTTGGCAAGAGGGAATGCAAAACTCGACTTTGAGTCTTGCATAGCAATGAAGATGATTGTAAGAGAAGGAGACACTCTTTGTTTGGTCCTCGGGCCAAATGTCCCTCCTCTACCTTTACCTCACGTTGAGAAGACCACAGTCAGAGACAGAGTCAACTGGAAGTTATCACCCAGTGCAGCTGAGGCAGCTTTCACTCCGCCACTTGATACAGTTCCACCACCACCCACCTGGGGTGGAAGGAGTGATCCGTATGGGATGGAGTCACCACTTCACAATTCTGCATAGGCCGCCGGTACTTCTTCACATGGGACAAGGGGTGGTTTTGCTAGCCACCACGATCCAGGTTTCCAGGCGCGATGTGATCCACAAGTGCACGGATACTCGAAGTAATAAAGAAAGTATCAAATCCAAAGGGACCTACGTTGTCGAATACTAAATAGCTGATTTCTTACTATCTAGGCTAATCGAAGTAGTGAGAATAGAAATTCAAAGCTAAAAACAGAATTATCGGAGAGAAAAGCTGGGACTAGAGTTTCGTTCACTTTATCTTTTATGAGCTAGATATGAGTAAGGATTTCGTAAGTTTAAATTTATCATGATGAAGATGTAATTTACTAAAAAAAGGGTTGTTTTACTTTCGTGCAAACGACCGCACAGGGATTTATCCTCGCTTTCACGCAAGATTCTTCCCAATGCTGAAGATAAGTAAATCATCAAATAATGAATTCAAGGATCACTTTTGCGCATCCGAATTCAATGCTGATATTCTCTAGTGGAGATTCAAGGATTACTTTCGTGCATCCGAGTCTCAACACTAGTTTTACTCACGGATCTCCAACGTTCCGATCCTTGCTTTCGCACAAGATCTCCGCGTTTGACAAATAGACTCAATCTATAGATTCAAGTTATAATTATGGCAATTAATCTACTAGAACAGATCAAATTAGATCTAACCTAAGGAAGGGATCCTAACATGCAATTCTAGGGTTCCAAATTCTCAAGCAATTACCTTTCGGTCTCAAGCAAAAATTTTAAGAACATAATTAGTAACATGAATTTATAGAGAGTCTAAGCACAATTATCACATTAGCAAAATCATCATGGTAATATTAAATTCAACGAAATAGTAAAAATAGTCATCTAGTCATTAGAAATCAAGTGAATTACTCCCCCATGTCCCAAAAGTAGTTTAAGCTATCGTCATGAGGGAATTACATTAGTCATGGATTCAGAGGATCGAAAATCGAAGTAAAAGAGAAGTTTAGAAAATACAGCACGGCTGTGAAGTTCACAGTCGTGATCTTGCAAGAACCGCCGATGAACAGTGCCGGCGACTCCTTTTTCTTTGGTTTCTCTTCCAATCGATCTCCTTTCGGTCTGAAACTTCTGGCACGTTCTCTCCTCCTTCAGACGAAGCTTCAGTATGAAAATGACAGTCGGAGGACGTCTGGATCAAGCGCGGCGGCGAAACCCTGGGCAGCGGCGTGGATCGCGATTTCTCCCTCGACAGTCCACGAAATTTGGGGCTTTTGGTCTCTCCGTTATCCTCTCATGAAAAGCTCCCCCATTGCTTCTTATGGCATCTGATTTTAGGCTCTGGATCACTCACGATGTTCTCCGCAAGAATCGGGCGTCGCGTTCAGAACAGCAATTACAGTAGTGTAATGTCTTACGACACTACCGTAAAATCGCTCGAGTCTTCTATTCTGATGTTGTCGGGAATTACGGCACCATAATCGGGTTTACGGTAGTGCAATAAAATAGGCTGAACTCTCTGTTCGCAAATGTCTGGAAATTACGGCCCGTGTGGTTTCTTACGGTAGTGCCGTAATTTCGGGTGAAGTTTCTGTTCTGAAGCTCTCCGAAATACGGTACCGTAATGTTGCTTACGGCAGGTGCCGTAAAATCCAAAAATCTTTCTGTTCGAAAACTTCTCAAAATACGGCAGGGCTCGGATTTTACGGTATTGTCTGGAATTATGGTACCGTAAAATGGGTTACGGTACTGCCGTAATTTGCTAAATTGCTCCGTTTTACGTGAAATTTCTTGGGTGATTTCCTCTTGATGATGATAACTCTTCCATATATTTGATTTCGCTTGAAAACACCTTAAATAGTGCCTTTTTGCCTAAAAAAATATGAAAAATCAAAATAGAAGTAGACTTTGCAATATTTGATGGATTTAACATAAAAACAAGTAAAAGATCCTCAATTTAGTATGAAAAGATATCCAAAATTAAGCAAAATATACTACATATTTTGGTGTCATCAAACACATAAGGCTCAAACTTTGCTTGTCCTCAACCAAAAATCAAAATTTTGAAATCAAAATTTGATTAAGAGAATAGCCTTTTCATACTCAATAAATTTCTAAAATATAACTCATCAATGAAAAATTCTATCAATTGATTTATAAAATTTCAAATAAACATATCATTCTTAGAACTCAACCCTCTAGATCCATAATTTAATCAAATAAAACTTCGCAACATGTACAATAAATAGAATTTTCAATCTCATGATTTCACCCAATTTTCAGTTCAAATCTATCATGCTTTTGTTTACAGGAATTAGGTCTCCAAGATCTTTTTCCACCCACAGCTTTTTTTTTCTTTTTTTTTAATTTATTTTTGGCATCATTCACATTCTCTAACTCGATTACCGCCCCCCCTTTTTTTTTTCTGGTGACGAGATTAGAGTGCACGGATCACATAATCAATGCAATGGAACTCATATCCTCTAATTTGGAAAGAATTTACTAAGGACAGCGGAGTTTATGTGAAATGATTTTTCTCATGGCATGTACCCACATAGATACATACTTTTTCTATTTATTACTTCAACCCATGACCTTTGGTACCACTGTGCTTTCCCACAGTGCCAAGTAGGGGAGTCCTCACCTTTTATTTTGTGGATCTTGGATTCTTATTTCCCAACAAATAGCAAGTATAGAATAAACATCTACTAGGATAATCAATTGATCTTAATTCACAAATCATACTCATATACTCATTTTATTTGAAAGAAAAATTTCACCTTTAGATTTTATTCTTCAAACAATACATCTATCCAAAATTTCATGCATCAACTAATTTCATATTTCAATAGGCAAATATGTATTGAAGAAATAAATTTTAACATGATAGGGCTATTTCTCTAATCATGGGTTTTGAATTCACTCATCAACATCAAAAATCAATTCAAGCCATATACAATAATCCCAAAGGTAGATCAAGGCCACAAATCAATCATCTAAATCAAAAGATTATCATGTAGATGGAGTAGTGGTGGTAGACACAAAAACATGAGTCAATGATGAAACCCAAAAGGAGAACGGGAGAGGATGCTTAAAAAATTTTATCAACTTTTTGTGCTGAGCTTTCTTTTTCTTCTCCGTGCTTCTTTTTCAGAAATAAAAATTAATTCTAAGATAAAAGTAAATAAAAGGAAGTGAACTAAAGTTAGAAAGCTTGGGTTGCCTCCCAAGAAGCGCTAATTTAAAAGTCTTTAGCTTGACTCTTTAACACTCAGACCTGATCGGGGTTCATCTAAATAAAAACTCTCTTTTTCTTCAATTAGCTCTTCTTGATAATAGTGCTTAAGTCTCTGACCACTAACCTTGAATTCTCCTGTTTCTTCACTCCATACATCCACGGCTCCGTAAGGATAAGCTTTCTTTACCTGAAAAGGACCAGACCATCGAGACTTAAGTTTTCCAGGAAAAAGTCTCAATCTAGAATTGAATAAAAGAACAAAGTCACCTAGTTGCAAATCTCTCCTGAAAATATGTCGATCGTGCCATCTTTTTGTCCTCTCCTTGTAAATTTTTGCATTCTCATATGCAGAGAGTCTAATCTCATCTAGCTCATTCAATTGTAATTTTTGTTTTTCCCCCGCACTCTTTAAATCGAAATTCAGCATCTTGATTGCCCAGTATGCTTTGTGTTCAAGTTCCACAGGCAGGTGACATGATTTTCCATAAATCAATGGAAACGGAGACATACCTATTGGTGTTTTGAAAGCAGTCCGGTATGCCCACAAGGCATCATCAAGTTTGAATGCCCAATCTTTCCTAGTGCTTGACATGGTCTTTTCTAAAATTCCCTTGATTTCTCTGTTTGATATTTCCACTTGTCCACTCATTTGAGGTTGGTAAGGTGTTGCCACTCTATGATTCACTCCATATTTTCTGAGTAAGGCTGAAAATTTGTGTTCTATGAAATGTGATCCTCCATCACTGATTACTACCCGCGGGGTCCCATACCGTGGAAATATAATCTTTTTGAATAATTTAGCAACAGCTCTTGAATCATTGGTTAGTGAAGCAAGAGCTTCAACCCATTTTGAAACATAGTCAACTGCTACCAGAATGTACTTGTTACCTCCTGAAGATGGGAAAGGTCCCATAAAGTCTATCCCCCAAACATCAAATATTTCAACTTCAAGAATGTTGGACAGTGGCATCTCATGTTTTCTACTAATGTTCCCCGTTCTTTGACATCTATCACAAGATAACACAAATTTTCTAGCATCTTTGAAAATGGTAGGCCAATAAAATCCTGATCGTAACACTTTATAAGCAGTCTTTTCAGTACCGGCATGACCACCATAAGAGGATCCATGACATTGGCACAAAATATCTTTGACTTCTTCTTCAGGTACACATCTTCTAAAAATACCGTCTGTACATCTTCTAAACACATAAGGCTCATCCCAAAAATAGTGTTTTACCTCAGCTAAGAACTTCTTCCTTTTTTGGTAGTTCAAATCAGGAGGAAAAACATTAGCAACAAGGTAATTTACTATATCAGCATACCAGGGAGCTCTGATCTGTTCAATGGTTAAAAGCCGTTCTTCAGGCAAGGAATCATTGATCTCATTATTCTTTTCAGTTTCTACCGTTATTCTTGAGAGATGATCTGCAACAAGGTTTTCTGATCTCTTTTTGTCTTTAATCTCCAAATCAAATTCTTGCAGAAGTAAAATCCATCTGAGTAATCGAGGTTTGCTATCTTTTTTCTGCATTAAGTATTTCATGGCTGCATGGTCAGTGTACACTACCACTTTGGAGTTGATTAAGTATGACCTAAATTTATCAAAAGCAAATACTATAGCCAATAGTTCTTTCTCAATGGTGGTGTAATTTTTCTGTGTCTCATCCAAAGTCTTGCTGGCATAGTGAATGACATGAGGTTTCTTATCTTTTCTCTGTCCCAAGACTGCCCCTACTACATAATCACTGGCGTCGCACATGAGTTCAAAGGGCAAGTCCCAATCTGGGGGCTGGATGATGGGTGCTGAAACCAAAGCTTTCTTTAACTCTTGAAAAGCAAATAGGCATTTCTCATCAAAGCAGGATTTGGTGTCTTTACAGAGTAAATCAGTTAAAGGTTTAGTGAGTTTAGAGAAGTCCCTGATGAATCTCTTGTAAAACCCTGCATATCCCAAAAAGCTCCTGATCTCCTTGACAGTGGTGGGTGGTGCTAACTTTTCAATCACTTCTATCTTGGCCTTGTCCACTTCAATCCCCCTCTCTGAAACAAGATGGCCCAAAACTATCCCCTGTCTAACCATAAAGTGACACTTTTCCCAATTCAAGACAAGGTTAGTCTCCTCGTATCTCTGTAAAACTCTAGAGAGATTAGCTAAACAGTCATCAAAAGAGAAGCCATAGACAGAGAAATCATCCATAAAAACATCCATGAAGTCTTCAATAAATTCAGAAAAAATTGCCATCATACACCTTTGAAAAGTGGCAGGTGCATTGCATAAACCAAAGGGCATTCTTCTATAAGCAAAAGTACCATAAGGACATGTAAAAGTGGTTTTATCCTAATCATCCAGATGAATAGGAATCTGAAAAAATCCGGAATACCCATCAAGAAAACAAAAGTGAGAGTGTTTGGCAAGTCTCTCCACCATTTGATCAATGAAAGGTAAGGGGAAATGATCTTTCCTAGTGGCAACATTTAATTTTCTATAATCGATGCACATACGCCAACTAGTGACATTTCTAACAGGTATCAATTCATTATCTTTATTTTTCATTACAGTGACACCTCCCTTCTTTGGGACACAGTGTACAGGACTCACCCACTTACTATCTGAGATAGGGTAGATAATACTTGCATCTAGCAATTTTAGTACTTCCTTCTTCACCACTTCCTTCATAGACGGGTTGAGCCTTCTCTGAAAATCTATATGCGGTTTGTGCTCATCCTCCATGTGAATCCTGTGCATGCAAAAAGAAGGATTAATCCCTTTTAAGTCATCAATGGAATACCCAATTACCTTTCTATGAATTTTTAGCTCCTTCAAGAGTAGATCAGTTTCCCTGGCATCTAATTTTGCATCCACAATCACAGGGTAGGTGGAGTTAGGACCAAGAAATTCATATCTAAGATTATCAGGTAAAACTTTCAACTCAACTTTAGGGATCTTTTCACTTTCATTATCAAACGTAGCACAATCTAAAATATCATGTTTTTCATCATCGAGCTCATCAAAATCATTCTCAAAGTCAGAATTATCAAATTTTTTACAAGAATTTTTTGAGGTATCAGAAAAAGGAACATCAGCAGAAGACTCATCAAACAAACAACTAACATCATAAACTGTGTCATCAATGGCATGAATAGTGCAACAAGAACTAGCATATGCAGGCCTTTTCAACGAATTATTCAAATTGAACTCAATCTTATCATTACCAATTCTTAAAGCAAGTCTACCATTCCGTACATCAATAAGGGCTCCAGCAGTGGCTAAGAACGGCCTACCCAAAATAATAGGAATCTTAGTATCCTCTTCCATTTCAAGTACCACAAAATCAGCAGGTATGAAGTATTTACCAACTTTTATAGGAACATCCTCTAGAATACCCACTGGATATTTTACCGATCGATCAGCGAGCTGCAAAGAAATTGCAGTCGGTTTTGAAAGTTCCACTAAGGGGGGCGAAACCCTAATCATGCAGATATAAAAACTTGCATGGGCGGAATCTAGGGTTTCCTAGGATCGCATGTATGAACATAGATCAACTTAAGCGATTGAAGGGGATCATACCATTGCCATTGCTTGGATGGCGTCTTGGAAGAAGAGGGCGAGCGGCTCTCCTCCAAAGGTGACGCACACAAGGTGAAGATGACTACTCCCTTGGCGTTCCTTGTGCTAGCAAAGCTCCAAGGTCTCCTAATCGCGTGAAGGAGGTTGAGATGATCTCTTGGCTTTTTCAAGTCCTCTCCTTGGCGTCAAGACTCAACACACGAGAGAGAGGCGTCGAGAGGAAGAGGCGAAAAGAGATGCACCCACGAACGAATGTGGAGGCGTTCACGCTATTTTGGAAAACATAACTTCCAAAAATAGCAAGCCACTAACATCATGCGTTCATGCGTTCACTCCAAGTGAACGATCGCATTTTTCTTCTCCCTTGAACCAAGCGCTCATTTGATGAACCTGGTTCAATTGAATTTGGTTCAAGGACCAAATTAAACCAAGCCTTGGTCTAGATCAAATTAAACCATAAGGCTCAAGATCTAACCATTCATCTTTTGATGCTCTTGATCTCACCGATCTAGCATCAATTCTCTCGATCGAAGCTTACCGATCTCAAGCCCTAATCAATCAAACATGATCAGACCAGATCTCACTTACAATCAGAGTTTAAACTCCTTTAAACTGAACCAAAACAATTCAGTCCACACGATCTGACATAAGTAAGCCATATCATCAAATTGTACGACCCTAAGGGTTTCCTTTAAATGTCGGTAACGATAACTTACGTTATCACGATCAGTGAGGGGTATCTAGCAACACATCACTATCTCCCGATATAAAGGAAAGAGTCTTCCAAGACTACACCCAAACCACAGCACAAGTGTGAACCCAAGTCACTTGACATATGTGTTTCCTTTGCCACTGGATGTTCTTATTGGACAAGCGTGTCAAGCCTGTAATTCCAATATGATGAGAATGATTAGATCAGATGAACATAGTCATCTGGGTATGGCCATATACTTTCTCAACCATCTCATCCAGGGGGCCCCTTCAGAACATCACACTCCAATCAAGGAGACGGCAATCCTATATCTATCACTAGTGCCCTAACATGACTCATGCTCACTATCCAAGATAGTCTATAACCATTATGTTTCAAATGATATTGAACTACCTCAAAACAATGCCAATCATCATTTAGAAACACAAGTGATCTCAAGTCAGAGGAAATATGCCACTTGTTTGCATATAAGGATTATTCACATTGTGACAAACAATTGAATATCCTAAGTAGGGTCTGTCCAGTACATCCAATGTACCCATGAGTCTACATCTTATTCCATGCTCGAAGCATCCTATAAGATTAGAACACATATTAGTCTCAATCATATCAAGGCTGTCTCATGTTCACCAAGATATCTCGACTAAGGACAAAACTGCATGTCAGCCAAGATGAACAGCATTGAGACATTATTCATAAGTATACATATTGCAGCAGATGATGTAACAACCTGAATAACAACCATTGCCTTTATAAACATAGAGTTTATACATGATACTGAAATAATCCCAAGGCCTCAAACATTAGCCTTAAGGGCATACCCCAACAGGTTTAGGAGCTCCCATGTCCAATTTACTGCACACAGACAAAGGCATAAGACTTACACTAGCCCCTAGATCACATAAGGCTCGGTCGAAAGCCATACTACCAATAAAACATGGGATAGAAAAACTACCTGGATCATTCAATTTTGGTGGTAACCTATTTTGAATAACAACACTACATTCCTCGGTTAAAGCCACGGTACCATAGTTCTCTATCTTTCTTTTGTTAGACAAGATTTCTTTCAAAAATTTAGCATATATGGGCATTTGAGATAAAGCTTCAGTAAATGGTATGTTAATGTAAAGCTTTTTCAAAACATCAAGAAATTTTCCAAATTGCTTATCTAACTTTTCTTGCACTATCCTTTGGGGAAAATGTACTGGTGGTCTATAGGGAGGAGGTAGATTAGTCTTAGAATCATCTTCTTTACACGTCACACCCCTTTTTTGTTTACTTCCCTTTTTAGGTGTTAAACTAAGTAGTGTCTGTTTATGTTCAGAAGATTTTTCTAATTCTAATTCCTCATAACGATCATTAATAGACTCTTTGTCCTTAAGTTCTCCTAATTGTCTCCCACTTCTAGTGATAATGGCATTGCAATGTTCCCCAGAGCTTAATCTAGATATTTGTTCTTCTAGAACTTTATTGTACGCCACTAAAGATTCTAATTGAGAAGCAAGGTGATTAACAGTTTCTTCAAGATCCTCAAATTTCTTTTTGTTTTGAATTTGCAATGATTGAATTTGGCTAGCTGAAAGTTTCTCTAGCATGGGTTCACTAACCTCTTTAATCAAGGGTTGCTGATCCTCATTCTCATTCTTACCATGTTGATGACAACATAACATTCCTTCATCTGGAGCCCATTGGCTATGATTCAAAGACATCTCCTCGAGCAACTTGAAAGCATCGTCAAATGTTCTACTCATCAAGGATCCCCCTGCGGTAGCATCAATAATTAGACGGATATTATAAACTCATTTTCGAAGCCATGGTTAGGACACTTCCGTTGTAGATCATTAAATCTCTCCCATGCCTCGCTGAGTGATTCTCCGCTCTTCTGTCGAAAGTTCATGATATGATTCCTCAATTGGATAGTCTTGCTCGGTGGAAAATATGTCATCAAAAAAGCTTTTGATAATTGTTCCCATGTTGTGAAGGAATTGGGTCGACGAGAATGCAACCAAGATCGTGTTTGATCCCTGAGAGAAAAAGGGAACAATATCAGTTTTAATGCATTATCAAAAACTCCATGAATTTTTATGGTATCACAATATTGAAGAAAGACATATAAATGTGAATAAGGATCTTTGATTGATGATCCTCCAAACTGGTTCTGCTAGATCATTGACAAGAAGGAAGGGTTAATTTCGAAGTTGGAGGCCTCAATTGCAGGTCTAGCAATGCTAAATTGTATCATTTGAGAATTAGGGCCTGCATAGTCCCTCAGTGATCTTTGATCGGCCATTAGAAATGAATTTCCTGCGCACACTAGAGCAAACTGATCAAATGATGTAAGTAAGCAGAAAAGACTAAAAAGATAAAACATAAGTGAAACCTAGTCTAGCAATAATCTCAACTTCTCTAATATCAACAAAAACTAAGGTCCCCGGCAACGGCGCCAAAAACTTGATGTGATCCGCAAGTGCACGGATACTCGAAGTAATAAAGAAAGTATCGAATCCATAGGGACCTACGTTGTCGAATACTAAATAGCTGATTTCTTACTATCTAGACTAATCGAAGTAGTGAGAATAGAAATTGAAAGCTAAAAACGGAATTATCGGAGAGAAAACCTGGGACTAGGGTTTCGCTAACTTTATCTTTTATGAGCTAGATATGAGTAAGGATTTCGTCAGTTTAAATTTATCATGATGAAGATGTAATTTACTAAAAAAAGGGTTGTTTCACTTTTGTGCAAATGACCGCACAGGGATTTATCCTTGCTTTCGCGCAAGATTCTTCCCAATGCTGAAGATAAGTAAATCATCAAACAATGAATTAAAGGATCACTTTCGTGCATCCGAATTCAATGCTAATAATCTCTAGTAGAGATTCAAGGATTACTTTCGTGCATCCGAGTCTCAACACTAGTTTTACTCACGGATCTCCAACGTTCCGATCCTTGCTTTTGCACAAGATCTCCACGTTTGACAAATATACTCGATCTATAGGTTCAAGTTATAATTATGGCAATTAATCTACTAGAACAGATCAAATTAGATCTAACCTAAGGAAGGGATCCTAACATGCAATTCTAGGGTTCCAAATTCTCAAGCAATTACCTTTCGGTCTCAAGCGAAAATTTTAAGAATATAATTAGTAACATGAATTTATAGAGAGTCTAAGCACAATTATCACATGAGCAAAATCATCATGGTAATATTAAACTCAATGAAATAGTAAAAATAGTCATCTAGTCATTGGAAATCAAGTGAATTACTCCCCCTTGTCCCAAAAGTAGTTTAAGCTATCGTCATGAGGGAATTACAATAGATCATGGATTCAGAGGATCGAAAATCAAAGTAAAAGAGAAGTTTAGAAAATACAGCACGGCTGTGAAGTATTTCACAGCCGTAATCTTGCAAGAACTGCCGATGAACAGTGCCGGCGACTCCTTTTTCTTTGGTTTCTCTTCCAATCAATCTCCTTTCGGTCTGAAACTTTTGGCACGTTCTCTCCTCCTTCAAACGAAGCTTCAGTATGAAAATGACGGTCGGAGGACGCCTGGATCAAGCGCGGCGGCGAAACCCTAGGCGGCGGCGTGGATCACGATTTCTCCCTCGACAGTCCACGAAATTTGGGGCTTTTGGTCTCTCCGTCATCCTCTCGTGAAAAGCTCCCCCATTGCTTCTTACGGCATCTGATTTTAGGCTCTAGATCACTCGTGATCTTCTCCGCAAGAATCGGGCGTCGCGTTCAGAACAGCAATTACGGCAGTGTAATGTCTTACGACACTACCATAAAATCGCTCGAGTCTTCTGTTCTGATGTCATCGGGAATTACGGCACCGTAATCTGGTTTACGGTAGTGCCATAAAATCGGCTGAACTCTCTGTTCGCGAACGTCTGGAAATTACGGCCCGTGTGGTTTCTTACGGTAGTGCCGTAATTTTGAGTGAAGTTTCTGTTCTGAAGCTCTCCGAAATACGGTACCGTAATGTTGCTTACGGCAGGTGCCGTAAAATCTAAAAATCTTTCTGTTCGAAAACTTCTCAAAATATGGCAGGGCTCGGATTTTACGGTACTGTATGGAATTACGGTACCATAAAATGGGTTATGGCACTACCGTAATTTGCTGAATTCCTCCGTTTTACGTGAAATTTCTTGGGTGATTTCCTCTTGATGATGATAACTCTTCCATATATTTGATTTCACTTGAAAACGCCTTAAATAGTGCCTTTTTGCCTAAAAACATGAAAAACCAAAATAGAAGTAGACTTTGCAATATCTGATGGATTTAACATAAAAACAAGTAAAAGATCCTCAATTTAGTATGAAAAGGTATCCAAAATGAAGCAAAATGAACCAAAATAGAAGTAGTTACTTTGTGAGTATTGTTTTCCGTTACTTCTTTACCATACTGTGTTTGTCCATATATATTTCATTGATTTTTCATATGATGAAGGGAAGGATGACGCTTCATGATCGCCGCTACTGATTTTTGATATGATTACTTGGTTTTCAATATGGTTGTATGATGAATATTGATATTCTGATTTACCTTTCGATTTGGTTGTACTACATGATGATGATATTACTCTTGTTGACATGATGTGATGATGAAAATATTTTGATATATGATTATGTTTTGAGATGTGTTGATGATTTTTGATGATGAATGAACTCAAATTCTTGATTAGAGTTATAGCCCCATCACGTTAAATTTATTTATTCAATACATATTCATCTATTGAAATATGAAATTAGTTGATGCATGAAATTTGGGTAGATGTATTGTTTAAGGAATAAAATCTAAAGGTGAAAAATTTCTTTTGAATAAAATGAGTATATGAGTATGATTTATGAATTGAGATCAATTGATCAACCTAGTAGATGTTTAGTCTATTCTTGTTATTTGTTGGGAAATAAGAATCCAAGATCCACAAAATAATGGTGAGGACTCCCCTACTTGGCACTGTGGGAAAGCGCAGTGGTACCGAAGGTCATGGGTTGAAGCAATAAATAGAAAAAAGTATGTATCTATGTGGGTACATGCCATGAGAGAAATCATTTCACATAAACTACGCTGTCCTTAGTAAATTCTTTCCAAATTAGAGGATATGAGTTCTATTGCATTGATTATGTGATCCGTGCACTCTAATCTCGTCACCAGAAAAAAGGTGGTAATCGAGTTAGAGAATGTGAATGATGCAAAAAGGAATAGAAAAAGTATGTATCTATGTAGGTACATGCCAAAAAAAAATGAGTGGAAAAAGATCTTGGAAACCTAATTCCTATAAACAAAAGCATGATAGATTTGAACTGAAAATTGGGTGAAATCATGAGATTGAAAATTCTACTTATTGTACTTGTTGCGAAGTTTTATTTGATTGAATTGTGGATCCAGAGGATTGAGTTCGAAAGATGATATGTTTATTTGAAGTTTTGTAAATCAATCGATAGAATTCTTCATTGATGGGTTGTATTTTAGAAATTTATTGAGCATGAAAAGATTATTCTTTTAATCAAATTTTGATTTCAAAATTTTGATTTTTGCTTGAGGACAAGCCAAGTTTGAGCCTTATGTATTTTGATGACACCAAAATATATAGTATATTTTGTATCATTTTGGATATTTTTTCAAGCTAGATTGAAGATCTTTCACTTGTTTTCATGCTAAATTCATCGAATATTGCAAAGTCTACTTCTATTTTGGTTTTTCATGGTTTTCAGGTAAAAAGGCACTATTTTTAGGCATTTTCAAGCAAAATCAAATACATAGAAGGATTACCATCATCAAGAGGAGATCACCCAAGAAATTTCACGCAAAACGGAGCAAGTCTGCAAATTACGGCAGTGCCATAATCCATTTTACGGTACCGTAATTTCAGACAGTACCGTAAAATCCGAGCCCTGCCGTATTTTGAAGAATTTCTGAACATAAAGTTTTTCAGATTTTACGGCACCGCCGTAAATAATATTACGGTACCGTATTTCAGAATGCTTCAGAACAGAAACTTCGCTCAATTTTACAGCACTACCGTAAGAAACTACACGGGCCGTAATCGCTAGACGTTTGCGAACAGAGAGTTCAGCTGATTTTACGACACTACCGTAAACCAGATTAGGGTGCCATAATTTCCAGCCTTTTCAAGAACAGAATACTCGAGGGATTTTACGGCAGTGCCATGAACTATTACACTGCCGTAATTCCTTATTTGATCACGATGCCCAGGTCAATATCGACGCCCGATTCTTGCAGAGAAGATTGCGAGCGATCCAGAGCTTTAAATTAGATGCCGTAAAAAGCAATCGGGGAGCTTTTGACGGGAGAATTACGCACACACTGGAAGCCCCAATTTTCATCCACTATCGAGGGAGAAATTGCGATTCACGCCGCCGCCTAGGGTTTCACCGCCTTACTCGATCCAATCGATCTCCGACAGTGATTTTTCTACTGAAGCTTCGTCTGAAGGAGGAGACAACACACCAGAAGTTTCAGATCGAAAGGAGATCAATTGGAAGAGAAATCGAAGAAAAAAGAGTCGCCGATACTGTTCATCGACATTCTTTGCAAATTACGGCTGTGAAATACTTCATAGCCGTGCTGTATTTTCTAAATTTCTCTTTTCCTTTGATTTTTGATCTTCTAAAACCATGACTCATTGTAATTCCTTCATGATTATAGCTTAAACTACTTTTGGGACATGGGGGAGTAATTCACTTAATTTCCAATGACTAGATGACTACTTTTTCAATATTTCGTTGCATTTAATCTTAGCATGATGATTTTGCTCATGTGATAATTGTGCTTAGACTCTCTATAAGTTCATGTTACTAATTATGTTCTTAGAATTTTCGCTGTTGACTGAAAGGTAATTGCTTGAGAATTTAGAACCCTAGAATTGCATGTTAGGAACCCTTCCTTAGGTTAGATCCAACTTGACCTATTCTAGTAAAATAATTGCCATGATTATAAATGAATCTATAGATCGATGTCTATTGGTCAAACGTGGAGATCTTGTGCGAAAGCAAGGATCGGAACGTTGGAGATCCATGAGTAAAACTAGTGTCGAGACTCGGATGCACGAAAGTGATCCTTGAGACTCCACTAGAGGTTATTAACCTAGAATTCGGATGCACGAAAGTGATCCTTGAGTTCATTGTTTGATGATTTACTTCTCTTCAGCATTGGGACGAATCTTGCGCGAAAGCGAAGATAAATCCCTGTGCGGTTGTTTGCATGAAAGTGAAATAATCCTTTTATTAAGTAAATTACACCTTCATTATGAGAAAATTGAACTAACGAAATCCTTATTCATATCTAATCATAAAAGTTAAAGTGAACAAAACCCTAGTCCTAGCTTTTCTCTCTGATAATTCTGTTTTAGTTTCTGATTGCTATTTTTCACTACTTCGAACTGCCTAGATAGTAAGAAATTAACTATTTGGTATTCGACAACATAGGTCTCTGTGGGTTCGATATCTTAATTATTAATTCGAGTATCCATGCACTTGCGGAGATAACAACAAGTGTGGTAACCGAACAAGTCCATGTGCGCCAATACTTAAGTTTTGGCTGCGACTTTAAAAATAAGTTTAGTTTACGTACTTGTTGGGATACAACACTTTCTTCCTTTGTTAAATAGCTTCAATCCTTCTTTTCTTTTCTATCTCTTCTTCGTTTTCTTTACTGAAATTAAATTAGCTTTCTCCTGAAATTTTCTATTCACACACTCAAGATAAGTATCACTTTCAAGATTAGAAGGTTCTACAAATAACTTATGCAAATCTTTAACAACATTATCTATTGTATCAATACTACAACATGATCCTGAATATGATGGTTTTTTTAATGAATCTTCTAATTCAAACTCAATTATGTTTTCTCCAATATTTAGTGTGAGTTTTCCTTTCTTAACATCAATGACTGCCCCTCCTGTGGCTAAAAATGGTCTACCAAGGATAATTGGGTTTTTAGAACTTTCCTCCATTTCTAATACTACAAAATCTGCAGGAATGAAATACTTGCCTACTTATATTGGAACATTTTTTAAAATTCAAACAGGATACTTAACCGATGAATCAGTGAGCTACAAAGATATGGAAGTTGGTTTGAGCTCTCCCATGTCTAGTTTCCTGCAAATGGATAAGGGCATTAGACTTACACTGGTACCTAAATCACATAAGGCTCGGTCAAAAACCATACTCCCAATTGAACGAGGAATAGATAAACTACTTGGATCCTTTAATTTTGGTGGCAACTTGTTTTGGATGATAGCACTACACTCCTTAGTTAATGCCATAGTGCCATAGTCCTCTATTTTTCTTTTATTTGATAAAATTTCTTTCAAGAATTTAGCATAAGTGGGCATTTGAGATAAAGCTTCAGTAAATGGAATATTAATCTAAAGCTTTTTCAAGACATCAAGAAACTTCCCAAATTGCTTATCTAACTTAGCTTGGATTAATCTTTGGGGAAAGGGTATAGGTAGCCTATATGATGAAGGTAAACTAGGTCTAGGAATATCAGGCTGACATGTCTCATCACCTTTTGGTTCTTCACCTTGGTGAGGTGGTGAACTAGCATGGGACTGCTCATGTGCAGGAGATTTTAACAAGATTGGTTCACTATTAAGTTTAATCTCAGGCTCTTCCTAATCCTCCTCAAATCTCCCTCTAGGTTCATCTAATTGCCTCCCACTCCTAGTGATTATAGCATTACAATGTTCCCTACGGTTTGGTTCAGGTTTAGCAGGTAATTTCCCTGAGGGTCTATAGGAAGTGCTAGCTTGTTGTGCTATTTGGTTTTCTAATATTTTCGTGTGAGCACTCATGTTATCCATCCTAGATTACATACTATCCATCCTAGAATTGATTTGTTTGGGAGTCTCATTCACATCTTCATTTTATTTTGATTGGGTACTCATAAATTTCTCAAACATCACGTCTAAACTAGACTTAGGTGGATTAGGATTAGAATTTCTGGATTGAAATTATGGTCTAGAATCTGTTTGTGCTCCCTGATTACTCTACCATGATAAGTTTGGGTTATTTCTCCATCCAGGGTTATATGTACTAGAATAGGGGTCATTATTTCTACTTTGATTATAACCCCCTATAGCATTCACATGTTCTATACCCTGATCAGCAATTACTTTACACTCCTCATAATAGTGTCCATGATTACCACAAATATCACATATAGCAGAAGATGAAACTACGGCACCTTGCATTTGAAAAGAATCAAATCTATTGCTCAAAGAATCTACCTTCTCAGCCAAGATGCGCCAGTTATCATTTTCATTCTTACCATGAGGAGGCCGATATATCACTCCTCTTTAGTAGTCCATTGGTTGTGGTTCAAAGCCATCTCTTCAAATAAGGTGAAAGCATTTCAATAGTTTTGCTCATGAGGGCTCCTCCTGTAGCAGCATCAACGGTCAGATGGGTATTATAAAGTAAACCATTATAAAATGTATGAATTAAAACCTATTTTTCCAGGCCATGATGAGAACACTTCCGTTGTAACTCGTTGAAACGCTCCCATGCCTCGGTAACAGACTCCCCATCCCGCTGTGCAAAGCTAGTAATCTAGTTCCTTAACTAGATTGTCTTGCTGGGTGGAAAGTACTTTATCAATAAAGCATTACATAGTTGATCCCATGTAGTGAATGTCCCAGTAGGTTCAGAGTGAAGCCAACAACGTGCTCGGTCCCTGAGGGAAAAAAGAAATAATATAAGTTTTAATGCACCACCGAAAACACCATTAATTTTAATAGTATCACATAGTTCAAGAAATAAAGCAAGATGTTGATTAGGATCTTCAAGTGGAGATTCTCCAAATTGATTCTGCTGGATCATAGATAGAAAAGCTAGCTTGATTTCAAAATTATTAGCCTTAATCACCGGTCTAGCAATGCTACAGTGTATCTCCTATGGATTAGGGGTTGCATAGTCCCTAAGCGATATCCTGTCTGCCACGATTATTTCCTCTTCTTGCCTTTCTTCAAATCTGAGTTTCCTGCGCAATCTAAGAGTTTTGTTAATCTCAGGATCTAAAGGAACTAGAGATCCTGATCTAAGAGTCCTACGCATACACAAGTAGATAGATCAGATAACTCAAAATATGCAGAAAATAACAGAAAATAGAATTAATCTTAACAACAGAAAATTCCTAAAAAATAGCAAAAATAAAACAAAGTCTAATCTAGCAATACTATCAATTTCTTCAATATCAACAAAAACTAAGGCCCCCGGCAACGGCGCCAAAAACTTGTTGTGTCCGCAAGTGCACGGATACTCGAAGTTATAAAAAGATATCGAAACATAGAGACCTCATTTGTTAAGTACCGAATAATTGATTTTTCACTAGCTAAGCAATTGATTATGACGCAAGTAAACGATCAGAAAGTATACGAGAAGTTAGAGAGAAAAGCTGGGACTAGGGTTTTATCTACCTTAATTTCAATGACTAGTTGGAAATAAGTGCTCGTCAGTTCGATCTTATTATGATAAAGATATAATTTACTTTATAAAGAAATCATCTTGCTTTCGCGCAAATAATTTACAAAGAATCAATCCTCACTTTTGCACAGGATTTATTCAATGCTAAGGATAAGTAAATCATTGACAAAGAGATTTAAGATCACTTTCATGCATCCAATCTCTATGTCAATCATCTCAAGTGAAAACTAAATACTTTCATACTTTAGTTTCACAGGTTCTACTTAAGGGTTTCCAATGATCCAATACATAATTTCTTACGATATCTTCATGTTTAATTCATTAATTCTTCCTAGATCAGATTATCAACAAGTCAACAAACTTCTAAGAATTAGAAATAAGAACAAACCAAATTTCTTACGATGAGTTCCTAAATTTCAATTTTAGGGTTCTAAGTTTTGTAAGTCACTTTTCAATCCATATCACAAAAACTCCAATACATGTTGACAATATGAAACTAGAAAGGATTAAAGACAATCATCACTTAAGTAGAATTATCATAATAAAAGTATGCTGACGAATTAAAGATCATCTAGTCATTATGAAATTAAGGGGATTACACCCCCGTGTCCCAAAAAGTGTTTAAGCTAGCAATGGTAGAAGAATTACAAAGAGCTATAGTTTAGAATGATCAAAAATCGAAGAGAAAGAGGAAATTTTACTAAACACAGGGCTGTAATGAAAATTACAGCCCGTAATTTGCTCCAGAACTTGCAATGAACAGTGCGGCGTACCTTCTTTTGTTGATTTCTCCTCTGATCGATCTTCTTTCGCTCTGAAACTTCTAGGGTATGTTCCACTCTTCTAGGCATAGCTTGGCCTCAAATTTCACAGCCGGTGGTGCTCTGTACACTTCACGGCGGTGAACCCTAGGGTGGCGGTGGTAAACTCAATTTCTCTCTGAATCATCAACCAAAATTAGGGCTTTCTGTTCAATGATGTTCGCCTCTTCCCCTCGAGTATTCCCCTTTTTATGGTTCTTGAATTGGTGGTCTAAATCATCCGTGCAAAATCGGGCTACAGTAATATCAGGAAAATCAGCTGTCTGGATCATAATCATGGTCGTAATTTCCATTACGGCAGTGCCATAATATCTTCTGTGAAGAAACTAAAAAGAAATATGGGTCGTAATGTAAACTATGACAGTGTTGTATAAGTGCAAATCTTTCTGGAAAGAAATCTCCCAAAATTATGGCCCATAATATTAATTACGGTAGTGCCATATTCTTTCTGGACAGATTTCGACTAAAATTATGGTAGGTCAAATAGATTACGGTAGTGCCGTGGTTTATTCTGTAAGTTCAGTAAAACCACGGTATCGTAATATTCATTACGGCCCTGCCGTAATTTCGTCTAAAACTCCGATTTGCATGAAATTTGACATGTAATCTTCTCTTGGTAATGGGAATTTGTCTATGCACTTGAATTGCTCAAAAGCGCCTTAAAATGATGCCTTTTACTTGAAGAATACCGTCAATCAAATTAATGGTAACTCGCAAACTTATAAATGACAACGTTCTTGAATGCAAGTCCATTATCATAAATTATCCTCTTGGGGGTTCCAAATCAGCAAAATATATTTTCATGAAAGAAGTTAAGAATATTGCTAGCTTTGACTTATTTTAAAGGAATGGCCTCTGCCCACCAGGAAAAATAATCAGTTGCTGCAAATATAAAACAATGCCCTACAGAAGATGAGGTTCAATTGACCCAATTATATCAGTCTCTCACATTTTGAACGGCCAAGATGAAACTGTTGCGTGGAGGGGATTAGGATGTTTGTGAATTTAATATCCGTGCACTTGGAATAAATGACAAGCTTTTGCATATTGGATATAATCTTGAACCATGTTAGGCCAATAGTATCCTAATCTCTTAATTTTAAGATACATTTTGAGTCCAGATTGATGAGCTCCATAAAGGCCTAAATGAATTTCATGTAGCACATGAGTGACTTCATCTACATCAATGCATTGAAGTCATAGTTGTTCATATGAGCGGCGATATAGAGTATTGTTCACATATACATATCGTAAAGCTTGTTTCCTTAATTACATTCTTTGAGTTTTATCTTCTGGTATCACTTGCCCCTTTAAAATAATTTATAAAAGGCTCCCTCCAATCATTTTCTTGTTCCAATATTACTGCCATGGTTTTAAGTGTGTCATCCACATGCACATTATTATCCTCAGTAGTTGTATTTATGGATGTGATCAATCTCTTATTCTTGATGGTGACATTGGTTTGCTCACTAGCAAGGTCAACCATCTCCTTAGTAAGTTTTGCCAATGCATCTGATCTACCATTGATGGCTCTAGTTACACGAGTCAAGGTAACATATGGTTTTTTTTTTTCATGAGCTCTCTAGCCTTGGTGTAATATTTACATAATTCTACTTTTCTGATTTTATATTTGCCAGTTACTTGCTTGATAATGAGTTATGAATCTCCATACAAATGTAATTTGTTAATGCCCATTTCTATTAAAAGTTCCAACCCAGTGATAAGATATTCATACTCAGCTTCATTATTAGTACATAGTTCGATGTGTGTTAGAGAATAATGCAGTATTCCATTTTTAGGAGTAACAAATACCGGGCCGATTCTTAATTTTACTTTTAGTAGGTTAGGGCTAATAGATGGCTAGATTGAAGATGCCCCATTAAAATAGAGCTTCCAATATTTCTCAATAATATCTGCGCTCAATACTTTTTCATCAGGGAGATCATTGCTAAAGGCAAATTATTTGAAACATGATGAGCTGCCAAGAAATCTACCAATGCTAGCCCTTTTATCACTTTTTATGACGTATATATTATATCAAATTCTTGAAGTAGTACTACAAATTTGGCCAACCACCCTATTAATGTTGGCCTTGTCATAAGGTATCGTAGAGGGTTGATGACACTAAAATATATAGTATATTTTGTATCATTTTAGATATCTTTTCATGCTAAATTGAGGATCTTATTACTTGTTTTCATGCTAAATTCATCGAATATTGCAAAGTCTATTTCTATTTTGGTTTATCACAATTTTTAGTTAAAAAGGCATTATTTCAAGGAGTTTTCAAGCAAAATCAAACACATAGAAGAGTTACCCTCATCAATAGGAGATCACCCAAGAAATTTCACGCAAAACGGAGCAACTCAGCAAATTGCGGCAGTGCCGTAACCTGTTTTATGGTACCGTATTTTCATACGCTACCGTAAAATTCAAGCCACTGCCGTATTTTGAGGAGTTTCCGAACAGAAGGTTTTTCGGATTTTACGGAAGTACCGTAAACCAGATTGCAGTACTGTATTTCAGAGCGCTTCAGAACAGAAACTTTGCTTGACTTTACGGCACCGCCGTAAAGGATTACACAGGCCGTATTTTCCAGTCACTTCCGAACAGAAAGTTCAACCGATTTTACGGCAGTACTGTAAACCAGATTATGGTACCGTATTACCCAGACAACATCAGATCAGAAAACTCGACTGATTTTACGGTAGTGCCGTAAACTATTACACTGTCGTATTTCTGTTGTTAAACGCGATTTCTAGGTCAATTCTGAAGTCCGATTCTTGCAGAGACGATTGCGGGTGAACCAAAGGTTTATATTCAAAGCCGTAAGAAGCAATCGGGGAGTTTTGGAGGGGAGGATTACACACACACCGAAAGCCCCAATTTTCATCGACTGTGGAGGGAGATATCGTCATTCACGCCGCCGCCTAGGGTTTTGCCACCGCAACGAATCCAGGGCACCTCCGGTCGTGAAATTCATACCAAAGCTACATCTGAAGGAGGAGACGATGTACTAGAAGTTTCAAAAGAAAAAGAAATCAATCGAAGGAGAATTCAAGGAAAGGAGGGAGACAGCCACTATTTACCGAGATCAATCAAAATTACGGCTGTGAAATACTTCACAACCGTCCTGTATTTTTCCAAAACTCTTCTTTCGTTGATTTTTGAACTTCTGAAATTATGGAATTTTGCAACTCCTTTACCATGATAGCTTAAACTACCCTGGGACATGGGAGAGTATTTCACTTGATTTTTAATGACTAGATAACTATTTTTTTCACTATTTCGTTGCGTTTAATCTTAGCATGATGATTTTGCTCATGTGATATTTGTGCTTAGACTCTCTATAGATCCATGTTACTAATCATGTTTTTAGAATTTTCGCTATTGACTAAAACGTAATTGCTTGAGGATTCAGAACCCTCGAATTGCATGTTAGGAACCCTTCCTTAGGTTAGATCCAATTTGTTCAGTTCTAGTAGATTAATTGCCATGATAATAACATGAATCTATAGATCGAGTCTAATTGTCAAACATGGAGATCTTGCACGTAAGTGAGGATCAAAACGTTGGAGATCCATGAGTAAAACTAGTGTTGAGGCTCGGATGCACGAAAGTGATCCTTGAAATTCCACTAGAGATTATCAACCTAGAATTCGGATGCACGAAAGTGATCTTTGAGTTCATTGATTGATGATTTACTTATCTTCAGTGTTGGGATGAATCTTGCATGAAAGCGAAGATTAATCCCTGCATGGTTGTTAGCACGAGAGTGAAACAATCCTTTTATTAAGTAATTTGCATCTTCACCATGATAAAATTAAACTGATGAATTCTTTATTCATGTCTAGTCATAGAAATTATAGTGAATGAAACCCTAGTCCCAGTTTTCTCTCCGATAGTATTCTTCCGTGTGTTTGCAATATTTGCTTGACTTTCATTCGACTACCTAGATAGTGAGAAATCAATTGATCAGTACTTGACAACATAGGTCTCTGTGGGTTCGATATCTTTCTTTATTACTTCGAGTATCCGTGCACTTGCGGATCGCAACAAGTTTTTGGCGCCGTTGCCGGGGACCTTAGTTTGTCAATATTGAAGATATTGAGATTATTGCTAGACTAGGTTTTATTTACTGTTTTTATTTATTTCTGTTATTTTCTGTTTTTCTTGAAATCACTTGATCTGATTACTTTGCATGTGCAGAAGTCTTAGGTCAGGACCACTTGTTCCATTGGATCCTGAAATCAATAGAACACTTAGAGCGCATAGGAAATTGAGATTAGAAGAGACATCACAAGAAGACTTACAAGAGATATCTCAACAGACATCACCAGAAGAAATTGTAGAGATCGGGGATAATCAGAGAACACTTAGGGACTATGCAGCCCCTAATCCCAAGAAATTCGTTCAAGCATTGCTAGACTAGCAATAGAGGATAATAACTTCGAGATTAAGCCTGCTTTTATTTCAATGATTCAACAGAACCAGTTTGGAGGATCTCCTCTAGAAGATCCCAACCAACACTTGTCTTTATTTTTGCAATTATGCGATACTATCAAAATAAATGGTGTTTCTAATGATGCTTTAAGATTAAGACTTTTTCCTTTTTCTCTTAGGGACCGAGCAAAGACATGGCTTTATTCTCATCCAACCGGTACCTTCACAACTTGGAATCAACTGTCAAATTCCTTCTTGACCAAATACTTCCCCCCAAGCAAGACACTTCAATTGAGAAATCAAATTACAAACTTTTCACATAAAGATGGGGAGTCATTCAGCGAGGCCTGGGAGAGATTCAATGAACTACAGCGGAAGTGTCCTCACCATGTCATTGAAGATTGGGTTTTACTGCAAAATTTTAACTATGGATTATCAAATAATATCAAATTAACTGTGGATGCTGCTACAGGTGGAGCTCTTATGAGCAAAACACTAGGTGCTGCCTTCAGACAGCTAGAGGAGATGGCATTGAATCACAATCAATGGACTGCTGAGAGAGGAGTACTTTACAAGCCTTCTCAAGGTAAGGGTGATGGTGATGGATGGCAATCCTTAGCAGAGAAGGTAGACTTTTTGTGCAGTAAGTTTAATTTTATGCAGACTGCTTCTATTTCTTCTATCATTTGTGAAATTTGTGGCAATGATGGTCATACTTCTGAAAATTGTAGAATAGTTGCTGATCAGGGTAATGAACATGTGAATGCTATAGGGAACTATAATCAAAGTAGATCTAATGATCCCTATTCTAGTACATATAACCCTGGATGGAGAAATCACCCCAACCTTTCATGGAAAAACAATAACAATGTAGGGGGAAACACTGAGAATAAAGGATATCAAAGACCAAATCAGAATTTTAATCAAAATCAAAATCAAAATCAGAATTCAAATATAGAATCAATCCTTGAAAAAATTATGGCCAGTCAAAATCAGTTTCTGTCTAAGCAAGACCAACTCATGTCAAATCAAAATACACAAATTGGAGAGTTTATGTCTAAGCAAGACCAACTCATGTCAAATCAAAATAGACAAATTGAAGAATTTAAGGAAAGTTTTCATCAAATCAACTCCAGATTGGAAAGAGTAGAAGACCACAACAAAATTCTTGAAAATCAGATTGCCCAGCAAGCTAGTGCACCTTACAGACCCCCTGAGAAATTGCCTGCAAAACCTGAGATAAACCCTAGGGAGCACTGTAATGCCATCATGACTAGAAGTGGGAAACAACTAGAAGAACCTAGAGGGAGGTTTGAAAACACTAAAAAAGGCTCGAGCGCTATGACGGAGTCTACATCATTGATCATGATGAACCCCTCACTTATGCGGATGCGGTCAGTGGACTGGACTCAGCGAGATGGCTTGAAGCTATGCGCGCCGAGATGGACTCCATGTCAGATAATCAAGTCTGGGATTTGGTTGATCCGCCTCCGGGAGTAATCCCTATAGGCTGTAAATGGATCTTCAAGAAGAAGATTGACATGGATGGTAACGTAGTTACCTATAAAGGCAGGCTAGTTGCGAAAGGTTTCAAACAAATCTACGGGATAGATTATGATGAAACTTTCTCTCCTGTAGCCATGTTCAAGTCTATTCGGATTATTCTTGCGATAGCAGCATATTACGATTATGAGATCTGGCAAATGGATGTGAAGACTGCTTTCCTTAATGGAAAACTGGATGAGGATGTGTATATGACACAACCTGAAGGTTTCACTAATCCATCAGATCGTCATAAAATATGCAAGTTAAAGAAGTCCATTTATGGACTTAAGCAAGCATCTAGAAGCTGGAATATTCGTTTTGATGAATCAATCTGTGAATTTGGTTTCATCAAGAATGAAGATGACCCGTGTGTATATAAGAGGTTTAGTGGGAGCGTGATTACTTTCCTAGTCCTCTACGTCGATGATATCTTAATCATTGGAAACGATATTCCTGAACTGCATGCTGTTAAAGCATGGTTAAGAAAATATTTCCAGATGAAAGATCTAGGAGAAGCAGCCTATGTATTAGGTGTGAAGATCTACAGAGATAGATCTAAGAGGCTTCTCGGGCTGTGCCAGAGTACTTACATCGATAAAGTCCTGGAGAGATTTCATTTAGAGAATTCTAAAAGAGGATATCTTCCAGTCAGACATGGTCTGAATCTTTCAAAGAGTCAGTGTCCACAAACACAGACTGAGAAAGATGAAATGGACAATACGCCTTATGCTTCGGCTATTGGGTCCATTATGTATGCGATGTTGTGTACTCGCCCACACGTCGCTTACGGGTTAAGCGTGACCAGTCGATTCCAAAGTAATCCAGGTCAGGCGCACTGGATTGCGGTCAAGAACATTTTAAAATATCTTCGGAGGACCAAAGATATGTTCTTGGTGTATGGTGGTCAGGAAGAACTCAGTATTGAAGGATATACTGACGCTTCGTTCCAATCTGACCAGGATGATTTCCGATCGCAATCAGGCTATGTTTTTAGCTTGAATGGAGGAGCTGTGGTATGGAAAAGTTTCAAACAGTCTATCGTTGCTGATTCCACAACAGAAGCCGAGTATGTTGCAGCCTCGGAAGCATCCAAGGAGGCAGTGTGGATTCACAAGTTCGTTCAGGAACTTGGTGTTGTTCCTTCGAGTGCAGATCCTTTGGTTATCTTCTGTGATAACACTGGAGCAATAGCACAAGCAAAGGAACCACGGTCGCACCAGAAGTCCAAGCACATACAGAGACGGTTTCACTTGATCCGGGAGATCATTGATCGTGGTGAGATCAAAATCTGCAAGGTTCATACAGATGACAATCTGGCTGACCCGCTTACCAAGCCTCTGGCGCAGCAGAAGCATGAGAAGCACTGTAATAATATGGGTTTGAGATTTCTCAACCATTAGATTAAGTGCAAGTGAGAGATTGTTGGGGTATGCCCTTAAGGCTAATGTTTGAGGCCTTGGGATTCTTTCAGTATCATGTATAAACTCTTATGTTTATAAAGGCAATGGTTGTTATTCAGTTTGTTACATTATCTGCTGCAATATGTATACTTCTGAATAATGTCTCAATGCTGTTCAGCTTGGCTGACATGCTGTAATGTCCTTAGTCGAGATATCTTGGTGAACATGAGATAGCCTTGATATGATTGAGACTAATATGTGTTCTAATCTTATAGGATGCTTCGAGCATGGAATAAGATGTAGACTCATGGGTACATTGGATGTACTGGACAGACCCTACTAGGATATTCAATTGCTTGTCACAATGTGAATAATCCTTGTTTGCAACAAGTGGCACATTTCCTCTGACTTGAGATCACTTGTGTTTCTAAATGATGATTGTCATTGTTTTGAGGTAGTTCAATATCATTTGAAACATAATGGTTATAGACTATCTTGGATAATGAGCATGAGTCATGTTAGGGCACTAGTGATAGATATAGGATTGTCGTCTCCTTGTTTGGAGTGTGATGTTCTAAAGGGGCCCCCCTGAATGAGATGATTGAGAAAGTGTATGGCCATACCCAGGTGACTATGTTCATCTGATCTAATCATGCTCATCATATTGGAGCTACAGGCTTGACACGCTTGTCCAATAAAGAACATCCAGTGGCAAAGGAAGCATGTATGCCTCGTGAAGTGGATTCACACTTGTGCTGTGGTTTGGGTGTAGTCTTGGAAGACTCTTTTCTTTATATCGGGAGACAGTGATGTGTTGCTAGATACCCCTCACTGATCGTGATAACGTAAGTTATCGTTACCGACATTTAAAGGAAACCCTTAGGGTCGCACAATTTGATGATATGGCTTACTTAAGTCAGATCGTGTGGACTGAATTGTTTGGGTTCAGTTTAAAGGGATTTAATCTCTGATTGTAAGTGAGATCTAGTCTGATCATGTTTGATTGATTAGGGCTTGAGATCGGTAAGCTTCGATCGAGAGAATGGATGTTAGATCGGTGAGATAATGAACATCAAGAGATGAACGGTCAGATCTAGAACCTTAGGGTTTAATTGGTCTTTGAACCAAACCAATTTGAACCGGCTCATCAAGTGAGCGCTTGGTTCAATTGGAGGATGAGTTTCGAAAGGTTCGTGAACGCATGAACGCTTGGAGTTAGGGACTTTCTATATTTGGAAAGTCGGTTTTCAATTTGAGAAAACGTCTCCACGTTTTGAGTGAAACGACTCCACTTCGTTTTGTAACATCCTCTCGCCTCTTCCTCACGACGACTCTCGTGTGTGGAGATAGAACTCACGCCAAGGAAGAGTGGGGAAAGCCTAGTAATCGTCTCTTCATCCCTTCAAGCGATCAAGGATACTTTGGAGCCTTGCTAGCACAAGGAGTGACAAAGGAGTAGGCCATCTTCCTCTTGTGTGCGATTCCCTTTGGAGAAGAAGCAATCGACTCTTTGCTTCCAAGGCGCCATCTAAGCTATGGCAATGGTATGATCATTTTTGTTGATCTTTGCAAGCTTTTTATCTAGTTGATCATATAACATGCAAGTTGATCTTGAAACCCTAGCTTCCATTGCAAAAGTATTATATGCGCCACCTATTAGGGTTTCGCCCCCTTTGGCTTTAGGGGACCTTTCATTTATGGCCTAAGACCTATTGTTGGTCCATCTATTGTACTACTTAATATTGATATTCTATATATATCATTTTGGTATTGTCATTATTATGTTATATTTACATCTACGTCTTTGTACATTTGCATGATAATGTCCTTGTAGATAGATTTCATTTGGGCTTGAACTTATGTCCCTAGTCAAGTACCTAAGTGGATAAGGGACAGCTTTGGTACATGTGAGACTAGTATATGGGCTAGATAGACATGTGGTGCTAACATAGACATATGGATATATCAGTAATGGATATACTTGATCCACCCGCCGTGAGGCACTAACTTTGTTTCATGAGTTAACCTCATAAGTGACAAGAGATGCATTGATCCCTTGACTTGAGGTCATTGACCCTTCTATATGGTTAAGGGATATACTTTGATACAACCTAACACCTCACCGTAGTTGGGAGGTTATAATGGTTGTCATTGAGTATGTCACGACCCACATGAGAAGATCAATGTACAAATATATGATTTGCCCCTTCCTGAGGAAAGCTTGATACTCATAGGCCCTATATAGATGCATGACTAAAATTGTAAGGCCATACCCAAGTGAAAACCTGATTTAGTCATGACCATGAGATTAGGTGTAAACAAAGTTGTTACACCTCCGTAAGTAGTTAAAGATAAAAAATCTAAATCCAAGAAGTGCGGAAGAAAACATGTCTTTTTATTAAATCAAATCTAAGAAAACATATCCAATAGCAAAAAGGTGTACAACTGATTCAACTAGCTAACACTTTAGCTTTTTAGGAAATAACTAACAACTAAACTCTAACAACTATCTCATGGATTCTCTTGCCACCTGAAGCACTTCAAGCGTAACTGTGCTTGCGGGGATTTGCCGGACGATCTAACTCCTCCTGAACTACAACTGCACAAACATCCCTCACGGGTTAGCAAATAAATGCTAAGCAAGCCTCTCCCCAGAAAAAAAGGGTAGTCCCTTTGATCCAAAGGAGGAAAGTGACAGTAAGTAAGAACAAGAACAAAGGAAGTAAAACAAAACAGTATAATAGTGCTGATAATGAGATTAATAATTGTATAAGAAAACTGTAGTACAACTGCATAAACTGGTTCAACTGTAACTGTGGATAAAAATCTATACTGATGAAAAATACAGAAACTGATATCAAACTGATAAAATCATTGTGAGCAATACCTACTGGTTTATGGGGTCGTCACCCCGAATATGCATAATAAGATGGTGAACCACACATCTTATATGGTGAACACACACTCTACCATGTGTCACGAATCCCGATGCATGCTAACGTGGGACCCCGATTTGTCCACGTAGTAGATACTTACCCCGAAGGGAAATGGGTATGTGCTCAATAATAAAAGTACAACTGTATAAACCGATGTGCAGAATACTACATCAATAGAGTCAATTGGAATGAAGATTCTCAAAACTTATTTACAAAAATCTGGTTTGAGGTCTTACCTTTGAAAAGCCAATAAACCGTTATCAAACAATGCAAGCCGAGCAATGGGTCAATCACTCTAAAACATAAATTTGTACATGAACTCTATCAAATAAGATTCACACTTAAAACAGAGACCACCAACAGATAAAAAACGTCCCAAAATCTAGGGAACAAACCTTAGATTTAGTGAACCAGACACAGAACCCACTGAACTGCTCAGGATTGCAATGAACTAGTCAGATTCAACCTGAACCAAGACAAACTGACACTTAAAACCTAAATTACACAAACTATTCAAGTCAGCTAAGGACACACAGGATACCATTGGATAGGCATTTTCATAAGCTTTCCAACGGCTACCTGAACCGGCCCAGATTCGACCGAATCAGGGTCGAACCGGACGGAAAACCTACACTGGGCCAGAATTGAAATTGAATCGCCCAAACTGTTGAACTGGTTCAAATCAATTCTAAACTCAGCGAGCCGGGTTTATTTGAAATAAACTGCTGCCCAAAACCCTAAATCTGACCGAACCAGCCGCTCGCCCGTGCCGCCCCATCGCCGCCGTGCAAGGCGGCTGGACTTGCGTCCGTAGCTTGCGCCGGCGATCTCCTGAGAGGGCGTCGAGGGTCCGTTCGCCTCCAGATTTCACCAAAAGACTTCTGTCATCGCCGGGAAGCTCCTCAACCAGCTGCGGCGAGCCTTCGACGCACGTTTGAAGCAAACGTAGTGGCCGCAAGTATAGACGGTGGCGCCGCCGCCGTTGACACACCAAACTTAACTAAATCAAAATAGAACTTCACCAAAACTTAAACGAAGCACGCTTACCTTGCTACGAAGCTTAAACGTAGACCAAAACAGAGATATCGTCCTCACCGGCTGCACAGAAGGGGAAAATGGCTGCAACTCCGGCGAACTCCTTCTAGCTATGATTTCCTTCTCCTGACGGCGCGTTGAGGCTCAAGGATCCTTTAGGTTTGATGCCCAACTAGGGTGAACATAAGCCCCCTAAAATAGACACGAAGCGTGTCCAAAAATAGCGAGGGCGCGGCGGCGACTCGGTCACCGCGAAAGTCAAAGACGACGACAATTCAACTCGTCGCCCTTAAATATATCAAAACCAAAATCAAATTAAATGGACGTGGTTTAATATTGAATTGCGAATATAGCCTGGTGGTTCGGCTGAACCACAAACACGAGTGCGTTGCAGGTTTAAGCCCCCGCGAACGCAACTTATTTGATTTTAATCAAACTATTTATTTTTATCTCAAAAAAATTCCAAAAAATTCCCGAAAAATCACATAAAAATCCTGAAACAAAAATCTGAATTTTCTAAAATTATATTCTAAAAAAAACTGGGTTATAACATTCTACCCCTCTTAAAAGAAATTTGGTCCTCCAAATTTATTTATAACTTCAGTTTGCACAAATGGTAATAGCATCCCAAAAATCTTAACAGGAGAAGTAAAAAAATTAAATCAGAATTTACCTAGAGTATCTACCTCAGGATCTTGAGTCTCCTGCCTGGACACAGCAAATATTCTAGCTTCTGATTTGCTCCTCTTTGGGCTATCGATCTTTGGTGACCCGGTTGCTTACAATAGAAATAAACATATTGTCCCTTAGGACACTTAGGGGAAAGATGACTCTTGTCACCACAAAACTTACAAAACACAAGACTAGAATTAGAACTCCTAGAGGTTGCTTGAGGTGGTCTAACTCTTCCTGAAGTATTCTTAAATCTCTTAGAAGACACAAGCTCTCTATCAGAAGGTTTGGAACCACTTGAAGACTTAGAATCATTAGGTACTCGACCAAACTCAATCATCGCCTGCTCAGCTAATAGGGCTTTACTTACAACTTCAGCATAGTGTTAAGTTCAAACATGTCTAACCAAGTTCTTAACTTTGGATTCAATCCTTTATTAAACAGAGCAATCTTTTGAACCTGAGTGGCTACCATCATAGAAGCATAACGACTAAGGCTAATAAACTTTCTATCATATTCCTTAACAAACATTTTGCCCTGTTCCAAAGATAAAAACTCCAATAACTTAACATATCGTACATTGGCAGGAAAGTATTGGGCATTGAAAGCTTCCACAAATTGAGCCCAAGTAATCACAACATCACCATTTGCCAAAGTTACCCTTTGGGTTCTCCACCAAGCATCTGCCTCTCCTTGAAGCATAAAGGTAACATATCGTACTTTATCCTCATCAGTGCATTGCACAAGCTCAAAGGCCTTCTCAACCAATCTTAGCCACTCTTCGACCTCAGCTTCCCCAGACTCACCCCTAAAGGGTTCTAGACCAAACTTTTGCAATTCGGTCAACTTAGCATTAGCTGCTGATCCATGAATGGCCTAGGCTATGGCTGTTGCTAACTGCTCTGGATTGGCGGCAGCTTCGACAGGTCTTCTTCCCTGACGAGGATCCATGATCTAGAAAATCAAAACAAAATTCTTTTAGACATCCAAAAAAAAATTTTACCTTAGTCCTAATCCTAACCCTTAGGTTTAAACAATGGACCTTATGTTTCCTAGAAATTTTCCTCTGATACCAAATGTTACACCTCCGTAAGCAGTTAAAGATAAAGAATCTAAATCCAAGAAGTGCGGAAGAAAACATGTCTTCTTATTAAATCAAATCTATGAAAACATATCCAATAGCAAAAAGGTGTACAACTAATTCAACTAGCTAACACTTTAGCTTTTTAGGAATAACCAAAAATAACTAACAACTATCTCATGGATTCTCTTGCCACCTAAAGCACTTCAAGCGTAACTGCGCTTGCGGGGATTTCCTGGACGATCTAACTCCTCCTGAACTACAACTGCACAAACATCCCTCACGGGTTAGCAAATAAATGCTAAGCAAGCCTCTCCCCAGAAGAAAGGGTAGTCCCTTTGATCTAGAGGAAACTGACAGTAAGTAAGAACAAAAAAAAGAACAAAGGCAGTACAACAAAACAGTATAATGGGGCTGATAATGAGATTAATAACTGTATAAGAAAACTGTAGTACAACTGCATAAACTAGTTCAACTGTAACTGTGGATAAAAATCCATACTGATGAAGAATACAGAAACTGATGTCAAACTGATAAAACCACTGTGAGCAATACCTTCTAGCTTATGGGGTCGTCACCCCGAATACGCATAATAAGATGGTGAACTGATGACACCAAAATATATAGTATAGTTTGTATCATTTTATGTATCTTTTCATGCTAAATTGAAGATTTTTTGCTTATTTTTATGCTAAATTTATTAAATATTGCAAAGTCTACTTCTATTTTGGGTTTTCATGATTTTCAGGTAAAAATGCACTACTTTGAGCATTTTTGAGAAAAATCAAATACATGGAAGAGTTACCATCATCAAGAGGAGATCACCCGACAAATTTCAAGCAAATTGGAGCAACACACCAAAATACGGTAGTGCCATATTCTATATTACAGTACTGTATTTCCGTATGCTACCGTAATATTAGAGCGCTGCTGTAATTTGGTGAATTTTTCGAACAGAAGAGTTTGTGTAAAATATGGCACTACCGTAAGAAATTACACGGACCGTATTTTGAAGCACATTCAGAATAGAGAAAATTGCTGAAATTACGGCACTGCCATAAACTTTGACACGGGTCGTATTTTCCAGACGAATTCAACCAGAGTGTTCAGCCGATTTTATGGCAGTGCCGTGATCCATTTTACGGTGTTGTATTATATAAACAATATCATATCAGAGAATGCGACCGATTTTACGGCACAGCCGTAAACTATTACACTTCCGTATTTCATTTTTTGAACGCGACTCCCAGGTCAATTTTGAAGCCCAATTATTGCGGAGAGGATGGTCAGCAATCCAGGGCCTTAAACTCAAAACTGTAAAAAGGAAAAGGAGAGCCTTCGACGGCGGGGACACGAAGACAACAAAAGCCCTAATTTTCATCAACTCTACAGAGAGAAATCGCATGTCACGCCGCCGCCTAGGGTTCCGTCGCTGCGACGAATCCAGAGCATCTCCAGCTGTGAAAATCACAGTGAACCTTTGCCTGGAGGAGGAGACAACATCCCAGAAGTTTCAGAATGAAAGAAGATCAATTGGAGGAGAAATCAAGGAAAAAGGAGGCGCCACCACTATTCATCGACGCCTCTTCTACAAATTACGGCTGTGTTTATTTTCACAGCTGTGGTGTATTTTCCTAAACACTCTTTTCCTTTGATTTTTGATCTTATGAAATTATGGAATATTGTATTTTCTTCACTATGTTAGCTTAAACACTCTTTCGGACATGGGGGAGAAATTCCCTTCGATGTTCTTAATGACTAGATACTTTTTGCTTTCATCATGATTATTCTAATTTGATAATTTTACCTATGCGATTATTGCTCTAAGATTCTCCTTAGTTTACTCTTTGTCATCATGAATTAGAGTTTTCACAATAAGGACCGAAAGGTGACTTGCTTGAGAATTTGGAACCCTAAAATTGATTAATAGGAACTCGCCGTAAGAAATTAGGTTAAGTTCTTATTTCTTTATTTTAGTAAGTAGAACTGCCATGATGATAATTATGAATCTAGGATTGAGTCATTGTGTCAAACGTGGAGATCTTGCACGAAAGTGAGGATCGGAACGTTGGAGAACCATTGGTAGAACTTGTGTTGAGACTCGGATGCACGAAAGTGGTCCATGAGTTTTCCACTAGAGGCGATCGACTTAGAACTCGGATGTACGAAAGTGATCCTCGAGTTCTTTGTTCAATGATTTACTTATCAGTAGCTTGGGATGAATCTTGCGCGAAAACGAGGATTGGTCTCTGCATGGTTATTTGCATGAAAGTGCTGTTGGGGTATGCCCTTAAGGCTAATGTTTGAGGCCTTGGGATTCTTTCAGTATCATGTATAAACTCTTATGTTTATAAAGGCAATGGTTGTTATTCAGTTTGTTACATTGTCTGCTGCAATAAGTGTACTTCTGAATAATGTCTCAAAGCTGTTCAGCTAGGCTGACATGCTATGTGTCCTTAGTCGATATATCTTGGTGAACATGAGACAGCCTTGATATGATTGAGACTAATATGTGTTCTAATCTTATAGGATGCTTCGAGCATGGAATAAGATGTAGACTCATGGGTACATTGGATGTACTGGACAGACCCTACTAGGATATTCAATTGCTTGTCACAATGTGAATAATCCTTATTTGCAACAAGTGGCACATGTCCTCTGACTTGAGATCACTTGTGTTTCTAAATGATGATTGTCATTGTTTTGAGGTAGTTCAATATCATTTGAAACATAATGGTTATAGACTATCTTGGATAATGATCATGAGTCAGGTTAGGGCACTAGTGATAGATATAGGATTGCCGTCTCCTTGTTTAAGGAGTGTGATGTTCTAAAGGGGCCCCCCTGGATGAGATGATTGAGAAAGTGTATGGCCATACCCAGGTGACTATGTTCATCTGATCTAATCATGCTCATCATATTGGAGCTACAGGCTTGACACGCTTGTCCAATAAGAACATCCAGTGGCAAAGGAAACATGTATGCCTGGTGAAGTGGATTCACACTTGTGCTGTGGTTTGGGTGTAGTCTTGGAAGACTCTTTCCTTTATATCGGGAGACAGTGATGTGTTGCTAGATACCCCTCACTGATCGTGATAACGTAAGTTATCGTTACCGACATTTAAAGGAAACCCTCAGGGTCGCACAATTTGATGATATGGCTTACTTAAGTCAGATCGTGTGGACTGAATTGTTTTGGTTCAGTTTAAAGGAGTTTAAACTCTGATTGTAAGTGAGATCTGGTCTGATCATGTTTGATTGATTAGGGTTTGAGATCGGTAAGCTTCGATCGAGAGATTAGATGCTAGATCGGTGAGATCAAGAGCATCAGGAGATGTACGGTTAGATTTTGAGCCATTTGGTTCATAGAAGGTCTAGACCAACGCTTGGCCTAATTTGGTTTTTGAACCAAATCTATTTGAACCGGCTCATCAAATGAGCGCATGGTTCAAGGGTGAAGAGGTGAGGATCGGTTCACTTGGAGTGAACGCATGAAGAGTTAAGCGGTTACTATATTTGGAAGTTGGTTTTTCCAAATATGAGAGTAACGCCTCCACGTTGAGGTAACGCCTTGACGTTGAAAATATCTCACGCTCTCGCCTCTTCCGGGTGACCTCTCTTTTTGTGTGGTGTTCTTCGCGACAAGGAGTGCACTTGACGAGGCCAAGAGACCATCTCATCTCCTTCATGCGATTAGGAGACCTTGAAGATCATTGCTAGCACATAGATCACCAAGGAGGAGCCATCTATCTTCTTGTGTGCGCATCCTTTGGAGGAGATCCCATTCGCTCTCTTCTTCCAAGCCGCCATCCAATCTAATGGCGTTGGTATGATCCCTTTAAGATCTATTCCATTTATACAAGTTAATCATATGAACTACATGCGATCTTGTTGTTGAAACCCCTAGAATCTACTTGCGCTACTTTAGGGTTTCGCTCCCCCTAGAAGGGGACTCTTCAATTGGTATCAGAGCGTTGGTTCTTGTAGAATCATATGATTGCTTGATGATTTGTGATCCTTGTTTGTTGTTTGATAAGTAGATCTAGTAGGATGCATCTTGCGCATCTACATGTTAAGTAGTGAAAATACATGATGTATGTTTTTACTCCTTAGCGCATATATGATGTGTGATGGCGCATGTTGAAAGTTGTAGTTTTTCTTAGAAATACTTAATCACTTGCGCGCCTCACTAGATCTAAGTGACGCCTGCTATAAACCCTTAGACGGGTTAGTAGGGTTGAAGTCATCCTCTAGGTAAGATCCAACCAGTCTGATCAGACCATCTGACAGCCTAGATGGGTCGACCAGATGGCACCTATGCGCATGCATAAGGTGGCTATAGGTCGACTGCATCAAGGGCGTGTAGCGAGGTCTGGTTGAGACAACCCTTGAACGTGCATGAGTTAGGCCCGGGGTCACACCCGCTTGCCAGAACTCATGAAGGCTGTTCAGCCCTTGGCGCATGCATGGTTGACCATTAGGTCAACTCAAGTCAGTTAGGACTTGGTGCATGCAAGGGCAGTGGATCTGACTAGATATGATGAGTGGATCCCTATTAATGGACCGTTGTAAGGTAGTAGGGCTCATAAGATAAATAAAATTGATTCCAAAGGGATTTTGAAAAATTTTATTTTGTTAGTGGATCACATGTTGATTGGATGCCATGATGTTTGTCTATTTAATCTTATGTGGGTTGCCCTTTTAATGTGTGCTGTGCTGGGGCCTGCGAGCCTGGATTAATTATAAATTATTATTTTTGTGATCTGCGCATCACATTTCATTTAATTTATAAAATGTAATTGACCTGCGAGTCAATCTTGTCTAGATAGATTAAATTGTAATTTAATCAGACAAGAGCACAGAGCACACTTGGCAGAGGCGCATGCAGCAGAGGCTTGACCAGGTGGGAGGTCCAGGGTTCGACCCTGTGACAGGCGCAATTACCTGGTGGGCGCACCTGAGGTGCAGTGGGCGCTTGGGCCCTGGGTTGGGCCAGATGAGATGCAAAAGACCCATGAAGAAAGCTCAAGTGAAGACTTAAGTGAAAATTAAGGTCTTACTTAGGGTTAATGGGCTTTTACCACATAAGATCATCATGCTTTCTTTTATTGTTTAAATAATTAGACTTGCATGATTTATTTATCTTCTGCTATCACCATAGGGTTTGCATGATAGTTAAGAAGATAAAAGACCGTTAAAATCCAACGCCTAAATATCAAGCTCGTAAGCCTTCTGACGCGAAACCTCACTGTTCTGACTATCGTTGGAGCCGTGTTGTACCCACTCAGTGGGCACGTCCATCTATCTTCAGACGGTGTGTGATTTCACCTGCGTGTTACAGAGAAGGGATTTATCGCTTCTCGTTGCTCAGCATAGCACGTGGTGGTCCAGGGAGTAGGTCGGGTCAGCTTGACCATGTAGGCTACATATGTGGCGCATATGGTAGCTATATGGAGGCAGCCATCTGTGGGATCAGAGACTGTGTTGTACCAACTCAGTTGGCACAGTCTGCTGGATTGCCCAGATGAAGGGGAATCGCACGGGTTGGCGATTGGCAGGGATTGCCTACCAGAAATTAGTGCTTGTACTCTCTGTGCATCTTATCTCGCCTGAGCGGGACGCGGAGACCAAGTATGAAATCTGGATCCCATCTCACTAAAGGAGTGTTACTCTTTCGGACTGTTTTGGTGGATTTTTCAGTCAGATAAAATAGTGAGAAAAGAATCTTCCTTAAGTCCTGGATTGATTCTATACATTGATACTGACCTTGCTGTTCTTGCATTGTTGTAGATCCCTGCAGCAACGAACACCATGAGCTTCAATGTGCGATCCCTACTGGAAAGGGAGAAGTTTGCTGGGCCAAACTTCTCAGACTGGTACGGACACCTTAAGATTGTTCTTAAGGCTGAGAGGAAACTGTATGTCCTCGAGACGGCTACACCGCCTCAACCCGCTCCGAACGCCGCAAGGGCGGTTCGGGAAGCCTATGAAAAGCATGTCAATGATAGCATTGATGTCGCTTGCCTGATGCTAGCGTCTATGACGCCACAGTTGCAGCGTCAGCATGAGGATATGTCTGCTATAGAAATGATAGCAAACCTCAAAATGCTATATGCTGCACAGGCGAGGACTGAGCGCTATAATTTGATGAAGCTTTTCTTTCAGAGCAAACTGGCTGAAGGGAGTCCAGTGGGAGCTCATGTGCTCAAGATGATTGGGCACAAAGAGGCTCTAGAGAAACTGGGGCATACCATCAATCAGGAGCTTGCTGTAGACATTATTCTGCAGTCTCTCCCGGCCTCTTTCGATCCGTTCATTATTAATTTTAATATGAACAAGATTGATTGTACTCCGGCAGAGTTGCTGAATATGCTCTTGACTACAGAGGAAACTCTAAAGGGCAAGCCTTCAACCTCTGTCTTGATGTTCCCTTCCAGGAACAAGAAGAAGGGGAAGAAGGGCAAAGCCCCTGTCAAGAACTACGACAAGGCTCTGAAACAGAAGGTTAAGCGGTCGAAGGAATACAGATGTTTCCACTGTGGCCAGCTGGGTCACTGGAAAAAGGACTGTAAAGCGCGCCAAGGAGACAAGAAGGGAAGCATCGCTTCTGGCTCAGGTATTTTCGTGACTGAAGTCATGATATCCTCTTCTTCTATTTCATGGGTGTTGGACACTGCATGTGGAGTTCACATTTGTTCAAATGTACAGGAACTCAAGAGAAGAAGACAGGTGGGACAGCATGAGGTGGACCTACGAGTTGGAAACGGGGCACGGGTTGCTGCTGTTGCTGTAGGAGAATATTACATCTCATTACCATCTGGACTTGTATTAGAACTAAACAATTGTTACTTTGTACCTAGCATTACTAAAAATATTATCTCCATTCCTGCTCTTGTCAGGAAAGGTTTTTCCTTTGAATGCAATATTTCAAAGTGTGTTCTTTCTTTAGATAATATTGTTTATGCTACTAGATCAATTAACAATGGGTTATTCATGTTGGACATGGAATGTTCTATACAAAACATTGATAATAAGAAAGCCAAGTATGCTGATGACAACACCTTGCTATGGCATAGTCGTTTAGGCCATATTAACAAGAAGCGCATTAAGCGGTTGCATGACCATGGACTGCTGGGATCATTCTCCTATCAGGAGATTGATACATGCAAAGCTTGTTTATTGGGCAAAATGACGAAGTCTCCTTTTCCTAACAAAGGTCAAAGGGCTTCAGGTTTACTTGACCTTATACACAGTGATGTGTGTGGGCCATTTAGTAAACATGCCAGAGGTGGCTATTCATACTTCATTACCTTTACTGATGATTTCAGTAGATATGGGTATGTCTATCTAATGAGACATAAAAGTGAATCTTTTGACAAGTTCAAAGAGTTCAAGAATGAAGTACAGAATCAGCTAGGCCGAAATATCAAGGCACTTCGTTCTGATCGAGGTGGAGAATACCTAAGTCGAGAGTTTACTGACTATCTGAAGGAGTGTGGGATTATCTCACAGCTCACTCCGCCAGGAACACCGCAATGGAATGGTGTGTCCGAGAGGAGAAATAGAACATTACTTGATATGGTTCGTTCTATGATGAGTCAGGCTACTCTACCTTACTCCTTTTGGGGATTTGCACTGGAAACAGCTGCAAAGGTACTAAACCGAGTGCCATCCAAGGCAGTTTCAAAGACTCCATATGAGTTATGGTATGGGAAACAGCCTAGCTTGACATTTATCAAGATCTGGGGTTGCGAGGCTTATGTCAAAAAGCTCGCCTCTGGGAAACTAGAGAGCAGATCTGAGAAATGCATCTTTGTCGGTTACCCTAAGGAAACTAAGGGTTATTATTTCTATGATCCCAAAGAGAACAAAGTATTTGTTGCTCGGACGGCTATTTTTCTTGAGAAGGAGTTTCTTCTGCAAGAGGCCAGTGGGAGAGAAGTAAAGCTGGATGTGAATCCAGAAGAAGGACAAAGTAGTCAAGCACAGTTGGATGAGCCTGACCCAGTAGAACAGGTTATTGAACAACCTGAGGCTCAGATATCACGGGAACCGCGAAGATCGGGAAGGATCCGTCGACAGCCTGAGCGCTATGACGGAGTCTACATCATTAATCATGATGAACCCCTTACTTATGCGGATGTGGTCAGTGGACCGGAGTCAGCTAGATGGCTTGAAGCTATGCGAGCCGAGATGGACTCCATGTCAGATAACCAAGTCTGGGATTTGGTTGATCCGCCTCCGGGAGTAATCCCTATAGGCTGTAAATGGATCTTCAAGAAGAAGATTGACATGGATGGTAACGTGGTTACCTATAAGGGCAGGCTAGTTGCGAAAGGTTTCAAACAAATCTACGGGATAGATTATGATGAAACTTTCTCTCCTGTAGCCATGTTCAAGTCTATTCGGATTCTTCTCGCGATAGCAGCATATTACGATTATGAGATCTGGTAAATGGATGTGAAGACCGCTTTCCTTAATGGAAAACTGGATGAGGATGTGTATATGACACAACCTGAAGGATTCACTAACCCATCAGATCGTCATAAAATATGCAAGTTAAAGAAGTCTATTTATGGACTTAAGCAAGCATCTAGAAGCTGGAATATTCGTTTTGATGAATCAATCTGTGAGTTTGGTTTCATCAAGAACGAAGATGACCCGTGTGTATATAAGAGGTTTAGTGGGAGCGTGATCACTTTCCTAGTCCTCTACGTCGATGATATCTTAATCATTGGAAACGATATTCCTGAACTGCATGCTGTTAAAGCATGGTTAAGAAAATGTTTCCAGATGAAAGATTTAGGAGAAGCAGCCTATGTGTTAGGTGTGAAGATCTACAGAGATAGATCTAAGAGGCTTCTCGGGCTGTGCCAGAGTACTTACATCGATAAGGTCCTGGAGAGATTCCATTTAGAGAATTCTAAAAGAGGATATCTTCCAGTCAGACATGGTCTGAATCTTTCAAAGAGTCAGTGTCCACAAACACAGACTGAGAAAGATGAAATGGACAATACGCCTTATGCTTCGGCTATTGGGTCCATTATCTATGCGATGTTGTGTACTCGCCCAGACGTCGCTTACGGGTTAAGCGTGACCAGTCGATTCCAAAGTAATCCAGGTCAGGCGCACTGGATTGCAGTCAAGAACATTTTAAAATATCTGCGGAGGACCAAAGATATGTTCTTGATATATGGTGGTCAGGAAGAACTCAGTATAGAAGGATATACTGACGCTTCATTCCAATCGGACCAGGATGATTTCCGATCGCAATCAGGCTATGTTTTTAG
The DNA here is from genome assembly GCA_027563935.2 of Costus lasius. Lineage (NCBI taxonomy): Eukaryota > Viridiplantae > Streptophyta > Magnoliopsida > Zingiberales > Costaceae > Costus > Costus lasius. Next base: position 68,200,917 of record CM050449.1, read on the forward strand.
CTTGAATGGAGGAGCAGTGGTGTGGAAAAGTTTCAAACAGTCTATCGTTGCTGATTCCACAACAGAAGCCGAGTATGTTGCAGCCTCGGAAGCATCCAAGGAGGCAGTATGGATTCGTAAGTTCATTCAGGAACTTGGTGTTGTTCCTTCGAGTGCAGATCCTTTGGTTATCTTCTGTGATAACACTGGAGCAATCGCACAAGCAAAGGAACCACGGTCGCACCAGAAGTCCAAGCACATACAGAGACGGTTTCACTTGATCCGGGAGATCATTGATCGTGGTGAGATCAAAATCTGCAAGGTTCATACAGATGACAATCTGGCTGACCCGCTTACCAAGCCTCTGGCGCAGTAGAAGCATGAGAAGCACTGTAATAATATGGGTTTGAGATTTCTCAACCATTAGATTAAGTGCAAGTGGGAGATTGTTGGGGTATGCCCTTGAGGCTAATGTTTGAGGCCTTGGGATTCTTTCAGTATCATGTATAAACTCTTATGTTTATAAAGGCAATGGTTGTTATTCAGTTTGTTACATTGTCTGCTGCAATAAGTGTACTTCTGAATAATGTCTCAAAGCTGTTCAGCTAGGCTGACATGCTATGTGTCCTTAGTCGATATATCTTGGTGAACATGAGACAGCCTTGATATGATTGAGACTAATATGTGTTCTAATCTTATAGGATGCTTCGAGCATGGAATAAGATGTAGACTCATGGGTACATTGGATGTACTGGACAGACCCTACTAGGATATTCAATTGCTTGTCACAATGTGAATAATCCTTATTTGCAACAAGTGGCACATGTCCTCTGACTTGAGATCACTTGTGTTTCTAAATGATGATTGTCATTGTTTTGAGGTAGTTCAATATCATTTGAAACATAATGGTTATAGACTATCTTGGATAATGATCATGAGTCAGGTTAGGGCACTAGTGATAGATATAGGATTGTCGTCTCCTTGTTTAAGGAGTGTGATGTTCTAAAGGGGCCCCCCTGGATGAGATGATTGAGAAAGTGTATGGCCATACCCAGGTGACTATGTTCATCTGATCTAATCATGCTCATCATATTGGAGCTACAGGCTTGACACGCTTGTCCAATAAGAACATCCAGTGGCAAAGGAAACATGTATGCCTGGTGAAGTGGATTCACACTTGTGCTGTGGTTTGGGTGTTGTCTTGGAAGACTCTTTCCTTTATATCGGGAGACAGTGATGTGTTGCTAGATACCCCTCACTGATCGTGATAACGTAAGTTATCGTTACCGACATTTAAAGGAAACCCTCAGGGTCGCACAATTTGATGATATGGCTTACTTAAGTCAGATCGTGTGGACTGAATTGTTTTGGTTCAGTTTAAAGGAGTTTAAACTCTGATTGTAAGTGAGATCTGGTCTGATCATGTTTGATTGATTAGGGTTTGAGATCGGTAAGCTTCGATCGAGAGATTAGATGCTAGATCGGTGAGATCAAGAGCATCAGGAGATGTACGGTTAGATTTTGAGCCATTTGGTTCATAGAAGGTCTAGACCAACACTTGGCCTAATTTGGTTTTTGAACCAAATCTATTTGAACCGGCTCATCAAATGAGCGCATGGTTCAAGGGTGAAGAGGTGAGGATCGGTTCACTTGGAGTGAACGCATGAAGAGTTAAGCGGTTACTATATTTGGAAGTTGGTTTTTCCAAATATGAGAGTAACGCCTCCACGTTGAGGTAACGCCTTGACGTTGAAAATATCTCACGCTCTCGCCTCTTCCGGGTGACCTCTCTTTTCGTGTGGTGTTCTTCGCGACAAGGAGTGCACTTGACGAGGCCAAGAGACCATCTCATCTCCTTCATGCGATTAGGAGACCTTGAAGATCATTGCTAGCACATAGATCACCAAGGAGGAGCCATCTATCTTCTTGTGTGCGCATCCTTTGGAGGAGATCCCATTCGCTCTCTTCTTCCAAGCCGCCATTCAATCTAATGGCGTTGGTATGATCCCTTTAAGATCTATTCCATTTATACAAGTTAATCATATGAACTACATGCGATCTTGTTGTTGAAACCCCTAGAATCTACTTGCACCACTTTAGGGTTTCGCTCCCCCTAGAAGGGGACTCTTCAAGTGCATTAATCTCTTTACCAAGTAAATTAAGCCTTTATCAAAATAGAATTTGATTGATGAATAATACCTTTATATATCTAGTCATGAAAGTCAAAGTGAATGAAACCCTAGTCCCAGTTTCTCTCTGATAGTATTTTTCTGTGTGTTTTCGATCTTTGCGTAACTTCTATTTGATTGCCTAGATAGGAAGAAATCAATTATTTGGTACTTGACAACATAAGTCTCTATGGGATTGATATCTTCTTTATTACTTCGAGTATCCGTGCACTTACGGAGATAACAACAAGTGTGGTAACTCAACAAGTTTTTGGAGCCGTATCAGGGGGTGACAAGTCCCTGTGCGCCAACACTTACGTTTTGGCTGCGACTTCAGAAGTAAGTTTTGTTTACCTACTTGTTGGGAAACAACAAGTTTTTGGCGCCATTGCTGGGGACCTTAGTTTTGTCAATATTGAAGATATTGAGAGTATTACTAGACTAGACTTTATTTATGTTCTATCTTTTCATTCTTCTTCGCTTGCTTGGGTTACTTAATCTGTTTGCTTTAGACTGTACAGGAAATTTAAATCCAATGGCAGGACAGAGATCACTTAGGGACTATGCTGTCCCTAAACCACAAGGAGTACACTTTTGCATTGTCAAACCCATCATTGAAGCTAATAATTTTGAGATTAATCCTGCCTTCTTGACCATGATTCAGCAAAATCAATTTGGAGGAAATCCAAATGAAGATCCCTATCAACACTTATATCTTTTTCTTGAATATTGTGATACCATTAAAATTAATGGTGTCTCTGATGATGCACTAAAACTAAGATTATTTCCTTTTTCTCTTAGGGACCGAGCACATTCTTGGCTACACTCTCGACAAGCTAGTGCTTTCACTACATGGGAACAACTGTCAAATATCTTCCTGATGAACTACTTTCCACACAGCAAAACCATTTAACTAAGGAACCAAATTACAAGCTTCACACAAAAATATAGCGAATGCTTTAGCAAGGCATGGGAGCATTTCAATGATTTACAACAGAAGTGCCCTCACCATGGCTTTGAAAATTGGGTTTTGATTCATACATTTTATTATGGTCTACTCCCTAATACCCGTCTAATTGTTGATGTTGTTGTAGGGGGAGCTATCATGAGTAAGACCATTGAAGATGCCTCTACCATATTTGAAGAAATGTCCTTGAACCATAACCAATGGAATCCTAAAGAAGAAGTGCTATATTGTCACATCAGTGGTAAGAATGAGAGTGAGGAATTGCAAACCCCAACTGAAGAGGTAAATTCTGTTGGTATAGAATCTTTGCTTGACAAGTTTATGGCTAATCAAACTCAATTCATGCAAAATCAAAGCAAGGAAATTGAAAATCTTAAAGGAGTGGTTAGTCAACTTGCTTCTCAAGTAGAATCTTTAATTACCCATAAAAAAATTTTAGAAGATCAAATACCTGATGAACACTGTAATGTTGTTGTCACTAGAAGTGGAAAGAAATTTGAAGAGCCAAAAGGGAGAAATGAAAACAATAAAAAAAAGCTTAATAGTGAACATGACCAAGAATTAGGGTTAGAAAAATCTTATGAGCATGAGCACTCCCATACCAGTGATGAACCTGGAGGTGATATGCCATATCAGAAAAATATTTCTAAACCAAATTCTCCTACACCATAGAAGCCATCTATACCCTTCCCCCAAAGGTTGATGCAAGAAAAGTTAGACAAACAATTTGGGAAATTTTTAGATGTTGTGAAAAAGCTTTACACTAACGTTCCATTTACTGAAGCTTTATCTCAAATGCCCACATATGCTAAATTTTTGAAAGAAATTTTGTCTAATAAGAGAAAAATAGAAGACTACGGTACGGTGGCTTTAACTGAGGAATGCAGTGTCATTATACAAAATAAGTTGCCACCTAAATTGAAGGATCCAGGTAGTTTCTCTATTCCTTGTTTTATTGGTAGTATGGCTTTTGATCGAGCCTTATGTGATTTGGGTGCTAGTGTGAGCCTAATGTCATTATCTATCTGCAGGAAATTGGACATGAGTGAGTTTAAATCAACTTCAATATCGTTGCAGCTCACTGATCGCTTAGTTAAGTATCCAGTAGGGATTCTTGAAGATATGTCTATTCAAGTAGGTAAATATGTCATTCCAGTAGATTTTGTAGTTCTTGACATAGAAGAAGATACAAAAATCCCCAACATACTTGGTAGACCGTTTTTAGCTACAGTAGGAGCACTCATTGATGTAAAAAAATGGTAAGCTTTCACTTAACATTGGGGATGAAAAGATTGAGTATGACTTGCATGAAGCCATGAAAAATCCTTCTTTTTCTAAGTATTGTTGTAGTATACATAATGAAAATGACACTATCTATGATCTTAATGATTTGTTTGTTGAAACCTCTGGATGTGATTCTGATTCTGTTCTTGATGAAGGAACCAATCATAAAATTGATGAATTTTTAAACTGCAACACATGTGATGAGAAAGGAAAAACTCCAAAAATAGAACTTAAGGCTTGACCCGATAACCTTCGTTATGAGTTTCTTGGTCCTAATTCCACTTATCCTATTATTGTTGATGCATAGCATGGAAAAAGGGAAATGGAGTTGCTTCTCAAGGAATTAAGAATTCATAGAAAGGTAATCAGGTACTCAATCGATGACTTGAAAGGAATTAACTCTTCTTTTTGTATGTGCAGGATCTTGATGGACGAAGAACACAAGCCACATGCAGATTTCCAAAGAAGACTGAACCCCTCCATGAAAGTTGTAAAAAAGGAAGTTCTGAAATTACTTGATGCAGGTATTATTGATCCTATCTCTGATAGCAAATGGGTAAGCCCTGTACATTGTGTTCCTAAGAAAGAAGGGGTAACTGTTATGAAAAACAAAGACAATGAATTGATTCCTGTTAGAACTGTTACTAGTTGGCGCATGTGCATAGACTATAGAAAATTGAATGCTGCCACTAGGAAAGACCATTTTCCTTTACCTTTTATTGATCAGATAGTTGAAAGACTAGCAAACCATTCTCACTTTTGCTTCTTAGATGGGTATTCTGGTTTCTTCCAAATTCCTATACATCCTAATGATCAAGAGAAAACCACTTTCACTTGCCCCTATGGAACTTTTGCATATAGGAGAATGTCTTTTGGTTTATGTAATGCACCTGCTACTTTCCAGAGATGCATGATGGCTATTTTTTCTGATTTTATTGAAGACTTTATGGATGATTTCTCAGTATATGGTTCCTCCTTTGATATTTGTTTGGCTAACTTATCTAAGGTTTTATAGAGGTGTGAAGAAACTAACCTTGTGCTTAATTGGGAAAAATGTCATTTCATGGTTAAGCAAGGGATAGTTTTAGGACACTTAATTTCAAAAATAGGAATTTAAGTTGACAAAGCCAAAGTTGAGGTGATAGAAAAATTGGAGCCACCCACTACAGTGAAGGAGGTCCGAAGCTTTCTAGGACATGCAGCATTCTACCGATGATTCATCAAGGATTTCTCTAAACTTGCTAGGCCTCATACGCATTTACTTTGTAAAGATGTTAAATTTTCTTTTAATGAGGATTGTTTATCTGCTTTTCAGGAGCTGAAGAAAGCTCTGGTTTCAGTGCCCATCATTCAGCCCCCAGACTGGAACTTACCCTTTGAGCTCATGTGTGATGCCAATGATTATGCAGTAGGAGCAGTTTTGGGACAGAGAAAAGATAGAAAGCCTTATGTTATTCACTATGCCAGTAGAACTTTGGATGAAACACAAAAGAATTACACTACCACTGAAAAAGAACTGTTGGCTATAGTATTTGCTTTTGATAAATTTAGATCATATTTGATTAACTAAAAAGTGGTAGTGTACACTGTTCATGGAGCTGTAAGATACTTAATGCAGAAAAAAGATACTAAACCACGCTTGCTCAGATGGATTTTGCTTCTACAAGAATTTGATTTGGAGCTTAAGGACAAAAAGGGATCAGAGAATTTTGTTGCAGATCATCTTTCAAGGATTATGGTGGACACTGAAAAAAATGATGTAATTAATGACTCCTTTCCTGAAGAACAACTAATGACCATCGAACAAATCAGAGCCCCGTGGTATGCTGACATTGTAAATTACCTTGTAGCTAATGTTTTTCCTCCGGATTTGAATTACCAAGGAAGGAAAAGATTATTAACTGAGGTAAAACACTATTTTTGGGATGAGCCTTATGTGTTTAGAAGATGTGCAGATGGCATTTATAGGAGATGTGTACCTAAAGAGGAGGTTACAAATATATTATTTCAATGTCATATATCTTCTTATGGTGGGCATGCCAATGCTGAGAAGACTGCCTTCAAAGTGCTACAATCAGGATTTTATTGGCCCACAATTTTTAAAGATGCTAGAAACTTTATTTTATCTTGTGATAGCTATCAGAGAACAGACAACATTAACAGAAGACATGAGATGCCATTATCCAATATTCTTGAGGTTGAGATATTTGATGTATGGGGAATTGACTTCATGGGACCTTTTCCTTCTTCTAGAGGTAACAAATACATTCTTGTAGCAGTATATTATGTTTCAAAATGGGTTGAAGCTATTGCATCCCCTACTAATGATTCCAGAGTTGTTGTTAAATTATTCAAAAGAATTATCTTTCCAAGGTTTGGGACACCACGAGTTGTAATTAGTGATGGAGGTTCACACTTCATAGAACACAAGTTCTCAGCTTTACTTAGAAAGTATGGGGTAAATCATAGAGTTGCAACACCTTATCATCCCCAAACAAGTGGACAAGTTGAGATATCAAACAGAGAAATAAAGGGAATTTTGGAAAAGACTGTGTCGCGCACAAGGAAAGATTGGGCATTCAAACTTGATGATGCACTATGGGCTTACCGAACTGCTTTTAAAACACCAATAGGTATGTCTCCCTTTCAATTGGTTTATAGTAAATCTTATCATCTACCTGTAGAACTCGAGCATAAAGCATTCTGGGCAATCAAGGCATTAAACTTTGACTTAAAGAACGCGGGTGAAAAACGGAGATTACAATTGAATGAGCTAGATGAGATTAGATTCTCAGCCTATGAAAATGCAAAAATTTATAAAGAGAGGACTAAGAGATGGCATGATCGGCATATTTTTAGAAGAGATTTCCAACTAGGTGACTTTGTTCTTTTATTCAATTCTAGATTAAGACTTTTTCCTGGTAAACTCAAGTCTCGTTGGTCTGGGCCTTTTCAGGTGAAGAAAATCTATCCCTACGAAACTGTGGACATATGGAGTGAAGATACAGGAGAATTTAAAGTTAATGGTCAGAGATTGAAGCACTACTATCAAGAAGAGATAATTGAAGAAAAGGAGAACTTTTACCTTGATGAACCACAACCAAATCTGACTGCAAAAGGGTCAAGCTAACGACCTTTAAATTAGCACTTCTTGGGAGGCAACCCAAGCTTTCTAACCTCTATCTATTTTCTTTTATTTTAAGTTTTGATTAAAACTAATTTTTCTTTTATTTTCATCAAAAAAAAAACAACAACATAGAGAGAGAGGTGCATGAGTGCTGATTACTCTACTCACAGGAGTGCAGAAGATGTCAGATCAAAAGATGACAAATAGAGTTTTCTGAGTACCTTACTCTTTTACATGAATATTTCATTTGATGACTCTATAGTTTATTATATCCTTCAGTGCTATTTCTTTTAAATACAAATAATTTGACATGCTATTAGATGATTTTATCTTTGAAATTTTTCATTGACGAATATCCTCCTTGATGTTGAATAAACCTATATTCATGATTAGAGAAAAACCCTATCATATTAGATTTATTTCTCTAATACCTATCTATTTTTGAAATTCGACATTGGTTGATGCATGAAATTTTGGGTAGATATGTTATCTGAGGAATAAGATCTAAAGGTGAAACTATTTTTTTTGAATAAAATGAGTATATGAGCATGATTTGAGAATTGAGATCAATTAATCAACCTAGTAGATGTTTAATCTATTTTTGCTATTTGTTGGGAAATAAGAATCCAAGATCAAAAAAAAAATTGTGAGAGACTCCCCTACTTGGCACTATGTAAAATTGATAGTGGTACCTAAGACATGGGTTGAAGTCTATGCATGAAAATAATAATAATAATAATAATAATAATAATAATAATAAGAGATAAAAAGAATAAGACTCCTCTACTTGGCACTATGCAAAATTGATAGTGGTACCTAAGACATGGGTTGAAGTCTATGCATGAAAAAGTGTGTATGTACATGCCATCAATGCGAAAATAACAAAATACATGAAAATTTTTGTGTGGAAAAAGATCTTGGAAACCTAATTCCTGTAAACAAAAGCATGATAGATTTGAACTGAAATTGGGTGAAATCTTGATATTGTAAATTCTAATTATTATACAAGTTGCAAAATTTTATTTAATTAAATTGTGGATCCATAGGGTTGAGTTCTAAGGATGATATATTTCTTTGAAGTTTTATGAATCAATTGATGAATTCTTTTCATTAATGATTGTATTTTAGAAATTTATTGAGCATGAAAAGGTTATTCTTTTAATCAAATTTTGATTTTTGCTTGAGGACAAACAAAGTTTGAGCCTTATGTATTTTGATGACGCCAAAATATATAGTATATTTTGTATCATTTTATGTATCTTTTCATGCTAAATTGAAGATCTGTTGCTTATTTTTGTGCTAAATTTATTAAATACTACAAAGTCTACTTCTATTTTGGTTTTTCATGATTTTTAGGTAAAAAGGCACTACTTTGAGGCATTTTCGAGCAAAATCAAATACATGGAAGAGTTACCATCATCAAGAGAAGATCACCCGACAAATTTCAAGCAAATCGGAGCAACACACCAAAATACGATAGTGTTGTATTCTATATTACGGTATCGTATTTCCGTATGCTACCGTAATATCAGAGCACTACCGTAATTTGGTGAATTTTCCGAACAGAAGATTTTGTGTAAAATACGGCACTGCCGTAAGAAATTACAATGGCCATATTTGGAAGCACATTCAGAACAGAGAAAATTGCTGAAATTACGGCACTACCGTAAACTTTGACACAGGCCGTATTTTCTAGACGAATTCAACCAGAGAGTTCAGCCGATTTTACGGCAGTGCCATGAACCATTTTACGGTGCCTTATTATACAAACAATATCAGATCAGAGAATGCGACTGATTTTACGGCACCGCCGTAAACTATTACACTGTCGTATTTCATTTTTTGAACGCGACTCCCACGTCAATTTTGAAGCCCAATTATTGCAGAGAGGATGGTGAGCAATCCAGGGCCTTAAACTCAAAATCGTAAAAAGGAAAAGGAGAGCCTTCAACGAGGGGGACACGAAGACACCGAAAAGCCCCAATTTTCATCGACTCTACAGAGAGAAATCGCATTTCACGCCGCCGCCTAGGGTTCCGCTGTTGCGACGAATCCAAAGCATCTCCAGCAGTGAAAATCACACTGAAGCTTCGCCTAGAGGAGGAGACAACATCCCAGAAGTTTCAGAACGAAAGAAGATCAATTGAAGGAGAAATCAAGGAAAAAGGAGGCGCCACCACTGTTCATCGAGGCCTCTTCTACAAATTACGGCTATGTTTATTTTCACAGCCGTGGTGTATTTTCCTAAACACTCTTTTTCTTTGATTTTTGATCTTCTGAAATCATGGAATATTGTATTTACTTCACTATGTTAGCTTAAACACTCTTTCGGACATGGGGGAGTAATTCCCTTCGATTTTCTTAATGATTAGATACTTTTTGCTTTCATCATGATTATTCTAATTTGATAATTTTACCTATGTGATTATTGCTCTAAGATTCTCCTTAGTTTACTCTTTGTCATCATGAATTACAATTTTCGCAATAAGGACTGAAAGGTGACTTGCTTGAGAATTTGGAACCCTAAAATTGATTAATAGGAACTCACCGTAAGAAATTAGGTTAAGTTCTTATTTCTTTATTTTAGTAAGTAGAACTACCATGATGATAATTATGAACCTAGGATTGAGTCATTGTGTCAAACGTGGAGATCCTGCATGAAAGTGAGGATCGGAACGTTGGAGAACCATAGGTAGAACTTGTGTTGAGACTCGGATGCACGAAAGTGATCCTCGAGTTCTTTGCTCGATGATTTACTTATCAGTAGCTTGGGGCAAATCTTGCGCGAAAGCGAGGATTGGTCTCTGCATGGTTATTTGCATGAAATCAATTATTTGGTACTTGACAACATAGGTCTCTGTGGGATCGATATCTTCTTTATTACTTCGAGTATCTGTGCACTTGCGGAGATAACAACAAGTGTGGTAACTCAACAAGTTTTTGGAAACGTATCACGGGGTGACAAGTCCCTGTGCGCCAACACTTAGGTTTTGGCTGTGACTTCAAAAGTAAGTTTTGTTTACCTACTTGTTGGGATACAACATAAACCACAGATCTTCTATGGTGAACACATGCGACCATGTGTCACGAATCCTGATGCATGCTAACGTGGGACCCCGATCTGTCCACGTAGTGGATACTAACCCCAAAGGGAACTAGGTATGTGCTCAATAATAAAAGTACAACTGTATAAACCGATGTGTAGAATACTACATCAATAGAGTCAATTGGAATGAAGATTCTCAAAATTTATTTACAAAAATCTGGTTTGAGGTCTTACCTTTGAAAAGCCAATAAACCGTTATCAAACAATGCAAGTTGAGCAATGGGTCAATCACTCTAAAACATAAATTTGTACATGAACTCTATCAAATAAGATTCAAACTTAAAAATAGAGACCACCAACAGATAGAAAACATCCCAAAACCTAGGGAACCAACCTTAGATTCAGTGAACCGGACACAGAACCCACTGAACCGCTTAGGATTGTAGTGAACTGGTCAGATTCAACCTGAACCAAGCCAAACTGACACTTAAAACCTAAATTACACAAACTATACAAGTCAGCTAAGGACACACAGGATACCATTGGATAGGCATTTTCATAAGCTTTCCAACGGCTACCTAAATCGGCCCAGATTTGACCGAATCAGGGTCGAACCAGACGGAAAAACTATGCTGGGCCAGAATTAAAATTGAACTGCCCATACTGTTGAACTAGTTCAAATCAATTCTAAACTCAACGAGCTGGGTTGGTTTGAAATAAACTGCCACCCAAAACCTTAAATCAGACCGAACTGGCCACTCGCCAGCGCCACCCCATCGCCGCCGTGCAAGGCGGCCGGACTTGCATCCGTCGCTTGCACCGGCGATCTCCTGAGAGCGCGTCAAGCGACCGTTCACCTCTAAATTTCACCAAAAGACTTCTGCCATCACCGGGAAGCTCCTCAACTAGCTGCGGCAACCCTTCGACGCACGTTCGAAGCAATCGCAGCGGCCGCATGTATCGACGGTGGCGCCGCCACGATCGACACACCCAAACTTAACTAAACCAAAATAGAAGTTCACCAAAACTTAAATGAAGCACGCTTACCTTGCTACGAAGCTGAAACGTAGCCCAAAACAGAGATATTGTTGTCGCCGGCTGCATAGAAGGTGAAAATGGCTGCAACTCCGGCGAACTCCTTCTAGCTCTGATTTCCTTCTCCTGATGGCGCGTTGAGGCTCGAGGATCCTTTAGGTTTGACTCCCAACTAGGGCGAACAGAAGCCCCCTAAAATAGATGCGAAGCGCATCCAAAAATAGCGAGGGCGCAGCGGCGACTCAGTCACTGCGAAAGTCGGAGACGACGACGATTTGACTCGTCACCCTTAAATAAATCAAAACCAAAATGAAATTAAATGGATGTGGTTTAATATCGAACCGCGAAGATAGCTTGGTGGTTTGGTTGAACCACAAACATGGGTGCGTTGCGGGTTCGAGCCCCCACGAATGCAACTTATTTGATGTTAATCAAACTATTTATTTTTATCTCAGAAAAATTATAAAAAATTCCTGAAAAATCACATAAAAATCCTAAAACAAAAATCTGAATTTTCTAAAATTATATTCCAAAAAAAACTGGGTTATAACAAAAGTGGTGACACACTTTATCCATTGGATGTCAGTTTGGCAAAGGGACTATAATGCATAGATACCTTGTTCCAATGATGGGGATGTCGATATTGATACCCATTTCGAAGACTTGGGTTGTAGCGATGCACTACTAGGTGTCACTCACTACTTGTGATGATGTGAGTTCATCACTGCCAACGTCAGAGGAACCCATAGGGTCGCACACCTTGATACTTGAGTTCTTATATTGATTGGGTAGCCTTATGATCGAGTTATTTCATAACTCAGATCCATTTGGGAGATTCTATCAGCGAGAAAACCTATTAGGACCAAACTTTATTTTTAGTGGGTTGACCCCGGGTTAACCATGGTCAGCCATATTTAACCAAGGTTGCATCAAATTGAATCCGAGGGCTTTGTCAACTTGTTCATTGAAGTATGGCATGGCTTAATGGGTCATATGGATGAGATTAATAGGCTTAAGGGCTTAATAGGGATGTTAATTAGGCCTAGGCACATATGAGTCCTAATTGGATTAGGAGTGGCGCCTATGACCATGAATGGCATCCTCTTGGTGATTGAAATTTATAAAATCAAATTTGATAAGATTTAATCACATAAGTCTTTCATAAAAGGATTGCTTGGCTACTATAGTAAGCCTTCGGTGCATGGAATCCTAATAAGATTGGTGCCTTGTGCCTTGATTGGCAACATTCTTGGTGCATTTAATTAGGCCTAGGCGCAAGATTGGAAGGCTCACCTCTTTTGGCAAGCATTGGGCGCATATGGTTAAGCTTGCTTGGCAAGGCTTTGGTACTTATGGAATTAGGGGAGATGATCAAGGTAATTAATTGGATTATTTCCTTGAATCATGCCCTAATCACTCGAGCCTTCCTATTACCCTTAACCGCCCACATCTCTCCTTTATGCTTATATATTGATGCCTAGCCGACCCCACTTGTTAGCACATCATCTAATCCTTGGTGTGAGCAAGCAAAGAGGCGAGAGCATAATCAATTGGCGCAAGCATCTTCCACAAGGCCCCGCTTCATCCTTGTTCCTCCTCTTGGCACAAGTGGGGTAAGAGCTTGGCGGCATCAACTTCCTCCTTCATCCTCTTGGTGCTTCCTCATTCTTGTGGGTGGCACAAGTGATCAAGGAGCTCTCCCTAAGGCAAGGATCTTCTTCCCAAGGCTACATCGCTTCTTCCTAATTGCTTCTAAAGTATCATCTCTTTCACATCGTGTTGACTCCCTCGCTTGACTCAATCTTCTAGGTTTTTGGGGCCGACCTGTTTTGGGAATTTTCTTCCACTGTGTATGTAATAAAAGTTTTAAAATCCCTTGGGTTTCCCTTCAGTAATATAGTTCATGATTGTTTCATCCTTCTTCCTCTTGACATTTCCCAAATTGGCAAAAGTGATTTTATCACTAACTGTTGCAAATGTCATGCAAAACATATCTTCCATATCAGCCTACATTTTAATTGATCCACTTTCTAAGGAATAATACAATTCGAAAGTGACTTTTGTGAGGCTTTGTGGGAACTTTCATAATAACAATGCGTCATTGCTTCCTGTGTTCCCACATGTAGCAACAAACTCTCGAGGTTAAGGTCTTCCCCTTTTTTATTAGGTGCCACTTTGCTGATTTCCATATGCTTTAGTTGATCTATTACTAGATCCTGTACGTCCTTCATTGTTAAAGTTGTAATAGTGCTTGGTGCCACATTGTACTATGCCATCCTCTGTTGGGTTTAGCCAGACCATTAGTTACCACATCAAATTTTGCTATTAGGGTATCTATGTCCTTATATCTCTTTTTAAGCTACCTCCTCAGTTCAGCTATAACTCCATCTCTTACGTTAATTGGCTGAAATATTAAAGAGATAATCATGACTGGATTCTCTTCTTATTCTTCCTCTTGGAACTATAGAGAAGGAGACCCAGTGTCGTATATCTCTTCTGGTTCTTTGGTAATAATGGAGGTTAACCACTTTCCTCTTACTTTCTCTTACATGCGTCTCAAAGTATCATTGTCAGAATATGGACTTGTTTCTTTAGTGTGAACAACCACCCGTACTGGACCAAATGATCAATCATCACTCTATATCTTCTCCTAGGGTAGATGTGCCTACTGATGTGTTGCATTTACATCACATATTTTCCTATGTTTTATATGATATTTAGGCCTAATTTTATGATTTTATATCAATTTTTAGTATTTTTGCTTCACTTGGTATAGAATCTTAACTTTTCATGATTTTATTGAAAATGTAGGTAAAATGGCATAAAATTGATGGGTTTCATGAGTTTTGAAGTCATAGCATGATTCCCAAGGAGATTACAAGTTTGCACGTCAAATTTGGAGCGAAATATGTGAAAAACGTGACTTTCACGGCCTTGGCCGTGAGTTTTCCGATTGGACGTGAGTTTTGCGTTCGAAAGGCGAAAAAGTGACTAAGTTAAAAAGTCCACAGAAACTTTCATGGGTGAGGCCGTGAATCCTTCACGGTCTGTGATTCTTTCTATGTACAAAAAGCCTTATTCACAGAAACATTGATGGCCGCAGCCGTAAAGTGTTTACGGGCCGTGAGTGTTTTTTCCCCTTCGAGTTTTTCACTCAATTCGACTCTAAACCAAGCCGGATTTGAACCAAACTCTCTAGATTTGTTCCTTGAAGGGTTCCAGACTGATTAAAGTATAAAGGAAGATTTTTGGAGGGCAAAGGGGACCTTTTCTTTGGACTAAGACAATCGGCAACGGCTGTTAGGGCGAAACTCGATTCCAAGACACATTTCTAGCGAGATTTCATGCAAAAGAGAGGATTGATCACTTCTTCTTCATCTCCAGATCGAGGGGAAGCTTTTCTAATCACTTATTTAGTGAATTCTTGTAATTTTGATAGGATTCGAATGCAAGTTTATTCAATATACATGCTGTTAACTATGAACATGAGCAAGTAAACCTTATTTTGGGATTTAGGGATGTAGCCCACTAACGATTATGAATTAAAAATTATATTTTTACTCTTCGTTAAGATTTTTATAGCGCTGATTTGTTTAGAATTGTGTTTACTTCATAATTTACTGTAGCCAAGTATATTTGCATATTAGACGTTGCGAGAAGGACCGGAAGGTGAATTACAACGTCGGAACTATTCTATTCAAACCTATGAATCTAATCACGGGAATAGTTTGGATTCATTTGATGGATTTCACGGTATTTCACAGAACTTAATGGGCTTAGTTACGTTGATTGTCACGGGAGTAGGGAATCAGCGTAGTTAAGTATCGGACTACACTTTAGGAGGAGGTAGTCTATACTTTAGGAAAAACCCCTTTCATAACTATAATTTTCTGTTCAAAGAGTTATTTTTATCATATTCATAATTGTCAATGTGGTGAAACCCCGAGTCCCGATCTTTTAAAACTAATTTTCACCCTAAAACATACCTCTGTCATTTTTTTCGTACTTAGGAGTCCAAACACAAACCATGATTCGATTAGCCTAGGTTTAAACGAGTTGTATTATTGGTACTTGACCGCCAGATCCTCATTGAAAATGATATCTTATTTTATTACGTCGATAAATCCGTGCACTTACGGATGCATCAAGTTTTTGGTGCCGTTGCCGGGGATCAGGCCAGCCAATATCGATTTAATTGTGAGATTTATAAACTAGACATTTTATTTTATTTTTATTTTTATTTTGTTTTTGTTTTTGTTTTTGTTTTTCATTTTGTTTTGTTTTTATTTTTATTTCTTTTTTGCATTATTTTTCTTTATAGTTAATTTAGGCTATTTTTCTTTTTTTTTATTAACACATTGTATGAACAGGAAAACTCATGCCATGAATTATTTAACTAGATATTTTAAGCTTTATTTTGCAATTCCTATTTTACACTTTGTATTTCTGAATTTTATTGCATAAATTGAAAATATAATGTTTAACTAATGTCAATGGTCAAATCAGAGGTATGTGCCACCGATAATGACAAGAGAATATGGCACGGATGCATTAGAATCACTTTCACCAAAGGTAAATTCTTTTACTCAACAAACTGATTATTTAAGCATGCAATATTCTAAATTGAAATCTATTACTTGTGATATTTGTGGATATCATGGGTATTATTATACAAAATGTCAATTAGGTATTCCTTCATGCTTTGACTTAGCCCTAGTGCCTACAATCCAAGTTGGGAAAACCATCAAAACATGCTTTATCAGAATGACCCAACACCTATTCCACAATCAAACTTTAGTCAACCTCAAGAATACAACTTAGAAGTCATGCTTGAAAACTCTATAGCTGATATGTCCAAACAAAGTGAGAAATTTCATAGTATGATTTTATGCACTGATAAAACTGACATAGAGGAAGGAATCCATGATGAATCTGAGAATTTTGTAGAGTTGGTGTTGGGGTATGCCCTTAAGGCTAATGTTTGAGGCCTTGGGATTGTATCACTATCATGTATAAACTCTTATGTTTATAAAGGCAATGGTTGTTATTCAGGTTGATATATTATCTGCTGCAATACATATACTTCTGAATAATGTCTCAATGCTGTTCAGCTAGGCTGACATGCACTTTTGTCCTTAGTCGAGATATCTTGGTGAACATGAGACAGCCTTGATATGATTGAGACTAATATGTATTCTAATCTTATAGGATGCTTCGAGCATGGAATAAGATGTAGACTCATGGGTACATTGGATGTACTGGACAGACCCTACTAGGATATTCAATTGCTTGTCACAATGTGAATAATCCTTGATTGCAACAAGTGGCACATTTCCTCTGACTTGAGATCACTTGTGTTTCTAAATGATGATTGTCATTGTTTTGAGGTAGTTCAATATCATTTGAAACATAATGGTTATAGACTATCTTGGATGGTGAGCTTGAGTCATGTTAGGGCACTAGTGATAGATAAAGGATCGCCGTCTCCTTCATTGGAGTGTGATGTTCTAAAGGGCCCCCTTGGATGAGATGATTGAGAAAGTGTATGGCCATACCCAGGTGACTATGTTCATCTGATCTAATCATGCTCATCATATTGGAGTTACAAGCTTGACAGGCTTGTCCAATAAGAACATCCAGTGGCAAAGGAAACATGTATGCCTAGTGAGTTGATTCACACTTGTGCTGTGGTTTGGGTGTAGTCTTGGAAGACTCTTTCCTTTATATCAGGAGACAGTGATGTGTTGCTAGATACCCCTCGCTGATCGTGATGACGTAAGTTATCATTACCGACATTTAAAGGAAACCCTTAGGGTCGCACAATTTGATGATATGGCTTACTTAAGTCAGATCGTGTGGACTGAATTGTTTAGGTTCAGTTTAAAGGGATTTAATCTCTGATTGTGAGTGAGATCTGGTCTGATCATGTTTAATTGATTAGGGCTTAAGATCGGTAAGCTTCGATTGAGAGAATGGATGCTAGATCGGTGAGATCAGGAGCATCGAGAGATCAACGGTCAGATCTTAAGCCTCAGGGGTTTATTGTAATCTGGACTAATGGCTTGGGTTGTTTGGTTTCTTGAACCAAACCGAATTGAACCAGCTCATTGGATGAGCGCATGGTTCAAATGAAGAGGCATTTTGCGATTGGGGTAAGTTGTGGTCGCATGAACGTTGAGACTTTTCTATTTTTAGAAAGCATGTCTCTAAACGTGACCATGACTCTCACGTTCTCAATGCTCACGCTCTCTTGACGCCTCTTTGGGCTTTTCGACACTGGCATCTCTTGCGTGTGAAGGTGTGAACGAAAAGAGGAGCTCTCGCCAAGCATAGGATTTCTCATCTCTTCCCTTCCATTCGGTCAGGATACTTGGACGATCCTTGCTAGCACAAGGGGCGACAAGGAGGAGCCAAGACTCATCTTGTGTGCGTCATCTCTGGAGAAGATCCATTTCGATCTTTGCTTCCAAGACGCCATCTAGAAATGGCATCGGTATGATTTCTTCTCTTGTATGTAATCATTTTAACGTTGATCGTAAAGCATGCAATAGATCTAGAAACCCTCTTCCGCTGTTTAAATCCCTTACATGTGCCTATTAGGGTTTCATCCCCTTGTCTAGGGGACCTTCAATTGGTATCAGAGGCAAGGTTTATGCATGTTTTTATGATTGCTTGACCCCTTTTTGTGTGATCCATTATATGCGCATGTTCAAGAGATCTAGGGTTATCATCATGCGAAAATTTTACATGAGAGTATTGGCGCATGTTTATAGTTTGTGGCGCATGAATGATGCTTATATGTTGCGCTTGTTGTATGTTATAGTTTTTCTTCAAAAACTTCATCACTTGCGCGCCTCATTTAGATCTAAGCGCCTACTGTAAATCCTTAGACAGGTTAGTAGGGTTGAAGTCATCCTCTAGGTTAGATCCAACTAGTCTGATCAGACCATCTGACAGCCTAGATGGGTCGACCAGATAGCACCTGTGCGCAAGCGCGAGGTGGCTATAAGTCGACTGCATCACAGGCGTGTAGCGATGTCTGATTGAGACAACTAATTGAGCGCACATGAGTTAGGCCCGGGGTCACACCCGCTTGCCAGACCTCATTGTGGCCGTTCAGCCCTAAACGCATGCATGGTTGACCTTTTGGTAGACTCAAGTCAGTTAGGACTTGGTGCATGCAAGGGCATTGGATCTGACTAGACAAGGTGAGTGGATCCCTATTAATGGACTGTTGTAAGGTTGTAGGGCATATAAGAAAATTAAAAAAAAAATGATGCCAATGGGGTTTTCGAAATTTCATTTTCTTATTGGATCACATGCTGATTGGATGCCATATGTTTGTTTATTTAATCTTATGTGGGCTGCCCTGTTTAATGTGTGCTGTGCTGGGGCCTGCGAGCCTGGAATTTAAATGTAAATTAATATTTATTGTGATCTGCGCATCACATTTTATTTAATTTATAAAGTGTAATTGACCTGCGAGTCAATCTTGTCTAGATAGATTAGTTTGTAATTTAATCAGACAAGAGCACAGAGCACACTTGGCAGAGGTGCATGCAGCAGTGGCTTGACCAGGTGGGAGGTCCAGGGTTCGACTCTGGGACAGGCGCATTTTCCCTGGTGGGCGCACCTGAGCTGTAATTGGCGCTTGGGCCCTAGGTTGGGCCAGATAAGAAGCAAAAGCCCCATGAAGAAAAGCAAGTGAAGACTTAAGTTAGGTTAAGGTCTTACTTAGGCTTAATGGGCTTTTACCACATAAGATCAGCATGCTTTCTCTTTATCAATTATATAATTAGAAATGCATGATTTATTTATCTTCTGCTATCACCATAGGAATTGTATGATAGTTGAGAAGATAAAAGACCGTTAAAATCCAACGTTAAAATTTCAAGCTCGTAAGCCTTCTGACGCGAAACCTCACTGTTCTGACTATCGTTGGAGCCGTGTTGTACCCACTCAGTGGGCACGTCCATCTATCTTCAGACTGTGCGGGATTACACCTGCGTGTTACAGAGAAGGGATTTATCGCTTCTCGTTGCTCAGCATAGCACGTGGTGGTCCAGGGAGTAGGTCAGGTCAGCTTGACCATGTAGGCTACATATGTGGCGCATATGGTAGCACATGGAGGCAGCCATCTGTGGGATCAGAGACTGTGTTGTACCAACTCAGTTGGCACAGTCTGCTGGATTGCCCAGATGAAGGGGAATCGCACGGGTTGGCGATTGGCTGGGACAGCCTACCAGAAATTAGTGCTTGTACTCTCTGTGCATCTTATCTCACCTGAGCGGGACGCGGAGACCAAGTGTGAAATCTGGATCCCGTCTCACTAAAAGAGTTCTACTCTTTCGGGCTGTTTTGCTGGATTTTTCAGTCAGATAAAATAGTGAGAAAAAGAATCATTCTTAAGTCCTGATTGATTCTTAACATTGATACTGACCTTGCTGTTCTTGCATTGTTGTAGATTCCTGCAGCAACGAACACCATGAACTTCAATGTGCGATCCCTACTGGAAAGGGAGAAGTTTGCTGGGCCAAACTTCTCAGACTGGTACGGACACCTTAAGATTGTTCTTAAGGCAGAGAGGAAACTGTATGTCCTCGAGACGGCGATACCGCCTCAACCCGCTCCGAAGGCCGCAAGGGCGGTTCGGGAAGCCTATGAAAAGCATGTCAATGATAGCATTGATGTCGCTTGCCTGATGCTAGCGTCTATGACGCCACCGCTGCAGCGTCAGCATGAGGATATGTCTGCTATAGAAATTATAGCAAACCTCAAGATGCTATATGCTGCACAGGCGAGGACTGAACGCTACAATTTGACCAAGCTTTTCTTTCAGAGCAAACTGGCTGAAGGGAGTCCAGTAGGAGCTCATGTGCTCAAGATGATTGGGCACAAGGAGGCTCTAGAGAAACTGGGACATACCATCAATCAGGAGCTTCCTGTAGACATTATTCTGCAGTCTCTCCCGCCTTCTTTCGAGCCGTTCATTATTAACTTTAATATGAACAAGATCGACTGTACGCCGGCAGAGTTGCTGAATATGCTCTTGACTACTGAGGAGACTCTGAAGGGAAAGCCTTCAACCTCTGTCTTAATGGTTCCTTCCAGGAACAAGAAGAAGGGGAAGAGGGGCAAAACCCCAGTCAAGAACTACAACAAGGCGCTGAAACAAAAGGTTAAGCGGTCGAAGGAATACAGATGTTTCCACTGTGGCCAGCTGGGTCACTGGAAAAAGGACTGTAAAGCGCTCCAAGGAGACAAGAAGGGAAGCATCGCTTCTGGCTCAGGTATTTATGTGACTGAGGTCATGTTTTCTTCTTCTATATCATGGGTGTTGGACACTGCATGTGGAGTTCACATTTGTTCAAATGTACAGGAACTCAAGAGAAGAAGACAGGTGGGGCAGCATGAGGTGGACCTACGAGTTGGAAACGGAGCACGGGTTGCTGCTGTTGCTGTAGGGGAATATTACATCTCATTACCATCTGGACTTGTATTGGAACTAGACAATTGTTATTTTGTTCCGAGTATAACTAAGAATATTATCTCTATTCCTGCTCTTGTCAGGAAAGGGTTTTCCTTTGAATGCAATATGTCAAAGTGTGTTTTATCTATTGATAATATTGTTTATGCTACTGGTTCAATTAACAATGGGTTATTCATGTTGGACATGGAATGTTCTATACAAAATATTGATAATAAGAAAGCCAAGTATGCTTATGATAGCACCTTGCTATGGCATAGTCGTTTAGGCCATATTAACAAGAAACGCATTAAGCGGTTGCATGAACATGGACTGCTGGGATCATTCTCCTATGAGGAGATTGATACATGCAAAGCTTGTTTAATGGGCAAAATGACGAAGTCACCTTTTCCTAATAAAGGTCAAAGGGCTTCAGGTTTACTTGACCTTATACACAGTGATGTGTGTGGGCCATTTAGTAAACATGCCAGAGGTGGCTATTCGTACTTCATTACCTTTACTGATGATTTCAGTAGATATGGGTATGTCTATTTAATGAGACATAAAAGTGAATCTTTTGACAAGTTCAAAGAGTTCAAGAATGAAGTACAGAATCAGCTAGGCCGAAATATCAAGGCACTTCATTCTGATCGAGGTGGAGAATACTTGAGTCATGCGTTTACTGACTATCTGAAGGAGTGTGGGATTATCTCACAGCTCACTCCGCCAGGAACACCGCAATGGAATGGTGTGTCCGAGAGGAGAAATAGAACGTTACTTGATATGGTTCGTTCTATGATGAGTCAGGCTACTCTACCTTACTCCTTTTGGGGATTTGCACTGGAAACAACTGCAAAGGTACTAAACCGAGTGCCATCCAAGGCAGTTTCAAAGACCCCATATGAGTTATGGTATGGGAAACAGCCGAGCTTGACATTTATCAGGATCTGGGGTTGCGAGGCTTATGTCAAAAAGCTCGCCTCTGGGAAACTAGAGAGCAGATCTGACAAATGCATCTTTGTCGGTTACCCTAAGGAAACTAAGGGTTATTATTTCTACGATCCCAAAGAGAACAAGGTATTTGTTGCTCGGACGGCCATTTTTCTTGAGAAGGAGTTTCTTCTGCAAGAAGCCAGTGGGAGAGAAATAAAACTGGATGAGAATCCAGAGGAAGGACAAAGTAGTCAAGCACAGTTGGATGAGCCTGAGCCGGTAGAACAGGTTACTGAACAACCTGAGGCTCAGATATCACGGGAACCGCGAAGATCGGGAAGGATTCGTCGACAGCCTGAGAGCTATGACGGAGTCTACATCATTGATAATGATGAACCCCTCACTTATGCGGATGCGGTCAGTGGACCAGACTCAGCTAGATGGCTTGAAGCTATGCGAGCCGAGATGGACTCCATGTCAGATAACCAAGTTTGGGATTTGGTTGATCCGCCTCCGGGAGTTATCCCTATAGGCTGTAAATGGATCTTCAAGAAGAAGATTGACATGGATGGTAACGTGGTTACCTATAAAGGCAGGCTAGTTGCGAAAGGTTTCAAACAAATCTACGGGATAGATTATGATGAAACTTTCTCACCTGTAGCTATGTTTAAGTCTATTCGGATTCTTTTCGCGATAGCAGCATATTACGATTATGAGATCTGGCAGATGGATGTGAAGACTGCTTTCCTTAATGGAAAATTGGATGAGGATGTGTATATGACACAACCTGAAGGTTTCACTAATCCATCTGATCGTCATAAGGTATGCAAATTAAAGAAGTCCATTTATGGACTTAAACAAGCATCAAGAAGCTGGAATATTCATTTTGATGAATCAATTAGTGAATTTGGTTTCATCAAGAATGAAGATGACCCGTGTGTATATAAGAGGTTTAGTGGGAGCGTAATTACTTTCCTAGTCCTCTACGTCGATGATATCTTAATCATTGGAAACGATATTCCTGAACTGCATGCTGTCAAAGCATGGTTAAGAAAATGTTTCCAGATGAAAGATTTAGGAGAAGCAGCCTATGTATTAGGTGTGAAGATCTACAGGGATAGATCTAAGAGGCTTCTCGGGCTGTGCCAGAGTACTTACATCGATAAAGTCCTGGAAAGATTTCATTTAGAGAATTCTAAAAGAGGATATCTTCTAGTCAGACATGGTCTGAATCTTTCAAAGAGTCAGTGTCCACAAACACAGACTGAGAAAGATGAAATGGACAATACGCCTTATGCTTCGGCTATTGGATCCATTATGTATGCGATGTTGTGTACTCGCCCAGACGTCGCTTACGGGTTAAGCGTGACCAGTCGATTCCAAAGTAATCCAGGTCAGGCGCACTGGATTGCAGTCAAGAACATCTTGAAATATCTGCGGAGGACCAAAGATATGTTCTTGATATATGGTGGTCAGGAAGAACTCAGTATTGAAGGATATACTGACGCTTCGTTCCAATCTGACCAGGATGATTTCCGATCGCAATCAGGCTATGTTTTTAGCTTGAATGGAGGAGTAGTGGTGTGGAAGAGTTTCAAACAGTCCATCGTTGCTGATTCCACAACAGAAGCCGAGTATGTTGCAGCCTCAGAAGCATCTAAGGAGGCAGTATGGATTCACAAGTTCGTTAAGGAACTTGGTGTTGTTCCTTCGAGTGCAGATCCTTTGGTTATCTTCTGTGATAACACTAGAGCAATCGCACAAGCAAAGGAACCGCGGTCGCACCAGAAGTCCAAGCACATACAGAGACGGTTTCACTTGATCCGGGAGATCATTGATCGTGGCGAGATCAAAATCTGCAAGGTTCATACAGATGACAATCTGGCAGACCCGCTTACCAAGCCTCTGGCGCAGCAGAAGCATGAGAAGCACTGTAATAATATGGGTTTGAGATTCCTCAACCATTAGATTAAGTGCAAGTGGGAGATTGTTGGGGTATGCCCTTAAGGCTAATGTTTGAGGCCTTGGGATTGTATCAGTATCATGTATAAACTCTTATGTTTATAAAGGCAATGGTTGTTATTCAGGTTGATATATTATCTGCTGCAATACATATACTTCTGAATAATGTCTCAATGCTGTTCAGCTAGGCTAACATGCACTTTTGTCCTTAGTCGAGATATCTTGGTGAACATGAGACAGCCTTGATATGATTGAGACTAATATGTATTCTAATCTTATAGGATGCTTCGAGCATGGAATAAGATGTAGACTCATGGGTACATTGGATGTACTGGACAGACCCTACTAGGATATTCAATTGCTTGTCACAATGTGAATAATCCTTGATTGCAACAAGTGGCACATTTCCTCTGACTTGAGATCACTTGTGTTTCTAAATGATGATTGTCATTGTTTTGAGGTAGTTCAATATCATTTGAAACATAATGGTTATAGACTATCTTGGATGGTGAGCTT
The DNA here is from genome assembly GCA_027563935.2 of Costus lasius. Lineage (NCBI taxonomy): Eukaryota > Viridiplantae > Streptophyta > Magnoliopsida > Zingiberales > Costaceae > Costus > Costus lasius. The sequence continues at coordinate 68,225,400 of CM050449.1, forward strand.
GAGTCATGTTAGGGCACTAGTGATAGATAAAGGATCGCCGTCTCCTTCATTGGAGTGTGATGTTCTAAAGGGCCCCCTTGGATGAGATGATTGAGAAAGTGTATGGCCATACCCAGGTGACTATGTTCATCTGATCTAATCATGCTCATCATATTGGAGTTACAAGCTTGACAGGCTTGTCCAATAAGAACATCCAGTGGCAAAGGAAACATGTATGCCTAGTGAGTTGATTCACACTTGTGCTGTGGTTTGGGTGTAGTCTTGGAAGACTCTTTCCTTTATATCGGGAGACAGTGATGTGTTGCTAGATACCCCTCGCTGATCGTGATGACGTAAGTTATCGTTACCGACATTTAAAGGAAACCCTTAGGGTCGCACAATTTGATGATATGGCTTACTTAAGTCAGATCGTGTGGACTGAATTGTTTAGGTTCAGTTTAAAGGGATTTAATCTCTGATTGTGAGTTAGATCTGGTCTGATCATGTTTAATTGATTAGGGCTTAAGATCAGTAAGCTTCGATTGAGAGAATGGATGCTAGATCGGTGAGATCAGGAGCATCGAGAGATCAACGGTCAGATCTTAAGCCTCAGGGGTTTATTGTAATCTGGACTAATGGCTTGGGTTGTTTGGTTTCTTGAACCAAACCGAATTGAACCAGCTCATTGGATGAGCGCATGGTTCAAATGAAGAGGCATTTTGCGATTGGGGTAAGTTGTGGTCGCATGAACGTTGAGACTTTTCTATTTTTAGAAAGCATGTCTCTAAACATGACCATGACTCTCACGTTCTCAATGCTCACGCTCTCTTGACGCCTCTTTGGGCTTTTCGACACTGGCATCTCTTGCGTGTGAAGGTGTGAACGAAAAGAGGAGCTCTCGCCAAGCATAGGATTTCTCATCTCTTCCCTTCCATTCGGTCAGGATACTTGGACGATCCTTGCTAGCACAAGGGGCGACAAGGAGGAGCCAAGACTCATCTTGTGTGCGTCATCTCTGGAGAAGATCCATTTCGATCTTTGCTTCCAAGACGCCATCTAGAAATGGCATCGGTATGATTTCTTCTCTTGTATGTAATCATTTTAACGTTGATCGTAAAGCATGCAATAGATCTAGAAACCCTCTTCCGCTGTTTAAATCCCTTACATGTGCCTATTAGGGTTTCATCCCCTTGTCTAGGGGACCTTCAGTTGGAACAATCATTAGTCATGACTCCTGATTATGATCTTCGTTCTTCAAATTTTGATAATTTTAAATATTCTAAATACCCCATTAACCCTTCCTCAGGACTTTACCAACCATCCAGTTCCCTCTCACATAACATAATGCCTTGCAACACATATATTTGGGACACATTTGAAGAAAATTTTAAACTTTTGGAGACTTGTGAGAAGAAGGATGAAGAATTTGAGGAGCCTCAAATAATAACTAGCGAGATAGATGGGGATGATCAATTCCTTTTCTCTAGAAAAATCCATTAAGAATTTGCATGATAGATGATAAAGAGGATAATGATGATGAGGTAGCTGAAATATTATTTCATTCAAATCCAACCATAGGTACCCAAAAGATAATAACACATGAAATTCTTAATCACATTGACATTGAGCTAAGTGAAAAACCTAATGTGAAATTTGAAAACTTCTTGAGCAATCTAAAGTATAAATTTTTTGATCTTAATTTCAGTCTTCTTCCAATTGTTGATATAAATCTAAAGGAAGAATGCACGATATTACTTTTGGGTAAATGCAAAAAAATTATTACGTATTCTTTGCATGACTTTAATTTTTATTTTTGTATGCATGTACTGGCCATTGCGACATGGATCCACCTATTTAACTGGATATATACTTTGGTGGGCACACTCTTAAGATGGAGGCAAAGCTTAAGATTATATGCTCTCCACTATGCCACTGATTCATCAACTTCGCCATGACATGAAGCTATGGTCGAGCTAATGACCTTAAACAAGCGCTTTTTGGGAGGCAACCCAAATTTTTAACTTTTATAACTCTTAGTTTTATTTTTTATTTTCTTTAAATTTTTAAAAAATTTTGCAACATAATTTGATGAATTTTTATTGATGGAAAATCTTTTAATAAGTTGTTTTATATGCAGGAATTTTTAAAAGATTTTTACTTGAAGAATAGGTGCCAAATAAGACATTCACGGCTATGGCCCTGTGAATGCTGTGTCTGAAGGAAAAGAAAGAAGGCCAAAAGTCCATGGAGACTTTCATGGTCGCGGCCATGAGTCACTCACGGGCCATTAGTTTTATTTTGCAAATGGGATTTAAGTCACAGAAATACTCACGGCCGTAGCCGTGAACGACTCAAGAGCCAAATAATCGATTTACAAAGATATCGAACCACAGAGGCCTCGTTTGTTAAGTACCGAATAATCGATTTCTCACTAGCTAGGCAATCAAAAACGATGTGAGCGAACGATCGGAAAGAACACGAAAAGGTTAGAGAGAGAAACTGGGACTAGGATTTCATCCACCTTAATTTCAATGACTAGATCTAAATAAGTGTTCGTCAGTCTAATTTTATTATGATAAAGATATAATTTACTTATATAGAAATCATCTCGCTTTCGCGCAGATAATTTACAAAGAACGAATCCTCACTTTCGCACAGGATCTATTCAATGCTAAAGATAAGTAAATCGTTGACAAAGAACTAAAAGATCACTTTCATGTATCCAAATCCTAAGTCAATTATCTCAAGTGAAAACTACATACTTTCATACTATAATTTTCACAGGTTCTACTTAAGGTTCTCCAACGATCTGATACTTGATTTCTCACAGTATCATCATGTTTATTTCAATAATTCACTCCTAGATTCAGATTATCAACATTGCAATATACTTCTAAAATCAAGAAATAAGAACAAACCTAATTTCTTATGATGAGTTCTTAACATTCAATTTTAGGGTTCCAAGTTTTCGCAAATAACTTTTCAGTCCATATCACAAAAAAACTCTAAATCATGCTGGTAAAATAAATCTAAGGAGAATTAAAGGCAATCGTCACATAAGTAGAATTATCATATTAAAATTATCTTGACGAAATAAAAGTCATCTAGTCATAAGAAATTAAGGGGATTATACCCCATGTCCCTTGAAGTGTTTAAGCTAGCATAGTTAAAGAATTACAATAAACCATAGTTTCAAAGGATCGAAAATCGAAAAGAAAGGGAACTCTACTTAACAACATGGCTGTAATCAAAATTGCAGCCGTAATCTTGCGTATGAACAGTGCAGGCGATGCCTCTTTTGTTGATTTCTCCTCTGATCGATCTCCTTTCGCTCTGAAACTTCTGGTGTATGTTCTCCTCCGCTAGGCGCAGCTTCCCTTAAATTTCATGGTCGGAGATACACAATATGCTTCCTGGCGGCAAAACCTAGGGCGATCGCAAAAATTCTGATTTCTCTCTCGATTGTAGATGAAAATTAGGGCTTTTCATGTGTGTCCCCCCTCCTCGATCTGACGAGTATTTCCCTTTTTACGGATTCCAAATTGATGGTCCAGATCGTCCGTAATCATCCGCGCAAGAATTGGCTTCAAAAATACCTGTGAAAATCGCAAGTCCAGGTCATAATTACGACCGTGGTTTTGATTACGGTAGTGCCGTAATTTCTGCAAAGTTTTTTTTACAAAAATCAACCAGGATTACGGCCCGTGATATCCATTATGGCAGTGCCGTCATTATCGAAAATCTTTCAGGTTAGAATTGGACTGAAATTACAGCCTACAATATGGATTACGGTAGTGCCATAATATCTGCAAAACTTTCTGTTCAAAATTCACCCCAAATTACAGCAGCGTTCCGAAATTACAGTAGTGCCGTGGTTTATTCTGTAAGTTCAGTGAAACCACGGTACCGTAATATTGATTACGGCCCTGCCGTAATTTGGTTTGTGGCTTCAATTCTTCATGAAAATAGATATGTAATCTCTTCCTGCTGATGAGGACTCATCTATGCATCTGAATTTGCTTAAACGCCTTAAAATGGTGTCTTTTTACTTGAAAATCATCAAAAACCAGAAAAGGTGTTGATTCTGTAATATTTGATAAATAAGGCATAAAAATAAACAAAAGAGTATGAATATGACACAAAAAGACCTATCAAATGGCACAAAATATACTATAAATTTTCGTGTCATCAAACACATGAGGCTCAAACTTTGCTTATCCTCAAGCAAAATCAAAAACTGATCAAAGGAATAGACTCTCTCTCATGAAGAATAAATTTCTAAAATACAATCACCAATGAAAAAATCTCACCAATCATTTTATAAAATTCTAAATAAACATCTCATCCTTTGAATTCAATTCTCAAAATCTACAACTTAATCAAATAAAATTTCACAACTTGTACAATAAGTAGAATTTCAATCTCAAGATTTCACCCAGTTTCAGTTCAAACCTATCATACTTTTGTTTACAGGAATAGGATTTCCAAGATCTTTTTCCACTTAGAAATTTTTTAGTTCCTCCCTTTTATGTATCGTTCACATTCTCTAATTCGATTACCACCTTATTTTTCTGGTGACGAAGTTAGAGTACATTGATAACATAATCAATGTAATAGAACTCATATCCAAAGATAGCGAAGTTAATGTGAAATGATTTCTCTCATGGTATGTACCCACATAGATACATGCTTTTTTTTCTTTGGACTTCAACTCTTAACTTAGGTACCACCACAAATCAACACGGTGCCAAGACGAGGAGTCATTCTCTTGATTTTTCTGTTCCTCTCATTTTGACTTTAACCCATGTCTTTGGTACCACTGCCAATTTTGTGTAGTGCCAAGTAAGGGAGTCATCACTCTCTTTATTTGGATCATGGAATCTTTCTTTCCAACAAATAGTTGATAGGATGAACATCAACTAAATTAATCAATCAATATCAATTCAAAAATCATACTCATATGCTAATGTTATTTAAAGAAGTAGCTTCGCTTTTTGCACCAAAGTCATCAAATAACATGTTCACCCAAAATTTTATTCATCAATCAATGAAAAATTCCAATAGGCAAATATATATATTAGAGAAATAAATTCAACACAATAGGTTTAGTCCTAATCACAGGCATAAACTCATTCATCATCAAGAGAATCATTTTATCAATAGAAGTTTCTCAAAAACAGATTACACCACAAGATAATCATAACAAGAGGGAATCACATACATTCAACAACAAAATTGTACATTCAATTATGTATCAGAGTACACCTAAACAAGGTGATCAATCTCAATCATATCATCAAATGTCATAGAACTCAATTGCATCAATATCAAAAATTCAAACTCAGAATATATCAGTACAACCCAATCGAATCAATATCAATATCTAAATATCATACAACCCAATCAAATGATGAAGCGTCAAGTAGGAACAAGGCAAAATAGCGTGGGCGGACACAACGAGTTTGGAAGAGTCATCCTTCCCTATAAGAGCGTGAAACATCAATAAGATAAAGAAGATGAAATACACTAAGTAAGGAAAAAGGAATACTCACAAAGCTCTACTCATCATCATCTGATCTAATCTCCTCGGTGTCCAGCTGCGTCCATAAGATCATCCTGCTGCACTCCCTAATCTCCATTGTAGACTCCACCTCTCCTGGTGTCCTCGAAACCAAAATGGTCATATAAGAAATTTCCCATCTCCTTCATGTAGTTTCCCAGCTCTTCAACATCGTGGTGTAGATGATGCAAGGAGTCAGTCATCCTCCCCATGGAGTCAAGCATCTTCTCCATGCGCCGCTCCTGACAGTACATCTGAATAGAGAGAGACTGAAACCCTGGGTCATGGGCACTGGGCCATCCTCCACTAGGTCTGTGAGAAGAACCTCCAACATGATAGGAAGAATCTGCAGCATGGTGGGAAGGTGAATCTGTACCCATCTCAAATGGGTCATCTCTTCCACCCCAGGTGGGTGGTGGTGGCACAGAGTCCAGAGGTGGTGCGAAGGCAGCCTCTGCATTGCTCGGTGAAAGCTTCCAATTTTCTTGATTCTTAACTGTAGTCTTCTCAACATGGGGTAGGGGTAGAGTAGGTGCTCCAGGTCCTATAACCAAACAAAATGTATCCCCCTCTCTAACAATCATCCTCATAGCTATGCAAGACTCAATATCTAATCTTGCATTCCCTTTAGCCACTTCAACTCCATAGGGCTCTATATTCAAATGAAGGGCTATAGGAGTGATCAACCCCCCCTATCACAATTGCCCCTTTCTTAGCTCGGCCAACCTTATCCATGTGCTTGATAAGAAAGAAAGCTACATCAACTGGATATCCATGTAACATCCCCCATAAGAAATATTACTCAGATTGATGGACCATGCCATCACTAACTCCTCTCCCAAAAACTGTGTGGGCCAAAACTCTATGTACATATTTGATACAAGGATTCAAAATCTTCGAAGCGCGAGTTGAGACTACAGAAAAATGATTTTCACTAGTGATTTGGTTCCAAAAAACATTCTCTATGAAACCCACTAGTACTTGTGTGTATCCTCTTGATGATAAGTGAAAGATGCTCTGGATGTCTCTCAAAGTAAGTTTCCTTTCAATGTTGGCTAATCTGAAAGTAATTTCTCCATCAGCATGTCGGTTAGTGAACTCATCAAGCCTCATATCCAGACTACTCAAAAACTCCAAAACCAAGGGAAGGTACATGGGCGGTATCATTTGGAAAATTTGTTTTGCCCTTATTTGGTGAACATCCAGAAGACATCATCATAAAGGCCTAGTGCCTCCAACATGAGTCGATCTGCATACTTGGTATTCACAACTCTCCTAGCCACCAATTGGTTGTATCTAGCCTCTTGGATTTCATTCCTAAAAATGATGCCATAAGGATTCGGTGGGGTTGAAAACTCAGCTGGTCCCTTGCCTCTTCTTTTTGAAACCACAACTTTGGTTTTGGGTGTCATTCTGAACACAAATGTTGAACTAGAGCTGCAACTGAAATTATAGCACAATATAGCAAAAAATGTCGAGTTCTAATAGAAATCATACTTTCAACCTCTTCAAAAATGAACATCTTCACTCAACAAGCATCATAAGAACAAGAATAAGTGAAATCCAAGCTTAAACCCAAAATTTTAACTAGAAAAGATGGGGGCGAATAGTAACTTGAAGAATATAGCTGATTTATCTCATTTGAAGCTCAAAATCAATCCAAAATTAGTCAAAATTTTCTAGAAACAAACTAGGAAGAGTCGCTTGTCATCTAAGGAGTAAATGAGAATAAAAATTTCAAAAATCGACTAAGAAACGTAAAGAAACAAGGAAAGGGGCGGAAATCTCGCAAAACTCGCCAAAATGGAAAAATAGGGCAAGAAAATACCAGATCAGTGGCCGGAGCTGGACGGGAAGGGTCGCCGGCGAGCTCTGAAGGTCGGAGAAGGTCAGGAGCTCGAGGTCGGCGCAAGAGAGTGGAGAAAAACCCTAAAAACGGCAGAGTAAATCGTGTGGGCCGACAGAATTACGGCCATAATTTCCATTACGGTAGTGCCGTAATGTGGTGGATTCAAAAAACACAAGCCATAATGTCTATACGGCAGTAGCGTAAAATGCTTCAAACTCTCGGGTCGAAAATCAACCGTAAATATGGTATCGTGAAAACGGTTACGGCTGTACCATAAAAATGATGTTTTTTTAAGTAATAAAAATCAATTACAAAAAAATATGGCCCGTAAAAGTGTTTACGGTACTACCGTAATACGGGACAAATCACGAAAACTCTCGGGTCAAGAATTTCACGAAAATACGGCCCGTGAAAAAGCTTACGGTAGTGCCGTAAAAGCAAATAAACTCTTGGGTTAATTTTGGCATAAAAATACGGGATGTAAAAATACTTACGGCAGTGCCGTAATGGCATCAAAACCTACTGTTTGAAAATGGACCAAAAATACGGCCCATAATTTACATTACGATAGTGCTGTAATTTACACCAAAACTCAATTTTACCTGCAAAATGAGAAGAAAAATTAGTTCTAAAAGCAAAAATAAAAATAAAGTAAAATAAAAGAGAATAAACTAAAGAAAGAGTGCTTGGGTTGCCTCCCAAGAAGTGTTAATTTAAATTAGCTTGACCGTTCTGCACTCGGATTTGATCGTAGTGGTGCCTTCGATTGCCATTCTAACTTCCATTTGTTTTGTTCTCCACTTCTAGGTATATAAGGCTTATTCAAGAAACAATATCCAACTTTACCCAGAACCTTTTTCCTTTCTTAAGCAGTTTCAATCTTTCTCTTCTTCTCTGTCTCTTCTTCTTTCTCTTTTCAGTTTTTGAATTAGCATTCTCCTGGAAACATTTATTCACACACTCAGAAAAAGTGTTAGTCTCAACATTAGAGGGCTCATCAAATAAGTTATGCATATCACTAACAACATCATCTATTACATCAATACTACAACATGATCCTGAATATGATGCTTTTTTCAATGAATCTGTTAAATCAAACTCAATTATATTTTCACAAATATCAAATGTGAGTTTTCCTTTCCTAACATATATGACTGCTCCTGCTGTGGCTAAAAAGGGTCTACCAATGATGATTGGATTTTTAGAACTTTCTTCCATTTCAAGAACCACAAAATCTGCTGGAATAAAATACTTACCTACTTGGATTGGAACATTTTCTAAAATACCAATAATCAGCGAGCTGCAAAGATATTGAAGTTGGTTTAAGCTCTTCCATGTCCAATTTCCTGCAAATAAATAATGGCATTAGGCTTACACTGGCACCCAAATCACATAAGGCTCGGTCAAAAGCCACACTCTCAATTGAACAAGGTATAGAGTGTTGGAGTATGCCCTTAAGGCTAATGTTTGAGGCCTTGGGATTGTAATAGTATCATGTATAAACTCTTATGTTTATAAAGGCAATGGTTATTATTCAGATTGTTACATTGTCTGCTGCAATAAGTGTTCTTCTGAATAATGTCTCAATGCTGTTCAGCTAGGCTGACATGCTATATGTCCTTAGTCGAGATATCTTGGTGAACATGAGACAACCTTGATATGATTGAGACTAATATGTGTTCTAATCTTATAGGATGCTTCGAGCATGGAATAAGATGTAGACTCATGGGTACATTGGATGTACTGGACAGACCCTACTAGGATATTCAATTGGTTGTCACAATATGAATAATCCTTGAATGTAACAAGTGGCACATTTCCTCTGACTTGAGATCACTTGTGTTTTCTAAATGATGATTGTCATTGTTTTGAGGTAGTTCAATATCATTTGAAACATAATGATTATAGACTATCTTGGATGGTGAGCTTGAATCATGTTAGGGCACTAGTGATAGATAAAGGATTGCCGTCTCCTTAATTGGAGTGTGATGTTCAAAAGGGGCCCCCCTGGATGAGATGATTGAGAAAGTGTATGGCCATACCCAGATGACTATGTTCATCTGATCTAATCATGCTCATCATATTGGAACTACAGGCTTGACACGCTTGTCCAATAAGAACATCTAGTGGCAAAGGAAACATGTATGCCTAGTGAAGGAGATTCACACTTGTGCTGTGGTTTGGGTGTAGTCTTGGAAGACTCTTTCCTTTATATCGGGAGACAGTGATGTGTTGCTAGATACCCCTCACTGATCGTGATAACGTAAGTTATCGTTACCGACATTTAAAGGAAACCCTTAGGGTCGCACAATTTGATGATATGGCTTACTTAAGTCAGATCGTGTGGACTGAATTATTTGGGTTCAGTTTTAAAGGGATTGAATCTCTGATTGTAGGTGAGATCTAGTCTGATCATGTTTGATTGATTAGGGCTTGAGATCGGTAAGCTTCGATCGAGAGATTTGATGCTAGATCGGTGAGATCAAGAGCATCAAGAGATGAACGGTCAGATCTAGAACCTTAGGGTTTAATTAGATCTGGACTACATGCTTGGGCTGATTTGGTTTGGTCATTGAACCAAATGCAATTGAACCATGGCTTGGTTCAAAGAGGATAAAGAGGAGCGATCGGTTCACTTGGAGTGAACGCAAGGATGATCGCATGAACGTATGGAGTCAAAGACTTTCCATTTTTAGAAGTCGGTTTTTGCATCTTGGAAAACGTCTCCACGTTTGATGAAAACGTCTCCACTTCGTTTTCGAGACGTCTTCTTGCCTCTTCCTCTCGACGACACACGGGGGTGTGAAGGTGGAAAAACACTTTGGAGAAACTTCGGCCAAGCAAGTCTTCATCCTTTCATTCCTTTCCATACGAGAAGAAAACTTTGGAGCCTTGCTAGCACAAGTCGCGCCAAAGGAGTAGGCCTTCTTCCTCTTGTGTGCGACAACCTTTGGAGAAGATTCAATTGATTCTTTGCTTCCAAGTTGCCATCCCTTCATGGCTATGGTATGATCTCTCATATCCTAAAGTTGATCATATGGCTCTAATATGCGATCCTAGAAACCCTTGTTTCCGCCCATGCTTGTTAGATGCGCATGTTTAGGGTTTCGACTCCCCTAGCTTTAGGGGTTCCTTCAATTGGTATCAAAGCAGGTTTACATATGATTCATATGATTGCTTAAGGTGATCCTCGTTTGCGCTTATGATCTAAGTTTTCTCATCATGCGATAATACTAGTTGAAAGTATTTTTGTGGCGCATATATGAGATTGATTTTGGTGGCGCATGTGTAAGGTTGATTTTGTTGGTGCATGTATATTGCTTACATTGTTGCGCATGCTACATGTTGTTGTTTTATCAAAACTTAACTTGCGCGCCTTTGATTAGATCTAAGTTGAGCCTACTGTAAACCCTTAGATGGGTTGATGGGGTTGAAAGCATCATCTAGTATAGATCAAACTAGTCTGATCAGACCATCTGACAGCCTACATGGGTCGACCAGATGGCACCTGTGCGCAAGCACGAGGTGGCTATAGGTCGATTGCATCACAGGCATGTAGCGAGGTCTGGTTGAGACAACCAGTGAACACACATGAGTTAGGCCCGGGGTCACACCCGCTTGCTAGATCTCATGTTGGTTGTTCAGCCCTTGGCGCATGCATGGTTGACCATTAGGTCAACGCAAGTCAGTTAAGACTTGGTGCATGCAAGGGCATGGATCTAACTAGACATGATGAGTGGATCCCTATCAATGAACTGTTGTAAGGTTGTAGGGCATATAAGAAAAGTAAAATTGATGCCAATGGGTTTTCAAAAATTTGTTTTCTTTGTAATGGATCACATATTGATTGATGCCATGATGCTTGTTTATTTCATCTTATGTGGGTTGCCCTTTAATGTGTGCTGTGCTGGGGCCTGCGAGCCTGGTTAATTATAAATTAATATTTATTTGTGATCTGCGAATCACATTGTATTTAATTTATAAAATGTAATTGACCTGCGAGTCAATCTTGTCTAGATAGATTAATTTGTAAGTTAATCAGACAAGAGCACAGAGCACACTTGGCAGAGGCGCTTGCAGCAGTGGCTTGACCAGGTGGGTGGTCCAGGGTTCGACTCTGGGACAGGCGCATATTCCTGGTGGGCGCACCTGAGCTGCAGATGGCGCTTGGGCCCTGGTTTGGGCCAGATAAGGAGCAAAAGACCCATGAAGAAAAGCAAGTGAAGACTTAAGTTAATTAAGGTCTTACTTAGGCTATGGGCTTTTACCACATAAGATCCATGCTTTCTTTTATTGTTTATATAAGTAGAAAAGCATGATTTATTTATCTTCTGCTATCACCATAGGAATTGCATGATAGTGAAGAAGATAAAAGACCGTTAAAATCCAACGCTAAAATATCAAGCTCGTAAGCCTTCTGACGCGAAACCTCACTGTTCTGATTATCGTTGGAGCCGTGTTGTACCCACTCAGTGGGCACGTCCATCTATCTTCAGACGGTGCGGGATTACACCTGCGTGTTACAGAGAAGGGATTTATCGCTTCTCGTTGCTCAGCATAGCACGTTGTGGTCCAGGGAGTAGGTCGGGTCAGCTTGACCATGTAGGCTACATATGTGGCGCATATGGTAGCACATGGAGGCAGCCATCTGTGGGATCAGAGACTGTGTTGTACCAACTCAGTTGGCACAGTCTGCTGGGTTGCCCAGATGAAGGGGAATCACACGGGTTGGCGATTGGCTGGGACAGCCTACCAGAGATTAGTGCTTGTACTCTCTGTGCATCTTATCTCGCCTGAGCGGGACGCGGAGACCAAGTATGAAATCTGGATCCCATCTCACTAAAAGAGTGTTACTCTTTCGGACTGTTTTAATGGATTTTTCAGTCAGATAAAATAGTGAGAAAAAGAATCTTTCTTAAGTCCTGGATTGATTCTAAACATTGATACTGACCTTGCTGTTCTTGCATTGTTGTAGATTCCTGCAGCAACGAACACCATGAGCTTCAATGTGCGATCCCTACTGGAAAGGGAGAAGTTTGCTGGGCCGAACTTCTCAGACTGGTACGGACACCTTAAGATTGTTCTTAAGGCAGAGAGGAAACTGTATGTCCTCGAGACGGCTGTGCCGCCTCAACCCGCTGCGAACGCCGCAAGGGCGGTTCGTGAAGCTTATGAAAAGCATGTCAATGATAGCATTGATGTCGCTTGCCTGATGCTAGCGTCTATGACGCCACCGCTGCAGCGTCAGCATGAGGATATGTCGGCTATAGAGATTATAGCAAACCTCAAGATGCTGTATGCTGCACAGGCGAGGACTGAACGCTATAATCTGACAAAGCTTTTCTTTCAGAGCAAACTGGCTGAAGGGAACCCAGTGGGAGCTCACGTGCTCAAGATGATTGGGCACAAGGAGGCTCTAGAGAAACTGGGGCATACCATCAATCAGGAGCTTGCTGTAGACATTATTCTGCAGTCTCTCCCGCCCTCTTTCGATGCGTTCATCATTAACTTTAATATGAACAAAATCGATTGTACTCCGGCAGAGCTGCTGAATATGCTCTTGACTACTGAGGAGACTCTGAAGGGAAAGCCTTCGACCTCTGTCTTAATGGTTCCTTCTAGGAACAAGAAGAAGGGGAAGAAGGGCAAGGCCCCTGTCAAGAGTTACAGCAAGGCTCTGAAGCAAAAAGTTAAGCGGTCTAAGGAATACAGATGTTTCCACTGTGGCCAGCTAGGTCACTGGAAAAAGGACTGTAAAGCGCTCCAAGGAGATAAGAAGGGAAGCTTTGCTTCTGGCTCAGGTATATACGTGACGGAAGTCATGATATCTTCTTCTTCTATATCATGGGTGTTGGACACTGCATGTGGAGTTCACATTTGTTCAAATGTACAGGAACTCAAGAGAAGAAGACAGGTGGGACAGCATGAGGTGGACCTACGAGTTGGAAACGGGGCACGGGTTGCTGCTGTTGCTGTAGGAGACTATTTCATCTCTTTGCCATCTGGGCTTGTATTAGAACTGAACAATTGTTACTTTGTTCCCAGCATTACTAAAAATATTATCTCCATTCCTGCTCTTGTCAGGAAGGGATTTTCCTTTGAATGCAATATTTCAAAGTGTGTTCTGTCTTTAGATAATATTGTTTATGCTACTGGTTCAATTAACAATGGGTTATTCATGTTGGACATGGAATGTTCTATACACAATATTGATATTAAGAAAGCCAAGTATGCTGATGACAGCACCTTGCTATGGCATAGTCGTTTAGGCCATATTAACAAGAAGCGCATTAAGCGGTTGCATGATTATGGACTGCTGGGATCATTCTCCTATGAGGAGATTGATACATGCAAGGCTTGTTTAATGGGTAAAATGACGAAGTCACCTTTTCCTAACAAAGGTCAAAGGGCTTCAGGTTTACTTGACCTTATACACAGTGATGTGTGTAGGCCATTTAGTAAACATGCCAGAGGTGGCTATCAGTACTTCATAACCTTTACTGATGATTTCAGTAGGTATGGGTATGTCTATCTTATGAGACATAAAAGTGAATCTTTTGACAAGTTCAAAGAGTTCAAGAATGAAGTACAAAATCAGCTAGGCCGAAATATCAAGGCACTTCGTTCTGATCGAGGTGGAGAATACTTGAGTCATGCGTTTACTGACTATCTGAAGGAGTGTGGGATTATCTCACAGCTCTCTCCGCCAGGAACACCGCAATGGAATGGTGTGTCCGAGAGGAGAAATAGAACGTTACTTGATATGGTTCGTTCTATGATGAGTCAGGCTACTCTTCCATATTCCTTTTGGGGTTTTGCACTGGAAACAGCTGCAAAGGTACTAAACCGAGTGCCATCCAAGGCAGTTTCAAAGACGCCATATGAGTTATGGTATGGGAAACAGCCGAGCTTGACATTTATCAGGATCTGGGGCTGCGAGGCTTATGTCAAAAAGCTCGCCTCTGGGAAACTAGAGAGCAGATCTGAGAAATGTATCTTTGTCGGTTACCCTAAGGAAACTAAGGGTTATTATTTCTACGATCCCAAAGAGAACAAGGTATTTGTTGCTCGGACGGCCATATTTCTTGAGAAGGAGTTTCTTCTGCAAGAGGCCAGTGGGAGAGAAATAAAGCTGGATGAGAATCCAGAGGAAGGACAAAGTAGTCAAGCACAGTTGGATGAGCCTGAGCCGGTGAATCAGGTTATTGAACAACCAGAGGCTCAGATATCACGGGAACCGCGAAGATCGGGAAGGATCCGTCGACTGCCTGAGCGCTATGACGGAGTCTACATCATTGATCATGATGAACCCCTCACTTATGCGGATGCGGTCAGTGGACCGGACTCAGCGAGATGGCTTGAAGCTATGCGCGCCGAGATGGACTCCATGTCAGATAACCAAGTATGGGATTTGGTTGATCCGCCTCCGGGAGTAATCCCTATAGGCTGTAAATGGATCTTCAAGAAGAAGATTGACATGGATGGTAACGTGGTTACCTATAAAGGCAGGCTAGTTGCGAAAGGTTTCAAACAAATCTACGGGATAGATTATGATGAAACTTTCTCACCTGTAGCCATGTTTAAGTCTATTCGGATTCTTTTCGCGATAGCAGCATATTACGATTATGAGATCTGGCAAATGGATGTGAAGACAGCTTTCCTTAATGGAAATCTGGAAGAGGATGTGTATATGACACAACCTGAAGGTTTCACTAATCCATCAGATCGTCATAAAATATGCAAGTTAAAGAAGTCTATTTATGGACTTAAACAAGCATCAAGAAGCTGGAATATTCGTTTTGATGAATCAATCTCTGAGTTTGGTTTCATCAAGAACGAGGATGACCCGTGTGTATATAAGAGGTTTAGTGGGAGCGTGATTACTTTCCTAGTCCTCTACGTCGATGATATCTTGATCATTGGAAATGACATTCCTGAAATGCATGCGGTTAAGGCATGGTTAAGGAAATGTTTCCAGATGAAAGATCTAGGAGAAGCAGCCTATGTATTAGGTGTGAAGATCTACAGGGATAGATCTAAGAGGCTTCTCGGGCTATGCCAGAGTACTTACATCGATAAAGTCCTGGAAAGATTTCATTTAGAGAATTCTAAAAGAGGATATCTTCCAGTCAGACATGGTCTGAATCTTTCGAAGAGTCAGTGTCCACAAACACAGACTGAGAAAGATGAAATGGACAATACGCCTTATGCTTCGGCTATTGGATCCATAATGTATGCGATGTTGTGTACTCGCCCAGACGTCGCTTACGGGTTAAGCGTGACCAGTCGGTTCCAAGGTAATCCAGGTATGGCGCACTGGATTGCAGTCAAGAACATCTTAAAATATCTGCGGAGGACCAAAGATATGTTCTTGATATATGGTGGTCAGGAAGAACTCAGTATTGAAGGATATACTGACGCTTCGTTCCAGTCGGACCAGGATGATTTCCGATCGCAATCAGGCTATGTTTTTAGCTTGAATGGAGGTGCAGTGGTGTGGAAGAGTTTCAAACAGTCAACTGTTGCTGATTCCACAACAGAAGCCGAGTATGTTGCAGCCTCGGAAGCATCCAAGGAGGCAGTGTGGATTCGTAAGTTCGTTCAGGAACTTGGTGTTGTTCCTTCGAGTGCAGATCCTTTGGTTATCTTTTGTGATAACACTGGAGCAATCGCATAAGCAAAGGAACCACGGTCGCACCAGAAGTCCAAGCACATACAAAGACGGTTTCACTTGATCCGGGAGATCATTGATCGTGGCGAGATCAAAGTCTGCAAGGTTCATACAGATGACAATCTGGCTGACCCGCTTACCAAGCCTCTGGCGCAGCAGAAGCATGAGAAGCACTGTAATAATATGGGTTTGAGATTTCTCAACCATTAGATTAAGTGCAAGTGGGAGATTGTTGGAGTATGCCCTTAAGGCTAATGTTTGAGGCCTTGGGATTGTAATAGTATCATGTATAAACTCTTATGTTTATAAAGGCAATGGTTATTATTCAGATTGTTACATTGTCTGCTGCAATAAGTGTTCTTCTGAATAATGTCTCAATGCTGTTCAGCTAGGCTGACATGCTATATGTCCTTAGTCGAGATATCTTGGTGAACATGAGACAACCTTGATATGATTGAGACTAATATGTGTTCTAATCTTATAGGATGCTTCGAGCATGGAATAAGATGTAGACTCATGGGTACATTGGATGTACTGGACAGACCCTACTAGGATATTCAATTGGTTGTCACAATATGAATAATCCTTGAATGTAACAAGTGGCACATTTCCTCTGACTTGAGATCACTTGTGTTTTCTAAATGATGATTGTCATTGTTTTGAGGTAGTTCAATATCATTTGAAACATAATGATTATAGACTATCTTGGATGGTGAGCTTGAATCATGTTAGGGCACTAGTGATAGATAAAGGATTGCCGTCTCCTTAATTGGAGTGTGATGTTCAAAAGGGGCCCCCTGGATGAGATGATTGAGAAAGTGTATGGCCATACCCAGATGACTATGTTCATCTGATCTAATCATGCTCATCATATTGGAACTACAGGCTTGACACGCTTGTCCAATAAGAACATCCAGTGGCAAAGGAAACATGTATGCCTAGTGAAGGAGATTCACACTTGTGCTGTGGTTTGGGTGTAGTCTTGGAAGACTCTTTCCTTTATATCGGGAGACAGTGATGTGTTGCTAGATACCCCTCACTGATCGTGATAACGTAAGTTATCGTTACCGACATTTAAAGGAAACCCTTAGGGTCGCACAATTTGATGATATGGCTTACTTAAGTCAGATCGTGTGGACTGAATTATTTGGGTTCAGTTTTAACGGGATTGAATCTCTGATTGTAGGTGAGATCTAGTCTGATCATGTTTGATTGATTAGGGCTTGAGATCGGTAAGCTTCGATCGAGAGATTTGATGCTAGATCGGTGAGATCAAGAGCATCAAGAGATGAACGGTCAGATCTAGAACCTTAGGGTTTAATTAGATCTGGACTACATGCTTGGGCTGATTTGGTTTGGTCATTGAACCAAATGCAATTGAACCATGGCTTGGTTCAAAGAGGATAAAGAGGAGCGATCGGTTCACTTGGAGTGAACGCAAGGATGATCGCATGAACGTATGGAGTCAAAGACTTTCCATTTTTAGAAGTCAGTTTTTCCATCTTGGAAAACGTCTCCACGTTTGATGAAAACGTCTCCACTTCGTTTTCGAGACGTCTTCTTGCCTCTTCCTCTCGACGACACACGGGGGTGTGAAGGTGGAAAAACACTTTGGAGAAACTTCGGCCAAGCAAGTCTTCATCCTTTCATTCCTTTCCATACGAGAAGAAAACTTTGGAGCCTTGCTAGCACAAGTCGCGCCAAAGGAGTAGGCCTTCTTCCTCTTGTGTGCGACAGCCTTTGGAGAAGATTCAATTGATTCTTTGCTTCCAAGTTGCCATCCCTTCATGGCTATGGTGTGATCTCTCATATCCTAAAGTTGATCATATGGCTCTAATATGCGATCCTAGAAACCCTTGTTTCCGCCCATGCTTGTTAGATGCGCATGTTTAGGGTTTCGACTCCCCTAGCTTTAGGGGTTCCTTCATAGAGAACTACCTAGATTCTTTAATTTTGGTGGCAACTTATTCTGGATAATAGCACTATATTCTTCAGTTAAAGCCACAGTACCATAGTCCTCTATCTTTCTCTTATTAGACAAAATTTCTTTCAAAAATTTAGCATATGAGGGCATTTGAGATAAAGCTTCAGTGAATGAAATATTAATATAAAGCTTTTTCAAAACATCAAGAAATTTCCCAAATTGTTTGTCTAACTTTGCTTACACTAGTCTCTGGGGAAAGGGTATAGGTGCCCTATAAGGTGCAGGAGAACTAGATCTAGAAATATCTGACTGACATGGCTTATCACCTTTAGGTTCATCACCCTTATGAGGCGGCAAACTAGTTTGGGACTGCTCATGCACAGGAGATTTTTTCAAGTCTAATTCATTGTCATGTTCAATCTCAGGCGCTTTTTCATTATCATCTAATCTACCCTTTGGTTCATCCAATTGCTTCCCACTCCTAGTAATGATAGCATTACAGTGCTCCCTAGGGTTTGCTTCAGGTTTAGTAGGCAATTTCCCTGGGGGTATATAAGATGTGCTAACTTGTTGTGCTATCTGGTTCTCTAATATTTTATTGTGTGCTGCTAATGATCCTACTTGAGAAGCAAGTTGGCTAACCATTCCCTTAAGATCTTCCATTTCCTTATTTTGGTTTGTCATGAATTGATTTTGATTAGCCATAAGCTTTTCAAGCATAGACTCAACACTAGAATTTTGGGGTTGGTTTTGATTCTGATTTTGTCTTTGTGGATATCCTCTATTCTCAGCTTGTCCCCCTACATGATTATTACTTTTCCAAGATAAATTGGGGTGGTTCCTCCATCCAGGGTTGTAAGTACTAGAATAATGATCATTGATTCTACTTTGATTATAACCCCCCCAAAGCATTAACCTGTTTAGTACCCTGATTAGCAATGACTTTATGCTCTTCAGAATAATGACCATTATTACCACAAATATCACACACAATAGAAGATGAAACTACAGCAGTTTGCATTTGAAAAGAATCAAATCTGTTGCACAAAGAATCTACCTTTTCAGCCAAGGTGCGCCAGTTATTACTTTCATTCGTACCCTGAGGAGGTCGATACAGCACTCCTCTCTCTGTAGTCCACTGGTTGTGATTCAAGGCCATCTCCTCCAGTAACTTAAAAGCATATTCAATGGTTCTGCTCATGAGAGCTCCTCCTGCGGCGGCATCAACAGTCAGTCGAGTATTATAAAGCAAACCATTGTAAAAAGTATGAATTAGAACCCAATTTTCAAGACCATGGTGAGGACACTTCCGTTGTAAATCATTAAAACACTCACATGCCTCGCTAAAAGACTTCCCATCCTTCTGTGTAAAGCTTGTTATCTGGTTTCTCAATTGGATGGTTTTGCTGGGTGGAAAGTATTTTATCAAGAAGGCATTTGATAATTGTTCCCATGTGATGAAGGTACCGGTAGGTTGAGATTGAAGCCAAGAGCGCGCTCGGTCCCTAAGAGAAAAAGGAAACAGTCTCAATTTCAATGCATCATTAGAAACACCATTAATCTTAATTGTATCACATAATTCAAGAAATAAAGTCAGGTGTTGATTAGGATCTTCAAGTGGTGATCCTCCAAACTGATTTTGCTGGATCATAGATAAGAAAGTAGGCTTGATCTCAAAATTGTTAGTTATCTCCTGTGAATTAGGGGCTGCATAGTCTCTAAGCGATCTTCTTTCCTCCATCACTACTTCTTCTTCTTGTCTTCCTTCAAATCTAAGTTTCCTGCGCAGTCTAAGAGTTTTGTTAATCTCAGGGTCTAGAGGAACTAGAGGTCCTGATCTAAGATTCCTATGCAAGCACAAGTAGATAGATCAAATAACTCAAAATAAGCAGAAAAGAGTAGAAAATAGTAAATAAAACAAAACCTAGTCTAGCAATACTTTCAATATCTTCAATATTGACAAAAACCAAGGTCCCCGGCAACAAAGCCAAAAACTTGTTGTGTCCACAAGTGCACGGATACTCGATGTAATAATTAAGATATCGAACCACAGAGACCTCGTTTGTCAAGTACCGAATAATCGATTTCTCACTAGCTAGGCAATCGAAAATGATGTGAGCAAACGATCGGAAAGAACACGAAAAGGTCAGAGAGAGAAACTAGGACTAGGGTTTCATCCACCTTAATTTCAATAACTAGATCTAAATAAGTGTTCGTCAGTCTAATTTTATTATGATAAAGGTATAATTTACTTATATAGAAATCATCTCGCCTTCGCATAGACAATTTACAAAAAACCAATCCTCACTTTCACACAAGATCTATTCAATGCTAAAGATAAGTAAATCATTGACAAAGAACTCAAAGATCACTTTCGTACATCCAAATCCTAAGTCAATTATCTCAAGTGAAAACTACATACTGTCATACTATAATTTTTATAGGTTCTACTTAAGGTTCTCCAACGATCCGATACTTCATTTCTCACAGTATCATCAAGTTTATTTCAATAATTTAATCCTAGATTTAGATTATCAACATGGCAATATACTTCTAAAATCAAGAAATAAGAACAAACTTACTTTCTTATGATGAGTTCTTAACATTCAATTTTAGGGTTCCAAGTTTTCGCAAATAACTTTTCAGTCCATATCACAAAAAACTCTAAATCATGCTAGTAAAATAAATCTAAGGAGAATTAAAGGCAATCGTCACATAACTTGAATTATCATATTAAAATTATCTTGACGAAATAAAAGTCATCTAGTCATAAGAAATTAATGGGATTATACCCCATGTCCCATGAAGTGTTTAAGGTAGCATAGTTGAAGAATTACAATAAACCATAGTTTCAAAGGATCGAAAATCAAAAAGAAAGGGAAATCTACTTAACAACATGGCTGTAATCAAAATTATAGTCGTAATCTTGCGTATGAATAGTTCAGGCGATGCCTCTTTTGTTGATTTCTCCTCCGATCGATCTCCTTTCGCTCTGAAACTTTTGGAGTATCTTCTCCTCCTCTAGGCACAGCTTCTCCTTAAATTTCACGGCCGAAGATGCACTGTATGCTTCTCGCCGGGAAAACCTAGGGCGACGGCAATAATTCTAATTTCTCTCTCGATTGTGGATGAAAATTAGGGCTTTTCGTGTGTGTTGCCCCTTCTCGATCTGACGAATATTTCCCTTTTTCGAATTCCAAATTAATGGCCCAGATCATCCGTAATCATCCGTGTAAGAATCAGGCTTCAAAAATACCCGTGAAAATCGCAAGCCCAGGTCATAATTATGGTCGTGGTTTTGATTACAGCAGTGTCATAATTTCTACAAAGTTTTTTGTACAAAAATCGACTAGGATTATGGTCCGTGATATCCATTACAGTAGTGCCATAATTCTCAAAAATCTTTCGGGTCAGAATTGGACTGAAATTATGGCCCGTAATATGGATTATGGTAGTGCCGTAATATCTGCAAAACATTCTATTCAAAATTCACCCCAAATTATGGCAGTGCTCCAAAATTATGGTAGTGTCGTGGTTTGTTTTATATGTTCAGTGAAACCACAGTACCGTAATATTAATTATGGCTCTACCGTAATTTGGTTTGTGGCTTCAATTCTTCATGAAAATTGATATGTAATCTCTTTCTGATGATGAGGATTCATCTATGCATCTGAAATTGCTTGAAAACACCTTAAAATGGTGTCTTTTTACCTGAAAATCATCAAAAACTAGAAAAGGTGTAGATTCTACAATATTTGATAAATAAGGCATAAAAATAAGCAAAAGAGCATGAATATGACACAAAAAGACCTATCAAATGGCACAAAATATATTATAAATTTTCGTGTCATCACGGCCCTATTCGTGGCCCGACACGCTGCAATTTGGTGCCGAAACCTTCCCTTCTGCACAACCACCACACGCAGCTCCAACTAGAGTATCACCGGCGATTGAGCCTGAAACGGCGACCGGCAACGTTCCCTTATTCATTGCCCTTGCACGAAACAAATGAAGACGACACTGTTTGACTCCAACAGCCCGGATTGAACTGCCCTCAACGAACGGCCAGATCAGCTTCATAGGCAATTGACGGCTGATATTATTTCTACGAGATTTGCTCCAATCGGATGAGTTTTTGGATGATCCAAGCGTTGATCCCCACTAAGCTGAACCAGATCTGTCCATCCATGCCCTCATATCTCAGATCAGAGATCCAAATCAGAAGATATCATCAAAGCTCAAACAAATGGCTCACGTTGATTCAGCCTAAAGCTTCTCCAATACACCTAGGTTGTTGGAATATTCTCAGTCAAATGTACCCTCTTTTTTAGATTTTATAGAATAGTGGTTAGAATATTTGTTATAACCACCCCTCTTGTGAGTGGGTGATCTTACCCGCCCTTTGCTTATAAAAGGGAGATAGGCCCTAGTGGTTAAGTAGATTAGAAGTTCGAGAGTTTCAGCCTACGGGCGGTAGCTGTTAGTGTTTATGCCCTAGGACCTCAGGATGGTCCATTGGGATATGTGTATCACATCTAGTTGATAGATGAGTTACCCTGGCATTGTCATTGTTATGCATGTCTGTACATCTGTGCATATGTACATTTGCATATACAATGTCCCTAAGAGATAGATTCTATCTAGTCTTTGTGTTTATCCCTGGTCGAGAATCATAGCGGATATGGGACAGCTATGATTCACTTGAGACTGGTATATGCACTGGTTGAGCACGGGTTGCTAACGTAGGCATATGGGTATATCAAGGGAGATATACTGGATCGACCCACCGTGAGGATTCATCTCGGTGTCACGAGATGAATATCACAGTGACAGAGTTGCGCTTGTCCTGGACTTGAGGGCATTGTGTCTCTATATGGTAAGTGGGACACTTTGATTCAACCTAACGCTTCGCCGTAAAAGGGAAGTCATAACGGTTATCATTGGGTGTGTCATAAGCCGTATGAGGTATTCCATGTGCCAATAAAGGATTTGCCCCTTCCTTGTGGGGAAGCTTGATGTCCTTGGTGCCCTAGATGGTTGTATAACTGAAAGTGTATGGCCATACCCAGGTGAAAACCTAATTTAGTCATAACCATGAGATTGGGTTAAACAAGTATGACACACTTGTCCAATCAGGACATCAGTTTGGCAAAAGGACAAAGCTGTACTTGTACTTTGTTGCAGTTTTTGGGGATTTTGATGATGACACCATTCTGATGACTTGGGTAGCAATGATGTACTGCTAGGTACCAATCATTGCTTGTGATGATTTAATCATCACTGCCAACGTCTAAAGAACCTACAGGGTCACACACCTAGACACTCGAGTTCTCATACTAATTGTTTAGCCTCTGATTGAATCATTGTATGGTTTGGATCAATTATGGGAGACTGATGCATTGAGATTTTTTATGAGGGGATGATATTTTATTTAGTTCATGATTGACCACTAGTTGACTTCTAGTGGACCACGTTTGACCTCTATTGACCTGTGTAGTCAAAATAAGTCAAACAAGGGTCTTGGTGCAAGTTTCGGACTTGGCACTTAAGTCACTTGAATAAATAAAATATATTAATTAACAAGAGAATTTTTTCTCTTGGTTAATTAATATGCTTATGCATAATTTGCAATTAAACATTTAATTGCGTTTGTGAGGGTTCGTACCCGAGATGCTGATTTGTTTAGTTGTGGAGGCGCTTAATCATAATCTTATATGGATAAAATTCTCCAATAGTAGCTTGCCTGTCTATTATAAATAGAGAGGCCCACGTGGGAGAATTTTTTGGTACCAGACTCTTCTCTTGTCTCTTGTATTCGCCTCCCCTCTTCTCCTTGGCGTGAGGATCTTGGAGGTGACTACAATAAAAGTTTTTGCATCAAGGGTTGAGACAAGTGGTAGTGTTACCCACTCCTTGTCACCGACACTCCCTCTTCTCCTTGGCATTGGCGCAAGTTGAGAAGGCCAGAGGCGTGGATCTCATCTCCCAGGGCTAGCACCTAGCGTGGAGATTGGAGAGGACTCAAGGAGCCCATGTGTGCGCGATTGCAGAGGACGGGCACTTGCGCGTCTTCGTCATCGACTACTTCTAACATTGCTTGATAAGGTATTACTCTTCATATCCTTCGGTTTTCTCTCGTAAGGGATCCTGGTGTTCCTGGAATTCTATTTTGGACCTTTGCTTCCGCTGTGTTTTAAAGTTTTATAAGGTCCAGGGATTCCCAACAGTGGTATCAAAGTGATCTTACAAGACCCGAAGGTGTCTTTTCTACATGTGCAGCCCCATGTCATGAAAATTGTTTTCAAAAATTTTTATGCCATGAATTTTCTATTGAAAATTAATTTCTGAATTTTTCGCCTCCTATGTCTTTCTTGTTTAGATTTCCTTCACATATGGGATAGACCCTAATGTGGAAGGAATTTCCCTCCTTGCACTGATGGGATAGACCCATGGCGCAAGACCCATAGGAGATTATGCGGGGCATGGACTGGGTCATTGCCGTAATATCTATAGGGTAAGGATTGCAAGGGGCAGCTACCCTTTGTAGACTCCTGAGAGGGACAAAACACAAAGAATAGGTCATGAGGAGTCGCTGAAAAATTTAGAAAAAGTTTTATGAAAAACTAAAAGTGATTACTGTTTGGTTTTTGCATAGCATGTAGAATTGCAAGAGTAATTGATTTGTGCATTTATGTTGTGATCAAAGTCAAGCCCTATTGCTATGCTTGTGATGTATCAATGTGAGGCCTGCGTGCCGTCTTTCAATTTTGTTTTTCAATTCTGTATTGCAATTCAAATCGAAGGCTTTGAAGACATCGCGGTGTTTTCTTTCTCTCTCTCTTGCACTTCTCTCTATGTGGTGCCACCCATGACCTAGCCAAACCCTAGGGTGGCTTCTAGGGTTAAACCTAGGGACGCATCTAAGGGGGTGGCGGGTAGGGTTAGGGTTGGCACATCTCACCTCCCAAGGTGGCGCATCCACTTATTTGACCTAACCTTGAGTGGCTTCTGATGTCTCATATTTATATCGTCTTTTAGACCTATATTTACCTGTGAATCGAGACATATTTTCATGCTTTTACATCTCTTTCCAGCTTATTTCATTAACTTTCTTCATAAGCTTCACTACTTGTCATGTTTGTTAAATACAGGATATTCACTAACTTTTAGAGCTAAATGGAAGTATATTTGCATCTCCGAGTGAATTAAAAATCTTGACAAGAAGTTTTGCTTCAAACGGGATTAATTTTGGGAATTATGGCTGAGGCCATAATCTACATCACAACCGTAATTCTCTGATTGCCTACATGATGGACCCGTTTTGATGCAAGCATCGTTACAATTCAAAGACATGCCCATAGCTTCCTCGATGACAACCTTTCGGATGACGAAGATCTCGATAGGAAAAGTATGGGCATAGCCATAATTTGCCTCATGATCATAATCTTGCAACCGCTAAAATTTATGACCAACCGCCAGAATTTATTACGAGCCGCCCTGCTTTGAATGCTCATAACTCCTTCGTTTTAACTCCGATTTGGACGTTTTTGGAGTCAAAACGAAGAGGATTAAATAAGAATTAATGATTAGGGGGTTATGAGATTTAATGAGACTGCAATTAATGCATAACCGTTACATTACGGTTACAACCATAATGACCCATTATACCCGTAATTATGAGCCGCTGGCAATGAATGGGCCATAACTCCCTCATTATGGCTCCGATTTTAATGTTCTTGGTATCAAAACGCAGATAATTCAATTTCCCATCAATATATACGTTTAGAAGTGGCATTAGACTCTATTTAAAGGGCCAAATTCGCTGAAGAAGCCAGCGCCCAGTTGGGGCTCAAAGGGGGGCTAGCGAGTTTTTCAAACTTGTTTGGATCTTTTTAATCGGAACAAGGGTGTATTTTAGTTGTTTGGATCTTAGTTTCAAACTTGTTTTCTCATAGCAATGAAAATTTTATCATGTGTTTATTCGATCTGTGCTGTTTTATTGCTAGTATTGCCTTGATCACGCAATTACTTTTCTCGGGCGCCGCAAGAAGGACCGAAAGGTGAATTGCGACGCTAGATCTGCCTTATCGATCATGCTCTGACCTGTCAAGAAATTGGGCAGGATTTGTGTGAGGAAACTTATAATATCTCTGAACCCAATGGATCAATCTAGGTACGGTGAGCCACGAAAGTAGGACGCCGATCTAGATTGATACCGGATTACACCGTCGAAAGAGGGTAATCTGTACCATTAGATATTTCCTTGAATACTTTTAAAATTGTGTTGTTATGATATTGTCTTGTTTGAGTTTAAGATCCATCAACGAGATGAACTCGAAGTTCCGATGTCTCTAAACCTTGTTTTCTATCCAAAACTTTCATTTGCTTGAT
This sequence comes from Costus lasius, assembly GCA_027563935.2. Taxonomy (NCBI): domain Eukaryota; kingdom Viridiplantae; phylum Streptophyta; class Magnoliopsida; order Zingiberales; family Costaceae; genus Costus; species Costus lasius. The sequence goes on from CM050449.1 coordinate 68,251,774, forward strand.
TCGGCTAGCAATTGTATTTAGTTGTAGTTTGATTTATTTTATGAAAACACAAAATATTCACCCGATTGTCTAGCTATTGATTCGTAATCACTCGGTACTTGATCACTGTCCCTGTGGGATCGACATCTTAAGTGCTACTACGACAAAGCCGTCACGCTTGCGGTTAGTAGTACAGTAAAGTACACATCAAGTTTTGGCGCCGTTGCCGGGGATAGGAAATCAATATCGAAGTGATTTAAGAATTGATAGACTAGACTTTATCCTGTTTATTTTTGTTTCTTTTCTTACTTTTTTTTAGTAACTTAGTTTTTATTCTGTTACTGTAACTCTGCTTTTTCATAGACTTTATGCAATATTCACTGCCAAACTTTTTATGTCATGGAAGTCTTTGAAGATACGGCCATCTTATTAGAACTTGCTAATCAATTTGTGTAAAAACCGGTGGAATTTTTAGACGATGTTCCAGTCAAGCTGAGAAGAACGAGAAAGAACAATGTAGAAACTCAAACTTTTGTCAAAGTCCTTGATTCTACTGAACGAATCAAATCTGAAAACCCACATGTGGAAGCACCCCAGGTAACTATTGAAAGAAACATATACCTGATATCATGTCTCACAATTTAAGGTATGCATTCCTTGGTGTTGACTTATACATTTTAAACTTTGATTGATACTGCGGTCAAGCTAATGACACTAAACAAGCACTTCTTGGGAGGCAACCCAAGTGCTTCATTTTATCTTTATCTTTGTTTTATGTTATTTTATTTTATTTTTTTAATGTGTGTTATTTACTTTGCAGGCAAAAAAAAAAAATAGGGCGGCCAAGTGCTTTATTATGCATATGCACGGATTGTAAAGCATGGATTAATTTCTTGGTGGCAATCTTGTAGTATTGGGCACTTATGGTGGCTGGCATTCGATTTGGGGTTGACCGAGATTCGCATGTTGATTTTTCTTTGGGATCTACAGTGGATTGAAGTCTCGGCGCCGTTCTTCTTCACTCCGACCCAATCAAAACCTGCACTGACTTCCATCACAGCCCACTGTTGCCACTATCCCGTCAACAGAAACCTACCACCGACTTCCTCTACTATAACTCCTCCAGCCGCAACAGAACTATACTGCCCTCTCCTTTAACCTGACGCCACCTTCATCAATCTGCAGCAGAAACCGGGGCCGCCCTCCTCCAGTCGCAACGGAAATCCAGCGCTGAGTAGCATCACTATTATCTCCAACGGACAACGGCGACTCCAAATCCGTGCTCTTCCAGAACTAAACAGCCGCCGCTCTTCAACTTCTTCAATTGATCGTGCAGCCGTTCGCCGTTCACTGATTGCTGGAGTTAAGGAGGCGACGATTACTTTTCCGCTGTCGAGCCTTCAATGACATTAATCTGCCGCCGCCTTCATCAATCTATAGCTGAAAACCGCCGTCGCCCTCTCCAGCTTCAATGATACCCGTCGCCGGCGCCTTTCCTCCAGATTCAATCGAAATTCATCCAGCAATCAGGGCTGGCTCTTCTTCCTGGGTTCGCTGCCAACATATGGAGGGCTCGAGCGACAATTTCCCTACTGCAACTTCCTCCAAGCTTTCTCTTCACAAAGTCTGCTTTGATTTCATCTTCCGAGATTGATTTTCTCCTCTGCATCCAGCAGCTGTTGGATCTCTCCGCCTTCACAATCGTTGGCTATCTATCGAGACTGATTTTTTGCGCTACTACTACCGCACGACCATCGGCGACTCTGGAGTAGGCATTCTCTTCTCCTTTTATTTCAACTCATGTTGTCTTATCTGTCGTGCTTTAGACCTGCTCTGCGTCACTGCTGCTTCTGATGTGCTGAGCCACCTTCACGAGCGCTAACCACCAAAACTTGTCAAAATTGTGTTGTCATCTTCCGCTGAATCGCCGACTCTACTTCATTCACTGAATCTACTTCTCCTGGCGCGCTCTTTTCTATTTTTGGCAGCTATTGGCAACTCCTACTTCATCCGCCATGACTTCAATCTGATCTTCTCTGCATGAACTTACCAGGTTTTAGTTTCATCTTGTTGCTAGCCTCAATCTGTTGCATCTGCAATGGCCCCCATATGAAAGATCAGAGCCTGGAAATTTACCATGCACATACCTATTACTCCCTTCCGATGGCCTGCATCTTCTACTGTTCTGCATCCTTCATCCGACGCTATTCCAAGGCAGCGCTCTATCTTTGGCTTCCTCATGCGTAATTTTGTTCAAGTCAACAAATGCCAACAGCTTCTCTGGAAGTCCTGCTGAATTCACATGACGACATGTGGACGACCCTCACGAGGAAGATGCTGAGACGAGCACCTACGATGACTCTGACTGATCTTGTGAGTATTGCATCTCATTTCTCCAAATTTTGCTTTTTTATATGCTATGCATAGGGACTATGCATAATTTAAGTCTGGGAGATTGTGGGTTGGGTTCATTGTCAAAACATGATATGCAATAACTCAATACTTATGCTTTGTGTTTTGATGATATATTTCATATGCTGTGCTCTAATGATATGATGAAGATAAGTAGTGATATTATTTTTATTATTTCTGATTTTTAACAAAAATCATGATAGCTTGATGTTTTATATTGACTCCTAGGGATATTATTATGTTCTAAATCTTAGTTCAAAGTCAGGTAATTCATTTGATTATCTTTTGATAGAAAAAGGTTGTGGAGTGATAGATCCGTTTTTTTTTATTTTGGTTTTTGCTTTCAAAGCATGCTTATGATCTTTCTGTAGAAGTATATAACTCTATCGGCTTGATTCTCCTTACTAATTTTTTGAAAAAATCAATGCACTTGTCTATGGTTATAATCCCATCAAAGATTCAAAAAAAAAAGAAAAAAAAGGGCAAAAAAAAGACTCATCTACTTGGCACTGCATAAAATTGGCAGTGGTACCGAAGAAATGAGTTGGAGTCTCTGAAAAAAAAAATAAATAAGACTCCCTACTTGGCACTACGTAAAATTGGTAGTGGTACCTAAGACATGAGTTGAAGTCAAAACAAAACAAAATTGAGGGGATGAAAATATAAACAAGAGTGCATTGGTGTTTTTCCAACTCATATTTCTGGTTGAATCAGGTCTGAACAGAGTGTATTCTTTAAACAGATTATTATTGCAGCTCATGGAGGTAAGCCTCATCTAACTTTGATATTTAGATCTTCATACCTTTATTCCTGACGATATATGATTACCTTGAATTCCCTGACTTGCAGAGGTTTGCTCATAATGATATCTTCCTGGGACAAATTATTTTACAAGCTTGACATGATTTCATCCTTATCTAATTACCACTTTTATCTACTCTTTTATGCTTGAGGACAAGCAATGATTTAAGTCTGGGAGATTTTGATGTATCGTATTTATATCGTCTTTTAAACCTATATTTACCTGTGAATCGAGACATATTTTCATGCTTTTACATCTCTTTCCAGCTTATTTCATTAACTTTCTTCAGAAGCTTCACTACTTGTCATGTTTGTTGAATACAGGATAATTCACTCACTTTTAGAGCTAAATGGAAGTATATTTGCATCTCTGAGTGAATCAAAAATCTTGACAAGAAGTTTCGCTTCAAACGGGATTAATTTTGGGAATTATGGCTGAGGCCATAATCTACATCACAACCGTAATTCTCTGATTGCCTACATGATGGACCTGTTTTGATGCAAGCATCGTTACAATTCAAAGACGTGCCCATAGCTTCCTCAATGACAACCTTTCGGATGACGAAGATATCGATAGGAAAATTACGGGCATGGCCATAATTTGCCTCATGATCGTAATCTTGCAACCGCTAAAATTTATGACCAACCGCCAGAATTTATTACGAGCCGCCCTGCTTTGAATGCTCATAACTCCTTCATTTTAACTCCGATTTGGACATTTTTGGAGTCAAAACTAAGAGGATTAAATAAGCATTAATGATTAGGGGGTTATGAGATTTAATGAGACTGCAATTAATGCATAACCGTTATATTACGGTTACAACCATAATGACCCATTATACCCGTAATTATGAGCCGCTGGCAATGAATGGGCCATAACTCCCTCATTATGGCTCCGATTTTAATGTTCTTGGTATCAAAACGCAGCTAATTCAATTTCCCATCAATATATACGTTTAGAAGTGGCATTAGACTCTATTTAAAGGGACAAATTCGCTGAAGAAGTCAGCGCCCAGTTGGGGCTCAAAGGGGGGCTAGCGAGTTTTTCAAAGGGAAGTTCTTGGCGATTACAAGGGAGGAGGAAGGAATGATACATCATGCAAGAAGACTTGAATGAATGTTTCAATGCTTCTGCAGAGAGTTTGATTCCTCTTTCTTCTATCTTCTCTTTAGTTTCTTCTTTTCCTTTAGAGATTTGTACTTAATCGATGCTATAATAGCATAATCTTTTTAATCGGAACAAGGGTGTATTTTAGTTGTTTGGATCTTAGTTTTGAACTTGTTTTCTCGTAGCAATGAAAATTTTATCATGTGTTTATTCGATCTGTGCTGTTTTATTGCTAGTATTGCCTTGATCACACAATTACTTTTCTCGAGCGCTGCAAGAAGGATCGAAAGGTGAATTGTGACGCTAGATCTGCCTTATCGATCATGCTCTGACCTGTCAAGAAATTGGGCAGGATTTGTGTGAGGAAACTTATAATATCTCTGAACCCAATGGATCAATCTAGGTACGGTGAGCCACGAAAGTAGGACGCCGATCTAGATTGATACCGGATTACACCGTCGAAAGAGGGTAATCTGTACCATTAGATATTTCCTTGAATACTTTAAAATTGCGTTATTATGATATTGCCTTGTTTGAGTTTAAGATCCATCAACGAGATGAACTCGAAGTTCCGATGTCTCTAAACCTTGTTTTCTATCCAAAACTTTCATTTGCTTGATTCAGCTAGCAATTGTATTTAGTTGTAGTTTGATTTATTTTATGAAAATACAAAATATTCACCCGATTGTCTAGCTATTGATTCGTAATCACTCGGTACTTGGTCACTGTCCCTGTGGGATCGACATCTTAAGTGCTACTACGACAAAGCCGTCATGCTTGCAGTTAGTAGTACAGTAAAGTACACATCAGCTTCTAGGGTTACCTAGTTGGTTCACTTAAGGGATGATGGATGGATAAGGTGATGGTGCAACCTAGTCAAGTAAGGGAGCTGACCTTCATCCTCTACCGAACCCTCATGGCTTCTAGGTCTCCTAGTGGCGCATGCATGGGTTCAAGGGCTGATGAAGAAGGAAAAGCAACCTAAGGGGGCTGGTTTTATTCCTTAACTAAACCATAGTGCATCCTAGGTTTTCCTAGGTGGCGCATATTGAGGTTCAAGGGTTGAGGAAGAAGATTGGTGCTCCAAGCTTGCAAAGGGGCTGATCTTCTATCATTAGCCAAGAACTTGAAGATCCATTGGATGCTTCTTAAGTTCATGAGCTGATAAAGGAAGATTGTGCACCAAGGATGCTTGATGGCACATCCAAGCAAGGGGGCGCACCTCTAGGTGGCACACCTTGCAAGGGCTATGATGTATCAAGCAAAGAGGGGGGATACCTAGAGAAGGTGGTGCATGGATGATTGGCCGAACCCCGGAAGCCATCTGGGGTTTGTGAGCTAGCTTCCAAGAAGAGATATGAGTTGGCCGAATCCTAGGAGGAGCCTAGGATTTGCGAGCTGGATCACGGAGAAGACTCGGGCTGGCCGAACCTAAAGGGGATCTGAGGTTTTTCTGGATGGTGCCTTTAGGGTTCGCGAGCTGACCCATAGAGCTAAAGACCTAGGTGGCGCACCTCGAGGCCTTGGAGCAGAGCCCTTAGGGCACTCAGGGATGAGCTAAGGACTTGTTGGCATGTGCCCATGGCTCAGAGCCCTTGGTAGTGCTAGGTGGCTAGGACTAGGTCTAGGGGCTTGTTATCCATGTTTTGGGCTTTGATCACATTATATTTACTGTTTCTGTTCCAACATGCCTTTACTGCTTTTGGTTTTATTCCACCATAGGATTGCATGCCTGTATTGGTAGAAATAAGATAAAAAGCCCGTGGTGCCGAGACCACAAAATTCCTCGCTAAATCATATCAAGTCCCATTACTTAGCCTTCTAACGCGTAGTCCTCATCAAACTGTCGATCGATGGTGCTGTGCACTGTTTCCCACCCTCGTGGGACACACCCATCTATCTTCAGGAGGCGTGTGGTGACAATAATTTCCCCAGTCCGGTTAAAACTCTGGACGTGCCTTTCGCAAGGAAATTGTTGGCCCTGGGTATAACGGTCAAGTCGAACTTGACTAGATTTTTCATATGTGGAGGTTCACATGATGAAATGTCTAGAGGCACCCTCAAGAGGTTAGGGCTTTGTGCCGTATCCAACCCTCGCTGGACACAAAGTGCCTGAATGGTCTTGAGAAGGGAAATTGCCAAGTTTCAATTGGCCGGGGGCCTACCTCAGGAAGCATGTGTCACCTTGTGCAGTATATCCCACCCTCATGGGATGCAAGGCCATGTACGAAATGAGGTTCCCATCTCACTAAGGAAGTCGGGCGACTTCTCGATCGATTTTTGAGGATTATCGATTGGAATAAAATAGTGAGAAACAATTATTTATAAAAGGCCAAAATAAATGATTGAATTGTGATACTGATCTGCTCTTGTTTGTGTTGTAGATGGCTTCTACAAGCAATAACAACAGTGGAATGTCACTCCGTTCAGTCCTAGATAAGGAGAAGTTGACTGGAGTTAACTTCATGGACTGGTACCGACACTTGAAGATAGTCCTCAAGTAGGAGAAGAAGCTATATGTCTTAGAGCAAGCACTTCCTCCTCAATCGTCATCCTCAGCCCGCACGGCTAAACACGAAGCTAAGCATCAGGATGATGCCCTGGATGTTGGCTGCCTTATGTTAGCCACGATGTCATCCGAGTTGCAGATGCAGTATGAGGATCAGAATGCATTTCAAATCATCATGCATCTAAAGCAAATGTTCGAGTCACAGGCTAGAACAGAAAGTTTTGAAACATCCAAGGCTACTTTTCAATGCAAGATGCCTGAAGGTGCTCCAGTGGGACCACATGTACTCAAGTTGCTTGGGTACTTGGCGCATCTCACTAGACTAGTACACCCGATGGATCAAGATGTGGCTACGAATCTGATCTTGCAGTCGCTGCCTCCGAGTTATAGCTCTTTTGTCATTAACTTCAATATGAATAATATTGTCTGTACTCACGAGGAGCTGCTAAAACTGCTGGAAACGACCGAGAAGGAAATGGACAAGTCCAAACCCAAGTCCGTTCTTATGGTCTCCAAGGACAGTAAGAAGCGAAAAAGGGGTAAGGGGAAGTCCAAGGCCAAGGCACTGAAGAAAGGCAGGGTGAGGGAGAACAAGTGCTTCAACTGTGGCCAAGAGGGTCATTGGCGCAAAGACTACAAGCATCCTCAAAAAGAGATGAAGAGATCTTCAGGCTCAGGTAATTTTTTTACCAAAGTTCTAAGTCTATTTCTATGCATGGGTATTTCATACCTCATGATGAGACTAATATTTGCAAAAATATGCAGGTGCTCAATAGAAATAGGACGGGTTTACATCGAGGGGTTGACCGTTAATTATGGAGCACCAGTTGCTGCCTTGTCACTCTCTCTGTAACAATTAGAATTGTTATATTTTTACAATCATGTAACTGACATTATATCTATTCCTTGGGAATAGAAATTTTTGGAATAAAAAGGATTTGGCATTCTTTTCATTTGCAAATCTCTTGTCATTACATTGCGCAAAATAATAAGGTAACAAAATAACTATAATAAATTTAATGAGTGGTTCATATAGAATACCAATCTACTGACTCAAATATTTTATCATAATCAAGAAGTACATTCACTGACTTTATGTACATGAATTCTTAGATTCAAACTTCTTCAAGGAGATTGACTATCTTAACCTCTTTCGAGATGTCAAAGATAGGCAAAGACTTGTTTGTTGATGAAAATAAATGTCCTTCACCAAGTGAGGCGAAGTGGAATAAAAGGTCAAAAGATGGGAATTCAGATATATATATGGAACCAGCTTATGTAAATTCATAAGTAATCTTTAGACTAGAAGAATACTTGAGCCATAGATGACTATCATAATAAGTATGAGGTTCACTCATAGCTCGTACTTCCTATAACACTTTGGTAGGTGGTTCTAGTGGGAGGAAATGAAAGTCATATCTCTTCTGACATTATGTTGATAGCTTCTTCAACACTGAACTAAATTCCACCTTAAATGTATCTCCAAGTAAGGAGATGACATGACCAATTATCAAGATCTAAAGATGTGAGAATTTGGGTCTACATCTGAGGTTCTAGAGACCTAGAATCAAGATTGTTGGGGAAAAAATGGTTCAATTTCAATTTCATGAAAATGTCATGCGACTGTTTCAAATTCACCTTATGGATATAAGGCTTTTATTTAAGTGGGTTATGGCTTCCAATGAATGCAAGCATTCATTGTAATTTACCCCTAAATAGCTTAGGGCACCTTTGATTAAGAGATTTAAACATATAAAATCAAATAAAAACAAATATTCGGAAGAAAAATATCATTCATTCATAACATCTGCCATAAAAGGGCTTACAATTTCAATACAAAGTTCATCATTAACCAAATGATGACTAGATGATAAAATTTTGAAGATGATTGAATATCCAGCATCTGGAGAGCTTGCAAATATTCGAACTTGACAAATACTCGGTCTCAATGACTTGTGAGTATTAATTTGAATAAAAAGAGATTCGTCTCCTTTAGGATATGAAATAATAGTTTAGTCTTAGCGTACAATTATTTTACAATTGGAAAATCCATTCCCTTGGGAAAATGAGATAACTATTTAGCCTTAGCGTATAATTATCTCTAAATGGATTTTTGTCCCCTTGAGGACATAGAGCAGTTATTTAGCCTTGACATATAACTATGCTCTAACCAATGTGCATCCCCTTAAAGACATAAGAAGATCATTATGTCAATTGATAAATATTTGGCCTGTAAAAGGACATGTGAATGCTTATCTATTTGAGTTCGATAGATATTCTTTCTATGAATATCTACTTGATTTCAAGTTCAATAAATTTCAAGTTCGATAAATTTGATTTCAGCTGCAAATGGTACTATAACAATATTGAGGAACTACGCCCCGATACATAGTATCGACGTACGCACCTCCCAAACAAAACTATTAATACCATGCGACAGCTTAGAGAGTTGATGTATTCTGGATAAGCGTTTGAAAAACTAAATATTCAAAATGGGTAGATGGGCCTTTTGGCCAAATGTTTCAAATGGAAGAATGACCCTTAAGCCAAATGTTCAAAATAGGTGAACATGCCAACTTACTGAATTAGATTGGGTGTTGCAGCAATGGATCAAGCCAAATTACAAAGTTAGATTCAAGTTGAATTAAGCATGGACCAAATTAGATTCGAATCCTGCTATGCTCACATTACTTTCATCCACTACAAGGAACCAAGTTGGCACATTGATGATTGCATATAATTCAATGGCATGAATTAGACTCTCAATAAGATGTAACTTGACTTTTTTATCAACTTTCTGATACAAAAGTTTAGTTCTCATAAAAAGCAAGATTCATTTCTCACATGTTTTAAAATTAATACAGAATTTGCAATGACCTTTGAGGATTCATAACTTTGTTATCATAAACAGCGAATAGCTGGTGATAGTCAATTGTCATTGAGAAGGATGACATAAGTTCGGTGCTTTGACAGTGGCAAAGAGAAAGCAACAGAGATTGCAAAGAGTTTGCTTTCGCTGGATCAAGTTAGCAATTGATCAACAGAATTGTCACATTGATCTAACAATTGATCTAGCCTTTTATTCTAATAGATCAATGAAGATTAGGTTCACATCTGGACTCAGCCAAGCCTGTTGAATCAGATCTTCAGTAAGTGATAGAAAGTCTGATTATAATCGATAGGTTAGGCCTTCTGGCTGTAACAAAGCTTTATTCAATTAAGTAGAGAATGAGTTTAGATTCGAATCCAAAACCATACAGAATTATGTGTATTAATTTTGATTCAATCTAATGTTAATGACCAGTTTAATTGTACTCAAATCATGAGGGGTCCACTACAATGGTTTGGTTAGACTAGATTTATTGTCATGTGACTTAAATCTATCTCTTAATTCATTCTCGAGTGGCACGGATATGCCCTTTTGATCCATTGTTTCTGTTTGACCTTCAGCGAGATAATTCGTCGCTTCACTTCGCCCTCCTCGAACACGGTATGTAGCCAAGTCGTAACAGCTAGGAGGAGAAAGTAGCGATAGAGGTTCGAGCAATCCAGAGTGGGAGATGCAACAGCAATAAATAAAGAAGTGATTGAAAAAAGTGTCCAAGTCGCTGCGCGAGGCGATGCTGCTAGGAGACATCAGAAATCTCAGGAGAGGCAACCTCGACAAAAGGGAGGTGGATCTAGTCTCTGCATCATTGGCGTCAACGACGCTAACGTCTTTAGCAAGATCAGAGGTGACGAGATCTTTGATGGATTCGTCAAACTCTATGTTGGACGTCGTCTTCAGCAAAAGCGACGGCATCTTCAGCGAACGCATCAGATAGGGTCACCGGCGCCGATAAAAATAGAGGAACCAGGCGACTGTGTCGGGAAGACCATAATCGAAAGACAGCGACATCTATAGTGGATTTCGAAAATGGCAGACTCGTGTCATCAGACAGCAGCGAAGATCAATTGCTGGGATCACGTGTCGACGAACTGCGGTGAAGAGAGGCGTGATTTGCAGAAGCCCTAGATGAAAGGCTGGCCGGAGGTCGGTGGGGAGATCACGCGGCGATGAACAGCAGCGAACAGAGGCTGCTTCCGGCGTTTGCAGAGGCAATGGCTTCTTTCCTACCAGCAACATCTTCTGACGTTGAAGACGATAAGAGTTTCCTTCCTGATGAAGACGACGAGGACGTGCTTCGTTCCAGCCGCGGACGTGCTTCCATCATCTCCGACTCTCCACCGAGCAGCAGGTGAACGAGAATAGGACAAGGGGAGCAGAGGCGGACGCTATCCTCCCGACAATGTGACAAGATTAGGTCGGTGTTTGCGGAAGACCTAGATGAAAGGCTGGCTGACGTTTTCTCCTTGATTCGGAAGCGATGACGACAAAGGGAGCCAAATAAGGTTTCCTTCGGCAGCGTCGGTGATGACAAAGAAAGTAGTAGGCACGGTGAGGCAAGGGGCATCACCGAAAGGCGCGGCCCTCTCGTCGAATGAGAAATCTCGTCAAAAGAAAAGCTGCTTCACGCATTCGCAGAGGCAGACACGGTCTTTCCAAGCAGCAACATCTTCCAGTCAGAGATGATGACGAGGCGAGTGTACCTCCTTTAGTGTATTTGGCGACGCTAGATCTGGTGAAGGATGAATCCATGTTCCATCCTTTTTTGCCTGTGGCGTCGGAGAAGAATCAGAGAAATTTCTGTCATCGAAAGATCACCAGCCATGGGATTTTTTAACAACGGGCTGGCCATGATAGTTGCCGAAGGCAACAAAAAAATTGAATTTTTTTATCGGAGTTGCTCTCTCCGTCAATGACTTTATTTATCGGAGTTGTCTCTCCATTGAATAATTTTTGTTAACCGGAGTTGTCCTTCTTCATCAATAATTTTGATATCGGAGTTGTCCTTCTCCATTGATGGTGTCGAGAGAAGAGGGAGAAGAGGAATATTTACCTTTTGTGAGTCGATGTCTCCTCCATCTAGTGCTTCTCGCTTCAATCTCTGAGTCTTCCAAAATTAGCAAAAGTCCACCGAATCCCCTCTTTCTTTCTTTTCTTTTATTATCGCTTCATCCACATTCTGTTTTTTTGGAACCGCCGTAACTTCTCCAAAAAACTTCTCTTCAAACTGCATCTTTCCATTTAATTCATTTTTAAATTAAAAATAAATTTATTTATTTTTAATACCATGTCAATCACAATTTCACATAAATTCATGGTCAAAATATCGATTTTGACATTTAAATTTCAATGTGGGCAAAATCTGGAAATAGCCAAATTATTTTTATTTCTCCAACCATGCTCTCATCGTTACCCTTTTTTGTCGCTTATTCACATTTGACAAACTATGGTCAAAAATAGATGACTTTGACCAAGAATTCGACAAAACCATTTTAATTAAATTAAAATTTAATTCCAATTTAATCGAATTTTCAATTTGAAGCCAAATTTAGATAATAAATTTCTGATACTCCTCCACCCAAGATTTGGGAAATTGGGTCCATCAAAATCTTGGTCAAAATTAATTTTGACATTTGAAATTACATATGTCTCATCGAATCTCACCCAAGAATTTTTATTATTATTTTTTTTACCTTCAACAAAGATCTGATAAGTGTAAGTGGAGTATCCTAAAGTGACATTGTTCGACTCCAACGGCCTAGATTGAATAGCCCTCATCCAACGGCCAGATTAGCTTCATAGGCAATCGACAGCTGACATTGTTTCTGCAAGATCTGCTTCAATCGGATGAATTTTGAGATGATCCAGGTTTGATCCCCACTAAGTCGAACCAAATCTGTCCATCCATGCCCTCAAATCTTGGATCAGGCGTCCAAATCAAAAGATATCGTCAAAGCCCAAACGGACGGCTCACGTTGATTCAGCCTGAAGCTTCTCCAATACACCTTGGTTGTTGAAATATTCTTAGTCAAATGTATCCTCTTTTTTAGTTTTTACAGAATAATTATTAGAATATTTGTTGTAACCACCGCTCTTGTGAGTGGGTGATCTTACCCTCCCTTAGCTTATAAAAGGGAGATAGGGCCTAGTGGTTAAGTAGTTCACAAGTTTGAGAGTCGTAGCCTACGGACGGTAGTTGCGAGGAGTCTTGTAACTCAAGTGTGTAAAAGTGGAGGGAGGTGGGTGCCTCGACTCCATTGTGTGTGGAATGGCTTGAGTGTCCGGTGCAAGGTGTGCGATCCTTGTTGGAGCCCAATATCTTGCCTTCTTCGATTGTAATTCCGCATCGACAATTAGTAGCTTCATTTGTGTGAAATTTTATAGTCGTATGCCTTGGTTGTTCTATTTTATCATCCGTTGCTCATATACGTTTCCAATTGCATTGAGTCCGTGTGTTTGATCGCGAGTTTTCAAATCGTTCATACATCCTTCTAGGGTCAGTCTAGAAGATCTTCCCACCCCGTAGCTTCGCGCTACATCATTGACCCGAACGCTTTTGATTCCGGCAATCCAGTCTTAAGATGGACAACTCATAGGTTCACATGTTTGAAGAGAAGATGTGGCTAAAGTTTCAACTTGATCAGACAGTTGAATGTTGTGTTCGTTGAGAAGAAGTTAGAAGCATCTGTAGGGGGGAAGAAAATAGGGATCGCCGAAGAAATACTTTGATTCCGGCAATTTGGTCGTCGATGACCCAGATCAGTCTACTCATCGATTCGCATGGTAGAAGAGGAGGTGCAGCCGAAGTTTGGACCAGATCAGCCATCTTGATATTTGGTTCAATGAAAAAACTAGGGAGGTGAAGACGGGTGTGAGTGATGAAGTTCTGCGGCATGAACAAGGCTAGTTGAACTAGGTGACGAGAGCAGCAATGCAATCAAGGATCCGGCCATGGTTCTGGCGATGACCAAGAGGCAACAAAAGTCTATTCTTTACCCTTATACGACGACGCAAAAGGCAAAGCAAAGTGATGCCCCATGCAATTTGAAAAACAAATTCGAGCTTTTTTTTTTTTTCTTTTATTCGACGAATGAACGAGTCTGCGGCGGCTGAGGTTTGTGTCGTTGATTTGAAATCAAATCGTAGCAAATCCATGCAGCATGTTCTAATCCTTATTTTCTCGCTTAATTCCCTTCCCAAAGAATTTCAAATCGTCCTCTTTATTTATAAGGGTTCTGCACATCAACAATCCACAGAGGATTTTGTACTTACAATACTGAGAGATAAAAACCGCCGAGAGGCTTGTTGCCGTGCTTCACTTTGCGAGGTTAGTGTTTCGCTGTAAAGACTTTTTATTCCATAATTGATGTATTTTAGAGTTTAATTTTTATCAAAAAATATAATTTATTTTGGAGTTATTTTTTTATCAAAATATTATTTATTTTAAAGTTACTCTCTATAAAGTATAACAAAAGTTCCTCTTTAATTTTTTTTTTTTTTTTTTTTTTTTTTTTGCAATACGACAACTGTACCCATGGTAAAAAATAATAAATTACTTTTTTTGAAAGACAAAAATATCGTCAACAGCGTTGATTATAGAAATAGGTGTGATGTGGTTAATCTCTTTAGCGCTGGTCTATTGATAATAAAGTTAGGTAATAATGTGCTTTTCTTAGTGAAGCAAAGTTAATTTTGAAAGAAGTCAACTATTAAATCATTCAAACTAGGACGTCAATTAGATCATATATCGTCCAAAGAAGACTTAATTTTCTCATTGTATTCTCTGGCCAAATGGTCAAATTTGAGAGATGACTTGAGGAAGAAAATAGTCTCGATTGAGATTAGCGTTCCAGATAAAATATGAACGCATGCAGCGAACAAAATCACGCTCTCTAGTCCACTTGCACGTAAACTTGCCTGGCGCAAAAAGAAGGATCCTTTTTTGATGTTACCGTGTTTCTGGAATCCCTTTTTATCAGCCGTGTAAGTTATTCATTAAAAATGAAATAATAATAAAAGTTCATTAATTTAAACGAACCTAGTAAAGAAGTGCAAAATTAATATAATTGAAAACCTAATTTTGCAAGTAAAATTATTATACAAATACCCAATAAAGATAATTGGAAAAGAACAATATCATAAATAAGCACCTATGCATTTGCAACTATGAACGAAACTTGTACTTACTGTGCAACAAATACAAATACTTTTTTTGTTTCTGCCAAACAAACACGATCACGAATTTGAACGGCGATGCCTCTTAAAAATTCCATGTTAATATGACAAATAAATTTCTCAATCAAATTTATTAGAAAACGTATAAAACAAATCAGTGGTGGGCAAAATGACGGCCACCTTACAAATTAAGAAACGATAAAAGAAATATTCAATCTCTTATTTACAGCTGGATTAATCGGAACTCACTGACCGTGCTATCAGGCTACTCCTTAAGAGGAAAAAAAAGTATAAATCCATGTACAGGCACAACTAAAATGATTATAATCTCAACCTTATTTTGTATGATGATTTTACGGAGTAAACCATGTATAAGATAGCGTATATGACGAGCATCCTTGATGAAACTCAGCTAATGTCGCATTTATGAACCAACCCATTTAGCCCAACTGAAAAAGGGCCTAACTAGCGTTGGTAAAGAATAGGGTTCAAGGGAACAAGGATCAAAGTCTAGTGCATTTTTGTCTGACCATATGTATACCCCTCTTTCTTGCTTGCTCCCAGGTACTGTGTTGTCGAGAATAAACGCCACAAAGAAAGCTACTACCATATTTAGTGATAAAAGAGCATTGAGTGCAAAATTCAACTGCATAAATTAACAACTATGTTAGAAATGGAACTCAAAGGAAAAAGGTGTACTTCTATCTTAAGCTTGTGAAGCATACCAATCTCTTCTAAGAAAGATTAATAAACTACAGAAGGGCATATCAAAACTTACTCCTTCGCTGCTTGAATGGACTGGTCCATTTGATGCAGCTCCGTAAGGCAAGAGATAGCTTGGCAAAATGAGACTGGAATTGGGATCATAATGTTGAAAATATGTAGGGATAGATAGAGAAATAAATAAGGTGAATCCAACAATAATTATATTCCTTGAGCTCGCACTTTGAGTATACTGTAAAGTCGAAAGGCCAAGCGCCACTATTAGAGCCCATGTGTAGCAAAGAACAGAGGCAGCCAACGCGAGGGGAATAGAAGCAAGTATTGCCCCAACTTTTCCTGTCAAAAGGTAAAAGGTACAAGTTGAAAATATCGACAATTGTTAATGTGGTTCATGCTGATGAAAGACAATATGACTGGAAAAACTTGTATTTAATAACTTTGGTGCATGGAATGTTAAGGAAATTTAAGAATAATTTCATTATTGCATCGGATAAACGGTTTGGCACAAATCTTCTTACCTACAAAGGAGAACAGAATTAGTAGGGATGCTCCGATTACAAGAGCTTTTCTGCTCGCCATCTTAGTTGCATCAATAGTATGCAGATTCTCGGTGAGTGTTGTTGACCCTGTTCCGGTTCCCCAGAGCCCAGCAAGTATACTTGTTAACCCTTCCATACCTATTCCCCTGCTAACAATTCCAGGCGTTGGAGGCTTTAAATTCAATAATATGGATGTAGCATGATATGATGAAACCTGGAAGAGATGATGACAAGTAAATCCAAGTCACGTATAAATTTAATATTATGGAAGATTTGAAATTATCAGGCATGTTTTACAAATACAAATTCAATAATAGTGGTTCGCAGCAGTAGATGCACAGAAGAAACGACAGGCTTGCGACCTTAGTTGCAATTGGCCAAAATAGGGAACTAGGTTCGATGCAGTAGCGTGATTTAACAAGACAAAGTAGGGAGAATAGTGAATTAGTTGCGGCTTTAACAAGGAAGGTTCAGAAATTGCAGAGGCAGAGAATGTCTTGAACTGAACGGAGAAGTGTTATTCAAAAGTGAAAATCATCTGTAAGAAGCTTCAGAAGAGGCACTGATGGTGGCCTTGCAAGCATGGCTAGCTAAAGAAAGCTTGAGAATGGAGTGAAATAGGGCTTCAACGCAGCAAAACACCTTCACATGGCGGAACAGAGGTTTGCGAGAAATAGAATTATTTGTCTACCATAGAACAACGATGGATGCTTGAGTGAGCAGATGCGACAGTTACAGAAAATTCGGTGGCGAAACAGGCTAGGATGGCAGAACGGTGGGTGGAATGACGCAAACAGGAAAGCTATGGGAACTTAGAAGAACATGAAAGTAGTGTGGAGGACAGAGTCCTAGTTGTCGAAGAAAAAAACATTGAGCCTTGGGAGGAAAAGGGGAAGACCAAATTCTCACCATAAACAAAATCTTTAGTCATTTATCATTCAAATCTCTATTTCTGTCTACAATTTAAGCCTATAAGCATTTAAATGAAAAAAATAAATTTAACTTGTGGAGGACTCAATCCATGAGACTTACGGATAGACTCGTCCAATGAGACTTGTGGATGAACTTACTGAGTGTTCGCTTGCAGCTAGATCTCATGGTGGAGCTACAAACTCAAGCATTAACATGCTCTTGGCTAGTTGCTTACACAAGTGATGTGTGCTGTGTGGAGTGGTTCGGTCATGCATATCCTATGAACGTATTGTGGATGGACTGAGCAGCAAGGTTCGGCCCTCCATCAAGAAGTTAACAACAAATGTCAAATCTCAGATTATAAAAGAAATTAAAATTTTGAATAGAAAAGAAAGTGGTTATTAGTAACTATTTCCTTATGATTTAAGCAATTGTACACAAAATTGGCCTAAACCAAGTATTTCCAGTTTATCAGTCCTACCAATACCCGGTACAGTTTGGTACTGGACTGGTATAAGCATTATTTATATACGTACATACATATACAACCTAGTAAGATCAGTACATTTATGTCTGTACAATTAATACAACAACATAGATTGGTTTTGTGAAACTTGGATTACACATGTGCCTAGTGTTGACCTGCTTGATTAATGCATAATTACTAAATTAAGTTCCCATAGTGCACTATAAGTACTAAAGCCATTGGTTTTTTGTTTGCTAATTGGCCAGACACCGGAACATTGTTAGCTCACATCTCCTTGGCTGAGGTGGTCTATAAAATATTTTCTTGCCAAAAAAAGCTAAAATCCACTCACCGAGTCAATTGATGCAACCAGAGATACAATGACCATGATAAAGGATGTTCTGAAATGAAAGGTTGGAGAACCCCACTGGAATGGATAAGGAACCCTAACCCAAGCAGCAGTTCTCCAAGCATTTGAAACATCAGTTCTACAGTGCTTCATTGTAGTTGCATGTTTTCTACATCCATCTGATAAGATGTTTGAACTTGGTATATTTGAGGTGCAATCCTTATAGTTGTAAGCCCCTCCTGCTGTCAGAAAGAATGCATATGCCCATACAATGGCCACGCTGAGTGGAACCTAGTATTATATAGATGCAACCAAGCTTTGCTTATATTTCAATAAATTAAAATAATAATAAACAGAGAAATTACGAGTCAAGATCAAACAATATACCGCATAAATTAAGAACATTTGATTCCCAAATATGGATACTCTTCGTAGGTACTGCAATTAGGCAAGAGGGACAAAACAATTATAATCATTTTATAAATCAACAACATATCGACATAGAGAAGCAAACAGAAGCTACTATGTAAAACGTTGGTTGAGATACAGTGGCAAAAAAAATATACTGATGAGAAACTAATTGTTCCAACTATTACACGATTTAGAAAAATAAAATTCCTTACCAGTGCAAAAATAAGAACCAGCAAAATCAAAGGAATGCTGATCTCTATGCAGTTTCCTGCTTGAGGAAAACCATAGCTGAAGTACGTCAACCCTACAGCAGCTACAGTTGGAGCAACTACCACTGGATTTACCAACCTGTAGGATAACACGAAAATAGCTACAAAGCTCATTTTACTGAGAACAGCTATTATTAGTTGCATAGGCTATCATAAAATTATCCACGTGCATTACGTTCAAATATCTCCTGTTTCTTTGTTAAGATTAATTTTTTTTTCATCAGCTACAGAAGATTTAAGGACTTCTGCAGATAATCAATTGACAAATAGAAATCACTCCACAATTTGTTGTGAGACGTGTTTTTGTGATCAGTTATTTCAGTGTTTTCCAACCTACAAGCATTATGTTATCTTGCCCAGTAGTACAGCATTTGATTTATTTCAATTCACTTTCAACCCAACTTATAGAAACATATAGCAAAATCTTCCAAGGTACAAATCAAGAAACTACAGAGGTGAGCAAAACTTTATTGAGAAAGTATTGAAAAACATGAGATACTTCCTCAGATATTTATTCTATGTATTTATCTCTAGTTCATTTTCAATCAAAAAATTCAAAAAGAAAATAAATTATAAAAGCATTCACAAACTTGAATCTTGTTTGTTTTCAGGAGCTGTTTCTAGTCAGATAGATCCTATCACACTACAGAATCTAGATTGCAAGAGATGGATAATTATTGGTATATTAACTAGAACCAAAAAGACATTTCACATATTATTGCCATATTTTATGTTTTCAGCTCCTTCAATTTTGAAGCCATAAGCCAATAACGAGTTGGCTGGACTATAACAATCTTCACTATAACTAGTTAAGAGCCAATATATCTGTTTATTTTCCTAATAAAAAATATTCTTACGCCTACATTTCTCTGCAACAGCACAAGCTCCATTATGACTAGAAAATTTCTCTGAATTGCTGATTGATCACATCGAATGATCAATAAAGTTATCAACTTATGTGTAATACACTAGTAGAGTGAAAACCACAAAAACTACATGCCAATTTGAATTGCTTTCGTAACAGTAAACAAGTTCTGCTTACTAAAATATAACTAATTGCACAAAGAAATTGATGTATCAGCTTGAATATAACGCCAAAGTAGTAATAGAAAAGTACAACGACTGTAGCACGAAAAAATAATTACAGATATGATATCCAAAGTTCAAAGTACCTAACAAGAAGTGACATGAGGCCACTATATCCCAAAATTGCTTGAAAAACTGAACCAACAATAATAGCCCCTTGTAGTTCTCTCATTATGTGCTTAAACTTCTGCATTATATCAAAGAAATAAACGTGCTAAGGAACCAAATTTATTATGGGAGTATTATCTATAATAAACAAAGAACTCTAAAAATAATAATAAAAACATCAGTTAGTTCCGTCCCATGGAATTTAGGTAAACATGTAGTGTTCTGGTAGAGCCAAACTTAACAATAATGGTTGAGTTGAACCAAAAGAGGCATCAACCAAGTCAAGGCATGTTGTACAATCCAGTACTAAATATCAGCAGTTTAACAAAAAAACATAAGATACTGTCTAAATTTGACCAAATTCACTATATCTTTGTCTGAGTCTTGAGACAAATCTTGCAAGCATCTGGTACACTAGATTGAAATGACCTATGGAAAGCAATTTTTATTTACTACAGGAAGTACTTTGAAAAAATAATGAAGTTGTAAACTTCATCTTTTGATGTTACTGACTTATTCCAAGGGGCTTGGGATGCTGAAGCAATCATTTAGATCTCATGATGGCAGCATACTGATTCTCCATCATGTTTAAAACAAATTTCATAGTGTATGTGATATTTAGAAGGCGTGGAGCTAGTATGCAGTTTCAGCTTCAAGGGATAGTAGAAAAGTTTTAACAAGTATATAATTATGAAGCATACTAGGTTAAGTAATTTTAAGAGATGTTAACCACAATTCCGGATGGTAGCAATATATCTAAATCAAACTAAAAATTAGAAATAAGCACAAGTAGCCAGATTCAACTTCATATATACATTCAATAAACCCTTTGTATTTCCAAAACTAATGATGCTAGAGTTATGTTCATGCATTATATTATTCTCAAGTTACTCAAACTACATGTACATTTAGTTACTCCTATATAAGCCATGTTTTACCTTTTATTTTTCATATCAACAACATTTTATTACTCCATCCAACTTTTACCAAAGGAGGGCAACCCTAACCGTAATCATCTTCCATATTCTCACTAGTTGCAGCAGCAACCTTCCTCCCCTCCCAAACTCACTACACCACGACTTGTCATCCCACCACCCTTTCCTTTTGCCCCATCACCCATTACTTCTAATTAATGTTTAAAAAACCAATCCATACCCGGTATAGGCAATTCATATCAATTCGACCTTATATTAAGGTCAATAATATCTATATATATAGATGTATATATATGTGTATATATATATATAGATGTATATATATGTGTGTATATATATATATAGAGAGAGAGATAGATATAGATATATGTATGTATATATATGTATATATAAAATATCTAAATATAAATATTATTGACCTTAATATAAGGTCGAATTGATATGAATTGCCGGTACTTTCAGCATATATATGTATGTATATATATATATATGTATGTATGTATGTATGTATATGTATGTATGTATGTATGTATGTATGTATATGTATGTATGTATGTATGTATATGTATGTATATGTATGTATGTATGTATATGTATGTATGTATGTATGTATGTATGTATATGTATGTATGTATGTATGTATGTATGTATATGTATGTATGTATGTATGTATGTATGTATGTATATATATATGTATGTATATATATATATATATGTATGTATATATATATATATATATGTATGTATACCAGTCGGTACTTTTAGTACCATGTGTTGGTATGGACCAAATCAACTAATACATATCGGTCCAACCATGCAATAATAGACAAATATGAACTAGCTTCTTGAACCTTGCTTCTAACCCATCCCTCCTTTCACCGCTAATTTTCTACCTTAGAAAATTGTAAAGAGGGCGGGTTTATTTATAAAGTGGTGGAAGTTTTTTTTATATAAAAAAGAAGTTGTAGTAGAGCCCTAATCTCAGCCGCAACCATTCTCTCCTTTATCCCACAACCTCCCTCTCCCCTCTCGATCTCCCTCTCTCCGATCTCTCCCTCATTTGCAAGCCAGCTGCCCAAACTTGTCATCACCTCCATCTCCGGCAATGTGCATTTGGTCCAGCCGGCAATTGATGTTGAGGCAATCCTCCAGGCAAGGGCGATCAATGTTCCATTTGCATGAGCACACGCCAGCACTGATCTCCCTTTTCTGGTGTCATCTATCGTCATGCTATTGTCAACGTCCGACGACATCAATTTTGTTGGCCGGCTATGTTTCTAGGCCTTCTTCCTTGTTTTCCCCATTTTCTACTACTACCGATGGCCACACTGCCAATGGCCGTTGCTGCCGCCTTGCACTATCATCATTGTTGTGTTGTCACCTTGCACTGGTCATTGTTGTGCTGTTGTTGACTTATGGTGACATTTTGACCTAAAGTTGGCTGCCAAAAAAGCTTGGATAGCTTTGGGGTATCGGGTCGTCTTCCCATTGTGCCGACGTGCCATTGCCGATAATCTTTCCGGCATGTTGCTCGGTAAACTTACCCTTCTTTTTTCTATTTATTGTAAGGTTCTTGTGGTTGTATATGTAGAAGAGTGTATACGTATATATTTGTACATATGTGTATATTTGGGTATCCAGTATATGCGTATATTGGTGAAGAAATGTAGATGTATATGGATAAATATATGTTTATTTATTTATAAGTGAATGAAGGATAAATAGTATTGAAGTAAAGAAATGGTATGGATAAAGAAAATCAATATTTGATCTTTGAAATAACTTGGAATAATGTGTATAGGTGTATGCACGTGTATATGCGTATATATGGGTACCATATATACGGATGTATATGTGTGCACTTATTGATATTAATAATTTAATAATAAAAATAAAGGTTTATGACATCAGTAATGATATGTGTTTGGTTATGTAATATTATAGGTGATACTCAAATTGAAGTTAAATGGGTTGGTCTAAGATTTGAAAGTTATAGATGTGCTAGGAGTTACTATGATTGAGGTTATTTTTTTGTTCTTAGAATCATGACATAGCACCGGTAAAGTATATATTATGAGTAAGGATTTATATATCATGATATCTTGTTGTTTCTCTTTATTGATTTTACTTTTACTCCATTGATGCGATGATGATTGATGTTTCATGAATTATATGATAATATCACATTGCATTTGTTGATATGGATGTGGTTGAGGTTGGCATTATATAGTGGTAATTTAATGGATTACCAATTAAAACATTATTGCTGATATAGTAAAATGGTCATTGATGTGAGCTTGTAGACCTGTGATTAATATCTTATATAGTTGTATAGTTGCATTGTGATATATTTGGTACATGCATATGTGATATATGTCATGGCACTTTATGACCGGTAGACTGGCTAATTATAACCTTGCGCTGAGCTTGTAGGCCATCAGACCATGTGTTTATACCAAGAGCCATGTATTGGCTATAGGGTCGATCATTTCAGTTACCTTTTTAGAATCTTTCAGAATTGTCCAAGGTTTTTTAGGTGTTGGACGTAACACCATCAACCTTATATTTAAGGACAGTTGTTTCATCGTGTGAGGATGATGAAAACACTCTCGATAAGAGCGTGGACTCGTAATGGAGTTTTTTTTTATTGTCATTGGTCTTGATTGCACGATATTATGTTGATTTGCATTTTGAATATCATCATGTATAGTTATATTATTGTGTATGATATCAGTTATGATTCAGCTTACTTTGATACATGCATACATATTATGATTCCTACTTAGTTATTTGAGCTAACATCTTTTGTTTTGCCGCTAAGTAAATAACTACTCATGTTGTTGATGATAGTAGCTAGATATAGAGGCTACAAGATTTTGTGGACATTAATTAGACATGTAATAGATAAATAGTTGGACTTGGAATAATAATTAGGTAAACAGTTGTCTAGATTAAAGTTCTTGTTTATTATGGTTTTGATATTATTATACTATGGTTTTCAATATGATATTTTGACTGAGTGGATGTGCCGATCTTGCTCTTAGTATTTGGTGTTGGATATGTTTGAACAAATATTTTGGTTTTATCATATGCAGTTAAATGTTGGTAATTATGAAAAGGATTTATGAAGATAACGAGTTGTGTTGTTATTTATTTGATTCTAAATATGATTTTATCATGATATGCTTTTCAAGGATTTGATTTAGATTTTATTGAGTATGTGATGTATATTGTATAAGTTAATGATTTAACTAGGATATAGATTTATTTTGGATAAATTATTGGGTTATTTATTATTATATACAACAGTTTATAAAATGACGCACCCCTCGGCGGTTAACCAACCGCAGTATAGTTGGTGACATCTCTACTCCAGCCTTACATATCTCATCAATACTCACCCTACTCTCTACTTCGCTAACAGGTTCTATAATACCTAGTTTTTTCTTCTTTTTTTCCAATAATGATGGATGAATCTTTATATATCACTTTCATATCTCAAGCCCTCCTTCCCTCATAGCATCATCATCAAGCATTGGTGTCAAGTGTCAACTACATTCTTTAGGCTTTGGGTTGAGCACTCTTGATTCTTCCTCAATTCTCATTACAAATTTTATCATTTCTACACTACTCCATTCAATGTTGCAAATTTGTCTTATACTTCATTGTAGACTTCTAATTATAATGTTCATATCCCCTAAACTATATGCAACCCACATACACTATTATGTTTTTCTTCATTATCAACCAGATCTAAAATGCATTGCACAATATCTATTTTCCAAATAGCAACATGGTACATGATTATTCTTTCTAAAGGAGCTCTTCAACCTCAAACAACATCGTTGCTCATTTCAAAAATAGTATTCTCTAATAAAGGGAAATTGGGATGTGGTGTATATCTACCATCCTCCTACCTTTGCTAATCTTCTCAAGCAGCATTAGAACTTTATTTTGAGCACTTTGTTGATCTTCTCAAGTAGCATCAAAACTTTCTTGTGGTTAATTTCTAACACAAATGAGGGTAAAGTTTGAGTAGGACACTAATTGTAAAGCTAGATTTTAAGAGCTTGAAATGAGACTAGTCTCAATCCCAATTCTTACAATACCTTCTAGTGATGAAAAGTCCATGCAGATATCTCTCTAAATGACTTGGGTTATGTGTTGTTGCAATGCCCTTATGTAATAAATAGGAAATGCATCTGGATAGATAAAGCACTATGCTAGAATCCTATAAGAAGAATTACCCCAAAAATGACTTGGAATTGGCAAACATTTGGAGATATTATCTATACGTGGCATACACTGAGATTTTTATAGTTCATAGAAATCTTAGATATATCTTTAGTGAAAAGGAATAGTTGACGAGTAGAAAGGAGGAAAAAGGAATAATTAATTACTAAGTTAGGGTTACAGGTATATATGAAGACTGATTAGATAATACTAATGGGTCAAATAGGTTAAATCCACTAACACTAACTAACCCGTTAAGCAACCCGTTAACCTAATACACAGCATACTCTTAACACACCCCCTCAAGCTGGAGCAAATATATCAATCATGCCCAGCTTGTTACAGAATTCACACAATTTAGCTATGTTGAGAGCTTTAGTGAAGATATCAGCAACTTGCTCTTCAGACTTAGTATATGGAGTGGCGATTTGACGATTTGAAATAGCATCTCTGATAAAGTGACAATCAACTTCCACATGTTTGGTGCGTTCATGAAAAGATGGATTATTTGCAATGAAAATAGCTGACTGATTATCACAATGCATAATCATAGGACTATTCACAACTAGGCCAAACTCTACCAATAAACCTTTAATCCATAACAGTTCACATGTGGTATGGGCCATAGCACGGTATTCTGCTTCACAGCTTGATCTAGACACCACATTTTGTTTCTTGCTCTTCCAAGTGACCAGATTTCCCCCAACGTATACACAAAAACCCGATATAGACTTACGGTCATCCACGTTCCCTGCATAATCAGCATCAGAGTAGGACTCAACAGCAAGGTGTCCATTTTTCTTGTACAGGAGACCTTTGCCCGGGCATTTCTTGAGGTACTGAAGAATTCGTAGTACAGCTTTCCAGTGACACTCTTTGGGGGACTGCATGAACTGACTTACTACACCAACTGCAAACGAGATATCTGGGCGAGTAACAGTGAGATAAATGAGTTTGCCCACAACTTGTCTGTATAAGAGAGGATCAGTATCTTCAGATGTTTCCTATAAGCTATGTCGTTCATTCGGAGCCATCGGCACATCATGGGGTTTACACTCTAGCATTCCAGTGTCAGATAGAAGATCAAGTACATACTTCCTTTGAGATAAGTGAACACTGGAACCGTTATAGGCAATTTCAATGCCAAGAAAATAACGAGGTTTACCCATATCACGAAGAGAGAATTGTGATTGAAGATAAGTCTTGGTCTCATGGATACCTTTGGAGTCATCGCCAGATAAGAGGATGTCATCAACATAAATAGCCAAGATGATAATACCAGAAGGTGACTTCTTGATAAAGATGGAGTGATCAGATTTACAGTGAAGGAAGCCAATCTGAGATATTATAGTAGAAAACTTCTGGAACCACGCTCGCGGGCTTTGTTTGAGACCATAGATAGCTTTGTGTAACTTGCAGACCATCCCCCCGGCTTGACATAACCAGGAGGTTGATGCATATAAACATCTTCAGTAAGATCACCATACAGAAACGCGTTCTTAATATCCAGCTGATGAAGAGACCACCCAAGGTTAATGGCAAGAGAAAGAATAATGCGAACAGAATTCAACCGGGCAACCGGAGAGAACGTATCCAAGTAGTCCACACCATATATCTGTGTAAATCCTTTGGCCACCAAGCGTGCCTTATAGCGATAAACAGAACCATCAGGATTATGTTTAACAGTGTACACCCACCGACACATAACCGGGCGAGCACTAGAAGGAAGGGGAACAAGACTCCAGGTGCAGCGCGAGGTAAGAGCATCCATTTCCTCATCCATGGCAGTCTTCCAATATGGAAGAGAAAGGGCGGTGGAATGGCTGGTAGGAATAGTGCTCAAAGATAAAGCAGTAATAAAGGCATTATGAAATGTGGAAATGCGTTTGTATGAAACATAATGAGAAATGGGATACTTAGCGGTCGAGCGACGCCCTTTGCGAAGAGCAATGGGCAGATCATCTGGAGCTGGACTAGGATCCTCAGGCAAAGTCGAGTCAGGTGGGGGGACCGGAGCTGGAGCGGCTGGTGCCCTGCGATGATACACCTGTAAAGGAACAGTGGAAGTACCAGGAACCAACGAAGGCACAGATGGTACATCTAAGGGGCATGGAATAGGTAACGGAATGAGAAGATCAGCAGGGACGGAATTTGAGAAGTATGGTGTAGATTCAAAAAATGATACATCCATACTCACAAAATACCGTCCTATCTTGGGATCAAAACACCTGTATCCTTTCTGAGTTCGAGAGTAGCCAAGAAAGACACATTTAACAGCACGTGGACTCAACTTATCATTTCCTGGAGAGAGATTGTGAACATAACAGAGACATCCAAATGTCTTGGGTGGAATTGGAAAGGTAGGACAATCCGGTGAAATAATGGAAATAGGAGATTTACCTTGAAGTGTGGAGGTGGGAATCCTGTTAATTAAGTAGGTGGCAGTCAGAACAGCATCACCCCAAAATTGTTTAGGGACACGCATATGAAACATAAGGGCGCGAGTGACATCAAGTAGATGACGGTTCTTGCGTTCAGCAACACCATTCTGTTGAGAGGTATAAGGACAAGTAGTTTGGTGAAGAATTCCTTGAGATTCACAAAACTTGGTAAACCCTGAACTGGTGTACTCAAGTGCATTATCAGTGCGCAAAATTTTCAACGGTAAACCAAATTGATTTTTAATCTCAAGGTAGAACAACTGAAAAACATGAAGCACATCAGAACGATTTTTTAATAAATAAATCCAACACATGCGAGAATAGTCATCTATAAATGTCACAAAATATTTAAAACCATCTCTGGTGGAAACAGGACTCGGACCCCAAATGTCTGAATGAACAATATGAAAGGGTATAACGGTAGGAGGACTGACACTTTTAGGAAAAGAAGTGCGATGATGCTTTCCAACCTGACATGCATCACACTCAAAAGTAGGACAAGATTTAAGAGACAAAAATTGCTGCACTTTTGTTGAGGAGATGTGACCCAAGCGACAATGCCACGTGTAGGGTGAAGAAGCAGTCGTCAAAATGCGAGTGGGAGTAGTGGCAGGTTCGGTCAACACATAGACACCACCAACTTTAAGCCCCCCACCAATCTTCGCCTTCGTCCTGAGGTCCTGAAAAACGCAAGAGGAAGAGAAAAAAGTGATTGAACAGCTCAAGTTTTTAGTGAGGGCATATACAGAAATAAGATTCACTGGAAATTGTGGAACATAAAGGACATTATTCAAGGTAATTGTAGGTCCTAAGCAAATTGTCCCTATGCCATGGACAGGAATAAGAGAGCCATCAGCAATGGATACCGGGCTATGGTTGGTATCAAGTTGAAGTGAATCAAATAATGAACGATTACCTGAAACATGAGAAGTAGCCCCGGAATCTAAGATCCAGGTATTAGGAGAGGCAGCAAGGGAGGCAATACCAGAAACGCCAGGAGTGGTAGCCACTAAGGATGAGGAGGAGGATTCAGCCTGGGCTGCCAATCTAACAAGACGATCATACTCGGCTGAAGACACTGTGATCGTCGAGTCAGAAGAAGGAAATATATCAGCCTGTGCAGAGGTGGATGAACCATGATCAGCAGCCAACTTGGCATAGGTAGGTTTACCAAACTTTTTCCAACACCGGTCTGATGAGTGATTAGCGCGGCCGCAGTGTTCACAGGGTACATTGGATCGGCCACGTCCTCTCCCTCGGCCAGATCCGCCAGCACCACGTCGACCACCATAGGGAGCAACAAGTGCACTACTGACAGGGGTGGTAGGAGTGCCCATAGAGACGCGCAGAAGGCGGGAATAAACACTCTGAATTGTTGAGACAGAGGGATCAGCCAGTAACTGAGCCTTTACAGCCGCATAAGAATCATCTAGGGCAGTAAGAAACCGGGAAACAAACAATTCTTGACGTTGCTGAATAGTCACCGAAACATCAGCAGTCGGCGGTTGTAACATTTGCAATTGATCCCATTTGCCCTTAAGAACCCTATAAAGGTCTGGTATAGACATTCCGGCTTGTTTAAGATTGAAGAGATCCTCATATAGTTGATGAACTTGACCGATAGTCTCCTATGGAGCATAAATAGATATCACTGCGTCCCAAATTTCTTTAGCTGTGTCCAAACACATGACAGTTGATGCTATACTTGTCTCAATGTTTGCCAGAAGAGATGTGACAACGGCCATATCCGAACGCTTCCATGACTCATAAGAAGCATCTGAGGGGCTTGGAGGCAAGCTAGTAAGATGCAGTTCTTTCCCGTGTGAACCAAGATAAAAACGGATAGACCTAGCCCAAAGTAAGTAGTTGCTACCATCAAATTTAACAGTGGTTGCAACACTAGAGGCAGGCTTAAATTCAGTTACAGTTGAGAAATCCATAGGAAAAAACAATATTAAGAGGATGACGGCTGGAGCAAAGGAGTGGCTTGACCGAAACAATATCACCTGCGTGAAGCGATGAAGACAGCGAAGAGGGAGACCACAACCGCCTAGAAGAAGGTCTCAACACCAACGATAAGATAGCACTAGCGATGAGGAAGTTCGCTAGAATTGAGAATCGTTGGTAGGAGTCGCTGGAAGGTCGCGTCTGAGGGATCGCCGGTCAAGCTTCAAGCGTCTCCAGCCGTCTCACCAGAAGAAGATAGCGGAAGACGGAGTGACTATGCGCAAGCGAAAGTAGAAGGATAGCGTCGCCTGATCAAAGCGGAAGTAGAAGGGCGACGCCGGCGGTGGTGAGGCGAGAGAAAAGGGCGGCGACGGCGGAAGGGTGGTGGCGGCGATAAGCTGCTCTGATACCAAGTTGACGAGTAGAAAGGAGGAAAAAGGAATAATTAATTACTAAGTTAGGGTTACAGGTATATATGAAGACTGATTAGATAATACTAATGGGTCAAATAGGTTAAACCCACTAACACTAACTAACCCGTTAAGCAACCCGTTAACCTAATACACAGCATACTCTTAACAGGAATTAAATTAAAAACAAAGAAAATGGCTTGAATTGATAAAAAGATCGTCATCTAAGCACCCAATACCATCTAGGCAAGGACAATGTTGAAGCTAATACTTCATGTAAGGACTGGTGGAACTTGCTAACTTGATCACTTTTTAGCCATCCATACATCAAGATTAGGCAGAATTAGAGATACAACTTCTAAGAATAAGTTATAGTGGGAGTGTTGATAGTGTAATGGTAACACATTTCCTGATAGATCAAATTAAGGAAACTCAAACGAAAGTCCCTCAGATCGAGCAAATTGGTCATGAGACAGAAGAACAGAAAACTATTAATTTTCATGTGAATAAGAATGGTACCATAATGATGAAGAATAGATTATATGTCCCTAACATAGTGAAAATAAAGAAAGGATATTACGATAAGCACATTAATCCAGAAATATCAACCATCCTTGGACATCAAGATGTATCATTACCGCAAAAAAAAATAATTCTGGTGGAATAATAAAAAAAGAGAAATTGTTGATTTTCGTATTAATTTTACATGCTATTGGAGTTTATGTTTTCATTTCTCTAACAACTTGAGTTATGGAATCTCATATTAGTTAGTTACCTAAGAGGATCTTTGGGTCTCTAGTCTCTACATATGTATTTTTGACAATCAACACAATAAATGATTTCTTTTTCCATCTAACATGGTATTACAATAACCCTAACCCTTGTCACATCTTCCGCCCCCTCCTCTCAGCATCCTTCTTTGGCACCTTCTCCCTCAAGCATCAGTCGCTCCTTTCACCACCGCCTCCTCTTCTGTTGCTTTTTCTCCTTTTCATCGGTAAGTTATAGCATTAGTAAGTTGAAGCGGCAACAAGCTTTTCTACTATTTTTATCTCTTCTCTTAAGGGTTCATTTGGTAATACTAGGATTATGTTTTGATCTTCTGGTCTTAACCCTAGCCTTATTTTTCTTTGGAACCTTGGTGTTATTTAGTTTTCTTCTAAAAAATAAAATTAAATAGTACCGATTATTTACTATGGACATAATTTCACCTGGAACCACTCCACATGCTACCATAAAGGTTTTGTATGAGTTGTGCTGATATTTTAATATAGAAATTCTCATCTCTTTGTTGAATAGTATGGAAATTAATATTGCTTCTACCTTATGTTCCTCAAGAATTCCAAGACAGTATATGCCTTCTGGCCACTACTTATGAACCAGTGCAGAATATGTACCACGTCTACTATCTAGATGAAGACGTCTTCAACCATAAACAAAATCTCAACCTTTCAAGCCTATTATTATCTTTCAAAGGGCAGTAGATGAATTATCATAATATCATCCGGTAGTGCGGAAACACTATTTCAACAACTACAAAATCTTTTAGTAACAAAATTTCTCTCTAAACTCGTTGACTCTTGCTATTTTCCACAAGCTTATTATTGATGGATGTTACTGCTCCTCAGTATGACAACCTTGAGTGTACCTAGTCTTCAAAATGCTTTTTAACGATTGCTTTGTATATCTATAACATCTAGTGGCACTTCCACTTCCATTAGTTCCATCACTTCTAAGATGCTTTAGCAGCTTTATAGACGTGGAGTTGTGGTGGACATTCTAATGCAAGTCAAGGTCATATCATTACTTTATGTACGTATGGTGGCAAGACTAATCGTACTCCTAACAAATACTACTAGAAATTCAGATGACCTCCACATACCAAACTTGTTAGTTATCTATTGATTTCATCACTTTCAAAACACCAAGTGACATTTCCTAGATCTACAACTATCAAGTTCACTGTTGCTATCCACACCAAGTCTACTATAATCTTCTCTTCCAGGAGTTATGAGTACCCATCCGTACTAGTAGATACCAAACTTTTTAGTTATCTACAGATTTCATCATTTTAAAATCAGCAGATGGCATTTCCCAGATCTACAACTATCAAGTTCACTGTTACTACCCTCACCAAGTCTACTCTAATCTTCTCTACCATGAGTTAAAGTACCCATCAAATAAAATATTAGTTCATTCTACCCCGTACCATAGTTTTAAAAGTACCACCTGGTATGAGCATAAGCAATACATACCGGTCCAAGATGCAATCAATACTAGTATACCATGCGTCCGTACAACTAGTACTATTACACTTTGGTACATTTAGTGCGTAGTGCGTATCAGTCCAAGATTAAATCAATATACCAATACAAACTACTGTGCTTGATATAGGCATTATATACTAGTCCAACTTTGTAAAATATATATCTATATGTATATCAATATACCAATACAAACCACCGTGCTTGATATAGGCATTATATACTAGTCCAACTTTGTAACATATATATATATATATATATATATATATATATATATTGAATAATATCATTATAATTAGAGGTGGTCAATGGGCTATGGCACATAAGGCAAAAGTTTTGCTCAGCCCAACATAGTATGCAGTTCAACACAAGTTGGGCTAGGCACGGCTCAAATTTTCAAACAAAATAAATAAATAAAAATATTTAAAAGTAGAAAATTTAAGAAAATAATATTTTATAATTAAAAGATAATTATTAGGGATGGCAGCAGGTAGGGTACTAGCATTTTTCATACTATCCATGCCCTAACTCAGATAATTCTTCTACTACCCATAACCAAATAACTACCCATTTATTTTTTAGAACTCCTACCCAAACCCTACCCTACTAAAAATTTAACTACCCATTTAATAGCCGAACCCTATAAATACCCGACTAAAATACCTACCCTATTAAATTTCAATCTATATATGCGATTACCCAAAAAAAAATTCGGGTACCCGACCCTATAAAAACCCTAATGATAGTTAAATTTCAGGTAGGGTAAAACGGGTATCCGCTAACCCTACTAATATATTTAAAAAGGCATAATTTTTAATACACAAATAAAATAACATATATAATCGGGTTCGGGTAATAGGTATGCCACCCACGGAATTTAAAGAACCTAAAAGAGCAATATCCACCTTATACTACCCGAACCCGACTCAGGTAGCATATACACTATTCATACCTTACCTGAACCCAAATAATAGGTACTCGATTACCTGTAAATGGGTTTGGATAGGGTGGGTACCTACTAAAATACTACCTAGTTGTCATCCCTAATAATTATTCCCATATTTTTAAAATTTTAGGATATTTTTATGAGGGCAAATAGGTAAAAATGATTTGAAATTCAAAAAATAATTAAAAAAGGTTAAAACCCATGTCATGTGCCTAAACTGTCCCATGTCGTACCTAGCCCCACGTGTTGTGCTTGGCCTGATCCCATACCATGTTTGGCCTAGCCTACGTGCCTAAAGACCTTAGCCTACCACAGACCCAAACAATGCCTTATGAAACTGCCAAGCTTGTGCGGGCCGCCCAGCCTATTGGCCACTTTAGTCATAATGTGTGCTTGCATAGACTAGTATTTAAAACCTTATAATTGATTACAATGGTTTGTATCTCCTGCAGAAGCCTCTACCTTGACATACATTGCCTTGACCACACGTACATTTGGTATAGTCTCTCTTGCCTTCACTAGCTGCTTGGGTTCTTGCCATAGGAGCTTCATTTCACATGATAGATAACTAGAATTTATTTACTTAAATCTTGGATCTCATCACTGTAATGTGTTGATTGATAATGGTCAATTGTGCCGGTTAGCTATAAAAGTATCTATTCACACAACACAAATCTCAAGTTGCCTAATATTCATTGTGTTCCATAGTTTCAAGTAAATTTATTATTTATTTATTATTTGACTTGCACTATATTTGTTTAGTAACATTTTTTCTTCGTATTACTTTAAGACCTAAAGTCGATGAAGGCAACGATTAGGTGATTTAAGTTAAGGAGAGTTTGCATTCTAGCTTAATCCAAATTAAATTCATGTTTATGTAGAGAAACTTATCTTTCATATGGGACTAGAATAGATTAATTGGATTTTTTTAAAAAAAAAAGGTATTGGCTATGTCACTATGAAACATAGAAGAACACTACTAGAAAGTAGAAACTAGGATTGTGCCATTTAGTATCTAGTTTCTTATACATATTCTAAATATTTATAAGAAACTTGATACTTAGGTTAATTGGATATAAATATATAAAATATATTAAGTAGTAGTAGTAGTAGTAGTAGTAGTAGTAAATGGTTTTTAGTGTGAACGCTAAAGTACTATAAGAAAAAACTATATTCACCTAAGAGGGTAAAACCTTAGAACTTTGTATTCATTTAAGGGTTAGTAGATGGGTAACAGTGTTTAACTCTTGTTCCAAATGGATTATTTATGCATTGATATATAAAGTGGTTTGACTATTAAGTATGGTCATATAACAGTATGTCCACTAAAGGGTCACTTAGGAAGTTAAACCTAAGAGCACAGCTTTACACCTGGAAATTATCTTTGAAACTACATAGCAATAACTCCTACCCTTTTTAACCTTAATTTTGAGGCTTCTCATATCACAAATCATAATACACTTCTTCATCAGTAATTATTTCCATGGCTTATCCTTTGTTTCTACTGATGGTTCTTTCTAGCATGTTCATGGGTTTGGGTGTGTTCAATCCTCATATTCCAACCCATTTTATGTGATATCCTTTATATTTTATCATTTCATTTGAATAAAGTAGTGTTATTAGTCATTCATGACGGTGCTCAATGACTTTTGAATCTTGTGTGTTTTCAATTACGCAACTATCACTATGTGTTTTCTCCTCTTATAAAGATAAAAGATGTACCTCTACTCTAGTATACCGATTTTGGATTAGACCGATACAAATATACTAGAAAACTATGCAAACCAATATGGGTACCCTATTACTCGTCCTAGGGTACGGACCAGTTTTTAAATCCTTTCTCTACTCATGAGTAAGTATTTTTTGATAGGTTTGAATGTTGTTTCTTCCATTTCTAGTTATCAATACTTTATTACTTTTGTTGAGGACTATTCTAGTATGGCTTAGATGATCATTTGAAAAGCAAATCACAAAATTCTTTTTGTATTTAAAAGTTTCTTTTAATAAATAAAAAGTTATCCAGCATACTACTTGCCCCTGCACTTAATGAGAGTTCTGCTTTTTTTCTTTTGCACATTCCCAAATCCTTCTAGCATGATGATGTTCTTAGAGCTTCCTATCACATCTAGGCCTGGCAAAAAATTATATGACCCACTAACACGACACGACACGACACAAGTTTTTGCGGGTCTGGGTTTAACATAATCGTGTCCCGTTTATGATACGCTAAAATTCATGCCGTGTCGCGGTTGACCTGTCTAACCCATATATATTATATAATATTAATTATTAATAATGTATAGATAATTTTAATAACTAAATCTAAAGTGCTAAATGCCTAAACTCGTGCGTGAGGCTAGGTCAAAAGTCAAAACAAAACCCTAAATTCATACTCTATTTCCCATTCCGCCGAGTCCGACGCCGATCTGCATTTTCTGCCCCGACCTCGACTCCCGAGCTCTCGCCTCTCAGACGGCGGCCGCTCGCTATCATTTACTTCGCCGATCCATCGTCTACCGCCAATTACTTCTCAAACCTTGCTTCGCCGATCCACCGTTTGCCCCCGAGCTGCAAAACCTGAGAACTGCCGTCGCCGATTTCCTCATGATTTCTTTGCTGGTTCTGCAGTTTCCATCGTGGGGATTTTCAGGTGAGTTTTCTTCGGTTCTTCTTCTCTATCTATGGTTAGATTTCTTCGCTAGTATGCTGGTTCTACCTTCATCGATTCCTCAAGCACGGTTGTCCATGTTGGTGAAGTGAGATTCCAATTACACAAGGTAAATTTCTGTCCAAGAATGAGCCTGCTACATTAAAATTGCTTACAAAGATGATGCTTTGTTAATACATGTTCCACTAATGCTTTGTTAATACCTGTAGCCAACTGATGGACAATTGAGTGATGCTTTGAAATTGCTACAGTGATTATGCTATAAGTATTAACAAAACATCCGTGGGCTAGAGGTATTAACAAAGCAATTTCAATTGTCCCACTGATGTTTGTTAATACTTATGGGTACAGGTATTATATTAACTATAAGTATTGTCCCACTGATGTTGTTTTCGTTGTTGTCTATAAGTATTGTCCCAAAGATGAGCTTCATATCTTCCCGTCCATCTATGCCTACAACATATATTAACAAAGCATTTCAAATTGGGAAAACCAAAACCAGATCAAGTAATTTTGAGGGCACTACTATTCTACTAACCTGATCATTAATGGACATTTAGCTGTATTTGTTTGGTCCATCTAGCTGTTATTTTTTGTAGTTGTACCTGTACATTGTAATTATATTGTGCTGATAAGTATATTCTACCGATGCAATTGTTTCGATTTGATTTGTTATAGTGTTGATGATTTGTTAAACTTTTATAGTTTTAATTCGATTTGATGATGAGGTTGTTAAAATTTAAATATTGATTAAATAGGTTATTTTTATTAATCGTGTCGTGTCGTGTTATATCGTGTCATATGATAGACCTATTTATTAAACGTGTTAATTATGTCATGTCGTGTAACCCGTTTAAATAAGTGGGTCGTATTCGTGTTTAACATATTGACCCGTATATATAAACGGGTCGTGTTCGGGTCAAGCATAAATGTGTCCCGGGTCAAGTATGACAGGACACGAACATGACCTATGAACACGAATTGCCAGGCCTAATCTCATCAACTAGGTACCTTCCTTAGTGATGATATGGTGGAGTCTATTTTCTTATATTTACATTAGTTTGCAATTCTTCTTCTCTCTCATTTTTGAGTTTTCTTATATTACCATCACTTTTTGAGTTGGCCCTCTTATACCACTTAGCTTAGTAGGTTCCTCTTACATTTACTACATTTCTCTCAATGCTTCTTGTTATTGTGCCTCTCCCTCATTTGTCTAATAGTAACATATCTCTCCCTCCCACTTCATGCTAGCGACCTTCTTCTCCCAAGGCCTCCCCCCTCCTTCGTTGATGTATAACTGTCACCATCAACAGCCAATAACACAATCACCACCAGCACCACCTTCAGTCTCATGCCTGCCACTCTTGTGCTATTTGATTTTAGACTTTCCGCTTGCTCTTTGCTACGGTGAAAAGTCTACCAACGCTAATTCTAGTTGTCGTTGCTTATCATTTAGTCCCATATTTCATATCAATAACATTTTTAACTAGTTCTCTAGTTTATTTTGATGATATCAATGCAAAAAGAACACACGGTAGGCTGCCAAACTTGGAGAATGGTTTATAACAGTGAGAATTATTACTCAACCATTTTCCTAATGGTTCGAATCAGTCAAACAACACTGCATGAGGTTGAAGTATACCGATTGCAATGGATAAAGAACAAAACAATGAAATAGTAGTACGTTTGTGACACATTTTGTATAATTCACCACAGGAAAAGCATGGCTAATAGCAAAGAAAGTTGGAA
The DNA here is from genome assembly GCA_027563935.2 of Costus lasius. Classification (NCBI taxonomy): domain Eukaryota; kingdom Viridiplantae; phylum Streptophyta; class Magnoliopsida; order Zingiberales; family Costaceae; genus Costus; species Costus lasius. The sequence goes on from CM050449.1 coordinate 68,289,101, forward strand.
CAAGTAACAAGAACCAAAAGCTTACATTCTCACTGAGGTTTCGAAACTCTTCAGAGTTAATGATTACCAAAGCAGGAGCCAGATACACAAAGGAGCTCCCTTGAACCAGTGAGAGCCTACTTCCAAGATAGGAATGCATTATAGTTGTAATACCAGACACTAATAGCATGGTGGAAATGACGGCAGCAGTCTCTTCCTACCATCAGAAATTAGTAAATGTAAATAAAAAAATATTAGGGGGCTGAACTTGGAAACAAGCGAAGAAGTATTTCTTACATCCGTACCACCCATGATTGGTACAATGATCAAAGGGATAAACACAAGTGAACCAGCCAATGATAAGTAATGTTGTATGCCATAAAATGTCAGGGGCACTGCAATTACAAGCATACAAGGCAAGCGTCAGTTGTCCATGTATACGTGTATATAATGTGTGTGTTATATGATATATGTACGAACACAAGCATGTGCATGAATACATGTATATAATGTGTGTGTATACATGCATGCCTATGTATGTATGTAAAAACAAATCATATATGCATACATATAATATTATAATATTACAAGCATAAGATCTTGCAGAATAGTTTCGAATCCCCAGGTAAGTTACACGAGAAAAGGATGATCAAGAAGATAATAATTATATTTCGACTCACCTAAACAATTATGAAAAAATTGAGATCGTATTGTTCACAAAACATAAATAACTATAAAGGTTTTGAGTTGTGGGGTTGTCTCTCCGGTAGTCATGAACCGTGTAGTATATATACTTGTTGAGAAAGAAACAAAACATCGAATTAATAAAGTAGCTACCAGTATAATTTTTTTTTGGTTTTCTATATTTAATTATAAGGAAAAGTATCCGACACTTTATTTTTTTTCACTCAAAAAAAAAAAAAAAAAAAAAAAGTGTCGTATCCGACACTTTGAGTTATAGTATCCGACACTTAGATCGTGTTGTTATAGCTCACCAGCTGATGAGTTGTTTATTTGGAAATGAGAAAATGCACTTACCAAAACCAGGGTTTTCGGTAAGGTCGGCACCAAGTACCGACGGTGGCTTGTACCCTGATGGAACCCCAAGGTCCTGTCCATCAGAAAAACATTCATTTTCTGTTGCCATTTCCTCCGTCTCTGGCTCCTTGTTCAAGTCCCCATCAACTTTTGTTAAAGAAACTGTAGCAGCTCCATTACCGTGTCCGTTACCTTGGGGGCGGTCAGCCTTGAATCTCAAAAGAGGCTCATCTCCAGTCACCTTCCCCTCATCTCTCAATCCGACTCCAGCTGATTCGAACCCAGCTTTATTTTTTTCCCTCTCTTCTTTTGAAACCGCTGGGCCGATCTCAACACTAAAGCTCTCCGCTAAGGTGCTCCGTTGACGCAGCACCGAGTCGATCTCTGGGTTATTGCGCAACCCACCGCGCCGTCTGCCAATGCCCTTCTCCAAATCCAATCTTAGGGGGGAAGCGGCGTCGCGTTCGCTGGTGGTCTCACCGGAGAAGCTGGGATTGAAACCGGTGCGCCGGGCCCAGGCCTTGAGGTCACGGGGGTTGTGATCCTTGTTGGGGAAGAAGGGGGCGATGAAGGGCCTCTTCTCCGAAGGGTTAGCGGAGCTCGGACCGGAGGCATCCATGGCTCCCCTTGTCCAAATTCGATGAGGTGAGGGAAGGGAGTTAGTTAAGAAGAAATTCAGGGGCGGGGAGTAGAAGGGAAGGAATCGTAGAGGATAGGCTACTTTTAGATGTGAGGGGAGAAGGCAGTGAGCAGGCGGCGGTGAAATGTCTTTTTCTAATTAATAATCCCGCTCTGCTTTCTCCTACACATCCACCGGGTCTATTTATTGGTAGTTGGTAGAGGAAGCCGAAATCGGAGACAGCAGAGTAGTAATCCCGCTCTGCTTTCGCTGGTGGTCAGGATCGTAACCATTAGGCCAGTCATGTTCTTTATTTGAAATTCGCAGCGCCCCACTGGACCCTGGTTGGTGAATCCAGGGATGGATTGGAAACAAAAAAATGAGATTTTAGTTTTTTTTTTTTTTTTATTATTATTGTTTAAAATCTAACAATATAATGTCTTTTTACAATAATATAATGTCTTTTTACAACAATAATTTCAGCAACAACAAGATGAAAAATCACGCATGAAAATAACTATCCTAAAATTTGTCATTATATTTGAAATAGTATTTTGAAGAGACCAATTAAAAATTGAACCGTTGGATAGATAATGAATTACTCCAAGAGTAGCTTTGTAAAATTTCACACCAATCAGATGACTCCAAGATCGCACTTACAAGTTCTCAGCCTCTTTCTTTCTCTCTCCTACTACTGCTCTCCTAGAAATCAACATAAAGACAAAATCATCTCATACAATCACCGGAGATGATTCCTAGACGATGATGAATTTTATGAAAATTAAAGTCTAAATAATGTTTCCTACATAAAGACAAAATCATCTCATGAACTTTGAAGCATTCTAAGCTAATTGAGAATCATGGCCCATAATTCTGTTTAATTCAGCCTAATTCTAGCACATAACCATAGACCACTTCTTCGCCGATTTCTCCTCTACCAAGCTAGAAAATGAACTCAAAGCTTAGGGCTTTGAGAGATCACATCGAACGGCAATAGAACCCTAATTTTACCTTTTGACGGTCGTAGCATAAAGGATATGAGAAATTTGATTGTGAAACTCATTTAGAAGGAACATATGAGAGTGTAGCGGAGTACCTACTTAAAATCTTGTTGAAATCCACCTAGGATCGAGAGAGATTTGGGTTGTAAATAGTAGCAACGTATGTAGGGAATAAGTAACCTTTACACACACAATCACGGCCCGTGATTGTAATCATAGGTAGGAGAGTGAAAATACAATTTTTGGTTAATTTTCACTAGAGAGTTGCCTTAATTGTTATTATATTCTTTTCTAGACTTATTGTAAAATTTTACTTGAGTTTAAGATAAATTACATGACAATTTTCATAGCTTAAACTTGTTTTTAGGCTATGGAGAGTAACCCTTTAATTTTTACTTTTGTAGCTCATATTCAGTATGATTGTTATTTTATTTGGGTTTATTAAAGTTGATTGTAGATGATAATGTTATTTTTAATTAATTATATTTAATTTATTTCATGTTATGGGGTTATGATAAGTACTGAAAGATGACTCTTATCCCTGGATGTCACTAGTTGAACCTATAAGGACTAGATTACGAAAGTAGCTAGATTATAGGATTTAATTACTGGAACTTAATTTACATGTCATATTTTAGAACTTTTAATTAAATTACTATGGAAACTAGGACATGAACTGAAATATGACATCTAGTTTTTGAACCCCTAAAATTAACCTTATAACTAATAGAAGTAGTTAGGTTATATGGGGATAAAATAATCCATAATCGTGCTTGATGATGTTAATTAGGATTAATAATCAAGTGATAGACAATTATTGAACTAACTAAACATTAGGATGAGCTACTAATGTTCGAAAACCCTAGGGAATTTTAAAATTTTATTACATACAACAGAAGCAATTCCTTGAAATAGGCCAATCCCAAAAACCCAAACATCGAGCTTGCGAGAAAGTCGACACAATAAAAGAAGTAAGATACCTTGAAGCATTTGAGCAATGATAATGTATAGGTGCCCAAGCATGTGCCCTATATAGTCTCGCACACATAGATCCCTTTGAGTTCTCTTCTTCCATGACCAATGCTAGCCTCGGGAAGAAGATCTATGCCTTAGGGAGAGGTCTTGCTCACTTGCGCCAACCATTGGAAGAAAGTTGCACCAAGAACAAGGAGGAAGGTTCAAGCCACCAAGCAACTCACCAAGAGAGGAAGAGGGAACTTGCTTGCGGCTTGGAGGAGGAAACTTGCTCTTGCCAATTCTTGATGTCACGCCACTTCAAGGATGCTTACACAAGAAGAGCGGAAACAACATCACTTATAGGTGCAAGGATCAATAGTTGAGTGGCTAGGGTGAAGGGGATGACAAAATAAGTTGGGCGGCTAAGGCAAAGAGTAAAGGAAATATTCTAACCTCTTCCCATAAGTGTCAAACCCTTACCACATGTGCCTAGCACTTGCCATAAGTGACAAGGCCATGCCAAACTCGTCCAAGCTGTGCCTTAAGCACCAAGGACCAGCCAAGCTGCCTAAAGCATGCCTAATGTGTCATTAGGCACCAATGGGGAAGATTCATCCCCGTTATATACTTTTCTCACAAACCCTCAACACTATTACTTATTAGTGGGTCCCACACATCACTTAAGTTGCCCTCATAATATGAATATATTCACATTAATATAGGTGCCTAATGTGACAGACTATGCTAGATCTCATGAATCAAGTTGATTAAGTCATCGAATCAAATCCAATGCAACCTTATTCACTTAACCCAGTCAATGTGGTTAACCATGGTTAACCTAAGGTCAACTTACCATAAAATAAAGTCTAGCCCTAATATGTTTCCTCCATCTCATCACACATATCGGCACTGCTAGAATCTCCCAAGATCCGAGTTATGAAATGACTCGATTAGAAGACTGCCCAATCAATACGAGAACTTGAGTATCAAGGTGTGTAACCCTGTAGGTTCCTCTAACATTGGCAGTGATAAACTCTATATCATCACAAACAGTAAATGACACCTAACAATGCATTGCTGCTACCCAAGTCATCGAAGTGGCTATCTACATCGACATCTCTTATACCGCAATAAGATATCTATGCATTATAGTCTCTTTGCCAAACTGATATCTAGATTGGACAAAGTGTGTCACCACTTTGTTTATACCCAATCTCATGGTCATGACTAAATCAAGCTTTCACCTGGGAATGGTCATACACTTTCAGTTATGAAAACCATATAGGGCCAAAGATATCAACTTCCCTAAGGAAGGGGCAAATTCTCTATCTGTCACTTGAACTTCTCATATGGGTCATGACATACCCAATGATAACCATTATGACCTCCCAACTAAGGCGAGACATTAGGTTGTATCAAAGGATGTCTCTAACCATATAGAATAGTCAATAACCTTAAGTCAAAGTGATGTGGTGGGTAAACACTTGTAATGGGCTAGCATAAAAACACCGATTTTTGCAGGAAAAATATGTAACAGTTAAGAAAATTTCTTATGCTTTGCAGGTGGACCTAGTGACCCTTTATCAGAACTAACTAAATCCAACACTAGAACTAAACTAATTCTACTCATTCAAACCAAAGATAAGGATCCAACACTTGACTACACATGTAGAATATCTGTGACAAGAAGGCTAATCAGATTAGTAAATAACAGAATCACAGAAATTCATCAGTTAGCATAATTTGCTTTGTTGCATAGGAAGATTCAGTGACACTTCATTGCAGCCAGCTTCTCCAAGAGCTAGAACAAAACTTATTCTTCCTTGCTGTGTGAAAGATTAGGGTTATTGCGAAGAGAGAAAGTCTGCGAAGGTAGGAGATGCCAAAAGCAAGCGATGTTTGCGCCGTTGGTTGGCGAGGCTGGAGCTGGAGAGGATGAAGGATGGCTACCATTTGTCGCCGGTGCTCTGGTGAAAACCTTAGAGGGTGGACGTCGGCATAAAGATGATGGAGTTGAGCAGCATGGACGCTGCCTTATTTCTGCAAAAAATAGGAGAGGACGCGAACGGAGTAGGGGCAGTCGCCGGATGTCCGATAGTGCACAAACTCCAGACCTGCTACAGTTGGATGTCCGGTAGTCACCGGATCTCTTCAAAAATTTTATTTCCATCTGCTCCCTAACACTAATGAATATCCTATAACATTTATTTGTTGCCTTACTTTATCTAAATGCAACTTTGTTTTCTCTTTATTTAGGTTTGCATTAATAATTATATGAAAAGTAGAATAAGGTCCTAGAAATTCATACCTCAAAATTTTTTTAATTCAACTTTATGGCTTTCACTTAGTGCAATTTGTTAAAGTTATTCTAATTCTTCTAGCTTTGCATCTATAATTGAGTTTTCATTAAGTAGTTTAGAGTAAGCTTGTATAATTGGTTCATTGTGCTAAACATGGTTTCGATTAGTGTCTAACATGTAGTTTTCAAGTGAATCTTTATCTATGTGTGTGATGTTTGTTCCTTAACCAATTTGTCAACTAAATCAATGTTGTAACAAGTTCTAGAAATAGAAGGTATTCTCATGCTTTTGCAAATATTAGACTCAACTATATTTTCCCCTATAAAGAAAGCTTGTCATGGTTAACATCTATGATAGCATTAGCTATAGCCAAAAATAGTCTTCCTAAAATAATAAGAATCTTGGAGTCTTCCTCCATCTCTGATACAAAAAAATTAGTAGGTGTGAAGATTTTATCAACTTGGATTGGTACATCCTCCAAAATACATATAGGATACTTTACCAAATGATCGATGAGTAGTAAAGTGATAGTTGTCAGCTTCAAGTCTCTTATATCTAGTTTTTTTACAAATGGATAATTGCATCAAACTTACACTTGGACCTAAATCACATAAAACAAGATCAAAATTCATTTGACTAATCAAGCAAAGAATAAAAAAACTTCCTAGATCTTTTAATTTAGGAGGCAGTTTATTTTGAGTGATAGCACTGCACTCCTCAATCAAAGCCTTAGTGTCATACTATTTAATTTTTCACTTATTTGAAAAATTTTTTTTTTAAAAACTTTGCATATATAGTCATCTACATTAAATCCTTAATAAAAGGAATATTAATATAAAATTTTTTTAGCATATTTTAGAATTGGCCAAATTGTTTATAATATTTTACTTTGACTAACCTTTATGGAAAAGGAATTGTCAGTTTTTATGGTGGAGATAACATAGAAAACTTTTGTAAAATAAATAATGCTAACATAGAAGACAACTTCAATTAAACAAATAATATTGATGGAGAAAACAAATCCGATAAAAAAAAAATCATGCTAACAAAAAAGACAACTCCACTAAAATAAATAGTGTTGATGGAGAAGACAATTTTGGTAAAATAAATATCGCGAATAAAAAAGACAACTCCGATAATAAAAATCAATTTTTGATCATGTCATAAACTTATCAGACCCAACAACGTTAACAAGGTTTAAGACTTCGTTAACTATTGAGATTGAATGCTTGGCTAAAAAAATAAATCCTTTAACAGTGGCCAAATTTTGGCCGAAACAAAATAAATGAAAAAAAAAAGAGAGTTTCTGATAGAGAATCAAAAATTTACTACATGAGGGTATATGATTTCACCTTGATCGGCTTTCTCCCCTTTCTCTCCGTGAAATCCAAGGAATTACTATAAAGACTTAAGAAACAAAAATCATCAACTTAAATTTTACAGCATCAAGTGCACCCATTGCGATTTTGAATACATGGTAAATATGACTCCTTACGTGCATCAGCCCAAGTCAGTCGGCTTGACTTGGTAAATAATAATTAAAATGAAAATAATCTTGTGTACCGTCCCGCATCGTCTCTCACATAATATTTTCTTGGAAGGAAAATGTCAGTAGTGTTTACTTGCTCTCATCATCAGCATCTGCCTGATCTCGTCGCCTCCGTTTCCAGGTAAGCTTCTTGGCTTTGATCTCGTCTCATCATTAGCTTTTCTAAACATCTTCAAGTAAGGTAAGTTTTAATAGACCAAAAGGATTAAAACTGGACCTGAAAGTAGGATTTAGCCTAAGAGATATGTAGGATTTCACTTAGCCTAAACATAAGAATGTAAGCGTTTCACTGTTCGTTCAACAAAGTCCTTCCCCTTTGCATCGTGTTTGAGCATTGTTAGTGAACACCTCAATGCGATGAAGAATAGAGCTTGGATTTCAATAGGATAACGAGATATAGAATTCTCTTGGAGTTGTGAGACAAAGCTATTTGAAGCTGACAGTAGCAATGTATAGGATGAGCTGACTGCGGTAAGTGAGAATTTTTTTTTTTTTCTATTATGGTTATGCTAAATGATATTAATGTACTTATTGAATTTCCTCCTTTTGTAAGGCTAATCCTTATATGAAAAAGTAGAGGAACACTCCTATTAATAACTGTGACAAGCTGGAAGGAGATAGAGCCATTGGTAGTATGGCTACTACTTGTAAGGAGTATATAGATATTTGCAGTGAAGAAAATGAGTAGAGGAGCTAGATAATATGCTTGTTGCTGATGAGCCAAATGAAGATTGTTATAGCCTATCAACTCTACCACTCTCCAAATCAGTTAGTGAGCAATCCATGTCATCTAAGTGTAATAAGAGAAAATTAAATTCTCTTACATTGCAAGAAGCTACTGTATCTAAAATGGATGACATAAATAACAAGCTAGATGAACTAATTGGTTGCATAAAAGAGACGAATAAAGTTTTGGCTACACAACTAGCTCATATTCCCGCAGATAAAAAATATACTGAAAAGGAACTATTTGAAGAGATGAATAGGATTGGAGTTGCACAACATTGTCTACTACATGCTTATGTGACTCTTGGAAAGAGTAAAACAAACACAAGACTTTTCTTTTCAGTACCAAAACAATTTTGCCTTGGGGTGTTCAATGAATTAATGAATAATTAGATGATTGGAATTACACAATTTCACCTTGTTGATGTTTTGAGATATCTTAGTTTTATGTAGACATTCTGGAACTGTATGTATTGAACTATTTCGAATTGTGTTTTGTTGTAATTTTTGTGTTTTGTGTTGACAATACTATGGATGAGATAGTTAGTTAATATGGTTGAATTATTTTTATGTTTTGTATTAACAATACTATGGATGAGATGATTGGTTGATATGATTGGATTATTTTTGTGTTTTGGGTTAATAATACTATGGGCAAGATGATTGATATATGGTTGGTTGATATAGTTGAATTTTTTTTTTGAACTCATATGTGTTGGCATTATGCATACTTTTAATAATTATACTAGCTTATATTTTGTTATCTATCTTATGATTAATAATTTTGCTCAAAATAAATAATTATTAAAATAATAATTTATAATTAAAATTAAAATAAAGTTTAATGAAATTAATATAAAAATTAAAATAAGTAAAATAATTTTTTGTATTTTCTTTTCTCTAGGAAATAGAGGATGAAAATTTTTTAATACTTTCTGTCATTTTATATATTCTATCCTCTTTATCCCTTCTTTACTCTTTTTCTATCAACAAAAGATACTGTTAAGCTGCCGCATCCGCAATTCCTCCTTTTATTACCGGCATTCTTGCCATCATCTTCAGCGCCGGCCCATGTGCTGCTGCTTTTCTTGCCGGATCACCTACACCATCGGCGAGATCATTTGGCGCTACTGCCGCCTCTCCGCTATGTCGCAATGAGGAGAGACTCAAAAAAGGAGCCGCGGCCTTCTTTGTCGATCTTGCCTACAACACGTCCACCGCCCCTCTGATGTTTCCGTCGGTGTCGATTTGTGTCCTAGTTCCGCTTGTCGCCTGCCGCTGAATTTTCCAGGCATCTCGTCGCTCCTCTCTTCCCGCTTGACTCTGCCTTCTTCATTCAAGGTAGTTTAGAAGGTCTGTTAACCATAAATTAATTATTATGTGTGGATAATAAATTAGGCTTTAATAACGATAATTAAAAATCTATCAATGATAAATTATAATTTAGTCATAGTAATTTAAGGGCTCTAAATAATAAATTATAGTGTGTTAACGATAAATTAGGCTTTAATAATGATAATCAAAAGTTTGTCAATGATAATTTCAAAGCTATTAACGATAAATTCGGTCGGTCAACAATAATTAATGGTGTACCCATGTTAATTAAGATCTATCAATGATAAATTAAGTCCATTAACTATATACTATTGTATGTCAACTCATAATTATGGACTATTTTTTGGCTATCAATAATAAATTAAACATTATTAATGATAAAATAATTAATAAATTTATGTCAATGGTAATAATATACAGGTACATATGATTAATTATTGAGATTCGTAACTTAACTTGGGCACTTTAAGATCAGCAAATGTGTGATTAGAATACCCAAAATTTTCTCCGTCAATTGGCCTGTTCCTAAGCTACGGACATTTCCTCCATTTCGTTATATTACGCCATGAGGAGGAAGCCCAAGCTCATTCCCGATATTTTGCTCTCGTTGGTTGGCTTTGATTTCATCCTTTGCCTTGACCCTTTCAAAGCCTCTTGGGATTTGTGAAAATCTTAAAAAAAATAATAAAACCTATACAGCATTTACACATCCCTAGACGCATTTACACATCCGAAGATGAATTTAAGGGCTAAAATCTCCCCTCTTTTTCTGATTCTCCGCTTAAAAGTTTTATCCTTTATCCGCCATTCTTCATGAGCAAATGTGAGCAAGTTAGTGCCAGTGCACCATCCCACCATCCATTGAGCTTTGGGATTCGTGTTGGATGGGACACGAATCCGATGCCCATTAACCCCACATTGCCGCAAATCGGATTAGTCGCCATAGAAAACCCAATTTAATTAACATTATTATAACTATCGATTTCAATCTGACTAACACAATATTACGTTAGTGAACATGAGTCGCTAAAATCATTATTACAGCCAAACCGAAATCGGTTTTCGAACCTGATCCGTTTCTTTCATAATTGCAGCTTCAGACTCACTACTATAGTAGCTGAAAAGGTCAAATAATATTAAGTTTTTTTTTCCTTAGCTAGTGTCAGGCAAGGTTCAGCCCGGTCTAGCCTAAAACCCATTGGGCCGAGAGGCGGCCTAAGCCCACGCGGTATACACCAAAACGGAGCCCACCCGAGAGAAATCATCCGGTCAACGATCAGCGTTGATCCCAGATCTAGCGAAAAGTGCGTGAGCGCATCGAGCTCCGAAGACGCGGCGTCGTCTTCCCCAAATAGTTTGAACGCGGCTTCTTCTCCGGACAGACGCAGACGACGATGTCGTCGCTTGCGAGCAGCGCGAAGAAACCGGCGGGCGACGCGGAAGAGAGGAAGACAAGTTCTCAGGTGGCTGCTCGGTGCCATAATCGCTGGCGAAGCGGTCTTGAGCGGAAAGACCGGAAGAGGCGAGTGGTGCCTCTTCTATAAAATCGATGGAGATCGATCAAGCGGGGGACCATCAGCAGCAACGAGTGATCGAGTGGTGAGAAGCGGAGCTTAGGGAAGCTTCAATAGTGATTGTAACCGGCGACGGGGGTCGCCAGCAAGGGAGGGAACGTGGGCGACGGTGGCCAAGGGGTCGACGACAAGTAAGGGAGAGATCTGTAGTTTTACTTAAGGGTGAATAAAGCTTCTTTTTTCCTCCCGAATCCCTCCCCTATTTTATGTGTTCTGCGGCGACGAATCCAACCTCAACAGCGACGACTCCGGTGGCGGGTGGCTGCCGGATGACGGCGAGTGGCTTGCACGAGGCACAGGTGGCGTCCTTTCCTTTGCCAGGTCCGACGAACCATCGAGCGTAGACAAACGGTCAGTGGCGGACAAACAAAATTAGTGAGTGTTCGAAGACGACGATTGCTTCGATTTTGACTGGGTCAAAATCGAAGCCGCACGGCGTAAACGGGAAACTATGGCTGACGGGTGGAAGACGTCAGTAAGGGCTTAAATTTGAGCGACAACAATTTTGACCAGTGGGTCAAAATTGAAAGCTACATAGAGGTGAATCCAGCGGCGCACGGTGGATTGGAGTTGCTGACGTTAGTGTGACGTCAGCCAGGCAGTATTAATCAAACGCGGCGATGATTTTGACTGGTCAAAATCATTGACTGAGGTATTTTTGATTTAGGGTTTGATTTCTGATTTTAGGGTTAGGGTTTTTCGGTTTTTCCGCTTGTGTTTTCAATTTGGGGATAAAAGTTGTATGGGGAATTAGGGTTTCCTATTTGGGGCAATTGTGCGCCAGAAATCCTAGGGTCTCATGCCCGGTCTGGTGCTCCGTCGGACCACCGTTAGGCCGGGGCGTGACTGTCATGCCCTGGCTTAAGGTTCCCCGGCGGAACTCCATACTGCACCGAAACCCTAGTTTTCTAGCCCCAAAATCACTCCCAAAACAGAAACCCTAATTTGGATTTTGACTTGGTCAACTTGATTTTGAACCGGTCAACCGATTTCGTCTCCCATGTCATCACTGAGTGCCGCCTACACTCGTGAGTTCGCCGGAGCAGGGCATGATTGTTGGGAAACCTTGGAGATATTTTACAATTTTCAGAGATAGAGATTACACAAATACATTGCACAGCGGAAACAATATCCCCGAAACGAGCCAGTCCCAAAAATCCAGTGAAGATCGTCAAGAGAGGGAGTCGACACGATGAGATAGAAAATACCTTAAAGCAAGATGAGGCTAATGTCGAGGTAGGTGCTCAAGCGTGCGCCCTCTACAGTCTCTCACACACAGATGCCTCGAGTCCTCTTCTTCCACTCCCGGTGCTAGCCTCGGGAAGAAGATCCAAGCCTTTGACCACCTTCTTCTATGCTTGCGCCACCTCCAAGGTGTATGCACCAATGGAAGAAGAAGTGGGAGAAGAAACCGCCAAGAACTATCTCTTCTTGCGCTAAGAGGAGATGAAGAAGAAGACTTGCGGTCAAGGAAGAAGGAAGAAGTTGTTGTGCCACTAGAACCCTTGCTTTCGCCCCTCTTGATGTTCTCACGCCTCCAAGGAATCGAACACAAGAGAAGGGCAGCTAGGGGTTACTTTTATAGAGCAAGAGGCGGTTTGGGCAAGGGCTAGGATCATGACAAGTGTATGGCTAGGATGAGGGGGTTTGAGGCAAGGAAAGTCTCCAAGACTTTACCATAAACCTCATTCAACCTATCCATAATTGCCCAAGCACCATATCAGCCCACTTATCTTTAGAAGGCGTGTGGTGGCAATGGTTTCCCCAGTCCAGTTAAAACTCTAGGCATGCCTTCGCAAGAAAATTGTTGGCCCTGGGCATAACGGTTAGGATAGACTTGACTAGTTTTTCATATGTGGTGGCCACATGATAGAACTCTAGAGGCGGCCTCGAGAGGTTAGGGTTTTGTGTTGTTCCAGCCCTAGCTGGGCACAAAATGCCTGAACTGTCTTGAGAAGGGGAATTGCCTAGGTGCAATCGGCCGGCGTGCCCACCTTAAGAAGCATGGGTCACTTTGTGCATCTCATCCCACCCTCGTGGGACGCGAAACCTCATGTGGAATAAGGATCCCATCTCACTAGGAAATCTCGGATTTCCCAATTGACTTTGTGGGTTGTCAATTCGATTAAAATAGTGGGAGCAATGATTATTTAATGTAAGTCCAGATTAAATAATTTGAAGTAGTACTAATCTGCCTTAAAGGCATTCACACCATTAAGGGTGAAGGGGGGAGGCGCATATTGCTTCCTTAATGTAGCAATTTTGCCAACTTCTCCCCATTATGCCCATAGGCGCCTATGGGAGAAGTTTTATCCCCATTATACCCTTTTAGCCTATTGCCTCTTCATGACAACTTGTATTGGATCTCATTGGATAATGAGCTAGCCCAAACTTCATTACATGGGTTGATTAAGAACTTGGATCCAATCCAATGCAACCCTAATCCAAATGTGACCAACTATGGTCAATTTCGGGTCAACCTGCCATAAATGGAGTTTGGCTCCAATAACATTCTTCTATCTCATCAGGCCCATTGGCGCTGATGAAATCTCCCAAATAGATTCGAGTTATCCAATAACTCGATTATAAGGCTTCCCGATTAATACGAGAGCTCGAGTATCAAAGTGTGCGACCCTATAAGTTCCTCTGACGTTGGCAGTGCTGACCTAAGGTCATCACAAGCAGTGAGTGGCACCTAGCAGTGCATCACTGCTACCCAAGTCATTGGAATGGATATCGATATCGACACCCCCATCATCGCAATTAGGTACAGATACATCACAGTCTCTTTGTCGAACTGATATCCGATTGGACAAGTGTGTCACCACTTGTTTTCACCAAATCACATGGTCATGAATAAATCAGGTTCTCACCTAGGTATGGCCATACACTTTCAGTCATAGAACCATAGAGGAGCTCCATGGATATCAAGCTTCCCTTAGGAAGGGGCAAATCCTTTGTCTATCTATTGACCTTCTCATATGGGTCGTGACATGTTCAATGACAACCGTTATTACCTCCCAACTACGACGATGTGTTAGGTTGTATTAAAGCATGTCCCTAACTATATAGAATGACCAATGACCTCAAGTCAAGGGATCAATGCATTTCCTATCACTTGTGAAGATAACTCATGACACCAAGTCATTGCCTCACAGCGGGTCTGTCCAGTATATCCACCACTAATATACCCATATATTTGCGTTAGCACCTTGTGCCTAACTAGCCCATATACCAGTCTCACAAGTACCAGAGCTGTCCCATATCCACTCAGGTACATCGACTGGGGACAATCATTTGAGCACAGATCCAATCTGTCTCCAGGGACATTATCATGTAAGTACATAATCGCAGATGTAGACAAACATAGATAATGACAATGCCAGAATGATATAAATATCAATGTCAAGTAGTACAATAATGGACCAATACTAGGTCCTAGGGCATATACACCAACAATCTCCCACTTGCACTAAGACCTAAAGGTTGAGCAACATCAACCCCATATCTTTAGTATGATCATCATGCTTCTGCTGCGCCAAAGCTTTGGTCAATGGGTCTGCCAGATTGTTCTCTGTATCAACTCTACTAATCTTGACATCACCTCTGTCAATGATCTCTCTGATCAGGTGAAATCTCCTAAGTATGTGTTTAGACCTTTCATGAGACCGTGGTTCCTTGGCTTGTGCAATTGCTCCATTGTTGTCATAGTAGAGCTCAATGGGATCCATTGCACTTGGAACCACCTGAAGTTTAGAAATGAACTTTTTGATCCTAACGGCTTCTTTGGCTGCCTCAGAAGCGACCACATACTCAACCTCGGTTGTAGAATCAGCTATGGTGGACTGCTTGAAGCTCTTCCAGCATACAGCGCCTCCATTCAACTTGAACACATAGCCGGCCTGCGATCTGAAGTCATCAGGTTCAGACTGGAACGACACATCAGTATAGCCCTGCATACTAAGCTCTTCCTGTCCCCCATAGACCAAGAATAGATCCTTAGTTCTTCTCAGATATTTAAGGATGTTCTTTATAGCCACCCAGTGCTGTAAACTTGAATTGGATTAGTATCGGCTGATTATGCTCACAGCATAAGCCACATCTGGCCTAGTACACAACATTGCATACATGATCGATCCCACTGCCGAAGCATAGGGCACTCGACTCATGTCATCCCTCTCAGCCTGTGTGGTGGGACACTAGCTCTTTGAGAGAGTAAGACCATGTCTCACTGGAAGGTATCCTTTATTGGATTGCTCCAAGTTGAACCTCTCCAGGACCTTATCAATGTAGGTACTCTGACTAAGGGCCAGGAGCCTCTTGGATCTATCCCGATAGATCCCCATGCCTAGGATATAGGTGGCCTCCCCTAAGTCCTTCATCTCGAAACACTTTCCTAACCATGTCTTCACTGATTGAAGACTAGGGATGTCATTTCCGATGAGTAGTATGTCATCGACATACAAGATCAGAAAAGTCACCAAGCTCCCACTGAATTTTCTGTATACACAGGCATCATCTTCGCTTTTGATAAAGCCATAATCTCTCACAGCTTCATTAAACCGAAGATTCCAACTTCGAGATGCTTGCTTTAATCCATAAATAAATTTCTTTAGCCTGTAGACCTTACTGGCATCTGCAGCATGGATGAAGCCATCAGGTTGTGTCATATACACATCCTCAGTCAGCTTCCCGTTAAGGAATGCTGTCTTCATATCCATCTGTCATATCTCATAATCATGATATGCAGCTATAGCAAGCAGAATCCAAATGGATTTGATTATGGCAACTAGCGAGAAGGTTTCATCATAGTCCACCCTGTGGACTTGTTTGAATCCTTTAGCCACTAGTCTACCTTTATAGGTAACTATGTTGCCATCCATGTCTGTTTTCCTCTTGAAGACCCATTTACACCCTATGAGTTTTACCCCATCAGGTAGCTCAACCAAATCTCAGACTTGATTAGTTGACATGGAATCCATCTCGGATCACATGGCCTCAAGCCATCTCTCGGAGTCCGGTCCACTGACCGCCTCATCATAAGTCCTGGGTTCATCGTCAATGATGAAGATCCCGTCGTGTTAGGTCGGCAGAGACCCATACCTCTCAGGTGCATGACGAATCCTCCCAGACCTACATGGGGCCTGTGTCTGAGACTCAGGTTGCCTAGCAACTAGTGCAGGTGGCTCAGGTTCCATCTCTTTGTCTTGTGGTTGCACTTGGACCTTGTCCAAGTCAAACTTCCTCCCACTGACTTCTTTCATGAGAAATTCTTTCTCTAGAAAGACAGCACCTCGAGCAACAAAAACTTTGTTCTCGGTGGGAACATAGAAGTAGTAACCCTTAGTTTCCTTAGGGTACCCCACAAACACGCATTTATCATATCTAGGTTCTAGCTTGCTAGAATCCTGACGTTTGACATAATCCTCACATCCCCATATCCTGATAAAAGAGAGATTAGGGCGTCTCCCACTCCATACATCGTATGGTATCTTGTAGACATGCTTAGATAGAACGTTATTCAGTATCAGAGATGCTGTCTCAAGTGCATGCCCCCAGAATGAGGGAGGTAGAGTTGCATGACTCATCATAGACCGAACCATGTCCAATAAGGCTCGATTTCTCCTTTTAGATACACCATTCCATTGAGGTGTACCAGGAGGAGTGAATTGGGATAAGATCCCACACTCTCTCAGATAGTCAAAGAACTCATCGCTTAGGTACTCTCCACCACGATCTGATCGAAGAGCCTTAATGGATCTACCAAGCTGGTTCTCTACTTCATGTCTAAACTCCTTAAATCTTTTAAAGGATTTAGATTTATGTCTCATCAAGTAGACATAATCATATCTACTAAAGTCATCAGTAAATGTGATGAAGTAGTTGTACCCTCCTCTAGCTTGTTTATTGAATGGCCCACACACATCAGTATGTATGAAATCCAATAAACCTCCTGCCCTCTCACCAGTCTTGGTGAAGGATGCTTTTGTCATTTTCCCTAACAAACAAGGCTCACATGTTTCAAATTCCTCCAAGGAACTTGAGTTTAACAACCCATTTTCATGGAGCTGTTGGATGCGATTCTTGTTTATATGGGCTAATCGTCAATGCTATAGGAAAGCACCAACTGAACCACTCAGTTTGGTCCTTTTATTATTTATGTTTCTATTGACTATTCTGATTAGCGTTTTTACTGCATGTTTTAAAGATGCTTTAATGACTTGAAACCCTGATTTTTCGCATGGAATATGAAGAACACGTGTCATTCTATCTTGAGGATTAGTTATTTTCATGAAAATACTTTCTGATCATTCTAGGACACATAGCAACTTTTCGAATCTGATTAACTTCTGTGCAGTTTTTAGTTTTGTAATCTGATTAGCCTTCTTTCTGTTGATACCCTAAATTCCTGAAAGATTTTGATCCTTTATTTTTCATACGCCCGAAAAGAACGAGTTTTATTTTATTACATGGTTCTGTCCATTTTCTTTTTTGGATCATTAAATCTTATTTTTGGGTATGGCTACTTTTCCTAAAAAAATTAAGTGGCTACTCTGTTTGATTCCTATCTGTTATAGCTTCTTTTGCCTCCAGATCCAGAAATCTTCAAGAGCAACCGTCTTCCACCTCTAGCTACCACTGCATCTGCCTCTAACATCACTGTTTCCAGCCGTCAACACTGGATTATACCATCAGCAGACTCTTACTTCTTTTACTGCCTCTATTTCCATTGATTTGATTTATTTATACAGCAGACTCTTCATTAGTGACTGATTTTTTTTATCTATTCAGCATTATCTCTGGCACCCACTAGCCGACGATCTCACCTCTAGGACTGTAGTCTCTAGCAGGCCACTAGAGATTACTCATTTTACTGACGGCACCATCACCATCATTGCTAGCAGCTTTTTAGCTGGCCTCTGTTCACCCTCTGCTTCTCAGCTGCATTAGCTCTTTCCACCAGCACTCACTTGGACTACCGATGATATCTCTTATTCTTCTTTGAGAAAATTATTTTTTAGAGACTATTTTTAGACTGAGCCTTATGTATCTTAAATTATGCAGGAAAATTTTTTAAAAGGCACATCTTTGGACCCAACAGCATCTGCCCCAACACTATTTTTGGTTTGAGCCTTATGTATTTTTGGTCAGAGCTTGCTATATAGTTTTGTGAGTATCGTTTGCACTCTCTTGTATTCATGACTATTTCATATGGTTGCATCCTTGATTTGCTCACTGAGATTTCTATTCGATGTGTTTGCTTGAGTCTATCATGTCACACTTTTGACTATGATTCTATGAGTTTCATGCTTCACACCTTTTGCATTGATATTGACACTTTGATGGTTAAAAAATTTTATTACTTAAATCCATGAGAGGTGTATTGATTTTTCTATGATGATGAATGTTCAAGCATGCATGCCTATGAATGGAGATATACCTATTATGCTGAATTTATTTCTTCAATATATATCTACTTGTTGAAAATTTTCATTGATTGATGCATATGGTTTTGGGTAGATATGTTGTTTGATGAATGCAATCTGAGAGTGAAACATCTTTCTTGAATAAAATTGACAGTGATTAACCCAGTTGATGTTTATTCTATTTTACTATTTGTTGGGAAGGAAGAATCCATGATCCACAAAAATAGCGAGAGACTCCCCTACTTGGCACTGTGCAAAATTGACAGTGGTACCTAAGACATGGGTTGAAGTCTATAAAAAAAAAGAAGAGAAAAAAAAGAAAAAGACTCCTTTACTTGGCACTGTGTAAAATTGATAGTGATACCAAAGATAAGAGTTGAAGTCCAAATAAAAAGTATGTATCTATGTGGGTACATGCCATCAAAAAAAAAATAGAAGAATAAAAAAAGAAAAAAAAGGGAAAAGAAATAGAAAAGGAAAAATTTTGTGTGAAAAAAGATTTTGGATATTCTATTCTTATAAACAAAAGTATGATAAATTTATACTGAAAATTAGGTGAATTCATGAGACTGAGATTCTTTTTATTATGCAAGTTGCGAAGTTTTATTTGATCAAAGCTATGAATCTTAAAGATTAAATTCAGAGGATGATGTATTTATCTGAAATTTTGTGCAAAAAGTTGATGGAATATTTCATGAGTGATTATATTTTAGAAATTTATTTTTCATAAAAAGACATATTTTCCATAGTAGAGTTCTTTATTCTATTTATTTGCTTGAGGATAAGCAAAGTTTGAGCCTTATGTGTTTGATGACACCGAAATTTATAGTAAATTTCATGCCATTTTATATATCTTTTTGTGTCAAATTCATACTACTTTGCTTATTTTTATGCCTTTTTTTTATCAAATATTGCAAAATCTACTTATATTTTGGTTTTTCACGATTTTCAGGTAAAAAGGCATGATTTTAAGGCGTTTGAAGCAAAATTAAATACATAGACAATTCCCATCATCAAGAAGAGGATACATGACGAATTTCAGAAGAATTGGAGCTTCAGAGCAAATTACGGCAACCTCATTATGGATATTATGGTACCGTAATGTGACTGCACTTGCAGATCAAAATCACGATACTGTTGTAATTCCCGAGAGGTGCCGTAATTTGAAGTTTTTTAGACCAGAGAATTTTGTGGTATTACGGCATGGCCATAATAATCTCTATGGTGCCGTATTTTGGAGCATTTTTGGACAGAGATTTGATAAAGTTTACGGTACTACCGTAACGGAATTTACGGTACCGTAATTCGGGATGGTTTTCCACCCGAAAGATTACTGACATTACAACACTGCCATAAAGAAGATCACAGTACTGTAATTCCGGAAGAATTTCACTTGAGAGTTGGCTGTCCAAATTACGGCACTACCGTAACATTCATTACGGCCGTAATTACAACTCAAAATCGCGATTTTTCCGGTCAACATGAAGCCCGATTTTTGCGGAGATGATTGCGATCAATCCTAGCCATTAAATAGGATGCTGTAAGAAGCAAAATGAGAGCTTTTTCTGAGATGAAGAGAAGCAGACCAAAAGCCCTAATTTTCATCCACCAGAGAGAGAGAGAAATTGCCTCACACACTGCCGCCCTAGGTTTCACTCCCGGGAAGCATACAACCCATCTCGGGCCGTGAAATTTGAGTGGAAGCTACGCATAGAGGAGGAGAAGGTGTCCCAGAAGTTTCAACGTGATTGGAGATCAGACGGAGGAGAAATCAACAAAAGATCGAGCGCCGCTGCCGTTCGCCCAAATTACGGCCGTAATCTTCATTACAGCCGTACCGTAATTCTTCCTTTCACTCTGTTTCGATTTCCAACACTATGAATTATTGTAATCTTCCCTCTATGATAGCTTAAACTCACTTTGGGACATGGGGTGTAATCCCTTTGATTTATATGATTAGATAACTTTTATTACGTCAGGATAGTTTATTTATGGTGATTCTACTTATGTGATAGATTGCTCTATGATTCTCCATAGTTTTCTTATTATCATGCATGTTTTAGAATTTTGCGAAATAGACTGAAAGGTTGATTGTGAAATTTGGAACCCTAAAAAATCATTGAGTTTGGAACTTATCGTAAGAAATTAGGTTTGTTCTTTGAATTCTGATTTTTAGTGATTTTATTGCCATGTTTGATAAAAAGAATCTAGAATTGAGTTATTGTGTCAAACATGGAGATCTTGCACGAAAGTGAAGATCGGAACGTTGGAGAACCATAGGTAGAACTTGTGTTGAGACTCGGATGCACGAAAGTGATGCTTGAGATTCCACTCGAGATGATCAACTTAGAATTCGGATGCACGAAAGTGATCCTTGAGTTCTTCACTTGATGATTTACTTATCATTAGCTTGGGATAAATCTTGCGTGAAAGAGAGGATTGGTCTCTGCATGATCGTCTGCACGAAAGTGAGATGACCCTTTTATGAAGTAAATTATGTCTTCATCATGATAAAATTAGTCTGACGACCTTTTCTTCATGTCTAGTCATTAAAATTAAAGTGGATGAAACCCTAGTCCCAGTTTATCTCTCTATTTATCTTTACACTCTTTCTATTATTTACTTGCATCACATTCGATTTACTTAGCTAGTAAGAAAATAATTATTTGGTACTTGACAACACAGGTCTCTGTGGTTTCGATATCTATTTTATTACTTCGAGTATCCGTGCACTTGCGGAAATAACAACAAGCTTGGTGACACAACAAGTTTTTGGAGCCGTGTCGGGGAGTGACAAGATCCCGTGTGCCAAACAATAAGTTTTGGCCGCGACACCAGAAATAAGTTTTTGTCTACCTACTTATTGGGATACAATAGCCTGTAATGTTAGACATAAGATAAAATTGAAATGATAAGACTTCAAAAACCCTCAATCGAAATATCAAGTCTAGTAGCCTTCTAACTAGTATCCCTTACCAAGCTATCGATCCGTGGTGTTGTGAACTATTTCCCACCCTCGTGGTACACACCCACTTATCTTTAGTGAAAGTTCCATTAAGGGGGGGGGGAAACCCTAATCATGCAGATATAAAATTTTCTCAAGGCGGAATCTAGGGTTTCCTAGGATCGCATGTATGAACATATGATCAACTTAACATTTTGTATAGATCTAGTGAGAGATCATACCAATGCCATTGCTTTGGATGACGACTTGGAAGGAAAGAGGCGTGTGCTTCTTCTCCAAAGGCAATCGCACACAAGACGAGAGATGGCTACTCCTTGGCGTTCCTTGTGCTAGCAAACCTCCAAGGTCTCCTAATCGCGTGAAGGAGATTGAGATGATCTCTAGGCTTTGTCAAGTCCTCTCCTTGGCGTAAAACCCACACTACTCGAGAGAGAAGTCGAGAGGAAGAGGTGAGAGGAGAAAAGAGATGCGCTCACGAACGAATGTGGAGGCGTTATCTATTTTGGAAAGCATGACTTCCAAAAATAGCAAGCCCTTAACATCATGCGTTCATGCGTTCACTCCAAGTGAACGATCGCATTTTTTCTTCTCCCCTTGAACCAAGTGCTCATTTGATGAACCTGGTTCAATTGAATTTGGTTCAAGGACCAAATCAAACCAAGCCTTGGTCTAGATCAAATTAAACCATAAGGCTCAAGATCTAACCATTCATCTCTTGATGCTCTTGATCTCATCGATCTAGCATCAATTCTCTCGATCGAAGCTTACCGATCTCAAGCCCTAATCAATCAAACATGATCAGACCAGATCTCACTTACAATCAGAGTTTAAATCCCTTTAAACTGAACCAAAACAATTCAGTCCACACGATCTGACTTAAGTAAGCCATATCATCAAATTGTGCGACCCTAAGGGTTTCCTTTAAACGTCGGTAACGATAACTTACGTTATCACGATCAGTGAGGGGTATCTAGCAATACATCACTGTCTCCCGATATAAAGGAAAGAGTCTTCCAAGACTACACCCAAACCACAGCACAAGTGTGAACCCAAGTCACTTGACATATGTGTTTCCTTTGCCACTGGATGTTCTTATTGGACAAGCGTGTCAAGCCTGTAATTCCAATATGATGAGAATGATTAGATCAGATGAACATAGTCATCTGGGTATGGCCATACACTTTCTCAATCATCTCATCTAGGGGGCCCCTTCAGAACATCACACTCCAAACAAGGAGACGGCAATCCTATATCTATCACTAGTGCCCTAACATGACTCATGCTCATTATCCAAGATAGTCTATAACCATTATGTTTCAAATGATATTGAACTACCTCAAAACAATGCCAATCATCATTTAGAAACACAAGTGATCTCAAGTCAGAGGAAATATGCCACTTGCTCGCATACAAGGATTATTCACATTGTGACAAGCAATTGAATATCCTAATTAGGGTCAGTCCAGTACATCCAATGTACCCATGAGTCTACATCTTATTCCATGCTCGAAGCATCCTATAAGATTAGAACACATATTAGTCTCAATCATATCAAGGCTGTCTCATGTTCACCAAGATATCTCGACTAAGGACAATACTGCATGTCAGCCAAGCTGAACAGCATTGAGACATTATTCAGAAGTATACATATGGCAGCAGATAATGTAACAACCTGAATAACAACCATTGCCTTTATAAACATAGAGTTTATACATGATACTGAAATAATCCCAAGGCCTCAAACATTAGCCTTAAGGGCATACCCCAACAATCTCCCACTTGCACTTAATCTAATGGTTGAGAAATCTCAAACCCATATTATTACAGTGCTTCTCATGCTTCTGCTGCGCCAGAGGCTTTGTAAGCGGGTCAGCTAGATTGTCATCTGTATGAACCATACAGATCTTGATCTCTCCTCGATCAATGATCTCCCGGATCAAGTGAAACCTTCTCTGTATGTGCTTGGACTTCTGGTGCGACCGTGGTTCCTTTGCCTGTGCTATTGCTCCAGTGTTATCACAGAAGATAACCAAAGGATCTGCACTCGAAGGAACAACACCAAGTTCCTGAACGAACTTACGAATCCACACTGCCTCCTTAGATGCTTCTGAGGCTGCAACATACTCGGCTTCTGTTGTGGAATCAGCAACAATTGATTGTTTGAAACTTTTCCACACCACTGCTCCTCCATTCAAGCTAAAAACATAGCCTGATTGCGATCGAAAATCATCCTGGTCAGATTGGAACGAAGCGTCAGTATATCCTTCAATACTGAGTTCTTCCTGACCTCCATATATCAAGAACATATCTTTGGTCCTCCGAAGATAATTCAAAATGTTCTTGACCGCAATCCAGTGTGCCTTCCCTGGATTACTTTGGAATCGACTGGTCACGCTTAACCCGTAAGCGACGTCTAGGCGAGTACACAACATCGCATACATAATGGACCCAATAGCCGAAGCATAAGGCTTATTGTCCATTTCATCTTTCTCAGTCTGTGTTTGTGGACACTGACTCTTTGAAAGATTCAGACCATGTCTGACTGGAAGATATCCTCTTTTAGAATTTTCTAAATGGAATCTCTCCAGGACTTTATCGATGTAAGCACTCTGGCACAGCCCGAGAAGCCTCTTAGATCTATCTCTGTAGATCTTCACACCTAATACATAGGCTGCTTCTCCTAAATCTTTTATCTGGAAACATTTTCTTAACCATGCCTTAACCGCATGCATTTCAGGAATATCGTTTCCAATGATCAAGATATCATCGACGTAGAGGACTAGGAAAGTAATCACGCTCCCACTAAACCTCTTATATACACACGGGTCATCTTCATTCTTGATGAAACCAAATTCACAGATTGATTCATCAAAACGAATATTCCAGCTTCTTGATGCTTGTTTAAGTCCATAAATGGACTTCTTTAATTTGCATATTCTATGACGATCTAATGGATTGATAAAACCTTCAGGTTGTGTCATATACACATCCTGTTCTAGTTTTCCATTAAGGAAAGCGGTCTTCACGTCCATTTGCCAGATCTCATAATCATAATATGCCGCTATCGCAAGAATAATCCGAATAGACTTGAACATAGCTACAGGAGAGAAAGTTTCATCATAATCTATCCCGTAGATTTGTTTGAAACCTTTCGCAACTAGCCTGCCTTTATAGGTAACCACGTTACCATCCATGTCAATCTTCTTCTTGAAGATCCACTTACAGCCTATAGGGATTACTCCCGGAGGCGGATCAACCAAATCCCAAACTTGGTTATCTGACATGGAGTCCATCTCGGCTCGCATAGCTTCAAGCCATCTCGCTGATTCCGGTCCACTGACCGCATCCGCATAAGTAAGGGGTTCATCATCAATGATGTAGACTCCGTCATAGCGTTCAGGCTGTCGACGGATCCTTCCCGATCTTCGCGGTTCCCGTGATATCTGAGCCTCAGGTTGTTCAATAACCTGTTCTATTGGCTCAGGCTCATCCAACTGAGTTTGACCACTTTGTCCTTCTTCTGGATTCTCATCCAGCTTTATTTCTCTCCCACTGGCCTCTTGCAGAAGAAATTCCTTCTAAAAAAAAATAGCCGTTCGAGCAACAAATACTTTGTTCTCTTTGGGATCGTAGAAATAATAACCCTTAGTTTCCTTAGGGTAACCGACAAAGATACATTTATCAGATCTGCTCTCCAGTTTCCCAGAGGCGAGCTTTTTGACATAAGCCTCGCAACTCCAGATCTTAATAAATGTCAAGCTCGGCTGTTTCCCATACCATAACTCATATGGAGTCTTTGAAACTGCCTTGGATGGCACTCGGTTTAGTACCTTTGCAGCTGTTTCCAGTGCAAATCCCCAAAAGGAGTAAGGTAGAGTAGCCTGACTCATCATAGAACGAACCATATCCAGTAAGGTTCTATTTCTCCTCTCTGACACACCATTCCATTGCGGTGTTCCTGGCGGAGTGAGCTGTGAGATAATCCCACACTCCTTCAGATAGTCAGTAAACTCTCGACTCAAGTATTCTCCACCTCGATCTGAGCGAAGTGCCTTGATATTTCGGCCTAGCTGATTTTGTACTTCATTTTTGAACTCTTTGAACTTGTCAAAAGATTCACTCTTATGTCTCATTAGATAGACATAACCATACCTACTGAAATCATCAGTAAAGGTAATGAAGTATGAATAGCCACCTCTGGCATGTTTACTAAATGGCCCACACACATCACTATGAATGAGGTCAAGTAAACCCGAAGCCCTTTGACCTTTATGAGAAAAAGGAGACTTCGTCATTTTACCCATTAAACATGCTTTGCATGTATCAAGCTCCTCATAGGAGAATGATCCCAGCAGTCCATGATCATGCAACCGCTTAATGCGCTTCTTGTTAATATGGCCTAAACGACTATGCCATAGCAAGGTGCTGTCATCAGCATACTTGGCTTTCTTAATATCAATCTGTTGTATTGAACATTCCATGTCCAACATGAATAACCCATTGTTAATTGACCCAGTAGCATAAACAATATTATCAAAAGAAATATAACACTTTTAAATTTTGCATTCAAAGGAAAACCCTTTCCTGACAAGAGCAGGAATAGAGATAATATTCTTAGTTATGCTCAGTACAAAATAACAATTGTCAAGTTCTAATACAAGACCAGATGGTAAAGAGATGTGATAAACTCCTACAGCAACAGCAGCAACCCGTGCCCCGTTTCCAACTCGTAGGTCCACCTCATGCTGTCCCACCTGTCTTCTTCTCTTGAGTTCCTGTACATTTGAACAAATGTGAACTCCACATGCAGTGTCCAACACCCATGAAATAGAAGAAGAAACCATGACTTCTGTCATGAAAATACCTGAGCCAGAAGCGAAAGTCTTGCTTCCCTTCTTATCTCCTTGGAGCGCTTTACAGTCCTTTTTCCAGTGACCCAGCTGGCCACAATGGAAACATCTGTATTCCTTTGACCGCTTTACCTTTTGCTTTAGAGCCTTGTTGTAGCTCTTGATAGGGGCTTTGCCCTTCTTCCCCTTCTTCTTGTTCCTGGAAGGAACCATTAGGACAGAGGATGAAGGCTTTCCCTTCTCAAGAGTCTGCTCTGTAGTATAGAGCATGTTCAGTAACTCTGCCGGCGTACAGTCGATTTTGTTCATATTAAAATTAATAATGAATGGATCGAAAGAGGCCGGGAGAGACTGCAGGATGATGTCTACAACAAGCTCCTGATTGATGGTGTGTCCCAGTTTCTCTAGAGCCTCTTTGTACCCAATCATCTTGAGTACGTGAGCTCCCACTGGACTCCCTTCAGTCAGTTTGCTCTGAAAGAAAAGTTTCGTCAAGTTATAGCGTTCAGTCCTTGCCTGTGCAGCATACAGCATCTTGAGGTTTGCTATAATTTCTATAGCAGATAAATCCTCATGCTGACGCTGAAGCTCTGGCGTCATAGACGCAAGCATAAGGCAAGCGACATCAATGCTATCATTGACATGCTTCTCATAAGCTTCCCGAACCGCCCTTGCGGCGTTCGCAGCGGGTTGAGGCGGTATTGCCGTCTCGAGGACATACAGCTTCCTCTCAGCCTTAAGAACAATCTTAAGGTGTCCGTACCAGTCTGAGAAGTTTGGCCCAGCAAACTTCTCCCTTTCCAGTAGGGATCGCACATTGAAATTTGTGGTGTTCGTTGCTGCAGGAATCTACTGTTGGGGTATGCCCTTAAGGCTAATGTTTGAGGCCTTGGGATTCTTTTAGTATCATGTATAAACTCTAAGTTTATAAAGGCAATGGTTGTTATTCAGGTTGTTACATCATCTGCTGCAATATGTATATTTCTGAATAATGTCTCAATGCTGTTCAGCTTGGCTGACATGCAGTTTTGTCCTTAGTCGAGATATCTTGGTGAACATGAGACAGCCTTGATATGGTTGAGACTAATATGTGTTCTAATCTTATAGGATGCTTCGAGCATGGAATAAGATGTAGACTCATGGGTACATTGGATGTACTGGACAGACCCTACTAGGATATTCAATTGCTTGTCACAATGTGAATAATCCTTGTATGCAAACAAGTGGCATATTTCCTCTGACTTGAGATCACTTGTGTTTCTAAATGATGATTGACATTATTTTGAGGTAGTTCACTATCATTTGAAATATAATGGTTATAGACTATCTTGGATAATGAGCATGAGTCATGTTAGGGCGCTAGTGATAGATATAGGATTGCCGTCTCCTTGATTGGAGTGTGATGTTCTAAAGGGGCCCCCTGGATGAGATGATTGAGATAGTGTATGGCCATACCCAGATGACTATGATCATCTGATCTAATCATTCTCATCATATTGGAATTACAGGCTTGACACGCTTGTCCAATAAGAACATCCAGTGGCAAAGGAAACACGTATGTCTAGTGACTTGGGTTCACACTTGTGCTGTGGTTTGGGTGTAGTCTTGGAAGACACTTTCCTTCATATTGGGAGATAGTGATGTGTTGCTAGATACCCCTCACTGATCGTGATAACGTAAGTTATCGTTACCGACATTTAAAGGAAACCCTTAGGGTCGCACAATTTGATGATATGGCTTACTTAAGTCAGATCGTATGGACTGAATTGTTTTGGTTCAGTTTAAAGGGATTTAAACTCTGATTGTAAGTGAGATCTGGTCTGATCATGTTTGATTGATTAGGGCTTGAGATCGGTAAGCTTCGATCGAGAGAATTGATGCTAGATCGGTGAGATCAGGAGCATCAGGAGATGAACGGTTAGATCTGGAGCCTTAGGGTTTAATTGTGATCTAGACCAAATGCTTGGGTTAATTGGTCTTTGAACCAAACCAAATTGAACTGGCTCATTAAGTGAGCGCATGGTTCAATAGGAGAGAAAAATGCGATGGTTCACTTGGAGTGAACGCATCACACGTTGAGGGGGTTTTCTATTTTGGGAAACCATGTTTCCAAAACATGGTCACGCCTCACGTTCGCTCCTCTCACGCCTATTGTCGCCTCTTCCTCTCGATGCTCTCTGACTCTCATGTGTTGAAGGAGTTGACGACAAGGAGGTCTCGGCCAAGCAAGACATCTCTTCTTCTATTCCATTCGATCAGGAGACTTGAAGGTCTTTGCTAGCACAAGGATCAACAAGGAGTAGGCGATCTTCTTCTTGTGTGCGCATCTTCTGGAGGAGATCCCTTTCGCTCTCTTCTTCCAAGGCACCATCCAAGCAATGGCGATGGTATGACTCTTATCAATGTTACAAGTTTTAATAGTTGATCATATGACATGCATGCAACCGATTGTAGGGTTTTAGAGGGGTCCCCTTCAAGGGGGAGCGAAACCCTATAGATAGCGCAAGTGGTCTTCTTTGTTTTAGCAGCGGAATTAGGGTTTAAACTTGATCGCATGCTATACTTTCATATGATCAACTTAAACAACAAATGAAAGATTCGTTACCATGGCCATGGGAAGGAGGCGGCTTGGAAGCAAAGAGCAAGATAGATCTTCTCCACAAGTGACGCACACAAAAGAGGGATGACTTCTTCTTGTTGATCTTTGTGCTAGCAAAGATCTTCAAGAGTCCTTGCCGAATGGAAGGGATAGGTTGAGATGCTTCCTTGGCCGAGAGCTCTCCCTTGTCGCTCACCTTCTTCCACACGAGATGGCAAGCAAGCAACGTCAATGACAAGCGAGCAAAAGCGTTTAGGCGATAACATCAAAAATGGCGTTACATGACTTCCCAAAATGGAAAGTCATGAAGCCATGTTCCAACGCCAAAACGCCTTCCTTCATGAACCATGCGTTCACATAGTGAACCGGTTCATTCTTTGGTTCAATTCGATTTGGCTCATAGACCAAAATCAAACCAAGCCAAGCCAATACATGGTCTAGACCTTCTATGAACCTAATGGCTCAAGGTCTAACCGTCCATCTCCTGATGCTCTTGATCTCACCGATCTAGCATCTCCTCTCTCGATCGAAGCTTACCGATCTCAAGCCCTAATCAATCAAACATGATCAGACTAGATCTCACTTACAATCAGAGTTTAAATCCCTTTAAACTGAACCCAACTAATTCAGTCCACACGATCTGACTTAAGTAAGTCATATCATCAATTTGTGCGACCCTGAGGGTTTCCTTTAAATGTCGGTAACAATAACTTTCGTTATCACGATCAGTGAGGGGTATCTAGCAACACATCACTGTCTCCCGATATAAAGGAAAGAGTCTTCCAAGACTACTCCCAAACCACAGCACAAGTGTGAATCAACTTCACAAGGCATGCATGTGTCCTTTGCCACTGGATGTTCTTATTGGACAAGCGGGTCAAGCTTGTAACTCCAATACTATGAGTATGATTAGATCAGACGAGCATAGTCATCTGGGTATGGCCATACACTTTCTCAATCATCTCATATAGGGAGGCCCCTTTAGAACATCACACTCCTTGAACAAGGAGACGGCAATCCTATATCTATCACTAGTGCCCTAACCTGACTCATGATCATTATCCAAGATAGTCTATGATCATTATGTTTCAAATGATATTGAACTACCTCAAAACAATGACAATCATCATTTAGTCACTCAAGTGATCTCAAGTCAGAGGACATGTGCCACTTAGTGCATTCAAGGATTATTCACATTGTGACAAGCAATATGAATATCCTAGTAGGGTCTGTCCAGTACATCCAATGTACCCATGAGTCTACATCTTATTCCATGCTCGAAGCATCCTATAAGATTAGAACACATATTAGTCTCAATCATATCAAGGCTGTCTCATATTCACCAAGATATCTCGACTAAGGACATATAGCCTGTCAGCCTAGCTGAACAGCTTTGAGACATTATTCAGTAGTACACTTATTACTGCAGACAAGGTAACAACCTGAATAATAACCATGCCTTTATAAACATAAGAGTTTATTACATGATACTGTTACAATCCCAAAGGCCTCAAACATTAGCCTTAAGGGCATACCCCAACACCGATCACCTAGAAACCCTTATTTCCGCTGCCCAAAATTTACATGCGCCACTTTAGGGTTTCGCCCTCCCCCTTTAGTGGACTTACAATTGGTATCAGAGCGAGGTTATTAGCATGTTTTTATGATTGCTTGAGGCTTTTGTGATCCATGTTTGCGCTTGTATGCTTAGATCTACATTACATGCGAAAATTACATGTTAAGTTGTTCATGCGAAACACCTGATGAACATGTTTTCTATTTGGCGCATGTATGTTGGCGCTTATTAGTTTTTCTCAAAAAACTATATTACTTGCGCGACTCACCTTAGATCTAAGAGGCGCCTACTTTAAAAACTTAGACGGGTTATTAGGGTTGAAGTCACAGTCGAGTCTAGATCCAATCAGTTTGATCAGACTATCTGACAGCCTAGATGGGTTGACTAGATGGCACCTGTGCGCAAGCACGAGGTGGCTATAGGTCGACTGCGGACAGGCGTGTAGCGATGTCTGGTTGAGACAACTATTGAACGCGCATGAGTTAGGCCCGGGGTTACGCCTACTTGCCAGAACTCATGCAGGTCGTTCAGCCCAACGCATGCATTGTTGACCACTGGGTCGACTCAAGTCAATTAGGACTTGGTGCATGCCGGGGTAGAGGATCTGACTAGGTCTGATGAGTGGATCCCTATTAATGGACCGTTGTAAGGTAGTAGGGCTCATAAGGAAAATAAAAATTGATGCCAATGGGTTTTCGAAATTTTTTTTATTTTCTGGTTTGGATCACATGATGAATGTATACCATATTGCTTGTTTATTTAATCTTATGTGGGCTGCCTATTTAATGTGTGCTGTGCTGGGGCCTGCGTGCCTGGATTAAAATTGTAAATTAATATTTATTGTGATCTGCGCATCACATTTTAATTAATTTATAAAGTGTAATTGACCTGCGTGTCATTCATGTCTAGATAGATTAAATTGTATTTTAATCAGACATGAGCACAGAGCACACTTGGCAGAGGCACATGCAGCAGAGGCTTGACCAGGTGGGAGGTCTAGAGTTCGACTCTAGGACAAGCGCATTAATCTGGTGGGTGCACCTTAGCTGCAGTGGGCGCTTGGGCCCTGGGTTGGGCCAGATGAGATGCGAAAGACCCATGAAGAGCTCAAGTGAAGACTTAAGTTAAATTAAGGTCTTACCTAGGCTTAATGGGCTTTTACCACATAAGATCATCATGCTTTCATTTATGGTTAAGAACTGCATGATTTAATCTTCTTCTATCACCATAGGGTTTGTATGATAGTTAAGAAGATAAAAGGACCGTTAAAATCCAACGCTAAATATCAAGCTCGTAAGCCTTCTGACGCGAAACCTCACTGTTCTGACTATCGTTGGGGCCGTGTTGTACCCACTCAGTGGGCATGCCCATCTATCTTCAGACGGTGTGTGATTACACCTGCGTGTTACAGAGAAGGGATTTATCACTTCTCGTTGCTCAGCATAGCACGTGGTGGTCCAGGGAGTAGGCCAGGTTAGCTTGACCATGCAGGCTACATATGTGGCGCATATTGTAGCCATATGGAGGCAGCCATCTGAGGGATCAGAGACTGTGTTGTACCAACTCAGTTGGCACAGTCTGCTGGATTGCCCAGATGAAGGGGAATCGCACGGGTTGGCGATTGGCAGGGATTGCCTACCAGAGATTAGTGCTTGTACTCTCTGTGCATCTTATCTCGCCTGAGCGGGACGCGAAGACCAAGTATGAAATCTGGATCCCATCTCACTAAAAGAGTTTTACTCTTTCGGGCTGTTTTGCTGGATTTTTCAGCCAGATAAAATAGTGAGAAAAGAATCATTCTTAAGTCCTGAATTGATTCTAACATTGATACTGACCTTGCTGTTCTTGCATTGTTGTAGATTACTGCAGCATCGAACACCACAGCGTTCAATGTGCGATCCCTACTGGAAAGGGAGATGTTTGCTGGGCCGAACTTCTCAGACTGGTACGGACACCTTAAGATTGTTCTTAAGGCTGAGAGGAAACTGTATGTCCTCGAGACGGCTATACCGCCTCAACCCGCTCCGAACGCCGCAAGGGCGGTTCGGGATGCTTACGAGAAGCACGTCAATGATAGCATTGATGTCGCTTGCCTGATGCTAGCGTCTATGACGCCACAGCTGCAGCGTCAACATGAAGATTTATCTGCTATTGAAATAATAGCAAATCTCAAGTTGTTGTATGCTGCACAGGCAAGGACTGAACGCTGCAATTTGACTAAACTTTTCTTTCAGAGCAAACTGGCTGAAGGGAGTCCAGTGGGAGCTCACGTACTCAAGATGATTGGGTACAAGGAGGCTCTAGAGAAACTGGGACACACCATCAATCAAGAGCTTGTTGTAGACATTATTCTGCAGTCTCTCCCGGCCTCTTTCGATCCATTCATTATTAATTTTAATATGAACAAGATCGACTGTATGCCGGCAGAGTTGCTGAACATGCTCTTGACTACAGAGCAGACTCAGTCTCGTGAGAAGGGAACGCCTTCATCCTCTGTCCTAATCGTTCCTTCTAGGAACAAGAAGAAGGGGAAGAAGGGCAAAGCCCCTATCAAGAGCTACAACAAGGCTCTAAAACAAAAGATAAAGCGGTCGAAGGAATACAGATGTTTCCATTGTGGCCAGCTGGGTCACTGGAAAAAGGACTGTAAAGCGCTCCAAGGAGATAAGAAGGGAAGTAAGCCTTTCGCTTCTGGCTCAGGTATTTTCGTGACTGAAGTCATGGTTTCTTCTTCTATATCATGGGTGTTGGACACTGCATGTGGAGTTCACATTTGTTCAAATGTACAGGAACTCAAGAGAAGAAGACAGGTGGGACAGCATGAGGTGGACCTACGAGTTGGAAACGGGGCACGGGTTGCTGCTGTTGCTGTAGGAGTTTATAACATCTCATTACCATCTGGGCTTGTATTGGAACTGGACAATTGTTATTTTGTACCAAGCATTACAAAAAATATTATCTCTATTCCTGCTCTTGTCAGGAAAGGGTTTTCCTTTGAATGCAATATTTCAAAGTGTGTTATTTCTTATGATAATATTGTTTATGCTACTGGCTCAATTAACAATGGGTTATTCATGTTGGACATGGAATGTTCTGTACAACAAATTGATAATAAGAAAGCCAAGTATGCTGATGACAGCACCTTGCTATGGCATAGTCGTTTAGGCCATATTAACAAGAAACGCATTAAGCGGTTGCATGACCATGGACTGCTGGGATCATTCTCCTATGAGGAGCTTGATACATGCCAAGCTTGTTTAATGGGTAAAATGACGAAGTTTCCTTTTTCTCACAAAGGTCAAAGGGCTTCAGGTTTACTAGACCTCATTCACAGCGATGTGTGTGGGCCATTTAGTAAACATGCCAGAGGTGGCTATCTATACTTCATTACCTTTACTGATGATTTCAGTAGATATGGGTATGTCTATTTAATGAGACATAAAAGTGAATCTTTTGACAAGTTCAAAGAGTTCAAAAATGAAGTACAAAATCAGCTAGGCCGAAATATCAAGGCACTTCGTTCAGATCGAGGTGGTGAATACTTGAGTCGAGAGTTTACTGACTATCTGAAGGAGTGTGGGATTATCTCACAGCTCACTCCTCCAGGAACACCGCAATGGAATGGTGCATCCGAGAGGAGAAATAGAACCTTACTTGATATGGTTCGTTCAATGATGAGTCAGGCTACTCTACCTTACTCCTTTTGGGGATTTGCACTGGAAACAGCTGCAAAGGTACTAAACCGAGTGCCATCCAAGGCCGTTTCTAAGACGCCATATGAGTTATGGTATGGGAAACAGCCGAGCTTGACATTTATTAAGATCTGGGGTTGCGAAGCTTATGTCAAAAAGCTCGCCTCTGGGAAACTAGAGAGCAGATCTGAGAAATGTATCTTTGTCGGTTACCCTAAGGAAACTAAGGGTTATTATTTCTACGATCCTAAAGAGAACAAAGTATTTGTTGCTCGGACAGCTATTTTTCTTGAGAAGGAATTTCTTCTGCAAGAGGCCAGTGGGAGAGAAATAAACCTGGATGAGAATCCAGAAGAAGGACAAAGTAGTCAAGCGCAATTGGATGAGCCTGAGCCAGTAGATCAGGTTATTGAACAACCTGAGGCTCAGATATCACGGGAACCGCGAAGATCGGGAAGGATCTGTCGTCAGCCTGAGCGCTATGACGGAGTCTACATCATTGATGATGAACCCCTCACTTATGCGGATGCGGTCAGTGGACCGGAATCAGCGAGATGGCTTGAAGCTATGCGAGCCGAGATGGACTCCATGTCTGATAACCAAGTCTGGGATTTGGTTGTTCCGCCTCCGGGAGTAACCCCTATAGGCTGTAAATGGATCTTCAAGAAGAAGATAGACATGGATGGTAACGTGGTTACCTATAAAGGCAGGCTAGTTGCGAAAGGTTTCAAACAAATCTACGGGATAGATTATGATGAAACTTTCTCTCCTGTAGCTATGTTCAAGTCTATTCGGATAATTCTTGCGATAGCAGCATATTACGATTATGAGATCTGGTAGATGGATGTGAAGACCGCTTTCCTTAATGGAAAACTGGATGAGGATGTGTATATGACACAACCTGAAGGTTTCACTAATCCATCAGATCGTCATAAAATATGCAAATTAAAGAAGTCCATTTATGGACTTAAGCAAGCATTAAGAAGCTGGAATATTCGTTTTGATGAATCAATCTGTGAATTTGGTTTCATCAAGAATGAAGATGACCCGTGTGTATATAAGAGGTTTAGTGGGAGCGTGATTATTTTCCTAGTCCTCTACGTCGATGATATCTTGATCATTGGAAACGATATTCCTGAACTACATACTGTTAAAGCATGGTTAAGAAAATGTTTCCAGATGAAAGATCTAGGAGAAGCAGCCTATGTATTAGGTGTGAAGATCTACAGAGATAGATCTAAGAGGCTTCTCGGGCTGTGCCAGAGTACTTACATCGATAAAGTCCTGGAGAGATTCCATTTAGAAAATTCTAAAAGAGGATATCTTCCAGTCAGACATGGTCTGAATCTTTCAAAGAGTCAGTGTCCACAAACACAGACTGAGAAAGATGAAATGGACAATACGCCTTATGCTTCGGCTATTGGATCCATTATGTATGCGATGTTGTGTACTCGCCCAGACGACGCTTACGGGTTAAGCGTGACCAGTCGATTCCAAAGTAATCCAGGGAAGGCACACTGGATTGCGTTCAAGAACATTTTGAAATATCTTCGGAGGACCAAAGATATGTTCTTGATTTATGGAGGTCAGGAAGAACTCAGTATTGAAGGATATACTGATGCTTCATTCCAGTCTGACCAGGATGATTTCCGATCGCAATCAGGCTATGTTTTTAGCTTGAATGGAGGAGCAGTGGTGTGGAAAAGTTTCAAACAGTCAATTGTTGCTGATTCCACAACAGAAGCCGAGTATGTTGCAGCCTCAGAAGCATCTAAGGAGGCAGTGTGGATTCGTAAGTTCGTTCAGGAACTTGGTGTAGTTCCTTCAAGTGCAGATCCTTTGGTTATCTTCTGTGATAACACTGGAGCAATAGCACAAGCAAAGGAACCACGGTCACACCAGAAGTCCAAGCACATACAGAGAAGGTTTCACTTGATCCGGGAGATCATTGATCGTGGCGAGATCAAAGTCTGCAAGGTTCATACAGATGACAATCTAGCAGACCCGCTTACAAAGCCTCTGGCGCAGCAGAAGCATGAGAAGAACTGTAATAATATGGGTTTGAGATTTCTCAACCATTAGATTAAGTGCAAGTGGGAGATTGTTGGGGTATGCCCTTAAGGCTAATGTTTGAGGCCTTGGGATTCTTTCAGTATCATGTATAAACTCTAAGTTTATAAAGGCAATGGTTGTTATTCAGGTTGTTACATCATCTGCTGCAATATGTATATTTCTGAATAATGTCTCAATGCTGTACAGCTTGGCTGACATGCAGTTTTGTCCTTAGTCGAGATATCTTGGTGAACATGAGACAGCCTTGATATGGTTGAGACTAATATGTGTTCTAATCTTATAGGATGCTTCGAGCATGGAATAAGATGTAGACTCATGGGTACATTGGATGTACTGGACAGACCCTACTAGGATATTCAATTGCTTGTCACAATGTGAATAATCCTTGTATGCAAACAAGTGGCATATTTCCTCTGACTTGAGATCACTTGTGTTTCTAAATGATGATTGACATTATTTTGAGGTAGTTCAATATCATTTGAAATATAATGGTTATAGACTATCTTGGATAATGAGCATGAGTCATGTTAGGGCGCTAGTGATAGATATAGGATTGCCGTCTCCTTGATTGGAGTGTGATGTTCTAAAGGGGCCCCCTGGATGAGATGATTGAGATAGTGTATGGCCATACCCAGATGACTATGATCATCTGATCTAATCATTCTCATCATATTGGAATTACAGGCTTGACACGCTTGTCCAATAAGAACATCTAGTGGCAAAGGAAACACGTATGTCTAGTGACTTGGGTTCACACTTGTGCTGTGGTTTGGGTGTAGTCTTGGAAGACTCTTTCCTTTATATTGGGAGACAGTGATGTGTTGCTAGATACCCCTCACTGATCGTGATAACGTAAGTTATCGTTACCGACATTTAAAGGAAACCCTTAGGGTCGCACAATTTGATGATATGGCTTACTTAAGTCAGATCGTATGGACTGAATTGTTTTGGTTCAGTTTAAAGATATTTAAACTCTGATTGTAAGTGAGATCTGGTCTGATCATGTTTGATTGATTAGGGCTTGAGATCGGTAAGCTTCGATCGAGAGAATTGATGCTAGATCGGTGAGATCAGGAGCATCAGGAGATGAACGGTTAGATCTGGAGCCTTAGGGTTTAATTGTGATCTAGACCAAATGCTTGGGTTAATTGGTCTTTGAACCAAACCAAATTGAACTGGCTCATTAAGTGAGCGCATGGTTCAATAGGAGAGAAAAATGCGATGGTTCACTTGGAGTGAACGCATCACACGTTGAGGGGGTTTTCTATTTTGGGAAACCATGTTTCCAAAACATGGTCACGCCTCACGTTCGCTCCTCTCACGCCTATTGTCGCCTCTTCCTCTCGATGCTCTCTGACTCTCGTGTGTTGAAGGAGTTGACGACAAGGAGGTCTCGGCCAAGCAAGACATCTCTTCTTCCATTCCATTCGATCAGGAGACTTGAAGGTCTTTGCTAGCACAAGGATCAACAAGAAGTAGGCGATCTTCTTCTTGTGTGCGCATCTTCTGGAGGAGATCCCTTTCGCTCTCTTCTTCCAAGGCATCATCCAAGCAATGGCGATGGTATGACTCTTATCAATGTATACAAGTTTTAATAGTTGATCATATGACATGCATGCAACCGATCACCTAGAAACCCTTATTTCCGCTGCCCAAAATTTACATGCGCCACTTTAGGGTTTCGCCCTCCCCCTTTAGGGGACTTACATCTACAACATTGCAAGAACAGCAAGGTCAGTATCAATGTTAGAATCTATTCAGGACTTAAGAATGATTCTTTTCTCACTATTTTATCTGACTGAAAAATCCAGTAAAATAGTCCGAAAGAGTAAAACTCTTTTAGTGAGATGGGATCCAGATTTCATACTTGGTCTCCGCGTCCCGCTCAGGCGAGATAAGATGCACAGAGAGTACAAGCACTAATCTCTGGTAGGCAATCCCAGCCAATCGCCAACCCGTGCGATTCCCCTTCATCTGGGCAATCCAGCAGACTGTGCCAACACAGTCTCTGATCCCACAGATGGCTGCCTCCATATAGCTACCATATGCTCAATATGTAGCCTACATGGTCAAGCTGACCTGACCTACTCCCTGGACCACCAGGTGCTATGCTGAGCAACGAGAAGCGATAAATCCCTTCTCTGTAACACGCAGGTGTAATCACACACCGTCTGAAGATAGATGGGCGTGCCCACTGAGTGGGTACAACACGGCCCCAACGATAGTCAGAACAATGAGGTTTCGCGTCAGAAGGCTATCGTGCTTGATATTCATCGTTGGATTTTAACGGTCCTTTTATCTTCTTACTATCATACAAATCCTATGGTGATAGCAGAAGAATAAATCATGCAGTTACTAAATTGAAAGCATGATTATCTTATGTGGTAAAAGCCCATTGAGCCTAAGTAAGACCCTAATTTAACTTAAGTGTTCACTTGAGCTCTTCATGGGTCTTTAGCATTTCATCTGGCCCAACCCGGGCCCAAACGCCCTGTGCAGCTGAGATGCGCCCACCAGGTAAGATGCGCCTGTCCTAGAGTCGAACTCTAGACCTCCCACTGGTAAAGCCACTTGCTGCATGCGCCTCTGCCATGTGTGCTCTGTGCTCATGTCTGATTAAAATACAATTTAATCTATCTAGACATGATTGACTCGCAGGTCAATTACACATTATAAATTAATTAAAATGTGATGCGCAGATCACAATAATAATTTACAAATAATAATCCAGGCACGCAGGCCCCAGCACAGCACACATTAAATTTTGGGCAGCCCACATAAGATTAAATAAACACTCAATCATGTTATACAAACATCATGTGATCCAATCAAGAAAATAAAATTTTCGAAAATCCCATTGGTATCAATTTTATTTCCTTATGTGCCCTACTACCTTACAACGGTCCATTAATAGGGATCCACTCATCAGACCTAGTCAGACCCACTGCCCTTGCATGCACCAAGTCATAACCGACTTGAGTCGACCTCATGGTCAACAATGCATGCGTTAAGGGCTGAACGTCCCTCATGAGTTCTGGCAAGCGGGTGTGACCCCGGGCCTTAATCATGAGCGTTCATCGGTTGTCTCAATCAGACATCGCTACACGCCTTTCTGCAGTCGACCTATAGCCACCTCATGCTTGCGCATAGGTGCCATCTGGTCGACCCATCTAGGCTGTCAGATGGTCTGATCAGACTGTTGGGTCCATACTGGACGATGACTTCAACCCTAATAACCCGTCTAAGATTTTAAAGCAGGCGCTTAGATCTAGTGGATGCGCGCAAGATAAGTTTTGTTTTTGACAAAAACAACAACATGCGCCAAACATCATACATGCGCCAACAAGTAATAAACATACATCTAGTTTCGCATGATGACCTATACCTTTAGATCTACTCTTAAGCGCAAATAAGGATCACTATAAGCAATCATATGAATCATACAAGGAACTAAGCTCTGATACCAATTGAAAGTTCCATTAAGGGGGGGGGGGAACCCTAATCATGCAGATATAAAATTTTCTCAAGGCGGAATCTAGGGTTTCCTAGGATCGCATGTATGAACATATGATCAACTTAACATTTTGTATAGATCTAGTGAGAGATCATACCAATGCCATTGCTTTGGATGATGACTTGGAAGGAAAGAGGCGTGTGCTTCTTCTCCAAAGGCAATCGCACACAAGACGAGAGATGGCTACTCCTTGGCGTTCCTTGTGCTAGCAAAGCTCCAAGGTCTCCTAATCGCGTGAAGGAGATTGAGATGATCTCTAGGCTTTGTCAAGTCCTCTCCTTGGCGTAAAACCCACACTACTCGAGAGAGAAGTCGAGAGGAAGAGGCGAGAGGAGAAAAGAGATGCGCTCACGAACGAATGTGGAGGCGTTATCTATTTTGGAAAGCATGACTTCCAAAAATAGCAAGCCCTTAACATCATGCGTTCATGCGTTCACTCCAAGTGAACGATCGCATTTTTTCTTCTCCCCTTGAACCAAGCGCTCATTTGATGAACCTGGTTCAATTGAATTTGGTTCAAGGACCAAATCAAACCAAGCCTTGGTCTAGATCAAATTAAACCATAAGGCTCAAGATCTAACCATTCATCTCTTGATGCTCTTGATCTCATCGATCTAGCATCAATTTGAAGGAACCCCTAATCATAAGGGGGCAAAACCCTAAGCATGGCGCTAATGTAAAATATGCAAGCGGAAGCAAGGGTTCAAGATCATTTGCATGCCATATGTTCAACTATAATCGATTGAATAGATTGAGATAAAAATCATACCAACGCCATATGCTTGGAAGTCGGCTTGGATAAAGAGAACAAAGTAGATCTCCTCCACAAGTTCACACACAAGGTGAAGATGCTTACTCCTTGCGGTCTCTTGTGCTAGCAAGACACCCAAGCCTTCAAGTGTCGAATGGAAGGGGATGATGAACCTCTTGGCCGAGAGCTCCTCTTGCTCAACCTCTCCTTCTCTTCGTCAATCACCCCCTCGCCAAAGTCGAATGCGTTGAAGAGAAGAGCGCAAACGCATATGCGTTTTTGGCATTGAAGTGAGTGAAACCGGCCCTTGATGACTTTCCATAAATGGAAGCTCATCAAGTCCATGCGCTCAACTCAACCCAAACGCATTTTAGGATTGAACCATGCGTTCACCATTGTGAACCGGTTCAAGCCAAAATGTCAAATCGGCTTTGGTTCAACAAACCAAACCGAAATAGCTCTAGCCACTTGGTCTAGACCAAATTGAACCCCCAAGGCTCATGATCTAACCATTCATCATCTGATGCCCTTGATCTCTCCGATCTAGCATCACCTCTCTCGATCGAAGCTTACCGATCTCAAGTCCTAATCAATCAAACATGATCAGACCAGATCTCACTTACAATCAGAGATTAAATCCCTTTAATCTGAACTCAAAGAATCCAGTCCATACGATCTGACTCAAGTAAGCCATATCACCAAATTGTGCGACCCTGAGGGTTTCCTCTAAATGTCGGTAACGATAACTTACGTTATCACGATCAGTGAGGGGTATCTAGCAACACATCACTGTCTCCCGATATAAAGGAAAGAGTCTTCCAAGACTACTCCCAAACCATAGCACAAGTGTGACTCAATTCACAAGGCATACATGTGTCCTTTGCCACTGGATGTTCTTATTGGACAAGCGGGTCAAGCTTGTAACTCCAATACGATGAGCATGATTAGATCAGATGCACATAGTCATCTGGGTATGGCCATACACTATCTCAATCATCTCATATAGGGGGGCCCTTAGAACACCACACTCCTTAAACAAGGAGACGGCAATCCTTTATCTATCACTAGTGCCCTAACCTGATTCAAGCTCACCATCCAAGATAGTCTATAATCATTATATTTCAAATGATATTGAACTACCTCAAAACAATGACAATCATCATTTAGAAACACAAGTGATCTCAAGTCAAAGGACATGTGCCACTTGCTGCTTACAGGGATCATTCACATTGTGACAAGCAATGCAATATCCCAGTAGGGTCTGTCCAGTACATCCAATGTACCCATGAGTCTACATCTTATTCCATGCTCGAAGCATCCTATAAGATTAGCACTTATATTAGTCTCAATCATATCAAGGCTGTCTCATGTTCACCAAGATATCTCGACTAAGGACATATAGCCTGTTAGCCTAGCTGAACAGCTTTGAGACATTATTCAGAAGTACACTTATTACAGCAGACAAGGTAACAACCTGAATAACAACCATGCCTTTTATAAACTTAAGAGTTTATTACATGATACTTATACAATCCCAAGGCCTCAAACATTAGCCTTAAGGGCATACCCCAACAATCTCCCACTTGCACTTAATCTAATGGTTGAGAAATCTCAAACCCATATTATTACAGTGCTTCTCATGCTTCTGCTGCGCCAGAGGCTTAGTAAGCGGGTCTGCCAGATTGTCATCTGTATGAACCTTGCATATTTTGATCTCGCCACGATCAATGATCTCCCGGATCAAGTGAAACCGTCTCTGTATGTGCTTGGACTTCTGGTGCGACCGTGGTTCCTTTGCTTGTGCTATAGCACCAGTGTTATCACAGAAGATAACCAAAGGATCTGCACTCGAAGGAACGACACCAAGTTCTCTCACGAACTTACGAATCCACACTGCCTCCTTGGATGCTTCCGAGGCTGCAACATATTCGGCTTCTGTTGTGGAATCAGCAACAGTTGACTGTTTGAAGCTCTTCCACACCACTGCTCCACCATTCAAGCTAAAAACATAGCCTGATTGCGATCGGAAATCATCCTGGTCCGACTGGAACGAAGCATCAGTATATCCCTCTATACTGAGTTCTTCCTGACCACCATATATCAAGAACATATCTTTGGTCCTCCGCAGATATTTCAAGATGTTCTTGACTGCAATCCAGTGCGCCAATCCTGGATTACTTTGGAATCGACTGGTCACGCTTAACCCGTAAGCGACGTCTGGGCGAGTACACAACATCGCATACATAATGGACCCAATAGCCGAAGCATAAGGCGTATTGTCCATTTCATCTTTCTCAGTCTGTGTTTGTGGACACTGACTCTTTGAAAGATTCAGACCATGTCTGACTGGAAGATATCCACGTTTAGAATTCTCTAAATGGAATCTCTCCAGGACTTTATCGATGTAAGTACTCTGGCACAGCCCGAGAAGCCTCTTAGATCTATCCCGGTAGATCTTGACACCTAATACATAGGCTGCTTCTCCTAGATCTTTCATCTGGAAACATTTTCCTAACCATGCCTTAACAGCATGCAGTTCAGGAATATCATTTCCAATGATTAAGATATCATCGACGTAGAGGATTAGGAATGTAATCACGCTCCCACTAAACCTCTTATATACACACGGGTCATCTTCGTTCTTGATGAAACCAAACTCAGAGATTGATTCATCAAAACGAATATTCCAGCTTCTTGATGCTTGTTTAAGTCCATAAATGGACTTCTTTAACTTGCATATTTTATGACGATCTGCTGGATTAGTGAAACCTTCCGGTTGTGTCATATACACATCCTCATCCAGATTTCCATTAAGGAAAGCTGTCTTCACATCCATTTGCCAGATCTCATAGTCGTAATATGCTGCTATCGCGAAAAGAATCCGAATAGACTTAAACATGGCTACAGGAGAGAAAGTTTCATCATAATCTATCCCGTAGATTTGTTTGAAACCTTTCGCAACTAGCCTGCCTTTATAGGTAACCACGTTACCGTCCATGTCAATCTTCTTCTTGAAGATCCATTTACAGCCTATAGGGATTACTCCCGGAGGCGGATCAACCAAATCCCAGACTTGGTTATCTGACATGGAGTCCATCTCGGCTCGCATAGCTTCAAGCCATCTAGCTGATTCCGGTCCACTAACCGCATCCGCATAAGTTAGGGGTTCATCATTATCAATGATGTAGACTCCGTCATAGCGCTCAGGCTGTCGACGGATCCTACCCGATCTTCGCGGTTCCCGTGATATCTGAGCCTCAGGTTGTTCAGTAACCTGATCTACCAGCTCAGGCACATCCAACTCTGCTTGACTACTTTGTCCTTCCTCTGAATTCTCATCCAGCTTTATTTCTCTCCCACTGGCCTCTTGCAGAAGAAACTCCTTCTCAAGAAATATGGCCGTCCGAGCAACAAAAACCTTGTTCTCTTTGGGATCGTAGAAATAATAACCCTTAGTTTCCTTAGGGTAACCGACAAAGATACATTTCTCAGATCTGCTTTCCAGTTTCCCAGAGGCGAGCTTTTTGACATAAGCCTCGCAACCCCAGATCCTGATAAATGTCAAGCTAGGCTGTTTTCCATACCATAACTCATATGGCGTCTTTAAAACTGCCTTGGATGGCACTCGGTTTAGTACCTTTGCAGCTGTTTCCAGTGCAAAACCCCAAAAGGAATATGGAAGAGTGGCCTGACTCATCATAGAACGAACCATGTCTAGTAACGTTCTATTTCTCCTCTCGGACACACCATTCCATTGCGGTGTTCCTGGCGGAGTGAGCTGTGAGATAATCCCACACTCCTTCAGATAGTCAGTAAATCCATGACTCAGGTATTCACCACCTCGATCAGAACGAAGTGCCTTGATATTTCGGCCTAGCTGATTTTGTACTTCATTTTTGAACTCTTTGAACTTGTCAAAAGATTCACTTTTATGTCTCATTAAATAGACATACCCATACCTACTGAAATCATCAGTAAAGGTAATGAAGTACTGATAGCCACCTCTGGCATGTTTACTAAAAGGCCCACACACATCACTGTGTATAAGGTCAAGTAAACCCGAAGCCCTTTGACCTTTGTGAGGAAAAGGAGACTTCGTCATTTTACCCATCAAACAAGCTTTGCATGTATCAATCTCCTCATAGGAGAATGATCCCAGCAGTCCATGTTCATGCAACCGCTT
Organism: Costus lasius; assembly: GCA_027563935.2. Classification (NCBI taxonomy): domain Eukaryota; kingdom Viridiplantae; phylum Streptophyta; class Magnoliopsida; order Zingiberales; family Costaceae; genus Costus; species Costus lasius. The sequence continues at coordinate 68,333,809 of CM050449.1, forward strand.
AATGCGCTTCTCGTTTATATGGCCTAAACGACTATGCCATAACAAGGTGCTGTCATCAGCATACTTGGCTTTCTTATTATCAATGTTTTGTATAGAATTTTCCATGTCCAACATGTATAACCCATTGTTAATTGAACCAGTTGCATACACAATATTATCATGAGATAAAACACACTTTGAAATATTGCATTCAAAGGCAAATCCTTTCCTGACAAGAGCAGGAATAGAGATAATATTCTTGGTAATACTCGGTACAAAATAACAATTGTTTAATTCTAATACAACGCCAGATGGTAAAGAAATGAAATAGTCTCCTACAGCAACAGCAGCAACCCGTGCCCCGTTTCCAACTCGTAGGTCTACCTCATGCTGTCCCACCTGCCTTCTTCTCTTGAGTTCCTGCACATTTGAACAAATGTGAACTCCACATGCAGTGTCCAACACCCATGATATAGTAGAAGAAGATAACATGACCTCAGTCACATATATACCTGAGCCAGAAGCGATGCTTCCCCTCTTATCTCCTTGGAGCGCTTTACAGTCCTTTTTCCAGTGACCCAGCTGGCCACAGTGGAAACACCTGTTGTCCTTCGACCGCTTCACCTTCTGTTTCAGGGCCTTGCTGTAATTCTTGATAGGGGCCTTGCCCTTCTTCCCCTTCTTCTTGTTCCTAGAAGGAACCATCAAGACAGAGGTTGAAGGCTTACCCTTCAGAGTTTCCTCAGTGGTCAAGAGCATATTCAGCAGCTCTGCCGGCGTACAATCGATCTTGTTCATATTAAAGTTAATAATGAACGCATCGAAAGAGGGCGGAAGAGACTGCAGAATAATGTCCACAGCAAGCTCCTGGTTGACGGTATGCCCCAGTTTCTCTAGAGCCTCCTTGTGCCCAATCATCTTGAGCACGTGAGCTCCCACTGGGCTCCCCTCAGCCAGTTTGCTCTGAAAGAAGAGCTTCGTCAGATTATAGCGCTCAGTCCTCGCCTGTGCAGCATACAGCATCTTGAGGTTCGCTATAATTTCTATAGCCGACATATCCTCATGCTGACGCTGCAGCGGTGGCGTCATAGACGCTAGCATCAGGCAAGCGACATCAATGCTATCATTGACGTGCTTTTCGTAGGCTTCCCGAACCGCCCTTGCGGCGTTCGGAGCGGGCTGCGGCGGTATCGCCGTCTCGAGGACATACAGTTTCCTCTCTGCCTTAAGAACAATCTTAAGGTGTCCGAACCAGTCAGAGAAGTTCGGCCCAGCAAACTTCTCCCTTTCCAGTAGGGATCGCACATTGAAGCTCATGGTGTTCGTTGCTGCAGGAATCTACAACAAGCAAGAACAGCAAGGTCAGTATCAATGTTTCAGAATCAATCCAGGACTTAAGAAAGATTCTTTTCTCACTATTTTGTCTGACTGAAAAATCCAGTAAACAGTCCGAAAGAGTAAACACTCTTTTAGTGAGATGGGATCCAGATTTCATACTTGGTCTCCGCGTCCCGCTCAAGCGAGATAAGATGCACAGAGATGACAAGCACTAATTTCTGGTAGGCTGTCCCAGCCAATCGCCAACCCGTGCGATTCCCCTTCATCTTGGCAATCCAGCAGACTGTGCCAACTGAGTTGGTACAACACAGTCTCTGATCCCAGAGATGGCTGCCTCCATGTGCTACCATATGCGCCACATATGTAGCCTACATGGTCAAGCTGACCTGACCTACTCCCTGGACCACCACGTGCTATGCTGAGCAACGAGAGGGGATAAATCCCAACTCTGTAACACGCAGGTGAAATCCAGCACCGTCTGAAGATAGATGGACGTGCCCACTGAGTGGGTTCAACACGGCTCCAACGATAGTCAGAAAGGTGAGGTTTCGCGTCAGAAGGCTTACGAGCTTGATATGTTAGCGTTGGATTTTAACGGTCTTTTATCTTCTTACTATCAGGCATGTCCTATGGCTATAGCAGAAGATAAACATAAATATGCAATTCTAATTATTAGCAATAAGTAGAAAGCATGATCTTATGTGGTAAAAGCCCATGAACCCTAGTAAGACCTTAATATTACTTAAGTCTTCACTTGAGCTTCATTGCATCTCATCTGGTCCAACCCAGTGCCCTAGCGCCAAGAGCACCTCAGGTGCACCACCAGGTGAATGCCCCTCTTGGATGTGTGCCTTTGTTCTTGTCTAATCAAAGTACATTTGATCTATCTAGACAAGGTTGACTCGCAGGTCAACAACATATTATAAATTAAGTACAATGTGATTCGCAGATCACAAATTAATTTACAATTTTTAAGTCCAGGCACGCAGGCCCCAGCACAGCACACAATTGGGCAACCCACATAAGACTAAATAAACAAGCATATGGTTCAATCAACATGTGATCCAATCATCTTGAAATTAAAAGTTTTGAAAACCCCATGGCATCAATTTTAATTTCCTTATGAGCCCTACAACCTTACAATGGTCCATTGATGGGGATCCACTCATCCATCTAGTTAGATCCTTTGCCCTTGCATGCACCGAGTCCTAACTGACCCGAGTTGACCTAATGGTCAACCATGCATGCGCCAAGGGCTGAACTACCCCCATGAGTTTTGGCAAGCGGGTGTGACCCCGGGCCTAACTCAAGTGTGTTCAGTAGTGTCTCAACCAGACCTCGCTACACGCCCTAGATGCAGTCAACCTATAGCCACCTTGTGCTTGCGCATAGGTGCTATCAGGTTAACCCATCTGAGCTGTCAGATGGTCTGATCAGACTTGGATCTAACCTAGTGGTGACTTCAACCCCATCAACCCATCTAAGGGTTTAATGTAGTGGCACCTTAGATCTAATCAAGCGCGCAAGATGTAAGTTTTAGATAAACCTTAGAACATGCGCAATCATACAAACAAACAACATGCTTGCATATAACCCTTAGATCTAAGGGGGTCCCCTTCAAGGGGGAGCGCAAACTTTAGGGGGTCCCCTTCAAGGGGGAGCGCATACTTCATATAAGCAAAGCATGATACAAGCGCAACTTCATGTAAGCAAAGCATGATATAAGCGCAACTTCATGTAAGCAAAGCATGATACAAGCGCAACTTCATGTAAGCAAAGCATGCCTCAAGTAAAAGTAAGCGCAACATGAGGATCACATCAGCAAACATAATAGCATGCATAGAGCCTAGCTCTGATACCAATTGTAGGATCCCCTAATCATCTTGAGGGGGCAAAACCCTAAGCATGGCGCTAATGTAAAATATGCAAGCGGAAGCAAGGGTTCAAGATCATTTGCATGCCATATGTTCAACTATAATCGATTGAATAGATTGAGATAAAAATCATACCAACGCCATATGCTTGGAAGTCGGCTTGGATAAAGAGAACAAAGTAGATCTCCTCCACAAGTTCACACACAAGGTGAAGATGCTTACTCCTTGCGGTCTCTTGTGCTAGCAAGACACCCAAGCCTTCAAGTGTCGAATGGAAGGGGATGATGAACCTCTTGGCCGAGAGCTCCTCTTGCTCAACCTCTCCTTCTCTTCGTCAATCACCCCCTCGCCAAAGTCGAATGCGTTGAAGAGAAGAGCGCAAACGCATATGCGTTTTTGGCATTGAAGTGAGTGAAACCGGCCCTTGATGACTTTCCATAAATGGAAGCTCATCAAGTCCATGCGCTCAACTCAACCCAAACGCATTTTAGGATTGAACCATGCGTTCACCATTGTGAACCGGTTCAAGCCAAAATGTCAAATCGGCTTTGGTTCAACAAACCAAACCGAAATAGCTCTAGCCACTTGGTCTAGACCAAATTGAACCCCCAAGGCTCATGATCTAACCATTCATCATCTGATGCCCTTGATCTCTCCGATCTAGCATCACCTCTCTCGATCGAAGCTTACCGATCTCAAGTCCTAATCAATCAAACATGATCAGACCAGATCTCACTTACAATCAGAGATTAAATCCCTTTAATCTGAACTCAAAGAATCCAGTCCATACGATCTGACTCAAGTAAGCCATATCACCAAATTGTGCGACCCTGAGGGTTTCCTCTAAATGTCGGTAACGATAACTTACGTTATCACGATCAGTGAGGGGTATCTAGCAACACATCACTGTCTCCCGATATAAAGGAAAGAGTCTTCCAAGACTACTCCCAAACCATAGCACAAGTGTGACTCAATTCACAAGGCATACATGTGTCCTTTGCCACTGGATGTTCTTATTGGACAAGCGGGTCAAGCTTGTAACTCCAATACGATGAGCATGATTAGATCAGATGCACATAGTCATCTGGGTATGGCCATACACTATCTCAATCATCTCATATAGGGGGGCCCTTAGAACACCACACTCCTTAAACAAGGAGACGGCAATCCTTTATCTATCACTAGTGCCCTAACCTGATTCAAGCTCACCATCCAAGATAGTCTATAATCATTATATTTCAAATGATATTGAACTACCTCAAAACAATGACAATCATCATTTAGAAACACAAGTGATCTCAAGTCAAAGGACATGTGCCACTTGCTGCTTACAGGGATCATTCACATTGTGACAAGCAATGCAATATCCCAGTAGGGTCTGTCCAGTACATCCAATGTACCCATGAGTCTACATCTTATTCCATGCTCGAAGCATCCTATAAGATTAGCACTTATATTAGTCTCAATCATATCAAGGCTGTCTCATGTTCACCAAGATATCTCGACTAAGGACATATAGCCTGTTAGCCTAGCTGAACAGCTTTGAGACATTATTCAGAAGTACACTTATTACAGCAGACAAGGTAACAACCTGAATAACAACCATGCCTTTTATAAACTTAAGAGTTTATTACATGATACTTATACAATCCCAAGGCCTCAAACATTAGCCTTAAGGGCATACCCCAACACAATTCTCTCGATCGAAGCTTACCGATCTCAAGCCCTAATCAATCAAACATGATCAGACCAGATCTCACTTACAATCAGAGTTTAAATCCCTTTAAACTGAACCAAAACAATTCAGTCCACACGATCTGACTTAAGTAAGCCATATCATCAAATTGTGCGACCCTAAGGGTTTCCTTTAAACGTCGGTAACGATAACTTACGTTATCACGATCAATGAGGGGTATCTAGCAACACATCACTGTCTCCCGATATAAAGGAAAGAGTCTTCCAAGACTACACCCAAACCACAGCACAAGTGTGAACCCAAGTCACTTGACATATGTGTTTCCTTTGCCACTGGATGTTCTTATTGGACAAGCGTGTCAAGCCTGTAATTCCAATATGATGAGAATGATTAGATCAGATGAACATAGTCATCTGGGTATGGCCATACACTTTCTCAATCATCTCATCCAGGGGGCCCCTTCAGAACATCACACTCCAAACAAGGAGACGGCAATCCTATATCTATCACTAGTGCCCTAACATGACTCATGCTCATTATCCAAGATAGTCTATAACCATTATGTTTCAAATGATATTGAACTACCTCAAAACAATGCCAATCATCATTTAGAAACACAAGTGATCTCAAGTCAGAGGAAATATGCCACTTGCTCGCATACAAGGATTATTCACATTGTGACAAGCAATTGAATATCCTAATTAGGGTCAGTCCAGTACATCCAATGTACCCATGAGTCTACATCTTATTCCATGCTCGAAGCATCCTATAAGATTAGAACACATATTAGTCTCAATCATATCAAGGTTGTCTCATGTTCACCAAGATATCTCGACTAAGGACAATACTGCATGTCAGCCAAGCTGAACAGCATTGAGACATTATTCAGAAGTATACATATGGCAGCAGATAATGTAACAACCTGAATAACAACCATTGCCTTTATAAACATAGAGTTTATACATGATACTGAAATAATCCCAAGGCCTCAAACATTAGCCTTAAGGGCATACCCCAACATTTAGAAGGTGTGTGGTGGCAATGGTTTCCCAGTCCAGTTTTACCCTGGACATGCCTTCACAAGGAAACTCGTTGGCCCTAGGCATAACGGTTAGGAATGAACTTGACTAGATTTTCATATGTGCTGGGCACATGATGAAACTCTAGAGACATCGTTGAGAGGTTAGGGTTTCATGCTGTATCCAGCCCTCGCTAGATATGGAATGCCTAGACTGTCTCAATAAGGGGAGTTGCTTAGAGCAATCGGCCGGCGTGCCCACCTTAAGAAGCATGGGTCACTTTGTGCATCTCATCCCACCCTCGTGGGACGCGAAGCCCTATGTGGAATAAGGATCCCATCTCACTAGGAAATTTTGAATTTCCCGATTGACTTTGTGGGTTGTCAATTCGATTAAAATAGTGGGAGCCATAATCATTTAAAACAAGTCCATTTTAAATGATTTGAAGTAGTACTGATCTGTCGTTTCTTGGTTGTTGTAGAACAATGGCTATGAACAATGGCAGATAGTGACTGTGATGTACCCTGGAAAGGGATAAGTTGGTTGGATCCAACTTACTGGATTGGTATATGAACTTGAGAAATGTACTCAAGCTCGAGAGGAAGCTCTATGTCCTTGAGCAGCCTATTCCTGAGCCACTTCCATGCTCAGCCTCAGCGGTTGAGAAGGATGCTTATGATAAGCATCAGGCTGATACTTTGGAGGTTGCTAATTTGATGCTAACCAACATGTCGCCTGAATTAAGAGGGCAATATGAATCTAAGAGTGCCTCTGAGATTATTTCTAATATAAGGCAGCTCTTTGATGAATTGGTTGAGCTCAACCCTCCTAAAGTACACATTCAATGTGTTGAGCCGAAAGGCTTAACTAAGACATTGAAGATAAAGATGGAAAGAGTTAGGAATAACAAGTGCTACTCATGTGGAGGACCACCTCACATGATAAAGGACACGACTTCAGAATGAGAAGAAGAGAGGCAGGGGTTTGTCTGCATGCTCAGGTATTTATGTTACTGAAGTCAACCTTTCTACTTCTATGTCATGGGTATTGGATACCGCATGTGCAGCTCATATTTGTACAAATATGTAGGGGCTCAAGAAAAGTAGATCGGTGTGGCCTGAAGAGATTAACCTACGGGTTGGAAACGGGGCACAAGTTGCTGCTGTTGCTATAGGAGTTTTGACTCTCTCCCTGCCTTCTGGACTTCAACTAGAACTAGATCATTGCTATTATGTACCTTCACTTACTAAAAATATTGTATCCATTCCTTGTTTGGCAAAGAAAGGATTTAAGTTTGAAATAAAGGAGAACTCTTGTTCTTTCTCATTTGCAAACATGTTTTATGGGAAGGGTACTTTGTGCAATGGGTTATATGTCTTGGACATAGATAGTTCTATTTATAACATAAATAACAAAAGGATCAAACTGAGTGGTTCAGTTGGTGCTTTCCTATGGCATTGTCGATTAGCCCATATAAACAAGAATCGCATCCAACAGCTCCATGAAAATGGGTTGTTAGATTCAAGTTCCTTGGAACAATTTGATACTTGTGAGCCTTGTTTAATAGGGAAGATGACAAAGGCGCCCTTCACCAAGATCGGTGAGAGGGCAGGAGGTTTATTGGATCTTATACACAGTGATGTGTGTGGGCCATTCAGTAAACAAGCCAAAGGAGGATACAACTACTTCATCACATTTACTAATGACTTCAGTAGATATGGTTATGTCTATCTGATGAGACATAAGTCTGAATCCTTTGAGAAAATCAAGGAGTTTAAAAATGAAGTAGAGTACCAGCTTGGAAGTTCCATTAAAACTCTTCGATCAGATCGTGGTGGAGAGTACCTGAGCGGTGAGTTCTTTGACTATCTGAGAGAGTGTGGGATTCTATCCCAACTCACTCCTTCTGGAACACCTCAATAGAATGGTGTGTCTGAAAGGAGAAATTGCACCTTGTTGGACATGGTTCGATTCATGATGAGTCATGCAACTCTACTACCCTCATTCTGGGGTTTTGCACTTGAGACAGCTTCTCTTATACTGAATAACGTTCCATCTAAGAGTGTCTCCAAGATACCATATGAGGTATGGAGTGGGAGACGCCCTAACATCTCGTTTATTAGGATCTGGGGATGTGAGGCTTATGTCAAACGTTAAGATTCTAGCAAGCTAGAACCTAGATCCGATAAATGTGTATTTGCGGAGTATCCAAAGGAAACTAAAGGATAATACTTCTATGTTCCCACCGAGAACAAAGTTTTTGTTGCTCGGGTGCTATCTTTCTAGAGAAATAATTTCTCATGAGAGAAGTCAGTGGGAGGAAGTTTGACTTGGACCTTGATGAGGTCCAAGTGCAACCACAAGACATAGAGATAGCACCTGAGCCACCTGCACCGGTTGCTAGGCAACCTGAGGCTCAGACAAAAGTCCCACATAGGTTTGGGAGGATTCGTCGTGCACCTGAGAGGTATGGGTCGCTGCCGACCCAACACGACGAGATCTTCATCATTGAGGATGAGCCCATGACTTATGATGAGGCGGTCAGTGGACTGGACTCCGAGAGAGGGCTTGAGGCCATGCAATCCGAGATGGATTCTATGTCAGCTAACCAAGTCTGGGATTTGGTTGAGCTGCCTAATGGGGTAAAACTCATAGGGTGTAAATGAGTTTTCAAAAGGAAGACTGACATAGATGGCAACATAGTTAGTTACCTATAAGGGTAGACTAGTGGCTAAAGGATTCAAACAAGTCCACGGGGTGGACTATGATGAAACCTTCTCGCCAGTTGCCATGATCAAATCCATTCGGATTCTGCTTGCTATAGCTGCATATCATGACTATGAGATATGACAGATGGATGTTAAGATAACGTTCCTTAATGGGAGGTTGACAGAGAATGTGTATATGACACAACCTGATAGTTTCTTCCATCCTGCAGATGCCAATAAAGTCTGTAGGTTAAAGAAATCCATTTATGGATTAAAGCAAGCATCTCGAAGTTGGAATTTTTGGTTTGATGAAGCAGTGAGAGATTATGGCTTTATCAAAAGCGAAGATGACGCCTGTGTATACAGAAAATTCAGTGGGAGCTTGGTGACTTTTCTGGTCTTGTATATCGATGACATACTACTCATCGGAAACGACATCCCTAATCTTCAGTCTGTGAAGACATGGTTGGGGAAGTGTTTCGAGATGAAGGACTTAGGGGAGGCAGCCTATATCCTAGGCGTGAGGATCTACCGGGATAGATCCAAGAGGCTCCTGGCCCTTAGTCAGCGTACCTACATTGATAAAGTCCTGGAGAGGTTCAACTTGGAGCAATCTAAGAAGGGGTACCTTCCAATGAGACATGGCCTTACTCTCTCAAAGAGCTAGTATCCTACAACACAGGCTGAGAGGGATGACATGTGTCGAGTGCCATATGCTTCGGCAATGGGATCGATCATATATGCAATGTTGTGTACTAGACCAGATGTGGCTTATGCTGTGGGTATAACTAGCCGATACCAATCCAATCCAGGTCTGTAGCACTGGGTGGCTGTAAAGAACATCCTTAAGTATCTGAGAAGAACTAAGAATCTGTTCTTGGTCTATGGGGGACAGGAAGAGCTCTGTGTTCAGGGCTAAACTGATGCATCGTTCTAGTCTGACCCTGATGACTTCAGATCGTAGGCCGGCTATGTGTTTAAGATGAATGTAGGCGCTATATGCTGGAAGAGCTTCAAGCAATCCACCATAGCTGATTCTATAACCGAGGCTGAGTATCTGGCAGCTTCTGAAGCAGCCAAAGAAGCCGTTTGGATGAGGAAGTTCATTTCTGAACTTCAGGTGGTTCCAAGTGCAATGGATCCCATTGATCTCTACTGTGACAACAATGGGGCAATTGCATAAGCCAAGGAACCAAGGTCTCATCAAAGGTCCAAACACATACTCAGAAGATTTCACCTGATCAGAGAGATCATTGACCGAGGTGATGTCAAGATTAGCAGAGTTGACACAGAGAACAATCTAGCAGACCCACTGACCAAGGCTTTGGCACAGCAGAAGCATGATGGTCATGCCAGGGATATGGGGTTGAGGTTCCTCAACCTCTAGGTCTAAGTGCAAGTGGGAGATTGTTGGTGTGTATGCCCTAAGGCCTAGTATTGGTCCATCTTTTGTACTACTTGACTTTGATTTTTATATCATTCTGGTATTGTCATTATCATTGTTTGTTTACATCTGCAATCATGTACTTACATGATAATGTCCCTGGAGACAGATTGGATCTGTGCTCAAACTATTGTCCCCAGTCAATGTACCTTAGTGGATATGTGACAGCTATGCTATGTGAGAGACTGGTATATAGGCTGGTTAGGCACGAGGTGCTAACGCAGACATATGGGTATATCAGTGGTGGATATACTGGACCGACCCGCTATGAGGCTATAACTTGGTGTCATGAGTTATCCTCACAAGTGACAGGAGATGCATTAATCTCTTGACTTGAGGTCATTGACCGTTCTATATGGTTAGGGGTATGCTTTGATACAACCTAACACCTCACCGTTGTTGGGAGGTTGATGCGGACAGGAACCACAAGCCACGAAGATACAAGTGGAGCCTAAAGGTGCCATAGACAAAGACTCGTGAGGTCACAAATAAGCTAGCATGCTTAATCAAAAGCTAGCTCAATAAATAACAGCAAGTGAAGCTCAAGTCACATTCCAAATAACAAGTTGCTAGATAACAAATCCATAACCGAGACCTACATCGAGCACAAGAGGAAACAAAGGATTTAATCAAATCTTGGATCTCATCCAACGGCAACACTCATCATGGGATATCTTGTCCAGCAAAACATTAAAACCCCAATAACGTGCAAGCTTAAGATGGAAACAGCAACGTACACTTATAGCCAACAAAGGAAATTCTTCAACGTCCCCTTGCAGCCAACGATCATCTTCAACCAAGGAATCGTCAACGCCTCACAAGGAAGCCTCAACGTCTCGCTGCTGCTCAAGAATGGAAGTTGCAACATTCAGCAACAAGTCTCCAAGCTTCTCTATATGTATCCGCATGCATCTTGTAATCGCTAGAGAATTTTTGAATGAATTTATGGAAATAGTTTTCTTCCTCTATCGGATGTCTTCCTCCCCCCTTCTCTAGGTGCATGTGTCACCAAGTCTTCTTCTCCTTTCCCTCTAATCTCCTCTTCTCCCTCAAACTCTCCACTTCGCTGCAAACACCCGCACACGACAACCACACCCAATTTCGAAACTTCGAAAGCTCGCCACCGACGATCCACCGGCCGGATCTCCACGAAACTCCGGCCACCACTCCTCCTTTCCCTGACAAAGCTTCAGCCGCCAAGATCTGCCCATCCACCTCTCCGATCGCCGAAATCAGAAGAATCACCGTCACGCTCAGCTTCCGCCACACGTCCCCTGTTTCGCCTGCAACTTCACCCAGATCTCGAGATTTTGCAACCTCGCCGCCGGCGATCCCCCGGCCAGATCTCCACAATACTTTGGCTATCACCGTTCCTACCCTTGTGCAATCTCCAGCCGACAGGATCCATCCATCCGCCACTCCGATCAGCAGAATCGAAACTTCCTGTCGATCCCTTGCTCTCGCCTTGATTCTGCCCAACTTCCGCCTTTCAGCGTCGTTCTCCTCCGACAGGCCACCGTCCGCCCCAAAACTCCGGCCACGTCGTCACGCCAACCATACCAACCTCCAGTAATAGCAGGTTTGGGTTTGGTCCATCACCGGCCGACCGGCGACCTCCCCTGCTATGCCCGCCAACTTCCCCTGTTCTGTTCGAACAGCCGCCACTCTTTGCAGTCTCCCCTGTTCTGCTGAACTGCGCATCCCCGCCTCTACCTACGTTGCCACCCTCGCCTCGCCCCACCACCAGCCGTCGGTGTTCCGACGATACCGACGCCGCCTCGTCTCCTCCTTGCTTCCAAATACTCCGACGAGCAATCCACGCTCGAGCGTCGATGAACGACGCAAACCTTGCGTTCCCTGTTTCTGATCTCCATTAATTTCCTGCCTCAACTTTCTGTTCGCTAATCTGAATCTGTTTGTTTGCGCAGGTATTTTTAGCAATCGGCGCCACCAAAATCTTGATCTTTGGCGTCATGAGGAAGAACTCACTTTGCTCTGCGAGAGGACGAGTTGATCCAACTGAAGCTACAATGGATCAGTCCGAAAGACATGACAACTCCTCGTAAATAATATTTTGTAGCACTAAAGTCTATTTGCTATAAGAAAGCTGTTTTCTGAATTTTACACTTTATTTTGAAAATTAAAAAAAAATAATAATAATAATAATCGGACTTTAATTAGTATCATATTTCGTGTCTCCACCCTGCATCAGTTTGGTATCAGAGCAAAGGTTGTGAGCAACTCTTGTCTGCCCACACAATCCTTGCTTTGTTCTTTGCATAAAAAAAAAAATTGTTAGTTCTTGATTTCTTGTTTTATTGCTTATTGCTTTTGCATCTTTTGCAAATTACTTGCATTTCAAAAAAAAAAAAATTTCCTTCAATGTTCTTTATAATTAGTTTGCATGATAGTTAAGTATTTGCTATTTACTTGTAATTGATAAAAAAAAAATAATTATTACATGTTTCATTGTTCATATTATTTTAGATTGCATATTTTTGTTATTTGATAAAAAAAAAAAAAAAAAAAACTTATTACGTGCTTCCATTCTTAGTTGTTCATTACATATGCATGCTAGTTTGTTTATTCATAGATTTATCCTCTCATACTAGCCCAAATCATTTCAACCATCTTAGGGAGCTCTATTTTCAAAGGACTATATTGTGTTTTCAAATATTCCATGGCCACTAGACTCCAACCCCCTACCTTTAGTGGGTCTCTTAACCCTAAGGATTTTAATGATTGGTCAACAAAACTTAAGCATTATTTCTATTTTACTGCCATGCCTGAACATTGCAAAGTTAGGTTCACCAAGTTACTTTTACAAAAATCTGCTAGATATTACTGGACCACTGTTGAACAAACCTTGGAAAGAGACAATCTGCTACCCATTGAGAGATGGGATGACATGCTTCATAAACTCAGAGAAAAATATGATCCTTCCTCTCTCCCTGAAAGATTTCTTACACAAAAGAACATGACTGTAGCTGAATACATTCTAAAGTTTAAGACCCTCAACCATAGGAGTAGAGCTAGAGAACATCCTTGGGTTGTGCGTAACCGGTTTATAGATGGTCTTAACTTTGAGATTAAGAGAGGTCTCACCTACTACCCCATACACACAATAGAAGAAGCTTTCCAAATAGCTAGTATGGTAGAACAACATATTAAGGCAACAAATAGGAAAGGACTTGACCAACCTAGAACACAAAGCCAACCACTCCAACAAAAACTTGTTCAAACCTCAGAGTCTACCTTAGGAACTAAAACGAGTCAAGAAGAGACATGTGAAACTCAAGAGGCAAACCATGAGATAGAACCCATACCTCAACCTTCAATTTTAGGGCCCATACCCACAGGTCCTCAACTTGAGTCTAGCAATCTAGCTAAAGAACCCATAGTTGACTTGTCTGAGAGTCAAACTACCCCTGAGTTGCCCACTGTAGACTTGTCTCAACCTAAGTGTCAAATAGAACCATTACCTTCAATTTTAGGGCCCATACCCACAGGTTCTCAACTTGACCTTAGCACTACCTCTAGCAAACCTAAAGATGACTTGCCTAAAAATCCAGTTGAACCCAAACCCATAGGTCTTCTTGAACCTCACATGGAACCTAAGTCAGATCCTTTTGAGCTTGACCTGGATCCTAATCCTCAACCTTTAGGTCAACCCCTAAACTTAGAAAATCTCTTCCAGGACCCTATGATCCTTGAATCTTGTCTATTAGGTCCTTCTACCCACACCCTTAAGCCACCTTTGGAACCAACAAAACACAATGAACTTAAACATGCTTTGCACTCTGCACTTATTGAAGTTGAATATATTGATTTTGTCATTCCTTGTTCTTTGCTAAATCCTATGATTTTCTATGACAACTTTACTAATGAGTATGGTCGAGAAAGGTAATTCAATGCAGGTACCATTGATATGCAGCTTGGACCGTGGACAAAGAGCAACAAGACAATATGCTGTGATGCTGACAACAATTTGAAGATTCAAATCCTGGAGGAACAATTTGCTCTTGCCTCTCCAAAACTTCTCCATCGCCGCAATAACCATTCTTCGGAGAAGAATTTTTTTTCACCCGGGGAGAATGATGCGGACAGGAACCACAAGCCACGAAGATACAAGTGGAGCCTAAAGGTGCCATAGACAAAGACTCGTGAGGTCACAAATAAGCTAGCATGCTTAATCAAAAGCTAGCTCAATAAATAACAGCAAGTGAAGCTCAAGTCACATTCCAAATAACAAGTTGCTGGATAACAAATCCACAACCGAGACCTACATCGAGCACAAGAGGAAACAAAGGATTTAATCAAATCTTGGATCTCATCCAACGGCAACACTCATCATGGGATATCTTGTCCAGCAAAACATTAAAACCCCAATAACGTGCAAGCTTAAGATGGAAACAGCAACGTACACTTACAGCCAACAAAGGAAATTCTTCAACGTCCCCTTGCAGCCAACGATCATCTTCAACCAAGGAATCGTCAACGCCTCACAAGGAAGCCTCAACGTCTCGCTGCTGCTCAAGAATGGAAGTTGCAACATTCAGCAACAAGTCTCCAAGCTTCTCTATATGTATCCGCATGCATCTTGTAATCGCTAGAGAATTTTTGAATGAATTGATGGAAATAGTTTTCTTCCTCTATCGGATGTCTTCCTCCCCCCTTCTCTAGGTGCATGTGTCACCAAGTCTTCTTCTCCTTTCCCTCTAATCTCCTCTTCTCCCTCAAACTCTCCACTTCGCTGCAAACACCCGCACACGACAACCACACCCAATTTCGAAACTTCGAAAGCTCGCCACCGACGATCCACCGGCCGGATCTCCACGAAACTCCGGCCACCACTCCTCCTTTCCCTGACAAAGCTTCAGCCGCCGGGATCTGCCCATCCACCTCTCCGATCGCCGAAATCAGAAGAATCACCGTCACGCTCAGCTTCCGCCACACGTCCCCTGTTTCGCCTGCAACTTCACCCAGATCTCGAGATTTTGCAACCTCGCCGCCGGCGATCCCCTGGCCAGATCTCCACAATACTTTGGCTATCACCGTTCCTACCCTTGTGCAATCTCCAGCCGACAGGATCCATCCATCCGCCACTCCGATCAGCAGAATCGAAACTTCCTGTCGATCCCCTGCTCTCGCCTTGATTCCGCCCAACTTCCGCCTTTCAGCGTCGTTCTCCTCCGACAGGCCACCGTCCGCCCCGAAACTCCGGCCACGTCGTCACGCCAACCATACCAACCTCCAGTAATAGCAGGTTTGGGTTTGGTCCATCACCGGCCGACCGGCGACCTCCCCTGCTATGCCCGCCAACTTCCCCTGTTCTGTTCGAACAGCCGCCACTCTTTGCAGTCTCCCCTGTTCTCCTGAACTGCGCGTCCCCGCCTCCGCCTACGTTGCCACCCTCGCCTCGCCCCACCACCAGCCGTCGGTGTTCCGACGATACCGACGCCGCCTCGTCTCCTCCTTGCTTCCAAATACTCCGACGAGCAATCCACGCTCGAGCGTCGATGAACGACGCAAACCTTGCGTTCCCTGTTTCTGATCTCCATGAATTTCCTGCCTCAACTTTCTGTTCGCTAATCTGAATCTGTTTGTTTGCGCAGGTATTTTTAGCAATCGGCGCCACCAAAATCTTGATCTTTGGCGTCATGAGGAAGAACTCACTTTGCTCTGCGAGAGGACGAGTTGATCCAACTGAAGCTACAATGGATCAGTCCGAAAGACATGACAACTCCTCGTAAATAATATTTTGTAGCACTAAAGTCTATTTGCTATAAGAAAGCTGTTTTCTGAATTTTACACTTTATTTTGAAAATTAAAAAAAAAATAATAATAATAATCGGACTTTAATTAGTATCATATTTCGTGTCTCCACCCTGCATCAGAGGTAATAACGGTTGTCATTGAGCATGTCTTTACCCATATGAGAAGGTCAATGGATAGATAGAGGATTTGCCCCTTCCTAATGGAAGCTTGATATTCATGGATCTCCTCTATGGTTTTATGACTGAAAGTGTATGGCCATACCCAAGTGAGAACCTGATTTAGTCATGATCATATGATTGGGTGAAAACAAGGGATGACACACTTGTCCAATCAGATATCAGTTTCGCAAAGAGACTATAATGTATCTGTACCTAGTTGCGATGATGGGGAAGTCGATGTCAATATCCATTCCGATGACTTGGGTAGCAGCGATGCATTGCTAGGTGCCACTCACTGCTTGTGGTGACTATGGGTCAGCACTGCCAACGCCAGAGGAATCTATAGGGTCGCACACCTTGATTCTCGAGTTCTCGCATTGATCGGGAAGCCTTATGATCGAGTTATTGGATAACTCGGATCTATTCGGGAGATTTCATCAGCGCCAATGGGCCTGATGAGATGAAAGAATGTTATTGAAGCAAAACTTCATTTTTGGCAGGTTGACCCGAAATTGACCATCGTTGGTCACATTTGGATTAGGGTTGCTGATGACACCAAAATTTATAGTATATTTTGTGTCAATTCATTACTCTTTTTGTGTCATATTTATACTACTTTGCTTATTTTCATGCCCTTTTTATCAAATATTGTAGAATCTGCTTCTATTTTGGTTTTTGATGATTTTCAGGTAAAAAGGACGATTTTAAGGCGTTTTCAAGCAAAATCAGATACATAGAAGAATTCTGATCATCAAGAGGAGGTTACATGACAAATTTCACGCAAATTGAAGCCACATACCAAATTACGGTAGTGCCGTAATTCATATTATGGTACCGTAATTTTGAGTACTACCGTAATATCGGAGCACTGTCGTATTTTGGGATGATTTTGTACAGAAAGTTTCATCGAAATTACGGCACTGCCATAACTAAAATCACGGTGCCGTAATTCTGGTCGAATCCTGTATAGAAGAACTTAAAGAAAATATGGCAGTGCCGTAACAGAAACCACGACCGTAATTCTATTCCTGGCACGTGACTTTCATAGTAAAATTGAAGTCTGATTTTTGCGCAATCGATTACGGATGGTCCAGACCTTTAAATTCAAAGCTGTAAGAAGGAGAAAGGGAGCCTCCAAGGAGGAGAACATGCCGAGGGTGAAAGCCCTAATTTTCATCCACTGTCGAGGAAGAAATCGAGTTTTTCACCGCCGCCCTAAGTTTCACCACCAGGAAGCGTACAGCATATCTCCGGCCGTGAAATTTGAGGGAAAGCTTCGCTTGGAGGAGGAGACGATACCCCATAAGTTTCAGAGAGAAAGGATCTCGGTCGGGGGAGAAATCAACGAAAGAGTGGGTGGCACTGTTAATCGCGGGTTCTTAGAGCAAATTACGGATGTAATTTTCATTACAGCCGTGCTGTAAAGTTGATTTTCCATTCTTTTCGATTTCTGATCATTCTAAACTATGATTTACTGTAATTCTTCCTCCATGCTAGCTTAAACATCATTTGGGACATGGGATGTAATCCCCTTGATTTTTTATGACTAGATAACTTCTATTTTGTCAGAATAGTTTTATTATGATAATTCTACTTTTGTGATAATTGCTTATAATTCTCCATAGTTTTCTTATTATCATGCATGTTTTAGAGTTTTTGCAATATGGACTGAAAAGTGATTTGCTTGAGAACTTAGAACCATAAAATTGAATTTAGGAACTCACCATAAGAAATTAGGTTAGTTCTTATTTCTTGATTTTAGAAGAATAATTGCCATGTTTGATAATTTGAATCTAGGATTGAGTTATTTTGTTAAACGTGAAGATCTTGTGCGAAAGTGAGGATCGGAACGTTGGAGAGCCTTAAGTAGAACCTGTGTTGAGACTCGAATGCACGAAAGTGATCCTTGAGATTCCACTTGAGATGATCAACTTAGAATTCGGATGCACGAAAGTGATCCTTGAGATCTTTGATTGATGATTTACTTATTTTTCGCTTGGGATAGATCCTGCGTGAAAGCGAGGATCGGTCCCTGCATGATTGTCTGCACGAAAGTGAGATAATCCTTTTATGAAATAAATTATATCTTTATCATGATAAAATTAGTCTAACAACCTTTTATTCATATCTGGTCATTGAAATTAAGGTGGATAAAACCTTAGTCCCAATTTCTCTCTGATTTCATGTTCTTACTATCGTTTATTAGCATCATATTCGATTTGCTTAGCTAGTGAGAAAATAACTATTTGGTACTTAACACGTAGGTCTCTGTGGTTCGATATCTTTTTATTACTTCGAAGTATCCATGCACTTGCAGACTACAACAAGTTTTTGGCGTCGTTGCCAGGGACCTTAGTTTTGTTAATATCAAAATAGTTGTTAGTATTTCTAGACTAAGTTTTATTTGTTTTAGATTTAACTTGTTTTCTATTTTTGCAGGTTTTGGATTTTCACAAGTTGTGACAGAACTGTGATTTCTGAAAATTATGAATTTGCTTGTGTTTATTATTTTCTATTTTTTTATATTCTGAAAAAAAAACAAAACACAATTTGATTGATTGGTGTTGGATAATCTTTCTGTTCTTGATAGATTTGAAGATATGTCTTTTAATCACTACTCGTGGGCAACTAAAAGAGGTGACGTATACATGCCACAAGGTAAGTATGAAGATGATTCATTGTGCACTCTTGAAGATAAATTGAAATTACACTCTTATATGCACCCTGTTAGGACATCTTATTCTTCTATTAGATGTGATATTTGTGGATGTTTTGATCATTATACTTCTGATTGCCAATTTTTATCTCCTCTAAATCATGTTTCTGAACCATACTTTGAGGATACAAAAAATTCTAGTTTAAAATCCATGCTTGAAAAATTAATGTCAAATCAAAACTAAATCATGACAAATCAAAGTAAGAATATTGAAGATCTTAAAGGGATAGTTAGTCATCTTGCTTCTCAAGTAGAATCTATATCTGCTAATACTGAAATGTTAGAAGCCCGGATAGCACAACAAGATTGTTTATTTGAGTTTGATTTGGAAACTAAGGAAATTGATTTAGAAAAGTCCCCCTCTGATTTTGATTGTTTTGAGATTGAGCCTTATGTGAACATTAATGAATCTCACTCTGATTTTGATGATTGTAAAATTGATTCATTTGATAATTTATTTGTGGAAAAGTTTGAGGAAATTGATTTTGAAAAATCTCCTCTGGATTCTAGTGATAGTGATGAAATTGATTCATTTGATGATACATTATTTATGGTTAAATCTGATTCTTGTAATTCTGAGATTGATTCTTTTGATTCTTCTGATGATGAATTATTTGTGGAAAAGCATGAGAAAATTGATTTTGAAAAGTCTCACTCTGAATTTGTTGATAACTTTGAGATTGATAAATTATTTGATGAAGTGCACGAGGAACTTGAAAAGGATTTGAAAATTATGAATATTGATGAATCTCACTATGATGTTTTGCCCATGTCTATTGTTCAATCTACTGATTTATTTGAAAAATTGTGTTTTGTTGAAGAATCTAATGTGAGACAGAAAGACTATTTTGATGATCCAATACTTGAATCTTTTGATGGAAGTCCTATTGAAATTGAAGATATAATTT
Source organism: Costus lasius (assembly GCA_027563935.2). Classification (NCBI taxonomy): domain Eukaryota; kingdom Viridiplantae; phylum Streptophyta; class Magnoliopsida; order Zingiberales; family Costaceae; genus Costus; species Costus lasius. Next base: position 68,353,427 of record CM050449.1, read on the forward strand.
TGAAGAAAGGACTAATGATTTTGCTTACTGATAAATATAGGAAGATCATTGAATATCCTTTGAGTAGAATTGAAAATTTTGATTTTGATTTCTGCATATTTGAGAAAGCCACATCGATCTTGATTTATATGAAATTTTGGATATTTGGATTAGTGGCTAAACCTTTGCATAACAGAAATGTAGAAAATTGTATGCTATTTACTATGGTACTGATCCACCTGCTTCGTCATGATATTTGAGTTTTGGTCAAGCTATGGACCTAAAAATTAGTGCTTCTTGGGAGGCAACCCAAGCATTCATACTTAGCTTAGTCTCTTTTATTTTAGTTTATTTTTAGAACTAATTTTTTCTTTTCTTTTTGCAGGGAAAATTGAATTTTGCGCAAAATACGGCACTGCCGTAATCCTTTTCACGGTGCCATAATTTCGGCTGATTTTTAACCCGATAGTTTTTCATCTTTTACGGCACTACCGTAATTTCATGATATTTTTGACCCAAGACATTTTGTGCAAATTACGGCACTGCCATAAGGATTTTCACGCCCGTAATTTTAAATCTGCATTCTGCTTATCTGATTAGGTGTTTTCTCGCAGTGATTTTAAGAAATTGGAGTGGTAAAATTTTTGATCTTTGGCATAGCATGGAACTACTCATCTTTTTCTATTATTTGGATATTTTTGTTAAATTTTAAAGTCCATGGATCGTCCTATAACATATAGCATCTTTTGGTAAATGATTAATTTCTGCAGTAGTTTTTTTTGACTGATCTGATTAGCATTTTTGCTGCAGATTTTTAAGATGCTTTGATGAGTTGAAACCCTGATCTTTCACTTGAAATTGGAAGTACATGTTTCATTCTATCTCTTGGATTTGTTGTTTTCATGAAAATATTTTCTGATCATTCTAGGAAGCATGACAACTTTTGGTAACTGATTAATTTCTGTGTAGTTTTTCATTTAGAAATCTGAGTAGCCTTCTTTCTGCTGATACCATAAATTCTTGATAGATTTTGATCTTTTGATTTTCATACGCCCGGAAAGAACAAGTTTTATTCTACTTCGTGGGTTTGTCTATGTTCTTTTTGGATCATTAAATCTTATTCTTGGGTATAGCTACTTTTCATAAAAAATTCACTGGCTGCTCTGTTTGCTTTCTACCTGTTATTGCTTCTTTTGCCTCCAAATCCAGAAATCTTCAAGAGCAACTATCTTACACCTCTAGCCAGCACCAACCATCATCCTCAGCACCACCAGCAACCTCTTACTTCTTCTACTGCCTCTGTTTCCATTGATTTTATTTATTTATGTAGCAGACTTTTCATTAGTGACTCTTTTTTTTTTCTTTGCAGCATCATCTCTCACCGCCCACCAGCCGACGACTTTGCTTCCAGGACTGTAGTGCCCAGCTAGCCACTGGAGACTACTCATCATCACTCTACTATCAGCACCATCATCTACTCCGTATCAGCTCTTTCCATCAGCACCTTCTTGAGACCTCCAGCGATTTCCTTTGAGAAAAACATTTCTTTTTAAAGCAAGAGACTATTTTTGGTCTGAGCCTTATGTACCTTAAATTGTGCAGGTAAAATTTTCAGAAGGCACATCTTTGGACCCAGCTGCATCTGACCTGACGATGATTAAGCTTGCTATATAGTCTTGTGAGTATCGTTTACACTCTCTTGTATTCATGACTATTTAATATGGTTGCATCTTTGATTTGCTTTGGATGTATCACTTACTGAGATTTCTATTCGATGTCATTGCTTGAATATGTCATTTTACACTTTTGACTATGAGTTTCATGCTCCACACCTTTTGCATTGATTTGATATTTTTAATGTTTAAAAATTTTTATGACTTGAATCTATGTGATGAGAGGTGTGTAGATTTTTCTATGATTATGCATGTCACTGTCTATGAATGGAGATATACCTCTTATGCCGAATTTATTTCTTCAATATATATCTACTTGTTGAAATCCTTCATTGATTGATGCATAAGGTTTTTGGGTAGGTATGTTGTTTGATGAATGCAATCTAAGAGTGAAACATCTTTCTTAAATAAAATGAGCATATGAGTGTAATTTTTGAATTGATGTCAATTGATTAACCTAGTTGTTGTTTAGTCTATTTTACTAGTTGTTGGGAAGAAAGAGTCCAAGATCCAAAAAGAGAGAGAGACTCCCCTACTTAACACTGTGTAAAATTGGCAGTGGTACCAAAGATATGGGTTGAAGTCTGTAAAAAAGAGAGAGAGAAAAAGAAAATTACTCCTCTACTTGGCACTGTGTAAAATTGACAGTGGTACCGAAGATAAGAGTTGAAGTCCAAATAAAAAAATGTGTATCTATGTGGGAACATGCCATCCAAAAAGAATAAAAAGAGAGAGAGATTTTGAGTGGAAAAAGATTTTGAATATCCTATTCCTGTAAACAAATATAATATAGATTTAAACTGAAACTTGGGTGAATTTATGAGACTAAGATTCTTTTTATTATGCGAGTTGCAAAATTTTATTTGATCAAAGTTGTGAATCTTAAAGATTGATTTCAGAGGATAGTGTATTTATCTGAAATTTTGTGCAAAAAGTTGGTAGAATATTTCATAAGTGATTATATTTTAGAAATTTATTTTTCATAAAAGGTCATATTTTCCATAGCATTGTGTTGTGTCCGCAAGTGTACGAATACTTGAAGTAATAAAGAAAGTATCGAATCCACAGGGACCTATATTGCTGAGTACCGGATAATTGATTTTTCACTATCTAGGCAATCGAAAGAGTTCAAACTAGCAAACGAAGACCAAAGCGCTGAAACGGAATTATCAAAGAGAGAAGCTGGGACTAGGGTTTCATTCACTTTAATTTTTATGACTAGACATGAATAGAGATTTCATCAGTTTAATGTCATCATGACAAAGATGCAATTTACTTGAATAAAAGGATTATCTCACTTTCGTGCAGACAACCATGCAGGGATAAATCTTCGCTCTCGCGCAAGAATCGTCCCAACGCTAATGATAAGTAAATCATCAAACTGAGAACTCAAGGATCACTTTCGTGCATCCGAGTTCTAACTCGATAATCTCTAGTGGAATTTCAAGGATCACTTTCGTGTATCCGAATCTCGACACTAGTTTTACTCAAGGTTCTCTAACGTTATGATCTTTGCTTTCGCACAAGATCTCCATGTTTGAAAGCTTAGACTCAATCCTAGATTTATATTATTATCATAGTAGTTAGCTTACTAGAATCAAACAAACAAGAACTAACCTAAAAAGGGTTCCTATCATGCAATTCTAGGGTTCCAAATCCTCAAGCAATTACTTTTCAGTCAATAGCGAAAATTCTAAAACATAAATAATAATATAGATCTAAAGAGAGTCTAAGAACAAAACATCACATGAGTAAAATCGTCATGCTAAGATTAAACAAGATGAAATAATAAAAAAGATAGTCATCTAGTCATTAAAACTCAAGTGAATTACTCCCCCATGTCCCAAAAGAGGTTTAAGCTATCATGGAAGGAAGATTACAATGATTCATGATGAAGAAAATCGAAACAGAGGAAGAATGAAAATTACGGTATGGCCGTAAAGAAGTTTACAGCCGTAATCTGTGCGAGCAGCGGCGGCGCTCGGTTTTCTGGTGATTTCTCCTCCGTCTGATCTCTGATCACATTGAAACTTTAGGTGCTCCTTCTCCCCCTCTATGCGTTGCTTCTACTCAAATTTCATGGCCGGAGATGCACTGTACGCTTCCTGGCGGTGAAACCTAGGGCGGTGGCGTGTGAGGCGATTTCTCTCTCTGTGGTGAATGAAAATTAGGGCTTTTGGTGTGCTTGGCTCCCTCTCGTCAATGGCTCCCTTTCGCCTTCTTACAGCTTCGAGTATTAGGGCCTGGATCATCCGCAATCAACCGCGCAAAAATCAGGCTTCGGAGTTGACTGGGAAAGTCGCGAGTAGCGTCGTAATTACGGCCGTAATGGTTTTTACGGCAGTGCCGTAATCTGGACAATGAGGTCTCGGCTTGAAATCTTCTAGAATTACGGTACCGTAATGTTCTTTACGGTAGCGCCGTAATGTCAAAATCTTTCGGGTTGAAAATCGACCTGAAATACGGTACCGTAATGTTCCTTACGGTAGTACCGTAATCTCCATCAATCCTCTGATCAAAAATGCTGCAAAATACGGCACCGTAAAGATGTTTACGGTAGTGCCGTAATCATATGAGATTCTCTGCCCGGAAAACCTCCAAATTACGGTACCGTAAGGAATATATTGGAGGTGTCGTAATTTCATCTGAAGCTCCAAATCTTCTGAAATTTGACGTGTAATCTCCTTTTGATATTGTGAATTCAATTATGCACTTGGATTGTTGGGAAACCCCGGGGACATTTTACAATTTTTCAGAGTCATAGACATACATACATACATTGCACAGCGGAAGAATGTCCCCGAAATAGGCCGGTCCCAAAAACCCAGTGAAGATCGCAAGCAAGAGAGTCGACATGATGAGTTAAGAAATACCTTAAGAGCGATTTGGAGTGATGCCGATGTAGGCGCCCAAGTGTGCGCCCTCTGCAGTCTCACACACACGGATCTCTTGAGTTCTCTTCCTCCACGCCCGGTGCTAGCCTTGGGAAGAAGATCCAAGCCTTAGGGAGATGCTCCACATCACTTGCGCCACCAAGAAGAAAGGATGCGCCAAGAGAAGAAGGAAATAACCCAAGCCGCCAAGCACCAAAGCTCCTTGCGCCAAGAGGAAAGGAGGGAGAAGCTTGCGGCTATGGAAGAAGGAAGATGCGCCCTTGCTCCTAGCACTCGCCCCTCTTCTTGTGTTCACGCCTTCAAGGATTGATCACTCATAAGAGGGGTCGGCTAGGTGCTCTTTTATAGGGTAAGAGGTGGTTTATGAAAGGCTAGGATCAAGACAAGTGGGCGGCTAGGATGAGAAGGTTTGAGGCAAGGAAAGTCTCCAAGACATTTCCATAATTCTCATTCAACCATTCCTTTTGTGCCCATGCCTTTCTTTGTGCGCCAAGGCCTTGCCTTGCGCCCCAAGCAATGCCATATAGGCATTCATACCATAAGGGATAAAGGGGGTAGGCGCCAATTGCTTCCTTATAAAGCAAATTGTGCCACTTCTCCCCATTATGCCCATAGGCGCCTAGGGGAGAAGACTTGTCCCCATTATACCCTTCTAGCCCTTATTCTCTTCATGACAACTTATTATTGGGCCTCATTGGATAATGAGCTAGCCCAAACTCCATTACATGGGTTGATTAAGCACTTGGATCCAATCCAATGCAACCCTAATCCAAATGTGACCAACCATGGTCAAATACGGGTCAACCTGCCAAAAATAAAGTTTGGCTCCAATAATATTCTTCCATCTCATCAGGCCCATTGGCGCTGATGAAATCTCCCAATTAGATCCGAGTTATCCAATAACTCGATCATAAGGCTTCCCGATCAATACGAGAACTCAAGTATCAAGGTGTGCGACCCTGTAGGTTCCTCTGACGCTGGCAGTGCTGACCAAAGGTCATCACAAGCAGTGAGTGGCACCTAGCAGTGCATCGCTACTACCCAGGTCATTGGAATGGATATCGACATCGACATCCCCATCATCGCAACTAGGTACAGATGCATTACAGTCGCTTTGCCGAACTGATATCCGATTGGACAAGTGTGTCACCACTTGTTTTCATCCAATCACATGGCTATGACTAAAACAGGTTCTTACCTGGGTATGGCCATACACTCTCAGTCATAGAACCATAGAGGAGCTCCATGGATATCATACTTCCCTAAGGAAGGGGCAAATCCTATGTCTGTCCATTGACCTTCTCATATGGGTCGTGACATGCTCAATGACAACCGTTATTACCTCCCAACTACGGCCATATAGAATGGCCAATGACCTCAAGTCAAGGGATCAATGCATCTCCTGTCACTTATGAGGATAACTCATGACACCAAGTCATAGCCTCATAGCGGGTCTATCCAGTATATCCTCCAATGATATACCCATGTGTCTGCGTCCTAACCAGCCCACATACCAGTCTCACAAGTACCATAGCTGTCCCATATCCACTAAGGTACATCGACTGGGGACTATAGTTTGAGCACAGATCCAATCTGTCTCCAAGGACATTATCATGTTAGTACATATGCGCAGATGTAAACAAACATAGATAATGACAATGCCAGAATGATATATAAATATCAAAGTCAAGTAGTACATTAGTTGACCAAAACTAGGTCCTAGGGCATATACACCAACATGGATTGCTCGAAATCGATTGAAAAACATGCCTTTTTACCTGAAAATCATTAAAAATAGAGAAGAGTGTAGATTCCGCAAATATTGATAAAAAGGGCATGAAAATAAGCAAAGTCTATGAATATGACACAAAACCATCAACAAAATGGCATAGAAATTACGATAAATTTCGGTGTCATCACATTGTTCTTTATTCTTTTTATTTGCTTGAGGACAAGCAACGTTTGAGCCTTATGTGTTTGATGACACCAAAATTTATAGTATATTTTGTGTCATTTCATTACTCTTTTTGTGTCACATTTATACTACTTTGCTTATTTTCATACCCTTTTTATCAAATATTGCAGAATCTACTTCTATTTTGGTTTTTGATGATTTTCAGGTAAAAAGGCACGATTTTAAGGCGTTTTCAAGCAAAATCAAATACATAGAAGAATTCCCATCATCATGAAGAGGTTACATGATAGATTTCACGTAAACCGGAGCTATATACCAAATTACGGCAGTGCCATAATTCATATTACCGTACCATAATTTCGAGTACTACTGTAATATTGGAGCACTGCCATATTTTGAAATGATTTTGTACAGAAAGTTTCACTGAAATTAGGGCACTGCCGTAACTAAAATCACGGTGCCGTATTTTGAAATGACTTCCAACCTGAGAGATTTCTAGAAATTACAACACTGCCGTAATCATTTCCACAGTACCATAATTCTGGTCGAATCCTATACAGAAGAACTTAAAGAAAATACGGCAGTGCCGTAACATAAACCACGGCCGTAATTCTATTCCTAGCACGCGACTTTCATAGTCAAATTGAAGTCCAATTTTTGCGCGATTGATTGCGGATAATCCAGGCCTTTAAATTCAAAGACGTAAGAAGGAGAAAGGGAGCCTCCAAGGAGGAGAACATGCCGAGGGCGAAAGCCCTAATTTTCATCCACTGTCGAGGGAGAAATCGAGTTTTTCACCGCCACCTAAGTTTTGCCGCTGGGAAGCGTACAACGCATCTCCGTCCGTGAAATTTGAGGAGACGATACCCCAGAAGTTTCAGAGAGAAAGGATCTCGGTCGGGGGAGAAATCAATGAAAGAGTGGGCGCCAGCACTGTTCATCGCGGGTTCTTGGAGCAAATTATTTTCATTACAGCCGTGCTGTAAAGTTGATTTTCCCTTCTTTTCAATTTTTGATCATTCTAAAATGTGAATTATTGTAATTCTTTCTCCATGCTAGCTTAAACATCATTTGGGACATGGGGTGTAATCCCCTTGATTTTTTATGACTAGATAACTTCTATTTTGTCAGAATAGTTTTATTATGATAATTCTACTTATGTGATGATTGCCTATAATTCTCTATAGTTTTCTTATTATCATGCAAGTTTTAGATTTTTCGCAATATGGACTGAAAAGCGATTTGCTTGAGAACTTAGAACCCTAAAATTGAATTTAGGAACTCACCATAAGAAATTAGGTTAGTTCTTATTTCTTGATTTCAGAAGAATAATTGCCATGTTTGATAATTTGAATTTAGGATTGAGTTATTTTGTTAAACTTGAAGATCTTGTGCGAAAGTGAGGATCAGAATGTTGGAGAGCCTTAAGTAGAACCTGTGTTGAGACTCGGATGCACAAAAGTGATCCTTGAGAATCCACTTGAGATGTTCAACTTAGAATTCGGATGCACGAAAGTGATCATTGAGTTCTTTGATTGAGGATTACTTATTTTCAGCTTGGGATAGATCTTGCGCGAAAGCGAGGATCGGTCCCGGCATGATTGTCTACACGAAAGTGAGATAATCCTTTTATGAAGTAAATTATATCTTTATCATGATAAAATTAGTCTGACAACCTTTTATTCATATCTGGTCATTGAAATTAAAGTGGATGAAACCCTAGTCCCAGTTTCTCTCTGATTTCGTGTTCTTACTATCGTTTACTAGCATTATATTCGATTTGCTTAGCTAGTGAGAAAATAACTATTTGGTACTTAACACGTATGTCTCTGTGGTTCGATATCTTTTTATTACTTTGAAGTATTCGTGCACTTGCGGACTACAACAGTTGCATTAGATTGGATCCAATAGCTTAATCAACCCATGTAATGAAGTTTGGGGTAGCTCATTACCCAATGAGGCCCAATAACAAGTTGTCATGAAGCGATAGTGGGCTAAAGGGTATAATGGGGAGATGTCTCCACCCCATTGGCGCCTACGGGCATAATGGGGTGGAGTGGGCGATTTTGCTTCTTTAGGAAGCTTTAGGCGCCTCCCCCCTCATCCTTTGATGGTATGCTTGCCTCTATGGCGTGTCTTGGGGCTAATATGGCTTGGAGGACTTCTTAGGAAGGTCTTGGGCGCATATGGCTAAGTGGAATGGGTTTATGGAAAACTCTTGGAGAATTTCCTAAATACTAAACCCTAATTGCCAGCCCACACATACCCTAGCCGCCCCCTTCTTCATGAGTTGCGCCCACTACCCCCTTTGTCTCACCGCCTCTTGCCTCTATATATATCAAGGGATATGCGAGAGGCAAGTGTGACAATAATATTGGCATGAGCACTCCAAGGGGCGAGAGCATGAAGAGAGTGGCGCAACTTCTCTTCCTCTAGCCGCAAGCCTTCCTTCCCTTCTTCTTCTTGGCGCAAGTTGAAGAGGACCTTGGCGGCTTCATCTCCTCCTCCAACCTCTTGGCACATCCTTCCTTCAAGGTTGGCACAAGTGAATTGGAGATCTCCCTAAGGCTTGGATCTTCTTCCCGAGGCTAGCACCGGGCGTGGAAGAAGAGAGCTCGAGGCATCCGTGTGTGTGTGACTGTAGAGGGTGCACTCTTGGGCGCCTACCTCGACATCAGCCTCGTCTTGCTCCTAAGGTATTTTCTGTCTCATCGTGTCAACCCCCTCGCATGACGATATTCACTGGGTTTTTGGTACCGGCCTGTTTCGGGGATATTATTTCACTGACACGTTTGACAGCATTTGACATGTTAAAGGAATTGATGACCATGTCACCTGTTCTCAGACTGCCAAATTTTAATGACACACTTACAGTGGAGTGTGATGCGTCAGGAAGGGGCATTGGTGCTGTGCTCATGCAAAAGGGGAGGCCCGTAGCCTATTTCAACAAGGGTCTATCAGAGGCCAATTTAGCTAAGTCCATGTATGAGAAGGAACTTATGGCCTTGGTCATAGCAATACAACACTAGCGACCTTATTTACTAGGCCGCAGATTTTGGGTTCTAACAAATCAAAAGGCCCTCAGGCACATATTGGAGCAACGCATTACTACACCAAATCAGCAAAATTGGCTAGCCAAGCTACTTAGATATGATATGGAAGTGGTCTACAAGCCAGGGGTACTGAATGGGGCAGCTAATGCCTTGTCCATGCTGCTAGAACAAGCTGAGTTGAATGCCATTACTAAGACGGTTTGGTTAGATAGTGAGGTCATTCAAAAGGAGGTTCAGCAAGATCCAGTTCTTGTGGAAATCATGGAGAAGTTAAAGGCGAGTCCGGTGTCCCTGACCCCATATGAATTAGTCCAGGGGCGGCTTTTCTACAAAGGCAGAGTGGTGATACCCTCAAAGTCACAATGGGTCAGAACACTCCTTCAAGAATGTCATCAAACACATATAGGCGGACATTCTGTAGCGTATTGTACATATCGACGCTTGGCCAATAATGTCAATTGGGTGGGCATGAAGGGTGATGTTTACTGCTGGGTCGCCAAGTGTCAAGTTTGTCAGAGGCAAAAATATCAGGCCACGTCACTTGTGGGTCTATTGCAGCCTCTACCGATGCCGACTTTGGTTTAGGATGACATTGCCATGGACTTCATCATAGGGTTACCCAAATCTAAGGGGGTCGATGCTATCCTGGTAGTAGTGGATTGTCTCTCTAAATACGAGCACTTTTTACCACTTAAGCATCCCTTATCCGCCAAATCAATGGCTGAATTATTTGTGAAAGAAGTAGTGCGGCTGCATGGGGTTCCAAGGTCGATTGTTAGTGACAGAGACCCAATATTTGTTAGCCATTTTTGGTCGTAGATCTTTCATTTGTAGGGCACGGTGCTCGCGATGAGTTCTGCTTACCACCCTGAGACAGATCGACAATCAGAGGTGTTAAATCGGTGTCTCAAAACCTATCTCCGTTGCTTTGCATCCGAACAACCTCGAGAATGAACAAATTGGTTACATTGGGCGGAATATTTATATAACACCAGTTTTCAATCTACTGCTGGTACCACTCCTTTTCAAGTGGTCTATGGACACGGCCCCCCGACCTTGCAGTGTTACGTCTTGGGGGAGTCCATGGTGGATGCGGTGGAGAGGGATCTTCTTGACAGGGATAAGATCCTTAGGCAGCTTAAGCATAGCTTGTGGAGAGAGCAATAAAGAATGACCAAATGGGTGAATGCACACCGCAGGGATGTCTCCTTTTCAGTGGGGGACAGGGTGTACGTCAAGCTGTGACCTCATCGCCAGCAATCCATGGCTCGACAGGTAAATCAGAAGTTAGCCGCCCATTACTTTAGCCCCTTTCACATTGACAAACAAGTCGGCTAGGTTGCATATCGCCTTGTACTACCGCCTGGATGTCGAGTTCACCCAATCTTTCATGCTTCCCAATTGAAATGGGCAATGGGTTCAGGAGAGGCTGAGACAAATTTACCAGCCGAGTTAGGGGCGGAGCTACCACCCTATTGTCTTCTGCGGGAGGTCCTAGCATCCAGAAGTATTGTGCAGGGCAACACAGTCAAGGAGCACTCGTTAATTCGCTGGTCCTCTACCCCTATCTAGGAGGCGACTTCGGAGGGCGCGGAGATCCTGCAAGAGCAGTTCCCTGAGTTTTTTGACAGCCTTGGGGACAAGGTTGCTTCTCATGGGGGAGGTAATGTTACGGAACCGGATCGGGCCCCTGTGTGGAGGTTCTATAAGCGGCGAACTAGGGCTGAACCGGTTCGGCCCTTACTAGCCTAGTAGGGTCCAGCCCAATTAGGGGGGAGAGAATGTGTTAAAAGGGGAAGAGAGGCTAGGGTAGGGAGGCGATGTTTTTGTAATGTTTTGGTGAACTTATCTCACCTGAGCTACCAGTTGAGGGAAGGCTTGTACTCTTGCACCCCATTTTGAAATTTGAATCTTCCTCCCATATCAGTATTCTATTGATGATTTAAAAGGAATTAACCCCTCTTTTTCTATACACAGGATTCTTATGGAGGAGGAACATAAGCCACATATAGATTTTCAAAGGAGACTTAACCCCTCTATGAAAGAAGTTGTGAAGGAGGTTCTGAAATTACTTGATGTAGGTATTATCTATCCTATCTCCGATAGTAAATGGGTAAGTCCTGTTCATTGTGTTCCTAAGAAAGGTGGTGTAACTATTATGAAAAATAAAGATGATGAATTGATTCCTATTAGGATAGTAACTAGTTGGCGCATGTGCATAGATTATAGAAAATTGAATGCAGCCACTAGGAAAGACCACTTTCCCTTACTTTTTATTGATCAGATGGTTGAGAGGCTTACTAATCATTCTTACTTCTTTTTCTTAGATGGGTATTCTGGATTTTTCCAAATTCTCATTCATCCCATTGACCAAGATAAGACCACTTTCACTTGCCCATATGGTACCTTTGCCTATAGGAGAATGCCTTTTGGTTTATGTAATGCATCTGCTACTTTTCAAAGGTGTATGATGGCTATATTTTCAGATTTTATTGAGGATTTTATGGATGCTTTTATGGATGACTTTTCTGTATATGGTTTTTCTTTTGATGATTGTTTGGCTAACTTATCTCGAGTTTTGCAAAGGTGTAAAAAAACTAATCTTGTGCTTAACTAGGAAAAGTGTTATTTCATGGTTAGACAAGGAATAGTATTGGGACACATGATTTCAGAAAGAGGGATAGAGGTTGACAAAGCCAAAGTTGAGGTGATTGAGAAGTTGGAGCCGCCCACTACAGTCAAGGACATCAGGAGTTTTTTTGGGACATGCAAGATTCTACTGGTGATTCATTAAGGATTTCTCTAAACTTGCTAGACCACTTACGAAGTTACTTTGTAAAGATGTTAAATTTTCTTTTGATGAAGGATATTTGTCTGCTTTTCAGGAATTGAAGAAGGCTCTAATTTTAACGCCCATCATTCAGCCACCGGACTGGATTTCCTTTCGAGCTTATGTGTGACTCTAGTGATTATGCAATAGGAGAAGTCCTTGGTCAGAGAAAAGAAAAGAAGCCCTATGTTATCTATTATGCTAGTAGGACCTTGGATGAGACATAAAGAAATTACACAACCACTACGAAAGAACTTTTGGCTATTGTTTTTGCTTTTGACAAATTCAGATCATACTTGATTAATTGTAAGGTTGTGGTATACACAGATCATGCAGCGGTGAAGTACTTGATGTAGAAAAAAGATAGTAAACCGTGCCTTCTTAGATTGATATTCTTTTGCAAGAGTTTGATTTGGAGATCAAAGACAAAAAGGTATCAGAGAACTTTGTTGCAGATCATCTTTCGAGGATATTAGTAGATATTGATAAAGGTAATATAATCAATGATTCCTTTCCTGAAGAACAACTCTTAGCCATTGAACATATTAAGGCTCCATGGTATGCCGATATAGTAAATTATTTGGTTGCTAATGTTTTCCCTCTTGATTTGAGTTATCAAGGAAAGAAGAGATTCTTGACTGAGGTAAAGAATTATTTTTGGGATAAGCCTTATGTATTTAGAAGGTATTTAGATAGGATTTTTAGGAGATGTGTACTTGAGGAAGAAATCATGGATATATTATTTCGGTGTCATGGATCATCTTATGGAGGGCATGCTAGTACTCAGAAGACAAGGTTTTACAATCTGGATTTTATTGGCCCTCAATTTTTAAGGATGCTAGAAATTTCATATTGTCTTGTGATAGATGCCAAAAGATAGCGAATATTAATAGAAGAAATGAGATGCCACTGTCAACTATTCTTGAGGTTGAGATATTTGATGCTTGGGGGATAGATTTTATGGGACCGTTCCCATCATCTGGAAGTAACAAATACATACTTGTGGTAGTAGATTATGTTTCTAAGTGGGTTGAGGCTCTTGCTTCTCCTACTAACGATAATTGTTCAAGAAGATCATCTTTCCATGGTTTGGAATACCATGAGTTGTGATTAGTGATGGAGGCTCACACTTTATAGAACATAAATTTTCAGCCTTGCTTAGAAAGTATAGGGTAAATCATAGAGTTGGAACACCTTATCATCCCCAAACAAGTGGACAAGTTGAGATATTGAACAGGGAGATCAAGGGGATTTTGGAGAAAACTATGTCAAGAACAAGAAATGATTGGGCTTCTAAACTTGACGATGCACTTTGGGCATACCGGATTGCTTTCAAAACACCGATAGGTATGCCTCCTTTTCAGTTGGTTTATGGTAAATCATGTCATCTACCTGTAGAGCTCAAGCACAAGGTGTTTTGGGCAATCAAAGCACTGAATTTCGACTTGAAGAATGCGGGGAAAAATGAAGGTTACAATTGAATGAGCTAGATGAAATTAGACTCTCCGCTTATGAGAACGCAAGGATTTATAAGGAGAGGACTAAAAGATGGCATGATCAACATATTCTTAGGAAGGAATTTCAACCAGGTGACTTTGTTTTTCTATTTAATTCTAGATTAAAGCTTTTTCCTAGTAAACTTAAGTCTCGATGGTCCGGACCTTTTCTGGTTTAGAAAACTTATCCCTACGGAGCTGTGGACATATGGAATGACAAAACAGGGGAATTCAAGGTTAATGGTCAGAGGTTGAAGCATTATTTCCAAGAGGAACCGAATGAAGGAAGAACAAAATTTCAACTTAAAGAATCTCGATCAAATTTGAGTGCGGAAAGGTCAAGCTAATGATCTAAAAATTAATGCTTCTTGGGAGGCAACCCAAGCACTCTTATTTAGTTTGGTTTCTTTTACATTAGTTTATTTTTAGTACTAATTTTATTTTTCTTTTTGTAGGAGAATATGAGATTTTTCATAAATTACGGTAGGGCTATAATTAATTTTACGTGCTGTAATTTCGGGTTATTTCTTTCCAGAAGATTTTGCGCGTATACGACACTACTATAATAACTTTCACTGTCTGTAATTTTGATGTGTTTGTTTCCCAAAACTTTTTTGTGTTTTACGGCACTACCATAAGGATTCTCATGGGGTGTAATTTCAGGTTATTTCTTTCTAGAAAATTTGACGTGTTTTATGGCACTACCGTAATTTCTTTCACGGGCCATAATTGTGAGTTAATTTTCTCCAGAGTATTTTACGGTAGGGGGTGTGGAATTTTTCACACCCGTTGTTTTATTTTTGTCAAAAAAAACTCTCATTTACAATAGTACCGTAATTCTTATCACGACCCGTGTTTTCGAGTGTTTATCTTACAGAGATAATTACGGCAGCACCGTAATTGATACCGTTTTTTTGAAAATTCTACAAGGGTACCGTTATTTTCTTTACAACTCGCAATTTCAAGCGTTTTTGAACCAGACTACATTACGGCAGTGAAAATTACGGCCATGATTTTGTCAGCCCTACACGGCTTTGCTGCCATTTTTTAGGGTTTTCAGCCATGGTTTAGGGTTTTTCTCCTGTGTTTCCTCCCGATCCAGCGCCGCACCTTCGATTTTGATTCGCTCTTGCCCTTAGAACTCTCCGGCGACCTTTCCCGTTCACCTACGAGCACCATTCTAGTATTTTCTAGTCTGATTTACTCATTCTGATGTGTGCTCGATGAGATTCCGCCCCTTTTTGTTTTCTGTCGAATGAGCTTCAGATTCTTCCGATTTTGTTGTTCCTACTTTCCAGAACTCTCCGGTGAGCTTCTCTGACCATCTTTAAGCTATTTCTAACCGACATTTTCGCGATTTGAAGCTTGATCAAGCTCAGCCACCATTCATCCTCCAAGCTGCCGCCGAGTTTTGTTTCTATCATTAGAGCTGCGTTTGGGCTGCTTCTTGCTTCCAGAAGTTTCGCCTGAAGGAGACGCACTTTTCTGAAAGCATTTGAAGGCTTGATTTTAGCTCAGAGATTCAAACTTGAGAGTTACATTTAGACCCTGCTCGGTTCTATTTCACACAAGTGACGCAAGTTTTATTATCAAGTTTTGCTTCATCCTTTTCATCTGAAATGGCACCAAGGACCAAGCAAGTTGCTTCTAAGAGAAAAGGGAAAGCTCCTACTGAGTCTTCTTCAGATTGACCTCCAAATCCCTACGAGATCATTTTTAGGGATGAGATTCAGGTGGCACGGTATAATCGACTTCTTACCTGGCATGTGGTAAACAGGAAATATGCTCACAAGCATACATTGAAAGTTTTGGGAATCTATGATGATGTATTTTGGATGTTTGACCAAATTAGAGCCAAAAAGTTCTTTGAGATTTCACCGCAGACCTATCTCCCTTTGGTTTTGGAGTTTCTTAGCAGTATGGATATGGAGCTACATGAATATACTGATCACCATGCTGAAGGTTAGATTACTTTTCACATGGCCAATATTGAGAGGAGCCTTACACTTAGAGACATCAAATCTATTTTTCACTTACTAGGAGGAGGGCACACACATGTGCCAGTTGGGTTTATTGAGCATGTGTTTTGGAACCAGATTACCTCAGAGTCCAATTTCTCACCTTCATCAGCAAGAGCAACAAGCATCTCGAACCCCTACATCAAATATGTGCACCGTGTTTTGGCTCATACAGTTTTCGAACGAGGAGATAGTGATGGTATGGTATGCCAGTCGAACTTTACTTTCTTTGGTGCATGCTTCATGGATACCCCATAGATCTAATGTTCTTTTTAATCAAGCATTTAGATAAGGTTGCAAGGGCATAGAAGGGTGCTATTGTCATAGGAGGTTTTCTTACTCCTATAGCACTCTCTTTAGGAGTTGAGCCCTATGGAATTGAGGTAGCCAGGGAAAACGCCAGAATAGACATTGAGTCATATGTGGCGATGAAGATGATTGCAAGAGAAGGGGACATCTATCGCTTGATTCTTAGACCGGGTGCTCTCACTTTACCACTACCAAACACAGAAAAGACAACGGTCTGGAACTAAGCTTACTGGAAGCTTTCACCAGATGTTGTCACAGCTGCCACGCCCACACCATTGGATTCAGTACCACCACCACCCACTTGGGGGGGGGGGGGATGGTCTAGTGCCTAGGACCCTGGTTTTCAGGATCTTTCTGCAGAAGTGTATTGTATAGGTCACCTCATGGAGAAGATGCTTGATGCTGTCGGGCATATTCATGAAGATGTTGAAGAGCTGGGGACTTATATGGAAGAGATGAGAATTTTCTCTATGATAGATTTGGTTATGGAGATGGCAATGAGGACGGCGGTGAAGATGGAGATGGGGGGTCAAGAAGGTGGACAAGACGATACCATGGATGCTACCCCAGCTGAAGGGAACGAGGAGACAGATTCTGATGCGGACGATTAGAGCTTTGTGAGTATTCTCTTCTCCTATCCATGTCCTATTCATCCTTATACCCTATTGTTGATACATCTTTTTGTAGGGAAGGATGACTCAGTCATACTTCTTGTGTCTACTGCTCGTCGATCCTCGGTTTTATATTTTTGCATTGTGAATTCTGATTTGAGCTGGTTGTATTATGATATTATGATATTTTATGTCGATGCTGTGATTTGGCACCATGTGTAGGTGCGTTTTGTTATTTTACATTGTATAACTCTGAATGATGTTGTATGACGATACTTTTGGTTTTGGCTCTCTACAGTGTCTTGTTATTTATTACTGTGTTGATATGCCTATTTTTGTGACAATGATGTGTCGTATATTTTTGTGAAATCACTGTTGTGATAATGTGTTTATTTTCTTGATGAAAAATGTCTATGCATGTCAATGCCTGTGATAGGAGATGGACCTATTATGTTGAATTTATTTCTTCAATATATATCTACTCATTGAAATTTTTCATTGATTGATGCATGAGGTTTTGGGTAGGTATGTTGTTTGATGAATGCAATTTGAGAGTGAAACTACTTTCTTGAATAAAATGAGTATATGTGTGTAATTTTTGAATTAATATCAATTGATTAACCTAGTTGATGTTTAGTCTGTTTTGCTATTTGTTGGGAAGAAAGAATCCAAAATCCAAAAAGAGAAAGTGACTCCCCTACTTGGCACTGCGTAAAATTGGTAGTGGTACCGAAGAAATGGGTTGAAGTTAAGATAAAAAAAAAGAGAGAGAGAGAAGAAGAAGAGAATGACTCCTCTACTTGGCACTGTATTAAATTGCGGTGGTACCAAAGTTGAGAGTTGAAGTCCAAATAAAAAGTATGTATCTATGTGGGTACATGCCATAAAAGAAATCGTGAGGACAAGCAAAGTTTGAGCCTTATGTATTTTGATGACTCAAAAATTCATAGTATATTTTATATTGATTGATTAGTCTTTTTGAGTCATATTCATGCTCCTTTGCTTATTTTCTTGCCTTATTTGTCAAATATTTCAGAATCTACACCTTTTCTAGTTTTTGATCAATTTCAGGCAAAAAGGCTTCCTTTTGATGGATTTTCAAGCAATCTGAGTGCATAGATAGATTCTAATTATCAAGAGGAGATTACATGTCAAATTTCAAGACAATCCAAATTTTTAGCGAAATTATGGTAGTGCCGTAATTATAATTACGGCCTTGGTTTTGCTGGGTCCTACGGAATAAACCACGCTAGTAATATGATTTATTTCCTCTGCCGTAATTTTTGAAGATTTTTGTCCTATGGAAATCACGGCACTACCATGGTTTTTATTATAGCCCATAATTATTTCAAGATATTGTACAGAAGAAATTACGGCACTACCGTAATTATTTTCACAAGCCATAATTATAACCTAGGCGGCCGTGTTTGCCCAAGTCTTCCACTATTACTATTCACTGAGTTTTTCGACGACGATTCTGGGAGATCTAGACCATGATTTCAAAAACTGTAAGAAGGGGAGTGATTTATAAGAAGAGGAGAAGATCTCAGAAGAAAGGGTCCCAATTTTGATCCACGATAGAGAGAGAAATTGTAGATTTCGTGATCATGCAAGGGTTCATCACTGAGAAGCGTACAGACCATCATCCCGGACCATGAAGTGGCACTTCTCCCAGTTCAACACCAGGTTGACCTCTTCACATCTCTGCAAGACTTTAGAAAGGTTAGATAAACAATGATTGAAAGAAGAGCCATACACAGAAAAGTCATCCATGAATATATTCATGAAGTCCTCATTGTAATTAGCGTAGATTGTCATCATTGCCCATTGAAATATAATAGGAGTGTTGCAAGGACTAAAAGGCATCCTCCTATATGTGCATGTACCATAGGGGTAGGTAAAAGTCATTTTCTCTTGATCATTAGGGTGGATAGGTATTTGGAAAAAACCTGAAAAGCCATCTAGAAAATAAAAGTATGAGTTATGTGCTAGTCTATCTAACATCTGATCAATGAATGATAATGGAAAGTGGTCTTTTCTAGTTACCGCATTCAATTTCCTGTAGTCGATACATATTCTCCATCCTGTGATCGTACGTGTTGGTATCAACTCATCAGAATCGTTCTTGATCATCGTAATACCTCCCTTCTTAGGTACAATATGAATTGGGCTCACCCAAGAACTTTCAGAGATGGTAAATGACCCCTGCATCCAAGAGTTTGAGTACCTCCTTCTTCACAACATCCTTCATAGATGGGTTCAGTCAGCGTTGGAATTCGAAGGCTTGCTATCTTGCTCGAGTAGAATACTATGCATGCAAACAGAAGGGTGAATTTCTTTTATATTCTCAAGTGAGTATCCAATTACATTTTTGTGAAGACGAAGTTCTCCTAGAAGGAGTTCAGTCTGCTCCTTGTTCAGTTCAGCATTCACTATCACAGGGTATGTAGTGTTATCACCTAGGAATTCATATCTTAATTTGTTGAGCAGACTCTTGAATTCAATTCTCTTTAGCTTTGGGTCCTCTAGATTTTTCTCAGAAGTCACTTTTATCTTCAAAGAATTAGACTCCATAACTGGGCATGAGTCCAGAAGTTCTGAATAGTCTTTAGCTTGCTCATCAATGTCTTACTCCTCAGCATTTATCAAATACGACTCAAGTGGATCTACCTCTCTCTTGTAAGGTTCAATGCGCTGCACAACTTTCTCAATGATATCCACGCTGCAACAAATACCTGCAAGAGAAGGTTTTTTCAAAGAATCAGATAAGTCAAATTGTACAATATTATCACTGATATTCAAATCCAGTTTCCCGTTTTTGACATCAATGACAGCACCGGCTGTAGCTAGAAAAGGTCTCCCAAGAATGATAGGGAGCTTGTCATCCTCATCTATTTCTAAAACAACAAAGTTAGCTGGCACAAAATAGTCTCCCCCTTTGATTGATACATCTTCCAGAATACACATGAGACAGTGAACTGATTTGTCTACAAGCTACAAAAAAATGTTAGTCGCCTTCAAATCTCCCAGGTCCATCTTTTTGCACAAAGAGAGGGGCATAAGGCTAACGCTCGCTCCCAAATCACATAGGGCTCACTAGAATGTCATCTCCCCAATCTGGCAAGGTATGAAAAAACTGTCGGGGTCTTTGAGTTTCTGGAGCAGCTTGTTTTGTATGATCGCGCTGAACTCCTCAGTAAGTGCAACTGTTCTTTGTTCTTCGAGCTTCCTTTTATTGGATAGGATGTCCTTCCAAAATTTAGCATAGGTCAGCATCTGTGAAAGGGTATCAACAAAAGGTATGTTAATATATAGTTTCTTAAGACCTTCAAGAAACTTACCAAATTGTTTGTCTAGTTTGGCCTTGACTAATCTCTGTGGAAAAGAAATTGGGGGCTTATAAGTAGGTGACCCCACATAGGGTCGTTCTTCTTTAATTGGTTCGGGCACTACCAATGTGTTTTCTTGGTTCAGCTCTCTTGTTTCTGAGATTGCATCTTGTTGTCTGTCATCACTTGGCATCTTTGGGTCTTCAACTTATTTGCCACTTTGAACGAAGATTGCATTGCAATGCACCCTCGGGTTCACTTTAGGCTGTGATGAAAATTTCCCTGCAGCTCTGGTAGATGAGCTAGCTGGTTCTTCAGCATCTTATTATGGGATTCTTGGGTATCCATCCTTGATGTCATGTGTTTCATCATCTCAGTTAGCCCTTCAATTTGTTTACTCTGGTTTGCCATGATGGACTCAAGTAAAGATTCCATGTTTGGCTTCTGTGGTGGATTATAATTCCTAGTTTGGAATCTTGGAGGCTGTTTGTAATTTCTTTGTAGAGGTTGTCCTTGTGGTGGTGCTTGTCCTGGTTGCATCAGTTGGGTAGTTCGGTATGAGAAATTTGGATGATTGTGCTATCCTGGGTTATAGGTGTTGGAGTAAGGATTGTTCATGGGATTAAGATTTCCAATAGCATTGATATATTCAGAATGTATGAACTAAACCCCAAGTCTCTATGCCATGGTGTGGGCACATTCTCTGTAACTCTTTGAATTTGTCCCAAGCCTTATATAAAGATTCTCTATCCTTCTACATGAAACTCGTGATTTGATTTCTCAATTGAATCGTCTTGGAAGGAGGAAAGTACTTTGAAAGGAAGGCTTGTGACAATTTTCTCCATGTCCTTATGGAAGCTGAAGGTATTGTATATAGTCATGCTCTTGCTCTATCCCTTAAATAGAAAGGGAACAGTCTCAACCTGATAGCATCAGTAGAAACACTGTTAATTTTTAATGTGTCACAATATTCTAAAAAAATTACAAGATGCATATTAGGGTCCTCAAGAGGAGAACCACTAAATTGATGTTGTTGAACCATAGAAAGTAAAGCCGGTTTAATCTCAAAATTGTTAGCTTCTACATTTGGTCTAGCAATGCCAGACTGTAGTCCTTGAATAGAGGGAGCAACATAATCTCTCAGAGTTCGGTTATTGTTGTTCCCCATTGCTTGGGGCGCTTGTCCACAGCATAATCTTCTTTTGCCTAGAGTTGCTTGAGTTTTCTTTTTCTTCAAAATGTCTTTTCTATCTCAAGATCTATCTCGAAAAAGTCACCTACCTTCAAGCTTCTTTGCATAAAAAGGTGTCAAACGCAGTCGTAAAGCTTAAGACAAGGAACATAAGATACTAAAACAAATAGCAGTAGAGCAAAAGAAATAAACAAAGCTTAGTCTACTAATCCTTAGAAGTGTACTAATATTAACCGTTGTTCCCCGGCAATGGCGCCAAAAACTTGACACGTACTGCAAGTGCACAGTAATGTCGCATTAATATAAAAGATTGTCGATCCCATAGGGAACAAGGTTAATTACTAGAAAATCTAAGTTTCAGACGCTAAGCAATTCGAAACGTGATTTTGAAGACAATAAGTGAGCATAAGAAATTGATCACAACTAAATGGAAGATGTCTATAGGAAAGGCATCAAGACTTCGGTATCTACCACGCTGATGAATATATCTGAATTAAAACGTATTTGTTATTTGAGTTCATAATATTGCATAAGGAATCTTTCCACAAGTACAGGTTGCCCCCTTGCGGTCGGTACAAACTGGTATCTACCTAAAACAACCCCCTACTCTCGCGGTAAATAATTTTACATAAACCCTTTGGGTTCAAAGAAATATTATGTTACCCTCGAGCGAACCCTAACTACTCTAGTGTTATAAGTTCTCAAGTTATACTTAGGGAATCCGCCAACAGGATCCTCCTTTCGGTCAGGATCATGTTGACTAACACACAATGCTACGTGGCCAATGCAATATCATGAAATAGCAACTACTAAGTAAAATATGCTCACATGAAATCTCAAAATAACAGAACAAGTTCAAATCATATGATCGAAAATATCAGCGGGCTTCAACCGAGTCCCGAATAGGGTTTTACACAACAAGATCCATGAAAACTAGCACAAATCTCTCCAATAGATCACGAAAATTACAAGCAAACGTTTAGGAGAGAAAGGAGAAGAAGAACCGAACGTATTCTCCAAAAATCGTGAAGATTCGTCACCTCAATTTCTTGAAATCACCTTCGAAAGCTTTGTCAATTGCTCGCTTTATCCGTTGATTGCTCGTTGATTAGGCAACAAGAAAGAGGAGTTTTATATTCTTCTAATTTGCCTCCCTCTTAGCGTCCTAAAACGTATTTTCTTGCCTTTTTTGGATTTTCTTAAGTTCAAAATCAAAAGAAAATCGAATGGAACTCGGAGTCATAATCGTGATCATGGGCGAACCCCAACACATTCACCCGCTTGTGAAGTATTATGTGAAGTTCTACGAAATAGAAATCACAGGTGAACACGTCCGTGTTCACCAGGCCATGATGTATTATTCTATTCGTTTCTGTAAAAATTATCTTCGATGGAATCACAGCCGAACACCAAGATCTTGGGTTGGCCGTGAAGTGTTCTATGAAGTTTCAGACATGCATGCAAATCACGGGTGAACCTCGGTGTGTTCACCTGGCCGTGATTTTCAAGTGAACTCCGATTGATCCCAAATTTGCTGTGCAGGCTCGTCTCCTCATAAGAAATTACCTCGTGACTTTAAAATCTCCAAAAGACTCCAAAAATAAGTGATTTTACTTGAAATTATACAAAAACGAGAAAAAAGTGAAGATTATGAAGGAAATAAGAAAATAAGCATAAATAGAGCATAAAAATATTAAAATTAGCTTAGTTTTGAGATAACATATTACTAGAAATCACTGTCAAAATGCAAGGCATCATATACTGAATATGCAAAAAAAAAAAAAACACTAGAGAGTCACCAAGTTTTCATAATAGAACTTCAATATTAGTGCTTTTGAGTGAGGGATCTTCTAGTAAGCAATTAGAGTTGCTATAGGTCAGTTTAATTTAAATATTTTTAATTTATCTACTTATTATTTATTCATAATATGAATGGACTTTTTTAAATTTTAAGTAGGGATTAATTTAGATGAACCAAGACATGATAGAAAATTAGAGTTGGATGTCTTACGCTTTCAGAAGATAGATAGTTTAAGGTATCCTATTTTTTCAATTATGGCTCGTGATATTTTGTCTATTCCTATATTTATAGTTGCATCAGAATCTGCTTTAAGCGGCGGTAGTTGAGTGCTTGACAAATATCATAACTCATTAAAACCAACTATTGTAGAAGCACTCTTGTGTACACGAGATTGGTTATATAGAGAAGCTGATAAGTTTAGTTTAAAAGTTTATTTTGGCCTATAATTCTATGTTTTACCCATAAACCTAATTATATATTATCTAATCTATATTCTGTAAATAAAAATAGAAACAACAGAAAAGGTGTCTATGGATGATGAACACATTGAGGATGTAATAAATTTAGAAATGAATGAGGATACTATAATAAAAGAAAGTTGGAATAGTGTTGGGTAAGACTAATTATATTAAAATTTTGTGCCTCTATTTTCAATGCATTAAATTTTTTTCTATATCTTTTTATTAAAATAATAAACATGATCTATTGATTATATTTTTATCTTTTGTACGGGTGTAACATTGTAGGCATGGTCAAGACTTAAGAGCTGAAGAAATTATATGATAAACTCTTTTGGATGGTTTGAATCTTTTGATATAATATTTAACGTTTTGACTTGTGCCCCAATATGGGATGTGGTGTGGATTATGGAATATTATGACTATATTCATATGCTCTTGCTATCTTGCATGGTATAGTTATATTGTATGGATGTGTTTATGAACTATGGATGATTGAATGAGTTGTTAGAATTTTTGTTCTTTTTATTTGTTAGTGGCTATGGAGTATTTAGTATGATGTTTATTGAGTTAAATAGCTTATTCGTGTCATGTGGTGTAGTAACATATGACAAACCTATTTATTAAATAGGTTACTTATATCATGTCATGTTGTGTTATGTGATAAGACCTATTTATTAAATAGGTTACTCGTGTCGTGTCATGTTACATATGTAATAAATAATCGTGTTTGTATTTTATATATTGACCCGTATATATAAATGAGTCATGTTTGTTTTATACATAAATGTGTCATGGGTCAAGTATGATACAACCCATTATGACATGGGAACACGAATTGTTAGTCCTAACCTTAGTGGACATGAGACAATTTTGTTGCATGTGAACTTGATCATGTAACTTAAGGTCATCCGTATAAGTTAATATCACAAGTGACATCATACATTAATCCTCCAACTTAAGGTCATTAAGTGCATTTATATAATAAGTAGTGCACTTTGATAGAGTCTACTATAACTTGTAACTAGGAGACAAAAGCAATTATTATTTGATGCACCATAGGCTTATGGGAAGTACAAGTGACTAACAGAAGATTTGCCGTTTATAGAGAAGTATAATATATATAAGCTCTCTTTTAGGAGCATAATTAAGAGTGTGTATCCAATTTAAATATTTATTTATGGATTTTATTAATGAAAAAATAAAAAAATTAATTATTATATTTTATGTGAAAAAATATGATGAAAATTGCAATTATATAATAGTTTTGTATAACAAACTAGAACACCAGTTGGATAATTAAATACAATCAATCATTTTTTTAACTGATGGATCTTTTGTACCTATACGCTATTGATGTACCGATAAACTATTCCAAATTTCTATTCTTGTGTCTAGTGGCAGCCAAGTAGCAACAACAAATTTCCTCTGTAAATTTTTTTGTATAGATAAAAAAAAGGTAAACTACATAAAATTTAACAATTAAGTATATGGATGAATGGAAAAAAAAAGCTACAAGAAAAAAAATTATTTTTTCATAACATATGTTCGTTAATTCCCCATATATAATCAAATTTTTTCATAAAGGGATTTCTAATGATGCTACACAAATTCCTACAGTCAAGCCGAAGCAAAGAAAGCAAAGGAAAGAAAAAGGAAAGTCCATTCAACCGTTGGAGAATGAATGTCAGGATCATACAACAAAAATTCTGCCCCTTGGACTCTAAGAGCACTAGTCCGCCCTTGTCATGTGAACAATGATTGTAAACCTAAGTCCAATCCTTTGTTGGAACCTTCATGGTTTGAACTCTCATGGAAAGCATCGCGCTCTTCTAAATCAGGTGCATTCTCACTCTCTAAAATTGGTGTGTATTCTTCAGACTCAAGTCAAGGAATCGAATAGCATGTCCATTATCCAAAACTTGTGACCTAGATGGGGTTGTTACTATAATTATGCAGCTGGTCTGGGAGATAGGATGTGGTTGATTTGGGATCCTGGCTTCTACCATGTTGACATCCAAGCTTCGTCAGATCAAGTTGTCTTCGGTTCTGTGCAATCGCCACAAGGGGAACATCTCTTTTCACTCTTCACAGTTTATGGCCTTTATTCGGAAGCTACGCGTAGATCTATCTGGGATTTTTTGCAACTCCATGCATGTGCTGGACCATCGCTTGTGATGGGAGATTTCAATATGGTATTTCACCAAGATGAAAAGATTGGTGGTCTTCCACCTAGAACTCCGGAGCTGCTTCACAACCAGGAGATATTATCTAAACTTGACATGTGTGATATTAAGTGGAGAGGGGCATATTATACATGGTCAAATTCGAAGCAAGGAAATGAAAAGATTTGGAGCAAGCTAGATAGGGTGATTGCAAATAAAGCATGGATAGACACCTACTCAAATGCTGAGGCTATCTTCGCACAACCGAATGTATCTGATCACTCCCCAGCACTGATCTTCTTTGGGCAGAAGCCTCGGACCAAAGGGGTGAGATTCCGGTTCTTTAATTATTGGTCTAATTACGAGGAGATGTATACGGTGGTGACTGAGGTATGGAAGCAGAATATATGTGGTACACCCATGTTTATCT
Organism: Costus lasius; assembly: GCA_027563935.2. Lineage (NCBI taxonomy): Eukaryota > Viridiplantae > Streptophyta > Magnoliopsida > Zingiberales > Costaceae > Costus > Costus lasius. Next base: position 68,379,580 of record CM050449.1, read on the forward strand.
TAATCCAAAAGTTAAAAGTGGTAAAGGATGCCCTTAAACGATGGGCTGCTATGCTGAAACATAGGAGGAATAGCATACTCTCTTCATTTAGACATGAGCTAAACAACATTCAAAGTGCAATCCAGACTGATCTAAGAAATGAGGAACTTCATATAAAGGAAAAGGAATGCAAGATGAAATTAGCCAAATATTGGGAGGAAGAGGAATCTATTTTCAAGCAAAAATCTAGAGATCAACGCATCTCCCTCGGCGATTCAAATACTTCATATTTCTACAACCTAGCAAAGACGCGTTGTATCCGGAATTCTATCCACTCCATCAAAGATTCACAAGGCAACTTCATCTTTGGGGATAAGATCTTTGATGTGGCTGCCTCCTTCTATGAAAACCTTCTCGCCCCTCACTTGGAGAACCGCAGTCCACCGTCCATAGATGTCCAACGGCCTTTATCCCAGGGGGCGCTACATGTGCTAAATTCCCCAATATCATTGCAGGAGATTGAGCAGGTTGTAATGTCAGCCAACATATCTAAAGCCCCTGGTGTCGACGGGTTCAACGCAGGCTTCTTCAAAGCGTGCTGGCATATTGTGAAGCAAGATGTCTTGGAAGCGATTTCAGATTTCTTTACCCATGGGAAGCTCTTGAAGCAAGTGAACTTAATGTCTATCTCGTTGATCCCAAAAATTCCAAATCCATCATCTTTTGCAGAATATAGGCCAATCTCGGTATGTCGGCTTATCTATCGATTCATCGCTAAGGAACTAGCAAATTGCATCAAATCTGTGCTACCTGAAATAATTGACTTGAACCAACGTGTTTTCATTCAAGGGTGGTCTATTCAGGAAAATATTTTGCTGTGTTATGAACTCATTAGCAAATATAACTTGAGATCAAAGAATCCAGATATGGCTGTCAAGATTGATCTACAGAAAGCCTATGATTCCGGTAGATGGGATTTTGTGAAGAGTAGTCTGGAGGCGTATAATTTTCCCTCTTGGATTATCGATAGAGTTATGTCATGTATACAATCTCCAACATTTACAATAAATATCAATGGCCAGGACTCCGGATTTTTTTACAGGAACCAGGGGATTACGACAAGGGTGCCCTATGGCATCATATATCTTTGTTCTTGTTATGCAGCACCTTACAAATTTACTAAATAAAGAACTCTCATTGGGGAATATACAAGCCCACCGGAAATGTAGTGACCCAATCATATCAAGCTTGCAATTTGCAGACAATGTCATGATCTTTTGTAAAGCCACAGAAAAATCTGCTCAATCGGTTAAGATAGTCCTTGAACAATTTGCTCACGATACAGGTTTACAGATAAACAAGGATAAATCATAGTGTTTTTTCGCGACTTGTAACACCATCATCAAGGAAAAAATTGTCCAAACTCTCGGGATTACCGAGGGAAATACTCCCTTTCGGTACTTGGGTGTTCCGGTCAACAGTGCCAGACTATCGATTCGAGATTGCATGCCACTGTTGGAAAAAATCTCAAGATGCTTAACACTTTGGAAAAGTAAAATGCTTTCATATGCTGGGAGAATCAAACTTATTCGCTCTGTATGCTATGGCAATATCATATTTTGGTGTAGTGTCTTCAAACTACCAATGGGAGTGGTATCCAAATTAAATTCCATTCTATCCAAATTTCTATGGTCGACAGGGCAAAACAAAGGGGTGGCAAAGGTCTCATGGGTGCAAGTGACGAGGCCCCTCATCTGTGGGGGGGGGGGGGGGGGGGGGTTTGGACTAAGGGACATCAAGGCTTTAAACTCTGCCTTCCTCATGCGACATCTTTGGAATCTTGCTACTGAGAAGGCCTCCCTTTGGGTTAGATGGCTGCACAAGAACTTTATAAGGACGGACTCTCTCTGGACAATCCAACCCCCTCATCGAGTATCATGGTGCTTAAGGGTATTCTCGATCTTAGGGAATCATGTAAGGCAATGATCTCATTCCGAATTGCAAATGGACAATCCATCAAACTGTGGTTAGATCCATGGCTTCACTCCCAAATATTGTGTAATCTATTTCACGAGTTTCATTTCGAAATTCCTTTTGGTAGGAATGCTCGACTTAGCTCTTTCATTATTAATGGAGAATGAAAAATCCCTACACCCCGTGCATCTGCTCTATCCCATGTGTTTAGATCAATTTATGCTATTCCTATCGATCGTTCTCTCAATGAGGACAGGCTTTACTGGAGCCCCTCAAAGTCTGGAAAATTTTCTATCTTTTCGGCGTATGCAGGTTTAACCGAAATGGCCCCTGTGCCATGGTATAATAAGGTTTGGTTTCACGGAAGGATCCCTAGGTTCTCCTTTATCGCTTGGCTCTTATGTCTCCAACGCCTTACTACTCGTGATAGACTGGAAAAGTGGGGTATCATCAGTGATCGAATCTACCCCCTGTGCCTCTTGTAGGAAGAATCAATGGCTCATATTTTCTTTGCTTGCTCTGGCGTGGCGAACGCCTGGCTTTCCATCAAACTAGTGTGTAACATCCCTTATGCTATCGAGTCATGGCATTCTTTCCTAAACCTAACAAGCTTCGAATGACACAAATCTAGGAGTATCACTGTGGTGCAAAAGCTCTTAATTACTGGCCTTATTTATCATGTATGGAAGGAGCGAAACAACCGTATTTTCAAGAACACAAGCAAGGATCGAAATGGGCTACTAAGACTTCTATTTGCTGACGTTAGTGCTAAAGTCAAATTCTTGATCTCATCCTCTAAATTGGACTCGGCCATAATGTACTTCTTAGCTTCATGGGAATCTGATTTAGTAAATACATTCCAACATTCAGGATAAGTTATCTATTCTCCATCATTGGTGATCCTTTCATACCAGTCATATATATATCTAGGCATATGGGTTAGATTTGTGATGGATAGGATATGGTTTCCATTGTATTGTTTTGGTGGCATGATATGTGATGTATAGTAGAGGCCAACGCCTACGGAATATAGGGGGAACTCTGTCAAAATTTTATAAAAAGTTTTGATTAGAATAGTCACATGTGACCGATTTAGACATGTGTATGTATCTTTAACGATGTAATTTTATTTTCCTATTAATAAACTTTTCTTACCCTTGGCAAATTTTTTTTTTTTTTCATAAAATCTATTGAATTGTAAGGCAGCGATCATTTTGATAAATAATATTTTATGTATGGTTAAGATTGTTTTAAAATAATTAGTGATAAAGATAAGGGGCACGTGTTGGAATCTACCATTACTTGTCCAACTCAAAGTGTAGTTGTTGTTAGGTGAGAGTTGCAATTGAAAGCTCGCCCCCTATTTTAGTTATTATCTCAACGCGTTGATATACATTTTACTATTTGATTATATACATTTTTTTATCTTTTATTTATCTAATTGGTAATCTAAGGTACATAACAAAATTATATACTCAAGTTGTGCATCTAATTTAAGTACTAGTTTCATAAGACTACTAAATGAACTTAATATCTTATTAGACATCAAATTATTATCTTTTTTTTTTCTAAATTTGTAAAGTGCTTAGTTAACAATAATAGGATATATATAAAATTAGAATAACTTACTAGCTATATACAGACATATAACTTGAAATTAATCAAATGAATTAACGAAAATCTTATATCACTGTTCTTCCTATAAAAAATAATTTAATTGTTAAAAAAATAGACAAAGCATAGTGAGCCTCTCTCGCTCGCTTTTATTGGGCAAAAATACAAAGTTGTAAATTAGTAAGAAACAAAAGTAAAATTGGCTTAAATTCGAATTAAAATTAGGCAAAAAAAAAAAAAAAAAGTTCGGTGTACGCTCAATCTAGAAACTTCCATCCTCTGCCATTGGACGGCGACGATCGGACAATTTATGTTTGAGAAATCGAAGGGTGCAGATTATGCAGGGTGTAACCACTTTTGACAGTGTCCGCATACAGAATCTGGACGGTAGATAATTTAACCGCTTACAAAGGAACGTCTCAGGAAAAAGAACAGCGCTTTTCTTGGCGAACACGAATTCGCCGCCGCCCAGCGCCTTCTCTCTATAAATAACTCCGCCCGACCTCGTGATCTTGCCTGCCTGTTTAACTCTTTGGGTTTTCTTCTCTTTCTTTCACTGCTGCTCTTTCGATCCCGATCTAATGGCGAACCAGGGGGAGGCTTCATCATCGGATCCGTGAGTGTCCTCCATTTCCGTCGATTTATTTTCTTTCATTCGGTTATCTTCTGTGCGAAATCTGAAATTTAGGGTTTTGTTTCCTTTTTTTTTTGTTTTGGTGGGAATTTGTGCAGCAAGGGGAAGAAGGACTATAGCACAGCGATTCTCGAGAAAAAGAAGGCGCCGAACCGTTTGATCGTCGATGAGGCTACCAATGATGACAATTCGGTGGTCCATATGAATCCCAATACGATGGAAAAGCTGCAGCTCTTTCGTGGCGATACCATACTCTTGAAGGTAGGTATCTTTGGTTTATCTACACAATCTATTGACATCTAGTGTTTTTGGATGTTATTTTCTAATAATGGATGGTTTCTTTGGTTAATTATGTTCCGTCTGCTCACTATCCATGGGCAGGTCTGAAAGTTTAGTGTTTCGTCGCTGCCTTGTGGTTTCGATTTTTTCATCTTGTTTTGATAATTTATTTCGGAATTTGAGCTGTGAATCACTTTAGTTATGATCGCTATTGCCAATCATATACATCTTTGCTTATGAATTTCATACTATATTCCGCTTTATGATTATGCATTGTTATGCATGAGCAAGTTCGGTGATTTGGCAAGTTCCGTTCACAGATCCTGAGGTTTTTTTTTGCATAATTGCTTTTTTTTTTCTTCAGTTTGGGGTTTTCTCTGTCGTACCAACTAAATTCTTATGGTATATACAGGGAAAGAAAAGGAAGGATACCATCTGTATTGCCCTTGCCGATGATACATGCGATGAGCCAAAGATTAGGATGAATAAGGTTGTGAGATCTAACCTCAGGGTGAGACTTGGTGATGTTGTCTCTGTTCATCAATGCCAAGATGTGAAATATGGGAAGCGTGTTCACATTCTGCCAATTGATGACACAATTGAAGGGGTTACTGGGAACTTATTTGATGCATATTTAAAACGTGAGTCGTTTCCTCTGACTGCTTATGCTATGCTGGATTTCTTAGTTGATGTCTGCTTATTTTGGTTGCTAATTTTTGGTTATCTTTATCCCAATTTTTCAAGCTAAAGCATTATGAGCTTCTATGTTCTTTTCTTGAGAATTATGCCTCAATATTTTTGATTGTTTCAAGTGGTTGACTTAATCTGTCCACATTATTTACCAATTTGACTCCTTCCCTGTGCTGCAATTCATATGTTCTTGTGAGTGAAATGGTTTCCTTGCTACTGCGCCACTGAAGATAATAATTCGTAGAAACATTAAAATGCTTACTTGTTGTACTGATCGTCGTGTCAAAACCCACTCTGTGAATTATTACTTTATTCTCTTTATGTATCTTATGATGACTAGTATATTTCAGATAAGTTTTTTTTAGTTAGTTTCTGCATAGTTTCTATCTTGTGAACTTAATATACCAACACACACAGGCACGTGTGAGCCATTTTCTAAGTAGATGTTACAATCATTTTATTTGGTGTAGTTTATGTTCTTTCATTTTTTTTGTTAATTCTTGATATTTATCCAATATATTTTTGGAAAGAAAACACTAATATGATAACTGAAATTATGAGCTTCTAATTATTTGAGTCTGGTTGTTCATAGTTTTTTTTCTCACCCTGGTGTTTAATTTATTGTGCGTTGATCTTTACTAGGCAAGATAATTAGTTATATTATTTGATGTTGAATCTTTTCCAGATATTCAGTTTTGTCTTCAAAGTTAATTATTGAACTCCCTACTCAAAGATGTTACCTTTTGGTGAAAATGTACAAAATCTACACCAACTCATGTTCATCACCCGTCCTGACTCAAGCTACCCATCTGAATTTGATTACTTCCTTAGAATCTTCCTGTATACATCAACCAGAACGTTAATCAGCCGAAGCTGGAAAATGAAGATGGGTACCCAACTAATGGGGCCATTGACATCCATTAAAATTCAATTCAAATATTGGACCATTGTTCTCACTTATTTTTGTGTGGAATAATTGTATAGAAATGTAAAAACAATTCAATGTAGGTCTCCATAAGAATCTTAACCTTATTAATTATCAAAAAATTAAAATCAGTTTTGATGACACTCAATAATAATTGTCATTTATTCTGGTGACTATGTATACAAAGAGCAAATTTCTGTTTATTCTTGTCTACCTACATTTTTTTCTCACCGCTCATCTCATCAACTCGAGGAAATTGGCATCCCCTGTGGTGCTTCTTGCTTGTTGGTTCTTTGAAATTGCGCTTCTTTCTGTAGCATTTTTTTTATAATGCCTAATCTTGATAATTTGTGACGTTCCCTGTTGATGGCGTCATGAAAACAAATGTATTGGTTATTAGTTTCCTTTATTCTTGTGTGGTGTGTGTACCTTTCAATTATTCTACCTTGCAGGATTTACATGAAATATCTATGTTTTCCTTTTGTTTCTTCAATATCTTGAACCTCATCTCAAATATTCTACCAATATTGATTATTTTCTTCCTAACTAGATATTAATGAATTGGTGCATCACATTGTGAAAGCAGAGATATCTATGATTTCTCTATTGTATATTTGTTAACTGTTTCTTGTGGTTGAACTTTTCTGCACGGGTAGTCTGTTAGATTTCCATACTGGTTTAACTTGTCCTGATTCAATCTCTTACTAATTTGTTCCCTTATCTTGTTACAGCGTATTTTCTTGAGGCATATCGCCCTGTTAGGAAAGGAGATCTTTTCCTTGTCAGGGGAGGCATGAGGAGTGTTGAATTTAAGGTTATAGAAACTGACCCTCCAGAGTACTGTATTGTTGCTCCTGATACTGAGATTTTCTGTGAAGGGGAACCTATAAAGAGGGAAGATGAGGATAGACTTGATGAGGTGGGCTACGATGACGTTGGAGGAGTTAGGAAACAGATGGCTCAAATAAGAGAGCTAGTTGAACTACCTCTTAGACACCCACAATTGTTCAAGTCAATTGGAGTCAAGCCACCAAAGGGTATTTTGTTGTATGGACCACCTGGATCGGGTAAGACATTGATAGCTAGGGCAGTTGCAAATGAGACAGGAGCCTTTTTCTTCTGTATCAATGGACCAGAGATCATGTCAAAGCTAGCTGGTGAAAGTGAGAGCAATTTGAGAAAGGCTTTCGAAGAAGCTGAGAAAAATGCACCGTCAATTATATTTATTGACGAGATCGATTCCATTGCTCCCAAGAGGGAAAAGACCAATGGAGAAGTTGAAAGGAGAATAGTTTCTCAGCTTTTGACGCTGATGGATGGGTTGAAATCTCGTGCTCATGTGATTGTCATTGGCGCTACAAACAGGCCCAACAGTATTGATCCAGCTTTAAGAAGATTTGGTAGATTTGATAGGGAAATTGACATTGGAGTCCCAGATGAAGTTGGTCGCTTGGAGGTTCTCCGGATCCATACCAAGAACATGAAACTAGCTGAAGATGTACTTAACATGGCCTTACTTCTTTCTTCCATTAATGTTTTGCCGTTGTACACTTTTTATGTTCATCAAAATAAATGACAATTCCACATGACGCAGGTTGATCTAGAAAAGATTGCAAAGGACACTCACGGGTATGTTGGGGCTGATCTTGCTGCTCTATGTACTGAAGCTGCCCTACAGTGTATTCGAGAAAAGATGGACATAATTGACTTAGAGGACGAATCAATTGATGCTGAGATTCTCAATTCTATGGCTGTTACAAATGAACACTTTAAGACTGCTCTTGGGTCAAGCAATCCATCTGCTCTCCGTGAGACTGTAAGTTTATCATTCTCCGAGTCCTGGTTGTGTGATTTTATCATTTTCTTTCTCAAATATTTCAATTTTTGGCTGTGAACATTTTTAAGCATTTGATTTAATAGGATTTACCCTATACATACATTAGATATTAATAGTACGGTGCCTGCAGCCTGACATCCAAATTTTGTACAGTTCACCTATGACATGGCATATGATGTTTTTGTTCCTCCAGTAACAATGCTATTTTTTTAGATTTCGCCCTCATTTGTGCATTAACTTACTGTATGTCACGCTTCAACTAGGTTGTGGAGGTGCCTAATGTCAGCTGGGATGACATTGGCGGCTTGGAGAACGTCAAGAGAGAATTGCAAGAGGTAAATCTATTGGATGGTTATGGTATTATTATATTATACCAACAAAATGCTTGACAAGATTGATTATCAAATTCCCTTTCCTACTTGTATACAGACTGTGCAATACCCAGTAGAGCATCCTGAGAAGTTCGAAAAGTTTGGGATGTCACCCTCCAAGGGCGTCTTGTTTTATGGACCACCTGGATGCGGAAAGACCTTGTTGGCTAAGGCCATTGCAAACGAATGCCAAGCTAATTTTATCAGCGTGAAAGGCCCTGAATTGTTGACCATGTGGTTTGGCGAGAGTGAAGCGAACGTGCGAGAAATTTTTGATAAAGCTCGTCAGTCTGCTCCGTGCGTTCTCTTTTTTGATGAGCTTGACTCCATTGCAACCCAGGTCAGCTACTAGTTTCCATCTGACTTGTGCCTTCTCTTGCAATATGCTATGCCAATCTTTTTGTTTCTACTTCCATTGCAGAGAGGCAGCAGTGTCGGGGATGCAGGAGGTGCTGCTGATAGGGTTCTCAATCAGCTACTTACCGAAATGGATGGCATGAATGCCAAGAAAACCGTCTTTATTATCGGTGCAACCAACAGACCCGACATCATAGATCCTGCTTTACTGAGGCCAGGCCGTCTGGACCAATTGATTTATATTCCTTTGCCAGACGAAGCCTCTCGATACCAAATATTTAAAGCTTGCCTTAGAAAGTCGCCTGTATCAAAAGATGTTGACCTTAAGGCTCTAGCTAAATATACACAGGGATTTAGTGGTGCTGATATTACGGAAATTTGTCAGCGTTCATGCAAGTATGCCATTAGAGAGAACATTGAAAAGGTAATACTTGTGTTTCTGTATTTTTCCATTAATCCACTTGATTAATAGTTTAAGCATGATGTTAAGGATGTTTCTGGTGCTTTATGGTTAATAGGATGTTTCTGATGTTAAGGGAGTGTATATATTAATCTTTTATACTATTTTTTATATTATTTTTCCTTCTAAGTAAACACAACGAAAGAAAATTTATAGTATATCCCATTATTTATTTATTTATCTTTTTTTCTTTACATAATCCATTCATCCAAATCCAAGTAAATATAGTGTGAGGATGCATTACTAACTGCATATTGGGGAAAAAAAAAAATTCTCTTACGATGATAGTAACCTTTTGTTTGGTATTTCCAACCTTTGCACCTTGGTTCCACGTGTAGCATCAATAATACACTTGGATTTCTTAAGTTTTGAAGTTCGCTTCTTCGTGTGTATCATGCAGGACATCGAAAAAGAGAAAAGGAGGAGCGAGAACCCTGAAGCGATGGAGGAGGACGAGGCTGAAGAAGTAGCTGAAATCAAAGCTGCCCATTTTGAAGAGTCAATGAAGTTCGCCCGTCGCAGTGTCAGTGATGCAGACATCCGTAAATATCAAGCTTTTGCCCAGACTTTGCAGCAATCGCGAGGGTTCGGGAGTGAGTTCCGTTTCCCGGAGCGTTCTGAAGTCGCAGGTGGGACAGCGGGTTCAGATCCTTTTGCAACTTCAGCTGGCGCGGCAGATGATGATGATTTATACAGTTAGTTTATCACAGTATAAGCCACGGTGGAAACGGGGTGGTCATTTAAAGATTGATTATTGTGAGACCCAAATTTAACTTTAGTTATGTTCAAATTTATGGTTACATACTTACATGACAATGTAAGCCAACAATCGCTTATTATTCTTAAAAACTATTGTCATCATAATAGGCCACACATCTGAGCAACAGCCTGTGGAGATATCCCACCGCAATCGATTGCCAAGCCCAAGTAGGAAGAAAATCTATAAAAAAAATACATTGTCAAAGAATTGCAGTAGCCATTCTGCCAAAGAAAATCTATAAAAACCTCTCAGCTTTTCATCTTAGATCTAATCTCTGTCTTGCCTACTTGAGCTCTCTTGAATCTTATATGGAATTTTTATCGATTATATTATGTCTAATTATACTCAATTTGCTAGTTGTTACACCAGGGCGCTAGCACAAGCCCCAAATGCATAAGTGCACTGGTGCCAAGGGATTGCCACTTAGCGGCAACATGTGGATTGGTAGAGGTATTAGTAATGCGGCTATAAGTTCATGACTGTATTAAAATAATAAAATAAGATCATTTCTACAAAAATTGACAATCAACTATTGATTGTTTTGATCGGAAACTTAAAGAATAATTGAAAATAAAAGAGTGTTCGAGTAAAAAACTATGTTCAGAGATTCAGGACTAGGGTTTTACTACGTTGACGATCTAAAATTTAAATAAAAGTAAATCTAAGCAAAGAAAATAAATGCGAAGGGATTCATCTACATGTATAAATTGTCTCATATCGGAGTGCAATCTGGTATTTAATCACAACAGTTCCCTACTCTTGTGGCAAATGTCGTAATTAAGCCAATTAAGCTATTTGATAAATCATAAAAATCCTTCAAATGAATTCAACCTACTCTTGTGGTTAAAAACACAAGTTTGAAAAGAATAGTTCCGACGTCATAATTCACCTCTCAGTTCGTCTCGTGACGTCTAAACTGTAATAAAACTTGGCTAGAATAATTATAAAATGTGAAACACAATTCTAATCAAATGACATACTAAAATTCTAAAATAAAGAGAAATCTATAAATCAATTTATAGAATCGTCAACGGGCTACGCCCGAATCCTATATATGTTGGCCCTCGTCCTGATTGGTTTTCCTATATATGCGGGCCAAGTTGTGCCTCAATCGGATTTGGGCTAGGTTGTGTCCCGATTGAGCTTATGCTAATTCTATGCTTTGATGCCTTAGCCTGAACTTTGGTTATGGCTTGAGCTTAATGTGGATTGCTGTGTTGTGGCTGAATTATACTTGCTTGCTTGCTATGTTGTGATCTCTGTGTGTGTGTTATCTGAGCCAAAGCTTAGTGTTGTGCTTAAGTGTGCTAACCATGCGGGTACTCGCGCCTCTTTTTATGTAAACCTATCCCTTAGCTGCTTGTAAGGGAAGAGTGTTGTGAGGCTTGTATCTTTGTATGTGGCTTGTAAAAGAAAGAGAAAGAACATATAAAGAAAAGAAAAAGGCACAAGAAAGAAAAGCCAAAGGTATGGTTTTGGGTGTGTATTATGTTGTGAGGTTGATTCGTTGGCCGGGAATTAGGGAGTGGGTGAGGTTTTCATTTGTTCAGGGATAGCCTTCTCCCCTCCTTCCTACCCTTTGGTACATGATCCTAGACCCCATAAAACAAAAATTTGAAAGGGGTGTTTTAAGCTGTAACAACTTGGATAGGAGTTTAAGCTAACATGTTTGGGAATAACAGCATGTAATATTTTGATTTCGTATTGAAAAACTCAAACAAATCGCAAGAAAATATTAGAAAAGTAGGAATCACTCTTCTCTTCGATCAGGAGATGAAGATCGAATTAATTCCCATCCTCTTTGCATGATCCCTACTTTAGAAATCGCCTAGAACTCAGTCTTCTAGCCTAGCCACCGCCTCTGCAAATTCGTCCTGAATGTCCCCTTTGATTCATTTCAAAATCTTTCCTTTTATAGTTCAATCCATGTGGGCCCCTCTTAGGAAGGTTCTCATAAGAGAAAAACATCATAAAATGGTATAAAATTATATAATTAAGTTCAAATAAGCAAGTAAAATATAATAGAAAATGCTATGTAATGCAACTCATCAAAATAGCCGAGACTCTTGTCCTTAAGCAAGACAAAGATATATGTAAGAAGAATGTAAAGATTTAAGGACATTTATTTGTTCTAGCATGACATGTATTTAGTCCACAATTCGTGCAACGATTTTCAAAACTTATGAAACTTAAGAAATAATAGATCGAAAACAGATTATCAAGATTTTACAATCCTCGATAGATAAAATTTTATAATCTATATTATTGCATCCAAATTTAATTTACTGAACATTTTGTACTTTTACTTAATAAATCTAAATTTACCTTTTAAGCGAAATTCTCATTTACAAATCCTTGGTGATATTCCTGAGTAGAGAGACTTTTTAAGCAAACTGGTCTATAAACGGTTATACGCCCTTTCCTGTTAGCACAATAACATTGTTTAAAGTATACTACATAGTAGTATAATAGAACTCATGACCACAATTATGAAATGTCAGTGGAGTTATCCACTTGACCTCTAGCTCCCTCTTTTTCTCTGTTTTTTTATTCTTTTCTTTTTTTTTATTCATTTTTTTTATTTTGGAGAGAGCCGGTCAAGGGCATGGTACTTAAATTGTTATCGATCTTTCTGCATGAGGGTTAACTAGTTTTTTTATAAATTTCCCCAATTACTTGATTGAAATAGATTTAAAGTATACCAGCTCTTGGTATAATATAACTCATGACTTCATATCTTTGGACCATAGGAGTTGGAGCAAGTCTCTTTATACAAGTATCACCAATATTCTTTACATGAAAAATTCTCTATCAAGTAAAAATTAAATTCAAGTAGCTAATGCTCGGCTTGTATCATAAGGATGCACAACATTTCACATACATATTTTATCATACCAGAACTGTGTTTACTCAAGAATTTCATTCCGCATGCAATACTAAAAATCTTTAAGCTTATCAAATCAATTGCTCAAAATGCTTCCTAAGTACATTGTCAAGGATAAAAAAACTCATGCCACTAAAATCGAAGACATTCAAGATATAGTTTGATTTAACCTAGATAAAAGAAAATACCTGTAAGCACCCTAGACTTAAACCATTGCATATTACACATTATTTATTCCACAATTATCAATGAAAACTAAATATGCATCCATTAAAAACTGACATACCTAAATTATAAGGACACAACATTATAATGTGAAAACTTATCACAAAATCAATTATCATCAGTGAAATATTAGCATTGTCGTATCTTTCACCATCGCACGAACATTATATAAGCATCGTTAGAAAAATACAAGTATCGAATACATGTCAAAATATGAAATACATGTCATCCAACAAAAATAAGTATGCATCGTCCTTGATGCAGAAAATAAAATAAGTGAAAAAGAAGAGAAACTCACAAATCAATGAATCAACCGGACTCGGTGCACTCGTCATCTTCGATTCTAGCCATGTTTGAGGTTGATGGTGAAAACTAGGTCGCTAGTGAAGACTGGTGAGATTAGGGCTTCTACGCTAGTCTTTCCTAGATGAATCGGTAGAGGAAGCATCGCCGGTCACTGCTTCAGTATAAAGGGAAGTCGGAGAGGAGAGTTGATCACTGGAGGAAAGATTTTGGGAGCAAGCGGCTACTCACATTCCTATTTTCTTTAGACACAGCATTCACGGCCCATGAATGGATTCACGGTTATGCCCATGAATGCCATGACAACTTCCTATAAATTCATTTTTTATTTCTCTTTCCTTCCCTACATCTAAAACAAGTTATATTAAGATTTACCAACATCAAAATCAAGGAGATATACGGCAAAAACTTCCTAAAAATTCAAAAAAAAAAAATTAAAATAAAAAATAAAAAACTATTAAAGTTAGAGACATGGGTTGCCTCCCAAGAAGTGCTTGTTTAAGGTCATTAGCTCAACCGTAGCTGTGATTATGGTTGTTCAGGTGGATTAGAGGTATCGTAAATAGCATGTAGTTTGTTGTCCTTGCGTTGCCATAAAAATACACCTATTGAAATGAGTATCTAGTATAATAGGTGAATAACAATAATTATCTTGCGCATGAAAGTAGAAAAATTAATGCAATTAATATTATCAAAAGAATGTCCTATAGCTTTTTTGAACTTATCTATCATTGAACTTGTTTGATCTTCATATTTATCCGCAATGTAAATTATAGGTAAAGTAGAGATAGGACTTAGAAGTTCATATCTCTAATTGCTTAGAATGAATGTAAATTCAATTTGTTTCCTCACGCTTACCTTGAGGTTGATGAGTCCGCAAGTGCACGGATTTATCGAAGTAATAAAAAGATTATCATTTCCAACGAGGATCTGGCGGTCAAGTACCAATTACACGATCGATCTATAGCTAGATGATTCAAATGTTGTTTTTGTTTGGAAGCTTCTTATATGAGAAAAGAAAAAAGGTACTTTTTAGGGTTTAAATCAATATGCAAAAGGTCAGGATTCTGGGTTTCACCACACTGACAATTATGAATTATAGTAATATAAATTCTTTGAACATAAAATTATAGTGTTGAAAGGGATTTTTCCTAAGGTACATATTATCTCCTCTCGAAGCATAATACGGTATCTATTTATATCAATCCCCTACTATCGTGACAATTAACATAAATAGACCCATTAAATTCTGTGAAAAATCATGAAATCCTTCAAATGAATCCAATCTACGCTATGAAAGTTGCGTTTGACCTTCGTTTTGCTCTAAATTTGACGTATGGCCTCGTCTTTTTATCACGAATCATCCAGTGGCATCAAAACTCATAAAAATCTATCATTTTGAGTGATATTCATGGCCCATGAATAATTCACGGGTGCAACATGAATATTGCGTCTGACCTCCATTTTTTTTTTTTCCAAATTTGATGTGCGACCTCATAATTTCCTCGAGAATCATACTATGGCCTTAAAACTCGTAAAATCTATCATTTTTAGGCCATTTGCTTGTATTTTCATAAAAACTAAGAAAAGTGAAGATTTCATACAAAGTGAAGTAAAAACACTAAAAATTGGTATAAAATCATAAAATAAGTCCAAAATATCATATAAAATTCAGGCGAAAATATGATGTAAATGCAACTCATCAGAGGTCGGTTCCATCGAGAAATTCAAATATTACATTTCTTGAGTTGATAGATGGGCAAGAATCTAGCATTTGTAAGTGTGCCCGAGTGTGATTGTTACATCCATAACGTTTTAAAACAAAAAAAAATTAAAATGGATTGATGGGACAAGACGTTCTTGTCCCATCCCATCCCCACTCTCTCTTCCCTCTCTCTCATGCGTGACCGAGCCCCTTCTCTCTCTCTCCCCTTTTCTCTCTTCCTTACCCGCTTCCCGTTCTTTCCTCATGCCTCTCGGCCTTTCGATCTCACCATTCTCCTTCGTGGGAGGCCGGCGAACACCGCCGTCTGGCGACTCTCCTCCACCGGCAACGGGTTTCGAAGACTCCAGCAAAGATTCCTGACCAATTCCCTTCCTCTTTGACCCCTCTGGCCGGTGAGACGAGCTGGAAATGGGTTCTCTGAAACCCTAACTCCGGCAACCTCATTCTCCCTTGAAACTTGATGTAGGGACAAGAAACCGAGATGATCTCCACACCCTTGGCCTACCCCCGGAACCTCCACATGCTTCAATTTTAATTCTCCAGAGGAGAATTCTTCACCCCTAGAGATAGTTGATGTAGGGACATCTTCAAGGGTTAATTATGCATGACATCATTTTGGAAAATTGTTGCATGTTGATGTTTTGAACTTGTTAATTTCATGCACTTCATGTGATTGTAATGTATTACAAACTCTACTTTACTTTTAGCACTTGGTATTGTGTTGTAGCTAGGATTAGCCTAGGTTTACTTTGAAGTCTTTATTTTGTTTTAGTGAATGTAGTAGGTTGTTTAGCCTAGGTCTGATACACACATATATTGCACAGTCAAGCACCTAGGCTACCAACGGCATTGTGACCTTGGCATAGTTAATCTTCATCATCTCAAGCACCTTGGTACCAGCCCACTTCCAGTTCAAGTAGACCCAACATTCGGCTCACAGCCAGCTCACGCCAACATTAAAGTACAAGACATCAAGAAGGCCCTGCTCCAACTCAAATTAATCCACATCCAGCCCGTTTGAAACATCCCTTCAGCCCAGCCAACACTAGCCGCACACACCTTCTCCAACGGCTACAAGAGTACAATCAGCATGCGCATCATCACGCCTCTTCAGCTAGGAATGCCAAGGGTCACAAGAGTGTAACATTGGGACCTTAGGTTTTAAGCTTGCTTTGTATCACTTTGGCACTTTAGTCGAAAATCTTTGAATCTGAAACCTTGTGTTGTTCTTGAGTTGAGCTTGCTCCTCGTCGGATTGAGCTTGCTCTCCACCCCGGTTACCCTTCTATCCAGTCCATCCAATGCTCCCACGTCTCACTGCCATTCACTCACGTTCACCACCAGTCGAAGCTACCGTTTCCCCCTGCCGATCATACCCCCCATTCATCACAGGCTGCGCTACTATTCCTTACCGAGATTGTGTTACTGTTCCATTGCCGGTTTCCAAGCTTCCATCCAATCTTCTCTCGGATCTGAAGTGGAGTGGCATTCAGAGATCTTCACCAACATCTGGGAGGTCCTTTGACGAAACTTGTTGTTGGAGGAGTCAAAGGAGTTCGGCCCCCTTTCCTTAGGGGGCCCAGGTGCTTTCGCCCCTAACCTTCTCTTTGTCTAGTGTTTTTCCTGCGTATAGAGCTACATACCTAGGGTGAGTCTTGGGCTAGAAAATCTGTTCTTCATCAAAACTCCTCTGAAACTCATCAAATTGCTTCGGAAACGTCGGCGGGGTGTTGCTGAGTATTTCCTGCGACTCCTAGCCCATTCTGACGACCTTTCGGTGTGTTCCGACGAGTCCCAGCAGAACTCCGGCGAGGCTGACAACCTTCTATTTCCCGCTTTCGACGGATTTTGGTCACGGCTGATTTCTGTCAGAACTAGTAACTGCCAGCGCCGGGGACGAAGTACTGTTCCGGTGATCCTCCGGCGAACTTCTGATATAACCATTCGACCCTACTGGTGGTACATCCACACGTGCTGTGCGCTAGGTTAGTATCTAACCCACTATATACATAATTATGCAATGACCCCCGCATGCTTAACATAACAGACTAGTTAGACAAATGCATGTTTAGGATACGATAATATCTACTTATGCATAATTGACGAACAAGCTGCACGCACGAACATAACAAACCCATAAAGGTAATTAAAGGAAAATAAGAAATAAATTAAAACGAATAAATAAATATATGGATTGTAATATAGTATAAATGGGAAAACTAATACCTGCATATTTCATTTTATTACGAGGATTGTAGATTCGGACGTATGTGATATTTCTGATCCGGATGCAGGATTAGTCAGACCTACAGTGGCCGGTAGGGATCTTTATTCATGTACATTGATCAAGGTGCCTACCACTTGATTAGGAGGCATCTTACGGTTGGGCGTTACCGCTTAGTTAGGGGCGCCCTGCTAATTTACTCTTTGACATCAGTTTCCATTGAACTGTTATTTCCATTGAGCATGATATGATTGTCTATTTATATTTCATCGCATGATATGTCCTTCTCCCATTTTATTGGGATTTCACACTATTATACTGCATGCGTGCTCTCTAGCACATGTTGTGTGTTATTATTTGGCCGTACCTTGTACGGTACATTGTGATTCAGGCCGTACTGGTGGCGCTGGAGTGCCAGTCGGACGTGTTTTGGGGCCATACCCATATAGTGCTATGGAGGATTACCTTGTAGACTATATTTGCTGTTTACATACGGTTGCGCTATTATGCATGAAAGTACCCCTTAACATGGGGGGTCCCCTTCTAGGGGGAGCGCAAACCCTAATACCATGCACTTTAAAACTTTGCATGAGCGGAAGTAGGGTTAAGGATCGCATGTATGATTGAATGATCAACTTAAAACTATGATTGAATGAAAGATGCGATTCATACCAATGCCATTTGAAGATGACGCCTTGGATCTAAGAGAGCAACGAAGATCTCCTCCTTAGGACGCGCACACAAGATGAGGAAGCGCTTACTATCTTGGTGCTCCTTGTGCTAGCAAGGCTCCAAGAGTGTCTTTGATCGATTGCAAAGGGAAAGGAGAGATTTCTTCTTGGCGTTTTTCTCTTGTCGCCTTGGACTTTCTCCACACGAGAATGCCACTTCCAAACCAACCCCAAGAGGCGAGAAAGGCGTGAAGAGACCAAAGAGGAGCGACGTGAGATCATGGCAACGTTCGAGAGGTGCTATCCAAAAATAGCATGCCACATCTCTACGTGCGATCTTAGGATTCACCCCAATCGCAAATGCCACATCAGCATTGAACCATGCGCTCATTCAAGAGCTGGTTCAAAGCGATTTGGTCCGCTAACCAAATAAACCAAGAAATAAGTGCAGATCAAAATAAACCCTAAGGCTCTCAATCTGACCGTCAATCTCTCAATGCTTCTGATCTGACTGATCTAGCATTCATTCTCTCGATCGAAGCTTACCGATCTCAAGCCCTAATCAATCAAACATGATCAGACCAGATCTCACTCACAATCAGAGATTTAATCCCATTAAACTGAACCCAAACAATTCAGTCCACACGATCTGACTTAAGTAAGCCATATCATCAAATTGTGCGACCCTGAGGGTTTCCTTTAAATGTCGGTAACGATAACTCACGTTATCACGACCAGTGAGGGGTATCTAGCAACACATCACTGTCTCCCGATATAAAGGAAAGAGTCTTCCAAGACTTCACCCAAAAACAGCACAAGTGTGAATCAATTCACAAAGCATACATATTTCCTTTGCCACTGGATGTTCTTATTGGACAAGCCTGTCAAGCTTGTAGCTCCAATATGATGAGCATGATTAGATCAGATGAACACTGTCACCTGGGTATGGCCATACACTCTCTCAATCATCTCATCCAGGGGGCCCCTTTAGAACATCACACTCCTTCAATAAGGAGACGGCAATCCTATGTCTATCACTAGTGCTCTAACCTGACTCAAGCTCACCATCCAAGATAGTCTATAATCATTATGTTTCAAATGATATTGAACTACCTCAAAACAATGACAATCATCATTTAGAAAACACAAGTGATCTCAAGTCAGAGGAAATGTGCCACTTGTCATATCCAAGGAATATTCACATTGTGACAAACAATTGAACATCCTCGTAGGGTCTGTCCAGTACATCCAATGTACCCATGAGTCTACATCTTATTCCATGCTCGAAGCATCCTATAAGATTAGAACACATATTAGTCTTAACCATATCAAGGCTGTCTCATGTTCACCAAGATATATCGACTAAGGACATAATAGCTTGTCAGCCCAGCTGAACAGCTTTGAGACATTATTCAGAAGAACATATATTGCAGCAGACAATGTAGCTAACTGAATAACAACCATGCCTTTATAAACTTAAGAGTTTATTACATGATACAGATACATTCCCACAGGCCTCAAACATTAGCCTTAAGGGCATACCCCAACAATCTCCCACTTGCACTTAATCTAATGGTTGAGAAATCTCAAACCCATATTATTACAGTGCTTCTCATGCTTCTGCTGCGCCAGAGGCTTGGTAAGCGGGTCTGCCAGATTGTCATCTGTATGAACCTTGCAGATTTTGATCTCGCCACGATCTATGATCTCCCTGATCAAATGAAACCGTCTCTGTATGTGCTTGGACTTCTGGTGCGACCGTGGTTCATTTGCTTGTGCGATTGCTCCAGTGTTATCACAAAAGATAACCAAAGGATCTGCACTCGAAGGAACAACACCAAGTTCTCTCACGAACTTACGAATCCACACTGCCTCCTTGGATGCTTCCGAGGCTGCAACATACTCGGCTTCTGTTGTGGAATCAGCAACAGTTGACTGTTTGAAACTTTTCCACACCACTGCACCTCCATTCAAGCTAAAAACATAGCCTGATTGTGATCGGAAATCATCCTGGTCAGACTGGAACGAAGCGTCAGTATATCCTTCAATACTGAGTTCTTCCTGACCACCATATATCAAGAACATATCTTTGGTCCTCCGCAGATATTTTAAAATGTTCTTGACTGCAATCCAGTGCGCCATACCTGGATTACTCTGGTAACGACTGGTCACGCTTAACCCGTAAGCGACGTCTGGGCGAGTACACAACATCGCATACATAATGGATCCAATAGCCGAAGCATAAGGCGTATTGTCCATTTCATCTTTCTCAGTCTGTGTTTGTGGACACTGACTCTTCGAAAGATTCAGACCATGTCTGACTGGAAGATATCCTCGTTTAGAATTCTCTAAATGAAATCTCTCCAGGACCTTATCGATGTAAGTACTCTGGCACAGCCCGAGAAGCCTCTTAGATCTATCCCTGTAGATCTTCACACCTAACACATAGGCTGCTTCTCCTAAATCTTTCATCTGGAAACATTTCCTCAGCCATGCCTTAACAGCATGCATTTCAGGAATGTCGTTTCCAATGATCAAGATGTCATCGACGTAGAGGACTAGGAAAGTAATCACGCTCCCACTAAACCTCTTATGCACACACGGGTCATCCTCGTTCTTGATGAAACCAAATTCAGTAACTGATTCATCAAAACGAATATTCCAGCTTCTCGATGCTTGTTTAAGTCCATAAATAGACTTCTTTAACTTGCATATCTTATGACAATCTGCTGGATTAGTGAAACCTTCTGGTTGTGTCATATACACATCCTCATCCAGATTTCCATTAAGGAAAGCTGTTTTCACATCCATTTGCCAAATCTCATAATCGTAATATGCAGCTATCGCGAAAAGAATCCGAATAGACTTAAACATGGCTACTGGTGAAAAAGTTTCATCATAATCTATACCATAGATTTGTTTGAAACCTTTCGCAACTAGCCTGCCTTTATAGGTAACCACGTTACCATCCATGTCAATCTTCTTCTTGAAGATCCATTTACAGCCTATAGGGATAACTCCCGGAGGCGGATCAACCAAATCCCAAACTTGGTTATCTGACATGGAGTCCATCTCGGCGCGCATAGCTTCAAGCCATCTCGCTGACTCCGGTCCACTGACCGCATCCGCATAAGTAAGGGGTTCATCATTGTCAATGATGTAGACTCCGTCATAGCGCTCAGGCTGTCGACGAATCCTTCCCGATCTTCGCGGTTCCCGTGATATCTGAGCCTCAGGTTGTTCAATAACCTGTTCTACCGGCTCAGGCTCATCCAACTGTGCTTGACTACTTTGTCCTTCGTCTGGATTCTCATCCAGCTTTATTTCTCTCCCACTGGCCTCTTGCAGAAGAAACTCCTTCTCAAGAAATATGGCCGTCCGAGCAACAAAAACCTTGTTCTCCTTGGGATCGAAGAAATAATAACCCTTAGTTTCCTTAGGGTAACCGACAAAGATACATTTGTCAGATCTGCTCTCTAGTTTCCCAGAGGCGAGCTTTTTGACATAAGCCTCGCAACCCCAGATCCTGATAAATGTCAAGCTTGGCTGTTTCCCATACCATAATTCATATGGCGTCTTTGAAACTGCCTTGGATGGCACTCGGTTTAGTACCTTTGCAGCTGTTTCCAGTGCAAAACCCCAAAAGGAGTAAGGAAGAGTAGCCTGACTCATCATAGAACGAACCATATCAAGTAACGTTCTATTTCTCCTCTCGGACACACCATTCCATTGCGGTGTTCCTGGTGGAGTGAGCTGTGAGATAATCCCACACTCCCTTAGATAGTCAGTAAATGCATGACTTAGGTATTCACCACCTCGATCAGAACGAAGTGCCTTGATATTTCGGCCTAGCTGATTTTGTACTTCATTTTTGAACTCTTTGAACTTGTCAAAAGATTCACTTTTATGTCTCATTAAATAGACATACCCATATCTACTGAAATCATCAGTAAAGGTAATGAAGTACTGATAGCCACCTCTGGCATGTTTACTAAAAGGCCCACACACATCACTGTGTATAAGGTCAAGTAAACCTGAAGCCCTTTGACCTTTGTGAGGAAAAGGTGACTTCGTCATTTTACCCATTAAACAAGCTTTGCATGTATCAATCCCCTTGTAGGAGAAAGATCCCAGCAGTCCATTATCATGCAACCGCTTAATGCGTTTCTCGTTAATATGGCCCAAACGACTATGCCATAGCAAGGTGCTGTCATCAGCAAACTTGGCTTTCTTAATATCAACATTTTGTATAGAACTTTCCATGTCCAACATGAATAACCCATTATTAATTGAACCAGTTGCATAAACAATATTATCATATGACAAAACACACTTTGAAATATTGCATTCAAAGGAAAATCCGTTCCTGACAAGAGCAGGAATGGAGATAATATTTTTAGTTATACTGGGAACAAAGTAACAACTGTTTAGTTCCAATACAAGTCCAGATGGTAAAGAAATAAAGTAGTCTCCTACAGCAACAGCAGCAACCCGTGCCCCGTTTCCAACTCGTAGGTCCACCTCATGCTGTCCCACCTGCCTTCTTCTCTTGAGTTCCTGTACATTTGAACAAATGTGAACTCCACATGCAGTGTCCAACACCCATGATATAGAAGAAGAAAACATGACCTCAGTCACGAATATACCTGAGCCAGAAGCAAAGCTTCCCCTCTTATCTCCTTGGAGCGCTTTACAGTCCTTTTTCCAGTGACCCAGCTGGCCACAGTGGAAACACCTGTATTCCTTGGACCGCTTCACCTTTTGCTTCAGAGCCTTGCTGTAGCTCTTGACAGTGGCCTTGCCCTTCTTCCCCTTCTTCTTGTTCTTGGAAGGAACCATCAAGACAGAGGTTGAAGGCTTACCCTTCAGAGTTTCCTCAGTGGTCAAGAGCATATTCAGCAGCTCTGCCGGAGTACAATCGATTTTGTTCATATTAAAATTAATAATGAACGCGTCGAATGAAGGCGGGAGAGACTGCAGAATAATATCCACAGCAAGCTCCTGGTTGATGGTATGCCCCAGTTTCTCTAGAGCCTCCTTGTGCCCAATCATCTTGAGCACGTGAGCTCCCACTGGGCTCCCTTCAGCCAGTTTGCTCTGAAAGAAGAGCTTTGTCAAATTGTAGCGCTCAGTCCTTGCCTGTGCAGCATACAGCATCTTGAGGTTTGTGATCATGTCTATAGCCGACATGTCCTCATGCTGACGCTGCAGCGGTGGCGTCATAGACGCTAGCATCAGGCAAGCGACATCAATGCTATCATTGACGTGCTTTTCATAGGCTTCCCGAACCGCCCTTGCGGCGTTCGGAGCGGGCTGCGGCGGTATCGCCGTCTCGAGGACATACAGTTTCCTCTCTGCCTTAAGAACAATCTTAAGGTGTCCAAACCAGTCAGAGAAGTTCGGCCCAGCAAACTTCTCCCTTTCCAGTAGGGATCGCACATTGAAGTTCATGGTGTTCGTTGCTGCAGGTATCTACAACAATGCAAGAACAGCAAGGTCAGTATCAATGTATAAGAATCAATCAGGACTTAAGAAAGATTCTTTTTCTCACTATTTTATCAGGCGTGAAAAATCCAGCAAAACAGCCCGAAAGAGTAGAACTCTTTTAGTGAGATGGGATCCAGATTTCATACTTGGTCTCCGCGTCCCGCTCAGGCGAGATAAGATGCACAGAGAGTACAAGCACTAGTTTCTGGTAGGCAGTCCCTGCCGATCGCCAACCCGTGCGATTCCCCTTCATCCGGGCAGTCCAGCAGACTGTGCCAACTGAGTTGGTACAACACAATCTCTGACCCCACAGATGGCTGCCTCCATGTGCTACCATATGCGCCACATATGTAGCCTACATGGTCAAGCTGACCCGACCTACTCCCTGGACCACCACGTGCTATGCTGAGCAACGAGAAGGGATAAATCCCTACTCTGTAACACGCAGGTGTAATCCCGCACCGTCTGAAGATAGATGGACGTGCCCACTGAGTGGGTACAACACGGCTCCAACGATAATCAGAACAGTGAGGTTTCGCGTCAGAAGGCTTACGAGCTTGATATTTAAGCGTTGGATTTTAACGGTCTTTTATCTTCTTGCCTATCATGCAATTCCTATGGTGATAGCAGAAGATAATTTAATCATGCAATTCTAATATCAAGCAATAAAAGAAAGCATGTATCTTATGTGGTAAAAGCCCATAGCCCTAGAAGACCTTAACCTAACTTAAGTCTTCATTTGCTCTTCATGGGTCTTTTGCTGCTCATCTGGCCCAAACCTGGGCCCAAGCGCCAATTACAGCACAGGTGCGCCCACCAGGGA
Source organism: Costus lasius (assembly GCA_027563935.2). NCBI lineage: Eukaryota > Viridiplantae > Streptophyta > Magnoliopsida > Zingiberales > Costaceae > Costus > Costus lasius. The sequence continues at coordinate 68,403,803 of CM050449.1, forward strand.
AAATGCGCCTGGTCCTAGGGTCGAACCCTAGACCTCCCACCTGGTCCAGCCACTTGCTGCATGCGCCTCTGCCAAGTGTGCACTGTGCTCTTGTCTAATTAAATTACAAATTTAACTATCTAGACAAGAGTGACACGCAGGTCACTTACATTTATAAATTAAAACACAGTGATGCGCAGATCACAATAATTAATTTACAATTTTAATACAGGCACGCAGGCCCCAGCACAGCACACAATTAATATGGGCAGCCCACATAAGACTAAATAGATAAACATATGCATCAATCAAGAACCACGTGATCCATAAAAATTAAAATTTTCGAAAACCCCATAGGATCAATTTTAATTTTTCCTTATTTCCCCTACAACCTTACAACGGTCCATTACTAGGGATCCACTCATCCAACCTAGTCAGATCCACTGCCCTTGCATGCACCAAGTCCTAACTGACTTGCGTCGACCATAAGGTCAACTATGCATGCGCCAGGGCTGAACAACCACACTGAGGTCTGGCAAACGGGCGTGACCCCGGGCCTAACTCAGGTGCGTTCATTAATCGTCACAATCAGACATCGCTACACACCTGTCTGCAGTCGACCTATAGCCACCATAGGCTTGCGCCAAGGTGCTATCTGATCGACCCATTCAGGTTGTCAGATGATCTGATCAGACATTCTGGATCTAACCTAGGGGGTGACTTCAACCCTAATAACCCGTCTAAGGGTTTACAGTAGGCGGCTTAGATCTAAGGTGATACGCGCAAGAGATATAAGTTTTTGATAAAAACTCTAAAGCAAGCGCCAAGGCATCATACATGCGTAACACATAAACATACATCAAAGACCTTAAGCTAGCATGTAGTTTACCGCATGTTATTAGATCTATTCATAGGATGCGCAAACATGGATCGCAAAGAAGCAATCATAACAAACATACATCATAACGCAGGCTCTGATACCAAATGAAAGTACCCCTTAACATGGGGGGGTCCCCTTCTAGGGGGAGCGCAAACCCTAATACCATGCACTTTAAAACTTTGCATGAGCGGAAGTAGGGTTAAGGATCGCATGTATGATTGAATGATCAACTTAAAACTATGATTGAATGAAAGATGCGATTCATACCAATGCCATTTGAAGATGACGCCTTGGATCTAAGAGAGCAACGAAGATCTCCTCCTTAGGACGCGCACACAAGATGAGGAAGCGCTTACTATCTTGGTGCTCCTTGTGCTAGCAAGGCTCCAAGAGTGTCTTTGATCGATTGCAAAGGGAAAGGAGAGATTTCTTCTTGGCGTTTTTCTCTTGTCGCCTTGGACTTTCTCCACACGAGAATGCCACTTCCAAACCAACCCCAAGAGGCGAGAAAGGCGTGAAGAGACCAAAGAGGAGCGACGTGAGATCATGGCAACGTTCGAGAGGTGCTATCCAAAAATAGCATGCCACATCTCTACGTGCGATCTTAGGATTCACCCCAATCGCAAATGCCACATCAGCATTGAACCATGAGCTCATTCAAGAGCTGGTTCAAAGCGATTTGGTCCGCTAACCAAATAAACCAAGAAATAAGTGCAGATCAAAATAAACCCTAAGGCTCTCAATCTGACCGTCAATCTCTCAATGCTTCTGATCTGACTGATCTAGCATTCATTCTCTCGATCGAAGCTTACCGATCTCAAGCCCTAATCAATCAAACATGATCAGACCAGATCTCACTCACAATCAGAGATTTAATCCCATTAAACTGAACCCAAACAATTCAGTCCACACGATCTGACTTAAGTAAGCCATATCATCAAATTGTGCGACCCTGAGGGTTTCCTTTAAATGTCGGTAACGATAACTCACGTTATCACGACCAGTGAGGGGTATCTAGCAACACATCACTGTCTCCCGATATAAAGGAAAGAGTCTTCCAAGACTTCACCCAAAAACAGCACAAGTGTGAATCAATTCACAAAGCATACATATTTCCTTTGCCACTGGATGTTCTTATTGGACAAGCCTGTCAAGCTTGTAGCTCCAATATGATGAGCATGATTAGATCAGATGAACACTGTCACCTGGGTATGGCCATACACTCTCTCAATCATCTCATCCAGGGGGCCCCTTTAGAACATCACACTCCTTCAATAAGGAGACGGCAATCCTATGTCTATCACTAGTGCTCTAACCTGACTCAAGCTCACCATCCAAGATAGTCTATAATCATTATGTTTCAAATGATATTGAACTACCTCAAAACAATGACAATCATCATTTAGAAAACACAAGTGATCTCAAGTCAGTGGAAATGTGCCACTTGTCATATCCAAGGAATATTCACATTGTGACAAACAATTGAACATCCTCGTAGGGTCTGTCCAGTACATCCAATGTACCCATGAGTCTACATCTTATTCCATGCTCGAAGCATCCTATAAGATTAGAACACATATTAGTCTTAACCATATCAAGGCTGTCTCATGTTCACCAAGATATATCGACTAAGGACATAATAGCTTGTCAGCCCAGCTGAACAGCTTTGAGACATTATTCAGAAGAACATATATTGCAGCAGACAATGTAGCTAACTGAATAACAACCATGCCTTTATAAACTTAAGAGTTTATTACATGATACAGATACATTCCCACAGGCCTCAAACATTAGCCTTAAGGGCATACCCCAACAATGCACGAGTTTGATAGGGTACTAAACGCAGTACCAGCGGTCTGTTGACGAGCAATTGTCTCTAATGTGCGAGCTAACACTGGGGACCACTCAGATATGAGTGCGTGTCCATAGGGGACAACTCGGCCCACAGCTCAGTATTATTTGGTGTGATGTTATACCTTTATGATAATTGATTATAGTTTATAAAGTACATATTTGGTGGACTTGATAGGTTTCGTTGTATGTATGTTTGGCACGACTTCCATTAGTACTTACTGCACCATGTACTTAATCCCTACTTAGCCCTTTTGGTTAACAACCCCTGCCTTTGCATTTTATTTCAGGTTCTAGTGTGGTTTCGTTGCGTGCAGATCGGTCATAGATAGATAGATGTAGATGACTTTCCGGTAATAATTATATTTACATTTTGTATATTGTTCTAGCTTGCTATATCGTTGTATAATGATGTTGGCCATGCAGCTGAGTTGTTGTACCACGTCGATGTTGACGGATGTTGATATATGTATGTACGTTGGGTTTATTACTGTTGATTTGATGTATACAGTGTTGGGCCGGGCTAGATTAGTAGGCCCAATTGTCATGTGCCACAGGTGGGCTACCGGCCGGGGCCCAATACCTGTCGAGGCGTGACAATTAGTGGTATCAGAGCTATGCGTTTCACCTCAAGAGTCAAATGGCCATAAGGATTTAAGGTAAACTCTAGGACTAGGACATAGGATACGGTTAGGATTTATATACTTAAAGCAAGTTACACATGAAAGTAAATATGAAATATATAGATATAATTTCTCTTATATGATTGAACATCATAAGGAAAATCCTTACTGTAGATGATGTGCACGTATTGTACTCACATGGGTTGAGTACAAAGCCTAGATTGTGAGACTGTGTTAATGTTATTTAATTTGATTAGAGCTGTGCAGCGGAAGCGTGGTGGACCCATAACTCACAGGTCCTGTCTTTGTGATATATTTTAAAATAAATTGTGCATGAGAAATTATAATAAGAGCAAAGTATGCATAGAGAATATTAGAATATAAACAGATGTAGAGCTTAATGTTAAATGTTAGAAAGTGAAAGTTAAAAAATTGGTGAGTTTAAAGAAAAATTAAGGAAGTGTGGTAGACCCCCTTGAATGAATGTGTTCTATATTCTGATTTGAGTTGGACTAGAATAGATTTGTGTCATTTAGGAGATAGTTCAAGCAAAGTTGTAAATTACACTCTCAAATGGCTATTGGTTTCATTGAGATATTAGACTCACAAAGTGCTTAGAAGAAAAAAATGGTAATGTGTAAAGTTAAGGATGAAGATTTGACGTCTTTAACTTGCTAATCAACATAAAGATCAAGTACTAATGAGAAATTGATAACACTTAAAATGACTTAGTATAATGTGTTAAATATCCAATGAAAAAAAAAGAGAAGAAATGATGAATGACTGACTGAATGAAACTAGAATGAATACGAACTCAATGTCTTTTCCCTGTTATTGCTAATAGCATAGTATTAGAAGAATACAACTAATGAAAAATATTGTCACAGTTTATAGGATGATTGATGGGAACCATATAATATAAGTGGTTGCTTCTTTGAAACAAGAGTAATTATTTACCATTATAATAATGGGTTGAGGAACTAAGAAAAACTTAAAGTGTGCTTGTTGACCTCACTTTGGAACTTACATAAATGTGGACAATAATTCTAGGTTACATATGCACTCATATATAAACCTGTTATAGTAATTAATAGAATCTTAATTGATAATAAATGTGATTAATTAATGCTTTGAAGTGAAGACTCTAAGTTCTTGATATAAGTAACTCATTTATGATTTTAATGAGAAATCATTTAAGAGACAAATACAAAAGTTAACGATTGTGTAGAGTAATATTTTAAAAATATGAATATCACAACTCCTAATTTATAAGTAGGTTGTCTTCATAAGTGAAGTATGCACAAAAAAAAATGTATCTTCTAATCTTTTTCTAGCCTAGTTGAGTCATCTTGGACTTGAGCTAGAGACCTGTACATAAAGTAAATCATCACACCTACAATCCAACCTACTAAGAGAGAATCAATAAATTTTTCAAGCAATTAGTCCTTTCCGAACATAGTGTACAACTCTCTGTTGTATTGCACTCTTCAAGTATACTTATTTCTCTTGTCCTTGTCATAACTGACATGTGCACTTGTAATGATTGCACAAGCCTACGATGTAATATTGCATATGCAAATGAAAATTCATTCTAAATTGAAGGATGTGGATAAAATCTCAATAACATACAAATTGCTAAAGGGTATAATATTTAGGGTATTAACCAGGTTAGTTAATAGTTAACTCAATTTTAATCATAATTTAGTTAAAGATAAGGAGATTTGGTATGTACTTCGTTGAATACGCAAAGAATGATATTAGTACACTATAAGATTATATAGTTAGCTTACACATTTATTTCATCTCAATGGGAGAGATTTAATAAGTTCACAAATGATGGAGAGGCCGACCCTACCCCTAGAAGGTCTGGTAGGGCTAGGAGGAAGCCCATCAGATATGGCCTTCCCTCCTAGGTCACCCTTCTTTCCTTATTTGCACCTTCCTTATTTGCAATTTGCTTTGAATAAGCTCTAGTGCACCTTGAAGTTTCCTTATTAGGTCATGCATTACCTTCTAGAATAGTCTACTGGTTTTTGTGTCAATAATTGGGCAGGATAAAGCCCAGCTCAAGGGAAGCTAAAGAAGCTCAATCTAAGCCACTCAAGTGGAGCTCCAATTATGGAAAGAAGCACTTCAACACCTTAACTAGAGACTTCAAGTTGAAGGAGCTTACATTGAATGAAGCTCCACCTTCCAAATCAGCCCAAGGCGCCACATTTGGAGGAGAATTTTTATGCAAGGAAGGACCAGCCCTCCTCTTACCATTTGTGCCAAGCCTTCAATGTGCCTCTATCAAGATCCACAAATTAGGGAGAGAATTAATGAGAACAAATGTGTTCACACCTTGTTTGGAAAGAGACCACCGAATTCTCATCCACAAAAGAATCCTCTCAATGTTTGAATCAAGCCAACAAAAGGAAAGAGACCAAGAGGATTCGGCCACAAGAAAGCTCCATCAAAGAAAGAATTTGAAATTCAAATTGCTAAAGGAAATGTTTTAATTGAGCATTAACTTCTTCCATATCTTTGTAATTGCGCCTAGGGTGAATTGTCACCCTTGCCCATGGCTTGTTGAGCCTATAAGTTGTAGCCCTCTTCTCATTGTCGAATTAGTTGCCTAGATTGAAAATTCAAAGTGTTAGCAATGGTGCTTGTGTCGCCAAGACCCTTCTACCTCCCTCTTCTCTAAAGGGCCGAGCCCTTTCCCTTCACCTCTTCTTCTCTAGTAGAAAGTTCTAATCCCCCATCACCTTCAAGATCTTTCCAAGCGCAAGCAAACTCCTTCAAACCATTGGCGTGGATGCAAACTTGGGGCCGAGAGCAAAATTGAAGAAAGCATCAAAGCTAAGTGTTCTAACTCTTTGTGATGTTTCTTCCTTTTTCCTAAGAGCATTTTCCTACACTAAGTTGAACTATTGATTGTAGGTTGGCGCAAGTTTTGGGAGACCTCCTTGGCGCAAGTGTTCCCTCTTCTTTTCCCCCTCCTCTCCTTAGTTAAAGTGTTAAGGGAATTTGTGAGGCTTAACCTCCCCCTTAATTCTTGATCTGTAATATGAATCTGTGGGATGTGCGGATCTTGCTTGTCTGTGTTTGCTTGTAATGATGCAACTCCTTCCATTAGAGTAGGACCATTGAAGACCGGGGAGTCACGATCCTTCTATTCTCAAGGATCGCACTGTGAGTATTCCTTCTAGTAATTTCAATTCATAGATTAAGAGTCATTTCAGTTTGTAGTTTCAAAGTAATCTAGTTTTCGGGTTTTCCCTACTTATAAAATACAAAAAAATAGTTTTCAATTTCGTTAGAAGTAATCCGGTTTTCTTATCTTACAAAATACAAAAAGCTACTTTCTCAAAGCGTTGTTTGCATGCATCGTGTTTGTGGATGATCCCCACCTCCATCAGTTTGGTATCAGAGCCTATCTTAGAATAGATTTTTAGCCAAAAAAAAAAAACTAATTTTCAACTTCTAAGACTTTCTTTGGACCTAGGTGTTTTAAAGAAGTGGTTTTTCATAATCTGCTACTATACTTATTATATTACTCTTAGTAGCCTTATTTTCAAAACTACTCTCTTTCAAAACTACTACCACAATGACCACTAGATCTGGTGCAAACAACAATAATCACCCTGAAACTGAACCTAATGAGACTACTAGGATGTATCAAATGATAATGGAAAGGTTTGACCAAATGGACACTAGGATTCAAAATCTAGAAACCCGTAGAGGCTCTAGATCTCCTATTCGCCCCTAAAGTGAACCCATCCTAGAGCAACCCACTCGAAACCATAGGGATTTTCCTAGGGAAGACCCAGAACCTGAATGGGATGAGCCACATTCTCAACCCTACCATAGACCTAGGGAGGATGATGTGCAACGCAACATCAAACTCACACCCCCAACCTTTAGTGGTTCCCTTGACCCTAGAGAGTTCTTAGATTGGGTTGACAAGCTTGAACGATATTTTGATTGGAGCATGATGCCTAATCGATCTAAGGTTAGGTTCACCCGTTGTGTCTTAGAAGGTGTTGGGAAACCCCGGGGACATTTTACAATTTTCAGAGTCATGGACATACATTTTACACAGCGGAAGAATGTCCCCGAAACAGGCCGGTCCCAAAAACCCAGTGAAGATCGCAAGCAAGGGAGTCGACACGATGAGTTAGGAAATACCTTAAGAGCAATGTAGAGCGATGCCGATGCAGGCGCCCAAGTGTGCGCCCTCTGTAGTCTCACACACACGGATCTCTTGAGTTCTCTTCTTCCACGCCTGGTGCTAGCCTCGGGAATAAGATCCAAGCCTTAGGGAGATGCTCTACTTCACTTGCGCCACCAAGAGAGATGATGCGCCAAGAGAAGAAGGAAGACTACCCAAACCGCCAAGCACTAAAGTTCCTTGCGCCAAGAGGAAAGGAGGAAAAGGCTTGCGGTTAAGGAAGAAGGAAGATGCGCCCTTGCTCCTAGCACTCACCCTCTTCTTGTGTTCACGCCTCCAAGGATTGATCACCTACAAGAGGGCTCGGCTAGGTGCTCTTTTATAGAGCAAGAGGCGATTTATGAAAGGCTAGGATTAAGACAAGTGGGCGGCTAGGATGAGAAGGTTTGAGATAAGGAAAGTCTCCAAGACATTTCCATAATTCTCATTCAACCATTCCTTTTAGAACCCATGTCTTTCTTTGTGCGCCAAGGCCTTGCCTTGCGCCCCAAGCAATGCCATATTGGCATTCATACCTTAAGGGATCAAGGGGGGAGGCGCCAATTGCTTCCTTATGAAGCAAATTGCGCCACTTCTCCCCATTATGCCCATAGGCGCCTAGGGGAGAAGATTTGTCCTCATTATAACCCTTTTAGCCTTTCTTCTCTTCATGACAACTTATCATTGGGCCTCATTGGATAATGAGCTAGCCCAAACTTCATTACATGGGTTGATTAAGCACTTGGATCCTATCCAATGCAACCCTAATTCAAATGTGACCAACCATGGTCAAATACGGGTCAACCTGCCAAAAATGAAGTTTGGCTCCAATAATATTCTTCCATCTCATCAGGCCCATTGGCGCTGACGAAATCTCCCAATTAGATCTGAGTTATCCAATAACTCGATCATAAGGCTTCCCGATCAATACGAGAACTCAAGTATCAAGGTGTGCGACCCTGTAGGTTCCTCTGACGCTGGTAGTGCTGACCAAAGGTCATCACAAGCAGTGAGTGGCACCTAGCAGTGCATCGCTGCTACCCAGGTCATTGGAATGGATATCGACATCGACATCCCCATCATCGCAACTAGGTACAGATGCATTACAGTCTCTTTGCCGGACTGCTATCCGATTGGACAAGTGTGTCACCACTTGTTTTCATCCAATCACATGGCTATGACTAAAACAGGTTCTCACCTGGGTATGGCCATACACTCTCAGTCATAGAACCATAAAAGGAGCTCCATGGATATCATACTTCCCTAGGGAAGGGGCAAATCCTATGTCTGTCCATTGATCTTCTCATATGGGTCGTGACATGCTCAATAACAACCGTTATGACCTCCCAGCTACGGCAAAGTGTTAGGTTGTATCAAAGCAAGTCTCTAACCATGTAGAATGATCAATGACCTCAAGTCCAGGGATCAATGCATCTCCTGTCACTTATGAGGATAACTCATGACACCAAGTCATAGCCTCATAGCGGGTCTATCTAGTATATCCTCCAATGATATACCCATGTGTCCGCATTAGCACCACGTGCCTAACCAGCCCACATACCAGTCTCACAAGTACCAGAGTTGTCCCATATCCACTCAGGTACATCGACTGGGGACAATTGTTTGAGCACAGATCCAATCTGTCTCTAGGGACATTATCATGTAACTATACAATCGCAGGTGTAGACAAACAATGATAACGACAATGCCAGAATGATATATAATTATCAATGTCAAGTAGTACATAAGTTGACCAAAACTAGGTCCTAGGGCATATACACCAACAATCTCCCACTTGCACTAAGACCTAGAAGTTGAGGAATCTTAACCCCATATCTCTAGCGTGACCATCATGCTTCTGCTGCGCCAAAGCCTTGGTCAATGGGTCTGCCAGATTGTTCTCTGTGTCTACTCTGCTAATCTTGACATCACCTCTGTCAATGATCTCTCTAATCAGGTGAAATCTTCTGAGTATGTGTTTGGATCTTTTATGCGACCGTGGTTCCTTGGCTTGTGCAATTGCTCCATTGTTGTCACAGTAGAGTTCAATGGGATCCATTGCACTAGGCACCACTTGAAGATCACATAAGAACTTCCTTATCCAAACAGCTTCCTTGGCTGCCTCAGAAGCAGCGACATACTTAGGTTCGGTTGTAGAATCTGCTATGGTGGATTGCTTGAAGCTCTTCCAACATACAGCGCCTCTATTTATCTTGAACACATAGCCGGCCTGCGATCTAAAGTCGTCAGGGTCAGACTGGAATGATGCGTCAGTATAGCCCTGCATACTGAGCTCTTCCTGTCCCCCATAGACCAAGAACAGATCCTTAGTTCTTTTCAGATACTTTAGGATGTTCTTTACAGCCACCCAGTGCTGCAGACCTGGATTGGATTGGTATCGGCTGGTTATGCTCACAACATATGCCACATCTGGTCTAGTACACAACATTGCATACATGATCGATCCTACTGCCGAAGCAAAAGGAATTCGACTCGTATCATCCCTCTCAGCCTGTGTTGTAGGACACTGGCTCTTTGAGAGAGTAAGGCCATGTCTCACTGGAAGGTATCCTTTCTTGGATTGCTCCATGTAGAACCTCTCCAGTACCTTATCAATGTAAGTACTCTGACTAAGGGCTAGAAGCCTCTTGGATCTATCCCGGTAGATCCTTACGCCTAGAATATAGGCGGCCTCCCCTAAGTCTTTCATCTCGAAACACTTCCCCAACCATGTCTTCACAGCTTGAAGACTAGGGATGTCATTTTCGATGAGCAGTATGTCATCAACATACAAGACCAGAAAAATCACCAAGCTCCCACTGAATTTTCTGTATACACAGGCGTCATCTTCGCTTTTGATAAAGCCATAATCTCTCACGGCTTCATCAAATCAAAGATTCCAACTTCGAGATGCTTGCTTCAATCCGTAAATGGATCTCTTTAGCCTGCAGACCTTATTAGCCTCTGCAGGATGGATGAAGCCATCAGGTTGTGACATATACACATCCTCAGTCAGCTTCCCGTTAAGGAACACTGTCTTCACATCCATCTGCCATATCTCATAGTCATGATATGCAGCTATAGTAAGCAGAATCTGAATGGATTTAATCATGGCCACTGGCGAGAAGGTTTCATCATAGTCCACCCCGTGGACTTGTTTAAATCCTTTAGCCACTAGTCTACCCTTATAGGTAACTATTTTGCCATCCATGTCTGTCTTCCTCTTGAAGACCCATTTACACCCTATGGGTTTTACCCCATCAGGCAGCTCAATCAAATCCCAGACTTGGTTAGCCGACATGGAATCCATTTCGGATCGCATGGCATCAAGCCATTTCTCGGAGTCCAGTCCACTGACCGCCTCATCATAGGTTCTGGGTTCATCCTCAATGATGAAGATCCCATCGTGTTGGGTCGGTAGCGACCCATACCTTTCAGGTGCACGACAAATTCTTCCAGACCTACGCGGGACCTGTGTCTGAGCCTCAGGTTGCATCTCTTTGTCTTGTGCTTGCACTTGGACCTCATCCAAGTCAAACTTCCTCCCACTAACTTCTTTCATAAGAAATTCTTTCTCTAGAAAGATAGCACCCCGAGCAACAAAAACTTTGTTCTCGGTTGGGACATAGAAGTAGTATCCTTTAGTTTCCTTAGGATACCCCACAAACACACACTTATCAGATCTACGTTCTAGCTTGCTAGAATCCTGACGTTTGACATAAGCCTCACATCCCCAGATCCTGATAAACGCGAGATTAGGGCGTCTCCCACTCCACATCTCGTATGGTATTTTGGAGACACTCTTAGATGGAACATTATTCAGTATCATAGAAGTTGTTTCTAGTGCATGCCCCCAGAATGATGAAGGTAGAGTTGCATGACTCATCATGGATCGAACCATATCCAATAAGGTTCGATTTCTCCTTTCAGACACACCATTCCATTGAGGTGTTCCAGGAGGAGTGAGTTGGGATATGATCCCACACTCTCTCAGATAGTCAAAGAACTCACCGCTCAGGTATTCTCCACCTCGATCTGATCGAAGAACTTTAATGGATCTTCCAAGCTGGTTCTCTACTTCATTCTTGAACTCCTTGAATTTCTCAAAGAATTCAGATTTATGTCTCATTAAGTAGACATAGCCATACCTACTGAAGTCATCAGTGAAGGTAATGAAGTAGTTGTACCCTCCTCTGGCTTGTTTATTGAAGGGCCCACACACATCAGTATGTATGAGATCTAATAAACCTTCAGCCCTCTCACCAATCTTGGTGAAGAGCGCCTTTGTCATTTTCCCTAACAAACAAGGTTCACAAGTATCAAATTCCTCCAAGGAACTTGAATCTAACAATCCATTTGCATGGAGTTGTTGGATGCGATTCTTGTTTATATGGGCTAATCGACAGTGCCATAGGAAAGCACCAACTGAACCACTCAGTTTGGTCCTTTTATTGCTTATGTTATAAATAGAACTTTCCATATCCAAGATATATAGACCATTGCACAAAGTACCCTTCCCATAGAACATATTTGCAAATGAAAAAGAACAGGAGTTCTTATTTATTTCAAATTTAAATCCTTTTCTTGCTAAGCAAGGAATGGATACAATGTTCTTTGTAAGTGAAGGTACACAAAAGCAATTATCTAGTTCTAATTGAAGTCCAGAAGGCAAGGAGAGAGTCAAAATGCCTACAGCAACAGCAGCAACCTGTGCCCCGTTTCCTACGCGTAGGTCAATCTCTCCAAGCCGCACCGATCTACTTTTCTTGAGCCCCTGCATATTTGTACAAATATGAGCTCCACATGCGGTATCCAATACCCATGACATAGAAGTAGAAAGATTGACTTCTGTAACATAGATACCTGAGCTAGAAGTTAAGGCCAAGCCTTTCTTCTCCTCATTCTGAAGCTGCTTGCAGTCCCTTCTCCAGTGACCCTGCTCGCCACAGTGAAAACACCTCTGGTCCTTTGACTTCTTCGCCTTTTTCTTCAGTGCTTTGGTAGGACATCTGGCACTGCTCTTAGCACGTGCCTTACCCTTCTTCTTTATCTTCTTGGTCGCAGGGACCAAAAGAACAGAATTGGGTTTGGTCTTACCCATCTCTCGCTCGGCTGTTTGGAGCATATTCATCAATTCCTCCCGTGTGCACTCAATCTGGTTCATGTTGAAGTTAATGATAAACGGACTGAAGCTAGGGGGCAGGGAATGCAGAATAAGATCCACAACCAGCTCGTTGTCTATGGTGTGTCCCAGTCTCCTGAGATGATCCACGTTCCCAATGAGTTTGAGAACATGGGGTCTCACTGGTGCACCCTCAGACAACTTGCACCGAAAGACTGCTTTGGCGGTGTCAAATCTCTCAGTTCTAGCCTGAGCCTCAAACATCTGTTTCAGACGAGTGATCATCTAAAAAGCGTTCTGCTCCTCATATTGCACCTGCAATTCAGGTGCTATACTGGCTAGCATAAGACATGCAACCTCCAAAGAGTCATCCTGATGCTTTCTATAAGCATCTCTGTCTGCCGTTCGGGCATTAGGCGGAGGAGCCGCAGGAAGAGGCTGTTCAAGGACATACAGCTTCTTCTCGAGCTTGAGGACTATCCTCAAGTTCCAATGCCAGTCCATAAAGTTAGTTCCAACTAACTTATCCTTATCAAGGAGTGATCGCAGTGATAATCCGCCAGTGTTTGTAGCCATTGTTCTACAACACCCAAGAAGAACAGATTAGTACTACTTCGAATCATTTAAACTGGACTTGTTTTAAATGATTACTGCTCTCACTATTTTAAATTCGAATTGACAACCCACAAAGTCAATCGGGAAGTTTAAAACTTCCTAGTGAGATGGGATCCTTATTTCACATGAGGCTTCGCGTCCCACGAGGGTGGGATGAGATGCACAAAGTAACCCATGTTTCCTAAGGTGGGCTCGCCGGCCGGTTGCTCCAAGCAACTCCCCTTGTCGAGACAGTCTAGGCATTTCATGTCCAGCGAGGGCTGGATACAACATGAAACATTTACCTCTCGACGATGCCTCTAGACTTTCACCATGTGCCCAGCACATGTGAACTTCTAGTCAAGTCCATTCCTAACCGTTATGCCCAGGGCCAATGAGTTTCCTTGCGAAGGCACGCCCAGGTTAAAACTGGACTGGGGAAACCATTGCCACCATGCACTTTCTAAAGATAAGTGGGTGTGTCCCACGAGGGTGGGAAACAATTCACAACTCCACTAATTGATAGCTTAGTGAGGGCTACGCGTTAGAAGGCTACCAGAATTGATATTTTACTTGAGGGTTTTTGTTTAAGGTCTCATCATCTCAGTTTTATCTTATGTCTATCATTACAGGCATACAATCCTATGGTGATAACATAACGGTAAAACATTTCAGGCATGCTTCTGCAGATAATAATAAAAGCACTAAAGAATGATGTGATCATATCCTATACAAGACATTGAACCAATCCATGCCATGAAATAGGTTCAACTCTTGTCCTAGAACTCAAGCCCCATAAACTAGACCTAGCCTAGCCGACCTCTAGCTTGAACTTCAAGGTTGGCTCCAAGGTCCTTCTCTCATGGATTAGCTCTCAAACCGTAGAGGAATACTTTCAAAGTTCCCACAGGTTCGGCCAATGCCATGGTCTTGCGCCTCTTGCATGTTGCACCACCATCCAAGGTATGCATGCGCTAAGCTCCAAGTACATGCGCCACCCTAATCTTCTTCTTAGTCAAAAGCAAAAAGAAAAGCGGCACGCAGGCCTCACGAGGATACATCGCAGGCATGCAAAGGGGGGCTTGACTAATGATCACAACATCATGCACAATCAAGGTATTTACTCATGCAGTTCTACATGCTCATGAAAAACATAAAATCTGAAATTTTACTTTTTCATAAAACTAGTCTCTTTTTTTCTCATCTTCTTCTCACAAATCTTTTGGTTTATTGCGATTTATTTTTCATGATGATTTCAGAGATCCTTTCGGCTGGTAATTTTGTCAGATCAAGAGACTTGGCCAGTCCGAAGACACAATGCCCATCCTACTTGACAAAATTACGTGCGCCTTTGATCTTTAAATCAAACAAGAAAAATAGTCCAAAAATTCCAAAAGAGATTGAGAGGATGATGGAAACAAGAAACCTCAATTTTTCTTACTTAGAAAAATCATTTGCCATGCATCATGCTATTTACGAAAATAGAGATATGGCATGTGAGCATGAAAGAAAAGCATAAAACATTGTTCGAGTCTTGCAAGTCGCTCTGATACCACTGTTGGGAAACCTCGGGGACATTTTACAATTTTCAGAGTCACAGACATACATTTTACACAGCGGAAGAATGTCCCCGAAACAGGCCGGTCCCAAAAACCCAGTGAAGATCGCAAGCAAGGGAGTCGACACGATGAGTTAGGAAATACCTTAAGAGCAATGTAGAGCGATGCCGATGCAGGCGCCCAAGTGTGTGCCCTCTGTAGTCTCACACACACGGATCTCTTGAGTTCTCTTCTTCCACGCCCGGTGCTAGCCTCGGGAAGAAGATCCAAGCCTTAGGTGTTGGGGTATGCCCTTAAGGCTAATGTTTGAGGCCTTGGGATTGTATAAGTATCATGTAATAAACTCTTAAGTTTATAATAAGGCATGGTTGTTATTCAGGTTGTTACCTTGTCTGCTGTAATAAGTGTACTTCTGAATAATGTCTCAAAGCTGTTCAGCTAGGCTGACAGGCTATAAGTCCTTAGTCGAGATATCTTGGTGAACATGAGACAGCCTTGATATGATGGAGACTAATATGAGTGCTAATCTTATAGGATGCTTCGAGCATGGAATAAGATGTAGACTCATGGGTACATTGGATGTACTGGACAGACCCTACTGGGATATTGCATTGCTTGTCACAATGTGAATGATCCCTGTAAGCAGCAAGTGGCACATGTCCTTTGACTTGAGATCACTTGTGTTTCTAAATGATGATTGTCATTGTTTTGAGGTAGTTCAATATCATTTGAAATATAATGATTATAGACTATCTTGGATGGTGAGCTTGAATCAGGTTAGGACACTAGTGATAGATAAAGGATTGCCGTCTCCTTGTTTAAGGAGTGTGATGTTCTAATGGCCCCCCTATATGAGATGATTGAGGTAGTGTATGGCCATACCCAGATGACTATGTGCATCTGATCTAATCATGCTCATCGTATTGGAGTTACAAGCTTGACATGCTTGTCCAATAAGAACATCCAGTGGCAAAGGACATATGTGTGCCTTGTGAGTTTTGATTCACACTTGTGTCATGGTTTGGGTGTAGTCTTGGAAGACTATTTCCTTTATATCGGGAGACAGTGATGTGTTGCTAGATACCCCTCACTGATCGTGATAACGTAAGTTGTCGTTACCGACATTTAAAGGAAACCCTTAGGGTCGCACAATTTGATGATATGGCTTTCTTGAGTCAGATCGTGTGGACTGAATTGTATGGGTTCAGTTTAAAGGGGTTTAATCTCTGATTGCAAGTGAGATCTAGCCTGATCATGTTTGATTGATTAGGGCTTTAGATCGGTAAGCTTCGATCGAGAGAGATGATGCTAGATCGGTGAGATCAGGAGCATCAGGAGATGAACGGCTAGATCATGAGCCATTTGGTTCATAGAGGGTCTAGACCATGCCTTGGCTTGGCTTGGTTTGAGTTTGGTCTTTGGGCCAAATCGAATTGAACCAAAGCATGAACCGGTTCACTAGGTGAACGCATGGTTCATCAAGAGGGGCGTTTTGGCGTTGGAGAGTGGCTTCATGACTTTCCATTTTGGGAAGTCATGTAACGTCATTTGTCTTGATGTCGCCGAAGTGCATTTGCTCTCTTGTCTTTGCGTTTTGTTTTTGGGAAAAGAGAGCTTGCTTGCCATCTCGTGTGGAAGGAAGTGGACGACAAGAACAAGCGCTCGGCCAAGGAAACTTCTCCATCATCCTAACATTCGATCAAGGACACCTTGCGCATCCTTGCTAGCACAAGGAGATCCAAGGAGAAGCCATCTTCTCTTGTGTGTGATTATCTTCGGAGAAGGGGCACTTGCGCCTTTGCTTCCAAAGCTCCATCTAAACCGAGATGGCTATGGTATGAGTCTGAACTTCACCAAGTTGAACATATGTTTATGCTAAGATTCTTGAAAACCTTTTGCTTCCGCTTGCAATGGTGATGCGCCACCCCTTTAAGGTTTTCGCCCCCCTCTTGAAAGGGATTTTGTTTACTTGCGCTCCCCCATGAAGGGGACACTTCAATTGGTATCAGAGCGCCAGTTGAAGCATAATCATATGATTGCTTGATATACTATGTGATCCATGTTTGCGCATCTACATGTATGTTGATCTTGTTTGACATATGTTATCTCTTCATGCGAGTATGCTAGATAATAGTATGTTTATATTTGCGCATGTATGAGAGTTATGTTGATTGGCGCATATATGTTGGTTGCGGTTATACCATGTTGTTGTTGTTTTTCTAAAACCTAAATGACATGCGCGCCCAACTAGATCTAAGAAGTACCTATTGTAAACCCTTAGATGGGTTGATGGGGTTGAAAGCTTCATCTAGAATGGATCAAACTAGTCTGATCAGACCATCTGACAGCCTAGATGGGTTGACCAGATAGCACCTGTGCGCAAGCACGAGGTGGCTATAGGTCGACTGCATCCAAGGCGTGTAGCGAGGTCTGATTGAGACAACTTCTGAACACACTTGAGTTAGGCCCGGGGTCACACCCGCTTGCCAAAACTCATGAGGGTGGTTCAGCCCTTGGCGCATGCATGGTTGACCATCAGGTCAACTCGGGTCAGTTAGGACTCGGTGCATGCAAGGGAAAATGATCTATCTAGATGGATGAGTGGAACCCTATCAATGGACCATTGTAAGGTTGTAGGGCACATAAGGAAATTAAAAGTGATGCCTATGGGGTTTTCAAAATTTTAATTTCTTGATTGGATCACATGATGATTGAAACCATATGCTTGTTTATTTACTCTTATGTGGGTTGCCCTATTGTGTGCTGTGCTGGGGCCTGTGAGCCTGGATTTAAAATTGTAAATTAATTTGTGATCTGCGAATCACATTGTACTTAATTTATAATGTATTGTTGACCTGCGAGTCAACCTTGTCTAGATAGATCAAAAATGTATTTTGATTAGACAAGAGCACAAAGGCACACATCCAAGAGGAGCATTCACCTGGTGGCGCACCTGAGGTGCTCTTGGCGCTAGAGCCCTAGGTTGGACCAGATGTGAGGCCAAGGAGCTCAAGTGAAGACTTAAGTAAAATTAAGGTCTTACTAGGGTTCATGGGCTTTTACCACATAAGATCATGCTTTCTACTTATTGCTAATAATTAGAATTGCATGTTTAAGTTTATCTTCTGCTATAGCCATAGGACATGCCTGATAGTAAGAAGATAAAAGACCGTTAAAATCCAACGCTAATATATCAAGCTCGTAAGCCTTCTGACGCGAAACCTCACCGTTCTGACTATCGTTGGAGCCGTGTTGAACCCACTCAGTGGGCACGTCCATCTATCTTCAGACGGTGCTGGATTACACCTGCGTGTTACAGAGCAGGGATTTATCCCTTCTCGTTGCTCAGCATAGCACGTGGTGGTCCAGGGAGTAGGTCAGGTCAGCTTGACCATGTAGACTACATATGTGGCGCATATGGTAGCACATGGAGGCAGCCATCTCTGGGATCAGAGACTGTGTTGTACCAACTCAGTTGGCACAGTCTGCTGGATTGCCAAGATGAAGGGGAATCGCACGGGTTGGGCGATTGGCTGGGACAGCCTACCAGAAATTAGTGCTTGTCATCTCTGTGCATCTTATCTCGCTTGAGCGGGACGCGGAGACCAAGTATGAAATCTGGATCCCATCTCACTAAAAGAGTGTTACTCTTTCGGACTGTTTACTGGATTTTTCAGTCAGACAAAATAGTGAGAAAAGAATCTTTCTTAAGTCCTGGATTGATTCTGAAACATTGATACTGACCTTGCTGTTCTTGCCTGTTGTAGATTCCTGCAGCAACGAACACCATGAGCTTCAATGTGCGATCCCTACTGGAAAGGGAGAAGTTTGCTGGGCCGAACTTCTCTGACTGGTTCGGACACCTTAAGATTGTTCTTAAGGCAGAGAGGAAACTGTATGTCCTCGAGACGGCGATACCGCCGCAGCCCGCTCCGAACGCCGCAAGGGCGGTTCGGGATGCCTACGAAAAGCGCGTCAATGATAGCATTGATGTCGCTTGCCTGATGCTAGCGTCTATGACGCCACCGCTGCAGCGTCAGCATGAGGATATGTCGGCTATAGAAATTATAGCGAACCTCAAGATGCTGTATGCTGCACAGGCGAGGACTGAGCGCTATAATCTGACGAAGCTCTTCTTTCAGAGCAAACTGGCTGAGGGGAGCCCAGTGGGAGCTCATGTGCTCAAGATGATTGGGCACAAGGAGGCTCTAGAGAAACTGGGGCATACCGTCAACCAGGAGCTTGCTGTGGACATTATTCTACAGTCTCTTCCGCCTTCTTTCGATGCGTTCATCATTAATTTTAATATGAACAAAATCGATTGTACGCCGGCAGAGCTGCTGAATATGCTCTTGACAACTGAGGAAACTCTGAAGGGTAAGCCTTCAACCTCTGTCTTAATGGTTCCTTCAAGGAACAAGAAGAAGGGGAAGAAGGGCAAGACCCCTGTCAAGAATTACAGCAAGGCCCTGAAACAGAAGGTGAAGCGGTCGAAGGACAACAGGTGTTTCCACTGTGGCCAGCTGGGTCACTGGAAAAAGGACTGTAAAGCGCTCCAAGGAGATAAGAGGGGAAGCATCGCTTCTGGCTCAGGTATATATGTGACTGAGGTCATGTTATCTTCTTCTACCATTTCATGGGTGTTGGACACCGCATGTGGAGTTCACATTTGTTCAAATGTGCAGGAACTCAAGAGAAGAATGCAGGTGGGACAGCATGAGGTAGACCTACGAGTTGGAAACGGGGCACGGGTTGCTGCTGTTGCTGTAGGAGACTATTTCATTACTTTACCATCTGGCATTGTATTAGAATTGAACAATTGTTATTTTGTACCAAGTATCACCAAGAATATTATCTCAATTCCTGCTCTAGTCAGGAAAGGATTTGCCTTTGAATGCAAGATTTCAAAGTGTGTTTTAACTTTTGATAATATTGTGTATGCGACTGGTTCAATTAACAATGGGTTATACATGTTGGACATGGAAAATTCTATACAAAACATTGATAATAAGAAAGCCAAGTATGCTGATGACAGCACCTTGCTATGGCATAGTCGTTTAGGCCATATAAACGAGAAGCGCATTAAGCGGTTGCATGATCATGGACTGCTGGGATCATTCTCCTATGAGGAGATTGATACATGCAAAGCTTGTTTGATGGGTAAAATGATGAAGTCTCCTTTTCTTCACAAAGGGCAAAGGACTTCAGGTTTACTGGACCTTATACACAGTGATGTGTGTGGGCCATTTAGTAAACATGCCAGAGGTGGCTATCAGTACTTCATTACCTTTACTGATGATTTCAGTAGGTATGGGTATGTCTATTTAATAAGACATAAAAGTGAATCTTTTGACAAGTTCAAAGAGTTCAAAAATGAAGTACAAAATCAGCTAGGCCGAAATATCAAGGCACTTCGTTCTGATCGAGGTGGTGAATACCTGAGTCATGCGTTTACTGACTATCTGAAGGAGTGTGGGATTATCTCACAGCTCACTCCGCCAGGAACACCGCAGTGGAATGGTGTGTCCGAGAGGAGAAATAGAACGTTACTTGATATGGTTCGTTCTATGATGAGTCAGGCTACTCTTCCATATTCCTTTTGGGGTTTTGCACTGGAAACAGCTGCAAAGGTACTAAACCGAGTGCCATCCAAGGCAGTTTCAAAGACGCCATATGAGTTATGGTATGGGAAACAGCCTAGCTTGACATTTATCAGGATCTGGGGTTGCGAGGCTTATGTCAAAAAGCTCGCCTCTGGGAAACTGGAAAGCAGATCTGAGAAATGTATCTTTGTCGGTTACCCTAAGGAAACTAAGGGTTATTATTTCTACGATCCCAAAGAGAACAAGGTTTTTGTTGCTCGGACGGCCATATTTCTTGAGAAGGAGTTTCTTCTGCAAGAGGCCAGTGGGAGAGAAATAAAGCTGGATGAGATTCCAGAGGAAGGACAAAGTAGTCAAGCAGAGTTGGATGAGCCTGAGCCGGTAGATCAGGTTATTGAACAACCTGAGGCTCAGATATCACGGGAACCGCGAAGATCGGGTAGGATCCGTCGACAGCCTGAGCGCTATGACGGAGTCTACATCATTGATAATGATGAACCCCTAACTTATGCGGATGCGGTCAGTGGACCGGAGTCAGCTAGATGGCTTGATGCTATGCGAGCCGAGATGGACTCCATGTCAGATAACCAAGTCTGGGATTTGGTTGATCCGCCTCCGGGAGTAATCCCTATAGGTTGTAAATGGATCTTCAAGAAGAAGATTGACATGGATGGTAACGTGGTTACCTATAAAGGCAGACTAGTTGCGAAAGGTTTCAAACAAATCTACGGGATAGATTATGATGAAACTTTCTCTCCTGTAGCCATGTTTAAGTCTATTCGGATTCTTTTCGCGATAGCAGCATATTACGACTATGAGATCTGGCAGATGGATGTGAAAACAGCTTTCCTTAATGGAAATCTGGATGAGGATGTGTATATGACACAACCTGAGGGTTTCACTAATCCAGCAGATCGTCATAAAATATGCAAGTTAAAGAAGTCCATTTATGGACTTAAACAAGCATCAAGAAGCTGGAACATTCGTTTTGATGAATCAATCTCTGAGTTTGGTTTCATCAAGAACGAGGATGACCCGTGTGTATATAAGAGGTTTAGTGGGAGCGTGATTACATTCCTAATCCTCTACGTCGATGATATCTTGATCATTGGAAATGATATTCCTGAACTGCATGCTGTTAAAGCATGGTTAGGAAAATGTTTCCAGATGAAAGATTTAGGAGAAGCAGCCTATGTACTAGGTGTGAAGATCTACAGGGATAGATCTAAGAGGCTTCTCGGGCTGTGCCAGAGTACTTACATCGATAAGGTCCTGGAGAGATTCCATTTAGAGAATTCTAAACGTGGATATCTTCCAGTCAGACATGGTCTGAATCTTTCGAAGAGTCAGTGTCCACAAACACAGACTGAGAAAGATGAAATGGACAATACGCCTTATGCTTCGGCTATTGGGTCCATTATGTATGCGATGTTGTGTACTCGCCCAGACGTCGCTTACGGGTTAAGCGTGACCAGTCGATTCCAAAGTAATCCAGGTTTGGCGCACTGGATTGCGGTCAAGAACATCTTAAAATATCTGCGGAGGACCAAAGATATGTTCTTGATATATGGTGGTCAGGAAGAACTCAGTATAGAGGGATATACTGACGCTTCGTTCCAGTCGGACCAGGATGATTTCCGATCGCAATCAGGCTATGTTTTTAGCTTGAATGGTGGAGCAGTGGTGTGGAAGAGTTTCAAACAGTCTACTGTTGCTGATTCCACAACTGAAGCCGAGTATGTTGCAGCCTCGGAAGCATCCAAGGAGGCAGTGTGGATTCGTAAGTTCGTGAGAGAACTTGGTGTCGTTCCTTCGAGTGCTGATCCTTTGGTTATCTTCTGTGATAACACTGGAGCAATCGCACAAGCAAAGGAACCACGGTCGCACCAGAAGTCCAAGCACATACAGAGACGGTTTCACTTGATCCGGGAGATCATTGATCGAGGCGAGATCAAGATTTGCAAGGTTCATACAGATGACAATCTGGCAGACCCGCTGATGTGTCACCAAGCATGCAACATTCAAACAACGCTTTTTTGAAAACATTTGCTATTAAGATATAACTATGAAACCCATTTAAACTAACGCTTTGAGAAATTAGGTTTGATAATCTTATAATGAAATCCGAAGCTACATTCAGCAACTAATCTTATCATGCACTTCTAGTAAAGCTTATCATGTGATTCTAAAACCTCAAGTAGACATAGCATGCGGTTCTACCATAAGAAACTAGGGCTAATCTAAGGGAGGAACTCACCTTGCACCCTTTGAGAATAGAAAGGGTGTCCTTCCCGTTCTTCACCGGTCCAATGGTGGAATCTCACGAAGTAGGGCCCTATGAGCTTACACACATGTCATTGCAGCATCCCACACATGCGTGGGTGAATTTTGAAAATAATATTAAGAGGCCAATACACAAGACAATCAAGGGGGAGGCTAGACTCCAAATTCCCTTGTTAACATAGTTTAGACTATCTAGGCTTAGGGGGAGAGAAGAGGGGATAGCTTGCTTGTCATCCCATGGCCTTGCGCCTCCTGCAGAAAGCAAACGTAAGTGCAAAGGGGCTGTCCAACAAGTATCAAGAACCACAACAACAATTAACAAGAACAATGACCCAAAGGGGAAGAAGACTTAGCTAAAGTGGGGGTGGCTTGTTCTCGGCATGGAGTTGATGGCACCTTCTTGAGTCTCGAATGTGTCCAGCTCCTCCTCTTGATTGAAGGCTCTTCAAGGCTAGAGGGAGGAAGTGGCGTGAGCTCCCATCTTCAAGACAAGCGCATATGGAGGAAGAAGGTGGAAGAGCAAGAGGGGTGGATAGACACTCTCGGCAATGGTTGGAAGAGGGGAGGGGGTTAGGTGACACACACCATAAGAAGACACACTTCTGAAATTCGAAAATTCATTCAACACTAACTGATGGCTTTACAAGAATTTACATCATATAGGGGAGTCTCCAACGGTTATCTCCCTTCCTAAGTTCAAAAACAAGTCACACAAGTCAAAGATGATGTAGACAACTCAAGGGCTGGTTTCTTCTTCCAAATGGGCGATTGCTTGGAGGTTGAACTCTGAAGTCTTCAGCAGGTTGGTAAGTTCGAAATCTGAGATGAGAGTGGACTGAAGAGGCTGCTGATGGCTGACATTGCAGGCTGCAAATTGGCATGGGCGGCTGGCACTTGAAGGGACTGAAGTTGTTGCAAAGTGCAGGCTGCTCCTTGACTTTGGGGGCTGGCGCATGATGGACTGAAGTGGGCATTGTTTCAAGCTGCCCCTTGACTTTGATGGCTGGCGCATGTTGAGCTGAAATAGGTCATTGAGCTGGCTGCTCCTTGACTTGATTAGAGATGAAGGTGAACTCCACATGGCTGCCAACTAGGATGGTGGAAGTTGGGGTACTTGTGGTGTTGCTCCATTAGGTTGGGGTGGGCTGATTTCCTCTTGAGTTGGGCTGATGGCCCATGGCATCTCTTGGAGTTGTCTTGACCTGATTTTGACTTGCATTCCAAGATTGGAGTTGACCTATACTATTACATCAATTTCATGCACTAACCTACTATACATAAGTGGCGGATCCTAGGCATGTAACTACATGGTGTAATGGGAGGGTGGATCTAACCTACCATATGATGCACCCTAATCTAAGACAAAATAAGCAACAAAAGGGGGTCCTAAGGAAGCCATATCTAATGGCTAGGATAGCCATACCGAGAGGGCTTCTTTCGGACCCGGGTGGACCTCCGAAGGTCCTGCTTTGGTCCCACATCACCCGCTTACCAAGCCTCTGGCGCAGCAGAAGCATGAGAAGCACTGTAATAATATGGGTTTGAGATTTCTCAACCATTAGATTAAGTGCAAGTGGGAGATTGTTGGGGTATGCCCTTAAGGCTAATGTTTGAGGCCTTGGGATTGTATAAGTATCATGTAATAAACTCTTAAGTTTATAATAAGGCATGGTTGTTATTCAGGTTGTTACCTTGTCTGCTGTAATAAGTGTACTTCTGAATAATGTCTCAAAGCTGTTCAGCTAGGCTGACAGGCTATAAGTCCTTAGTCGAGATATCTTGGTGAACATGAGACAGCCTTGATATGATGGAGACTAATATGAGTGCTAATCTTATAGGATGCTTCGAGCATGGAATAAGATGTAGACTCATGGGTACATTGGATGTACTGGACAGACCCTACTGGGATATTGCATTGCTTGTCACAATGTGAATGATCCCTGTAAGCAGCAAGTGGCACATGTCCTTTGACTTGAGATCACTTGTGTTTCTAAATGATGATTGTCATTGTTTTGAGGTAGTTCAATATCATTTGAAATATAATGATTATAAACTATCTTGGATGGTGAGCTTGAATCAGGTTAGGACACTAGTGATAGATAAAGGATTGCCGTCTCCTTGTTTAAGGAGTGTGATGTTCTAATGGCCCCCCTATATGAGATGATTGAGGTAGTGTATGGCCATACCCAGATGACTATGTGCATCTGATCTAATCATGCTCATCGTATTGGAGTTACAAGCTTGACATGCTTGTCCAATAAGAACATCCAGTGGCAAAGGACATATGTGTGCCTTGTGAGTTTTGATTCACACTTGTGTCATGGTTTGGGTGTAGTCTTGGAAGACTATTTCCTTTATATCGGGAGACAGTGATGTGTTGCTAGATACCCCTCACTGATCGTGATAACGTAAGTTGTCGTTACCGACATTTAAAGGAAACCCTTAGGGTCGCACAATTTGATGATATGGCTTTCTTGAGTCAGATCGTGTGGACTGAATTGTATGGGTTCAGTTTAAAGGGGTTTAATCTCTGATTGCAAGTGAGATCTAGCCTGATCATGTTTGATTGATTAGGGCTTTAGATCGGTAAGCTTCGATCGAGAGAGATGATGCTAGATCGGTGAGATCAGGAGCATCAGGAGATGAACGGCTAGATCATGAGCCATTTGGTTCATAGAGGGTCTAGACCATGCCTTGGCTTGGCTTGGTTTGAGTTTGGTCTTTGGGCCAAATCGAATTGAACCAAAGCATGAACCGGTTCACTAGGTGAACGCATGGTTCATCAAGAGGGGCGTTTTGGCGTTGGAGAGTGGCTTCATGACTTTCCATTTTGGGAAGTCATGTAACGTCATTTGTCTTGATGTCGCCGAAGTGCATTTGCTCTCTTGTCTTTGCGTTTTGTTTTTGGGAAAAGAGAGCTTGCTTGCCATCTCGTGTGGAAGGAAGTGGACGACAAGAACAAGCGCTCGGCCAAGGAAACTTCTCCATCATCCTAACATTCGATCAAGGACACCTTGCGCATCCTTGCTAGCACAAGGAGATCCAAGGAGAAGCCATCTTCTCTTGTGTGTGATTATCTTCGGAGAAGGGGCACTTGCGCCTTTGCTTCCAAAGCTCCATCTAAACCGAGATGGCTATGGTATGAGTCTCAACTTCACCAAGTTGAACATATGTTTATGCTAAGATTCTTGAAAACCTTTTGCTTCCGCTTGCAATGGTGATGCGCCACCCCTTTAAGGTTTTCGCCCCCCTCTTGAAAGGGATTTTGTTTACTTGCGCTCCCCCATGAAGGGGACACTTCATTAGGGAGATGCTCTACTTCACTTGCGCCACCAAGAGAGATGATGCGCCAAGAGAAGAAGGAAGACTACCCAAACCGCCAAGCACTAAAGTTCCTTGTGCCAATAGGAAAGGAGGAAAAGGCTTGCGGTTAAGGAAGAAGGAAGATGCGCCCTTGCTCCTAGCACTCGCCCTCTTCTTGTGTTCACGCCTCCAAGGATTGATCACCTACAAGAGGGCTCGGCTAGGTGCTCTTTTATAGAGCAAGAGGCGATTTATGAAAGGCTAGGATTAAGACAAGTGGGCGGCTAGGATGAGAAGGTTTGAGATAAGGAAAGTCTCCAAGACATTTCCATAATTCTCATTCAACTATTCCTTTTAGAACCCATGTCTTTCTTTGTGCACCAAGGCCTTGCCTTGCGCCCCAAGCAATGCCATATTGGCATTCATACCTTAAGGGATCAAGGGGGGAGGCGCCAATTGCTTCCTTATGAAGAAAATTGCGCCACTTCTCCTTATTATGCCCATAGACGCCTAGGGGAGAAGATTTGTCCTCATTATACCCTTTTAGCCTTTCTTCTCTTCATGACAACTTATCATTGGGCCTCATTGGATAATGAGCTAGCCCAAACTTCATTACATGGGTTGATTAAGCACTTGGATCCTATCCAATGCAACCCTAATTCAAATGTGACCAACCATGGTCAAATACGGGTCAACCTGCCAAAAATGAAGTTTGGCTCCAATAATATTCTTCCATCTCATCAGGCCCATTGGCGCTGATGAAATCTCCCAATTAGATCCGAGTTATCCAATAACTCGATCATAAAGCTTCCCGATCAATACGAGAACTCAAGTATCAAGGTGTGCGACCCTGTAGGTTCCTCTGACGCTGGCAGTGCTGACCAAAGGTCATCACAAGCAGTGAGTGGCACCTAGCAGTGCATCACTGCTACCCAGGTCATTGGAATGGATATCGACATCGACATCCCCATCATCGCAACTAGGTACAGATGCATTACAGTCTCTTTGCCGGACTGATATCCGATTGGACAAGTGTGTCACCACTTGTTTTCATCCAATCACATGGCTATGACTAAAACAGGTTCTCACCTGGGTATGGCCATACACTCTCAGTCATAGAACCATGAAAGGAGCTCCATAGATATCATACTTCCCTAGGGAAGGGGCAAATCCTATGTCTGTCCATTGATCTTCTCATATGGGTCGTGACATGCTCAATAACAACCGTTATGACCTCCCAGCTACGACAAGGTGTTAGGTGAAAGTACCCCTTAACATGGGGGGTCCCCTTCTAGGGGGAGCGCAAACCCTAATACCATGCACTTTAAAACTTTGCATGAGCGGAAGTAGGGTTAAGGATCGCATGTATGATTGAATGATCAACTTAAAACTATGATTGAATGAAAGATGCGATTCATACCAATGCCATTTGAAGATGACGCCTTGGATCTAAGAGAGCAACGAAGATCTCCTCCTTAGGACGCGCACACAAGATGAGGAAGCGCTTACTATCTTGGTGCTCCTTGTGCTAGCAAGGCTCCAAGAGTGTCTTTGATCGATTGCAAAGGGAAAGGAGAGATTTCTTCTTGGCGTTTTTCTCTTGTCGCCTTGGACTTTCTCCACACGAGAATGCCACTTCCAAGCCAACCCCAAGAGGCGAGAAAGGCGTGAAGAGACCAAAGAGGAGCGACGTGAGATCATGGCAACGTTCGAGAGGTGCTATCCAAAAATAGCATGCCACATCTCTACGTGCGATCTTAGGATTCACCCCAATCGCAAATGCCACATCAGCATTGAACCATGCGCTCATTCAAGAGCTGGTTCAAAGCGATTTGGTCCGCTAACCAAATAAACCAAGAAATAAGTGCAGATCAAAATAAACCCTAAGGCTCTCAATCTGACCGTCAATCTCTCAATGCTTCTGATCTGACTGATCTAGCATTCATTCTCTCGATCGAAGCTTACCGATCTCAAGCCCTAATCAATCAAACATGATCAGACCAGATCTCACTCACAATCAGAGATTTAATCCCATTAAACTGAACCCAAACAATTCAGTCCACACGATCTGACTTAAGTAAGCCATATCATCAAATTGTGCGACCCTGAGGGTTTCCTTTAAATGTCGGTAACGATAACTCACGTTATCACGACCAGTGAGGGGTATCTAGCAACACATCACTGTCTCCCGATATAAAGGAAAGAGTCTTCCAAGACTTCACCCAAAAACAGCACAAGTGTGAATCAATTCACAAAGCATACATATTTCCTTTGCCACTGGATGTTCTTATTGGACAAGCCTGTCAAGCTTGTAGCTCCAATATGATGAGCATGATTAGATCAGATGAACACTGTCACCTGGGTATGGCCATACACTCTCTCAATCATCTCATCCAGGGGGCCCCTTTAGAACATCACACTCCTTCAATAAGGAGACGACAATCCTATGTCTATCACTAGTGCTCTAACCTGACTCAAGCTCACCATCCAAGATAGTCTATAATCATTATGTTTCAAATGATATTGAACTACCTCAAAACAATGACAATCATCATTTAGAAAACACAAGTGATCTCAAGTCAGAGGAAATGTGCCACTTGTCATATCCAAGGAATATTCACATTGTGACAAACAATTGAACATCCTCGTAGGGTCTGTCCAGTACATCCAATGTACCCATGAGTCTACATCTTATTCCATGCTCGAAGCATCCTATAAGATTAGAACACATATTAGTCTTAACCATATCAAGGCTGTCTCATGTTCACCAAGATATATCGACTAAGGACATAATAGCTTGTCAGCCCAGCTGAACAGCTTTGAGACATTATTCAGAAGAACATATATTGCAGCAGACAATGTAGCTAACTGAATAACAACCATGCCTTTATAAACTTAAGAGTTTATTACATGATACAGATACATTCCCACAGGCCTCAAACATTAGCCTTAAGGGCATACCCCAACAATCTCCCACTTGCACTTAATCTAATGGTTGAGAAATCTCAAACCCATATTATTACAGTGCTTCTCATGCTTCTGCTGCGCCAGAGGCTTGGTAAGCGGGTCTGCCAGATTGTCATCTGTATGAACCTTGCAGATTTTGATCTCGCCACGATCTATGATCTCCCTGATCAAATGAAACCGTCTCTGTATGTGCTTGGACTTCTGGTGCGACCGTGGTTCCTTTGCTTGTGCGATTGCTCCAGTGTTATCACAAAAGATAACCAAAGGATCTGCACTCGAAGGAACAACACCAAGTTCTCTCACGAACTTACGAATCCACACTGCCTCCTTGGATGCTTCCGAGGCTGCAACATACTCGGCTTCTGTTGTGGAATCAGCAACAGTTGACTGTTTGAAACTTTTCCACACCACTGCACCTCCATTCAATCTAAAAACATAGCCTGATTGCGATCGGAAATCATCCTGGTCAGACTGGAACGAAGCGTCAGTATATCCTTCAATACTGAGTTCTTCCTGACCACCATATATCAAGAACATATCTTTGGTCCTCCGCAGATATTTTAAAATGTTCTTGACTGCAATCCAGTGCGCCATACCTGGATTACTCTGGTAACGACTGGTCACGCTTAACCCGTAAGCGACGTCTGGGCGAGTACACAACATCGCATACATAATGGATCCAATAGCCGAAGTATAAGGCGTATTGTCCATTTCATCTTTCTCAGTCTGTGTTTGTGGACACTGACTCTTCGAAAGATTCAGACCATGTCTGACTGGAAGATATCCTCGTTTAGAATTCTCTAAATGAAATCTCTCCAGGACCTTATCGATGTAAGTACTCTGGCACAGCCCGAGAAGCCTCTTAGATCTATCCCTGTAGATCTTCACACCTAACACATAGGCTGCTTCTCCTAAATCTTTCATCTGGAAACATTTCCTCAGCCATGCCTTAACAGCATGCATTTCAGGAATGTCGTTTCCAATGATCAAGATGTCATCGACGTAGAGGACTAGGAAAGTAATCACGCTCCCACTAAACCTCTTATACACACACGGGTCATCCTCGTTCTTGATGAAACCAAATTCAGTAACTGATTCATCAAAACGAATATTCCAGCTTCTCGATGCTTGTTTAAGTCCATAAATAGACTTCTTTAACTTGCATATCTTATGACGATCTGCTGGATTAGTGAAACCTTCTGGTTGTGTCATATACACATCCTCATCCAGATTTCCATTAAGGAAAGCTGTTTTCACATCCATTTGCCAAATCTCATAATCGTAATATGCAGCTATCGCGAAAAGAATCCGAATAGACTTAAACATGGCTACTGGTGAAAAAGTTTCATCATAATCTATACCATAGATTTGTTTGAAACCTTTCGCAACTAGCCTGCCTTTATAGGTAACCACGTTACCATCCATGTCAATCTTCTTCTTGAAGATCCATTTACAGCCTATAGGGATAACTCCCGGAGGCGGATCAACCAAATCCCAAACTTGGTTATCTGACATGGAGTCCATCTCGGCGCGCATAGCTTCAAGCCATCTCGCTGACTCCGGTCCACTGACCGCATCCGCATAAGTAAGGGGTTCATCATTGTCAATGATGTAGACTCCGTCATAGCGCTCAGGCTGTCGACGAATCCTTCCCGATCTTCGCGGTTCCCGTGATATCTGAGCCTCAGGTTGTTCAATAACCTGTTCTACCGGCTCAGGCTCATCCAACTGTGCTTGACTACTTTGTCCTTCGTCTGGATTCTCATCCAGCTTTATTTCTCTCCCACTGGCCTCTTGCAGAAGAAACTCCTTCTCAAGAAATATGGCCGTCCGAGCAACAAAAACCTTGTTCTCCTTGGGATCGAAGAAATAATAACCCTTAGTTTCCTTAGGGTAACCGACAAAGATACATTTGTCAGATCTGCTCTCTAGTTTCCCAGAGGCGAGCTTTTTGACATAAGCCTCGCAACCCCAGATCCTGATAAATGTCAAGC
The DNA here is from genome assembly GCA_027563935.2 of Costus lasius. Classification (NCBI taxonomy): domain Eukaryota; kingdom Viridiplantae; phylum Streptophyta; class Magnoliopsida; order Zingiberales; family Costaceae; genus Costus; species Costus lasius. The sequence continues at coordinate 68,434,756 of CM050449.1, forward strand.
TTGGCTGTTTCCCATACCATAATTCATATGGCGTCTTTGAAACTGCCTTGGATGGCACTCGGTTTAGTACCTTTGCAGCTGTTTCCAGTGCAAAACCCCAAAAGGAGTAAGGAAGAGTAGCCTGACTCATCATAGAACGAACCATATCAAGTAACGTTCTATTTCTCCTCTCGGACACACCATTCCATTGCGGTGTTCCTGGTGGAGTGAGCTGTGAGATAATCCCACACTCCCTTAGATAGTCAGTAAATGCATGACTTAGGTATTCACCACCTCGATCAGAACGAAGTGCCTTGATATTTCGGCCTAGCTGATTCTGTACTTCATTCTTGAACTCTTTGAACTTGTCAAAAGATTCACTCTTATGTCTCATTAAATAGACATACCCATATCTACTGAAATCATCAGTAAAGGTAATGAAGTACTGATAGCCACCTCTGGCATGTTTACTAAAAGGCCCACACACATCACTGTGTATAAGGTCAAGTAAACCTGAAGCCCTTTGACCTTTGTGAGGAAAAGGTGACTTCGTCATTTTACCCATTAAACAAGCTTTGCATGTATCAATCCCCTTGTAGGAGAAAGATCCCAGCAGTCCATTATCATGCAACCGCTTAATGCGTTTCTCGTTAATATGGCCCAAACGACTATGCCATAGCAAGGTGCTGTCATCAGCAAACTTGGCTTTCTTAATATCAACATTTTGTATAGAACTTTCCATGTCCAACATGAATAACCCATTATTAATTGAACCAGTTGCATAAACAATATTATCATATGACAAAACACACTTTGAACTATTGCATTCAAAGGAAAATCCCTTCCTGACAAGAGCAGGAATGGAGATAATATTTTTAGTTATACTGGGAACAAAGTAACAACTGTTTAGTTCCAATACAAGTCCAGATGGTAAAGAAATAAAGTAGTCTCCTACAGCAACAGCAGCAACCCGTGCCCCGTTTCCAACTCGTAGGTCCACCTCATGCTGTCCCACCTGCCTTCTTCTCTTGAGTTCCTGTACATTTGAACAAATGTGAACTCCACATGCAGTGTCCAACACCCATGATATAGAAGAAGAAAACATGACCTCAGTCACGAATATACCTGAGCCAGAAGCAAAGCTTCCCCTCTTATCTCCTTGGAGCGCTTTACAGTCCTTTTTCCAGTGACCCAGCTGGCCACAGTGGAAACACCTGTATTCCTTGGACCGCTTCACCTTTTGCTTCAGAGCCTTGCTGTAGCTCTTGACAGTGGCCTTGCCCTTCTTCCCCTTCTTCTTGTTCCTGGAAGGAACCATCAAGACAGAGGTTGAAGGCTTACCCTTCAGAGTTTCCTCAGTGGTCAAGAGCATATTCAGCAGCTCTGCCGGAGTACAATCGATTTTGTTCATATTAAAATTAATAATGAACGCGTCGAATGAAGGCGGGAGAGACTGCAGAATAATATCCACAGCAAGCTCCTGGTTGATGGTATGCCCCAGTTTCTCTAGAGCCTCCTTGTGCCCAATCATCTTGAGCACGTGAGCTCCCACTGGGCTCCCTTCAGCCAGTTTGCTCTGAAAGAAGAGCTTTGTCAAATTGTAGCGCTCAGTCCTTGCCTGTGCAGCATACAGCATCTTGAGGTTTGTGATCATGTCTATAGCCGACATGTCCTCATGCTGACGCTGCAGCGGTGGCGTCATAGACGCTAGCATCAGGCAAGCGACATCAATGCTATCATTGACGTGCTTTTCATAGGCTTCCCGAACCGCCCTTGCGGCGTTCGGAGCGGGCTGCGGCGGTATCGCCGTCTCGAGGACATACAGTTTCCTCTCTGCCTTAAGAACAATCTTAAGGTGTCCAAACCAGTCAGAGAAGTTCGGCCCAGCAAACTTCTCCCTTTCCAGTAGGGATCGCACATTGAAGTTCATGGTGTTCGTTGCTGCAGGTATCTACAACAATGCAAGAACAGCAAGGTCAGTATCAATGTATAAGAATCAATCAGGACTTAAGAAAGATTCTTTTTCTCACTATTTTATCAGGCGTGAAAAATCCAGCAAAACAGCCCGAAAGAGTAGAACTCTTTTAGTGAGATGGGATCCAGATTTCATACTTGGTCTCCGCGTCCCGCTCAGGCGAGATAAGATGCACAGAGAGTACAAGCACTAGTTTCTGGTAGGCAGTCCCTGCCGATCGCCAACCCGTGCGATTCCCCTTCATCCGGGCAGTCCAGCAGACTGTGCCAACTGAGTTGGTACAACACAATCTCTGACCCCACAGATGGCTCCCTCCATGTGCTACCATATGCGCCACATATGTAGCCTACATGGTCAAGCTGACCCGACCTACTCCCTGGACCACCACGTGCTATGCTGAGCAACGAGAAGGGATAAATCCCTACTCTGTAACACGCAGGTGTAATCCCGCACCGTCTGAAGATAGATGGACGTGCCCACTGAGTGGGTACAACACGGCTCCAACGATAATCAGAACAGTGAGGTTTCGCGTCAGAAGGCTTACGAGCTTGATATTTAAGCGTTGGATTTTAACGGTCTTTTATCTTCTTGCCTATCATGCAATTCCTATGGTGATAGCAGAAGATAATTTAATCATGCAATTCTAATATCAAGCAATAAAAGAAAGCATGTATCTTATGTGGTAAAAGCCCATAGCCCTAGAAGACCTTAACCTAACTTAAGTCTTCATTTGCTCTTCATGGGTCTTTTGCTGCTCATCTGGCCCAAACCTGGGCCCAAGCGCCAATTACAGCACAGGTGCGCCCACCAGGGAAAATGCGCCTGGTCCTAGGGTCGAACCCTAGACCTCCCACCTGGTCCAGCCACTTGCTGCATGCGCCTCTGCCAAGTGTGCACTGTGCTCTTGTCTAATTAAATTACAAATTTAACTATCTAGACAAGAGTGACACGCAGGTCACTTACATTTATAAATTAAAACACAGTGATGCGCAGATCACAATAATTAATTTACAATTTTAATACAGGCACGCAGGCCCCAGCACAGCACACAATTAATATGGGCAGCCCACATAAGACTAAATAGACAAACATATGCATCAATCAAGAACCACGTGATCCATAAAAATTAAAATTTTCGAAAACCCCATAGGATCAATTTTAATTTTTCCTTATTTCCCCTACAACCTTACAACGGTCCATTACTAGGGATCCACTCATCCAACCTAGTCAGATCCACTGCCCTTGCATGCACCAAGTCCTAACTGACTTGCGTCGACCATAAGGTCAACTATGCATGCGCCAGGGCTGAACAACCACACTGAGGTCTGGCAAACGGGCGTGACCCCGGGCCTAACTCAGGTGCGTTCATTAATCGTCACAATCAGACATCGCTACACACCTGTCTGCAGTCGACCTATAGCCACCATAGGCTTGCGCCAAGGTGCTATCTGATCGACCCATTCAGGTTGTCAGATGATCTGATCAGACATTCTGGATCTAACCTAGGGGGTGACTTCAACCCTAATAACCCGTCTAAGGGTTTACAGTAGGCGGCTTAGATCTAAGGTGATACGCGCAAGAGATATAAGTTTTTGATAAAAACTCTAAAGCAAGCGCCAAGGCATCATACATGCGTAACACATAAACATACATCAAAGACCTTAAGCTAGCATGTAGTTTACCGCATGTTATTAGATCTATTCATAGGATGCGCAAACATGGATCACAAAGAAGCAATCATAACAAACATACATCATAACGCAGCCTCTGATACCAAATGAAAGTACCCCTTAACATGGGGGGTCCCCTTCTAGGGGGAGCGCAAACCCTAATACCATGCACTTTAAAACTTTGCATGAGCGGAAGTAGGGTTAAGGATCGCATGTATGATTGAATGATCAACTTAAAACTATGATTGAATGAAAGATGCGATTCATACCAATGCCATTTGAAGATGACGCCTTGGATCTAAGAGAGCAACGAAGATCTCCTCCTTAGGACGCGCACACAAGATGAGGAAGCGCTTACTATCTTGGTGCTCCTTGTGCTAGCAAGGCTCCAAGAGTGTCTTTGATCGATTGCAAAGGGAAAGGAGAGATTTCTTCTTGGCGTTTTTCTCTTGTCGCCTTGGACTTTCTCCACACGAGAATGCCACTTCCAAGCCAACCCCAAGAGGCGAGAAAGGCGTGAAGAGACCAAAGAGGAGCGACGTGAGATCATGGCAACGTTCGAGAGGTGCTATCCAAAAATAGCATGCCACATCTCTACGTGCGATCTTAGGATTCACCCCAATCGCAAATGCCACATCAGCATTGAACCATGCGCTCATTCAAGAGCTGGTTCAAAGCGATTTGGTCCGCTAACCAAATAAACCAAGAAATAAGTGCAGATCAAAATAAACCCTAAGGCTCTCAATCTGACCGTCAATCTCTCAATGCTTCTGATCTGACTGATCTAGCATTCATTCTCTCGATCGAAGCTTACCGATCTCAAGCCCTAATCAATCAAACATGATCAGACCAGATCTCACTCACAATCAGAGATTTAATCCCATTAAACTGAACCCAAACAATTCAGTCCACACGATCTGACTTAAGTAAGCCATATCATCAAATTGTGCGACCCTGAGGGTTTCCTTTAAATGTCGGTAACGATAACTCACGTTATCACGACCAGTGAGGGGTATCTAGCAACACATCACTGTCTCCCGACATAAAGGAAAGAGTCTTCCAAGACTTCACCCAAAAACAGCACAAGTGTGAATCAATTCACAAAGCATACATATTTCCTTTGCCACTGGATGTTCTTATTGGACAAGCCTGTCAAGCTTGTAGCTCCAATATGATGAGCATGATTAGATCAGATGAACACTGTCACCTGGGTATGGCCATACACTCTCTCAATCATCTCATCCAGGGGGCCCCTTTAGAACATCACACTCCTTCAATAAGGAGACGGCAATCCTATGTCTATCACTAGTGCTCTAACCTGACTCAAGCTCACCATCCAAGATAGTCTATAATCATTATGTTTCAAATGATATTGAACTACCTCAAAACAATGACAATCATCATTTAGAAAACACAAGTGATCTCAAGTCAGAGGAAATGTGCCACTTGTCATATCCAAGGAATATTCACATTGTGACAAACAATTGAACATCCTCGTAGGGTCTGTCCAGTACATCCAATGTACCCATGAGTCTACATCTTATTCCATGCTCGAAGCATCCTATAAGATTAGAACACATATTAGTCTTAACCATATCAAGGCTGTCTCATGTTCACCAAGATATATCGACTAAGGACATAATAGCTTGTCAGCCCAGCTGAACAGCTTTGAGACATTATTCAGAAGAACATATATTGCAGCAGACAATGTAGCTAACTGAATAACAACCATGCCTTTATAAACTTAAGAGTTTATTACATGATACAGATACATTCCCACAGGCCTCAAACATTAGCCTTAAGGGCATACCCCAACATTAGGTTGTATCAAAGCAAGTCTCTAACCATGTAGAATGATCAATGACCTCAAGTCAAGGGATCAATGCATCTCCTGTCACTTATGAGGATAACTCATGACACCAAGTCATAGCCTCATAGCGGGTCTATCCAGTATATCCTCCAATGATATACCCATGTGTCCGCGTTAGCACCACGTGCCTAACCAGCCCACATACCAGTCTCACAAGTACCAGAGCTGTCCCATATCCACTCAGGTACATCGACTAGGGACAATTGTTTGAGCACAGATCCAATCTGTCTCCAGGGACATTATCATGTAACTACACAATCGCAGGTGTAGACAAACAATGATAACAACAATGCCAGAATGATATATAAATATCAATGTCAAGTAGTACATAAGTTGACCAAAACTAGGTCCTAGGGCATATACACCAATAGAAGGTACTGCTAGGTTATACTGGACAAGTGTAGAGAGGAACCAAGAAGTGTTTAGGCGCCCTCCTATTGAGAGATGGGAAGAGATGCGAGACAAGCTTAGGGAAAAGTATGTCCCTCCCTACTTCCAACTCAAAATAATTGATGAAGCCATGAGCCTAGTCCAAGGTAGCCAATCTGTCACCGATTACACCACTAGGTTTAATGAGCTCCTTTTAAGGAGTGGCACCCATGAAGAGTCCCATGTTTCCCTTAGCAGATATAAGAATGGACTTAGACCCGAGATCAAAAGAGGAATGACCTATTTCCAAATAGAGTCTAGAGAAATCGCCTACCAAAGAGCTTTAGAGGTAGAGGAAAACATTAAAAGAGCTTTTAGGAGAGAGTTTCGTTCCCCTAGAACTTATCCTAAGACACCTACATCAAACCCCTCAAGCTCCCAATCCAAAGCCCCAACATCAACACCCTCTAGACCTAGAACTGTCCAAGAACCTAGAGTCACTTGCCATGCTTGTCACCAAGTAGGACATTACATGAAAGACTGCCCCAAGAGAGTCCTATACTTAGGTGAAGAGAAACATGAGGAAACCTATGAGGAAAACCATGAAGAAACCCATAACCCAGATTTTGGATGCATGATATGTGAAGAGTTAGTCTATGATAGTGGTGAAGAGCAAACCCAAGACACCTTAGGAGTAGTTAGGTGCACCCTAATCAAACCTATCCCAACTGAAGACTGGCATAGGACCAGTATCTTCCACACCTACACGAAATGCAATGGAAACATGTGCAAAGTAGTGATAGATGGGGGAAGTAGTCTGAACGCAGTCTCCCACACAGCCTTAGTGAAGTTCAACCTTAAGGCGGAACTGCACCCTAGTCCCTATAGCATATCCTGGGTCAACCAGTCTAGTGTCCCAGTTACCCATAGGTGCTTAGTGCCTCTTCAGTTTGCCATCTACCAAGGCAAGATTTGGTGTGACGTCATAACCATGGATGTGCACTCGAAGGAACAACACCAAGTTCCTGAACGAACTTACGAATCCACACTGCCTCCTTTGATGCTTCTGAGGCTGCAACATACTCGGCTTCTGTTGTGGAATCAGCAACAATTGATTGTTTGAAACTTTTCCACACCACTGCTCCTCCATTCAAGCTAAAAACATAGCCTGATTGCGATCGGAAATCATCCTGGTCAGATTGGAACGAAGCGTCAGTATATCCTTCAATACTGAGTTCTTCCTGACCTCCATAAATCAAGAACATATCTTTGGTCCTCTGAAGATATTTCAAAATGTTCTTGACCGCAATCCAGTGTGCCTTCCCTGGATTACTTTGGAATCGACTGGTCACGCTTAACCCGTAAGCGACGTCTGGGCGAGTACACAACATCGCATACATAATGGACCCAATAGCCGAAGCATAAGGCGTATTGTCCATTTCATCTTTCTCAGTCTGTGTTTGTGGACACTGACTCTTTGAAAGATTCAGACCATGTCTGACTGGAAGATATCCTCTTTTAGAATTTTCTAAATGGAATCTCTCCAAGACTTTATCGATGTAAGTACTCTGGCACAGCCCGAGAAGCCTCTTAGATCTATCTCTGTAGATCTTCACACCTAACACATAGGCTGCTTCTCCTAAATCTTTCATCTGGAAACATTTTCTTAACCATGCCTTAACCGCATGTAGTTCAGGAATATCGTTTCCAATGATCAAGATATCATCGACGTAGAGGACTAGGAAAGTAATCACGCTCCCACTAAACCTCTTATATACACACGGGTCATCTTCATTCTTGATGAAACCAAATTCACAGATTGATTCATCAAAACGAATATTCTAGCTTCTTGATGCTTGTTTAAGTCCATAAATGGACTTCTTTAATTTGCATATTTTATGACGATCTGATGGATTGATGAAACCTTCAGGTTGTGTCATATACACATCCTCTTCTAGTTTTCCATTAAGGAAAGCGGTCTTCACATCCATTTGCCAGATCTCATAATCATAATATGCTGCTATCGCAAGAATAATCCGAATAGACTTGAACATGGCTACAGGAGAGAAAGTTTCATCATAATCTATCCCGTAGATTTGTTTGAAACCTTTCGCAACTAGCCTGCCTTTATAGGTAACCACGTTACCATCCATGTCAATCTTCTTCTTGAAGATCCACTTATAGCCTATAGGGATTACTCCCGGAGGCGGATCAACCAAATCCCAAACTTGGTTATCTGACATGGAGTCCATCTCGGCTCGCATAGCTTCAAGCCATTTCGCTAATTCCGGTCCACTGACCGCATCCGCATAAGTGAGGGGTTCATCATCAATGATGTAGACTCCGTCATAGCACTCAGGCTGTCGACGGATCCTTCCTGATCTTCGCGGTTCCCGTGATATCTGAGCCTCAGGTTGTTCAGTAACCTGTTCTATTGGCTCAGGCTCATCCAACTGTGCTTGTCTACTTTGTCCTTCTTCTGGATTCTCATCCAGCTTTATTTCTCTCCCACTGGCTTCCTGTAGAAGAAATTTCTTCTCAAGAAAAATAGCCGTACGAGCAACAAATACTTTGTTCTCTTTGGGATCGTAGAAATAATAACCCTTAGTTTCTTTAGGGTAACCGACAAAGATACATTTATCAGATCTGCTCTCCAGTTTCCCAGAGGCGAGCTTTTTGACATAAGCCTCGCAACCCCAGATTTTAATAAATGTCAAGCTCGGCTGTTTCCCATACCATAACTCATATGGAGTCTTTGAAACGGCCTTGGATGGCACTCGGTTTAGTACCTTTGCAGCTGTTTCCAGTGCAAATCCCCAAAAGGAGTAAGGTAGAGTAGCCTGACTCATCATAGAACGAACCATATCCAGTAAGGTTCTATTTCTCCTCTCGGACACACCATTCCATTGCGGTGTTCCTGGCGGAGTGAGCTGTGAGATAATCCCACACTCCTTCAGATAGTCAGTAAACTCTTGACTCAAGTATTCTCTACCTCGATCTGAACGAAGTGCCTTGATATTTCGGCCTAGCTGATTTTGTACTTCATTTTTGAACTCTTTTAACTTGTCAAAAGATTCACTCTTATGTCTCATTAGATAGACATAACCATACCTACTGAAATCATCAGTAAAGGTAATGAAGTATGAATAGCCACCTCTGGCATGTTTACTAAATGGCCCACACACATCACTGTGAATGAGATCAAGTAAACCTGAAACCCTTTGACCTTTATTAGAAAAAGGAGACTTCGTCATTTTACCCATTAAACAAGCTTTGCATGTATCAAGCTCCTCACAAGAGAATGATCCCAGCAGTCCATGATCATGCAACCGCTTAATGCGCTTCTTGTTAATATGGCCTAAACGACTATGCCATAACAAGGTGCTGTCATCAGCATACTTGGCTTTCTTAATATCAATCTGTTGTATTGAACATTCCATGTCCAACATGAATAACCCATTGTTAATTGATCCGGTAGCATAAACAATATTATCAAAAGAAATATAACACTTTGAAGTTTTGCATTCAAAGGAAAACCCTTTCCGGACAAGAGCAGGAATAGAGATAATATTCTTGGTTATGCTCGGTACAAAATAACAATTGTCTAGTTCTAATACAAGAACAGATGGTAAAGAGATGTGATATTCTCCTACAGCAACAGCAGCAACCCGTGCCCCGTTTCCTACTGGTAGGTCCACCTCATGCTGTCCCACCTGTCTTCTTCTCTTGAGTTCCTGTACATTTGAACAAATGTGAACTCCACATGCAGTGTCTAACACCCATGAAATAGAAGAAGAAGATACCATGACTTCAGTCACGAAAATACCTGAGCTAGAAGCGAAAGGCTTGCTTCCCTTCTTGTCTCCTTGGAGCGCTTTACAGTCCTTCTTCCAGTGACCCAGCTGGCCACAATGGAAGCATCTGTTGTCCTTCGACCGCTTTATCTTTTATTTCAGAGCCTTGTTGTAGCTCTTGATAGGGGCTTTGCCCTTCTTCCCCTTCTTCTTGTTCCTAGAAGGAACCATTAGGACAAAGGATGAAGGCTTTCCCTTCTCACGAGACTGAGTCTGCTCTGTAGTCAAGAGCATGTTCAGTAACTCTGCCGGCGTGCAGTCGATCTTGTTCATATTAAAATTAATGATGAATGGATCGAAAGAGGCCGGGAGAGACTGTAGGATGATGTCTACAACAAGCTCCTGATTGATGGTGTGTCCCAGTTTCTCTAGAGCCTCCTTGTACCCAATCATCTTGAGTACGTGAGCTCCCACTGGACTCCCTTCAGTCAGTTTGCTCTGAAAGAAAAGTTTAGTCAAGTTATAGCGTTCAGTCCTTGCCTGTGCAGCATACAGCATCTTGAGATTTGCTATAATTTCATTAGCAGATAAATCTTCATGCTGACGCTGAAGCTCTGGCGTCATAGACGCAAGCATAAGGCAAGCGACATCAATGCTATCATTGACATGCTTCTCATAAGCTTCCCGAACCGCCCTTGCGGCGTTCGCAGCGGGTTGAGGCGGTATTGCCATCTCGAGGACATACAGTTTCCTCTCAGCTTTAAGAACAATCTTAAGGTGTCCGTACCAGTCTGAGAAGTTTGGCCCAGCAAACTTCTCCCTTTCCAGTAAGGATCGCACATTGAACGCTGTGGTGTTCGTTGCTGCAGTAATCTACAACATTGCAAGAACAGCAAGGTCAGTATCAATGTTAGAATCAATTCAGGACTTAAGAATGATTCTTTTCTTACTATTTTATCTGGCTGAAAAATCCAGCAAAACAGCCCGAAAGAGTAAAACTCTTTTAGTGAGATGGGATCCAGATTTCATACTTGGTCTCCGCGTCCCGCTCAGGCGAGATAAGATGCACAGAGAGTACAAGAACTAATCACTGGTAGGCAATCCCTGCCAATCGCCAACCCGTGCGATTCCCCTTCATCTGGGCAATCCAGCAGACTGTGCCAACTGAGTTGGTACAACACAGTCTCTGATCCCACAGATGGCTGCCTCCATATAGCTACCATATGCTCAATATGTAGCCTACATGGTCAAGCTGACCCGACCTACTCCCTGGACCACCACGTGCTATGCTGAGCAACGAGAAGCGATAAATCCCTTCTCTGTAACACGCAGGTGTAATCACACACCGTCTAAAGATAGATGGGCGTGCCCACTGAGTGGGTACAACACGGCCCCAACGATAGTCAGAACAGTGAGGTTTCGCGTCAGAAGGCTATCGTGCTTGATATTCATCGTTGGATTTTAACGGTCCTTTTATCTTCTTACTATCATACAAATCCTATGGTGATAGCAGAAGAATAAATCATGCAGTTACTAAATTACTTAAACAGTAAATTGAAAGCATGATTATCTTATGTGGTAAAAGCCCATTGAGCCTAAGTAAGACCCTAATTTAACTTAAGTCTTCACTTGAGCTCTTCATGGGTCTTTAGCATTTCATCTGGCCCAACCCGGGCCCAAGCGCCCACTACAGCTCAGATGCGCCCACCAGGTAAAATGCGCCTGTCCTAGAGTCGAACCCTAGACTTCCCTCTGGTGAAGCCACTTGCTGCATGCGCCTCTGCCATGTGTGCTCTGTGCTCATGTCTGATTAAAATACAATTTAATCTATCTAGACATGATTGACTCGCAGGTCAATTACACATTATAAATTAATTAAAATGTGATGCGCAGATCACAATAATAATTTACAAATAATAATCCAGGCACGCAGGCCCCAGCACAGCACACATTAAATTTGGGCAGCCCACATAAGATGAAATAAACACTCATCATGTTATACAAACATCAAGTGATCCAATCAAGAAAATAAAATTTTCGAAAATCCCATTGGCTTCATTTTATTTCCTTATGTGCCCTACTACCTTACAACGGTCCATTAATAGGGATCCACTCATCAGACCTAGTCAGACCCCCTGCCCTTGCATGCACCAAGTCATAACCGACTTGAGTCGACCTCATGGTCAACAATGCATGCGTTAAGGGCTGAACGTCCCTCATGAGTTCAGGCAAGCGGGTGTGACCCCGGGCCTTAATCATGAGCGTTCACTGGTTGTCTCAATCAGACATCGCTACATGCCTATCTGCAGTCGACCAATAGCCACCACATGCTTGCGCATAGGTGCCATCTGGTCGACCCATCTAGGCTGTCAGATGGTCTGATCAGACTGTTGGGTCTAGACTGGACGATGACTTCAACCCTAATAACCCGTCTAAGTTTTAAAGTAGGCGCTTAGATCTAAATGGATGCGCGCAAGTTGTTATAAGTTTTTAATAAAAATAACAATCATCAAGCGCCAACAATAAACATCATACATGCGCTAAATGTAAAACATACATCTATTTTCGCAAACTAGCATGTAGTTTCGCATGATGATAAAATTTAGATCTACTCATCGTAAACATGGATCACACATTAAGAAATCATATAGACATACCAAAACCTTCCTCTGATACCAATTGAAAGTCCCTAGAAAGGGGGAAAACCCTAATAAGCATGCACTTCTAAATTTGCATGGGCGGAATCATAGGATTTCTAAAATCGGTTTGCATGTCATATAATCAACTTGAAGATTGTATAGATCAACACAAGGATCATACCATTGCCATTGCTTGGATGGCGACTTGGAAGAAGAGGGCGAGCGGCTCTTCTCCAAAGGTGACGCACACAAGGTGAAGATGACTACTCCCTTGGCGTCTTTGTGCTAGCAAAGCTTCAAGGTTTCCCTTAGTGAAGGAGATGAGAGATGTCTCTTGGTTTTGTTCTCTTCTCCTTTGCCTGAAGTCTCATCCAACACAAGAGAGGTCGAGAGAGGAGAAGATGGCGACGAGAGAAGCGTTGCTCTTCGAACGTGGAGGCGTTCCACATTTTTGAAAAAACCGATTTCCAAAAATAGCAAGTGCTTCAATGTATGCGATCATGCGTTCACTCCAAGTGAACCGACCGCAAACTTTTTCTCTCCCATTGAACCATGCGTTCATATGATGAACCGGTTCAATTGGATTTGGTTCAAAGACCAAATCAAACCAAGCCTTGATCTATGAACCAAAAGGTTCAAGATCTAACCGTACATCTCTTGATGCTCTTGATCATATCGATCAAGCATCAATTCTCTCGATCGAAGCTTACCGATCTCAAGCCCTAATCAATCAAACATGATCAGACCAGATCTCACTTACAATCAGAGTTTAAACTCCTTTAAACTGAACCAAAACAATTCAGTCCACACGATCTGACATAAGTAAGCCATATCATCAAATTGTGCGACCCTAAGGGTTTCCTTTAAATGTCGGTAACGATAACTTACGTTATCACGAACAGAGAGGGGTATCTAGCAACACATCACTGTCTCCCGATATAAAGGAAAGAGTCTTCCAAGACTACACCCAAACCATAGCACAAGTGTGAACCCAAGTCACTTGACATATGTGTTTCCTTTGACACTGGATGTTCTTATTGGACAAGCGTGTCAAGCCTGTAATTCCAATATGATGAGAGTGGTTAGATCAGATGAACATAGTCATCTGGGTATGGCCATACACTTTCTCAACCATCTCATCCAGGGGGCCCCAACAGAACATCACACTCCAAACAAGGAGACGGCAATCCTATATCTATCACTAGTGCCCTAACATGACTCATGCTCATTATCCAAGATAGTCTATAACCATTATGTTTCAAATGATATTGAACTACCTCAAAACAATGCCAATCATCATTTAGAAACACAAGTGATCTCAAGTCAGAGGAAATATGCCACTTGTTTGCATACAAGGATTATTCACATTGTGATAAGCAATCGAATATCCTAAGTAGGGTCTGTCCAGTACATCCAATGTACCCATGAGTCTACATCTTATTCCATGCTCGAAGCATCCTATAAGATTAGAACACATATTAGTCTCAATCATATCAAGGCTGTCTCATGTTCACCAAGATATCTCGACTAAGGACAAAACTGCATGTCAGCCAAGCTGAACAGCATTGAGACATTATTCAGAAGTATACATATTGCAGCAGATAATGTAACAACCTGAATAACAACCATTGCCTTTATAAACATAGAGTTTATACATGATACTGAAATAATCCCAAGGCCTCAAACATTAGCCTTAAGGGCATACCCCAATTAGGCGCCCTCCTATTGAGAGATGGGAAGAGATGCGAGACAAGCTTAGGGAAAAGTATGTCCCTCCCTACTTCCAACTCAAAATAATTGATGAAGCCATGAGCCTAGTCCAAGGTAGCCAATCTGTCACCGATTACACCACTAGGTTTAATGAGCTCCTTTTAAGGAGTGGCACCCATGAAGAGTCCCATGTTTCCCTTAGCAGATATAAGAATGGACTTAGACCCGAGATCAAAAGAGGAATGACCTATTTCCAAATAGAGTCTAGAGAAATCGCCTACCAAAGAGCTTTAGAGGTAGAGGAAAACATTAAAAGAGCTTTTAGGAGAGAGTTTCGTTCCCCTAGAACTTATCCTAAGACACCTACATCAAACCCCTCAAGCTCCCAATCCAAAGCCCCAACATCAACACCCTCTAGACCTAGAACTGTCCAAGAACCTAGAGTCACTTGCCATGCTTGTCACCAAGTAGGACATTACATGAAAGACTGCCCCAAGAGAGTCCTATACTTAGGTGAAGAGAAACATGAGGAAACCTATGAGGAAAACCATGAAGAAACCCATAACCCAGATTTTGGATGCATGATATGTGAAGAGTTAGTCTATGATAGTGGTGAAGAGCAAACCCAAGACACCTTAGGAGTAGTTAGGTGCACCCTAATCAAACCTATCCCAACTGAAGACTGGCGTAGGACCAGTATCTTCCACACCTACACGAAATGCAATGGAAACATGTGCAAAGTAGTGATAGATGGGGGAAGTAGTCTGAACGCAGTCTCCCACACAGCCTTAGTGAAGTTCAACCTTAAGGCGGAACTGCACCCTAGTCCCTATAGCATATCCTGGGTCAACCAGTCTAGTGTCCCAGTTACCCATAGGTGCTTAGTGCCTCTTCAATTTGCCATCTACCAAGGCAAGATTTGGTGTGACGTCATAACCATGGATGTCGCCCAAGTCTTACTCGGTCGCCCTTGGTTATTTGACATGGATGTTATCCACTACGGTCGGACTAACACCTATGTCTTTCGCCATGATGGACAAAAGATCAAACTGAAGCCTTCCATGCCTAAGGAACTTAAGGCTTCCACTAATAAGGGTAGGATAGAAGAACCTAAGGAACCCAAACCCACCATCCAACTCATAAGGTCCCATGCCTTCACCCAAGATTGCTTAGAGTCCAAACAAGTGTACTCCCTAGTCATTAAGGAAACCAACCCAGATGAGGAGTCACCTATACCCATAGAAGTTGAGACCCTACTCTCAGGGTACTCTGAGCTCACTAGAGATGAACTTCCCAATAGCCTACCTCCCCTTAGAGAAATCCAACATGCCATAGACCTTGTCCCGGGTTCCACTCTCCCACACTTGCCTCATTATAGGATGAACCCAACTGAGCATCAAGAGCTCAAGAGGCAAGTAGATGAACTTCTAGATAAAGGTTTCATTAGGGAAAGCCTTAGCCCATGTGCAGTCCTAGCCCTTCTTACCCCAAAAGAAGGATGGAAGCTGGCGCATGTGTATAGACTGTAGGGCAATGAACAAGATAACCATCAAATATAGATTTCCCATCCAAGATTAGATGACATGCTTGACATGCTGGTAGGTTCTAAGTGGTTTAGCAAGCTAGACCTTAGAAGTGGATACCATCAAGTTAGGATAAGACTTGGGGATGAGTGGAAGATAGCTTTTAAGACTAAGGATGGTTTATATAAGTGGCTAGTCATGCCCTTTGGTCTCTCTAATGCCCCCTCAACCTTTATGAGATTAATGAACCAAGTCTTGAAGCCTTATATAGGAAGATTCTTAGTAGTTTACTTTGATGACATCCTAATTTATAGCAAGACCCAAGAAGAACACATGGAACACCTTAGAAAAACCCTAGACTTACTTCAGGAAGAAAAGCTATACCTTAACCTGAAAAAATGTTCTTTCCTCTCCCCTAGGGTTGTCTTCTTAGGCTTCATAGTATCTGACCAAGGACTTCAAGCTGACCCTAGTAAGATCCAAGCCATCTTAGATTGGTCTGAACCCAAAACCTTGACTGAGATTAGGAGCTTCCATGGTCTAGCTGCCTTCTATAGGAGATTCATTAGAAACTTTAGCACCATAGTAGCCCCTATAACCAATTGTATGAAACTAGGTGAGTTTAGTTGGCCTAAGTCTGCTAGTAGAGCCTTTGAGGAGCTTAAGGCTAGAATGACCACTGCCCCAGTCCTGAGATTACCTGACTTTTCTAAAGTTTTCATAGTGGACTGTGATGCCTCAGGAGTAGGAATAGGAGGTACCCTTAGTCAGGAAGGTCACCCCGTAGCCTACTTTAGTAAAAAAATAAATGAGGCTAAACAAAGATATACTATTTATGATAAGGAGTTATATGCTGTAGTTCAATCTTTAAGGCACTAGAGACACTACCTAATACATAATGAATTTATTCTAAATAGTGACCACCAGGCTTTATCTTTTTTAAGTGCTCAGAAGAAATTAAATGCTAGGCATGCTAAATGGGTAGAATATCTTCAACAGTATACTTTTGTTTTAAAACATAAGTCTGGCACTGAAAATAAAGTTGCTGATGGTTTGAGTAGAGTAACTTTAGTTGTGCAAAAATTATCTGTTGGAGTAGTTGGATTTGATCGCATGAAGCATGAATACTTAGAATGCCCTGATTTTTCAAGCATATATTCTGAGCTTAGCATAGACCCTTTGAGTCATCCCCTCTATACCCTAAGTGATGAGTTTTTGTTTCTTGGGCCAAAGTTGTGCGTTCCCAAGACCTCAATCCGAGACTTCCTTGTTTGGGAGATCCACGGAGGAGGGTCTGCCGGGCACCATGGCCGGGACAAGACTCAAGCCTTAGTGGAGGAATGGTTCCTCTGGCCGAACCTCTATAGGGATGTGGCTAAGGTTGTCAAACATTGTAAGACCTATCAGACAAGTAAAACTCAGAAACATAACTTTGGTCTGTACACGCCCCTACCCATTCCTCAGGCACCCTGGCAAGACCTTAGCATGGATTTCATCTTAGGTTTACCAAGGACTCCCTATAGACATGACTCTATTTTTGTCGTTGTGGATAGGTTTACCAAGATGGAACACTTTATACCTTGCTATAAAACCACAGATGCATCACATGTAGCTAGGTTATTCTTTAAAGAAGTTGTTAGACTTAGAGGTACCCCTCTGACTATAGTATCTGATAGGGATTCCAGGTTTGTTGGACATTTCTGGAAAACCCTGTGGGCTATGTTGGGAACAAAACTCAAATTCTCCATGGCCTATCATCCTCAGACGGATGGGCAGACCGAAGTGGTCAACCGATCACTTGGGAGCATTTTGAGGAGTTTGGTGGGAGAGCATCCAGGCACGTGGGATAAGCTGTTACCCATTGCCGAGTTCTCCTACAACAGTGTTGTCAACAAGACCACAGGATTATCCCCCTTTCAAGCCAACTTAGGGTACCAACCTAGAAAACCTGTTGACTTATTTCCTTTACCAAGACACTCTCTTGTTTCTATGTCTGGTAGAGATTTTGCTACTCACATGTCACATTTGCATCATGAAATACATTGTCAAATACTTGATGCTGTTAATTCTTATCGCAAGAGTGCTAACAAGAAACGCCGAGAAAGGAAATTTTCTATAGGTGAACAGGTTATACTGCAAGTCAGGGAGGAGCGCATCCATGGATCTGGCCGCAAGTTGGACGCAAAGGGACTCGGACCCTTTACCATCGTGGAGAAGATCAATGATAACGCCTATGTTTTGGATCTACCACCAGACTTGGGGATCCCCACCACTATCAACGTGGATGATCTCACACGCTATGAGGAGCCGGTACTCATTGAGGAGTTGGCTGACAGGCTCGAGCCACAGAGCATACTTGAGGATCAGACCCGACTCACCCCGAACGAGGTACAAGTATTTTATCATGTTAAGTTTACTTCGGGTAAGGAGGCTTGGCTTCCTGAGAGTGAGTTGGCACAGGCCGCCCCAGAGTTGCTCCAAGGGTACAAGGATAATTCTCCAGAGGAGAATTTTTCTCACCCAGGGAGAAATGATGGAGAGGCCGACCCTACCCCTAGAAGGTCTGGTAGGGCTAGGAGGAAGCCCATCAGATATGGCCTTCCCTCCTAGGTCACCATTCTTTCCTTATTTGCAATTTGCTTTGAATAAGCTCTAGTGCACCTTGAAGTTTCCTTATTAGGTCATGCATTACCTTCTAGAATAGTCTACTGGTTTTTGTGTCAATAATTGGGCAGGATAAAGCCCAGCTCAAGGGAAGCTAAAGAAGCTCAATCTAAGCCACTCAAGTGGAGCTCCAATTATGGAAAGAAGCACTTCAACACCTTAACTAGAGACTTCAAGTTGAAGGAGCTTACATTGAATGAAGCTCCACCTTCCAAATCAGCCCAAGGCGCCACCTTTGGAGGAGAATTCGAATGCAAGGAAGGACCAACCCTCCTCTTACCATTTGTGCCAAGCCTTCAATGCGCCTCTATCAAGATCCACAAATCAGGGAGAGAATTAATGAGAACAAATGTGTTCACACCTTGTTTGGAAAGAGACCACCGAATACTCATCCACAAAAGAATCCTCTCAACGTTTGAATCAAGCCAACAAAAGGAAAGAGACCAAGAGGATTCGGCCACAAGAAAGCTCCATCAAAGAAAGAATTCGAAATTCAAATTGCTAAAGGAAATGTTTTAATTGAGCATTAACTTCTTCCATATCTTTGTAATTGCGCCTAGGGTGAATTGTCACCCTTGCCCATGGCTTGTTGAGCCTATAAGTTGTAGCCCTCTTCTCATTGTCGAATTAGTTGCCTAGATTGAAAATTCAAAGTGTTAGCAATGGTGCTTGTGTCGCCAAGACCCTTCTACCTCCCTCTTCTCTAAAGGGCCGAGCCCTTTCCCTTCACCTCTTCTTCTCTAGTAGAAAGTTCTAATCCCCCATCACCTTCAAGTTCTTTCCAAGCGCAAGCAAACTCCTTCAAACCATTGGCGTGGATGCAAACTTGGGGCCGAGAGCAAAATTGAAGAAACCATCGAAGCTAAGTGCTCTAACTCTTTGTGATGTTTCTTCCTTTTTCCCAAGAGCATTTTCCTACACTAAGTTGAACTATTGATTGTAGGTTGGCGCAAGTTTTGGGAGACCTCCTGGGCGCAAGTGTTCCCTCTTCTTTTCCCCCTCCTCTCCTTAGTTAAAGTGTTAAGGGAATTTGTGAGGCTTAACCTCCCCCTTAATTCTTGATCTGTAATATGAATCCGTGGTATGTCTTGCTTGTCTATGTTTTCTTTTAATGATGCAACTCCTTCCATCAGAGTAGGACCGTTGAAGACCGGGGAGTCACGATCCTTCTATTCTCAAGGATCGCACTGTGAGTATTCCTTCTAGTAATTTCAATTCATAGATTAAGAGTCATTTCAGTTCGTGTTACATAGAGACTGAAAAAATAAGAAACCTGATAAGAAACATTATTAGCAATATTCAAAAGTGTAACATAGTAGCTTCAACTAGTCCTTCTAACTAAAATGTGCACAAGATGAGATTTGATAATTGCAATTACTCATCATAATTTTAATGGTTACCAACTACTAAACCATGGAATGAAGACAATAAGACTGAAAAACACTTAAATTTTAGCCATAAACATTTGTTCTAATGGATGACATGTATTTCACCTCCTAGGCACATGAAATAAATGAATAAAAGAAAGCAAGAGAAGAAGAAGGAAACCTATCTAATGGCAAGAAATCAGATATAAGTTAGTGGCTATTTTAATTAGTACTTAGGAGTATGCAATTATGCAACAAGTTAATTTAAATATGATTCTAGTTGAATAATCTATTCCATGTATAATTAACACCAATTAAGTCTGATTGGGAGTAAGGTGATACACTATAGCAAATTTTAATATGTGGTAAATGGTAATAAGTAAATAAATAATCTTCCTACATCTATATGGCTAGTTATATAATCTGGGTTATGAGGATTAATTATATGCAATTGTACAAGGTTGGCTAGCAAAACAATTTGGGTTGTGATGATTAATTATAGGTAATCATACAAGGTCTAGTAAGACAACTTTAGATGAATAATAGAACAAAGTAATTTAGAATTAATAAGCTATGTTAGTTACACTCAGGTGAAAAACAAAGATTTCATAATTGGTGAGATACTAAAATACATATTTAATGGTAAGTGTTCATGTTGTTTGATGACAATTAGATAAACTTAAGGTATGTAGATAACGATAGTCATGCAACATCTAGAATGTCATCAAGTATAAATAGACTAATAAAAATATGGTAATATGATAGACTAAAATAATTGGGTTTTAGTACAACCCTAAACTTCTAAAAGCGTTAAAATAATGTGCATAATTGAATGACATATATAATCTATAATGGGCAAATTAAAAATCATAACATGGAGATATTAATTTAAAATTAAAATTGACAAAGAAAATGAAATGAATTGGTTAGTGAGAACCCAACGGCTATATTTCGGTATAAGGGTAAGTTGTCTCGTCGCTATAATGGTCTATTCGAGATATTGGAATACATTGGACCCATGGCATATCAAGAAAGCGAGACTATGTAGGAGCTTGGATATAAGATTATGAAAAGGTCCCCTTCAAGGGGGAGCGCAAGGGGGTGAAACCCTAAATGGGGGCACATTGAAAATTTTGCAGCGGATGCAAGGGTTTCATAGGATCGCAAGTAAGAGCATATGATCAACTTAACCAAATAAGATCATACCATAGCCATTGTGTGGGTGACGACTTGGAAGCAAG
Organism: Costus lasius; assembly: GCA_027563935.2. Classification (NCBI taxonomy): domain Eukaryota; kingdom Viridiplantae; phylum Streptophyta; class Magnoliopsida; order Zingiberales; family Costaceae; genus Costus; species Costus lasius. The sequence continues at coordinate 68,455,557 of CM050449.1, forward strand.
AGAACAAAATAGATCTCCTCCAAACGGCGCGCACACAAGATGAAGTCGGCCACTCTTTGAGATCCTTGTGCTAGCAAGGTTCTTCAAAGGTACTTGTCGTATGGAAGGGATGAGATGTCTCCTTCTTGGCCGAGAGCTCCTTGTCCAAAGCCTCTCTTCCTCGTCAACCTCCTCTACACGAGAGTGCAAGTTTTCCACACGAGAAGAGGGGAACGTATTTGCGTTTTGGCGTTGAGAGGAATCGGCATTGAAGACATTCCAAAAATGGAACATCATTAAGCCATGCGCTCATGCCAACCCAAAAACGCATACTAGCATTGAACCAAGCGTTCACCTTTGTGAACCGGTTCAAGCCAAAACGTCCCAATCGAATTTGGTTCATAAACCAAATCAAAATAGCCCAAGCCATTTGGTCTAGACCATAGTAAACCCTAAGGTTCCAGATCTAACCGTTCATCTCTTTGATGCTCCTGATCTTACCGATCTAGCATCATCTCTCTCGATCGAAGCTTACCGATCTCAAGCCCTAATCAATCAAACATGATCAGACCAGATCTCACTTACAATCAGAGTCTATATCCCTTTAAACTGAACCCAAACAATTCAGTCCACACGATCTGACTTAAGTAAGCCATATCATCAAATTGTGCGACCCTGAGGGTTTCCTTTAGATGTCGGTAACGATAACTTACGTTATCACGATCAGTGAAGGGTATCTAGCAACACATCACTGTCTCCCGATGTAAAGGAAAGAGTCTTCCAAGACTCCACCCAAACCATAGCACAAGAGTGAATCAACTTCACGAGGCATGCATGTTTCCTTTGCCACTGGATGTTCTTATTGGACAAGCGTGTCAAGCCTGTGGCTCCAATATGATGAGCATGATTAGATCAGATGAACATAGTCACCTGGGTATGGCCATACACTTTCTCAATCATCTCATTCAGGGGGGCCCCTTTAGAACATCACACTCCTTAAACAAGGAGACGGCAATCCTGTATCTATCACTAGTGTCCTAACCTGACTCATGATCATCATCCAAGATAGTCTATAATCATTATGTTTCAAATGATATTGAACTACCTCAAAACAATGACAATCATCATTTAGAAACACAAGTGATCTCAAGTCAAAGGACATGTGCCACTTGTTGCAAACAAGGATTATTCACATTGTGACAAGCAATTGAATATCCTAGTAGGGTCTGTCCAGTACATCCAATGTACCCATGAGTCTACATCTTATTCCATGCTCGAAGCATCCTATAAGATTAGAACACATATTAGTCTCAATCATATCAAGGCTGTCTCATGTTCACCAAGATATCTCGACTAAGGACACTACAGCATGTCAGCCTAGCTGAACAGCATTGAGACATTATTGAGAAGCACACTTATTGCAGCAGACAATGTAACATACTGAATAACAACCATTGCCTTTATAAACATAAGAGTTTATATATACATGATACGGATAGAATCCCAAGGCCTCAAACATTAGCCTTAAGGGCATACCCCAACAATCTCCCACTTGCACTTAATCTTAATGGTTGAGAAATCTCAAACCCATATTATTACAGTGCTTCTCATGCTTCTGCTGCGCCAGAGGCTTGGTAAGTGGGTCAGCCAGATTGTCATCTGTATGAACCTTGCAAATTTTGATCTCGCCACGATCAATGATCTCCCGGATCAAGTGAAACCTCCTCTGTATGTGCTTGGACTTCTGGTGCGACCGTGGTTCCTTTGCTTGTGCTATTGCTCCAGTGTTATCACAGAAGATAACCAAAGGATCCGCACTCGAAGGAACAACACCAAGTTCTTGAACGAACTTACGAATCCACACTGCCTCCTTGGATGCTTCCGAGGCTGCAACATACTCGGCTTCTGTTGTGGAATCAGCAACAGTAGACTGTTTGAAACTTTTCCACACCACTGCTCCTCCATTCAAGCTAAAGACATAGCCTGATTGCGATCGGAAATCATCCTGGTCTAACTGGAACGAAGCGTCAGTATATCCTTCAATACTGAGTTCTTCCTGACCACCATATGTCAAGAACATATCTTTGGTCCTCCGCAGATATTTTAAAATGTTCTTGACCGCAATCCAGTGTGCCTGACCTGGATTACTTTGGAACCGACTGGTCACGCTTAACCCGTAAGCGACGTCTGGGCGAGTACACAACATCGCATACATTATGGACCCAATAGCCGAAGCATAAGGCGTATTGTCCATTTCATCTTTCTCAGTCTGTGTTTGTGGACACTGACTCTTTGAAAGATTCAGACCATGTCTGACTGGAAGATATCCTCTTTTAGAATTCTCTAAATGGAATCTCTCCAGGACTTTATCGATGTAAGTACTCTGGCACAGCCCGAGAAGCCTCTTAGATCTATCCCTGTAGATCTTCACACCTAATACATAGGCTGCTTCTCCTAGATCTTTCATTTGGAAACATTTTCCTAACCATGCTTTAACAGCATGCAGTTCAGGAATATCGTTTCCAATGATTAAGATATCATCGACGTAGAGGACTAGGAAAGTAATCACGCTCCCACTAAACCTCTTATATACACACGGGTCATCTTCATTCTTGATGAAACCAAACTCAGAGATTGATTCATCAAAACGAATATTCCAGCTTCTAGATGCTTGCTTAAGTCCATAAATGGACTTCTTTAACTTGCATATTTTATGACGATCTGATGGATTAGTGAAACCTTCTGGTTGTGTCATATACACATCCTCATCCAGATTTCCATTAAGGAAAGCTGTCTTCACATCCATTTGCCAGATCTCATAATCATAATATGCTGCTATCGCGAAAAGAATCCGAATAGACTTGAACATGGCTACAGGAGAGAAAGTTTCATCATAATCTATCCTGTAGATTTGTTTGAAACCTTTCGCAACTAGCCTGCCTTTATAGGTAACCACGTTACCATCCATGTCAATCTTCTTCTTGAAGATCCATTTACAGCCTATAGGGATTACTCCCGGAGGCGGATCAACCAAATCCCAGACTTGGTTATCTGACATGGTGTCCATCTCGGCTCGCATAGCTTCAAGCCATCTCGCTGACTCCGGTCCACTGACCGCATCCGCATAAGTGAGGGGTTCATCATTATCAATGATGTAGACTCCGTCATAGCGCTCAGGCTGTCGACGGATCCTTCCTGATCTTCGCGGTTCCCGTGATATCTGAGCCTCAGGTTGTTCCATAACCTGTTCTACCGGCTCAGGCTCATCCAACTGTGCTTGACTACTTTGTCCTTCCTCTGGATTCTCATCCAGCTTTATTTCTCTCCCACTGGCTTCTTGCAGAAGAAACTCCTTCTCAAGAAAAATTGCCGTCCGAGCAACAAATACTTTGTTCTCTTTGGGATCGTAGAAATAATAACCCTTAGTTTCCTTAGGGTAACCGACAAAGATACATTTCTCAGATCTGCTCTCTAGTTTCCCAGAGGCGAGCTTTTTGACATAAGCCTCGCAACCCCAGATCTTAACAAATGTCAAGCTAGACTGTTTCCCATACCATAACTCATATGGAGTCTTAGAAACTGCCTTGGATGGCACTCGGTTTAGTACCTTTGCAGCTGTTTCCAGTGCAAATCCCCAAAAGGAGTAAGGTAGAGTAGCCTGACTCATCATAGAACGAACCATATCTAGTAAGGTTCTGTTCCTCCTCTCGGACACACCATTCCATTGCGGTGTTCCTGGCGGAGTGAACTGTGAGATAATCCCACACTCCTTCAGATAGTCAATAAACTCTCGACTTAGGTATTCACCACCTCAAACAGAACGAAGTGCCTTGATATTTCGGCCTAGCTGATTCTGTACTTCATTTTTGAACTCTTTGAACTTGTCAAAAGATTCACTCTTATGTCTCATTAGATAGACATATCCATACCTACTGAAATCATCAGTGAAGGTAATGAAGTATGAATAGCCACCTCTGGCATGTTTACTAAATGGCCCACACACATCACTGTGTATAAGGTCAAGTAAACCTGAAGCCCTTTGACCTTTGTGAGGAAAAGGTGCCTTCGTCATTTTACCCATTAAACAAGCTTTGCATGTATCAATCTCCTCATAGGAGAATGATCCCAGCAGTCCATGATCATGCAACCGCTTAATGTGTTTCTTGTTAATATGGCCTAAACGACTATGCCATAGCAAGGTGCTGTCATCAGCATACTTGGCTTTCAATGTTTTGTATAGAATATTCCATGTCCAACATGAATAACCCATTGTTAATTGAACCAGTAGCATAAACAATATTATCAAGAGTAAGATAACACTTTGAAATCTTGCATTCAAAGGAAAACCCTTTCCTGACAAGAGCAGGAATAGAGATAATATTTTTGGTAATACTGGGTACAAAGTAACAATTGTTTAATTCTAATACAATGCCAGATGGTAATGAGATGTAATAATCCCCTACAGCAACAGCAGCAACCCGTGCCCTGTTTCCAACTCGTAGGTCCACCTCATGCTGTCCCACTTGTCTTCTTCTCTTGAGTTCCTGTACATTTGAACAAATGTGAACTCCACATGCAGTGTCCAACACCCATGAAATAGAAGAAGAAGATATCATGACCTCAGTCACAAATATACCTGAGCCAGAAGCTATGCTTCCCTTCTTGTCTCCTTGGAGCGCTTTACAGTCCTTTTTCCAGTGACCCAGCTGGCCACAGTGGAAACATCTGTTGTCCTTTGACCGCTTCACCTTCTGTTTCAGAGCCTTACTGTAGTTCTTGACAGGGGCTTTGCCCTTCTTCCCCTTCTTCTTGTTCCTGGAGGGGAACATCAAGACAGAGGTTGAAGGCTTTCCCTTCAGAGTCTCCTCCGTAGTCAAGAGCATATTCAGCAACTCTGCCGGAGTACAGTCGATCTTGTTCATATTAAAATTAATAATGAACGCATCGAAAGAGGCCGGGAGAGACTGCAGAATAATGTCTACAGCAAGCTCCTGGTTGATGGTATGCCCCAGTTTCTCTAGAGCCTCCTTGTGCCCAATCATCTTGAGCACATGAGCTCCCACTGGACTCCCTTCAGCCAGTTTGCTCTGAAAGAAAAGCTTGGTCAGATTATTGTTGGGGTATGCCCTTAAGGCTAATGTTTGAGGACTTGGGATTGTATTAGTATCATGTAATAAACTCTTAAGTTTATAAAGGCATGGTTATTATTCAGGTTGTTACCTTGTCTGCTGTAATAAGTGTACTTCTGAATAATGTCTCAAAGCTGTTCAGCTAGGCTGACAGGCTATATGTCCTTAGTCGAGATATCTTGGTGAACATGAGACAGCCTTGATATGATTGAGACTAATATGAGTGCTAATCTTATAGGATGCTTCGAGCATGGAATAAGATGTAGACTCATGGGTACATTGGATGTACTGGACAGACCCTACTGGGATATTCCATTGCTTGTCACAATGTGAATAATCCTTGTAAGCAGCAAGTGGCACATGTCCTTTGACTTGAGATCACTTGTGTTTCTAAATGATGATTGTCATTGTCTTGAGGTAGTTCAATATCATTTGAAACATAATGATTATATACTATCTTGGATGGTGAGCTTGAATCAGGTTAGGACACTAGTGATAGACATAGGATTGCCGTCTCCTTGTTTAAGGAGTGTGATGTTCTAAAGGGCCCCCTTATGAGATGATTGAGATAGTGTATGGCCATACCCAGATGACTATGTGCATCTGATCTAATCATGCTCATCGTATTGGAGTTACAGGCTTGACATGCTTGTCCAATAAGAACATCCAGTGGTAAAGGACATATGTATGCCTTGTGAATTGAGTCACACTTGTGCTATGGTTTGGGAGTAGTCTTGGAAGACTCTTTCCTTTATATCGGGAGACAGTGATGTGTTGCTAGATACCCCTCACTGATCGTGATAACGTAAGTTATCGTTACCGACATTTAGAGGAAACCCTCAGGGTCGCACAATTTGGTGAGATGGCTTACTTAAGTTAGATCGTATGGACTGGATTCTTTGAGTTCAGATTAAAGGGATTTAATCTCTGATTGTAAGTGAGATCTGGTCTGATCATGTTTGATTGATTAGGGCTTGAGATCGGTAAGCTTCGATCGAGAGAGGTGATGCTAGATCGGAGAGATCAGGGGCATCAGGAGATGAACGGTTGGATCATAAGCCTTGGGGTTCGATTTGGTCTAGACCAAGTGGCTTGAGCTATTTCGGTTTGGTTTGATGAACCAAAGCCGATTTGACATTTTGGATTGAACCGGTTCACAAATATGAACGCTTGGTTCAATGCCAAAATGCGTTTTGGGTTGGCTTGAACGCATGGCTTGATTGACTTCCATTTATGGAAAGTCATCAAGGGCCGGTTTTGCTTCAATGCCAAAACGCTTATGCGTTGAGCTCCTCACTTCAACGCCTTGATTCTTTTCGAGGTGTGGTTGACGAAGGTGTGGAGTAGACATCCAAGAGAAGCTCTCGGCCGAACGGATTCATCTCATCAAACCCTTTCCATTCGACAAGAGAAGGCTTGGGTGTCTTGCTAGCACAAGAGATCTCAAGGAAGTGAGCATCTTCATCTTGTGTGTGGACTTGTGGAGGAGACCTAGTTTGATCTCTTCTTCCAAGCCGAATTCCAAGCTTATGGCGTTGGTATGATTTCTCATAACTTAAGTTGATCATATAGTTTCATATGCGATTTTGAAACCCTATTTTCCGCCATGCATGCTAGATGCGCATGATTAGGGTTTTCCCCCCCCCCCCTTTGTGTTAGGGGTTCCTTCAATTGGTATCAGAGCGAGGCTCTTGATATGATCTATATGATTGCTTTGAAGTGTTTGTGATCCATACATATTGCGCTTACTTGATGCATGCTTTGTTTACATGAAGTTTGCGCTTGTATCATGCTAACATGAAGTTTGCGCTTGTATCATGCTAACATGAAGTTTGCGCTTGTATCATGCTAACATGTAGTTTGCGCTTGTATCATGGCTTTGATGAAGTATGCGCTCCCCCTAGAAGGGGACTCCCTAAAGTTTGCGCTCCCCCTTGAAGGGGACCCCCTTAGATCTAAGGGTTATCAACATGCTAGAAGATATATCTTATGGATGTTCTAGATGTTTGCGCATGTCAAAATGTTTTCTAAAACTTACATCTTGCGCGCATGATTAGATCTAAGGTGCCACTACATTAAATCCTTAGATGGGTTGATGGGGTTGAAAGCATCTTCTAGGTTAGATCCAACTAGTCTGATCAGACCATCTGACAGCCTAGATGGGTTGACCAGATAGCACCTGTGCGCAAGCACGAGGTGGCTATAGGTCGACTGCATCCAAGGCGTGTAGCGAGGTCTGGTTGAGACAACTACTGAACACACATGAGTTAGGCCCGGGGTCACACCCGCTTGCCAAAACTCATGAGGGTGGTTCAGCCCTTGGCGCATGCATGGTTGACCATCAGGTCAACTCGGGTCAGTTAGGACTCGGTGCATGCAGGGGCAAAGGATCTAACTAGATGGATGAGTGGATCCCTATCAATGGACCATTGTAAGGTTGTAGGGCACATAAGGAAATTAAAATTGATGCCATGGGGTTTTTCAAAAATTTAATTTCTTGATTGGATCACATGATGACTTGATGCCATGATGCTTGTCTATTTAGTCTTATGTGGGTTGCCCTATTGTGTGCTGTGCTGGGGCCTGCGTGCCTGGTAAATTATAAGTTAATTTCTTGTGATCTGCGAATCACTTTTTCATTAATTTATTGTATAATTGACCTGCGAGTCAACCTTGTCTAGATAGATCAAATGTACTTTGATTAGACAAGAGTACAAATGCACACATCCCAAAGGAGCATTCAGCTGGTGGCGCACCTGAGGTGCTCTTGGCGCTAGGGCCCTAGGTTGGACCAGATGAGATGCCAAGAAGCTCAAGTCAAGACTTAAGTAAAATTAAGGTCTTACTAGGGTTCATGGGCTTTTACCACATAAGATCATGCTTTCTACTTATTGCTAATAATTAGAATTGCATGTTTAAGTTTATCTTCTACTATAGCCATAGGATATGCCTGATAGTAAGAAGATAAAAGACCGTTAAAATCCAACGCTAACATATCAAGCTCGATAAGCCTTCTGACGCGAAACCTCACCTTTCTGATTATCGTTGGAGCCGTGTTGAACCCACTCAGTGGGCACGTCCATCTATCTTCAGACGGTGCTGGATTTCACCTGCGTGTTACAGAGTAGGGATTTATCACTGCTCGTTGCTCAGCATAACACGTGGTGGTCCAGGGAGTAGGTCGGGTCAGCTTGACCATGTAGGCTACATATGTGGCGCATATGGTAGCGCATGGAGGCAGCCATCTCTGGGATCAGAGACTGTGTTGTACCAACTCAGTTGGCACAGTCTGCTGGATTGCCAAGATGAAGGGGAATCGCACGGGTTGGCGATTGGCTGGGACAGCCTACCAGAAATTAGTGCTTGTCATCTCTGTGCATCTTATCTCGCCTGAGCGGGACGCGGAGACCAAGTATGAAATTTGGATCCCATCTCACTAAAAGAGTGATACTCTTTCGGACTGTTTACTGGATTTTTCAGTCAGACAAAATAGTGAGAAAAGAATCTTTCTTAAGTCCTGGATTGATTCTAAACATTGATACTGACCTTGCTGTTCTTGCTTGTTGTAGATTCCTGCAGCAACGAACACCATGAGCTTCAATGTGCGATCCCTACTGGAAAGGGAGAAGTTTGCTGGGCCGAACTTCTCTGACTGGTTCGGACACCTTAAGATCGTTCTTAAGGCAGAGAGGAAACTGTATGTCCTCGAGACGGCGATACCGCCGCAGCCCGCTCCGAACGCCGCAAGGGCGGTTCGGGATGCCTATGAAAAGCACGTCAATGATAGCATTGATGTCGCTTGCCTGATGCTAGCGTCTATGACGCCACCGCTGCAGCGTCAGCATGAGGATATGTCGGCTATAGAAATTATAGCGAACCTCAAGATGTTGTATGCTGCACAGGCGAGGACAGAACGCTATAATCTGACGAAGCTCTTCTTTCAGAGCAAACTGGCTGAGGGGAGCCCAGTGGGAGCTCACGTGCTCAAGATGATTGGGCACAAGGAGGCTCTGGAGAAACTGGGGCATACCATCAACCAAGAGCTTGCTGTAGATATTATTCTGCAGTCTCTTCCGCCTTCTTTCGATGCGTTCATCATTAACTTTAATATGAACAAAATCGATTGTACGCCGGCAGAGCTGCTGAATATGCTCTTGACTACTGAGGAAACTCTGAAGGGTAAGCCTTCAACCTCTGTCTTGTTGGTTCCTTCAAGGAACAAGAAGAAGGGGAAGAAGGGCAAGGCCCCTGTCAAGAATTACAGCAAGGCCCTGAAACAGAAGGTGAAGCGGTCGAAGGATAACAGGTGTTTCCACTGTGGCCAGCTGGGTCACTGGAAAAAGGACTGTAAAGCGCTCCAAGGAGATAAGAGGGGAAGCATTGCTTCTGGCTCAGGTATATACGTGACGGAAGTCATGGTTTCATCTTCTTCTATATCATGGGTGTTGGACACTGCATGTGGAGTTCACATTTGTTCAAATGTGCAGGAACTCAAGAGAAGAAGGTAGGTGGGACAGCATGAGGTAGACCTACGCGTTGGAAATGGGGCACGGGTTGCTGCTGTTGCTGTAGGAGACTATTTCATCACTTTACCATCTGGCATTGTATTAGAATTGAACAATTGTTATTTTGTACCCAGTATTACCAAGAATATTATCTCTATTCCTGCTCTTGTCAGGAAAGGATTTGCCTTTGAATGCAAGATTTCAAAGTGTGTTTTAACTTATGATAATATTGTGTATGCAACTGGTTCAATTAACAATGGGTTATTCATGTTGGACATGGAATATTCTATACAAAACATTGATAATAAGAAAGCCAAGTATGCTGATGACAGCACCTTGCTATGGCATAGTCGTTTAGGCCATATAAACAAGAAGCGCATTAAGCGGTTGCATGATCATGGACTGCTGGGATCTTTCTCCTATGAGGAGATTGATACATGCAAAGCTTGTTTAATGGGTAAAATGACGAAGTCTCCTTTTCCTCACAAAGGTCAAAGGACTTCAGGTTTACTTGACCTGATACACAGTGATGTGTGTGGGCCTTTCAGTAAACATGCCAGAGGTGGCTATCAGTACTTCATTACCTTCACTGATGATTTCAGTAGGTATGGATATGTCTATTTAATGAGACATAAAAGTGAATCTTTTGACAAGTTCAAAGAGTTCAAAAATGAAGTACAAAATCAGTTAGGCCGAAATATCAAGGCACTTCGTTCTGATCGAGGTGGAGAATACCTGAGTCATACGTTTACTGACTATCTGAAGGAGTGTGGGATTATCTCACAGCTCACTCCGCCAGGAACACCGCAGTGGAATGGTGTGTCCGAGAGGAGAAATAGAACGTTACTTGATATGGTTCGTTCTATGATGAGTCAGGCTACTCTTCCATATTCCTTTTGGGGTTTTGCACTGGAAACAGCTGCAAAGGTACTAAACCGAGTGCCATCCAAGGCAGTTTCAAAGACGCCATATGAGCTATGGTATGGGAAACAGCCTAGCTTGACATTTATCAGGATCTGGGGTTGCGAGGCTTATGTCAAAAAGCTCGCCTCTAGGAAACTGGAGAGCAGATCTGAGAAATGCATCTTTGTCGGTTACCCTAAGGAAACTAAGGGTTATTATTTCTACGATCCCAAAGAGAACAAGATATTTGTTGCTCGGACGGCCATATTTCTTGAGAAGGAGTTTCTTCTGCAAGAGGCCAGTGGGAGAGAAATAAAGCTGGATGAGATTCCAGAGGAAGGACAAAGTAGTCAGGCAGAGTTGGATGTGCCTGAGCCAGTAGATCAGGTTACTGAACAACCTGAGGCTCAGATATCACGGGAACCGCGAAGATCGGGTAGGATCCGTCGACAGCCTGAGCGCTATGTCGGAGTCTACATCATTGATAATGATGAACCCCTAACTTATGCGGATGCGGTCAGTGGACCGGAGTCAGCTAGATGGCTTGAAGCTATGCGAGCCGAGATGGACTCCATGTCAGATAACCAAGTCTGGGATTTGGTTGATCCGCCTCCGGGAGTAATCCCTATAGGCTGTAAATGGATCTTCAAGAAGAAATTGACATGGATGGTAACGTGGTTACCTATAAAGGCAGGCTAGTTGCGAAAGGTTTCAAACAAATCTACGGGATAGATTATGATGAAACTTTCTCACCTGTAGCCATGTTTAAGTCTATTCGGATTCTTTTCGCGATAGCTGCATATTACGATTATGAGATCTGGCAGATGGATGTGAAGACAGCTTTCCTTAATGGAAATCTGGATGAGGATGTGTATATGACACAACCAGAAGGTTTCACTAATCCATCAGATCGTCATAAAATATGCAAGTTAAAGAAGTCCATTTATGGACTTAAACAAGCATCTAGGAGCTGGAATATTCGTTTTGATGAATCAATCTCTGAGTTTGGTTTCATCAAGAACGAGGATGACCCGTGTGTATATAAGAGGTTTAGTGGGAGCGTGATTACATTCCTAATCCTCTACGTCGATGATATCTTGATCATTGGAAATGATATTCCTGAACTGCATGCTGTTAAGGCTGTTGGAGTATGCCCTTAAGGCTAATGTTTGAGGCCTTTGGGATTGTAATAGTATCATGTAATAAACTCTTATGTTTATAAAAGGCATGGTTATTATTCAGCTTGTTACCTTGTCTGCTGTAATAAGTGTACTTCTGAATAATGTCTCAAAGCTGTTCAGCTAGGCTGACAGGCTATAAGTCCTTAGTCGAGATATCTTGGAGAACATGAGACAGCCTTGATATGATAGAGACTAATATGAGTGCTAATCTTATAGGATGCTTCGAGCATGGAATAAGATGTAGACTCATGGGTACATTGGATGTACTGGACAGACCCTACTGGGATATTCCATTGCTTGTCACAATGTGAATGATCCTTGTAAGCAACAAGTGGCACATGTCCTCTGACTTGAGATCACTTGTGTTTCTAAATGAGGATTGTCATTGTCTTGAGCTAGTTCAATATCATTTGAGATATAATGATTATAGACTATCTTGGATGGTGAGCTTGAATCAGGTTAGGGCACTTGTGATAGATAAAGGATTGCCGTCTCCTTGTTTAAGGAGTGTGATGTTCTATAGGGCCACACTATATGAGATGATTGAGGAAGTGTATGGCCATACCCAGATGACTATGTTCATCTGATCTAATCATGCTCATCGTATTGGAGTTACAAGCTTGACATGCTTGTCCAATAAGAACATCCAGTGGCAAAGGACACATGTATGCCTTGTGAATTGAGTCACACTTGTGCTGTGTTTTGGGTGCAGTCTTGGAAGACTCTTTCCTTTATATCGGGAGACAGTGATGTGTTGCTAGATACCCCTCACTGATCGTGATAACGTAAGTTATCGTTACCGACATTTAAAGGAAACCCTCAGGGTCGCACAATTTGGTGATATGGCTTCCTTAAGTCAGATCGTGTGGACTGAATTGTTTTGGTTCAGTTTAAAGAGATTTAATCTCTGATTGTAAGTGAGATCTGGTCTGATCATGTTTGATTGATTAGAGCTTTAGATCGGTAAGCTTCGATCGAGAGAGATGATGCTAGATCGGTGCGATCAGAAGCGTCAGATGATGAAGGGTCAGATCTAGGACCTTGTGGTCTAATTTGGTCTAGACTTAATTCTGGGCTGATTTGGTTTCGAAATTGAACCAATGAAATTGAACCGGCTCATGGGTTGAGCGCTTGGTTCAAGAGGGAGAAGAGGTTGCGTTTGGTTCATGGAAACATGAACCATGAACGCCAACTCTTAATCGTTGCCATTTATGGAAAGTTCCATAAGCTAAACGCATATGCGTTCATGGCTTGATTACTCTCTAATGCTTTCGGTTTTGCTCTTTGGGCGTGGTAAAAACGGCTTGCTCTTGGAGAAGGCGTGGTTCTTGCGAAAAGAAAAAAGAGCTCTCGAAAAGAAGGCAGCCCTTTTCATCTAATCTCCTACACACGGTTGAAAGAGCTTGCCAATCTTGCTAGCACAAGACTTGCGCAAGGAGGAAGCTTTCATCCCTTGTGTGTGATTTCTTTGGAGAAGATCCCTTCGGTCTTTCTTCTTCCAAGCCGCACCATCTACATGGCTATGGTATGATCTTGTTCTTATCAATCTTTGATAGTTGAACAATTGGCATGCAAACGATTTTAAAACCCTTGCTTCCGCTTGCATCATTTTTCATTAGCGCCATGCTTAGGGTTTTTGCCCCCTTTATCTATGGGGTTCCTACAATTGGTATCAGAGCTTGGCTCTTTGCATGCTATTTTGTTTGCTAATGTGATCCATACTTGTTGCGCCTACTTTGTTTACATGTTGGATGCGCTTACCTTGGTTTGGTTTCATGAAAGTTGCGCTTGTATCAAGGCTTCATGAAGGTTGCGCATGTATCATTTGATGACATGTAGTTTGCGCTCCCCCTTGAAGGGGACTCCCTGAAGTTTGCGCTCCCCCTTGAAGGGGACCCCCTTAGATCTAAGGGTTATCAAGCATGTTGTTTGTTTGTTTGCGCATGTACTAGATGTTTTTAAAAACAAACTTACATCTTGCGCGCATGATTAGATCTAAGGTGTCCCTACAATAAACCCTTAGATGGGTTGATGGGGTTGAAGTCACCACTAGGTTAGATCCAAGTCTGATCAGACCATCTGACAGCTCAGATGGGTTGACCCAATAGCACCTATGCGCAAGCACAAGGTGGCTATAGGTTGACTGCATCTAGGGCGTGTAGCGAGGTCTGGTTGAGACAACTACTGAACACACTTGAGTTAGGCTCGGGGTCACACCCGCTTGCCAAAACTCATGGGGTGGTTCAGCCCTTGGGGCATGCATGGTTGACCATTAGGTCAACTCGGGTCAGTTAGGACTCGGTGCATGCAAGGGCAAAGGATCTAGCTAGATGGATGAGTGGATCCCCATCAATGGACCATTGTAAGGTTATAGGGATCATAAGGAAATTAAAATTGATGCCATGGGGTTTTTCAAAACTTTTAATTTCAAGATGATTGGATCACATGTTGATTGAACCATTTGCTTGTTTATTTAGTCTTATGTGGGTTGCCCTATTGTGTGCTGTGCTGGGGCCTGCGTGCCTGGATTTAAAATTGTAAATTAATTTGTGATCTGCGAATCACATTGTACTTAATTTATAATATGTAGTTGACCTACGAGTCAACCTTGTCTAGATAGATCAAATGTATTTGATTAGACAAGAGCAAAGGCACACATCCCAAAGGGGCATTCAGCTGGTAACGCACCTGAGGTGCTCTTGGCGCTAGGGCCCTAGGTTGGACCAGATGAGATGCCAAGGAGCTCAAGTGAAGACTTAAGTAAATTAAGGTCTTACTAGGGTTCATGGGCTTTTACCACATAAGATCATGCTTTCTTCTTATTGCTTATAATTAGAATTGCATGTTTAAGTTTATCTTCTGCTATCACCATAGGACTTGCATGATAGTTAAGAAGATAAAAGACCGATAAAATCCAACGCTAATATATCAAGCTCGTAAGCCTTCTGACGCGAAACCTCACCTTTCTGATTATCGTTGGAGCCGTGTTGAACCCACTCAGTGGGCACGTCCATCTATCTTCAGACGGTGCTGGATTTCACCTGCGTGTTACAGAGTTGGGATTTATCCCCTCTCGTTGCTCAGCATAGCACGTGGTGGTCCAGGGAGTAGGTCAGGTCAGCTTGACCATGTTGGCTACATATGTGGCGCATATGGTAGCACATGGAGGCAGCCATCTCTGGGATCAGAGACTGTGTTGTACCAACTCAGTTGGCACAGTCTGCTGGATCGCCAAGATAAAGGGGAATCGCACGGGTTGGCGATTGGCTGGGACAGCCTACCAGAAATTAGTGCTTGTTATCTCTGTGCATCTTATCTCGCCTGAGCGGGACGCGGAGACCAAGTATGAAATCTGGATCCCATCTCACTAAAAGAGTATTACTCTTTCGGACTGTTTACTGGATTTTTCAGTCAGACAAAATAGTGAGAAAAGAATCTTTCTTAAGTCCTGGATTGATTCTAAACATTGATACTGACCTTGCTGTTCTTGCTTGTTGTAGATTCCTGCAGCAACGAACACCATGAGCTTCAATGTGCGATCCCTACTGGAAAGGGAGAAGTTTGCTGGGCCGAACTTCTCTGACTGGTTCGGACACCTTAAGATTGTTCTTAAGGCAGAGAGGAAACTGTATGTCCTCGAGACGGCGATACCGCCGCAGCCCGCTCCGAACGCCGCAAGGGCGGTTCGGGAAGCCTACGAAAAGCACGTCAATGATAGCATTGATGTCGCTTGCCTGATGCTAGCGTCTATGACGCCACCGCTGCAGCGTCAGCATGAGGATATGTCAGCTATAGAGATTATAGCGAACCTCAAAATGCTGTATGCTGCACAGGCGAGGACTGAGCGCTATAATCTGACGAAGCTCTTCTTTCAGAGCAAACTGGCTGAGGGGAGCCCAGTGGGAGCTCACGTGCTCAAGATGATTGGGCACAAGGAGGCTCTAGATAAACTGGGGCATACCATCAACCAGGAGCTTGCTGTAGACATAATTCTACAGTCTCTTCCGCCTTCTTTCGATGCGTTCATCATTAACTATAATATGAACAAAATCGATTGTACGCCGGCAGAGCTGTTGAATATGCTCTTGACAACTGAGGAAACTCTGAAGGGTAAGCCTTCAACCTCTGTCTTAATAGTTCCTTCTAGGAACAAGAAGAAGGGGAAGAAGGGCAAGGCCCCTGTCAAGAATTACAGCAAGGCCCTGAAACAGAAGGTGAAGCGGTCGAAGGACAACAGGTGTTTCCACTGTGGCCAGCTGGGTCACTGGAAAAAGGACTGTAAAGCGCTCCAAGGAGATAAGAGGGGAAGCATCGCTTCTGGCTCAGGTATATATGTGACTGAGGTCATGTTATCTTCTTCTACTATATCATGGGTGTTGGACACCGCATGTGGAGTTCACATTTGTTCAAATGTGCAGGAACTCAAGAGAAGAAGGCAGGTGGGACAGCATGAGGTAGACCTACGAGTTGGAAACGGGGCACGGGTTGCTGCTGTTGCTGTAGGAGACTATTTCATTACTTTACCATCTGGCATTGTATTAGAATTAAACAATTGTTACTTTGTACCCAGTATTACCAAGAATATTATCTCTATTCCTGCTCTTGTCAGGAAAGGATTTGCCTTTGAATGCAAGATTTCAAAGTGTGTTTTATCTCGTGATAATATTGTGTATGCAACTGGTTCAATTAACAATGGGTTATACATGTTGGACATGGAATATTCTATACAAAACATTGATAATAAGAAAGCCAAGTATGCTGATGACAGCACCTTGCTATGGCATAGTCGTTTAGGCCATATAAACGAGAAGCGCATTAAGCGGTTGCATGATCATGGACTGCTGGGATCATTCTCCTATGAGGAGATTGATACATGCAAAGCTTGTTTGATGGGTAAAATGACGAAGTCTCCTTTTCCTCACAAAGGTCAAAGGACTTCAGGTTTACTTGACCTTATACACAGTGATGTGTGTGGGCCATTTAGTAAACATGCCAGAGGTGGCTATCAGTACTTCATTACCTTTACTGATGATTTCAGTAGGTATGGGTATGTCTATCTGATGAGACATAAAAGTGAATCTTTTGACAAGTTCAAAGAGTTCAAAAATGAAGTACAAAATCAGTTAGGCCGAAATATCAAGGCACTTCGTTCTGATCGAGGTGGTGAATACCTGAGTCATGCGTTTACTGACTATCTGAAAGAGTGTGGGATTATCTCACAGCTCACTCCGCCAGGAACACCGCAGTGGAATGGTGTGTCCGAGAGGAGAAATAGAACGTTACTTGATATGGTTCGTTCTATGATGAGTCAGGCTACTCTTCCATACTCCTTTTGGGGTTTTGCACTGGAAACAGCTGCAAAGGTACTAAACCGAGTGCCATCCAAGGCAGTTTCAAAGACGCCATATGAGTTATGGTATGGGAAACAGCCTAGCTTGACATTTATCAAGATCTGGGGTTGCGAGGCTTATGTCAAAAAGCTCGCCTCTGGGAAACTAGAGAGCAGATCTGACAAATGCATCTTTGTCGGTTACCCTAAGGAAACTAAGGGTTATTATTTCTTCGATCCCAAGGAGAACAAGGTTTTTGTTGCTCGGACGGCCATATTTCTTGAGAAGGAATTTCTTCTGCAAGAGGCCAGTGGGAGAGAAATAAAGCTGGATGAGAATCCAGAAGAAGGACAAAGTAGTCAAGCACAGTTGGATGAGCCTGAGCCGGTAGATCAGGTTATTGAACAACCTGAGGCTCAAATATCACGGGAACCGCGAAGATCGGGTAGGATCCGTCGACAGCCTGAGCGCTATGACGGAGTCTACATCATTGATAATGATGAACCCCTAACTTATGCGGATGCGGTCAGTGGACCGGAGTCAGCTAGATGGCTTGAAGCTATGCGAGCCGAGATGGACTCCATGTCAGATAACCAAGTCTGGGATTTGGTTGATCCGCCTCCGGGAGTAATCCCTATAGGCTGTAAATGGATCTTCAAGAAGAAGATTGACATGGATGGTAACGTGGTTACCTATAAAGGCAGGCTAGTTGCGAAAGGTTTCAAACAAATCTACGGGTTAGATTATGATGAAACTTTCTCACCAGTAGCCATGTTTAAGTCTATTCGGATTCTTTTCGCGATAGCTGCATATTACGATTATGAGATCTGGCAGATGGATGTGAAGACAGCTTTCCTCAATGGAAATCTGGATGAGGATGTGTATATGACACAACCGGAAGGTTTCACTAGTCCATCAGATCGTCATAAAATATGCAAGTTAAAGAAGTCCATTTATGGACTGAAACAAGCATCAAGAAGCTGGAACATTCGTTTTGATGAATCAATCTCTGAGTTTGGTTTCATCAAGAACGAAGATGACCCGTGTGTATATAAGAGGTTTAGTGGGAGCGTGATTACATTCCTAATCCTCTACGTCGATGATATCTTGATCATTGGAAACGATATTCCTGAACTGCATGCTGTTAAGGCATGGTTAGGAAAATGTTTCCAGATGAAAGATCTAGGAGAAGCAGCCTATGTATTAGGTGTGAAGATCTACCGGGATAGATCTAAGAGGCTTCTCGGGCTGTGCCAGAGTACCTACATCGATAAGGTCCTGGAGAGATTCCATTTAGAGAATTCTAAACGTGGATATCTTCCAGTCAGACATGGTCTGAATCTTTCGAAGAGTCAGTGTCCACAAACACAGACTGAGAAAGATGAAATGGACAATACGCCTTATGCTTCGGCTATTGGGTCCATAATGTATGCGATGTTGTGTACTCGCCCAGACGTCGCTTACGGGTTAAGCGTGACCAGTCGATTCCAAAGTAATCCAGGTTTGGCGCACTGGATTGCGGTCAAGAACATTTTAAAATATCTGCGGAGGACCAAAGATATGTTCTTGATATATGGTGGTCAGGAAGAACTCAGTATAGAGGGATATACTGACGCTTCGTTCCAGTCAGACCAGGATGATTTCCGATCGCAATCAGGCTATGTTTTTAGCTTGAATGGTGGAGCAGTGGTGTGGAAAAGCTTCAAACAGTCTACTGTTGCTGATTCCACAACAGAAGCCGAGTATGTTGCAGCCTCGGAAGCATCCAAGGAGGCAGTGTGGATTCGTAAGTTCGTGAGAGAACTTGGTGTCGTTCCTTCGAGTGCAGATCCTTTGGTTATCTTCTGTGATAACACTGGAGCTATAGCACAAGCAAAGGAACCTCGGTCGCACCAGAAGTCCAAGCACATACAGAGACGGTTTCACTTGATCCGGGAGATCATTGATCGTGGCGAGATCAAGATTTGCAAGGTTCATACAGATGACAATCTGGCAGACCCGCTTACCAAGCCTCTGGCGCAGCAGAAGCATGAGAAGCACTGTAATAATATGGGTTTGAGATTTCTCAACCATTAGATTAAGTGCAAGTGGGAGATTGTTGGAGTATGCCCTTAAGGCTAATGTTTGAGGCCTTTGGGATTGTAATAGTATCATGTAATAAACTCTTATGTTTATAAAAGGCATGGTTATTATTCAGCTTGTTACCTTGTCTGCTGTAATAAGTGTACTTCTGAATAATGTCTCAAAGCTGTTCAGCTAGGCTGACAGGCTATAAGTCCTTAGTCGAGATATCTTGGAGAACATGAGACAGCCTTGATATGATAGAGACTAATATGAGTGCTAATCTTATAGGATGCTTCGAGCATGGAATAAGATGTAGACTCATGGGTACATTGGATGTACTGGACAGACCCTACTGGGATATTCCATTGCTTGTCACAATGTGAATGATCCTTGTAAGCAACAAGTGGCACATGTCCTCTGACTTGAGATCACTTGTGTTTCTAAATGAGGATTGTCATTGTCTTGAGCTAGTTCAATATCATTTGAGATATAATGATTATAGACTATCTTGGATGGTGAGCTTGAATCAGGTTAGGGCACTTGTGATAGATAAAGGATTGCCGTCTCCTTGTTTAAGGAGTGTGATGTTCTATAGGGCCACACTATATGAGATGATTGAGGAAGTGTATGGCCATACCCAGATGACTATGTTCATCTGATCTAATCATGCTCATCGTATTGGAGTTACAAGCTTGACATGCTTGTCCAATAAGAACATCCAGTGGCAAAGGACACATGTATGCCTTGTGAATTGAGTCACACTTGTGCTGTGTTTTGGGTGCAGTCTTGGAAGACTCTTTCCTTTATATCGGGAGACAGTGATGTGTTGCTAGATACCCCTCACTGATCGTGATAACGTAAGTTATCGTTACCGACATTTAAAGGAAACCCTCAGGGTCGCACAATTTGGTGATATGGCTTCCTTAAGTCAGATCGTGTGGACTGAATTGTTTTGGTTCAGTTTAAAGAGATTTAATCTCTGATTGTAAGTGAGATCTGGTCTGATCATGTTTGATTGATTAGAGCTTTAGATCGGTAAGCTTCGATCGAGAGAGATGATGCTAGATCGGTGCGATCAGAAGCGTCAGATGATGAAGGGTCAGATCTAGGACCTTGTGGTCTAATTTGGTCTAGACTTAATTCTGGGCTGATTTGGTTTCGAAATTGAACCAATGAAATTGAACCGGCTCATGGGTTGAGCGCTTGGTTCAAGAGGGAGAAGAGGTTGCGTTTGGTTCATGGAAACATGAACCATGAACGCCAACTCTTAATCGTTGCCATTTATGGAAAGTTCCATAAGCTAAACGCATATGCGTTCATGGCTTGATTACTCTCTAATGCTTTCGGTTTTGCTCTTTGGGCGTGGTAAAAACGGCTTGCTCTTGGAGAAGGCGTGGTTCTTGCGAAAAGAAAAAAGAGCTCTCGAAAAGAAGGCAGCCCTTTTCATCTAATCTCCTACACACGGTTGAAAGAGCTTGCCAATCTTGCTAGCACAAGACTTGCGCAAGGAGGAAGCTTTCATCCCTTGTGTGTGATTTCTTTGGAGAAGATCCCTTCGGTCTTTCTTCTTCCAAGCCGCACCATCTACATGGCTATGGTATGATCTTGTTCTTATCAATCTTTGATAGTTGAACAATTGGCATGCAAACGATTTTAAAACCCTTGCTTCCGCTTGCATCATTTTTCATTAGCGCCATGCTTAGGGTTTTTGCCCCCTTTATCTATGGGGTTCCTTCAAAGGCATGGTTAGGAAAATGTTTCCAGATGAAAGATTTAGGAGAAGCAGCCTATGTATTAGGTGTGAAGATCTACAGGGATAGATCTAAGAGGCTTCTCGGGCTGTGCCAGAGTACTTACATCGATAAGGTCCTGGAGAGATTCCATTTAGAGAATTCTAAACGTGGATATCTTCTAGTCAGACATGGTCTGAATCTTTCGAAGAGTCAGTGTCCACAAACACAGACTGAGAAAGATGAAATGGACAATACGCCTTATGCTTCGGCTATTGGGTCCATTATGTATGCGATGTTGTGTACTCGCCCAGACGTCGCTTACGGGTTAAGCGTGACCAGTCGATTCCAAAGTAATCCAGGTTTGGCGCACTGGATTGCAGTCAAGAACATTTTAAAATATCTGCGGAGGACCAAAGATATGTTCTTGATATATGGTGGTCAGGAAGAACTCAGTATAGAGGGATATACTGACGCTTCGTTCCAGTCGGACCAGGATGATTTCCGATCGCAATCAGGCTATGTTTTTAGCTTGAATGGTGGAGCAGTGGTGTGGAAGAGTTTCAAACAGTCAACTGTTGCTGATTCCACAACAGAAGCCGAGTATGTTGCAGCCTCGGAAGCATCCAAGGAGGCAGTGTGGATTCGTAAGTTCGTGAGAGAACTTGGTGTCATTCCTTCGAGTGCTGATCCTTTGGTTATCTTCTGTGATAACACTGGAGCCATCGCACAAGCAAAGGAACCGCGGTCGCACCAGAAGTCCAAGCACATACAGAGACGGTTTCACTTGATCCGGGAGATCATTGATCGAGGCGAGATCAAAATATGCAAGGTTCATACAGATGACAATCTGGCAGACCCACTTACCAAGCCTCTGGCGCAGCAGAAGCATGAGAAGCACTGTAATAATATGGGTTTGAGATTTCTCAACCATTAGATTAAGTGCAAGTGGGAGATTGTTAGGGTATGCCCTTAAGGCTAATGTTTGAGGACTTGGGATTGTATTAGTATCATGTAATAAACTCTTAAGTTTATAAAGGCATGGTTATTATTCAGGTTGTTACCTTGTCTGCTGTAATAAGTGTACTTCTGAATAATGTCTCAAAGCTGTTCAGCTAGGCTGACAGGCTATATGTCCTTAGTCGAGATATCTTGGTGAACATGAGACAGCCTTGATATGATTGAGACTAATATGAGTGCTAATCTTATAGGATGCTTCGAGCATGGAATAAGATGTAGACTCATGGGTACATTGGATGTACTGGACAGACCCTACTGGGATATTCCATTGCTTGTCACAATGTGAATAATCCTTGTAAGCAGCAAGTGGCACATGTCCTTTGACTTGAGATGACTTGTGTTTCTAAATGATGATTGTCATTGTCTTGAGGTAGTTCAATATCATTTGAAACATAATGATTATAGACTATCTTGGATGGTGAGCTTGAATCAGGTTAGGACACTAGTGATAGACATAGGATTGCCGTCTCCTTGTTTAAGGAGTGTGATGTTCTAAAGGGCCCCCTTATGAGATGATTGAGATAGTGTATGGCCATACCCAGATGACTATGTGCATCTGATCTAATCATGCTCATCGTATTGGAGTTACAGGCTTGACATGCTTGTCCAATAAGAACATCCAGTGGTAAAGGACATATGTATGCCTTGTGAATTGAGTCACACTTGTGCTATGGTTTGGGAGTAGTCTTGGAAGACTCTTTCCTTTATATCGGGAGACAGTGATGTGTTGCTAGATACCCCTCACTGATCGTGATAACGTAAGTTATCGTTACCGACATTTAGAGGAAACCCTCAGGGTCGCACAATTTGGTGAGATGGCTTACTTAAGTCAGATCGTATGGACTGGATTCTTTGAGTTCAGATTAAAGGGATTTAATCTCTGATTGTAAGTGAGATCTGGTCTGATCATGTTTGATTGATTAGGGCTTGAGATCGGTAAGCTTCGATCGAGAGAGGTGATGCTAGATCGGAGAGATCAGGGGCATCAGGAGATGAACGGTTGGATCATAAGCCTTGGGGTTCGATTTGGTCTAGACCAAGTGGCTTGAGCTATTTCGGTTTGGTTTGATGAACCAAAGCCGATTTGACATTTTGGATTGAACCGGTTCACAAATATGAACGCTTGGTTCAATGCCAAAATGCGTTTTGGGTTGGCTTGAACGCATGGCTTGATTGACTTCCATTTATGGAAAGTCATCAAGGGCCGGTTTTGCTTCAATGCCAAAACGCTTATGCGTTGAGCTCCTCACTTCAACGCCTTGATTCTTTTCGAGGTGTGGTTGACGAAGGTGTGGAGTAGACATCCAAGAGAAGCTCTCGGCCGAACGGATTCATCTCATCAAACCCTTTCCATTCGACAAGAGAAGGCTTGGGTGTCTTGCTAGCACAAGAGATCTCAAGGAAGTGAGCATCTTCATCTTGTGTGTGGACTTGTGGAGGAGACCTAGTTTGATCTCTTCTTCCAAGCCGAATTCCAAGCTTATGGCGTTGGTATGATTTCTCATAACTTAAGTTGATCATATAGTTTCATATGCGATTTTGAAACCCTATTTTCCGCCATGCATGCTAGATGCGCATGATTAGGGTTTCCCCCCCCCCCCTTTGTGTTAGGGGTTCCTTCAATTATAGCGTTCAGTCCTCGCCTGTGCAGCATACAGCATCTTGAGGTTTGCTATAATTTCTATAGCAGACATATCCTCATGCTGACGCTGCAGCGGTGGCGTCATAGACGCTAGCATCAGGCAAGCGACATCAATGCTATCATTGACATGCTTTTCATAGGCATCGCGAACCGCCCTTGCGGCGTTCGCAGCGGGTTGAGGCGGTATAGCCGTCTCGAGGACATACAGTTTCCTCTCTGCCTTAAGAACAATCTTAAGGTGTCCGTACTGTTGGGGTATGCCCTTAAGGCTAATGTTTGAGGCCTTGGGAATGCATCAGTATCATGTAATAAACTCTTATGTTTATAAAGGCATGGTTGTTATTCAGGTTGTTATATTGTCTGCTGCAATAATTGTACTTCTGAATAATGTCTCAAAGCTGTTCAACTGGGCTGACATGCTGTTAAGTCCTTAGTTGAGATATCTTGGTGAACATGAGACAGCCTTGATATGGTTGAGACTAATATGTGTTCTAATCTTATAGGATGCTTTGAGCATGGAATAAGATGTAGACTCATGGGTACATTGGATGTACTGGACAGACCCTACTAGGATATTCAATTGTTTGTCACAATGTGAATAATCCTTGATTGTGACAAGTGGGACATTTCCTCTGACTTGAGATCACTTGTGTTTCTAAATGATGATTGTCATTGTTTTGAGTTAGTTCAATATCATTTGAAACATAATGATTATAGACTATCTTGGATGGTGAGCTTGAGTCAGGTTAGGGCACTAGTGATAGACATAGGATTGCCGTCTCCTTGTTTAAGGAGTGTGATGTTCTAAAGGGGCCCCCTGGATGAGATGATTGAGAATAGTGTATGGCCATACCCAGGTGACTATGTTCATCTGATCTAATCATGCTCATCATATTGGAGTTACAAGCTTGACACGCTTGTCCAATAAGAACATCCAGTGGCAAAGGAAACATGCATGCCTTGTGAGTTTGATTCACACTTGTGCTGTGGTTTGGGTGTAGTCTTGGAAGACTCTTTTCTTTATATCGGGAGACAGTGATGTGTTGCTAGATACCCCTCACTGATCGTGATAATGTGAGTTATCGTTACCGACATTTAAAGGAAACCCTCAGGGTCGCACAATTTGATGATATGGCTTACTTAAGTCAGATCGTGTGGACTGAATTGTTCAGGTTCAGTTTAAAGGGATTTAATCTCTGATTGTAAGTGAGATCTGGTCTGATCATGTTTGATTGATTAGGGCTTGAGATCGGTAAGCTTCGATCGAGAGAATGGATGCTAGATCGGTGAGATCAGGAGCATCAAGAGATCGACGGTCAGATCAAGAGCCTTAGGGTTTATTGTGGTCTGGACTGATTGCTTGGTTTATTTGGTTATTAAACCAAACCAAATTGAACCAGCTCATTGGTTGAGCGCATGGTTCAAATTGAGAAGAGTTTGCGCATGGGGTAAACCCATGATCGCAAGTGAGTGAGTGGCTTTCTATTTTTAGAAAGCATGATCACATACGTGACCACTACTCACGTTCACGCCTAAGGCGCCCTCTTCTCTCGTTTCTCCTCCTCTCATCGCCAACTTGGGCATTCGGCACTTGCACTCTCGTGTGGTGAAGAGGTTGACGCAAGGAGAAGGAAGTAATCGACAAGCAAAGGAGATCTCTCCCCTTCCATTCGACAACGACTTCTTGGAACCTTGCTAGCACAAGGAGCACCAAGGAAGAGTAGGCGACACCAATTGTGTGCGTCACCTTTGGAGAAGGAGCACTTGCGCCTTTCCTTCCAAGACACCATCTAAGCGATGGCAATGGTGAGAATCGGTTTTGGAATTTAAAGTTGAACATATTATATGCATAGATCCTTGAAACCCCTTCCGCTGCATCAAAATCATTTATATGCGCCTCCTATAGGGTTTCGCCCCCTTAGTTAGGGGACTTTCACGTACCAGTCCGAGAAGTTTGGCCCAGCAAACTTCTCCCTTTCTAGTAGGGATCGCACATTGAAGCTCATGGTGTTCGTTGCTGCAGGAATCTACAACAATGCAAGAACAGCAAGGTCAGTATCAATGTTTAGAATCAATCCAGGACTTAAGAAAGATTCTTTTCTCACTATTTTATCTGGCTGAAAAATCCAGCAAAACAGCCCGAAAGAGTAACACTCTTTTAGTGAGATGGGATCCAGATTTCATACTTGGTCTCCGCGTCCCGCTCAGGCGAGATAAGATGCACAGAGAGTACAAGCACTAATTTCTGGTAGGCAGTCCCTTGCCAATTGCCAACCCGTGCGATTCCCCTTCATCTGGGCAATCCAGTAGACTGTGCCAACTGAGTTGGTACAACACAGTCTCTGATCCCACAGATGGCTGCCTCCATATAGCTACCATATGCCCCATATGTAGCCTACATGGTCAAGCTGACCCGACCTACTCCCTGGACCACCACGTGCTATGCTGAGCAACGAGAAGCGATAAATCCCTTCTCTGTAACACGCAGGTGAAATCACACACCGTCTGAAGATAGATAGACGTGCCCACTGAGTGGGTACAACACGGCTCCAACGATAGTCAGAACAGTGAGGTTTCGCGTCAGAAGGCTATCGAGCTTGATATTTTAGCGTTGGATTTTAACGGTCTTTTAATCTTCTTAACTATCATGCAAACCCTATGGTGATAGCAGAAGATAAATAAATCATGCAATTCTAATTATTCAAACAATAAAAGAAAGCATGATGATCTTATGTGGTAAACGCCCATAAAGCCTAGGTAAGACCTTAAGTTATCTTAAGTCTTCATTTGCTTCTTGGGTCTTTTGCCTCTCATCTGGCCCAGACCAGGGCCCAAGCGCCCTTTGCAGCTCAGGTGCCCCCACCAGGTATATGCGCCTGTCCTAGGGTCAAACCCTAGACTTCCCACCTGGTCAAGCCTCAAGCTGCAAGCGCCTCATCCATGTGTGCTTTGAGCTCTTGTCTGATTAAAAGTACATTTTAATCTATCTAGACAAGATTGACTCGCAGGTCAATTACATTTTATAAATTAATTTAAAAGTGATGCACAGATCACAATAATATTAATTTACAATTTTATTCCAGGCACGCAGGCCCCAGCACAGCACACAATAAAAGGGCAACCCACACAAGATGAAATAAACAAGCACATGGCATCAAATCAACATGTGATCCATCAACAAAATAAAATTTTTCAAAATCCCATCGGAATCAATTTTATTTGTCTTATTTCCCCTACTACCTTACAACGGTACATCAATAGGGATCCACTCATCATATCTAGTCAGATCCACTGCCCTTGCATGCACCAAGTCCTAACTGACTTGAGTTGACCTAATGGTCAACCATGCATGCGCCAAGGGCTGAACTGCCTTCATGAGTTCTAGCAAGCGGGTGTGACCCCGGGCCTAACTCATGCGCGTTCAATGGTTGTCTCAACCAGACCTCGCTACACGCCCTTGATGCAGTCGACCTATAGCCACCTCGTGCTTGCGCACAGGTGCTATCTGGTCAACCCATCTAGGCTGTCAGATGGTCTGATCAGACTATTTGGATCCATCTTAGAAGATGATTTCAACCCTACTAACCCGTCTAAGGGTTTATAGCAAGGGCATAGATCTAGGTGAGCGCGCAAGTGATGTAGGTTTGTGACAAAACATTAACATGCGCCAATACATGCGCCAAGAGTGACATACTTCATATTTGCGCAGATAAACATGCATGTAACCCTTTCGCATGATCATAAGCCTAGATCTATACAACTAAAACATGGATCACAAAGCATCAAGCAATCATAAGCTTCATACCGAAAACATCCTCTGATACCAATTGAAAAGGTCCCCTTCAAGGGGGAGCGCAAGGGGGTGAAACCCTAAATGGGGGCACATTGAAAATTTTGCAGCGGATGCAAGGGTTTCATAGGATCGCAAGTAAGAGCATATGATCAACTTAACCAAATAAGATCATACCATAGCCATTGTGTGGGTGACGACTTGGAAGCAAGAGAACAAAATAGATCTCCTCCAAACGGCGCGCACACAAGATGAAGTCGGCCACTCTTTGAGATCCTTGTGCTAGCAAGGTTCTTCAAAGGTACTTGTCGTATGGAAGGGATGAGATGTCTCCTTCTTGGCCGAGAGCTCCTTGTCCAAAGCCTCTCTTCCTCGTCAACCTCCTCTACACGAGAGTGCAAGTTTTCCACACGAGAAGAGGGGAACGTATTTGCGTTTTGGCGTTGAGAGGAATCGGCATTGAAGACATTCCAAAAATGGAACATCATTAAGCCATGCGCTCATGCCAACCCAAAAACGCATACTAGCATTGAACCAAGCGTTCACCTTTGTGAACCGGTTCAAGCCAAAACGTCCCAATCGAATTTGGTTCATAAACCAAATCAAAATAGCCCAAGCCATTTGGTCTAGACCATAGTAAACCCTAAGGTTCCAGATCTAACCGTTCATCTCTTTGATGCTCCTGATCTTACCGATCTAGCATCATCTCTCTCGATCGAAGCTTACCGATCTCAAGCCCTAATCAATCAAACATGATCAGACTAGATCTCACTTACAATCAGAGTCTATATCCCTTTAAACTGAACCCAAACAATTCAGTCCACACGATCTGACTTAAGTAAGCCATATCATCAAATTGTGCGACCCTGAGGGTTTCCTTTAGATGTCGGGAACGATAACTTACGTTATCACGATCAGTGAGGGGTATCTAGCAACACATCACTGTCTCCCGATGTAAAGGAAAGAATCTTCCAAGACTCAACCCAAACCACAGCACAAGAGTGAATCAACTTCACGAGGCATGCATGTTTCCTTTGCCACTGGATGTTCTTATTGGACAAGCGTGTCAAGCCTGTGGCTCCAATATGATGAGCATGATTAGATCAGATGAACATAGTCACCTGGGTATGGCCATACACTTTCTCAATCATCTCATTCAGGGGGGCCCCTTTAGAACATCACACTCCTTAAACAAGGAGACGGCAATCCTGTATCTATCACTAGTGTCCTAACCTGACTCATGATCATCATCCAAGATAGTCTATAATCATTATGTTTCAAATGATATTGAACTACCTCAAAACAATGACAATCATCATTTAGAAACACAAGTGATCTCAAGTCAAAGGACATGTGCCACTTGTTGCAAACAAGGATTATTCACATTGTGACAAGCAATTGAATATCCTAGTAGGGTCTGTCCAGTACATCCAATGTACCCATGAGTCTACATCTTATTCCATGCTCGAAGCATCCTATAAGATTAGAACACATATTAGTCTCAATCATATCAAGGCTGTCTCATGTTCACCAAGATATCTCGACTAAGGACATTACAGCATGTCAGCCTAGCTGAACAGCATTGAGACATTATTCAGAAGCACACTTATTGCAGCAGACAATGTAACATACTGAATAACAACCATTGCCTTTATAAACATAAGAGTTTATATATACATGATACGGATAGAATCCCAAGGCCTCAAACATTAGCCTTAAGGGCATACCCCAACAGATTACCCATACTTGTCCATGCTTATTCCCTAAGAGAGAAAAGTTGAACATGTGATGGTAATCGTGTAATTTGTGTCCCTGCGTAATGCTAATTCTCGTGTTGAATTTGGGGACCAAATTCTTTTAAGGTGGGAGGAATGTTACATCCATAACGTTTTAATACAAAAAAAAATAAAATGGATTGATGGGATAAGACGTTCTTGTCCCATCCCATCCCCACACTCTCTTCCCTCTCTCTCACGCGTGACCGAGCCCCTTCTCTCTCTCCCCTTTTTTCTCTTCCTTACCCGCTTCCCGTTCTTTCCTCATGCCTCTCGGCCTTTCGATCTCGCCATTCTCCTTCATGGGAGCCCGGCGAACGCCACCGTCCAGTGACTCTCCTCCACTGGCGACGGGTTCCGAAGACTCCAGCGAAGATTCCTGAACCATTCCCTTCCTCTTTTACCCCTCCGGCCGGTGAGATGAGCTAGAAATGGGTTCGCCGAAACCCTAACTCCGGCATCCTCGTTCTCCCTCGAAACTCATCAAATTGCTTTGGAAATGTCAGCGGGGTGTTGCTGAGTATTTACTGCGACTCCCAGCCCATTCCGACGACCTTTCGGTGTGTTCCGATGAGTCGAGGTGAAACTCCGGCGATGCTCCGGTGAGGCCGACAACCTTCTATTTCCCGCTTTCAACGGATTTTGGTCACGGCTGATTTCTGTCAGAACTAGTAACTGCCGGCGCCGGGGACGAAGTACTGTTCTGGTGATCCTCCGGCGAACTTTCCGGTGATCCTCTAGTGAACTTCCGATACAACCATTTGACCCTACTGGTGGTATGTCCACACGTGCTGTGGGCTAGGTTAGTATCTAACCCACCATATACATAATTATGCAACGAACCCCGCATGCTTAACATAACGGACCAGTTAGACAAATGCATGTTTAGGATACGATAATATCTACTTATGCATAATTGACGAACAAGCTGCACATACGAACATAACAGACCCATAAATGTAATTAAAGGAAAATAAGAAATAAATTAAAATGAATAAATAAATATATGGATTGTAATATAGTATAAATGGGAAAACTAATACCTGCATATTTCATTTTAGTACGAGGATTGTAGATTCAGACGTATGTGATATTACTGATCCGGGTGCAGGATTAGTCAGACCTACAGTGGCAGGTAGGGATCTTTATTCCTGTACATTGATCAAGGTGCCTACCACTTGATTAGGAGGCATCTTATGGTTGGGCATTGCCGCTTAGTTAGGGGCGCCCTGCTAATTTACTCTTTGACATCAGTTTCCATTGAACTGTTATTTCCATAGAGCATGATATGATTGTCTATTTATATTTCATCGCATGATATTTCCTTCTCCCATTTTATTGGGATTTCACGCTATTATACTGCATGTGTGCTCTCTAGCACATGTTGTGTATTATTATTTGGATGTACCTTGTACGGTACATTGTGATTCGGGCCGTACTGGTGGCGCTGGAGTGCCAGTCGGACATGTTTTGGGGCCAGACCCATATAGTGCTATGGAGGATGACCTCGTAGACTATATTTGCTATTTACATATGGTTGTGCTATTATGCATGGGTATGATAGGGTACTAGACGCAGTACCAGCGGACTGTTGACGAGCAGTTGTCTGCAGTGTGCGAGCTGACACTGGGGACCACTCAGATATGAGTGCGTGTCTATAGGGGATGACTTGGCCCACAACTCAGTATTATTTGGTGTGCTGTTGTACCTTTATGATAATTGATCATGGTTTCTAAAGTACATATTTGGTGTACTTGATAGGTTTCGTTGTATGTATGTTTGGCACGTCTTCTATTAGTACTTACTGCACTATGTACTTAATCCCTACTTAGCCCTTCTGGCTAACAACCCCAGCCTTTGCATTTTATTTCAGGTTCTGGTGTGGGTCCGTTGCATGCGGATCGGTCATAGATAGATAGATGTAGATGACTTCCCAGTAATAATTATATTTACATTTTGTATATTGTTCTAGCTTGCTATATCATTGTATAACGATGTTGGCCATGTAGCTGAGTTGTTGTACCACGTCGATGTTGATGGATGTTGATATATGTATGTACGTTGGGTTTATTACTGTTGATTTGATGTATACAGTGTTGGGCCGAGCTGGATTAGCAGGCCCAATTGTCATGTGCCACAGGTGGGCTACCGGCTGGGGCCCAATACCTGTCAGGGCATGACAGTGATCTTCCATAATCTCATTCTCATCATTCATAAAATAAATTTCCAAAGGATCCTTATTAATTTGGGTGGTGTTGCTACGATTTACCGCACTATTCATGACCTCAATATTGTAGCAAGACCCTACAAAAGAAGGTTTCTTTAAGTTTACAGATAAATCAAATTCTGTTTTGTTCTCACTGATATTTAATGTCAGTTTTCTATTCTTGACATCGATAACTGGTCCTTTAGTGCTAGAAATGGTCTACCGAAGATGAGTGGTAACCTCAAATCCTCCTCCATGTTCAAAACTACAAAATTGATTGAAATAAAGAAGTTACCGACTTTGATTGGAACGTCTTCGAAAATTCCCATGAGTTGTTGAGTAGAGCGATCGGCAAGCTTGAAGTGAGATTGTCATCGATTTTATATCCTCGATGTCAATCTTTTTGCATATAGATAAGGGCATCAAGCTTATGCTTGTGCCCAACTCACATATGACATGCTCGAAAGACATCTCCCCAATCTGACAAGGGATAGAGAAGCTTTCGAGATCTTCCAACTTTGAGGTATTTTATTCTATATTATAGCGCTGCATTCCTCTATTAATACCTATTAATACCACAGTGCCATGTTCTTCGATTTTGTGCTTGTTGGATAGAATGTCTTTCAAGAACTTTGCATAAGTTGGCATCCGGAACAAAACATCAATAAAAAGAATATTAATATTTAACTTTTTTAATAACTCAAGAAATTTGCTGAACTGTTTATCAAGCTTGAACTTTGCCAATCTTTGAGTAAAAGGAATAGGTGATTTATATGCGGGAGGACCTACATAAGCCTGTTCTTTTTCACTCACTATAGGTGTCTCTTTCTCAGGTTGGTCATTCTCAGGTAAGTCTTTAATAGCTACAGGCTCTTCATCTGGTACCCTAGGCTCATCTAATTTTTACTACTCCTAGTGGTAATGGCATTACATTATTCTCTACGATTCATCTCAGGTTGTCCCAGAAGTTTACCCGTAGGCCTAGTGGAAGTGCTTGCCTGCTGAGCTATCTAGCCCTCTAACATCTTGTTATAAGGCATCCACTCGAGATGTTAGATGCTTGATAGCATCAAAGACATCTTCGTTTTGCTTTTTCTAAGCAACAACGAAGGTTTCCAAGAGGGCCTCTAGGTTAGACTTCTGGGGCTAATTGGGTTATCTAGGTTGGAACCTTGGAGGTTGCCTGTTATTAGGCTGAAGAACATACCCTTGATTATTTTTATATGAGAAGTTATGGTGGTTCCTCTAGCCCTAGTTGTAGGTAGACAAATAAGGATCATTGACCTGTTCCTAGTTATAGCTATCTAAGGCATTAAACTGATATTGAAGTGGTTCATTTTGTAGAGAAGCAAGGAATTGATAGTTGACGGAAGCATGACCTGCAATACCACCAACTTCACAAAAAATGACATTAATTATAGTAGGAGGAAATTTAAAGGAATCGAGTTTCTAATCTTAAAGGTCTCCTATCTTGTGGCAATTGTCGTAATTAAGCCCTTTAAGCTCTGCATAAATCATAAAAATCCTTCGAATGAGTTCAACCTACTCTCTTGGTTGAAAACACAAGTTTGAAAATAATAGTTATGATGTCGCGATTCACCTCTCAGATCGTCTCACGATGTCTAAAACATAATAACACTTGGCCAGAGTAATTATACAAAGTGAAACATAATTCTAATCAAATCAACACACTAAAATTCTTAAACAAAGAGAAATATACAAATCAATTCATAGAATCATCAACGAATTATGCCCAAATCCCAAAATAAGAGTTTAAGCTAACATGTTTGTGAATAAAAACATGTAATATTTTGATTTCAACATAAAAAACTCAAACAAATCACAAGGAAGCACTAGAAAAATTAGGAATCACTCTTCTCTTTGATTAGGAGATGAAGTTAGAATCAATTCCCAACCTCTTTGCGTGATCCTTACTTCAGAAATCACATAGAACTCAGTCTTTTGCCCTAGCTGCCACCTCTGCAAATTCATTCTGAAAGTCCCCCTTAATTCAATTCAAAATCTTTCCTTTTATATTTCAATCCATGTGGGACTCTCTTAGGAAGGTTCTCCTAAGTTTTCTCCAAATTCTAGCTCGATTCGGCCTCGAATCGAGTGAAAAACCGCTACTAGCGATAATTTTTATAGCCTGTCAGTGGACTCACGGCCACACCTATGAATGCCTCGGTGCATAATCCTACTTTCTGCACCGCAATGTATTCACAGTTCGTGAGTAGACTTATGGTTGCGTTTGTGAATATTTAGCACCAAACTCCGTTTTGCTTCGGATTTGAGATGCAATCTCTTCATCATGAATCACTCTGTGACGTCAAAACTCATTAAATCCTTCATTTTTTAGTGCTATTATCTGTATTTGCATAAAAACATAGAAAAGTGAAGATTCTATATAATATGCGAGAAAAATATCATAAAATGGTATAAAATCCTATAATTAAGTTCGAATAAGCATGTAAAATATAGTAGAAAATGCTATGTAAATGTAACTCATTAGTCAACACTTGTGTAAATCAGAGGTTTGATAAGCTTTCCTTAGTAATGCACTGTCCCTATGAGGCATAGGATGGGTAGAGTCCAAAGGTAGCACCAAGTCGTTAGGGTGCATGGGGTAGCATCTAGGCACGATGTGGCTTAGGTGGGAGAGGCATAGTGCACGTGGAGCGCATAGGGGCGCACCTCGGATGCTTGGGTGTGTGACAAAGTGTGTGCAGAGCTATGGGAAGCATGCTTTCCTTTGTCTAAGTGGTAGCAAGGGTGGGTGAAATCAAAGGCCCTGATGACTTGGTGTGCATGGAAAACATCGAGGTAGCTTGGCCTAACCACATAGCCATAATATATGATGGTGCGTGGCTAGGACTCAAGGTACACCTTATCCTAGCCAAGTTCATAAGCCATGAGGATGAGCCCAAGTCAAGAGTTGTTGCGGTAGGCATGGGCAGGGTTAGGAGTTGGTGGTAGTGGTAGCATGGACATGGTGCAAAATTGATGTGGAAGTGCGTGCATGCGGTGGCACAAGCACACGAAAGTAAGTGGTGCAATGGCTAGCGGCCTAGTGCCATGATGCCCAACGCCGAGTTAGTGGTGACAGGTGGCCAACTGACATTGGTGTGCACGTGAGTGGTGGCATGGCCCATGTAGTGCCATTAGCACCACAACTTATTATGTATGGTAGCTTCCTAGAGCAAGGCAATGACATTGGCATCATGGCAACCAGCTAAGTGCTCGAACACCTTGCAACCATCAATGAGAACTTCCTAAGTAGTAATGTGAGCAACGAGAACTTCCCAAGTAGCAGCATGAGCACAATAGTTAAAATAGTGTTAGGTAGTGTGTGTGCAAGCTAAAGGCATTGACCCAGGCATCTAGCGGCATCCATGATTTCAACCGTGCCCAAGGGCAACCGAAGTGAGTGGTGGATAAGCACTAGATGTGCACTAAGGGTCAGACCGATCCTAGTGGGTAGGACTACCTAAGGGGTACAACAACTTGGATTCTCCTAGGCGAGGGCAGTTGATGAGTTGCATTTACATCATATTTTTGCCTGTATTTTATATGATATTTAGGTTTAATTGTATGATTTTATACTAATTTTTAGTGTTTTTACTTCCTTTGGTATGAAATCTTCACTTTTTTTAGTTTTTATGAAAATGTAGGTAAAATGGCATAAAAATAATGGATTTTGCAAGTTTTGAAGCCATAGCATGGTTCCCGAGAAAATTATGAAGTCACACGTCAAATTTGGAGTAAAAATAAAGTTAGACGCAAGATTCATGGTCACAGCCGTGAGTTTTTCACAGGCCATGAGTTTTGCGTTCAAAGGGGAGTTTTGCGGCTAAGTATAGAAGTTCACAGAAAGTTTCACGGTCGAGGCCGTGAATCCTTCATGGACTGTGAGTTTTTCTATGCACATAGATAAAATAACATAGAAACTTTCATGGGTGCAAGTTCAAGAGGACATCAGCATAGGTGACAGGATCTTCCTCCCGAAGGCTAGCACTAGGCGCGGAGTGAAGAGGATCTCGAGGGTTAGTGTTTATGCCCTAGGACCTCAGGATGGTCCATTGGGATATGTGTATCACATCTAGTTGATAGATGAGTTATCCTGGCATTATCGTTGTCATGCAAGTTTGTACATCTACGCATATGTACATTTGCATATACAATGTCCCTAAGAGATAGATTTTATCTAGTCTTTGTGTTTATCCCTGGTCGAGAATCATGGTGGATATGGGACAACTATGATTCGCTTGAGACTAGTATATGCGCTGCTTGAGCACGGGTTGCTAACGCAGGCATATGGGTATATCAAGGGAGATATATTGGATCGACCCGCCGTGAGGATTCATCTCAGTGTCACGAGATGAATATCACAGTGACAGAGTTGCGCTTGTCCTAGACTTGAGGGCATTGGTATCTCTATATAGTGATTGATGTACTTTGATGCAACCTAACGCTTCGCTGTAAAAGGGAAGTCATAACGGTTGTCATTGGGTATGTCATAAGCGTATGAGAGATTCAATGTGCCAATAGAGGATTTGCCCCTTCCTTACGGGGAAGCTTGATTGTTTATGACTATCCCTAAGAGGATTTGCCCCTTCAATTGGGTATGTCATAAAGCTTTCTAATTCGTGAGAAAGCACTTGAGCCATAGTTTATGGCTATCCCTAAGAGTATGAGATTTCCTCATAGCTCACTCCTTCTAGAACTCATCTTTGAGGCTGAGTGTCTAATTGGAAGAATCGAGTCATGATTGGCATGATTCGATACAGGTTAAGTCATATAACTCCTTGTAAAGATTGTGCAAAATTGAATAGTTTTTCCTTGATCACTGAAAGTTGTTCCATATCTGACATATGTGTGTATGGGGTATATTTTGGGGATACTGCTTCCATGATCCCACAAGAGAACAACTTGATTGTTGCTTAAGGTGTTAATTTTCTTGGGGAAGTTTTTCTCTTGAAAAGACTAGTGGGAGAAATTTTGACATGGATATTCCAATGTCAACCATTCGACACATTTGGTCAAAGATGGACTTTGAGCCAGTCATACAGGTTGTAGGTAACCTGAGGCTCAGAACACACAAGCTGTACAGGTTGAATCGATTCGTCTGGCTTTGACTTATGGGTAACTTCTAAATCAATGCACAGAATCTTCACCTAATGATGCCTGAGTGTAGTGGGAGCTTGATGACATCTCTGGTCATGTATGTTAGGGACATACAGATCATCAGAGATGACTTCCTGATCCTTCACTTGGTGAAGAGATAATTGGGAAGTGTCTTGTGATGAATGACTTAGTGGACATCACCTACAGGGTAGGTGTGAGAGTTTTTTCATAGGTCCAAGAAACTTCAAGTCCTAAGTTAGTCAACATACATCGATGAGGGTATGTTATAGACCAGATGTGGTTAGTGCTGAGAGCATAACCATAGGATACTAGGTCCAATCCAATTGCATGACATTGGATATGGAGAAAACAACATTCTTGGTTTTATAAAGAACTAGAGGAATGGTTCTCGATTGGTAGAGATAAGAAAAGCTTGGTGTATAGGGTTACACTTGATAGCTTATTCTATTCTGACATTGATCGCAGCATCAGCTTTGTGTCTGGTAGTGAAGGAAGCTGTAAGAGGCTTCGTGATGGACTGCCATCATCTCCGATTGAAGGGAAAGTGTGTTATGGCTTCTAGGAAGCTGTTTGGATATTGGAGTTCTCCATTGAACTTCAAGTGGTTGTCATGCCATTATTGGTATCTATTTGTGAGCATAAAGGAGCAATGACGCATGATAGAAAATCCAAGGTTTCACCTAAAGATCTAAACACATACTCGAGTGCTTCCACTTTGTGTTGGAGACAGAGGTGTTGTGAGATTGCAGATATTTACACTGAGAGAGTCATGATAGGCCCACTGACCGATGCTCTGGCGCAGTAGGAGCATGGCAGGTCTGACTGAGGACGTGTTGATTGTGGTGACACAATAACAGGGTCCTAGTGCAAGTCAGAGATTGTTGGTGTATATGCCCTAGGCCCTGTGGCTGGTCCAATTTATGTCACATTCATTTGTGGTATACATCCTGGCATGGTCGTTGTTACACATTTTGTACATACGTGTCATATGTACATTTTCATATACAATGTCCCCGGAGATAGATTTTATCTAATCTCAACGGATAATCCCCGGTCAAGTGTCACATTGGATAAGGGACAGCTGTGATGCACTTGAGACTAGTATATGCACTGGTTGAGCATGGGTTGCTAACGCATGCATATGGGTATATTAAGGGAGATATACTGGATCGACCCAGTGTGAGGATTTGACTTGGTGTCACAGGTCAAATCTCACAATGACATAGATTCACTCATCTTTGACTTGAGGGCATTGATATCTCTATATGGTAGCGGATGTACTTTGATACAACCTAGCGCTCTATCATAACAGGGGAGTCATAACGGTTGTCATTGGGTATATCTTGAGCCATATGAGAGATTCAATGAGCCACTAGAGGATTTGCCCCTTCCTTGAGGGGAAGTTTGATGTCCATGGGCCCCTACATGGTGCATGACTAAAAGTGTGTGGCCACACCCAGGTTAAGTCTGAATAAAGTCATGACCATTAATGTTGGAATTAACAAGTGTGATACACTTGTCCAACTTGGACGATCAGCCTGGCAAAAGGACTAGAGTGTACATATATCTTGTTGCAATTTTAGGGGATGTCGATGGCGACTCCATTCCGAGGACTTGGGTAGCAATGATGTACTACTTGGTGCCACTCATTGCTTGTGATGACTTGAGGTTATCATTACCAACGTCTAAGGAACCTACCGGGTCGCACACCTAGACACTCGAGATCTCATATTGATCGAGTTGCCTATGATCAAGTCATTTGGATTGATTCGAGTCAGTTTGGGAGTCAAATGCCATCTCGGATGCGTCTAATGAGTTGGATATGACATTATAGAGTGATGTTGCATTTTGACTTATGTTGACCCCTGTTGACCCTCGGGTGACCACATTTGACCTGGATGAACTAGGTCCAGTCGATGGGTTAAATATCACTGGATTTGTCCGGTGGATTGTCAGCACGATTTAAATGCAACATGTGGGACCACAACTTAAGTGAATTAGATGAATATTTATATTCATTTTATTATGACTTAAGTTGTGGGAGCCACGCGCAACTTAAGTGAATATTTATATTCAATATAATCGTAACTAAAGTTGCGGGGCCCGTTTTAACTCTATATATATGGTCATATGTGTTTGGGCTTTAATAATTATGAATTTTCATGATAAAATTTGAAATTATTCATGCCCTAGCCATCCAAGGACTCTAACCTAGCCGCCCACCTCTTTCTTCCTCTTCAAGGCTCCTCCAAGGTGAAGGAGATGCGCCTACATGCTCTAGATGGCACTTTCTTCCTCCATGGACACATGAGAAGGTTTTGGACCTTCTTCCTTCTTTGATGGTGTATCCCTTGGACGGATTAGTGCATGAAGAAGGATTTTCTTCCATGGGCGCAACTTCCATGAACTTGGCGCATGTGGAGAAGAGAGGAGAAGAAGAGAAGTGATGGTATCTCTTCTCATCATCATTGGCGCATCTCCTTGGAAGGTTGCTGCCTATGTTGGATGAGAAGGAGATTTACCTCATGGTCGCACCTTCATGGTGGCGCAAGCCATGAGGAAAGGTGGCTGCACTTGAGAGTGGCACAAGTGGTAGAGGTCCCCTCTCCTTGTGGCCAACCTCCTCCCATCACCCCTCTTGGCGCATCATGGTGATAACGCAAGCAAGAGTATCCTCTTAGGCACAACTTGGTGGTGGCGCAAGTTCAAGAGGACAGCAGCATAGGCGTCAGGTTCTTCCTCCCGAAGGCTAGCACTAGGCACGGAGTGAAGAGGATCTCGAGGAGTCTGTGTGTGCACGATTGTAGAGGGCGGACACTTGTGCGCCTATTCTTCTTCATCATCAGCCCCTTGGATTATGTGAATAAAGGTATATTACTCTGACACAGCCGGTGGATCACTCATAAGGGATCATAGCTCTTAGGGTTATCCTGTTTCGGGCCATCGCTTTTGCTATTATTAAAATTTAAAATTGGCCCGGGGATTCCTAACAAGAACTTCGAGATCGTCTCGTTCATGGATCTTAAATTCAAACAAGTTAAAATTATAATAACACAAATTTAAAGTATTGAAGGAAATATCTAACGGTACAAATTACCTTCTTTCGACGGCATAATTCGGTATCAATATAGATCGACGTCCTACTTTCATGGCTAATTGGACCTAGATTGATCCAATGGGCTTAGATATATTATAAAGTTCCTCACAGAAATCCTGCCCTAATTCTTGACAGCTCAAAGCATATTCGATCCAGTAGAACTAACATCACAATTCTCCTTTCAATCCTTCTTGCAGTGCCCAAGAAAAGTAATTGCATGATCAAGACAATACTAGTAGTAAAATAGCACAGATTGAATAAACACAAGATAAAATTGCATTTGCTATAACAAAACAAGTTCGAATAGAAGATACAGATAACTCGACTACACCCTAGTTCCGATAGAGAAATTATGCTATCATAGCATCGTTACGATACAAATCTCCAAGAGAAGGAAGAAATAAAGAGAAGATTGAAGAGAGAAAGAAGCAAACTCTTGTAGGAAGGGTAGCAACTATCCTTCTTCAAGCCTTCTAGAGTGGTGCAACAAGATCTTCTTCTCCCCTTTGCTTTCGACCAGAATTTCAACCTCTCACCAAGACTCATCCCTTTGCAACTCAATTTTCACCTTTTAAATACAGTCAAAAGTGTCTTTTGAGTTCACGCATTATGGCTCATTGAATGCAGATGGCTCTATAATTACTTGTGTAATGGTTATTATGGCTGTTACCATAATGCATTCATTGCAGTCTCGTAACTTATTAAAATGCTCAAACAATTAAAGCTTATTTAATGCTCATTGTTTTGACTCCAAGAACGTCCAAATTAGAGTTAAAACGAAAGAGTTATGAGCATTTAAAGTTTGACAGCTAGCATTTTATGTGGCTGGAGCGAGATTACGGTCACGATGCAGATTATGGCCATGCCCGTAATCTTGATGTAGAAGTCCAATTCATCTAAAAATTTGCAGGTGAGCAATATGGCGTTGGCTTGATTTACGGCCATAGTTGTAGCGTCAAAAACCGCT
This sequence comes from Costus lasius, assembly GCA_027563935.2. NCBI lineage: Eukaryota > Viridiplantae > Streptophyta > Magnoliopsida > Zingiberales > Costaceae > Costus > Costus lasius. Next base: position 68,496,020 of record CM050449.1, read on the forward strand.
GATCAAAAGATTACAGCATTGATGAATTATGGTTGTGCCCATAATCTTCTTGTCAAGGTCGTCTTCATCTGAAAGGTTGCTGTTGAGGAAGTTATGGGTTTGACTTTGGATTATGACTACGCTCCCATAAAAATGGGTCCATCATGTAGTCAATCAAAGAATAATGGTCATGATGTAGATTATGGCCTCAGCCATAATTCTTGAAATTAATCCCGTTTGAAGCTAAACTTATTATCAAGATTCCTGATTCACTCAGATATATAAATGTACCTCCATATAGCTCTAAAAGTGAGTGAATTATCCTATATTCAACAAACATGTCAAGTAGTAAAGCTTCTGAAGAAAGTCAATGAAATAAGCCGGAAAGAGATGTAAAAACAAGATATTAGGTCTCGATTCAATAATAAATATAGATAAAAAAGACTATATAAATACGAGACATCAATCATCAGGGTCAAATTGGAATGATGCGTCACTGTAGCCTTGAACGTTGAGCTCTTCCTATCCCCCATAGACGAAAAACAAATCCTTAGTTCTTCTTATATACTTAAGAATGTTCTTCATAGTTATCCAATGCTGAAGACCTGGATTGGATTGATATGTAAGGATGTTCTTTATAGTTATAAAAAGTATGAATCAAAAGGATGTCTTCACCTGTGCCCCATTTCCAACACGTAGGTCAATATCTCCAGGCCGCACCAATCTATTTTTCTTATGCCCCTACATATTTGTACAAATATGAGCTCTACACGCAGTATCCAATACCCATGACATAGGATTAGAAAGGTTGACTTAAGTAATATAAATACCTAGGCCAGAAGATGAAGTCTTGCCTCTCTTCTCCTTGTCTTGAAGTTATTTACAGTCATTCCTCTAGTGGCCCTACTAGCCGCTATGGAAGCTGTTGGTGTATATGCCCTTGGACCCGTTGTTGGTCCATCTTGTACTACTTGACGTTGATATTTAATATATCATTCTGGCATTGTCATTATTATGCTATGTTTACATCTGCGATTATGTACATGGATAATAATGTCCCTGGAGACAGATTGGATCTGTGCTCAAACGGTGTTTCCCCAATCAAGTACCTGAGTGGATAAGGGACAGCTCTGGTACACGTGAGACTGGTATATGAGCTGGTTAGGCACGAGATGCTAATGCAGGCATATAAGTATATCGGTGGTGGATATACTAGACCGGCCCATTGTGAGGCTCTAACTTGGTGTCATGAGTTAAGCTCACAAGTGATAGGAGATACATTGATCCCTTGACTTGAGGTCATTGACTTTTTTATATGGTTAGGGATATGCTTTGATACAACCTAATACCTCACCATAGCAGGGAGGTCATAACGGTTGTCATTGGGTATGTCACGACCCATATGAGAAGATCAATGGACAGACATAAGATTTGCCCCTTCCAGCGGGAAGCTTGATATCCACGGGCCCCCCTATGGTTGCATGACTGAAAGTGTATGGCCATACCCAGGTGAAAGCCTGATTTAGTCATGACCATGTGATTGGATGAAAACAAAGTGGTGACACACCTTGTCCAATCAGATATCAGTTTGGCAAAGAGACTGTAATGCATCGGTATCTTGTTGCGATGATGGGGATGTCAATGTTGATATCCATTCTGAAGACTTGGGTAGCAGTGATGCACTGCTAGGTGCTACTCACTGCTTGTGATGACCTGAGTTCATCACTGCCAATGTAAGAGGAACCTACAGGGTCGCACAACTTGAAACTCGGGTTCTCGTATTGATCGGGTAACCTAATGATCGAGTTATTGGATAACTCAGATTTCTTTGGGAGAATTCATCAGCGCCACTATGCCTGATGAGATGGAAGGGACTTATTGAAGCTAACTTCATTTTTGGGCCAGATGAGCCTAATGGGCCCAATAGGTCAAATGGGCCAAATAGGCTGAGTAGGCCAATTGGGTCAAATGAAGTCTTAGCATGGAGCATGGACCAATGGGCCTCCAAGCCCAATGGGCGTGAAGCCCAGTTGGGGCGTGAGGCCTAATGGGCCATGACAATAAGTTGTCTAGCCCAATAGACATCATGGTGAATTAAATGCTGTATTTAATTCTGAGAATTAAATTCTGTATTTAATTTTGTAATTAATTCTGAGATTAATGATGAATTTAATTCTGAATTTGAAGAGTCATGCCATTAATGGCCATTATGAAACTTTAATTGAAGGTTTTAATGGGCCATTATGATACTTTAATTCAGAGTTTAATTCTATAATTAATTCTGAATTTAATTCTATAATTAATGACTAATTAATTCAGACATTAATTCTGAATTTAATTCAGAATGCGAAAGGTCACCACGATTTCTATAAAAGAGAGAGGGAGGTTTGAGAGTTTGCGCCCAAGGCTTTTGATGCTTGCTTCCTTCTCCTTGGCGCCATCTTCCTCTCTTCTTCCCTCTCCTCTGGGCGGCTGCAAGGTTGGACCTTGGCAGCATTTTTCCATCATTCTATTCCTCTTGGCGCATTCTCTATCAGAAGGTGGCGCAAGCTCTTAAGGATTTCTCCCATAGGCGTGGATCTTCTTCCCGAGGCTAGCACTGGGCGTGGAAGAAGAGAACTCGAGCGTCGGCTGTGTGCGAGACTACAGAGGGCGAACATTTGAGCGCCTGCATCGCATCCTTCGCAACAGTTCAAGGTATCATCTCCTACTCACCGTGTTGATTCCTTCGCATGACTCGATCTTCTGGGTTTTTGGGACTGACCTGTTTCGGGGATTGCTTCCGCTGTGCTTGTTTTAAAAATTTTAAAATCCCCGGGGTTTCCCAACAGAAGCACCTCTACTCCAATGTCTTATTCATCTCTTTCTTCAGAGCTTTGGTCAGACCCTTGACACTACCTTTAGCATGTGCCTTACCCTTTTTCTTATCCTTATTGGTCGCAGGACGATAAGAATAGAATGGGGTTTGGTCTTAACCATCTCTGACTCAGTTGTCTGGAGCATATTCAGTAGTTCTTCCCTCATGCATTCAATCCTGTTCATGTTAAAATTTATAATAAACGAACTGCTGCTAGAGGGCAGGGACTGTAGAATAAGATCTGTAACCAAGTCTTGGTCTATCAAGTGTCCTAGTCTCTTGAGAAGATCCACATACCCAATAATTTTAAGTACATGGGGTCCCACTAGAGAACCCAATGATAGTTTGCACCGAAAGACTACTTTGTGGTATCATTTCTCTCAGTTCTAGCCTAAGCCATGAACATCTGTTTCAAATGTGTTATCATATGAAACACGTTCTGCTCCTCTTATTGCACCTAAAGTTCAGGTGCCATAATGGCCATCATGAAACATGCAACTTCCAAAGCGTCATCTTGATGCTTTTGAAAAGCATCTCTCTCAACTGTATAGGCTGTAGATGGAGGAGGCACAGGAAGAGGATGCACATGGACGTACAATTTCTTCTCAAGCTTGAGGGCTATCCTCAAGTTTTGATGTCAATCCATAAAGTTGGTACCGACCAACTTATCATTTTCAACAATGGATTGTACCGTCAATCTGCTATTGTTCATAACCATTTTATCTACAACAAACAAGATAAGCAGATTAGTACTACTTCAAATTATTTAATCGGGACTTGTCTTAAATGATTATGGCTTCCACTATTTTAATCGAATTGACAACCTGCAAAGTCAATCGGGAAATCAGAGATTTCCTAATGAGATGAGATCCTTATATCACATAAGGCTTCGCGTCCCACGAGGGTGGGATGAGATGCACAAAGTGACTTATGCTTCATAAGGTGGGCACGCAAGCCGATTGCACTTGGCAATTCCCCTTATTGAGACAGTCTAGGCACTTCGTGTCCAACGAGGGCTAGATATAACACAAAGCCCTAACTTCCCAAACGTGCCTCTATAATTTCATCATGTGGTGTAACCACATTTGAAAAGATTAGTCAAGTTTGACCTGACCATTATGCCTAGTGTCAACGAGTTTCCTTGCGAAGGCACGTCTAGGTTAAAACTATACTGGAGAAACCAATGCCACCACACACACTTTCTAAAGATAAGTGGGTGTGTCCCACAAGGGTGGGAAATAATTTACAATACCACTGATCGATAGCTTAACAAGAGCTATGTGTCAGAAGGCAATTACAGACATGATGTTGTTTATGAGGGTTTTTGTGGTCTCATCCACTTAGTTTTATCTTTTGTCTAACATTATGGTCATGCAATCCTATAGTGGTAACAAAACCATAAAACACATCCAGACATGCTTTAGCAAATATGGAAAGTAGTAAATAAGTGATATGGTCATAGCCTAATCCACACATAGAACCATCACATGCCACTCGATGTTCAATACTTGACCTAGGTGACAAGCCCCAACAAGACCTAACCTAGCCGCCACTAAGCTTCTTATCCATATGCAGCTCCAAGGTCCACCAAGCCAAGGGATAGCTCTCAAACCCTAGAAGCACACCCTAGGAGACCCTAGATGCACCCCTAGAAGGTTCGGCCAAGTCCAAGCTTCTTGCACCATCATGCAAATTATGCCACAATGCAAGGTGCACAATCATGCTTACTCAAAGGAAGGTTGCACCAATGATGATGTTCCATTAATCTTCTTCATGCATAATTATAAAAAAGAAAAAAGAAGAGCGGCACACAAGCCTCACACAAATACATCACAGGCATGCAAAGGGCTTGACTACGACCATATCACGATGTACAAATAAGATATCCCTATTCATGCTTTCTACATGCTCATGAAAAATCATAAAATTTTAATTTTAGTTTTCATCAAAATATGTCTCTCAACCTCAATGATTTATCGCAAATATAGTATTTTTTCATTTCTCTCAAGAGTCTACAAGTGGCGCATGCATGCTCCAAGCATGCTAGGTGCCCCTTTGCAATCCCTAACCTGCCAAGATTGGGGCAATCACCCAGTCCATACCTGCATAATCTTGACAAGTCTCACATAGTAAGTTTATTCTACATGTGTGAGGAGAAATTAATTCTCTCACATATGTGTTGATCCCTTATATGAAGAAAACAAAAAACTAGAGAGATAGAAGAAAAGTTAGGAACGAAAGACCTATAATTTTTCTAAGAAAGAAAAATGTGTCATATGCAATTTTCAAAAATTTTAGATGGCATGTGAGCAATCTAGAAAACATGTACATCAGATGAAGTTAACTTGGGGTCAACTTTCCAATAGTAAAGTTTAGCTCTAATAAGTTTTCTCCATCTCATCAGGCACATCCGTGCTGATAGATTCTCCCAAATCAATCCGAGTCATGAAATAACTCAATCATAAGACTAACCGATCAATACGAGAACTTGACTATTATGGTGTGCGAATCTCTAGGTTCCTCTGACGTTGGCAGTAATGAACTCATATCATCACAAGTAGTGAGTGACACTTAGTAGTGCATCCCTACTTCCCAAGTCTTCGGAATAGCTGTCTACATCAACATCTCCATTATCGCAACAAGACATCCATGCATTACAATCCCTTTGCCAAACTAACATCCCGATTGGATAAAGTATGTCACCACTTTGTTTATACCCAATCACATAGGGCCTATTTGGCCCCACTTCTGCACAGCTTTCAAGGCAGAAGATGTGAGAAGCCAAGATTTCTAGCTTCTAACAACTTCTACTTTTTTTAGCTTACTATTGCACCTTGAAAGCTGTGCAGAAGTGGGGCCAAATAGGCCCATAGTCTTGACTAAATTAGGCTTTCATCTGTGTATAACATACACTTTCAGTCATGCATCCATATAGGGCCTAAGGATATCAAGCTTCCCCCATAAAGGGGCAAATCCTCTATCTATCCATTGAACTTCTCATATGGGTCATGAAATACCCAATAACGATCATTATGATCTCCCAACTATGGTGAAACATTAGGTTGTATCAAAGTATGTCCCTAACCATATAGAAGATTCAATAACCTCAAGTCAAAGGATCAATGCATCTCTTGTCACTTTTGTGGTTAACTCGTGACACCATGTTAGAGTTTCACAGTGAGTCGATCCAGTATATCCACAATTGATATACTCATATACATACATTAGCACCACGTTCCTAACTAGCACATATACCAGTTTCACATACACCAGAGTTGTCCCTTATCTACTCTGGTATTTGACTGGGGATATAAGTTCGAGACTAGATGATATCTGTCTCTAAGGACATTATCATGCAAACGTACGATGCTGATGTAAACATATCATAATAACAACAAATGCCAGAATGAATATATAAAATATCAATATTAAGTAGTATAATAGATGGACCAACAATGGTTCCTAGGGCATATACACTAACACTATCATTCTGGGTATGCCCTTCCTAGCCACCACTGGAGCAGTGATTGATGTGAAGAATGTGATGCTTTCACTGAACATCAGTAAGGAGGTCATAGAATTTGATTTGTCTGCTAGCCTCAGGAAGCCTTCTCTTGCAGGTTCCTATTTTAGTATTGATATTGTCGAGCAATTCTCAGCCAAACCAACAATAAGAGGTTGACTAAAGATCCATTGGAAGTTTGTCTCATGAGCAAGAAAGATATGGAGGACCAAGTTGAAGCCCAAGTCTATATACAACTACTTATTCTTCTTAGTCCGCTAATTCGAGGAAGGTAAGACTCTAAGGTTTTTTTAGAAATTGCATCCAAGGTATTCAATGAACCAAAATTTGAGTTGAAATCACTACCTACTGAACTGAGGTATGAATACCTAGATGTTGACTCTACTCTACCTGTCATTGTTAATGCTCACTTGACTGATGAACAAAATAAATTGTTACTTTCAGAGTTGAGAGTACATAAGAAACTTATTGGTTATTCTTTGGAAGACAATAAAAGAATTAATCTTTCTATTTGCATGCATAATATTTTCTTAAAATTCGGTAGCAAAACTTTATGTAGAATTTCTACACATAGATCACATAGTTGTGATCTATCTGATCTCTAATAGCCCATGGGTTAGTTTGATCCACTTGGTTCCCAAGAAGGGAGGAGAGAAACGAGGGAAATAGGTTTGTTCCTTTGCGAATGCGAATAAGGAATGAATGGAGAATGTGTATCACCTACAGATGAAATGTAGCCATCTACTTTGCCCACTAACAATATAAGATATGGTAAAAATTTGCTATGCTTGAAAGAATCGTTCCTCATGCATCGACGGATGGTTTGGCTTATAGATGCTCATGGTTTATGTTGTAAGAATATTTGTTAATTAAGGAACAAGATCTATTAGGCATCCTCTAGACCTTCATATAATTATGTTTTTATAGAGTATTAAATTATGCCCTTTTTTTTTCTCTGAATATGAACACTTATAAAACTGAGTCGTTTTTGAATCCTTGTGTTAGCCTCTCAATCTCTTTTTTGAATTGTTTTTAATTTATCATTACTTAATCAAAAATTTTTTTACTACAATGCAAAATATCCAACATAACTTGTCAGAAATTCGCACCAAGCTATAATAACTGAGCCCATCGATTTGTGAAGCTATGTCCCTTGCTTCGCAAAAAGTACTTTCAACAATTCTCAATATCCCTTTTTCCCCTAGATAAGATTTCTAATGTGGGCATGGACAATTCATCTCTTTTAATCTCATGGTGACGCATCTCATTCAATCTCTTGGTGAGGAATCTCAATTAGAATTAGGTGACGCATTCCTACTGTTGTAGGATAATCAAATCCTAGTCCAATCGCCGTCGGCACCAACAACCAGTGGCGGATTCAGGCCTAAGAGTATATGGGGGCAATTAATATGTGGAGACAATATTAAAAAGATTAGATTTTATTTAGTGGAGACAAGGTATTTGCCCACACTCCTTCCCACGTGGCTCCGCCACTGCCAACAACGACGCTCTAACTAACGAATCTTCGTCAAACTTGTTGTCTTCCTCTTCTTATTGTTCTCAGCATTCAGTCCCGACGATCAGTTCGTCAGAATAGTCAATCGCCATAATCGCACCTTCGTCCGGCGACCACGACTTCATCCGTCGTCGTCGATTCACTCCACTGCTAGCCTCCAAAATCCACTTGTGGACTCTTCTCGACAACGCCGACCTTTCGCTGCTTCCTGGACTAGCAGCCAATGAGTTCTCCATTCGAGCGGCCACATCTGCTTTGAACCAAGAAGACAGCGTTTGAACCATAAATGGTTGAATCAGGTTCTCAGAGTGAATCGGCTCAGAAATCTAATCTAGCCCACAACCAGTTCGATTTATATGCACGATTGGATGGTTCATCCATAAATAGCCTCGCATAATTTCTTTAAATCTTTCTGAGTTTTTTTATTTTTTTTCTAGCATTATATTTATTTAGCTTCTGTTATTACTTAATTTATTGCTCAAGTAGCACATAATAATTTTATAGCATATTGATTTATCATCACTTATTTCCCCTCAATCAAAATTATACATATCAAAATATAAGTTGTGCAACAGAATTCGTGAGCAGACAAAAAGGAGCAATAAATTCAGATAACTATGGGCGGAGGATTTCGCCATCTTTACGACGCCATGGAGTGTAGAATTGGATTTCGCGATCATTAAGTGGCTGAAGTGGCCTCGCATTCTCCTCCGCGTCCTGAAAATTGAGAAAAAAAAAAAAAATCGAGTCTTTAATTAATTAATTTATTTAACATGTATATGTACTTGTGAATTACGTACGTCATGCACAGCCTCTCTGAGCAACTTCACTTGCTCTCGTGACACAGTTCTGATCTGCATAGTCATTAGCAAAAGAAATTTCAGAACAAAATATTAATCAAGTATTATTTACTTTTGGCTAATGTAATTACTTATCGTCTAAATACCTTGTTACTGATGGTCCATACGACTCCTGGAGTACAAGGCGGAGTTGTGAGAGAGCCCATGTACCTGTAGTACTTCCTACTTCCTATCTTAATATGTCTTGGATCTACCAACCCCACTGCTCTCTCTTCTTCTTTCTTCTCTGCTATTTCTTCAATATATTCCCTCAGCTATAGTTTAACAAACACAATCACTGATCAGCAATCATCTTTTTTTGCTTCAGATGATTTTGTCTTATTTGTTTTGTTTTACCTCTGATAGGAATGGATCTGGTCTGCCAAATTTGTAGATGATGCCTATTACAGCTGTGCGGTTATCCTGTGTTTGGTGTACCATGTGCACCTCGAGCTCAAACCTGCACAAACTTGTTACCAATCAAAAACTTTGATCGATCGAATCGGTATATACTGAAAGCGTTTGTTGAGAAAAGAAGACGGGTACCTCCGGCCATTTATGGTGTGCTCTGACGGGGAATGCCAGTGGCACTGCTTCAGCTCATAGTCGGTGCCATTTATGTGGAGGCTTCCAGCTGCTCCATCCGCCCATTTCACCTGAATCAACAATAAAACCAAGTATAAGTAAATTGATAGAGAAACAGCTGAGTTTATTTCTTACCTCGATGTCGTGGCCGCGGTTCTTGATTGTGGCATTGGAGGCCTTGTATCTCCTCCGCAGTCTGCCCAAATCTGGCACAAGCTTCACCCTCTTGTGCAGCAGATCGATGGGGGACTGCATGTCCCCCTTGCTGCAGTTGGCCCAGTCCTTCTTTATCTCTCCCCAGTGTTCGGGTCCCTTTGGACTCCCTGCCTCGTAGCTGAACTCGCTCTCGTCCTCTGCATTCGTCCACAAACAAGCAGGCCATTTTATTTGATGAATTCAGCAAATTAACAGAACAACAGAAAGACTTTGAGATTCTCCCTTACCGACTTCTTGAGCTGAAACAACAACCAGGTTCCATGACAAAAGCACAACGGCGGCAGAGAAGAACAAGAGTCGACCTTCAACTGCTGCTCGCCTCATCCTTGCTGTGGTACAGGGAACTTGCGTTTAGCAGAGGCAGGTGCTTCTTAACCCTGAGATTTGGGTGTACAAGTCAACAGCAACAGGGTCGTCGTCCTTTTTCCTGAGAAAGGAAGAATCGAAGGGGAGGAATGCGTTTCCAAGGGGTAGATGAAATCAGGTCTTGACTCTGCCAAGATAACGGACGCGTCGTCGTCCTTTTCCTGAGCAAGGACAAACACAACATCTTGGCAAGAAATCGATCAGTCGCAGGAATTGCAATTGTCTGTGGCCAATTTTCTTTTTCATAAAGTTGATTAGTATGTGCCATTAATGATCATTGACTTTTGCAAACGACACATGCGGCTCTGATTTGAATCGGTATTTCAGAAAAATTCTTCACTCTGACAATACATCAGCGTTAGGTGTAGGGATGGCAAAAAACCCCATCCCGACCCGACCCGACCCGACCCGACCCGAAGTCAACGGGGAAAACCCGAGTTGACTGGGGGTCGGGTCGGGTTCGGGGAAAACCCGACGGGGGTATAGTCGGGTCGGGGTCGGGTATGGGAATTTAGGTACCCGCCCCGAACCCGACCCCGAACCCGCCCCGACTATTAAAATAACAAATTTACCCCTTATAAGTTATAACCTAGTTACTAAATTTTAATAATTTATGTAGAAATGATGATATAGTTTATGTAAAATATTTTTTTATTTATATATTATGAATAAAAAATGTAAATTAATTTTAAAATATTATTTATAATATATATTTATTTTTTAGGTCGGGCGGGGTCGGGTTTCCCCGCGGGTTCGGGTTTCCCCGCGGGGTCGGGTGTGGGGCAGGGTTTTCTAAACCCGTCGGGTTCGGGGTCGGGTTCGGGGACGGGTTTGGGGAAGTCGGGGTCGGGTCGGGGATGGCAAAACCCGACCCCGATCCGCCCCGTTGCCATCCCTAGTTAGGTGGCTAAAAAAAGGAAGTGATTTGAAAATTTGAGAGATTTGTGTTGGTGTTTGAAACATTTCCAAATTTGAAACTTTCAAAAAAGTACACACGATTATTTAATTTAGGAACTCTGCTGCTAGCCTGGTATATAAATAAATGATCAATGTTAATATTATTTTTACAATTTAGATAATTGCCGTTAGCCAATTAACTAATGCCATGTTAAGGACAATATATTTTTTTTGTTTAAAAAAAAAAAAACAAAAACAGGGTGTTGATGGATGTACGTTGTTTCAACGAGTACAGGTTTGACAAGTACTCCGTCCAGCAATATTTAACATGTGGAAATTTTCTAGGAAGCTTCTCTCTAATGCTTGCTAAAAATGCCTTGATGTTGTACTCAAATCCGAATTCTCCATCTTAGATTAAATATAATTTTTTTTAAAGTTAAAATCACGTTAGTGTTACTGGTAGAATTTTTAGCACGGTCACAATAGAACTGTCCATCTCTCAATAAGTACAAATTTTAAACTTAAAATCACGGTACTATTGTACAATCTTTAGTAGAGTCACGTCAGAATTGTACATCTTAGATTAAGTAGTAATTTTAATGTTAAAAATTACATTACAGATACTTTAAGATTTGCACTTAGTTGAATAATCCGATGTAATTTGTCTAAGATCCTTAGGTAGGAACAGTTTTTTTTTTTTTTTGTTTTAATAATGCAATGACTCTTTTGAACAGGATTAAGAACAGTATATATACAATTGTCATAATTTGAATTGTATGTTTGAAAGAAAAGATTAATCATTTATTTTATTTTCATGGGGTGTTCAACACAAGGTGCTTTGGTGAGATTTCATTATGAAACATGGTTTAATGTGCTTAGTAGAGACACAAATATAACTAACTTGTTAGTATTTTTTTACCTTTTTAAGAATCTTCTCATTTATGTTGGAACATCTTTGTGATAAAATCTCATTAATTTTGCTTATTTTAGAGCCTTTTACATAAAAATACATATAAAATAAGATAAATGAGTGTTTTCTATAATATATAATAATTGTGTACATTTTAATGTAATTAGAGAAAAATATGACATATTTTATAATAAATATGTAGAAAAAATACTATAAAAATTTATGTTATCAAATATTAACGACTTAAATTTTTGCTTGCTAGCAAGCAATAAAGGATAGTGACAAAAATCATCAAGTGTAAAGAATATTGAATTTCTATAGTATTTTATTTATATAAATTGAATTATTTTTAATCCACAATGCATACCATTATCTTTCATACACAGTGTCACGCCCTTGTTTACGGTAATATTTTTTAATTATTTTACCTATGAGTCAATGCTTGACTCGAGTCTAATTCCGCCCACGTAGGGGCACAACGGTCATAACCGCTAGATTGGGCGCGACTGACAGGGACGATTTCTCGAACTGACCCCCAGCTCGTCTAAGGACTCGTTCGGAAGATCGCTGTCGTTCCAACACGACTTGGATCAACACTCGCGATTCACTGAGGACCGGTATTGCTGAGTCGAACCGGGTTCACCCGAACCCAAACAGGACTCACCCGTAACCGACCGCATTGGACGGGGTCCACACCATTTCCGAGCACGTACACGTGCAGGAGATGATAGAGGGGAGTAGCCGAATGTCTCACGCTTGAGAGCCAGACTCACCCTCGCGTCCGCAGATCAAGCCGGCACCCAGCGATCGCGAATAGTGGTTCACACGGCGTCGCACGCCGATGATAGGAAGAACTTGGCTGCCTCCTCACTCACACCCCGGCAAAGAGACCAGACGATGCTCCGTCGGTGACGTCCCACCTAAGGGACGAAGGGACCGTCGGACTCGTCCTTCTTGCACGTAGGCGAGAACGGCCGGAAAGGGAAGATTCGCCTGAAGGCAACCAACCCGGGGCAGCCCGGGGTCATCGCGCGTAGGCGACGGCCGGGGCCGGAAGGTTCACGCTCGCACGGAGGCGAGCTTTGGCTAAGGAGCGTTGGAAGAGAGGGGGTGGCGCTGGCCACCTGCTCTTGCTGGTGTCGGCGGCAGATGGTGGCCAGAGAGGAGGAGTCACTTCCGGCAACTGGCGGCTAAAGGGAAACAGCCCGGGCTGAGGGACGTGGGCGGACGGCGGAAGGAGAGGAGCTGACGCCTGCTCCTCGCGGACGATGAAGACGCAACCCAGGTGGATCCTCGCCAGAGGAGAGGAGGGCCGACGACCACCAAGAAGCTTCGTCGGGGAAAGAGCGACTACAACCGCACGCAGGCACTCGCACGTAGGCGAGCTGGCTCTGGAACTTCCCACACGTAGGTGGGCCGGCAGCTAGAAGACAGAAAGGGGAGAGGGCTCGTTGGAGGGAGCGCAGAGGGGTGGCCAACTTAAGCATTCAGCGCAGAAGAGCGGAAAGAAAGGCGGCATTGCTGGGGAAGAGACGCTCCCTGGGATGGAGACCAAGAAAAGTGAGGAGGGATACCTCGGCGCTAGGCGCTGGCTCCTTCTTTCCGATGACGTGGTTGCCGGCGACGCCTTCCAAGGCGGTCTGGCAGTGAGGATCGGCGACGGCAGCGGCGGGTGTCGAGGGAAGAAAACGACTCAGGCGGCGGAAGAGGAATAGAGGGAGAGGGTGGAGTTTTCCCACGACATTCCTCCTCCCACCCGCACCACCGGAACGCTGGAAAACTCAGCCGACGGACATCTGACGAAGATCGGAGATCAGAGAGGGAGAGGAGGAGGGAGACCGGAGTCCGTCAGTAAGCTTTCGTTCGAAAGCTCCTCCATGAACTGAGACGAGGACGACGTCCTCTCTCGTTGCCTTTTCCACCCGCGTTAGACGACGCACATTAACGCGCACCCACGCCCCGTCCCATCCGTGTCAGCGTTCCACGCTGTACGTACATTTCGCCCGTTGAGAGAATCAGATCTGGATTCGGGCGGCGCCCGATCCACTACCCCAACCCGGTCAACAAGAGAAGGAAAATGAGGGTTGGGTTGGGCTGGAAATTTGGGTCGCGCCCAATTGCTGGCCCGTAGGCCTAACATTCTCCCCCTCCGAAGTGAGTCGCCGCCCTTGGCGACTCAAAATAACATCGTATCTCGTCTTCAAACTGCCACAGTTTGGATGCCTTATACCATGTAGCTTCTTTCATTAGAGAACCTTCCCATTGAACAAGAAACTCTGTTCGTCGGTTCATCTTGCTATGTCCCGAAACTCGGTGGTCTATGATCTCTCTGATCCTTTGGTCGAACTCCATTCGAACCGTAGGAGGCGCACGAAGCGACTGTGACTGAGATGGATCCCTTGGATCCTTATGGAATCTCTTTAGAAAGCTCACATGGAATGTCGGATGCAGCTTCATCCTATCAGGGAGCTTCAGACGATACGCAACTGAGCCAACCCAACTCAACACCATGAAAGGTCCATCGTATCTCTGTATAAGACCCCGATATGCTGCCTTCATAGATATCTTTCTCCATATATGCGGAGTAAATCGGAGAAGCACCAAGTCGCCCACGGCGAATTCTTCATCCCGACGATGACGATTTGCATAATGTTGCATTCGTCTAGAAGCTAGCTCGAGGCTATCCCGAGCCTCTTGGAGCGACTCCACTCGCTCATGAGCAGCCCGTTGAGCCGTGGGACATCTCCCCTCGGAGGTCCTCATCACAATATCAACAAGAGTTAGGGTTGTCTCCCTAACACAAGCTCAAAGGGGGTTGTGCCCCATCGACGATGATCTATGGAGATTGTTGTGCCGAATCAATCCACTTCACCCAATCCTTCTGACTCGTAGTCACAAAATGACAGAGGTAGTCCTCCGATCGACCTTGTCTTGCTGACAAACAAGACATGTGCAGACAAAAATCTCAATGTCGACACGCATATCTAGCCAATAACATGACCTGGACAACAATGCAAACATGCGCCTTTGTCCCGGATGACCCGACCAAGGGGTATCATGGAGCTCCCTAAGTAGCTCTTGCCACAATCCACCAGATGCAGGGACTAGTGGCCTCTCGCCACGGGCCATGACAACGTCATCGGCATCCAAATAATATCGTCGAGTCGTACCCGACTTGAGCTGCTCAATAATCTTTCAATATGTCTCATCGAAAGTAGTTGTTGCTTTTATCCTCGTAAGGAGGTCTCCTTTCACTCTAGAGATCGCAAAGCAGACTAAGGCGTTTAGCCTACTCAGTGCGTCAGGCACTACATTAGCCTTTCCAGGCTTGTGTTCCCACTAGAACTGGAATTCTGCTAGGAATTCCTACCATCTGGCCTGTTTTACCGATAGTTTCTTCTATGCGGTGAAATATGTATTCGCCACATTGTCGGTTTTTACCACGAAGGCGTTACTGTTGTATCCCAACAAGTAGGTAAACAAAACTTATTTCTAAAGTCGCAGCCAAAACTTATTGTATGGCGCACATGGACTTGTCACCCCCTGGTATGGCTCCAAAAACTTGTTGAGTTACTGCACTTGTTGTTATCTCCGCAAGTGCACGGATACTCGAAATAATAGAGAAAGATATCGAACCCATAGAGACCTAAGTTTTCAACTACCAAATTATTGATTTCTTTCTATCTAGGCAATCGAATAAAAGCAAAGTAAAGATCGAAAACACACGGGAAAATACTATCAGAGAGAAACTGGGACTAGGGTTTCATTCACTTTAATTTTCATGACTAGATATATAAGGATATTCATTAATCAAATTCTATTATGATAAAGGCATAATTTACTTTGTAAAGAGATTAACTCACTTTCGTGCAGATAACCATGCAGAGACCAATCCTTGCTTTTGCGCAAGATTTATCCCAAGCTAATGATAAGTAAATCATCAAACAAAGAACTCGAGGATCACTTTCATGCATCCGAGTTCTAAGTTGATCGCCTCGAGTGGAAACTCAAGGATCACTTTCGTGCATCCGAGTCTCAACATAAGTTCTACCTATGGTTCTCCAACGTTCTGATCCTCACTTTCGTGCAAGATCTCCACGTTTGACACAATAACTCAATCGTAGGTTCATAATTATCATCATGGCAATTTAAACTACTATAAAAAAGAAATAAGAACTTAATCTAATTTCTTACGGTGAGTTCTTATTAATCAATTTTAGGGTTCCAAGTTCTCAAGCAAATCACCTTTCGGTCCTTATTGCGAAAACTCTAAATAATGATGACAAAAAGTAAACTAAGGAGAATCTTAGAGCAATAATCACATAGGTAAAATTATCAAAGTAGAATAATCATGATGAAAGCAAAAAGTATCTAGTCATTAAGAAAATCAAGGGGAATTACTCCCCCATGTCCCAAAGAGTGTTTAAGCTAGCATGGTGAAGAAAATACAGTATTCCATTGTTTCAGAAGATCACAAATTAAAGGAAAAGAAGTTTTAGGAAAATACACCACGGCTGTGAAATTAAACACAGCCGTAATTTACAAAGGAGGGCGATGAACAGTAGCGGCGCCTCCTTCTTCTTTGATTACTCTTCCAATTGATCTCCTTTCATTCTGAAACTTCTGGTACGTTGTCTCCTCCTCTAGGCGAAGCTTCAGTATGAATTTCACGACTGGAGATGCTCTGGATTTGTCACGGCGGCAGAACCCTAGGCGGCAGCGTGTAACTCGATTCCTCCCTGTACAGTTGATGAAAGTTGGGGCTTTTGGTGTCTTCGTCCTCATCTCGTCGAAAGCTCCACTTTTCCTTTTTACGGTTTTGAGTTTAAGGCCTTGGATCATCCGCAATCTTCTCCACAAAAATTGGGCTACAAAATTGACCTCGGAGTCGTGTTCAAAAGCAAAAATACGGTAGTGTTGTAAAATCGCTCGCGTTCTCTGATCTGATGTTGTCTGGAAAATACGGCACTACCGTAAAATCGGCTGAACTCTCTGGTTGAAATCATCTGGAAAATATGGCATGTGTCAAAGTTTACGGCAGTGCCGTAATTTTAGCAATTTTCTCTATTCTGAATGCGCTTCAAAATACGGCCCATGTAATTCCTTATGGTAGTGCCGTATTTTTCATTAAACCTTCTGGTCGGAAATTCCACCAATTTACGGCAGTGCTTTGATATTACAGTATCGTACGGAAATACAGTACCGTAATATAGAATATGACACTACCGTATTTTTGTATGTTGCTCTGATTTTCGTATAGTTTCTCAGGTCATCTCCTCTCGATGATGGTAACTCTTCCATGTCTTTGATTTCGCTTGAAAATGCCTCAAAATAGTGTTGACCACGGCCTATAGGAACCAGGCTATCCACATGCCATTTTACCTGAAATCATGAAAAACCAAAATAGAAGTAGATTTTACAATATTTGATAAACTTAGCATAAAAATAAGCAAAAAGATCTTCAATTTATCATGAAAAGATATATAAAATGATACAAAATATACTATATGTTTTGGTGTCATCAAAATACATAAGGCTCAAACTTTGCTTGTCCTCAAGCAAAAATCAAAAATTGATTAAAAGATTAACCTTTTCATGCCTAATAAATTTCTAAAATACAACCATCAATGAAAAATTCCATCAATCGTTTCATAAAACTCCAAGTAAACATATTATCCTTTGGACTCAACCCTCTAGATCCACAATTCAATCAAATAAAACTTTGCAACTTGTATAATAATTAGAATTTTCAATCTCAAGACTTCACCCAATTTCAGTTCAAATCTATCATGCTTTTGTTTACAGGAATTAGGTTTCCAAGATCTTTTTCCACACATAATTTTTTTTATATGTATTTGATTATTTTTGCATAGATTGCATGTACCCACTTAGATACATACTTTGCATTTTTGACTTCAACTCTTTCTTCGGTACCACTATCAATTTTGCATAGTGCCAAGTAGAGGAGTCTTATTGTTTTTCACTCCCATTATCTTTTATATAGACTTCAACCTATTTCTTAGGTACCACTATCAATTTTACATAGTGCCAAGTAGGGGAGTCTCTCACTATTTTTATGGATCTTGGATTCTTCCTTCTCAACAAATAGCAAAAATAGGCTAAACATCTACTAGGTTAATCAATTGATATCTATTCACAAATTATACTCGTATACTCATTTTATTTAAAAGAATAGTTTCACTTTTAGATTTCATTCTTCAAATAATATATCTACCCAAAATTTCATGCATCAACCAATGTCAAATTTCAAAAATAGATATGCATTGAAGAAATAAATCTAACATGATAGGGTTTTTCTCTAATCATGAATATTGATTTACTCATCATCAAGGAAAATATTCATCAATGAAATTCTTTAAGGACAAAATCACACCATGTTATAAAGTCAATCATATGTATTCAATAATTCCTCATATGAACTAATATATACATCCAATTAAAGTATAGCACTGGAGGACACAATAGTTTATAGAGTCATTCATTTTTATGAAATTTTCATGTAAAGGAGCAAGGGGATGGGTACTCAGAAGACTCTCTTCGTCATCGTTTGGTCTGATATCTTTTGTACTCCCAAGAGAGTAGTTAGCATCAATGCACCCTCTTTTTCTTCTCTTTCTCGAAATATCTTTTGTACTCCCAGGAAAGTATCCCTCTTTTTTTTTTTGAATAATACGGTACCGTAAAATATATTACGGCGCTACCGTAATTTCGGGTAAGTTTGGAAACTTTCATCAGAAAGTTTCACGAAAATACGACTATGTAAAATGTTACGGTGGTGCCGTAAAAACAATGAAGCTCTCGGGTCGATTTCTGCCACAAAATACCGTACCGTATAGTCACTTACGGCAGTGCCATAATTTCGTCACAACTCTCTGGTCGAAAGCGGGCGACAATTACAGTGCTGTAATATAGTTTACGGCAGTGCCGTATTTTGCACCAAATTCTTGTTTTACCTACAAAAATAAAAGAAAAAAAATTAGTCCTAAGCAAAAATTAAATAGAAGGAAATAGATAAAGGTTAGAAAGCTTGGGTTGCCTCCCAAGAAGCGCTAATTTAAAGGTCATTAGCTTGACCGTTCTGCACTCAGATTTGATCTTGGTTCATCTAGGTAAAAGCTCTCCTTTTCTTCAATCAGTTCTTCTTGATAGTAGTGTTTCAATCTTTGACCATTAACTTTAAATTCTCCCATATCTTCACTCCATATGTCCACAGCTCTGTAGGGATAAATTTTCTTCACCTGAAAAGGCCCAGACCAACGAGACTTTAGTTTACTAGGAAAAAGTCTTAATCTAGAATTGAATAAAAGAACAAAATCACCTGGTTGGAAATCTTTTCAAAAAATATGCCGATCATGCCATCTCTTAGTTCTCTCCTTGTAAATTCTTGCATTTTCATAGGCTGAGAGTCTAATCTCATCTAGCTCGTTCAATTGTAACCTCTGTTTTCACCCGCGTTCTTTAAGTCAAAGTTTAATGCCTTGATTGCCCAGAACGCCTTATGCTCAAGTTCTACAAGTAGATGGCAAGATTTACCATAAACTAATTGAAAAGGAGACATACCAATTGGTGTTTTGAAAGCTGTCCGGTATGCCCACAGTGCATCATCAAGTTTGAATGCCCAATCTTTCCTTGTGCGTGAAACTGTCTTTTCCAAAATCCCTTTTATTTTTCTATTTGATATCTCAACTTGTCCACTTGTTTGAGGATGATAAGGTGTAGTTACTCTATGATTTACTCCATACTTTTTAAGTAAAGCTGAGAACTTGTGTTCTATGAAGTGTGAGCCTCCATCACTAATTACAACTCGTGGTGTCCCAAACCTTGGAAAGATAATTTTTTTGAATAATTTGACAACAACTCTGGAATCATTGGTTGGGGATGCAATAGCTTCAACCCATTTTGAAACATAATCTACTGCTACAAGAATATATTTGTTGCCTCCAGAAGATGGAAAAGGTCCCATGAAGTCAATTCCCCAAACATCAAATATCTCAACCTCAAGAATATTGGATAGTGGCATCTCATGTCTTCTGTTAATGTTCCCTGTCCTCTGACATCTATCACAAGATAAAATAAAGTTTCTAGCATCTTTAAAAATTATCGGCCAATAAAATCCTGATTGCAATACTTTGAAGGAAGTTTTCTCAGCACTGGCATGCCCACCATAAGAAGATCCATGGCATTGAAATAATATATCTGTAATCTCCTCCTCAGGCACACATCTCCTAAAAATACCATTTACACCTCTTCTAAACACATAAGGCTCATTCCAAAAATAGTGTTTTACCTCAGCCAAGAATCTCTTCCTTCTTTGGTAACTGAAATCAGGAGGAAAAACATTAGCTACAAGGTAATTCACAACATCAGCATACCAAGGGGCTCTGATTTGTTCGATGGTCATTAGTTTTTCTTCAGGGAAGGAGTCATCAATTACATCATTTTCTTCAGTGTTCACCATAATCCTTGAAAGATGATATGCAACAAAATTCTCTGATCCTTTTTTGTCTTTAATTTCCAAATCAAATTCTTGTAAAAGCTGAATCCATCTGAGCAAACACGGTTTAGTATCCTTTTTCTGCATTAAGTATCTTACAGCTGCATGATCAGTATACATACCACCTTGGAGTTAATCAAATATGATCTAAATTTATCAAAAGCAAATACTATAGCCAATAATTCCTTTTCAGTGGTAGTGTAATTCTTCTGTGTCTCATCCAAAGTCCTGCTGGCTGATGACACCAAAATATATAATATATTTTGTATCATTTTAGATATCTTTTCATGCTAAATTGAGGATCTTGTACTTGTTTTTATGCTGAATTCATTAAATATTGCAAAATCTACTTCTATTTTGGTTTTTCATGATTTTCAGGTAAAAAGGCACTATTTTGAGGCATTTTCAAGCAAAATTGAAGACATAGAAGAGTTACCATCATTAAGAGGAGATCACCCGATAAATTTTATGCAAAACAGAGTAACTCCCCAAAATACGGTAGTGCCGTAATTTATATTATGGTACCGTATTTTCGTACGATACCATAATATCGAGCCACTACCGTAATTTGGAGAAATTCTGAATAGAAGATTTTCCTAATTTTGTGGCACCACCATAAAGAATTACATGGGCCATATTTTGGAGTATTTCAAACTAGAGACTTTTGCTGATTTTACGGCACGGCCGTAAACCATTTCACGGTGCTGTATTTATCAGAGATTTTAGATCAGAGAACTCGTCAGATTTTACGGCACGACCACAATAACTTTTACGAGCTATAATTTTGACGCAGGGTTCACAGAACCAAATTACGGCACTGCCGTAAAATATTTTATGGCCGTAATTTCCATTCAAAAATGTGATTTTTACGGGCCCAAAACTTGCGCAGACCATATCGTTTGATCTAGACCTCCAAATTGAGATCCGAAAGATGCTACGGACTTGTCTTAAAGAGGAGAAGACACAAGATTTAAAAGTACCAATTTCTATCCAATATCGAGGGAGCAATCGACAGTGAGGCGCTTAGGGTTTGTCCTCGCGCCGAGAGGTATAGAGGACACCTCAGGACCTAATTTTCACTCAGAAGTTTCGCCTGGAGGAGAGGAGGATACCCCAGAAGTTTCAGATCAAAAGAAGATAGATCGGAAGAGAAATCGACGAAATCGGTGGTGACAGCACTGTTCATCGAGTTCTGCTACAAAACAACACCTATTTTGCAACTTTTCTTCTTCCCTTCTTCGATTTTTGACACTTTGAAAACATGCTTTATTGTAATTCCTCTTCCATGTAAGCTTAAACATATTTTGGGACATGGGGTGTAATCCCCTTGATTTTTAATGATTAGATAACTTTTGATCTTCGTCAGAATAGTTTTATTATGATGATTCTACTTATGTGATTGTTTGTCTTTGATTTTCCATAGATTGATGTTATTATTCATGTTTTAGAGTTCTCACAATAAGGACTGAAAGGTGATTTGCTTGAGAACTTGGAACCCTAGAATTGCATGTTAGGAACTCTCTTAGGTTAGTTCTTAATATTTGATTTTAGTGATCTTAATGCCTTGTTGATAATTTGAATCTAGGGTTGAGTTATTGTGTTAAACTTGATTTGATCTTGCACGAAATTGAGGATCAAGTCGTCGGAAAACCATAAGTAGAACTTGTGTTGAGTCTTGGATGCACGAAAGTGATCCTTAAGATTCCACTTGAGACAATCAACTTAGAATTCGGATGCACGAAAGTGATCTTGAATTCTTTGATTGATGATTTACTTATCTTTAGCGTTGGCATAGATCTTGCACGAAAGCGAGGATTGATCCCTGCATGATTGTCTGCACGAAAGTGAGATGATCCCTTTATGAATTAAATTAAGTCTTTATCATGATAAGATTAGTCTGGCGACCTTTTATTTATGTCTAGTCATTAGAATCAAGGAGGATGAAACCCTAGTCCCAATGTTTCTCTCTAATTATCTCTGTAGCATATTCTCTACATAGTTACTTCTATCAAATTCTGTTCGCTTAGCTAGTGAGAAAATAATTATTTTGTACTTAACAATAAGGTCTCTGTGGTTCGATATTTTTTTTATTACTTCGAATATCCGTGCACTTGCGGATCACAATAAGTTTTTGGCGCCATTGCCGGGGGTTAGTCCTAGGTACACGCCAAACAACTTTGGATACAACAAGTTTTTGGCGCCGTTGCCGGGGACCTTAGTTTTGTTAATATCAAAATAGTTGTTAGTATTGCTAGACTAGGTTTTATTTGTTTTAGATTTAACTTTGTTTTCTATTTTTGCAGGTTTTAGATTTTCACAAGTTGTGACAGAACTGTGATTTCTGAAATTTGTGAATTTGCTTGTGTTTTATCTTTTTCCTATTTTTTATATATTCTTAAAAAAAACAATTTGATTGATTGGGGTTGGATTATCCTTTTGTTCTTGATAGACTTGAAAATATGTCTTTTTATCACAATTCTTGGGCATCTGAAAGAGGCAAGGTATACATGCCACAAGGTGAGCATAAAGATTATTCACGATGCACTCTTGGAAATATATTGAAATTTCACTCTATTCCTTCTATTAGATATAATATTTGTAAATCTAGTGATCATTATGCTTCTGAATGTCAATTTAGAAATCATGCAAATCACAATTCATCATGGTATCAAGATGATCAACATGATTCTAGATCTTTTTATGATGATTGCTCTGATCATGTTTCTAAACCATGCTTTGAGGACACTGAAAATTCTAGCTTAGAGTCGATGCTTGAGAAATTGAAGATCATGACAAATAGAAGTAAGGAAATTGAAAATCTTAAGGGGATGATTAGTCAACTTGCTTCTCAAGTAGAATCTTTAACTGCTAATTCTAAAATTTTG
Organism: Costus lasius; assembly: GCA_027563935.2. Lineage (NCBI taxonomy): Eukaryota > Viridiplantae > Streptophyta > Magnoliopsida > Zingiberales > Costaceae > Costus > Costus lasius. The sequence goes on from CM050449.1 coordinate 68,519,108, forward strand.
GAAACCCAGAGAGCACAACAAGATTGTTTATTTGAGTTTGATTTGGAAGCTGAAAAACTTGATTTAGAAAAATCCCCCTCTGATTATGATTGTTTTGAGATTGAGCCTTATGTGAATATTCATGAATCTCACTCTAATTTTGATAATTGTGAAATTGATTCTTTTGCTAATTTAGTTGTAGAAAATTTTGAGGAAATTGAAATTGAAAACCCCTCTTTTGAGGAAGTTGATTCTTTTGATGACGCATCATTTGTGGTTAAATCTGGTTAAGGATATGAGGGGACTAATTTAGAAAAATCTTACTATAATTGTGTTGATAATTTTGAAATTGACAAATTATTTGATGATGTGCATGAGGAAATTGATAAAGATTTGAATGTTACAAACACTAATGAATCTCACTCTGATGTTTTGCCCATATCTTTTGTTGAATCTTTTGATGTATTTGAAAAATTGAGTTTTATTGAGAAACCTAATGAGAGACATAAAAATTATTTTGATGATCCAATGCTTATATCTTGTGATCAAAGTCCTATTGCAATTGAAGACATGAATTTGAAGAAAGGACTTATGATTTTGTTTACTAACAAATTTAGGAAGATTATTGAATATCATTTTAGTAGAGTTGAAAATTTTGAATATCTTGATTTCTGTATATTTAAGAAAGCCACTTTGATTGTGATTTATATGCAATTCTAGATTTTTCGATTAGTGGCTAAACTTTTTGGACAAAGAAAATGCAGAAAATTATTTGCTCTTTACTTTGGAACTGATTCACCTGCTTCACAATGAGATTTGATTTTTGGTCAAGCTATGGACCTAAAAATTAGTGCTTCTTGGGAGGCAACCCAAGCACTCTTGTTTAGCTTTGTTTATTTTATTTTAGTTTATTTTTAGAACTAATTTTTAATCTCTTTTTGTAGGTGAAAACAAGTTTTGGCGCATAATACGGCACCGCCGTAATTAGTTTTACGGTACCGTATTTTCGGTCCGTTTTCGACAGAAAGTTTTATGATTTTTACGGCAGAGGCGTAACATCTTTCACCTGCAGTAATTTTGAGTGATTTCCTTCCTAAGATTTTTTAAAAAATACGGCAGTACCGTAATGTACTTTACGGTGCCGTAATTTGAAACCTGCTTTCTGCATTCTGCTTACTTGACTGGGTGTTTTCTCGCTGCGATTTTAAGAAACTGGGTTGGAAAAATTTTTGATCTTTGGCACCATCATGAAGTACTCATCTTTGTCTATCATCTGAATATTTTTTCTGAATTTTAAAGTCCATGGATCATTCTAAAACACATAGCAACTTTTCGATTCTGATTAATTTCTGTAGCAGTTTTCTTTTGACTAATCTGTTTAGCGTTTTTGCAGCAAGTTTTTAAGATGCTTAAATAACTTGAAACCTAGATTTTTCGCATAGAATATGAAGTTCACGTGTCATTCTATCTTGTGGATTAATTGTTTTCATGAAAATATTTTCTGATCATTTTAGGACACATGACAACTTTTTGAATCTGATGAACTTTTGTGCAGTTTTTGCAGTTTTATAATCTGATTAGCCTTCTTTCTATTGATGCCCTAAATTCCTAATAGATTTTGATCCTTTGATTTTCATACGTCTGAAAAGAACATGTCTTATTCTATTACATGGTTATGTCCATTTTCTTATTGGATCATTGAATCTTATTTTTGGGTATGGCTACTTTTCTTAAAAAATTCACTGGTTGCACTATTTGCTTTCAACATGTTATTACTTCTTTTGGCTCCAAATCCAGAAATCTTCAAGAGCAACTATCTTCCACCTCTAGCCACCACTACATCTGCCTCTGACATCACTGTTTCCAACCATCGACACTAGATTATACCATCTGCAGATTCTTACTTCTTCTACTGCCTCTATTTCCATTGATTTGATTTATTTATGCAGCAGACTCTTCATTAGTGACCGATATTTTTTTATCTATGCAGCATTATTTTTGGAACCCACCGGCCGACGATCTCACCTCCAGGACTGTATTCTCTAGCAGGCCACTAGAGATTACTCACTCTACTATCGGCACCATCACCATCATTGCTAGCAGCTTTTCAGATAGCATCTGTTCCACCTTTGCTTCTTGCCTGCTCGACTCTTTCCACCGGCATCCTCTTCAGACCTCCGGCGACATCTCTGATTCTCTCTTGAGAAAATTATTTTTATCATTATTATTTTTAGAGACTATTTTTAGACTGAGCCTTATGTATCTTTAATTGTGCAGGTAAAATTTTCAAAAGGCACATCCTTGGACCTCGCAGCATCTACCCCGACACTATTTTTGATCTGAGCCTTATGTATTTTCAGTCAGAGCTTGCTATATAGTTTTGTGAGTGTTGTTTGCACTTTCCTGTGATTATTTGATTTGATATGATTATCTACACTTTTCTTCTCTTAGATCTATCACTTTACATCCTTTGCATTGTTTGAGCCTTATGTGAATATATCACTTTACATCTCATGATTGTTGAGTTTGATGCTTCAACACCTCTATGACTACCGACACTGCTATTCTATTTCACATGCTTATCTTTTTTTTTATGTGGTTGTATGATGATTATGATGATACTGATTTCTACTATTTCGATGGGGTTGTATTATGTTATTTCGATATTCTGATGATTTACCTTCGATATGGTTGTAGTATACATGATGATATATTTTTATATTTTTTTTGATGATATGATATTGTGATATTTGATGATGATGATGAGTATACTCTTGATTTATATTGTTGATGACTTGATTGATTGATGATGAATAAATTCAAATTCATGATTAGAGACAAACCCTGTCATGTTAGATTTATTTCTTCAATGCATGTCTATTTTTGAAATTTGACATTGGTTGATGCATGAAATTTTGGGTAGATGTATTATTTGATGAATGAAATCTAAAGGTGAAACTTCTCCTTTAAATAAAATGAGCATATGAGTATGATTTGAGGATTGAGATCAATTGATCAACCTAGTAGATGTTTAGTCTATTTTGCTATTTGTTGGGAAATAAGAATCCAAGATCCATAAAAATAGTGAGAGACTCCCCTACTTGGCACTATGTAAAATTGATAGTGGTACCTAAGACATGGGTTGAAGTCTATGCATGAAAAATAATGAGAGATAAAAAGAATAAGACTCCTCTACTTGGCACTGTGTAAAATTGACAGTGGTACCGAAGACAAGGGTTGAAGTCAAAAATAAAAAATGTGTATCTAAGTGGGTACATGCCATCTCTACAAAAACAAACAAAATGCATAAAAAAAATTATGTGTGGAAAAAGATCTTCGAAACCTAATTCCTGTAAACAAAAGCAAGATATATTTGAACTGAAAACTAGGTGAAATCATGAGATTGAAAATTCTATTTATTATACAAGTTGCAAAGTTTTATTTAATTGAGTTGTGGATCTAGAGGATTGAATTATAAGAATGATATGTTTATTTAAAGTTTTGTGAAACAATTGATGAAATTTTTCATTGATGATTGTATTTTAGAAATTTATTGAGCATGAAAAGGTTATTCTTTTAATCAACTTTTGATTTTTGCTTGAGGACAAGCAAAGTTTGAGCCTTATGCATTTTGATGACACCAAATATATAGTATATTTTGTATCATTTTAGATATCTTTTCATGCTAAATTGAAGATCTTTTACTTATTTTTATGCTGAATTCATTAAATATTGTAAAATCTACTTCTATTTTGGTTTTTCATGATTTTCAGGTAAAAAGGCACTATTTTGATGCATTTTCAAGCAAAATTGAAGACATAGAAGAGTTACCATCATCAAGAGGAGATCACCCGACAAATTTTACCCAAAACGGAGTAACTCCTCAAAATACGGTAGTGCCGTAATTTATATTACGGTACCGTATTTTCGTATGATACCGTAATATCGAGCCACTACCGTAATTTGGAGAAATTCCGAACAGAATATTTTCCTGATTTTACGGCACCACCGTAAAGAATTACACGGAACGTATTTTGGAGCATTTCAAACCAGAGACTTTTGCTGATTTTACGGCACGACCGTAAACCATTTCACGGCACGGCCGTAAACCATTTCATGGTGCCGTATTTATTAGAGATTTCAGACCAGAGAACTCATCAGATTTTACGGCACTGCCACAATAACTTTTACGGGCCATAATTTTGACATAGGGTTCACAGAACCAACATACGGCACTGCCGTAAAATATTTTACGGCCGTAATTTCCATTCAAAAACGTGATTTTTATGGGCCCAAAACTTGCGCGGACCATATCTTTTGATCCAGACCTCCAAATTGAGATCCGAAAGATGCTGCGGACTTGTATTAAAGAGGAGAAGACACATGAAGTGAAAGTACCAATTTTTATGTAGTATCAAGGGAGAAATCGACAGAGAGGCGCTTACGCTTTGTACTCTCGCCGAGAGGTGTAGAGGAAACCTCAGAACGTAATTTTCACTCAGAAGCTTCTCCTAGAGGAGAGGAGGATACCCCAGAAGTTTTGGATCGAAAGGAGACAGATCGAAAGAGAAATCGACGAAATCGTTGGTGACAATACTATTCATCGAGTTCTGCTGCAAATTACGGTGCTATAATTTCATTACAGCACTTGTTTTGTAACTTTTCTTCTTCCCTTCTTCAATTTTTGACACTTTGAAAACATGCTTTATTGTAATTCCTCTTCCATGCAAGCTTAAACATATTTTGGGACATGGGGTGTAATCCCTTTGATTTTTAATGATTAGATAACTTTTGATCTTCGTTAGAATAGTTTTAGTATGATGATTCTACTTATGTGATTGTTTGTCTTTGATTCTCCATAGATTGATGTTATTATTCATGTTTTAGAGTTCTCGCAATAAGGACCGAAAGGTGATTTGCTTGAGAACTTGGAACCCTAGAATTGCATGTTAGGAACTCTCTTAGGTTAGTTCTTAATATTTGATTTTAGTGATCTTAATGCCTTGTTGATAATTTGAATCTAGGGTTGAGTTATTGTGTTAGACTTGATTTGATCTTGCACGAAAGTGAGGATCGAGTCATCGAAAAACCATAAGTAGAACTTGTGTTGAGTCTTGGATGCACGAAAGTGATCCTTAAGATTCCACTTGAGACAATCAACTTAGAATTCGGATGCATGAAAGTGATCTTGAATTCTTTGATTGATGATTTACTTATCTTTAGCATTGGGATAGATCTTGCGCGAAAGCGAGGATTGATCCCTGCATGATTGTCTGCACGAAAGTGAGATGATCCCTTTATGAAGTAAATTAAGTCTTTATCATGATAAGATTAGTTTGACGACCTTTTTTTTATGTCTAGTCATTAGAATCAAGGAGGATGAAACCCTAGTCCCAATGTTTCTCTCTGATTATCTCTTTAGCATATTTTCTGCATAGTTACTTCTATCAAATTCGGTTCTCTTAGATAGTGAGAAAACAATTATTTGGTACTTAACAATAAGGTCTTTGTGGTTCGATATTTTTTATTACTTCGAGTATCCGTCCACTTGCGGATCACAAGAAGTTTTTGGCGCCGTTGCCGGGGATTAGTCCTAGGTACACGCCAAACAACTTGGGATACAACACTGGCATAGTGAATAACATAGGGTTTTTTTATCTTTTCTCTGTCCCAAGACTGCTCCTACTGCATAATCACTGGCATCACACATGAGCTCAAAGGGCAAGTCCCAATCTGGGGGCTGAATGATGGGTGCTGAAACCAAAGCATTCTTCAATTCCTGAAAAGCAGATAAACAATCCTCATCAAAAGAAAATTTAACATCTTTACAAATTAAATGTGTGAGAGGTCTAGCAAGTTTAGAGAAGTCCTTGATGAATCGCCGGTGAACCCTGCATGTCCTAGAAAGCTTCGAACCTCCTTCACTGTGGTGGGCGGCTCCAATTTGTCTATCACCTCAACTTTGGCTTTGTCCACTTCAATTCCTCTTTCTAAAATTAAGTGTCCCAAAACTATCCCTTGCTTAACCATGAAATGATATTTTTCCCAATTAAGCACAAGATTAGTTTCTTCGCACCTCTGTAAAACCCGAGATAAGTTAGCCAAACAAATATCAAAGGAGGAACCATATACTGAGAAATCATCCATAAATACATCCATAAAGTCTTTAATAAAATCAGGAAAAATAGGCATCATGCATCTCTGAAAAGTAGCAGGTGCATTACATAAACCAAAAGGCATTCTCCTATATGCAAAAGTTCCATAGGGGCAAGTGAAAGTGGTTTTCTCTTGATCATCAGGATGTATAGGAATTTGGAAAAAAACCAAAATATCCATCTAAGAAGTAAAAGTGAGAATGGTTTGCTAGTCTTTCAACCATATGATCAATAAAATGTAAAGGAAAATGTTCTTTCCTAGTGGCAGCATTCAATTTTCTATAGTCTATGCACATGCGCCAACTAGTAACAGTTCTAACAGGAATCAATTCATTGTCTTTGTTTTTCATGACAGTTACCCCTCCTTTCTTTGGAACACAATGTACAGGACTTACCCATTTGCTATCAGAGATAGGATAGATAATACATACATCAAATAATTTTAGAACTTCCTTTTTTACAACTTCTTTTATGGAGGGGTTCAGTCTTGTTTGGAAATCTACATGTGGCTTGTGCTCTTCTTCTATCAAGATCCTATGCATACAAAAAGAAGGGTTAATTCCTTTCAAGTCATCAATTGAGTACCCAATTACCTTTCTATGAATCCTTAATTCTTTGAGAAGCAACTCCATTTCTCGTTTCCCAAGCTGTGCATCAACAATCATAGGATAAGTAGAATGAGGACCAAGAAACTCATAATGAAGGTTATCAGGTAGAGCCTTAAGTTCTATTTTTGAAGTCTTTTCTTTTTTATCACAAGTGTTGTACTCTAGAAATTCATTAATTTCAGAATTGGTTCCGTCCTTAAGAATAGAATTAGAATCATACTCAGAAGTTTCAACAAACAAATCATTAAGATCATAGATAATGTCATCTACATCATGTATACTACAACAATACTCAGAATTTGAAGGGTTTTTCATGGCTTCATGCAAGTCATATTCAATTCTTTCATCCCCAATGTTAAGTGAAAGCTTACCCTTTTTTACATCAATGAGTGCTCCTGCTGTAGCTAAAAATGGTCTACCAAGTATGATAGGGATTTTTGCATCTTCTTCCATCTCAAGAACTACAAAATCTGTTGGAATTAAAGAATTAAATACTTACCTATTTGAATAGGTACATCTTCAAGAATCCCCACAGGATATTTATTTGAACGATCGGCGAGCTGTAAAGATATTGAAGTTGGTTTAAGCTCTCCCATGTCCAACTTCTTGCAAATAGATAATGACATTAGACTCACACTAGCTCCCAAATCACATAAGGCTCGGTCAAAAGCCATACTTCCAATAAAATAAGGAATAGAGAAACTACCTGGATCCTTCAATTTAGGTAGCAACTTGTTTTGAATGATGGCACTACATTCTTCAGTTAAAGTTACAGTACCATAGTCTTCTATTTTCCTCTTATTAGACAAAATTTTTTTCAAATATTTAGCATATGTGGGCATTTGAGATAAAGCTTCAGTAAATGGAATGTTAATGTAAAGCTTTTTCAGAACATCTAAAAATCTCCCAAATTGTTTGTCTAGTTTTTCTTGTACTATCCTTTGAGGAAAGGGTATAGATGGCTTATATGGTGTAGGAAAATTAGGTTTAGAAATATCATTTTGATATGGCATATCACCTCTAGGTTCATCACCCTTATGAGGTGATAAACTGGTTTGGGATTGCTCATGCTCATAAGATTTTTCTAACCCTAATTCTTGGTCATGTTCACTATTAAGCTCTTTTCTATTGCAGGTGTTGAAACTAGCTCTTTGAAAGATTGGTTGGCCTCCTTCATACAGTGGACTAGATCTACTATTGCGGATGCAGCCACATCATCAATCTTTCTATGCTTTCTCTTATTCCCACTCCTGTGTGTAGTGGAATCTTCAGTTGCTTCTGTTCCAGTCTGAATCGGTGGTATATCAAATGGAATACTTTCAGCAATATTTTCGTGGGGCATCTGAAAGCTGTCAACCAATGGAACATCTTTCACATCTTCATTTGTCAACATATTCGTAAACTTGCCACAGGTTCTAGATAAATTACTTATGGCACGATCTTTTGAAAAGAGCATCTCTAAATTATCAAAGTTATGGACATGAGTACCCTTCCACCTTCTCAATTGAGGATTTGCCTGTAAGAAATTGATTAAATCAAGAAATTAATATAACAATTGAAATGCTAAACAACAGAACAAAAATGTTACTAATAACTTACCAAAATAATGTCATCCCAAACTGCTTATTCAGCTTCAAACATCTTCATTTTGCTGTTCCATGAGATTCCACTTTTGTGTTTGAACATCTCATTGCATGTTGTGAAGTGAGTTTTTAATGTTTTCATTCGGTTCTTCAAATTATCTTTTGTCAAACGAATATCAAATGCAGGCATGCATATAGCATCGTTAAACAACAAAATGCAATCACAATACATAATCGCTCCACATCACATTTGCTATAATGTCCCTAAGCCGAATCCCTTGATTAGCATCTGCATCTTGTCTATCCATAGTAGAAGCATCGAATGTAATTAAATTTGCCAATTCTTCATGGACTTCAGCAATGATATTGTCATCAGGATCAACACCCATCAAGTAGTTGTGCAAAACGCAACATCTTAGTATAATTTTAATATGTGTTCTAACAGGATAATGGGGTTCTGTTCCACTTTCTATTATAGGAAATCTCTTCTTCAACACACCAAAAGCTCTTTCAATCACATTACGAGTGGATGCATGTCGATGATTGAAAAGTTCTTTTGCATTTTGTGGAGAATGTTTTGAATATTCTTTTAAGTGATAGCGGACTCCTCTGTAAGGTGTGATAAGATATTTTTTTATCCCAAAACCAGCATCACCTAAGTAGAATTTTCCTATAATAAACATATGCCATTAAATGACAAACCTAAAGATCAATACATAATTGATATTAATAAACTAAAATGTTTACCTTCTGGAATCTTTAACTTATCAGATCTAGTCATAGCATCTTTCAAAATCCGTGAATCGGATGCTGTGCCTTCCCACCCAGGGAGAACGTAAGTAAATTTCATGTCAAATGAACATGCAGCCAAGACATTTGTTGTTGGCCAATCTTTCCTTCCCCTATATCTAGGTGCATCATTAGAATGTACTCTCACACATATATGTGTCCCATCAATAGCTCCTAAACAGTCCTGCATGTATATGATTAATTTTAAAAAATGAAATTTGATTAAATCATATGAATTGTATTTTACATTATTGTACCTTAAAATATGGGTAGAATCTGGTGCTATTGCACATCTTAGTTGGATCCTCTTCACCACTAGGTTGCTTGATAAACTGAGTGTGTAAGCTAATAATAGCATTCAACACCTCATGAAAGTGGCAACTAACACTTCGAGGTGAACGATGGAAGAAAAAACAAAGTTCTCGATTCTTCACATTGTGGGTGATTAAATATAAGAGCTTCACCAATTTTTCCTCAACACAAGAATATCTTATGTCTTTCACTAGATTGGTACTTCGTAGTAGCTCACATAATCTACTAAAAGCATTTGTACTCATTCTCAAAATGTTATGACATATTTGAGTAGAGCTAGTTATTTTCCTTAACACATCCCTTTGTTTGAATTCCATTTGTTCATTACTCTCTAATATCATCTTATCAACATAAGATGATTGTTTACTTAAAAGCACTTGTGCTACACATAATCCAGCTATAGTTGCAACACACAACCTAAGGTAGTGAAAACACATAATAAGATTTCTTTTGTCTTTGTTACTTGTTGGAGCCATTGTACCTAAACCTACCAAATCAGTGCATGAGAGGTTAATTAATAACACAGCATATTACAAAATGAATGGTAAACAAAATGAATGGTCAACACTCTCACGCAATACAAGATCAAAGCAACAAATGTACTATACACGAATATCCATTCTTAAGAAGCAACAAATATTACTATACAAGAACAAAGCGAGCAACATCCAGTTTAACCCAACACTCTCACGCAAAGTGAGCAGCTCAATTTCTTTTACTTCAACCATATAATCTACTTATTCAAATATATACACAGGTAAAAATAGGTAAAAATTGATAGAGATTTTGATTTTGATGTGCCACTATCAAATGGGATGAGGATCGGCGACGACAGCTAGAGATTTCTATGTAAAAACAAGTAAAAATTGAAAGAGATTTCTATTTTGATGTGCCACTATCAAATAGGATGAGGATCGGCGACGGCAGCTAGTTTTTGGTGCTAGGGTTCCAACACAGCTTTGTAGCAAAGCTGCTGGGCATCATGTGAATCAACAACGACAGCTCTCAAAGGGGGAGGAGGGCGACAGGAGAACCAGAGTGATAGACTGAGGAGGTAGAACTCAGATGCGTCGAAAAGGAAAGTCAGAAGAGGAGATTCCATGTCTGGTGCTAGGGTTTAAGTATTTTCCTTTTTGTTTTTCTCAATCGCAGACTCCATGGCAAGGTTGGAGAGGAGATTCCATGGCAAGGCAAAGAGGACAGAGGCTTACGAAGAGGAAACGAAGAGGAAAGGGAGCGACAGAATGAAAATGAGGAGAATCACAGAGCTTTACCTTGCGCAGCGAAGGCGGTGATCAGCGGCGACGAACAGGGGCGAGTAGCAGCGAGGTGACGAGCGGCGGCTACCAGCTGCACAAAACGAGTCCACGGGAGAGACTGCCGAAGAGCACTCGCATTCGTTGTGAAATCCACCTTTTTTGGAGGGACGTGAAACGAGGGATTTTTCCCTCGTCCATCCGCCCAAAAATCCACTATTTTTCATCCATCCCTCTGAGTAAACTAAGGATTTTAACATTATCCATCCTTTGCCCCCATCTGTTCGTCTTTGTAAACACGCTGTTAGAGATCTATGATTCTTGTTTTTAATAATATTTTCTTGCAAAATTTTAGAAAATTTTAATTTCCTATGAGTTCTACAAGTACGTTCAATTTCAAGGTCTACATTAAATAGTGGTATTTATCTAAGCCTTCTTAGCATAAACTAGTAGAAAATAAGAGTTCTTAAAATTTTTAGAATTTGTTAACAATACCAAGAAATAGAAAAAAAATCATAATTATAAGTTTTAGAGATTTTTTTATTAGGTTGTGATAGTAATTATGGCCGTGAAAATAAAATAATTAAAAAAATAGAAAAATTACAAAAGGTCAAAAATTATAGAAAAATCACAATTCTAAAAAAACATTATTTTTATTTAAAATATGATTAGAAACTTAAGAAAGTCAAATTTTCAATCTTAGGCCATGATTGTCGTTCAAAAACCCTAATTTTTTTAAATTGAAATAAAATAGTAAAAATAAAAATTTATGCTAAGGATGAGAAGTACTTCCTAGTTTCACAGTCTCATGAGTTTTTATTAATATTAATTTATACAGAATCCCTAGCAATGGTGTCAAAAACTTGTTGACATACCCAAACTTGGTGCCAAATCCACTTTTATATGATCACCAAAGCGATGACACAAAGTAGGGAACCTTACACTACAAGTGTGCAATTAGTCAAAGTAATAAAAATATTGATCTCATAGGAACTCTAAAATAAGTACCAATTTATCGTGTTTGCATAATCTGCATAATTCGATTATCAAGTAGTAGTGTATAAAGAGCAACTTGTAAGCAACATAAGGGAAGTTTGTGTATGCGGTTTCGATGCATTCGCAAGTGCACGGATTTATCGAAGTAATAAAATTAAGATCGTTCCCTCGAGGATCAGGCGGTCAAGTACCAACTATACGATTCGTTTAAATCTAGGGTAATCAAGTTGTGGATTATTTTGGGCTCCAAGTACGAGAAAGCATAGAAACTACGTTTAGAGAAAATTAGATTCTAAAAGGTCGGGACTCGGGTTTTGCCACGCTGACAATTAAAATCTTATAAAGTTATTCTTTGATATGAAAATTAACATCATGAAAGGGATTTTTCCTAAGTGCGGATTACCTCCTCCCAAAGCATAACCTGGTATCTAACTACGTTAACTCTCTACTCTCGTGACAGTTAACGTACATAGACCCATTAAGTTCTATGAAAAACCTTGCAAAACCTTCAAACGAATCCAAACTACTCTTGTGATTGGATTCGTAGGTTTGATTTAAAACAGATCTGATGTTGCGATTCACCTCTCGGTTCTTCTCGCAACGTCTAAAATGCAATAAACTTGGCCAGAGTAAACTACGGATTAAACACAGTTCTAATCAAATCATGGAATAATAATCTTAACAAAGATTCATACAAAAGATGTAATTCATAAATCAATCAACGGGCTACTTCCCAAATCCCGAAAAAGAGTTTACATGTTCATGTTCAAAGCAAACGACATATTCATCGATGAAAATTGCATGAAAACTTAATAATATTACAAGAAATCGCTAGACAAGATACTAGAAAGGTTTCCCCTCAATCTGGAGATGAAGATGAAGCCTCTAATTCTTCCTTTGTGGGCTTTCCTGTTTGAATTCTGCCATAGAAGTGATTTTCACCGCCGCCACTATCTTCATTTGTTTTCATCTGTAGAAGCCCCCGAAACCCTTCCAAAATCCTTCCTTTTATAGTTTAATCAGTATAGAATCCATCTAGGAAGGATTTTGGAGACTTTGGTCTAATTTTGGTTCAATTTGGAGTCGAATCGAGTGAGAAACACAAAGGGGCGAAAATATTCATGGCCTGTAAAGTGTTTATGGCTGAGGCCGTAAATGTTTCTGTGAATAAACCCTTTTGTACAAAGAAAGTTTCACGAACCATGAAGGCTTCACGTCCTCACCCGTGAAAGTTTCTATGAACTTTTTTACTTAGCCGTTTTTCGCTCTTCGAATGCCGGCCAAGGTGTTGTATCCGCAAGTGGGTGCACAAACTTATCTCTGGTGGATACTCAGGAAAACCAAAGACTCATTGTGTTCCTAAACTTGTTGATGTGTCCGCAAGTGCATGGATACTCGAAGTAATAAAGAAAGTATTCGAATCCACAGGGACCTATGTGTTAAGTACCAAATAGTTGTATTCTTACTTGCTAAGTGACCGATTTTAATGCAAGTAAACAATATAAAGGGTGAAAAGATAAATCAGAGAGAAACTGGGACTAGGGTTTCATCCACCTTGATTTCAGTGACTAGACATAAATAAAAGGTCGTTAGACTAATCTTATCATCATAAAGACTTAATTTTACTTCTTAAAGGGATCATCTCACTTTTGTGTAAACAATCATGCAGGGATCAATCCTCGCTTTCGCACAAGATCTAACCCAACGCTAAAGATAAGTAAATCATCAATCAAAGAGGTCAAAGATCACTTTCGTGCATCTGAATTCTAAGTTGATTGCCTCGAGTAGAATCTCAAGGATCACTTTCGTGCATCCGAGAGTCAACACAAATTCTACTTATGGTTCTCCAACGTTCCGATCCTCACTTTCGTGCAAGATCTCCACGTTTGATACAATAACTCAATCCTAGATTCAAATTATCTATCATGACAATAAAATCACTAAAATCAAATAATTAAGAACTAACCTAATTTCTTATGGAAAGTTCCTAACATGCAATTCTAGGGTTCCAAGTTCTCAAGCAAGTCACCTTTCGGTCCTTATTGCGAGAACTCTAAAACATGAATAATAACATCAATCTATGAAGAATCAAAGTGCAATTATTCACATAAGTAAAATTATCATCATAAAACTATTCTGACGAAGATAAAAAGTTATCTAATCATTAAGAAATCAAAGGGGATTACACCCCCATGCCCCAAATATGTTTAAGCTTTGCATGGAAGAAGAAATACAACAAGCCATAGTATCAAAGTGTCAGGAATCAATGAAGAAGAGGGTTTAAGAAAATACACCACGGCTATAATATAAATTACAGCCGTATTTTGCAAAGGAAACTCGCTGTGAATAGTGCCCGAGCCCTTCTTTCATTGATTCCTCCTCCAATCGAACTCTTTTTACTCTGAAACTTCTGGGGTGTTGTCCTCTCCTCCTGGCGAAGCTTCTGTGTAAAAATCACGGCCTGAGAGTGGCCTCCACGCCTGTCGGCGTGAGGACGAATGATAGGATTCCGTAAGTGAACGGAATTATCGAAGTAATAAAAATTTCGATCCACAGAGACCTATGTGTTAAGTACCAAATAGTTGTATTCTCACTAGCTAAGCAATCGAGTATGATGCGAGTAAACAATAGGAAAGTGCGCAAAATAAGAGATAATCAAAGAGAGATACATGGGACTAGGGTTTCATCCACCTTAACTTCAATGATTAGATATATAAAAGGTTCGTCAATCAAATATTGCTAAAATAAAGACCTAATTTACTTCATAAAAGGATTATCTCACTTTCGTGCAGATAACCACGCAGAGATAAATCCTCACTTTCACGCAAGATTTATCCTAGGCTAAAGATAAGTAAAATCATCAATCAGAGAATTCAAAGATCACTTTCGTACATCCGAATTCTAGGTTGATAATCTCTAGTAGAGTCTCAAGGATCACTTTCGTGCATCCGAGTCTCTACACTAGTTTTACTCATGGATCTCCAACGTTCCGATCCTTGCTTTCGCACAAGATCTCCACGTTTGACAAATAGATATCTAAAATGATAGAAAATATACTATATATTTTGGTGTCATCAAACACATAAGGCTCAAACTTTGCTTGTCCTCAAGCAAAAATCAAATTTTGAAATCAAAATTTGATCACAAGAATGACCTTTTCATGCTCAATAAATTTCTAAAATACAATCATCAATAAAAAAAATCCATCAATTGCTTTATAAAACTTTAAGAAAACAAGGCATTCTTAGAATTCAACCTTCTAGATCCACAACTCAATCAAATAAAACTTCTCAACTTGTATATTAAAAAAAATCTCAGATTTCACCTTTGTTCTAGTTTAAATCTATCATACATTTGTTTACAGGAATTAAGTCTCCAAGATCTTTTTCCACACAGAATCTTTCTTTTCTTGCTGTTTCTCTCTCTTTTTAGTTTTTGAACAAATGGCATGTACCCACATATATACACACTTTTTTTTTGACTTCAACTCTTGTCTTCGGTACCACTGTCAATTTTACACAGTGCCAAGTAGAGGAGTCTTATTCTTTTTCACTCTCAAATTTTTTATAGACTTCAACCCATCTCTTAGGTACCACTGTCAATTTTACATAGTGCCAAGTAGGGGAGTCTCTCACTATTTTTTTCATGGATCATGGATTCTTCCTTCCCAACAAATAGTAAAATAGACCAAACATCAACTAGGCTAATCAATTGACATCGATTAAAAATTACACTCATATGCTCATTTTATTTAAAGGAATAGTTTCACCTTTAGATTTTATCCTTCAAAATAACACATCTACCCAAAATTTCATGCATCAACCAATGTCAAATTTCAAAGATAGATATGCATTGAAGAAATAAATCTAACATGATAGGGATTTTCTCCAATCACAAGTATAAATACTCACTTCATCAAGGAAGATATTTTATTAATAGAAATTTTATCAATAAATCATGCCATCATATATTAGAAAGTGGATCATATGCTCATATCAATTTTAACAACAAATTTGAATAATATCATCATCAAAACAATGAGTTCCATAAAATCATTTTTCAAGAGAAAACCAATAAGTAGTATAAAGTCAAAGATGCACTATAAGAAATAGTCATTAATAAGAGAGTGCAAGTGATACTCACAAAACCATATAGATCATGCTCAATCGTTGTTAGGCTAGTGCAGCTGGGTCCAATGATGTGCCTTTTGAAAATTTTCTGCAAAATTTAAGGTACATAAGGCTCACATAAGGCTCAGATCAAAAATAGATTCTTTGTGAGGAATTATAAAAATAATTCTCTCAAAGAAAAATCAGAGATATCATCGAGGGTCCAGAAGAGTGCTGGTGGAACAGATGCTAGCTGAAAAGCTGCTAGCAATGATGGTGATGGTGTCGACATAAGGGTGAGTAATCTCTAATGGCCTGCTAGAGAATACAGTCCTGGAGGTGAGATCGTCGGGCTATGGAAGATAATACTGCACATAAAAAATCAGAGTCAGTAATGAAAAAGTCCACTGCATAAATAAATAATATCATGGAATAAGAGGCAGCAAAAGAAATAAGAATCTGCAGGTGATATAATCCAGTGTCGACGGCTGGAAATAGTGATGTCAGAGGCAGATGTAGTGGTAGCTAGTGCTGGATGCAAATCTGGAGAAGAAGCTATAACAGGTAGAAAGCAGTTTTTGAATTTTTTATGAAAAGTAGCCATACCCAAGAATAAGATTTAATGATCCACACAGAAAACAGAGAAAACCATGAAGTAAAATAAAACTTGATCTTTCCTGGTATGTGAAAAATAAAGGATCAAAATCTTTCAGGAATTTAGGGTATCAGCAGAAAGAAGGCTACTCAGATTACAAAATGAAAAACTGCACAGAATCTAATCAGAATAAAAAAAGTTGCTATGTGTTTCAGAAAGATCCATGGATTCTAAAATTCAGCAAAAATATCCAAATAATAGACAAAGATCAGTACTTCCATGTCGTGCCAAAAATCTAAAATTTTCGTAACCCAGTTTCTTAAAATCAATGCGAGAAGACACCTACTCAATAACTAGAAGCAGTTTACAAATACGGTACCGTAATATGCTTTACGGCAATGCCATAATTTGCAAAGAACTCTCGGGTAAGAAATAATCAGGAAATACGGTACCGTGAAATTCCTTACGGTACTGCCGTATTTTTCAAAAAATAAAGAAAACACTCAAGATTACAGCACGTAAAGTAAAAAAATGGTCAGAAAATATGGTACCGTAAAAGAAATACTGGTACCGTCGTAAAATACTAAAAACTTTCGGAAAAGAAATCAGAGCAGATTACGAGCGTAAACTAGATTACGATAGTGCCATATTTTGCGCAAAATTTGATTTTCCTGCAAAAATAAAAGCAAAATTAATTCTAAAAATAAATTAAAATAAAAGAAACTAAACTAAGATAAAAGTGCTTGGGTTGCCGCCCAAGAAGCGCTAATTTTAGGTCCATAGCTTGACCAAAAATCAATATCATGGTGAAGCAGGTGAATCGGTTCCAAAATATAAAGCATATAATTTTCTGCATTTCCTTCTTCCAAACAGTTTAGCCACAAATCCAGATATCCAGAATTTCACATAAATCATGATTAATGTGGCTTTCTCAAATTTGCAGAAATTACAATTCTCAGATCCACTCAAAGTAATCTTTATGATCTTCCTATGCTTATCAAAAAGTAAAATCATATGTCCTTTCTTCAAATTAATATTTTCAATGGCAATAATAAAAGGACCTAGATTAAAAGATTCAAGTATTGGATCATCAAAATAATGTCTATGTCTTTCATTAGATTCCGCGATAAAGCACAAATTTTCAAATAGATCAAAATTTTTAACAATAGCTTTGGGCAAAACATCAAGGTGAGATTCATTCAAATCCTTTTCAAGTTCCTCATGTTTGTCATCAAATAATCTATCAATATCAAAATTATCAACAAAATCAAGATGAGACTCTACAAAATCAATTTTCTCATGCTTCCCCACAAATAATTCATTATCAGAAGAGTCAAAATCAAAATCATATGAAAAAGAATTAATAGAATCAGAGTTGACCACAAGAGATTTATCATTAATTTCAAAAATATCACCAAAATCAAAGTGGGGCTCATCAATGTCTATAATTTTTGAACCTTCATCATGCTCATCAGATTTAACCATAAACAAGATATTATCAAAATCAGAATTATCATCAAAAGAAGGTTCTTCAATTTCAATTTTCTCAATCTTTTCCTCAAATAAATTAGCAGATGAATCAGTTATACAATCATCAAAATCAGAGTGAGATTCAATAATATTCACACAAGGCTCAATCTCAAAACAATCATGATCACAGGGGGAATTTTCTAATTCAAGTTTTTTAGTATCAAATTCAAATTGTGGTTTAGAAACATGATCAAAGCAATCATCATATAAAGAAGTTCGGTTTTCCCATCTAGAATACAATCGATCTTGTTCTTACCATGATAAATTTGGTTTTAAAAATGGGCAATCAGAGGAACAATGATCAGGATATCCACAAATAACACAGTAATCAGAAGAAAAAGATTGCATATAAGAGTTAAATTGATCTACAAGAGATTTACCTTATGGCATGTATACCTCACCTCTTTCAGTTGCCCAGGAGTTGTGATTAAAAGACATGTTTTCAAATCTATCAAGAACAGAAAGATAATCCAACACCAATCAATCAATTTTTTTTTATTTTTTAGAATATAGAAAAAATAGAAAATCTAAAACACAAGCAAATTCACAAATCTTCAGATATCACAGTTCTGTCACAATTGTGAAAATCCAAAACCTGCAAAACAAAAAAAACAAAGTTAAATCTAAAACAAAAATACTTAGTCTAGCAATACTAACAACTATTTTGATATTAACAAAACTAAGGTCCCCGGCAACGGCGCCAAAAACTTGATAGGATTCCGCAAGTGAACGGAATTATCGAAGTAATAAAAATATTGATCCACAGAGACCTACGTGTTAAGTACCAAATAGTTGTATTCTCACTAGCTAAGCAATCGAGTATGATGCGAGTAAACAATAGGAAAGCGCGCAAAATAAGAGATAATCAAAGAGAGATACATGGGACTAGGGTTTCATCCACCTTAACTTCAATGATTAGATATATAAAAGGTTCATCAATCAAATCTTGCTAAAATAAAGACCTAATTTACTTCATAAAAGGATTATCTCACTTTCGTGCAGATAACCACACAGAGATAAATCCTCACTTTCGCGCAAGATTTATCCCCGGCTAAAGATAAGTAAATCATCAATCAGAGAATTCAAAGATCACTTTCGTGCATCCAAATTCTAGGTTGATAATATCTAGTGGAGTCTCAAGGATCACTTTTGTGCATCTGAGTCTCTACACTAGTTTTACTCATGGATCTCCAACGTTCCGATCCTTGCTTTCACACAAGATCTCCACGTTTGACAAATAGACTCGATCTATAGATTTATGTTATAATCATGGTAATTAATTTACTAGAACAGATCAAATTAGATCTAACCTAAGGAAGGGATCCTAACATGCAATTCTAGGGTTCCAAGTTCTCAAGCAAATCACCTTTCAGTCTCATTGCGAAAACTCTAAAAACATAATTAGTAACATGGACTTATAGAGAGTCTAAGCACAATCCATCACAAAAGTAAAATTATCATGACGAAAATAGAAGAATTATCTAATCATTAAAATTCAAGGGGATTACACCCCATGTCCCAAAAGAGTATTAAACTTGCATGGAGAAAGAGATACAATAAATCATGGTTTTAGAATGATCAAAAAATAAAAGGAAAGGAGAAACAACATTACAACACGGCTATAAAATCCTTTATAGCCGTAATTTGCTTCGCTGAACAGCGCTGTCACCGCTGTTTCTTTGATTCCTCCTCCGATCGGACTCCAAACGCTCTGAAACTTCTGTGGTGTCTTCCTCTCCTCCATACAAAGCTTCTACATGAAAATCATGGCCTGAGGTGCCCTCTACGCCTCTCGACATGAGAACAAACCCTAGCCACCTCTCTGGTGATTTCTCCTTCGATATTGGATAAACGTTTCTCCTTTCACTTCGTACGCCTTCTCCTCTTAAAGACAAGTCCGCCACAATTTTCAGATTTCGATTTGGAGTTTTGGATCAAAAGTTATGCCCCGCGCAAGATTCAGACTCGTAAAAATCGCGTTTTTAACTGAGAATTACGGCAGTGTAATATCTCATGGCCGTGCCGTAAAATCGGCTGAGTGTTCTGTTCTGGAAACGCTGGAAAATAAGGCACCGTAATTTGGTTTACGGCAGCGCCGTAAAATTGGCTGAACTCTCTGGTCGGATTCGTCGGGGAAATACGGCCCGTGTAATTCTTTACGGCAGTGCCGTAATTTCGGCAAAAGTCTCTGTTCAGAAAGTGCCCCAAAATACGGCCATGTAAATCCTTACGGCGGTGCCGTATATTCGTGAAAACCTTTTGTTTGGAAAATCACCAAAATATGGCCGTGATCTCGATAATACGGTAGCCGTGAAAAATATGGTACCGTAAAATCCCTTACGGCACTGCCGTATTTTGGTCTTTAGCCTCGATTTGCATGAAAATTCTTGTGTGACCTCCTCTTGATGATGGTAACTCTTCTATGTCTTTGATTTTGCTTAAAAATGCCCAAAATAGTTCCTTTTTGCCTGAAAATCATGAAAAACCAAAATAGAAGTAGACTTTGCAATACTCGATGAATTTAGCATGAAAACAAGTAAAAAATCGTCAATTTAGCATGAAAAGATATCTAAAATGATACAAAATATACTATATATTTTGGTGTCATCAACGAACCCTAAACGCCTCTTTGTCGATTGCTCCCTCGATTCTGGATAAACATTCCTAGTTTCACTTCATGTGTCTTCTCCTCTTTAAGACGAGTACGCAACATCTTTTGGATCTCAATTTGGACTTCTAGATCAAAAGATTTGGTCCGCGCTAGAATCGGGCCCGAAAATGTCGCGCGTCCAGGTAGAAAATACGGCCGTGTTTTATTTTACGGCAGTGACGTATTTTAGTTCTGTGAACCCTGAGTCAAAGTTACGGCCCGTGAAATATATTATGGCAGTGCTATAATTTCAGTCGAGTTCTCTGGTCCAAAATCTCTGGCAAATACGGCTCGTAAAATGGTTTACGGCAATGTCGTAATTTCAGCAATTAACTCTGTTATGAATGTGCTCCAAAATACAGCAGTGTTAAGTTTTACAGTAGTGCCGTATTTTACACAAAAGCTTCTGTTCGGAAAATCCACCAAATTACGACAGTGCTCTGATATTACGGTAACGTACGGAAATACGGTACCATAATATAGAATACGGCCCTACCATATTTTGGTCAGTTGCTCAAATTTGCGTGAAATTTGTCAGGTGATCTCTTCTTGATCATTGTAACTCTTCCATATATTTGATTTTGCTTGAAAATGCCTCAAAATAGTGCCTTTTTACCTGAAAATCATCAAAAACCAAAGTAGAAGTAGATTTTGCAATGTTTGATAAATTTGGCACAAAAATAAGCGAGAGAGCCTCAATTTAGCTGGAAAAGATCTATAAAAT
This sequence comes from Costus lasius, assembly GCA_027563935.2. Taxonomy (NCBI): domain Eukaryota; kingdom Viridiplantae; phylum Streptophyta; class Magnoliopsida; order Zingiberales; family Costaceae; genus Costus; species Costus lasius. The sequence continues at coordinate 68,540,394 of CM050449.1, forward strand.
GACACGAAATATACTATATATTTTGGTGTCATCACAAGGCCATGAAAGTTGCGTTCTTTACTGTTTTGACTCCAAATTTGATGTGCAACCTCGTAATCTCCTCAGGAATCATGCTATAGCTTCAAAACTCATAAAATCCATAATTTTTGAGCCATTTAACCTATATTTTCATAAAAACTAAAAAAAGTGTAGATTATATGCCAAGTGAAGTAAAAACATTAAAAATTATATAAAATCATTCAATTAAGCCCAAAATATGATATAAATTATAGGCAAAAATACGATATAAATGCAACACATTAAAATAACCTAGACTTAAAACTTTGTTTGTCCTCAAGGAATATTCTGATATGTATGGAGAATGTAAAGATAAGGAACACTCATATGTTTTCCCCTTAATAAAATGCTTAGTCTACAGTTTAAGGAATCAATTTTTAAAACTCAAGTAATTTAAGAAAAATCATAATAGAGATAAATTCTCAAGAGTTTACAATCCAAGAAAGATAAAATCCACAATTGAAGTCATAATATTCATCCTTCACACACTAAGTATCAAATACTCTCATTTTAATAAATCTAATTCACTCAACAGATAAAAATTTCTATTTCAATATTTTTAGTGATGTTAAAGATAAGAGATTTTTAATGCAGTTTGGTCTTTAAACTGTCATGTGCCATTTCCTATTAGCATCATAACATTGTTCAAAGTATATTGCAGAGCAGTATAATTTAACTCATAGTCTCAATCTTAAAGTCAGCGGAATTGTCCACTTGACCTACAGCGCCCTCTTTTCAATGCTTTTTATTCTTTTCTCTTTTTTCTTTTCTTTTTTTTTCAAGAGAGCCGGTCAAGGGCATGGTACTTAAGTCGTTATCGATCTTTCTACATGAGGGATAAATATTTATTTTTAAGATTTTCCCTATGTTACTTAATCGCAATAGACTTAAAGGATACTAATTCATGGTATAATATAGCTCATGACTTTAGATTCCTCAACTAGAGGAGTTAGAGTAAGTCTCAGTTAAAGAAATATCACTAATTTTGTATTCATAAAAAGTTCTCTATCAAGCAAAGTTAGATAAATTAATCTTCAAGTATAAAGATACTTTGCACGTGTCGTATGAACATATAACAATTCACATATGTATTTTATCAATACCAGAATTGAATTTACTCAACAATTTAAGTCTACATGAAATTTCAAAAATCCCATAAGTCATCAAATCAATCACTCAAAATGCTTCATAAGAAAAATTAAAGATAACGCAAGTTTGATATTCCTTAAAAATCATAAACATTCAAAATACATATCTATAAATCCTTGAAGGAAAAGCAAAATACATGGGGACACCCTAGACTTAAATTGTTGCATATGCATAAACATCACATCAATGAATGACAGATTTTAGAAAAACATTTACAAGAATGCCCCATAAAATATGAGCGAAACCCTGTGCAATTATATCAATATATGAAAATGTGACTCAGAAAAATCAGGAAGCTATATTACATCTTAGATATCAGCATTTTACATGGTAAACAATTCTCAAATATCAAATACCGTCACGTTTTATCATCTAAATCACACTTGAGTATACTCACAAAGAAGATAACACAAGAATCACAGGCCGTAAGTGACTCACGACTGCACCCATGAACATCTCATTGATCACCTTTCATTCAAGTAAAAATTCTCCAAAAATTTCCTGCACATAAACAACTTATTAAAAGATTTTTCATCAATAAAAATTCAATAAATCATGCTCCAAAAATTCCTAAAAATTAAAAGAAAATCAAAAACTAAAACTAGGAATAATAAAAATTAAAAATTTGGGTTGCCTCATAAAAAGAGCTTGTTTAAGGTCATTAGCTTGACCATAGCTTCATGTCATGGTGGAGTTGGTGAGTTAGTGCCATAGTAGAGAACACATATTCTTTTACTTTTCCTCCGTCTTAAGAGTGTACCCACCAAATATATCCAGTGAAATAGGTAGATCCATGTCGCAGTGACTAGTACATGCATGAAAAAATAAAAGTTAAAGTTATGGAAAGAATACCCAATAATTTTTCTATATTTATGCAAGAGTAATATCATGCGTTCTTCCTTTAGATTTATATCAACAATTGGAAGAAGACTGAAATTAAGATAAAAAAAATTCATACCTTAGATTGCTCAAGAAGTTTTCAAATTTCACATTGTGTTTTTCACTTACCTTAATGTCAATGTGATTAAGTATCTCATGTGTTATCATCTTCTAGGTACCTGTGGTTGGATTTGATTCAAATAATATTTCAGCTACCTCATTATCATTATCCACTTCATCATCTATCATGCAAGTTTCCAATGGATTTTTTTGGAGAAAAGGAAATGATGGTTCATATGGTGGTTATGGGGGTGGATTATGCACTAGATCCTCTTTCTCATCTTTCTTCTCAATTTCTTTCTCTTCAATGGAGTATTTCATCCTAACACTATCAAATTCACCCCCATCTATCTCACTACTTCTTATTTTAGGATCCATAAATTCTTCATACTTCTTCTCCCACGTCTCCAAAAGTTCAAAATTTTCTTCAAATGTGTCCCCAAGTATATGTGTTGGAAGGCAGATGCTGCTAGGTCCAAAGATGGCTGGTAAAGTGTTGAGGAAAGGTCCAAAGATGTGCCTTTTGAAAATAGTGTCGGGGCAGATGCTGCTAGGTCCAAAGATGCCTTTTGAAAATTTTTCCGACACAATTTAAGTTACATAAGGCTGAGTTTAAAAATAGTCTCTAAAAATAATAAAAATAATTTTCTCAAGGGAGAATCAGAGATGTCGCCGAAGGTCTGAAGGGGATGCCGATGGAAAGAGTCGAGCAGGCAAGAAGCAAAGGTGGAACATATGCTATCTGAAAAGCTGCTAGCAATGATGATGGTGCCGTTAGTAGAGTGAGTAATCTCTAATGGCCTGCTAGAGACTACAGTCCTGAGGTGAGATTGTCGGCCAGTGGGTGTTAGAAATAATGCTGCATAAATAAAAAAATCTGTCACTAATGAAGAGTCTGCTGCATAAATAAATCAAATTAATGGAAATAGAGGCAGTAGAAGGAGTAAGAGTCTGCTGATGGTATAATCCAGTGTCGACGGCTAGAAATAGTGATGTTAGAGGCAGATGCAGTGGTAGCTAGAGGTGGAAGATAGTTGCTCTTGAAGATTTCTGGATCTGGAGGCAAAAGAAGCTATAACATGTAGAAAGCAAGTAGAGCAGCCAGTGAATTTTTTATGAAAAGTAGTCATACCCAAAAATAAGACTTAATGATCCAAAAAGAAAATGGACAAAACAATGTAATAGAATGAAATTTGTTCTTTCCTGATGTATGAAAATTAAAGGATCATAATCCTTCAGGAATTTAGGGTATCAACAGAAAGAAGGTTAATCAGATTACAAAACTAAAAACTGCACAAAAGTTAATCAAATTCGAAAAGTTGCTATGTGTCCTAGAATTGTCAGAAAATATTTTCATGAAAATAACTAATCCTCAAGATAGAATGAAACATGAACTTCATATTCCATGCAAAAATACAGGGTTTCAAGTCATTAAAGCATCTTAAAAACATGCAGCAAAAACGCTGATCAGAATAGTCAAAAGAAAACTGCAGCAGAAATTAATCAGAATCGAAAAGATGCTATGTGTTTTAGAATGATCCATGGACTTTAAAATTCAGCAAAAATATCCAAATAATAGAAAAAGATGAGTACTTCATGTTCATGCCAAAGATCAAAAATTTTTCCAACCTATTTTCTTAAAATGGCAGCGAGAAAACACCAAATCAGATAAGCAGGCTGCAGAGTTGACATTACGGGCGTAAAAGAAATTACGGCGGTGCCGTAATTTGCACAAAATTTTCTGGTAAAAAATGAATAAAAAAATACGGTACCGTAAAATGCATTACGGTAGTATTGTAAAAGACTAAAAACTCTCGGGATGAAAACAACTCAAGATTACGGCACTATAAAGAAGATTACGACCGTGCTGTATTTTGTGTAAAATTTTATTTTCCCTGCAAAAAGAGAAGAAAAATTAATTCTAAAAATAAAATAAAATAAAAGAAACTAAACTAAGGTAAGAGTGGTTGGGTTGCCTCCCAAGAAGCGCTAATTTTAGGTCCATAGCTTGAACAAAAATCAAATATCATGGTGAAGTAGGTGACTCAGTACCAAAGTAAATAGCATGCAATTTTTTCCTTTTCCGCTGTGCAAAAAGTTTAGCCACTAATTCAAATATCCAAAATTTCATATAAATCAAGATTGACATGGCTTTCTCAAATATGCTAAAATCAAAATCAATATTTTCAATTCCAATCAAAGGATATTCAATGATCTTCCTATATTTATCAAAAAGTAAAATCATAAGTCCTTTCTTCAATTTTAAATCTTCAATTGCCATAGGACTTTGATCAAAAGATATAAGCATTGGATCATCAAAATAAACTTTCTGTCTCAAATTAGATTCCTCAACAAAGTACAATGTTTCAAATAAATCAAAAGAGTGAACATTAGATATGGGCAAAACATCATCATGGTGAGATTCATCAATGTTTGTATTTTTCAAATATTTTTCAAATTCCTCTTGCTCACAATCAAACAATTCATTGATTTCAAAGTTATCAACAAAATCAGAGTAAGATTTTTCTAAATTAGTCCCATCATATCCTTCATCAGAATTAACTACAAATAATATATCATCAAAAGAATCAATTTCATCAAAAGAGGGTTTTTCAATTTCAATTTCCTCAAATTTTTCCACAAATAAATTATCAAAAGAATTAATTTCACAATTGTCAAAATAAGAGTGGGATTCATTACTGTTCACATAAGGCTCAATTTCAAAATAATCATAATTAGAGGGGGAATTTTCTAAATCAATTTCTTCAATTTTCAAATCAAACTCAAATAAACATGCTTGTTGTGCTATCTGGGTTTCTAACATTTCGGAATTAGTAGTCAAAGATTCTACTTGAGAAGCAAGATGTCTGACTATCCCTTTAAGATCTTCAATATTCTTACTTTGATTTGTCATGATTTGGTTTTGATTTGACATGAATTTTTCAAGCATGGAATTTAACATAGATTCTTTAGTGTCCTCAAAGTATGGTTTAGAAACATGATTTAAGCAATCATCATAAAAAGAAGTTTGATTTTCCCATCTAGAATCATAATTATCATCTTGATACCATGATAAATTAGAATTTTGAGGCATTAAAATTTGGCAATTAGAAGTGTAATGATCACAGCATCCACAAATATCATAACTAATAGAAGAATAAGTTTTCATAACAAGGTGCATATAAGAGTCTAATTTATTAGCAAAATAATCTAACTTATCCTCAAGAGTGCACAATGAATCATCTTCATACCTTCATTGTGGCATATATACCTCATCTCTTTCAGTTGCCCAAGAGTTGTAATTAAAAGACATATCTTCAAATCTATCAAGAACAGAAAGATTATCCAACACCAATCAATCAAAAATATTTTTTTCCTTTTTTTTCAGAATATATATAAAAAATAGAAAACATAAGAAAATTCACAAATTTAATAAGTCACAGTTCTGTCACAACTGTGAAAATCTAAAACCTGCAAAAATAGAAAACAAAGTTAAATATTAAACAAATAAACTTAGTCTAGCAATACTAACAACTATTTTGATAGTAACAAAACTAACGTCCCTAGCAACGGCGCCAAAAACTTATTGTATCCGAACAAGTAGGTGCACAAACTTATCTCTAGCGGTGCAACCAAAGACTTGTTGTGTTCGTAAACTTGTTGTGTCCGCAAGTGCACGGATACTCGAAGTAATATAAAAAAATGTCGAACCCACATAGACCTATGTGTTAAGTATCAAATAGTTGTATTCTTACTAGTTAAGCAACCAATTTTATTGCAGTAATGATAGGAAGACCGTAAAGATAAACAGAGAGAGAAACTGGGACTAGGGTTTCATCCACCTTAATTTCAATGGCTAGATATGAATAAAAGGTCGTCAGTCTAATTTCATCATAATAAAGACATAATTTACTTCATAAAAGGATCATCTCACTTTCATGCAGGGACCAATCCTCGCTTTCACGCAAGATCTATCCCAACGCTGAAAATAAGTAAATCATCAAACAAAGAACTCAAGGATCACTTTCGTGCATCCGAATTCTAAGTTGATTGTCTCGAGTGGAATCTCAAGGATCACTTTTGTGCATCCGAGTCTCAACACAGGTTCTACTTATGGTTCTCCAATGTTCCGATCCTCATTTTCGTGCAAGATCTCCACGTTTGACACAATAACTCAATCTTAGATTCGAATTATCTAACATGGCAATTAAACTACTAAAATCAAGAAATAAGAACTTAACCTAATTTCTTACGGTGAGTTCCTATTGTTCAATTTTAGGGTTCCAAGTTCTCAAACAAATCACTTTTTAGTCTATATTATAAAAACTCTATAATCATGCATGATAATAAGAAAACTAAGGAGAATTAAAGACAAGTCATCACCAGGCCGGCCATTGATGCAAACAATTTCGAGATCAAACCAGCGTTCCTATCTATGCTTCAACAAAATCAGTTTGAAGGATCTCCACTTGAGGATCCTAATATTCATCTTTCTCTTTTGCATGAATTGTGTGATACAATTAAAATTAATGGAGTTTCTGATGATGCACTAAAACTGCGATTATTTCCTTTTTCTCACAGGAACCGAGCACGTGATTGGCTACACTCTCAACCTTCTAGAACGTTCACAACTTGGGAGCAGCTGTCTAATGCTTTTCTGATGAAATACTTCCCTCCCAGTAAGACGATTCATTTAAGAAACCAGATCATGAGATTTGCTCAGAAGGAAGGTGAATCTCTTAGAGAAGCATTGGAGCGCTACAATAAATTGCAAAGGAAGTGTCCTCACCATGGCTTGGAGAGAGGGGTTTTAATTGAAACATTTTATTATGCTTTACTCAATAATACACGCCTCACAGTTAATGCTGCTGCAGGAGGAGCTTTCATAAGCAAGATAGTGGAGGAAGCCTATCAACTGATTGAAGAGATGGCTTTGAACAATGATCAAAATTCTAGAGAAAGAGGAGTGATATATCGACCTCCTCATGGTAAGAATGATGGTAATGATTTTTGCACTCTAGCTGAGAAAGTTGAATCTTTGTGCAATCGTTTTGATACGTTTAAAATGCAAACTCATGCTGTTTCTTCTTCTATTACATGTGAGATTTGTGGGAATAATGGGCATAATGCTGAAGAGTGCAAAATAATTATTGATAGGGGTGAGGAACAAGTTAATGCTTTGGGGGGTTACAATCAAAGTAGATCTAATGACCCCTACTCTAATACCTACAACCCTGGATGGAGGAACCACCCTAATTTGTCCTGGAAAAGCAATAATCATGCTAGTGAGCATAATGAACATAGGGGGTTTCAACAAAGAACACAAGATCAGAGTCAACCCCAGAAACCCAGCTTAGAAGAGATGTTTACTCAATTTATGGGGTTCCAGAAAAAACAGAATGATGACGTGAATGAGAGTCTGAAAAAGATCAATTCTAGGATTGATGGTATTGTTGCTCACAATAAAATTTTAGAGACTCAGATAGCACAACAGGCTAGCACCTCATATAGACCCCCAGGAAGATTACCTGCCAAACCTGAACCAAACCCTAGGAAGGTTACCTGTCATAACTAGAAGTGGAAAACAATTGGATGATCCAAGGGGATCTCTAGATCATGATAAGGTAGAGCCCAGCATTAAGATTAGCAGTGAACCTGTGCTGGAATCACCACTTGCACATGAGCAGTCCCAAACTAGTTTGGCACCTCACAAGGGTGATGAAACTAAAGGTGATTTGCCATATAAGGTTGATGATTCTAAACCTAGTTCACCACCACCCTATAGGCCACCTATTCCCTTTCCCTAGATGATTGTTCAAGCAAAACTGGATAAATAATTTGGGCAATTTTTGGATGTTCTTAAAAAGCTTTACATTAACATACCTTTTACCAAAGCTTTATCTCAATGCCATCTCATGCAAAATTTTTGAGAGAAATTCTGTCTAACAAGAGAAAGATTGAGGATTATGGTACTGTGGCACTTATAGATGGATGTAGTGCTCTTATTCAGAATAAGTTGCCACCTAAACTAAAGGATCCAGGTAGTTTATCTATACCTTATTCCATTGGAGATATGGCTTTTGACCGAGCCTTATGTGATCTCGGTGCAAGTGTTAGTCTAATACCTTATTCTCTTTATAGGAAATTGGATATTGGAGAGCTCAAACCAACCTCAATTTCTTTGCAACTTGCTGATTCATCAGTTAAATATCCGGTTGGTATATTAGAGAATGTTCCTATACAAATTGGTAAGTTTTTCATACCTGCAGACTTTGTAGTTCTAGAGATGGAAGAAAATTCTAAAAATTCAATTATTCTTGGTAGGCCTTTCTTAGCTACATCCAGTGCATTAATTGATGTTAGAAAAGGAAAATTAATTTTTGATATTTGTGGTGATAAAATTGAATTTGATTTAGTTGATTCTTTAAAAAAGGCATCACACTCAGGGACATGTTGTAGCATAGAAATAATGGATGATGAGGTTGTTTGTGACATGCATAGTTTATTTGATGAATCTTCTGATTTTGAAACTGATACATCTTCTGAGTGTGCTAATAAAGAATTTCAGGAAAGAGCAGCGAAGAAGAAGAGGAAGAGACGAAAGAGGAAAGGAAATTCAAAATTGCTTGAGAAAGGAAAAAGGCTCATAAGTAAATTTGGACACTGTTTTAGGTCTGAGCCTTATGTTCTTGAGAGTCCTGAAGGAAACATAGAGAAATCAGGATGGCGACCAGAGACACAATCACGATCAAATCCAAGTGTTGAACAGTCAAGCTAATGACCGAAAATTAGCGCTTCTTGGGAGGCAACCCAAGCATTCATTTGTTTTTGTTTTCTTTTTGTTCTTGTTTTTTACTTTTATCTTAGTTAATTGCTTACTAACTTTTTACTTTTTCTCTTCTCTCTCTGTAGATGGATCCATGCTGAATTTCTGAGTTAAACGCAAGGTGGCATAGGAGAGACCAGCAGAGGGCGATGTTGAGGCTACAGTTTCTGATCATTAGTAGGCTTTGTAAGTATCCCCTTCCCTACCTTTCTTTATTTGTGCTTTATTTGATACATGATAGTTTCATTCTCTTGTAAGGAAGGATGACGTTGTCATGCTTCTTGTGCCCGCATGCTACGGATCCTCGCCCTTTGATTTTATTGATAGATATTTTGATATGGTCGTATTTGAAAATGTGATGCTATTATTGCGAGGCTTTATGAATTGTTGCATGTGTTAATTGATTTGATGCATCTTGATTTGAATGATGATATACTTGATATTATGATGATGTGTAGTAGGGATTTTTGAAAAATACAGTAGATACCATGCCAAAATTTTTAATGAATTATCATACATATCAATTTCTGAAAAATTGGAAATAGATTTCATATGTTGAATTTATTTCTCTGATATAATCTATTTGTTTTGAAATTTTTCATTATTTGATACATGAAATTCTAGGTAAATGCATTGTTTAGTGAATGCAATCTTGAAGTGAAATAATTCCTTTGAATAAAATGAGCATATTTGCACATGTTATTTAGTTGATATCAATGGATTAATCTAGTTGATCTTTATAATCTTTTATGTTATTTGTTGGGAAAAAGAAATCCAAATCCATGAGAGACAATAACTCCTCTTCTTGGCATTGTGTTTATTGTACCTAAGACAAGAGTTGAAGTTTCAATGAAAAAGTGTGTATCTACGTGGATGCATGCCAAGAGAGAATTCCTTTGACATTGACTCCTCTGTCCCAAGAAAATTCTTTCTACTTATGAGTCATGAGTTCTATTATGTGTGGTTATGTGACCAACATACTCTAAATTCGTCACCGGAAAAGGGGTGGTAAACGATCTAGAGAATGTCAAGGACAAAAAAAAGAAAGAGCGAGAGAGAGAGAGAGAGAGAGAGAGAGAGAGAGAGAGAGAGAGAGAGAGAGAGAGAAATTTGAGTGGAAAAAGATTTGGAGATTCTATTCCTGTAAACAAAAACATATTAGATGAAAATCTTAAAAGCAAGATTAATTCATGAGATTGAAATTCTATTACTATGCATATTGCAAAATTTTATTTGATTGAGTTTGGAGTCTTAAAGATTAATTTCAGATGATGATGTATTTACTTGGAAATTTTGCGTGGGATTAATGAAATTTTCTATGAATGATTATATTTTAGAAATTTATTCGTCATGTGAAAATTTATTTTTCAATACTTGGTATTGATTTCTTTATTTGCTTGAGGACAAGCAAAGTTTGAGCCTTATATATTTGATGACTCCAAATTTCATAACAAATTTACTGCTTATTTTATCATATTTTTGAGTCATATGCATACTCTTTTGCTTATTATATGCCTTTTTTTATCATATACTTCGGAATCTACACCATCTTTGGTTTTTGATCAATTTCAGGCAAAAAGGCATCATTATCACCGGTTTTCAAGCAACCCCAATGCATGAATGAGTTCTAACCATCAAGAGGAGTCTACCCATCAAATTTCAAGTCAAAAGGGATCTTCTAGCAAAAATACGGCACTACCGTATTTTTGAGCAAAACTCTCACGATGCCGTATTTCTTAGCGGATGTTTTGGGAGAAATACGACACTGCCATATAAAACTACATGGTACTGTATTTTTCAGTAATTTCAACCCGAGAGTTCTAACAAGAATACGACACTACCGTATTTTTGGACAAAACTCTCATGGTACCGTATCTTCCATCAATTTCATCTAGGGGTTTTGGGTAAAATACAGCACTGCCGTAAGAAAGTTCACGGTGCCGTATTTTTTGATGACTTTTCTATAGTACTCCGGAAGCAAATACGGCAGCACCGTGAGGACTTACATGGTACCGTGTTTTCTGCCCAAAAACTCATAGATGGTAATACGGCACTACCGTATTCAGCATACGGTACCGTATTCTCAAACCCAGAATTCCTAGTTTTCCGCCCCAACATTAAAAACATGATTTCCGGAGATTTAGGGGACCAATTGAAGATCCAAAAAAAGGGGAAGACTCATGATAAGTGCGAAGCAAAGAGAGGAATTTTTATCGAGGATCGAGAGCGAATTGGAGAGAAGAGCGGCCGCGCTAGGGTTCGGGTGTTCTCAGCCTATAGACCACCTCCAGCCATGATTTTTGGCAAAGAGCTTTGCCTGGTGAAGGAGAACACACAGCTGAAGTTTCAGAGCGTTTGGAGTCTAATCGAGGGAGGAATCAACAAAACAGTGGGTGACGCCACTATTTATCGCGTTTTCCAACCTATTACAGTGCTGTAATTTCGATTACAGCACTGTGTTATGTAATTTCTTACCTCTCTTCGATTTCTTTTCACACTGAAATATGTTTTACTATAATTCCTTCATCATGGTAGCTTAACCATTCTTTGGGACATGGGGGTGTAATCTCTTTGTTTCTTAATGACTAGAAAACCTTAATTTTGTCAAACTGATTTTATTGTGATAATTTTACTTTTGTGATTGATTGTTCTTTAATTCTTATTTGCATCTTAATATCAACATGTTTTAGGATTTTGCGAAATAGACTAAGAAGTTGATTGTGAAATTCGGAACCCTAGGAATTATCGTGTTTGGAACTATCGTAAGAGATTAGGTTGTTCTTCGAATTCTAATTCTTAGAGAATTTTAATGCCTTGTTGATGTTATGATTCTTTGGATTGAGTTAATATTTTAGACCTGATTAGAAATTGTAAGAGATTAAATTTCTAGTCGTCAGAAAACCTAGAGTAAAACCTGTGTTGAGACTCGGATGCACGAGAGTGATCTTTGAGTTTCCACTTGAGGTTATCAATTTAGAATTCGGATGCACGAGAGTGATCCTTGAGTTCCTAGTTGATAGTTTACTTATTTTCAGCATTGAATAGATCTTGCATGAGAGTGAAGATCGGTTCTTTGTGCGATTGTTTGCGCGAGAGCGAAACAATTTATTTATGAGGTAAACTATACCTTTACCATGATAAAATTGGATTGACAGACACTTATCTTAATCTAGCCATGAGAAATTAAAGTAGATGAACCCCTAGTCCCGATTTCTTCTCTAATATTTTCTCTCTGTTCTTTTCGATAGTTTGATTCACTATTTTCCGATTGCCTAGCTAGCAAGAAATCGATTATTCAGTACTTGGCAACAAGGTTTCTGTGGTTTGATATCTATTTTATTACTTCGAGTATCCGTGCACTTGCGGAGTACAACATTTATTTTCAAACTCTTGTTTTACTTTGTAGTGGATGTAGTAGGTTGCTCTAGCCTAGGGTCATATCACATGTAATGCACCTACATGGCACCTATGCTTCCCAACTTTCATGACAACCTTGCAAGCTTCATCACCAAATTAAGGAGGCCCACATTTTCAACATCCTCAAAAGACAGCCAAGAAAGTCAACCAACTCAAGGAAGAAAGACCAACCAACAAGCTTCACATCCTCAGTCATCACACTCAGGTCACAGCCAACATTCGGTCAACTACAAGCCCATCTCAAGCCACTCAAAGGTTCAGTACCATGTTAACAACAAGCTAAGCTCAAGCCACTCCAACGGTCAATGCCATGTCAGGTACTCAAAGCATGTGCAAGGAACTTTCTCCAGCTCGGATCTAAACCGACCATACTCACCAATCAAAATCATGCTAATGCCAACGGTCACATGAAATTGTAACATTAGCAAGAGAGGTTTAAAAGCCATGTATTTCCACTTTGCACACGGGTTGAAATGTTTGAATTTGGAAAAGAATCTTGTGTTAGCGTTGTGATCGTTTGTGCCAAGAATGGAGCTTGCTCTTCTTGTGTACGAGAGTTGAGCTTGCTCCTCTCCTTATCCTCCTCTTCTATCCAATCAATTCTCTTCTCTGCAACGATTCAACCTCCTCTTCTATTGTTCCTGCTTCACCCCACTGCCAACCATCTTAATCCCTCCACCACCCTCGCCACTGTTCCATTGATGCCGTTGATTGAAGCCCACGCAAGATTGTCACCTGGTAGGAACTGAAGAATCCTTGTAAGCAAAGACTAATCACTCACGTTTCCAAACCAGCTGCCGCTCATCGTGATCAAGGAAAGAAGGGGTTCGGCCCCCTCTCTAAGGGGGCCCTCAGGTGTTCTCCTTCCGACCCATAAACTTAGGGTTAAATGCTTGATCGCTTTCTCTTATCAATGCTTTATTTGTTCTACATGAGCTACATACCAAAGGGATCTAGGGCTTAGGATTTCGTCCTGCATTAGTAATTATGGCCGTGAAATTATAGTAATTCAAAAAAAAATTAAAAAAATTACAAATGGTCAAAAATTATAGAAAAATCACAATTCTAAAAAAACACTATCTTTATTTAAAATAAGTTTAGAAACTTAAGAGAGTGAAATTTCCAATATTAGGCTATGATTGTAATCACCGCCTATGATTGTAGTTCAAAAACCCTAATATTTGAAAGCATAAATAAAATAGTAAAAATAAAAATTTATGCCAAGGGTGAGAAGTACTTCATAGTATTACACTCTCATGATTTTTTATTAATATTAATTTGTACGGATTCCCTAGCAATGGTGTCAAAAATATGTTGATGTCCCTGAACTTGGTGCCAAATCCACTTTTATATAATCACCAAAGCGATGAGGTGGGCGACACAAACCAAGGGGATATAAATAGAGTTTAAGGGTACCCTAGCTAGGGTACCCAAAATTCCATCCCCTTTCATTGCATGCATCATGGTAGATTAGATATTCTTTTAAAATCCGCATGCATTCATGTAGTTAAAAGTTTGGTAGGTTAATTTTATATTGTAAGCATGCATGCATCCTCCCACCAATATTTAGTCATGCATTCTTCCTAGAACTAGTGCATACTTGCATTTTCATTTTTGTATAGGTAAGCAAGCAATCAAGCAATGAAGACAAAGACTTGTGGAGATATCCACAAGCTATCCTAGCATCTAGAGGAGAACCAAATGCAGTAAGCAAAGGCCCAAAGTGTAGCTCAAGCTCAACAACAAATCAATCAATGAAGGAGACTGTGGGCCACGCAAGTGACCAGCTTAAAGAAGCCACCCAATGGAGCCTTCAAGCCACCAAAGAAGAAAGGGGAACATGTTGATTTCTGCTTGTCCAAGTGCTTAGCTCAAAGGAGAAGTTTTGACAAATGCAGTAAACTGATTTTGAGAGCAAAGAAGACAGATTGCAGCTTGCCTGAAGAGGAAGTGAACATTGAAGTAATTTCTTTTGGCATTGAAGCCAACGGCTAAGAAGAACTAAGACTATAAACATGTAAGCTTCTTGTGTCGACAAGAAGAAGTTTTTGATGAATCTATGGAAATAGTTGTGTTTTTCCTCTATCGAATGTCTTTTCTCCTCCTGTAGTGCTTGTGTCGCCACTACCTCCTCTCCATCTTCTCTAGCTAATCGTCATTCATCTTCCACCTCTAGCCAAGCTTCCATCATTGTCACAATCCATGTCCTGCTTCCTACCGAGTCTAGCTCTGGGAATCTCTATTCACCTCAACGTTGGTGACAATCCAATCAACAGATCGTCGTCAAATCCGAGCCACCCATCCTCCCTTTTAGGGCAAAACCACCACAAGAAGGATAGCCCCATCTACTAGCTAGATCGCAGAATCGAACGATTTATCGTGATGCCCAGCTTCCACCACTGCTCCCGTCCCGTCTCCCTGTTCGACGTCATTCTCCTCTGACCGGCCACCTTTCATTCCCAAACTCTAGCCACGACTTCACATGATCATAGGGATCTCTAGTTATAGTAGGATCCGCGTTCATGCCTTGTATGACATCCGGCAATCGCCCCTGCTTCGTTCCCGACCTCCCCTATTTTTGCAGAAATAGGGTAGCGTCTATGTTGCTCAGCTCCGCCGTCCATATACTGACGTCCACCCTCTAAAGTCTCCGCCAGAGCACCAGCGATGATGGCAGCCCTCCTTCGTCCTCCTAAGCTCCAGCCTCGCCAACCAGCAATGCAAGCCTTGCTTGCTTCCGAAATCTCAGACCTTCGTAGACTTTCCTCTCTTCTGTGTGTTTTAAGTTCTTGTGCTTAGTATTAATTTTATTTGCCCTTTTTATGCAGGTAACTAATGAACTTGGACGAACTGCAACCGCTAATCTTTGGCATGTTTATGAAGAATGAGTTTCGTTCTAGCTCTTGGTAAAGTTGGTTCCATTGAAGTGTCACTGGATTGTCTTACACGATAAAGCAACTTATGCTGACTGATACATTTCTATTATTATGTCATTTTCTAATATGACTAGCCTCCTTGTCTCATATAATCTACTTGCTCGAGAAGAGTCAATTCTCTATCTTTGCTTTGAGTGAAAAGAACTAGTTTAGATCTACTACTGGGCTTAGTCAGTTCTGATAGTGGGTCAATGGATTCTCCTGCAAGGCATAGGAACATTTCATAACTAGTTAAATATCTTTTCTGGAAAAATGGCATTTTGCATGCTAGTTAACTTACTGCTCTTCTTGTCAAAATTATCTGTGCATGCCAGTGATTGCCTCAAGTTTAGAGGTCCATACCTTAGGAAAACATCATAGTCGAATGGTCCTGCATTACAAAGTAGGGAACTTACACTGCAAGTGCACAATTAGTCAAAGTAATAAAAATATTGATCCCATAGGAACTCTAAAATTAAGTACCAATTTATAGTGTTCGCATAATCTACATAATTTGATTATCAAGAAGTAGTGTATGAAGAGAAAATAAAGAGCAACTTGTAATCAATATTAGAGAAGTTTGTGTATGCGGTTTCACCTCCAAAAGTAATGCAAATAACATAAGTTAAATTACCTAGGTTATCAAAAGGAAATCAACTTTAATTTATAGACAGTCCCCTTTCACTAGCCCATCCTAATGTTTAATTAGATCAATAACCATCTCTCACTATCATTACCAATCTAATTAACATCATTAAGTGCAAACGTAGATTTGTTAAATCCCCTAATAACCTATCTACTTTCATAGACTAGCTATTCTAAGGTTGATTACAAGGTTCCAAAACTAGAAGTGACCTTTCAATTAATGTCAAAATTTTTCAAACCATTTTAATTAAAAGATCTAAAATATCACATGTAGATTATGCTACACTAATTAAATTTTATAATCTAGTTACTTTTAAAGGCTAGCCCTAATAGGTTCAACTAATGGGTTCCATGATTGTGAGTCACTTTTCAGTTCATGTCACAACACCCATAACATTTAATAAATTAAACATAATTAATTCAAAGAACAATATCATCTATAATCAACTTTAACAAATCTTAAATAAATAATAATCATACTAAATATGCACTATTAGAAGAAAAATCAAAGGGCTACTCTCTATAGCTTGAAATTTGTTTAAGCTACAATAATAATTATGTAAACCATCTTAAACATGAATAAAATTTTACAATCAACTTAGAAAGGAAGAAAATAATAATTGGTAACTCCTCTGAAGAAAATTGCTGAAACCTGGAACTTTCTCTCTCCTAGCTGCCTTGTGAACATAACTATTGGGGAAAATCATAAGGAAATAAAAAATTTTGCAAACAAATATGTGTAATGAAAAAATTATCTGAAACTGATTTCCCTTCCAACAAGATCCATGTGAGAAGGGCTAAGGGCATGATAGGAATTATACCTTTAAGGCTTACTCGAAGGTGTCAGCTTACAAGTTGTAGGAGCTCAAATGTTTGCTCTCTTCTGGTATCCACAAAGCAAGCCCTAGAAGATCATCTCGCTTGGCACTTAATGCTTGCCTCAGAAGCAAGGACTGAAGCCTTAGAGTGTTTTCTCATGCTCTTAGCCTCCTATACAAGACTCATAGGTGCCCTAGGCCCTATAGCTTGCCTCTTATTAGACTCAAAGTCTACTTTAGCTTCTCCAGATCACTAGAATATGTGCCTAGCCCCATGTTTTCTCACATATCAAATCATTTAAACCATTCATTCGATCTTGCTTTGATATAGCATTCCAATATCCAAAATGAACCCAAATTAATTCATAATTCGATCCAAGGCTCTTAGATCTATTGTAATCTCCAAGTGTCTGTGTATGCAACCCTACAGGTCCCATATGATGTTGGTGTTGGGGTATGCCCTTAAGGCTAATGTTTGAGGCCTTTGGGATTGTATAAGTATCATGTAATAAACTTTTGTGTTTATAAAGGCATGGTTATTATTCAGGTTGTTACCTTGTCTGCTGTAATAAGTGTACTACTGAATAATGTCTCAAAGCTGTTCAGCTTGGCTGACATGCTCTATGTCCTTAGTCGAGATATCTTGGTGAACATGAGACAGCCTTGATATGATTGAGACTAATATGAGTGCTAATCTTATAGGATGCTTCGAGCATGGAATAAGATGTAGACTCATGGGTACATTGGATGTACTGGACAGACCCTACTAGGATATTCCATTGCTTGTCACAATGTGAATATTCCTTGTAAGCACTAAGTGGCACATGTCCTCTGACTTGAGATCATTTGTGTTTCTAAATGATGATTGTCATTGTCTTGAGGTAGTTCAATATCATTTGAAACATAATGATTATAGACTATCTTGGATGGTGAGCTTGAATCATGTTAGGGCACTAGTGATAGACATAGGATTGCCGTCTCCTTGTTTAAGGAGTGTGATGTTCTAAAGGGCCCCCCTTATATGAGATGATTGAGAAAGTGTATGGCCATACCCAGATGACTATGTTGATCTGATCTAATCATGCTCATTGTATTGGAGTAACAAGCTTGACTCGCTTGTCCAATAAGAACATCCAGTGGCAAAGGATGCTTGTATGCCTTGTGATGTTGATTCACCTTGTGCTGTGATTTGGGTGTAGTCTTGGAAGACTCTTTCCTTTATATCGGGAGACAGTGATGTGTTGCTAGATACCCCTCACTGATTGTGATAACGAGAGTTATCGTTACCGACATTTAAAGGAAACCCTTAGGGTCGCACAATTTGGTGATATGGCTTACTTGAGTCAGATCGTGTGGACTGGATTGTTTTGATTCAGTTTAAAGGAGTTTAAACTCTGATTGTAAGTGAGATCCAGTCTGATCATGTTTGATTGATTAGGGCTTGAGATCGGTAAGCTTCGATCGAGAGTGTGGATGCTAGATCGGTGAGATCAAGAGCATCATGAGATGTACGGTTAGATCTTGAATCTTCATGGTTCATAGAGATTTAGACCATGGCTTGGGTTGGTTCTTTTGGTCTTTGGACCAATTGGGATTGGACCGAATTCAATTGATCCGGTTCACATTTGTGTTCGATTGGTTCAATTGAATTGGCGTTGGGGATAAGTTCACAAGACATGAACGCATGTCTTGATGACTTTCCTTAATGGGAAGTCTTGAAAACGCCTAACGCCAAATAACGCAAAAGCTTAATGTTCCTTGTGTCTTTCGAAGCTCTCTCTCGTGGGTGGTGTGTGGACGATCTTGGAGAAGAGCTCTCGGCGACAAGGAAGAACATCTCATCTCCTCAACACCAAAGGGCACCTTGGCAATTGTTGCTAGCACATCAAGTTGCGCAAGAAGTAAGCCTTCATCCTTTGTGTGTGTCTTCTTTGGAGGAGAGCCCTCTTCGGCCTCTAGCTTCCAAGCCGCCACCCTTACATGGCTATGGTAAAAGATCTCAAACTTGATCTTTGGTTAATTATAAAGTTGATCATTTACATGAGTTCATGCAAACGATTTTATTGAAACTCTAGAAGAATACATTTCCGCATGTTCTAGGGTTTGCCCCCCTCTTGAAAGGGGTTTTTCATGCTTGCGCTCCCCCTTGAAGGGGACCCTTCAATTGGTATCAGAGCAGGTTATGCATGAATCATGTGGTTGCTTTAGTGATCCTTGTTTGTGCTTGAAATGTTTAGATCTATGTACATGCCGAATAAACTACTTGCTAGTTTAAAACTCTTAGATGTAGGTTTATCTTTGAATTGCGCATGTATAATGTTATGGTAAGCGCTTGTTCATGTTTTGAAAAGGAAAAGCCTTATCTTGCGCACCCATTAGATCTAAAGCGTCTACTATAATCCCTTAGATGGGTTGGTAGGGTTGAAAGCATAATCTAAATAGATCCAAGTCTGATCAGACCATCTGACAGCTCAGATGGGTTGACCTGATAGCACCTATGCGCATGCACTGGGTGGCTATAGGTTGACTGCATCAAGGGCGTGTAACGAGGTCTGGTTGAGACAACCAATGAACACTCTTGAGTTAGGCCCGGGGTCACACCCGCTTGCCAAAACTCTTGAAGGTGGTTCAGCCCTTGGCGGATGCATGGTTGACCATTAGGTCAACTCGGGTCAGTTAGGACTCGGTGCATGCAAGGGCAGTGGATCTGACTAGATGTATGAGTGGATCCCTATCAATGGACCATTGTAAGGTTGTAGGACTGATAAGAAAATTAAAATTGATGCCAATGGGGTTTTTCAAAAATTTATTTTCTTTTAATTGGATCACATGTGGAATGTTTGATGCCATGTGCTTGTTTATTTATTCTTATGTGGGCCGCCCATGTTAATTGTGTGCTGTGCTGGGGCCTGCGAGCCTGGGATTATACTTGTAAGATAATATTATTGTGATCTGCGAATCACATTTTTTTAATCTATTGTATAATTGACCTGCGAGTCAAAGCTTGTCTAGATAGATCAAATTGTATTTGATTAGACAAGAGCACAAATGCACACATCCCAAAGGGGCATTCAGCTGGTGGCGCACCTGAGGTGCTCTTGGCGCTAGGGCCCTGGGTTGGACCAGATGAGATGCAAATGGAGCTCAAGTGAAGACTTAAGTAAAATTAAGGTCTTACTTAGGGTTCATGGGCATTTACCACATAAGATCAGCATGCTTTCTTTTATTGCTTATTGCTTATATAAGTAGAATTGCATGTGTTTATCTTCTGCTATCACCATAGGACTTGCATGATAGTCAAGAAGATAAAAGACCGTTAAAATCCAACGCTAACATATCAAGCTCGTAAGCCTTCTGACGCGAAACCTCACCGTTCTGACTATCGTTGGAGCCGTGTTGTACCCACTCAGTGGGCACGTCCATCTATCTTCAGACGGTGCTGGATTCCACCTGCGTGTTACAGAGTAGGGATTTATCCCTGCTCGTTGCTCAGCATAGCACGTGGTGGTCCAGGGAGTAGGTCGGGTCAGCTTGACCATGTAGGCTACATATGTGGCGCATATGGTAGCACATGGAGGCAGCCATCTGAGGGATCAGAGACTGTGTTGTACCAACTCAGTTGGCACAGTCTGCTGGATTGCCCAGATGAAGGGGAATCGCACGGGTTGGCGATTGGCTGGGACAGCCTACCAGAAATTAGTGCTTGTCATCTTTGTGCATCTTATCTCGCCTGAGCGGGACGCGAAGACCAAGTATGAAATCTGGATCCCATCTCACTAAAAGAGTGTTACTCTTTCGGACTGTTTACTGGATTTTTCAGTCAGACAAAATAGTGAGAAAAGAATCTTTCTTAAGTCCTGGATTGATTCTGAACATTGATACTGACCTTGCTGTTCTTGCTTGTTGTAGATTCCTGCAGCAACGAACACCATGAACTTCAATGTGCGATCCCTACTGGAAAGGGAGAAGTTTGCTGGGCCGAACTTCTCTGACTGGTTCGGACACCTTAAGATCGTTCTTAAGGCAGAGAGGAAACTGTATGTCCTCGAGACGGCGATACCGCCGCAGCCCACTCCGAACGCCGCAAGGGCGGTTCGGGATGCCTACGAAAAGCACATCAATGATAGCATTGATGTCGCTTGCTTGATGCTAGCGTCTATGACGCCACCGCTGCAGCGTCAGCATGAGGATATGTCGGCTATAGAAATTATAGCGAACCTCAAGATGCTGTATGCTGCACAGGCGAGGACAGAACGCTATAATTTGACGAAGCTCTTCTTTCAGAGCAAACTGGCTGAGGGGAGCCCAGTGGGAGCTCACGTGCTCAAGATGATTGGGCACAAGGAGGCTCTAGAGAAACTGGGGCATACCGTCAACCAGGAGCTTGCTGTAGATATTATTCTACAGTCTCTTCCGCCTTCTTTCGATGCGTTCATTATTAATTTTAATATGAACAAAATCGATTGTACGCCGGCAGAGCTGCTGAATATGCTCTTGACTACTGAGGAAACTCTGAAGGGAAAGCCTTCAACCTCTGTCTTAATGGTTCCTTCCAGGAACAAGAAGAAGGGGAAGAAGGGCAAGGCCCCTGTCAAGAACTACAGTAAGGCGCTGAAACAGAAGGTGAAGCGGTCGAAGGACAACAGGTGTTTCCACTGTGGCCAGCTAGGTCACTGGAAAAAGGACTGTAAAGCGCTCCAAGGAGATAAGAGGGGAAGCATCGCTTCTGGCTCAGGTATATATGTGACTGAGGTCATGTTATCTTCTTCTACCATTTCATGGGTGTTGGACACCGCATGTGGAGTTCACATTTGTTCAAATGTGCAGGAACTCAAGAGAAGAAGGCAGGTGGGACAGCATGAGGTAGACCTACGCGTTGGAAACGGGGCACGGGTTGCTGCTGTTGCTGTAGGAGACTATTTCATTTCTTTACCATCTGGCATTGTATTAGAATTAAACAATTGTTATTTTGTACCCAGTATTACCAAGAATATTATCTCTATTCCTGCTCTTGTCAGGAAAGGATTTGCCTTTGAATGCAAGATTTCAAAGTGTGTTTTATCTTATGATAATATTGTGTATGCAACTGGTTCAATTAACAATGGGTTATTCATGTTGGACATGGAAAATTCTGTACAAAACATTGATAATAAGAAAGCCAAGTATGCTGATGACAGCACCTTGCTTTGGCATAGTCGTTTAGGCCATATAAACGAGAAGCGCATTAAGCGGTTGCATGATCATGGACTGCTGGGATCATTCTCCTACGAGGAGATTGATACATGCAAAGCTTGTTTGATGGGTAAAATGACGAAGTCACCTTTTCCTCACAAAGGTCAAAGGGCTTCAGGTTTACTGGACCTTATACACAGTGATGTGTGTGGGCCATTTAGTAAACATGCCAGAGGTGGCTATCTATACTTCATTACCTTTACTGATGATTTCAGTAGGTATGGGTATGTCTATCTAATGAGACATAAAAGTGAATCTTTTGACAAGTTCAAAGAGTTCAAAAATGAAGTACAAAATCAGCTAGGCCGAAATATCAAGGCACTTCGTTCTGATCGAGGTGGTGAATACCTAAGTCGAGAATTTACTGACTATCTAAAGGAGTATGGGATTATCTCACAGCTCACTCCGCCAGGAACACCGCAATGGAATGGTGTGTCCGAGAGGAGAAATAGAACGTTACTTGATATGGTTCGTTCTATGATGAGTCAGGCTACTCTTCCATATTCCTTTTGGGGTTTTGCACTGGAAACAGCTGCAAAGGTACTAAACCGAGTGCCATCCAAGGCAGTTTCAAAGACGCCATATGAGTTATGGTATGGGAAACAGCCTAGCTTGACATTTATCAGGATCTGGGGTTGCGAGGCTTATGTCAAAAAGCTCGCCTCTGGGAAACTGGAGAGCAGATCTGAGAAATGTATCTTTGTCGGTTACCCTAAGGAAACTAAGGGTTATTATTTCTACGATCCCAAAGAGAACAAGGTATTTGTTGCTCGGACGGCCATATTTCTTGAGAAGGAGTTTCTTCTGCAAGAGGCCAGTGGGAGAGAAATAAAGCTGGATGAGAATCCAGAGGAAGGACAAAGTAGTCAAGCGCAGTTGGATGAGCCTGAGCCGGTTATTGAACAACCTGAGGCTCAGATATCACGGGAACCGCGAAGATCGGGAAGGATCCGTCGACAGCCTGAGCGCTATGACGGAGTCTACATCATTAACAATGATGAACCCCTTACTTATGCGGATGCGGTCAGTGGACCGGAGTCAGCTAGATGGCTTGAAGCTATGCGAGCCGAAATGGACTCCATGTCAGATAACCAAGTCTGGGATTTGGTTGATCCGCCTCCGGGAGTAATCCCTATAGGCTGTAAATGGATCTTCAAGAAGAAGATTGACATGGATGGTAACGTGGTTACCTATAAAGGCAGGCTAGTTGCGAAAGGTTTCAAACAAATCTACGGGATAGATTATGATGAAACTTTCTCTCCTATAGCCATGTTTAAGTCTATTCGGATTCTTTTCGCGATAGCTGCATATTACGACTATGAGATCTGGCAGATGGATGTGAAGACAGCTTTCCTTAATGGAAATCTGGATGAGGATGTGTATATGACACAACCTGAGGGTTTCACTAATCCATCAGATCGTCATAAGATATGCAAGTTAAAGAAGTCCATTTATGGACTTAAGCAAGCATCAAGAAGCTGGAATATTCGTTTTGATGAATCAATCTCTGAGTTTGGTTTCATCAAGAACGAGGATGACCCGTGTGTATATAAGAGGTTTAGTGGGAGCGTGATTACATTCCTAATCCTCTACGTCGATGATATCTTGATCATTGGAAATGATATTCCTGAACTGCATGCGGTTAAAGCATGGTTAGGAAAATGTTTCCAGATGAAAGATCTAGGAGAAGCAGCCTATGTATTAGGTGTGAAGATCTACCGGGATAGATCTAAGAGGCTTCTCGGGCTATGCCAGAGTACTTACATCGATAAAGTCCTGGAGAGATTCCATTTAGAAAATTCTAAACGTGGATATCTTCCAGTCAGACATGGTCTGAGTCTTTCAAAGAGTCAGTGTCCACAAACACAGACTGAGAAAGATGAAATGGACAATAGGCCTTATGCTTCGGCTATTGGGTCCATTATGTATGCGATGTTGTGTACTCGCCCAGACGTCGCTTACGGATTAAGCGTGACCAGTCGGTTCCAAAGTAATCCAGGTGTGGCGCACTGGATTGCGGTCAAGAACATCTTAAAATATCTGCGGAGGACCAAAGATATGTTCTTGTTATATGGTGGTCAGGAAGAACTCAGTATAGAGGGATATACTGACGCTTCATTCCAGTCGGACCAGGATGATTTCTGATCGCAATCAGGCTATATTTTTAGCTTGAATGGTGGAGCAGTGGTGTGGAAGAGTTTCAAACAGTCAACTGTTGCTGATTCCACAACAGAAGCCGAGTATGTTGCAGCCTCGGAAGCATCCAAGGAGGCAGTGTGGATTCGTAAGTTCGTGAGAGAACTTGGTGTCGTTCCTTCGAGTGCTGATCCTTTGGTTATCTTCTGTGATAACACTGGAGCCATCGCACAAGCAAAGGAACCACGGTCGCACCAGAAGTCCAAGCACATACAGAGACGGTTTCACTTGATCCGGGAGATCATTGATCGAGGCGAGATCAAAATTTGCAAGGTTCATACAGATGACAATCTGGCAGACCCGCTTACCAAGCCTCTGGCGCAGCAGAAGCATGAGAAGCACTGTAATAATATGGGTTTGAGATTTCTCAACCATTAGATTAAGTGCAAGTGGGAGATTGTTGGGGTATGCCCTTAAGGCTAATGTTTGAGGCCTTTGGGATTGTATAAGTATCATGTAATAAACTTTTGTGTTTATAAAGGCATGGTTATTATTCAGGTTGTTACCTTGTCTGCTGTAATAAGTGTACTACTGAATAATGTCTCAAAGCTGTTCAGCTTGGCTGACATGCTCTATGTCCTTAGTCGAGATATCTTGGTGAACATGAGACAGCCTTGATATGATTGAGACTAATATGAGTGCTAATCTTATAGGATGCTTCGAGCATGGAATAAGATGTAGACTCATGGGTACATTGGATGTACTGGACAGACCCTACTAGGATATTCCATTGCTTGTCACAATGTGAATATTCCTTGTAAGCACTAAGTGGCACATGTCCTCTGACTTGAGATCATTTGTGTTTCTAAATGATGATTGTCATTGTCTTGAGGTAGTTCAATATCATTTGAAACATAATGATTATAGACTATCTTGGATGGTGAGCTTGAATCATGTTAGGGCACTAGTGATAGACATAGGATTGCCGTCTCCTTGTTTAAGGAGTGTGATGTTCTAAAGGGCCCCCCTTATATGAGATGATTGAGAAAGTGTATGGCCATACCCAGATGACTATGTTGATCTGATCTAATCATGCTCATTGTATTGGAGTAACAAGCTTGACTCGCTTGTCCAATAAGAACATCCAGTGGCAAAGGATGCTTGTATGCCTTGTGATGTTGATTCACCTTGTGCTGTGATTTGGGTGTAGTCTTGGAAGACTCTTTCCTTTATATCGGGAGACAGTGATGTGTTGCTAGATACCCCTCACTGATTGTGATAACGAGAGTTATCGTTACCGACATTTAAAGGAAACCCTTAGGGTCGCACAATTTGGTGATATGGCTTACTTGAGTCAGATCGTGTGGACTGGATTGTTTTGATTCAGTTTAAAGGAGTTTAAACTCTAATTGTAAGTGAGATCCAGTCTGATCATGTTTGATTGATTAGGGCTTGAGATCGGTAAGCTTCGATCGAGAGTGTGGATGCTAGATCGGTGAGATCAAGAGCATCATGAGATGTACGGTTAGATCTTGAATCTTCATGGTTCATAGAGATTTAGACCATGGCTTGGGTTGGTTCTTTTGGTCTTTGGACCAATTGGGATTGGACCGAATTCAATTGATCCGGTTCACATTTGTGTTCGATTGGTTCAATTGAATTGGCGTTGGGGATAAGTTCACAAGACATGAACGCATGTCTTGATGACTTTCCTTAATGGGAAGTCTTGAAAACGCCTAACGCCAAATAACGCAAAAGCTTAATGTTCCTTGTGTCTTTCGAAGCTCTCTCTCGTGGGTGGTGTGTGGACGATCTTGGAGAAGAGCTCTCGGCGACAAGGAAGAACATCTCATCTCCTCAACACCAAAGGGCACCTTGGCAATTGTTGCTAGCACATCAAGTTGCGCAAGAAGTAAGCCTTCATCCTTTGTGTGTGTCTTCTTTGGAGGAGAGCCCTCTTCGGCCTCTAGCTTCCAAGCCGCCACCCTTACATGGCTATGGTAAAAGATCTCAAACTTGATCTTTGGTTAATTATAAAGTTGATCATTTACATGAGTTCATGCAAACGATTTTATTGAAACTCTAGAAGAATACATTTCCGCATGTTCTAGGGTTTGCCCCCCTCTTGAAAGGGGTTTTTCATGCTTGCGCTCCCCCTTGAAGGGGACCCTTCAGTTGGCAGTCATGAACCAGATATATCATCACAAATAATAAGAGATCTAGCAACACATCATTGCTACCTATGTCATAGGAATATGTTGTCAATAGACAACCCCTAGTCAGCGACAAAATTTTCATATATGCAAAATAACCCCTTTGTTATCTAATAATCCTAGAGTGGACAAGTGTATCACACTTGCTATTCCAATCATGTGGGGGTGACTCAAGTAGGAGATCTAATCTCATAGGTATGGTCATAGACTCTCAATCATACACCCATGGAGGAGATCCCTAGATTATCACACTCTCTTTAGAAGGAAATGGCAAATCCTCTATTGATCACTCATACTACACACATGACTTATGATATACCCAATGATAGCCATTGTCACTCCCTAATTATATAGAAGCGTTAGACTATATTAAAGTACATCACTTATCACATGTGAGTCCCAATGACAACTCAAAGGACCAATGCACCTTCTATCATTTGTCAACTGAACTTGTGACACCCAAGTCATGGCTTCACGATGCATATATATGTCTGCATTGATGCCCATCATCCAACCAACCCATATACTAGTCTCATATGAACCAAGGCTATCTCTTATACACTAAGGTACTTTGACTAGGGACTAAGATATAAGATTGATGTCCATCATCAATCTTAAGGGCATCATCATGTTATCCAATACATCAATGCAAGCATAGCAATCAACAAGACAATGATAATTGTCTTTACTATTCATTGAATGAATTTACATAGTACAATTAGTCATCAAGGAATGCATACTAACACCAACTTCTTCCTTGTGTGCGGTGACATCCAGTTTTGGCTCAAATCTCTCACGATTTTTAATGGATTTTGATGAAATTTTAAGCTAGAACTCTTCCTCATGCTTCAGGCCATCCTCTATATGATTGATGCGTTGTATTTACACCATATTTTTGCCTATATTTTAGATCATATTTTGGGCTTATTTGCATGATTTTGTGCTTATTTCGATGCTTTTACTTTACTTTGTATAGAATCTTCACTTTTCTTGGTTTTTATGAAAATGTAGGTTAAATCACCCAAAAATGAAGGATTTCATGACTTTTGAAGCCAAAGCATGATTCCTGAGGAGGTCACGAGCTTACATGTCGAATTTGGATGTGAAATAGTGAAGAACGCAAGAATTATGGCCTTGGCCGTAATTCTGGATCGGCCGTAATTTCCAGTTTGAGCGATGAGCGAAAAAGGGCTAAGTATAGATATGCACAGAAACTTTCATGGGTGAAGCCGTAAATCCATTACGGGCCGTGAATGTTTCTATGGCATAACGGCGGAACTCATAGAAAGAATCACGGCCATGGCCGTGAACACGTTACAGACCATAAAAACGTCTGCCCGACGAGTTTTTCACTCGATTCTCCACCGATTTGAACCGGATTTTAACCAGACTTTGCAGAAACATTCGATGAGGGGTTCCAAACTGGTCCAACTATAAAAGATCAATTTTTTTCAAGGAAAAGGGGGGGCTTTTTGGGATGAACACAAGCGGCAGCGGCAACAAGGGCAAAAGTTGATTTTCGAGCGAAATTCCGATGAGATTTCATGTAAAAGTGATAATTGATCAACTTTTCTTCATCTCCAGATCGAGGGGAAGTCGGTTTTAGTGTTGTCTTAGTGAATTATTTGCGATTTTTACTAGATCTATACTTGTTCATCGTACAAACATGTATTTCCTTAAGAACATGAGTGGTAGATCCTTGTTTCGGGGTTTAGGGCTTAGCCCGCTGACTTTTATGAATTAATCTTTATTCATGCTCTTTTTATATGAATTTATCATCATGATTTGACTGAGGTTGCACTTATTTCGTAATATACCTTGGCCACGTATAATTGCGTCTTAGACGTTGCGAGAAGGACCGAGAGGTGAATCGCAACGTCTGATCTATTTTAGTTTAACCTTCGAATCCAATCATGAGAGTAGGTTGGATTCGTCTGAAGGATTTAACAACTTTTCGTAGAATTTAATGGGTTTAGTTAGGTTAACTGTCACGAGGGTAGGGAGTCAACTTAATTAAACAGCGTATTAGACTCCGAGAGGAGGTGATATGTGCATTAGGAAAAGTTCTTTTCATTATAGATATTTTCTATTGATTGAGTAATCTTTATAAGATTCATAATAGTCAGAGTGGTGAAACCCAGAAATCTCAATTCTCTTAGAACTTGAACCCTCTAAAAGCTGCTTTTGAATTGTTCATGCTGAGAAGTTAATCATAACCATTCATCTGTTTTGCCTGGATTTAAACAAGTCGAAAAGTCAGTACTTAACTACGTAGTCCTCGTTGGGAACGATAATCTTTTTATTACTTCAATAATTACGTGTACTTGCGGAAACCTATTAAGTTTTTTGGTGCTGTTACTGGGGACTACGACTAGTTAATATTGACTTATTAGATAAGTTTGGAGACTAGATATTTTTTTTCTTTTTTTCCGTTTTGTTTTAGCATTGGTTTTTTACTTTTTTTTTTCCATTTTCATTGTTATTTTACTTTTCATCTTGACTTACACATTGTATGCCCAGAAATTCTCGAACAGGTACCCTAGTTCCAGCAGACCCAGAAGTTGAACGTACATTTTACCTTTGCAGGAGATTACAGTTTCAGACTCAGAAGATTTCTGAAGAAGGTGCAATGGCGGCAAACAATCAGTCTCTGAGGGACTTCGCTGTACCGAACATACAAGGCTTTAATTCCAGAATAGTTCGACCCAATGTAGAAGCAAAAAACTTTGAACTCAAACCGACTTTGATGACGATGGTCCAGCAAAATCAATTTGGGGGATCCCCAAATCAGGACCCTAATCTACATCTAGCTGTCTTTTTAGAATATTGTGATACTGTCAAGGTTAATGGAGTATCATCTGACGCTATAAGACTAAGATTGTTCCCTTTTTCTCTCAAGGACCGCGCAAGAGCTTGGCTATATTCGCTACTAGCAGGATCTATTACTACTTGGGACGAGATTTCCAAAGCCTTTCTGAACAAATACTTCCCACCTAGTAAGACTGTTCAACTGCGCAACAAGATAACTTACTTTGCACAACAAGAGGGAGAATCACTGTATGACGCCTAGGATCTCTTCAAGGAGCTCTAGTATATGTGCCCACACCATGGACTCTAAGCATGGGTTTTGATCCACATCTTTTATAATGGATTGGATTATAACACCAAGTTGATGGTGGACGCTGCGGCTGGAGGAACAATCATGAGCAAAGGCATGGAAGAGGCGACAGCTCTACTTGAGGATATGGCCATGAACCATAACCACTAATCAAGTGAGCGAGGTACTACTTCCACGGGATTTGGTAAGTACCATATTGATTCCTTGACATCTCTAGCGGCAAAGGTAGATTCATTAGCACAGAAGTTAGATTCCTTTTCTTTTCCCTCAGTTGCCGTTAATGCAGTTTCCTGTGAAGTATGTGGTGTAACAGGGCATGATTCATCTGACTGTCAGTTTATTGGTTCATCTTAAAAAATCTTAATCAGGAGCAAGTTAATGCCTTGGGGAACTTCAATCAGAGACCAGTGAATGACCCATATTCTGCAACTTACAATCCAGGGTGGAGGAACCACCCCAACTTGTCCTACAAGAATAATCAAAGGCAAGTTCCTCCTCAGTATCCTTAGCAGAATAATAGGCCACCACCGGGCTTTCAATCAAGACAATAGGGACAACCCCAGAAGCCAAACCTGGAGACCATGCTAGAAGGATTCCTCATGAAATAGTAGAAGAGAAGTGATGACCTCGCTGATGCGGTCAAGCAGCTGGCATCTGTTGGGGTATGCCCTTAAGGCTAATGTTTGAGGCCTTGGGAATGTATCAGTATCATGTAATAAACTCTTATGTTTATAAAGGCATGGTTGTTATTCAGTTTGTTACATTGTCTGCTGCAATAGGTGTACTTCTGAATAATGTCTCAAAGCTGTTCAGCTAGGCTGACATGCAGTTAAGTCCTTAGTCGATATATCTTGGTGAACATGAGACAGCCTTGATATGGTTAAGACTAATATGTGTTCTAATCTTATAGGATGCTTCGAGCATGGAATAAGATGTAGACCCATGGGTACATTGGATGTACTGGACAGACCCTACTAGGATATTCAATTGCTTGTCACAATATGAATAATCCTTGAATGCGACAAGTGGCACATTTCCTCTGACTTGAGATCACTTGTGTTTTCTAAATGATGATTGTCATTGTTTTGAGGTAGTTCAATATCATTTGAAACATAATGGTTATAGACTATCTTGGATGGTGAGCTTGAATCAGGTTAGGGCACTAGTGATAGATATAGGATTGTCGTCTCCTTGTTTAAGGAGTGTGATGTTCTAAAGGGCCCCCCTGGATGAGATGATTGAGAAAGTGTATGGCCATACCCAGATGACTATGATCATCTGATCTAATCATGCTCATCATATTGGAGCTACAAGCTTGACACGCTTGTCCAATAAGAACATCCAGTGGCAAAGGAAATTTGCATGCCTTGTGAATTGGATTCACACTTGTGCTGTGGTTTGGGTGTAGTCTTGGAAGACTCTTTCCTTTATATCGGGAGACAGTGATGTGTTGCTAGATACCCCTCACTGATCGTGATAACGTGAGTTATCGTTACCGACATTTAAAGGAAACCCTCAGGGTCGCACAAATTGATGATATGGCTTACTTAAGTCAGATCGTGTGGACTGAATTATTTGGGTTCAGTTTAAAGGGATTTGATCTCTGATTGTAAGTGAGATCTGGTCTGATCATGTTTGATTGATTAGGGCTTGAGATCGGTAAGCTTCGATCGAGAGAATAGATGCTAGATCAGTGAGATCGGGAGCATCAAGAGATGAACGGTTAGATCTGGAGCCTTAGGGTTTAATTATGATCTAGACCAGAGGGCTTGGTTTAATTTGGTATTTGAACCAAATTTAATTGAACCAGCTCATTACTTGAGCGCATGGTTCAAAAGATCAGAGATTTGCGCTTGGGTAAACTCATGGGCGCATGAGGAGAAGTGGTTTACTAATTTTAGAAGCCATGACTTCTAAATCGTGACCACGCCTCACGTTGAGATTATCATGCTCTATTCTCGCCTCTCACTTCTTTTTCGGCGCTTCCTTGGGTGGCGACTTCTTCACGCATTGGAGAAGGATTCGAAAAGGAGAGAACTCTCATCTCATTCCCTTCAACTGATCAAGGACCTTTTGAAGAGCTTTGCTAGCACAAAGATTCAAAGGAGCAAGCCATATTCATTTGTGTGCGTCACCTTTGGAGAAGGAACATTTGCGCCTTTCCTTCCAAGGCACCATCCGATCGATGGCAATGGTATGAATCTAATCTGATTTATACATTATAAGGAGTTGATCACATGAACTTACATTCGATCTTTTGAAACCCTAAGATTCCGCTAGAAAATTATTGTTGCGCCTCCTATTAGGGTTTCCCCCTTCAGTTTTAGGGGACTTTCAATTGGTATCAGAGGCGAGGTTGTTATTGTATGTTCATATGATTGCTTCATGTTACTGTGTGATCCTTATTTGCGATGCATAGATCTAATTGTCATCACATGCGAAACTACATGCTAGTTTTTTTTTAGATGTTGGCGCATGTGTATTTTCATGTTTATGTAGGCGCTTGTTAAAGTCTTTGTTTTGTCAAAAACTTGTATCATGCGCGCTCCACATTAGATCTAAGGCCTTACTTTAAACCCTTAGACGGGTTATTAGGGTTGAAGTCATCCCCTAGGTTAGATCCAGATAGTCTGATCAGACCATCTGACAGCCTTGATGGGTTGACCAGATAGCACCTGTGCGCAAGCACCTGGTGGCTATAGGTCGACTGCAGACAGGCGTGTAGCGATGTCTGGTTGAGACAACTAATGAACGCACATGAGTTAGGCCCGGGGTCACACCCGCTTGCCAGACCTCATAGTGGTCGTTCAGCCCTGGCGCATGCATGGTTGACCACTGGGTCAACTCAAGTCAGTTACGACTTGGTGCATGCAAGGGCAATGGATCTGACTAGGTTGGATGAGTGGATCCCTAGTAATGGACCGTTGTAAGGTAGTAGGGCATATAAGGAAAATAAAATTGATGCCAATGGGTTTTTCCAAAAAATTTTATTTTTTTGAAAGGATCACATGTTTGATTGTGGCATATGCTTGTTTATTTATTCTTATGTGGGCTGCCCATGTTAAATGTGTGCTGTGCTGGGGCCTGCGTGCCTGTATTAAAGTTGTAAATTAATTATTGTGATCTGCGTATCACATTGTATTTAATTTATAAAGTGTAATTGACCTGCGTGTCAATCTTGTCTAGATAGATTAATTTGTAAGTTAATCAGACAAGAGCACAGAGCACACTTGGCAGAGGCGCTTGCAGCAGAGGCTTGACCAGGTGGGAGGTCCAGGGTTCGACTCTGGGACCAGGCGCATTTTCCCTGGTAGGCGCACCTGAGCTGCAGATGGCGCTTGGGCCCTGGTTTGGGCCAAATGAGCAGCAAAAGTCCCATGAAGAAAAGCAAGTGAAGACTTAAGTTAATTAAGGTCTTACTTAGGCTATGGGCTTTTACCACATAAGATCCATGCTTTCTTTTATTGTTTATATAAGTAGAACAGCATGATTTATTTATCTTCTGCTATCACCATAGGAATTGCATGATAGTGAAGAAGATAAAAGACCGTTAAAATCCAACGCTAAAATATCAAGCTCGTAAGCCTTCTGACGCGAAACCTCACTGTTCTGATTATCGTTGGAGCCGTGTTGTACCCACTCAGTGGGCACGTCCATCTATCTTCAGACGGTGCTGGATTACACCTGCGTGTTACAGAGAAGGGATTTATCGCTTCTCGTTGCTCAGCATAGCACGTGGTGGTCTAGGGAGTAGGTCGGGTCAGCTTGACCATGTAGGCTACATATGTGGCGCATATGGTAGCGCATGGAGGCAGCCATCTGTGGGGTCAGAGATTGTGTTGTACCAACTCAGTTGGCACAGTCTGCTGGATTGCCCAAATGAAGGGGAATCGCACGGGTTGGCGATTGGCTGGAACAGCCTACTAGAGATTAGTGCTTGTACTCTCTGTGCATCTTATCTCGCCTGAGCGGGACGCGGAGACCAAGTATGAAATCTGGATCCCATCTCACTAAAAGAGTTCTACTCTTTCGGGCTGTTTTTGCTGGATTTTTCAGCCAGATAAAATAGTGAGAAAAAGAATCATTCTTAAGTCCTGATTGATTCTTAACATTGATACTGACCTTGCTGTTCTTGCATTGTTGTAGATACCTGCAGCAACGAACACCATGAGCTTCAATGTGCGATCCCTACTGGAAAGGGAGAAGTTTGCTGGGCCGAACTTCTCAGACTGGTACGGACACCTTAAGATTGTTCTTAAGGCAGAGAGGAAACTGTATGTCCTCGAGACGGCTATACCGCCTCAGCCCGCTCCGAACGCCGCAAGGGCGGTTCGGGAAGCTTATGAAAAGCACGTCAATGATAGCATTGATGTCGCTTGACTGATGCTAGCGTCTATGACGCCACCGCTGCAGTGTCAGCATGAGGATATGTCTGCTATACAAATTATAGCAAACCTCAAGATGTTGTATGCTGCACAGGCGAGGACAGAACGCTATAATCTGACAAAGCTGTTCTTCTAGAGCAAACTGGCTGAAGGGAGCCCAGTGGGAGCTCACATGCTCAAGATGATTGGGCACAAGGAGGCTCTAGAGAAACTGGGGCATACCATCAATCAGGAGCTTGCTGTAGACATTATTCTGCAGTCTCTCCCGCCCTCTTTCGATGCGTTCATCATTAACTTGAATATGAACAAAATCGACTGTACTCCGGCAGAGCTGCTGAATATGCTCTTGACTACTGAGGAGACTCTGAAGGGAAAGCCTTCGACCTCTGTCTTAATGGTTCCTTCTAGGAACAAGAAGAAGGGGAAGAAGGGCAAGGCCCCTGTCAAGAGTTACAGCAAGGCTCTGAAGCAAAAAGTTAAGCGGTCAAAGGAATACAGATGTTTCCACTGTGGCCAGCTGGGTCACTGGAAAAAGGACTGTAAAGCGCTCCAAGGAGACAAGAGGGGAAGCATCGCTTCTGGCTCAGGTATTTACGTGACGGAAGTCATGGTTTCATCTTCTTCTATTTCATGGGTGTTGGACACTGCATGTGGAGTTCACATTTGTTCAAATGTACAGGAACTCAAGAGAAGAAGACAGGTGGGACAGCATGAGGTGGACCTACGAGTTGGAAACGGGGCACGGGTTGCTGCTGTTGCTGTAGGAGACTATTTCATCTCTTTACCATCTGGACTTGTGTTAGAATTAAACAGTTGTTACTTTGTTCCAAGTATTACTAAAAATATTATCTCTATTCCTGCTCTTGTCAGGAAAGGGTTTTCCTTTGAATGCAATATTTCAAAGTGTATTCTGACTTTAGATAATATTGTTTATGCTACTGGTTCAATTAACAATGGGTTATTCATGTTGGACATGGAATGTTCTATACACAATATTGATAATAAGAAAGCCAAATATGCTGATGACAGCACCTTGCTATGGCATAGTCGTTTAGGCCATATTAACAAGAAACGCATTAAGCGGTTGCATGATTATGGACTGCTGGGATCATTCTCCTATGAGGAGATTGATACATGCAAAGCTTGTTTAATGGGTAAAATGACGAAGTCACCTTTTCCCCACAAAGGTCAAAGGGCTTCAGGTTTACTTGACCTTATACACAGTGATGTGTGTGGGCCATTTAGTAAACATGCCAGAGGTGGCTATCAATACTTCATCACCTTCACTGATGATTTCAGTAGGTACGGTTATGTCTATCTGATGAGACATAAGAGTGAATCTTTTGACAAGTTCAAAGAATTCAAGAATGAAGTACAGAATCAGCTAGGCTGACATATCAAGGCACTTCGTTCTGATCGAGGTGGAGAATACCTAAGTCGAGAGTTTACTGACTATCTGAAGGAGTGTGGGATTATCTCACAGCTCACTCTGCCAGGAACACCGCAATGGAATGGTGTGTCCGAGAGGAGAAATAGAACGTTACTTGATATGGTTCGTTCTATGATGAGTCAGGCTGCTCTACCTTACTCCTTTTGGGGATTTGCACTGGAGACAGCTGCAAAGGTACTAAACCGAGTGCCATCCAAGGCAGTTTCAAAGACGCCATATGAGTTATGGTATGGGAAACAGCCGAGCTTAACATTTATCAGGATCTGGGGCTGCGAGGCTTATGTCAAAAAGCTCGCCTCTGGGAAACTAGAGAGCAGATCTGAGAAATGTATCTTTGTCGGTTACCCTAAGGAAACTAAGGGTTATTATTTCTACGATCCCAAAGAGAACAAAGTATTTGTTGCTCGGACGGCCATATTTCTTGAGAAGGAGTTTCTTCTGCAAGAGGCCAGTGGGAGAGAAATAAAGCTGGATGAGAATCCAGAGGAAGGACAAAGTGGTCAAGCACAGTTGGATGAGCCTGAGTCGGTAGAACAGGTTACTGAACAACCTGAGGCTCAGATATCACGGGAACCGCGAAGATCGGGAAGGATCCGTCGACAGCCTGAGCGCTATGACGGAGTCTACATCATTGATCATGATGAACCCCTCACTTATGCGGATGCGGTCAGTGGACCGGAGTCAGCGAGATGGCTTGAAGCTATGCGCGCCGAGATGGACTCCATGTCAGATAACCGAGTCTGGGATTTGGTTGATCTGCCTCCGGGAGTAATCCCTATAGGTTGTAAATGGATCTTCAAGAAGAAGATTGACATGGATGGTAACGTGGTTACCTATAAAGGCAGGCTAGTTGCGAAAGGTTTCAAACAAATCTACGGGATAGATTATGATGAAACTTTCTCACCTGTAGCCATGTTTAAGTCTATTCGGATTCTTTTCGCGATAGCAGCATATTACGATTATGAGATCTGGCAGATGGATGTGAAAACGGCTTTCCTTAATGGAAATTTGGATGAGGATGTGTATATGACACAACCAGAAGGTTTCACTAATCCATCAGATCGTCATAAAATATGCAAGTTAAAGAAGTCTATTTATGGACTCAAACAAGCATCAAGAAGCTGGAATATTCGTTTTGATGAATCAGTCACTGAATTTGGTTTCATCAAGAACGAAGATGACCCGTGTGTATATAAGAGGTTTAGTGGGAGCGTGATTACTTTCCTAGTCCTCTACGTCGATGATATCTTGATCATTGGAAACGACATTCCTGAAATGCATGCCGTAAAGGCATGACTAAGGAAATGTTTCCAGATGAAAGATCTTGGAGAAGCAGCCTATGTATTAGGTGTGAAGATCTACAGGGATAGATCTAAGAGGCTTCTCGGGCTGTGCCAGAGTACTTACATCGATAAAGTCCTAGAGAGATTTCATTTAGAGAATTCTAAAAGAGGATATCTTCCAGTCAGACATGGTCTGAATCTTTCGAAGAGTCAGTGTCCACAAACACAGACTGAGAAAGATGAAATGGACAATACGCCTTATGCTTCGGCTATTGGGTCCATAATGTATGCGATGTTGTGTACTCGCCCAGACGCCGCTTACGGGTTAAGCGTGACCAGTCGGTTCCAAGGTAATCCAGGTATGGCGCACTGGATTGCAGTCAAGAACATTTTAAAATATCTACGGAGGACCAAAGATATGTTCTTGATATATGGTGGTAAGGAAGAACTCAGTATTGAAGGATATACTGACGCTTCGTTCCAGTCTGACCAGGATGATTTCCGATCGCAATCAGGCTATATTTTTAGCTTGAATGGAGGAGCGGTGGTGTGGAAGAGTTTCAAATAGTCAATCGTTGCTGATTCCACAACAGAAGCCGAGTATGTTGCAGCCTCGGAAGCATCCAAGGAGGCAGTGTGGATTCGTAAGTTCGTTCAGGAACTTGGTGTTGTTCCTTCGAGTGCAGATCCTTTGGTTATCTTTTGTGATAACACTGGAGCAATCGCACAAGCAAAGGAACCACGGTCGCACCAGAAGTCCAAGCACATACAGAGACGGTTTCATTTGATCCGGGAGATCATTGATCGTGGCGAGATCAAAGTCTGCAAGGTTCATACAGATGACAATCTGGCAGACCCGCTTACTAAGCCTC
Source organism: Costus lasius (assembly GCA_027563935.2). NCBI lineage: Eukaryota > Viridiplantae > Streptophyta > Magnoliopsida > Zingiberales > Costaceae > Costus > Costus lasius. Next base: position 68,577,849 of record CM050449.1, read on the forward strand.
TGGCGCAGCAGAAGCATGAGAAGCACTGTAATAATATGGGTTTGAGATTTCTCAACCATTAGATTAAGTGCAAGTGGGAGATTGTTGGGGTATGCCCTTAAGGCTAATGTTTGAGGCCTTGGGAATGTATCAGTATCATGTAATAAACTCTTATGTTTAAAAAGGCATGGTTGTTATTCAGTTTGTTACATTGTCTGCTGCAATAGGTGTACTTCTGAATAATGTCTCAAAGCTGTTCAGCTAGGCTGACATGCAGTTAAGTCCTTAGTCGATATATCTTGGTGAACCTGAGACAGCCTTGATATGGTTAAGACTAATATGTGTTCTAATCTTATAGGATGCTTCGAGCATGGAATAAGATGTAGACCCATGGGTACATTGGATGTACTGGACAGACCCTACTAGGATATTCAATTGCTTGTCACAATATGAATAATCCTTGAATGCGACAAGTGGCACATTTCCTCTGACTTGAGATCACTTGTGTTTTCTAAATGATGATTGTCATTGTTTTGAGGTAGTTCAATATCATTTGAAACATAATGGTTATAGACTATCTTGGATGGTGAGCTTGAATCAGTTTAGGGCACTAGTGATAGATATAGGATTGCCGTCTCCTTGTTTAAGGAGTGTGATGTTCTAAAGGGCCCCCCTGGATGAGATGATTGAGAAAGTGTATGGCCATACCCAGATGACTATGATCATCTGATCTAATCATGCTCATCATATTGGAGCTACAAGCTTGACACGCTTGTCCAATAAGAACATCCAGTGGCAAAGGAAATTTGCATGCCTTGTGAATTGGATTCACACTTGTGCTGTGGTTTGGGTGTAGTCTTGGAAGACTCTTTCCTTTATATCGGGAGACAGTAATGTGTTGCTAGATACCCCTCACTGATCGTGATAACGTGAGTTATCATTACCGACATTTAAAGGAAACCCTCAGGGTCGCACAAATTGATGATATGGCTTACTTAAGTCAGATCGTGTGGACTGAATTATTTGGGTTCAGTTTAAAGGGATTTGATCTCTGATTGTAAGTGAGATCTGGTCTGATCATGTTTGATTGATTAGGGCTTGAGATCGGTAAGCTTCGATCGAGAGAATAGATGCTAGATCAGTGAGATCGGGAGCATCAAGAGATGAACGGTTAGATCTGGAGCCTTAGGGTTTAATTATGATCTAGACCAGAGGGCTTGGTTTAATTTGGTATTTGAACCAAATTTAATTGAACCAGCTCATTACTTGAGCGCATGGTTCAAAAGATCAGAGATTTGCGCTTGGGTAAACTCATGGGCGCATGAGGAGAAGTGGTTTACTAATTTTAGAAGCCATGACTTCTAAATCGTGACCACGCCTCACGTTGAGATTATCATGCTCTATTCTCGCCTCTCACTTCTTTTTTCGGCGCTTCCTTGGGTGGCGACTTCTTCACGCATTGGAGAAGGATTCAAAAAGGAGAGAACTCTCATCTCATTCCCTTCAACCGATCAAGGACCTTTTGAAGAGCTTTGCTAGCACAAAGATTCAAAGGAGCAAGCCATATTCATTTGTGTGCGTCACCTTTGGAGAAGGAACATTTGCGCCTTTCCTTCCAAGGCACCATCCGATCGATGGCAATGGTATGAATCTAATCTGATTTATACATTATAAGGAGTTGATCACATGAACTTACATTCGATCTTTTGAAACCCTAAGATTCCGCTAGAAAATTATTGTTGCGCCTCCTATTAGGGTTTCCCCCTTCAGTTTTAGGGGACTTTCAGCATCTAGTGTGGATGCTTTGGCTACCCATAACAAAATGTTAGAAAATCAGATTGCTCAGTAAGCGAGTTCTACTAGTAGGCCCACAAGGAGACTTCCGGGACAACCTGAGATGAATCTCAGGGAGTATTGTAATGCGGTCACTATTGTGAGTGGCAAAAACAATGACAGAGCTGGAGAGTCTATCAAGGGTTATGTGGACAAACCTGAGGACATTACTCTTGAGTTGGAGAGCTGTGAGGAGAAAGGGGAGGAGCCGGTATATGTAGGTCTACCTGCATATGTTCCTCCGATCCCTTTTACCCATAGGCTATTTAGAGCAGATGAAGAAAAATATGATATCAGAGATTTTGAGGTGAAAGGTGACCTGGTAAGTATGGACACAGAAATAACCATGGTAAGAGATACTGAAGACATTTCAATTCCCTGTCAAGTTGGTCAGTTTTCTGTTGAGAATGCTTTATGTGACTTAGGATCGAGTGTTAGTTTGATGCCTTTATATATGATTGAGAAAGTAGGTAGTGGAGAATTTAAACCTACTGGAACTTGCCTTCAATTTGCTAATGGATCTATTCAACAACCTTTAGGAATTTTAGAAAATGTGTCTATTAAAATTGATAAGTTTTCTATCTTGACTGATTTCATGATAGTGAGAATGAAAGAAAACACTAACTCACCCATTATCCTAGGTAGACCATTTTTGGCAAGTACAGGAGCTATAATTGATATGCTGCATGAGAACTTAACATTGAATTTAAATGGTAGCAAATTGGTTTATGATTTTTCTTTAAGGGCTTAGAAGCTTTATTTTACAGGATCCTGTCGACCCCCTGAAGTGAAGGTGTTGGGGTATGCCCTTAAGGCTAATGTTTGAAGCCTTGGGATTATTTCAGTATCATGTTTAAACTCTACGTTTATAAAGGCAATGGTTGTTATTCAGGTTGTTACATCATCTGCTGCAATATGTATACTTCTGAATAATGTCTCAATGCTGCTCAGCTTGGCAGACATGCAGTTTTGTCCTTAGTCGAGATATCTTGGTGAACATGAGACAGCCTTGATATGATTAAGACTAATATGTGTTCTAATCTTATAGGATGCTTCGAGCATGGAATAAGATGTAGACTCATGGGTACATTGGATGTACTGGACAGACCCTACTTAGGATATTCAATTGCTTGTCACAATGTGAATAATCCTTATATGCAAACAAGTGGCATATTTCCTCTGACTTGAGATCACTTGTGTTTCTAAATGATGATTGGCATTGTTTTGAGGTAGTTCGATATCATTTGAAACATAATGGTTATAGATTATCTTGGATAATGAGCATGAGTCATGTTAGGGCACTAGTGATAGATATAGGATTGCCGTCTCCTTGATTGGAGTGTGATGTTCTATAGGGGCCCCCTGGATGAGATGATTGAGAAAGTGTATGGCCATACCCAGATGACTATGATCATCTGATCTAATCATTCTCATCATATTGGAATTACAGGCTTGACACGCTTGTCCAATAAGAACGTCCAGTGGCAAAGGAAACACATATGCCTAGTGAGTTGGGTTCACACTTGTGCTGTGGTTTGGGTGTAGTCTTGGAAGACTCTTTCCTTTATATCGGGAGACAGTGATGTGTTGCTAGATACCCCTCACTGATCGTGATAACGTAAGTTATCGTTACCGACATTTAAAGGAAACCCTTAGGGTCGCACAATTTGATGATATGGCTTACTTAAGTCAGATCGTGTGGACTGAATTGTTCTGGTTCAGTTTAAAGGGATTTAATCTCTGATTGTAAGTGAGATCTGGTCTGGTCATGTTTGATTGATTAGGGCTTGAGATCGGTAAGCTTCGATCGAGAGAATTGATGCTAGATCGGTGAGATCAAGAGCATCAAGAGATGAACGGTTGGATCTTGAACCTTTAGGGTTTATTGTGATCTGAACCAGATGCTTGGCTTAATTGGTCTTTGAACCAAACCGAAATTGAACCAGCTCATCATGTGAGCGCATGGTTCAAGGGGAGAGCAAAATGCGTTCGGGTAAACCCATGGTCGCATGAACGTTGGTGGTTTGCTATTTTTAGAAGCCACGAGGCCACGCCTCACGTTCACGCCAAGAGAAGTTTTATTCTCGCCTCTCGCCCCTCTCTCTAGAGGTTCACTCGTTGTGTGTCGCCTTGATGCTTTAGAGAGGATTCGGCCAAGAAGAAAAAAAACATCTCCTTCCCTTCCATTCGATCAGGAGACCTTGGAACCTTGCTAGCACGAGGAGCACTAAGGGAGTAGGCGCATTGATCACCTTGTGTGCGCACCATTTGGAGGAGAAGCGTTTGACTCTCTACTTCCTAGACGCCATCCAAGAAATGGCATCGGTAAGGATTGATTCTCATGTATACAAAATTTTAAAGTTGATCATACTGCATGCATCGATCTAGAAACCTTTTCCGCTGTGTTAAAACCTCTGCATGCGCCTATTAGGGTTTCGCCCCCTCGTGGTAGGGGACTTTCAATTGGTATCAGAGCCAAGTTATTTGCATGTTTTTATGATTGCTTGAGGTTTTTGTGATCCATGTTTGCGCTTGTATGCTTAGATCTAAACTACATGCGAAAATTACATGTTAAGTTGTTCATGCGAAAACTTGATGAGCATGTTTTCTATTTGGCACATGTATGTTGGTGCTTATTAGTTTTTCTCAAAACTATATTACTTGCGCAACTCACCTTAGATCTAAGAGGCGCCAACTTTAAAAACTTAGACGGGTTATTAGGGTTGAAGTCACAGTCGAGTCTAGATCCAATCAGTCTGATCAGACTATCTGACAGCCTTGATGGGTTGACCAGATGGCACCTGTGCGCAAGCACGAGGTGGCTATAGGTCGACTGCGGACAGGCGTGTAGCGATGTCTGATTGAGTCAACCATTGAACGCGCATGAGTTAGGCTCGGGGTCACGCCCGCTTGCCAGAACTCATGCAGGTCGTTCAGCCCAAGGCATGCATTGTTGATCACTGGGTCGACTCAAGTCAGTTAGGACTTGGTGCATGCCAGGGCAGAGGATTTGACTAGGTCTGATGAGTGGATCCCTATTAATGGACCGTTGTAAGGTAGTAGGGCACATAACGAAAATAAAATTGATGCCAATGGGTTTTCGAAAATTTTATTTTCTTATTGTTGGATCACATGTTGATTGTATACCATGATGATTGTTTATTTAATCTTATGTGGGCTGCCCGTTTTAATGTGTGCTGTGCTGGGGCCTGTGTGCCTGGTTAATAAATGTAAATTATTTATTGTGATCTGCGCATCACATTTTATTTAATTTATAAAGTGTAATTGACCTGCGTGTCAATCTTGTCTAGATAGATTAAATTGTATTTTAATCAGACGAGAGCACAGAGCACACTTGGCAGAGGCGCTTGCAGCAGTGGCTTGACCAGGTGGGAGGTCCAGGGTTCGACTCTGGGACAGGCGCAATTACCTGGTGGGCGCACCTAAGCTGCAGTGGGCGCTTGGGCCCTGGGTTGGGCCAGATGAGATGCAAAAGACCCATGAAGAGCTCAAGTGAAGACTTAAGTTAAATTAAGGTCTTACCTAGGCTTAATGGGCTTTGACCACATAAGATCATCATGCTTTGATTTATTGTTAAGAATTGCATGATTTAATCTTCTGCTATCACCATAGGATTTGCATGATAGTTGAGAAGATAAAAAGACCATTAAAATCCAACGCTAAATATCAAGCTCGTAAGCCTTCTGACGCGAAACCTCACTGTTCTGACTATCGTTGGGGCCGTGTTGTACCCACTCAGTGGGCACGCTCATCTATCTTCAGACGGTGTGCGATTACACCTGCGTGCTACAGAGAAGGGATTTATCGCTTCTCGTTGCTCAGCATAGCACGTGGTGGTCCAGGGAGTAGGTCGGGTCAGCTTGACCATGTAGGCTACATATTGAGCATATGGTAGCCATATGGAGGCAGCCATCTGTGGGATCAGAGACTGTGTTGTACAAACTCAGTTGGCACAGTCTGCTGGATTGCCCAGATGAAGGGGAATCGCACGGGTTGGCGATTGGCAGGGATTGCCTACCAGAGATTAGTGCTTGTACTCTCTGTGCATCTTATCTCGCCTGAGCGGGATGCGGAGACCAAGTATGAAATCTGGATCCCATCTCACTAAAAGAGTTTTACTCTTTCGGGCTGTTTTGCTGGATTTTTCAGCCAGATAAAATAGTGAGAAAAGAATCTTCCTTAAGTCCTGGATTGATTCTAACATTGATACTGACCTTGCTGTTCTTGCATTGTTGTAGATTACTGCAGCAACGAACACCACAAATTTCAATGTGCGATCCCTACTGGAAAGGGAGAAGTTTGCTGGGCCGAACTTCTCAGACTGGTACGGACACCTTAAGATTGTTCTTAAGGCTGAGAGGAAGCTGTATGTCCTCGAGACGGCTATACCGCCTCAACCCGCTCCGAACGCCGCAAGGGCGGTTCGGGAAGCTTATGAAAAGCATGTCAATGATAGCATTGATGTCGCTTGCCTGATGCTTGCGTCTATGACACCAGAGCTGCAGCGTCAGCATGAGGATCTATCGGCTATAGATATTATAGCGAACCTCAAGCTGCTGTATGCTGCACAGGCGAGGACTGAACGCTATAATTTGACAAAACTTTTCTTTCAGAGCAAACTGGCTGAAGGGAGTCCAGTGGGAGCTCACGTACTCAAGATGATTGGGTACAAGGAGGCTCTAGAGAAACTGGGACACACCATCAATCAGGAGCTTGTTGTAGACATTATTCTGCAGTCTCTCCCGGCCTCTTTCGATCCATTCATTATTAATTTTAATATGAACAAGATCGACTGTACGCCGGCAGAGTTGCTGAACATGCTCTTGACTACAGAGCAGACTCAGTCTCGTGAGAAGGGAACGCCTTCATCCTCTGTCCTAATCGTTCCTTCTAGGAACAAGAAGAAGGGGAAGAAGGGCAAAGCCCCTATCAAGAGCTACAACAAGGCTCTAAAGCAAAAGATAAAGCGGTCGAAGGAATACAGATGTTTCCATTGTGGCCAGTTGGGTCACTAGAAAAAGGACTGTAAAGCGCTCCAAGGAGATAAGAAGGGAAGTAAGCCTTTCGCTTCTAGCTCAGGTATTTACGTGACTGAAGTCATGGTATCTTCTTCTTCTATTTCATGGGTGTTGGACACTGCATGTGGAGTTCACATTTGTTCAAATGTACAGGAACTCAAGAGAAGAAGACAGGTGGGACAGCATGAGGTGGACCTACGAGTTGGAAACGGGGCACGGGTTGCTGCTGTTGCTGTAGGAGAATATCACATCTCTTTACCATCTGGTCTTGTATTAGAACTGGAGAATTGTTATTTTGTACCAAGCATAACTAAGAATATTATCTCTATTCCTGCTCTTGTCAGGAAAGGGTTTTCCTTTGAATGCAAATTTTCAAAGTGTTATATTTCTCTTGATAATATTATTTATGCTACTGGCTCAATCAACAATGGGTTATTCATGTTGGACATGGAATGTTCTGTACAACAAATTGATAATAAGAAAGCCAAGTATGCTGATGACAGCACCTTGCTATGGCATAGTCGTTTAGGCCATATTAACAAGAAACGCATTAAGCGGTTGCATGACCATGGACTGCTGGGATCATTCTCCTATGAGGAGCTTGATACATGCCAAGCTTGTTTAATGGGTAAAATGATGAAGTCTCCTTTTTCTAATAAAGGTCAAAGGGCTTCAGGTTTACTAGACCTCATTCACAGCGATGTGTGTGGGCCATTTAGTAAACATGCCAGAGGTGGCTATTCATACTTCATTACCTTTACTGATGATTTCAGTAGGTATGGTTATGTCTATTTAATGAGACATAAGAGTGAATCTTTTGACAAGTTCAAAGAGTTCAAAAATGAAGTACAAAATCAGCTAGGCCGAAATATCAAGGCACTTCGTTCAGATCGAGGTGGTGAATACTTGAGTCGAGAGTTTACTGACTATCTGAAGGAGTGTGGGATTATCTCACAGCTCACTCCGCCAGGAACACCGCAATGGAATGGTGTGTCTGAGAGGAGAAATAGAACCTTACTTGATATGGTTCGTTCAATGATGAGTCAGGCTACTCTACCTTACTCCTTTTGGGGATTTGCACTAGAAACAGCTGCAAAGGTACTAAACCGAGTGCCATCCAAGGCCGTTTCTAAGACTCCATATGAGTTATGGTATGGGAAACAACCAAGCTTGACATTTATTAAAATCTGGGGTTGCGAGGCTTATGTCAAAAAGCTCGCCTCTGGGAAACTGGAGAGCAGATCTGATAAATGTATCTTTGTCGGTTACCCTAAAGAAACTAAGGGTTATTATTTCTACAATCCTGAGGAGAACAAAGTATTTGTTGCTCGGACGGCTATTTTTCTTGAGAAGGAATTTCTTCTGCAAGAGGCCAGTGGGAGAGAAATAAAGCTGGATGAGAATCCAGATGCAGGACAAAGTACTCAAGCACAGTTGGATGAGCCTGAGCCAGGAGATCAGGTTATTGAACAACCTGAGGCTCAGATATCACGGGAACCGCGAAGATCGGGAAGGATCCGTCGACAGCCTGAGCGCTATGACGGAGTCTACATCATTGATGATGAACCCCTCACTTATGCGGATGCGGTCAGTGGACCGGACTCAGCGAGATGGCTTGAAGCTATGCGCGCCGAGATGGACTCCATGTCTGATAACCAAGTCTGGGATTTGGTTGATCCGCCTCCGGGAGTAATCCCTATAGGCTGTAAGTGGATCTTCAAGAAGAAGATTGACATGGATGGTAACGTGGTTACCTATAAAGGCAGGCTAGTTGCGAAAGGTTTCAAACAAATCTACGGGATAGATTATGATGAAACTTTCTCTCCTGTAGCCATGTTCAAGTCTATTCGGATTATTCTCGCGATAGCTGCATATTATGATTATGAGATCTGGCAAATGGATGTGAAGACCGCTTTCCTTAATGGAACTCTAGAACAGGATGTGTACATGACACAACCTGAAGGTTTCACTAATCCATCAGATCGTCATAAAATATGCAAATTAAAGAAGTCCATTTATGGACTTAAACAAGCATCGCGAAGCTGGAATATTCATTTTGATGAATCAATCTGTAAGTTTGGTTTCATCAAGAATGAAGATGACCCGTGTGTAAATAAGAGGTTTAGTGGGAGCGTGATTACTTTCCTAGTCCTCTACGTCGATGATATCTTGATCATTGGAAACGATATTCCTGAACTGCATGCTGTCAAGGCATGGTTAAGAAAATGTTTCCAGATGAAAGATTTAGGAGAAGCAGCCTATGTATTAAGTGTGAAGATCTACAGAGATAGATCTAAGAGGCTTCTCGGGCTGTGCCAGAGTACTTACATCGATAAAGTCCTGGAGAGATTTCATTTAGAGAATTCTAAAAGAGGATATCTTCCAGTCAGACATGGTCTGAATCTTTCAAAGAGTCAGTGTCCACAAACACAGACTGAGAAAGATGAAATGGACAATACGCCTTATGCTTCGGCTATTGGGTCCATTATGTATGCGATGTTGTGTACTCGCCCTGACGTCGCTTACGGGTTAAGCGTAACCAGTCGATTCCAAAGTAATCCAGGTAAGGCACACTGGATTGCAGTCAAGAACATTTTGAAATATCTTCGGAGGACCAAAGATATGTTCTTGATTTATGGAGGTCAGGAAGAACTCAGTATTGAAGGATATACTGACGCTTCGTTCCAATCTGACCAGGATGATTTCCGATCGCAATCAGGCTATGTTTTTAGCTTGAATGGAGGAACAGTGGTGTGGAAAAGTTTCAAACAGTCAATTATTGCTGATTCCACAACAGAAGCCGAGTATGTTGCAGCCTCGGAAGCATCCAAGGAGGCAGTCTGGATTCGTAAGTTCGTTCAGGAACTTGGTGTTGTTCCTTCGAGTGCAGATCCACTAGTTCTCTTCTGTGATAACACTGGAGCTATAGCTCAAGCAAAGGAACCACGGTCACACCAGAAGTCCAAGCACATACAGAGAAGGTTTCACTTGATCCGGGAGATCATTAATCGTGGCGAGATCAAAATCTGCAAGGTTCATACAGATGACAATCTAGCTGACCCGCTTACTAAGCCTCTGGCGCAGCAGAAGCATGAGAAGCACTGTAATAATATGGGTTTGAGATTTCTCAACCATTAGATTAAGTGCAAGTGGGAGATTGTTGGGGTATGCCCTTAAGGCTAATGTTTGAAGCCTTGGGATTATTTCAGTATCATGTTTAAACTCTACGTTTATAAAGGCAATGGTTGTTATTCAGGTTGTTACATCATCTGCTGCAATATGTATACTTCTGAATAATGTCTCAATGCTGTTCAGCTTGGCTGACATGCAGTTTTGTCCTTAGTCGAGATACCTTGGTGAACATGAGACAGCCTTGATATGATTAAGACTAATATGTGTTCTAATCTTATAGGATGCTTCGAGCATGGAATAAGATGTAGACTCATGGGTACATTGGATGTACTGGACAGACCCTACTTAGGATATTCAATTGCTTGTCACAATGTGAATAATCCTTATATGCAAACAAGTGGCATATTTCCTCTGACTTGAGATCACTTGTGTTTCTAAATGATGATTGGCATTGTTTTGAGGTAGTTCGATATCATTTGAAACATAATGGTTATAGATTATCTTGGATAATGAGCATGAGTCATGTTAGGGCACTAGTGATAGATATAGGATTGCCGTCTCCTTGATTGGAGTGTGATGTTCTATAGGGGCCCCCTGGATGAGATGATTGAGAAAGTGTATGGCCATACCCAGATGACTATGATCATCTGATCTAATCATTCTCATCATATTGGAATTACAGGCTTGACACGCTTGTCCAATAAGAACGTCCAGTGGCAAAGGAAACACATATGCCTAGTGAGTTGGGTTCACACTTATGCTGTGGTTTGGGTGTAGTCTTGGAAGACTCTTTCCTTTATATCGGGAGACAGTGATGTGTTGCTAGATACCCCTCACTGATCGTGATAACGTAAGTTATCGTTACCGACATTTAAAGGAAACCCTTAGGGTCGCACAATTTGATGATATGGCTTACTTAAGTCAGATCGTGTGGACTGAATTGTTCTGGTTCAGTTTAAAGGGATTTAATCTCTGATTGTAAGTGAGATCTGGTCTGGTCATGTTTGATTGATTAGGGCTTGAGATCGGTAAGCTTCGATCGAGAGAATTGATGCTAGATCGGTGAGATCAAGAGCATCAAGAGATGAACGGTTGGATCTTGAACCTTTAGGGTTTATTATGATCTGAACCAGATTCTTGGCTTAATTGGTCTTTGAACCAAACCGAAATTGAACTAGCTCATCATGTGAGCGCATGGTTCAAGGGGAGAGTAAAATGCGTTCGGGTAAACCCATGGTCGCATGAACGTTGGTGGTTTGCTATTTTTAGAAGCCATGAGGCCACGCCTCACGTTCACGCCAAGAGAAGTTTTATTCTCGCCTCTCGCCCCTCTCTCTAGAGGTTCACTCATTGTGTGTCGCCTTGACGCTTTGGAGAGGATTCGGCCAAGAAGAAAAAAAACATCTCCTTCCCTTCCATTCGATCAGGAGACCTTGGAACCTTGCTAGCACGAGGAGCACTAAGGGAGTAGGCGCATTGATCACCTTGTGTGCGCACCATTTGGAGGAGAAGCGTTTGACTCTCTACTTCCTAGACGCCATCCAAGAAATGGCATCGGTAAGGATCGATTCTCATGTATACAAAATTTTAAAGTTGATCATACTGCATGCATCGATCTAGAAACCTTTTCCGCTGTGTTAAAACCTCTGCATGCGCCTATTAGGGTTTCGCCCCCTCGTGGTAGGGGACTTTCAGAAGGAGGATGAATTGGATGAAGGAAATATTTTTGAAATCGAAAGGTATTCCTTAGAATATCGGGCAAAGCATGGGAGGGACAAAAAGAAGAAAGATCGAACATGGGAGTTATCTCAAGATTTAAAGCTAAACCCATGCAACGATCTAGAAAGGCGTGAAGAACAAATATTGCCCATTATTCATTGCGCCTCCTATCCACCTAAAGAACGATGAACATTATTTCGGTCAAGCTAAGGACCTTAAATAAGCACTACATGGGAGGCAACCCAGACGCTTTGAATTTTGTTAATTTGCGATCTATTTTTCATTAAGTTTTTGAATTTTTCGTGATTAGTTATTTAGCTTTGAATTTTTATAATCAATTTCATTTACATGTTATGATGAACTTGTCTATAAGAAAAACACTCTAAATTCGTTGTTTTGTGTGCAAATTGTTTTTGGAGATTTTTCTCGATTTTTCTGGCAAAAAGCGAGGTCAAAACGTGAGATTCACGGCTGGAGCCGTTATTATCGCATAGCCGTGATTTTGAATATAACTAAATATGGCTGGACAATGTACACTAAGGAAGGTTTACGGCCGAAGCCGTGACAGTGTTTACGGGCCATAATTTCTTATGGTTTAAATTTCACTGTCGACTTAGGGTTTACGCCCACGCTTCTAATTCGTCGATTTTTGATGATTCCTTCCATGAGCGGCGACGAAACCTTTCCACCTGCCCTCCTCTACTTCCAGTGAGTGACTTCCGATGATCTTTCGCCGGATTTCATGGAGAATCGCCGTTCATCCGCCGACCCACCGTTGATCATTTTCGACCGATTCGACGCCGATTTTTGCTTAGATCCGTGAGTCTCTCCTGCTTAGACTAGCGACTCATTGTCTACACTTAGATTTCATACGTATAACACCGATTTGGAGCTATTTGATCAGATTTTTGGGGGAAATTTCTTACTCAGTTTTCAAAGTCGAATATCAAAATTATTGTAGCACCGTGTTTTTTGTTATAAATTTACATATTTTGGATTGTTTCGATCGAGATTATGACACCGAGAAGATTAGTTAGGACCAAACCCTATGGGGCGGTGAGGAAGGAGAGTATATGAGGACCGTACCCTCCTATTTATCCTAGGTATAGGATGGTCCATGGAGTACTACTGGAGAGATTTGAGCTTGCACAGATGTCGACAGTGGAGTCTCCGATACCGTTTGACTTATATCCTCCCTCCGACACACCCTAGGAGTATCCCAGTGTCTCTGACGAGATTGGTATTGAGAGGACGTCTCCAACCCTAGCACCTCCTCTGTACCCAGTACATCACATATGGCGGTACCTGAGCCAGTCTACTCTCCGGAGTTACGGTTTGTTTCAGAGGAGAGAAATAAGAAGGGAAAGGAAAGAAACGGATTCCTTTCCTTCTATTTCCCTGGTTTCAAAGAAGGGAATGAAGGAAGGAAAGGAACAAAAATCATTTCCTTTCCCTTCAAAATTGTTCCCTCGAAAAGAGATGGAAATCATTTCCGTTCTCTCGTTCTCTCGCCCAAAACCAAAAAACATATTTTTCAGCCCCACCTTGTTTCCTTCTTCCCTCTCGTCTGCCTTCCTCCCCTCTCGCTCGTCGGAAGCTTCCCAACCAAGCTGCTCAAGTTGGCAGCCCGAGCTCGCAGCCTTCGCTGCTCGTTTGAAGCAGCCGCCCTCTCGCTCAGCCTCTGTCCGAGCTCGCACGCAGCCGCCCCCTCCGTTTGAGCTCACTCGCAATCGCAGCCTTCGAGCTCGCCCTCCCGCGTGCTGCCCGATCTCGCCCTCCCGATCTCGCCCAAGCTCGCCCTTCTGACATCGCTCTTCTCGCCCTTCCGACCTCTCGCCCTCCCTTGCCAGAAGAAGCGGACGAGGTCGAAGGGACGCGGGCTGCGAGCTCGCCAACCAAGCTGCTCGAGCTAGCAGCCCGAGCTCGCAGCCTTCGCCCTCGTTTGAAGCAGTCGCCCTCTCGCTCAGCCTCTGTCCGAGCTCGCACGCAGCCACCCCCTCCGTCCGAGCTTGCTCGCCCTCCCGCGCGCCGCCCGATCTCGCCCTCCCGATCTTGCCCAAGCTTGCCCTTCTGACATCGCCCTTCTCGCCCTCCCTTCCCAGAAGAAGCAGACGAGGTTGAAGGGACGCGGGCTGCGAACTCGTGCCACTGAATGAGGCCGAGGTCAGGGGTGTAGAAGAAGAGGGATGCGAGGGTGATGATGGTGATGGAAAACCGTGGCGAGCGACGAGTAGTTCGGCGAGCTCGGGGAGGGAAACGGTTCCTTTCTTCTCACCGAAACAGGAGGCATGAAAAGGAAAGAAATAGTTTATTTCCTTTTCTATTTCTCTTCTACAGTCATTTCTTTTCCTTTGCTATTTCTATCCTTGTTGTGAAATAGGCCGTTAGAGATTATGTCAGAGAGTCCTGCTGATAGGCTAGAGAACCGTGATCAGAGGATTTCTAGACGGTACGCTAGGAAGCATACTACGAGAGGCATGACTATGCGGTGGAGGAGACAGCTGAGATATCTGTAGACATAGCACAGTTGCACAATTCTTCCCCATCAGTAGTACATGAGCTATCTGTTACTACTAAGCCAGCACCACCATCAGTACTTGCATCAGCATTGCCAGTACCATCACCTGAGGTTCATTTGCCATCACTAGAGCCATCCTCACAGCGTTCACTAGCTGCATCCCTTGAGCTATATTCTTCCGAGCCATCTTCAGCTATGCCAGAGCTAGAGTTACCAGAGAGGAGACGTGCACGACCACCACCCCCTGCATTCACTGCTTACCCACGACAGATCAGACATAGGGGTAGGGAGCAGGAGCGGAGATATCGTGCCATGTCCACTTGGGGAGTACTTAGCATGAGATATTGGGACGACCAGACACTGCAGTCCCTAGCATTGTTCGATGATGTCTAGTGGATGTTCACGAACATAGGGTGGCTAGATTTTTATCACCAGAGGCATCCCACATACGTTCAACTCACTATGGAGTTCTTCAGCTACATTCAGATTACATTGCGGAACCATGACGATGGAGATCCTGGGAGGATGTCATTCCGGTTGGGGAACCGGGAGCATGTACTCACTCTAGACCAGCTTGGCCATATTTTTGGTTTTCCCACGGACGTGACTAGACACCGTCCCCATGAGTTTTCTGAGGGGACATTTTTGCAGGAGATATATAGTGAGGGGAGATTTGACCCTAGGACCGCTAGGGCTACGCATCTGTCCAGCCCTATTTTTAGAAATATCCATCGAGTACTTGCACATACCATCTTTGGGGGAGCAGAGAGCGACGACATGGTCAAATCTTCAGAGCTATTTTATCTATGGGCCATGTTGAGAGGATTCTGTGTTAGCACCGCATTCTACATGATGAAGCAGGATTCAGAAGGCTGCTC
Organism: Costus lasius; assembly: GCA_027563935.2. Lineage (NCBI taxonomy): Eukaryota > Viridiplantae > Streptophyta > Magnoliopsida > Zingiberales > Costaceae > Costus > Costus lasius. The sequence goes on from CM050449.1 coordinate 68,592,947, forward strand.
GGGCATGGAGAGGAGTCCTAGTGATGGAAGGTATGATCACTACGATTGCTCTTGCCCTCGGTATTGACCCCTCAAGTTTGAACGAGGCAAAGGTCAATACCAGACTAGATATGGATTCTTGTGTTGCCATTATGATGATTACGAGGCTTGGCAGCTCATATCATCTCATGTTCAGGCACACTGATATTACGATGAGGCTCCCGAACATGAACCGCACTACGGTTAGTGTTCAGTAGAACTAGATCGTGGATCCCACACATGGGGGAGGTCCTAAAGAGGCAACTTCACCTCCATCACCGCCGAGGATTTCAGAGCATATCCCTCTAGTCGAGTCATCTGCCACTGACAGACCATCCACATCTGCCGGGCCATCTACTTGAACACGACCAGATCCTTATCTAGAGCAGATGCGTGCTGAACAGAAAAGGAAGCGTGACGACATATCGCGCCTTGAACAGGGACAGTCGAGAGCACTCGAGTCTTTATGCGAGATAGAGGAGCTATTACGGCATTGTCTCCCATCTTCATCGACACGACACACAAGAGACGAGGAGGAGGACTCCGAGCATACAGAGACAGATTGATAGATCTTGTGAGTATCTTTATTTCGTTTGATGTATTTATAGTTATTCTTTGATATTATGTAGGAGATCTCACATTTATCTTATCTATGCACAAGATTAGTGGATTGGATGCCGATACGACCACACACAGCATTTTTATGTTTTCTTTGTGTGTGTGCATTGTATTAGGATATTATTTGGTTCATTTTGATACTTTGACATTAGAACTGATATTGTACATTCATGATGGTATTAGACCTTAGGATGCTGAACTTGGTACAGATAGGATGGTTTTGTATATATTTGATATTCATCTTGTAATTGTGGTGCTTTATGATGGTTTTGGATGCTTGGTTGATGAGTTTGTGCATTATAGATTAATTTTGATACATATTCTTTGGTATTTAGAGTGAATAGTAATTGAGTATGGTAAACTGTGATTTGAATGATGAAACTTGATGGTATTTGATGTTTGAAAGTTGATTACCATGTAAAATTTAAATATCTTTGATATGGTATATTTTTTGGATTTTTCTGAGTTGTATTTCATACTTTTGATATAACTATACAGGGTTTCGCCAATAATATAGAGGGAACTCTTGCAAAAAAATTTTCTGAAATCTTTCATTAAATTAATGTTTATACATATGCATCAAATTAAGTCTAGGGTATCCATTTTCATGTTTTGCTAGTTCTTCGTAGTTTTATAGATATGATTTTTGAATGTTTAAGATTGTTAAGGATTAATCAGATTCATTTTATACTTAATTTTGCACTTAGAAAGCATTTTAGGCATTTAATTTGATGACTTAGAGAATTTTTGAGATTTTATGAAAACTTAAATTGTTGAGTAAGATCGATTCTGGCATTGATAAAGTTTACATAGGAATTGTTAAATGTTTAAACAACATGTGCATAATGATCCTTGTACTTTAAGTTTGATTTATCTTCCTTCGATTTAATAGTGATTTTTATGGATAGAAATTTGGTGATTTATGTATTTAACTTGAGATTTGCTCCAACTCCTATGGTTGCATAATCTGAGGTTATGAGTTAACACTAGCCAGCTTTCTCCAGATTTTATACGAAAAAAAAATGTGTGACTCCTCTACTTGGCATTGCGAAAAGTTAGTAGTGGTACCGAAGACATGAGTTGAAGTCTAAAAAAAATAAATTTGAGAAAAAGAAAAGGCTGTGGGCTTAGTGGAAAATTCCTTTGACTTATGATTGAGACCATGAGTTAAATTATACTGTTTTGCAGTATACTTTGAACAATGTTATGATACATAACAGTTTAAAGACCAAACTGCATTAAAAATCGCTTATTTATAGTTTCACCAAATGACTTGAAATAAATCTTTATCTATTGATTAGGGGAGATTTATTAAACCAAAAAGTATTTGATTTTAGATATGTGTTGAATGAACATTATAACATGACTTGTGAATTTTATTTTTCTTGGATTGTAAATTCTTGACAGTTTGTCTCTACTGTGATTTCTCTTAAATGATCTAAGTTCTGAAAAGTTGCTTACCTGAAATGTAGACTAAGGACTTTATTGATGATAAAACTGATGAGCATTCCTTATCTTTACATTCTTTATTCATATTTCTTGAGGACAAACAAAATTCTAAGTCTAGGGTATTTTGATGCATTGTATTTCCACCACATTTTGCCTATATTTTAGATCATATTTTGGGCTTATTTGCATGATTTTGTGCTTATTTTGATGCTTTTACTTCACTTTGTACAGAATCTTCACTTTTCTTGATTTTTATGAAAATGTAGGTTAAATCACCTAAAAATGAAGGATGTCACGAGTTTTGAAGCCAAAGCATGATTCCTGAGGAGGTCACGAGCTTACACGTCAAATTTGGAGTTGAAATAGTGAAGAACAGTTTGAGCAATGAGCGAAAAACGGCTAAGTATAGATATGCACAGAAACTTTCACGGGTGAAGCTGTAAATCCATTACGGGCCGTGAATGTTTTTGTGGCATAAGGGCTAAACTCACAGAAAGAATCATGGCCATGGCCGTGAACACGTTACAGACCGTAAAAACGTCCGCCCGACAAGTTTTTCACTCGATTCTCTACCGATTCGAACCGGATTTGAACCAGACTTTGCAGAAACGTACGATGAGGGGTTCCAAGCCGGTCTAACTATAAAAGATCAATTTTTTCAAGGAAAAGGGGGACTTTTTGGGATGAACGCAAGCGGCGGCGGCGACAAGGGCAAAAGTTGATTTCCGAGCGAAATTCCGACGAGATTTCACGCAAAAGCGACAATTGATCAACTCTTCTTCATCTCCAGATCGAGGGGAAGCCGATTTTATTGTTGTCTTAGTGAATTATTTGGGATTTTTACTAGATCTATACTTGTTCATCGTACAAACATGTATTTCCTTAAGAACATGAGTGAGTAGATCCTTGTTTCGGGATTTAGGGCTTAGCCCACTGACTTTTATGAATTAAGCTTTTTATAAAAATATTACTCTTTTTATATGAATTTATCATTATGATTTGACATGAGGTTGCGCTCATTTTGTAATATACCTTAGCCACGTATAATTGCGTCTTAGACGTTACGAGAAGGACCGAGAGGTGAATCGTAACGTCTGATCTATTTCAGTTTAACTTTCGAATCCAATCACGAGAGTAGGTTGGATTCGTCTGAAGGATTTAACAGCTTTTCATAGAACTTAATGGGTTTAGTTAGGTTAACTGTCACGAGAGTAGGGAGTTAACTTAATTAAACACCGTATTACACACCGAGAGAAGGTGATATGTGCATTAGGAAAAGTTCTTTTCATTATAGATATTTTCTATTGATTGAGTAATCTTTATAAGATTTATAATAGTCAGTGTGGTGAAACCCAGAAATCCCGATTCTCTTAGAACTTTAACCCTCTAAAAGTTGCTTTTGAATTGTTCGTGCTTAGAAGTTAATCATAACCATTCATCTGTTTTGCCTGGATTTAAACAAGTCAAAAAGTCTGTACTTAACTAAGTTCTCATTGGAAACGATAATCTTTTTATTACTTTGATAATTCCGTGCACTTGCGGAAACCTATCAATGATTTACACTATTCAATTTCTTCTATCCTAACTGATATGATCGTTGAAAGGCATAACTAGCGTTTTGTCACTGATCTCATCTTCTTGGCCTCGATTCAGCGTGAGAAGGCGATGATTGATGCTCCGAATTGGTGAAATTGTAGCCCTCCGTATGCTCGTACACAATCGTAAACTTTGAGATCTTCTTATGGGCTAATGGTAGAGAAATTAGTGAAGAAATGATTGCTAGTTTGTCTGCCATAATAGGGCTTCATTAATGTAATTACGGGTCATGATTTTCAATCTAATCAAATTGCCTCAAAATTCATAATGTGGCTTTGTTTCTCCTTGGAAAGTATTATTTTTTTGCTTTAATTTATTTCAAAATCTTCCATTGCCTAGGAATCGTTATTGATAACTTTCATTTAGCTATGAGCTCCAAATTTTTTGTGAATTCACCTTATGCACTTTGTACATTTTCATGATAAAATCTCTTTAATTTTGCTTATTTGTTCGGTTTCTTACATGAAAATACAAAATAATAGAGAAATAGGGGTTTTCTATGATATATAATAAGTTTTTTAAAATTTTAATGCAATTAGAGGAAAATATGACACAAATTTATATTAAATATGTACAAAAAATACTATAAAAATTTATGTCATTAGTCGCCCACTTTTAGGCTCAAGTGTTCATCATTTGATTATATGGGCACAAGTACAGTGTTAGTGTGTATGCCTTGAAGTCAAATATCTGTACCATGTTCATTCATTTTATTGAATAATAAAGGCATCGACATTGTTATGTTGATTACTATGCCCATGTTGATGTGTAGGATATTATATTAATGTTCATAAAGATTGATTTTACTCAATTTCAAGAATTTTCCTTAGTCAAATTACGTTAGTAGATAAGGGACAACTTTTGTGAATATGAGACTAGAATATGGGTTGGTTGAGTGTGTGGCATTAATGTAGACACATGGGTACATCAAGTAGTGGGTAAATCAAATAGTGGGTGCATTGGACTTATGCACCATAAAGTTATGACTTGGGTGTCACAAGTCAAGTTCACAAGTAACATAAGGTGCATTGGTCTTTAGACTCGAGATCATTGAAACTTACATGTGGTGAGTGATGTACTTTGATACAATCTACTACTTCTACGTAATTGAGTATGTGATAAGTAATATGTGAACCATGAGTGATCATAGTGCATTTTGTCACGGACGCACTTTTCAACTTCCTCCGAACCTTGGCAATTTGCTCTTTCCATCTAAAGAAAACTTGATAATCCAAGGGTCCCTCATGTGGGAGTATGACTGAGAGTGTATGTCATACCTATGACTCTGTGTTCTCCTACTCAAGTCATTCCTATATGATTGTATTAGAAAATATGTCACACTTCTCTTGTTTGACTCTTGCATATTTGAAAACTTTATTACTAGCTAAGAGTTGTTGACTGACAATAATTTTCTATGGCTTTGGTACTAGCGATATGTTACTAGATACCTCTCACTAGTCATTCCTATTCTATGTGATTTTGAGAAGCTTATTGGGCTCTACGCCCAATAGAGGTAGAGCTAGAGTTTCCCAAGTGCATGGTGCATAAACTAGGGCACCAATTTTGCTCAACTCGGAGGCTACAACAAGCGATACACAATAGATAACATCATTGGGCCACAGGCCAAATGAACCTATAGGGGGTGCCTACAAGTGCCATGCACTGGCACTAGGTGCAAGGCCTAGGCACCTAGCCATGCAAGGCAGTGGCGCCAATTGGGCATGCCTTGGGCAGTTATGGGAGGAGCTACTAAGGCAAGGCACATAATCCATTTGCCAAGCCTAGTAGGGAGCACAAGATCCAATTATTATAAGGGGCAGGGGAGACCATCAGAATTGCCAGCAATGAAAACCTTGCTTAATCTTGCAATTTGTGCCAACTCTAGTGCAAATAAATTAGGAGGGGGTGATCCACGCTGCATAAAGGAGATTAGCACTAGGCTTTGAATAAAGAAGCAGGCAAGGGGTAGCTACTCAATAAGATTTACTATTCAAGCAGTTTTCCCTGGTGTGCTTTTTATTATTAAATTATATTTGTTGTGATTTTTACCAATAGTAGGATCTTCTCACGCTCTTATGTAGCTGCTTTCATATTGTGGCTAAGAATCCTATTCTTGCATTACGGCTAGCTAGGATTTTGAGCAGCCTTGAGTGGCACTTGCTTGTTATTACTTGAATTGTGCTTTTTGTGATATGCTTGTTTGAGCGCTAGAACCCTTGAAGGTGACTAAGCCCTACCCCTTTTCTCACCGTGCCGGTGTCCTCAAAGGCTCTCTCTACCTTTGCTTTGTGAGGGAGTGGAAGTTCTTAGGGAGTTATATTCTTATGAGTGCTACGACGTGCATGTGATTCTACGATGGGGGAGCATGTGAGAGTTGAGTTCTATTACTTCCGCATAAGATCCTTCAAGAGAAGCCCTATCGGTCTTAATTCATAGATTCTAAATAAAAATATGCCCATGACAACTACCTATTAGAACAAAATAGCACACCCTATCTATATATAACTAGATCAAGTAACACTCACCTAATCTTTGTGACTGAATCCAATAGTCTGATGGCTATTTGGAACTATAGGTCTATCTCCTTTTGTAATATTACTTACAAAATCTTAGCTAAAGCTCTTGCTAATAAAATAAAGATTTAGCTTCCTTGTAATCGGTAAAGAGCAATCAACCATTATTAAAGTGAGAAGTAACATCACCATTTTCTAAGAAACTACTCGTAGCATGATCAACTCGAGTGCCAAGAACCTAATGATCCTTATTAATTCAACAATGGTAGGATAGACTATATTCTCATAAATAGTGAAGGAATCACCCAAATAATTGTGGTAGATTACAATGAAAGGCTATCAACACTATACTCTGAAATGATTACCATTAAGAGTGCCCTTAGCTTCATCCACATGGATCATGACATGAACAGAGAGATACTCCTAAGTGAAACAAATAATATGGAAGCTATGAATTTGATCCATGGCGACTACCTCACCCACTAACTAAAATGTACTACTTGCTAAAGAAAATCCATTTTGCAACGAGTCAAAGGATAGATATGCCATTTATCATATTCTAAAGGAACACAACACCTCCTCGTCATATTATCGCTTTCTCTCTCTCTCTTGATATTGTAATTGTTGTTAGGGAACAAGTATTATACAATATAGAGAAAATAAAATTTTCATTCTTCACCGAGGACCCATGTGAAGGAGAAGCCAATTAATCATTCAAAAATATACTTTTTGAGCATCTAAACATCAAATATCTATATTAAAAGGCTAATAAGCTCCATGCCTCTGCGATATCTACACACAATCGAAAGGAATATCTTTCTTCTACTTGTCTTGTATGTAGAGGATCGACGATAGCAACAAAATAATATGGTAGTACAACTAGCGGAGGAAAATGACTCCCTAGGGTTTCCATGTGTGACAAGAAATATATCATCACATGACAGTGCACTCCATCTAATTTATAGGAGTGGCGCCTTGAATGTTAGGTGGCACCTAGGGTTAGAGCTTCAAGCACTAACCCTGGCTTCTTTCATATGCACTTAGTTAATGTATCCACATCCTCATGTGTGACACATTGATATATTTCAAAATCTAAATTAAAATTTTTAATTTGATTATGTAAAAATAAAATACCACATTTTTTATTCAATGGCATGACCTATTGTTACATGATGATCATTAACACTATTATGTCATTTGACAACTCTTGTCTATGTGAAATTCTAATTCAATATTAATGTATGATGTATTAGCTTCTTATGACATTAGCTGTAATATTATAATCTCATTATAATGTGATAAATTATAAGTGGCATCTTGTAATATATCACTATACTAAGAATTTTGAGATATGACATAATCTTTTTTGATAATGTTCTCATGTAGTTCATTACCTTTGTCCTTGGATCTATATTTAATACAAGCCATGGAACATGTCATATTTATATAATTCAATTATTATTTTTCTCAATTTCTAAGTGTACTAATATGACAACAATTGATATCTCATATTCATTCATTTGAGTATGATCAGGCATTTTAATCTCACATAATCTAGGGCCCCAAGATGCCAACACTCATTTTATATAGGAGATAAATTCTATCTTGATCACTAATAATATTATCCAAGATGTATAGCATATCTAATTATAATTTTTATGATTATTAGCTACAAATGAAGTTTAACTGTATCAAAGTATACAACTAGTCAGACATACAAGAATGTATAGTGTTCTTAAGCCAAAGGATCACATACACTATTATTAATAAGAGGATACTTATAATACTTATATAACAATCTATGTATCATTAACGTAGTGAGTATGTCGAGTATTGTACTATACTATGTACTTATATATTTGATATATCGTATTATACTATCTCCTTCTCATCAATCACAATGCATACTAGTCTTTGCACATTATTATTGTCCACATACATAATAATGTTTGACTAAAAATAATAATATTGTTCTAGGAATAACACTATAATTACTTATATTGCTTAGATATCAAGTAAATATAATAATGATGCCTTTAATAATACATAACTATGAACATAATAAAATATATGCTAAAATTATTAGTTGATAATAAAATATATGCTAAAAATATTATCTAATAGTTGGTCCATACAGCATACTTTAACAATTGTCCACTATTTTCTCTCTTTAATTATCTCCTTTAGATAAAATTATATGTGAATTGAATAGAAGGCATGTCTTGTATATTTTGTGAGTTGAATAATGTCGTTTCATTTTCTAGAATCATTCTTTTGAGCACAAGCATAGACGTTTTGTTCTTTCTTATATAAGCATGAGCCACCGCATTAAAATCATATTCGTATTTGGACCTAATTATATAAAAAAAAATCCAAAAATTTGATGGTACATAAGATTTATTTAATTGATCAAAGTTATAGTTTGATTTTTTATATCATGATGATATAATTTTATTTTCTTGAAAAGAAGAAATATGTTACTAAATCAAAATACGCCTCTAGCCTTAGAGGCCAAAATATAAGCAAGGATTGTGGGCTGCCTTCGCTAAGCAGTAAGCTTCACGTTGAGCATTAATTACACAACAGTTGGTAAGATTTTCCAACATGTAGCGAATGTCTCTGATAATGTTCCCAGAATGGAGCGGAGGTGCTCCACCATAACCTTTAGTAAGCTCCATGCTGCAGCTACTATCGGTGGGAGGGTCCTTAGAATCGTATTCTAGGGGATTAGACAATATACGCAAAAATGAGAGAGGGTCTTTAGACAAGAGAGATAAAAATGTGTTGAAAATGCAGCAGAAAACACGATAAAACAACATCAAATTCGATCGGGGCAACAGAAATATGAGGAGGGAACAACGACACCCAACTACCGAAAGTAATCACTAATCTCTTAGCAATGTTTGTAAGCTCACTTAGCAGATTTTAAGCTCAGCACGCCTTTAGGGGTGTTAACAGATTCGCAGGGTGTAGCTCACACGCCTAGAGGTGGCCATGGGCCGTGCCCGGGCCTAGGCCCGCCTCGGCCCGCACGGGCACGGCACGGCACGACCGAATTTTATCTGGGCCCGGCACGGCCCGCGGCACGTTTAGCCGTGCCGGCCCAGGCACGACTCAGAATTTGGCCGGGCACGGATCCGGCACGCGGGCCGGATCCGGCACGCGGGCCGAATCCGGCACGCGGGCCAGTTGCGGCACGCGGGCTGAAACGGGCCCGCGGGCTACAGTCGGCCCAGCAGGCCGTGCCTGGCATGGCCCGAATGTGAATTATATATTTGCATAATTTTTTTAAAAAATATTTAATTATTATTTTATTAATTATTTTATTTTAAACATATATAATTTTAATTTTAATATATTTTATTAAATTAATATTTATTTATTTATTAACAATACTAACAACACATGACTAAAGTTAAAATCAACTCGATTAAATTTCATATTCATAAATTATACATTTAAGCTTAAATCAATTGTCGACATAATGTGCATACACAATTAACTCGTAGCCAACTACGCAAGCAGCTACTATGGAAGATATGCGAGCATTGTGTTAAGCATACTTGCGCTCTGTGCTCCATCTTCTCTATGCATATTGCACACTCCATGTTTTCAGCTCTACCTCCTTCTTCAATAATAAAAAATTCAAGTGACTCTTGTGCTTGGACCGCTTGGTTTGTTTCGATAGATTGCTCCGGCTCATCGTTGATATTATCACTATCCTCCTCACTATCACTTATTTCAAAGTCCTCAACCTCTATCTCAATCTCAACCCCAGAAGGAGAGGAAGAAGCCAAAAATTCTTGTCTTGCATGATCAGATAAGTGGATAAAGTGTTCTTCAAACCTGAATACATGAATTCGTATAATTTGACTAACACGTTCGATAATACTTAAAATAGTGATTCTCCATTGATCAGCATTGAAGAAATTTAAGGTAGATGTAAGGAAGATTGAACGTTGAAAATTTGGCATAATGATAATTATCTTCACTCTTCTATTATCTGTCATTTTTCTCTATGCCTCGTGCTCGTGCTCACCACGTGATAATTATATTATAAAAGTAAATTAATTTAATACTTACTTGATCTTCTCCACGTCTAGTCACGTGGTGAGCACGAGGTATAGAAAAAAATGACTAGTCTAGACCGAGAGAGCATTGAATTCTTGATGGCTGAAAAGAAGCTTAAGTTTGAGTTCAATTAAGAAACTAATTGTAACTCAAGACTTAGAAAAGAGATTAAGAGGGTATTAAGAGAGAATAAGAAATTATTCCAAAGATAGTTGGAAACTTGTGTGAAGAAATGAGAGGGTTGGGGGGTCAATTTATAGGGATGAATTGGGTGTATAATTACATATTTATACCCTATTTTTAATTATTAAAAGGGGCTAAAATGGTAATTTTATACCATAAAGACAATTATATCCCTAACTTTTAAAATTTTTATAACTATTATGAGGGCATTTAGGTAAAAATGCAGAAGAATTGTCGTGCCGTGCCGTGCCTGGCCCGGCCCGCGTGCCGTGCCTGGCCCGGCCCGCGTGCCGTGCCTGGCCCGGCCCGGGGTTCGTGCCGTGCCTGGCCCGGCCCGCGTGCCGTGCCTGGCCCGGCCCGGGGTTCGTGCCGTGCCTGGCCCGGCCCGCGTGCCGTGCTTGGCCCGGGTCCGTGCCGTGCCTGGCCCGGCCCGCGTGCCGTGCATGGCCCGGCCCGGCCCGCGTGCCGTGCATGGCCCGGCCCGGCCCGCGGGCCGCGAACCTCCGGCCCAGCACGGCCCGAGCCGGGCCACGGGCCGCCCGCGGCCCGTTGACTTGGTCAACGGGCCGGGCCGTGCCCGGCCCGTGTCGTGCCGGGCCGGCCGGGCCGCGGGCCGGCCCGGCCCGTTGGCCACCTCTACACACGCCTATGCTCCTGAAACAAACCAAAGACCAACGGAACGTCCATGTCTCCGACGAACGGATACCTGTGGGAGAGGATAGAAAACACAGCGAAAAGAACTTGATCGAACGTAAAAGACAGGCAAACCTGACCCACCAGAGGCGGTGGGATTTACTTCTTATACGCAGGAAACCGGAAACAACTTTGGAATCGAGGCGACGACCTCTGTAAGTACCCCTTTCATGGGGGGGGGGGCGAAACCCTAAAGCATGCGCATTCAAGAAATTTTCTAGGGCTTCATAAGATCGCATGTGGTATAACCATATGATCAACTTAAGTTTTACTAAGATCAAGATGTGATCTTACCATAGCCATCGCTTGGACGGTGCCTTGGAAGCAAGGGGGCGAAAGGGGCTCTCCTCCAAAGGTGGCGCACACAAGAGGATGATGGCTACTCCTTGTGTTCCTTGTGCTAGCAAGGCTTCAAGGGTCCTTGTCGAATGGAAGGGAAGAGATCTACTCTTTGCTTGGCCGAATCCTCTCTTGTCGTCAACCTTCACAACGCAAGCCGTGAGTCGTCAAGAGCAAAGGGGCGAGAGATGAGAATCGAGAAGCATTGCATTCGAACGTGGAGACGTTCCCATTTTGGAAAACTGAAATTCCAAAAATAGCAACTACTTGATTACATGCGTTATGCGTTCACTTGAAGTGAACCAAACGCATATCCCTTCTCCCATATGAACCATGCGCTCACACATGAGCCGGTTCAATGTATTTGGTTCAATGACCAAACCAAATCAGCCCAAGCTTTTAGTCCAGATCGAATTAAACCCTAAGGTTCCAGATCTGACCATTCATCTCCTGATGCTTCTGATCTCACCGATCTAGCATCAACACTCTCGATCGAAGCTTACCGATCTCAAGCCCTAATCAATCAAACATGATCAGACCAGATCTCACTTATAATCAGAGTTTAAATCCCTTTAAACTGAACTAAACAATTCAGTCCACACGACCTGACTTAAGTAAGCTATATCATCAAATTGTGCGACCCTGAGGGTTTCCTTTAAATGTCGGTAACGATAACTTACGTTATCACGATCAGTGAGGGGTATCTAGCAACACATCACTGTCTCCCGATATAGAGGAAAGAGTCTTCCAAGACTACACCCAAACCACAGCACAAGTGTGAATCAACTCACTAGGCATACATATTTCCTTTGCCACTGGATGTTCTTATTGGACAAGCGTGTCAAGCTTGTAGCTCCAATATGATGAGCATGATTAGATCAGATGAACATAGTCACCTGGATATGGCCATACACTTTCTCAATCATCTCATTTAAGGGGGGGCCCCCATTAGAACATCACACTCCAATTAAGGAGACGGCAATCCTATATCTATCACTAGTGCCCTAACCTGACTCATGATCATTATCCAAGATAGTCTATAACCATTATGTTTCAAATGATATTGAACTACCTCAAAACAATGACAATCATCATTTAGAAACACAAGTGATCTCAACTCAGAGGACATGTGCCACTTGAAGCAAAACAAGGATTATTCACATTGTGACAAGCAATTGAATATCCTAGTAGGGTCTGTCCAGTACATCCAATGTACCCATGAGTCTACATCTTATTCCATGCTCGAAGCATCCTATAAGATTAGAACACATATTAGTCTCAATCATATCAAGGCTGTCTCATGTTCACCAAGATATCTCGACTAAGGACTTTATAGCATGTCAGCCTAGCTGAACAGCATTGAGACATTATTTAGAAGTACAATTATTGCAGCAGACAATGTAACAACCTGAATAACAACCATTGCCTTTATAAACATAAGAGTTTATACATGATACTGATACAATCCCAAGGCCTCAAACATTAGCCTTAAGGGCATACCCCAACAATCTCCCACTTGCACTTAATCTAATGGTTGAGGAATCTCAAACCCATATTATTACAGTGCTTCTCATGCTTCTGCTGCGCCAGAGGCTTGGTAAGTGGGTCTGCCAGATTGTCATCTGTATGAACCTTGCAGATTTTGATCTCGCCATGATCAATGATCTCCCGGATCAAGTGAAACCGTCTCTGTATGTGCTTGGACTTCTGGTGCGACCGTGGTTCCTTTGCTTGTGCGATTGCTCCAGTGTTATCACAGAAGATAACCAAAGGATCTGCACTCGAAGGAACAACACCAAGTTCCTGAACGAACTTGCGAATCCACACTGCCTCCTTAGATGCTTCTAAGGCTGCAACATACTCGGCTTCTGTTGTGGAATCAGCAACGATAGACTGTTTGAAACTTTTCCACACCACTGCACCTCCATTCAAGCTAAAAACATAGCCTGATTGCGATCGGAAATCATCCTGGTCCGATTGGAACGAAGCGTCAGTATATCCTTCAATACTGAGTTCTTCCTGACCACCATATATCAAGAACATATCTTTGGTCCTCCGCAGATATTTCAAGATGTTCTTGACTGCAATCCAGTGCGCCTGACCTGGATTACTTTGGAATCGACTGGTCACGCTTAACCCGTAAGCGACGTCTGGGCGAGTACACAACATCGCATACATAATGGACCCAATAGCCGAAGCATAAGGCGTATTGTCCATTTCATCTTTCTCAGTCTGTGTTTGTGGACACTGACTCTTCGAAAGATTCAGACCATGTCTGACTGGAAGATATCCACGTTTAGAATTCTCTAAATGGAATCTTTCCAGGACTTTATCGATGTAAGTACTCTGGCATAGCCCGAGAAGCCTCTTAGATCTATCCCTGTAGATCTTCACACCTAATACATAGGCTGCTTCTCCTAAATCTTTCATCTGGAAACATTTCCTTAACCCTGCTTTGACAGCATGCAGTTCAGGAATATCGTTTCCAATGATTAAGATATCATCGACGTAGAGGACTAGGAAAGTAATTACGCTCCCACTAAACCTCTTATATACACACGGGTCATCTTCATTCTTGATGAAACCAAATTCACTGATTGATTCATCAAAACGAATATTCCAGCTTCTAGATGCTTGTTTAAGTCCATAAATGGACTTCTTTAACTTGCATATTTTATGACGATCTGATGGATTAGTGAAACCTTCAGGTTGTGTCATATACACATCCTCATCCAATTTTCCATTAAGGAAAGCAGTCTTCACATCCATCTGCCAGATCTCATAATCGTAATATGCTGCTATCGCGAAAAGAATCCGAATAGACTTAAACATAGCTACAGGTGAGAAAGTTTCATCATAATCTATCCCGTAGATTTGTTTGAAACCTTTCGCAACTAGCCTGCCTTTATAGGTAACCACGTTACCATCCATGTCAATCTTCTTCTTGAAGATCCATTTACACCCAATAGGAATTACTCCCGGAGGCGGATCAACCAAATCCCAAACTTGGTTATCTGACATGGAGTCCATCTCGGCTCGCATAGCTTCAAGCCATCTAGCTGACTCCGGTCCACTGACCGCATCCGCATAAGTGAGGGGTTCATCATTATCAATGATGTAGACTCCGTCATAGCGCTCAGGCTGTCGACGGATCCTTCCCGATCTACGCGGTTCCCGTGATATCTGAGCCTCAGGTTGTTCAGTAACCTGTTCTACCGGCTCAGGCTCATCCAACTGTGCTTGACTACTTTGTCCTTCCTCTGGATTCTCATCCAGTTTTATTTCTCTCCCACTGGCTTCTTGCAGAAGAAACTCATTCTCAAGAAAAATAGCCGTCCGAGCAACAAATACCTTGTTCTCTGTGGGATCGTAGAAATAATAACCCTTAGTTTCCTTAGGGTATCCGACAAAGATACATTTCTCAGATCTGCTCTCCAGTTTCCCAGAGGCGAGCTTTTTGACATAAGCCTCGCAACCCCAGATCCTGATAAATGTCAAGCTCGGCTGTTTCCCATACCATAATTCATATGGAGTCTTTGAAACTGCCTTGGATGGCACTCGGTTTAGTACCTTTGCAGCTGTTTCCAGTGCAAATCCCCAAAAGGAGTAAGGTAGAGTAGCCTGACTCATCATAGAACGAACAATATCAAGTAACGTTCTATTTCTCCTCTCGGATACACCATTCCATTGCGGTGTTCCTGGCGGAGTGAGCTGTGAGATAATCCCACACTCCTTCAGATAGTCAGTAAACGCATGACTCAAGTATTCTCCACCTCGATCAGAACGAAGTGCCTTGATATTTCGGCCTATCTGATTCTGTACTTCATTCTTGAACTCTTTGAACTTGTCAAAATATTCACTTTTATGTCTCATTAAATAGACATACCCATATCTACTGAAATCATCAGTAAAGGTAATGAAGTACGAATAGCCACCTCTGGCATGTTTACTAAATGGCCCACACACATCACTGTGTATAAGGTCAAGTAAACCTGAAGCCCTTTGACCTTTATTAGGAAAAGGAGACTTCGTCATTTTGCCCATTAAACAAGCTTTGCATGTATTAATCTCCTCATAGGAGAATGATCCCAGCAGTCCATTGTCATGCAACCGCTTAATGCGTTTCTTGTTAATATGGCCTAAACGACTATGCCATAGCAAGGTGCTATCATCAGCATACTTGGCTTTCTTATTATCAATAGTTTGTATAGAACATTCCATGTCCAACATGAATAACCCATTGTTAATTGAACCAGTAGCATAAACAATATTATCCAAAGAAATAATACACTTTGAAATATTGCATTCAAAGGAAAACCCTTTCCTGACAAGAGCAGGAATAGAGATAATATTCTTGGTAATGCTAGGAACAAAATAACAATTGTCTAGTTCCAATACAAGTCCAGATGGTAATGAGATGTAATATTCCCCTACAGCAACAGCAGCAACCCGTGCCCCGTTTCCAACTCGTAGGTCCACCTCATGCTGCCCCACCTGTCTTCTTCTCTTGAGTTCCTGTACATTTGAAAAAATGTGAACTCCACATGCAGTGTCCAACACCCATGAAATAGAAGAAGATATCATGACCTCAGTCACAAATATACCTGAGCCAGAAGCGATGCTTCCCTTCTTGTCTCCTTAGAGCGCTTTACAGTCCTTTTTCCAGTGACCCAGCTGGCCACAGTGGAAACATCTGTATTCCTTCGACCGCTTAACCTTCTGTTTCAGAGCCTTATTGTAGTTCTTGACTGGGGCTTTGCCCTTCTTCCCCTTCTTCTTGTTCCTAGAAGGAACCATTAAGACAGAGGTTGAAGGCTTTCCCTTCAGAGTCTCCTCAGTAGTCAAGAGCATATTCAGCAACTCTGCCGGGGTACAATCGATTTTGTTCATATTAAAGTTAATAATGAACGCATCGAAAGAGGGCGGGAGAGACTGCAGAATAATGTCTACAGCAAGCTCCTGATTGATGGTATGCCCCAGTTTCTCTAGAGCCTCTTTGTGCCCAATCATCTTGAGCACGTGAGCTCCCACTGGGCTCCCTTCAGCCAGTTTGCTCTGAAAGAAAAGCTTGGTCAAATTATAGCGCTCAGTCCTCGCCTGTGCAGCATACAACATTTTGAGGTTTGCTATAATTTCTATAGCAGACATATCCTCATGCTGTCGCTGCAGCGGTGGCATCATAGACGCTAGCATCAGGCAAGCGACATCAATGCTATCATTGATATGCTTTTCATAGGCTTCACGAACCGCCCTTGCGGCGTTCGCTGCGGGTTGAGGCGGTATTGCCGTCTCGAGTGATGTAGGGGGGAAGCATGCAATTTGGGCTAGCATGAAAACATGAATCTAAGGAAAATAAGCTAGCATGCAAGGTTATCTAACGGGGCTTTCAAAAATATGTTTTTGGTATTTTAAATAAAAACTGAAGATTAATATGCTACAAAATTATATGCTAGATAATTTTAGACCTAAACATGCAATTATAAACTACAAAATAAATTGCAACTAGCATGCTCTTACAAACAAAACTATAACTAAACATGTGGTTAACTACTCTATGGCTAAACATGCGTTTCTAAAACATTAAAAGATAATATTGTAAAGAAGCGCTCACCATGCGATCCTTGAGAATAGAAGGATCGTCCTTCCCGATCTTCAACGGTCCTACTCTGATGGAAGGAGTTGCTTCATTACAAACACTCCAACACATCAAACCCAAACATGCTTGGGTATAGAATATTAAATGACCTTTACAATGCTAAGATCAAGAGGGGAGGTTAAGCCTCCAAATTCCTCTTGCTAACAAGTTCAAACAAACTACTTAATCTAATCTAATTAATGATGATGTGTTGCTCAAGTCATGGATTGAAGGCCTTGTAACTTTCAGCCATGAATGATTCCTTGGAGATGTCTCATGTTATGGAGTCCCTTTTGATGCCGAGAGCTTCAAGAAACAAAGAAGAGTCTATTAGTGAAAGATTATACAAGTAAACATAAACTAGAGGCAAGTTGAAATGTTCTCGGTTTGGTGTTTCTCCAAGTTATAGTGGAGGAGATCCTTAATGTTGAAGATGCGCCACTTGAAGTTGCTTGATCCTTAAGATGAAGGGATCCTATCCTTTGTGTCACCTACAAGATTCAACAAGTTAAACAAAGACGAACCAAACAAATAATAACAAGAGTAAGTTAGAGAGGCTTGGCCGATTGAGTGTCTTGAAGGAGTTGATTCATGGATGTTCTCTTGGAGATATAGTTCCTTGGAGAGTGGCTGAAGATCTTTGTGCTAAGTGTTGATGAAGGAGATGGACTAGATGCGCCAAGGGTTGGTGAAGAGGATGTGGAGGCGCCAAGAAGGTGAAAAGATCCTTTGAAGAGAAGATGCGTCACTTGTTGAGATGTTGATGGAGATGCGCCACAAGAGGTTGAAGAAGATGGAGGTGCGCCCCTTGTTGGTTAAAGAAGATGATCCAAGCGCCAAGTTGATGGAGATGTCTTTGAAGAAACGGTTAGCGAAGGGAACCTTGACCCTTGGGGAAGAAGGGAAGATAGGTGACACAAGCACCTCAGATGAGAAGGGGAAAGGGGAGGGCGACACAAGCACCCAAGGTTGCTAGGCAACTAATCGACATTTTTCATTATCCAAAAACTTGCTACAAGTTCCATGCGATTACAAGAGTTTGTAGACATTTTCCTCAACGTTACAAAAGAGCAAATTAAGAAAGATATTATAGTCTTCAATGCTTTGTCAAGGCAATGGCTCCTTTGATTGTGATTTGGCTTTAAAACTTCCCATATTTGAGTGTGAACGCCAATTTGCTTGCTTGCTTGTCAATGCTTGGTCGAATTCTTTTTGAAACATTCCCTTCTTTGGCTTGGACGAATGTAGAATTCTCTTGGTGGCTTTGGGTGCACGCTTCCTTACTTGGGCGTCAAGAAAGGTGACAATACTTCCTTCTTTGGCCATGGATGAATTTCTCTTGATATGTGATCGGCTTGAATGTTGTGCTTGGACGAATTTCTTTTGAATTCTTCCCTTAAGTGGCTTCATGAGGTGGAAAGGCTTCCATGCTTGTCTTGGGCGAATTTGGAGAGGATTGATAGAATGGTTGGCTTGTTTCCTTCCATGGTGTGAACAAAAATCCCATTAATTGCCTTCCTTGATTTTAGGGATTGGGATCTTGATTTTTTCTTCTTTCATGGGCGCATATTACTTGAGGTGGCTGAAATAATCCATGATTGATGAGGCATACGAATTTGGAAAGGTGAGATGAACTCCTTTCATCTCAAGTCTTCACTTTGAGTGAGGCTTTGAAGTGACCTTCCATATTTGGAGCTAGCTTTGTTGAGTGAGATTTGAGCTAGCCTTGAGCTTGTCCACATGACTTGTAAATGCTTATTACACTACTCCTACTATGATGCAACATTACCATGCACTAATCCTACCATGATGCAACATAATTTCCATAAAAAGAAAATACAAAACCTACCATATGTAGCTACATGATGCATGCAATGCAAGGGTGCCTTAGGGTACCCATAAACTAGGGTAGCCTTAAGCTCCACTTATATTTCCGTGGGTCATGGCCTCTACCCCCATCATCGAGGACATACAGTTTCCTCTCTGCCTTAAGAACAATCTTAAGGTGTCCGTACCAGTCTGAGAAGTTTGGCCCAGCAAACTTCTCCCTTTCTAGTAAGGATCGCACATTGAAGTTCATGGTGTTCGTTGCTGCAGGAATCTACAACAATGCAAGAACAGCAAGGTTAGTATCAATGTTTAGAATCAATCCAGGACTTAAGAATGATTCTTTTCTCACTATTTTATCTGACTAAAAAATCCAGTAAAACAGTCCGAAAGAGTAAGACTCTTTTAGTGAGATGGGATCCAGATTTCATACTTGGTCTCCGCGTCCCGCTCAGGCGAGATAAGATGCACAGAGAGTACAAGCACTAATCTCTGGTAGGCAGTCCCTGCCAATCGCCAACCCGTGCGATTCCCCTTCATCTGGGCAATCCAGCTGACTGTGCCAACTGAGTTGGTACAACACAGTCTCTGATCCCACAGATGGCTGCCTCCATATAGCTAACATATGCCCCATATGTAGCCTACATGGTCAAGCTGACCTGACCTACTCCCTGGACCACCACGTGCTATGCTGAGCAACGAGAAGCGATAAATCCCTTCTCTGTAACACGCAGGTGAAATCACACACCGTCTGAAGATAGATGGGCGTGCCCACTGAGTGGGTACAACACGGCCCCAACGATAGTCAGAACAGTGAGGTTTCGCGCCAGAAGGCATTACGTGCTTGATATTTAGCGTTGGATTTTAACGGTCTTTTATCTTCTTACTATCAGGCAAATCCTATGGCTATAGCAGAAGATAAATAACTCATGCAATTCTAATTATTCAACAATAAAAGAAAGCATGGATCTTATGTGGTAAAAGCCCATTAAGCCTAAGTAAGACCTTAACCTAAATTAAGTCTTCACTTGCTTTCTTCATGGGGCTTTTTCTTCTCATCTGGCCCAACCTAGGGCCCAAGCGCCAATTGCAGCTCAGGTGCGCCCACCAGGAAAATGCGCCTGTCCTAGGGTCGAACCCTAGACCTCCCACCTGGTCAAGCCACTGCTGCATGCGCCTCTGCCATGTGTGCTTTGTGCTCTTGTCTGATTAAATTACAAATTAATCTATCTAGACAAGATTGACACGCAGGTCAATTACACTTATAAATTAAATACAATGTGATTCGCAGATCACAATTAAATATTAATTTACAATTAACCAGGCTCGCAGGCCCCAGCACAGCACACAATAAAGGGCAACCCACATAAGATGAAATAAACAAGCACATGGCATCCAATCAAACATGTGATCCAATAATAATAAGAAAATAAAATTTTGAAAACCCATTGGCATCAATTTTAATTTTCTTATATGCCCTACAACCTTACAACGGTCCATTGATAGGGATCCACTCATCATTTCTAGTTAGATCCATTGCCCTTGCATGCACCAAGTCCTAACTGACTTGAGTTGACCTAATGGTCAACCATGCATGCGCCAAGGGCTGAACAACCATCATGAGTTCTGGCAAGCGGGTGTGACCCCGGGCCTAACTCATGTGCGTTCAATGGTTGTCTCAACCAGACCTCGCTACACGCCTGTGATGCAATCGACCTATAGCCACCTCGTGCTTGCGCACAGGTGCCATCTGGTCGATCCATCTAGGCTGTCAGATGGTCTGATCAGACTGGTTGGATCTACTCTAGAAGATGACTTCAACCCCATCAACCCGTCTAAGGGTTTATAGCAGGCGCTTAGTCTAAAGAGGGGCGCGCAAGTTAAGTTTTTCTATGACAAAACAACAACAAGCACCAATACATGCGCCAAAGAGCAATAAACATCATACATGTTGTTTTCGCATCATGAACTTTCATGAACTTGCGCATGTAATCAACCATAGATCTAAGCATGAGAGTAAACATGGATCACACAAAGTATCAAGCAATCATATGAATTATACCGAAAACATAAGCTCTGATACCAATTGTAAGTACCCCTTTCATGAGGGGGGCGAAACCCTAAAGCATGCGCATTCAAGAAATTTTCTAGGGCTTCATAAGATCGCATGTGGTATAACCATATGATCAACTTAAGTTTTACTAAGATCAAGATGTGATCTTACCATAGCCATCGCTTGGATGGTGCCTTGGAAGCAAGAGGGCGAAAGGGGCTCTCCTCCAAAGGTGGCGCACACAAGAGGATGATGGCTACTCCTTGTGTTCCTTGTGCTAGCAAGGCTTCAAGGGTCCTTGTCGAATGGAAGGGAAGAGATCTACTCTTTGCTTGGCCGAATCCTCTCATGTCGTCAACCTTCACAACGCAAGCCGTGAGTCATCAAGAGCAAAGGGGCGAGAGATGAGAATTGAGAAGCATTGCATTCGAACGTGGAGACGTTCCCATTTTGGAAAACCGAAATTCCAAAAATAGCAACTGTTGGGGTATGCCCTTAAGGCTAATGTTTGAGGCCTTGGGATTCCATGAGTATCATGTATATAAACTCTTTTGTTTATAAAGGCAATGGTTGTTATTCAGGTTGTTACATTGTCTGCTGCAATATGTGTACTTCTGAATAATGTCTCAAAGCTGTTCAGCTAGGCTGACATGCAGTTAAGTCCTTAGTCGAGATATCTTGGTGAACATGAGACAGCCTTGATATGGTTAAGACTAATATGTGTTCTAATCTTATAGGATGCTTCGAGCATGGAATAAGATGTAGACTCATGGGTACATTGGATGTACTGGACAGACCCTACTAGGATATTCAATTGTTTGTCACAATGTGAATAATCCTTGAATGCTGCAAGTGGCACATGTCCTTTGACTTGAGATCACTTGTGTTTCTAAATGATGATTGTCATTGTTTTGAGGTAGTTCAATATCATTTGAAATAAAATGATTATAGACTATCTTGGATGGTGAGCTTGAGTCAGGTTAGGGCACTAATGATAGATAAAGGATTGCCGTCTCCTTGTTTAAGGAGTGTGATGTTCTAATGGGGCCCCCCCCTATGAGATGATTGAGAAAGTGTATGGCCATACCCAGGTGACTATGTTCATCTGATCTAATCATGCTCATCATATTGGAGATACAGGCTTGACACGCTTGTCCAATAAGGACATCCAGTGGCAAAGGAAACATGTATGCCTTGTGAGTTTGATTCACACTTGTGCTGTGGTTTGGGTGTAGTCTTGGAAGACTCTTTTCTTTATATCGGGAGACAGTGATGTGTTGCTAGATACCCCTCACTGATCGTGATGACGCAAGTCATCGTTACCGACATTTAAAGGAAACCCTCAGGGTCGCACAATTTGATGATATGACTTACTTAAGTCAGATCGTGTGGACTGATTTGTTTTGGTTCAGTTTAAAGGAGTTTAAACTCTGATTGTAAGTGAGATCTAGTCTAATCATGTTTGATTGATTAGGGCTTGAGATCGGTAAGCTTCGATCGAGAGTATTGATGCTAGATCGGTGAGATCAAGAGCATCGAGGGATGGACGGTTAGATCATTGAACCATTGGGTTTGATAATGTCTAGACTATTGCTTGGGCTGATTTGGTTTGACCAATGAACCATTGACATGTGAACCGGCTCAAGTGTGAGCGCATGGTCCACATGGAGTGGGATGATCGTTTGGTTCACTTGATGTGAACGCAAAACGCTTCAACGGTTTCGGTTGCTATTTTTGGAAAGTCCAAAAATGAAAAAAAACGTCTCCACGTTCAATGTGTGGTTTAACGCCTCATTCAACATTCGGCTCCTCTCTCTCGACGAGACGCAAGGGGTTGAAGGGGTTGACGACGAGAAGTTCGGCCAAGCAAGACACCATCTTTTTCCTTCATTCGATCAAGGACATCTTGGAGATCCTTGCTAGCACAAGGAGCATCCAAGGAGCAAGTCATCAATCCTTTTGTGTGCGACAATTTGGAGGAGACCTCTCTTGTTCTCTCGCTTCCAAGTCGCCATCTTCTTCATGGCTATGGTATGGATCTAAACTTCATCAAGTTGATCATATGTTCTTGCGAAAGATCTATGAAAACCCTTGCTTCCGCTTGCAAAGATTTATGCGCCACCATTTAGGGTTTTCGCTCCCCCTTGAAGGGGACCTATTAGGGTTTCGCTCCCTCTTGAAAGGGACCCAACAATTGGTATCAGAGCATGCGGTTACAGCATGTTAATATGATTGCTTGATATATTTTTGTGATCCATGTTTGCGCATGTAAATGTATGCTTAGATCTAAGTTGCATGCCTGTAACATCCCGTTATCTTAACCCCAAACAAATGGCACAATTCATGAATGATACAGGATGTTTCATATAAGATCGATTCATATGCTAGGTAAAACCGAGTTCAAGAAAACACGATCTGAAAATTTCCACAAATCCATACATAAATATCCACAAAACACAAATCTCATAAATCACATAAGGGTACCTGCCACCACGCAATCCTTGCACTAGACATATGCAAGGCAACAGTTATATCAAATCCGATGGCATAAATACAATTCGATTCGAAATTCAAAGCAAAGCCACAAAGTCGATTTTAAAAACTCATACCAAACACCGAAACCAGGCTGAAGCCCGCGGTGACACAAAAAATCAAACTCATTTAACAGCCACAATCTGGCATCATAGGTTCACATAGATTCACATAGTTCACATCATTCATATAGTTCGTATAACTCATATAGTTCGGCCACAACCGGCCTCATAATTAAGCACAAAAGTTCTTAAACATAATCACAGCAAACTAGCATAAGGTCCACGCCAATGCTAACTCAAGAAATGCGCCCCTGCTCTATGCCTGAAAATAGTGAGGGGTGTGTTGGGGTATGCCCTTAAGGCTAATGTTTGAGGCCTTTGGGATTGTAATAAGTATCATGTAATAAACTGTTGTGTTTATAAAGGCATGGTTATTATTCAGGTTGTTACCTTGTCTGCTGTAATAAGTGTACTTCTGAATAATGTCTCAAAGCTGTTCAGCTAGGCTGACAGGCTATATGTCCTTAGTCGAGATATCTTGGTGAACATGAGACAGCCTTGATATGATTGAGACTAATATGTGTGCTAATCTTATAGGATGCTTCGAGCATGGAATAAGATGTAGACTCATGGGTACATTGGATGTACTGGACAGATCCTACTGGGATATTCCATTGCTTGTCACAATGTGAATGATCCTTGTAAGCAGCAAGTGGCACATGTCCTTTGACTTGAGATCACTTGTGTTTCTAAATGATGATTGTCATTGTTTTGAGGTAATTCAATATCATTTGAAACATAATGATTATAGACTATCTTGGATGATGAGCTTGAGTCAGGTTAGGGCACTAGTGATAGATAAAGGATTGCCGTCTCCTTGTTTAAGGAGTGTGATGTTCTAGAGGGCCCCCCTTATATGAGATGATTGAGAAAGTGTATGGCCATACCCAGATGACTATGTTCATCTGATCTAATCATGCTCATCGTATTGGAGTTACAGGCTTGACATGCTTGTCCAATAAGAACATCCAGTGGCAAAGGAAACATGTCTGCCTTGTGAAGTGGATTCACACTTGTGCTGTGATTTGGGTGTAGTCTTGGAAGACTCCTTCCTTTATATCGGGAGACAGTGATGTGTTGCTAGATACCCCTCACTGATCGTGATAACGTGAGTTGTCGTTACCGACATTTAAAGGAAACCCTAAGGGTCGCACAATTTGGTGATATGACTTACTTGAGTCAGATCGGGTGGACTGGATTGTTTTGATTCAGTTTAAAGGAGATTAAACTCTGATTGTAAGTGAGATCCAGTCTGATCATGTTTGATTGATTAGGGCTTGAGATCGGTAAGCTTTGATCGAGAGTATGGATGCTAGATCGATGAGATCAAGAGCATCACAGGATGAACGGTCAGATCTTGAACCATAGGGTTTAATTTGGTCTGGACCAATTCTTGGGCTGATTTGGTTTGGTCAATGGGCCAATTTAATTGAACCGGCTCACATGTGAGCGCTTGGTTCATTTGAGAGGAAAGCTATGCGTTTGGTTCACTTCATGTGAACGCAAAACGCATGTGTTAAAGACTTACCATTTATGGCATTTCGGTTTTGCCATAGTGATGAATGTCTCCACATTCGATCACAAGTCTTGGCTAACGCTCATCTTCCTCTTTGAAACTCGACGACACATACTCTCTTGGGGGTTGAGGTTGACGAGGAGAAAGGATCGGCCAAGAAGGATTTCATCATCTCCTTCAACTCGACAAGGAACCTTGAGTGCCTTGCTAGCACAAGTGACGCCAAGGAAGTAAGAGATCTTCACCTTGTGTGTGAACTCGTGGAGGAGATCAAAGTTGCTCTCTTCTTCCAAGCCGACATCCAACTTCATGGCGTTGGTATGATCCCTTTAAAGATTTTTCGTTTATACAAAAGTTAATCATATGATCTACATGCGATCATGAGGGTGACACCCCCTTAAAATAGCATATGCGCCGCCCTCTTTAGGGTTTCACCTTTGCGCCCCCCTCTTGAAAGGGGTTGTTTTTCCGCTTGCGCTCCCCCTTGAAGGGGACCCAACAACTGGTATCAGAGGGAGGGTTCTTGTAGATTCATATGATTGCTTCATGTTGCTTGTTTTGTGATCCTAGTATGCCAACGCATGTCATAGATCTATCATGAAGTTTCATCTTGTTTGCGCTTGTAGCCATGTATCTAGTTGCGCATGTTTTTGGTAGATGAAAGCTTCTTATGTTGAAGTTGCGCATGTTGTAGTTGTTTTTAATCTAAAACTTGTTACATCTTGCGCGCTCCATTTAGATCTAACGGTGCCTACTATAAACCCTTAGATGGGTTGATGGGGTTGAAGTCACCTCTATGTTGGATCCAAAGTCTGATCAGACCATCTGACAGCTCAGATGGGTTGACCTGATAGCACCTATGCGCAAGCACAAGGTGGCTATAGGATGACTGCATCTAGGGCGTGTAGCGAGGTCTGGTTGAGACACCATTGAACACACATGAGTTAGGCCCGGGGTCACACCCGCTTGCCAGAACTCATGAGGGTTGTTCAGCCCTTGGGGCATGCATGGTTGACCATTAGGTCAACTCGAGTCAGTTAGGACTCGGTGCATGCAAGGGCAGAGGATCTGACCAGATGGATGAGTGGATCCCTATCAATGGACCATTGTAAGGTTGTAGGGCTTATAAGAAAATTAAAATTGATGCCAATGGGGTTTTCAAAATTTTAATTTTTGTAATGGATCACATGCAAGTTGATTGATGCCATGATGTTTGTTTATTTATTCTTATGTGGGCTGCCCATGCTAAATGTGTGTTGTGCTGGGGCCTGCGAGCCTGGAATTAAACTTGTAAATTAATTTGTGATCTGCGAATCACATTCTTGATTAATTTATTGTATTATTGACCTGCGAGTCAAACTTGTCTAGATAGATCAAATTGTATTTGATTAGACAAGAGCACAAATGCACACATCCTAAAGGAGCATTCACCTGGTGGCGCACCTGAGGTGCTCTTGGCGCTAGGGCCCTGGGTTGGACCAGATGAGATGCAAAAGGAGCTCAAGTGAAGACTTAAGTAAAATTAAGGTCTTACTTAGGGTTCATGGGCTTTTACCACATAAGATCATGCTTTCTATTTATTGCTTTTATAATTAGAATTGCATGAGTTTATCTTCTGCTATCACCATAGGACTTGTATGATAGTTGAAAAGATAAAAGACCGTTAAAATCCAACGCTAACATATCAAGCTCGTAAGCCTTCTGACGCGAAACCTCACTGTTCTGATTATCGTTGGAGCCGTGTTGTACCCACTCAGTGGGCACGTCCATCTATCTTCAGACGGTGCAGGATTACACCTGCGTGTTACAGAGTAGGGATTTATCCCTTCTCGTTGCTCAGCATAGCACGTGGTGGTCCAGGGAGTAGGTCAGGTCAGCTTGACCATGTAGGCTACATATGTGGCGCATATGGTAGCACATGGAGGCAGCCATCTGTGGGATCAGAGACTGTGTTGTACCAACTCAGTTGGCACAGTCTGCTGGATTGCCCAGATGAAGGGGAATCGCACGGGTTGGCGATTGGCTAGGACAGCCTACCAAAAATTAGTGCTTGTCATCTCTGTGCATCTTATCTCGCCTGAGCGGGACGCGGAGACCAAGTATGAAATCTGGATCCCATCTCACTAAAAGAGTGTTACTCTTTCGGACTGTTTACTGGATTTCTCAGTCAGACAAAATAGTGAGAAAAGAATCTTTCTTAAGTCCTGGATTGATTCTGAACATTGATACTGACCTTGCTGTTCTTGCTTGTTGTAGATACCTGCAGCAACGAACATCATGAACTTCAATGTGCGATCCCTACTGGAAAGGGAGAAGTTTGCTGGGCCGAACTTCTCTGACTGGTTCGGACACCTTAAGATCGTTCTTAAGGCAGAGAGGAAACTGTATGTCCTCGAGACGGCGATTCCGCCGCAGCCCGCTCCGAACGCCGCAAGGGCGGTTCGGGATGCCTATGAAAAGCACGTCAATGATAGCATTGATGTCGCTTGCCTGATGCTTGCGTCTATGACGCCACCGCTGCAGCGTCACCATGAGGATATGTCGGCTATAGAGATTATAGCGAACCTCAAGATGCTGTATGCTGCACAGGCGAGGACAGAACGCTATAATCTGACAAAGCTCTTCTTTCAGAGCAAACTGGCTGAAGGGAGCCCAGTGGGAGCTCACGTGCTCAAGATGATTGGGCACAAGGAGGCTCTGGAGAAACTAGGGCATACCATCAACCAGGAGCTTGCTGTGGATATTATTCTGCAGTCTCTTCCGCCCTCTTTCGATGCGTTCATTATTAACTTTAATATGAACAAAATCGATTGTACTCCGGCAGAGCTGCTGAATATGCTCTTGACAACTGAGGAAACTCTGAAGGGCAAGCCTTCAACCTCTGTCTTAATGGTTCCTTCCAGGAACAAGAAGAAGGGGAAGAAGGGCAAGGCCCCTGTCAAGAACTACAGTAAGGCTCTGAAGCAAAAGGTAAAGCGGTCCAAGGACAACAGGTGCTTCCACTGTGGCCAGCTGGGTCACTGGAAGAAGGACTGCAAAGCGCTCCAAGGAGATAAGAGAGGAAGCATCGCTTCTGGCTCAGGTATATATGTGACTGAGGTCATGTTATCTTCTTCTATTTCATGGGTGTTGGACACTGCATGTGGAGTTCACATTTGTTCAAATGTGCAGGAACTCAAGAGAAGAAGACAGGTGGGACAGCATGAGGTAGACCTACGAGTTGGAAACGGGGCACGGGTTGCTGCTGTTGCTGTAGGAGACTATTTCATTTCTTTACCATCTGGCATTGTATTGGAATTAAATAATTGTTATTTTGTACCCAGTATAACCAAGAATATTATCTCCATTCCTGCTCTTGTCAGGAAAGGATTTGCCTTTGAATGCAATATTTCAAAGTGTGTTTTATCTAATGATAATATTGTGTATGCAACTGGTTCAATTAACAATGGGTTATTCATGTTGGACATGGAAAGTTCTATACATAACATTGATAATAAGAAAGCCAAAATTGCTGATGACAGCACCTGGCTATGGCATAGTCGTTTAGGCCATATAAACGAGAAGCGCATTAAGCGGTTGCATGATCATGGACTGCTGGGATCTTTCTCCTATGAGGAGATTGATACATGCAAAGCTTGTTTGATGGGTAAAATGACGAAGTCACCTTTTTCTCACAAAGGTCAAAGGGCTTCAGGTTTACTTGACCTTATACACAGTGATGTGTGTGGGCCATTTAGTAAACATGCCAGAGGTGGCTATCAGTACTTCATTACCTTTACTGATGATTTCAGTAGGTATGGGTATGTCTATCTGATGAGACATAAAAGTGAATCTTTTGACAAGTTCAAAGAGTTCAAAAATGAAGTACAGAATCAGCTAGGCCGTAATATCAAGGCACTTCGCTCAGATCGAGGTGGGGAATACTTGAGTCATACATTTACTGACTATCTGAAAGAGTGTGGGATTATCTCACAGCTCACTCCGCCAGGAACACCGCAATGGAATGGTGTGTCCGAGAGGAGAAATAGAACGTTACTTGATATGGTTCGTTCTATGATGAGTCAGGCTACTCTTACGTACTCCTTTTGGGGTTTTGCACTGGAAACAGCTGCAAAGGTACTAAACCGAGTGCCATCCAAGGCAGTTTCTAAGACTCCATATGAGTTATGGTATGGGAAACAGCCTAGCTTGACATTTATCAGGATCTGGGGTTGCGAGGCTTATGTCAAAAAGCTCGCCTCTGGGAAACTGGAGAGCAGATCTGAGAAATGTATATTTGTCGGTTACCCTAAGGAAACTAAGGGTTATTATTTCTACGATCCCAAGGAGAACAAAGTTTTTGTTGCTCGGACGGCCATATTTCTTGAGAAGGAGTTTCTTCTGCAAGAGGCCAGTGGGAGAGAAATAAAGCTGGATGAGAATCCAGAGGAAGGACAAAGTAGTCAAGCGCAGTTGGATGAGCCTGAGCCGGTTATTGAACAACCTGAGGCTCAGATATCACGGGAACCACGAAGATCGGGAAGGATCCGTCGACAGCCTGAGCGCTATGACGGAGTCTACATCATTAACAATGATGAACCCCTTACTTATGCGGATGCGGTCAGTGGACCGGAGTCAGCTAGATGGCTTGAAGCTATGCGAGCCGAAATGGACTCCATGTCAGATAACCAAGTCTGGGATTTGGTTGATCCGCCTCCGGGAGTAATCCCTATAGGCTGTAAATGGATCTTCAAGAAGAAGATTGACATGGATGGTAACGTGGTTACCTATAAAGGCAGGCTAGTTGCGAAAGGTTTCAAACAAATCTACGGGATAGATTATGATGAAACTTTCTCTCCTGTAGCCATGTTTAAGTCTATTCGGATTCTTTTCGCGATAGCTGCATATTACGACTATGAGATCTGGCAGATGGATGTGAAGACAGCTTTCCTTAATGGAAATCTGGATGAGGATGTGTATATGACACAACCTGAGGGTTTCACTAATCCATCAGATCGTCATATGATATGCAAGTTAAAGAAGTCCATTTATGGACTTAAGCAAGCATCAAGAAGCTGGAATATTCGTTTTGATGAATCAATCTCTGAGTTTGGTTTCATCAAGAACGAGGATGACCCGTGTGTATATAAGAGGTTTAGTGGGAGCGTGATTACATTCCTAATCCTCTACGTCGATGATATCTTGATCATTGGAAATGATATTCCTGAACTGCATGCGGTTAAAGCATGGTTAGGAAAATGTTTCCAGATGAAAGATCTAGGAGAAGCAGCCTATGTGTTAGGTGTAAAGATCTACAGGGATAGATCTAAGAGGCTTCTCGGGCTGTGCCAGAATACTTACATCGATAAAGTCCTGGAGAGATTCCATTTAGAGAATTCTAAACGTGGATATCTTCCAGTCAGACATGGTCTGAGTCTTTCAAAGAGTCAGTGTCCACAAACACAGACTGAGAAAGATGAAATGGACAATACGCCTTATGCTTCGGCTATTGGGTCCATCATGTATGCGATGTTATGTACTCGCCCAGACGTCGCTTACGGGTTAAGCGTGACCAGTCGATTCCAAAGTAATCCAGGTTTGGCGCACTGGATTGCAGTCAAGAACATTATAAAATATCTGCGGAGGACCAAAGATATGTTCTTGATATATGGTGGTCAGGAAGAACTCAGTATAGAGGGATATACTGACGCTTCGTTCCAGTCGGACCAGGATGATTTCCGATCGCAATCAGGCTATGTTTTTAGCTTGAATGGTGGAGCAGTGGTGTGGAAGAGTTTCAAACAGTCAACTGTTGCTGATTCCACAACAGAAGCCGAGTATGTTGCAGCCTCGGAAGCATCCAAGGAGGCAGTGTGGATTCGTAAGTTCGTGAGAGAACTTGGTGTTGTTCCTTCGAGTGCAGATCCTTTGGTTATCTTCTGTGATAACACTGGAGCAATCGCACAAGCAAAGGAACCACGGTCGCACCAGAAGTCCAAGCACATACAGAGACGGTTTCACTTGATTCGGGAGATCATTGATCGAGGCGAGATCAAGATTTGCAAGGTTCATACAGATGACAATCTGGCAGACCCGCTTACCAAGCCTCTGGCGCAGCAGAAGCATGAGAAGCACTGTAACAATATGGGTTTGAGATTTCTCAACCATTAGATTAAGTGCAAGTGGGAGATTGTTGGGGTATGCCCTTAAGGCTAATGTTTGAGGCCTTTGGGATTGTAATAAGTATCATGTAATAAACTGTTGTGTTTATAAAGGCATGGTTATTATTCAGGTTGTTACCTTGTCTGCTGTAATAAGTGTACTTCTGAATAATGTCTCAAAGCTGTTCAGCTAGGCTGACAGGCTATATGTCCTTAGTCGAGATATCTTGGTGAACATGAGACAGCCTTGATATGATTGAGACTAATATGTGTGCTAATCTTATAGGATGCTTCGAGCATGGAATAAGATGTAGACTCATGGGTACATTGGATGTACTGGACAGATCCTACTGGGATATTCCATTGCTTGTCACAATGTGAATGATCCTTGTAAGCAGCAAGTGGCACATGTCCTTTGACTTGAGATCACTTGTGTTTCTAAATGATGATTGTCATTGTTTTGAGGTAATTCAATATCATTTGAAACATAATGATTATAGACTATCTTGGATGATGAGCTTGAGTCAGGTTAGGGCACTAGTGATAGATAAAGGATTGCCGTCTCCTTGTTTAAGGAGTGTGATGTTCTAGAGGGCCCCCCTTATATGAGATGATTGAGAAAGTGTATGGCCATACCCAGATGACTATGTTCATCTGATCTAATCATGCTCATCGTATTGGAGTTACAGGCTTGACATGCTTGTCCAATAAGAATATCCAGTGGCAAAGGAAACATGTCTGCCTTGTGAAGTGGATTCACACTTGTGCTGTGATTTGGGTGTAGTCTTGGAAGACTCCTTCCTTTATATCGGGAGACAGTGATGTGTTGCTAGATACCCCTCACTGATCGTGATAACGTGAGTTGTCGTTACCGACATTTAAAGGAAACCCTAAGGGTCGCACAATTTGGTGATATGACTTACTTGAGTCAGATCGGGTGGACTGGATTGTTTTGATTCAGTTTAAAGGAGATTAAACTCTGATTGTAAGTGAGATCCAGTCTGATCATGTTTGATTGATTAGGGCTTGAGATCGGTAAGCTTTGATCGAGAGTATGGATGCTAGATCGATGAGATCAAGAGCATCACAGGATGAACGGTCAGATCTTGAACCATAGGGTTTAATTTGGTCTGGACCAATTCTTGGGCTGATTTGGTTTGGTCAATGGGCCAATTTAATTGAACCGGCTCACATGTGAGCGCTTGGTTCATTTGAGAGGAAAGCTATGCGTTTGGTTCACTTCATGTGAACGCAAAACGCATGTGTTAAAGACTTACCATTTATGGCATTTCGGTTTTGCCATAGTGATGAATGTCTCCACATTCGATCACAAGTCTTGGCTAACGCTCATCTTCCTCTTTGAAACTCGACGACACATACTCTCTTGGGGGTTGAGGTTGATGAGGAGAAAGGATCGGCCAAGAAGGATTTCATCATCTCCTTCAACTCAACAAGGAACCTTGAGTGCCTTGCTAGCACAAGTGACGCCAAGGAAGTAAGAGATCTTCACCTTGTGTGTGAACTCGTGGAGGAGATCAAAGTTGCTCTCTTCTTCCAAGCCGACATCCAACTTCATGGCGTTGGTATGATCCCTTTAAAGATTTTTCGTTTATACAAAAGTTAATCATATGATCTACATGCGA
This sequence comes from Costus lasius, assembly GCA_027563935.2. Lineage (NCBI taxonomy): Eukaryota > Viridiplantae > Streptophyta > Magnoliopsida > Zingiberales > Costaceae > Costus > Costus lasius. The sequence goes on from CM050449.1 coordinate 68,625,835, forward strand.
TCATGAGGGTGACACCCCCTTAAAATAGCATATGCGCCGCCCCCTTTAGGGTTTCACCTTTGCACCCCCCTCTTGAAAGGGGTTGTTTTTCCGCTTGCGCTCCCCCTTGAAGGGGACCCAACAGGGTGAGCTACACAGCCCAGTGAGTGGATAGTCTAAATCGACCATCCATAACATACATTCAAAAATATAGGCAGATTATTTTAAAAATCTTTAACAGAACATTATGTCAATATACAACAAGATTAAATACAGAAGTCATATAAACAGCCAGATGTACACACCAACATATAACAAACTCAGGTTCTAAACAAACTCAGGTTCTAGAGTTATACTCTAAACCAACTAAACACACCAATACTTAGTTAACCTAGTTGTCCAGCATATTCAGTAGTGACCAATATGGTCTAACCCGGCTTTGGCCTAAGCACTGGGAGCTGCAAAATCTCGTGCAACACACATAAACATGGACAGTGAGTAGAATCAAGAGGTGGCCCCCGCCAGGTCACGACGTGGCACTTTGCTCTAAAACACCCCATAAACACATCGATGGATTGTGTGTAGATTCAAGAGGTGGCCCCCGCCGGTTCACGACGTGGCACTTTGCTCTACGACACCCCATATCACAAAAAGAGAGTGATGACATCAAGAGGTGGCCCCTGTCTGACCAAGACATGGCACTTTGCGTCAAAACCCGTTCTCCCAAAAGGTTCCTACTGGACAACAGACACATCTTATATCATATTTCATAAAGGTGGACTCCTAAGTGTCAACTAGACTCTAGGATAGTCATCACAAAAATCATATCGGGCAGGCTGAACATCAACCCCCATCACAATAATCATAATAGGCAGGCTGAACATCAACCCCCTCACATATCAAATACAGGGCTGAAATTCAAACCCTTAACATATCACATAAGGACTATCCTATGAGTACCCGGTTACACTTAGCCATAGTCCTAACCAACACATAACACATAATATTCAAAATTCCCATAATCACATAATTTTCAAAATCTCATAACCACATAATGTTCACAATTCACATAATCACATAATGTTCACAAATCACATAACAACATAATATTCCAAAAATCACATAAACACCTAATATTTAAAAATCACATAATTACATAATATTAACAATCATATAATGTAGTGTGGTCCTTAGGTTTCATGCTGATTAGTTCAGTCAAACCTTACTAGGTTATCACCCAAATTTCTCAAACAATTTCTCAACATTGCAGTTAACAAGCATCCATAAAAATTAACATAAAACTAAAACATGTAGTCATACAAACTATCCATAAAATTAACAAAAACTAAAACATGTATTCATACAAACTATTTTACAAATCTCTACATATAACCCACGGTTAACATAACATATTATCTATTAAATTTTACACCTTGAATTAACATGAATTTCATGCTCAAACCATTGGTCTAAAACTTCCGAAATTCCATAAATTAATACCTTAAATTTCATATTACCAATTTTCGGTTTTCATAAACAATCATCAAGATTATTTCGGTTTACATGGAAATTTAGGTTTTCATGGAAAAATACAATTCGGTTCTCATGAAGAACAATACCCTAAATTTGGTTTTCATACCCTAAATACACTTTGCATAATTTCGGTTTTAACATGGTAAATTTTCCAAGAACTCAAGTGTATCATTTAACACAAACACAACCAAATTGTTAAATCAATTAAGACATTCCACTCACCTTGAACCGTGAACACCAATAAGAAAAACCCTTCCAAAAAATTCGTCTAAGGCTTTGAAAGACGCCACCAAACACCAAGGAATGCCGGCCAAAGGAAGAGGAAGAGGAAGAAAGGAATTTCGCCTCCAAGCCTCCAAGAATCGCCCACTTCTTCCTAGCCGTCGCCCAAGTTTTCTCCCAAGCCAAAATCGCCAATTTTCTTTCCCCAATCGTTAAACCCACTAAAAATTCGGTTTTTGAATTTTAAACCCACTAACCAATTAATTCAAATAGGGTTTAACCCCTTTAACTAATTAATTCGAATCTTCATTCTAATATCCCATAGTTAACCAATTAATTTAATTAACTTAACCATTAACCATTCACTTAATGAAAATCCAATAAGGATTTAATTGACATCCAATAAGGATTAACGTCCAATAACTCCAATTAATTGACAATTAAATAACTTAAATTAACAAGCAATAAACTCTAATTAATTACCTGAAAATTAGCATCCAATGAGCTAGTTAATTAATTAACATTAACCTCCAAAAATCTCTAATTTAATTAACTATAATTTATTAACCAAAATCTCTAATTAATTTATCATAAATTAACAATCAATACACAGAAATAATAACACAGTCAATAATTTTATTTAAATCAAAATAATGCTTACCAGGACTTAAGATCCTTGGATCTTACAATGCCGAAACTTCACATGAGAATATTTTGTTATGTTGGCGCATGTAAGTTGGCGCTTGTTATTGTGTTTGTGTTTGTCAAAAACAAATATCACTTGCGCGCCCCATTAGATCTAAGATGCACCTATTGTAAACCCTTAGACGGGTTGATGGGGTTGAAAGCATCAACTAGTATAGATCAAACTAGTCTGATCAGACCATCTGACAGCCTAGATGGGTCGACCAGATGGCACCTGTGCGCAAGCACGAGGTGGCTATAGGTCGACTGCATCAAAGGCGTGTAGCGAGGTCTGGTTGAGACAACCAGTGAACACTCTTGAGTTAGGCCCGGGGTCACACCTGCTTGCCAGAACTCTTGAAGGTTGTTCAGCCCTTGGCGCATGCATGGTTGACCATTAGGTCAACTCGAGTCAGTTAGGACTTGGTGCATGCAAGGGCATGGATCTAACTAGATAAGATGAGTGGATCCCCATCAATGGACCGTTGTAAGGTTGTAGGGCAGATAAGAAAAGTAAAATTGATGCCAATGGGTTTTCAAAAGTTTATTTTCTTTGTAATGGATCACATGTTGATTGATGCCATATGCCTGTTTATTTCATCTTATGTGGGTTGCCCTTTAATGTGTGCTGTGCTGGGGCCTGCGAGCCTGGTTAGTTATAAATTAATATTTATTTGTGATCTGCGAATCACATTATATTTAATTTATAAAATGTAATTGACCTGCGAGTCAATCTTGTCTAGATAGATTGAATTGTAATTTAATCAGACAAGTATTCAATGCACACATGGCAATGAAGTGCATTCAGCTGGTGGCGCACCTGAGCTGCTCTTGGCGCTAGGGCCCTGGGTTGGACCAGATGAGAGGCAAAAGACCCAAGAAAAGCAAGTGAAGACTTAAGTTAGGTTAAGGTCTTACTTAGGCTATGGGCTTTTACCACATAAGATCCATGCTTTCTATTTATTGCTTTTATAATTAGAATTGCATGAGTTTATCTTCTGCTATAGCCATAGGATTTGCCTGATAGTAAGAAGATAAAAGACCGTTAAAATCCAACGCATAAATATCAAGCTCGTAAGCCTTCTGACACGAAACCTCACTGTTCTGACTATCGTTGGAGCCGTGTTGTACCCACTCAGTGGGCACGTCCATCTATCTTCAGACGGTGCGGGATTTCACCTGCGTGTTACAGAGAAGGGATTTATCGCTTCTCATTGCTCAGCATAGCACGTGGTGGTCCAGGGAGTAGGTCGGGTCAGCTTGACCATGTAGGCTACATATGTGGCGCATATGGTAGCACATGGAGGCAGCCATCTGTGGGGTCAGAGATTGTGTTGTACCAACTCAGTTGGCACAGTCGGCTGGATTGCCCAGATGAAGGGGAATCGCACGGGTTGGCGATTGGCAGGGACCGCCTACCAGAAATTAGTGCTTGTATTCTCTGTGCATCTTATCTCGCCTGAGCGGGACGCGGAGACCAAGTATGAAATCTGGATCCCATCTCACTAAAAGAGTGTTACTCTTTCGGACTGTTTTAATGGATTTTTCAGTCAGATAAAATAGTGAGAAAAGAATCATTTCTTAAGTCCTGAATTGATTCTAAACATTGATACTGACCTTGCTGTTCTTGCATTGTTGTAGATTCCTGCAGCAACGAACACCATGAGCTTCAATGTGCGATCCCTATTGGAAAGGGAGAAGTTTGCTGGGCCAAACTTCTCAGACTGGTTCGGACACCTTAAGATCATTCTTAAGGCAGAGAGGAAACTGTATGTCCTCGAGACGGCTATACCGCCTCAACCCGCTGCGAACGCCGCAAGGGCGGTTCGTGATGCCTATGAAAAGCACGTCAATGATAGCATTGATGTCGCTTGCCTGATGCTAGCGTCTATGACGCCACCGCTGCAGCGTCAGCATGAGGATATGTCGGCTATAGAGATTATAGCGAGCCTCAAGATGCTGTATGCTGCACAGGCGAGGACAGAACGCTATAATATGACAAAGCTTTTCTTTCAGAGCAAACTGGCTGAGGGGAGGCTAGTGGGAGCTCACGTGCTCAAGATGATTGGGCACAAGGAGGCTCTGGAAAAACTGGGGCATACCATCAATCAGGAGCTTGCCGTAGACATTATTCTCCAGTCTCTCCCGCCCTCTTTCGATGCGTTCATAATTAACTTTAATATGAACAAAATCGATTGTACTCCGGCAGAGCTGCTGAATATGCTCTTGACTACGGAGGAGACTCTGAAGGGAAAGCCTTCAACCTCTGTCTTAATGGTTCCTTCCAGGAACAAGAAGAAGGGGAAGAAGGGCAAAGCCCCAGTCAAGAACTACAACAAGGCTCTGAAACAGAAGGTTAAGCGGTCAAAGGAATACAGGTGTTTCCACTGTGGCCAGCTGGGTCACTGGAAAAAGGACTGTAAAGCGCTCCAAGGAGATAAGAGGGGAAGCATCGCTTCTGGATCAGGTATATTTGTGACTGAAGTCATGATATCTTCTTCTTCAATATCATGGGTGTTGGACACTGCATGTGGAGTTCACATTTGTTCAAATGTACAGGAACTCAAGAGAAGAAGGCAGGTGGGACAGCGTGAGGTGGACCTACGAGTTGGAAACGGGGCACGGGTTGCTGCTGTTGCTGTAGGGGATTATTACATCTCATTACCATCTGGCATTGTATTAGAATTAAACAATTGTTATTTTGTACCCAGTATTACTAAAAATATTATCTCTATTCCTGCACTTGTCAGGAAAGGGTTTTCCTTTGAATGCAAGATTTCAAAGTGTTATCTTACTCTTGATAATATTGTTTATGCTACTGGATCAATTAACAATGGGTTATTCATGTTGGACATGGAATATTCTATACAAAATATTGATAATAAGAAAGCCAAGTATGCTGATGACAGCACCTTGTTATGGCATAGTCGTTTAGGCCATATTAACAAGAAGCGCATTAAGCGGTTGCATGATCATGGACTGCTGGGATCATTCTCCTATGAGGAGATTGATACATGCAAAGCTTGTTTAATGGGTAAAATGACGAAGGCTCCTTTTCCTAACAAAGGTCAAAGGGCTTCAGGTTTACTTGACCTTATACACAGTGATGTGTGTGGGCCATTTAGTAAACATGCCAGAGGTGGCTATTAGTACTTCATTACCTTTACTGATGATTTCAGTAGGTATGGTTATGTCTATCTGATGAGACATAAGAGTGAATCTTTTGACAAGTTCAAAGAGTTCAAGAATGAAGTACAGAATCAGCTAGGCCGAAATATCAAGGCACTTCGTTCTGATCGAGGTGGAGAATACTTGAGTCATGCGTTTATTGACTATCTAAAGGAGTGTGGGATTATCTCACAGCTCACTCCGCCAGGAACACCGCAATGGAATGGTGTGTCCGAGAGGAGAAATAGAACGTTACTTGATATGGTTCGTTCGATGATGAGTCAGGCTACTCTTCCATACTCCTTTTGGGGATTTGCACTGGAAACAGCTGCAAAGGTACTAAACCGAGTGCCATCCAAGGCAGTTTCAAAGACTCCATATGAATTATGGTATGGGAAACAGCCGAGCTTGACGTTTATCAGGATCTGGGGTTGCGAGGCTTATGTCAAAAAGCTCGCCTCTGGGAAACTGGAGAGCAGATCTGAGAAATGCATCTTTGTCGGTTACCCTAAGGAAACTAAGGGTTATTATTTCTACGATCCCAAAGAGAACAAGGTATTTGTTGCTCGGACGGCCATATTTCTTGAGAAGGAGTTTCTTCTGCAAGAGGCCAGTGGGAGAGAAATAAAGCTGGATGAGAATCCAGAGGAAGGACAAAGTAGTCAAGCACAGTTGGATGAGCCTGAGCCGGTAGAGCAGGTTATTGAACAACCTGAGGCTCAGACATCACGGGAACCGCGAAGATCGGGAAGGATCCGTCGTCAGCCTGAGCGTTATGACGGAGTCTACATCATTGATAATGATGAACCCCTCACTTATGCGGATGCGGTCAGTGGACCGGAGTCAGCTAGATGGCTTGAAGCTATGCGAGCCGAGATGGACTCCATGTCAGATAACCAAGTCTGGGATTTGGTTGATTCGCCTCTGGGAGTAATCCCTATAGGCTGTAAATGGATCTTCAAGAAGAAGATTGACATGGATGGTAACGTGGTTACCTATAAAGGCAGGCTAGTAGTGAAAGGTTTCAAACAAATCTACGGGATAGATTATGATGAAACTTTCTCTCCTGTAGCCATGTTCAAGTCTATTCGGATTCTTTTCGCGATAGCAGCATATTACGATTATGAGATCTGGTAGATGGATGTGAAAACTGCTTTCCTTAATGGAAAACTGGATGAGGATGTGTACATGACACAACCTGAAGGTTTCACTAATCCAGCAGATCGTCATAAAATATGCAAGTTAAAGAAGTCCATTTATGGACTTAAACAAGCATCTAGAAGCTGGAATATTCGTTTTGATGAATCAATCTCTGAGTTTGGCTTCATCAAGAACGAGGATGACCCGTGTGTATATAAGAGGTTTAGTGGGAGCGTGATTACTTTCCTAGTCCTCTACGTCGATGATATCTTAATCATTGGAAACGATATTCCTGAACTGCATGCTGTTAAAGCATGGTTAGGAAAATGTTTTCAGATGAAAGATTTAGGAGAAGCAGCCTATGTATTAGGTGTGAAGATCTACAGGGATAGATCTAAGAGGCTTCTCGGGCTGTGCCAGAGTACTTACATCGATAAAGTCCTGGAGAGATTCCATTTAGAGAATTCTAAAAGAGGATATCTTCCAGTCAGACATGGTCTGAATCTTTCGAAGGGTCAGTGTCCACAAACACAGACTGAGAAAGATGAAATGGACAATACGCCTTATGCTTCGGCTATTGGGTCCATTATGTATGCGATGTTGTGCACTCGCCCAGACGTCGCTTACGGGTTAAGCGTGACCAGTCGATTCCAAAGTAATCCAGGTCAGGCACACTGGATTGCAGTCAAGAACATTTTAAAATATCTGCGGAGGACCAAAGATATGTTCTTGATATATGGTGGTCAGGAAGAACTCAGTATAGAAGGATATACTAACGCTTCGTTCCAGTCGGACCAGGATGATTTCCGATCGCAATCAGGCTATGTCTTTAGCTTGAATGGAGGAGCGGTGGTGTGGAAGAGTTTCAAACAGTCAACTGTTGCTGATTCCACAACAGAAGCCGAGTATGTTGCAGCCTCGGAAGCATCCAAGGTGGCAGTGTGGATTCATAAGTTCGTGAGAGAACTTGGTGTTGTTCCTTCGAGTGCAGATCCTTTGGTTATCTTCTCTGATAACACTGGAGCAATCGCACAAGCAAAGGAACCACGGTCGCACCAGAAGTCCAAGCACATACAGAGACGGTTTCATTTGATCAGGGAGATCATTGATCGTGGCGAGATCAAAATCTGCAAGGTTCATACAGACGACAATCTGGCTGACCCGCTTACCAAGCCTCTGGCGCAGCAGAAGCATGAGAAGCACTGTAATAATATGGGTTTGAGATTTCTCAACCATTAGATTAAGTGCAAGTGGGAGATTGTTGGGGTATGCCCTTAAGGCTAATGTTTGAGGCCTTGGGATTCCATGAGTATCATGTATATAAACTCTTTTGTTTATAAAGGCAATGGTTGTTATTCAGGTTGTTACATTGTCTGCTGCAATATGTGTACTTCTGAATAATGTCTCAAAGCTGTTCAGCTAGGCTGACATGCAGTTAAGTCCTTAGTCGAGATATCTTGGTGAACATGAGACAGCCTTTATATGGTTAAGACTAATATGTGTTCTAATCTTATAGGATGCTTCGAGCATGGAATAAGATGTAGACTCATGGGTACATTGGATGTACTGGACAGACCCTACTAGGATATTCAATTGTTTGTCACAATGTGAATAATCCTTGAATGCTGCAAGTGGCACATGTCCTTTGACTTGAGATCACTTGTGTTTCTAAATGATGATTGTCATTGTTTTGAGGTAGTTCAATATCATTTGAAATAAAATGATTATAGACTATCTTGGATGGTGAGCTTGAGTCAGGTTAGGGCACTAGTGATAGATAAAGGATTGCCGTCTCCTTGTTTAAGGAGTGTGATGTTCTAATGGGGCCCCCCCCTATGAGATGATTGAGAAAGTGTATGGCCATACCCAGGTGACTATGTTCATCTGATCTAATCATGCTCATCATATTGGAGATACAGGCTTGACACGCTTGTCCAATAAGGACATCTAGTGGCAAAGGAAACATGTATGCCTTGTGAGTTTGATTCACACTTGTGCTGTGGTTTGGGTGTAGTCTTGGAAGACTCTTTTCTTTATATCGGGAGACAGTGATGTGTTGCTAGATACCCCTCACTGATCGTGATGGCGCAAGTCATCGTTACCGACATTTAAAGGAAACCCTCAGGGTCGCACAATTTGATGATATGACTTACTTAAGTCAGATCGTGTGGACTGATTTGTTTTGGTTCAGTTTAAAGGAGTTTAAACTCTGATTGTAAGTGAGATCTAGTCTGATCATGTTTGATTGATTAGGGCTTGAGATTGGTAAGCTTCGATCGAGAGTATTGATGCTAGATCGGTGAGATCAAGAGCATCGAGGGATGGACGGTTAGATCATTGAACCATTGGGTTTGATAATGTCTAGACTATTGCTTGGGCTGATTTGGTTTGACCAATGAACCATTGACATGTGAACCGGCTCAAGTGTGAGCGCATGGTCCACATGGAGTGGGATGATCGTTTGGTTCACTTGATGTGAACGCAAAATGCTTCAACGGTTTCGGTTGCTATTTTTGGAAAGTCCAAAAATGAAAAAACGTCTCCACGTTCAATGTGTGGTTTAACGCCTCATTCAACATTCGGCTCCTCTCTCTCGACGAGACGCAAGGGGTTGAAGGGGTTGACGACGAGAAGTTCGGCCAAGCAAGACACCATCTTTTTCCTTCATTCGATCAAGGACATCTTGGAGATCCTTGCTAGCACAAGGAGCATCCAAGGAGCAAGTCATCAATCCTTTTGTGTGCGACAATTTGGAGGAGACCTCTCTTGTTCTCTCGCTTCCAAGTCGCCATCTTCTTCATGGCTATGGTATGGATCTAAACTTCATCAAGTTGATCATATGTTCTTGCGAAAGATCTATGAAAACCCTTGCTTCCGCTTGCAAAGATTTATGCGCCACCATTTAGGGTTTTCGCTCCCCCTTGAAGGGGACCTATTAGGGTTTCGCTCCCTCTTGAAAGGGACCCAACAGCAACTACTTGATTACATGCGTTATGCGTTCACTTGAAGTGAACCAAATGCATATCCCTTCTCCCATATGAACCATGCGCTCACACATGAGCCGGTTCAATGTATTTGGTTCAATGACCAAACCAAATCAGCCCAAGCTTTTAGTCCAGATCGAATTAAACCCTAAGGTTCCAGATCTGACCATTCATCTCCTGATGCTTCTGATCTCACCGATCTAGCATCAACACTCTCGATCGAAGCTTACCGATCTCAAGCCCTAATCAATCAAACATGATCAGACCAGATCTCACTTATAATCAGAGTTTAAATCCCTTTAAACTGAACTAAACAATTCACTCCACACGATCTGACTTAAGTAAGCCATATCATCAAATTGTGCGACCCTGAGGGTTTCCTTTAAATGTCGGTAACGATAACTTACGTTATCACGATCAGTGAGGGGTATCTAGCAACACATCACTGTCTCCCGATATAGAGGAAAGAGTCTTCCAAGACTACACCCAAACCACAGCACAAGTGTGAATCAACTCACTAGGCATACATATTTCCTTTGCCACTGGATGTTCTTATTGGACAAGCGTGTCAAGCTTGTAGCTCCAATATGATGAGCATGATTAGATCAGATGAACATAGTCACCTGGGTATGGCCATACACTTTCTCAATCATCTCATTTAAGGGGGGCCCCATTAGAACATCACACTCCAATTAAGGAGACGGCAATCCTATATCTATCACTAGTGCCCTAACCTGACTCATGATCATTATCCAAGATAGTCTATAACCATTATGTTTCAAATGATATTGAACTACCTCAAAACAATGACAATCATCATTTAGAAACACAAGTGATCTCAAGTCAGAGGACATGTGCCACTTGAAGCAAAACAAGGATTATTCACATTGTGACAAGCAATTGAATATCCTAGTAGGGTCTGTCCAGTACATCCAATGTACCCATGAGTCTACATCTTATTCCATGCTCGAAGCATCCTATAAGATTAGAACACATATTAGTCTCAATCATATCAAGGCTGTCTCATGTTCACCAAGATATCTCGACTAAGGACTTTATAGCATGTCAGCCTAGCTGAACAGCATTGAGACATTATTCAGAAGTACAATTATTGCAGCAGACAATGTAACAACCTGAATAACAACCATTGCCTTTATAAACATAAGAGTTTATACATGATACTGATACAATCCCAAGGCCTCAAACATTAGCCTTAAGGGCATACCCCAACAACCTCGACCCGTACAAGACCCTAAAGGCGAAGCTCCACTTCAACTTCTACACACGCTGGAGGCTCTCAGCTCACTAGGAGGACTCTATCACCAAGAGAACTAGCAACTACAATAGCCCAGCCTCCTCTTTTATAGAACAAGAGGGGAGGGAACAAGACAAAGCACAAGAGACAATAGACCCTAACCACTACCTACTCTTGCAGGCCACAAAAGTGGTCAAGCGGTAACTAGAAGACAAAATAAAACAACCTCTACCAAATATTCTTGAAGTTGGCGCATGTCCCTCTGTCCTTCATATTAAGGCAGTTGGGGTGGTTAGACGTGTTCAGAACACACCGCAATGAAGCAACAGAACATGGATGTTGTGGGTTGAGTTACTACCGATGTGGCGCGCTCTTGGGCCATGTTGCTGAGGTGATTGCGAGGCCCATAGGTGGTTGGGCCCTCAGGAGGGTGGCTTGCAATGCCCTTGGGCTGAAGAACTTCGGTGTGTATCGATAGCAGGCTGATGACTCCCACAAAATGATCCGGTGGTTGAGAAGTGCTTTGAGATCGCCGTATTTCCACTTTGTTGGGTTCCTTCGGGTCCTCCTTGGATGGATGAACATGGTAGGGAGGGTTGTGCACGTCGAAACGGGATCGTCAGGGTGAAACAGCGCCTATAGGGGTGAACACGGCTTGGCCATGTAGCAACTGTTCACGGCCGTGATCAGGTAGTCTGGAATCTGGCAAGGTGAACACGACCTGGCCGTGTTGGCGGTCATTGTAAGTAGACCTAGTTTACAAGCGACTATAACAAACTTGCATCAGAAAAACTAGGAATCCCAAGAATCGCATATCAAGAGCATATGATCAACCCTTTTAAAACTCGTATAGAATAAGTAAAAGCATTACCTGAGCCATGATATGAGGGGCGGCTTGGAAGAGTAAAGGGGCGAGTGCCTCTTCTCCAAAGAAGTCACACACAAGATGAAGTAGACTTCCTCCCTTGCATCCCTTGTGCTAGCAAAGACACCAAGGAGTCCTGATCGTCCCTTGCAAGGAAGATGTGCGTCTTGGCTAGAGTTTTTGGATGGAGACGATTCACACAAGAGGAAGAAGACGAGTCCTCTCTTTCTCTCTCGAATGCGTGGGCGATTAAGGAGAGGTATATTCGGCCACCATTAACTAGTGAAAACCGAAAAACATAACTACCTCCATAACTCCCATTTAAACCATCGAAACCTCCATCTTAAATTGAACCATGCGTTCACAAGTGAACCGATTCAAACACCATTTGGTCCAAACACAAAATCGAACCAACCCTGGCTAAAATCTCTTTGAACCGAATGGCTCAAGATCTAACCACACATCACATTGAACCCCTGATCAACACGATCAAGAATCAATCCCCCCGATCAAAGCTTACCGATCACATGCCCTAATCAATCAAACATGATTAGACTAGATCTCACTTCCAATCAGAGTTTAAATTCTTTAAACTGAACTAGAATAATTCCAGTCCACACGATCTGACATAAGTAAGCCATATCATCAAATTGTGCGACCCTAAGGGTTTCCTTCAATGTCGGTAACGATAACTTACGTTATCACGATCAGAGAGAGGTATCTAGCAACACATCACTGTCTCCCGATATGAAGGAAAGAGTCTTCCAAGACTTCTCCCAAACCACAGCACAAGTGCGAATCTAATTCACTTGGTATACATGTTTCCCTTTACCACTGGATGTTCCCGTTGGACAAGCGTGTCAAGCCTGCGATTCCAACATGATGAAAATGGTTAGATCAGACGAACATAGTCGTCTGGGTATGGCCATACACATTCTCAACCATTTCATCCAAGGGCCCCCTTAGAACATCACACTCCAACCAGGAGAGACAATCCTATATCTATCACAAGTGCCCTAGCATGACTCATGCCCATTATCCAAGATAATCCTTAACCATTATCTTTCAAATGATATTGAACTACCTCAAGACAATGCCAATCATCATTTAGAAACACAAGTGATCTCAAGTCAGAGGGAATATACCACTTGCTTGCATACAAGGATTATTCACATTGTGACAAACAATTGAATATCCAAAGAAGGGTCAGTCCAGTACATCCAATGCACCTATGTGTCTAATCTTATTCCATGCTCGAAGCATCCCACAAGATTAGAGCACACATTAGTCTCAATCATATCAAGGCTGTCTCATGTTCACCGAGATATCTCGACTAAGGACAAAACTGAATGTCAGCTAAGCTGCAAATCATTGAGACATTACTCAGAAGTATACATATAGCAGCATATAATGTAACAATCTGAATAATAACAATTGCCCTTTATAAACATATATATATTGTTTATACATGATACTGAAAATGGCCCAAAGCCTCAAACATTGGCCTTAAGGGCATACCCCAATAATCTCCCACTTGCACTTAAACTAATGGTTGAGGTATCTCAAACCCATATTGTTACAGTGCTTCTCATGCTTCTGCTGCGCCAGAGGCTTTGTAAGCGGGTCAGCTAGATTGTTATCTGTATGAACCTTGCAGAGCTTGATGTCTCCTCGATTAATGATCTCACGGATCAGGTGAAACCTTCTCTGTATGTGCTTGGACTTTTGGTGTGACCGTGGTTCCTTCGCTTGTGCAATCGCTCCAGTGTTATCACAGAAGATAACCAATGGATCTGCACTCGAAGGAACGACACCAAGTTCCTGAACGAATTTACGAATCCAAACTGCCTCCTTTGATGTCTCTGAGGCTGCAACATACTCGGCTTCTGTTGTGGAATCAACAACAGTTGATTGCTTGAAACTCTTCCACACCACTGCTCCTCCATTCAAGCTAAAAACATAGCCTGATTGCGATCGGAAATCGTCTTGGTCAGATTGGAACGAAGCATCAGTATATCCTTCGATACTGAGCTCTTCCTGACCTCCATAAATCAAGAACATATTTTTGGTTCTGTGAAGATATTTCAAAATGTTCTTGATTGCAATCCAGTGTGCCTTCCCTGGATTACCTTGGAACCGACTGGTCACGCTTAACCCGTAAGCGACGTCTGGGCGAGTACACAACATCGCATACATGATGGACCCAATAGCCGAAGCATAAGGCGTATTGTCCATCTCATCTTTCTCAGACTGTGTTTGAGGACACTGGCTCTTTGAAAGATTCAGACCATGTCTGACTGGAAGATAACCTCTTTTAGAATTTTCTAAATGGAATCTTTCCAGGACCTTATCGATGTAAATACTCTGGCACAGCCCGAGAAGCCTATTAGATCTATCTCTATAGATCTCCACGCCTAGTATATAGGCTGCTTCTCCCAAATCTTTCATTTGGAAACAATTTCTTAACCATGCCTTGACTGCATGCAGTTCAGGAATATCGTTTCCAATGATTAAAATATCATCGACGTAGAGGACTAGGAAAGTAATCACGCTCCCAGTAAACCTTTTATATACACACGGGTCATCTTCATTTTTGATGAAACCAAATTCAGAAACTGATTCATCAAAACGAATATTCCAGCTTCTCGATGCTTGTTTTAGTCCATAAATGGACTTCTTTAATTTGCATATTTTATGACCCTCTGATGGGTTGATGAAACCTTCAGGTTGTGTCATATACACATCCTCTTCCAGTTTTCCGTTAAGGAAAGCGGTTTTCACATCCATTTGCCAGATCTCATAATCAAAATATGCTGCTATCGCGAGAATAATTCGAATGGACTTGAACATGGCTACAGGAGAGAAAGTTTCATCATAATCTATCCCGTAGATTTGTTTGAAACCTTTCGCAACTAGTCTGCCCTTATAGGTAACTACGTTACCATCCATGTCTTTCTTCTTTTTGAAGATCTACTTACAGCCTACAGGGATTACTCCCGGAGGCGGATCAACCAAATCCCAGACTTGGTTATCTGACATGGAGTCCATCTCGGCTCGCATAGCTTCAATCCATTTTGTTGACTCCGGTCCACTGACTGCATCCGCATAGGTGAGGGGTTCATCATTAATGATGTAGACTCCGTCATAGCGCTCAGGCTGACGACGAATCCTTCCCAATCTACGCGGTTCCTGTGATGCCTGAGCCTCAGGTTGAACATTAACCTGATCTATTGGCTCAGGCTTATCCAACTGTGCTTGACTACTTTGTCCCTCTTCCGGAATTTCATCCAGTTTTAATTCTCTCCCATTGGCCTCTTGTAGAAGAAACTCCTTCTCAAGAAAAATAGCCGTTCGAGCAATAAATACTTTATTCTCCTTGGGATTGTAGAAATAATAACCCTTAGTTTCTTTAGGGTATCCGACAAATATGCATTTATCAGACCTGCTCTCTAGTTTCCCTGAGGCGAGCTTTTTGACATAAGCCTCGTAACCCCAGATTTTGATAAATGTCAAGCTCGGCTGTTTCCCATACCATAACTCATATGGTGTCTTTGAAACGGCCTTGGATGGCACTCGGTTTAGTATCTTTGCAGCTGTTTCCAGTGCAAATCCCCAAAAGGAGTAAGGTAGAGTAGCCTAACTCATCACAGAACGAACCATATCCAATAAGGTTCGATTCCTCCTCTCGAACACACCATTCCATTGCGGTGTTCCTGGCGGAGTGAGCTGTGAGATAATCCCACACTCCTTCAGATAGTCATTAAACTCACGACTCAAGTATTCTCCACCTCGATCTGATCGAAGTGCTTTGATATTTCGGCCTAACTGATTTTGTATTTCATTTTTGAATTCTTTGAACTTGTCAAAAGATTCACTCTTATGTCTCATTAAATAGACATAACCATACCTACTAAAATCATCAATAAAAGTAATGAAATAAGAATAGCCACCTCTGGCACGTTTACTAAATGGCCCACACACATCACTGTGAATAAGGTCAAGTAAACCTGAAGCCCTTTCACCTTTATTAGTAAAAGGAGTCTTCGTCATCTTACCCATTAAACAAGCTTTGCATGTGTCAAGCTCCTCATAGGAGAATGATCCCAGCAGTCCATGGTCATGCAACCGCTTAATGCGCTTCTTGTTAATATGGCCTAGACGACTATGCCATAACAAGGTGCTATCATCAGTATGTTTGGCTTTCTTATTATCAATTTGTTGTACAGAACATTCCATGTCTAACATGTATAACCCATTGATAATCGACCCAGTTGCATAAACAATACTATCAAATGAAATACAGCACTGTGAAGGTCCGCATTCAAATAAAAAACCTTTCCTGACAAGAGCAGGAATAGAGATAATATTCTTTGTTATGCTTGGTACGAAATAACAATTGTCAAGTTCTAATACAAATCCAGATGGTAAAGAGATGTGATATTCTCCTACAGCAACAGCAGCAACTCGTGCCCCGTTTCCAACTCGTAGGTCCACCTCATGCTGTCCCACCTGTCTTCTTCTCTTGAGTTCCTGCACATTTGAACAAATGTGAACTCCACATGCAGTGTCCAACACCCATGAAATAGAAGAAGCAACCATGACTTCAGTCACAAAAATACCTGAGCCAGAAGTGGAAGGCTTGCTTCCCTTCTTCTCTCCTCGGAGCGCTCTACAGTCCTTCTTCCAGTGACCTAGCTGGCCACAATGGAAGCATCTGTTGTCCTTTGACTGCTTCACCTTTTGTTTCAAAGCCTTGTTGTAGCTCTTGATAGGGGTTTTGCCCTTCTTCCCCTTCTTCTTATTCCCAGAAGGAACCATCAAGACAGAGGATGAAGGCTTTCCCTTCTCAAGAGTCTGCTCTGTAGTGCAGAGCATATTCAATAATTCTGCCGGAGTACAGTCGATTTTGTTCATATTGAAATTAATAATGAACGCATCAAAAGAAGCCGGAAGAGACTGCAAGATGATGTCTACAACAAGTTCTTGATTGATGGTATGACCCAGTTTCTCTAGAGCTTCTTTGTACCCTATCATTTTGAGTACGTGAGCTCCGACTGGACTCCCTTCAGCCAACTTGCTATGAAAGAAAAGTTTCGTCAAGTTATAGCGTTCTGTCCTTGCCTGAGCAGCATACAACAATTTCAGATTTGGTATAATATCAATAGCAGATAAATCCTCATGTTGACGCTGGAGCTCGGGCGTCATTGACGCAAGCATAAGGCAAGCGACATCAGTACTATCACTGACGTGCTTTTCATAAGCATCTCGAACCGCCCTTACGGCGTTCGTAGCGGGTTGAGCCGGTATTGCCGATTCAAGGACGTACAGCTTCCTCTCAGCTTTAAGGACAATCCTCAGCTGTCTGTACCAGTCTGAGAAGTTTGGCCCAGCAAACTTCTCTTTTTCCAATATGGATCGCAAGTTGAGCCCTGTGGTGTTTGTTGCTGCAGGAATCTACAACATAGCAAGAACAACAAGGTCAGCAACCATGTTAGAATCATTCCAGGACTTAAGAGTGATTCCTTTTTCTCACTATTTTATCTGACTGAAAATCCAATAAAAAAAAGCTCGAAAGAGTGAAACTCTTTTAGTGAGATGGGATCCAGATTTCACACTTGATCTCCGCATCCCGCTCAGGCGAGATAAGATGCACAGAGAACTCGAGCACTAATCACTGGTAGGCAATCCAATGCCACTCGCCAACCCGTGCGATTCCCCTTCATCTAGGTAATCCAGAAGATTGTGCCAACTGAGTTGGTACAACACAATCTCTGATTCCTCAGATGGCTGCCTCCATATAGCTATCATGTGCTCAACATGTAGCCTATATGGTCAAGCTGACCTGACCGACTTCCTGGACCACCACGTGCTATGCTGAGCAACGAGAAGCGATAAATCCCTTCTCTGTAGCATGTAGGTGTAATCTCACTATTGGGGAATGCCGGGTGTAATTTAAAATTTTGCAGTCCCAGGACGCAGCAGAAGAAGCATTACACCCGAAACACATTCCTTTCCCAAGGATCCATGCGAGAGAGAAGACACAAGGATGTGTTAGAGATGTACCTCTTTTGCTTGTTTAGATGTCGAAGCCATGTTGAAGGCGCCCAAGTGTTCGCCCTCTACAAGTATCCACGCGTTGACTCCTTGATCGTTGCTCCCTTCCACGCTCAGTGCTAGCCTCGGGAAGAGAATCGAGCCTTAGGGTTCCTTCACTCTTCTTGCGCCACCTCCAAGGTTCATGCGCCAAGTGCAAGGAAGATGCCGCCAACTCCTTATCCTCTTCACTCCAAGAGAAGAGGGAGAAGATGAGTTTCGGCCTTGAGGAAGATTAGGGGTTGATTGCGCCACCAAGTCCTTCTCCAAGTCTCGCCAAGAGGAGAGGAAGGAGAAGACTTGCGGTCACTTGTTGGAAGAAGGGTTGCGCCACTCTGATGTTGTTGCCCTTTGCCCTTGCTTTCGCCCCTCTATGATTGTTCACGTCTCCAACAATTTTATCATAAAGAGAGGGCGGCAATGGGTCCTATAAATAGGACAAAAGGCGGTTTGAGCAAGGGCTAGGATCATGCCAAGTGTATGGCTAGGATGAGGTGTCTTGAAGTAAGGAAAGTCTCCAAGACTTTACCATAAACCTCATTCAACCTATCCATAAAAGTCTAAACACTATATCAGCCCAAGACATGCCTCAAATGCATTCTTACCATCAAAGGCTAAGTGGCTAGGCGCAACATGCATGAGGAGTTTCGGCTAGGGTAAGGGTTTTGGGAGAAACTAGGGTTTGAGGTAAGGTAAGTCTCCAAGACATTACCATATACCTCTTCCCTATGTCCATATGCGCCTAGGAACTTCCCATAAAAGTTCTCAAGCCATATCAACCCCAAGACTTACCTTAGAGGCAAGTATTCCTTCCAAGGAAGAAGGGCTAGGCGCCCTTTACTTCCATAATGAAGCAAAGGCGCCTCCCTCACCCCATTATGCCCCTAGGCGCCAATGGGGTGAGATTTCTCCCCATTATACCCTTTTAAGCCAATTCCTCTTCATGATAACTAATTATTGGGCCTCATTGGATAATGAGCTAGCCCAAACTTCATGGCATGGGTTTATTAAGCCATTGGATCCAATCCAATGCAACCCTAATCCAAATGTGACCAATCTAGGTCAATTTTGGGTCAACCTGCCAAAAATGAAGTTTGGCTCCAATAACTTTCTTCCATCTCATCAGGCCCATTGGCGCTGATGAAATCTTCCAAATGGATCCAAGTTATCCAATAACTTGATCCTAAGGCTTCTGATTAAAGCAACGTCAAGAGTCTATTGCGTGTGACCCCGTAGGATCCATATGACGATGGCAATGATGTAAACATCATAAGTAGTGAGGGGTATCTAGCAACACATCACTACTACCCATGTCATAGGACTTAAGTCATTATGGCAACAACTCCTAACAAGCAACGGGGATTCCCATTGCATTACAGATCCCTTTGCCTAAGCTGATATCCTGCCATTGGATTAGTCTCAAGTTTATTATCCAATGCATTGGTCATGACTCAACAAGTGTGGCCACACTTTCCTGTCATGCACCAATAAGGTGGGGCACCCCGAGGTGGATATCATGCTTCCTCGGAAGGAAGGGGCAAATCCTACTATTGGTCATCCATGTCTCTACGTGACTTATGACATGCCCAATGACAGTAGTTTTGATCTCCCAATTACGGAGAGACGTAAGACTGTATTAAAGCCTACCCTTCATCAAGTCTAGACATGAATACCTCAAGTCTAAGGATCAATGCAAACCTCTTGCATGTGAGATTGACTTGTTGACTAGACAAGTCATTCCTCACGGTGGATCACTCCAGTGCATCCAATGCACCTGTATGTCTGCGTTACTGTGCCCCGCACATAACCAGCCCATACACCAGTCTCACATGTACCAAAGCTGTCCCATATCTGCTAAGGTACCTTGTCTGTGGATAGCTTATGAGAATGGATCCAATCCAAACTCCTGGGACATTATTTATGCAACTCAATACATCAACGCAGGTAGTGAAGTCTGCATAATAACGACCATGCCTATATAAAGAGTAATAGTTCTATCAAAGTACATTCAACCAATGCCTGACCATGTCCATACATTGGTCTTTAGGGCATATACACCAACAATCTCCCACTTGCACTAAGACGAGGGACAACTGATGTTTAGTCAGTTCCAATGTCTCTAGTATGACCCATTTAGCTTCCGCTGCGCCAGAGGCTGGATCAGTGGGTTTTTCCAGATTGCTATCTGTGTTTATTTTAACAAATTTGATCATCATCCTTATCCATGATCTCTAAGATCAGATGATATGCTGCAGTACATACTTGAGCATTAAGTTCCTTCTCTCATGCTATGGTCCCAGTAAGAACTATACTGGACCATCAAGCACTATGAACTAGATCAAGTTCAAATGAATGAAGCTGCCTCCTTGGCTGCCATAAGGAGCTGCAATGTACTCAGCCTTATTTGTAGAATTTTTGCCACTTTGGTTTGCATAATGCTCTTTCAGCATACAATCACCATAACAAGGCAAAGCGCAAATCCTGGCTGTGATCAATAGTCACTAGACTGGAACGAAGTGTCACTGTACCCCAGTACACAAAATTCTTTCCTGTCTATCATAGACTAGACTCCAATCCTTTATACTTCCCAAGTATATGTATAAGGATTCCTTTCACAGCTATCTAGTGTCAAACACTAAGATATGATTGAAACTTGCTGGCTATGCTCCAAGCATTTGCCAGAAATGGTCTTCAAAACATGATCCATCCTACATACAATGTATCAGGACTTTGGACCCATGTTAATACTCTCCAGCTGTGCCATAGGACACAACATCTTTGAGAGACTTAGATCATATCTTCCTGGAAGGTATCAATATTCGGAATCATCCAATATAATCCTCTCTAGAAACTCTTGGATGAACATAGATTGACTAAAGGGCAATGACTTTCTTGGATCTCTATAGATCCTCATGCCTAGGATGTAGGCATCATTCCCTAGATCATTCTTCTTGAAATACATATCAAACCTTTTCTTCACCATGTGAAGAGCTGAGATGTTATTCCATGTGAGGAGAATATCATCAATCATCTAGACAAGAAATATTATTAATAAGGTGCTCCCACTAATCTTCTTGTAAACACAGGCTTTTCAACCATGCTTGCATCATGCATATCTATATGGCCTTGATATGAGAACCTTCTGGCTATTTCCCTATAGATATCTTTTTTAGATGTCCATGCAAGAAAAGCAGTTATCATAACAACATGCCATAATTGATCATGCAATTATAACAAGCAGATCCCTAATGGACTTAAAGCTCAGCTATTGGTGAAAATTTCATCATTATCCACCCAGTGGATTTGGCTGAAATCATTATTCACTAGCTTGCCTTCTAAAGTAACAGTGTTACCTTCCATGTCTATCTTCCTAGAAGATTTATTTATAGCCTGTGGGAATTACCCTTTTTTGGCAGCTCATCCAAGTCCCAGACTTGATTAGCAGACATGGAGTCCATTATGGTTCTCATGGCCCTTAGCCATTTCTTGGAATCTGGTCCACTGACCGCTTCTATTTCCTCATAAGTCTTAGGTTCATGCTTGATGAAAATTCGTCATGCCCAGCATATCGAATTGGTCCAGACTTATGTTATTCCTGTGTTACTTGAACCTCAGGTTGACTTTCAACCTGTATGTGAGATTTTGCTCTGCATGTGTGTCTAATTATATTGTGGTTGATTCTGGACCTTGTCCAAATCAAATCTACTCCCACTAGCTTCTTTCAAAAGAAATACTTTCTCAAGAGAGACAGCATTTTGAGCAACAAATGTTTTTGTTCTCCATGGGATAGAATTAGCACTCTATAGTGCACCACAAATACATACTTTTGAATCACTACACATTACATTCCCAATTCCATTGAAGAAATGGGATATTTGCAATTCTCAACTCAAAAGCTAACTTAGACATTTTCTTATGGAGTAGCAGTACATCTGTTTGCATGGCATCATAGTAGTATATTTGCATGACTATTCAAAGTTGGAACCACATCCAATGTGTTCCTTTTTCTTTCTTTGAAATTTACCACACAGTGGTGTACTAAGAAAGCTGTGAGATCACTCCACACTTCTTAGGAAGGTCATCAAATTCTCCACTAAATCATCTTGATCCAATCAAGGTGCTTTAATAGATCCTTCAATTTGACTCAATACTTCATTTATGAACTTCTTGGATTTTTCCAAATTTCTTGGGTTGCGTAAGGCATACCCATACCTAATGAAGTATATAAAACCTCTTAGTGCTTGTTTACATGGGTCCACTTACATTGCTGTGTAATAGATCCAACAAGTCACTACTCCTTCCACCCTTTTCGGTGAAGGCAGCATCTGTCATATTGTTCCTTTGAACTAGGCTCACATGTATCATAATCCTGAAAGGACAATGATCCCAGTAGTCCATGGACCTTTGGATGTGACCATTGTTCTATGGTTCAAGAGACAATGCCATAAGAGGATGTTTATTGAATCATTAGATCTGATCTTGTGTCATATATAGAACTATAAACTGTTGTCAACTGTATCACTTCAATAGAACATCTCAGATTAAAGAAAAATTTTATCTATTATTTCAAACTGAAGTCCTTTCCAAAAGGAATGATGTTCTAATACATAAGCTGATACATAATAGCAAAGTTCTATATAAAGTCTTCAAGGCAGTGAGATGATATCAACAGCAGCATCCAATGCTCTGTCCCTGACCTGAAAGTCGATCCCATCAAGCCTCTTCGTCCTACTTCTTTTGAGCTCCTGCACATGTAAAACATATGTGAGCCTCACATATGGTACCCAGTACCCATGAATAAGAAGTAGACAAAAGACCTCGGTAACACAATACCTGAAGCGGATGGATTACATCCCTTCTTCTTTGCCATGCTCTTCTTGGCCATCAATCCTCTTCGAAATACCCATGCATTCCCAGTCTTCCGAAGTATTAGCTTCAAAGATACAGAACCATGGTCATTCTCAGATTCAGGCACACATTCTGAAGATCCAACAGAACTCTCCTGATCATTGTCTATAGAGCATGGTGTGAAGAGACCTTTGAGATGTATGATTAGATCATAGATCCCCATCTCATCACATTCAACCTTTGTTGGGGTATGCCCTTAAGGCTAATGTTTGAGGCCTTGGGATTGTATCAGTATCATGTATAAACTCTTAAGTTTATAAAGGCAATGGTTGTTATTCAGTTTGTTACATCATCTGCTGCAATATGTATACTTCTGAATAATGTCTCAATGCTGTTCAGCTAGGCTGACATGCTATATGTCCTTAGTCGAGATATCTTGGTGAACATGAGACAGCCTTGATATGATTGAGACTAATATGTGTTCTAATCTTATAGGATGCTTCGAGCATGGAATAAGATGTAGACTCATGGGTACATTGGTTGTACTGGACAGACCCTACTAGGATATTCAATTGCTTGTCACAATGTGAATAATCCTTGTATGCAACAAGTGGCACATTTCCTCTGACTTGAGATCACTTGTGTTTCTAAATGATGGTTGTCATTGTTTTGAGGTAGTTCAATATCATTTGAAACATAATGGTTATAGACTATCTTGGATAATGATCATGAGTCAGGTTAGGGCACTAGTGATAGATATAGGATTGCCGTCTCCTTGATTGGAGTGTGATGTTCTAAAGGGGCCCCCTGGATGAGATGATTGAGAAAGTGTATGGCCATACCCAGATCACTGTGATCATCTGATCTAATCATGTTCATCATATTGGAGTTACAGGCTTGACTAGCTTGTCCAATAAGAACATCCAGTGGCAAAGGAAACTTGTATGCCTTGTGAGTAGATTCACACTTGTGCTGTGGTTTGGGTGTAGTCTTGGAAGACTCTTTCCTTTATATCGGGAGACAGTGATGTGTTGCTAGATACCCCTCACTGATCGTGATAACGTAAGTTATCGTTACCGACATTTAAAGGAAACCCTCAGGGTCGCACAATTTGATGATATGGCTTACTTAAGTCAGATCGTGTGGACTGAATTGTTTGGGTTCAGTTTAAAAGGGATTTAATCTCTGATTGTAAGTGAGATCTGGTCTGATCATGTTTGATTGATTAGGGCTTGAGATCGGTAAGCTTTGATCGAGAGAATGGATGTTAGATCGGTGAGATCAGCAGCATCAGAGATGAGCGGTTAGATCTGGAACCATTGGGTCCAATTAGATCTAGACCATGACTTGGGCTATTTTGGTTTGGTCTTTGAACCAACCTTATTAGAACCGGTTCACTTAGGTGAACGCTTGGTTCAAAGAGAGTGGCGTATGCGATCGGTTCACTTGATGTAAATGCTTGATCGCATGAGAGTTGAAGGCGAGTTTATGGCTTGCTATTTTTAGAAACCACGCCCCACGTTCAATGTGAACGTTACTCTCGTCTCTCCTCTTCGCTCTTGTTCTCGTGTGGCTTGTGTCAACGAGTGATAGAGAAGCATTCGGCCAAGGAGAATTCGCCAAGCAACTCATCTCATCTTCCCTCACGGATCGAGACCTCTTGGAGCCTTGCTAGCACAAGGAGTACCAAGGGAGTAGGCGACTTCTTCATCTAGTGTGCACATCCTTTGGAGGAGATCCTCTCGCTCTCTCTTCTTCCAAATCGCCATCCAAGCGAAATGGCTATGGTATGAATCCAATCTTTATGAAGTTGATCATGTGTTCTTGCTAATGATCTTATGAAACCCTTGATTCCGCATGAAATTTTATTTGCGCCACTTATTGGGTTTCGCCCCCCCCCTCTAGAAAGGGGTCTTACAATTGGTATCAGAGCGTATGTTATTGCTTGATCATATGATTGCTTCATGTTAATATGTGATCCATGTTTGAGGTGAATAGATCTAGGGTTATCATCATGCGAAAAATTTTACATGCATGCATTGTCGCATGTTTATTCTTTGTGGCGCATGTATGATGCTTATGTTGTTGCGCATGTTGAATGTATAGTTTTTCTTAAAAACTTCATCCCTTGCGCGCCTCACTTAGATCTAAGCGCCTACTATAAACCCTTAGACGGGTTGATGGGGTTGAAGTCATCCTCTAGGTTAGATCCAAAGAGTCTGATCAGACCATCTGACAGCCTAGATGGATCGACCAGATGGCACCTGTGCGCAAGCACGAGGTGGCTATAGGTCGATTGCATCACAGGCGTGTAGCGAGGTCTGGTTGAGACAACCATTGAACGCACATGAGTTAGGCCCGGGGTCACACCCGCTTGCCAGAACTCATGATGGTTGTTCAGCCCTTGGCGCATGCATGGTTGACCATTAGGTCAACTCAAGTCAGTTAGGACTTGGTGCATGCAAGGGCAGTGGATCAAACTAGACATGATGAGTGGATCCCTATCAATGGACCGTTGTAAGGTTGTAGGGCAGATAAGAAAATTAAAATGGATGACAATGGGTTTTTCAAAAAATTTTATTTTCTTAGTAATGGATCACATGTTTGATTGGATGCCATGTGCTTGTTTATTTCATCTTATGTGGGTTGCCCTTTAATGTGTGCTGTGCTGGGGCCTGCGAGCCTGGTTAATTGTAAATTAATATTTATTTGTGATCTGCGAATCACATTGTGTTTAATTTACAAGTGTAATTGACCTGCGTGTCAATCTTGTCTAGATAGATTAATTTGTAATTTAATCAGACAAGAGCACAAAGCACACATGGCAGAGGCGCATGCAGCAGTGGCTTGACCAGGTGGGAGGTCTAGGGTTCGACCCTAGGACAGGCGCATTTTCGTGGTGGGCGCACCTTGAGCTGCAGTGGGCGCTTGGGCCCTGGGTTGGGCCAAATGAGAAGAAAAAGCCCCATGAAGAAAGCAAGTGAAGACTTAATTTAGGTTAAGGTCTTACTTAGGCTTAATGGGCTTTTACCACATAAGATCCATGCTTTCTTTTATTGTTTAATAATTAGAATTGCATGAGTTATTTATCTTCTGCTATAGCCATAGGATTTGCCTGATAGTAAGAAGATAAAAGACCGTTAAAATCCAACGCTAAATATCAAGCACGTAATGCCTTCTGGCACGAAACCTCACTGTTCTGACTATCGTTGGGGCCGTGTTGTACCCACTCAGTGGGCACGCCCATCTATCTTCAGACGGTGTGTGATTTCACCTGCGTGTTACAGAGAAGGGATTTATCGCTTCTCGTTGCTCAGCATAGCACGTGGTGGTCCAGGGAGTAGGTCAGGTCAGCTTGACCATGTAGGCTACATATGGGGCATATGTTAGCTATATGGAGGCAGCCATCTGTGGGATCAGAGACTGTGTTGTACCAACTCAGTTGGCACAGTCTGCTGGATTGCCCAGATGAAGGGGAATCGCACGGGTTGGCGATTGGCAGGGACTGCCTACCAGAGATTAGTGCTTGTACTCTCTGTGCATCTTATCTCGCCTGAGCGGGACGCGGAGACCAAGTATAAAATCTGGATCCCATCTCACTAAAAGAGTGTTACTCTTTCGGACTGTTTGAATGGATTTTTCAGTCAGATAAAATAGTGAGAAAAGAATCTTTCTTAAGTCCTGGATTGATTCTAAACATTGATACTGACCTTGCTGTTCTTGCATTGTTGTAGATTCCTGCAGCAACGAACACCATGAGCTTCAATGTGCGATCCCTACTGGAAAGGGAGAAGTTTGCTGGGCCAAACTTCTCAGACTGGTACGGACACCTTAAGATTGTTCTTAAGGCAGAGAGGAAACTGTATGTCCTCGAGACGGCAATACCGCCTCAACCCGCAGCGAACGCCGCAAGGGCGGTTCGTGAAGCCTATGAAAAGCATGTCAATGATAGCATTGATGTCGCTTGCCTGATGCTAGCGTCTATGATGCCACCGCTGCAGCGACAGCATGAGGATATGTCTGCTATAGAAATTATAGCAAACCTCAAAATGTTGTATGCTGCACAGGCGAGGACTGAGCGCTATAATTTGACCAAGCTTTTCTTTCAGAGCAAACTGGCTGAAGGGAGCCCAGTGGGAGCTCACGTGCTCAAGATGATTGGGCACAAAGAGGCTCTAGAGAAACTGGGGCATACCATCAATCAGGAGCTTGCTGTAGACATTATTCTGCAGTCTCTCCCGCCCTCTTTCGATGCGTTCATTATTAACTTTAATATGAACAAAATCGATTGTACCCCGGCAGAGTTGCTGAATATGCTCTTGACTACTGAGGAGACTCTGAAGGGAAAGCCTTCAACCTCTGTCTTAATGGTTCCTTCTAGGAACAAGAAGAAGGGGAAGAAGGGCAAAGCCCCAGTCAAGAACTACAATAAGGCTCTGAAACAGAAGGTTAAGCGGTCGAAGGAATACAGATGTTTCCACTGTGGCCAGCTAGGTCACTGGAAAAAGGACTGTAAAGCGCTCCAAGGAGACAAGAAGGGAAGCATCGCTTCTGGCTCAGGTATATTTGTGACTGAAGTCATGATATCATCTTCTTCTATATCATGGGTGTTGGACACTGCATGTGGAGTTCACATTTGTTCAAATGTACAGGAACTCAAGAGAAGAAGACAGGTGGGGCAGCATGAGGTGGACCTACGAGTTGGAAACGGGGCACGGGTTGCTGCTGTTGCTGTAGGGGAATATTACATCTCATTACCATCTGGACTTGTATTAGAATTAAACAATTGTTATTTTGTTCCTAGCATTACCAAGAATATTATCTCTATTCCTTCTCTTGTCAGGAAAGGGTTTTCCTTTGAATACAATATTTCAAAGTGTATTATTTCTTTGGATAATATTGTTTATGCTACTAGTTCAATTAACAATGGGTTATTCATGTTGGACATGGAATGTTCTATACAAACTATTGATAATAAGAAAGCCAAGTAAGCTGATCATAGCACCTTGCTATGGCATAGTCGTTTAGGCCATATTAACAAGAAACGCATTAAGCGGTTGCATGACAATGGACTGCTGCGATCATTCTCCTATGAGGAGATTGATACATGCAAAGCTTGTTTAATGGGTAAAATGACGAAGTCTCCTTTTCCTAACAAAGGTCAAAGGGCTTCAGGTTTACTTGACCTCATACACAGTGATGTGTGTGGGCCATTTAGTAAACATGCTAGAGGTGGCTATTCGTACTTCATTACCTTTACTGATGATTTCAGTAGATATGGTTATGTCTATCTGATGAGGTATAAGAGTGAATCTTTTGACAAGTTCAAAGAATTCAAAAATGAAGTGCAGAATCAGCTAGGCCGAAATATCAAGGCACTTCATTCTGATCGAGGTGGAGAATACTTGAGTCATGCGTTTACTGACTATCTGAAGGAGTGTGGGATTATCTCACAGCTCACTCCACCAGGAACACTGCAATGGAATGGTGTGTCCGAGAGGAGAAATAGAACGTTACTTGATATGGTTCGTTCTATGATGAGTCAGGCTACTCTACCTTACTCCTTTTGGGGATTTGCACTGGAAACAGCTGCAAAGGTACTAAACCGAGTGCCATCCAAGGCAGTTTCAAAGACTCCATATGAATTATGGTATGGGAAACAGCCGAGCTTGACATTTATCAGGATCTGGGGTTGCGAGGCTTATGTCAAAAAGCTCGCCTCTGGGAAACTGGAGAGCAGATCTGAGAAATGTATCTTTGTCGGTTACCCTAAGGAAACTAAGGGTTATTATTTCTACGATCCCAAAGAGAACAAGGTATTTATTGCTCGGACGGCAATATTTCTTGAGAAGGAGTTTCTTCTGCAAGAAGCCAGTGGGAGAGAAATAAAGCTGGATGAGAATCCAGAGGAAGGACAAAGTAGTCAAGCACAGTTGGATGAGCCTGAGTCGGTAGAACAGGTTATTGAACAACCTGAGGCTCAGATATCACGGGAACCGCGAAGATCGGGAAGGATCCGTCGACAGCCTGAGCGCTATGACGGAGTCTACATCATTGACAATGATGAACCCCTCACTTATGCGGATGCGGTCAGTGGACCGGAGTCAGCTAGATGGCTTGAAGCTATGCGAGCCGAAATGGACTCCATGTCAGATAACCAAGTCTGGGATTTGGTTGATCCGCCTCCGGGAGTAATCCCTATAGGCTGTAAATGGATCTTCAAGAAGAAGATTGACATGGATGGTAACGTGGTTACCTATAAAGGCAGGCTAGTAGCGAAAGGTTTCAAACAAATCTACGGGATAGATTATGATGAAACTTTCTCTCCTGTAGCCATGTTCAAGTCGATTCGGATTCTTTTCGCGATAGCTGCATATTATGATTATGAGATCTGGCAGATGGATGTGAAAACGGCTTTCCTTAATGGAAAACTGGATGAGGATGTGTATATGACACAATCTGAAGGTTTCACTAATCCATCAGATCGTCATAAAATATGCAAGTTAAAGAAGTCCATTTATGGACTTAAGCAAGCATCTAGAAGCTGGAATATTCGTTTTGATGAATCAATCTCTGAGTTTGGTTTCATCAAGAATGAAGATGACCCGTGTGTATATAAGAGGTTTAGTGGGAGCGTGATTACTTTCCTGGTCCTCTACGTCGATGATATCTTAATCATTGGAAATGATATTCCTGAACTGCATGCTGTTAAGGCATGGTTAAGGAAATATTTCCAGATGAAAGATTTAGGAGAAGCAGCCTATGTATTAGGTGTGAAGATCTACAGAGATAGATCTAAAAGGCTTCTCGGGCTGTGCCAGAGTACTTACATCGATAAAGTCCTGGAGAGATTCCATTTAGAGAATTCTAAAAGAGGATATCTTCCAGTCAGACATGGTCTGAATCTTTCGAAGAGTCAGTGTCCACAAACACAGACTGAGAAAGATGAAATGGACAATACGCCTTATGCTTCGGCTATTGGGTCCATTATGTATGCGATGTTGTGTACTCGCCCAGACGTCGCTTATGGGTTAAGCGTGACTAGTCGGTTCCAAAGTAATCCAGGTCAGGCGCACTGGATTGCAGTCAAGAACATTTTAAAATATCTTCGGAGGACCAAAGATATGTTCTTGGTGTATGGTGGTCAGGAAGAACTCAGTATTGAAGGATATACTGACGCTTCGTTCCAATCTGACCAGGATGATTTCCGATCGCAATCAGGCTATGTGTTTAGCTTGAATGGAGGTGCTGTGGTGTGGAAAAGTTTCAAACAGTCCATCGTTGCTGATTCCACAACAGAAGCCGAGTATGTTGCAGCCTCAGAAGCATCTAAGGAGGCAGTGTGGATTCGTAAGTTCATTCAGGAACTTGGTGTTGTTCCTTCGAGTGCAGATCCTTTGGTTATCTTCTGTGATAACACTGGAGTAATCGCACAAGCAAAGGAACCACGGTCGCACAAGAAGTCCAAGCACATACAGAGACGGTTTCACTTGATCCGGGAGATCATTGATCATGGCGAGATCAAAGTCTGCAAGGTTCATACAGATGACAATCTGGCTGACCCGCTTACCAAGCCTCTGGCGCAGCAGAAGCATGAGAAGCACTGTAATAATATGGGTTTGAGGTTACTCAACCATTAGATTAAGTGCAAGTGGGAGATTGTTGGGGTATGCCCTTAAGGCTAATGTTTGAGGCCTTGGGATTGTATCAGTATCATGTATAAACTCTTAAGTTTATAAAGGCAATGGTTGTTATTCAGTTTGTTACATCATCTGCTGCAATATGTATACTTCTGAATAATGTCTCAATGCTGTTCAGCTAGGCTGACATGCTATATGTCCTTAGTCGAGATATCTTGGTGAACATGAGATAGCCTTGATATGATTGAGACTAATATGTGTTCTAATCTTATAGGATGCTTCGAGCATGGAATAAGATGTGGACTCATGGGTACATTGGTTGTACTGGACATACCCTACTAGGATATTCAATTGCTTGTCACAATGTGAATAATCCTTGTATGCAACAAGTGGCACATTTCCTCTGACTTGAGATCACTTGTGTTTCTAAATGATGGTTGTCATTGTTTTGAGGTAGTTCAATATCATTTGAAACATAATGGTTATAGACTATCTTGGATAATGATCATGAGTCAGGTTTGGGCACTAGTGATAGATATAGGATTGCCGTCTCCTTGATTGGAGTGTGATGTTCTAAAGGGGCCCCCCCTGGATGAGATGATTGAGAAAGTGTATGGCCATACCCAGATGACTGTGATCATCTGATCTAATCATGTTCATCATATTGGAGTTACAGGCTTGACTAGCTTGTCCAATAAGAACATCCAGTGGCAAAGGAAACTTGTATGCCTTGTGAGTAGATTCACACTTGTGCTGTGGTTTGGGTGTAGTCTTGGAAGACTCTTTCCTTTATATCGGGAGACAGTGATGTGTTGCTAGATACCCCTCACTGATCGTGATAACGTAAGTTATCGTTACCGACATTTAAAGGAAACCCTCAGGGTCGCACAATTTGATGATATGGCTTACTTAAGTCAGATCGTGTGGACTGAATTGTTTGGGTTCAGTTTAAAAGGGATTTAATCTCTGATTGTAAGTGAGATCTGGTCTGATCATGTTTGATTGATTAGGGCTTGAGATCGGTAAGCTTTGATCGAGAGAATGGATGTTAGATCGGTGAGATCAGCAGCATCAGAGATGAGCGGTTAGATCTGGAACCATTGGGTCCAATTAGATCTAGACCATGACTTGGGCTATTTTGGTTTGGTCTTTGAACCAACCTTATTAGAACCGGTTCACTTAGGTGAACGCTTGGTTCAAAGAGAGTGGCGTATGCGATCGGTTCACTTGATGTAAACGCTTGATCGCATGAGAGTTGAAGGCGAGTTTATGGCTTGCTATTTTTAGAAACCACGCCCCACGTTCAATGTGAACGTTACTCTCGTCGCTCCTCTTCGCTCTTGTTCTCGTGTGGCTTGTGTCAACGAGAGATAGAGAAGCATTCGGCCAAGGAGAATTCGCCAAGCAACTCATCTCATCTTCCCTCACGGATCGAGACCTCTTGGAGCCTTGCTAGCACAAGGAGTACCAAGGGAGTAGGCGACTTCTTCATCTAGTGTGCACATCCTTTGGAGGAGATCCTCTCGCTCTCTCTTCTTCCAAATCGCCATCCAAGCGAAATGGCTATGGTATGAATCCAATCTTTATGAAGTTGATCATGTGTTCTTGCTAATGATCTTATGAAACCCTTGATTCCGCATGAAATTTTATTTGCGCCACTTATTGGGTTTCGCCCCCCCCTCTAGAAAGGGGTCTTACAACCTTGACCTCTGGGGTCATGCACTCTAAGACAAGAGCAGTGTACTGTTCGTTATCTTCACAATGTTCAAGATAGACATTCCACTCCCAATCATTAGTGAAATACACACTGGGCTGGGATGGAGGTCTTTCAAGAAGATGCACCTTATTTTCTTGTTCCAGTATTTTGGACAAAATCTTGAACCATTTTGTCCAATTTGTCCCATCCAGTTTATGTTTATAAAGTTTCAATCTTAGATCAGGAGATGCCTTCTACAATAAGCAAATAAGTAAAATAAGTACAATGATAAAGCATTTAGTAAGGACTTTAAATTAAATGCTATGCTCCCACTATTTCCAATACAAGTTGAGAACTCTCTAACTCAACATGGAAATAAGTGAGTAGGATCCTAATTTCACATAAGGTCTCCGCGACTCACGAGGGTGAGTTGAGATGCACAGAGAGTCTCATGCTTCCTTAGGTAGGCATGCCAGCCAATTGTGCCATGCACAATTCCTCTTAGTTAAGACAGACTAGGCGCCCTGTGTCCAGCGAGGGCTGGATACAACACAAAACCCTATCCTCTCAACAGCTGCCTCTAGTAATTCATCATGTTAATGACATATGAAAAACCAGTCAAGTCTGGTCCTAACCGTTATGCCCAGGGCCAACAAATTTCCTTGCGAAGGCACGCCCAGGTTAAAACTGGACTGGGGAAATCATTGTCACCACACACCTTCTAAAGATAAGTGGGTGTGTCCCACGAGGGTGGGAAACAGTTCACAACACCACCGATCGATAGTTTGATGAGGGCTACGCGTTAGAAGGCTATCGACTTGATATTGTATTGAGAGTTTTTGCATGTTTTTATTCTTTTCTAGCATGCAGTTTTCCTATAGTTATTGCAGCAAAGGAAAAACATCACAGGCATGCTATGGACAAAATAATAAACCATTACAGGCATGCTATTTTTTGGTCGATATGGTCATAGCCCTTTTCATACACATAACTTGTCACGAGCCATGTGACATGTTATTGTGCATCCAAGGGTTGCGAGTCCCTGAAGCAAATCAGCCCATGCCAGAAGCCGAAAGCATGTGTCCTTCCTTCAATCGCAAGTCCATCACCACGCTTCCAAAGCTAGCGCCACTTCTGACTCCAATTGAAGAAGGCTCCTTGTTGTCTTTGATGAACCTTAACCTATCTCATGTAAACAATTCTACATCTATTCTAAGGAAAGATGAAAATTTTACATCAAGAAGGGGGGAGAACCACACGCAGGTGGTAGAAAGATTTTACAAGCATTCATCACAGGTGGAAACATGCTTCCACATCACAACACAGGAGGGCACTCGCTATGACCATATCAACCCAATCAAGTGGCGCATGTAAAATTTGAAAATCCGGAAAAATCAAATTTTAGCACCTTATGCGCCAATATCATCCAAGGCACTCTCTTAACCAATTCCATGCCAAAATTTAGATCAAGTTCCATGATGATTTCATAGACCCTATCGGCTGGCAGTTTTGTCAGATCAAGAGACCCGGCCAGTCCGAAGACACAATGCCGGTCCTACTTGACAAAACTTACGTGCGCCTTTGGTCTTAAATCAAGCATAAACACAATCCAAGTTTCGGCCGTAGAGTTGAGAAGAGAAGATTGGATGAAAACGCTTTCTACGTGAAACGCGCATGGATAGAAGAAAAATTTTAAAAAAAATTTTCACACAAGCAAACGTACACCTTGTGTTTCTCGCAAGTAGCTTTGATACCACTGTTGGGGAATGCCGGGTGTAATTTAAAATTTTACAGTCCCAGGACGCAGCGGAAGAAGCATTACACCCGAAACACATTCCTTTCCCAAGGATCCATGCGAGAGAGAAGACACAAGGATGTGTTAGAGATGTACCTCTTTTGCTTGTTTAGATGTCGAAGCCATGTTGAAGGCGCCCAAGTGTTCGCCCTCTACAAGTATCCACGCGTCGACTCCTTGATCGTTGCTCCCTTCCACGCTCGGTGCTAGCCTCGGGAAGAGAATCGAGCCTTAGGGTTCCTTCACTCTTCTTGCGCCACCTCCAAGGTTCATGCGCCAAGTGCAAGGAAGATGCCGCCAACTCCTTATCCTCTTCACTCCAAGAGAAGAGGGAGAAGATGAGTTTCGGCCTTGAGGAAGATTAGGGGTTGATTGCGCCACCAAGTCCTTCTCCAAGTCTCGCCAAGAGGAGAGGAAGGAGAAGACTTGCGGTCACTTGTTGGAAGAAGGGTTGCGCCACTCTGATGTTGTTGCCCTTTGCCCTTGCTTTCGCCCCTCTATGATTGTTCACGTCTCCAAGAATTTTATCATAAAGAGAGGGCGACAATGGGTCCTATAAATAGGACAAAAGGCGGTTTGAGCAAGGGCTAGGATCATGCCAAGTGTATGGCTAGGATGAGGTGTCTTGAAGTAAGGAAAGTCTCCAAGACTTTACCATAAACCTCATTCAACCTATCCATAAAAGTCTAAACACTATATCAGCCCAAGACATGCCTCAAATGCATTCTTACCATCAA
The DNA here is from genome assembly GCA_027563935.2 of Costus lasius. NCBI lineage: Eukaryota > Viridiplantae > Streptophyta > Magnoliopsida > Zingiberales > Costaceae > Costus > Costus lasius. Next base: position 68,660,474 of record CM050449.1, read on the forward strand.
AGGCTAAGTGGCTAGGCGCAACATGCATGAGGAGTTTCGGCTAGGGTAAGGGTTTTGGGAGAAACTAGGGTTTGAGGTAAGGTAAGTCTCCAAGACATTACCATATACCTCTTCCCTATGTCCATATGCGCCTAGGAACTTCCCATAAAAGTTCTCAAGCCATATCAGCCCCAAGACTTACCTTAGAGGCAAGTATTCCTTCCAAGGAAGAAGGGCTAGGCGCCCTTTACTTCCATAATGAAGCAAAGGCGCCTCCCTCACCCCATTATGCCCCTAGGCGCCAATGGGGTGAGATTTCTCCCCATTATACCCTTTTAAGCCAATTCCTCTTCATGATAACTAATTATTAGGCCTCATTGGATAATGAGCTAGCCCAAACTTCATGGCATGGGTTGATTAAGCCATTGGATCCAATCCAATGCAACCCTAATCCAAATGTGACCAATCTAGGTCAATTTCGGGTCAACCTGCCAAAAATGAAGTTTGGCTCCAATAACTTTCTTCCATCTCATCAGGCCCATTGGCGCTGATGAAATCTTCCAAATGGATCCAAGTTATCCAATAACTTGATCCTAAGGCTTCTGATTAAAGCAACGTCAACAGTCTATTGCGTGTGACCCCGTAGGATCCATATGACGATGGCAATGATGTAAACATCATAAGTAGTGAGGGGTATCTAGCAACACATCACTACTACCCATGTCATAGGACTTAAGTCATTATGGCAACAACTCCTAACAAGCAACGAGGATTCCCATTGCATTACAGATCCCTTTGCCTAAGCTGATATCCTGCCATTGGATTAGTCTCAAGTTTATTATCCAATGCATTGGTCATGACTCAACAAGTGTGGCCACACTTTCCTGTCATGCACCAATAAGGTGGGGCGCCCCGAGGTGGATATCATGCTTCCTCGGAAGGAAGGGGCAAATCCTACTATTGGTCATCCATGTCTCTACGTGACTTATGACATGCCCAATGACAGTCGTTTTGATCTCCCAATTACGAAGAGACGTAAGACTGTATTAAAGCATACCCTTCATCAAGTCTAGACATGAATACCTCAAGTCTAAGGATCAATGCAAACCTCTTGTATGTGAGATTGACTTGTTGACTAGACAAGTCAATCCTCACGGTGGATCACTCCAGTGCATCCAATGCACCTGTATGTCTGCGTTACTGTGCCCCGCACATAACCAGCCCATACACCAGTCTCACATGTACCGAAGCTGTCCCATATCTGCTAAGGTACCTTGTCTGGGGATAGCTTATGAGAATGGATCCAATCCAAACTCCTGGGACATTATTTATGCAACTCAATACATCAACGCAGGAAGAGAAGTCTGCATAATAACGACCATGCCTATATAAAGAGTAATAGTTCTATCAAAGTACATTCAACCAATGCCTGACCATGTCCATACATTGGTCTTTAGGGCATATACACCAACACTCACACCGTCTGAAGATAGCTGGGCGTGCCCACTGAGTGGGTACAACACGGCCCCAACGATAGTCAGAATAGTGAGGTTTCGCGTTAGAAGGCAATTGAAAGCTTGATATTGACGTTGGATTTTATCGGTCTTTTATCTTCTTACTATCATGCAAAGCCTATAGTGATAGCAGAAGAATAAAACATACATGTGCTAATATTACTTAAAACAGTAAATAGAAAGCACAATTATCTTATGTGGTAAACGCCCATAAAAATATAAGTAAAACCCTAGTTTGACTTAAATCTTCACTTGAGCTCTTTATGGCATTCTTGTACCTCATGCGGCCCAAACGCCATCTGTAGCCTAAATGCGCCCACCAGACAGAATGCGCCTGTTCTAGAGTCGAACTCTAGACCACCCACCTAGTGAAGCCAATTGCTGCAAACGCTTCTGCCATATGTGCTGAGTGCTCTTGTCTGATGAAATTACATTTAAAACTATCTAGACATGGATTGACACGCAGGTCATATATACATTATTCAAATAAATCAAATGTGACTCGCAGATCACATCAAATATATTAAGTTCCAGGCTCGCAGGCCCCAGCACAGGATACAAAAAGGGCAGCCCACATAAGATTAAATAAACACTCAAAATTACTCGGCTCGAGTCCAATCATTCATGGCAACATGTAAAACTTTTACAACACGTGAAGAAAAATATATGGCATCAATTTTATTTCCTTATGTGCCCTACTACCTTACAACGGTCCATTAACAGGTATCCACTCGTCAGAACAAGTCAGACCCACTGTCCTTGCATGTACCCAGTCGTAACTGACCAGCGTCGACCCAATGATCGACTATACATGCCTTAAGGACTGAACGTCCTACATGATTCTCGGCAAGCGGGTGCGACCCCGGGCCATTATCATGATCGTTCATCCTTTTTGCCTCAAACAGACATCACTACACGCCCTTCCGCAGTCGGCTTATAGCCACCTGTACGACTTGTGCAGAAGTGCTATCCAGCCGCCCATCTAGGCTGTCAGATAATCTGGTTAGGCTGTTGGGTTCAGACTGGACAAACGATTTCAAAATTGCCAACCCGTCTAAGTATTTAAAATAGGCGCACAGAAACATCTAATGAAGTCGCGCAAGATGGTTTGTGAAAACATCTATAATATGCGCAAGCTATGTAATGTAAACATACATGAAACACAAGGTAAGGAGTACATGTATTCGCAAGAGAACAGAAACATGCGCATATCATATGCATGGATCACAAGCATGGATCACAAGAAGGCAATCATATGCATCAAGCCGAAACCTGGCTCTGATACCACTGTAAGTAGACCTAGTTTACAAGCGACTATAACAAACTTGCATCGGAAAAACTAGGAATCCCAAGAATCGCATATCAAGAGCATATGATCAACCCTTTTAAAACTCGTATAGAACAAGTAAAAGCATTACCTGAGCCATGATATAAGAGGCGGCTTGGAAGAGTAAAGGGGCGAGTGCCTCTTCTCCAAAGAAGTCACACACAAGATGAAGTAGACTTCCTCCCTTGCGTCCCTTGTGCTAGCAAAGACACCAAGGAGTCCTGATCGTCCCTTGCAAGGAAGATGTGCGTCTTGGCTAGAGTTTTTGGATGGAGACGATTCACACAAGAGGAAGAAGATGAGTCCTCTCTTTCTCTCTCGAATGCGTGGGCGATTAAGGAGAGGTATATTCGGCCACCATTAACTAGTGAAAACCGAAAAACATAACTACCTCCATAACTCCCATTTAAACCATCGAAACCTCCATCTTAAATTGAACCATGTGTTCACAAGTGAACCGATTCAAACACCATTTGGTCCAAACACAAAATCGAACCAACCCTGGCTAAAATCTCTTTGAACCGAATGGCTCAAGATCTAACCACACATCACATTGAACCCCTGATCAACACGATCAAGAATCAATCCCCCCGATCAAAGCTTACCAATCACATGCCCTAATCAATCAAACATGATTAGACTAGATCTCACTTCCAATCAGAGTTTAAATTCTTTAAACTGAACTAGAATAATTCCAGTCCACACGATCTGACATAAGTAAGCCATATCATCAAATTGTGCGACCCTAAGGGTTTCCTTCAATGTCGGTAACGATAACTTACGTTATCACGATCAGAGAGAGGTATCTAGCAACACATCACTGTCTCCCGATATGAAGGAAAGAGTCTTCCAAGACTTCTCCCAAACCACAGCACAAGTGCGAATCTAATTCACTTGGTATACATGTTTCCCTTTACCACTGGATGTTCCCGTTGGACAAGCGTGTCAAGCCTGCGATTCCAACATGATGAAAATGGTTAGATCAGACGAACATAGTCATCTGGGTATGGCCATACACATTCTCAACCATTTCATCCAAGGGCCCCCTTAGAACATCACACTCCAACCAGGAGAGGCAATCCTATATCTATATCACAAGTGCCCTAACATGACTCATGCCCATTATCCAAGATAATCCTTAACCATTATCTTTCAAATGATATTGAACTACCTCAAGACAATGCCAATCATCATTTAGAAACACAAGTGATCTCAAGTCAGAGGGAATATACCAGTTGCTTGCATACAAGGATTATTCACATTGTGACAAACAATTGAATATCCAAAGAAGGGTCAGTCCAGTACATCCAATGCACCTATGTGTCTAATCTTATACCACGCTCGAAGCATCCCACAAGATTAGAGCACACATTAGTCTCAATCATATCAAGGCTGTCTCATGTTCACCAAGATATCTCGACTAAGGACAAAACTGAATGTCAGCTAAGCTGAACATCATTAAGACATTACTCAGAAGTATACATACAGCAGCAGATAATGTAACAATCTGAATAATAATAATTGCCCTTTATAAACATATATATATTGTTTATACATGATACTGAAAATGGCCCAAAGCCTCAAACATTGGCCTTAAGGGCATACCCCAACAGTCATGGTCGTGACTGCGTTCGCGTCCGGAATCACCGGTTTTTTGATTTTGCGTCGAAGTGTTCACGGCCATGCCGTGATGGTCGTCATGCCTGTGCTTAAGTCCGTCGAATTCCACCGAGCTCGTCACGGCCTGCCCGTGATGGGGCACATGGACATGCTTACTTTCTGGGTTCTTCGCCGAGGCCGTCACACCCATGATGGCCTCAGCGTCATGGCCTGCCCGTGTTCAGTGCGCAAAAAATCTTGGGGAGATGTTTTCTCATCTGATTCATCCCCTTCTTTAGTGCTAGCTTCTCCTGCATCAACTCCCCCCAGTTTGAAGAGTTCTCCACCGGAGAACTAGGGGGAAGAGGCTCGTCGGTGTCCAATGGCTCCTCCGAAGGTCCATAGAATGGAAGGAGATCCACCATGTTGTAGACGGGGTGGACTCCCATGTCCTCGGGTAGGTCCAGTACATAGGCGTTGGAGCCGATCCGCTGCACCACCGCATAGGGCCCCATGTAACATGGTTGGAGCTTAAAATGAGCCTTGTGTGACACTCTTTCGGGGTGGATACGCACCCTTACCAACTCACCAATAGAAAAATGATGTGGCCTACGATGCTCATTGGCCTTCATCGCATTATGAGTGTTGCCCAAAAAGAGACGATACCGAACTTCATCATGCAAGCTAGCTACATGCTTGGCAAGGGAATATGCATGCTCGGACAAGTGGGACTCCATGGGAAGGTCATGCAGGTCAACGGGTTTGCGAGGTTGATGGCCCGTGACGATCTAGAAGGGACTAAGACCCATAGTCCTATTGACTGCACTGTTATACGCGAATTTTGCCATGGGAAGGATGGCGTCCCAAGACCTTGGGTGATCACCGATGAGGCACCAGAGCAAATTACCCAAACTACGATTGATCACCTCGATTTGTCCATCGGTTTGGGGGTGGTAGGTAGTGGAAAACCTCAGGGTGGAGTCTATAAGGGCCCAAAGTGAGTGCTAGAAGTGGTTCACGAATCGGGTGTCACAATCAGAGACAATGGTGGAAGGAAGGCCATGGTGACGGACAATCTCCTTGAAGAAAAGATGCGCTACGTGGGACACATCCATGGTGCGTGAACAGGGGATGAAATGCGCCATCTTGCAGAATCGGTCTGCCACCATGTAGACAGAATCAAAGCGGGATGCGATTCGAGGTAGCCCCAGGACGAAGTCCATGCTGAGGGCATGCCAGGGACCCTTGGCAACCGGTAACAGCATGTAGTGACTGGTGTTTGCTGGGCGGGGTTTGACCATTTGGCAAGTGCCACAATGACACACAATACGCTCGACATCTTTGATGGGGGAGGGCCGAATGAAGTGCTCCTCCGGCATCTCAAGGGTCTTGTTGCGGCTGTGATGGCCGGTGATGCCACCCGCTTGTAGCTCTAGCAAGAGATAATCGCGAAGCAAGGATCAGGGAATACATAGGCAATTTCCCAAGAAAAGGTACCCTTCGCACAGCTAGTACGGGGACTCGGGATCTGAGGACTTGGTCAAGGCGGCGAAGATGGCACTGAAATTGGAGCATGTGGTGTACTCATCCTTGACATGGTCAAAGGTGTAGACACGGGTGTGCATGACGCACAGAAGGGTTCGTACTCGACTCAAGGCATCCGCAACCACATTTTCTTTACCCGATTTGTGGTTAATAACGAAGGAGTACTGCTGTAAGTACTCAACCCATTTGTCATGGCGGGCGCTCAACTTCTTTTGGGCACTAAGGAAAGACCAGGCCTGATGGTCGCTATACAACACGAAGTCATGGAGGAGGAGGTAGTGCCTCTACTGACGAAGCGACTGAACGATAGCATAGAATTCCTTGTCATACGTCGAATAACGCTACCGCACAACGTTCAACTTCTCACTAAAGAAGGCAACCGGATGGCCTTCTTGGCTAAGGGTACCTCCGATCCCAGTACCAGAGGCATCGCACGCAACCTCAAAGACTTTGGAGAAGTCCGGGAGGCGCAAAATAGGTGCGGTCGTAATGACATCCTTAATGGTGTCAAAGGGACATTGAGTGGCAGTGGTCCACTCAAAATTATCCTTAGACAGGTGTTGGGTCAGCGGGGTCGCATTCGTGCTGAAACCTCGAAGAAACGCCTACAGAAACCTGTGAGGCCCAAAAAGCTGCGGACCTCGGACACGGTGTAGGGTTTGGGCCAATCGCGGATGGCTTCAACTTGGTTGGGTCAACAGAAAGACCCTCATCAGAGACGACGTAACCTAGGAAATGGACTTGGTTGGTCATGAAGGTGCATTTCTTCGTGTTAAGGAAGAGGTGCTCCTTCTGCAGGTGGTCAATGGTGGAGCGGAGATGCTCCAAGTGGTCCTCACGGGTCCGAATAAAAATCAAAATGTCGTCAAAGTAGACGACCAGGAACTTACCCATGTAGGGCTTAAGGACTTGGCTCATGAGCCGCATGAATGTGGACGGGGCATTGGACAACCCAAATGGCATGACGAGCCACTCGTAAAGACCGTCCTTGGTCTTGAATGCGGTCTTCCATTCATCACCCTCGCGAATGTGGACTTGGTGATACCTGCTACGAAGATCAAGCTTGGAGAACCATGACGCTCCAGAGGCTAAGTCCAACATGTCATCAAGCCTAGGTATGGGAAACCTATACTTGATGGTGATCCTATTGATGGTGCGATTGTCCATGCAAATGCGCTATGACCCATCCTTCTTGGGCGTGAGCAGGGCGGAGACAACACACGGACTTAAATTCTACGAATGTACCCCTTGGTGAGGAGGTCATCCACTTGACATTGCAGTTTAGCATGTTCAGCGGGGTTCAAATGATGATTGGGCAAATTGGGGAGAGGTGCTCCCGGGACAAGGTCAATGGCATGCTGGATCTCCCTATCTGGAGGGAGTCCATGGGGTAAGTCCTCCGGGCGGATATCGGAGAACTCGGTTAAGAGGGCTGAGATTTCCGGGGGAGGTGCCACATCCAAGGGAGGGGAAACCGATGACTCGCGCAACATTAAGGCATAGACAATCTTGGACTCTATGGCTTCGCGCATGAGCGCGGAGGTGCGCATACGGGACACGACGGTGGGTGTCGGTTGGGCAACCGCGGAGGGAACGACAACACCCTTGGAGGTGGATGCGCGCAGTTCCTTGGGTGGGGTTGGGATCAAACAGATCTTTTGGTCACCATGGTGAAATACGTAGGTGTCGGACCGGCCATAGTGAACAATATCGCTATCATAGAGCCAAGGACGTCCTAAAAGGACATGGGCAACGTCCATCGTGGCCACATCACACCATACCTTCTCGTGATAGCGATAGTCACCAAACATGATGGGGACTTGACACCTATGGGTAACTAGGAGGCTCGATGTATCGACCCACGCAATCGAGTAGGGCTTCGGGTGGGGTTCGAGAGGAAGACCAAAGCGAGTGATAGTAGTCTGGGAGACTACATTCAAACTACTCTCTCCATCAATGACAATCTTACACGAGTGCCCGTCGCACTTGATGTAGGTTGTGAATATGCTCGTGTGCCTCCAATCCTCGGAGGGTGGAGTTTGGACAAGGGTGCACCTCACCGCAAGTGTGATGTGGCCCGACTCCTCACCACTCATGTAACACTCGGCTTCAACATCGCGCTCCTCGCACTCACGAGTAATAGTGGCGACACGGGTGGGGTTCTTGTCCGTGACCGCGAACTTCTTAGGGCAGTCCCTAGAGTAATGGCCTGGTTGAAAGCAATTATAGCAATGGACGTGCTCGGATGACCCAATGGCGGAGGCCTTGCCCTTCTCCTCCTAAGAGGGGCGAGAGGGCGCGGCCTTCGGGGCTGGGGGCCGAGGGGACCCATGAGGTCTATGTATAGGATGTGGGTCCGAACGCGGTTCAGAGCATTCAGGCCGATGGTGGGGGTGCGGGGGTCTGCTTTTGTGCGGACGCCGCGGAGGGGCAAACTTGTTGCGATAGGCCACTGCGCGAAGGTCCACCTCAATGTTTAAGGCGCACTGATAGGTTTGGTCTAGGGACTCAGACCCGTACACAGGTAAGGCTCGTCGGATATCCGAGCGGAGCCCGTTCTTGAATTTGGACAAAACCAACTTGGGGTCCTCTTGTAGGTTGCAACGAAGTTGCAACGTGCCAAAAGTCAAGCGGTACTCCGAAATGGTACCGGATCCTTGGTGAATGCTGCTATATTGGTCAAGAAGGTACTGCCTATACGATGGAGGGACGTATCACTAGCGAATGCGGTACTTCATCTCCTCCCATCGGGTGATGGGTGGGAGAGCATTCTGCTCATTTTGGCGCTCTACATTTTGCCAATCTAGACGCGCAGGACCATCGAGCAAGGTGCGGACTATGCGGACTCGCATGTGCTGATGGGTGTCGCTCAAATCGAAGTATTGAAGTACGTCTCTACCAATGTGACCCAATCTAAGAACTGAGTGGGATCCAGGCCACCTGCAAAGTGTGTGTGTGTGTGTGTGGGGGGGGGGGGGGATTGCCGATCAAACTGGGGTTGGGTTAGGGGCCGTTGTGCGACCCAAACATCATCGTCGTCGCAACGCTCATCCTCATAACCTGAGCCATCGCGTGCCATGTAAGATCCATGATGGCCGAACTCGTCTAAAATGGTTTGGCACCGCACGGGTGTGACTACCGGTGGCAACTCCCTAGTTGGAGCGGGTCGAGCTGATAAAGGGGGTTGACTTAAGTTGGGGCGCCTTTGCCCCGACGCATTAACGGCATCCGCATGGTCTTGGAAGCTAGCCAAGAGTTGCTAGAACATAGTTTCCGATGACAACTTGAGTTGCTGCATGGCGGTATCCGTGGACTGCTTGTACGTAGCAAGCTGCATAGTGAGCACATCCACGCACACTATAAGCGCAGCCAAGGAGTCTAGTGGGGGTGCTAGTCCCTTCCGAAGGTCGGACCAACTCTTGGGTGTCCGGGATGGTGTCGGGGAACTGGGATGACATGAGTTGTGACCTTGTAGTCACCATGCACAAATAAGGCTGAAAATGGCTAAGTGCAGGATGCTGAAAACGCGAAATCAATGCGGAAATATGCGATGCAACGGAGTTGGACTGTGCGAATGATAAGAATCGAGCGCACAACTCCTCTGATACCATAAATGATGCAGCTACTATCGTTGGGTGGGTCCTTAGAACCATACTCTAGGGGATTAGACAATGCAAGCGAAAATGGGAGAGGGTCTTTAGACGAGGGAAGTAAAAACGTGTCGGAAATGCAGTAGGAAACACAATAAAACAGCGTTGAATTCGATCGGGGCAACACAAATACGAGGAGGGAACAATGACACCCAACTACCGAAAGTTATCACTAACCAATTAGCAATTTTCGCAAGCTCACTTAGTAGATTTTAAGCTCAGCACACCTTTATGGGTGTTAACAGTTTCGCAGGGCACAACTCACATGACTATGCACTTGAAACAAACCAAAGACCAATGGAATGTCCACATCTCTGACGAACGGATACCTATGGGAGAGGATAGAAAATAGAGCAGAAAGAACTCGATCAAACGAAAAAGACAAGGTGAACCTGACCCACCGGTGGTGGTGGGATTTACTTCTTATACACAGGAAACTGGAAACAGCTTTGGAATCGAGGCGACGACCTCGACCCGTACTAGACTCTGAAGGCGAAGCTCCACTTCGACTTCTACACACGCTGGAGGCTCTCAACTCACCAGGAGGACTCTATCACCAAGAGAACTAGCAACTACAATAGTCCAGCCTCCTCTTTTATAGAACAAGAGGGGAGGGAACAAGACAAAGCACAAAAGACAATAGACCCTAACCACTACCTACTCTTGCAGGCCACAAAAGTGGTCAAGCTGCAACTAGAAGACAAAATAAAACAACCTCTACCAAATATTCTTGAAGCTGGCACATGTCCCTATGTCCTTCGTACGGAGGCGGTTGGGGTGGTTAGACGCGTTCGGAACACACCGCAACGAAGCAACAGAACTTGGATGTTGTGGGCTGATTTACTACCGATGTGGCGCGCTCTTGGGCCATGTTGCTGAGGTGATTGCGAGGCCCATCGGTGGTCGGGCCCTCAGGAGGGTGGCTTGCAATGCCCTTGGGCTGAAGAACTTCGGTGTGTATCAATAGCGGGCTGATGACTCACACAAAATGATCCGGTGGTTGAGAAGTGCGTTGAGATCGCCGTATTTCCACTTTGTCGGGTTTCTTCGGGTCCTCCTTAGATGGATGAACATGGTAGGGAGGGTTGTGCACGTCGAAACGAGGTCGTCAGGGTGAAACGACGCCTATAGGGGTGAACACAGCCTGGCCATGCTGCTGTTCATGGCCATGATCAGGTGGTCTGGAATTTGGCAAGGTGAACATGGCCTGGCCGTGTTGGCGGTCACGGCCGTGACTGCGTTCGCGTCCGAAATTACTGGTTTTTTGATTTTGCATCAAAGTGTTCATGGCTATGCTGTGATGGTCGTCACGCCCGTGCTTAAGTCCCCCGAATTCCGCCGAGCTTGTCAAGGCCTGCCCATGACGGGGTGCATGGCCGTGCTTACTTTCTGGGTTCTTTGCCGAGATCGTCACACCCGTGACGGGCGTCATGGCTTGCCCGTGTTCAGTGCGCAGAAAATCCTAGGGAGGTGTTTTCTTATCCGATTTGTCCTCTTCTTCAGTGCTAGTTTCTCCTGCATCATTCCACCACTTAGTCTCATTGATGAACCAAGAGTAAATGTGCTGTACAATCGATTTCGCCACAAGAAGCTCCGCGTGTAGCGCAAACAAGGTATGCACCGACAGCATCATGGATTAGGCAGCCGTCGACATTGACTTTTTAGAGGTCATTCCGATCTAGCATGATAATCATGTTTGGTTTTGTCAAAGCTTCCCTCAAATGATTGCAAGTTAAGCATGTCCTTCAACTTAAACAGGGCCGGTCTAGTAATCTCATAAGAAACTGGAAAACACAAACATTCTGAGATTTCCATAAATATTAGAAAATAGTTAGCATTAAAGCAGCGGTATTTGGAACCCCAAAGAGCCAAGCAGCTTGAAACCACATCGATTCAGAACTGATAGAGACTTTACTTTTAAAAGCTTAAAAATTTCACACCATAAATTATAGACAGATTCACATTGGAAGAAAATGTGGAATAAGGAATCAACTTGGGAATTGCAAAAAACGCTCTAGCAAGCTCTGCCGAGACCAAGACTAAACAAATGCGAAAAAGTTGCAATTCTATTATGTAAGAGCTTCTAACCGAAAATCTTAATTCTTCGGGAAATAGGTAACACCCATGGAAGCTTCAACCTCTCAAATAGTCCTTGAGGCCCGACCGGTTCCTTAAAATAAATAAGTATGCAATCTTACTTGTAGAGTTACCGATAATGATCCTCTCCCCAAATTGATGCACGAAGAAGATATTCTTTATTTTCAGTTTTTGTATTTTAAATACAAAGTCGAAAGTAGGTCGCAACAAGAAAATAAAATTACTTATGGCAGGTTTGAAAATAATTTTTTTATTATTTTAGATAAAATCTAAGAGTTAATCATATACCAAACTGCAAGCAAGAAAACTAAAATTTGCATAAATTAAATGACATTAATGTAAAGGAAGCTTGTTTTGTGCCCCATGAGAATAGATCTCGTTATTCACTGATCCAATGGTGAAAACATAGCATCGTAGAGGTTGAGCTTACAGACGCACAAACTAGAACCTGCACGAGTGCTACAATTATATAAGCAAGTGAAGAGGCTTGGTTGAAGAATTGTGTGGTCCTTGAAAGTGTTCCAAGGACTTCATGAAATCTCCTTATTCACTTACCCACTTAAGGGTGTTAAAGCTTGTTTTAGGACTTGTAGTAGGTCGATGCATTAAGAGGTGTATGAATCTCTCCATGGAAGTCACGTAGGTTAATGAAGAATGTATCCTTTGTGCCACTTGTTGAAGAGTCTTGGATAAATAGAGCTTGCAATTGGAGAGAAGAGAGGGGATAGATGAGAAGAAGCTTAGCTACAGAAGAAGGGAGGAGAGGTGGCAAGAAAGGGGAGAAGAAGATAGAAGAGGGGAAGACAGCAAACCGATGGCAAAAGTATCATTGGGCTAGAAATTATTCAACATCTTATTGATGCATGAGTGCTACAACTATATAGGCAAATGGCTGTTTGGGGCAAGGGAGTCAATTACTCCATGCGATTTTGACATAAAATAAGAAAATATATCCGGCTTCATGAGTAGGATTGTTGCCTTGTTTATTCTTGGATGATTATCCCTTCAAATTTTGAATTCATCCATGGTTGTTTGGGTGCCCTTCCTTCTATGGTGTGAACAACATTAAATGGTTGGATGATCCTTGAAAATATTCCTTGGTTGACTAAAGCCTTGGATATCCCTTCCTTATTGAGTGTAAACGGTTTGGATGAGAAGAGCTTGAATTTTATATTACTTCCTTTTTTGCTTGGATGGCTTGAGTTGGTGATAATCCAAGCATTATTGCTCCATTTGATTAGGGGATCTTGATTGGAGCTCATTTAAAATTCTTTGCTTGTGTTCTTGATTTAGCACATGACTTGAGGGGATGAGATAGCCGAAATCTGAAAGGGATATGGCGTTGCTTTAATTTGAAGTTTCACTTGAGTTGAGCTTTGAATTTGTTTTCTTTTTTGAGAGCTAGCTTAGTATCACACCTAGTTTTAAGGCTAATATATTTTTAATTAAAAAGGGAAAGCCACAAAGGACTCAGAAAAGAAAGGGGATAGAAAATGTAATAGGGCCGCGACTAGGAGGTGTGAACACCTATGGCTCAATACAAAACAACAAACAATCAACATAGTATGTAGACGTGACGCACACACATGGACAAAAGAAACCATGCAGGATGTCGGGATAGGAAAAGTCCTCATGTAGGCGGTAGAACACAAGCACAACATAGAACACAACACACAACAATACCATGCACAAGTGGTGTAACATAGAATCACAGGTAGAAAATAGCTCGAGGATGAGGCTTGGAGATGGCTCAAAATAAAGAAGGCAGTACAGTAAAAACAATGAAACTTCAAACTTAGAAAAATGCAGCTTGGAAAGAAGTTACCTCGGCAAGACTCGAACCCACTGGCTCCACTAGGATCATGTGCCTAAAGGAAGGGGGGGGTGGGGGAGGGATGCTCTTAGCACTTTGAACACCACACCACTAGAGATCATTGGAGATTGTCGCCAGAGTTCACTGGAAATGACCGCATAAGACGAGAGCAAAGGGTAGAGGGCGTGAGAGCATGAATGAGATACTAGATGGTCAGCTAGCCTTCAGCTGCAAACTATATGGCGACCCTTCAACTTTCCTTGTTCCAACTTAGTAGCTAAGTGGGCAAGTTTGAGTTTGCCAACTAGACTCTACGTTAGCTCTAGTTGCCACCTGGTTTGCCTCCTCAGCTGCCCACCCACCTGCTAGCCAACCATGGGCATGCACACGTCCTACTATCTAAGGAAGCTGCGTCACCAACTCGTGCTTAGGACCTGTCATTGTTGCCTTCCTGCACTAGCTGCACATTGATGCATGCCAATGGAAGGCAAGTGGCCAGCTCATCCACCATGCCAGCCCACGCACCCATCGTCGACTCCGTTGGCCAAGGTTGTCACTCGCAGTTTCAATGCCATGTGGCACCAGCACGCGTTGCTATCGACTGTTGTGCCTGTGCCACGTAGGTTTGCCCCCCCATTGGCCGAAGACTATGCCAGTTGTCAGCCTACATATGCACCTAAGTGTTGTCAGCCGTTGATGTCTTGCATTTTGATAGTGATTTCTAGTACTATCTTATCTCAAAGCTAGGCTAATTTTAATGTTTCTTTGCTCCATTTAGGCTTATTTACTTGTTTGCTTCAAAATCTTCACTCTTTCTCGTCTTTATACAATTTCAGGTAAAATCACTTATTTTTGGAGCTTTTCGGATATTCTAAAGTTATGGAGTGATTTATTATGAGGAGACGATACTGCACAACAAATTTGGGATCAATCAGAGTTTACTTGAAGATCACGGCCAGGTAAACACGGAGGAGTTCACCCGTGATCTGTGTGAAGGTCTGGTACTTCACAGAACACTTCATGACCAGCCCAAAATCTTGGTGTTCGGCTGTGATTCCACCGAAGACAATCTTTGTAGAAATGAACAAAACACTTCATGGTCTGGTGAACACGGAGGTGTTTACCCATGATTCCTACTTTGCAGATCTTCATAGGATACTTCATAGCCAAGTGAACATGCCTGAAGCAGCTAGGGCGAATGGAATAGGCAACAAAGCTTTCGGAGGCTATTCTGAAGAGATTTCGCAATGGATCTTCATGATTTCTGGAGAATACATTCGATTCCTCTTCTCCTTCCTCTCCTTTGCGTTTGCTTGTAATTTTCATGATTTATTACAGAGATTTGTGTGAGTTTTCATGGATCTTGTAGTATAAAACCCTATTCGGGATTCGGTGGAAGCCCGTTGATATTTTGTATCATATGATTTGAACTTGTTATGTTATTTTGTAGTTCATATGAGCATATTTTACTTAGTTGTTATTATTTCATGATATTACCTTGGCCACGTAGTATTGTTTATTAGTCGATACGATCCTAACCACAATGAGGATTGTGTTGGCAGATCCCCTAAGTAGAGCTTGTGAACATCTAATACGAAAGTAGTTAGGGTTCACTCAAGGGTAACATAGTCTTTTATAGAACCCAATGGATTTATCTAAAATGATTTACCACGAGAGTGAGAGATTGTTTTAGGTAGGTACCAGGTTGTACTAACCGCAAGGGGGCAGTCTGCACTAGTGGAAAGATTCCTTATGTAATATTATGGACTCATATAACAGATAAGTTTTAAATTTGATAGATTCGTTAGCATGGTGGATACCAAAGTCCCGATACCTCTCCTATAGACATCTTCCGTTTGGTTGCGATTGATTTCTTCTGTTTACTTATTGCTTTCAAAACCACCCATTGAACTGCTCAGCTTCTGAAACTTAGATCTTCTAGTAATTAACCTTATTCCCTGTGGGATCCAAAATCTTTTATATTACTTCGATATTATCATGCACTTGCGGTATGTGACCTTATGGTGCAATCACTATATGGTCAGAGCACACTGGAAGCTTTACTGTAAATGGGCATAGAATCAAGCGCTACTTCGAGGATGAGCGGATTGAGAAAGGGGTTGTTTTTACCCTTTCAGACTCCGTAGACTTGGTGAATTAAAAACTGCTTATGGTTGAGCTATTGACCCTAAACTAGAACTCTTGGGAGGCAAACCAAGTTTTTGTTTGCTTGTTTGATGATGAGTTGATTTTTAGTTGTTTTTAGATGAACACTTTGGTTAATTAGTTTTGATTTATTTTTAATGTGTTTTGATTAAGGATTTTTTCTGATAGTGGCTTCTTTTGTGATGTAGGATTTACAGGGAGAGCAGGCTATCTAAGTTGAAATTTTTGTGTGGAAGAAATAACTTCACACCCAGGTGAACACATCGGGGTTCACCCGTGAAGTCTACAAGTGATGGCGAACAATTGGTTTTTCACATAGAAGATCACGGCCAGATGATGAATTTGGTGTTCAGGCATGAAGTATACTATGTTGGGATATCAGATTTGTGGCCGAGAACTTCACGATCGGGTGAAGATTTTGGGGTTCACCCATGAAAGCTACTGTACTCGAGCAAAGCAAAATTTCCACTGAATACTTCACAGGTGGGTGAACACACTGGTGTTCACCCGTGATTCCGAAAATGCAGAAATCCTACAGAGAACTTTACGGTCGGGTGAACACATTAGGGTTCACCCATGATTTCATAAGTGCCGAAATCTTATAGAGTACTTCATGGCTGGGTGAACACGCCCGTATATATCCTCGCTCACAGCTAGGGTTTTCACTAAACCTACGCCACCGCCTGTCCTAGTCTCGATCCTTCCTTACTGAGTGCTCTATCGGCTTCTTATTGCTTCCAGGCAGGTTCTCGCTCTCCAACTTGGATTTCGCTCAAGGTTTGCAGTCTCCATCACTGATATTCGCAACCAATTTGTGCTTCTCTTTGGATTTCGAGATTTTTCCCCCGCTGTTCTCTCCTTTTGTCGCTGACATCTACAACCTCTTTAGATCTGCTCCCAACTCTTCCTCAGCACCACCAAACACCACAGATCTTACTATGGTACCATAATTTCGGATGATTTCTGTATCGAGAATTGTTGCTGAAATTATGGCACTGCCGTAATGGTATTCATGACCATAATTACGACCCAGATTTGCGATTTTCATGGTCAATTTGAAGCCCGATTTTTACGGAGATGATTGCGTGCGATTGATAGCGATCCGCAAGTGCACGGATTTATCAAAGTAATAAAAAGATTATCGTTCCCAATAAGGACTATGTAGTTAAGTACTGACTTATTGACTTGTTTGAATCTAGGCGGTCTAAACTAGTGGTTGTTCTAAACTTCTAAGCACAAACAAACTTGAAAGCAGCATTAAGAGGTTCAAATTCTAAAGGATCGGGATTTCATGGGTTCACCGCACTAACAATCATGAATCGTGTGAAAAATAACTAATTCAACAGAATTTATCTATCATGAAAGGAACTTTTCCTAAGGTACATATCACCTCCTCTCGGAGCATAATACGGTATTTAATTAGGCTAACTCCCTACTCTCATGACTGTTAACCTAACTAAATCCATTAAGTTCTATGAAAAGCTGGTAAATCCTTCAGACGAATCCAACCTACTCTCGTGATTGGATTCGAAGGTTCAGTTGAAATAGGTCGGACGTTGCGATTCACCTCTCGGTCCTTCTCGCAACGTCTAAGATGCAAAATAAAATTACTTGGCCAAGGTAAATTATGGGATACATGCAATTTCAACCAAATCATGATCGTAAATTTGTAGAAAAGAGTGTAAACATAGATTGATTTATGAAAGTAGTGGGCTACACCCAATAATCCCGAATAAGTATCTACTCTCTCATATCGTTAAGGAAATACATGATGTTTATGATGAACAAGTGAAAACTCCTAAAAATCATCGAGAAATCACAAAAAGAACAACGAAACCACCTTCTCCTCGATCTGGAGATAAAGAAGAGTTGATTGATCATCGCCATCGTGAGGAATCTCGCCGGAATTTGCCATGGAATCGTGTTTTCGCCCTTGTCGCCACCACTCTCTATGTTCATCCCCCAAAAAGCCCTCTAACCCTCGAAAAATCCTTACTTTTATTTCTGGATCGGTTTAGAACCCATCAAGGAATGGTTCTGCAAAGTTTGGCTCAAATCCGGTTCGAATTGGTGGAGAAACGCGTGAAAAACTCGTTGGGCGAAAGTTTTTACGGCCCGTGATGCATGTACGGCTGAGGCCATAAATGTTTCTGTGTATAATGCTTTCGGCCACAGAAAGTTTCATGGACCGTGATAGATTCATAGCCTCACCCGTGAAAGTTTCTATTCATTCCGACACTTAGCCGATTTTCACCTTCCATTCGTCGTCGCTTTTACGGTTGAATCCGTAATTACGGCCAAGGCCATAATTCTCTCGTTCTTCACCGTTTTCAACCCAAATTTGACGTGTAGGCTCGTGATCTCCTCGGGAATCATGCTTTGGCTTTAAAACTCTTGAAATCCTTAATTTTACATCATTTTACCTACATTTTCATAAAAATCTAGAAAAGTGAAGATTCCGCGCAAGTGAAGTAAAAGCATCGAAATAAACACGAAATCATGCAAATAAGCTCAGAATATGATCTAAAACATAGGCAAAAACATGGTGTAAATGCAACGCATCAAAATACCCTAGACTTAAAATTTTGCTTGTCCTCAAGCAATACACTGATATGAATAAAGAATGTAAAAATAAGGAACACTCATCAGTTTACCATCAATAAATTCCTTAGTCTACATTTCAGGCAAGGAACTTTTCAGAACTTAGATCATTTAAGAGATATCACAGTAAAAATAAATCATTAAGAGTTTACAATCCAAGAAGGATAAAATTCACAAATCATGTCATAATGTTTATTCAACACATAATAAGCAATCAGATACTTTTTTGGTTTAATAAATCTGCCCTAATCAATAGATAAAGATTTATTTCAAGTCACTTGGTGAAACTATGAATAAGAAATTTTTAATGCATTTTGGTCTTTAAACTATTATTTATCATAACATTGTTCAATGTATACTGCAGAGCAGTATAATATAACTCATGGTGTCAATCTCAAATTAGAGGAATCTTTCACATGGCCTACTGCTTTCTTTCTTTTTCTCTTTTTATTTTTAAAGGCTTCAACTCATATCTTCGGTACCACTGCCAATTTTTTGCAGCGCCAAGTAGAGAAGTCAGTTTTTTTTTTTTTTTTTTTTTTTGTAGATTGAAAGCCAGCTAGTGTCAAATCATAATCTCATATTATATAACCAGAGGAGTTGGAGCAAATCTCAGGTTAAATAGATGAATCACCAAATTTCTATCCATAAAAGCAAAATCTATTTAATCAAAGGAAGATAAACTAAACTTAAAGTATAAATTAATTATGCACATGTCTTTTAAACACATAACAATTCATATATAAACTTTATCAATGCTAGAATTGATCTTACTCAACAATTTAAGTCCATATGAATTCTCAAAAGTTTTTTAAGTTATCAAATTGAAATACCCAAAAAGCTTTCTAAGTTCATAATTGAGGATAAATCAATCAGGTATTTTAGAAAAAAATCATAGATATTCAATATTCATATCTGTAAAGCTGTAAAGGTCTAGCAAAATATGAAAATGACCACCATAGACTTAAATTGTTGCATATGTGTAAATATTTATTCAATGAAGAATTTCAGAAAATTTTTTGCAAGAGTTCCCTTTGTATTTGTTGGCGAAACCCTGTATAGTTATATCAAAAATATGAAATACAACTTAGAAAAATTCAGAAAATATACCATTTCGAAGATATTCAAGTTTTACATCGTAATCAACTCTCATATATCAAATACCGTCACGTTTTATCATTCAAATCATAGTTTACCATACTCACAAAGATTTGCATCAAGATTTACAATTCTAGAATAATTCACTGCATTATCCTCAATTCTCCTATTCATCAACTTTTGACTTCATGAAAACTCTTCAAAATTTCCTACAATCAAAGCTATTCATAATTAAAACTTTATGTCACAAAATACTCCAGGACAAAATTGAATCAAGATGAAATAAAAGAATAAATAGTGAAAATCGAAAATATGGGTTGCCTCACAAAAAGCGCTTATTTAAGCTCCTTAGCTTGACCATAGCCAAGTTTAAAGATCTTCTGATGGACTGGAGAGAATTAGACACACATCTTCTTCAATTTGTTCCTCTTCAAAATAATGCTTCAATCGTTGCCCGTTCACCTTAAAACCTTCTTGTCCTTCTCTTGATATCTCTACTGCCCCATATGGGAACACTTTTAGAACAATGTAGGGTCTAGACCAGTGGCTTCTTAATTTTCCTAGAAACAGCATAAGATGTGAATTATATAGTAGAACTTTATCCCCTTCAAAAAATTCTTTTCTCAAAATCCTCTGATCATGCCACTTCTTAGCGCATTCTTTATATATGCAAAAACTTTCATAAGCTGAATTCCTGATTTCATCTAATTCATTCAGTTGAAATTTTCTTCTTTCTTCAGCACTCTTTAGGTCATAGTTTAGCTTCTTCACTACCCAGTAGGCTCTATGCTCAAGTTCCACAGGTAAATGGCAAGATTTGCCATAAACAATCTGGAATGGAGACATCCCTAAAGGAGTCTTGAAAGCCATCCTATAAGCCCAAAGAGCATCGTCCAGCTTCAGCGCCCAATCCTTCCTTGCTCTTGACATAGTCTTTTCAAGTATCCTCTTAATCTCTCGATTTGAAACCTCAATTTGACCACTAGTCTGTAGGTGATACGGTGTAGCCACTTTATGATATACTCCATATTTCCTTAATAGCGACTCGAGCTTATTTTCGATGAAATGAGATCCTCCGTCGCTGATTAGGACTCGGGCAACACCAAATCTAGGAAAAATTACCTTCTTAAATAATCTGGCTACAACTCGCGAATCATTAGTGGCCTTAGCGGTTGCTTCAACCCATTTAGATACATAATCAACACAAAGAAGGATATATTTCTTCCGACATGAGGTGGGGAATGGGCCCATAAAATCAATTCCCCAGACATCAAAGATTTCAACTTCCAAAATCCCATGTTGAGGTAGTTCATCTTTTATAGTAATATTACTAGCTCGCCGGCATTTATCATAGGATTGAATAAACTTCCTAGCATCATGAAAAATTATCGGCCAGTAGAATCCTGACTAGAGAACCTTGAAGGCCGTCTTTGGTGCACTGGCATGCCCACCATAAGGGGAAGAATGACAGTGAGATAATACATCATGAATTTCTTCTCACGGCAAGCATCTTAGAAATAAACTATCCGCACACCGATGATACAAATATGGCTCATCCCAATAAAAATGCTTAACATCTGCTTTAAATTTCTTCTTCCCTTGAAATGATAGATCAGGTGGCATGATATTGGACACAAGAAAGTTAACGATATCTGCATACCATGGTGTCTCTTGTCTAATGAGAGCATACAAATATGTCTCCTAAAAGGCATCATCAATTTCCAAATTGTCTTACAGGTTCTTCTCTTTGGTCAGTTTAGACAAATGATCTGCCACTAAGTTTTCTGCCCCTTTCTGGTCTTTTATTTCAAAATCGAATTCCTGTAAGAGCAGTATCCATCGAATAAATCTAGGCTTTACATCCTTTTTATTCACCAAGTACTTGATTGCCGAATGATCTATAAAAATGACAACATTAGAATTAATAATGTAGGGGCAAAATTTATTAAAAGCAAAAACTATGGCAAGAAGTTCCTTTTCAATGGTTGCATAATTTATTTGCACCCCGTCTAAAGTCTTGCTGACATAATAAATGGTATGGAGTTTGTTGTCCTTTCGCTATCCCAACACTGCCCCCATTGCTTGGTCACTTGCATCGCACATCAACTCTTAAGGGAGCGACAAGTCTGGTGGCTGCATGATAGGTGCAAAGACGAGAGCCTTTTTCAATTTCTCAAAAGCTTCAGTGCAGTCCCTGTCAAAATGAAAATCGACATCCTTATCCAATAAATTTGTGAGAGGCCTAGCAATTAAAAAAAATCTTGAATAAATCAACAATAAAACCCGGCATGTCCCAAAAAACTTCAAATTCTTCTGACTGAAGTGGGTGGAGGCAATTTCTCAATAACTTCAATATTGGCTTTATCCACTTCAATGCCTCTCCATGAACTACAATGCCCAAGAACAATTCCTTCTTGAACCATAAAATGACATTTCTCCCAATTGAGAACTAGGTTTACTTCCTCGCACCTCTACAAAACACGCGACAAATTAGATAGACAATCAGCAAAAGTAGATCCATACACTAAAAAGTCATCCATAAACACATCCATAATATTTTCAATGAGATCAGAAAAAATGGCCATCATGCATCATTGAAAGGTGGCTAGCGCATTGCACAACCCAAAAGGCATGCGCCTGTATGCGAATGTCTCGTATGGGCACGTGAAGGTGGTCTTCTCTTGATCTTCCGGGTGAATAGGTATCTGGAAAAACCCTGAAAAACCATCAAGAAAACTAAAGTAAGAATTCGTGCCCAATCGTTCAAGCATCTGGTCTATGAAAGGAAGAGGAAAGTAATCCTTCCGGGTGGCTTTGTTTAATTTTCGGTAGTCGATGCACATGTGCCACCCCGTTACCATTCTCATCGGGATCAACTCATTGTTCTCATTTTTCACTGCTGTGACCCCCTTTATTTGGGACCACATGAACGGGGCTAACTCATTCACTATCAGAAATTGGGAAGTTCACTCCTGCATCTAGTAACTTGAGAACTTTCTTTTTCACTACCTCTTTCATGACAGGGTTTAGTCGATGCTGATACTCAATGGCAGGTTTGCAATTTTTTTCAAGATCAATCCTGTGCAAACACAAAGATGGTTTAATTCCATGTATGTCATCCAACGAATATCCAATCACCTTTCTATGGCATCGAAGCTCATCAAGCAACCTCTTTGTCTGCATTTTATCCAAATCAGCACTCACTATCACCGGATATGTAGAATTTTCCCCCAAGAACTCGTATATCAAATTTGGTGGAAGTGCCTTGATTTCTAATTTATTTGTCTTTACCGGTTCAGGTTTTACCAGAATAAGCCTTTCAATTTTGGCTTTCTATGGCTCAACTGTCTAGCTTGAATCTAATATCTTTGCATAAGCATGAGCCTCTCCCCGCATATTCTCTTCATCTTCCACTATAATCAGGCAAACTTCCAGCGGATCTACCTTTTTCCTTACATCTTCAGCTCTTGTTTCCAATTCCAAGACATCAATTTTAAGGCAGGAATCTGCAAAGGAGGGTTTTTTTAAGGGAGGACAAAAGATCGAAGTCAATGTTATTTGTTGGGGTATGCCCTTAAGGCTAATGTTTGAGGCCTTGGGATTGTATCAGTATCATGTATAAACTTTATGTTTATAAAGGCAATGGTTGTTATTCAAGTTGTTACATTATCTGCTGCAATATGTATACTTCTGAATAATGTCTCAATGCTGTTCAGCTTGGCTGACATGCAGTTAAGTCCTTAGTCGAGATATCTTGGTGAACATGAGACAGCCTTGATATGATTGAGACTAATATGTGTTCTAATCTTATAGGATGCTTTGAGCATGGAATAAGATGTAGACTCATGGGTACATTGGATGTACTGGACAGACCCTACATAGGATGTTCAATTGCTTGTCACAATGTGAATAATCCTTGTATGCAAACAAGTGGCATATTTCCTTTGACTTGAGATCACTTGTGTTTCTAAATGATGATTGGCATTGTTTTGAGGTAGTTCAATATCATTTGAAATATAATGGTTATAGATTATCTTGGATAATGAGCATGAGTCATGTTAGGGCACTAGTGATAGATATAGGATTGCCGTCTCCTAGTTTGGAGTGTGATGTTCTAATGGGGCCCCCCTGGATGAGATGATTGAGAAAGTGTATGGCCATACCCAGATGACTATGTTCATCTGATCTAATCATTCTCATCGTATTGGATTTACAGGCTTGACACACTTGTCCAATAAGAACATCCAGTGGCAAAGGAAACATGTATGCCTAGTGAGTTGAATTCACACTTGTGCTATGGTTTGGGTGTAGTCTTGGAAGACTCTTTCCTTTATATCGGGAGACAGTGATGTGTTGCTAGATACCCCTCACTGATCGTGATAACGTAAGTTATCGTTACCGACATTTAAAGGAAACCCTTAGGGTCGCACAATTTGATGATATGGCTTACTTATGTCAGATCGTGTGGACTGAATTGTTTTGGTTCAGTTTAAAGGAATTTAAACTCTGATTGTAAGTGAGATCTGGTCTGATCATGTTTGATTGATTAGGGCTTTAGATCGGTAAACTTCGATCGAGAGATCTGATGCTAGATCGATGAGATCAAGAGCATCAAGAGATGAATGGTTAGATCTTGAACCATCTGGTTCATAGGTGATCTAGACCATGTCTTGGTTTGGGCTTGGTTTGATTTGGTCTTTGAACCAAATGCAATTAAACCAAATTAAAATGAACCGGTTCACTTATGTGAACGTATGGTTCATTTTGAGAGAAGTTCGATGGGGCATGGTAACGTGGGCATTGAAGGAGGACTTAGTGCTTTCTACTTTTGGAAAGCCGTTTTTCTTTGTTGATCTCTTCAACGTTTTCGAACGTAAGGTGCATCCGCTCTTGCTCACGCCGACCTGCATCCTCTCTTGCTCTCGTCTTGGGTGGTCTTCACGCCAAGGAAGAAAATTCGGTTGCCAAGGAAATCCATCTCTTCTCCTCCACACAAAAGGATTACTTGGAGATCCTTGCTAGCACAAGGAGATTCAAGAAGGAGCTATCTCTCATCTTGTGTGCGGTGCCTTTGGAGAAGAAGCACTCGCATCTTTGCTTCCAAGTCGCCATCCTTGCAATGGCTATGGTATATTTTCGTTTTGATCCATACAAGTTATAGAAGTTGATCATATATCATACATGCGATTCTAGAAACCCTAGTTTCCGCTATGCCAAAATTCTAGATGCGCATATTAGGGTTTTTCGCCCCCCTCAAGAAAGGGTTCCTGCAAATTGGTATCAGAGCTGGGTTTTATGTATGTTCATATGATTGCTTTTGTGATCCATGTTTGCGCTTTTGCATAGATCTAATGCTTATCAACATGCGAAAAATTAACATGCTAGTTATCGATGTTGGCGCATGTTACATGTTTATGCATGATCATTTGTTGGCGCTTGTTATAGATGTTTTTGTCAAAACTTGTTAACTTGCGCGCCTAACCTAGATCTATATCTCCGCCTACTTTAAACCCTTAGACGGGTTGATAGGGTTGAAATCATCAGTCTTGTCTGGACCCAACAGTCTGATCAGACCATCTGACAGCCTAGATGGGTCGACCAGATAGCACCTGTGCGCAAGCACGAGGTGGCTATAGGTCGACTGCAGACAGGCGTGTAGCGATGTCTGGTTGAGACAACAAGTGAACGCTCTTGAGTTAGGCTCGGGGTTACACCCGCTTGCTAGAACTCATGAAGGTTGTTCAGCCCTTAGCGCATGCATGGTTGACCATTAGGTCAACTCAAGTCAGTTAGGACTTGGTGCATGCAAAGGCAGTGGATCGGACTAGACATGACGAGTGGATCCCTATTAATGTACCGTTGTAAGGTAGTAGGGCACATAAGGAAAATAAAATTGATGCCAATGGGTTTTCGAAAATTTTATTTTCTTATTGGATCACATGTTGATTGTATACCATGATGAGTGTTTATTTAATCTTATGTGGGCTGCCCATATTTAATGTGTGCTGTGCTGGGGCCTGTGTGCCTGGATTAAATGTAAATTATTTTTATTGTGATCTGCGCATCACATTTTAATTAATTTATACAATGTAATTGACCTGCGTGTCAATCTTGTCTAGATAGATTAAATTGTATTTTAATCAGACAAGAGCACAGAGCACACAAGGCAGAGGCGCATACAGCTTGAGGCTTGACCAGGTGGAAGGTCTAGAGTTCGACTCTAGGACAGGCGCATTTACCTGGTGGGCGCACCTGAGCCTCAGTGGGCGCTTGGACCCTGGGTTGGGCCAGATGAGATGCAAATGACCCATGAAGAGCTAAAGTGAAGACTTAAGTTAAATTAAGGTCTTACTTAGGCTTAATGGGCGTTTACCACATAAGATCATCATGCTTTCATTTATTATTGTTTCAATAATTAGAATTGCATGATTTCATCTTCTGCTATCATCATAGGGTTTGTATGATAGTTAAGAAGATAAAAGACCGTTAAAATCCAACGTTAAATATCAAGCACGTAAGCCTTCTAACGCGAAACCTCACTGTTCTGACTATCGTTGGGGCCGTGTTGTACCCACTCAGTGGGCACGCCCATCTATCTTCAGACGGTGTATGATTACACCTGCGTGTTACAGAGAAGGGATTTATCGCTTCTCGTTGCTCAGCATAGCACGTGGTGGTCCAGGGAGTAGGTCGGGTCAGCTTGACCATGTAGGCTACATATGTGGCGCATATGGTAGCTATATGGAGGCAGCCATCTGTGGGATCAGAGACTGTGTTGTACCAACTCAGTTGGCACAGTCTACTGGATTGCCCGGATGAAGGGGAATCGCACGGGTTGGCGATTGGCAGGGATTGCCTACCAGAGACTAGTGCTTGTACTCTCTGTGCATCTTATCTCGCCTGAGCGGGACGCGGAGACCAAGTATGAAATCTGGATCCCATCTCACTAAAAGAGTTTTACTCTTTCGGACTATTTTACTGGATTTTTCAGTCAGATCAAATAGTGAGAAAAGAATCTTCCTTAAGTCCTGGATTGATTCTAACATTTATACTGACCTTGCTGTTCTTGCATTGTTGAAGATTCCTGCAGCAACGAACACCACGAATTTCAATGTGCGATCCCTACTGGAAAGGGAGAAGTTTGCGGGGCCAAACTTCTCAGACTGGTACGGACACCTTAAGATTGTTCTTAAGGCTGAGAGGAAACTGTATGTCCTCGAGACGGCAATACCGCCTCAACCCGCTCCGAACGCCGCAAGGGCGGTTCGGGATGCTTATGAGAAGCATGTCAATGATAGCATTGATGTCGCTTGCCTGATGCTTGCGTCTATGACGCCAGAGCTGCTGCGTCAGCATGAGGATCTATCTGCTATAGAAATTATAGCAAACCTCAAGATGCTGTATGCTGCACAGGCTAGGACTGAACGCTATAATTTGACTAAGCTTTTCTTTCAGAGAAAACTGGCTGAAGGGAGTCCAGTGGGAGCTCACGTACTCAAAATGATTGGGTACAAGGAGGCTCTAGAGAAACTGGGACATACCATCAATCAGGAGCTTGCTGTAGACATTATCCTGCAGTCTCTTCCGGCATCTTTCGATCCGTTCATCATTAATTTTAATATGAACAAGATCGACTGTACCCCGGCAGAGTTGCTGAATATGCTCTTGACTACAGAGTTGACTCTAAAGGGAAAGCCTTCATCCTCTGTCTTGCTAGTTCCTTCAAGGAATAAGAAGAAGGGGAAGAAGGGCAAAGCCCCTGTTAAGAGCTACAGCAAGGCTCTGAAACAAAAGGTTAAGAGGTCGAAGGAATACAGATGTTTCCATTGTGGCCAGCTGTGTCACTGGAAAAAGGACTGTAAAGCGCTCCAAGGAGACAAGAAGGGAAGCAATCCTTTCGCTTCTGGCTCAGGTATTTTCATGACTGAAGTCATGGTTTCTTCTTATATATCATGGGTGTTGGACACTGCATGTGGAGTTCACATTTGTTCAAATGTACAGGAACTCAAGAGAAGAAGACAGGTGGGACAGCATGAGATGGACCTACGAGTAGGAAACGGGGCACGGGTTGCTGCTGTTGCTGTAGGCGTTTATTACATCTCTTTACCATCTGGACTTGTATTGGAACTGGACAATTGTTATTTTGTACAAAGCATAACGAAAAATATTATCTCTATTCCTGCTCTTGTCAGGAAAGGGTTTTCCTTTGAATGCAATATTTCAAAGTGTATTATTTCTTTTGATAATATTGTTTATGCTACTGGGTCGATTAACAATGGGTTATTCATGTTGGACATGGAATGTTCTATACAACAAATTGATAAGAAGAAAGCCAAGTATGCTGATGATAGCACCTTGCTATGGCATAGTCGTTTAGGCCATATTAACAAGAAGCGCATTAAGCGGTTGCATGATAATGGACTGCTGGGATCATTCTCCTATGAGGAGCTTGATACATGCAAAGCTTGTTTAATGGGTAAAATGACGAAAGCTCCTTTTTCTAATAAAGGTCAAAGGGCTTCAGGTTTACTTGACCTCATTCACAGTGATGTGTGTGGGCCATTTAGTAAACATGCCAGAGGTGGCTATCTATACTTCATTACCTTTACTGATGATTTCAGTAGATATGGTTATGTCTATTTAATGAGACATAAAAGTGAATCTTTTGACAAGTTCAAAGAGTTCAAAAATGAAGTACAAAATCAGCTAGGCCGAAATATCAAGGCACTTCGTTCAGATCGAGGTGGAGAATACTTGAGTCGAGAGTTTACTGACTATCTGAAGGAGTGTGGGATTATCTCACAGCTCACTCCACCAGGAACACCGCAATGGAATGGTGTGTCCGAGAGGAGAAATAGAACCTTACTTGATATAGTTCGTTCTATGATGAGTCAGGCTACTCTACCTTACTCCTTTTGGGGATTTGCACTGGAAACAGCTGCAAAGGTACTAAACCGAGTGCCATCCAAGGCCGTTTCAAAGACTCCATATGAGTTATGGTATGGGAAACAGCCAAGCTTGACATTTATTAAGATCTGGGGTTGCGAGGCTTATGTCAAAAAGCTCGCCTCTGGGAAACTGGAGAGCAGATCTGACAAATGTGTCTTTGTCGGTTACCCTAAGGAAACTAAGGGTTATTATTTCTATGATCCCAAAGAGAACAAGGTGTTTGTTGCTCGGACGGCCATTTTTCTTGAGAAAGAATTACTTCTGCAAGAAGCCAGTGGGAAAGAAATAAAGCTGGATGAAAATCCAGAAGAAGGACAAAGTAGTCAAGCACAGTTGGATGAGCCTGAGCCAGTAGATTAGGTTACTGAACAACCTGAGGCTCAGATATCACGGGAACCGCGTAGATCGGGAAGGATCCGTCGACAGCTTGAGCGCTATGACGGAGTCTACATCATTGATGATGAACCCCTCACTTATGCGGATGCGGTCAGTGGACCGGAAGCAGCAAGATGGCTTGAAGCTATGCGAGCCGAAATGGACTCCATGTCAGATAACCAAGTCTGGGATTTGGTTGATCCGCCTCCGGGAGTAATCCCTATAGGCTGTAAATGGATCTTCAAAAAGAAGATTGACATGGAAGGTAACGTGGTTACCTATAAAGGCAGGCTAGTTGCGAAAGGTTTCAAACAAATCTACGGGATAGATTATGATGAAACTTTCTCTCCTGTAGCTATGTTCAAGTCTATTCGGATTATTCTCGCGATAGCGGCATATTATGATTATGAGATCTGGCAAATGGACGTGAAGACCGCTTTCCTTAATGGAAAACTGGATGAGGATGTGTATATGACACAACCTGAAGGTTTCACTAATCCATCAGATCGTCATAAAATATGCAAAATTAAAGAAGTCCATTTATGGACTTAAGCAAGCATCAAGAAGCTGGAATATTCGTTTTGATGAATCAATCTGTGAATTTGGTTTCATCAAGAATGAAGATGACCCGTGTGTATATAAGAGGTTTAGTGGGAGCGTGATTATTTTCCTAGTCCTCTACGTCGATGATATCTTAATCATTGGAAACGATATTCCTGAACTAAATGCTGTCAAGGCATGGTTAAGAAAATGTTTCCAGGTGAAAGATTTGGGAGAAGCAGCCTATGTATTAGGTGTGAAGATCTACAGAGATAGATCTAAGAGGCTTCTCGGGCTGTGCCAGAGTACTTACATCGATAAAGTCCTGGAGAGATTTCATTTAGAAAATTCTAAAAGAGGATATCTTCCAGTCAGACATGGTCTGAATCTTTCAAAGAGTCAGTGCCCACAAACACAGACTGAGAAAGATGAAATGGACAATACGCCTTATGCTTCGGCTATTGGGTCCATTATGTATGCGATGTTGTGTACTCGCCCAGACGTCGCTTACGGGTTAAGCGTGACTAGTCGATTCCAAAGTAATCCAGGTAAGGCACACTGGATTACAGTCAAGAACATTTTGAAATATCTGCGGAAGATTGTTGGGGTATGCGATGTTGTGTACTCGCCCAGACGTCGCTTACGGGTTAAGCGTGACCAGTCGATTCCAAAGTAATCCAGGTAAGGCACACTGGATTGCAGTCAAGAACATTTTGAAATATCTGCGGAAGACCAAAGATATGTTCTTGATATATGGAGGTCAGGAAGAACTCAGTATTGAAGGATATACTGACGCTTCGTTCCAGTCTGACCAGGATGATTTCCGATCGCAATCAGGCTACGTTTTTAGCCTGAATGGAGGTGCAGTGGTGTGGAAGAGTTTCAAACAATCTATTGTTGCTGATTCCACAACAGAAGCCGAGTATGTTGCAGCCTCAGAAGCATCTAAGGAGGCAGTGTGGATTCGTAAGTTCGTTCAGGAACTTGGTGTTGTTCCTTCGACTGCAGATCCATTGGTTATCTTCTGTGATAACACTGGAGCAATAGCACAAGCAAAGGAACCACGGTCGCACCAGAAGTCCAAGCACATACAGAGACGGTTTCATTTGATCCGGGAGATCATTGATCGTGGCGAGATCAAAGTCTGCAAGGTTCATACAGATGACAATCTGGCTGACCCGCTTACAAAGCCTCTGGCGCAGCAGAAGCATGAGAAGCACTGTAATAATATGGGTTTGAGATTTCTCAACCATTAGATTAAGTGCAAGTGGGAGATTGTTGGGGTATGCCCTTAAGGCTAATGTTTGAGGCCTTGGGATTGTATCAGTATCATGTATAAACTTTATGTTTATAAAGGCAATGGTTGTTATTCAAGTTGTTACATTATCTGCTGCAATATGTATACTTCTGAATAATGTCTCAATGCTGTTCAGCTTGGCTGACATGCAGTTAAGTCCTTAGTCGAGATATCTTGGTGAACATGAGACAGCCTTGATATGATTGAGACTAATATGTGTTCTAATCTTATAGGATGCTTTGAGCATGGAATAAGATGTAGACTCATGGGTACATTGGATGTACTGGACAGACCCTACATAGGATGTTCAATTGCTTGTCACAATGTGAATAATCCTTGTATGCAAACAAGTGACATATTTCCTTTGACTTGAGATCACTTGTGTTTCTAAATGATGATTGGCATTATTTTGAGGTAGTTCAATATCATTTGAAATATAATGGTTATAGATTATCTTGGATAATGAGCATGAGTCATGTTAGGGCACTAGTGATAGATATAGGATTGCCGTCTCCTAGTTTGGAGTGTGATGTTCTAATGGGGCCCCCCTGGATGAGATGATTGAGAAAGTGTATGGCCATACCCAGATGACTATGTTCATCTGATCTAATCATTCTCATCGTATTGGATTTACAGGCTTGACACACTTGTCCAATAAGAACATCCAGTGGCAAAGGAAACATGTATGCCTAGTGAGTTGAATTCACACTTGTGCTATGGTTTGGGTGTAGTCTTGGAAGACTCTTTCCTTTATATCGGGAGACAGTGATGTGTTGCTAGATACCCCTCACTGATCGTGATAACGTAAGTTATCGTTACCGACATTTAAAGGAAACCCTTAGGGTCGCACAATTTGATGATATGGCTTACTTATGTCAGATCGTGTGGACTGAATTGTTTTGGTTCAGTTTAAAGGAATTTAAACTCTGATTGTAAGTGAGATCTGGTCTGATCATGTTTGATTGATTAGGGCTTTAGATCGGTAAACTTCGATCGAGAGATCTGATGCTAGATCGATGAGATCAAGAGCATCAAGAGATGAATGGTTAGATCTTGAACCATCTGGTTCATAGGTGATCTAGACCATGTCTTGGTTTGGGCTTGGTTTGATTTGGTCTTTGAACCAAATGCAATTAAACCAAATTAAAATGAACCGGTTCACTTATGTGAACGTATGGTTCATTTTGAGAGAAGTTCGATGGGGCATGGTAACGTGGGCATTGAAGGAGGACTTAGTGCTTTCTATTTTTGGAAAGCCGTTTTTCTTTGTTGATCTCTTCAACGTTTTCGAACGTAAGGTGCATCCGCTCTTGCTCACGCTGACCTGCATCCTCTCTTGCTCTCGTCTTGGGTGGTCTTCACGCCAAGGAAGAAAATTCGGTTGCCAAGGAAATCCATCTCTTCTCCTCCACACAAAAGGATTACTTGGAGATCCTTGCTAGCACAAGGAGATTCAAGAAGGAGCTATCTCTCATCTTGTGTGCGGTGCCTTTGGAGAAGAAGCACTCGCATCTTTGCTTCCAAGTCGCCATCCTTGCAATGGCTATGGTATGTTTTCGTTTTGATCCATACAAGTTATAGAAGTTAATCATATATCATACATGCGATTCTAGAAACCCTAGTTTCCGCTATGCCAAAATTCTAGATGTGCATATTAGGGTTTTTCGCCCCCCTCAAGAAAGGGTTCCTGCATTATTTTCACCAATATTCAAAGTTAATCTCCCTCTCTTTACATCGATAACGGCACTTGCAGTGGCCAAAAACGGCCTCCCTAAAATAATCGGCCGTCTTAGATCTTCCTCCATTTCTAATACCACAAAGTCCGCAGGTACAAAAAATTGTCCGACTTTAATAGGAACATCTTCTAATATTCCAACAGGTCTCCAAACAGATCGGTTTTCCAATTGTAATGTGATAGTGGTAGGTTTCATATCACCTATGTCAAGTTCCTACAGATTGACAGAGGCATCAAACTAACACTGGCGCCCAAATCGCACAGAGCTCCTTTAATGGACATATTGCCAATCGGACAGGGAATGGTGAAGCTACCTGGATCTTTCAACTTTTGAGGGATCTTGTTATGTATTATTGCACTGCATTCCCTTGTAAGTGCCACAGTTCCATATTCTTCAATCTTTCGCTTATTAGAGAGCATATCTTTTAAAAACTTTGCATAGGTGGGCATCTGTGACAGCGCATCTGTGAAAGGATTGTTTAAGTGAAACTTTTTTAGTACCTCAAGGAATTTGCCAAACTGTTTATCCAACTTTGCTTTGGCCAGTCTCTGAGGGAAGGGAACGAGCATAACGTACGCAGGTGGGCCCACATATTTCTCCTTCTCTTCCTCAATAGGCTTTTCTTTATCAGGCTGTGCCTCTTCAGACTGCTCCTTATCAGCTCCAGCCGTGATCTCCTCTTGAGGCATCTAAGGCTCATCCAACTGCTTACCACTCCTTATAGTTATTGCGCTGTAGTTCTCTCTGGGGTTCATCTCAAGCTATCCCGGTAGTCTCCCTGTAGGACTGCTAGCTGTACTAGCTTGCTGTGCAATCTCATTTTCCAATATCTTATTGTGGGTAGCTAGAGCTTCCACTGGAGATGTCAGCTGCTTGATCTGGTCAGCAAGGTATTTGGTACTCTTCTGCTGTTTCATAACAACTTCCAGCATAGACTCAAAGT
Organism: Costus lasius; assembly: GCA_027563935.2. Classification (NCBI taxonomy): domain Eukaryota; kingdom Viridiplantae; phylum Streptophyta; class Magnoliopsida; order Zingiberales; family Costaceae; genus Costus; species Costus lasius. Next base: position 68,693,703 of record CM050449.1, read on the forward strand.
TTGACTTTGGAGGCTGCCATATTGTCTTGGTTGAAAGCCCGATGGTGGCCTGTTATTCTGCTGAGAATATTGAGGAGGAACTTCCCCTTGATTATTCTTGTAGGAAAGGTTGGGGTGGTTCCTCCATCCTGGATTGTAAGTTGCGGAATATGAGTCATTCACAGGTCTCTGATTGAAATTCCCCACAGCATTGGCTTGCTCCTGATTTGATTTTTCCTGTGATGAAGCTATGATTTGACATTCAGACGAATTGTGTCCTGTTACACCACACACCTCACAAAAAATTGCATTAACGGCAATTGAGGAAAAAGAAAAAGACTCCAACTTCTAAGCCAAAGAGTCTATCATAGCCGCCAGTGAGGTCAAAGAATCATTATGGTACTTACCAAACCCTATGGGAGTAATGTTCCGCTCGCTTGACCAGTGGTTAATGTTCCTCAAGTAGAGTAGTTGCGTCTTCCACATTGTTCCTCCAGTCGCAGCGTCCACCATCAATCTAGTGATATAATCCAATCCATTGTAAAAGATGTGGATTAAAACCCATTTCTGAAGTCCATGGTGTGGGCACATGCGTTGGAGCTCCTTGAAGCGTTCCCAGGCGTCATAGAGTGACTCTCCCTCTTGCTGTGCAAAACTCGTAATCCTATTGCGCAGTTGAACAGTCTTGCTTAGTGAGAAATATTTGCTCAGAAATGCTTTTATAGCCCTTGCCAAGTGGTGATAGATCCTGCTGGCATCAAATATAACCATGCTCTGGTGCGGTCCTTGAGAGAAAATGGAAATAATATTAGTCTTATCGCTTCAGAAGAAACTCCATTAACTTTGACAGTATCACAATATTCTTGAAAAACAGCTAAATGAAGATTAGGGTCCTGATTTGGGGATCCCCCAAATTGATTTTGCCGGACCATCGTCATCAGTGCTGGTTTGAGTTTGAAATTGTTCGCCTCTACAATTTTGCTAGACCATCGTCATCAGTCCCTCAAAGATTGATTGTTCACCGCCATCTCTCCTTCTTCAGAGGTCTTCTTATTTTCCAAATGCAATTTCTGGGTCTTCTGGGAGCAAAGCACCTGCACAAGAACTTCTGGGTATACAACGTGTAAGTTAACTGTAAAAAGAAAAGGAACAGTAAAAACTAGTAGTAAAGCAAAAGAAAAGAAAATGCCTAATCTCCAAACTTATCTATTAGTCAATATTAACTAGCTATAGTCCCCGGCGACGGCGCCAAAAACTTGATAGCGATCCACAAGTGCACGGATTTATCAAAGTAATAAAAAGATTATTGTTCCCAACGAGGACTACGTAGGTAAGTACTGACTTATTGACTTGTTTGAATCTAGGCGGACTAAACTAGTGGTTGTTCTAAACTTCTAAGCACGAACAAACTTGAAAGCAGCGTTAAGAGGTTCAAATTCTAAAGGATCGGGATTTCATGGGTTCACCGCACTAACAATCATGAATCGTGTGAAAAATAACTAATTCTACAAAATTTATCTATCATAAAAGGAACTTTTCCTAAGGTACATATCACCTCCTCTCGTAGCGTAATACGGTATTTAATTAGGCTAACTCCCTACTCTCGTGATAGTTAACCTAACTAAATCCATTAAGTTCTATGAAAAGTTTGTAAATCCATCAGACGAATCCAACCTACTCTCGTGATTGGATTCGAAGGTTCAGTTGAAATAGGTCGGACATTACGATTACCCTCTCGGTCCTTCTCGCAACGTGTAAGACGCAAAATTACTTGCCCAAGGTAAATTACGGGATGCATGCAATTTCAACCAAATCATGATAATAAATTTGTAGAAAAGAGTGTAAATATAGATTGATTCATGAAAGTAGTGGGCTATACCCAATAATCCCAAATAAGTTTCTACTCGCTCATATCGTTAAGGAAATACATGATATTTATGATGAACAAGTGAAAACTCCTAAAAATCGTTGAGAAATCACAAAAGAATAATGAAACCGCTTTCTCCTCGATCTGGAAATGAAGAAGAGTTGATCGATCGTCGCCTTCATGAGGAATCTCGCTGGAATATGCCTTGGAATCGTGTTTTCGCCCTTGTCGCTGCCGCTCTCTGTGTTCATCCTCCAAAAAGCCCTCTAACCCTAAAAAAATCCTTCCTTTTATATCTGGACCGGTTTAGAACCCATCAAGGAACAGTTCTGCAAAGTTTGGCTCAAATCCGGCTCGAATTGGTGGAGAAACGAATGAAAAACTCGTTGGGCGGAAGTTTTTACGGCTGAGGCCGTAAATGTTTCTGTGTATAATGCTTTCGGCCACAGAAAGTTTCATGGACCGTGATGGATTCACAGCCTCACCGGTGAAAGTTTCTGTTCATTCCGACTCTTAGCCAATTTTCACCTTCTGTTTGTCATCGCTTTTACGGTTGAATCCGTAATTACGGCCAAGGCCATAATTATCTCGTTCTTCACCGTTTTCAGCCCAAATTTGACGTGTAGGCTTGTGATCTCTTCGAGAATCATGCTTTCACTTTAAAACTCTATAAATCCTTCATTTTTACCTCATTTTACCTACATTTTCATAAAAATCAAGAAAAGTGAAGATTCTGCGCAAGTGAAGTAAAAGCATCGAAATAAACATGAAATCATGCAAATAAGATCAGAATATGATCTAAAACATAGGCAAAAATATAGTGTAAATGCAATGCATCAGCGATCCAGACCATTAAATTCAGATCTGTAAGAAGGAGAAAGGGAGTTCGGATGAAGAGGAGCAGACAGACACGAAAAGCCCAAAATTTGATCCATCACTGAGAGAAAAATTGAGTTCTTCACCGTCGCCGTAGGTTTCACCACCGGGAATCACACAGTGCATCTCCGGCTGTGAAATTTGAGGGGATGCTGTGCATAGAGGAGGCAAAAATATCCCAGTAGTTCCAGAACGAAAGGAGATCGATCAGATGAGAAAACAACGAAACACTCATCGCCTGCACTGTTCATCACCGAGATTACGACTGTAATTTCTATTACAGCCGTGCTGTAAAGTGTTTTCTCTTTTCGCTTCGATTTCTGACCCTCTGATACTATGGAATATTATAATTCTTCAACTATGCTAGCTTAAACTCTTTTTGGGACATGGGGGAGTAATTCCCCTCAATTTCTTAATGACTAGATTATTTTTACTTTCGTCATGATGATTTTACTATGATAATTCTACGTATGTGATGATTGCCTTTAATTCTCCATAGATTTTTATTGTTAGCGTGTTTTAGAGTTTTTGCAATATGGACTGAAAAGTGATTTGCTAAGAACTTGGAACCCTAAAATTGAATGTTAGGAACTCATTGTAAGAAATTAGGTTTGTTCTTATTTCTAGATTTTAGAAGTTTAATGCCATGTTAATAATCTGAATCTAGGATTGAGTTATTGTAATAAATATAACGATACTGTGAGAAATCAAGTATTAGATTGTTGGAGAACCATATGTAGAACCTGTGTTGAGATTCGGATGCACGAAAGTGATCTTGGAGTTTCCACTTGAGATAATTGACTTAGAATTCGGATGCACGAAAGTGATCCTTGAGTTCTTTGTTGATGATTTACTTATCTTCAGCATTGAATAGATCCTGCATGAAAGTGAGGATCGGTTCTTTGTAAATTGTCTACGCGAAAGCGAGATGATTTCTTTATGAAGTAAATTATATCTTTATGATGATAAAATTTGATTGATGAACATCTATTTATATCTAGTCATGGAAATTAAGTTGGATGAAAACCTAGTCCCAGTTTCTCTCTCTGATATTTTCGTGTAGGTTTCGATAGTTTGCTTGATATTTTCGACTGCCTAGCTAGTGAGAAATTGATTATTCGATACTTGACAAACAAGATCTCTGTGGTTCGATATCTTAATTATTACGAGTATCCGTGCACTTGCGGACACAACAAGTTTTTGGCCCCGTTGCCGGGGACCTTGGTTTTTGTCAATATTGAAGATATTGAAAGTATTGCTATACTAGGTTTTGTTTATTTCCAATTTATGTTCTATCTTTCTGTTCTTTTCTATTTACTTGAGTTATTTGACCTATCTCCTTTGGACTACACAGGAAATTTAGATCTGATGGCGGACCGGAGATCACTTAGGGACTATGCAGCCCCTAACTCAGAGGAGATACACTTTAGCATTGCCAGACCAGCTATTTAAGCTAATAATTTTGAGATCAATCCTACTTTCTTGTCTATGATCCAGCAGAATCAATTTGGAGGATCACCAATTGAAGATCCTTATCAAAATTTATATCCTTTTCTTGAATATTGTGACACCATTAAATTTAATTGAGCTTCTGATGATGCATTAAAACTAAGATTGTTTCTTTTTTCTCTTAGGGACTGAGCACGCTCTTGGCTTCACGCTCAACCTACCGGTTCCTTTTCCACTTGGGAACAACTATCAAATTCTTTCTTGATGAAATACTTTCCACCAAGCAAGACCAACCAATTGAGAAACCAGATCAGAAGTTTCACACAGAAGGATGGCGAATCTTTCAACGAGGCATGGGAGCGTTTTAATGATTTTCAATGGAAGTGTCCTCACCATGGCCTTGAAAATTGGGTTTTAATTCTTACATTTTATAATGGCTTACTGTATAATACCCATCTGATTGTTGATGCTGCTGCAGGAGGAGCCCTAATGAGCAGAACCATTGAAGATGCTTTCACCTTATTTGAAGAGTTGTCCCTAAACCATAACCAATAGGCTCCTGAAGAAGGAATGCTATATTGTCATCAACATGGTAAGAATGAGAATGAGGGATGGCGAACCTTGACTGAAGAGGTAAATTCTTTTAGTGTTGAGTCCATGCTTGAAAAATTTATGGCTAGTCAAAGTAAGGAAATGGAAGATCTTAAGGGAATAGTTAGTGAACTTGCATCTCAAGTAAGATCTGTAGTAGCCCACAACAAAATATTAGAAAACCAGATAGCACATCTTACAGACCCCCAGGAAAATTACCTGCTAAACCTGAGCCAAACCCTAGGGAGAACTGTAATGCTATTATCACTAGAAGTGGGAGGCAACTAGAGGAACCTAAAAAGAAATTTGAGGATAATGAAAAAGAGCCTAATGATGAACTTGACCATGAAATAGACTTAGAAAAATCTTTTGAGCATGAGCAATCCCAAACTAGTTTGCCACCTCACTAAGGTGATGTGCCATGTCAGACAGATATTTCTAAATCTAATTCTCCTACAACTTATAGGCCACCTATAGCTTTTCCTCAAAGGTTAGTGCAAGCAAAATTAGATAAATAGTTTGGGAAATTTCTTGATGTTTTAAAGAAGCTTTACATTAATATTTCATTCACTGAAGCTTAGCTCAAATGCCTTCTTATGCAAAATTTTTGAAAGAGATCTTGTCTAATAAGAGGAAAATAGAAGACTATAGTACTGTGGCTCTTACTGAAGAATTTAGTGCTTTTATCCAAAACAAGTTGCCACTGAAATTAAAAGATCCAGGTAGTTTCTCTATACCTTATTTTATTGGGAGCATGACTTTTGACCGAGCCTTATGTGATTTGGGTGCTAGTGGGAGTCTAATGTCATTGTCTATTTGCAGGAAATTGGACATGGGAGAGCTTAAACTAACTTGAATATCTTTGTAGCTCGCCGATCATTCAGTTAAGTATCCTGCAGGGATTCTTGAAGATGTGCCTATGCAAGTAGGTAAGTATTTCATTCCAGTAGACTTTGTAATCCTTGAGATGGAGGAAGATGCAAGAATCCCCATCATACTTGGTAGACCGTTCTTAGCCACAACAGGAGCACTTATTGATGTAAAGAACGGTAAGCTTACAATTAACATTGGGGATGAAAGAATTCAGTATGACTTGAATGAGGCCATGAAAATCCCATCGAATTCTGGAGCTTGTTGTAGTATACATGCTGTAGATGACACTTGTTGGTGTATATGCCCTGAGACCTATATTTGGTCAACGTATGTACTACTTGACTCTGATATATATATCATTCTGGCATTGTCGTTATCGTTGTTTGTCTACATCTGCGATTATGTACTTACATGATAATGTCCCTGGAGATAGATTGGATCTGTGCTCAAATAATTGTCCCCAGTCAATGTACCTGAGTGAATATGGGACAACTCTGGTACTTGTGATACTAGTATATGGGCTAGTTAGGCATGATGTGCTAACGTAGACATATGGGTATATTAGTGGTGATATGCTGGATAGACCTGCTGTGAGGTAATGACTTGGTGTCATGAGTTATCCTCACAAGTGATAGGAGATGCATTGATCCTTAGACTTGAGGTCATTGACTCTTCTATATGGTTAGGGACATGCTTTAATGCAACCTGACACCTCGCCGTAGATGGGAGGTTATAAAGGCTATCATTGAGTATGTTACAACCCATGTATGAAGATCAATGTACAGACAAAAGAATTTGCCCCTTCCTAAGCGAAGCTTGACATCCATGGAGCTCCTCTATAGTTCTATGACTGAAAGTGTATGACCATACCCAGGTAAAAACCTGATTTAGTCATGACCATGTGATTGGATGAAAACAAATGATGACACACTTGTCCAATTGGATATTAGTTTGGCAAAGAGATTGTAATGTATTTGTCCCTAGTCGCGATGATGGGGATGTCGATGTCGATATCCATTCCGATGACTTGGGTAGCAGCGATGCACTACTAGGTGCCACTCACTGCTTGTGATAACCTTAGGTCAGCACTGCCAACGTTAGAGGAACCTATAGGGTCGCACACCAAGATACTCGAGTTCTCGTATTGATCGGGAAGCCTTATGATCGAGTTATTGGATAACTCGGATCTATTTTGGAGATTTCATCAGCGCCAATGGGCCTGATGAGATGGAAGAAACTTATTGGAGCCAACTTCCATTTTTGGCATATTGACCAAATTAACCATGGTTAGACTCATTTGACCTTGGGTTACATTGGATTGGATCCAATGGCTTGGTTAACATGCATAATGGACTTTGGGCTAGGCTCATTCGTTAATTGGGCTCACTAATAAGTTGTCATGAAGAGACAAGAGACTAAAAGGGTATAATGGGGAGAAATCCCACCCCATTGGCGCCTTGGGGCATAATGGGGTGAGGGAGGCACCTTTTGCTTCATTAGGAAGCATTATGCGCCTAGCCCTTTATCCTTTGATGGTATGAATGCCTCTAAGGCATGTCTTGGGGCTGATATGGCACTTGGGCAAATATGGATAGGTTGAATGAGGTTTTTGGTAAAGTCTTGGAGACTTTCCTTACCACAAACCCTAATTGTCAACCCCTCATCCTAGCCGCACACGTGTCATGATCTATGCCCATGCCAAACTGCCTCTTGCTCTTGTAAAAGAAACCCTTGTTGCCCCTCTTGATACATTTATTCTCTTTAAGGCGTGGAGCACTTGTGGGGGTGACAACTTGGAGTTCTCTTCTCTTCTTCTTCCATCAAGGGCGCAAGCAATCATCCTCTCCTTCCTTCTTCCTTTCCTTGGCGCAAAGGAACTAGAAAGAAGCTTGCGGCATCTTACTCCTCTTCTTCCCTCTTTGCGCATCAACCCTTGTTGGTGGCGCAAGGTGATTGGAGGATTCTCCTAAGGCGTGGATCTTCTTCCTAAGGCTAGCACCGGGCGAGGAAGAAGAGAGCTCGAGGCATCCGTGTGTGTTAGACTACAGAGGGCGAACACTTGGGCGCCTACCTCGACATCGGCTTCTCATCTTGCTCTTAAGGTACTTTCTATCACATCGTGTCGACCCCCTCGCATGACGATCTTCAATGGGTTTTTGGGACTGGCCTGTTTCGGGGATATTCTCCCACTGTGCAATGTAAAATGAAATGTCTATCTCTGTAAAAAATTATAAAATATCCCCGGGGTTTCCCAACAACACTATCTATGATCTTAATGATTTGTTTGTTAAAACCTCTGAATATGATTCTGATTTAGATTCTGCTCTTGATTCTAAGGTAGAGGCCAATTCTAAAATTGATGAATTATTAGACTGCAGTGCTTGCGATAATGAAAAGAGTGAAGAAAGGAAGGCTCCAAAAGTAGAACTTAAAGCTTTACCTGATAACCTTCGTTATGAATTTCTTGGTCCTGATTCTACTTACATTGTTATTGTTGATGCACATCTTGGAAAAAGGGAGACATATTTGCTTCTCAAAGAATTAAGAATTCATAGAAAGGTTATTGGGTACACAATTGATGACTTAAAGAGAATTAACCCTTCTTTTTGTATGCATAGGATTTTGATGGAAGAGGAACACAAGCCACATGCAACTTTCAAATGAGACTTAACCCCTCTATGAAAGAAGTTGTGAAGAAGGAGGTTTTGAAATTACTTGATGCAGGTATTATCTATCCTATCTCTAATAGTAAATGGGTAAGTCCTGTACATTGTGTTTCTAAGAAAGGAGGGGTAACTGTTGTAAGATCCAAGAATCTTAATTCCTTGTAAGTACTATTCTTGATTTAAATCTTTGGCTGTGATATTTTTCTATGTTTTGATTTCGTCAACCCTAGGATGGGGGAGAATTTTATCCCTAAAAACCTTAAGGGGTTAGTTATAAATTAGTGGCAATGGGTTAGTGGATATTAATTTAATCCTTATTGGATTTTCGGATTTTGACTCTTGTAACTAATTAACTAGAGCTTATTGGATGTTAATTTAATCCTTATTGGATTTTCATTTAAGGGAATAATTAGCTATGGGGTTATTGGGTTTGCACTTAAATTAATTGATTTTGGGTTTAAAATTTGAATTAGTGGATTAATTCATAAACCCTTTACCTTAATTAGAAATTCGAAAATTTAGGTTTGGGTACTTGGGGGCGAAAAGAAAGAAAAAAGAAAAGAAAAGAAAAAAAAACCTAGGGGCGGCGGTTTGAAGGCTTGGACGAACCTTGGCGATTCCTTGGAGGCTTGGACGAAATTCTTCTCCTTCCTTTTTCCCTTGGCTGGCGTTCCTTGGTGCTTGGTGGCGTTTTCTCTTCCTTTGGTGGCGTCTACCTAAGGGCATTGGGGGAATTTTAAGACCCTTAGACGAGTTTGTGGAGAGATTTTTCACCTTGGTGTTCACGGTTCAAGATAAGAGGTGAGTGGGGTGTCTTATTCGAATTATATCCATTTGGTTGTGCTAGATGATAAGTTTGATTGCTTGAAAATTTCACCATGCTAAAAACCGAAACTCAAGGTGTATCTATCATGAAAACCGAAATCTTGCAACATGAAATTTAAGATATTTCTTATATGGAATTTAGGTAGCTTTAAATCAGTGATTCTTGAGCATGAAATTCTTATTAACTAGGGTTTAAATTTTAAGTGGATGATTTGTTAGTAATTGTAGAAACCGTGGGTTACATGTGGTATTATGTAAAGTAGATTGTAAGAATACAAATTTTAATCCTGTGTTGATTTTATGGATGCCCTGATAAATGCTAATAGTGTTATAGGGTCCATGATCGTTTATCTATGAGCAGCATGTTTATATATCTATGGCCATGTATTCTTGATTGAAAAACTTGGGTGATAACTTAGCAAGGTTATACTGAACCGATCAGCATGAAACCTAAGGACTCTACACTACATTATGTGGTTATGTGGTTTCGAATTTTATGTATTTTATGTGTTGTGGTCTGTGTACCCGTTTTGGGACGGATAGGACTAAGGCTAAGTGTAACTGTGTACTCAAGGGGATAGTCTATATGTGATAGATTAGGGGTTGGAGATTTCAGCCCTGTGTTTGTGATATGTGAGGGGTTGATGTTTCAGCCCTGTCTGTTGTGATATTGTGGTGGAAGTGACTATCCTAGAGTCTGGTTGACACTTAGGAGTCCACTTTTGTGAAATAAGATATAAGGTGTGTCTAGTGGTTGTTCAGTAAAGAACCCTTTGGGAGAACGAGTGATTGATGCAAAGTGCCATGTCTTGGTCGGACAGGGGCCACCTATTGATTTCATCACTCTTAGACTTTTAGATTCTTGTGTTATGGGGTGGTGTAGATCAAGGTATCACATCTTGACCGGATGGGGATCACCTCTTGAGTCTACACACCGTCCATGTTTGTGTTGCATGTGATTTGCAGGCTTCTCCCAGTGCTTAGGCCAGAGCCGGGTTGGACCCTAGTGGTCACTCTTGATTTATGCTGGACAACTAAGTGGTTGGTGTGTTTAGTTGGTTTAGAGTATGGCTCTAGATCCTTGGTTACTCTATGGTGTCATTTGTGTGATCCCTTAGCAGTGTTCATCTGATTGTTTATATTATTTCCTTTCTTTGTTTTTGTTATATGTTGGCATGACGTTCTGTTAAAGGTTTTTAAAATAATCTGCATGTATCTTTAAGTGTATACTTTTGGATGGTCGATTAAGACTATCCACTCACTGGGCTGTGTAGCTCACCCCTTACTGTTTACAGGTGTAGAGCAGGAGCCCACTGCCTGAGTTAATGTTTGATACGGATTTACAACTATGCTGGTTTAATGTACAAGACTTTTGTGCTTAGTTAACTGGGGCCGGTTATGGCCAAACCTTGTGAATTCGTGTCGCCGGTTGTGGCAGTTTTGAGATTTTGATTTTGTGTCACCGCGGGCTTGGGCCTGGTTTCGGTGTTTGATATCATTGACGTTAGTTTTATGAAATTATAAAATCGATATTGTGGTTTTGCTTCGAATTTCGAGTCGAATTGTATTTGCGATCAGATTTGATATAAATGTGAACTTGCATATGTCTAGTGCAAGTATTGCCTGGTGGCAGGTACCCTTATGTGATTTATGGATTTTATGGATTTTATATGGCTTTGATATACTGTTGCCTTGCATATGTCTAGTGCAAGGATTGCGTGGTGGCAGGTACATTTTTGAAATTGTGTTTCGTGGAGATTCAATGTGTGGATTCTCGAAAATTTTCAGATCGACTTTTCCTGAACTTGGTTTTACTTAGCGTGTGTATCGATCCTGTGTGATAACATCCTGTTCCTCTATGACTTGTGTTGCTTGTTTGGGATTAAGATAACGGGATGTTACAACTGTCATGAAAAACAAAGATAATGAATTAATTTCTGTTAGAACTGTTACTAGTTGGCGCATGTGCATAGATTATAGAAAATTGAATGCTGCTACTAGGAAAGATCATTTTCCCTTACCTTTTATTGATCAAATGGTTGAAAGGCTTGCAAACCATTCTCACTTTTGTTTCTTAGACGGATACTCAGGATTTTTCTAAATTACTATACATCCTGATGACCAAGATAAGACCACTTTCACTTGCCCGTATGGTACTTTTGTATATAGGAGAATGCCTTTTGGTCTATGTAACGCACCTGCTACTTTTCAGAGATGCATGATGGCTATTTTTTCTTATTTTATTGAGGACTTTATGGATATATTTATGGATGATTTCTCAGTATATGGTTCTTCTTTTGATGATTGTTTGACTAATTTATCTCGAGTTTTGCAGTAGTGTGAAGAAACTAACCTTGTGCTTAATTGGAAAAAATGTCATTTCATGGTTAGGCAAGGGATAGTTTTGGGGCACTTGATTTCAGAAAGAGGGATTGAAGTTGATAGAGCTAAAGTTGAGGTGATAGAGAAATTAGAGCCACCCACTATAGTGAAAGAGGTCTAAAGCTTTCTAGGACATGCAGGATTCTACCGATGATTCATCAAGGATTTCTCTAAACTTACTAGACCTCTGACAAATTTACTTTGTAAAGATGTCAAATTTTCTTTTGATGAAGATTGTTTATCTGCTTTTTAGGAACTAAAGAAAGCTTTGGTTTCAGCATCTATCATCAGCCCCCAGATTGGGACTTGCCCTTCGAGCTTATGTGTGATGCTAGTGATTATGCAATAGGAGCAGTTTTGGGACAGATAAAGGAGAAAAAGCCTTATGTTATTCATTGTGCTAGTAGGACTTTGGATGGGACATAGAGGAATTACACTACCACTGAGAAGGAACTTTTAGCTATAGTATTTGCCTTTGATAAATTTAGAGCATACTTGATTAACTCCAAAGTGGTGGTGTACACTGATCATGTAGCTTTGAGGTACTTAATGCAGAAAAAGGATAGTAAACCATGCTTGCTCAGATGGATTTTGCTCTTGTAGGAGTTTGATTTGGAAATTAAAGACAAAAAGGGATCAGAAAACTTTGTTGCAGATCATCTTTCAAGGATAATGGTGGATATTGAAAAGAATGATAAAATCAATGATTCCTACCCTAAAGAACAACTCTTGGCCATTGAACAAATCAGAGCCCCATGGTATGCTGACATAGTGAATTAAATTACCAAAGAAAGAAAAGATTCTTGGCTGAGGTAAAGCACTATTTTTGGGATGAGCCTTATGTGTTTAGAAGATGTGCAGATGGTGTTTTTAGAAGATGTATACCTGAAGAGGAAATCACAGATATATCGTTTCAGTGCCATGGATCTTCTTATGGTGGGCACGCTAGTACTGAGAAAACTGCTTTCAAAGTTTTGCAATCAGGATTTTACTGGCCTTTAATTTTTAAAGATGCTAGAAACTTTATCTTATCTTGTGATAAATGTCAAAAGATAGGTAATATTAACAGAAGACATGAGATGCCATTGTCCACCATTCTTGAGGTTGAGATATTTGATGTCTGGGGGATTGATTTCATGGGACCCTTTCCATCTTCCGGAGGTAACAAATACATACTTGTGGTGGTAGATTATGTTTCAAAGTGGGTTTAAGCTCTAGCTTCTCCTACTAATGATTCCAGAGTTGTTGTTAAACTATTCAAAAAAGATTATCTTTCCAAAGTTTGGGACACCACGAGTAGTGATTAGTGATGGAGGCTCACATTTTATGGAACATAAGTTCTCAGCGTTGCTTAGAAAGTATGGGGTAAATCATAGAGTTGCAACACCTTATCACCCCCAAACAAGTGGACAAGTTGAGATATCAAATAGAGAAATAAAGGGAAATTTGGAAAAGACAGTTTCACGTACAAAGAAAGATTGGGCATTCAAACTTGATGATGCACTGTGGGCCTACCAGACTGCTTTTAAAACACCAATATGTTGGGGTATGCCCTTAAGGCTAATGTTTGAGGCCTTGGGATTCTATGAGTATCATGTATATAAACTCTTATGTTTATAAAGGCAATGGTTGTTATTCAGTATGTTACATTGTCTGCTGCAATAAGTGTGCTTCTGAATAATGTCTCAATGCTGTTCAGCTAGGCTGACATGCTGTAATGTCCTTAGTCGAGATATCTTGGTGAACATGAGACAGCCTTGATATGATTGAGACTAATATGTGCTCTAATGTTATAGGATGCTTCGAGCATGGAATAAGATGTAGACTCATGGGTACATTGGATGTACTGGACAGACTCTACTAGGATGTTCAATTGCTTGTCACAATGTGAATAATCTTTGTTTGCAACAAGTGGCACATGTCCTCTGACTTGAGATCACTTGTGTTTCTAAATGATGATTGTCATTGTTTTGAGGTAGTTCAATATCATTTGAAAAAGAATGATTATAGACTATCTTGGATAATGATCATGAGTCAGGTTAGGACTCTAGTGATAGATATAGGATTGCCGTCTCCTTGTTTAAGGAGTGTGATGTTCTAAAGGGGCCCCCGCCTAAATGAGATGATTGAGAAAGTGTATGGCCATACCCAGGTGACTATGTTCATCTGATCTAATCATGCTCATCATATTGGAGCTACAGGCTTGACACGCTTGTCCAATAAGAACATCCAGTGGCAAAGGAAACATGTATGCCTCGTGAAGTGATTTCACACTTGTGCTGTGATTTGGGAGTAGTCTTGGAAGACTCTTTCCTTTATATCGGGAGACAGTGATGTGTTGCTAGATACCCCTCACTGATCGTGATAACATAAGTTATCGTTACCGACATTTAAAGGAAACCCTCAGGGTCGCACAATTTGAAGATATGGCTTACTTGAGTCAGATCGTGTGGACTGAATTATTTGGGTTCAGTTTAAAGGGATTTAATCTCTGATTGTAAGTGAGATCTGGTCTGATCATGTTTGATTGATTAGGGCTTGAGATCGGTAAGCTTCGTGTTGGGTCCCCTTCAAGGGGGAGCGCAAACCCTAATAAGGCACATATATGTGCACATAGCGGAAGCTAGGGCTTCAAGATCGGTTAGCATGACACATGATTAACTTGTAAACGAGGATTGCAAAGAATCAACTCATACCATAGCCATTAGATTGGATGTGGCTTGAAAGCAAGAGGGCAAACAAGCTCTCCTCCAAAGAAGACACACACTAGATGAGAGATAGCCCCTTCTTGTTACTCCTTGTGCTAGCAAGGAACGCCAAGTCTCCTAACCGTGTGAAGGAGACAAGATGAAAGCTTCTTGGTCTTCGAAAGCTCTCCCTCCTTGCGTAAACGATCCCTCACCCAAGAGAGAGCATCGAAGCTTAGAGGCGTTGAGTCAACATAGGCGTTTTGGCGTTTCAAGACTTCCATAAAAGGAAAGTCATCAAGACATGCGTTCATGTCTTTTGAACCATTCCAAAACGCCAACTCAATTGAACCATGCGTTCACTTATGTGAACCGGTTCAATTGAATTCGGTCCAATTTCATTTGGTCTAAATGACAAATCGAACCAAGCCAAGCCATGGTTTAAATCTCATATGAACCGTGAAGGTTCAAGATCTAACCGTACATCTCTTGATGCTCTTGATCTCACCGATCTAGCATCCACACTCTCGATCGAAGCTTACCGATCTCAAGCCCTAATCAATCAAACATGATCAGACCAGATCTCACTTACAATCAGAGTTTAAACTCCTTTAAACTGAACCAAAACAATTCAGTCCACACGATCTGACATAAGTGAGCCATATCACCAAATTGTGTGACCCTGAGGGTTTCCTTTAAATGTCGGTAACGATAACTTACGTTGTCACGACCAGTGAGGGGTATCTAGCAACACATCACTGTCTCCCGATATAAAGGAAAGAGTCTTCCAAGACTACGCCCAAACCACAGCACAAGTGTGAATCAACCTCACAAGGCATACATGTTTCCTTTGCCACTGGATGTTCTTATTGGACAAGCGTGTCAAGCCTGTAGCTCCAATATGATGAGCATGATTAGATCAGGTGAACATAGTCACCTGGGTATGGCCATACACTTTCTTAATCATCTCATTTAGGGGGGCCCCTTTAGAACATCACACTCCTTAAACAAGGAGACGGCAATCCTATATCCATCACTAGTGTCCTAACCTGACTCATGATCATTATCCAAGACAGTCTATAACCATTATGTTTCAAATGATATTGAACTACCTCAAAACAATGACAATCATCATTTAGAAACACAAGTGATCTCAAGTCAGAGGACATGTGCCACTTGTTGCAAACAAGGATTATTCACATTGTGACAAGCAATTGAATATCCTAGTAGGGTCTGTCCAGTACATCCAATGTACCCATGAGTCTACATCTTATTCCATGCTCGAAGCATCCTATAAGATTAGAACACATATTAGTCTCAATCATATCAAGGCTGTCTCATGTTCACCAAGATATCTCGACTAAGGACATTACAGCATGTCAGCCTAGCTGAACAGCATTGAGACATTATTCAGAAGCACACTTATTGCAGCAGACAATGTAACATACTGAATAACAACCATTGCCTTTATAAACATCACAGTTTATACATGATACTCATAGAATCCTAAGGCCTCAAACATTAGCCTTAAGGGCATACCCCAACAATCTCCCACTTGCACTTAATCTAATGGTTGAGAAATCTCAAACCCATATTATTACAGTGCTTCTCATGCTTCTGCTGCGCCAGAGGCTTAGTAAGCGGGTCAGCCAGATTGTCATCTGTATGAACCTTGCATATTTTGATCTCGCCACGATCAATGATCTCCCGGATCAAGTGAAACCGTCTCTGTATGTGCTTGGACTTCTGGTGCGACCGTGGTTCCTTTGCTTGTGCGATTGCTCCAGTGTTATCACAAAAGATAACCAAAGGATCTGCACTCGAAGGAACAACACCAAGTTCCTGAATGAACTTACGAATCCACACTGCCTCCTTGGATGCTTCCGAGGCTGCAACATACTCGGCTTCTGTTGTGGAATCAGCAACAATGGACTGTTTGAAACTCTTCCACACCACTGCTCCACCATTCAAGCTAAAAACATAGCCTGATTGCGATCGGAAATCGTCCTGGTCCGACTGGAACGAAGCGTCAGTATATCCTTCAATACTGAGTTCTTCCTGACCACCATATATCAAGAACATATCTTTGGTTCTCCGCAGATATTTTAAAATGTTCTTGACTGCAATCCAGTGTGCCTGACCTAGATTACTTTGGAATCGACTGGTCACGCTTAACCCGTAAGCGACGTCTGGGCGAGTACATAACATCGCATACATAATGGACCCAATAGCCGAAGCATAAGGCGTATTGTCCATTTCCTCTTTCTCAGTCTGTGTTTGCGGACACTGACTCTTTGAAAGATTCAGACCATGTCTGACTGGAAGATATCCTCTTTTAGAATTCTCTAAATGAAATCTCTCCAGGACTTTATCGATGTAAGTACTCTGGCACAGCCCGAGAAGCCTCTTAGATCTATCCCTGTAGATCTTCACACCTAATACATAGGCTGCTTCTCCTAGATCTTTCATCTGGAAACATTTTCCTAACCATGCTTTAACAGCATGCAGTTCAGGAATATCATTTCCAATGATTAAGATATCATCGACGTAGAGGACTAGGAAAGTAATCACGCTCCCACTAAACCTCTTATATACACACGGGTCATCTTCATTCTTGATGAAACCAAACTCAGAGATTGATTCATCAAAATGAATATTCCAGCTTCTAGATGCTTGTTTAAGTCCATAAATGGACTTCTTTAACTTGCATATTTTATGACGATCTGATGGATTAGTGAAACCTTCAGGTTGTGTCATATACACATCCTCATCCAGTTTTCCATTAAGGAAAGCCATCTTCACATCCATCTGCCAGATCTCATAATCGTAATATGCTGCTATCGCGAAAAGAATCCGAATAGACTTGAACATGGCTACAGGAGAGAAAGTTTCATCATAATCTATCCCGTAGATTTGTTTGAAACCTTTCGCAACTAGCCTGCCTTTATAGGTAACCACGTTACCATCCATGTCAATCTTCTTCTTGAAGATCCATTTACAGCCTATAGGGATTACACCCGGAGGCGGATCAACCAAATCCCAGACTTGGTTATCTGACATGGAGTCCATCTCGGCTCGCATAGCTTCAAGCCATCTAGCTGAGTCCGGTCCACTGACCGCATCCGCATAAGTAAGGGGTTCATCATTATCAATGATGTAGACTCCGTCATAGCGCTCAGGCTGTCGACGGATCCTTCCCGATCTACGCGGTTCCCGTGATATCTGAGCCTCAGGTTGTTCAATAACCTGATCCACTGGCTCATGCACATCCAACTGTGCTTGACTACTTTGTCCTTCCTCTGGATTCTCATCCAGCTTTATTTCTCTCCCACTGGCCTCTTGCAGAAGAAACTCCTTCTCAAGAAAAATGGCCGTCCGAGCAACAAATACCTTGTTCTCTTTGGGATCGTAGAAATAATAACCCTTAGTTTCCTTAGGGTAACCGACAAAGACACATTTCTCAGATCTACTCTCTAGTTTCCCAGAGGCGAGCTTTTTGACATAAGCCTCGCAGCCCCAGATCCTGATAAATGTCAAGCTCGGCTGTTTCCCATACCACAACTCATATGGAGTCTTTGAAACTGCCTTGGATGGCACTCGGTTTAGTACCTTTGCAGCTGTTTCCAGTGCAAAACCCCAAAAGGAGTAAGGTAGAGTAGCCTGACTCATCATAGAACGAACCATATCAAGTAACATTCTATTTCGCCTCTCGGACACACCATTCCATTGCGGTGTTCCTGGCGGAGTGAGCTGTGAGATAATCCCACATTCTTTTAGATAGTCAGTAAACGCATGACTCAAGTATTCTCCACCTCGATCAGAACGAAGTGCCTTGATATTTCGGCCTAACTGATTTTGTACTTCATTCTTGAACTCTTTGAACTTGTCAAAAGATTCACTCTTATGTCTCATAAGATAGACATAACCATATCTACTGAAATCATCAGTAAAGGTAATGAAGTACTGATAGCCACCTCTGGCATGTTTACTAAATGGCCCACACACATCACTGTGTATAAGGTCAAGTAAACCTGAAGCCCTTTGACCTATATTAGGAAAAGGAGACTTCGTCATTTTACCCATTAAACAAGCTTTGCATGTATCAATCTCCTCATAGGAGAATGATCCCAGCAGTCCATGATCATGCAACCGCTTAATGCGCTTCTTGTTAATATGGCCTAAACGACTATGCCATAGCAAGGTGCTGTCATCAGCATACTTGGCTTTCTTATTATCAATGTTTTGTATAGAATATTCCATGTCCAACATGAATAACCCATTGTTAATTGAACCAGTAGCATAAACAATATTATCAAGAGTAAGATAACACTTTGAAATCTTCCATTCAAAGGAAAACCCTTTCCTGACAAGAGCAGGAATAGAGATAATATTTTTGGTAATACTGGGTACAAAGTAACAATTGTTTAATTCTAATACAATGCCAGATGGTAATGAGATGTAATAATCCCCTACAGCAACAGCAGCAACCCGTGCCCCGTTTCCAACGCGTAGGTCCACCTCATGCTGCCCCACCTGTCTTCTTCTCTTGAGTTCCTGTACATTTGAACAAATGTGAACTCCACATGCAGTGTCCATCACCCATGAAATAGAAGAAGAGGATATCATGACTTCAGTCACAAATATACCTGAGCTAGAAGCGATGCTTCCCTTCTTGTCTCCTTGGAGCGCTTTACAGTCCTTTTTCCAGTGACCCAGCTGGCCACAGTGGAAACATCTGTTGTCCTTTGACCGCTTCACCTTCTGTTTCAGAGCCTTACTGTAGTTCTTGACAGGGGCTTTGCCCTTCTTCCCCTTCTTCTTGTTCCTGGAAGGAACCATTAAGACAGAGGTTGAAGGCTTTCCCTTCAGAGTCTCCTCAGTAGTCAAGAGCATATTCAGCAGCTCTGCCGGAGTACAGTCGATTTTGTTCATATTAAAGTTAATAATGAACGCATCGAAAGAAGGCGGGAGAGACTGCAGAATAATGTCTATAGCAAGCTCCTGGTTGATGGTATGCCCCAGTTTCTCCAGAGCCTCTTTGTGCCCAATCATCTTGAGCACGTGAGCTCCCACTAGGCTCCCTTCAGCCAGTTTGCTCTGAAAGAAATGCTTTGTCAGATTATAGCGTTCTGTCCTCGCCTGTGCAGCATACAGCATCTTGAGGTTTGCTATAATTTCTATAGCAGACATATCCTCATGCTGACGCTGCAGCGGTGGCGTCATAGACGCTAGCATCAGGCAAGCGACATCAATGCTATCATTGACATGCTTTTCATAGGCATCGCGAACCGCCCTTTCCAGTAGGGATCGCACATTGAAGCTCATGGTGTTCGTTGCTGCAGGAATCTACAACAATGCAAGAACAGCAAGGTCAGTATCAATGTTTAGAATCAATCCAGGACTTAAGAAAGATTCTTTTCTCACTATTTTGTCTGACTGAAAAATCCATTAAACAGTCCGAAAGAGTAACACTCTTTTAGTGAGATGGGATCCAGATTTCATACTTGGTCTCCGCGTCCCGCTCAAGCGAGATAAGATGCACAGAGAATACAAGCACTAATTTCTGGTAGGCAGTCCCTGCCAATCGCCAACCCGTGCGATTCCCCTTCATCTGGGCAATCCAGCAGACTGTGCCAACTGAGTTGGTACAACACAGTCTCTGATCCCACAGATGGCTGCCTCCATGTGCTACCATATGCGCCACATATGTAGCCTACATGGTCAAGCTGACCCGACCTACTCCCTGGACCACCACGTGCTATGCTGAGCAACGAGAAGCGATAAATCCCTTCTCTGTAACACGCAGGTGAAATCCCGCACCGTCTGAAGATAGATGGACGTGCCCACTGAGTGGGTACAATACGGCTCCAGCGATAGTCAGAACAGTGAGGTTTCGCGTCAGAAGGCTATCGAGCTTGATATTTTAGCGTTGGATTTTAACGGTCTTTTATCTTCTTTACTATCATGCAAATCCTATGGTGATAGCAGAAGATAAATAAATCATGCATTTCTAATTATTTAGAAAATAAAAGAAAGCATGGATCTTATGTGGTAAAAGCCCATAGAGCCTAAGTAAGACCTTAAATCAACTTAAGTCTTCACTTGAGCTCTTTTGCATCTCATCTGGTCCAACCCAGGGCCCTAGCGCTCAATGCAGCTCAGGTGCGCCCACCAGCTGAATGCTACTCTGCGATGTGTGCTTTTGTGCTCTTGTCCAATTAAAATACATTTTAATCTATCTAGACAAGTTTGACTCGCAGGTCAATTATACAATAAATTAATTAAAAATGTGATTCGCAGATCACAAAAATAATAATTTACCAGGCTCGCAGGCCCCAGCACAGCACACATTAAAAGGGCAACCCACATAAGATTAAATAAACAAGCATCATGGCATCATTCAATCAACATGTGATCCATAGACAAAATAAAATTTTCGAAATCCCATTGGAATCAATTTTACTTGTCTTATGTGCCCTACAACCTTACAACGGTCCATTGATAGGGATCCACTCATCATGTCTAGTTAGATCCATGCCCTTTGCATGCACCAAGTCATAACTGACTCGCGTTGACCTAATGGTCAACCATGCATGCGCCAAGGGCTGAACAACCAACATGAGTTCTGGCAAACGGGTGTGACCCCGGGCCTAACTCATGTGCGTTCACTGGTTGTCTCAACCAGACCTCGCTACACGCCTGTGATGCAGTCGACCTATAGCCACCTCGTGCTTGCGCACAGGTGCTATCTGGTCGACCCATCTAGGCTGTCAGATGGTCTGATCAGACTGGTTGGATCTATTCAAGATGATGCTTTCAACCCTATCAACCCGTCTAAGGGTTTATAGTAGGTGCTTATTAGATCTAATGAAGGGCGCGCAAGTTCTTTTGATTTGAGAAAGCAACGCATGCGCCAACATATGCGCAACAAGAAAACTTGCATGTAAACTTAAGCATGCGCCAATACATGCGCAACATGATAACTTGCATGTAAACTTAAGCATGCGCCAATACATGCGCAACATGATAACTTGCATGTAAACTATACGCATGATAACAAACCTTAGATCAAAGCTATAAGCACATACAAGGATCACACATAAACAACAAGCAATCATATGAACATACGATACCATGCTCTGATACCAATTGTTGGGTCCCCTTCAAGGGGGAGCGCAAACCCTAATAAGGCACATATATGTGCACATAGCGGAAGCTAGGGCTTCAAGATCGGTTAGCATGACACATGATTAACTTGTAAATGAGGATTGCAAAGAATCAACTCATACCATAGCCATTAGATTGGATGCGGCTTGAAAGCAAGAGGGCAAACAAGCTCTCCTCCAAAGAAGACACACACTAGATGAGAGATAGCCCCTTCTTGTTACTCCTTGTGTTAGCAAGGAACGCCAAGTCTCCTAACCGTGTGAAGGAGACGAGATGAAAGCTTCTTGGTCTTCGAAAGCTCTCCCTCCTTGCGTAAACGATCCCTCACCCAAGAGAGAGCATCGAAGCTTAGAGGCGTTGAGTCAACATAGGCGTTTTGGCGTTTCAAGACTTCCATAAAAGGAAAGTCATCAAGACATGCGTTCATGTCTTTTGAACCATTCCAAAACGCCAACTCAATTGAACCATGCGTTCACTTATGTGAACCGGTTCAATTGAATTCGGTCCTATTTCATTTGGTCTAAATGACAAATCGAACCAAGCCAAGCCATGGTTTAAATCTCATATGAACCGTGAAGGTTCAAGATCTAACCGTACATCTCTTGATGCTCTTGATCTCACCGATCTAGCATCCACACTCTCGATCGAAGCTTACCGATCTCAAGCCCTAATCAATCAAACATGATCAGACCAGATCTCACTTACAATCAGAGTTTAAACTCCTTTAAACTGAACCAAAACAATTCAGTCCACACGATCTGACATAAGTGAGCCATATCACCAAATTGTGTGACCCTGAGGGTTTCCTTTAAATGTCAGTAACGATAACTTACGTTGTCACGACCAGTGAGGGGTATCTAGCAACACATCACTGTTTCCCGATATAAAGGAAAGAGTCTTCCAAGACTATGCCCAAACCACAGCACAAGTGTGAATCAACCTCACAAGGCATACATGTTTCCTTTGCCACTGGATGTTCTTATTGGACAAGCGTGTCAAGCCTGTAGCTCCAATATGATGAGCATGATTAGATCAGGTGAACATAGTCACCTGGGTATGGCCATACACTTTCTTAATCATCTCATTTAGGGGGGCCCCTTTAGAACATCACACTCCTTAAACAAGGAGACGACAATCCTATATCCATCACTAGTGTCCTAACCTGACTCATGATCATTATCCAAGACAGTCTATAACCATTATGTTTCAAATGATATTGAACTACCTCAAAACAATGACAATCATCATTTAGAAACACAAGTGATCTCAAGTCAGAGGACATGTGCCACTTGTTGCAAACAAGGATTATTCACATTGTGACAAGCAATTGAATATCCTAGTAGGGTCTGTCCAGTACATCCAATGTACCCATGAGTCTACATCTTATTCCATGCTCGAAGCATCCTATAAGATTAGAACACATATTAGTCTCAATCATATCAAGGCTGTCTCATGTTCACCAAGATATCTCGACTAAGGACATTACAGCATGTCAGCCTAGCTGAACAGCATTGAGACATTATTCAGAAGCACACTTATTGCAGCAGACAATGTAACATACTGAATAACAACCATTGCCTTTATAAACATCACAGTTTATACATGATACTCATAGAATCCTAAGGCCTCAAACATTAGCCTTAAGGGCATACCCCAACACTTCCATCAAGAGAGATGATGCTAGATCGGTGAGATCAGGAGCATCAAGAGATAAACGGTTAGATCTGGAACCATAGGGTTTGATATGATCTAGACCATGGCTTGGGCTTATTTGATTTGGTTTTCTTTGAACCAAATGCAATTGAACCAAAAGGGAGAACCGGTTCACTTATGTGAACACATGGTTCGAAAGGGTGAAGGCGTTTTGGTCGTTTATGAGTGCATGCTTCCATTTATGGTAAGTCATCAAGACCTCTTCTTCAAAATGCCTAACGCCAAGACGTTCACGACTTCACTTCACTTGTCTTCTTGCATTTTTTGCGTGTGGAGAAGGCGTGGACGAAGAAGTGGAGCTCTCGCCCAAGCAAGATCTCATCTTTCATCCCTTCCATTCGGCAAGGACACTTGAAGATCTTTGCTAGCACAAAGATCAACAAGAGGAAGCCATCTCTCTTCTTGTGTGCGTCACTTGTGGAGAAGATCTCTCTTGGTCTTTGTTTCCAAGCCGCATCCACTCATGGCTATGGTATGAACTTCCGCTTGATCCATTCAATCATTTGAAGTTGATCATAAGAATATATTACATGCGATTTTGGTGAAAACCCTAGCATCTTCATGCGAAAATGTTATATGCGCCACCCTTAGGGTTTCACCCCCTTGCGCTCCCCCTTGAAGGGGACTCTACACAATAGGTATGTCTCCCTTTCAATTGGTTTATGGTAAATCTTGTCATCTACCTGTTGAGCTTGAGCATAAGGTGTTATGGGCAATTAAAGCACTAAACTTTGACTTAAAAAATGCGGGTGAAAAACATAGGTTACAATTGAACGAGCTAGATGAGATTAGACTTTCCGCTTACTAAAATGCAAGAATTTATAAGGAGAGGACCAAGAGATGGTATGATCGACATATTTTTAGAAGGGATTTCCAACCAAGTGACTTTGCTCTTTTGTTCAATTCTAGATTGAGACTTTTTCCTGAAAAACTTAAGTCTCGATGGTCTAGTCCTTTTCAGGTAAAGAAGACTTACCCCTACAGAGCCATGGACATATGGAGTGAGGAAACAAGAGAGTTTAAGGTTAACGGTCAAAGATTGAAGCATTATTATCAAGAAGAACTGATTAAAGAAAAAGAGAAATATTATCTTGATGAACCACGATCAAATCCGAGTGGAGAACGGTCAAGCTAATGACCTTTAAATTAGCGCTTCTTGGGAGGCAACCCAAGCACTCTTTCTTTAGTTCATGCTCCTTTATTTTACTTGGTTTTTATTTTTGCCATTAGAACTGATTTTTCTTCTCTTTTTGTAGGTGAAATCGATCTTTGGTGTAAATTACGGCACTACCGTAATTCAAATTACGGTGTCGTATTTTTAGTCCGTTTTCAACCAGAAAGTTGTGATGTTTTTACGGCACTGCCGTAAATATTTTTACGGTACCTTAATTTTTTGTAAAAAAAAAAGAGAGAAGAAAGTGGGGTTCAGAGCCAAGGACACAGTGGAGATTAGATCCGATGCTGATGAGTAGAGTTTTGTGAGTATCATTTTCCCTTACTTCTTTACATTTCATTTTCCTTATCTTATTGATGTTTCATGCTTTTATAGGGAAAGATTACTCCTCCAAACTTTTGTGTCCGCCATCACTATCTTGCTTGTTCTCATTTGATTGCTGAATCATTCGATGTGGTTGTATAATATTTTGATAATGATATTGATTTCGATTGGGTTGTATTATATTTGATGATATTTTGATATTGAGCACCTTGAGGAGGTGCATATTGTTGCATGATGACTTGTATGATTTAAATTCTGAATGAGTATTTGCTATTCTTGTTGATATGATTATTTTGTGGCCTAGTCTGTTTTTGAAGAAAATTCTTGTTGATAGTATGATTTTCTTGATGGAGAATTTGTTCATGAATATGATAAGGACTAGACCTATTATGTTGAATTTATTTCTCTAATATATATCTGCCTGATGGAGTTTTTCACTGATTGATGAATAAAATTTTGGGAAGACATGTTATTTGATGAATTTGATTTAAAAGTAAAGCTACTTCTTCAAATAAAATTAGCATATGAGTATGATTTTTGAATTGATATTGATTGATTAATTTAGTTGATGCTCACACTATTTGCTCTTTGTTGGGAAGAGAGATTCCATGATCCAAATAAAGTGAGTGATGACTCCCTTATTTGGCACTATGCAAAATTGGCAGTGGTACTAAAGACATGGGTTGAAGTCAAAATGAGAGAAAAAAAAATCAAGAGAATGACTCCTCATCTTGGTACCATGTTGATTTGTAGTGGTGCCTAAGTTAAGAGTTGAAGTTCAAAGAAAAAAACATGTATCTATGTGAGTACATACCATGAGAGAAATCGTTTCACATTAACTCCGCTATCTTTTGATATGAGTTCTATTACATTGATTATGTGATCGATGTACTCTAACTTCGTCACCGGAGAAAAGGTGATAATCGAATTAGAGAATGTGAATGATGCATAAAAGGGAGGAACTAAAAAATTATGAATGGAAAAGATCTTGGAAATCCTATTCCTATAAACAGAAGTATGATAGTTTTGAACTGAAACTGGATGAAATCTTGAGATTGAAATTCTATTTATTGTACAAGTTGCGAAGTTTTATTTGATTAAGTTGAAGACCTTGAGGATTGAATTCAAAGGATGGTATGTCTATTTAAAATTTTATAAAACAATTGGTGAGATTTTTCATTGGTGATTGTATTTTAGAAATTTATTTTTCATAAGAAAGTCTTTTCCTTTGATCAAATTTTGATTTTTGCTTGACACCAAAATTTATAGTAAATTTCGTGCCATTTCATGAGTATTTTCGTGTCATATTCATGCTCTTTTGCTTATTTATATGCCTTTTTTATCAATTATTGCGGAATCTACATATTTTTTAGTTTTTGATGATTTTCAAGTAAAAAGGCACTATTTTTTAGCGTTTTCAAGCAATTCAGATGCATGGATGAATTCCCACAATCAAGAGAAGATTACATGTCACATTTCATGCAAATTGGAGCTTCAGACAAAATTATGGCACTACCGTAATCAAAATAATGGTACCGTGGTTTCTCTGCACTTATAGAACAAACCAGGATGCTGCCGTAATTTCCGAGTGCTGCCGTATTTTCGGATACTTTTGAATAGAAAGTTTCGCAATAATTACGGCACTGCCGTAATAGATTTCACGGGCCGTAATCTGGGCTCAATTTCGTACAGAAAGTTTGATGGATTTTACGGTACTGCTGTAACCAATATTACGGGTCGTATTTCGAGTCGATTTTTCATTTGAGAGATCTGATCTAAATACTGGACGACCATAACGCATTTCACGGTACCGTAATTCTAGATGATTTCTATACCGAGAATTGCTGTTGAAATTACGACACTACCGTAATGGTTTTCACGGCCGTAATTACGACCCAGATTCACGATTTTCACGGTCTATTTGAAGCCCAATTTTTGCGGAGATGGTTACGAGCAATCTAGGCCATTAAATTCTGATCTGTAAGAAGGAGAAAGGGAGTTTGGATCGAGAGGAGTAGACAATCATGAAAAGCCCTAATTTTGATCCATCACTGAGAGAAAAATCAAGTTCTTCACCGTCGCCCTAGGTTTCGCCGCCGGGAAGCACACAGTGCATCTCCGGCCGTGAAATTTGAGGAGAAGCTGCGCATAGAGGAGGAAAAGATTGTTGGGGTATGCCCTTAAGGCTAATGTTTGAAGCCTTGGGATTATATCAGTATCATGTATAAACTCTATGTTTATAAAGGCAATGGTTGTTATTCAGGTTGTTATATTATCTGCTGCAATACATATACTTCTGAATAATGTCTCAATGCTG
Organism: Costus lasius; assembly: GCA_027563935.2. Classification (NCBI taxonomy): domain Eukaryota; kingdom Viridiplantae; phylum Streptophyta; class Magnoliopsida; order Zingiberales; family Costaceae; genus Costus; species Costus lasius. Next base: position 68,720,593 of record CM050449.1, read on the forward strand.
TTCAGCTTGGCTGACATGCACTTTTGTCCTTAGTCGAGATATCTTGGTGAACATGAGACAGCCTTGATATGATTGAGACTAATATGTGTTCTAATCTTATAGGATGCTTCGAGCATGGAATAAGATGTAGACTCATGGGTATATTGGATGTACTGGACAGACCCTACTAGGATATTCAATTGCTTGTCACAATGTGAATAATCCTTGTATGCAAACAAGTGGCATACTTCCTCTGACTTGAGATCACTTGTGTCTCTAAATGATGATTGGCATTGTTTTGAGGTAGTTCAATATCATTTGAAACATAATGGTTATAGACTATCTTGGATGATGAGCATGAGTCATGTTAGGGTGCTAGTGATAGATAAAGGATTGCCGTCTCCTAGTTTGGAGTGTGATGTTCTATAGGGGCCCCCTGGATGAGATGATTGAGAAAGTGTATGGCCATACCCAGGTGACTATGTTCATCTGATCTAATCATTCTCATCATATTGGAGCTACAGGCTTGACACGCTTGTCCAATAAGAACATCCAGTGGCAAAGGAAACATGTATGCTTAGTGAAGTGGATTCACACTTGTGCTGTGGTTTGGGTGTAGTCTTGGAAGACTCTTTCCTTTATATCGGGAGACAGTGATGTGTTGCTAGATACCCCTCACTGATCGTGATAACGTAAGTTGTCATTACCGACATTTAAAGGAAACCCTTAGGGTCGCACAATTTGATGATATGGCTTACTTAAGTCAGATCGTGTGGACTGAATTGTTTGGGTTCAGTTTAAAGGGATTTAAACTCTGATTGTAAGTGAGATCTGGTCTGATCATGTTTGATTGATTAGGGCTTGAGATCGGTAAGCTTTGATCGAGAGAATGGATGCTAGATCAGTGAGATCAGGAGCATCAAGAGATGAACGGTTAGATCTGGAGCCTTAGGGTTTATTGTGATCTAGACCAAATTGCTTGGGTTAATTGGTCTTTGAACCAGACCAAATTGAACCAGCTCATCAAGTGAGCGCATGGTTCAAGAGGAGAGGAATTTGCGATTGGGGTAAACCCATGGTCGCATCACAAGTTGAGATTTTTCTATTTTTAGAAAACATGTCTCTAAACGTGGGCACACCTCACGTTCTCTCTTTCACGCCTCTTGTCGCCTCTTTGGCTTGGTCTCTACACACATTCTCGAGAGGAGAAGTTGAGACGACAAGGGAGAGGTTTTCGCCAAGCAAAGTTGTCTTCTCTTCCCTTCCATACGACAAGGACCTTTGGAGAACCTTGCTAGCACAAGGATCAAAAAGGAGTAGGCGACATCACCTTGTGTGCGCACCATTTGGAGGAGAAGCATTCGACTCTCTTCTTCCTAGACGCCATCCAAGAAATGGCATTGGTAAGAATCGATCCTCATGTATATGAAAATTTAAAGTTGATCATACTGCATGCATCGATCTAGAAACCTATTCCGCTGCGTTAAATCCTCTGCATGCGCCTATTAGGGTTTCGCCCCCCATGTTAGGGGACTTTCAATTGGTATCAGAGCCAGGTTTATGCATGTTTTTATGATTGCTTGATGCTGTTGTGATCCATGTTTGCGCAACATAGATAGATCTATATGTTACATGCGAAAAATTACATGTTGTATATTCATGTTGGCGCATGTATGAAGGTGGCGCATGTTTCATATAGTGGTTGACTGTTTTTCGTTAAAACAAAATCATCTGCGCACTTACCATTAGATCTAAGCGGCGCCTGCTATAAAACCTTACACGGGTTATTAGGGTTGAAGTCATCATCTAGTTAAGATCCAAACAGTCTGATCAGACTATCTGACAGCCTAGATGGGTCGACCAGATGCCACCTGTGCGCAAGCACGAGGTGGCTATAGGTCGACTGCAGACAGGCGTGTAGCGATGTCTGGTTGAGACAACCTGTGAACGCGCATGAGTTAGGCCCGGGGTCACACCCGCTTGCCAGAACTCATGAGGTCGTTCAGCCCTTGGCCCATGCATGGTTGACCATTTGGTCAACTCAAGTCAATTAGGACTTGGTGCATGTAAGGACAGTGGATCTGACTAGGACTGATGAGTGGATCCCTAGTAATGGACCGTTGTAAGGTTGTAGGGCACATAAGGAAAATAAAATTGATGCCAATGGGGTTTTCAAAAATTTTATTTTCATGTTTGGATCACATGTTGATTGTATACATGATGAATGTTTATTTAATCTTATGTGGGCTGCCCGTTTTAATGTGTGCTGTGCTGGGGCCTGCGTGCCTGGTTAATAAATGTAAATTATTTACTGTGATCTGCGCATCACATTTTATTTAATTTATAAAGTGTAATTGACCTGTGTGTCAATCATGTCTAGATAGATTAAAGTGTAATTTTAATCAGACATGAGCACAGAGCACACTTGGCAGAGGCGCATGCAGCATAGGCTTGACCAGGTGGGAGGTCTAGGGTTCGACTCTAGGACAGGCGCATTTACCTGGTGGGCGCACCTGAGCTGCAGTGAGCGCTTGGGCCCTGATTTGGGCCGGAAGAGTGCAAAAGACCCATGAACAGCTCATGTGAAGACTTAAGTTAAATTAAGGTCTTACCTAGGCTTGTTGGGCTTTTACCACATAAGATCAGCATGCTTTCTATTTATTGTTTAAATAATTAGAACTGCATGATTTAATCTTCTGCTATCACCATAGGATTTGTATGATAGTTGAGAAGATAAAAGGACCGTTAAAATCCAACGCTGAAATATCAAGCTCGTAAGCCTTCTGACGCGAAACCTCACTGTTCTGACTATCGTTGGGGCCGTGTTGTACCCACTCAGTGGGCACGCCCATCTATCTTCAGACGGTGCGGGATTACACCTGCGTGTTACAGGGAAGGGATTTATCGCTTCTCATTGCTCAGCATAGCACCTGGTGGTCCAGGGAGTAGGTTGGGTCAGCTTGACCATGTAGGCTACATATGGCGCATATGTTAACTATATGGAGGCAGCCATCTGTGGGGTCAGAGATTGTGTTGTACCAACTCAGTTGGCACAGTCGGCTGGATCGCCCAGATGAAGGGGAATCGCACGGGTTGACGATTGGCTGGGATTGCCTACCAGAAATTAGTGCTTGTACTCTCTGTGCAACTTATCTCGCCTGAGCGGGACGCGGAGACCAAGTATTAAATCTGGATCCCATCTCACTAAAAGAGATTTACTCTTCCGGGCTGTTTTGCTGGATTTTTCAGCCAGATAAAATAGTGGGAAAAGAATCTTCCTTAAGTCCTGGATTGATTCTAACATTGATACTGACCTTGCTGTTCTTGCATTGTTGTAGATACCTGCAGCAACGAACACCACGAATTTCAATGTGCGATCCCTACTGGAAAGGGAGAAGTTTACTGGGCCAAACTTCTCAGATTGGTACGGACACCTTAAGATTGTTCTTAAGGCTGAGAGGAAACTGTATGTCCTCGAGACGGCTATACCACCTCAACCCGCTCCGAACGCCGCAAGGGCGGTTCGCGAAGCTTATGAGAAGCATGTCAATGATAGCATTGATGTTGCTTGCCTGATGCTTGCGTCTATGACGCCACAGCTGCAGCGTCAGCATGAGGATCTCTCTGCTATAGAAATTATAGCAAACCTCAAGTTGCTGTATGCTACACAGGCGAGGACTGAACGCTACAATTTGACTAAACTTTTCTTTCAGAGCAAACTGGCTGAAGGGAGTCCAGTGGGAGCTCATGTGCTCAAGATGATTGGGCACAAAGAGGCTCTAGAGAAACTGGGACACACCATCAATCAGGAGCTTGCTGTAGATATTATTTTGCAGTCTCTCCCGGCTTCTTTCGATCCATTCATCATTAATTTTAATATGAACAAGATCGACTGTACGCCGGCAGAGTTGTTGAATATGCTCTTGACTACAGAGGAGACTCTAAAGGGAAAGCCTTGTAAGTCCCCTTCAAGGGGGAGCGAAACCCTAATAGGCGCATAACAAAAATTCGAAGCGGAAGCAAGGGTTTCTATATCGCATGCATGTCATATGATCAACTTGTTAAAAACTTGCAAAGATCGACAAGTGATCTTACCATAGCCATTGCTTTGGATGGCGGCTTGGAAATGAGAGAACGAAATGGTTCTCCTCCAAAGATGACGCACACAAGACGATGGATCGGCTACTTCTTGTTGCTACTTGTGCTAGCAAGGATCTCCAAGTCTCCTGATCGCGTTGAGGGGATTTAGATGATCTCTTTTCTTGGCTAAAACTCTCTCCAAAGCGTGAAGAAATTCTCCCACGAGAGAAGAGGCGACGAGAGGTGAAGCAGCGAGAGAGGGCGTAACTCTCTCGAACGTGTAGTGCGTTACCTTATTTTGGAAAACCAAAAATAGTAACCGCCTAACGTTCATGCGTTCATGCGTTCATGGGTTTACCCCAACGCATTTTGCTCTCTCCCTTGAACCATGCGCTCACTCAATGAGCTGGTTCAATGTCGGTTTGGTTCAAAGACCAATTAACCCAAGCCATATGGTCTAGATCACAATAAACCCTAAAGGTTCAAGATCTAACCGTTCATCTCTTGATGCTCCTGATCTCACCGATCTAGCATCCAATCTCTCAATCGAAGCTTACCGATCTCAAGCCCTAATCAATCAAACATGATCAGACCAGATCTCACTTACAATCAGAGTTTAAATCCCTTTAAACTGAACCCAAACAATTCAGTCCACACGATCTGACTTAAGTAAGCCATATCATCAAATTGTGCGACCCTAAGGGTTTCCTTTAAATGTCGGTAACGATAACTTACGTTATCACAATCAGTGAGGGGTATCTAGCAACACATCACTGTCTCCCGATATAAAGGAAAGAGTCTTCCAAGACTACACCCAAACCACAGCACAAGTGTGAATCCACTTCACTAGGCATACATGTTTCCTTTGCCACTGGATGTTCTTATTGGACAAGGGTGTCAAGCCTATAGCTCCAATATGATGAGCATGATTAGATCAGATGAACATAGTCACCTGGGTATGGCCATACACTTTCTCAATCATCTCATTCAGGGGGGCCCCAGTAGAACATCACACTCCAATCAAGGAGACGGCAATCCTATATCTATCACTAGTGCCCTAACATGACTCATGATCATTATCCAAGATAGTCTATAACCATTATGTTTCAAATGATATTGAACTACCTCAAAACAATGACAATCATCATTTAGAAACACAAGTGATCTCAAGTCAGAGGACATGTGCCACTTGTTGCAAACAAGGATTATTCACATTGTGACAAGCAATTGAATATCCTAGTAGGGTCTGTCCAGTACATCCAATGTACCCATGAGTCTACATCTTATTCCATGCTCGAAGCATCCTATAAGATTAGAACACATATTAGTCTCAATCATATCAAGGCTGTCTCATGTTCACCAAGATATCTCGACTAAGGACATTACAGCATGTCAGCCTAGCTGAACAGCATTGAGACATTATTCAGAAGCACACTTATTGCAGCAGACAATGTAACAAACTGAATAACAACCATTGCCTTTATAAACATAAGAGTTTATACATGATACTGAAAGAATCCCAAGGCCTCAAACATTAGCCTTAAGGGCATACCCCAACAATCTCCCACTTGCACTTAATCTAATGGTTGAGAAATCTCAAACCCATATTATTACAGTGCTTCTCATGCTTCTGCAGCGCCAGAGGCTTGGTAAGCGGGTCAGCCAGATTGTCATCTGTATGAACCTTGCAGATTTTAATCTCACCACGATCAATGATCTCCCGGATCAAGTGAAACCGTCTCTGTATGTGCTTGGACTTCTGGTGCGACCGTGGTTCCTTTGCTTGTGCAATTGCTCCAGTGTTATCACAGAAGATAACCAAAGGATCAGCACTCGAAGGAACAACACCAAGTTCCTGAATGAACTTACGAATCCACACTGCCTCCTTAGATGCTTCTGAGGCTGCAACATACTCGCTTCTGTTGTGGAATCAGCAACAATAGACTGTTTGAAACTTTTTCACACCACTGCTCCTCCATTCAAGCTAAAAACATAGCCTGATTGCGATCGGAAATCATCCTGGTCCGATTGGAACGAAGCGTCAGTATATCCTTCAATACTGAGTTCTTCCTGACCACCATATACCAAGAACATATCTTTGGTCCTCCGCAGATATTTTAAAATGTTCTTGACCGCAATCCAATGCGCCTGACCTGGATTACTTTGGAATCGACTGGTCACGCTTAACCCGTAAGCGACGTCTGGGCGAGTACACAACATCGCATACATAATGGACCCAATAGCCGAAGCATAAGGCGTATTGTCCATTTCATCTTTCTCAGTCTGTGTTTGTGGACACTGACTCTTTGAAAGATTCAGACCATGTCTGACTGGAAGATATCCTCTTTTAGAATTCTCTAAATGGAATCTCTCCAGGACTTTATCGATGTAAGTACTCTGGCATAGCCCGAGAAGCCTCTTAGATCTATCCCTGTAGATCTTCACACCTAACACATAGGCTGCTTCTCCTAGATCTTTCATCTGGAAACATTTTCTTAACCATGCTTTTACAGCATGCAGTTCATGAATATCGTTTCCAATGATTAAGATATCATCGACGTAGAGGACTAGGAAAGTAATCACGCTCCCACTAAACCTCTTATATACACACGGGTCATCTTCATTCTTGATGAAACCAAATTCACATATTGATTCATCAAAACGAATATTACAGCTTCTTGATGCTTGCTTAAGTCCATAAATGGACTTCTTTAACTTGCATATTTTATGACGATCTGATGGATTAGTGAAACCTTCAGGTTGTGTCATATACACATCCTCATCCAGTTTTCCATTAAGGAAAGCGGTCTTCACATCCATCTGCCAGATCTCATAATCGTAATATGCTGCTATCGCAAGAATAATCCGAATAGACTTGAACATGGCTACAGGAGAGAAAGTTTCATCATAATCTATCCCGTAGATTTGTTTGAAACCTTTCGCAACTAGCCTGCCCTTATAGGTAACCACGTTACCATCCATGTCAATCTTCTTCTTGAAGATCCATTTACAGCCTATAGGGATTACTCCCGGAGGCGGATCAACCAAATCCCAGACTTGGTTATCTGACATGGAGTCCATCTCGGCTCACATAGCTTCAAGCCATCTAGCTGACTCCGGTCCACTGACCGCATCCGCATAAGTGAGGGGTTCATCATTATCAATGATGTAGACTCCGTCATAGCGCTCAGGCTGTCGACGGATCCTTCCCGATCTTCGCGGTTCCCGTGATATCTGAGCCTCAGGTTGTGCAATAACCTGTTCTACCGGCTCAGGCTCATCCAATTGTGCTTGACTACTTTGTCCTTCCTCTGGATTCTCATCCAGCTTTATTTCTCTCCCACTGGCCTCTTGCAGAAGAAACTCCTTCTCAAGAAAAATGGCCGTCCGAGCAACAAATACCTTGTTCTCTTTGGGATCGTAGAAATAATAACCCTTAGTTTCCTTAGGGTAACCGACAAAGATACATTTCTCAGATCTGCTCTCTAGTTTCCCAGAGGCGAGCTTTTTGACATAAGCCTCGCAACCCCAGATCTTAATAAATGTCAAGCTCGGCTGTTTCCCATACCATAATTCGTATGGAGTCTTTGAAACTGCTTTGGATGACACTCGGTTTAGTACCTTTGCAGCTGTTTCCAGTGCAAATCCCCAAAAGGAGTAAGGTAGAGTAGCCTGACTTATCATAGAACGAACCATATCCAGTAAGGTTCTGTTCCTCCTCTCGGACACACCATTCCATTGCGGTGTTCCTGGTGGAGTGAGCTGTGAGATAATCCCACACTCCTTCAGATAGTCAGTAAATTCTCGACTTAGGTATTCTCCACCTCGATCTGAGCGAAGTGCCTTGATATTTCGGCCTAGCTGATTCTGTACTTCATTTTTGAACTCTTTGAACTTGTCAAAAGATTCACTCTTATGTCTCATTAGATAGACATACCCATATCTACTGAAATCATCAGTAAAGGTAATGAAGTATGAATAGCCACCTCTGGCATGTTTACTAAATGGCCCACACACATCACTGTGTATAAGGTCAAGTAAACATGAAGCCCTTTGACCTTTGTTAGGAAAAGGAGACTTCGTCATTTTACGCATTAAACAAGCTTTGCATGTATCAATCTCCTCATAGGAGAATGATCCCAGCAGTCCATGATCATGCAACCGCTTAATGCGCTTCTTGTTAATATGGCCTAAACGACTATGCCATAACAAGGTGCTGTCATCAGCATACTTGGCTTTCTTATTATCAATATTTTGTATAGAACATTCCATGTCCAACATGAATAATCCATTGTTAATTGATCCAGTAGCATAAACAATATTATCATTAGAAAGAACACACTTTGAAATATTGCATTCAAAGGAAAATCCTTTCCTGACAAGAGCAGGAATAGAGATAATATTTTTCGTAATACTCGGAACAAAATAACAATTGTCCAGTTCTAATACAAGTCCAGATGGTAATGAGATGTAATAAACCCCTACAGTAACAGCAGCAACCCGTGCCCCGTTTCCAACTCGTAGGTCCACCTCATGCTGTCCCACCTGTCTTCTTCTCTTGAGTTCTTGTACATTTGAACAAATGTGAACTCCACATGCAGTGTCCAACACCCATGAAATAGAAGAAGAAGATATCATGACCTCAGTCACAAAAATACCTGAGCCAGAAGCGATGCTTCCCTTCTTGTCTCCTTGGAGCGCTTTACAGTCCTTTTTCCAGTGACCCAGCTGGCCACAATGGAAACATCTGTATTCCTTTGACCGCTTGACCTTTTGTTTCAGAGCCTTGTTGTAATTCTTGACAGGGGCTTTGCCCTTCTTCCCCTTCTTCTTGTTCCTTGACGGAAACATCAAGACAGAGGTTGAAGGCTTTCCCTTTAGAGTTTCCTCTGTAGTCAAGAGCATATTCAGCAACTCTGCCGGAGTACAGTCGATCTTGTTCATATTAAAATTAATAATGAACGGATCGAAAGAGGCCGGGAGGGACTGCAGAATAATGTCTACAGCAAGCTCCTGATTGATGGTATGCCCCAGTTTCTCTAGAGCCTCTTTGTGCCCAATCATCTTGAGCACATGAGCTCCCACTGGACTCCCTTCAGCCAGTTTGCTCTGAAAGAAAAGCTTGGTCAAATTATAGAGTTCAGTCCTCGCCTATGCAGCATACAGCATCTTGAGGTTTGCTATAATTTCTATAGCAGACATATCCTCATGCTGACGCTGCAGCTGTAGCGTCATAGACGCTAGCATCAGGCAAGCGACATCAATGCTATCATTGACATGCTTTTCATAGGCATCCCGAACCGCCCTTGCGGCGTTCGGAGCGGGTTGAGGCGGTATAGCCGTCTCGAGGACATACAGTTTCCTCTCAGCCTTAAGAACAATCTTAAGGTGTCCGTACCAGTCTGAGAAGTTTGGCCCAGCAAACTTCTCCCTTTCCAGTAGGGATCGCACATTGAAGCTCATGGTGTTCGTTGCTGCAGGAATCTACAACAATGCAAGAACAGCAAGGTCAGTATCAATGTTTAGAATCAATCCAGGACTTAAGAAAGATTCTTTTCTCACTATTTTATCTGACTGAAAAATCCATTCAAACAGTCCGAAAGAGTAACACTCTTTTAGTGAGATGGGATCCAGATTTCATACTTGGTCTCCGCGTCCCGCTCAGGCGAGATAAGATGCACAGAGAGTACAAGCACTAATTTCTGGTAGGCAGTCCCTGCCAATCGCCAACCCGTGCGATTCCCCTTCATCTGGGCAATCCAGCAGACTGTGCCAACTGAGTTGGTACAACACAGTCTCTGATCCCACAGATGGCTGCCTCCATATAGCTACCATATGCGCCACATATGTAGCCTACATGGTCAAGCTGACCCGACCTACTCCCTGGACCACCACGTGCTATGCTGAGCAACGAGAAGCGATAAATCCCTTCTCTGTAACACGCAGGTGAAATCACACACCGTCTGAAGATAGATGGGCATGCCCACTGAGTGGGTACAACACGGCCCCAACGATAGTCAGAACAGTGAGGTTTCGCGTCAGAAGGCTTACGTGCTTGATATTATAGCGTTGGATTTTAACGGTCCTTTTATCTTCTTAACTATCATGCAAACCCTATGGTGATAGCAGAAGATAAATCATGCAATTCTAATTATAAAAACGATAAGTAGAAAGCATGCTGATCTTGAAGGTCCCCACAAGGGGGCGAAACCCTAACTCATAGGCGCATATGGGAATGAAAGCAGCGGAAAGGGGGTTTCTAGATCTTGCATGCTGTATGATTAACAAAAATGACCCAATTGCAAATAGAGAAGGATCATACCATAGCCATTTCTAGATGGCGCCTTGGAATCAAAGATCAAACTTGATCTTCTCCAGAGGTGACGCACACAGTTGATGTCGCCTACTCCCTTTGCGATCCTTGTGCTAGCAAGGCCCAAAGATGTCCTTGTCGAGTGGAAGGGAAGAGATGTCTTGGCTTGGCGATTCTTTTCTTCCTCCTCGTCGAGCTCTTCACCACCGTATGTTCTCTCCTCAAGAGCAAGAGACAAGGCGACCAACGAAAAGGAGAAGAGGCGTGAACGTGAGAGAGGGTCACGTAAGAGAAGTGCTATCTAAAAATAGCATGCCACTTCTCTTCATGCGATCATGGGTTTACCCATTCGCAAACTCCACTTCACCCTTGAACCATGCGCTCATTCATGAGCCGGTTCATTTGAATTTGGTTCAATAACCAAATAAACCAAGCCATAAGTCCAGATCACATTAAAACCCTAAGGTACTTGATCTGACCGTTCATCTCCCGATGCTCCTGATCTCACCGATCCAGCATCCATTCTCTCAATTGAAGCTTACCGATCTCAAGCCCTAATCAATCAAACATGATCAGACTAGATCTCACTTACAATCAGAGATTAAATCCCTTTAAACTGAACCTGAACAATTCAGTCCACACGATCTGACTTAAGTAAGCCATATCATCAAATTGTGCGACCCTGAGGGTTTCCTTTAAATGTCGGTAATGATAACTCACGTTATCACGATCAGTGAGGGGTATCTAGCAACACATCACTGTCTCCCGATATAAAGGAAAGAGTCTTCCAAGACTACACCCAAACCACAGCACAAGTGTGAATCAACTTCACAAGGCATACATGTTTCCTTTGCCACTGGATGTTCTTATTGGACAAGCCTGTCAAGCCTGTAACTCCAATATGATGAGCATGATTAGATCAGATGAACACAGTCATCTGGGTATGGCCATACACTTTCTCAATCATCTCATCCAGGGGGGCCCTTTAGAACATCACACTCCAATTAAGGAGACGACAATCCTTTGTCTATCACTAGTGCCCTAACCTGACTCAAGCTCACCATCCAAGATAGCCTATAATCATTATGTTTCAAATGATATTGAACTACCTCAAAATAATGACAATCATCATTTAGAAAACACAAGTGATCTCAAGTCAGAGGAAATGTGCCACTTGTTACAATCAAGGATTATTCACATTGTGACAAGCAATTGAATATCCTAGTAGGGTCTGTCCAGTACATCCCATGTACCCATGAGTCTACATCTTATTCAATGCTCGAAGTATCCTATAAGATTAGAACACATATTAGTCTCAATCATATCAAGGCTGTCTCATATTCACCAAGATATCTCGACTAAGGACTTAACTGCATGTCAGCCTAGCTGAACAGCTTTGAGACATTATTCAGAAGAACATATATATTGCAGCAGACAATGTAGCAACCTGAATAATAACCATGCCTTTATAAACATAAGAGTTTATTACATGATACTGTTACAATCCCAAGGCCTCAAACATTAGCCTTAAGGGCATACCCCAACAATCTCCCACTTGCACTTAATCTAATGGTTGAGAAATCTCAAACCCATATTATTACAGTGCTTCTCATGCTTCTGCTGCGCCAGAGGCTTAGTAAGCGGGTCTGCCAGATTGTCATCTGTATGAACCTTGCAGACTTTGATCTCGCCACGATCAATGATCTCCCTGATCAAATGAAACCGTCTCTGTATGTGCTTGGACTTCTGGTGCGACCGTGGTTCCTTTGCTTGTGCGATTGCTCCAGTGTTATCACAGAAGATAACCAAAGGATCTGCACTCGAAGGAACAACACCAAGTTCTCTCACGAACTTACGAATCCACACTGCCTCCTTGGATGCTTCCGAGGCTGCAACATACTCGGCTTCTGTTGTGGAATCAGCAACAGTTGACTGTTTGAAACTCTTCCACACCACTGCTCCTCCATTCAAGCTAAAAACATAGCCTGATTGCGATCGGAAATCATCCTGGTCTGACTGGAACGAAGCGTCAGTATATCCTTCAATACTGAGTTCTTCCTGACCACCATATATCAAGAACATATCTTTGGTCCTCCGCAGATATTTTAAGATGTTCTTGACTGCAATCCAGTGCGCCTGACCTGGATTACTTTGGAACCGACTGGTCACGCTTAACCCGTAAGCAACGTCTGGGCGAGTACACAACATCGCATACATTATGGATCCAATAGCCGAAGCATAAGGCGTATTGTCCATTTCATCTTTCTCAGTCTGTGTTTGTGGACACTGACTCTTCGAAAGATTCAGACCATGTCTGACTGGAAGATATCCTCTTTTAGAATTCTCTAAATGAAATCTCTCCAGGACTTTATCGATGTAAGTACTCTGGCACAGCCCGAGAAGCCTCTTAGATCTATCCCTGTAGATCTTCACACCTAACACAAAGGCTGCTTCTCCTAGATCTTTCATCTGGAAACATTTCCTTAACCATGCCTTTACGGCATGCATTTCAGGAATGTCATTTCCAATGATCAAGATATCATCGATGTAGAGGACTAGGAAAGTAATCACGCTCCCACTAAACCTCTTATATACACACGGGTCATCTTCGTTCTTGATGAAACCAAATTCAGAGATTGATTCATCAAAACGAATATTCCAGCTTCTAGATGCTTGTTTAAGTCCATAAATAGACTTCTTTAACTTGCATATCTTATGACGATCTGATGGATTAGTGAAACCTTCTTGTTGTGTCATATACACATCCTCATCCAGATTTCCATTAAGGAAAGCTGTTTTCACATCCATTTGCCAAATCTCATAATCATAATATGCAGCTATCGCGAAAAGAATACGAATAGACTTAAACATAGCTACAGGTGAGAAAGTTTCATCATAATCTATCCCGTAGATTTGTTTGAAACCTTTCGCAACTAGCCTGCCTTTATAGGTAACCACGTTACCATCCATGTCAATCTTCTTCTTGAAGATCCATTTACAGCCTATAGGGATAACTCCCGGAGGCGGATCAACCAAATCCCAAACTTGGTTATCTGACATGGAGTCCATCTCGGCGCGCATAGCTTCAAGCCATCTCGCTGATTCCGGTCCACTGACCGCATCCGCATAAGTGAGGGGTTCATCATTATCAATGATGTAGACTCCGTCATAGCGTTCAGGCTGTCGACGGATCCTTCCCGATCTTCGCGGTTCCCGTGATATCTGAGCCTCAGGTTGTTCAATAACCTGATCTACCGGCTCAGGCTCATCCAACTGTGCTTGAGCACTTTGTCCTTCTTCTGGATTCTCATCCAGTTTAATTTCTCTCCCACTGGCCTCTTGCAGAAGAAACTCCTTCTCAAGAAATATAGCCGTCCGAGCAACAAATACCTTGTTCTCTTTGGGATCGTAGAAATAATAACCCTTAGTTTCCTTAGGGTAACCGACAAAGATACATTTCTCAGATCTGCTCTCTAGTTTCCCAGAGGCGAGCTTTTTGACATAAGCCTCGCAGCCCCAGATCCTGATAAATGTCAAGCTCGGCTGTTTCCCATACCATAACTCATATGGCGTCTTAGAAACTGCCTTAGATGGCACTCGGTTTAGTACCTTTGCAGCTGTTTCCAGTGCAAATCCCCAAAAGGAGTAAGGTAGAGTAGCCTGACTCATCATAGAACGAACCATATCAAGTAACGTTCTATTTCTCCTTTCGGACACACCATTCCATTGCGGTGTTCCTAGCGGAGTGAGCTGTGAGATAATCCCACACTCCTTCAGATAGTCAGTAAATTCTCGACTTAGGTATTCTCCACCTCGATCAGAACGAAGTGCCTTGATATTTCGGCCTAGCTGATTTTGTACTTCATTCTTGAACTCTTTGAACTTGTCAAAAGATTCACTTTTATGTCTCATTAGATAGACATACCCATACCTACTGAAATCATCAGTAAAGGTAATGAAGTACTGATAGCCACCTCTGGCATGTTTACTAAATGGCCCACACACATCACTGTGTATAAGGTCAAGTAAACCTGAAGCCCTTTGACCTTTGTGAAGAAAAGGTGACTTCGTCATTTTACCCATTAAACAAGCCTTGCATGTATCAATCTCCTTATAGGAGAATGATCCCAGCAGTCCATGATCATGCAACCGCTTAATGCGCTTCTTGTTAATATGGCCTAAACGACTATGCCATAGCAAGGTGCTATCATCAGCATACTTAGCTTTCTTAATATCAATATTTTGTATAGAACATTCCATGTCCAACATGAATAACCCATTGTTAATTGAACCAGTTGCATAAACAATATTATCTAAAGATAAAACACACTTTGAAATATTGCATTCAAAGGAAAACCCCTTCCTGACAAGAGCAGGAATGGAGATAATATTTTTAGTAATGCTGGGAACAAAATAACAATTGTTCAGTTCTAATACAAGCCCAGATGGCAAAGAGATGAAATAGTCTCCTACAGCAACAGCAGCAACCCGTGCCCCGTTTCCAACTCGTAGGTCCACCTCATGCTGTCCCACCTGCCTTCTTCTCTTGAGTTCCTGTACATTTGAACAAATGTGAACTCCACATGCAGTGTCCAACACCCATGATATAGAAGAAGATGAAACCATGACTTCCGTCACGTATATACCTGAGCCAGAAGCAAGGCTTCCCCTCTTGTCTCCTTGGAGCGCTTTACAGTCCTTTTTCCAGTGACCCAGCTGGCCACAGTGGAAACACCTGTATTCCTTGGACCGCTTAACCTTCTGCTTCAGAGCCTTGCTGTAACTCTTGACAGGGGTCTTGCCCTTCTTCCCCTTCTTCTTGTTCCTCGAAGGAACCATCAAGACAGAGGTTGAAGGCTTACCCTTCAGAGTTTCCTCAGTAGTCAAGAGCATATTCAGCAGCTCTGCCGGAGTACAATCGATTTTGTTCATATTAAAGTTAATAATGAACGCATCGAAAGAAGGCGGAAGAGACTGCAGAATAATGTCTACAGCAAGCTCCTGGTTGATGGTATGCTCCAGTTTCTCTAGAGCCTCCTTGTGCCCAATCATCTTGAGCACGTGAGCTCCCACTGGGCTCCCTTCAGCCAGTTTGCTCTGAAAGAAAAGCTTTGTCAGATTGTAGCGCTCAGTCCTTGCCTGTGCAGCATACAGCATCTTGAGGTTTGCTATCATGTCTATGGCAGACATATCCTCATGCTGACGCTGCAGCGGTGGCGTCATAGACGCTAGCATCAGGCAAGCGACATCAATGCTATCATTGACGTGCTTTTCATAGGCTTCCCGAACCGCCCTTGCGGCGTTCGGAGCGGGCTGAGGCGGTATCGCCGTCTCGAGGACATACAGTTTCCTCTCTGCCTTAAGAACTATCTTAAGGTGTCCGAACCAGTCTGAGAAGTTGGGCCCAGCAAACTTCTCTCTTTCCAGTAGGGATCGCACATTGAAGCTCATGGTGTTCGTTGCTGCAGGTATCTACAACAATGCAAGAACAGCAAGGTCAGTATCAATGTTAAGAATCATTCAGGACTTAAGAAAGATTCTTTTTCTCACTATTTTATCTGGCTGAAAAATCCAGCAAAACAGCCCGAAAGAGTAGTACTCTTTTAGTGAGATGGGATCCAGATTTCATACTTGGTCTCCGCGTCCCGCTCAGGCGAGATAAGATGCACAGAGAGTACAAGCACTAATCTCTGGTAGGCAGTCCCTGCCAATCGCCTACCTGTGCGATTCCCCTTCATCTGGGCAATCCAGCAGACTGTGCCAACTGAGTTGGTACAACACAATCTCTGACCCCACAGATGGCTGCCTCCATGCGCTACCATATGCGCCACATATGTAGCCTACATGGTCAAGCTGACCCGACCTACTCCCTGGACCAGCACGTGCTATGCTGAGCAACGAGAAGCGATAAATCCCTTCTCTGTAACACGCAGGTGTAATCCCGCACCGTCTGAAGATAGATGGACGTGCCCACTGAGTGGGTACAACACGGCTCCAACGATAATCAGAACAGTGAGGTTTCGCGTCAGAAGGCATACGAGCTTGATATTTTAGCGTTGGATTTTAACGGTCTTTTATCTTCTTCACTATCATGCAATTCCTATGGTGATAGCAGAAGATAAATAAATCATGCTGTTCTACTTATTAAACAATAAAAGAAAGCATGAATCTTATGTGGTAAAAGCCCATAGCCCTAGTAAGACCTTAAGAACTTAAGTCTTCACTTGCTTTTCTTCATGGGGCTTTTGCTGCTCATCTGGCCCAAACCAGGGCCCAAGCGCCATCTGCAGCTCAAGTGTGCCCACCAGGTAAATGCGCCTGGTCCCAGAGTCGAACCCTTGACCTCCCACCTGGTCTAGCTACTGCTGCATGCGCCTCTGCCAAGTGTGCTCTGTGCTCTTGTCTAATTAATTTACAAATTAATCTATCTAGACAAGATTGACTCGCAGGTCAATTACATTTTATAAATTAAATGCAATGTGATGCGCAGATCACAATAAAATTAATTTACAACTTTTAACCAGGCACGCAGGCCCCAGCACAACACACATTTAACATGGGCAGCCCACATAAGAATAAATAAACATGCATATGGCATCATACATCATTTGATCCAATCATGAAAAATAAAATTTTTGAAAAATCCCATTGAGATCAATTTTATTTTTCCTTATGTGCCCTATAACCTTACAACGGTCCATTACTAGGGATCCACTCATCCAACCTAGTCAGATCCACTGCCCTTGCATGCACCAAGTCCTAACTGACTTGAGTCGACCAAAAGGTCAACCATGCATGCGCCAGGGATGAACAACCACAATGAGGTCTGGCAAACGGGTGTGACCCCGGGCCTAACTCATGTGCGTTCATAGGTTGTCTCAATCAGACATCGCTACACGCCTGTCTGCAGTCGACCTATAGCCACCAGGTGCTTGCGCACAGGTGCTATCTGGTCAACCCATCAAGGCTGTCAGATGGTCTGATCAGACTGTCTGGATCTAACCTAGGGGATGACTTCAACCCTAGTAACCCGTCTAAGGGTTTACAGTAAGGACAGCTTAGATCTAGTGTGAATTGCGCATGTAATATAGTTTTGAGAAAACCAACAACATACAAGCGCCAACAAAAGGTAACCTTATACATGCGCCAAGGAGAAACAATGCAATGCATTTTCGCCAATTACATATACAAGATGTATCGCATGTAACCTTAGATCTAATCATAAGTTCGCAAACAAGGATCACAAAATGGCATAAGCAATCATAAAACATGCGTTAACCATGCTCTGATACCAATTGAAGGTCCCCACAAGGGGGCGAAACCCTAACTCATAGGCGCATATGGGAATGAAAGCAGCGGAAAGGGGGTTTCTAGATCTTGCATGCTGTATGATTAACAAAAATGACCCAATTGCAAATAGAGAAGGATCATACCATAGCCATTTCTAGATGGCGCCTTGGAAGCAAAGATCAAACTTGATCTTCTCCAGAGGTGACGCACACAGTTGATGTCGCCTACTCCCTTTGCGATCCTTGTGCTAGCAAGGCCCAAAGATGTCCTTGTCGAGTGGAAGGGAAGAGATGTCTTGGCTTGGCGATTCTTTTCTTCCTCCTCGTCGAGCTCTTCACCACCGTATGTTCTCTCCTCAAGAGCAAGAGACAAGGCGACCAACGAAAAGGAGAAGAGGCGTGAACGTGAGAGAGGGTCACGTAAGAGAAGTGCTATCTAAAAATAGCATGCCACTTCTCTTCATGCGATCATGGGTTTACCCATTCGCAAACTCCACTTCACCCTTGAACCATGCGCTCATTCATGAGCCGGTTCATTTGAATTTGGTTCAATAACCAAATAAACCAAGCCATAAGTCCAGATCACATTAAAACCCTAAGGTACTTGATCTGACCGTTCATCTCCCGATGCTCCTGATCTCACCGATCCAGCATCCATTCTCTCAATCGAAGCTTACCGATCTCAAGCCCTAATCAATCAAACATGATCAGACTAGATCTCACTTACAATCAGAGATTAAATCCCTTTAAACTGAACCTGAACAATTCAGTCCACACGATCTGACTTAAGTAAGCCATATCATCAAATTGTGCGACCCTGAGGGTTTCCTTTAAATGTCGGTAACGATAACTCACGTTATCACGATCACTGAGGGGTATCTAGCAACACATCACTGTCTCCCGATATAAAGGAAAGAGTCTTCCAAGACTACACCCAAACCACAGCACAAGTGTGAATCAACTTCACAAGGCATACATGTTTCCTTTGCCACTGGATGTTCTTATTGGACAAGCCTGTCAAGCCTGTAACTCCAATATGATGAGCATGATTAGATCAGATGAACACAGTCATCTGGGTATGGCCATACACTTTCTCAATCATCTCATCCAGGGGGGCCCTTTAGAACATCACACTCCAATTAAGGAGACGGCAATCCTTTGTCTATCACTAGTGCCCTAACCTGACTCAAGCTCACCATCCAAGATAGCCTATAATCATTATGTTTCAATTGATATTGAACTACCTCAAAATAATGACAATCATCATTTAGAAAACACAAGTGATCTCAAGTCAGAGGAAATGTGCCACTTGTTACAATCAAGGATTATTCACATTGTGACAAGCAATTGAATATCCTAGTAGGGTCTGTCCAGTACATCCCATGTACCCATGAGTCTACATCTTATTCCATGCTTGTACCCATGAGTCTACATCTTATTCCATGCTCGAAGCATCCTATAAGATTAGAACACATATTAGTCTCAATCATATCAAGGCTGTCTCATGTTCACCAAGATATCTCGACTAAGGACTTAACTGCATGTCAGCCTAGCTGAACAGCTTTGAGACATTATTCAGAAGAACATATATATTGCAGCAGACAATGTAGCATCCTGAATAATAACCATGCCTTTATAAACATAAGAGTTTATTACATGATACTGTTACAATCCCAAGGCCTCAAAATTAGCCTTAAGGGCATACCCCAACAGATCTTATGTGGTAAAAGCCCATTAACCCTAAGTAAGACCTTAATTTTAACTTAAGTCTTCACTTGAGCTCTTCATGGGTCTTTTGCATCTCATCTGGCCCAACCCAGGGCCCAAGCGCCCTCTGCAGCTCAGGTGCGCCCACCAGGTAAAATGCGCCTGTCATAGGGTCGAAC
Organism: Costus lasius; assembly: GCA_027563935.2. Lineage (NCBI taxonomy): Eukaryota > Viridiplantae > Streptophyta > Magnoliopsida > Zingiberales > Costaceae > Costus > Costus lasius. The sequence continues at coordinate 68,740,140 of CM050449.1, forward strand.
CCTAGACCTCCCACCTGGTCAAGCCTCTACTGCATGCGCCACTGCCATGTGTGCTCTGTGCTCTTGTCTTGATTAAAATTACAATTTAATCTATCTAGACAAGATTGACACGCAGGTCAATTACACAATAAATTAATTAAAATGTGATGCGCAGATCACAAATATAATAATTTACATTTTTAATCCAGGCACGCAGGCCCCAGCACAGCACACATTAATTGGGCAACCCACATAAGATAAAATAAACAAGCACATGGCATCCAATCAACATGTGATCCATCAACTAAATAAAATTTTCAAAATCCCATTGGAATCAATTTTATTTGTCTTATTTGCCCTACTACCTTACAACGGTCCATTGATAGGGATCCACTCATCATGTCTAGTCAGATCCACTGCCCTTGCATGCACCAAGTCCTAACTGACTTGAGTCGACCTAATGGTCAACCATGCATGCGCAAAGGGCTGAACAACCTTCATGAGTTCTGGCAAGCGGGTGTGACCCCGGGCCTAACTCAAGAGTGCTCACTGGTTGTCTCAACCAGACCTCGCTACACGCCTGTCTGCAGTCGACCTATAGCCACCTCGTGCTTGCGCACAGGTGCCATCTGGTCGACCCATCTAGGCTGTCAGATAGTCTGATCAGACTGGTTGGATCTTACCTAGAAGATGACTTCAACCCCATCAACCCGTCTAAGGGTTTATAGTAGGCGCTTAGATCTAATATGGGGCGCGCAAGTGATCAAGTTTTTTTTAGAAAAACTACAACAAGCGCATACATGATACATGCGCCAAGATACATCAAATTCACAACAATAAGCATGTAGTTAGGCATGTAATTTACCATTAGATCTATTCATAAGCGCATTCATGGATCAAACATGAAGATCAAGCAATCATATGAACAAGCAATAACCTGCCTATGATACCAATTGTAAGTCCCCTTCAAGGGGGAGCGAAACCCTAATAGGCGCATAACAAAAATTCGAAGCGGAAGCAAGGGTTTCTATATCGCATGCATGTCATATGATCAACTTGTTAAAAACTTGCAAAGATCGACAAGTGATCTTACCATAGCCATTGCTTTGGATGGCGGCTTGGAAATGAGAGAACGAAATGGTTCTCCTCCAAAGATGACGCACACAAGACGATGGATCGGCTACTTCTTGTTGCTCCTTGTGCTAGCAAGGATCTCCAAGTCTCCTGATCGCGTTGAGGGGATTTAGATGATCTCCTTTCTTGGCTAAAACTCTCTCCAAAGCGTGAAGAAATTCTCCCATGAGAGAAGAGGCGACGAGAGGTGAAGCAGCGAGAGAGGGCGTAACTCTCTCGAACGTGTAGTGCGTTACCTTATTTTGGAAAACCAAAAATAGTAACCGCCTAACGTTCATGCGTTCATGCGTTCATGGGTTTACCCCAACGCATTTTGCTCTCTCCCTTGAACCATGCGCTCACTCAATGAGCTGGTTCAATGTCGGTTTGGTTCAAAGACCAATTAACCCAAGCCATATGGTCTAGATCACAATAAACCCTAAAGGTTCAAGATCTAACCGTTCATCTCTTGATGCTCTTGATCTCACCGATCTAGCATCCAATCTCTCAATCGAAGCTTACCGATCTCAAGCCCTAATCAATCAAACATGATCAGACCAGATCTCACTTACAATCAGAGTTTAAATCCCTTTAAACTGAACCCAAACAATTCAGTCCACACGATCTGACTTAAGTAAGCCATATCATCAAATTGTGCGACCCTAAGGGTTTCCTTTAAATGTCAGTAACGATAACTTACGTTATCACAATCAGTGAGGGGTATCTAGCAACACATCACTGTCTCCCGATATAAAGGAAAGAGTCTTCCAAGACTACACCCAAACCACAGCACAAGTGTGAATCCACTTCACTAGGCATACATGTTTCCTTTGCCACTGGATGTTCTTATTGGACAAGCGTGTCAAGCCTGTAGCTCCAATATGATGAGCATGATTAGATCAGATGAACATAGTCACCTGGGTATGGCCATACACTTTCTCAATCATCTCATTCAGGGGGGCCCCAGTAGAACATCACACTCCAATCAAGGAGACGGCAATCCTATATCTATCACTAGTGCCCTAACATGACTCATGATCATTATCCAAGATAGTCTATAACCATTATGTTTCAAATGATATTGAACTACCTCAAAACAATGACAATCATCATTTAGAAACACAAGTGATCTCAAGTCAGAGGACATGTGCCACTTGTTGCAAACAAGGATTATTCACATTGTGACAAGCAATTGAATATCCTAGTAGGGTCTGTCCAGTACATCCAATGTACCCATGAGTCTACATCTTATTCCATGCTCGAAGCATCCTATAAGATTAGAACACATATTAGTCTCAATCATATCAAGGCTGTCTCATGTTCACCAAGATATCTCGACTAAGGACATTACAGCATGTCAGCCTAGCTGAACAGCATTGAGACATTATTCAGAAGCACACTTATTGCAGCAGACAATGTAACAAACTGAATAACAACCATTGCCTTTATAAACATAAGAGTTTATACATGATACTGAAAGAATCCCAAGGCCTCAAACATTAGCCTTAAGGGCATACCCCAACAAGCCTTCATCCTCTGTCTTGATGATTCCTGCAAGGAACAAGAGGAAGGGGAAGAAGGGCAAAGCCCCTGTCAAGAACTACAACAAGGCTCTGAAGCAAAAGGTTAAGCGGTCGAAGGAATACAGATGTTTCCACTGTGGCCAGCTGGGTCACTGGAAAAAGGACTGTAAAGCGCTCCAAGGAGATAAGAAGGGAAGCAATTCTTCCGCTTCTGGCTCAGGTATTTTTGTGACTGAGGTCATGTTTTCTTCTTCTATATCATGGGTGTTGGACACTGCATGTGGAGTTCACATTTGTTCAAATGTACAGGAACTGAAGAGAAGAAGACAGGTGGGATAGCATGAGGTGGACCTACGAGTTGGAAACGGGGCACGGGTTGCTGCTGTTGCTGTAGGAGTTTATTACATCTCTTTACCATCTGGACTTGTATTAGAACTGGACAATTGTTATTTTGTTCCGAGTATTACGAAAAATATTATCTCTATTCCTGCTCTTGTCAGGAAAGGATTTTCCTTTGAATGCAATATTTCAAAGTGTGTTATTTCTTTTGATAATATTGTTTATGCTACTGGGTCAATTAACAATGGGTTATTCATGTTAGACATGGAATGTTCTATACAGTAAATTGATAATAAGAAAGCCAAGTATGCTGATAACAGCACCTTGTTATGGCATAGTCGTTTAAGCCATATAAACAAGAAGCGCATTAAGCGGTTGCATGATCATGGACTGCTGGGATCATTCTCCTGTGAGGAGCTTGATACATGCAAAGCTTGTTTAATGGGCAAAATGACAAAAGCTCCTTTTTCTAATAAAGGTCAAAGGGCTTCAGATTTACTTGACCTTATACACAGTGATGTGTGTGGGCCATTTAGTAAACATGCCAGAGGTGGCTATCTATACTTCATTACCTTTACTGATGATTTCAGTAGATACGGGTATGTCTATTTAATGAGACATAAAAGTGAATCTTTTGACAAGTTCAAAGAGTTCAAGAATGAAGTACAAAATCAGTTAGGCCGAAATATCAAGGCACTTCGCTCAGATCGAGGTGGAGAATACTTGAGTCATGAGTTTACTGACTATCTGAAGGAGTGTTGGATTGTCTCACAGCTCACTCTGCCAGGAACACCTCAATGGAATGGTGTGTCCGAAAGGAGAAATAGAACCTTACTGGATATGGTACGTTCTATGATGAGTCAGGCTACTTTACCTTACTCCTTTTGGGGATTTGCACTGGAAACAGCTGCAAAGGTACTAAACCGAGTGCCATCCAAGGCAGTTTCAAAGACTCCATATGAGTTATGGTATGGGAAACAGCCGAGCTTGACATTTATTAAGATCTGGGGTTGCGAGGCTTATGTCAAAAAGCTCGCCTCTGGGAAACTAGAGAGCAGATCTGAGAAATGTATCTTTGTTGGTTACCCTAAAGAAACTAAGGGTTATTATTTCTACGATCCCAAAGAGAACAAAGTATTTGTTGCTCGGACGGCTATTTTTCTTGAGAAGGAATTTCTTCTGCAAGAGGCCAGTGGGAGAGAAATAAAGCTGGATGAGAATCCAGAAGAAGGACAAAGTAGTCAAGCACAGTTGGATGAGCCTGAGCCAGTAGATCAGGTTACTGAACAACCTGAGGCTCAGATATCACGGGAACCGCGTAGATCGGGAAGGATCCGTCGACAGCCTGAGCGCTATGACGGAGTCTACATCATTGATGATGAACCCCTCACTTATGCGGATGCGGTCAGTGGACCGGAATCAGCGAGATGGCTTGAAGCTATGCGCGCCGAGATGGACTCCATGTCAGATAACCAAGTTTGGGATTTGGTTGATCTGCCTCCGGGAGTAATCCCTAAAGGCTGTAAGTGGATCTTCAAGAAGAAGATTGACATGGATGGTAACGTGGTTACCTATAAAGGCAGGCTAGTTGTGAAAGGTTTCAAACAAATCTACGGGATAGATTATGATGAAACTTTCTCTCCTGTAGCTATGTTCAAGTCTATTCGGATTATTCTTGCGATAGCAGCATATTATGATTATGAGATCTGGCAGATGGATGTGAAGACCGCTTTCCTTAATGGAAAACTGGATGAGGATGTGTATATGACACAACCTGAAGGTTTCACAAATCCATCAGATCGTCATAAAATATGCAAATTAAAGAAGTCCATTTATGGACTTAAACAAGCATCAAGAAGCTGGAATATTCATTTTGATGAATCAATCAGTGAATTTGGTTTCATCAAGAATGAAGATGACCCGTGTGTATATAAGAGGTTTAGTGGGAGCGTAATTACTTTCCTAGTCCTCTACGTCGATGACATCTTGATCATTGGAAACGACATTCCTGAACTGCATGCTGTCAAGGCATGGTTAAGAAAATGTTTCCAGATGAAAGATTTAGGAGAAGCAGCCTATGTATTAGGTGTGAAGATCTACAGGGATAGATCTAAGAGGCTTCTCGGGCTGTGCCAGAGTACTTACATCGATAAAGTCCTGGAGAGATTCCATTTAGAGAATTCTAAAAGAGGATATCTTCCAGTCAGACATGGTCTGAATCTTTCAAAGAGTCAGTGTCCACAAACACAGACTGAGAAAGATGAAATGGACAATACGCCTTATGCTTCGGCTATTGGGTCCATTATGTATGCGATGTTGTGTACTCGCCAAGACGTTGCTTACGGGTTAAGCGTGACCAATCGATTCCAAAGTAGTCCAGGTAAGGCACACTGGATTGCAGTCAAGAACATTTTAAAATATCTGCAGAGGACCAAAGATATGTTCTTGGTGTATGGTGGTCAGGAAGAACTCAGTATTGAAGGATATACTGACGCTTCGTTCCAATCTGACCAGGATGATTTTCGATCGCAATCAGGCTATGTTTTTAGCTTGAATGGAGGAGCAGTGGTGTGGAAAAGTTTCAAACAGTCTATTGTTGCTGATTCCACAACAGAAGCCGAGTATGTTGCAGCCTCAGAAGCATCCAAGGAGGCAGTGTGGATTCGTAAGTTCGTTCAGGATCTTGGTGTTGTTCCTTCGAGTGCTGATCCATTGGTTATCTTCTGTGATAACACTGGAGCAATCGCACAAGCAAAGGAACCACGGTCGCACTAGAAGTCCAAGCACATACAGAGACGGTTTCATTTGATCCGGGAGATCATTGATTGTGGCGAGATCAAAGTCTGCAAGGTTCATACAGACGACAATCTGGCTGACCCGCTTACAAAGCCTCTGGCGCAGCAGAAGCATGAGAAGCACTGTAATAATATGGGTTTGAGATTTCTCAACCATTAGATTAAGTGCAAGTGGGAGATTGTTGGGGTATGCCCTTAAGGCTAATGTTTGAGGCCTTGGGATTATATCAGTATCATGTATAAACTCTATGTTTATAAAGGCAATGGTTGTTATTCAGGTTGTTATATTATCTGCTGCAATACATATACTTCTGAATAATGTCTCAATGCTGTTCAGCTTGGCTGACATGCACTTTTGTCCTTAGTCGAGATATCTTGGTGAACATGAGACAGCCTTGATATGATTGAGACTAATATGTGTTCTAATCTTATAGGATGCTTCGAGCATGGAATAAGATGTAGACTCATGGGTACATTGGATGTACTGGACAGACCCTACTAGGATATTCTATTGCTTGTCACAATGTGAATAATCCTTGTATGCAAACAAGTGGCATACTTCCTCTGACTTGAGATCACTTGTGTCTCTAAATGATGATTGGCATTGTTTTGAGGTAGTTCAATATCATTTGAAACATAATGGTTATAGACTATCTTGGATGATGAGCATGAGTCATGTTAGGGTGCTAGTGATAGATAAAGGATTGCCGTCTCCTAGTTTGGAGTGTGATGTTCTATAGGGGCCCCCTGGATGAGATGATTGAGAAAGTGTATGGCCATACCCAGGTGACTATGTTCATCTGATCTAATCATTCTCATCATATTGGAGCTACAGGCTTGACACGCTTGTCCAATAAGAACATCCAGTGGCAAAGGAAACATGTATGCCTAGTGAAGTGGATTCACACTTGTGCTGTGGTTTGGGTGTAGTCTTGGAAGACTCTTTCCTTTATATCAGGAGACAGTGATGTGTTGCTAGATACCCCTCACTGATCGTGATAACGTAAGTTGTCGTTACCGACATTTAAAGGAAACCCTTAGGGTCGCACAATTTGATGATATGGCTTACTTAAGTCAGATCGTGTGGACTGAATTGTTTGGGTTCAGTTTAAAGGGATTTAAACTCTGATTGTAAGTGAGATCTGGTCTGATCATGTTTGATTGATTAGGGCTTGAGATCGGTAAGCTTTGATCGAGAGAATGGATGCTAGATCAGTGAGATTAGGAGCATCAAGAGATGAACGGTTAGATCTGGAGCCTTAGGGTTTATTGTGATCTAGACCAAATTGCTTGGGTTAATTGGTCTTTGAACCAGACCAAATTGAACCGGCTCATCAAGTGAGCGCATGGTTCAAGAGGAGAGGAATTTGCGATTGGGGTAAACCCATGGTCGCATCACAAGTTGAGATTTTTCTTTTTTTAGAAAACATGTCTCTAAACGTGGGCACACCTCACGTTCTCTCTTTCACGCCTCTTGTCGCCTCTTTGGCTTGGTCTCTACACACATTCTCGAGAGGAGAAGTTGAGACGACAAGGGAGAGGTTTTCGCCAAGCAAAGTTGTCTTCTCTTCCCTTCCATACGACAAGGACCTTTGGAGAACCTTGCTAGCACAAGGATCAAAAAGGAGTAGGCGACATCACCTTGTGTGCGCACCATTTGGAGGAGAAGCATTCGACTCTCTTCTTCCTAGACGCCATCCAAGAAATGGCATTGGTAAGAATCGATCCTCATGTATATGAAAATTTAAAGTTGATCATACTGCATGCATCGATCTAGAAACCTATTCCGCTGCGTTAAATCCTCTGCATGCGCCTATTAGGGTTTCGCCCCCCATGTTAGGGGACTTTCAAAGATGTCCCAGAAGTTCCAGAATGAAAGGAGATCGATTAGAGGAGAAATCAACGGAACACTCGTCGCCTGCATTGTTCATCGTCGAGATTACGGCTATAATTTCTATTACAGCCGTGCTGTAAAGTGTTTTCTCTTTTCTCTTCGATTCCTAACCCTCTGATACTATGGATTATTGTAATTCTTCAACTATGTTAGCTTAAACTCTTTTTGGGATGTGGGGGAGTAATTCCCCTTAATTTCCTAATGATTAGATTATTTTTACTTTCGTCATGATGATTTTACTATGATAATTCTACTTATGTGATGATTGCCTTTAATTCTCCATAGATGCTTATTATTAGCATGTTTTAGAGTTTTTGCAATATGGACCGAAAAGTGATTTGCTATGAACTTGGAACCCTAAAATTGAATGTTAGGAACTCATCGTAAGAAATTAGGTTTGTTCTTATTTCTCGATTTTAGAAGTTTAATGCCATGCTAATAATCTGAATCTAGGATTGAGTTATTGTAATAAACATATTGATACTGTGAGAAATCAAGTATTAGATTGTTGAAAAACCATATGTAGAACCTGTGTTGAGATTCAAATGCACGAAAGTGATCCTAGAGTTTCTACTTGAGATAATTGACTTAGAATTTGGATGCACAAAAGTGATCCTTGAGTTCTTTGTTGATGATTTACTCATCTTCAGCATTGAATAGATCCTGCATGAAAGTGAGGATCGGTTCTTTGTAAATTATCTGCACGAAAGCGAGATGATTTCTTTATGAAGTAAATTATATCTTTATCATGATAAAATTTGATTGACGAACATCTATTCATATCTAGTCATAGAAATTAAGTTGGATGAAACCCTAGTCTCTGTTTCTATCTCTGATATCTTCGTGTAGCTTTCGATAGTTTGCTTGATATTTTTGACTGCCTAGCTAGTGAGAAATTGATTATTCGATACTTGACAAACGAGGTCTCTGTGGTTCAATATCTTAATTATTACTTCGAGTATCCGTGCACTTGCGGACACAACAAGTTTTGGTCTCTTGGCGGTCCAACCCGCATCCCATGTCTGACTCTTCCACGGGTGACAAAGAGTATACACCGATGCCACCCCCGCATCCTCCTCAACCACAACCACCGAGAGTTCACACCACACCCTCTTCTTCTCAAAGGCCTCCATCTTCAACGTGACAGCAGCGCCCAGCTCAATCACCTTACGAATTCGGCATCCTGTTCCGAAATGCCGAGCAGGAAGAGCGCTATGACCTGCTAGTTCAGTGCAAGGTCACTAACACGCGTTATCTTGACCGTGGGACGCTGAGTATGCTTGGTCTTTTGGACAATGTGGAATGACTATATTCCAATGTCGGTTGGAATCAGTTCTTTCATATGGCCCATCCCACATATCTAGGGCTCACACTGGAATTTTTCAGTTCCATTGATGTCAGAGCGGAGACCATCATCGACATTGACCCCGGGCTCCTTACTTTCCGGCTGGGGAACATTGAGCATTCTATGACGCTGGCTTAGTTGCACAGCGTCTTTGGGTTCCCGGAGTCTTGCATGCGCTAGGTGCCTCGAGATTATTTTGAGAACATTTTTTGGGGGGACATCACCACTGAGTACAACTTCTCTGCTCGAGTTGCCCAGGCCAGTAGCAACAGCAACCCAGTCTTACGCTATATTCATTAGGTCCTGGCCCAAACCATATTTGGATGCAGCGAGAGTGACGATATGATTCGTCAAGCTGAGCTATTTTACTTATAGACCATGTTACATTCTTTTCAGGTTGATTATGGATACTACTTGGCGAAGCAGTTCACCCGGGTTGCACATTCAAAGAAGGGCACCATTGTTATAAGCAGTCTGATCACCCCACTAGCAGATTCTTTGGGGGTCATCCCCTATGGTATAGTGAAGGCTCGTGGCAACAACTAGCTTGATATTGAGTCATGCGTTGCTATGAAGCTTCTAGTCCGTCGGGGTGACTCCTACTGCCTCACCTTTAAAGACAGCTAGTTTACCCTTCCACTGCCTAACTTTGAGCGCACTACTGTGTGCGAGGAGAAGAACTGGCAGATTCAACCGGTAGCCGGCCAAGTACCCAATCCAGTTGACACAGCTCCTCTTGTCCCCGGCACATTTCATTTTGGCGGTGCTTCTTTTACAGGGTCCATGATGGCCCTTTTTTAGGAGATGCGCAAGGAGCAGCTTCGCTAGGGTGAGACATTGTTTCACGAGGGAGAGATCTAGGACCAAATGGACCTTAGTTTGTAGTACTTACGCCAGGAGCAGTCCTCCCAAGGGGACAGATAGTGAGCCATGGATATAGGAATGGAATGCCAAGTGAAGATGGTAAATACTGTATGGGAGAAGCTTTCTTCCTTGGATGAGAGGTTGACTTTTCTCTCAGCTGATAACGTGGAGTGTGTGATCGACTCTTCCGAGGAGGAGCAACCCGACTATTCATACTGCGGCAAGGGCAACAGCTCCCGGGCTCAAGGCTCTCAGTTGTGTAGGAAGAAGTGAGCTCCCTACACCTAGCCTTCCACCTACTCCTCTCACGTATCCAGATTTAACATAGAGGACTATGCGACATTTAGAGTGGGTGAGTTGTCTACTATCTGGTTCTTATTTCTGGTTGTTGTGATGTTTTCTCTATGACTTGCTACTTTCTTTCATGATGGTTGGTTTGTCTGCTACTCTACTCTGCCTGTGTGGATATTCATTTGACATTGTTGTTATATGCCACTATTTGAGGTCCTAGTCTCATCTCGAGGCCCTGACTATGATGTATGGATATTTTGACATTCTAGTATGTGTTTCTGATGATGTGACATTGCTTATATCATGTTTCTGATGATGTCGTATGATAATTTGGTTGTCAAGTTATGATGGTCATGTTTATAGATTGAATCTTGAATGACTGTTATTATGCTCTGAAAGTTTATACTGTCATAACTCAGTTCATTCATACCTTTATGACTTGCCTATTGTGCTTTTGTTAAATGAGCATATGACTCTATTTTGATCATATGATAGCTATGTTTTAATCTTTGAGATTGAATTCATGCTTGGTATGGAATAATTATGATTTGTTGAATGCACCATCCAATTGGAATATACTCTATGATCATGTCCATATATTATATGATTTTAAAATCGTTTGATTAGAATGTTTGGGGTAGTTCATTAGTGGGTCACACATGTCTATGAATGTTCATTGATGATATGCTGGTGGTATACATATGATTTCATATTAAGGTACGTATTTACTTATTCATTCCTTGAGTCCTTATCTCTTCTTGGGGGAAGATTACAAATGTGATGAAGAGCTCTACCTTTATTATTCTAGTTGTTGTAAAAAAACAACAACTCTTAGATTCCTCTACTTAACACTGCGAAAAATTGGTAGTGGTACCTAAGATATGAGCTGAAATCTAAGAGAGACTCCTCTACTTGGCACTGCAAAAAATTGGCAGTAGTACCTAAGAATATGAGTTGAAGTCTGATATTACTATTAGCTTTAATTCTAAACCTAGATTCTAGAGCATACTTCCCCAATAATACATTTGTGCCTAACCCAACAAGTAGACTTTGGATGAATTGGATTTGCATGAGTAGTATGTGTGCTTAATTGAGTCTTTTGTATGCCGTTAGCTAAATTCCTTAACTTCTAGAAATTGTGGGACCTTACTGCTGAACAGTTTAGACATCTAATTATTTGATTTCTTCTGTCTAGATCATGGATTACTCATAGATATTATCTAATTTGGTTGCATGTTTTCAACTTGAATAATTACTTTCACACCTGTCATGTGTTTCATCTTAGTATATTGCTTGAAAACAAGCAAAGATCTAAGTCTGGGAGTATGTGATGTATTGCATTTTGATAGTGATTTCTAGTACTATCTTATCTCAAAACTAGACTAATTTTAATGTTTCTATGCACCATTTAGACTTATTTACTTGTTTGCTTCAAAATCTTCACTCTTTCTCATGTTTGTGCAATTTCAAGTAAAATAACTCATTTTTGGAGCTTTTTGGAGATTCTAAAGTTTTGGAGTGATTTCTTATGAGGAGACGAGTTAACACAACAAATTTGGGTTCAAATAGAGTTCATTTGAAAATCATGCCCAGGTGAACACACTGGGGTTAACCCATGATTTGCATGAAAGTCTGAAACTGCACATAACGCTTCACGACCAACCCAAGATTTTGGTGTTTGGCCGTGATTTCATTGAAGACTATTTTCAAGAAAAGAATAAAACACTTCATGGCTAGGTGAACATGGAGGTGTTCGCCCATGATTCTTACTACGTAGAACTTCATAGAATTGTAAGTCCCCTAACAAGGGGGAAGCGAAACCCTAATAGGCGCATATGGAGGTTTACATGCAGTGGAAGGGGTTTCTAGGGATCGAATGCATGATATATGATCAACTTTAAAATCAACCGCAATAGAATGGTAGCGACTCATACCATGGCCATCGCTTAGATGGTGTCTAGGAAGAAGAGAGAACGATGGTGTTCTCCTCCAAAGCGCCACACACAAGATGATCGATGGCTTGCTCCTTGGACGCTCCTTGTGCTAGCAAGGTTCTCCAAGTGACCTTGTCGTGTGAGAAGGGATGAAGAAGATGAGATCCACTGCTTGGCGATTCTTCCTTGTCGTCAAAACCTCTTCCACGAGAATGCCCCAAAAACACACGAGAAGAGAGGGGCGACAACAATAGGCGTGAAGAGGTGAGGCGTGGTCACGTATGTGATCATGCTTTCTAAAAATAGAAAGCCACTCCTCAACATGCGATCAAGGGTTTTTCCCAATCGCATATTTCTCTTAACTTGAACCGTGCGCTCACATGATGAGCTGGTTCAATTTTGTTTGGTTCAAAGACCAATTAACCCAAGCTATTAGTCCAGATCACATTAAACCCTAAGGTTCTTGATCTGACCGTTGATCTCTTGATGCTCCTGATCTCACCGATCTAGCATCCATTCTCTCAATCGAAGCTTACCGATCTCAAGCCCTAATCAATCAAACATGATCAGACCAGATCTCACTCACAATCAGAGATTAAATCCCTTTAAACTGAACCTAAACAATTCAGTCCACACGATCTGACTTAAGTAAGCCATATCATCAAATTGTGCGACCCTAAGGGTTTCCTTTAAATGTCGGTAACGATAACTTACGTCATCACGATCAGTGAGGGGTATCTAGCAACACATCACTGTCTCCCGATATAAAAGAAAGAGTCTTCCAAGACTACACCCAAACCACAGCACAAGTGTGAATCCACTTCACCAGGCATACATGATTCCTTTGCCACTGGATGTTCTTATTGGACAAGCGTGTCAAGCCTGTAGCTCCAATATGATGAGCATGATTAGATCAGATGAACATAGTCACCTGGGTATGGCCATACACTTTCTCAATCATCTCATCCAGGGGGCCCCTTTAGAACATCTCACTCCAAATAAGGAGATGGCAATCCTTTGTCTATCACTAGCGCCCTAACATGACTCAAGTTCACCATCCAAGATAGTCTATAACCATTATGTTTCAAATGATATTGAACTACCTCAAAACAATGACAATCATCATTTAGAAACACAAGTGATCTCAAGTCAGAGGACATGTGCCACTTGTTGCAATCAAGGATTATTCACATTGTGACAAGCAATTGAATATCCTAGTAGGGTCTGTCTAGTACATCCAATGTACCCATGAGTCTACATCTTATTTCATGCTCGAAGCATCCTATAAGATTAGAACACATATTAGTCTCAAGCATATCAAGGCTGTCTCATGTTCACCAAGATATCTCGACTAAGGACACATAGCATGTCAGCCAAGCTGAACAGCTTTGAGACATTATTCAGAAGCACATGTATTGCAGCAGACAATGTAACCAACTGAATAACAACCATTGCCTTTATAAACATAAGAGTTTATACATGATACTGATAGAATCCCAAGGCCTCAAACATTAGCCTTAAGGGCATACCCCAACAAGAATACTTCACAAGCGGGTGAACGCGTTGGGGTTCGCTCATGATCGCGATTATGATTCCGAGTTCCATCCAGTTTTCTTTTGATTTTGAGCTAAGAAAAAATTCAAAAAAGGCAAGAAAATACATTTTAGGAAGCTAAGAGGCAGGCGAATAAAAAATTTATAAAAGTCCTCTTTCTTGTTGCCTAATCAAGGAGGAATTGACGAACGAAGTGGCTAGGGCGAACGGAATAGGCAATAGAGCTTTCGGAGGCAATTTCAAGAGATTGAGGCGATAGATCTTCACTATTTCTAGTGAATACCTTCGGTTCTTCTTCTCCTTTCTCTCCTAAATGCTTTCTTATAATTTTCGTGATGTATTGGAGAGATTTGTGCAAGTTTACATGGATCTTGTAGCGTAAAACCCTATTCGGGACTCGGTTGAGGCTCGTTGATGTTTTCTATCATATGATTTGAACTTGTTCTGTTATTTTGACGTTCATATGAGCATATTTTACTTAGTTGTTGTTATTTCATGATATTGCCTTGGCCACATAGTATTGTGTGTTAGTCGACACAATCTTGACTGCAAGGAGGATTGTGTTGGCAGATCCCCTAAGTAGAGCTTGTGAACATCTAACCCCAAAGTAGTTAGGGTTCACTCTAGGGTAACATAGTCTTTTATAGAACTCAATGGATTTACCTGAGACGATTTACCATGTGAGTAGGAGATTATTTTGGGTAGGTACCAGGTTGTACTGACCGCAAGGGGGCAGCTTGCACTAGTGAAAAGATTCCTTATGCAATATTATGAACTCATGTAACAGATAAGTTTTAAATTAGATAGATTCATCAATGTGGTGGATACCAAAGTCCTGATACCTCTCCTATAGACATCTTTCGTTTAGCTGGGATCGATTTCTTATGTCTACTTATTGCTTTCAAAACCACCATTTGCACTGCTTAGCTTCTGAAACTTAGATCTTCTGCTAATTAACCTTATTCCCCGTGGGATCGATAATCTTTTACATTACTTTAATATTACCGTGCACTTTGTGGCACGTGTCAAGTTTTTGGCACTGTTGCCGGGGAACAACGATTAATATTAGTGCATTTCTAAGAATTAGTAGACTAAGCTTTGTTTATTTCTGTTTCTTCACTACTATTCGTTTTGGTTTCTTTTGTTACTTTTCTTAAGCTTTACCACTGTATTTGACATCTTTTCATGCAAAGAAGCTTGAGGGTAGGTGACTTTTTTGAGATAGACCTTGAGATAGAAAGGACATTTAGAAGAAGAAGAAAACTCAAGCAGCTTCAGGAAAAAGAAAATCAAAATCAAATGGAGCATATTCCACTAAATCTAGACAATGGTTAAGCGCCCCAAGCTGTGGGGAACAACAACAACTGAACACTGAGGGATTATGCTGCTCCCTCCATCCAAGGACCACAGTTGGGCATTGCTAGGCTGAACGTGGAAGCCAACAATTTTGAGATCAAATCGGCTTTACTATCTATGGTTCAATAACATTAGTTTGGTGGTTCTCCTCTTGAGGACCCAACATGCATCTTGCAATCTTTTTAGAGTATTGTGATACACTAAAAATTAATGGTGTTTCTACTAATGCCATCAGGTTGAGACTGTTCCCTTTTTCTCTGAGGGATAGAGCAAGAGCATGGCTACATACCATACCTTCAGCTTCCATAAGGACATGGGGAGAATTGTCACAAGCCTTCCTTTCAAAATATTTTCCTCCTTTCAAGACAATACAATTGAGAAATCAAATCACGAGCTTCATGCAGAAGGATGGAGAATGTTTGTATGAGGCTTGGGACAGATTCAAAGAGTTACAGAGAATGTGCCCACATCATGGCATAGAGACTTGGGTTTTGGTTCATACATTTTACAATGGATTGAACTACAACACAAGACTCACAGTTGATGCTGCAGCTGGAGGAGCTTTAATGAACAGAGGAGTTGAAGATGCCATGAATCTCTTGGAAAATATGGCAACGAATCACCATTAATGGTCTTCAGAATGAGGTACACCTTCTAGGCAGACAGGTAGACATGAACTTGATACTTTAACCTCTCTTGCTGCCTAGGTAGATACCTTAACTAGGCAGATAGGTAAACCTGATTCCAACACCTACAACCCAAGAAGGTGCAACCATCCAAATTTCTCATATCGGACTACCCAACCAATCCAACCAAGACAGGCACCGGCACTAGGACAACCACCACAGGAAAATTACAGACAACATCTAAGATTCCTAGCTAGGAATTATAATCCACCACAGAAGTCAAATATGGTGTTTTTACTTGAGTCCTTCATGGAAAACCAGAGTAAACAAATTGAAGGACTAACTGAGGCGATGAAACACATGACATCGAGGATGAACACCTTAGAGCCCCACAACAAAATGCTGGAGAACTAGCTAGCCTAGCAGGCTAGCTCATCTGCCAGAGCGCAGGGAAAATTCCATCACAGCCTGAAGTAAACCCAAGGGAGCATTGCAATGCAATCTCCACTCGAAGTGGCAAACAACTTGAAGACCCCAAGATGCCAAGTGATGACAGACAACAAGATGCAATACCAGAAACAAGAGAGCTGAACCAAGAGAAGACACCAGTAGTGCCCGAACCAATTGATGAAGAATGGCCCTATGTTGTGCCACCTGCTCATAAGCCCCCAATTCCTTTTCCACAGAGATTAGTCAAGACCAAACTAGATAAACAATTTGGTAAGTTTCTTGAAGTTCTTAAGAAACTTTATATTAGAATACCTTTTGTTGATGCCCTTTCGCAGATACCGACCTACGCCAAATTTCTAAAGGACATCTTGTCCAACAAGAGGAAGCTAGAAGAACAAGGGACAGTTAAACTTGTTGAGGAGTGCAGCACGATCATACAAAATAAGCTGCCCTAGAAAGTCAAGGACCCCGGCAGTTTTTCCATACCATGCCTGATTGGGGAGATGACATTCTAGCGAGCCCTATGTGATTTGGGAGCGAGCGTTAGCCTTATACCCCTCTCTTTGTGCAAAAATCTGGATTTGGGAGATTTGAAGGCAACTAACATTTCTTTGCAGCTGGCAAACAGATCAGTTCGTCGTCCCGTGGGTATTATGGAAGATGTACCAATCAAAGTAGGAGACTACTTTGTGCCAGCTGATTTTGTTGTTTTAGAGATAGATGAGGATGACAATCTCCCTATCATTCTTGGGAGACCTTTTCTAGCTACAGTCGGTGCTGTCATCGATGTCAAAAATGGAAAACTGAATTTGAACATCGGTGGCAGTGTTGTACAATTTGATTTATCTGATTCTTTGAAAAAACCTTCTCTTCTAGGTACTTGTTGCAGCGTGGACACCATTGAGAGAGCTGTGCGGCTCATTAAACCTTGCAAGAGAGAGGTAGATCCACTTGAGTTGTGTTTGATTAATGTTGAGGAGTAAGACATGTTAGTGTTTATGCCCTGCAGACCAATATATATGAACTTAGTCATGCATTATTTGAATATACTTTGATAAAATTGATATAATCAATGAAGGCATGGTCGTTATTATGCAGATTGCTTTACCTACGTTGATGTATTGAATTGCATAATAATGTCCCATAAGTTTGGTTGGATCCATTCACATAGTAACCCCTAGTCAAGGTACCTTAGCCGATAAGGGATAGCTTTGGTCCATGTGAAACTAGTGTATGGGCTGGTTAGGTGCGAGGCACAGTAACACAGACATACAGGTGCATCAGCATTAGTTGCACTGGAGTGATCCACCGTGAGGATTGATTTGTCTAGTCAACAAGTCAATCTCACGTGCAAGAAGTTTGCATTGATCCTTAGACTTGAGGTATTCATGTCTAGATATGATGATGGGTATGTTTTGATACAGTTTTGCGTCTCTCCATAAATAGGTGATCAAAATGATTGTTATTGGACATATCATAAGTCATATAGAGATATGGATGACCAATAGTAGGATTTGCCCCTTCCTTAATTGGAAGCATGATATCCACTTTAGGGCGCCCCACCTCATTGGTACATGACGGTAATGTATGGCCATACTATTTGAGTCATGACAAATAGATTGGATTAATAAATATGAGACTAATCCAATGTCAAGATATCAGTTTAGGCAAAGGGATCTAGAATGCAATGGGAATCCTCGTTGCTTGTTAGGGAGTTGTTGCCAGATGACTTAAGCCCTATGACATGGGTAGTAGTGATGTGTTGCTAGATACCTCTCACTACTTATGATGTTCAATCATCGTTGCCATTGTCATATGGATCCTACGAGGTCACACGCAATAGACTCTTGACGTTGTATTATGATCTGGATATCTTGGAATATATATATTTGAGTTCATTCTGATTCTGAGTCCAAGAAAGATTCATGGTTGAATCTGAGTCCAATTGGGATTCATGGGTTTATATATATCCTAGTCAAGTTTGTACTCTGTATGGGAGTTGGACTTGGACTTGGGATTATAAACCATGTTGGATTCGAATCCTAATTTAATTAGGAGTAGGAATCCTAATCCTATTAGGAATTGGAATCCTAATCCAACTAGGAGTTGTAATCCTAATCCTATTAGGAATTGAAATCCTAATCTAACTTGGAGTTGGAATCCTAATTTAATTAGGAATTGGAATCCTAATCCAACTAGGAGTTGAAATCCTGATTTAATTAGGAGTTGGAATCCTAATTCTACTAGGATTTAGAATCCTAATCCAATTAGGATTCAAATCCTAATAATAATTTGGTTTTGGATTAGGCCCATAGTGGTTGTGCGCAAATCCTAATCCAACGAAGATTCAAATCCTAATGAGAATTGGATTTGGGTTAGGACCATAGTGGTTGTGCGCAAATTCAAAACCAGTAAGGATTTAATTCATGGGCCTAATTAGTATTGAAATCCAAATCCAATTAGGAGTTGAGGATTTAATCTAATTAAGGCAAATTGGAATCCTAATGGGAGTAGGATTCATGCATGGCGCATGGTATAATTCCATATATGGAATTTGCGCCAATTGCTTGTATGAATCCTAATGGAATTGTGTTTTCATGATTGGAAACATACTTGGATGTGTGGGCTGGTATGATGGCGTGTAAGGCTTGATTAATTCAAGTAAGACATGCACCAATCACATATGGAAAGTCCAAATACTAATTGAACTCAAATACCCTCTCTTGATTAGGCAAGAAGCTTGATTTTTTCCAAGCTTCATGATGCGCCAATTCAAGAGAGGAGGTGGCTGATCTTCAATGGCAATTCCTTGGAGGAATTGTGCCAATACATAGAAGGAAAGAGGAAGGGCGGTGGAGGCTTGCTTGGTTATAAAAGAAGGGGTATGCGCCCCCTCTTATAGACATGCAGAATTCTTCTTCAAGATAGGTGACTTCTACTTGGAGTTGCGCAAGCCTCTTGATGTCCTAGTCGCCCCTCTTCTATAGTTGCGCCACCATCCTTCTTCATCTTTGTTTGGCCGAAAGTCTCCAAGCAAGAAGACTTGTTGGCATGAAGAGCAAAGGAGGAAGATGAAGGAGTTCCAACAGGTGATATTCTCTTCCCCGGGCTAGCACCAAGCGTGGATGGGAGCAACGTTGAGAAGGTCGATGCGTGGATACTTGTAGAGGATGAGCACTTGATCGTCTTCAACTTGGCATCATTATCCTAGCAAGCAAAAGGGGTACTATCCCTTACACATCCTTGTGTTATCTCTCTCACATGGATCCTTTGGAAAGGAATATGTTTCGGGTGTAATGCTTCTTCCGCTGCGTCCTGGGATTGCAAAATTTTAAATTACACCCAGTATTCCCTAACAGTGGTATCAGAGCTACTTGCGAGAAACACAAGGTGTACATTTGCTTGTGTGAAAATTTTTTTGAAAATTTTTCTTTCATCCATGCGTGTTTCACCTAGAAGGCATCTTCATCCGAACTTCTCTTATTGATTTTATGGCTGATCTTTGGATTATTTTTCCTAATTGATTTAAGATCAAAGGCGAACGTAGTTTTATCAAGTAGGATGGGCATTGTGTCTTCGGACTGGCCGGGTCTCTTGATCTGACAAAATTGCTAGCTTGAAAGGGTCTATGAAATCATCATGAAACTTGATCTCAATTTTAGCATAAATTTTGTTGAGAGAGTGTTTTGGATGAAGTTAGCGTATAAGGGGATAAAATTTGATTATTCCAGTTTTTTAAATTTTATATATGCGCCACGTACTCTTCCATGGGTTGATATGGTCATAGCAAGTGTCCTCCTGTGTTGTGATGTGGAAGCATGTTTCTACTTGTGATGAATGCTTGTAAAATTTTATGCCACCGGCGTGTGGTACCTCTCCCCTATCTTGATGTAAAAATTTTTATGTATTTTCTCATCTTGTTTTAGAATAGATGTAGAATTGTTTTCATGAGATCGGTTAAGGTTCATCAAGACAACAAGGTGACTTCAATAATCAAAATCAGAGTGGCGCCAGCTTTTGGAAGCCTGGTGGTTGATTTGCGGTTGGAGGAAGGATACAAGATTTCAGCTTATGGGCATGGGCTGATCTGCTTCAAGGACTCGCACCCCTTGGATGCATGATACCATGTCACATGGCTCGTGACATATTATGTGTATGAAAAGGGCTATGACCATATCGGCCAAACTAGCATGCCTGTGATGGTTTATTATTCTGTCCATACCATACTTGTGATGCTTTTCCTTTTGCTGCCACCATAGGAAAATTGCATGGTAGAAAAGAATAATAATTAATGGACAAACTCTCCCTGTAATATCAAGTCGATAGCCTTCTGAGGTGTAGCGCTCATCAAGCCATCAATCGATGGACTATGAACTGTTTCTCACCCTCGTGAGACACACCCATCTATCTTTGGAAGGTGCGTGGTGACAATATGCATCTTAGTCTGCCACAAGTGTAGACATGCCATCGCGAGGTGCAGGTTAGCCCTGGGCATAACAATCAGGTCAGACTTGACTAGTTTTCATATGTCACTTACATGATCAAATACTAGAGGCAGCTGTTGATAGGATAGGGTTTTGTGTTGTATCCAGCCCTCACTAGACACAGGGCGCCTAGTCTGTCTTAACTAAGAGGAGTTGTGCACGGCACAATTGGCTAGCATGCCAACCTAAGGAAGCATGCGACTCTCTATGCACCCCAACTCACCCTCATGAGTCGCGGAGATCTCATGTGAAATTAGGATCCTACTCACTTATTTCCAAGTTGATTTTGAGAGTTATCTGTTGGGGTATGCCCTTAAGGCTAATGTTTGAGGCCTTGGGATTGTATAAGTATCATGTAATAAACTCTTATGTTTATAAAGGCATGGTTATTATTCAGGTTGCTACCTTGTCTGCTGTAATAAGTGTACTTCTGAATAATGTCTCAAAGCTGTTCAGCTAGGCTGACATGCATATGTCCTTAGTCGAGATATCTTGGTGAACATGAGACAGCCTTGATATGATTGAGACTAATATGTGTTCTAATCTTATAGGATGCTTCGAGCATGGAATAAGATGTAGACTCATGGGTACATTGGATGTACTGGACAGACCCTACTAGGATATTCAATTGCTTGTCACAATGTGAATGATCCTTGTAAGCACCAAGTGGCACATGTCCTCTGACTTGAGATCACTTGTGTTTCTAAATGATGATTGTCATTGTCTTGAGGTAGTTCAATATCATTTGAAACATAATGATTATAGACTATCTTGGATGGTGAGCTTGAATCAGGTTAGGGCACTAGTGATAGACATAGGATTGCCGTCTCCTTGTTTAAGGAGTGTGATGTTCTAAAGGGCCCCCCTATATGAGATGATTGAGATAGTGTATGGCCATACCCAGATGACTATGTTCATCTGATCTAATCATGCTCATCGTATTGGAGTTACAAGCTTGACCCGCTTGTCCAATAAGAACATCCAGTGGCAAAGGACACATGTATGCCTAGTGAAGTTGATTCACACTTGTGCTGTGGTTTGGGTGAAGTCTTGGAAGACTCTTTCCTTTATATCGGGAGACAGTGATGTGTTGCTAGATACCCCTCACTGATCGTGATAACGAAAGTTATCGTTACCGACATTTAAAGGAAACCCTCAGGGTCGCACAATTTGATGATATGGCTTACTTAAGTCAGATCGTGTGGACTGAATTGTTTGGGTTCAGTTTAAAGGGATAGAGGCTCTGATTGTAAGTGAGATCTGGTCTGATCATGTTTGATTGATTGGGACTTGAGATCGGTAAGCTTCGATCGAGAGTATTGATGCTAGATCGGTGAGATCAAGAGTATCACGAGATCAACGGTTAGATATTGAACCATTGGTTCAATCAGATCTAGACCATGGCTTGGGCTGGTTTAATTTGGTTCTTGAACCAAATTGAAATGGATTGAAGTGGCTTGAACCGGTTCACAAGGGTGAACGCTTGGTTCAAGGGGTTAGGCGTTTTGGTTCGGTAATGGGCGCATAGCTTCATCTCTTCCATTTATGGAAAGTATTGAAGGCGACTTCACCTTAACGCCAAAGCGTTTTGAACGCTCGACTTCACTCCTCTCTTCTCAACGTTCATCCTTGGAGGTGAGAAAAAAAATTCGGACGAGAAGAGGAGGCAGGTTGCTCTCGCCAAGCTTGATCTCCAAATCTCCTTCACGCGACAAGGGATACTTTGGAGCCTTGCTAGCACAAGGGACGTTCAAGGTGTAGGCCTTCTTCTTCTTGTGTGCGATTCCTTTGGAGAAGTTCTCTTTGAACTTTGCTTCCAAGCCGACATCCGATCTATGGCATTGGTATGATCACATTCTTGATCTAATGATATATTATAGTTGATCATATGAGCACATAATCGATTGAATTCTTGAAACCCTAGCAAAATGCATGCACCCCCTTGTTTAGGGTTTTCGGCCCCCCTCTTGAAAGGGGTTTTATCCGCTTGCGCTCCCCCTTGAAGGGGACCCTTCAATTGGTATCAGAGCCTAGGATCTTATATGATTCATATGATTGCTATGTATGTTTTGTGATCCATATATGTTTGATGCTTAGATCTATGTTTTCTCTTCATGCGATTATACTAGTGGATAGTATGTTCATGTTGCGCATGTATGAGAGTTATGTTGTGTTGGCGCTAGTTGAATGGCGCATGTATGATGATTGCGCTTCTTTCATGTTGTTGTAGTTGTTTTTCTTAAAAACCCTAAATGACATGCGCGCCTTGCATATTAGATCTAAGCCGCACCTACAATAAACCCTTAGATGGGTTGATGGGGTTGAAGTCACCTCTAGATTAGATCCAATAGTCTGATCAGACCATCTGACAGCCTAGATGGATCGACCAGATGGCACCTGTGCGCAAGCATGAGGTGGCCATAGGTCGATCGCACCTTAGGCGTGTAGCGAGGTCTGGTTGAGACAACCAGTGAACACACATGAGCTAGGCCCGGGGTCACACCCGCTTGCCAGAACTCATGAGGGTTGTTCAGCCCTTGGCGCATGCATGGTTGACCATTAGGTCAACACGGGTCAGTTAGGACTCGGTGCATGCAAGGGCAGAGGATCTGATTAGATGGATGAGTGGATCCCTATCAATGTACCATTGTAAGGTTGTAGGGGCACATAAGGAAATTAAAATTGATGCCATGGGGTTTTCAAAAATTTAATTTCATGATTGGATCACATGTTGATTGATGCCATGATGTTTGTTTATTTAATCTTATGTGGGTTGCCCTAATGTGTGCTGTGCTGGGGCCTGCGTGCCTGGAATTAAACTTGTAAATTAATTTGTGATCTGCGAATCACATTTGTACTTAATTTATAATGTATAATTGACCTGCGAGTCAAACTTGTCTAGATAGATCAAATTGTATTTGATTAGACAAGAGCACAAAGGCACACATCCAAGAGGGGCTTTCAGCTGGTGGCGCACCTGAGGTGCTCTTGGCGCTAGGGCCCTGGGTTGGACCAGATGAGATGCAAAAGTCCCAAGAAGAGCAAGTGAAGACTTAAGTTTCTTAAGGTCTTACTTAGGCTTTGGGCTTTTACCACATAAGATGCATGCTTTCTTTTTATTGCTTATATAATTAGAACTGCATGAGTTTATCTTCTGCTATCACCATAGGACTTGCATGATAGTGAAGAAGATAAAAGACCGTTAAAATCCAAACGCTAACATATCAAGCTCGTAAGCCTTCTGACGCTAAACCTCACTGTTCTGATTATCGTTGGAGCCGTGTTGTACCCACTCAGTGGGCACGTCCATCTATCTTCAGACGGTGCTGGATTTCACCTGCGTGTTACAGAGAAGGGATTTATCGCTTCTCGTTGCTCAGCATAGCACGTGGTGGTCCAGGGAGTAGGTCGGGTCAGCTTGACCATGTAGACTACATATGTGGCGCATATGGTAGCACATGGAGGCAGCCATCTGCAGGATCAGAGACTGTGTTGTACCAACTCAGTTGGCACAGTCTGCTGGATTGCCCAGGTGAAGGGGAATCGCACGGGTTGGCGATTGGCTGGGACAGCCTACCAGAAATTAGTGCTTGTCATCTCTGTGCATCTTATCTCGCCTGAGCGGGACACGGAGACCAAGTATGAAATCTGGATCCCATCTCACTAAAAGAGTGTTACTCTTTCGGACTGTTTTACTGGATTTTACAGTCAGCTAAAATAGTGAGAAAAGGAATCATTCTTAAGTCCTGATTGATTCTTAACATTGATACTGACCTTGCTGTTCTTGCATTGTTGTAGATTCCTGCAGCAACGAACACCATGAGCTTCAATGTGCGATCCCTACTGGAAAGGGAGAAGTTTGCTAGGCCGAACTTCTCTGACTGGTTCGGACACCTTAAGATCGTTCTTAAGGCAGAGAGGAAACTGTATGTCCTCGAGACGGCGATACCGCCGCAGCCCGCTCCGAACGCCGCAAGGGCGGTTTGGGATGCCTATGAAAAGCACGTCAATGATAGCATTGATGTCAATTGCCTGATGCTAGCGTCTATGACGCCACCGCTGCAGCGTCAGCATGAGGATATGTCGGCTATAGAAATTATAGCGAACCTCAAGATGCTATATGCAGCACAGGCGAGGACAGAACGCTATAATCTGACGAAGCTCTTCTTTCAGAGCAAACTGGCTGAAGGGAGCCCAGTGGGAGCTCACGTGCTCAAGATGATTGGGCACAAGGAGGCTCTGGAGAAACTGGGGCATACCATCAACCAGGAGCTTGCTGTAGACATAATTCTACAGTCTCTTCCGCCTTCTTTCGATGCGTTCATCATTAACTTTAATATGAACAAAATCGATTGTACTCCGGCAGAGCTGTTGAATATGCTCTTGACTACTGAGGAAACTCTGAAGGGAAAGCCTTCAACCTCTGTCTTATTGGTTCCCTCAAGGAACAAGAAGAAGGGGAAGAAGGGCAAGGCCCCTGTCAAGAACTACAGTAAGGCACTGAAACAGAAGGTAAAGCGGTCGAAGGACAACAGGTGTTTCCACTGTGGCCAGCTGGGTCACTGGAAAAAGGACTGTAAAGCGCTCCAAGGAGATAAGAGGGGAAGCATCGCTTCTGGCTCAGGTATATATGTGACTGAGGTCATGTTATCTTCTTCTACCATATCATGGGTGTTGGACACTGCATGTGGAGTTCACATTTGTTCAAATGTACAGGAACTCAAGAGAAGAAGGCAGGTGGGACAGCATGAGGTAGACCTACGCGTTGGAAATGGGGCACGGGTTGCTGCTGTTGCTGTAGGAGACTATTTCATTTCTTTACCATCTGGCATTGTATTGGAATTAAACAATTGTTATTTTGTACCCAGTATTACCAAGAATATTATCTCTATTCCTGCTCTTGTCAGGAAAGGATTTGCCTTTGAATGCAATATTTCAAAGTGTGTTTTATCTTGTGATAATATTGTGTATGCAACTGGTTCAATTAACAATGGGTTGTTCATGTTGGACATGGAAAATTCTATACAAAACATTGATAATAAGAAAGCCAAGTATGCTGATGACAGCACCTTGCTATGGCATAGTCGTTTAGGCCATATTAACGAGAAGCGCATTAAGCGGTTGCATGATCATGGACTGCTGGGATCATTCTCCTATGAGGAGATTGATACATGCAAAGCTTGTTTGATGGGTAAAATGACGAAGTCAACTTTTTCTAATAAATGTCAAAGGGCTTCAGGTTTACTTGACCTTATACACAGTGATGTGTGTGGGCCATTTAGTAAACATGCCAGAGGTGGCTATCAGTACTTCATTACCTTTACTGATGATTTCAGTAGGTATGGGTATGTCTATTTGATGAGACATAAGAGTGAATCTTTTGACAAGTTCAAAGAGTTCAAAAATGAAGTACAGAATCAGCTAGGCCGAAATATCAAGGCACTTCGCTCAGATCGAGGTGGAGAATACTTGAGTCATGCGTTTACTGACTATCTAAAGGAGTGTGGGATTATCTCACAGCTCACTCCGCCAGGAACACCGCAATGGAATGGTGTGTTCGAGAGGAGAAATAGAACGTTACTTGATATGGTTCGTTCTATGATGAGTCAGGCTACTCTTCCATACTCCTTTTGGGGTTTTGCACTGGAAACAGCTGCAAAGGTACTAAACCGAGTGCCATCCAAGGCAGTTTCAAAGACGCCATATGAGTTATGGTATGGGAAACAGCCGAGCTTGACATTTATCAGGATCTGGGGTTGCGAGGCTTATGTCAAAAAGCTCGCCTCTGGGAAACTGGAGAGCAGATCTGAGAAATGTATCTTTGTCGGTTACCCTAAGGAAACTAAGGGTTATTATTTCTACGATCCCAAAGAGAACAAAGTTTTTGTTGCTCGGACGGCCATATTTCTTGAGAAGGAATTTCTTCTGCAAGAGGCCAGTGGGAGAGAAATAAAGCTGGATGACATTCCAGAGGAAGGACAAAGTAGTCAAGCACAGTTGGATGTGCCTGAGCCGGTAGATCAGGTTATTGAACAACCTGAGGCTCAAATAACACGGGAACCGCGAAGATCGGGAAGGATCCGTCGTCAGCCTGAGCGCTATGACGGAGTCTACATCATTGATAATGATGAACCCCTCACTTATGCGGATGCGGTCAGTGGACCGGAGTCAGCTAGATGGCTTGAAGCTATGCGAGCCGAGATGGACTCCATGTCAGATAACCAAGTCTGGGATTTGGTTGATCCGCCTCCGGGAGTAATCCCAATAGGCTGTAAATGGATCTTCAAGAAGAAGATTGACATGGATGGTAACGTAGTTACCTATAAAGGCAGGCTAGTTGCGAAAGGTTTCAAACAAATCTACGGGATAGATTATGATGAAACTTTCTCTCCTGTAGCCATGTTTAAGTCTATTCGGATTCTTTTCGCAATAGCTGCATATTACGATTATGAGATCTGGCAGATGGATGTGAAGACAGCTTTCCTTAATGGAAATCTGGATGAGGATGTGTATATGACACAACCTGAAGGTTTCACTAATCCATCAGATCGTCATAAAATATGCAAGTTAAAGAAGCCCATTTATGGACTTAAACAAGCATCTAGAAGCTGGAACATTCATTTTGATGAATCAATCTCTGAGTTTGGCTTCATCAAGAACGAAGATGACCCGTGTGTATATAAGAGGTTTAGTGGGAGCGTAATTACATTCCTAATCCTCTACGTCGATGATATCTTGATCATTGGAAATGATATTCCTGAAATGCATGATGTTAAAGCATGGTTAAAGAAATGTTTCCAGATGAAAGATCTAGGAGAAGCAGCCTATGTATTAGGTATGAAGATCTACAGGGATAGATCTAAGAGGCTTCTCGGGCTGTGCCAGAGTACTTACATCGATAAAGTCCTGGAGAGATTTCATTTAGAGAATTCTAAACGAGGATATCTTCCAGTCAGACATGGTCTGAATCTTTCGAAGAGTCAGTGTCCACAAACACAGACTGAGAAAGATGAAATGGACAATACGCCTTATGCTTCGGCTATTGGGTCCATTATGTATGCGATGTTGTGTACTCGCCCAGACGTCGCTTACGGGTTAAGCGTGACCAGTCGATTCCAAAGTAATCCAGGTTTGGCGCACTGGATTGTGGTCAAGAACATTATAAAATATCTGCGGAGGACCAAAGATATGTTCTTGATATATGGTGGTCAGGAAGAACTCAGTATTGAAGGATATACTGACGCTTCGTTCCAGTCGGACCAGGATGATTTCCGATCGCAATCAGGCTATGTTTTTAGCTTGAATGGTGGAGCAGTGGTGTGGAAGAGTTTCAAACAGTCAACTGTTGCTGATTCCACAACAGAAGCCGAGTATGTTGCAGCCTCTGAAGCATCCAAGGAGGCAGTGTGGATTCGTAAGTTCGTGAGAGAACTTGGTGTTGTTCCTTCGAGTGCAGATCCTTTGGTTATCTTCTGTGATAACACTGGAGCAATCGCACAAGCAAAGGAACCACGGTCGCACCAGAAGTCCAAGCACATACAGAGACGGTTTCACTTGATCCGGGAGATCATTGATCGTGGCGAGATCAAAATATGCAAGGTTCATACAGATGACAATCTGGCAGACCCGCTTACCAAGCCTCTGGCGCAGCAGAAGCATGAGAAGCACTGTAATAATATGGGTTTGAGATTTCTCAACCATTAGATTAAGTGCAAGTGGGAGATTGTTGGGGTATGCCCTTAAGGCTAATGTTTGAGGCTTTGGGATTGTATAAGTATCATGTAATAAACTCTTATGTTTATAAAGGCATGGTTATTATTCAGGTTGCTACCTTGTCGGCTGTAATAAGTGTACTTCTGAATAATGTCTCAAAGCTGTTCAGCTAGGCTGACATGCATATGTCCTTAGTCGAGATATCTTGGTGAACATGAGACAGCCTTGATATGATTGAGACTAATATGTGTTCTAATCTTATAGGATGCTTCGAGCATGGAATAAGATGTATACTCATGGGTACATTGGATGTACTGGACAGACCCTACTAGGATATTCAATTGCTTGTCACAATGTGAATGATCCTTGTAAGCACCAAGTGGCACATGTCCTCTGACTTGAGATCACTTGTGTTTCTAAATGATGATTGTCATTGTCTTGAGGTAGTTCAATATCATTTGAAACATAATTATTATAGACTATCTTGGATGGTGAGCTTGAATCAGGTTAGGGCACTAGTGATAGACATAGGATTGCCGTCTCCTTGTTTAAGGAGTGTGATGTTCTAAAGGGCCCCCCTATATGAGATGATTGAGATAGTGTATGGCCATACCCAGATGACTATGTTCATCTGATCTAATCATGCTCATCGTATTGGAGTTACAAGCTTGACCCGCTTGTCCAATAAGAACATCTAGTGGCAAAGGACACATGTATGCCTAGTGAAGTTGATTCACACTTGTGCTGTGGTTTGGGTGAAGTCTTGGAAGACTCTTTCCTTTATATCGGGAGACAGTGATGTGTTGCTAGATACCCCTCACTGATCGTGATAACGAAAGTTATCGTTACCGACATTTAAAGGAAACCCTCAGGGTCGCACAATTTGATGATATGGCTTACTTAAGTCAGATCGTGTGGACTGAATTGTTTGGGTTCAGTTTAAAGGGATAGAGGCTCTGATTGTAAGTGAGATCTGGTCTGATCATGTTTGATTGATTGGGACTTGAGATCGGTAAGCTTCGATCGAGAGTATTGATGCTAGATCGGTGAGATCAAGAGTATCACGAGATCAACGGTTAGATATTGAACCATTGGTTCAATCAGATCTAGACCATGGCTTGGGCTAGTTTAATTTGGTTCTTGAACCAAATTGAAATGGATTGAAGTGGCTTGAACCGGTTCACAAGGGTGAACGCTTGGTTCAAGGGGTTAGGCGTTTTGGTTCGGTAATGGGCGCATAGCTTCATCTCTTCCATTTATGGAAAGTATTGAAGGCGACTTCACCTTAACGCCAAAGCGTTTTGAACGCTCGACTTCACTCCTCTCTTCTCAACGTTCATCCTTGGAGGTGAGAAAAAAAATTCGGACGAGAAGAGGAGGCAGGTTGCTCTCGCCAAGCTTGATCTCCAAATCTCCTTCACGCGACAAGGGATACTTTGGAGCCTTGCTAGCACAAGGGACGTTCAAGGTGTAGGCCTTCTTCTTCTTGTGTGCGATTCCTTTGGAGAAGTTCTCTTTGAACTTTGCTTCCAAGCCGACATCCGATCTATGGCATTGGTATGATCACATTCTTGATCTAATGAAATATTATAGTTGATCATATGAGCACATAAGCGATTGAATTCTTGAAACCCTAGCAAAATGCATGCGCCCCCTTGTTTAGGGTTTTCGGCCCCCCTCTTGAAAGGGGTTTTATCCGCTTGCGCTCCCCCTTGAAGGGGACCCTTCATTATCAACTTGTTAGGAAATAGTGGGAGCATAACATTTAATTTAAGTCCTTGTTAAATGCTTTATCATAGTACTTATTTTGCTTATTTGCTTATTGTAGATAATGGCATCTCTTGATCTTAGATTGAAACTTTATAAAAATAAACTGGATGGAACAAATTGGACAAAGTGGTTCAGAATTTTGTCCAAATTATTAGAACAAGAGAATGTGGTGCATTTTCTTGAGAGACCTCCATCTCAGCCCTGTATTTATTTTAGTACATAGTGGGAGTGGAATGTCTATCTTGAACATTGTGAAGATAGCAAATAGTACACGGCTCTTGTTTTAAAGTGCATGACCCCTGAGGTCTAGGTTGAGTATGATGAGATGGGGATTTATGATATCATCATATTGTTGGGAAACCCCGGGGATATTTTACAATTTTTTAGAGTTTTATCAACACAAATAGATAGCACAGCGGAAGAATATCCCCGAAACAGGCCAGTCCCAAAAACCCAGTGAAGATCGTCAAGCGAGAGAGTCGACACGATGAGATAGAAAATACTTTTAAAGTGAGATGAGGCCAATGTCGTAGAGGCGCCCAAGCGTGCGACCTCTGCAGTCTCACACACACGGATCACCTCGAGTCCTCTTCTTCCACACCTGGTGCTAGCCTCGGGAAGAAGATCCAAGCCTTAGGAGAATCCTCCAAGCAACTTGCGCCAACGCCAAGAAGGTATACGCCAAGAAGAGGAAAGGAGGAGGAAGCCCTTGCAGTCACTTGATGGAAGATGAGAAGAGCTCACGCCAAAGCCTTTGCACTCGCCCCTTGCCCTTGCTCACGCCCTCACTTTTGATCACGCCTCCAAGAAGATTGTTGTATCAAGAGGGGCGGCCAAGGTCTCTATTTATAGGGATCATAGGCGGTTTAAGATGTGGCTAAAATTCAATTTGAATGAGCGGGTAGGAGAGAAAAGAAGGAATCAGGTCATGTGGGCGCTTGATCAAGTCCTAATCTAATTAGGATACAAGTGGACAGTTTGATCAAGACAAGTCCTAATCCAATTAGGACTTATATGGGCGGTTTGATCAAGATTCAAAATTTTTGAATCAAGTCCTAATCCAATTAGGACTGTAATTATTTATTTATTTAATTAAATCCTAATCCAATTAGGACTCTAATTAATTCAAATAAATCAGCTCATTTAATCCCACAAAAATAGGACTCTAATTAATTAATTAATTAGCCCTTATTTTATCATGATCAATTAAACTCACATGAGGTATAAGCGCTAACCCTAGTCTAACTAGGGTTAAGCATGCGCCATCCCTTTTCTTCTCCTTAAGTCCATTAAGCTCAACCTTTTCAATGGGCCCAGCAAAGGTCCATTTTTCATGTTAACCAAGCCCTTGGATCCAATCCAATTTAACCCATGGTCAAATTGGGCTAACCATGGTTAAAATGCCGTAAATGGAAGTTGGCTCCAATAAGTCTCTTCCATCTCATCAGGCCCATTGGCGCTGATGAAATCTCCAAAACAGATCCGAGTTATCTAATAACTCGATCATAAGGCTTCCCGATCAATACGAGAACTCGAGTATCAAGGTGTGCGACCCTGTAGGTTCCTCTGACATTGGCAGTGCTGACCTAAGGTCAGCACAAGCAGTGAGTGGCACCTAGCAGTGCATCGCTGCTACCCAAGTCATCGGAATGGATATCGACATCGACATCCCCATCATCGCAACCAGGTACAGATGCATTACAGTCTCTTTGCCGAACTGATATCCGATTGGCCAAGTGTGTCACCACTTGTTTCTATCCAATCTCATGGCTATGACTAAATCATGTCTAACCTGGGTATGGCCATACACTTTCAGTCATAGAACCATAGAGGAGCTCCATGGATATCATGCTTCCCTTAGGAAGGGGCAAATCCTATGTCTGTGCATTGACTTTCTTATATGAGTCGTGACATGCCCAATGACAACCGTTATTACCTCCCAACTATGGCAAGGCGTTAGGTTTTATCAAAGCATATCCCTAACCCTATAGAATGGCCAATGACCTCAAGTCAAGGGATCAATGCATCTCCTATCACTTATGAGGATAACTCGTGACACCAAGTCATTGCCTCACAGCGGGTTGGTCCAGTATATCTACCACTGATATACCCATATGCCTGCATTAGCACCTCGTGCCTAACCAGCCCATATACCAGTCTTACAAGTACCATAGTTGTCCCAAATCCACTAAGGTACATTGACTAGGGACAATAGTTTGAGCAAAGATCCAATCTGTCTCCAGGGACATTATCATATAAGTACATGTTCGCATATGTAAACAAATAATGATAACTACAATGCCAGTATGATATAAATATCAATGTCAAGTAGTACAAGTAACGGACCAGAATTAGGTCCTTAGGGCATATACACCAACAATCTCCCACTTGCACTAAGACCTAGAGGTTGAGAAATCTTAACCCCATATCTCTAGCGTGACCATCATGCTTCTACTGTGCCAAAGCCTTGGTCAATGGGTTTGCTAGATTGTTCTCTGTGTCAACTCTGCTAATCTTGACATCACCTCTGTCGATGATCTCTCTGATCAGGTGAAATCTCCTAAGTATGTGTTTGGATTTTTGATGAGACCTTGGTTCCTTGGCTTGTGCAATTGCTCCATTGTTATCACAGTAGATTTTAATGGGATCCACTGCATGGGGAACCTCCTGAAGTTTAGAAATGAACTTCCTTATCCAAACGGCTTCTTTGGCTACCTCAGAAGCGGCCACATACTCAGCCTCGGTTGTAGAATCAGCGATGGTGGATTGATTGAAGCTCTTCCAACACACAGCACCTCCATTCATCTTGAACACATAGCCGGCCTGCGATCTAAAGTCGTTAGGGTCAGACTGGAAAGATGCATCAGTGTAGCCCTACATACTGAGCTCTTCATGCCCCCCATAGACTAGGAACAAATCCTTAGTTCTTCTCATATACTTCAGGATGTTCTTACAGCCACCCAGTGCTGTATTCCAGGATTGGATTGGTATCGGCTAGTTATGCTCACAGCATAAGCCACATCTGGTCTAGTACACAACATTGCATACATGATCGATCCTACTGCTAAAGCATAGGGTACTCGACTCATGTCATCCCTCTCGGCCTGTGTGATGGGACACTAGCTCTTTGAGAGAGTAAGGCCATGTCTCACTGGAAGGTACCCTTTCTTGGATTGCTCCAAGCTAAACCTCTCCAGGACCTTATCAATGTATGTACTCTGACTAAGGGCTAGGAGCTTCTTGGATCTATCCCTATAGATCCTCACGCCTAGGATATAGGTGGCCTCCCCTAAGTCTTTCATCTCAAAACACTTCCCTAACCATATATTCACAGCTTGAAGACTAGGGATGTCGTTCCTGATGAGCAGTATGTCATCGACATACATGACCAGAAAAGTCACCAAGCTCCCACTAAATTTTTTGTATACATAGGCGTTATCTTCGCTTTTGATAAAGCCATAATCTCTCATAGCTTCATCAAATCGAAGATTCCAACTTCGAGATGCTTGCTTTAATCCATAGATGGATCTCTTTAGCCTATAGACCTTATTGGCCTCTGCAGGATGGACGAAGCCATCAGGTTGTGTCATATACACATCCTCAGCTAGCTTCCCATTAAGGAAAGCTGTCTTCACATCCATCTGCCATATGTCGTAATCATGATATGCAGCTATAGCAAGCAGAATCCGAATGGATTTGAACATGGCAACTGGGGAGAAGGTTTCATCATAATCCACCCCGTGGATTTGTTTGAATCCCTTAGCCACTAGTCTACCTTTATAGGTAACTATGTTGCCATCCATGTCTGTCTTCCTCTTGAAGACCCATTTACACCCTATGGGCTTTACCCCATCAGGTAACTCAACCAAATCCCATACTTGGTTAGCTGACATGGAATCCATCTCGGATCGCATGGCCTCAAGCCATCTCTCAGAGTCCGGTCCACTGACCGCCTCATCATAAGTCCTGGGTTCATCCTCAATGATGAAGATCCCATCATGTTGGGTCGGCAGTGACCCATACCTCTTAGGTGCATGACGAATTCTCCCAGACCTATGTGGGGCCTGTGTCTGAGCCTCAGGTTGCCTAGTAACTGGTACAGGTGGCTCAGGTTCCATCTCTATGTCTTGTGGTTGCACTTGGACCTCATCCAAGTCAAACTTCCTCCCACTAACTTCTTTCATGAGAAATTCTTTCTCTAGAAAGATAGCACCCCGAGCAACAAAAACTTTGTTCTCGGTGGGAACAAAGAAGTAGTAACCCTTAGTTTCCTTAGGGTACCCCACAAACACACATTTATCAGATCTAGGTTCTAGCTTGCTAGAATCCTGACGATCTAGGTTCTAGCTTGCTAGAATCCTGACGCTTGGCATATGCCTCGCATCCCCAGATCTTGATAAAAGATAGATTAGGGCGTCTCCCACTCCATACCTCGTATGGAATATTTGAGACACTCTTAGATGGAACGTTATTCAGTATCAGAGAAGCTATCTCTAGTGCATGACCCCAGAATGAGGTGTTGGGGTATGCCCTTAAGGCTAATGTTTGAGGCCTTGGGATTGTAACAGTATCATGTATAAACTCTTATGTTTATAAAGGCATGGTTGTTATTCAGTTTGTTACATTGTCTGCTGCAATAAGTGTACTTCTGAATAATGTCTCAAAGCTGTTCAGCTGGGCTGACATGCTATAAAGTCCTTAGTCGAGATATCTTGGTGAACATGAGACAGCCTTGATATGATTGAGACTAATATGTGTTCTAATCTTATAGGATGCTTCGAGCATGGAATAAGATGTAGACTCATGGGTACATTGGATGTACTGGACAGACCCTACTAGGTTATTCAATTGCTTGTCACAATGTGAATAATCCTTGAATGCGACAAGTGGCACATTTCCTCTGACTTGAGATCACTTGTGTTTCTAAATGATGATTGTCATTGTTTTGAGGTAGTTCAATATCATTTGAAACATAATGATTATAGACTATCTTGGATGGTGAGCTTGAATCAGGTTAGGGCACTAGTGATAGACATAGGATTGCCGTCTCCTTGTTTAAGGAGTGTGATGTTCTAAAGGGCCCCCTGGATGAGGTGATTGAGAAAGTGTATGGCCATACCCAGGTGACTATGTTCATCTGATCTAATCATGCTCATCATATTGGAGTTACAAGCTTGACACGCTTGTCCAATAAGAACATCCAGTGGCAAAGGAAACATGTATGCCTAGTGAAGGAGATTCACACTTGTGCCGTTGTTTGGGTGTAGTCTTGGAAGACTCTTTTCTTTATATCGGGAGACAGTGATGTGTTGCTAGATACCCCTCACTGATCGTGATAACGTGAGTTATCATTACCGACATTTAAAGGAAACCCTCAGGGTCGCACAATTTGATGATATGGCTTACTTAAGTCAGATCGTGTGGACTGAATTATTCAGGTTCAGTTTAAAGGGATTTAATCTCTGATTGTAAGTGAGATCTGGTCTGATCATGTTTGATTGATTAGGGCTTGAGATCGGTAAGCTTCGATCGAGAGAATGGATGCTAGATCGGTGAGATCAGAAGCATCAAGAGATCAACGGTTAGATCTGGAGCCTTAGGGTTTAATCATGATCTAGACTGGATCGCTTGGCTTGATTGGTTCTTGAACCAAATCGATTTGAACTGGCTCATTGAGTGAGCGCATGGTTCAAGAGATGATGAGTTTGCGCATGGGGTGAACCCATGGTCGCATGAACGTTTGGGGTTTACTAAATTTAGAAGCCATGACTTCTAAACGTGGGAACGCCTCACGTTCACGCCTAAGATGCTTTCATCTCTCGTCGCCAAGAAGCTCTCTGGAGTGTGGTGAAGAGGTTGATGAAAAAGGAGAAGGAAGAAATCACCAAGCAAAGGATTCTCTCCCCTTCCATTCGACAACGACTCCTTGGAACCTTGCTAGCACAAGGAGCACCATGAAAGAACCCCATACAAGGGGGGCGAAAACCCTAACAGGAGGCGCAACAAAAATCTAGCGGAATCTAGGGCTTTCAAATCGCTTAGCATGTATTATGATCAACTTATAAACTCTGCATGAATAAAAATGATTCATACCATAGCCATTTCTAGATGGCGCCTTGGAAGCAAAAGTTGCAAGCGCCTCTTCTCCACAGTCTCGCACACAAGATGAAGATGTGCTCCTTCCTTGATGCTCCTTGTGCTAGCAAGGATCGTCCAAGGTGTCTTGATCGTTTGAAGGGAAGAGAGAGTTCTTGCTTCCTTGATTCTCGAGTCTCTAAGGCGTGAACAAAAGTTCCACACGAGAGGGCGACGAGAATAGAGGGTTTTTAGACGACAAGAGATGCACTCCACTCAAGACATGGAGGCGTGGTTACTAAAAATAGCCAACCTCTCTTTCATGCGATCATGTGTTCATGCGCTCATGAACCAATCGCATTTTTCTCTCTACTTTGAACCAAGCGCTCATATCTAGAGCCGGTTCAATTAGGTCTGGTTCATAGACCAATTAACCCAAGCAATTAGTCCAGATCACATTAAACCCTAAGGTACTTGATCTGACCGTTGATCTCTCGATGCTCCTGATCTCACCGATCCAGCATCCATTCTCTCGATCGAAGCTTACCGATCTCAAGCCCCAATCAATCAAACATGATCAGACCAGATCTCACTTACAATCAGAGATTAAATCCCTTTAAACTGAACCCAAACAATTCAGTCCACACGATCTGACTTAAGTAAGCCATATCATCAAATTGTGCGACCCTGAGGGTTTCCTTTAAATGTCGGTAACGATAACTCACGTTATCACGATCAGTGAGGGGTATCTAGCAACACATCACTGTCTCCCGATATAAAGGAAAGAGTCTTCCAAGACTACACCCATAAACAGCACAAGTGTGAATCAACTCACAAAGCATACATATTTCCTTTGCCACTGGATGTTCTTATTGGACAAGCGTGTCAAGCTTGTAACTCCAATATGATGAGCATGATTAGATCAGATGAACATAGTCACCTGGGTATGGCCATACACTTTCTCAATCATCTCATCCAGGGGGCCCCTTAAGAACATCACACTCCTTAAACAAGGAGACGGCAATCCTATGTCTATCACTAGTGCCCTAACATGACTCAAGCTCACCATCCAAGATAGTTTATAATCATTATGTTTCAAATGATATTGTACTACCTCAAAACAATGACAATCATCATTTAGAAACATAAGTGATCTCAAGTCAGAGGAAATGTGCCACTTGTCATATTCAAGGATTACTCACATTGTGACAAACAATTGAATATCCTAGTAGGGTCTGTCCAGTACATCTAATGTACCCATGAGTCTACATCTTATTCCATGCTCGAAGCATCCCATAAGACTAGAACACATATTAGTCTTAACCATATCAAGGCTGTCTCATGTTCACCAAGATATATCGACTAAGGACTTTATTGCCTGTCAGCCTAGCTGAACAGCTTTGAGACATTATTCAGAAGAACATATATATTCCAGCAGATAATGTAGCTAACTGAATAATAACCATGCCTTTATAAACATAACAGTTTATTACATGATACCGATACAAACCCAAGGCCTCAAACATTAGCCTTAAGGGCATACCCCAACACACCAAGGAAGAGTAGGCGACATCAATTGTGTGCGTCACCTTAGGAGAAGGAGCATTTGCGCCTTTCCTTCCAAGACACCATCTAAGCGATGGCAATGGTAAGAATCATTTCTCATTGAAAGTTGAATATATTACATGCTATGCGATCCTATTAGAAACCCTAGATTCCGCTAGAGTTTTGTTGCGCCTCCTATTAGGGTTTCGCCCCCCCTTGCTCTAGGGGACTTTCAATTGGTATCAGAGCTGTTATTGCATGATAATATGTTTGCTTTCTTTGTGATCCTATGCAATGATCTATCTGTTACATGCGCTAGTTTTGATAAGCGAAGTTTACATGCTTGTTAGAGATGTTTTTTTTTTCCTAGGCGCATGTTTTCTTGTTGGCGCATATTATATGTTTTCTCAAAACCTTATGATACATGCGCGACTCATTATAGATCTAAAGCCCTGCTTTAAACCCTTAGACGGGTTATTAGGGTTGAAGTCATCTCCTAGGTTAGATCCAGACAGTCTGATCAGACCATCTGACAGCCTTGATGGGTTGACCAGATAGCACCTGTGCGATAGCACCTGGTGGCTATAGGTCGACTGCAGACAGGAGTGTAGCGATGTCTGATTGAGACGACTAGTGAACACACATGAGTTAGGCCCGGGGTCACACCCGCTTGCCAGATCTCATGAGGGTTGTTCGGCCCTGGCGCATGCATGGTTGACCTTTTGGTCGACTCAAGTCAGTTAGGACTTGGTGCATGCAAGGGCAGTGGAT
Source organism: Costus lasius (assembly GCA_027563935.2). Taxonomy (NCBI): domain Eukaryota; kingdom Viridiplantae; phylum Streptophyta; class Magnoliopsida; order Zingiberales; family Costaceae; genus Costus; species Costus lasius. Next base: position 68,778,561 of record CM050449.1, read on the forward strand.
CTGACTAGGTTGGATGAGTGGATCCGTAGTAATGTACCGTTGTAAGGTTGTAGGGCAAATAAGGAAATTAAAATTGATGCCTATGGGGTTTTCAAAATTTAATTATCATGATTGGATCACATGTTGATTGATGCCTATGTTTGTTTATTTATTCTTATGTGGGCTGCCCATGTTTAATGTGTGCTGTGCTGGGGCCTGCGTGCCTGGAATTTAAAGTTGTAAATTAATTCTTATTTTTGTGATCTGCGAATCACAGTGTATTTAATTTATAAAGTGTAATTGACCTGCGTGTCAATCTTGTCCAGATAGATTAATTTGTAAATTAATCAGACAAGAGCACAAAGCACACATGGCAGAGGCGCATGCAGCAGTGGCTAGACCAGGAAGGAGGTCCAGGGTTCTGAAGGAACCCCTAATCATAAGGGGGCAAAACCCTAAGCATGGCGCTAATGTAAAATATGCAAGCGGAAGCAAGGGTTCAAGATCATTTGCATGCCATATGTTCAACTATAATCGATTGAATAGATTGAGATAAAAATCATACCAACGCCATATGCTTGGAAGTCGGCTTGGATAAAGAGAACAAAGTAGATCTCCTCCACAAGTTCACACACAAGGTGAAGATGCTTACTCCTTGCGGTCTCTTGTGCTAGCAAGACACCCAAGCCTTCAAGTGTCGAATGGAAGGGGATGATGAACCTCTTGGCCGAGAGCTCCTCTCGCTCAACCTCTCCTCCTCTTCGTCAATCACCACCCAACCAAAGTCGAATGCGTTGAAGAGAAGAGAGCAAACGCATATGCGTTTTTGGCATTTAAGTGAGTGAAACCGGCCCTTGATGACTTTCCATAAATGGAAGCTCATCAAGTCCATGCGCTCAACTCAACCCAAACGCATTTTAGGATTGAACCATGCGTTCACCATTGTGAACCGGTTCAAGCCAAAATGTCAAATCGGCTTTGGTTCAACAAACCAAACCGAAATAGCTCTAGCCACTTGGTCTAGACCAAATTGAACCCCCAAGGCTCATGATCTAACCATTCATCATCTGATGCCCTTGATCTCTCCGATCTAGCATCACCTCTCTCGATCGAAGCTTACCGATCTCAAGTCCTAATCAATCAAACATGATCAGACCAGATCTCACTTACAATCAGAGATTAAATCCCTTTAATCTGAACTCAAAGAATCCAGTCCATACGATCTGACTCAAGTAAGCCATATCACCAAATTGTGCGACCCTGAGGGTTTCCTCTAAATGTCGGTAACGATAACTTACGTTATCACGATCAGTGAGGGGTATCTAGCAACACATCACTGTCTCCCGATATAAAGGAAAGAGTCTTCCAAGACTACTCCCAAACCATAGCACAAGTGTGACTCAATTCACAAGGCATACATGTGTCCTTTGCCACTGGATGTTCTTATTGGACAAGCGGGTCAAGCTTGTAACTCCAATACGATGAGCATGATTAGATCAGATGCACATAGTCATCTGGGTATGGCCATACACTATCTCAATCATCTCATATAGGGGGGCCCTTAGAACACCACACTCCTTAAACAAGGAGACGGCAATCCTATGTCTATCACTAGTGCCCTAACCTGATTCAAGCTCACCATCCAAGATAGTCTATAATCATTATGTTTCAAATGATATTGAACTACCTCAAGACAATGACAATCATCATTTAGAAACACAAGTGATCTCAAGTCAGAGGACATGTGCCACTTGCTGCTTACAGGGATCATTCACATTGTGACAAGCAATGCAATATCCCAGTAGGGTCTGTCCAGTACATCCAATGTACCCATGAGTCTACATCTTATTCCATGCTCGAAGCATCCTATAAGATTAGCACTTATATTAGTCTCAATCATATCAAGGCTGTCTCATGTTCACCAAGATATCTCGACTAAGGACATATAGCCTGTTAGCCTAGCTGAACAGCTTTGAGACATTATTCAGAAGTACACTTATTACAGCAGACAAGGTAACAACCTGAATAACAACCATGCCTTTTATAAACATAAGAGTTTATTACATGATACTTATACAATCCCAAGGCCTCAAACATTAGCCTTAAGGGCATACCCCAACAATCTCCCACTTGCACTTAATCTAATGGTTGAGAAATCTCAAACCCATATTATTACAGTGCTTCTCATGCTTCTGCTGCGCCAGAGGCTTGGTAAGCGGGTCTGCCAGATTGTCATCTGTATGAACCTTGCATATTTTGATCTCGCCACGATCAATGATCTCCCGGATCAAGTGAAACCGTCTCTGTATGTGCTTGGACTTCTGGTGCGACCGTGGTTCCTTTGCTTGTGCTATAGCTCCAGTGTTATCACAGAAGATAACCAAAGGATCTGCACTCGAAGGAACGACACCAAGTTCTCTCACGAACTTACGAATCCACACTGCCTCCTTGGATGCTTCCGAGGCTGCAACATACTCGGCTTCTGTTGTGGAATCAGCAACAGTTGACTGTTTGAAGCTCTTCCACACCACTGCTCCACCATTCAAGCTAAAAACATAGCCTGATTGCGATCGGAAATCATCCTGGTCCGACTGGAACGAAGCGTCAGTATATCCCTCTATACTGAGTTCTTCCTGACCACCATATATCAAGAACATATCTTTGGTCCTCCGCAGATATTTTAAGATGTTCTTGACTGCAATCCAGTGCGCCAATCCTGGATTACTTTGGAATCGACTGGTCACGCTTAACCCGTAAGCGACGTCTGGGCGAGTACACAACATCGCATACATAATGGACCCAATAGCCGAAGCATAAGGCGTATTGTCCATTTCATCTTTCTCAGTCTGTGTTTGTGGACACTGACTCTTTGAAAGATTCAGACCATGTCTGACTGGAAGATATCCACGTTTAGAATTCTCTAAATGGAATCTCTCCAGGACCTTATCGATGTAAGTACTCTGGCACAGCCCGAGAAGCCTCTTAGATCTATCCCGGTAGATCTTGACACCTAATACATAGGCTGCTTCTCCCAAATCTTTCATCTGGAAACATTTTCCTAACCATGCCTTAACAGCATGCAGTTCAGGAATATCATTTCCAATGATTAAGATATCATCGACGTAGAGGATTAGGAATGTAATCACGCTCCCACTAAACCTCTTATATACACACGGGTCATCTTCGTTCTTGATGAAACCAAACTTAGAGATTGATTCATCAAAACGAATGTTCCAGCTTCTTGATGCTTGTTTAAGTCCATAAATGGACTTCTTTAACTTGCATATTTTATGACGATCTGCTGGATTAGTGAAACCTTCCGGTTGTGTCATATACACATCCTCATCCAGATTTCCATTAAGGAAAGCTGTTTTCACATCCATCTGCCAGATCTCATAGTCGTAATATGCTGCTATCGCGAAAAGAATCCGAATAGACTTAAACATGGCTACAGGAGAGAAAGTTTCATCATAATCTATCCCGTAGATTTGTTTGAAACCTTTCGCAACTAGCCTGCCTTTATAGGTAACCACGTTACCATCCATGTCAATCTTCTTCTTGAAGATCCATTTACAGCCTATAGGGATTACTCCCGGAGGCGGATCAACCAAATCCCAGACTTGGTTATCTGACATGGAGTCCATCTCGGCTCGCATAGCTTCAAGCCATCTAGCTGACTCCGGTCCACTGACCGCATCCGCATAAGTTAGGGGTTCATCATTATCAATGATGTAGACTCCGTCATAGCGCTCAGGCTGTCGACGGATCCTACCCGATCTTCGCGGTTCCCGTGATATCTGAGCCTCAGGTTGTTCAGTAACCTGATCTACCGGCTCAGGCTCATCCAACTCTGCTTGACTACTTTGTCCTTCCTCTGGAATCTCATCCAGCTTTATTTCTCTCCCACTGGCCTCTTGCAGAAGAAACTCCTTCTCAAGAAATATGGCCGTCCGAGCAACAAAAACCTTGTTCTCTTTGGGATCGTAGAAATAATAACCCTTAGTTTCCTTAGGGTAACCGACAAAGATACATTTCTCAGATCTGCTCTCCAGTTTCCCAGAGGCGAGCTTTTTGACATAAGCCTCGCAACCCCAGATCCTGATAAATGTCAAGCTAGGCTGTTTTCCATACCATAACTCATATGGCGTCTTTAAAACTGCCTTGGATGGCACTCGGTTTAGTACCTTTGCAGCTGTTTCCAGTGCAAAACCCCAAAAGGAATATGGAAGAGTGGCCTGACTCATCATAGAACGAACCATGTCTAGTAACGTTCTATTTCTCCTCTCGGACACACCATTCCATTGCGGTGTTCCTGGCGGAGTGAGCTGTGAGATAATCCCACACTCCTTCAGATAGTCAGTAAATGCATGACTTAGGTATTCACCACCTCGATCAGAACGAAGTGCCTTGATATTTCGGCCTAGCTGATTTTGTACTTCATTTTTGAACTCTTTGAACTTGTCAAAAGATTCACTTTTATGTCTCATTAAATAGACATACCCATACCTACTGAAATCATCAGTAAAGGTAATGAAGTACTGATAGCCACCTCTGGCATGTTTACTAAAAGGCCCACACACATCACTGTGTATAAGGTCAAGTAAACCCGAAGCCCTTTGACCTTTGTGAGGAAAAGGAGACTTCGTCATTTTACCCATCAAACAAGCTTTGCATGTATCAATCTCCTCATAGGAGAATGATCCCAGCAGTCCATGTTCATGCAACCGCTTAATGCGCTTCTCGTTTATATGGCCTAAACGACTATGCCATAACAAGGTGCTGTCATCAGCATACTTGGCTTTCTTATTATCAATGTTTTGTATAGAATTTTCCATGTCCAACATGTATAACCCATTGTTAATTGAACCAGTTGCATACACAATATTATCATGAGATAAAACACACTTTGAAATATTGCATTCAAAGGCAAATCCTTTCCTGACAAGAGCAGGAATAGAGATAATATTCTTGGTAATACTGGGTACAAAATAACAATTGTTTAATTCTAATACAACGCCAGATGGTAAAGAAATGAAATAGTCTCCTACAGCAACAGCAGCAACCCGTGCCCCGTTTCCAACTCGTAGGTCTACCTCATGCTGTCCCACCTGCCTTCTTCTCTTGAGTTCCTGCACATTTGAACAAATGTGAACTCCACATGCAGTGTCCAACACCCATGATATAGAAGAAGATAACATGACCTCAGTCACATATATACCTGAGCCAGAAGCGATGCTTCCCCTCTTATCTCCTTGGAGCGCTTTACAGTCCTTTTTCCAGTGACCCAGCTGGCCACAGTGGAAACACCTGTTGTCCTTCGACCGCTTCACCTTCTGTTTCAGGGCCTTGCTGTAATTCTTGACAGGGGCCTTGCCCTTCTTCCCCTTCTTCTTGTTCCTAGAAGGAACCATCAAGACAGAGGTTGAAGGCTTACCCTTCAGAGTTTCCTCAGTGGTCAAGAGCATATTCAGCAGCTCTGCCGGCGTACAATCGATCTTGTTCATATTAAAGTTAATAATGAACGCATCGAAAGAAGGCGGAAGAGACTGTAGAATAATGTCCACAGCAAGCTCCTGGTTGACGGTATGCCCCAGTTTCTCTAGAGCCTCCTTGTGCCCAATCATCTTGAGCACATGAGCTCCCACTGGGCTCCCCTCAGCCAGTTTGCTCTGAAAGAAGAGCTTCGTCAGATTATAGCGCTCAGTCCTCGCCTGTGCAGCATACAGCATCTTGAGGTTCGCTATAATTTCTATAGCCGACATATCCTCATGCTGACGCTGCAGCGGTGGCGTCATAGATGCTAGCATCAGGCAAGCGACATCAATGCTATCATTGACGTGCTTTTCGTAGGCTTCCCGAACCGCCCTTGCGGCGTTCGGAGCGGGCTGCGGCGGTATCGCCGTCTCGAGGACATACAGTTTCCTCTCTGCCTTAAGAACAATCTTAAGGTGTCCGAACCAGTCAGAGAAGTTCGGCCCAGCAAACTTCTCCCTTTCCAGTAGGGATCGCACATTGAAGCTCATGGTGTTCGTTGCTGCAGGAATCTACAACAAGCAAGAACAGCAAGGTCAGTATCAATGTTTCAGAATCAATCCAGGACTTAAGAAAGATTCTTTTCTCACTATTTTGTCTGACTGAAAAATCCAGTAAACAGTCCGAAAGAGTAAACACTCTTTTAGTGAGATGGGATCCAGATTTCATACTTGGTCTCCGCGTCCCGCTCAAGCGAGATAAGATGCACAGAGATGACAAGCACTAGTTTCTGGTAGGCTGTCCCAGCCAATCGCCAACCCGTGCGATTCCCCTTCATCTTGGCAATCCAGCAGACTGTGCCAACTGAGTTGGTGCAACACAGTCTCTGATCCCAGAGATGGCTGCCTCCATGTGCTACCATATGCGCCACATATGTAGTCTACATGGTCAAGCTGACCTGACCTACTCCCTGGACCACCACGTGCTATGCTGAGCAACGAGAGGGGATAAATCCCAACTCTGTAACACGCAGGTGAAATCCAGCACCGTCTGAAGATAGATGGACGTGCCCACTGAGTGGGTTCAACACGGCTCCAACGATAGTCAGAAAGGTGAGGTTTCGCGTCAGAAGGCTTACGAGCTTGATATGTTAGCGTTGGATTTTAACGGTCTTTTATCTTCTTACTATCAGGCATGTCCTATGGCTATAGCAGAAGATAAACATAAATATGCAATTCTAATTATTAGCAATAAGTAGAAAGCATGATCTTATGTGGTAAAAGCCCATGAACCCTAGTAAGACCTTAATATTACTTAAGTCTTCACTTGAGCTTCATTGCATCTCATCTGGTCCAACCCAGTGCCCTAGCGCCAAGAGCACCTCAGGTGCACCACCAGGTGAATGCCCCTTTTGGATGTGTGCCTTTGTTCTTGTCTAATCAAAGTACATTTGATCTATCTAGACAAGGTTGACTCGCAGGTCAACAACATATTATAAATTAAGTACAATGTGATTCGCAGATCACAAATTAATTTACAATTTTTAAGTCCAGGCACGCAGGCCCCAGCACAGCACACAATTGGGCAACCCACATAAGACTAAATAAACAAGCATATGGTTCAATCAACATGTGATCCAATCATCTTGAAATTAAAAGTTTTGAAAACCCCATGGCATCAATTTTAATTTCCTTATGAGCCCTACAACCTTACAATGGTCCATTGATCGGGATCCACTCATCCATCTAGTTAGATCCTTTGCCCTTGCATGCACCGAGTCCTAACTGACCCGAGTTGACCTAATGGTCAACCATGCATGCGCCAAGGGCTGAACTACCCCCATGAGTTTTGGCAAGCGGGTGTGACCCCGGGCCTAACTCAAGTGTGTTCAGTAGTGTCTCAACCAGACCTCGCTACACGCCCTAGATGCAGTCAACCTATAGCCACCTTGTGCTTGCGCATAGGTGCTATCAGGTTAACCCATCTGAGCTGTCAGATGGTCTGATCAGACTTGGATCTAACCTAGTGGTGACTTCAACCCCATCAACCCATCTAAGGGTTTAATGTAGTGGCACCTTAGATCTAATTAAGCGCGCAAGATGTAAGTTTTAGAAAAACCTTAGAACATGCGCAATCATACAAACAAACAACATGCTTGCATATAACCCTTAGATCTAAGGGGGTCCCCTTCAAGGGGGAGCGCAAACTTTAGGGGGTCCCCTTCAAGGGGGAGCGCATACTTCATATAAGCAAAGCATGATACAAGTGCATCTTCATGTAAGCAAAGCATGATACAAGCGCAACTTCATGTAAGCAAAGCATGATACAAGCGCAACTTCATGTAAGCAAAGCATGCCTCAAGTAAAAGTAAGCGCAACATGAGGATCACATCAGCAAACATAATAGCATGCATAGAGCCTAGCTCTGATACCAATTGAAGGAACCCCTAATCATAAGGGGGCAAAACCCTAAGCATGGCGCTAATGTAAAATATGCAAGCGGAAGCAAGGGTTCAAGATCATTTGCATGCCATATGTTCAACTATAATCGATTGAATAGATTGAGATAAAAATCATACCAACGCCATATGCTTGGAAGTCGGCTTGGATAAAGAGAACAAAGTAGATCTCCTCCACAAGTTCACACACAAGGTGAAGATGCTTACTCCTTGCGGTCTCTTGTGCTAGCAAGACACCCAAGCCTTCAAGTGTCGAATGGAAGGGGATGATGAACCTCTTGGCCGAGAGCTCCTCTCGCTCAACCTCTCCTCCTCTTCGTCAATCACCACCCAACCAAAGTCGAATGCGTTGAAGAGAAGAGAGCAAACGCATATGCGTTTTTGGCATTTAAGTGAGTGAAACCGGCCCTTGATGACTTTCCATAAATGGAAGCTCATCAAGTCCATGCGCTCAACTCAACCCAAACGCATTTTAGGATTGAACCATGCGTTCACCATTGTGAACCGGTTCAAGCCAAAATGTCAAATCGGCTTTGGTTCAACAAACCAAACCGAAATAGCTCTAGCCACTTGGTCTAGACCAAATTGAACCCCCAAGGCTCATGATCTAACCATTCATCATCTGATGCCCTTGATCTCTCCGATCTAGCATCACCTCTCTCGATCGAAGCTTACCGATCTCAAGTCCTAATCAATCAAACATGATCAGACCAGATCTCACTTACAATCAGAGATTAAATCCCTTTAATCTGAACTCAAAGAATCCAGTCCATACGATCTGACTCAAGTAAGCCATATCACCAAATTGTGCGACCCTGAGGGTTTCCTCTAAATGTCGGTAACGATAACTTACGTTATCACGATCAGTGAGGGGTATCTAGCAACACATCACTGTCTCCCGATATAAAGGAAAGAGTCTTCCAAGACTACTCCCAAACCATAGCACAAGTGTGACTCAATTCACAAGGCATACATGTGTCCTTTGCCACTGGATGTTCTTATTGGACAAGCGGGTCAAGCTTGTAACTCCAATACGATGAGCATGATTAGATCAGATGCACATAGTCATCTGGGTATGGCCATACACTATCTCAATCATCTCATATAGGGGGGCCCTTAGAACACCACACTCCTTAAACAAGGAGACGGCAATCCTATGTCTATCACTAGTGCCCTAACCTGATTCAAGCTCACCATCCAAGATAGTCTATAATCATTATGTTTCAAATGATATTGAACTACCTCAAGACAATGACAATCATCATTTAGAAACACAAGTGATCTCAAGTCAGAGGACATGTGCCACTTGCTGCTTACAGGGATCATTCACATTGTGACAAGCAATGCAATATCCCAGTAGGGTCTGTCCAGTACATCCAATGTACCCATGAGTCTACATCTTATTCCATGCTCGAAGCATCCTATAAGATTAGCACTTATATTAGTCTCAATCATATCAAGGCTGTCTCATGTTCACCAAGATATCTCGACTAAGGACATATAGCCTGTTAGCCTAGCTGAACAGCTTTGAGACATTATTCAGAAGTACACTTATTACAGCAGACAAGGTAACAACCTGAATAACAACCATGCCTTTTATAAACATAAGAGTTTATTACATGATACTTATACAATCCCAAGGCCTCAAACATTAGCCTTAAGGGCATACCCCAACAGGTTCGACTCTGGGACCTGGCGCATTTTCCCTGGTAGGCGCACCTGAGCTGCAGATGGCGCTTGGGCCCTGGGTTGGGCCAGATGAGCAGCAAAAGACCCATGAAGAAAAGCAAGTGAAGACTTAAGTTAATTAAGGTCTTACTTAGGCTATGGGCTTTTACCACATAAGATCCATGCTTTCTTTTATTGTTTAAATAAGTAGAACAACATGATTTATTTATCTTCTGCTATCACCATAGGAATTTCATGATAGTGAAGAAGATAAAAGACCGTTAAAATCCAACGCTAAAATATCAAGCTCGTATGCCTTCTGACGCGAAACCTCACTGTTCTGACTATCGTTGGAGCCGTGTTGTACCCACTCAGTGGGCACGTCCATCTATCTTCAGATGGTGCGGGATTACACCTGCGTGTTACAGAGAAGGGATTTATCGCTTCTCGTTGCTCAGCATAGCACGTGGTGGTCCAGGGAGTAGGTCGGGTCAGCTTGACCATGTAGGCTACATATATGGCGCATATGGTAGCACATGGAGGCAGCCATCTGTGGGGTCAGAGACTGTGTTGTACCAACTCAGTTGGCACAGTCTGCTGGATTGCCCAGATGAAGGGGAATCGCACGGGTTGGCGATTGGCTGGGACAGCCTACCAGAGATTAGTGCTTGTACTCTCTGTGCATCTTATCTCGCCTGAGCGGGACGCGAAGACCAAGTATGAAATCTGGATCCCATCTCACTAAAAGAGTGTTACTCTTTCGGGCTGTATTGCTGGATTTTTCAGCCAGATAAAATAGTGAGAAAAGAATCTTTCTTAAGTCCTGGATTGATTCTAAACATTGATACTGACCTTGCTGTTCTTGCATTGTTGTAGATTCCTGCAGCAACGAACACCATGAGCTTCAATGTGCGATCCCTACTGGAAAGAGAGAAGTTTGCTGGGCCAAACTTCTCAGACTGGTTCGGACACCTTAAGATTGTTCTTAAGGCAGAGAGGAAACTGTATGTCCTCGAGACGGCGATACCGCCTCAGCCCGCTCCGAACGCCGCAAGGGCGGTTCAGGAAGCTTATGAAAAGCACGTCAATGATAGCATTGATGTCGCTTGCCTGATGCTAGCGTCTATGACGCCACCGCTGCAGCGTCAGCATGAAGATATGTCTGCTATAGACATGATAGCGAACCTCAAGATGCTGTATGCTGCACAGGCGAGGACAGAACGCTATAATCTGACAAAGCTGTTCTTTCAGAGCAAACTGGTTGAAGGGAGCCCAGTGGGAGCTCACGTGCTCAAGATGATTGGGCACAAGGAGGCTCTAGAGAAACTGGGGCATACCATCAATCAGGAGCTTGCTGTAGACATTATTCTGCAGTCTCTCCCGCCCTCTTTCGATGCGTTCATTATTAACTTTAATATGAACAAAATCGATTGTACTCCGGCAGAGCTGCTGAATATGCTCTTGACTACTGAGGAGACTCTGAAGGGAAAGCCTTCGACCTCTGTCTTAATGGTTCCTTCAAGGAACAAGAAGAAGGGGAAGAAGGGCAAGACCCCTGTCAAGAGTTACAGCAAGGCTCTGAAGCAAAAAGTCAAGCGGTCAAAGGAATACAGATGTTTTCACTGTGGCCAGCTGGGTCACTGGAAAAAGGACTGTAAAGTGCTCCAAGGAGATAAGAGGGGAAGCATCGCTTCTGGCTCAGGTATTTACGTGACGGAAGTCATGGTTTCATCTTCTTCTATTTCATGGGTGTTGGACACTGCATGTGGAGTTCACATTTGTTCAAATGTACAGGAACTCAAGAGAAGAAGACAGGTGGGACAGCATGAGGTGGACCTACGAGTTGGAAACGGGGCACGGGTTGCTGCTGTTGCTGTAGGAGACTATTTCATCTCTTTGCCATCTGGGCTTGTATTAGAACTAAACAGTTGTTACTTTGTTCCCAGCATTACTGAGAATATTATCTCCATTCCTGCTCTTGTCAGGAAGGGATTTTCCTTTGAATGCAATATTTCAAAGTGTGTTCTTTCTCTTGATAATATTGTTTATGCTACTGGTTCAATTAACAATGGGTTATTCATGTTAGACATGGAATGTTCTATACACAATATTGATATTAAGAAAGCCAAGTATGCTGATGACAGCACCTTGCTATGGCATAGTCGTTTAGGCCATATTAACAAGAAGCGCATTAAGCGGTTGCATGATCATGGACTGCTGGGATCATTCTCCTATGAGGAGATTGATACATGCAAGGCTTGTTTAATGGGTAAAATGACGAAGTCACCTTTTCCTAACAAAGGTCAAAGGGCTTCAGGTTTACTTGACCTTATACACAGTGATGTGTGTGGGCCATTTAGTAAACATGCTAGAGGTGGCTATCAGTACTTCATTACCTTTACTGATGATTTCAGTAGGTATGGGTATGTCTATTTGATGAGACATAAGAGTGAATCTTTTGACAAGTTCAAAGAGTTCAAGAATGAAGTACAGAATCAGCTAGGCCAAAATATCACGGCACTTCGTTCTGATCGAGGTGGAGAATACCTAAGTCGAGCGTTTACTGACTATCTGAAGGAGTGTGGGATTATCTCACAGCTCACTCCGCCAGGAACACCGCAATGGAATGCTGTGTCCGAGAGGAGAAATAGAACGTTACTTGATATAGTTCGTTCTATGATGAGTCAGGCTACTCTACCTTACTCCTTTTGGGGATTTGCACTGGAAACAGCTGCAAAGGTACTAAACCGAGTGCCATCCAAGGCAGTTTCAAAGACGCCATATGAGTTATGGTATGGGAAACAGCCGAGCTTGACATTTATCAGGATCTGGGGCTGCGAGGCTTATGTCAAAAAGCTCGCCTCTGGGAAACTAGAGAGCAGATCTGACAAATGTATCTTTGTCGGTTACCCTAAGGAAACTAAGGGTTATTATTTCTACGATCCTAAAGAGAACAAGGTATTTGTTGCTCGGACGGCCATATTTCTTGAGAAGGAGTTTCTTCTGCAAGAGGCCAGTGGGAGAGAAATAATGCTGGATGAGAATCCAGAGGAAGGACAAAGTGGTCAAGCACAGTTGGATGAGCCTGAGCCGGTAGAACAGGTTATTGAACAACCTGAGGCTCAGATATCACGGGAACCGCGAAGATCGGGAAGGATCCGTCGATAGCCTGAGCGCTATGATGGAGTCTACATAATTGATAATGATGAACCCCTCACTTATGCGGATGCGGTCAGTGGACCGGAGTCAGCGAGATGGCTTGAAGCTATGCGCGCCGAGATGCCCTCCATGTCAGATAACCAAGTCTGGGATTTGGTTGATCCGCCTCCGGGAGTTATCCCTATAGGCTGTAAATGGATCTTCAAGAAGAAGATTGACATGGATGGTAACGTGGTTACCTATAAAGGCAGGCTAGTTGCGAAAGGGTTCAAACAAATCTACGGGATAGATTATGATGAAACTTTCTCACCTGTAGCTATGTTTAAGTCTATTCGGATTCTTTTCGCGATAGCAGCATATTATGATTATGAGATCTGGCAAATGGATGTGAAGACAGCTTTCCTTAATGGAAATCTGGATGAGGATGTGTATATGACACAACCAGAAGGTTTCACTAATCCATCAGATCGTCATAAGATATGCAAGTTAAAGAAGTCCATTTATGGACTTAAACAAGCATCTAGAAGCTGGAATATTCGTTTTGATGAATCAGTCACTGAATTTGGTTTCATCAAGAACGAAGATGACCCGTGTGTATATAAGAGGTTTAGTGGGAGCGTGATTACTTTCCTAGTCCTCTACGTCGATGATATCTTGATCATTGGAAATGATATTCCTGAAATGCATGCGGTTAAGGCATGGTTAAGGAAATGTTTCCAGATGAAAGATCTAGGAGAAGCAGCCTATGTATTAGGTGTGAAGATCTACAGGGATAGATCTAAGAGGCTTCTCGGGCTGTGCCAGAGTACTTACATCGATAAAGTCCTGGAGAGATTTCATTTAGAGAATTCTAAAAGAGGATATCTTCCAGTCAGACATGGTCTGAATCTTTCGAAGAGTCAGTGTCCACAAACACAGACTGAGAAAGATGAAATGGACAATACGCCTTATGCTTCGGCTATTGGGTCCATTATGTATGCGATGTTGTGTACTCGCCCAGACGTCGCTTACGGGTTAAGCGTGACCAGTCGGTTCCAAAGTAATCCAGGATTGGCGCACTGGATTGCAGTCAAGAACATTTTAAAATATCTGCGGAGGACCAAAGATATGTTCTTGATATATGGTGGTCAGGAAGAACTCAGTATTGAAGGATATACTGACGCTTCGTTCCAGTCTGACCAGGATGATTTCCGATCGCAATCAGGCTATGTTTTTAGCTTGAATGGAGGAGCGGTGGTGTGGAAGAGTTTCAAACAGTCAACTGTTGCTGATTCCACAACAGAAGCTGAGTATGTTGCAGCCTCGGAAGCATCCAAGGAGGCAGTGTGGATTCGTAAGTTCGTGAGAGAACTTGGTGTTGTTCCTTCGAGTGCAGATCCTTTGGTTATCTTCTGTGATAACACTGGAGCAATCGCACAAGCAAAGGAACCACGGTCGCACCAGAAGTCCAAGCACATACAGAGACGGTTTCACTTGATCCGGGAGATCATAGATCGTGGCGAGATCAAAGTCTGCAAGGTTCATACAGATGACAATCTGGCAGACCCGCTTACCAAGCCTCTGGCGCAGCAGAAGCATGAGAAGCACTGTAATAATATGGGTTTGAGATTTCTCAACCATTAGATTAAGTGCAAGTGGGAGATTGTTGGGGTATGCCCTTAAGGCTAATGTTTGAGGCCTTGGGATTGTAACAGTATCATGTATAAACTCTTATGTTTATAAAGGCATGGTTGTTATTCAGTTTGTTACATTGTCTGCTGTAATAAGTGTACTTCTGAATAATGTCTCAAAGCTGTTCAGCTGGGCTGACATGCTATAAAGTCCTTAGTCGAGATATCTTGGTGAACATGAGACAGCCTTGATATGATTGAGACTAATATGTGTTCTAATCTTATAGGATGCTTCGAGCATGGAATAAGATGTAGACTCATGGGTACATTGGATGTACTGGACAGACCCTACTAGGTTATTCAATTGCTTGTCACAATGTGAATAATCCTTGAATGCGACAAGTGGCACATTTCCTCTGACTTGAGATCACTTGTGTTTCTAAATGATGATTGTCATTGTTTTGAGGTAGTTCAATATCATTTGAAACATAATGATTATAGACTATCTTGGATGGTGAGCTTGAATCAGGTTAGGGCACTAGTGATAGACATAGGATTGCCGTCTCCTTGTTTAAGGAGTGTGATGTTCTAAAGGGCCCCCTGGATGAGGTGATTGAGAAAGTGTATGGCCATACCCAGGTGACTATGTTCATCTGATCTAATCATGCTCATCATATTGGAGTTACAAGCTTGACACGCTTGTCCAATAAGAACATCCAGTGGCAAAGGAAACATGTATGCCTAGTGAAGGAGATTCACACTTGTGCCGTGGTTTGGGTGTAGTCTTGGAAGACTCTTTTCTTTATATCGGGAGACAGTGATGTGTTGCTAGATACCCCTCACTGATCGTGATAACGTGAGTTATCGTTACCGACATTTAAAGGAAACCCTCAGGGTCGCACAATTTGATGATATGGCTTACTTAAGTCAGATCGTGTGGACTGAATTATTCAGGTTCAGTTTAAAGGGA
This sequence comes from Costus lasius, assembly GCA_027563935.2. Lineage (NCBI taxonomy): Eukaryota > Viridiplantae > Streptophyta > Magnoliopsida > Zingiberales > Costaceae > Costus > Costus lasius. The sequence continues at coordinate 68,793,877 of CM050449.1, forward strand.
TTTAATCTCTGATTGTAAGTGAGATCTGGTCTGATCATGTTTGATTGATTAGGGCTTGAGATCGGTAAGCTTCGATCAAGAGAATGGATGCTAGATCGGTGAGATCAGAAGCATCAAGAGATCAACGGTTAGATCTGGAGCCTTAGGGTTTAATCATGATCTAGACTGGATCGCTTGGCTTGATTGGTTCTTGAACCAAATCGATTTGAACCGGCTCATTGAGTGAGCGCATGGTTCAAGAGATGATGAGTTTGCGCATGGGGTGAACCCATGGTCGCATGAACGTTTGGGGTTTACTAAATTTAGAAGCCATGACTTCTAAACGTGGGAACGCCTCACGTTCACGCCTAAGACGCTTTCATCTCTCGTCTCTCCTCATCTCTCGTCGCCAAGAAGCTCTCTGGAGTGTGGTGAAGAGGTTGACGAAAAAGGAGAAGGAAGAAATCGCCAAGCAAAGGATTCTCTCCCCTTCCATTCGACAACGACTCCTTGGAACCTTGCTAGCACAAGGAGCACCAAGGAAGAGTAGGCGACATCAATTGTGTGCGTCACCTTAGGAGAAGGAGCATTTGCACCTTTCCTTCCAAGACACCATCTAAGCGATGGCAATGGTAAGAATCGCTTCTCATTGAAAGTTGAATATATTACATGCTATGCGATCCTGTTAGAAACCCTAGATTCCGCTAGAGTTTTGTTGCGCCTCCTATTAGGGTTTCGCCCCCCCTTGCTCTAGGGGACTTTCATGAGGGAGGTAGAGTTGCATGACTCATCATACATCGAACCATGTCCAACAGATTTCGATTTCTCCTTTCAGACACACCATTCCATTGAGGTGTTCCAGGCGGAGTGAGTTGGGATAGAATCCCACACTCTTTTATATAGTCAAGGAACTCACCACTCAGGCACTCTCAACCACGATCTGATCGAAGAGCCTTAATGGATCTACCAAGCTGGTTCTCTACTTTATTCTTGAATTCCTTGAATTTCTCAAAGGATTCAGATTTATGACTCATCAAGTAGACATAACCATACCTACTGAAATCATCAGTAAAGGTAATGAAGTAGTTATGTCCTCCTTTGGCTTGTTTATTGAATGGTCCACACACATCACTATGTATAAGGTCCAATAAACCTCCTACCCTCTCACTTGTGTTGGTGAAGGGCGCCTTTGTCATTTTCCCTAATAAACAAGGCTCACAAGTATCAAATTCCTCCAAGGAACTTTAATTTAACAACCCATCTGCATGGAGTTGTTGAATGCAATTCTTGTTTACATGGGCTAATCGACAATGCCATAGGAAAGCACCAACTGAACCACTCAGTTTGGTCCTTTTGTGATTTATGTTACATATAGAGTTATCCATGTCCAACACATATAGACCATTGCATAATGTACCCTTTCCATAGAACATATTTGCAAACGAAAAAGAACAAGAGTTCTTATTTATTTCAAATTTAAATCCTTTCCTTGCCAAGCAAGGAATGGATACAATGTTCTTAGTAAGCGAAGGTACACAATAGTAATTATCTAACTCTAGTTGAAGTCCAAAAGCCAAGGAGAGAGTCAAAACTCCTACAGCAACAGCAGCAACCTATGCCCCGTTTCCTACTCGTAGGCCAATCTCTCCAGTCTGCACCGATCTACTTTTCTTGAGCCCCTGCATATTTGTACAAATATGAGCTCGACATGCGGTATCCAATACCCATGACATAGAAGTAGAAAGGTTGACTTATGTAACATAAATACCTGATCATGAAGACGAAGCCTTGCTTCTCTTCTTCCCATTCTGAAGTCGCACCATGTCCTTTAAAATGTGAAGTGGTCCTCCACATGACAGGCACCTGTTATTTCTGGCCCTTTCCATTTTTAATTGCATTTCCTTTGTTAAGCCAATCGGCTCAACACATGGAATTTCAACTTTAGGAGGATTGAGCCTAACCAATTCATCAAAGAGCTGCTTTAGATTAGAAATAATCTCAGAAGCATTCTTTAATTCATATTGCCCTCGAAGCTCGGGCGACATGTTAGCATCAATTGTGCAACCTCCAAAGTATCAGCCTGATGCTTATCGTAAGCATCTTTCTCAGCCGCTGAGGCCAAGCATGGAAGTGGGTCAGGAATAGGCTGCCTAAGGACATGGAGCTTCTTTTCAAGCTTGAGAACGATTCTCAAGTTTATATACCAATCCATCAAGTTGGATCCAACCAACTTGTCCTTCTCTAGAAGGCATCGCAGTGACAGTCTGCTATTATTTGTAGTCATTATTCTACAATAACCAAGAAAAGCAGATTACTACTACTTCAAATCATTTAAACTGGACTTGTTTTAAATGATCATGGCTCCCACTATTTTAATCGAATTGACAACCCACAAAGTCAATCGGGAAGATAAGGGCTTCCTAGTGAGATGAGATCCTTATTTCACATGAGGCTTCGCGTCCCATGAGGGTGGGATGAGATGCACAAAGTAACTCATTCTTCCTAAGGTGGGCACGCCAGCCGATTGCTCCAAGCAATTCCCCATATTGAAACAGTCTAGGCATTTCATGTCCAGCGAGGGCTGGATACAGCATGAAACCCAAACCTCTCAACGATGCCTCTAGACTTTCATCATGTGCCCAGCACATATGAACTTCTAGTCAAGTCCATTCCTAACCGTTATGCCCAGTGCCCACGAGTTTCCTTGCAAAGGCGCGCCCGATTAAAACGGACTGGGGAAACTATTGCCACCACACACTTTCTAAAGATTAGTGGGTGTGTCCCACGAGGGTGGAAAACAGTTCACAACACCACTGATCGATAGCATAGTGAGGGCTACACGTTAGAAGGTTACTAGACTTGATATTTTGAATGAGGGTTTTTGAGATCTCAATTAGTTTTATCTTATGTCTAGCATTACAGGCATGCATTCCTATAGTGATAACATAACGATAAAACAATACAGGCATGCTTTAGCAGATAAGATAAGCAGTAAAAGAATGATGTGATCATGACCTATTCAAGACATTGAACCAACCCATGCCAAGAAGGATATTCAACTCTTGACCTAGGACTCAAGCCCCAAGACTAGACTTAGCCTAGCCGACTTCTATCTTGAACTTCAAGGTTGGCTCCAAGGTCCTCCAAGGGTGAATCGCCATCTTGCAGGGTCCAACATAGCTAGCTCACAAGCCCTAAGGCTCGGCCATGCTATGCTTGCGCCACCAAGCAAGCTTGCACCATCTTGCATGCGCCACCAATCCAAGTAGGGTGCTTGTTGCGCCACCATCCAAGATGCGCCACCAAGCTCCTTCCCTTAATCTTCATCTTACTTTTACAAAAAAAAAGAAAAAGATGGCACGCAGGCCGCACAAGGATACATCACGGGCATACAAGGGGGCTTGACTCATGATCACAACATTATGCACAATCAAGGTATTTACACATGCAATTCTACATTCTCATGAAAAACATAAAATCTAAAATTTTACTTTTTCATAAAACTAGTTTCTTTTCCTCATCTTCTTCTCACAAATCTTTTAGTTATTCGCGATTAATTTTCATGATGATTTCAAAGATCCTCTCAGCTGGTAATTTTGTCAGATCAAGAGACTCGGCCAGTCTGAAGACACAATGCCCGTCCTACTTGACAAAACCACGTGTGCCTTTGATCCTTAAATCATGCAAGAAAAATAACCCAAAAATCCAAAAGAGATAGAAAAGGTGATAGAAACAAGAAACCCTAATTTTTCTACTTAAAAAAAACCGTGTGCCATGCATCATACAATTTCGAAAATTAAAATATGGCATGTGAGCATGAAAAGCATGAAAAACATCGTTCGAGTTTCGCAAGTCGCTCTGATGCCACTGTTGGGAAACCCTGGGGATATTTTATAATTTTTCAGAGTTTTATCAACACAAATACGTAGCACAGCGGAAGAATATCCCCGAAACAGGCCAGTCCCAAAAACCCAGTGAAGATCGTCAAGCGAGAGAGTCGACACAATGAGATAGAAAATATCTTTAAAGAGAGATGAGGCCGATGTCGTAGAGGCGCCCAAGCGTGCGCCCTCTGCAGTCTCACACACACAGATCACCTCGAGTCCTCTTCTTCCACGCCCGGTGCTAGCCTCGGGAAGAAGATCCAAGCCTTAGGAGAGTCCTCCAAGCAACTTACGCCAATGCCAAGAAGGTATGCGCCAAGAAGAGGAAAGGAGGAGGAAGCCCTTGTGGTCACTTGATGGAAGATGAGAAGAGCTCACACCAAAGCCTTTGCACTCGCCCCTTGCCCTTGCTCACGCCCTCACTTTTGATCACGCCTCCAAGAAGATTGTTGTATCAAGAGGGGCAGCCAAGGTCTCTATTTATAGGGATCATAGGCGGTTTAAGATGTGGCTAAAATTCAATTTGAATGGGCGGCTAGGAGAGAAAAGAGGGAATCAAGTCCTAATCTAATTAGGACTCATGTGGGTTCTTGATCAAGTCCTAATCTAATTAGGATTCAAATTCAAGTGGACGGTTTGATCAAGACAAGTCCTAATCCAATTAGGACTTATATGGGCGGTTTGATCAAGATTCAAAATTTTTGAATCAAGTCCTAATCCAATTAGGACTGTAATTATTTATTTATTTAATTAAATCCTAATCCAATTAGGACTCTAATTAATTCAAATAAATCAGCCCATTTAATCCCACAAAAATAGGACTCTAATTAATTAATTAATTAGCCCTTATTTTATCATGCTCAATGAAACTCACATGAGGTATAAGCGCTAACCCTAGTCTAACTAGGGTTAAGCATGCGCCATCCGTTTTCTTCTCCTTAAGTCCATTAAGCTCAACCTTTTCAATGGGCCCAACCCAAGGTCCATTTTTCATGTTAAGCAAGCCCTTGGATCCAATCCAATTTAACCCATGGTCAAATTGGGCTAACCATGGTTAAAATGCCGTAAATGGAAGTTGGCTCCAATAAGTCTCTTCCATCTCATCAGGCCCATTGGCGCTGATGAAATCTCCAAAACAGATCCGAGTTATCCAATAACTCGATCATAAGGCTTCCCCATCAATACGAGAACTCGAGTATCAAGGTGTGCGACCCTGTAGGTTCCTCTGACATTGGCAGTGCTGACCTAAGGTCAGCACAAGCAGTGAGTGGCACCTAGCAGTGCATCGCTGCTACCTAAGTCATCGGAATGGATATCGACATCGACATCCCCATCATCGCAACCAGGTACAGATGCATTACAGTCGCTTTGCGAACTGATATCCGATTGGCCAAGTGTGTCACCACTTGTTTCTATCCAATCTCATGGCTATGACTAAATCAGGTCTAACCTGGGTATGGCCATACACTTTCAGTCATAGAACCATAGAGGAGTTCCATGGATATCATTCTTCCCTTAGGAAGGGGCAAATCCTATGTCTGTGCATTGACCTTCTCATATGGGTCGTGACACCCTGCCCAATGACAACCGTTATTACCTCTCAACTACGGCAAGGCGTTAGGTTGTATCAAAGCATATCCCTAACCATATAGAATGGCCAATGACCTCAAGTCAAGGGATCAATGCATCTCCTATCACTTGTGAGGATAACTCGTGACACCAAGTCATTGCCTCACAGCGGGTCGGTCCAGTATATCTACCACTGATATACCCATATGCCTGCGTTAGCACCTCGTGCCTAACCAGCCCATATACTAGTCTTACAAGTACCATAGCTGTCCCATATCCACTATGGTACATTGACTAGGGACAATAGTTTGAGCACAGATCCAATCTGTCTCCAGGGACATTATCATATAAGTACATGTTCGCATATGTAAACAAATAATGATAACGACAATGCCAGTATGATATTAATATCAATCTCAAGTAGTACAAGTAACGGACCAGAATTAGGTCCTTAGGGCATATACACCAACACATACATCTTCGAGGTCTCTTCACAACATGCACTTCAAATAGTGATCAAGAGAGTGCTATTGAATCTTCAGGGTGTTTGCCTAAATCCAGGAATGACCATGGTTCTGTTTCTTCGAAGTTAAAACTTTAGAAGATTGGGAATGCATTAAAATTTCAGGATGGATTAAGGTCCCAAGAAGAGCATGGCACAGAAGAAGGGATGTAATCCATCTGCTTCAGGTATTGTGTTACTGAGGTCTTTATGTCTACTTCTTATTCATGGGTACTTGGTACCGCATGTGGGGCTCACATATGTTTTCATATGCAGGGGCTCAAAAGGAGTAGGACAACAAGGCTTAGTGGGATCAACTATTGAGTCAGAAACAGAGCATTGGATGCTGCTATTAATATCATCTCATTGCCTTCAAGACTTCAAGTAGAACTTTGCTATTATGTATCAGCTATTGTCAAAGAACATCTTATCCATTCTTTTGGAAAGGATTTCAGTTTAAAATAAATGATATTTCTTTAAATCTGGGATGTTCTATAGTAGTGGTGCTATTAATAATGGCTTGTTGTTATAGATGTAACATTGACACTAAAAGGATCAAATCTAATGATTCAATTAAACACCTTCACTTAGCATTGTCTCTTAGGCCATTTAATTATCACATCCAAGAAGTCCATGGACTATTGGGATCATTGTCCTTTCAGGATTATGATACATGTGAGTCTTGGACAAGATGACAGATGCTCCCTTCACTAAGAAAGGTGAGAGGGTTAGTGGCCTGTTGGATCTGCTACATAGCAATGTGAGTGGACCCATGGAAACAAGCATTAGGAGGTGTTGTATACTTCATTAAGTATGGATATATCTTATCCAACACATAACTTTGGAGAAATCCAAGAAGTTCAAAAATGAAGTATAGAATCAGATTGGAGGATTTGTTAAAGCACTTTAATTGGATCAAGGTGGTTAATAAGGAATTTGATGACTATCTAAAGGAGTGTGAAATTATTTCACAGCTTACTCCCCCTGGAACACCACAATTGAATGGTATAAGAAAGAGGAACATATTAGATATGGTTCCGTATTTGAAAAAGTCACACAAATTTTCTTCCTTTTGAAGCCATGCAAGCATTTGTTCTGACACTCCATAGTGTATGTTTGTGGGGTACTGAAGAGTAATGTATCTATCCCTATGAAAACAAAATATTTGTTGCTCAAACTACTGTCTTTCTTAAGAAGAAATATCTTTCGAAGTGAAGGAAACCCCTTTCAAGAGGGGGGCGAAACCCTAAGTAGGCGCATATCATGAATTGTGCAAGGAAGCATAGGGTTTGTTGGGATCTTTTGCATGCCATATGATCAACATCATAACTTGTATAGATAAGAAGTAATTCATACCATAGCCATGAGTAGATGGCGACTTGGAAGTAAAGATCGAAGGGGATCTTCTCCAAAGAAGACACACACCAAAGTGATGAAGACTTCCCTCTTGCGCACCTCTTGTGCTAGCAAAAGTGCCAAGTTGTCCTTGTGTGGAGAAGATGAGATCTTTGCTAGGGCGATGAAGCTCTCACACTTGCTTGCGTGAACTTCCCTCTACATGAGAGTGGATCGGCCACACAAAATCAGAACCGAAATGCATTTTGGCGTTTACAAGTTAAGTGGCGTTACATGACTTCCAATTATGGAAAGTCATGAAGCCATGCGCTTAAATCCATGCAAACCGCCCAAAAATGCTTTCATCATGAACCATGCGTTCACACATGTGTGAACCGGTTCAATCCAACGGTTCAATGCGTTTGGTACAAAGACCAAACCAAACCAGCCCAAGCCATGGTCTAGATCTCTCTGAACCAAATGGTTCAAGATCTAACCGTTCATCTCTTGATGCCTTTGATCTCACCGATCTAGCATCACTACTCTCGATCGAAGCTTACCGATCTCATGCCCTAATCAATCAAACATGACCAGACCAGATCTCACTTACAATCAGAGTTCAAACTCCTTTAAACTGAATCAAAACAATTCAGTCCACACGATCTGACTCAAGAAAGCCATATCACCAAATTGTGTGACCCTGAGGGTTTCCTTTAAATGTCGGCAACGATAACTTACGTTATCACGACCAGTGAGGGGTATCTAGCAACACATCACTGTCTCCCGATATAAAGGAAAAAGTCTTCCAAGACTACACCCAAACCACAGCACAAGTGTGAATCAACTTCACAAGGCATGCATGTATCCTTTGCCTACTGGATGTTCTTATTGGACAAGCGGGTCAAGCTTGTAACTCCAATATGATGAGCATGATCAGATCAGATGAACATAGTCACCTGGGTATGGCCATACACTTTCACAATCATCTCATCTAGGGGGCCCCTATAGAACATCTCACTCCTTCAACAAGGAGACGGCAATCCTATATCTATCACTAGTGCCCTAACCTGAATCATAATCATTATCCAAGATAGTCTATAACCATTATATTTCAAATGATATTGAACTACCTCAAAACAATGACAATCATCATTTAGAAACACAAGTGATCTCAAGTCAAAGGACATGTGCCACTCGATGCAAACAAGGATTATTCACATTGTGACAAGCAATTGAATATCCTAGTAGGGTCTGTCCAGTACATCCAATGTACCCATGAGTCTACATCTTATTCCATGCTCGAAGCATCCTATAAGATTAGAACACATATTAGTCTCAATCATATCAAGGCTGTCTCATGTTCACCAAGATATCTCGACTAAGGACATATGCATGTCAGCCTAGCTGAACAGCTTTGAGACATTATTCAGAAGTATACATATTGCAGCAGACAATGCAACATACTGAATAACAACCATTGCCTTTATAAACATAAAAGTTTATATACATGATACTGATACAATCCCAAGGCTTCAAACATTAGCCTTAAGGGCATACCCCAACAATCTCCCACTTGCACTTAATTTAATGGTTGAGAAATCTCAAACCCATATTATTACAGTGCTTCTCATGCTTCTGCTGCGCCAGAGGCTTGGTAAGCGGGTCAGCCAGATTGTCGTCTGTATGAACCTTGCAGATTTTGATCTCGCCTCGATCAATGATCTCCCGGATCAAGTGAAACCGTCTCTGTATGTGCTTGGACTTCTGGTGCGACCGTGGTTCCTTTGCTTGTGCTATAGCTCCAGTGTTATCACAGAAGATAACCAAAGGATCTGCACTCGAAGGAACGACACCAAGTTCCTGAATGAACTTACGAATCCACACTGCCTCCTTGGATGCTTCCGAGGCTGCAACATACTCGGCTTCTGTTGTGGAATCAGCAACAGTTGACTGTTTGAAACTTTTCCACACCACTGCTCCACCATTCAAGCTAAAAACATAGCCTTATTGCGATCGGAAATCATCCTGGTCCGACTGGAACGAAGCGTCAGTATATCCTTCAATGCTGAGTTCTTCCTGACCACCATATATCAAGAACATATCTTTGGACCTCCGCAGATATTTTAAAATGTTCTTGACCGCAATCCAGTGTGCCTGACCTGGATTACTTTGGAATCGACTGGTCACGCTTAACCCGTAAGCGACGTCTGGGCGAGTACACAACATCGCATACATAATGGACCCAATAGCCGAAGCATAAGGCGTATTGTCCATTTCATCTTTCTCAGTCTGTGTTTGTGGACACTGACTCTTTGAAAGATTCAGACCATGTCTGACTGGAAGATATCCTCTTTTAGAATTCTCTAAATGAAATCTCTCCAGGACTTTATCGATGTAAGTACTCTGGCACAGCCTGAGAAGCCTCTTTGATCTATCCCTGTAGATCTTCACACCTAATACATAGGCTGCTTCTCCTAGATCTTTCATCTAAAAACATTTTCCTAACCATGCCTTAACAGCATGCAGTTCAGGAATATCGTTTCCAATGATTAAGATATCATCGACGTAGAGGACTAGGAAAGTAATCACGCTCCCACTAAACCTCTTATATACACACGGGTCATCTTCGTTCTTGATGAAACCAAACTCAGAGATTGATTCATCAAAACGAATATTCCAGCTTCTAGATGCTTGTTTAAGTCCATAAATGGACTTCTTTAACTTGCATATTTTATGACGATCTGATGGATTAGTGAAACCTTCAGGTTGTGTCATATACACATCCTCATCTAGTTTTCCATTAAGGAAAGCGGTCTTCACATCCATCTGCCAGATCTCATAATCGTAATATGCTGCTATCGCGAAAAGAATCCGAATAGACTTGAACATGGCTACAGGAGAGAAAGTTTCATCATAATCTATCCCGTAGATTTGTTTGAAACCTTTCGCTACTAGCCTGCCTTTATAGGTAACCACGTTACCATCCATGTCAATCTTCTTCTTGAAGATCCATTTACAGCCTATAGGAATTACTCCCGGAGGCGGATCAACCAAATCCCAGACTTGGTTATCTGACATGGAGTCCATTTCGGCTCGCATAGCTTCAAGCCATCTAGCTGACTCCGGTCTACTGACCGCATCCGCATAAGTGAGGGGTTCATCATTTTCAATGATGTAGACTCCGTCATAGCGCTCAGGCTGTCGACGGATCCTTCCCGATCTTCGCGGTTCCCGTGATATCTGAGCCTCAGGTTGTTCAGTAACCTGATCTACCGGCTCAGGCTCATCCAACTGTGCTTGACTACTTTGTCCTTCCTCTGGATTCTCATCCAGCTTTATTTCTCTCCCACTAGCCTCTTGCAGAAGAAACTCCTTCTCAAGAAAAATGGCCGTCCGAGCAACAAATACCTTGTTCTCTTTGGGATCGTAGAAATAATAACCCTTAGTTTCCTTAGGGTAACCGACAAAGATGCATTTCTCAGATCTGCTCTCCAGTTTCCCAGAGGCGAGCTTTTTGACATAAGCCTCGCAACACCAGATCTTAATAAATGTCAAGCTAGGCTGTTTCCCATACCATAACTCATATGGAGTCTTTGAAACTACCTTGGATGGCACTCGGTTTAGTACCTTTGCAGCTGTTTCCAGTGCAAATCCCCAAAAGGAGTAAGGTAGAGTAGCCTGACTCATCATCGAACGAACCATATCCAGTAAGGTTCTGTTCCTCCTCTCGGACACACCATTCCATTGTGGTGTTCCTGGCGGAGTGAGCTGTGAGATAATCCCACACTCCTTCAGATAGTCAGTAAACTCTCGACTTAGGTATTCTCCACCTCGATCAGAACGAAGTGCCTTAATATTTCGGCCTAGCTGATTCTGTACTTCATTCTTGAACTCTTTGAACTTGTCAAAAGATTCACTCTTATGTCTCATCAGATAGACATACCCATATCTACTGAAATCATCAATAAAGGTAATGAAGTACGAATAGCCACCTCTGGCATGTTTACTAAATGGCCCACACACATCACTGTGTATAAGGTCAAGTAAACCTGAAGCCCTTTGACCTTTGTGAGGAAAAGGAGCCTTCGTCATTTTACCCATTAAACAAGCTTTGCATGTATCAATCTCCTCATAGGAGAATGATCCCAGCAGTCCATGATCATGCAACCGCTTAATGCGCTTCTTGTTAATATGGCCTAAACGACTATGCCATAGCAAGGTGCTGTCATCAGCATACTTGGCTTTCTTATTATCAATGTTTTGTATAGAATATTCCATGTCCAACATGAATAACCCATTGTTAATTGAACCAGTAGCATAAACAATATTATCAAGAGTAAGATAACACTTTGAAATCTTGCATTCAAAGGAAAACCCTTTCCTGACAAGAGCAGAAATAGAGATAATATTTTTGGTAATACTGGGTACAAAGTAACAATTGTTTAATTCTAATACAATGCCAGATGGTAATGAGATGTAATAATCCCCTACAGCAACAGCAGCAACCCGTGCCCCGTTTCCAACTCGTAGGTCCACCTCATGCTGTCCCACCTGTCTTCTTCTCTTGAGTTCCTGTACATTTGAACAAATGTGAACTCCACATGCAGTGTCCAACACCCATGAAATAGAAGAAGAAGATATCATGACCTCAGTCACAAATATACCTGAGCCAGAAGCGATGCTTCCCTTCTTGTCTCCTTGGAGCGCTTTACAGTCCTTTTTTCCAGTGACCCAGCTGGCCACAGTGGAAACACCTGTTGTCCTTCGACCGCTTCACCTTTTGTTTCAGAGCCTTGCTGTAGTTCTTGACAGGGGCCTTGCCCTTCTTCCCCTTCTTCTTGTTCCTGGAGGGGAACATCAAGATAGAGGTTGAAGGCTTTCCCTTCAGAGTTTCCTCCGTAGTCAAGAGCATATTCAGCAACTCTGCCGGAGTACAATCGATTTTGTTCATATTAAAGTTAATAATGAACGCATCGAAAGAGGGCGGGAGAGACTGCAGAATAATGTCTACAGCAAGCTCCTGATTGATGGTATGCCCCAGTTTCTCCAGAGCCTCCTTGTGCCCAATCATCTTGAGCACGTGAGCTCCCACTGGGCTCCCTTCAGCCAGTTTGCTCTGAAAGAAAAGCTTAGTCAGATTATAGCGTTCAGTCCTCGCCTGTGCAGCATACAGCATCTTGAGGTTTGCTATAATTTCTATAGCAGACATATCCTCATGCTGACGCTGCAGCGGTGGCGTCATAGACGCTAGCATCAGGCAAGCAACATCAATGCTATCATTGACATGCTTTTCATAGGCATCGCGAACCGCCCTTGCGGCGTTCGCAGCGGGTTGAGGCGGCACAGCCGTCTCGAGGACATACAGTTTCCTCTCAGCCTTAAGAACAATCTTAAGGTGTTCGTACCAGTCTGAGAAGTTTGGCCCAGCAAACTTCTCCCTTTCTAGTAGGGATCGCACATTGAAGCTCATGGTGTTCGTTGCTGCAGGAATCTACAACAATGCAAGAACAGCAAGGTCAGTATCATTGTCTAGAATCAATCCAGGACTTAAGAAAGATTCTTTTCTCACTATTTTATCTGACTGAAAAATCCATTAAAACAGTCCGAAAGAGTAACACTCTTTTAGTGAGATGGGATCCAGATTTCATACTTGGTCTCCGCGTCCCGCTCAGGCGAGATAAGATGCACAGAGAATACAAGCACTAATTTCTGGTAGGCAGTCCCTGCCAATCGCCAACCCGTGCGATTCCCCTTCATCTGGGCAATCCAGCAGACTGTGCCAACTGAGTTGGTACAACACAGTCTCTGACCCCACAGATGGCTGCCTCCATGTAGCTACCATATGCCCCATATGTAGCCTACATGGTCAAGCTGACCTGACCTACTCCCTGGACCACCACGTGCTATGCTGAGCAACGAGAAGCGATAAATCCCTTCTCTGTAACACGCAGGTGAAATCACACACCGTGTGAAGATAGATGGACGTGCCCACTGAGTGGGTACAACACGGCTCCAACGATAGTCAGAACAGTGAGGTTTCGCGTCAGAAGGCATTACGTGCTTGATATTTTAGCGTTGGATTTTAACGGTCTTTTATCTTCTTAACTATCATGCAAATCCTATGGTGATAGCAGAAGATAAATAAATCATGCATTTCTAATTATTTAGAAAATAAAAGAAAGCATGGATCTTATGTGGTAAAAGCCCATAGAGCCTAAGTAAGACCTTAAATCAACTTAAGTCTTCACTTGCTCTTCTTGGGTCTTTTGCATCTCATCTGGTCCAACCTAGGGCCCTAGCGCTCAATGCAGCTCAGGTGCGCCCACCAGCTGAATTCTCCTCTGCGATGTGTGCTTTTGTGCTCTTGTCTAATTAAAATACATTTTAATCTATCTAGACAAGCTTGACTCGCAGGTCAATTATACAATAAATTAATTAAAAATGTGATTCGCAGATCACAAAAATAATAATTTACCAGGCTCGCAGGCCCCAGCACAGCACACATTGAAAGGGCAACCCACATAAGATTAAATAAACAAGCATCATGGCATCATTCAATCAACATGTGATCCATAAAGAAAATAAAATTTTAAAAACCCATTGGCATCAATTTTAATTTTCTTATGTGCCCTACAACCTTACAACGGTCCATTGATAGGGATCCACTCATCAATCTAGTCAGATCCACTGCCCTGGCATGCACCAAGTCCTAACTGACTCGAGTTGACCTAATGGTCAACCATGCATGCGCCAAGGGCTGAACAACCCTCATGAGTTCTGGCAAGCGGGTGTGACCCCGGGCCTAACTCATGTGTGTTCACTAGTCGTCTCAACCAGACCTCGCTACACGCCTTTGATGCAGTCAACCCATAGCCACCTCGTGCTTGCGCACAGGTGCTATCTGGTCAACCCATCTAGGCTGTCAGATGGTCTGATCAGACTAATTTGATCTATACTAGATGATGCTTTCAACCCCATCAACCCGTCTAAGGGTTTACAATAGGCGCATCTTAGATCTAATCATAGGCGCGCAAGTTAAGTTTTGATAAACAACATGAACCAAGCGCCAACAACAAGTCATGCGAAAGCATAAACAAACAACATGCGCCACCAACAAGGTATACATCTTATTTTCGCATGAAGAAACTATTAGATCTAAACACTTGCGCAAGCATGGATCACAAGAGCAAACATAGCAATCATATTAGCATGCATAAAGCCTGCTCTGATACCAATTGAAGGAAACCCCTTTCAAGAGGGGGGCGAAACCCTAAGTAGGCACATATCATGAATTGCGCAAGGAAGCATAGGGTTTGTTGGGATCTTTTGCATGCCATATGATCAACATCATAACTTGTATAGATAAGAAGTAATTCATACCATAGCCATGAGTAGATGGCGACTTGGAAGTAAAGATCGAAGGGGATCTTCTCCAAAGAAGACACACACCAAAGTGATGAAGACTTCCTTCTTGCGCACCTCTTGTGCTAGCAAAAGTGCCAAGTTGTCCTTGTGTGGAGAAGATGAGATATTTGCTAGGGCGATGAAGCTCTCACACTTGCTTGCGTGAACTTCCCTCTACACGAGAGTGGATCGGCCACACAAAATCAGAACCGAAATGCGTTTTGGCATTTACAAGTTAAGTGGCGTTACATGACTTCCAATTATGGAAAGTCATGAAGCCATGCGCTTAAATCCATGCAAACCGCCCAAAAACGCTTTCATCATGAACCATGCGTTCACACATGTGTGAACCGGTTCAATCCAATGGTTCAATGCGTTTGGTACAAAGACCAAACCAAACCAGCCCAAGCCATGGTCTAGATCTCTCTGAACCAAATGGTTCAAGATCTAACCGTTCATCTCTTGATGCCTTTGATCTCACCGATCTAGCATCACTACTCTCGATCGAAGCTTACCGATCTCATGCCCTAATCAATCAAACATGACCAGACCAGATCTCACTTACAATCAGAGTTCAAACTCCTTTAAACTGAATCAAAACAATTCAGTCCACACGATCTGACTCAAGAAAGCCATATCACCAAATTGTGTGACCCTGAGGGTTTCCTTTAAATGTCGGTAACGATAACTTACGTTATCACGACCAGTGAGGGGTATCTAGCAACACATCACTGTCTCCCGATATAAAGGAAAAAGTCTTCCAAGACTACACCCAAACCACAGCACAAGTGTGAATCAACTTCACAAGGCATGCATGTATCCTTTGCCTACTGGATGTTCTTATTGGACAAGCGGGTCAAGCTTGTAACTCCAATATGATGAGCATGATCAGATCAGATGAACATAGTCACCTGGGTATGGCCATACACTTTCACAATCATCTCATCTAGGGGGCCCCTATAGAACATCTCACTCCTTCAACAAGGAGAAGGCAATCTTATATCTATCACTAGTGCCCTAACCTGAATCATAATCATTATCCAAGATAGTCTATAACCATTATATTTCAAATGATATTGAACTACCTCAAAACAATGACAATCATCATTTAGAAACACAAGTGATCTCAAGTCAAAGGACATGTGCCACTTGATGCAAACAAGGATTATTCACATTGTGACAAGCAATTGAATATCCTAGTAGGGTCTGTCCAGTACATCCAATGTACCCATGAGTCTACATCTTATTCCATGCTCGAAGCATCCTATAAGATTAGAACACATATTAGTCTCAATCATATCAAGGCTGTCTCATGTTCACCAAGATATCTCGACTAAGGACATATGCATGTCAGCCTAGCTGAACAGCTTTGAGACATTATTCAGAAGTATACATATTGCAGCAGACAATGCAACATACTGAATAACAACCATTGCCTTTATAAACATAAAAGTTTATATACATGATACTGATACAATCCCAAGGCCTCAAACATTAGCCTTATGGGCATACCCCAACACGAAGAAAGCTAGTGGGAGTAGATTTGATTAGGACGAGGTCCAAAATCAGCCACAATACAATTAGACACAAATGGAGAGAAGAATCTCACATATAGGTTGAAAGTCAACTTAAGGTTCAAGTAACACAGGAACCACATAAGTCTGGGCGGATTCCAAATACTCGCACAAGTTGTGGGCATGATGAATTTTTCATCAGGGATGAACCTAAGACTTATGGGGAAGTGGAAGCGGTCAGTGGACTAGATTATGAGAAATGGCTAAGCACCATAAGAACTGAAATAGACTCCGTGTCTGCTATTCATGTCTGGGACTTGGTTGAGCCGCCGAAGGGGTAACACCCATAGGCTATGAATGGGTCTTCAAAGGAAGATAGACATGGAAGGTAACACTGTTGCCTATAAAGACAAGCTAGTGAATAAAATTTTTGACAAGTACACTAAGTGAATAATGATGAAATTTTTCTATACTGATGTTTAAGTCCATTAGGTTTTTACTTGTAATAATTGCATATCCTGTTATGGCATATAAGTGTGAAAACTGCTTTTCTTAATGGACATCTGGAAGAGGGTGTCTATATGGAATTTGTCGAGAGGTTTTCACACAGAGGCCATAAAGATATGCATGGGCTGTTGCAAGCAACTTGAAAACTGCCTGTGTTTATAAGAAGATCAGTGGGAGCATCATAATATTTCTTGTTCTACGTGATGACAATATTCTCTTCATATGAAATGACATCCCAGCTTTTACTAGGTGAAGTTAAGGCTTGGGAAGTATTTCGAGAAGAGTGATCTAGGGAATGCGGCCTATATCCTAGGCATAAGGATCTAATGAAAGAGATCCAAGAAAGTCATTTCCCTTAGTCAATCCAGCAGATTATGGAGAGGTTCATTCCAAAAGTTGATTCCTTCCAGGAAGACATGGTCTGGCTCTCTCAAAGATGTTGTGTCCTTCGACACAGCAGGAGAGAGAACATGAGTCAAAAATCCTTATACATAGGGTATAGGATAGATCATGTTTTGTGCAACCCGCACAAGACCATTAGAGGCGTATGCTTAGAGCATATGCAGTAAGTTCTAATTAGATCCCAGTGTTCAACACTGGATAACTGTGAATGCAATCTTTAAATACTTGTGAAGTACAAAGGATTGGTATCTAGTCTGTGGATGACAGGAAGAGTTTTGTGTTGGGAAACCCCGGGGACATTTTATAATTTTTTAGAGTTATGGACATACATTTTTCGCAGCGGAAGAATGTCCCCGAAACAGGCCAGTCCCAAAAACCCAGTGAAGATCGCATGCAAGGGAGTCGACACGATGAGTTAGGAAATACCTTAAGAGCAATGTATAGCGATGTCGATGAAGGCGCCCAAGTGTTCGCCCTCTGCAGTCTCGCACACACGGATCTCTTGAGTTCTCTTCTTCCACGCCCGGTGCTAGCCTCGGGAAGAAGATCCAAACCTTAGGGAGATACTCTACTTCACTTGCGCCACCAAGAGAGATGAAGTTCCAAGAGAAGAATGAAGACTATCCAAAAACGCCAAGCACTAATGTTCCTTGCGCCAAGAGGAAAGGAGGAAGTGGCTTGCGGTTATGGAAGAAGGAAGATGCGCCCTTTGCTCCAAGCACTCGCCCCTCTCCTTGTGTTCACGCCTTCAAGGAATTAATTGCACACAAGAGGGCTCGGCTAGGTGCTCTTTTATAGGGCAAGAGGCGATTTATGAAAGGCTAGGATTAAGACAAGTGGGCGGCTATGATGAGAAGGTTTGAGATAAGGAAAGTCTCCAAGACATTTCCATAATACTCATTCAACCATTCCTTTCAGAGCCCATGTCTTTCTTTGTGCGCCAAGGCCTTGCCTTGCGCCCCAAGTAATGCCATATTGGCATTCATACCATAAGAGATTAAGGGGGACGCGCCAATTGCTTCCTTATGAAGCAAATTGCGCCACTTCTCCCCATTATGCCCATAGGCGCCTAGAGGAGAAGATTTGTCCCCATTATACCCTTTTAGCCTCTCATCTCTTCATGAGAACTTGTTATTGGGCCTCATTGGATAATGAGCTAGCCCAAACATCATTGCATAGGTTGATTAAGCACTTGGATCCAATCCAATGCAACCCTAATCCAAATGTGACCAACCATGGTCAAATACGGGTCAACTTGCCAAAAATGAAGTTTGGCTCCAATAACATTCTTCCATTTCATCAGGCCCATTGGCGCTGATGAAGTCTCCCAATTAGATCCGAGTTATCCAATAACTCGATCATAAGGCTTCCCGATCAATACGAGAACTCAAGTATCAAGGTGTGCGACCCTGTAGGTTCCTCTGACGGTGGCAGTGCTGACCAAAGGTCATCACAAGCAGTGAGTGGCACCTAGCAGTGCATCGCTGCTACCCAGGTCGTTGGAATGGATATCGACATCGACATCCCCATCATCGCAACTAGGTACAGATGCATTACAGTCTCTTTGCCGAACTGATATCCGATTGGACAAGTGTGTCACCACTTGTTTTCATCCAATCACATGGCTATGACTAAAATAGGTTCTTACCTGGGTATGGCCATACACTCTCAGTCATAGAACCATAAAGGAGCTCCATGGATATCATACTTCCTTAGGGAAGGGGCAAATCCTATGTCTGTCCATTGATCTTCTCATATGGGTAGTGACATGCTCAATAACAACCGTTATGACCTCCCAGCTATGGCAAGGTGTTAGGTTGTATCAAAGCAAGTCCCTAATCATATAGAATGATCAATGACCTCAAGTCAAGGGATCAATGCATCTCCTGTCACTTATGAGGATAACTCATGACACCAAGTCATAGCCTCATAGCGGGTCTATCCAGTATATCCCCAATGATATACCCATGTGTCTGCGTTAGTACCACGTGCCTAACCAGCCCACATACTAGTCTCTCAAGTACCATAGCTGTCCCATATCCACTAAGGTACATCGACTGGGGATTGTAATTCGAGCACAGATCCAATCTGTCTCCAGGGACATTATCATGTAAGTACACAATCGCAGGTGTAGTCAAACAATGATAACGACAATGCCAGAATGATATATAAATATCAGTGTCAAGTAGTACATAAGTTGACCAAAACTAGGTCCTAGGGCATATACACCAACAATCTCCCACTTGCACTAAGACCTAGAAGTTGAGGAATCTCAACCCCATATCTCTAGCGTGACCATCATGCTTCTGCTGCGCCAAAGCCTTGGTCAATGGGTCTGCCAGATTGTTCTCTATGTCTACTCTGCTAATCTTGACATCACCTCTGTCAATGATCTCTCTGATCAGGTGAAATCTTCTGAGTATGTGTTTGGATCTTTGATGAGACCGTGGTTCCTTGGCTTGTGCAATTGCTCCATTGTTGTCACAGTAGAGTTCAATGGGATCCATTGCACTAGGTACCACTTGAAGATCACATAAGAACTTTCTTATCCAAACAGCTTCCTTGGCTGCCTCAGAAGCAGCCACATACTCAGCTTCGGTTGTAGAATCTGCTATGGTGGATTGCTTGAAGCTCTTCCAACATACAGCGCCTCCATTTATCTTGAACACATAGCCGGCCTGCGATTTAAAGTCGTCAGGGTCAGACTGGAATGATGCGTCAGTATAGCCCTGCATACTGAGCTCTTCCTGTCCCCCATAGACCATGAACCAATCCTTAGTTCTTCTCAGATACTTGAGGTTGTTCTTTACAGCCACCCAGTGCTGTAGACCTGGATTGGATTGGTATCGGCTGGTAATGCTCACAGCATATGCCACATCTGGTCTAGTACATAACATTGCATACATGATCGATCCTACTGCCAAAGCATAAGGAATTTGACTCATGTCATCCCTCTCAACCTGTGTTGTAGGACACTGGCTCTTTCAGAGAGTAAGGCCATGTCTCACTGGAAGGTATCCTTTCTTGGATTGCTCCATGTAGAACCTCTCCAGTACCTTATCAATGTAAGTACTTTGACTAAGGGCCAAGAGCCTCTTGGATCTATCCCGGTAGATCCTCACGACTAGAATATAGGCGGCCTCCCCTAAGTCTTTCATCTCGAAACACTTCCCCAACCATGTCTTCATAGCTTGAAGACTAGGGATGTCATTTCCGATGAGCAGTATGTCATCAACATACAAGACCAGAAAAATTACCAAGCTCCCACTGAATTTTCTGTATACACAGGCGTCATCTTCGCTTTTGATAAAACCATAATCTCTCACGGCATCATCAAATCGAAGATTCCAACTTCGAGATGCTTGCTTTAATCCATAGATGGACCTCTTTAGCCTGCAGACCTTATTAGCCTCTGTAGGATGGATGAAGCCATCAGGTTGTGTCATATACACATCCTCAGTCAGCTTCCCATTAAGGAACGCTGTTTTCACATCCATCTGCCATATCTCATAATCATGATATGCAGCTATAGCAAGCAGAATCCGAATGGATTTAATCATGGCAACTGGCGAGAAGGTTTCATCATAGTCCACCCCGTGGACTTGTTTAAATCCTTTAGCCACTAGTCTACCCTTATAGGTAACTATTTTGCCATCCATGTCTGTCTTCTTCTTGAAGACCCATTTACACCCTATGGGTTTTACCCCATCAGGCAGCTCAACCAAATCCCAGACTTGGTTAGCCGACATGGAATCCATCTCAGATCTCATGGCGTCAAGCCATTTCTCGGAGTCCGGTCCACTGACTGCCTCATCATAGGTTCTAGGTTCATCCTCAATGATGAAGATCCCATCGTGTTGGGTCGGTAGTGACCCATACCTCTCAGGTGCACGACGAATTCTCCCAGACCTACGCGGGACCTGTGTTTGAGCCTCAGGTTGCCTAGCAACCGGTGCAGGTGGCTCAGATTCAATCTCTTTGTCTTGTGCTTGCACTTGGACCTCATCTAAGTCAAACTTCTTCCCACTAACTTCTTTCATAAGAAATTCTTTCTCTAGAAAGACAGCACCCCGAGCAACAAAAACTTTGTTCTCGGTTGGGACATAGAAGTAGTATCCTTTAGTTTCCTTAGGATACCCCATAAACACACACTTATCAGATCTAGGTTCTAGCTTGCTAGAATCCTGACGTTTGACGTAAGCCTCACATCCCCAGATCCTGATAAACGTGAGATTAGGGCGTCTTCCACTCCATACCTCATATGGTATTTTGGAGACACTCTTAGATGGAACATTATTCAGTATTAGAGAAGCTATTTCTAGTGCATGCCCCCAGAATGATGAAGGTAGAGTTGCATGACTCATCATGGATCGAACCATATCCAATAAAGTTCGATTTCTCCTTTCAGACACACCATTCCATTGAGGTGTTCCAGGAGGAGTGAGTTGGGATATGATCCCACACTCTCTCAGATAGTCAAAGAACTTACCACTCAGGTATTCTCCACCTCGATCTGATCGAAGAGCTTTAATGGATCTTCCAAGCTGGTTCTCTACTTCATTCTTGAACTCCTTGAATTTCTCAAAGGACTTAGATTTATGTCTCATTAGGTAGACATAACCATACCTACTGAAGTCATCAGTAAAGGTAATGAAGTAGCTGTACCCTCCTCTGGCTTGTTTATTGAAGGGCCCACACACATCAGTATGTATGAGATCCAATAAACCTTCTGCCCTCTCACCAATCTTGGTGAAGGGTGCCTTTGTCATCTTCCCTAACAAACAAGGTTCACAAGTATCAAATTCCTCCAAGGAACTTGAATCTAACAATCCATTTGCATGGAGTTGTTGGATGCGATTCTTGTTTATATGGGCTAATCGACAGTGCCATAGGAAAGCACCAACTGAACCACTCAGTTTGGTCCTCTTATTGCTTATGTTACAAATAGAACTTTCCATATCCAAGAAATATAGACCATTGCACAAAGTGCCCTTCCCATAGAACATATTTGCAAATGAAAAAGAACAGGAGTTCTTATTTATTTCAAATTTAAATCCTTTCCTTGCCAAGCAAGGAATGGATACAATATTCTTTGTTAGCGAAGGTACACAAAAGCAATTGTCTAGTTCTAATTGAAGTCCAGAAGGCAAGGAGAGAGTCAAAACGCCTACAGCAACAGCAGCAACCTGTGCCCCGTTTCCAACACGTAGGTCAATCTCTCCAAGCTGCACCGATCTACTTTTCTTGAGCCCCTGCATATTTGTACAAATATGAGCTCCACATGCGGTATCCAATACCCATGACATAGAAGTAGAAAGGTTGACTTCTGTAACATAAATACCTGAGCTAGAAGTTAAGGCCAAGCCTTTCTTCTCCTCATTCTGAAGTTGCCTGCAGTCCCTTCTCCAGTGGCCCTGCTCGCCACAGTGAAAACACCTCTGTTCCTTTGACTTCCTTACCCTTTTCTTCAGTGCTTTGGTAGGACCTCTGGCACTGCTCTTAGCACGTGCCTTACCCTTCTTCTTTATCTTCTTGGTCGCAGGGACCAAAAGAACAGAATTGGGTTTGGTCTTACCCATCTCTCGCTCTGCTGTTTGGAGCATATTCATTAATTCCTCCCGTGTGCACTCAATCCAGTTCATGTTGAAGTTAATGATAAACGGACTGAAGCTAGGGGGCAGGGAATGAAGAATAAGATCCACAACCAGCTCGTTGTCTATGGTGTGTCCCAGTCTCCTGAGATGATCCACATTCCCAATGAGTTTGAGAACATGGGGTCTCACTGGTGCACCTTCAGACAACTTGCACCGAAAGACTGCTTTGGCGGTGTCAAATCTCTCAGTTCTAGCCTGAGCCTCGAACATCTATTTCAGACGAGTAATCATCTGAAAAGCGTTCTGCTCCTCATATTGCACCTACAGTTCAGGTGCCATACTGGCTAGCATAAGACATGCAACCTCCAAAGAGTCATCCTGATGCTTTCTAAAAGCATCTCTGTCTGCCGTTCGGGCATTAGGCGGAGGAGCCGCAGGAAGAGGCTGTTCAAGGACATACAGCTTCTTATCGAGCTTGAGGACTATCCTCAAATTCCGATGCCAGTCCATAAAGTTAGTTCCAACTAACTTATCCTTATCAAGGAGTGATCGCAGTGATAATCCGCCAGTGTTCGTAGCCATTGTTCTACAACACCCAAGAAGAACAGATTAGTACTACTTCGAATCATTTAAACTGGACTTGTTTTAAATGACCATGGCTCCCACTATTTTATATTCGAATTGACAACACACAAAGTCAATCGGGAAGTTTAAAACTTCCTAGTGAGATGGGATCCTTATTTCACATGAGGCTTTGCGTCCCACGAGGGTGGGATGAGATGCACAAAGTAACCCATGCTTCCTAAGGTGGGCGCGCCGGCCGGTTGCTCCAAGCAACTCCCCTTGTTGAGACAGTCTGGGCATTTCATGTCCAGCGAGGGCTGGATACAACATGAAACCTTTACCTCTCAACGATGCCTCTAGACTTTCACCATGTGCCCAGCACATGTGAACTTCTAGTCAAGTCCATTCCTAACCGTTATGCCCAGGGCCAACGAGTTTCCTTGCGAAGGCACGCCCAGGTTAAAACTGGACTGGGGAAACCATTGCCACCATGCACTTTCTAAAGATAAGTGGGTGTGTCCCACGAGGGTGGGAAACAATTCACAACACCACTGATCGATAGCTTAGTGAGGGCTACGCGTTAGAAGGCTACCAGACTTGATATTTTAATTGAGGGTTTTTGTTTAAGGTCTCATCATCTCAGTTTTATCTTATGTCTATCATTACAGGCATGCAATCCTATAGTGATAACATAACGGTAAAACATTTCAGGCATGCTTCTGCAGATAATAATAAAAGCAGTAAAGGATGATGTGATCATATCTTATACAAGACATTGAACCAATCCATGCCATGAAATAGGTTCAACTCTTGTCCTAGAACTCAAGCCCCAAAACTAGACCTAGCCTAGCCGACCTCTAGCTTGAACTTCAAGGTTGGCTCCAAGGTCCTTCTCTCATGGTTTAGCTCTCAAACCGTAGAGGAATACTTTCGAAGTTCCCCATAGGTTCGGCCAATGCCATGGCCTTCCTCCAAGGAAGGTGCGCCACCATGCAAGGGGACAAGATCTTTTTCGCCACCAAGCAACCAAGCACCAGCTTGCATGCGCCACCTTGCATGCTTGCGCCATCAAGCAAGATGCGAGCATCAAGGTCCAAGAAGGATGCGCCTAGCCCTTAATCTTCCTCTTAATTTTTACAAAAAATAATGAAAAAGATGGCACGCAGGCTGCACAAGGATACATCGCAGGCATGCAAGAAGGGGGCTTGACTAATGATCACAACACCATGCACAATCAAGGTATTTACTCATGCAATTCTACATGCTCATGAAAAACATAAAATCTGAAATTTTACTTTTTCATAAAACCAGTTTCTTTTTCTCATCTTCTTCTCACAAGTCTTTTGGTTTATTGCGATTTATTTTTCATGATGATTTCAGAGATCCTTTCGGCTGGCAATTTTGTCAGATCAAGAGACTTGGCCAGTCCGAAGACACAATGCCCGTCCTACTTGACAAAATTACGTGCGCCTTTGATCTTTAAATCAAACAAGAAAAATAGTCCAAAAATTCCAAAAGAGATTGAGAGGATGATAGAAACAAGAAAACCTAATTTTTCTACTTTCAGATGCACGAAAGTGATCATTGAATCTCCACTACATATTATCAACCTTGAATTTGGATGCACGAAAGTGATCCTTGAATTCATTGTTTGATGATTTACTTATCTTCAGCGTTGGGAAGAATCTTGCGCGAAAGCAAGGATAAATCCCTGTGCGGTTGTTTGCACGAAAGTGAAACAACCCTTTTATTTAGTAAATTGCATCTTCATCATGATAAATTTAAACTGACGAAATCCTTATTCATATCTAGCTTATAAAAATTAAAGTGAACGAAACCCTAGTCCCAGCTTTTCTCTCCGATAATTCCATTTTTAGCTTTCAATTTCTATTCTCACTACTTCGATTAGCCTAGATAGTAAGAAATCAGCAATTTAGTATTCGACAACGTAGGTCCCTGTGGATTCGATACTTTCTTTATTACTTCGAGTATCCGTGCACTTGCGGATGACAACAAGTTTTTGGCGCCGTTGCCGGGGACCTTAGTTTTGTTAATATCAAAATAGTTGTTAGTATTGCTAGACTAAGTTTTATTTGTTTTAAATTTAACTTTGTTTTCTGTTTTTGCAGGTTTTGGATTTTCACAGTTGTGACGGAACTGAGAATTTCTAAAATTTGTGAATTTACTTGTGTTTTAGATTTCCTATTTTTGTTATATATTCTGAATATATATATATAGATATGATTGTTTGGTGTTGGATTATCTCTCTGCTTATGATAGATTTGGTAAATATGTCTTTTTATCAAAATTCATGGGCTTCAGAAAGGGGTAAGGGATACATGCAACAAGGTGAGCATAAAGATTATTCAGGACTCTCTATTACAGAAATAGTGAAACTACACTCTTGTTTTTGTTATATTTGTAAGTCTTCTGATCATTATACTTATGAATGTCAATCTAGAACGCATGCAAATCCCAGTAAAAAATTTGAAGATCTTAAGGAGATAATTAGTCGACTTGCTTCTCAAATAGAATCTTTAACTATTAAATCTAAATTTTGGAAACCCAGTTAGCACAAAAAGCATGTTTACTTGAATTTGATCCAGAAACTGAAAAACTTGATTTAGAAAATCCCCCTGTGATCATGATTGTTTTGAGATTGAGCCTTATGTGAATATTAATAAATCTCATTCTGATGTTGTTAATTTTGATATTGATTTACCTGATAATTTATTTGAGGAAAAGGTTTAGAAAATAGAAATTAAAAACCTTTCTTTTGATGATAATTCTGATTTTGATGTAAATTTATATATGGTTGAATCTGATGAGCATGATGAAGGTTTGAAAATTATAGACATTGATGAACCCCACTTTGATTTTGGTGATATTTTGAAAATTAATGATAAATCTGTTGTGGTTAACTCTGATTCTATTACTTCTTTTTCATATGATTCTGATTTTGACTCTTCTGATGATGAATTATTTGTGGGGAAGTATGAGAAAATTAATTTTGAAGAGTCTCATCTTGACTTTAATGATGATTTTGAAATTGATAAATTGTTTGATGAAGTGCATGAAGAATCTATAGATGATTTAAATATTGTGAAAATTGATGAATCTCACCATGTTGATATGTTGCCCATGTCTACTATTGAATCTTGTGGTTTATTTGAAAAATTATGTTTTATTGAGGAATCTAATGAAAGACATAAACATTATTATGATGATCCAATGCTTGATTATTTTGATCAAAGTCCTACTTCTATTGCTATTGAAAATATTAATCTGAAGAAAGGACTCATGATTTTGCTTTTTGATAAACATAGGAAGATCATAAAGGTTTCTTTGAGTGGATTTGAGAAGTAAGATTTTAATCTTTGCATATTTAAGAAAGCCACTTTGATTGTGATTTATATGAATTTCTGGATTTTTGGAGTAGTGGCTAAACTTTTAGGACAAAGGAAATGTAGAAAATTATTTGCTCTTTATTTTAGAACTGATTCACCTGCTTCACCATGATATTGAGTTTTGGTCAAGCTATGGCCCTAAAATTAGCGCTTCTTGGGAGGCAACCCAAGCACTCTATCTTAGTTTAGCTTCTATTAATTTTGTTTATTTTTAAAATTAATTTTTCTTTTTGTTATGCAGGGAGAATAATTTTTTTTTTGCAAAATACGGCACTGCCGTAATCTTCTTTACGGTACCGTATTTTCGGTCTGATTTTCACTCGAGAGTTTTTGGTATTTTACGACACTACCGTAATATTGTTCATGGTACCGTATTTTAAATAGTTTTTAACCCGAGAGTTATTTGTAAATTACAGCACTGCCATAAGGCCTTTCACGGTACCGTATTTTAAAGCTGCTTTCTGCTCATTGAGTAGGTGTCTTCTCGCATTAATTTTAAGAAACTGGATTGAGAAAATTTTTGATCTTTGGCACAACATCGAAGTACTCATCTTTGTCTATCATCTGGATATTTTTTCTGAATTTTAAAGTTCATGGATCATTCTAAAACACATAGCAAATTTTTGATTATGATTAATTTATGCAGTAGTTTTTTTCTGACTATTCTGACTAGCACTTTTGCTGCCACTTTTTGAGATGTTTCGGTGACTTGAAACCCAGATTTTCCACTTGGAATTGAAAGAACGTGTGTCATTCTATCTTGTGGATAAATTATTTTCATGAAAATATTTTCTGATCATTCTAGGACACATAGCAACTTTTTGAATTTTATTAACTTTTGTGCAGTTTGTGCAGTTTTTAATCTGAGTAGCCTTCTTTCTGCTGATGCCCTAAATTTCTAATAGATTTTGATCCTTTGATTTTCACACATCTGAAAAGAATATCTCTTATTCTATTACATGGTTCTGTCCATTTTCTATTTGGATCATTAAATCTTATTTTTGGGTAGGGCTACTTTTCATAAAAAATTCAAAAACTGCACTGTTTGCTTGCAACTTGTTATTGCTTCTTTTGCCTCCAAATTCAGAAATTTTCAAGGGAAACTGTCTTCCACCTCTTGCGGAGCATCACCAGCAGCTTCATGCTTCTTCTATTGCCTCTATTTCCATTGATTTGAATTATTTATGCAGTAGACTCTTCATTAGTGACTGATTTTTTTTTCTATGCAGTGCTATCTCTCGCACCACCGGCTGACAATCTCACCTACAGGACTGTATTCTCTAGCAGGCCACTAGAGATTACTCACTCCATTGTCGGCACCATCATTGCTAGTAGCTTTTCAGCTAGCATCTATTCCACCTCTGCCTGCCTGCATCAGCATCTTTCAGACCTCCGGCGACATCTCTGACTCTTCCTTGAGAAATTTATTTTTATCACTATTATTTGAAGACTATTTTTGATCTGAGCCTTATGTGAGCCTAATGTACCTTAAATTTTGCAAAAAATTTTCAAAAGGCATATCTTTGGACCCAACTGCATTGGCCTGACAATGATTGAGCATGATCTATATAGTTTTGTGAGTATCACTTGCACTCTCTTATTAATGACTATTTCATATACTGCATATTTGACTTTATCATATTTATACTACTTATTGGTTTTCTCTTAAAAAATAATTTTATGGATATATGGAACTCATTGTTTTGATGATGATATTATTCAAATGTGTTGTTAAAATTGATGAAAGCATATGATCCACTTTCTACTATATGATGGCATGATTTATTGATAAAATGTCTTCCTTGATGATGTGAGTATTTATACTTGTGATTAGAGAAAAACCCTATCATGTTAGATGTATTTCTTCAATGCCTATCTATTTTTGAAATTTGACATTGGTTGATGCATGAAATTTTGGGTAGATGTGTTATTTGATGAATAAGATCTAAAGGTGAAACTACTCCTTTAAATAAAATGAGCATATGAGTATGATTTGTGAATTGATATCAATTGATCAACCTAGTAGATGTTTAGTCTATTTTGCTATTTGTTGGGAAGGAAGAATCCAAGATCCATAAAAGTAGTGAGAGACTCCCCTACTTGGCACTATGTAAAATTGATAATGGTACCTAAGACATGGGTTGAAGTCTATGCATGAAAAATAATGAGAGTGAAAAATAATAAAACTCCTCTACTTGGCACTGTGTACAATTGACAGTGGTACCGAAGACAAGTGTTGAAGTCAAAAATAAAAAGTGTGTATCTAAGTGGGTACGTGCCATCGTTACAAAAACAAACAAAATACACAAAAAAAAGTCATGTGTGGAAAAAGATCTTGGAAACCTAATTCCTGTAAACAGAAGCATGATAGATTTGAACTGAAAACTGGGTGAAATCATGAGATTGAAAATTCTATTTATTATACAAGATGCAAAGTTTTATTTGATTGAGTTGTGGATCTAGAGGGTTGAGTTCTAAGGATGACATGTTTACTTGAAGTCTTGTAAATCAATTGATAGAATTTTTTTCATTGATGGGTTGTATTTTAGAAATTTATTGAGCATGAAAAGGTTATTCTTTTAATCAAGTTTTGATTTTTGCTTGAGGACAAGCAAAGTTTGAGCCTTATGTATTTTGATGACACCAAAATATATAGTATATTTTGTATCATTTTGGATATTTTTTTCATGCTAGATTGAAGATATTTTACTTGTTTTCATGTCAAATTCATCGAATATTGCAAAGTCTACTTCTGTTTTGGTTTTTCATGATTTTCAGGTAAAAAGGTAATATTTCAAGGAGTTTTTAAGCAAAATCAAACACATAGAAGAGTTACCATCATCAAGAGGAGATCACCCAAGAAATTTCATGCAAAACGGAGCAACCTTGCAAAATACGGCAGTGCCGTAACCTATTTTACGCTACCGTATTTTTCGCGGCTACCGTAAAATCAGAGCACTGCCGCATTTTGGTGATTTCTCAAACAGAAAGCTTTCCTGATTTTACGGCACTACCGTAACGAATTACACTGCCGTATTTTTCAGCGCTTTTAGAACAGAGAACTTTACAGATTTTACGGCACTGCCGTAACCCATTTTACGGGCCGTAATTCCCGACGACATCAGAACAGAAGACTCGAGCGATTTTACGGCAGTGCCGTAAGACATTACACTGCCATAATTGTTGTTCTGAACGCGATGCCCGATTCTTATGGAGAAGATCGCGAGCGATCCAGAGCCTAAAATCAAATGCCGTAAGAAGCAGGAAGGAAGCTTTTGACGTGAGGATTACGGAGAGACCAAAAGCCCCAAATTTTGTGTACTGTCGAGGGAGAAATCGCGATCCATGCCGCCACCTTGGGTTTCGCCGCCGCGCTCGATCCAGATGTCCTCCGGCCATAATTTTCATACTGAAGCTTCGTCTGAAGGAGGAGACAACGTGCCAGAAGTTTCAGACCGAAAGGAGATCGATTGGAAGAGAAATCAAAGAAAAAGGAGTCAAAACATGATATTTTAGATTGTGCTACGTTTGATGAACTCGATGATGAAAACATGATATTTTAGATTGTGCTACATTTGAAAATGAAAGTGAAAAGATCCCTAAAGTTGAGTTGAAAGTTTTACCTGATAATCTTATATATGAATTTCTTGGTCCTAACTCCACCTACCCTGTGATTGTGGATGCTAAATTAGATGCCAGGGAAACTGATCTACTCTTGAAGGAGCTAAGAATTCATAGAAAGGTAATTGGGTATTCCATTGATGACTTAAAAGGGATTAATCCTTCTTTTTGCATGCACAAGATTGACATGCTGGATGAGCACAAACCGAATGTAGATTTTCAGAGAAGGCTCAACCCATCTATGAAGGAAGTGGTGAAGAAGGAAGTACTAAAATTGCTAGATGCAGGTATTATATACCCTATCTCTGATAGTAAGTGGGTGAGTCATTTAGACTGTGTCCCAAAGAAGGGAGGTGTCACTGTAATGAAAAATAAAGATAATGAATTGATACCTGTTAGAAATGTCACTAGTTGGCATATGTGCATCGATTATAGAAAATTAAATGTTGCCACTAGGAAAGATCATTTCCCCTTACCTTTCATTGATCAAATGGTGGAGAGACTTGCCAAACACTCTCACTTTTGTTTTGTTGATGGGTATTCCAGATTTTTTCAGATTCCTACTCATCCTGATGATCAGGATAAAACCACTTTTACATGTCCTTATGGTACTTTTGCTTATAGAAGAATGCCCTTTGGTTTATGCAATGCACCTGCCACTTTTCAAAGGTGTATGATGGCAATTTTTTCTGAATTTATTGAAGACTTCATGGATGTTTTTATGGATGATTTCTCTGTCTATGGTTTCTCTTTTGATGACTGTTTAGCTAATCTCTCTAGAGCTTTACAGAGATGCGAAGAGACTAACCTTGTCTTGAATTGGGAAAATTGTCACTTTATGGTTAGACAAGGGATAGTTTTGGGCCATCTTATTTCAGAGAGGGGGATTGAAGTTGGACAAGGCCAAGATAGAAGTGATTGAAAAGTTAGCACCACCCACCCCTATCAAGGAGATCAGGAGCTTTTTGGGACATGCAGGGTTTTACAGGAGATTCATCACAGACTTCTCTAAACTTGCTAAACCTTTAACTAATTTACTCTGTAAAGACACCAAATTCTGCTTTGATGAGAAATGCCTATTTGCTTTTCAGGAGTTAAAGAAAGCTTTGGTTTCAGCACCCATCATCCAGCCCCCAGATTGGGACTTGCCCTTTGAACTCATGTGCGACGCCAGTGATTATGCAGTAGGGGCAGTCTTGGGATAGAGAAAAGTTAAGAAACCTCATGTCATTCACTATGCCAGCAAGACTTTGGATGAGACACAGAAAAATTACACCACCACTGAGAAAGAACTATTGGCCATAATATTTGCTTTTGATAAATTTAGGTCATACTTAATTAACTCCAAAGTGGTAGTGTACACTGACCATGCAGCTGTGAAATACTTAATGCAGAAAAAAGACATCAAACCTCGATTACTCAGATGGATTTTACTTATGCAAGAATTTGATTTGTAGATTAAAGACAAAAAGGGATCAGAAAACCTTGTTGCAGATCATCTCTCAAGAATAATGGTAGACACTGAAAAGAATAATAAGATCAATGATTCCTTCCCTGAAGAACGACTTTTAACCATTGAATAGATCAGAGCTCCCTGGTATGCTGATATAGTAAATTACCTTGTCGCTAATGTTTTTCCTCCTGATTTGAACTACCAAAAAAGGAAGAAGTTCTTAGCTGAGGTAAAATACTATTTTTGGGATGAGCCTTATGTGTTTAGAAGATGTACAGACGGTATTTTTAGAAGATGTGTACCTGAAGAAGAAGTCACAGATATTTTGTGCCAATGTCATGGATCCTCTTATGGTGGTCATGCCAGCACTGAAAAGTCTGCTTATAAAGTGTTACAATCAGGATTTTATTGGCCTACCATTTTCAAAGATGCTAGAAACTTTGTGTTATCTTGTGATAGATGTCAATGAACGGGGAACATTAGTATAAAACATGAAATGCCACTGTCCAACATTCTTGAAGTTGAAATATTTGATGTTTGGGGGATAGACTTTATGGGACCTTTCCCATCTTCAGGAGGTAACAAGTACATTCTGGTAGCAGTTGACTACGTTTCAAAATGGGTTGAAGCTCTTGCTTCACCAACCAATGATTCAAGAGTTGTTGCTAAATTTTTCAAAAAGATCATATTTCCACGGTATGGGACCCCGCGAGTAGTAATCAGTGATGGAGGATCACATTTCATAGAACACAAATTTTCAGCCTTACTCAGAAAATATGGAGTGAATCATAGAGTGGCAACACCTTACCATCCTCAAACAAGTGGACAAGTGGAAATATCAAACAGAGAAATCAAGGGAATTTTAGAAAAGACCGTGTCAAGCACTAGGAAAGATTGGGCATTCAAACTTGATGATGCCTTGTGGGCATACCGGACTGCTTTCAAAACACCAATAGGTATGTCTCCGTTTCAATTGATTTATGGAAAATCATGTCACCTGCCTGTGGAACTTGAACACAAAGCATACTGGGT
The DNA here is from genome assembly GCA_027563935.2 of Costus lasius. Lineage (NCBI taxonomy): Eukaryota > Viridiplantae > Streptophyta > Magnoliopsida > Zingiberales > Costaceae > Costus > Costus lasius. The sequence continues at coordinate 68,826,644 of CM050449.1, forward strand.
ACTCAAGATGTTGAATTTTGATTTAAAGAGTGCGGGGGAAAAACGGAAATTACAATTGAATGAGCTAGATGAGATTAGATCCTCTGCATATGAGAATGCAAAAATTTACAAGGAGAGGACAAAAAATGGCATGATCGACATATTTTCAGGAGAGATTTCTGTTGGGGTATGCCCTTAAGGCTAATGTTTGAGGCCTTGGATTCTTTCAGTATCATGTATAAACTCTTATGTTTATAAAGGCAATGGTTGTTATTCAGTTTGTTACATTGTCTGCCGCAATAAGTGTGCTTCTGAATAATGTCTCAATGCTGTTCAGCTTGGCTGACATGCTGTAATGTCCTTAGTCGAGATATCTTGGTGAACATGAGACAGCCTTGATATGATTGAGACTAATATGTGTTCTAATCTTATAGGATGCTTCGAGCATGGAATAAGATGTAGACTCATGGGTACATTGGATGTACTGGACAGACCCTACTAGGATATTCAATTGCTTGTCACAATGTGAATAATCCTTGTTTGCAACAAGTGGCACATGTCCTCTGACTTGAGATCACTTGTGTTTCTAAATGATGATTGTCATTGTTTTGAGGTAGTTCAATATCATTTGAAATATAATGGTTATAGACTATCTTGGATAATGATCATGAGTCAGGTTAGGACACTAGTGATAGATATAGGATTGCCGTCTCCTTGATTGATTGGAGTGTGATGTTCTAAAGGGGCCCCCCTGAATGAGATGATTGAGAAAGTGTATGGCCATACCCAGGTGACTATGATCATCTGATCTAATCATGCTCATCATATTGGAGTTACAAGCTTGACACGCTTGTCCAATAAGAACATCCAGTGGCAAAGAAAACATGTATGCCTCGTGAAGTGGATTCACACTTGTGCTGTGGTTTGGGTGTAGTCTTGGAAGACTCTTTCCTTCATATCGGGAGACAGTGATGTGTTGCTAGATACCCCTCACTGATCGTGATAACGTAAGTTATCGTTACCGACATTTAAAGGAAACCCTTAGGGTCGCACAATTTGATGATATGGCTTACTTAAGTCAGATCGTGTGGACTGAATTGTTTTGGTTCAGTTTAAAGGAGTTTAAACTCTGATTGTAAGTGAGATCTGGTCTGATCATGTTTGATTGATTAGGGCTTGAGATCGGTAATCTTCGATCGAGAGTATTGATGCTAGATCAGTGAGATCAAGAGCATCAAGAGATGAACGGTTAGATCTTAAACCATTTGGTTTGATTGGATCTGAGCCTATGCTGGTTTGATTTGGTTTTTGAACCAAATTCAATTAGACCGAATAAATAGAACCGGTTCACATAAGTGAACGCTTGGTTCAATTGGAGAAGGATTGTTTCGATGGTTCACTTGGGTGAACGCATGAAACATTGAGGAGTTACTAATTTTGGAAGTCGGTTTCCAAATTGGAAATGCTCCCACGTAGTAACGTTGCTCGCCCATTATTCTCCATTGATTCCTCTCGTGTGAAGGCCTCTCGAGGCTAGGAGGAAAACATTCGGCCAGCAAGACTTCTTCTTCGACATCTCCTACACGCGATTAGGATTCTTGAAGGTCTTTGCTAGCACAAAGGACAACAAGGAGAAAGCCATCTTCACCTTGTGTGCGTCGCCTTTGGAGAAGAAGCATTTGATTCTTTCTCTTCCAAGCCGCCTCCTTACTCATGGCCATGGTAACGCATCTCTATGCTATCGTTTTAAGTTGATCATATGAATATCACATGAGATCCTTTGAAACCCTTGCTTCCGTTGCAAATGAACTATATGCGCCACCTATTAGGGTTTCGGCCCCCCCTCCTTTTAGGGGACCTTTCAATTGGTATCAGAGCATGCGGTTCTACATGTGTTCATATGATTGCTTGATGTTATTGTGTGATCCATGTTTGAGCGTAAGCTTAAGATCTAAGGTTTTTACATGCTAAAGTTTATGATAGTTCATCATGCGAAAATACATATGTTTGATGTATGTTACACTTTGGCGCATGTATTGGCGCATGTTGTTGTTTTGTCAAAAACCTTCACTTGCGCGCCCCATATTAGATCTAAGCGCCTACTATAAACCCTTAGACGGGTTGATGGGGTTGAAGTCATCTTCTAGGTAAGATCCAACCAGTCTGATCAGACCATCTGACAGCCTAGATGGGTCGACCAGATGGCACCTGTGCGCAAGCACGAGGTGGCTATAGGTCAACTGCAGATAGGCGTGTAGCGAGGTCTGGTTGAGACAACCAGTGAACGCACATGAGTTAGGCCCGGGGTCACATCCACTTGCCAGAACTCATGAAGGTTGTTCAGCCCTTTGTGCATGCATGGTTGACCATTAGGTCGACTCAAGTCAGTTAGGACTTGGTGCATGCAAGGGCAGTGGATCTGACTAGACATGATGAGTGGATCCCTATTAATGGACCGTTGTAAGGTAGTAGGGCACATAAGACAAATAAAATTGATTCCGATGGGATTTTGAAAAAATTTTATTTAGTTGATGGATCACATATTGATTGGATGCCATGATGCTTGTCTATTTCATCTTATGTGGGTTGCCCTTTTAATGTGTGCTGTGCTGGGGCCTGCGAGCCTGGATTAATTATAAATTATTATTTTTGTGATCTGCGCATCACATTTTAATTAATTTATTGTGTAATTGACCTGCGTGTCAATCTTGTCTAGATAGATTAAATTGTAATTTTAATCAGACAAGAGCACAGAGCACACATGGCATTGGCACATGCAGCAGTGGCTTGACCAGGTGGGAGGTCCAGGGTTCGACTCTGGGACAGGCGCATTTACCTGGTGGGCGCACCTGAGCTGCAGTGTGCACTTGGGCCCTGGTCTGGGCCAGATGAGATGCAAAAGACTCATGAAGAGCTCAAGTGAAGACTTAGGTTAACTTAAGGTCTTACTTAGGCTTAATGGGCGTTTACCACAAAAGATCATCATGCTTTCCTTTATTGTTTAAATAATTAGAAATGCATGATTTATTTATCTTCTGCTATCACCATAGGGTTTGCATGATAGTTAAGAAGATAAAAGGACCGTTAAAATCCAACGCTAAATATCAAGCACGTAAGCCTTCTGACGCGAAACCTCACTGTTCTGACTATCGTTGGGGCCGTGTTGTACCCACTCAGTGGGCACGCCCATCTATCTTCAGACGGTGTGTGATTTCACCTGCATGTTATAGAGAAGGGATTTATCGCTTCTCGTTGCTCAGCATAGCACGTGGTGGTCCAGGGAGTAGGTCAGGTCAGCTTGACCATGTAGCCTACATATGGGGCATATGTTAGCTATATGGAGGCAGCCATCTATGGGATCAGAGACTGTGTTGTACCAACTCAGTTGGCACAGTCTCCTGGATTGCCCAGATGAAGGGGAATCGCACGGGTTGGCGATTGGCAGGGACTGCCTACCAGAAATTAGTGCTTGTACTCTCTGTGCATCTTATCTTGCCTGAGCGGGACGCAGAGACCAAGTATGAAATCTGGATCCCATCTCACTAAAAGAGTCTTACTCTTTCGGACTGTTTTAATGGATTTTTCAGTCAGATAAAATAGTGAGAAAAGAATCTTTCTTAAGTCCTGGACTGATTCTAAACATTGATACTGACCTTACTGTTCTTGCATTGTTGTAGATTCCTGCAGCAACGAACACCATGAGCTTCAATGTGCGATCCCTACTGGAAAGGGAGAAGTTTGCTGGGCCAAACTTCTCAGACTGGTACGGACACCTTAAGATTGTTCTTAAGGCTGAGAGGAAACTGTATGTCCTCGAGACGGCTATACCGCCTCAACCCGCTCCGAACGCCGCAAGGGCGGTTCGGGATGCCTATGAAAAGCATGTCAATGATAGCATTGATGTCGCTTGCCTGATGCTAGCGTCTATGACGCCACAGCTGCAGCGTCAGCATGAGGATATGTCTGCTATAGAAATTATAGCAAACCTCAAGATGCTGTATGCTGCACAGGCGAGGACTGAACGCTATAATTTGACTAAGCTTTTCTTTCAGAGCAAACTGGCTGAAGGGAGTCCAGTGGGAGCTCACGTGCTCAAGATGATTGGGCACAAAGAGGCTCTAGAGAAACTGGGGCATACCATCAATCAGGAGCTTGCTGTAGACATTATTTTGCAGTCCCTCCCGGCCTCCTTCGATCCGTTCATTATTAATTTTAATATGAACAAGATCTACTGTACTCCGGCAGAGTTGTTGAATATGCTCTTGACTACAGAGGAGACTCTAAAGGGAAAGCCTTCAACCTCTGTCTTGATGTTCCCTTCCAGGAACAAGAAGAAGGGGAAGAAGGGCAAAGCCCCTGTCAAGAACTACAACAAGGCTCTGAAACAGAAGGTTAAGCGGTCAAAGGAATACAGGTGTTTCCACTGTGGCCAGCTGGGTCACTGGAAAAAGGACTGTAAAGCGCTCCAAGGAGATAAGAGGGGAAGCATCGCTTCTGGCTCAGGTATATTTGTGACTGAAGTCATGATATCTTCTTCTTCTATTTCATGGGTGTTGGACACTGCATGTGGAGTTCACATTTGTTCAAATGTACAGGAACTCAAGAGAAGAAGACAGGTGGGACAGCATGAGGTGGACCTACGAGTTGGAAACGGGGCATGGGTTGCTGCTGTTGCTGTAGGAGAATATTACATCTCATTTCCATCTGGACTTGTATTAGAACTGAACAATTGTTATTTTGTACCTAGCATTACCAAGAATATTATCTCTATTCCTGCTCTTGTCAGGAAAGGGTTTTCCATTGAATGCAAGACTTCAAAGTGTTATCTTTCTCTTGATAATATTATTTATGCTACTGGGTCAATTAACAATGGGTTATTCATGTTGGACATGGAATGTTCTATACAAAATATTGATAATAAGAAAGCCAAGTATGCTGATGACAGCACCTTGCTATGGCATAGTCGTTTAGGCCATATTAACAAGAAGCGCATTAAGCGGTTGCATGACCATGGACTGCTGGGATCATTCTCCTATGAGGAGATTGATACATGCAAAGCTTGTTTATTGGGCAAAATGACGAAGTCTCCTTTTCCTAACAAAGGTCAAACGGCTTCAGGTTTACTTGACCTTATACACAGTGATGTGTGTGGGCCATTTAGTAAACATGCCAGAGGTGGCTACTCATACTTCATTACCTTTACTGATGATTTCAGTAGATATGGGTATGTCTATCTAATGAGACATAAGAGTGAATCTTTTGACAAGTTCAAAGAGTTCAAAAATGAAGTACAAAATCAGCTAGGCCGAAATATCAAGGCACTTCACTCAGATCGAGGTGGAGAATACCTAAGTCAAGAATTTACTGACTATCTGAAGGAGTGTGGGATTATCTCACAGCTCACTCCACCAGGAACACCGCAATGGAATGGTGTGTCCGAGAGGAGGAACAGAACCTTACTGGATATGGTTCGTTCTATGATGAGTCAGGCTACTCTACCTTACTCCTTTTGGGGATTTGTGCTGGAAATAGCTGCAAAGGTACTAAACCGAGTGCCATCCAAGGCAGTTTCAAAGACTCCATATGAGTTATGGTATGGGAAACAGCCGAGCTTGACATTTATTAAGATCTGGGCTTGCGAGGCTTATGTCAAAAAGCTCGTCTCTGGGAAACTAGAGAGCAGATCTGAGAAATTCATCTTTGTCGGTTACCCTAAGGAAACTAAGGGTTATTATTTCTACGATCCCAAAGAGAACAAAGTATTTGTTGCTCGGACGGCTATTTTTCTTGAGAAGGAGTTTCTTCTGCAAGAAGCCAGTGGGAGAGAAATAAAACTGGATGAGAATCCAGAGGAAGGACAAAGTAGTCAAGCACAGTTGGATGAGCCTGAGCCAGTAGAACAGGTTATTGAACAACCTGAGGCTCAGATATCACGGGAACCGCGTAGATCGGGAAGGATCCGTCGACAGCCTGAGCGCTATGACGGAGTCTACATCATTGATCATGATGAACCCCTCACTTATGCGGATGCGGTTAGTGGACCGCAGTCAGCTAGATGGCTTGAAGCTATGCGAGCCGAGATGGACTCCATGTCAGATAATCAAGTCTGGGATTTGGTTGATCCGCCTCCGGGAGTAATCCCTATAGGCTGTAAATGGATCTTCAAGAAGAAGATTGACATGGATGGTAACGTAGTTACCTATAAAGGCAGGCTAGTTGCGAAAGGTTTCAAGCAAATCTATGGGATAGATTATGATGAAACTTTCTCTCCTGTAGCCATGTTCAAGTCAATTCGGATTATTCTTGCGATAGCAGCATATTACAATTATGAGATCTGGCAAATGGATGTGAAGACCGCTTTCCTTAATGGAAAACTGGATGAGGATGTGTATATGACACAACCTGAAGGTTTCACTAATCCATCAGATCGTCATAAAATATGCAAGTTAAAGAAGTCCATTTATGGACTTAAGCAAGCATCTAGAAGCTGGAATATTCGTTTTGATGAATCAATATGAAAGGTCCCCACAAGGGGGCGAAACCCTAAATCATAGGCGCATATGAAGAATGAAAGCAACGGAATGGGGGTTTCTAGATCTTGCATGGTATTATGATTAACAAAACCGATTGTATAGTAGTGATAGAACCATACCATAGCCATTTCTAGATGGCGTCTTGGAAGCTAGAGAACAAGAGAGGTCTCCTCCAAATTGTCGCACACAAGATGAGGTATAGCTTCTTCTTGTCGTCCCTTGTGCTAGCAAGGATCGTCCAAGTATCCTTCTCGTATGGAAGGGATGAGATCTTCTTGGCTTGGCGAAAAACTTCCTTCTCCTTTCGTCAACACCACATGCACTCTCGAATGAGCAAGCGACGAGAGGAAGGAGCGACAATAGGCGTGAGAGAGGAGTAACGTGAGGCGATGTCACGTTTAGGAGTCATGGTTTCTAAAAATAGAAACACTCCCACGTTCATGCACTCATGCGACCATGGGTTTACCCCAAGCGCAAACTTCTCTTCACCCTTGAACCATGCGCTCATTCATGAGCCGGTTCACTTTGGTTCGGTTCAATAACCAAATAAGCCAAGCATTCAGTCCAGACCATAACAAACACTTAGGTTCTTGATCTGACCGTCAATCTCTTGATGCTCCTGATCTGACCAATCTAGCATCCAATCTCTTGATCGAAGCTTACCGATCTGAAGCCCTAATCAATCAAACATGATCAGACCAGATCTCACTCACAATCAGAGATTAAATCCCTTTAAACTGAACTCAAACAATTCAGTCCACACGATCTGACTTAAGTAAGCCATATCATCAAATTGTGCGACCCTGAGGGTTTCCTTTGAATGTCGGTAACGATAACTCACGTCATCACGATCAGTGAGGGGTATCTAGCAACACATCACTGTCTCCCAATATAAAGGAAAGAGTCTTCCAAGACTACACCCAAAAACAACACAAGTGTGAATCAACTCACAAAGCATACATATTTCCTTTGCCACTGGATGTTCTTATTGGACAAGCGTGTCAAGCTTGTAACTCCAATATGATGAGCATGATTAGATCAGATGAACATAGTCACCTGGGTATGGCCATACACTTTCTCAATCATCTCATCCAGGGGGCCCCTTTAGAACATCACACTCCTTAAACAAGGAGACGGCAATCCTATGTCTATCACTAGTGCCCTAACCTGACTCAAGCTCATCATCCAAGATAGTCTACAACCATTATGTTTCAAATGATATTGAACTACCTCAAAACAATGACAATCATCATTTAGAAAACACAAGTGATCTCAAGTCAGAGGAAATGTGCCACTTGTTACATTCAAGGATTATTCACATTGTGACAAACAATTGAATATCCTAGTAGGGTCTGTCCAGTACATCCAATGTACCCATGAGTCTACATCTTATTTCATGCTCGAAGCATCCTATAAGATTAGAACACATATTAGTCTTAACCATATCAAGGCTGTCTCATGTTCACCAAGATATATCGACTAAGGACTTTATTGCCTGTCAGCCTAGCTGAACAGCTTTGAGACATTATTCAGAAGAACATATAATGCAGCAGACAATGTAGCTAACTGAATAACAACCATGCCTTTATAAACATAACAGTTTATTACATGATACCGATACAAACCCAAGGCCTCAAACATTAGCCTTAAGGGCATACCCCAACACAATATGTGAATTTGGTTTCATCAAGAATGAAGACGACCCGTGTGTATATAAGAAGTTTAGTGGGAGCGTGATTACTTTCCTAGTCCTCTACGTCGATGATATCTTAATCATTGGAAATGATATTCCTGAACTGCATGCTGTTAAAGCATGGTTAAGAAAATGTTTCCAGATGAAAGATCTAGGAGAAGCAGCCTATGTATTAGGTGTGAAGATCTACAGAGATAGATCTAAGAGGCTTCTCGGGCTGTGCCAAAGTACTTACACCGATAAAGTCCTGGAGAGATTCCATTTAGAGAATTCTAAAAGAGGATATCTTCCAGTCAGACATGGTCTGAATCTTTCAAAGAGTCAGTGTCCACAAACACAGACAGAGAAAGATGAAATGGACAATACGCCTTATGCTTCGGCTATTGGGTCCATTATGTATGCGATGTTATGTACTCGCCCAGACGTCACTTACGGGTTAAGCATGACCAGTCTGAAAGTACCCCTTAAACTAAGGGGGGTCCCCTTCTAGGGGGAGCGAAAACCCTAGGCAGTGGCGCATAAAATTTTTGGGCAGCGGATTAGGGTTTCAAGAATCGGTTCATGTGATATGATCAACCAAATGGAAACGATTGCATGTAAGAGATAAAACTCATACCATAGCCATTTCGAATGGCGCCTAGGAAGCAAAGATCAAAGCAGATCTTCTCCAGAGGTGACGCACACAGTTGATGTCGCCTACTCCTCTTTGCGATCCTTGTGCTAGCAAGATCCAAAGAAGTCTTTGATCGAAAATGAGAAAGGGATGAAGAGATCTTTTCTTTGCCGATTTCTCCTCTAAATCCAAGGCGTCGTCACCCACGGAAAAACCAAGAGGAATGCGTTCAAGTGGCGAGAATAGAGAGAGCACTCTATTTCGAACGTGAGTGTCTCCAAGTGGAGATCATGGTTGCTAAAAATAGCACCACTAACCGCCCAACATGTTCACGCCAAGTGAACTTGTCGCCAATGCTTGAACCATTTTGGTTTAATTTAATTTTGGTTCAATTACCAAATAAACCAAACGACATGGCCTAGATCATATTAAAACCCTAAGGTTCCAGATCTAGCCGTTGATCTCTATGATGCTCCTGATCTGACCGATCTAGCATCTCTTCTCTCGATCGAAGCTTACCGATCTCAAGCCCTAATCAATCAAACATGATCAGACCAGATCTCACTCACAATCAGAGATTAAATCCCTTTAAACTGAACCCGAAACAATTCAGTCCACACGATCTGACTTAAGTAAGCCATATCATCAATTGTGCGACCCTGAGGGTTTCCTTAAAACATCGGTAACGATAATTTACATTATCACAACCAGTGAGGGGTATCTAGCAACACATCACTGTCTCCCGATATCAAGGAAAGAGTCTTCCAAGACTTCACCCAAAAACAGCACAAGTGTGAATCAATTCACAAAGCATACATATTTCCTTTGCCACTGGATGTTCTTATTGGACAAGCCTGTCAAGCTCGTAACTCCAATATGATGAGCATGATTAGAACAGATGAGCACTGTCACCTGGGTATGGCCATACACTCTCTCAATCATCTCATCCAGGGGGCCCCTTTAGAACATCACACTCCTTAAACAAGGAGACGGCAATCCTATGTCTATCACTAGTGCTCTAACCTGATTCAAGCTCACCATCCAAGATAGTCTATAATCATTATGTTTCAAATGATATTGAACTACCTCAAAACAATGACAATCATCATTTAGAAAACACAAGTGATCTCAAGTCAGAGGAAATGTGCCACTTGTCTTAATCAAGGAATATTCACATTGTGACAAACAATTGAACATCCTAGTAGGGTCTGTCCAGTACATCCCATGTACCCATGAGTCTACATCTTATTCCATGCTCGAAGCATCCTATAAGATTAGAACACATATTAGTCTTAACCATATCGAGGCTGTCTCATGTTTACCAAGATATATCGACTAAGGACATAATAGCATGTCAGCCCAGCTGAACAGCTTTGAGACATTATTCAGAAGAACATATATTGCAGCAGACAATGTAGCTAACTGAATAACAACCATGCCTTTATAAACACATAGAGTTTATTACATGATACTTGTTACATTCCCATAGGCCTCAAACATTAGCCTTAAGGGCATACCCCAACAATCTCCCACTTGCACTTAATCTAATGGTTGAGAAATCTCAAACCCATATTATTACAGTGCTTCTCATGCTTCTGCTGCGCCAGAGGCTTGGTAAGCGGGTCTGCCAGATTGTCATCTGTATGAACCTTGCATACTTTGATCTCGCCACGATCTATGATCTCCCTGATCAAATGAAACCATCTCTGTATGTGCTTGGACTTCTGGTGCGACCGTGGTTCCTTTGCCTGTGCGATTGCTCCAGTGTTATCACAGAAGATAACCAAAGGATCTGCACACGAAGGAACGACACCAAGTTCTCTCACGAACTTACGAATCCACACTGCCTCCTTGGATGCTTCCGAGGCTGCAACATACTCGGCTTCTGTTGTGGAATCAGCAACAGTTGACTGTTTGAAACTTTTCCACACCACTGCACCTCCATTCAAGCTAAAAACATAGCCTGATTGCGATCGGAAATCATCCTGGTCAGACTGGAACGAAGCGTCAGTATATCCTTCAATACTGAGTTCTTCCTGACCACCATATATCAAGAACATATCTTTGGTCCTCCGCAGATATTTTAAAATGTTCTTGACTGCAATCCAGTGCGCCATACCTGGATTACTCTGGTAACGACTGGTTACGCTTAACCCGTAAGCAACGTCTGGGCGAGTACACAACATCGCATACATTATAGAACCAATAGCCGAAGCATAAGGCGTATTGTTCATTTCATCTTTCTTAGTCTGTGTTTGTGGACACTGACTCTTAGAAAGATTCAGACCATGTCTGACTGGAAGATATCCTCGCTTAGAATTCTCTAAGTGAAATCTCTCCAGGACCTTATCGATGTAAGTACTCTGGCACAGCCCGAGAAGCCTCTTAGATCTATCCCTGTAGATCTTCACACCTAACACATAGGCTGCTTCTCCTAGATCTTTCATCTGGAAACATTTCCTCAGCCATGCCTTAACAGCATGCATTTCAGGAATGTCGTTTCCAATGATCAAGATATCATCGACGTAGAGGACTAGGAAAGTAATCACGCTCCCACTAAACCTCTTATATACACACGGGTCATCCTCGTTCTTGATGAAACCAAATTCAGTAACTGATTCATCAAAACGAATATTCCAGCTTCTTGATGCTTGTTTAAGTCCATAAATGGACTTCTTTAACTTGCATATTTTATGACGATCTGCTGGATTAGTGAAACCTTCTGGTTGTGTCATATACACATCCTCATCCAGATTTCCATTAAGGAAAGCTGTTTTCACATCCATCTGCCAAATCTCATAATCATAATATGCAGCTATCGCGAAAAGAATCCGAATAGACTTAAACATGGCTACAGGTGAGAAAGTTTCATCATAATCTATCCCGTAGATTTGTTTGAAACCTTTCGCAACTAGCCTGCCTTTATAGGTAACTACGTTACCATCCATGTCAATCTTCTTCTTGAAGATCCATTTACAGCCTATAGGGATAACTCCCGGAGGCGGATCAACCAAATCCCAGAATTGGTTATCTGACATGGAGTCCATCTCGGCGCGCATAGCCTCAAGCCATCTCGCTGACTCTGGTCCACTGACCGCATCCGCATAAGTAAGGGGTTCATCATTGTCAATGATGTAGACTCCGTCATAGCGCTCAGGCTGTCGACGAATCCTACCCGATCTTCGCGGTTCCCGTGATGTCTGAGCCTCAGGTTGTTCAATAACCTGTTCTACCGGCTCAGGCTCATCCAACTGTGCTTGATCACTTTGTCCTTCTTCTGGATTCTCATCCAGCTTTATTTCTCTCCCACTGGCCTCTTGCAGAAGAAACTCCTTCTCAAGAAATATGGCCGTCCGAGCAACAAAAACCTTGTTCTCATTGGGATCGAAGAAATAATAACCCTTAGTTTCCTTAGGGTAACCGACAAAGATACATTTGTCAGATCTGCTCTCTAGTTTCCCAGAGGCGAGCTTTTTAACATAAGCCTCGCAACCCCAGATCCTGATAAATGTCAAGCTCGGCTGTTTCCCATACCATAACTCATATGGCGTCTTTGAAACTGCCTTGGATGGCACTCGGTTTAGTACCTTTGCAGCTGTTTCCAGCGCAAAACCCCAAAAGGAGTATGGAAGAGTAGCCTGACTCATCATAGAACGAACCATATCAAGTAACGTTCTATTTCTACTCTCGGACACACCATTCCATTGCGGTGTTCCTGGTGGAGTGAGCTGTGAGATAATCCCACACTCCTTTAGATAGTCAGTAAATGCATGACTTAGGTATTCACCACCTCGATCTGAGCGAAGTGCCTTGATATTACGGCCTAGCTGATTTTGTACTTCATTCTTGAACTCTTTGAACTTGTCAAAAGATTCACTCTTATGTCTCATCAGATAGACATACCCATATCTACTGAAATCATCAGTAAATGTAATGAAGTACTGATAGCCACCTCTGGCATGTTTACTAAATGGCCCACACACATTACTGTGTATGAGGTCAAGTAAACCTGAAGCCCTTTGACCTTTATTAGGAAAAGGTGACTTCGTCATTTTACCCATCAAACAAGCTTTGCATGTATCAATCTCCTTATAGGAGAATGATCCCAGCAGTCCATGATCATGCAACCGCTTAATGCGTTTCTCGTTAATATGGCCTAAACGACTATGCCATAGCAAGGTGCTGTCATCAGCATACTTGGCTTTCTTAATATCAACATTCTGTATAGAACTTTCCATGTCCAACATGAATAACCCATTATTAATTGAGCCAGTTGCATAAACAATATTATCATATGACAAAACACACTTTGAAATATTGCATTCAAAGGAAAACCCCTTCCTGACAAGAGCAGGAATGGAGATAATATTTTTAGTTATACTGGGAACAAAATAACAACTGTTTAGTTCCAATACAATTCCAGATGGTAAAGTAATGAAGTAGTCTCCTACAGCAACAGCAGCAACCCGTGCCCCGTTTCCAACGCGTAGGTCCACCTCATGCTGTCCCACCTGCCTTCTTCTCTTGAGTTCCTGCACATTTGAACAAATGTGAACTCCACATGCAGTGTCCAACACCCATGATACAGAAGAAGAATACATGACCTCAGTCACGAATATACCTGAGCCAGAAGCAAAGCTTCCCCTCTTATCTCCTTGGAGCGCTTTACAGTCCTTGTTCCAGTGACCCAGCTGGCCACAGTGGAAACACCTGTATTCCTTAGACCGCTTCACCTTCTGCTTCAGAGCCTTGCTGTAATTCTTGACCGGGGCCTTGCCCTTCTTCCCCTTCTTCTTGTTCCTGGAAGGAACCATCAAGACAGAGGTTGAAGGCTTACCCTTCAGAGTTTCCTCAGTGGTCAAGAGCATATTCAGCAGCTCTGCCGGAGTACAATCGATTTTGTTCATATTAAAATTAATAATGAACGCGTCGAATGATGGCGGGAGAGACTGCAGAATAATGTCCACAGCAAGCTCCTGGTTGATGGTATGCCCCAGTTTCTCTAGAGCCTCCTTGTGCCCAATCATCTTGAGCACGTGAGCTCCCACTGGGCTCCCTTCAGCCAGTTTGCTCTGAAAGAAGAGCTTCGTCAAATTATAGCGTTCAGTCCTCGCCTGTGCAGCATACAACATCTTGAGGTTTGTAATCATGTCTCTAGCCGACATGTCCTCATGCTGACGCTGCAGCGGGTGGCGTCATAGACGCTAACATCAGGCAAGCGACATCAATGCTATCATTGACGTGCTTTTCATAGGCTTCCCGAACCGCCCTTGCGGCGTTCGGAGCGGGCTGCGGCGGTATCGCCGTCTCGAGGACATACAGTTTCCTCTCTGCCTTAAGAACGATCTTAAGGTGTCCAAACCAGTCAGAGAAGTTCAGCCCAGCAAACTTCTCTCTTTCCAGTAGGGATCGCACATTGAAGTTCATGGTGTTCGTTGCTGCAGGTATCTACAACAATGCAAGAACAGCAAGGTCAGTATCAATGTATAAGAATCAATCAGGACTTAAGAAAGATTCTTTTTCTCACTATTTTATCAGGCGTGAAAAATCCAGCAAAACAGCCCGAAAGAGTAGAACTCTTTTAGTGAGATGGGATCCAGATTTCATACTTGGTCTCCGCGTCCCGCTCAGGCGAGATAAGATGCACAGAGAGTACAAGCACTAGTTTCTGGTAGGCAGTCCCTGCCGATCGCCAACCCGTGCGATTCCCCTTCATCTGGGCAGTCCAGCAGACTGTGCCAACTGAGTTGGTACAACACAATCTCTGACCCCACAGATGGCTGCCTCCATGTGCTACCATATGCGCCACATATGTAGCCTACACGGTCAAGCTGACCCGACCTACTCCCTGGACCACCATGTGCTATGCTGAGCAACGAGAAGGGATAAATCCCTGCTCTGTAACACACAGGTGTAATCCCGCACCGTCTGAAGATAGATGGACGTGCCCACTGAGTGGGTACAACACGGCTCCAACGATAATCAGAACAGTGAGGTTTCGCGTCAGAAGGCTTACGAGCTTGATATTTAATCGTTGGATTTTAACGGTCTTTTATCTTCTTGCCTATCATGCAATTCCTATGGTGATAGCAGAAGATAAATTTACTCATGCAATTCTAATATAAAGCAATAAAAGAAAGCATGTGTCTTTTGTGGTAAAAGCCCATAGCCCTAGTGAGACCTTAACCTAACTTAAGTCTACACTTGCTCTTTATGGGTCTTTAGCTGCTCATCTGGCCCAAACCTGGGCCCAAGCGCCAACTGCAGCTCTGGTGCGCCCACCAGGAATTTGCGCCTGGTCCTAGGGTCGAACCCTAGACCTCCCACCTGGTCCAGCCACTGCTGCATGCGCTTCTGCCAAGTGTGCATTGTGCTCTTGTCTAATTAAATTACAAATTTAACTATCTAGACAAGAGTGACACGCAGGTCACTTTCACATTATAAATTAATTAAAATTGTGATACGCAGATCACATAAAGAAAATTAATTTACAACATATAATCCAGGCACGCAGGCCCCAGCACAGCACACATTAAAAACGGGCAGCCCACATAAGACTAAATAAACAAGCAGATGCAACAACCATCATGTGATCCAGTCAGGAAAAATAAATTTTTAAAAAAAAACCCCTTGGGATCGATTTTTTTTTTTTTTTAATTTTTCCTTATTTGCCCCACAACCTTACAATGGTCCATTACTAGGGATCCACTCATCCAACCTAGTCAGATCCACTGCCCTAGCATGCACCAAGTCCTAACTGACTTGAGTCGACCAAAAGGTCAACCATGCATGCACCAAGGCTGAACGACCACACTGAGGTCTGGCAAGCGGGCGTGACCCCGGGCCTAACTCAGGTGCGTTCATCAGTTGTCTCAATCAGACATCGCTACACACCTGTCTGCAGTCGACCTATAGCCACCACAGGCATGCGCCAAGGTGCTAACTGGTCGACCCATTCAGGCTGTCAGATAGTCTGATCAGACATGTTTGGATCTAACCTAGGGGGTGACTTCAACCCTAATAACCCATCTAAGGGTTTAATGTAGGAGCATTAGATCTAAGGTGAAACGCGCATGTGATCAAGGTTTTAGAAAAACTTACAAAAACATGCGCCAACAACAACATGCGCAATGGAGAAAATAACATCTATACAAATCATGAATTTTCGCCAACTTAGATAATCGCATGTAACCTATAGATCTATTATAATGCGCATACATGGATCATATGACATATCATGGCAATCATAAACAAGCATGAAACATCAGGCTCTGATACCAATTGAAAGTACCCCTTAAACTAAGGGGGGTCCCCTTCTAGGGGGAGCGAAAACCCTAGGCAGTGGCGCATAAAATTTTTGGGCAGCGGATTAGGGTTTCAAGAATCGGTTCATGTGATATGATCAACCAAATGGAAACGATTGCATGTAAGAGATAAAACTCATACCATAGCCATTTCGAATGGCGCCTAGGAAGCAAAGATCAAAGCAGATCTTCTCCAGAGGTGACGCACACAGTTGATGTCGCCTACTCCTCTTTGCGATCCTTGTGCTAGCAAGATCCAAAGAAGTCTTTGATCGAAAATGAGAAAGGGATGAAGAGATCTTTTCTTTGCCGATTTCTCCTCTAAATCCAAGGCGTCGTCACCCACGGAAAAACCAAGAGGAATGCGTTCAAGTGGCGAGAATAGAGAGAGCACTCTATTTCGAACGTGAGTGTCTCCAAGTGGAGATCATGGTTGCTAAAAATAGCACCACTAACCGCCCAACATGTTCACGCCAAGTGAACTTGTCGCCAATGCTTGAACCATTTTGGTTTAATTTAATTTTGGTTCAATTACCAAATAAACCAAACGACATGGCCTAGATCATATTAAAACCCTAAGGTTCCAGATCTAGCCGTTGATCTCTATGATGCTCCTGATCTGACCGATCTAGCATCTCTTCTCTCGATCGAAGCTTACCGATCTCAAGCCCTAATCAATCAAACATGATCAGACCAGATCTCACTCACAATCAGAGATTAAATCCCTTTAAACTGAACCCGAAACAATTCAGTCCACACGATCTGACTTAAGTAAGCCATATCATCAATTGTGCGACCCTGAGGGTTTCCTTAAAACATCGGTAACGATAATTTACATTATCACAACCAGTGAGGGGTATCTAGCAACACATCACTGTCTCCCGATATCAAGGAAAGAGTCTTCCAAGACTTCACCCAAAAACAGCACAAGTGTGAATCAATTCACAAAGCATACATATTTCCTTTGCCACTGGATGTTCTTATTGGACAAGCCTGTCAAGCTCGTAACTCCAATATGATGAGCATGATTAGAACAGATGAGCACTGTCACCTGGGTATGGCCATACACTCTCTCAATCATCTCATCCAGGGGGCCCCTTTAGAACATCACACTCCTTAAACAAGGAGACGGCAATCCTATGTCTATCACTAGTGCTCTAACCTGATTCAAGCTCACCATCCAAGATAGTCTATAATCATTATGTTTCAAATGATATTGAACTACCTCAAAACAATGACAATCATCATTTAGAAAACACAAGTGATCTCAAGTCAGAGGAAATGTGCCACTTGTCTTAATCAAGGAATATTCACATTGTGACAAACAATTGAACATCCTAGTAGGGTCTGTCCAGTACATCCCATGTACCCATGAGTCTACATCTTATTCCATGCTCGAAGCATCCTATAAGATTAGAACACATATTAGTCTTAACCATATCGAGGCTGTCTCATGTTTACCAAGATATATCGACTAAGGACATAATAGCATGTCAGCCCAGCTGAACAGCTTTGAGACATTATTCAGAAGAACATATATTGCAGCAGACAATGTAGCTAACTGAATAACAACCATGCCTTTATAAACACATAGAGTTTATTACATGATACTTGTTACATTCCCATAGGCCTCAAACATTAGCCTTAAGGGCATACCCCAACACAGTCGATTCCAAAGTAATCCAGGTCAGGCGCACTGGATTGCGGTCAAGAACATTTTGAAATATCTTCGGAGGACCAAAGATATGTTCTTGATATATGGAGGTCAGGAAGAACTCAGTATTGAAGGATATACTGACGCTTCGTTCCAATCTGACCAGGATGATTTCCGATCGCAATCAGGCTATGTTTTTAGCTTGAATGGAGGAGCTGTGGTATGGAAAAGTTTCAAACAGTCTATCGTTGCTGATTCCACAACAGAAGCCGAGTATGTTGCAGCCTCGGAAGCATCTAAGGAGGCAGTGTGGATTCGCAAGTTCGTTCAGGAACTTGGTGTTGTTCCTTCGAGTGCAGATCCATTGGTTATCTTCTGTGATAACACTGGAGCAATCGCACAAGCAAAGGAACCACGGTCGCACCAGAAGTCCAAGCACATACAGAGACGGTTTCACTTGATCCGGGAGATCATTGATCGTGGTGAGATCAAAATCTGCAAGGTTCATACAGATGACAATCTGGCTGACCCGCTTACCAAGCCTCTGGCGCAGCAGAAGCATGAGAAGCACTGTAATAACATGGGTTTGAGATTTCTCAACCATTAGATTAAGTGCAAGTGGGAGATTGTTGGGGTATGCCCTTAAGGCTAATGTTTGAGGCCTTGGGATTCTTTCAGTATCATGTACAAACTCTTATGTTTATAAAGGCAATGGTTGTTATTCAATTTGTTACATTGTCTGCCGCAATAAGTGTGCTTCTGAATAATGTCTCAATGCTGTTCAGCTTGGCTGACATGCTGTAATGTCCTTAGTCGAGATATCTTGGTGAACATGAGACAGCCTTGATATGATTGAGACTAATATGTGTTCTAATCTTATAGGATGCTTCGAGCATGGAATAAGATGTAGACTCATGGGTACATTGGATGTACTGGACAGACCCTACTAGGATATTCAATTGCTTGTCACAATGTGAATAATCCTTGTTTGCAACAAGTGGCACATGTCCTCTGACTTGAGATCACTTGTGTTTCTAAATGATGATTGTCATTGTTTTGAGGTAGTTCAATATCATTTGAAATATAATGGTTATAGACTATCTTGGATAATGATCATGAGTCAGGTTAGGACACTAGTGATAGATATAGGATTGCCGTCTCCTTGATTGGAGTGTGATGTTCTAAAGGGGCCCCCCTGAATGAGATGATTGAGAAAGTGTATGGCCATACCCAGGTGACTATGATCATCTGATCTATTCATGCTCATCATATTGGAGTTACAAGCTTGACACGCTTGTCCAATAAGAACATCCAGTGGCAAAGGAAACATGTATGCCTCGTGAAGTGGATTCACACTTGTGCTGTGGTTTGGGTGTAGTCTTGGAAGACTCTTTCCTTCATATCGGGAGACAGTGATGTGTTGCTAGATACCCCTCACTGATCGTGATAACGTAAGTTATCGTTACCGACATTTAAAGGAAACCCTTAGGGTCGCACAATTTGATGATATGGCTTACTTAAGTCAGATCGTGTGGACTGAATTGTTTTGGTTCAGTTTAAAGGAGTTTAAACTCTGATTGTAAGTGAGATCTGGTCTGATCATGTTTGATTGATTAGGGCTTGAGATCAGTAAGCTTCGATCGAGAGTATTGATGCTAGATCGGTGAGATCAAGAGCATCAAGAGATGAACGGTTAGATCTTGAACCATTTGGTTTGATTGGATCTGAGCCTATGCTGGTTTGATTTGGTTTTTGAACCAAATTCAATTGGACCGAATAAATACAAACGGTTCACATAAGTGAACGCTTGGTTCAATTGGAGAAGGATTGTTTCGATGGTTCACTTGGGTGAACGCATGAAACATTGAGGAGTTACTAATTTTGGAAGTCGGTTTCCAAATTGGAAACGCTCCCACGTAGTAACGTTGCTCGCCCAATATTCTCCATTGATTCCTCTCGTGTGAAGGCCTCTCGAGGCTAGGAGGAAAACATTCGGCCAGCAAGACTTCTTCTTCGACATCTCCTACACGCGATTAGGATTCTTGAAGGTCTTTGCTAGCACAAAGGACAACAAGGAGAAAGCCATCTTCACCTTGTGTGCGTCGCCTTTGGAGAAGAAGCATTTGATTCTTTCTCTTCCAAGCTGCCTCCTTACTCATGGCCATGGTAACGCATCTCTATGCTATCGTTTTAAGTTGATCATATGAATATCACATGAGATCCTTTGAAACCCTTGCTTCCGTTGCAAATGAACTATATGCGCCACCTATTAGGGTTTCGGCCCCCCCTCCTTTTAGGGGACCTTTCAATTTCCAACCAGGTGACTTGGATCTTTTATTCAATTCTAGATTGAGACTTTTTCCTAGAAAACTTAAGTCTCGATGGTCTGGTCCTTTTCAGGTAAAGAAAGCTTATCCTTATAGAGCCGTGGATGTATGGAGTGAAGAAACAGGAGAATTCAAGGTTAATGGTCAGAGACTTAAGCACTATTATCAAGAAGAGCTAATTGAAGAAAAAGAAAGTTTTTATTTAGATGAACCACGATCAGGTCTGAGTGTTAAAGAGTCAAGCTAAAGATTTTTAAATTAGCGCTTCTTGGGAGGCAACCCAAGCTTTCTAACTTTAGTTCACTTCCTTTTATTTACTTTTATCTTAGTTTTATCTTAGAATTAATTTTTATTTCTGAAAAAGAAGCACGGAGAAGAGAAGAAAAATAAAGCTCGGCACAAAAAGTTGATAAAATTTTTGTAAGTATCCTCTCCCGTTCACCTTTTGGGTTTCATCATTGACTCATGTTTTTGTGTCTACCACCACTACTCTATATACATGATAATCTTTCGATTTAGATGATTGATTTGTGGCCTTGATCTACCTTTGGGGTTATTGTATATGGCTTGAATTGATGTTTGATGTTGATGAGTGAATTCAAAATCCATGATTAGAGATATAGCCCTATCATGTCAAAATTTGTTTCTTCAATACATATTTGTCTATTGAAATATGAAATTAGTTGATGCATGAAATTTTGGATAATGTATTGTTTGAAGAATAAAATCTGAAGGTGAAATTTTTCTTACGGATAAAATGAGTATATGAGTATGATTTATGAATTCAGATCAATTGATCAACCTAGTAGGTGTTTAGTCTATTTTTGTTATTTGTTGGGAAATAAGAATCCAAGATCCCCAAAAATAAGGTGAGGACTCCCCTACTTGGCACTGTGGGAAAGCCCAGTGGTACCAAAGGTCATGGGTTGAAGTAATAAATAGAAAAAGTATGTATCTATGTGGGTACATGCCATGAGAAAAAAATCATTTCACATAAACTCCGCTGTCCTTAGTAAATTCTTCCCCAAATTAGAGGATATGAGTTCCATTGCATTGATTATGTGATACGTGCACTCTAATCTCATCACCAGAAAAAAAAGGCGGTAATCGAGTTAGAGAATGTGAATGATGCCAAAAAAAAAAGAGTGAGTGGAAAAAGATATTGGAGACCTAATTTCTGTAAACAAAAGCATGATAGATTTGAACTGAAAATTGGGTGAAATCATGAGATTGAAAATTCTATTTATTGTACATGTTGCGAAGTTTTATTTGATTGAATTACGAATCTAGAGGGTTGAGTTCTAAGAATGATATGTTTATTTGAAATTTTATAAATCAATTGATAGAATTTTTCATTGATGAGTTGTATTTTAGAAATTTATTGAGTATGAAAAGGCTATTCTTTTAATCAAATTTTGATTTCAAAACTTTGATTTTTGCTTGAGGACAAGCAAAGTTTGAGCCTTATGTGTTTGTTGACACCAAAATATGTAGTATATTTTGCTTCCTTTTGGATACATTTTCATACTAAATTGAGGATCTTTTACTTGTTTTCATGTTAAATCCATCAAATATTGCAAAGTCTACTTCTATTTTAGTTTTTCATGTTTTTCAGGCAAAAAGGCACTATTTAAAGCATTTTCAAGCGAAATCAAATACATGGAAGAGTTATCATCATCAAGAGGAAATCACCCAAGAAATTTCATGCAAAACATAGCAATTTAGCAAATTACGGCAGTGCCGTAACCCATTTTACGGTACCGTAATTCCAGACAATACCGTAAAATCCGAGCCCTGCCATATTTTGAGAAGTTTCTGAACAGAAAGATTTTTGGCTTTTACGGCACCTGCCGTAAGCAATATTACGATACCGTATTTCAGAGAGCTTCAGAACAGAAACTTCACCCAAAATTACGGCACTCCTGTAAGAAACTACACGGGCCGTAATTTCCAGTCGTTCGCGAACAGAGAGTTCAGCCGATTTTACGGCACTACCATAAACCAGATTACGTTGCCGTAATTCCCGACGACATCAGAATAGAAGACTCGAGTGATTTTATGGCAGTGCCGTAAGACATTACACTACCGTAATTGCTGTTCTGAACGCGACGCCCGATTCTTGCGGAGAAGATTGTGAGCGATCTAGAGCCTAAAATTGGATGCCGTAAGAAGCAGGAAGGAAGCTTTTGACGCGAGGTTTACGGAGAGACCAAAAGCCCCAAATTTTGTGTACTGTCGCGGGAGAAATAGCGATCTACGCCACCGCCTAGGGTTTCACCGCCGCGCTCGATCTAGACGTCCTCCGGCCGTAATTTTCATACTTAAGCTTCGTCCGAAGGAGGAGACAACGTGCCAGAAGTTTCAGATAGAAAGGAGATCGATTGGAAGAGAAATAGAAGAAAAAGGAGTCGTCGGCACTGTTCATCGGCGGTTCTTGCAAAATTACGGCTGTGAAATACTTCACAGCCGTGCTGTATTTTCTAAACTTCTCTTTTACTTCTATTTTTGATCTTCTGAAACCATGATCTATTGTAATTCCCTCATGATGATAGCTTAAACTACTTTTGGGACATGGGGGAGTAATTCAATTGATTTCCAATGACTAGATGACTATTTTTACTATTTCATTGAGTTTAATATTACCATGATGATTTTGCTCATGTGATAATTGTACTTAGACTCTCTATAAGTTCATGTTATTAATTATGTTCTTAGAATTTTCGCTTGAGACCGAAAGGTAATTGCTTGAGAATTTGGAACCCTAGAATTGCATGTTAGGATCCCTTCCTTAGTTTAGATCTAATTTGATCTGTTTTAGTAGATTAATTGCCATAATTATAACATGAACCTATAGATCGAGTCTATTTGTTAAACATGGAGATCTTGTGCGAAAGCAAGGATCGGAACGTTGGAGATCCATGAGAAAAACTAGTGTTGAGACTCGGATGCACGAAAGTGATCCTTGAATCTCCACTAGAGATTATCAACCTTGAATTCGGATGCACGAAAGTGATCCTTGAATTCATTGTTTGATGATTTACTTATCTTCAGCATTGGGAAGAATCTTGTGCGAAAGTGAGGATAAATACCTGTGCGGTTGTTTGCACGAAAGTGAAACAACCCTTTTATTTAGTAAATTGCATCTTCATCATGATAAATTTAAACTGACAAAATCCTTATTCATATCTAGCTCATAAAAATTAAAGTGAACGAAACCCTAGTCCCAGCTTTTCTCTCCGATAATTCCGTTTTTAGCTTTCAATTTCTATTCTCACTACTTCGATTAGCCTAGATAGTAAGAAATCAGCTATTTAGTATTTGACAAGGTAGGTCCCTGTGGATTCGATACTTTCTTTATTACTTCGAGTATCCGTGCACTTGCGGATCACAACAGACATGGGACTGAATAAATTCAGTGGCCCTTGGTCTTAGTGCAAGTGGGAGATTGTTAGTATTTATGCCCTGCAGACCAATATATATGAACTTGGTCAAGCATTATTTGAATGTACTTTGATAAATTTGACATAATCAATGAAGGCATGGTCGTTTTTATGCAGTTGCTTTACCTGCGTTGATGTATTGAATTGCATAAATAATGTCCCATAAGATTGGGTGGATCTATTCACATAGTAATCCCCAGCCAAGGTACCTTAGCTGATAAGGGACAGCTTTGGTGCATTTGAGACTGGTGTATGGGTTGGTTAGGTGCGAGGCACAGTAACATAGACATACAGGTGCATCAGCATTAGTTGCAATCGAGTGATCCACCTATCGTTACCGACATTGAAGGAATCCCAAGAATCGCTTATCACGAGCATATGATCAACCTTTTTGCCTTGTATAGAACAAGTAAAAGCATTACCTGTGCCATGATATGAGAGGCGGCTTGGAAGAAAAAGGGGCGAGTGCCTCTTCTCCAAAGAAATCACACACAAGATGAAGTAGACTTCCTCCCTTGCGTCCCTTGTGCTAGCAAAGATACCAAGGAGTCCTGATCGTCCCTTGCAAGGAAGATGTGCGTCTTGGCTAGAGTTTTTGGATGGAGACGATCCACTTAAGAGGAAGAAGACGAGTCCTCTCTTTCTCTATCGAATCCGTGGGTGATTAAGGAGAGGTATATTCGGCCACCAAAATAGTGAAACCGAAAAACATAACTACCTCCATAACTCCCACTTAAACCATCGAAACTGAAGAAACCCCTTTCATGAGGGGGGCGCAAACCCTAAGCATGGCGCAAATAAAACTATGATAGCGGTAGCAAGGGTTTGATGATCTTTTGCATGTCATATGATCAACTATCATAGATTGAATAGATCAAGAGTAGATCATACCATAGCCATCTTTTGGATGGTCCCTTGGAAGAAGAGATCGAAGAGGGGTCTCCTCCACAAGGTGCGCACACAAGATGAGAATTGACTTGCTTCTTGTTGCTCCTTGTGCTAGCAAGGATCTCCAAGATGTCCTTGATCGAATGAAGGAAAAAGGAGATGATCTTGGCCTGGATGAACTCCTCCTTGTTCTCGTCAAAACTCTCCACATCGAGAAAGAGGCGTTGAGTTGAGTGAGAGACCAACGTTCTCATCCAAAGTGAAGCGTTGAGAAACCATTTCCGAAACTTCCACTTCCAAAAAATGGTAAGTCATCACTACAAGCGTTCATGTCTTATGAACCAAACCAAAACGCCAATTCGATTTAACCATGCGTTCACACATATGTGAACCGGTTCAAATAGAATTCGGTCTAATTGATTTCGGTTCAAAGACCAAATTGAACCAAGCCAAGCCATGGTCTAAATCTCATCTGAACCATGAAGGTTCGAGATCTAACCGTACATCTCTTGATGCCTTTGATCTCACCGATCTAGCATCACTACTCTCGATCGAAGCTTACCGATCTCAAGCCCTAATCAATCAAACATGATCAGGCCATATCTTACTTGCAATCAGAGTTTAAACTCCTTTAAACTGAACCAAAACAATTCAGTCCACACGATCTGACTCAAGTAAGCCATATCATCAAATTGTGCGACCCTGAGGGTTTCCTTTAAATGTCGGTAACGATAACTTATGTTATCACGATCAGTGAGAGGTATCTAGCAACACATCACTGTCTCCCGATATAAAGAAAAGAGTCTTCCAAGACTACACCCAAAACATAGCACAAGTGTGAATCCACTTCACTAGGCATGCATGTGTCCTTTGCCACTGGATGTTCTTATTGGACAACCGTGTCAAGCCTGTAACTCCAATATGATGAGCATGATTAGATCAGATGAACATAGTCCCAGCAGAATAATGTCTACAGCAAGCTCCTGATTGATGGTATGCCCCAGTTTCTCCAGAGCCTCCTTGTGCCCAATCATCTTGAGCACGTGAGCTCCCACTGGGCTCCCGTCAGCCAGTTTGCTCTGAAAAAAAAGCTTTGTCAGATTATAGCGTTCTGTCCTCACCTGTGCAGCATACAGCATCTTGAGGTTCGCTATAATCTCTATAGCCGACATATCCTCATGCTGACGCTGCAGCGGTGGCGTCATAGACGCTAGCATCAGGCAAGCGACATCAATGCTATCATTGACGTGCTTTTCATAGGCATCACGAACCGCCCTTGCGGCGTTCGCAGCGGGTTGAGGCGGTATAGCCGTCTCGAGGACATACAGTTTCCTCTCTGCCTTAAGAACGATCTTAAGGTGTCCGAACCAGTCTGAGAAGTTTGGCCCAGCAAACTTCTCCCTTTCCAGTAGGGATCGCACATTGAAGCTCATGGTGTTCGTTGCTGCAGGAATCTACAACAATGCAAGAACAGCAAGGTCAGTATCAATGTTTAGAATCAATTCAGGACTTAAGAAATGATTCTTTTCTCACTATTTTATCTGACTGAAAAATCCATTAAAACAGTCCGAAAGAGTAACACTCTTTTAGTGAGATGGGATCCAGATTTCATACTTGGTCTCCGCGTCCCGCTCAGGCGAGATAAGATGCACAGAGAATACAAGCACTAATTTCTGGTAGGCAGTCCCTGCCAATCGCCAACCCGTGCGATTCCCCTTCATCTGGGCAATCCAGCCGACTGTGCCAACTGAGTTGGTACAACACAATCTCTGACCCCACAGATGGCTGCCTCCATGTGCTACCATATGCGCCACATATGTAGCCTACATGGTCAAGCTGACCCGACCTACTCCCTGGACCACCACGTGCTATGCTGAGCAACGAGAAGCGATAAATCCCTTCTCTGTAACACGCAGGTGAAATCCCGCATCGTCTGAAGATAGATGGACGTGCCCACTGAGTGGGTACAACACGGCTCCAACGATAGTCAGAACAGTGAGGTTTCGCGTCAGAAGGCTTACGAGCTTGATATTTATGCGTTGGATTTTAACGGTCTTTTATCTTCTTACTATCAGGCAAATCCTATGGCTATAGCAGAAGATAAACTCATGCAATTCTAATTATAAAAGCAATAAATAGAAAGCATGCTGATCTTATGTGGTAAAAGCCCATGAACCCTAAGTAAGACCTTAAGTTATCTTAAGTCTTCACTTGCTTCTTGGGTCTTTTGCATCTCATCTGGTCCAACCCAGGGCCCTAGCGCTCAATGCAGCTCAGGTGCGCCCACCAGCTGAATGCGCCTCTGCAATGTGTGCTTTTGAGCTCTTGTCTAATCAAAATACATTTTGATCTATCTAGACAAGCTTGACTCGCAGGTCAATTATACAATAAATTAATTAAAAATGTGATTCGCAGATCACAAAACAAATTAATTTACAAGTTTAATTCCAGGCTCGCAGGCCCCAGCACAGCACACATTAAATTGGGCATCCCACATAAGATTAAATAAACAAGCATATGGCATCAATCAATCATCATGTGATCCCTTACAAAGAAAATAAAATTTTGAAAACCCCATAGGCATCAATTTTAATTTCCTTATGTGCCCTACAACCTTACAACGGTCCATTGATAGGGATCCACTCAACAATCTAGTTAGATCCATGCCCTTGCATGCACCAAGTCCTAACTGACTCGAGTTGACCTAATGGTCAACCATGCATGCGCCAAGGGCTGAACAACCAACATGAGTTCTGGCATGCGGGTGTGACCCCGGGCCTAACTCATGTGTGTTCACTGGTTGTCTGAACCAGACCTCGCTACACGCCTGTGATGCAATCGACCTATAGCCACCTTGTGCTTGCGCACAGGTGCCATCTGGTCGATCCATCTAGGCTGTCAGATGGTCTGATCAGACTATTGGATCTAACCTAGAGGGTGACTTCAACCCCATCAACCCGTCTAAGGGTTTATAGTAAGCGCATATAGATCTAATTGTTTGCGCACAAGTAAACAAGTTTTAATGAAATATCATTCAACAAACTAAACATGCGCCAACAAGATCATGCAAAAACATGAACAAAACACATGCGCCAACACCTAAAACCTAGCATGTAGTTTCGCATGTAAAAAAGATCTATACTAGAGCGCAAACTGTTGGGTCCCCTTCAAGGGGGAGCGCAAGCGGAAAAACAACCCCTTTCAAGAGGGGGGCGCAAAGGTGAAACCCTAAAGGGGGCGGCGCATATGCTATTTTAAGGGGTGTCACCCTCATGATCGCATGTAGATCATATGATTAACTTTTGTATAAACGAAAAATCTTTAAAGGGATCATACCAACGCCATGAAGTTGGATGTCGGCTTGGAAGAAGAGAGCAACTTTGATCTCCTCCACGAGTTCACACACAAGGTGAAGATCTCTTACTTCCTTGGCGTCACTTGTGCTAGCAAGGCACTCAAGGTTCCTTGTCGAGTTGAAGGAGATGATGAAATCCTTCTTGGCCGATCCTTTCTCCTCGTCAACCTCAACCCCCAAGAGAGTATGTGTCGTCGAGTTTCAAAGAGGAAGATGAGCGTTAGCCAAGACTTGTGATCGAATGTGGAGACATTCATCACTATGGCAAAACCGAAATGCCATAAATGGTAAGTCTTTAACACATGCGTTTTGCGTTCACATGAAGTGAACCAAACGCATAGCTTTCCTCTCAAATGAACCAAGCGCTCACATGTGAGCCGGTTCAATTAAATTGGCCCATTGACCAAACCAAATCAGCCCAAGAATTGGTCCAGACCAAATTAAACCCTATGGTTCAAGATCTGACCGTTCATCCTGTGATGCTCTTGATCTCATCGATCTAGCATCCATACTCTCGATCACGATCAGTGAGGGGTATCTAGCAACACATCACTGTCTCCCGATATAAAGGAAGGAGTCTTCCAAGACTACACCCAAATCACAGCACAAGTGTGAATCCACTTCACAAGGCAGACATGTTTCCTTTGCCACTGGATGTTCTTATTGGACAAGCATGTCAAGCCTGTAACTCCAATACGATGAGCATGATTAGATCAGATGAACATAGTCATCTGGGTATGGCCATACACTTTCTCAATCATCTCATATAAGGGGGGCCCTCTAGAACATCACACTCCTTAAACAAGGAGACGGCAATCCTTTATCTATCACTAGTGCCCTAACCTGACTCAAGCTCATCATCCAAGATAGTCTATAATCATTATGTTTCAAATGATATTGAATTACCTCAAAACAATGACAATCATCATTTAGAAACACAAGTGATCTCAAGTCAAAGGACATGTGCCACTTGCTGCTTACAAGGATCATTCACATTGTGACAAGCAATGGAATATCCCAGTAGGATCTGTCTAGTACATCCAATGTACCCATGAGTCTACATCTTATTCCATGCTCGAAGCATCCTATAAGATTAGCACACATATTAGTCTCAATCATATCAAGGCTGTCTCATGTTCACCAAGATATCTCGACTAAGGACATATAGCCTGTCAGCCTAGCTGAACAGCTTTGAGACATTATTCAGAAGTACACTTATTACAGCAGACAAGGTAACAACCTGAATAATAACCATGCCTTTATAAACACAACAGTTTATTACATGATACTTATTACAATCCCAAAGGCCTCAAACATTAGCCTTAAGGGCATACCCCAACAATCTCCCACTTGCACTTAATCTAATGGTTGAGAAATCTCAAACCCATATTGTTACAGTGCTTCTCATGCTTCTACTGCGCCAGAGGCTTGGTAAGCGGGTCTGCCAGATTGTCATCTGTATGAACCTTGCAAATCTTGATCTCGCCTCGATCAATGATCTCCCGAATCAAGTGAAACCGTCTCTGTATGTGCTTGGACTTCTGGTGCGACCGTGGTTCCTTTGCTTGTGCGATTGCTCCAGTGTTATCACAGAAGATAACCAAAGGATCTGCACTCGAAGGAACAACACCAAGTTCTCTCACGAACTTACGAATCCACACTGCCTCCTTGGATGCTTCCGAGGCTGCAACATACTCGGCTTCTGTTGTGGAATCAGCAACAGTTGACTGTTTGAAACTCTTCCACACCACTGCTCCACCATTCAAGCTAAAAACATAGCCTGATTGCGATCGGAAATCATCCTGGTCCGACTGGAACGAAGCGTCAGTATATCCCTCTATACTGAGTTCTTCCTGACCACCATATATCAAGAACATATCTTTGGTCCTCCGCAGATATTTTATAATGTTCTTGACTGCAATCCAGTGCGCCAAACCTGGATTACTTTGGAATCGACTGGTCACGCTTAACCCGTAAGCGACGTCTGGGCGAGTACATAACATCGCATACATGATGGACCCAATAGCCGAAGCATAAGGCGTATTGTCCATTTCATCTTTCTCAGTCTGTGTTTGTGGACACTGACTCTTTGAAAGACTCAGACCATGTCTGACTGGAAGATATCCACGTTTAGAATTCTCTAAATGGAATCTCTCCAGGACTTTATCGATGTAAGTACTCTGGCACAGCCCGAGAAGCCTCTTAGATCTATCCCTGTAGATCTTTACACCTAACACATAGGCTGCTTCTCCTAGATCTTTCATCTGGAAACATTTTCCTAACCATGCTTTAACCGCATGCAGTTCAGGAATATCATTTCCAATGATCAAGATATCATCGACGTAGAGGATTAGGAATGTAATCACGCTCCCACTAAACCTCTTATATACACACGGGTCATCCTCGTTCTTGATGAAACCAAACTCAGAGATTGATTCATCAAAACGAATATTCCAGCTTCTTGATGCTTGCTTAAGTCCATAAATGGACTTCTTTAACTTGCATATCATATGACGATCTGATGGATTAGTGAAACCCTCAGGTTGTGTCATATACACATCCTCATCCAGATTTCCATTAAGGAAAGCTGTCTTCACATCCATCTGCCAGATCTCATAGTCGTAATATGCAGCTATCGCGAAAAGAATCCGAATAGACTTAAACATGGCTACAGGAGAGAAAGTTTCATCATAATCTATCCCGTAGATTTGTTTGAAACCTTTCGCAACTAGCCTGCCTTTATAGGTAACCACGTTACCATCCATGTCAATCTTCTTCTTGAAGATCCATTTACAGCCTATAGGGATTACTCCCGGAGGCGGATCAACCAAATCCCAGACTTGGTTATCTGACATGGAGTCCATTTCGGCTCGCATAGCTTCAAGCCATCTAGCTGACTCCGGTCCACTGACCGCATCCGCATAAGTAAGGGGTTCATCATTGTTAATGATGTAGACTCCGTCATAGCGCTCAGGCTGTCGACGGATCCTTCCCGATCTTCGCGGTTCCCGTGATATCTGAGCCTCAGGTTGTTCAATAACCGGCTCAGGCTCATCCAACTGCGCTTGACTACTTTGTCCTTCCTCTGGATTCTCATCCAGCTTTATTTCTCTCCCACTGGCCTCTTGCAGAAGAAACTCCATCTCAAGAAATATGGCCGTCCGAGCAACAAAAACTTTGTTCTCCTTGGGATCGTAGAAATAATAACCCTTAGTTTCCTTAGGGTAACCGACAAATATACATTTCTCAGATCTGCTCTCCAGTTTCCCAGAGGCGAGCTTTTTGACATAAGCCTCGCAACCCCAGATCCTGATAAATGTCAAGCTAGGCTGTTTCCCATACCATAACTCATATGGAGTCTTAGAAACTGCCTTGGATGGCACTCGGTTTAGTACCTTTGCAGCTGTTTCCAGTGCAAAACCCCAAAAGGAGTACGTAAGAGTAGCCTGACTCATCATAGAACGAACCATATCAAGTAACGTTCTATTTTTCCTCTCGGACACACCATTCCATTGCGGTGTTCCTGGCGGAGTGAGCTGTGAGATAATCCCACACTCTTTCAGATAGTCAGTAAATGTATGACTCAAGTATTCCCCACCTCGATCTGAGCAAAGTGCCTTGATATTACGGCCTAGCTGATTCTGTACTTCATTTTTGAACTCTTTGAACTTGTCAAAAGATTCACTTTTATGTCTCATCAGATAGACATACCCATACCTACTGAAATCATCACTAAAGGTAATGAAGTACTGATAGCCACCTCTGGCATGTTTACTAAATGGCCCACACACATCACTGTGTATAAGGTCAAGTAAACCTGAAGCCCTTTGACCTTTGTGAGAAAAAGGTGACTTCATCATTTTACCCATCAAACAAGCTTTGCATGTATCAATCTCCTCATAGGAGAAAGATCCCAGCAGTCCATGATCATGCAACCGCTTAATGCGCTTCTCGTTTATATGGCCTAAACGACTATGCCATAGCCAGGTGCTGTCATCAGCAATTTTGGCTTTCTTATTATCAATGTTATGTATAGAACTTTCCATGTCCAACATGAATAACCCATTGTTAATTGAACCAGTTGCATACACAATATTATCATTAGATAAAACACACTTTGAAATATTGCATTCAAAGGCAAATCCTTTCCTGACAAGAGCAGGAATGGAGATAATATTCTTGGTTATACTGGGTACAAAATAACAATTGTTTAATTCCAATACAATGCCAGATGGTAAAGAAATGAAATAGTCTCCTACAGCAACAGCAGCAACCCGTGCCCCGTTTCCAACTCGTAGGTCTACCTCATGCTGTCCCACCTGTCTTCTTCTCTTGAGTTCCTGCACATTTGAACAAATGTGAACTCCACATGCAGTGTCCAACACCCATGAAATAGAAGAAGATAACATGACCTCAGTCACATATATACCTGAGCCAGAAGCGATGCTTCCTCTCTTATCTCCTTGGAGCGCTTTGTAGTCCTTCTTCCAGTGACCCAGCTGGCCACAGTGGAAGCACCTGTTGTCCTTGGACCGCTTTACCTTTTGCTTCAGAGCCTTACTGTAGTTCTTGACAGGGGCCTTGCCCTTCTTCCCCTTCTTCTTGTTCCTGGAAGGAACCATTAAGACAGAGGTTGAAGGCTTGCCCTTCAGAGTTTCCTCAGTTGTCAAGAGCATATTCAGCAGCTCTGCCGGAGTACAATCGATTTTGTTCATATTAAAGTTAATAATGAACGCATCGAAAGAGGGCGGAAGAGACTGCAGAATAATATCCACAGCAAGCTCCTGGTTGATGGTATGCCCCAGTTTCTCCAGAGCCTCCTTGTGCCCAATCATCTTGAGCACGTGAGCTCCCACTGGGCTCCCTTCAGCCAGTTTGCTCTGAAAGAAGAGCTTTGTCAGATTATAGCGTTCTGTCCTCGCCTGTGCAGCATACAGCATCTTGAGGTTCGCTATAATCTCTATAGCCGACATATCCTCATGCTGACGCTGCAGCGGTGGCGTCATAGACGCAAGCATCAGGCAAGCGACATCAATGCTATCATTGACGTGCTTTTCATAGGCATCCCGAACCGCCCTTGCGGCGTTCGGAGCGGGCTGCGGCGGAATCGCCGTCTCGTGGACATACAGTTTCCTCTCTGCCTTAAGAACGATCTTAAGGTGTCCGAACCAGTCAGAGAAGTTCGGCCCAGCAAACTTCTCCCTTTCCAGTAGGGATCGCACATTGAAGTTCATGATGTTCGTTGCTGCAGGTATCTACAACAAGCAAGAACAGCAAGGTCAGTATCAATGTTCAGAATCAATCCAGGACTTAAGAAAGATTCTTTTCTCACTATTTTGTCTGACTGAAAAATCCAGTAAACAGTCCGAAAGAGTAACACTCTTTTAGTGAGATGGGATCCAGATTTCATACTTGGTCTCCGCGTCCCGCTCAGGCGAGATAAGATGCACAGAGATGACAAGCACTAATTTCTGGTAGGCTGTCCTAGCCAATCGCCAACCCGTGCGATTCCCCTTCATCTGGGCAATCCAGCAGACTGTGCCAACTGAGTTGGTACAACACAGTCTCTGATCCCACAGATGGCTGCCTCCATGTGCTACCATATGCGCCACATATGTAGCCTACATGGTCAAGCTGACCTGACCTACTCCCTGGACCACCACGTGCTATGCTGAGCAACGAGAAGGGATAAATCCCTACTCTGTAACACGCAGGTGTAATCCTGCACCGTCTGAAGATAGATGGACGTGCCCACTGAGTGGGTACAACACGGCTCCAACGATAATCAGAACAGTGAGGTTTCGCGTCAGAAGGCTTACGAGCTTGATATGTTAGCGTTGGATTTTAACGGTCTTTTATCTTTTCAACTATCATACAAGTCCTATGGTGATAGCAGAAGATAAACTCATGCAATTCTAATTATAAAAGCAATAAATAGAAAGCATGATCTTATGTGGTAAAAGCCCATGAACCCTAAGTAAGACCTTAATTTTACTTAAGTCTTCACTTGAGCTCCTTTTGCATCTCATCTGGTCCAACCCAGGGCCCTAGCGCCAAGAGCACCTCAGGTGCGCCACCAGGTGAATGCTCCTTTAGGATGTGTGCATTTGTGCTCTTGTCTAATCAAATACAATTTGATCTATCTAGACAAGTTTGACTGGCAGGTCAATAATACAATAAATTAATCAAGAATGTGATTCGCAGATCACAAATTAATTTACAAGTTTAATTCCAGGCTCGCAGGCCCCAGCACAACACACATTTAGCATGGGCAGCCCACATAAGAATAAATAAACAAACATCATGGCATCAATCAACTTGCATGTGATCCATTACAAAAATTAAAATTTTGAAAACCCCATTGGCATCAATTTTAATTTTCTTATAAGCCCTACAACCTTACAATGGTCCATTGATAGGGATCCACTCATCCATCTGGTCAGATCCTCTGCCCTTGCATGCACCGAGTCCTAACTGACTCGAGTTGACCTAATGGTCAACCATGCATGCCCCAAGGGCTGAACAACCGTCATGAGTTCTGGCAAGCGGGTGTGACCCCGGGCCTAACTCATGTGTGTTCAATGGTGTCTCAACCAGACCTCGCTACACGCCCTAGATGCAGTCATCCTATAGCCACCTTGTGCTTGCGCATAGGTGCTATCAGGTCAACCCATCTGAGCTGTCAGATGGTCTGATCAGACTTTGGATCCAACATAGAGGTGACTTCAACCCCATCAACCCATCTAAGGGTTTATAGTAGGCACCGTTAGATCTAAATGGAGCGCGCAAGATGTAACAAGTTTTAGATTAAAAACAACTACAACATGCGCAACTTCAACATAAGAAGCTTTCATCTACCAAAAACATGCGCAACTAGATACATGGCTACAAGCGCAAACAAGATGAAACTTCATGATAGATCTATGACATGCGTTGGCATACTAGGATCACAAAACAAGCAACATGAAGCAATCATATGAATCTACAAGAACCCTCCTCTGATACCAGTTGTTGGGTCCCCTTCAAGGGGGAGCGCAAGCGGAAAAACAACCCCTTTCAAGAGGGGGGGCGCAAAGGTGAAACCCTAAAGGGGGCGGCGCATATGCTATTTTAAGGGGTGTCACCCTCATGATCGCATGTAGATCATATGATTAACTTTTGTACAAACGAAAAATCTTTAAAGGGATCATACCAACGCCATGAAGTTGGATGTCGGCTTGGAAGAAGAGAGCAACTTTGATCTCCTCCACGAGTTCACACACAAGGTGAAGATCTCTTACTTCCTTGGCGTCACTTGTGCTAGCAAGGCACTCAAGGTTCCTTGTCGAGTTGAAGGAGATGATGAAATCCTTCTTGGCCGATCCTTTCTCCTCGTCAACCTCAACCCCCAAGAGAGTATGTGTCGTCGAGTTTCAAAGAGGAAGATGAGCGTTAGCCAAGACTTGTGATCGAATGTGGAGACATTCATCACTATGGCAAAACCGAAATGCCATAAATGGTAAGTCTTTAACACATGCGTTTTGCGTTCACATGAAGTGAACCAAACGCATAGCTTTCCTCTCAAATGAACCAAGCGCTCACATGTGAGCCGGTTCAATTAAATTGGCCCATTGACCAAACCAAATCAGCCCAAGAATTGGTCCAGACCAAATTAAACCCTATGGTTCAAGATCTGACCGTTCATCCTGTGATGCTCTTGATCTCATCGATCTAGCATCCATACTCTCGATCAAAGCTTACCGAT
This sequence comes from Costus lasius, assembly GCA_027563935.2. Classification (NCBI taxonomy): domain Eukaryota; kingdom Viridiplantae; phylum Streptophyta; class Magnoliopsida; order Zingiberales; family Costaceae; genus Costus; species Costus lasius. The sequence goes on from CM050449.1 coordinate 68,862,174, forward strand.
CTCAAGCCCTAATCAATCAAACATGATCAGACTGGATCTCACTTACAATCAGAGTTTAATCTCCTTTAAACTGAATCAAAACAATCTAGTCCACCCGATCTGACTCAAGTAAGTCATATCACCAAATTGTGCGACCCTTAGGGTTTCCTTTAAATGTCGGTAACGACAACTCACGTTATCACGATCAGTGAGGGGTATCTAGCAACACATCACTGTCTCCCGATATAAAGGAAGGAGTCTTCCAAGACTACACCCAAATCACAGCACAAGTGTGAATCCACTTCACAAGGCAGACATGTTTCCTTTGCCACTGGATGTTCTTATTGGACAAGCATGTCAAGCCTGTAACTCCAATACGATGAGCATGATTAGATCAGATGAACATAGTCATCTGGGTATGGCCATACACTTTCTCAATCATCTCATATAAGGGGGGCCCTCTAGAACATCACACTCCTTAAACAAGGAGACGGCAATCCTTTATCTATCACTAGTGCCCTAACCTGACTCAAGCTCATCATCCAAGATAGTCTATAATCATTATGTTTCAAATGATATTGAATTACCTCAAAACAATGACAATCATCATTTAGAAACACAAGTGATCTCAAGTCAAAGGACATGTGCCACTTGCTGCTTACAAGGATCATTCACATTGTGACAAGCAATGGAATATCCCAGTAGGATCTGTCCAGTACATCCAATGTACCCATGAGTCTACATCTTATTCCATGCTCGAAGCATCCTATAAGATTAGCACACATATTAGTCTCAATCATATCAAGGCTGTCTCATGTTCACCAAGATATCTCGACTAAGGACATATAGCCTGTCAGCCTAGCTGAACAGCTTTGAGACATTATTCAGAAGTACACTTATTACAGCAGACAAGGTAACAACCTGAATAATAACCATGCCTTTATAAACACAACAGTTTATTACATGATACTTATTACAATCCCAAAGGCCTCAAACATTAGCCTTAAGGGCATACCCCAACACAAACAAGGATCACAAAGCAATCATATAACCATACATACAACCGCACCTCTGATACCAATTGAAGAAACCCCTTTCATGAGGGGGGCGCAAACCCTAAGCATGGCGCAAATAAAACTTTGATAGCGGTAGCAAGGGTTTGATGATCTTTTGCATGTCATATGATCAACTATCATAGATTGAATAGATCAAGAATAGATCATACCATAGCCATCTTTTGGATGGTCCCTTGGAAGAAGAGATCGAAGAGGGGTCTCCTCCACAAGGTGCGCACACAAGATGAGAATTGACTTGCTTCTTGTTGCTCCTTGTGCTAGCAAGGATCTCCAAGATGTCCTTGATCGAATGAAGGAAAAAGGAGATGATCTTGGCCTGGATGAACTCCTCCTTGTTCTCGTCAAAACTCTCCACACCGAGAAAGAGGCGTTGAGTTGAGTGAGAGACCAACGTTCTCATCCAAAGTGAAGCGTTGAGAAACCATTTCCGAAACTTCCACTTCCAAAAATGGTAAGTCATCACTACAAGCGTTCATGTCTTATGAACCAAACCAAAACGCCAATTCGATTTAACCATGCATTCACACATATGTGAACCGGTTCAAATAGAATTCGGTCTAATTGATTTCGGTTCAAAGACCAAATTGAACCAAGCCAAGCCATGGTCTAAATCTCATCTGAACCATGAAGGTTCGAGATCTAACCGTACATCTCTTGATGCCTTTGATCTCACCGATCTAGCATCACTACTCTCGATCGAAGCTTACCGATCTCAAGCCCTAATCAATCAAACATGATCAGGCCAGATCTTACTTGCAATCAGAGTTTAAACTCCTTTAAACTGAACCAAAACAATTCAGTCCACACGATCTGACTCAAGTAAGCCATATCATCAAATTGTGCGACCCTGAGGGTTTCCTTTAAATGTCGGTAACGATAACTTGCGTTATCACGATCAGTGAGAGGTATCTAGCAACACATCACTGTCTCCCGATATAAAGAAAAGAGTCTTCCAAGACTACACCCAAAACATAGCACAAGTGTTAATCCACTTCACTAGGCATGCATGTGTCCTTTGCCACTGGATGTTCTTATTGGACAACCGTGTCAAGCCTGTAACTCCAATATGATGAGCATGATTAGATCAGATGAACATAGTCACCTGGGTATGGCCATACACATTCTCAATCATCTCATTCAGGGGGGGCCCTTTAGAACATCACACTCCAATTAAGGAGATGGCAATCCTTTATCTATCACTAGTGCCCTAACCTGACTCAAGATCATTATCCAAGATAGTCTATAATCATTATATTTCAAATGATATTAAACCACCTCAAAACAATGACAATCATCATTTAGAAACACAAGTGATCTCAAGTCAGAGGACATGTGCCACTTGTAGCATAAGGATTATTCACATTGTGACAAGCAATTGAATATCCTAATAGGGTCTGTCCAGTACATCCAATGTACCTATGAGTCTACATCTTATTCCATGCTCGAAGCATCCTATAAGATTAGAACACACATTAGTCTCAATCATATCAAGGCAGTCTCATGTTCACCAAGATATCTCGACTAAGGACTTAACTGCATGTCAGCCTAGCTGAACAGCTTTGAGACATTATTCAGAAGTACACATATTGCAGCAGACAATGTAACAACCTGAATAACAACCATTGCCTTTATAAACAAAAGAGTTTATATACATGATACTCATGGAATCCCAAGGCCTCAAACATTAGCCTTAAGGGCATACCCCAACAAGATGAAGTAGTCCATAAATGGGCATACAACCATTGCCTCTTTTCCAAAGAAATCACACACAAGATGAAGTAGACTTCCTCCCTTGCGTCCCTTGTGCTAGCAAAGATACCAAGGATTCCTGATTGTCCCTTGCAAGGAAGATGTGCGTCTTGGCTAGAGTTTTTGGATGGAGACGATCCACTTAAGAGGAAGAAGACGAGTCCTCTCTTTCTCTATCGAATCCGTGGGTGATTAAGGAGAGGTATATTTGGCCACCAAAATAGTGAAACCGAAAAACATAACTACCTCCATAACTCCCACTTAAACCATCGAAACCTCCATCTTAAATTGAACCATGCGTTCACAAGTGAACCGGTTCAAACACCATTTGGTCCAAACACAAAATTGAACCAACCCTGGCTAAAATCTCTTTGAACCGAATGGCTCAAGATCTAACCACACATCACATTGAACCCCTGATCAACACGATCAAGAATCAATCCCCCGATCAAAGCTTACCGATCACATGCCCTAATCAATCAAACATGATTAGACTAGATCTCACTTCCAATCAGAGTTTAAATTCCTTTAAACTGAACTAGAATAATTCCAGTCCACATGATCTGACATAAGTAAGCCATATCATCAAATTGTGCGACCCTAAGGGTTTCCTTCAATGTCGGTAACGATAACTTACGTTATCACGATCAGAGAGAGGTATCTAGCAACACATCACTGTCTCCCGATATGAAGGAAAGAGTCTTCCAAGACTACTCCCAAACCACAGCACAAGTGCGAATCTAATTCACTTCGTATACATGTTTCCCTTTACCACTGGATGTTCCCGTTGGACAAGCGTGTCAAGCCTGCGATTCCAACATGATGAAAATGGTTAGATCAGATGAACATAGTCGTCTGGGTATGGCCATACATATTCTCAACCATTTCATCCAAGGGCCCCCTTAGAACATCACACTCCAATCAGGAGAGGCAATCCTATATCTATCACAAGTGCCCTAGCATGACTCATGCCCACTATCCAAGATAATCTTTAACCATTATCTTTCAAATGATATTGAACTACCTCAAGACAATGCCAATCATCACTTAGAAACACAAGTGATCTCAAGTCAGAGGGAATATACCACTTGCTAGCATACAAGGATTATTCACATTGTGACAAACAATTGAATATCCACAGAAGGGTCAGTCCAGTACATCCAATGCACCTATGTGTCTAATCTTATTCAACGCTCGAAGCATCCCACAAGATTAGAACACACATTAGTCTCAATCATATCATGGCTATCTCATGTTCACCGAGATATCTCGACTAAGGACAATACTGAATGTCAGCTAAGCTGAACATCATTGAGACATTACTCAGAAGTATACATACAGCAGCAGATAATGTAACAATCTGAATAATAACAATTGCCTTTATAAAACATATATATATTTATACATGATACTGAAAATAGCCCAAAGCCTCAAACATTGGCCTTAAGGGCATACCCCAACAATCTCCCACTTGCACTTAAACTAATGGTTGAGGTATCTCAAACCCATATTGTTACATTTCTTCTCATGCTTCTACTGCGCCAGAGGCTTTGTAAGCGGGTTAGCTAGATTGTCATCTGTATAAACCTTGCAGAGCTTGATGTCTCCTCGATTACTGATCTCATGAATCAGGTGAAACCTTCTCTGTATGTGCTTGGACTTCTGGTGTGACCGTGGTTCTTTCGCTTGTGCAATCGCTCCAGTGTTATCACAGAAGATAACCAATGGATCTGCACTCGAAGGAACGACACCAAGTTCCTGAATGAATTTACGAATCCAAACTGCCTCCTTTGATGCCTCTGAGGCTGCAACATACTCGGCTTCTGTTGTGGAATCAGCAACAGTTGATTGCTTGAAACTCTTCCACACCACTGCTCCTCCATTCAAGCTAAAAACATAGCCTGATTGCGATCGGAAATCATCTTGGTCAGACTGGAACGAAGCATCAGTATATGCTTCGATACTGAGCTCTTCCTGACCTCCATAAATCAAGAACATATTTTTGGTTCTGCGAAGATATTTCAAAATGTTCTTGACTGCAATCCAGTGTGCCTTCCCTGGATTACCTTGGAACCGACTGGTCATGCTTAACCCGTAAGCGACGTCTGGGCGAGTACACAACATCGCATACATGATGGACCCAATAGCCGAAGCATAAGGCGTATTGTCCATCTCATCTTTCTCAGACTGTCTTTGAGGACACTGGCTCTTTGAAAGATTCAGACCATGTCTGACTGGAAGATAATCTCTTTTAGAATTTTCTAAATGGAATCTTTCCAGGACCTTATCGATGTAAGTACGCTGGCACAGACCGAGAAGCCTATTAGATCTATCTCTATAGATCTCAACGCCTAGTATATAGGCTGCTTCTCCCAAATCTTTCATTTGGAAACATTTTCTTAACCATGCCTTGACTGCATGCAGTTCAGGAATATCGTTTCCAATGATTAATATATCATCGACGTAGAGGACTAGGAAAGTAATCACGCTCCCACTAAACCTTTTATATACACACGGGTCATCTTCATTTTTTATGAAACCAAATTCAGAAACTGATTCATCAAAACGAATATTCCAGCTTCTCGATGCTTGTTTTAGTCCATAAATGGACTTCTTTAATTTGCATATTTTATGACCTTCTGACGGGTTGATGAAACCTTCAGGTTGTGTCATATACACATCTTCTTCCAGTTTTCCGTTAAGGAAAGCGGTTTTCACATCCATTTGCCAGATCTCATAATCAAAATATGCTGCTATAGCGAGAATAATTCGAATGGACTTGAACATGGCTACAGGAGAGAAAGTTTCATCATAATCTATCCCGTAGATTTGTTTGAAACCTTTCGCAACTTGTCTGCCCTTATAGGTAACTACGTTACCATCCATGTCTTTCTTCTTTTTGAAGATCCAGTTACAGCCTACAGGGATTACTCCCGGAGGCGGATCAACCAAATCCCAAACTTGGTTATCTGACATGGAGTCCATCTCGTCTCGCATAGCTTCAATCCATTTTGTTGACTCCGGTCCACTGACCGCATCCGCATAGGTGAGGGGTTCATCATTAATGATGTAGACTCCGTCATAGCGCTCAGGCTGACGACGAATCCTTCCCAATCTACGCGGTTCCCGTGATGTCTGAGCCTTAGGTTGAACATTAACCTGATCTATTGGCTCAGGCTTATCCAAGTGTGCTTGACTATTTTGTCCCTCTTCTAGAATTTCATCCAGTTTTATTTCTCTCCCACTGGCCTCTTGCAGAAGGAACTCCTTCTCAAGAAAAATAGCCGTTCGAGCAATAAATACTTTATTCTCCTTGGGATTGTAGAAATAATAACCCTTAGTTTCTTTAGGGTATCCGACAAATATGCATTTATCATATCTGCTGTCCAGTTTCCCTGAGGCGAGCTTTTTGACATAAGCCTCGCAACCCCAGATTTTGATAAATGTCAAGCTCGGCTGTTTCCCATACCATAACTCATATGGTGTCTTTGAAATGGCCTTGGATGGCACTCGGTTTAGTATCTTTGCAGCTGTTTCCAATGCAAATCTCGAAAAGGAGTAAGGTAGAGTAGCCTGACTCATCATAGAACGAACCATATCCAATAAGGTTCGATTCCTCCTCTCGGACACACCATTCCATTGCGGTGTTCCTGGCGGAGTGAGCTGTGAGATAATCCCACACTCCTTCAGATAGTCAGTGAACTCACGACTCAAGTATTCTCCACCTCGATCTGATCAAAGTGCTTTGATATTTCGGCCTAACTGATTCTGTATTTCATTTTTGAATTCTTTGAACTTGTCCAAAGATACACTCTTATGTCTCATTAAATAGACATAACCATACCTGCTGAAATCATCAGTAAAAGTAATGAAATATGAATAGCCACCTCTGGCATGTTTACTAAATGGCCCACACACATCACTGTGAATAAGGTCAAGTAAACCTGAAGCCCTTTCTCCTTTATTAGTAAAAGGAGTCTTCGTCATCTTACCCATTAAACAAGCTTTGCATGTGTCAAGCTCCTCATAGGAGAATGATCCCAGCAGTCCATGGTCATGCAACCGCTTAATGCGCTTCTTGTTAATATGGCCTAGACGACTATGCCATAACAAGGTGCTATCATCAGTATGTTTGGCTTTCTTACTATCAATTTGTTATACAGAACATTCCATGTTTAACATGTATAACCCATTGATAATCGACCCAGTTGCATAAACAATACTATCAAATGAAATACAGCAATGTGAAGGTCCACATTCAAATAAAAAACCTTTCCTGACAAGAGCAGGAATAGAGATAATATTCTTTGTTATGCTTGGTACGAAATAACAATTGTCAAGTTCTAATACAAATCCAGATGGTAAAGAGATGTGATATTCTCCTACAGCAACAGCAGCAACTCGTGCCCCGTTTCCAACTCGTAGGTTCACCTCATGCTGTCCCACCTGTCTTCTTCTCTTGAGTTCCTGCACATTTGAACAAATGTGAACTCCACATGCAGTGTCCAACACCCATGAAATAGAAGAAGCAACCATGACTTCAGTCACGAAAATACCTGAGCCAGAAGTGGAAGGCTTGCTTCCCTTCTTCTCTCCTCGGAGCGCTCTACAGTCCTTCTTCCAGTGACCCAGCTGGCCACAATGGAAGCATCTGTTGTCCTTTGACCGCTTCACCTTTTGTTTCAAAGCCTTGTTGTAGCTCTTGATAGGGGTTTTGCCCTTCTTCCCCTTCTTCTTATTCCCAGAAGGAACCATCAAGATAGAGGATGAAGGCTTTCCCTTCTCAAGAGTCTGCTCTGTAGTACAGAGCATATTCAATAATTCTGCCGGAGTACAGTCGATTTTGTTCATATTGAAATTAATGATGAACGTATCGAAAGAAGCCGGAAGAGACTGCAAGATGATGTCTACAACAAGTTCTTGATTGATGGCATGACCCAGTTTCTCTAGAGCTTCTTTGTACCCTATCATTTTGAGTACGTGAGCTCCGACTGGACTCCCTTCAGCCAGCTTGCTATGAAAGAAAAGTTTCGTCAAGTTATAGCGTTCTGTCCTTGCCTGAGCAGCATACAGCAATTTCAGATTTGCTATAATATCAATAGCAGATAAATCCTCATGTTGACGCTGGAGCTCGGGCGTCATTGACGCAAGCATAAGGCAAGCGACATCAGTACTATCACTAACGTGCTTTTCATAAGCATCTCGAACTGCCCTTACGGCGTTCGTAGCGGGTTGAGCCGGTATTGCCGACTCAAGGACGTACAGCTTCCTCTCAGCTTTAAGGACAATCCTCAGCTGTCTGTACCAGTCTGAGAAGTTTGGCCCAGCAAACTTCTCTTTTTCCAATATGGATCGCAAGTTGAGCCCTGTGGTGTTCGTTGCTGCAGGAATCTACAACATAGCAAGAACAACAAGGTCAGCAACCATGTTAGAATCATTCTACGACTTAAGAGTGATTCCTTTTTCTCACTATTTTATCTGAATGAAAATCCAATAAAAAGCCCGAAAGAGTGAAACTCTTTTAGTGAGATGGGATCCAGATTTCACACTTGATCTCCGCGTCCCGCTCAGGTGAGATAAGATGCACAGAGAGCCCAAGCACTAATCACTAGTAGGCAATCTATGCCACTCGCCAACCCGTGCGATTCCCCTTCATCTAGGTAATCCAGAAGACTGTGCCAACTGAGTTGGTACAACACAATCTCTGATTCCTCAGATGGCTGCCTCCATATAGCTATCATATGCTCAACATGTAGCCTATATGGTCAAGCTGACTTGACCGACTTCCTGGACCACCACGTGCTATGCTGAGCAACGAGAAGCGATAAATCCCTTCTCTGTAGCATGTAGGTGTAATCTCGCACCATCTGAAGATAGCTGGGCGTGCCCACTGAGTGGGTACAACACGGCCCCAACGATAGTCAGAACAGTGAGGTTTCGCGTCAGAAGGCAATTGAAAGCTTGATATTGACGTTGGATTTTATTGGTCTTTTATCTTCTTACTATCATGCAAAGTCTATAGTGATAGCAGAAGAATAAAACATACATGTGCTAATATTACTTAAAACAGTAAATAGAAAGCACAATTATCTTATGTGGTAAACGCCCATAAAATTATAAGTAAAACCCTAGTTTGACTTTTAGAAACAAGCAAAAGTCTTCACTTGAGCTCTTTATGGCATTCTTGTACCTCATGCGGCCCAAACGCCATCTGTAGCCTAAATGCGCCCACCAGACAGAATGCGCCTGTTCTAGAATCGAACTCTAGACCACCCACTTAGTGAAACCAATTGCTGCAAACGCTTCTACCATATGTGCTGTGTGCTCATGTCTAATGAAATTACATTTAAAACTATCTAGACATGGATTGACACGCAGGTCATTTATACATTATTCAAATAAATCAAATGTGACTCGCATATCACATCAAAAATATTAATTTCCAGGCACACAGGCCCCAGCACAGCATACAAAAAGGGCAGCCCACATAAGATTAAATAAACACTCAAACTTACTCGACTCGAGTTCAATCATTCATGGCAACATGTAAAACATGTACAACACGTGAAGGAAAAAAAAATGGCATCAATTTTGTTTCCTTATGTGCCCTACTACCTTACAACGGTCCATTAACAGGTATCCACTCGTCAGAACAAGTCAGACCCACTGTCCTTGCATGAACCCAGTCATAACTGACTAGCATCGACCCAATGATCGACTATGCATGCCTTAAGGAATGAACGTCCTACATGAATCCCGGCAAGCGAGTGCGACCCCGGGCCAGTATCATGATCGTTCATCTTTTTGCCTCAAACAGACATCACTACACGCCCTTTCGCAGTCGGCTTATAGCCACCTGTACGTCTTGCGCACAAGTGCTATCCAGCCGCCCATCCAGGCTGTCAGATAGTCTGGTTAGGCTGTTGGGTTCAGACTTGACAAACGATTTCAAACCTGCTAACCCGTCTAAGTATTTAAAATAGGCGCACAGAAAAATCTAATGAAGTCGCGCATGAAGGTAAGTTTTTGTGAAAACAACTATAATATGCGCATGTAAACATACATCTAACACAAGGTATGAATTACATTGCATCATTTATTTGCATGAGAACAGAGACATGCGCATCAATATTAGATCTACTCAAGCATGGATCACAAAAAGGCAATCATATGCATCAAGCCGAAACCTGGCTCTGATGCCACTATTAGTTAACCTAGTTAACAAGCGACTAAAACAAACTTGCATCGGAAAAACTAGGAATCCCAAGAATCGCTTATCATGAGCATATGATCAACCTTTTTGCCTTGTATAGAACAAGTAAAAGCATTACCTGTGCCATGATATGAGAGGCGGCGTGGAAGAAAAAGGGACGAGTGCCTCTTCTCCAAAGAAATCACACACAAGATGAAGTAGACTTCCTCCCTTGCGTCCCTTGTGCTAGCAAAGATACCAAGGAGTCCTGATCGTCCCTTGCAAGGAAGATGTGCGTCTTAGCTAGAGTTTTTGGATGGAGACGATCCACTTAAGAGGAAGAAGACGAGTCCTCTCTTTCTCTATCGAATCCGTGGGTGATTAAGGAGAGGTATATTCGGCCACCAAAATAGTGAAATCGAAAAACATAACTACCTCCATAACTCCCACTTAAACCATCGAAACTTCCATCTTAAATTGAACCATGCGTTCACAAGTGAACCAGTTCAAACACCATTTGGTCCAAACACAAAATTGAACCAACCCTGGCTAAAATCTCTTTGAACCGAATGGCTCAAGATCTAACCACACATCACATTGAACCCCTGATCAACACGATCAAGAATCAATCCCCCGATCAAAGCTTACCGATCACATGCCCTAATCAATCAAACATGATTAGACTAGATCTCACTTCCAATCAGAGTTTAAATTCCTTTAAACTGAACTAGAATAATTCCAGTCCACACGATCTGACATAAGTAAGCCATATCATCAAATTGTGCGACCCTAAGGGTTTCCTTCAATGTCGGTAACGATAACTTACATTATCACGATCAGAGAGAGGTATCTGGCAACACATCACTGTCTCCCGATATGAAGGAAAGAGTCTTCCAAGACTACTCCCAAACCACAGCACAAGTGCGAATCTAATTCACTTGGTATACATGTTTCCCTTTACCACTGGATGTTCCCGTTGGACAAGCGTGTCAAGCCTGCGATTCCAACATGATGAAAATGGTTAGATCAGATGAACATAGTCGTCTGGGTATGGCCATACACATTCTCAACCATTTCATCCAAGGGCCCCCTTAGAACATCACACTCCAATCAGGAGAGGCAATCCTATATCTATCACAAGTGCCCTAGCATGACTCATGACCACTATCCAAGATAATCTTTAACCATTATCTTTCAAATGATATTGAACTACCTCAAGACAATGCCAATCATCACTTAGAAACACAAGTGATCTCAAGTCAGAGGGAATATACCACTTGCTTGCATACAAGGATTATTCACATTGTGACAAACAATTGAATATCCACAGAAGGGTCAGTCCAGTACATCCAATGCACCTATGTGTCTAATCTTATTCCACGCTCGAAGCATCCCACAAGATTAGAACACACATTAGTCTCAATCATATCATGGCTGTCTCATGTTCACCGAGATATCTCGACTAAGGACAATACTGAATGTCAGCTAAGCTGAACATCATTGAGACATTACTCAGAAGTATACATACAGGAGCAGATAATGTAACAATCTGAATAATAACAATTGCATTTATAAAACATATATATATTTATACATGATACTGAAAATAGCCCAAAGCCTCAAACATTGGCCTTAAGGGCATACCCCAACACCACCGTGAGGATTTATTTGTCTAGTCAACAAGTCAATCTCACATGCAAGAGGTTTGCATTGATCCTTAGACTTGAGGTATTCATGTCTAGATATGATGATGGGTATGTTTCGTTACAGTTTTATGTCTCTCTGTGAATGGTTGATCAAAATGACTATTATTGGACATATCATAAGTCATATAGAGATATGGATGACTAATAGTAGGATTTGCCCCTTCCTTAATTGGAAGCTTGATATCCATTTTGGGGCGCCACACCTCATTGATGCTTGACAGGAATGTATGGCCATACTGTTTGAGTCATGACAAATAGATTGGATTAATAAATATGAGACTAATCCAATGGCAGGATATCAATTTAAACAAAGGGATCAAGAATGCAATGGGAATCCTCGTTGCTTGTTAGGGAGTTGTTGCCAGATGACTTAAGTCCTAGGACATGGGTAGTAGTGATGTGTTGCTAGATACCTCTCACTACTTATGATGTTCAATCATCATTGCCATCATCATATGGATCCTACGGGGTCACACGCAATAGACTCTTGACGTTGTATTTTGTTCTGGATATCTTGGAATATATATATTTGAGTTCATTCTGATTCTGAGTCCAAGACAGATTCATGGTTGAATCTGAGTCCAATTGGGATTCATGGGTTTATGTATATCCTGGTCATGTTTGTACTCTGTATGGGAGTTGGACTTGAACTTGGGATTATAAACCATGTTGGATTCGAATCCTAATTTAATTAGGAGTAGGAATCTTAATCCTATTAGGAATTGGAATTCTAATCCAACTAGGAGTTGTAATCCTAATCCTATTAGGAATTGGAATCCTAATCTAACTAGGAGTTGGAATCCCAATTTAATTAGGAATTGGAATCCTAATCCAACTAGGAGTTGGAATCCTGATTTAATTAGGAGTTGGAATCCTAATTCTACTAGGATTTAGAATCCTATGCCAATTAGGATTCAAATCCTAATGAGAATTTGGTTTTGGATTAGGCCCATAGTGGTTGGGCGCAAATCCTAATCCAACGAGGATTCAAATCCTAATGAGAATTGGATTTGGGTTAGGCCCATAGTGGTTGTGCACAAATCCAAAACCAATAAGTATTTAATTCATGGGCCTAATTAGTATTGAAATCCAAATCCAATTAAGAGTTGAGGATTTAATCTAATTAAGGCAAATTGGAATCCTAATGGGTGTAGGATTCATACATGGTGCATGGCATAATTCCATATATGGAATTTGCGCCAATTGCTTGTATGAATCCTAATGGAATTGTGTTTTCATGATTGGAAACATACTTGGACGTGTGGGCTAGTATGATGGCGTGTAAGGCTTGATTAATTCAAGTAAGACATGCGCTAATCATGTATGGAAAGTCCAAATACTAATTGAACACAAATACCCTCTCTTGATTAGGCAAGAAGTTTGATTCTTTCCAAGCTTCATGATGCGCCAATTCAACAGAGGAGGTGGCTGATCTTCAATGGCAATTCCTTGGAGGAATTGTGCCAATACATAGAAGGAAAGGGGAAGGGCGGTGGAGGTTTGCTTGGTTATAAAAGAAGGGGTATGCACCCTCTTATAGATATGTAGAATTCTTCTTCAAGATAGGTGACTTCTACATGGAGTTGCGCAAGTCTCTTGATGCCCTAGTCGCCCCTCTTCTATAGTTGTGCCACCATCCGTCTTCATCTTTGTTTGCTCGAAAGTCTCCAAGCAAGAAGACTTGTTGGCATGAAGAGCAAAGGAGGAAGAAGAAGGAGTTCCAAGAGGTGATCATCTCTTCCCCAGGCTAGCAGCAAGCGTGGAAGGGAGCAACGTTGAGAAGGTCGACGCGTGGATACTTGTAGAGGACGAGCACTTGATCGTCTTCAACTTGGCATCATCATCCTAGTAAGCAAAAGAGGTACTATCCCTAACACATCCTTGTGTTCTCTCTCTCGCATGGATGCTTGGGAAAGGAATATGTTTCGGGTGTAACGCTTCTTCCACTGCGTCCTGGGACTATAAAATTTTAAATTACAACCAGTATTCCCTAACATTGGTATCAGAGCTACTTGCGAGAAACACATGGTGTACATATGCTTGTGTGAAAACTTTTTCAAAAATTTTTCTTTCATCCATGCGTGTTTCACCTAGAAGGCATCTTCATCCGAACTTCTCTTATCGATTTTATGGCTGATCTTTGGATTATTTTTCCTGATTGATTTAAGATCAAAGACGCATGTAGTTTTGTCAAGTAGGATGGGCATTGTGTCTTCGAACTGGCCGGGGCTCTTGATCTAACAAAATTGCCAGCTGCAAGGGTCTATTAAATCATCATGAAACTTGATCTCAATTTTAGCATAAATTTGGTTGAGAGAGTGTTTTGGATGAAGTTGGCGCATAAGGGGATAAAATTTGATTATTCCAGTTTTTCAAATTTTATATATGCGCCACTTACTATTCCATGGGTTGATATGGTCATAGCGGGTGCCCTCCTGTGTTGTGATGTGGAAGCATGTTTCCACTTGTGATGAATGCTTGTAAAATTTCATGCCACCTGCATGTGGTACTTCTCCCCCCCATTGAACCATCCCAAAGGTCCTAGAGCATAAACACTAACAAGCACATGATGCTGATTCTATTGTCCTCATCTTGTTATTGGCCCTCCATGTGAGCTGATGTTGATCATTATGCTTGCACCTGCTTGATCTGCTAGCACGATAAAGTTGATAAGAGGCATGAAGCTGGGTTCTTACAGCCTCTTCTGATTTCATAACATCCATGGACTTCAATTTTCATTGATTTTATCACTTAGTTACCAAAGGTCAAAGGGAAGGCATCTATATTTGTTGTGGTGGTTAGGTTCTCAAAGTATGTCTTGTTTGTCACAACACCTGAGCCTTGCTCAGGCAAGTAGATGGCTAGTTTATTCTTCAAGCATATGGTGAAGCTCATTGGGTTTCCCTTGGACATTATTTTTGACAAAGATGCCAGGTTCACTGATAACTTCTGGAAGTTGTTGTTTAAGACTCTTAGTTCAGAGCTAAAGTTCTCTACAGTGAACATCCTCTAACCGATGAGCAGATAGAGGGGTTAAATGTTGTACTTGAAGAATACCTTCTTCACTTCAAATTGGCAAGCCAACATAACTAGGTGCCTCCCCTCGACACAGTGCAATTTACCTATAACTTGCAGCAGTTATCAGCTACCGACAAGACACCATTTGATTTGGTGTTAGGATAACATCCTCTCACCCCCATTGACGTATGTAGCACACCGATGGAGAATGGCAATTGGCATATCAGGTTGCAAGAGATCATACTGAGGTACTCTAGGAGGCTCGTGATAGCTTAAAGCACACTACAAGAAGGATGAAGCATTATGCGAACTAGAGTAGGCTCGATGAATAGTTCGAAGTTGGGGATGTAGTACAATTAAAAGTTGATGCCTTAGATGTGGAGAAAGGTCTAAGACTGCTCACTACAACCTTATACAGAGGTATGAGGGACATTTCGAGGTCTTGAGATGGGTTGGTACTATAAAATGTAGGCTAAAGCTTCCTAATAGACTAAAGCTTCTTTTGACCTTTTATGTATGCTTTTTGAAAAAGTTTCATGCCAATTAATTTCAGGCACCTCCTAGTCTTCGAGCAGAGTTTGACAAAAGGATTATAAAGATCTCAGATTACAAAACACTCAGACAGAATCAGAGCAATAAGTAGATGGAATTTCTTGTGTAACAGTAAGGAACACCCGTGGAATAAGCTAAATGGGAGAAAGATTCTAATTAGTGGTAGTTTGAAGAGGAGTTGAATACTTACATGGAGAGCCTATCATCAAGGGCGATAATGAACTTGGATGGGGGAGTATGTGATGCTCTTGGGATTTAGCATAAATCTCAAAGCACAGCAAAATTGAATCGGATTCCTCGTCATTTGACATATTGGATGAATTGGGTGTGCAATTGTTACTAAGGTTGACACAAGTCCATAGGGTGAGGGCCTAGTTGAACTGTTGGGGTATGCCCTTAAGGCTAATGTTTGAGGCCTTGGGATTCCATGAGTATCATGTATATAAACTCTTTTGTTTATAAAGGCAATGGTTATTATTCAGGTTGTTACCTTGTCTGCTGTAATAAGTGTACTACTGAATAATGTCTCAAAGCTGTTCAGCTAGGCTGACATGCAGTTAAGTCCTTAGTCGAGATATCTTGGTGAACATGAGACAGCCTTGATATGGTTAAGACTAATATGTGTTCTAATCTTATAGGATGCTTCGAGCATGGAATAAGATGTAGACTCATAGGTACATTGGATGTACTGGACAGACCCTATTAGGATATTCAATTGCTTGTCACAATGTGAATAATCCTTTTGCTACAAGTGGCACATGTCCTCTGACTTGAGATCACTTGTGTTTCTAAATGATGATTGTCATTGTTTTGAGGTAGTTCAATATCATTTGAAACATAATGATCATAGACTATCTTGGATAATGATCATGAGTCAGGTTAGGGCACTAGTGATAGATAAAGGATTGCCGTCTCCTTGTTTAAGGAGTGTGATGTTCTAAAAGGGGCCCCCCTATATGAGATGATTGAGAAAGTGTATGGCCATACCCAGATGACTATGTTCATCTGATCTAATCATGCTCATCATATTGGAGTCACAGGCTTGACACGCTTGTCCAATAAGAACATCCAGTGGCAAAGGATATATGTATGCCTAGTGAAGTGCATTCACCCTTGTGCTATGGTTTGGGAGTAGTCTTGGAAGACTCTTTCCTTTATATCGGGAGACAGTGATGTGTTGCTAGATACCCCTCACTGATCGTGATAACGCAAGTTATCGTTACCGACATTTAAAGGAAACCCTTAGGGTCGCACAATTTGATGATATGGCTTCTTTAAGTCAGATCGTGTGGACTGAATTGTTTGGATTCAGTTTGAAGGGATTTAATCTCTGATTATAAGTGAGATCTGGTCTGATCATGTTTGATTGATTAGGGCTTGAGATCGGTAAGCTTTGATCGAGAGAATGGATGCTAGATCGGTGAGATCAAGAGCATCAGGAGATGAACGGTTAGATCATGAGCCATTTGGTTCATAGAAGGTCTAGACCATGTCTTGGCTTGGCTTGGTTTGATTTTGATCTTTGAACCAAATCAAATTGAACCAAAGAATGAACCAGTTCACTATGTGAACGCATGGTTCATGAAGGAAAGCGTTTTGGCGTTGGCGAATGGCTTCATGACTTTCCATTTTGGGAAGTCATGTAACGCCACTCTTGATATCGCCTAAATGTTTTTGCTCTCTTGTCTTTGACGTGGCTTGCGATATTCGTGTGGTGAAGGTGTTGACGACAAGGGGAGAACTCTCGGCCAAGCATCATCTCATCATCCCTACCATTCGAACAAGAACATCTTGGCACTTTTGCTAGCACAAGAGGTGCGCAAGAAGGAAGCCTTCATCATTTGGTGTGTGTCTTCTTTGGAGGAGATCTCTTTTGCTCTCTCTCTTCCAAGACGCCATCCAACACATGGCTTCGGTATGAAATACTTCTCATCCTTAAAAGTTGATCATATACATATTCATGCAAACGATCTACATGAAACCCTATAAAATTTCATGCGCCCCCTTCGTTAGGGTTTCATCCCCTTTGCGCTCCCCCCTTGAAGGGGACTTTCAAATGGTATCAGAGCTTATGGTTTATGCATGAATCATATGGTTGCTTTGAGTGATCCTTGTTTGCGCTTGCAAAGTATAGATCTATGTACATGCCGAAATAAACTACATGCTAGTTTAAGCTCTTAGATGTATGTTTATCTTGATTTGCGCATGTATAATGTTTTTGGTTAGCGCTTGTTAATGTTTTCAAAAGGAAAAACTTACCTTGCGCGCCCATTAGATCTAATGCGCCTACTATAATCCCTTAGATGGGTTGATGGGGTTGAAAGCATCATCTAGAATAGATCCAAGTCTGATCAGACCATCTGACAGCCTAGATGGGTTGACCAGATAGCACCTGTGCGCAAGCAAGAGGTGGCTATAGGTTGACTGCATCAAGGGCGTGTAGCGAGGTCTGGTTGAGACGACCATTGAACACACATGAGTTAGGCCCGGGGTCACACCCGCTTGCCAGAACTCATGAGGGTGTTCAGCCCTTGGCGCATGCATGGTTGACCATTAGGTCAACTCGAGTCAGTTAGGACTTGGTGCATGCAAGGGGCAGAGGATCTGACTAGATGGATGAGTGGATCCCTATCAATGGACCATTGTAAGGTTGTAGGACTCATAAGAAAATTAAAATTGATGCCAATGGGGTTTTCAAAATTTATTTTCTTTTAATTGGATCACATGTTGTTTGATGCCTATGCTTGTTTGTTTATTCTTATGTGGGCTGCCCATGTTAAATGTGTGCTGTGCTGGGGCCTGCGAGCCTGGATTTAACTTGTAAATTAATTTTATTGTGATCTGTGAATCACATTGTTCATTAATTTATTGTATATTTGACCTGCGAGTCAAGCTTGTCTAGATAGATCAAAATGTATTTTGATTAGACAAGAGCACAAAAGCACACATCGCAGAGGCGCATACAGCTGGTGGGTGCACCTGAGCTGCATTGAGCGCTGGGGCCCTGGGTTGGGCCAGATGAGCAGCTAAAAACCCATAAAGAAAAGCAAGTGAAGACTTAAGATAAATTAAGGTCTTACTTAGGCTATGGGCTTTTACCACATAAGATACATGCTTTCTTTTATTGTTTAAATAAGTAGAACAGCATGATTTATTTATCTTCTGCTATCACCATAGGAATTGCATGATAGTGAAGAAGATAAAAGACCGTTAAAATCCAAACGCTAAAATATCAAGCTCGTAAGCCTTCTGACGTGAAACCTCACTGTTCTGACTATCGTTGGAGCCGTGTTGTACCCACTCAGTGGGCACGTCCATCTATCTTCAGACGGTGCTGGATTACACCTGCGTGTTACAGAGAAGGGATTTATCGCTTCTCGTTGCTCAGCATAGCACGTGGTGGTCCAGGGAGTAGGTCGGGTCAGCTTGACCATGTAGGCTACATATGTGGTGCATATGGAAGCACATAGAGGCAGCCATCTGTGGGATCAGAGACTGTGTTGTACCAACTCAGTTGGCACAGTCTGCTGGATTGCCCAGGTGAAGGGGAATTGCACGGGTTGGCGATTGGCTGGGATAGCCTACCAGAGATTAGTGCTTGTACTCTCTGTGCATCTTATCTCGTCAGAACGGGACGCGGAGACCAAGTATGAAATCTGGATCCCATCTCACTAAAAGAGTGTTACTCTTTCGGGCTGTTTTGCTGGATTTTTCAGCCAGATAAAATAGTGAGAAAAGAATCTTTCTTAAGTCCTGGATTGATTCTGAACATTGATACTGACCTTGCTGTTCTTGCATTGTTGTAGATTCCTGCAGCAACGAACACCATGAGCTTCAATGTGCGATCCCTACTGGAAAGGGAGAAGTTTGCTGGGCCAAACTTCTCAGACTGGTTCGGACACCTTAAGATCGTTCTTAAGGCAGAGAGGAAACTGTATGTCCTCGAGACGGCTGTGCCGCCTCAACCCGCTGCGAACCGGGTTCGGACACCTTAAGATCGTTCTTAAGGCAGAGAGGAAACTGTATGTCCTCGAGACGGCTGTGCCACCTCAACCCCCTGCGAACGCCGCAAGGGCGGTTCGTGATGCCTATGAAAAGCACGTCAATGATAGCATTGATGTCGCTTGCCTGATGCTAGCGTCTATGATGCCGCCGTTGCAGCGTCAGCATGAGGATATGTCGGCTATAGAGATTATAGCGAACCTCAAGATGCTGTATGCTGCATAGGCGAGGACTGTAAGATCCAAGGATCTTAAGTTCTGGTAAGCATTATTTTCTATGATAAATTATGATAAATTATTTGGATTTAAATAAAATCATTAGCTGTGATATTGTATTATGATTTAAATAAAATTGTTGGGTGCTAATTAATTGGCTTATTGATTGTTAATTTGTAATTAATTGATTTGAGGTTATTTGGTTGTTAATTTATTGTAAATTAATTAGAGAGTATTTATTTGTTTGTTGGCTGATATTTTATGATAAATTATTATTGGTTGTTCATGTTAAATTAATTAGGATTTATGGTTGTAAATTGTGAGTTAATTAATTAGAACTTATTGGTTAATTAATTAGACCTTATTGGTTAATTAATTTAATCCTTATTGGATGTTAACTTAAATCCTTATTGGATTTTCGGTTAAGTAATTGGTTATTGGATAAGTTAATTAAATTAATTGGTTAACTATGGGATATTGGAATAAAAATTCGAATTAGCTAATTGGGTTTGAAAATTCGAAATTATTAGTTAAGTGGGTTAAACCTATTGGAATTAATGGGTTGAAGGGTTTAAAATTTAGAAACCCAAAGTTTAAGTGGTAAATTCGACTAGGGTGAGATTATTGGCGATTTTGGAGTCTTGAGAAAATTAAGGTGGCGGCTTGGAAGAAATTGGCGACTCTTGGAAAGCTTGGAGACGATTTTTTTGGTGTTCTTCCTTCATCTTCTTCCCTTGGCCGAAATTCTTGAGTGGGTGGTGGAGTTTCTTTGGCGTCTTCCTAGAAGAATTTCAAAGGCTTTGAACGATTTTGTTGAGGGGATTTTAACCTAAGTTTCAAGGTGAGTGGTGTGTCTTTTTGATTCCTATCAATTGGGTTGTGTTATTTGATGCTTTAGATGGATTAGAAATTTGTAATGTAAAAACCAAAAATTCAAGTCTTATTTTTGTTATAAACCGAAAGTTACAATGGTATGTTTGTTATGGAAAATCGAATTTAAGGATATGTCTTCATGAGATTTTTTGTTAACTAGGGGTTTAATTTAAGTTGGAAAGTTTTATCATGCTAAGAAGCGAATTTGTGCTATTTATTTCTGAAAAACCGAAACTTGATTTTAATTTTGATATTGTGGTTAACATGTTTACATGTGAATTGAATCTTGATAATTCTCCATGAAAACATAGTTTAGGGGATTTTTCATGAAAACCGAATGTGAGGCATGTTTCCATGAAAACCGAATTTAGGGTACTTATTGTATGTGATTTTGGTAATATTAAATCAGTGATTTTGGTATGATTTTGGTAATATTAAATCAGTGCTTTATTAGTATGAAATTTATGTTAATTGTTTGTGAAAACTGAATTTTGATGTTTGTAGTTACATGGAATAATGTGTAAAATTATATGGACATATGGTTTAGTTTTATGTAATTTTATGAATGCTTGAGGACATTGGGTGATGATTTAATTTTATGAATGCAATGTTATGTTATAAAACTCATGTTTATTTAATTAAGACCATGTATTCATGTTTGAGAACATTGGGTGATAATTTAGCAAAACTACACTGAACTGACCAGCCTGAAATTTAAGGACTACACTATGTTATGTGATTTTCTATGTTATGTGATGGGTTTTGTGAATTTGGAAAATTATGGATTATGTGAATTTGGAAAATTAGGTGGTTATGTGATGGTTAGGACTAAGGCTAGGCGTAACTATGAACTCAAGGGGATAGTCCTTATGTGATATGTTAAGGGTTTGAATTTCAACCCTGTATTGTGATATGTGAGGGGGTTGATGATCAGCCTGCCTATTATGATTATTGTGATGGGGGTTGATGTTCAGCCTGCCCGATATGATTTGTGTGATGACTATCCTAGAGTCTAGTTTACACTTAGGAGTCCACCTTTGTGAAATATGTCCACCTTTGTGAAATATGAAATAAGATATGTCTGTTGTCCAGTAGTAACCTTTTGGGAGAACGGGTTTTGACCCAAAGTGCCATGTCTTGGTCAGACAGGGGCCACCTCTTGATGTCATTACTCTTTTATGTGTTGGGAATGATATAAGACCCAAAGTGCCATGTCTTGATCAGACAGGGGCCACCTCTTGATGTCATCATTCTCGTTTTATGTGTTGGGAATGATATAAGACCCAAAGTGCCATGTCCTGATCAGACAGGGGCCACCTCTTGATGTCTTCATTCTCGTTTTATGTTATGGCGTGATAGACCAACGTGCCACGTCTTGACCAGGCGGGGGCCACCTCTTGATTCTATTCACTGTCCATGTTTGTGTTGCATGTGATTTGCAGCTCCCAGTGCTTTGGCCAAGCCGGGTTAGACCATATTGGTCACTTTGTGAATATGCTGGACAACTAGGTTAAAAATGTGTTGGTATGTTTAGTTGGTTTAGATTATGTGTGTTCGGTTGGTTTAGAGTATCATTCCAGAACTTGAGGTTATTATATGTTGGTGTGTATATTTGACTGCTTATATGACTTTTGCATTGAATTTGTTATTATGTGTTGACATGATATCCTGTTAAAGATTTTTAAAATAATCTGCATATGTTTTTGAGAGTATGTTATGGATGGTCAATTAGACTATCCACTCACTGGGCTGTGTAGCTCACCCCTCACTATTTTCAGGCATAGAGCAGGGGCGCATTTTATGAGTAACATTGGCGTGGATATTATGTTTGCTGCTTAAGAACTTTTATGCTAAAACTTTCTGGAGCCGGTTGTGGCTAAACCATATGATTTATATGAACTATGTGAACTATGTGATGTGAACCATGTGAACTATGTGAATTTGTGTTGCCAGATTGTGGCAGTTAACTGAGTTTGATTTTTGTGTCACCGCGGGCTTCAGCCTGGTTTCGGTGTTTGGTATGGGTTTATAAAATCGATTTTGTGATTTTGTTTTGATTTTCGGCTTGTTGTACATCCTGTGAAATCGGTTTTGATACAACTGTGACTTGCATATGTCTAGTGCAAGTATTGCGTGGTGGCAGGTACCTTTATGGATTTTATGAATTTGAATCGGTTTTGATATAACTGTAACTTGCATATGTCTAGTGCAAGTATTGCGTGGTGGCAGGTACCCTTATGAGATTTAGGAGATTTATGAGATTTATGAGATTTTATATGATATGAATTACGAAAATTTTTCAGATCGTGTTTTTCTTGAACTCGGTTTTACCTAGCATATGATCGATCTTATATGAAACATCCTGTTTCTTTTATGAAATGAGCCATTTGTTTGGGGTTAAGAATGTGGGATGTTACAAGGACAGAACGCTATAATCTGACAAAGCTTTTCTTTCAGAGCAAACTGGCTGAAGGGAGCCCAGTGGGAGCTCACGTGCTCAAGATGATTGGGCACAAGGAGGCTCTGGAGAAACTGGGGCATACCATCAACCAGGAGCTTGCTGTAGATATTATTCTGCAGTCTCTCCCGCCTTCTTTCGATGCGTTCATTATTAACTTTAATATGAACAAAATCGATTGTACTCCGACAGAGCTGCTGAATATGCTCTTGACTACTGAGGAGACTCTGAAGGGAAAGCCTTCAACCTCTGTCTTAATGGTTCCTTCCAGGAACAAGAAGAAGGGGAAGAAGGGCAAAGCCCCTGTCAAGAGTTACGGCAAGGCTCTGAAACAGAAGGTAAAGCGGTCAAAGGACAATAGGTGTTTCCACTGTGGCCAGCTGGGTCACTGGAAAAAGGACTGTAAAGCGCTCCAAGGAGATAAGAGGGGAAGCATTGCTTCTGGCTCAGGTATATTTGTGACTGAGGTCATGATATCATCTTCTTCTGTTTCATGGGTGTTGGACACTGCATGTGGAGTTCACATTTGTTCAAATGTGCAGGAACTCAAGAGAAGAAGACAGGTGGGACAGCATGAGGTGGACCTACGAGTTAGAAACGGGGCACGGGTTGCTGCTGTTGCTGTAGGAGACTATTTCATCTCATTACCATCTGGCATTGTATTAGAATTAAACAATTGTTATTTTGTACCCAGTATTTCCAAAAATATTATCTCTATTCCTGCTCTTGTCAGGAAAGGGTTTTCCTTTGAATGCAAGATTTCAAAGTGTTATCTTACTCTTGATAATATTGTTTATGCTACTGGTTCAATTAACAATGGGTTATTCATGTTGGACATGGAATATTCTATACAAAACATTGATAATAAGAAAGCCAAGTATGCTGATGACAGCACCTTGCTATGGCATAGTCGTTTAGGCCATATTAACAAGAAGCGCATTAAGCGGTTTGCATGATCATGGACTGCTGGGATCATTCTCCTATGAGGAGATTGATACATGCAAAGCTTGTTTAATGGGTAAAATGACGAAGTCCCCTTTTCCTAACAAAGGTCAAAGGGCTTCAGGTTTACTTGACCTTATACACAGTGATGTGTGTGGGCCGTTTAGTAAACATGCAAGAGGTGGCTATCAGTACTTCATTACCTTTACTGATGATTTCAGTAGGTATGGGTATGTCTATTTAATGAGACATAAAAGTGAATCTTTTGACAAGTTCAAAGAGTTCAAAAATGAAGTACAAAATCAGCTAGGCCGAAATATCAAGGCACTTCGTTCTGATCGAGGTGGAGAATACCTGAGTCATGCGTTTACTGACTATCTAAAGGAGTGTGGGATTATCTCACAGCTCACTCCGCCAGGAACACCGCAATGGAATGGTGTGTCCGAGAGGAGAAATAGAACGTTACTTGATATGGTTCGTTCTATGATGAGTCAGGCTACTCTACCTTACTCCTTTTGGGGATTTGCACTGGAAACAGCTGCAAAGGTACTAAACCGAGTGCCATCCAAGGCAGTTTCTAAGACTCCATACGAGTTATGGTATGGGAAACTGGAGAGCAGATCTGAGAAATGCATCTTTGTCGGTTACCCTAAGGAAACTAAGGGTTATTATTTCTACGATCCCAAAGAGAACAAAGTATTTGTTGCTCGGACGGCAATATTTCTTGAGAAGGAGTTTCTTCTGCAAGAAGCCAGTGGGAGAGAAATAAAGCTGGATGAGAATCCAGAGAATGGACAAAGTAGTCAAGCACAGTTGGATGTGCCTGAGGCGGTAGAACAGGTTATTGAACAACCTGAGGCTCAAATATCACGGGAACCGCGTAGATCGGGAAGGATCCGTCGACAGCCTGAGCGCTATGACGGAGTCTACATCATTGATTATGATGAACCCCTCACTTATGCGGATGCGGTCAGTGGACCGGAGTCAGCTAGATGGCTTGAAGCTATGCGAGCCGAGATGGACTCCATGTCAGATAACCAAGTCTGGGATTTGGTTGATCCGCCTCCGGGAGTAATCCCTATAGGCTGTAAATGGATCTTCAAGAAGAAGATTGACATGGATGGTAACATTGTTACCTATAAAGGCAGGCTAGTTGCGAAAGGTTTCAAACAAATCTACGGGATAGATTATGATGAAACTTTCTCTCCTGTAGCCATGTTTAAGTCTATTCGGATTCTTTTTGCGATAGCAGCATATTACGATTATGAGATCTGGCAGATGGATGTGAAAACAGCTTTCCTTAATGGAAATCTGGATGAGGATGTGTATATGACACAACCTGAAGGTTTCACTAATCCATCAGATCGTCATAAAATATGCAAGTTGAAGAAGTCCATTTATGGACTTAAGCAAGCATCTAGAAGCTGGAATATTCGTTTTGATGAATCAATCTCTGAGTTTGGTTTCATCAAGAACGAGGATGACCCGTGTGTATATAAGAGGTTTAGTGGGAGCGTGATTACTTTCCTAGTCCTCTACGTCGATGATATCTTAATCATTGGAAACGATATTCCTGAAATGCATGCGGTTAAGGCATGGCTAAGGAAATGTTTCCAGATGAAAGATCTAGGAGAAGCAGCCTATGTGTTAGGTGTGAAGATCTACAGGGATAGATCTAAGAGGCTTCTCGGGCTGTGCCAGAGTACTTACATCGATAAAGTCCTGGAGAGATTCCATTTAGAGAATTCTAAAAGAGGATATCTTCCAGTCAGACATGGTCTGAATCTTTCGAGGAGTCAGTGTCCACAAACATAGACAGAGAAAGATGAAATGGACAATACGCCTTATGCTTCGGCTATTGGGTCCATTATGTATGCGATGTTGTGTACTCACCCAGACGTCGCTTACGGGTTAAGCGTGACCAGTCGATTCCAAAGTAATCCAGGTCAGGCACACTGGATTGCGGTCAAGAACATTTTAAAATATCTGCGGAGGACCAAAGATATGTTCTTGATATATGGTGGTCAGGAAGAACTCAGTATAGAAGGATATACTGACGCTTCGTTCCAGTCGGACCAGGATGATTTCCGATCGCAACCAGGCTATGTTTTTAACTTGAATGGCGGAGCAGTGGTGTGGAAGAGTTTCAAACAGTCAACTGTTGCTGATTCCACAACAGAAGCCGAGTATGTTGCAGCCTCGGAAGCATCCAAGGAGGCAGTGTGGATTCGTAAGTTCGTGAGAGAACTTGCTGTTGTTCCTTCAAGTGTCGATCCTTTGGTTATCTTCTGTGATAACACTGGAGCAATCGCACAAGCAAAGGAACCACGGTCGCACCAGAAGTCCAAGCACATATAGAGACGGTTTCACTTGATCCGGGAGATCATTGATCGTGGCGAGATCAAAATCTGCAAGGTTCATACAGACGACAATCTGGCTGACCCGCTTACCAAGCCTCTGGCGCAGCAGAAGCATGAGAAGCACTGTAATAATATGGTTTTGAGATTTCTCAACCATTAGATTAAGTGCAAGTGGGAGATTGTTGGGGTATGCCCTTAAGGCTAATGTTTGAGGCCTTGGGATTCCATGAGTATCATGTATATAAACTCTTTTGTTTATAAAGGCAATGGTTATTATTCAGGTTGTTACCTTGTCTGCTGTAATAAGTGTACTACTGAATAATGTCTCAAAGCTGTTCAGCTAGGCTGACATGCAGTTAAGTCCTTAGTCGAGATATCTTGGTGAACATGAGACAGCCTTGATATGGTTAAGACTAATATGTGTTCTAATCTTATAGGATGCTTCGAGCATGGAATAAGATGTAGACTCATAGGTACATTGGATGTACTTGAAAGATCCCCTAACATAG
The DNA here is from genome assembly GCA_027563935.2 of Costus lasius. Taxonomy (NCBI): domain Eukaryota; kingdom Viridiplantae; phylum Streptophyta; class Magnoliopsida; order Zingiberales; family Costaceae; genus Costus; species Costus lasius. Next base: position 68,888,805 of record CM050449.1, read on the forward strand.
GGGGGGGTGAAACCCTAGATAGGCGCATGTATTTTTTCTTTTAAGCAGCGGAAAGGGGGTTTCTAGGATCTTTTGATGCATGCATTATAATCAACTTAAAACCGATTGCACAAGAGATAGAACCATACCATTGCCATCGGTTTGATGGTGTCTTGGAATCAAAGACGCAAGTGCCTCTTCTCCTTAGATGACACACACAATGAGAAGGCGACTACTTCCTTGGGGACTTTGTGCTAGCAAATCTTCAAGGAGTCCTTCGTATGGAGGGAATGAGAGAAACTTGCTTGCTTAGTCCTCGACTCTTCAAAAGCGTGAAGCAGAGGTTCCACACGAGAGAAGGCGACGGGAATAGAAGTGAGGCGACAAGAGATGCGCTCCACACAAGACATGGAGGCGTGGTTGCTAAAAATAGCCAACTTACTCTTTCATGCGATCATGTGTTCATGCATTTCGAACCAATTGCATTTTTCCTCTCTATTCTTTAAACCAAGCGCTCATCCATGAGCCGGTTCATTTGAATTTGGTTCAATAACCAAATAAACCAAGCAACCAGTCCAGACCATAATAAACACTTAGGTTCTTGATCTGACCGTCGATCTCTTGATGCTCCTGATCTAACTGATCTAGCATCCATTCTCTCGATCGAAGCTTACCGATCTCAAGCCCTAATCAATCAAACATGATCAGACTAGATCTCACTTACAATGAGAGATTAAATCCCTTTAAACTGAACCCAAATAATTAAGTCCACACGATCTGACTTAAGTAAGCCATATCATCAAATTGTGCGACCCTGAGGGTTTCCTTTAAATGTCGGTAACGATAACTCACGTTATCACGATCAGTGAGGGGTATCTAGCAACACATCACTGTCTCCCGATATAAAGGAAAGAGTCTTCCAAGACTACACCCAAACCACAGTACAAGTGTGAATTCAACTCACTAAGCATACATATTTCCTTTGCCACTGGATGTTCTTATTGGACAAGCGTGTCAAGCTTGTAACTCCAATATGACAAGCATGATTAGATCAGATGAACATAGTCACCTGGGTATGGCCATACACTTTCTCAATCATCTCATCCAGGGGGGCCCCTTTAGAACATCACACTTCTTAAACAAGGAGACGGCAATCCTATGTCTATCACTAGTGCCCTAACCTGATTCAAGCTCATTATCCAAGATAGTCTATAATCATTATGTTTCAAATGATATTGAACTACCTCAAAACAATGACAATCATCATTTAGGAAACACAAGTGATCTCAAGTCAGAGGAAATGTGCCACTTGTTGCAATCAAGGATTATTCACATTGTGACAAACAATTGAACATCCTAGTAGGGTCAGTCCAGTACATCCAATGTACCCATGAGTCTACATCTTATTCCATGCTCGAAGCATCCTATAAGATTAGAACACATATTAGTCTTAACCATATCAAGGCTGTCTCATGTTCACCAAGATATCTCGACTAAGGACTTAACTGCATGTCAGCCTAGCTGAACAGCTTTGAGACATTATTCAGAAGAACATATATATTGCTGCAGACAATGTAGCTAACTGAATAACAACCATGCCTTTATAAACATATAAGTTTATACAAATGATACTATTACAATCCCAAGGCCTCAAACATTAGGCTTAAGGGCATACCCCAACAATCTCCCACTTGCACTTAATCTAATGGTTGAGAAATCTCAAACCCATGTTATTACAATGCTTCTCATGCTTCTGCTGCGCCAGAGGCTTGGTAAGCGGGTCTGCCAGATTGTCATCCGTATGAACCTTGCAAACTTTGATCTCGCCACGATCTATGATCTCCCTGATCAAGTGAAACCGTCTCTGTATGTGCTTGGACTTCTGGTGCGACCGTGGTTCCTTTGCTTGTGCGATTGCTCCAGTGTTATCACAGAAGATAACCAAAGGATCTGCACTCGAAGGAACAACACCAAGTTCTCTCACGAACTTACGAATCCACACTGCCTCCTTGGATGCTTCCGAGGCTGCAACATACTCGGCTTCTGTTGTGGAATCAGCAACAGTTGACTTTTTGAAACTCTTCCACACCACTGCTCCTCCATTCAAGCTAAAAACATAGCCTGATTGCGATCGGAAATCATCCTGGTCTGACTGGAACGAAGCGTCAGTATATCCTTCAATACTGAGTTCTTCCTGACCACCATATATCAAGAACATATCTTTGGTCCTCCGCAGATATTTTAAAATGTTCTTGACTGCAATCCAGTGCGCCATACCTGGATTACTTTGGAACCGACTGGTCACGCTTAACCCGTAAGCAACGTCTGGGCGAGTACACAACATCGCATACATAATGGATCCAATAGCCGAAGCATAAGGCGTATTTCCATTTCATCTTTCTCAGTCTGTGTTTGTGGACACTGACTCTTCGAAAGATTCAGACCATGTCTGACTGGAAGATATCCTCTTTTAGAATTCTCTAAATGAAATCTCTCCAGGACTTTATCGATGTAAGTACTCTGGCACAGCCCGAGAAGCCTCTTAGATCTATCCCTGTAGATCTTCACACCTAATACATAGGCTGCTTCTCCTAAATCTTTCATCTGGAAACATTTCCTTAACCATGCCTTAACGGCATGCATTTCAGGAATGTCATTTCCAATGATCAAGATATCATTGACGTAGAGGACTAGGAAAGTAATTACGCTCCCACTAAACCTCTTATATACACACGGGTCATCCTCATTCTTGATGAAACCAAACTCAGAGATTGATTCATCAAAACGAATATTCCAGCTTCTAGATGCTTGTTTAAGTCCATAAATAGACTTCTTTAACTTGCATATCTTATGACGATCTGATGGATTAGTGAAACCTTCTGGTTGTGTCATATACACATCCTCATCCAGATTTCCATTAAGGAAAGCTGTCTTCACATCCATTTGCCAAATCTCATAATCATAATATGCAGCTATCGCGAAAAGAATCCGAATAGACTTAAACATAGCTACAGGTGAGAAAGTTTCATCATAATCTATCCCGTAGATTTGTTTGAAACCTTTCGCAACTAGCCTGCCTTTATAGGTAACCACGTTACCATCCATGTCAATCTTCTTCTTGAAGATCCATTTACAGCCTATAGGGATAACTCCCGGAGGCGGATCAACCAAATCCCAAACTTGGTTATCTGACATGGAGTCCATCTCGGCGCGCATAGCTTCAAGCCATCTCGCTGACTCCGGTCCACTGACCGCATCCGCATAAGTGAGGGGTTCATCATTATCAATGATGTAGACTCCGTCATAGCGCTCAGGCTGTCGACGGATCCTTCCCGATCTTCGCGGTTCCCGTGATATCTGAGCCTCAGGTTGTTCAATAACCTGTTCTACCAGCTCAGGCTCATCCAACTGTGCTTGCGCACTTTGTCCTTCCTCTGGATTCTCATCCAGCTTTATTTCTCTCCCACTGGCCTCTTGCAGAAGAAACTCCTTCTCAAGAAATATAGCCGTCCGAGCAACAAATACCTTGTTCTCTTTGGGATCGTAGAAATAATAACCCTTAGTTTCCTTAGGGTAACCGACAAAGATACATTTGTCAGATCTGCTCTCTAGTTTCCCAGAGGCGAGCTTTTTGACATAAGCCTCGCAACCCCAGATCCTGATAAATGTCAAGCTCGGCTGGTTCCCATACCATAACTCATATGGCGTCTTAGAAACTGCCTTGGATGGCACTCGGTTTAGTACCTTTGCAGCTGTTTCCAGTGCAAATCCCCAAAAGGAGTAAGGTAGAGTAGCCTGACTCATCATAGAACGAACCATATCAAGTAACGTTCTATTTCTCCTTTCGGACACACCATTCCATTGCGGTGTTCCTGGCGGAGTGAGCTGTGAGATAATCCCACACTCCTTCAGATAGTCAGTAAATTCTCGACTTAGGTATTCTCCACCTCGATCAGAACGAAGTGCCTTGATATTTCGGCCTAGCTGATTTTGTACTTCATTCTTGAACTCTTTGAACTTGTCAAAAGATTCACTTTTATGTCTCATTAGATAGACATACCCATACCTACTGAAATCATCAGTAAAGGTAATGAAGTACTGATAGCCACCTCTGGCATGTTTACTAAATGGCCCACACACATCACTGTGTATAAGGTCAAGTAAACCTGAAGCCCTTTGACCTTTGTTAGAAAAAGGTGACTTCGTCATTTTACCCATTAAACAAGCCTTGCATGTATCAATCTCCTCATAGGAGAATGATCCCAGCAGTCCATGATCATGCAACCGCTTAATGCGCTTCTTGTTAATATGGCCTAAACGACTATGCCATAGCAAGGTGCTGTCATCAGCATTCTTGGCTTTCTTAATATCAACATTTTGTATAGAATTTTCCATGTCCAACATGTATAATCCATTGTTAATTGAACCAGTTGCATAAACAATATTATCTAAAGATAAAACACACTTTGAAATATTGCATTCAAAGGAAAATCCCTTCCTGACAAGAGCAGGAATGGAGATAATATTCTTAGTAATACTGGGAACAAAGTAACAACTGTTTAATTCTAATACAATTCCAGATGGCAAAGAGATGAAATAGTCTCCTACAGCAACAGCAGCAACCCGTGCCCCGTTTCCAACTCGTAGGTCCACCTCATGCTGTCCCACCTGCCTTCTTCTCTTGAGTTCCTGTACATTTGAACAAATGTGAACTCCACATGCAGTGTCCAACACCCATGATATAGAAGAAGATGAAACCATGACTTCCGTCACGTATATACCTGAGCCAGAAGAAAGGCTTCCCCTCTTGTCTCCTTGGAGCGCTTTACAGTCCTTTTTCTAGTGACCCAGCTGGCCACAGTGGAAACACCTGTATTCCTTGGACCGCTTAACCTTCTGCTTCAGAGCCTTGCTGTAACTCTTGACAGGGGTCTTGCCCTTCTTCCCCTTCTTCTTGTTCCTCGAAGGAACCATCAAGACAGAGGTTGAAGGCTTACCCTTCAGAGTTTCCTCAGTAGTCAAGAGCATATTCAGCAGCTCTGCCGGAGTACAATCGATTTTGTTCATATTAAAGTTAATAATGAACGCATCGAAAGAAGGCGGAAGAGACTGCAGAATAATGTCTACAGCAAGCTCCTGGTTGATGGTATGCCCCAGTTTTTCTAGAGCCTCCTTGTGCCCAATCATCTTGAGCACGTGAGCTCCCACTGGGCTCCCTTCAGCCAGTTTGCTCTGAAAGAACAGCTTTGTCAAATTATAGCGTTCTGTCCTCGCCTGTGCAGCATACAGCATCTTGAGGTTTGCTATCATGTCTATGGCAGACATATCCTCATGCTGACGCTGCAGCGGTGGCGTCATAGACGCTAGCATCAGGCAAGCGACATCAATGCTATCATTGACGTGCTTTTCATAGGCTTCCCGAACCGCCCTTGCGGCGTTCGGAGCGGGCTGAGGCGGTATCGCCGTCTCGAGGACATACAGTTTCCTCTCTGCCTTAAGAACGATCTTAAGGTGTCCGAACTAGTCTGAGAAGTTCGGCCCAGCAAACTTCTCCCTTTCCAGTAGGGATCGCACATTGAAGCTCATGGTGTTCGTTGCTGCAGGAATCTACAACAATGCAAGAACAGCAAGGTCAGTATCAATGTCAAGAATCAATCAGGACTTAAGAAAGATTCTTTTTCTCACTATTTTATCTGGCTGAAAAACCCAGCAAAACAGCCCGAAAGAGTAGAACTCTTTTAGTGAGATGGGATCCAGATTTCATACTTGGTCTCCGCGTCCCGCTCAGGCGAGATAAGATGCACAGAGAGTACAAGCACTAATCTCTGGTAGGCAGTCCCTGCCAATCGCCTACCTGTGCGATTCCCCTTCATCTGGGCAATCCAGCAGACTGTGCCAACTGAGTTGGTACAACACAATCTCTGACCCCACAGATGGCTGCCTCCATGCGCTACCATATGCGCCACATATGTAGCCTACATGGTCAAGCTGACCCGACCTACTCCCTGGACCACCACGTGCTATGCTGAGCAACGAGAAGCGATAAATCCCTTCTCTGTAACACGCAGGTGTAATCCCGCACCGTCTGAAGATAGATGGACGTGCCCACTGAGTGGGTACAACACGGCTCCAACGATAATTAGAACAGTGAGGTTTCGCGTCAGAAGGCATACGAGCTTGATATTTTAGCGTTGGATTTTAACGGTCTTTTATCTTCTTCACTATCATGCAATTCCTATGGTGATAGCAGAAGATAAATAAATCATGCTGTTCTACTTATTAAACAATAAAAGAAAGCATGAATCTTATGTGGTAAAAGCCCATAGCCCTAGTAAGACCTTAAGAACTTAAGTCTTCACTTGCTTTTCTTCATGGGGCTTTTGCTGCTCATCTGGCCCAAACCAGGGCCCAAGCGCCATCTGCAGCTCAGGTGCGCCCACCAGGTAAATGCGCCTGGTCCTAGGGTCGAACCCTAGACCTCCCACCTGGTCAAGCCTCTGCTGCATGCGCCTCTGCCAAGTGTGCTCTGTGCTCTTGTCTGATTAATTTACAAATTAATCTATCTAGACAAGGTTGACTCGCAGGTCAATTACATTTTATAAATTAAATGCAATGTGATGCGCAGATCACAATATAAAAATTAATTTACAAAATTAACCAGGCACGCAGGCCCCAGCACAGCACACATTAAAACACGGGCAGCCCACATAAGATTAAATAAACATACATATGCATCAATCAACATGTGATCCATTCATGAAAATTAAATTTCGAAAACCCCTTGGGATCAATTTTAATTTTCCTTATTTGCCCTACTACCTTACAATGGTCCATTACTAGGGATCTACTCATCAGATCTAGTCAGATCCACTGCCCTTTCATGCACCAAGTCCTAACTGACTTGAGTCGACCAAAAGGCCAACCATGCATGCGCCAAGGGCTGAACGACCACACTGAGGTCTGGCAAGTGGGCGTGAGCCCGGGCCTAACTCATGTGCGTTCATAGGTTGTCTCAACCAGACATCGCTACACGCCTGTCTGCAGTCGACTTATAGCCACCTTGTGCTTTCGCACAGGTGCCATCTGGTCGACCCATCAAGGCTGTCAGATAATCTGATCAGACTAATTGGATCTTGACTAGACTGAGATTTCAACCCTAATAACCCATCTAAGGGTTTAAAGTTGGCGCCTTAGATCTAAGGTGAATCGCGCATGTAATATAAGTTTTAAGAAAACATACAAAAATGCGCCAAGAACATGCGCCAACATAAGAATGTAACATGAAACATTTTTCTTATGAAACATCTAATATGCGCATGTTATAGATCTAAGCATACTTATATATCCGCATACATGGATCACAATATTTTAAGCAATCATAGAAACATGCAAACAATGGCCTCTAATACCAATTGAAAGATCCCCTAACATAGGGGGGGGGGGGGGTGAAACCCTAGATAGGCGCATGTATTTTTTCTTTTAAGCAGCGGAAAGGGGGTTTCTAGGATCTTTTGATGCATGCATTATAATCAACTTAAAACCGATTGCACAAGAGATAGAACCATACCATTGCCATCGGTTTGATGGTGTCTTGGAATCAAAGACGCAAGTGCCTCTTCTCCTTAGATGACACACACAATGAGAAGGCGACTACTTCCTTGGGGACTTTGTGCTAGCAAATCTTCAAGGAGTCCTTCGTATGGAGGGAATGAGAGAAACTTGCTTGCTTAGTCCTCGACTCTTCAAAAGCGTGAAGCAGAGGTTCCACACGAGAGAAGGCGACGGGAATAGAAGTGAGGCGACAAGAGATGCGCTCCACACAAGACATGGAGGCGTGGTTGCTAAAAATAGCCAACTTACTCTTTCATGCGATCATGTGTTCATGCATTTCGAACCAATCGCATTTTTCCTCTCTATTCTTTAAACCAAGCGCTCATCCATGAGCCGGTTCATTTGAATTTGGTTCAATAACCAAATAAACCAAGCAACCAGTCCAGACCATAATAAACACTTAGGTTCTTGATCTGACCGTCGATCTCTTGATGCTCCTGATCTAACTGATCTAGCATCCATTCTCTCGATCGAAGCTTACCGATCTCAAGCCCTAATCAATCAAACATGATCATACCAGATCTCACTTACAATGAGAGATTAAATCCCTTTAAACTGAACCCAAATAATTCAGTCCACACGATCTGACTTAAGTAAGCCATATCATCAAATTGTGCGACCCTGAGGGTTTCCTTTAAATGTCGGTAACGATAACTCACGTTATCACGATCAGTGAGGGGTATCTAGCAACACATCACTGTCTCCCGATATAAAGGAAAGAGTCTTCCAAGACTACACCCAAACCACAGTACAAGTGTGAATTCAACTCACTAAGCATACATATTTCCTTTGCCACTGGATGTTCTTATTGGACAAGCGTGTCAAGCTTGTAACTCCAATATGACAAGCATGATTAGATCAGATGAACATAGTCACCTGGGTATGGCCATACACTTTCTCAATCATCTCATCCAGGGGGGCCCCTTTAGAACATCACACTCCTTAAACAAGGAGACGGCAATCCTATGTCTATCACTAGTGCCCTAACCTGATTCAAGCTCATTATCCAAGATAGTCTATAATCATTATGTTTCAAATGATATTGAACTACCTCAAAACAATGACAATCATCATTTAGGAAACACAAGTGATCTCAAGTCAGAGGAAATGTGCCACTTGTTGCAATCAAGGATTATTCACATTGTGACAAACAATTGAACATCCTAGTAGGGTCAGTCCAGTACATCCAATGTACCCATGAGTCTACATCTTATTCTATGCTCGAAGCATCCTATAAGATTAGAACACATATTAGTCTTAACCATATCAAGGCTGTCTCATGTTCACCAAGATATCTCGACTAAGGACTTAACTGCATGTCAGCCTAGCTGAACAGCTTTGAGACATTATTCAGAAGAACATATATATTGCTGCAGACAATGTAGCTAACTGAATAACAACCATGCCTTTATAAACATATAAGTTTATACAAATGATACTGTTACAATCCCAAGGCCTCAAACATTAGGCTTAAGGGCATACCCCAACAGTACTGGACAGACCCTATTAGGATATTCAATTGCTTGTCACAATGTGAATAATCCTTTTGCTACAAGTGGCACATGTCCTCTGACTTGAGATCACTTGTGTTTCTAAATGATGATTGTCATTGTTTTGAGGTAGTTCAATATCATTTAAAACATAATGATCATAGACTATCTTGGATAATGATCATGAGTCAGGTTAGGGCACTAGTGATAGATAAAGGATTGCCGTCTCCTTGTTTAAGGAGTGTGATGTTCTAAAAGGGGCCCCCCCTATATGAGATGATTGAGAAAGTGTATGGCCATACCCAGATGACTATGTTCATCTGATCTAATCATGCTCATCATATTGGAGTCACAGGCTTGACACGCTTGTCCAATAAGAACATCTAGTGGCAAAGGATATATGTATGCCTAGTGAAGTGCATTCACCCTTGTGCTATGGTTTGGGAGTAGTCTTGGAAGACTCTTTCCTTTATATCGGGAGACAGTGATGTGTTGCTAGATACCCCTCACTGATCGTGATAACGCAAGTTATCGTTACCGACATTTAAAGGAAACCCTTAGGGTCGCACAATTTGATGATATGGCTTCTTTAAGTCAGATCGTGTGGACTGAATTGTTTGGATTCAGTTTGAAGGGATTTAATGTCTGATTATAAGTGAGATCTGGTCTGATCATGTTTGATTGATTAGGGCTTGAGATCGGTAAGCTTTGATCGAGAGAATGGATGCTAGATCGGTGAGATCAAGAGCATCAGGAGATGAACGGTTAGATCATGAGCCATTTGGTTCATAGAAGGTCTAGACCATGTCTTGGCTTGGCTTGGTTTGATTTTGATATTTGAACCAAATTGAATTGAACCAAAGAATGAACCGGTTCACTATGTGAACGCATGGTTCATGAAGGAAAGCGTTTTGGCGTTGGCGAATGGCTTCATGACTTTCCATTTTGGGAAGTCATGTAACGCCACTCTTGATATCGCCTAAATGCTTTTGCTCTCTTGTCTTTGACGTGGCTTGCGATATTCGTGTGGTGAAGGTGTTGACGACAAGGGGAGAACTCTCGGCCAAGCATAATCTCATCATCCCTACCATTCGAACAAGAACATCTTGGCACTTTTGCTAGCACAAGAGGTGCGCAAGAAGGAAGCCTTCATCATTTGGTGTGTGTCTTCTTTGGAGGAGATCTCTTTTGCTCTCTCTCTTCCAAGACGCCATCCAACACATGGCTTCGGTATGAAATACTTCTCATCCTTAAAAGTTGATCATATACGTATTCATGCAAACGATCTACATGAAACCCTATAAAATTTCATGCGCCCCCTTCGTTAGGGTTTCATCCCCTTTGCGCTCCCCCTTGAAGGGGACTTTCATGAACCACAGAGTGTGGGTTCACACAAAGATGTGGGTCGACCGTAGGGTCAACTAGAGTTAATCTGTGGCTATTTTGCCCCAAACTAGCTGAACCAAGTTGGTTCAGACTGAATCAAACCCGGTTCAGCTAGCTCGGCCACACAAACAAAAAGGGGGAAATCCGCTATTTTCATTCCAGTATAGAGTGTTGTTGATGCCACCATTGATTTCGGCTAGATGGAAGCATTTTGGATTTGCAGGCTCGCAGGCATTGGATGAGCTGGCAAGGCGGTGATGATGGTGAAGTTAGTGTTGGTGTTTATGTCCTAGGACCCATTGTTGGTCTATCTTTGTACTACTTGACATTAATATTCTATATATGTCCATTCTGGCATTGTCATTATTGTGCTACGTTTACATCTGCATCTTTTTTACATGTCCACGATATTGTCCCTAGAGACAGATTTCATCTAGTCTCAAACTAATGTCCCCAGTCATGTACCTGAGTGGATAAGGGACAGCTCTAGTACATGTGAGAATGGTATATGCACTGGTTTGGCACATGGTGCTAACGCATGCATATGAGTATATCAATTGTGGATATACTAGATCGACTCACCGTGAGACTCTAAATTGGTGTCACAAGTTAACCTCACATGTGACAAGTGATGCATTGATCTCTTGACTTGAGGTCATTGACTCTTCTATATGTTTACAGACATACTTTGATGCAACCTAACACCTCATCATTGTTGGGAGGTTGATGGAGACAGTAGCCCTGCTCTGAGGAGATCTACTCGGGCTCGGAGGAAACCCATTCGATATGGGTTCCCTTAGAGTCCACTCTTTTTGCATTGCATTTAAGGTAGTTTAAATTTTCAAATATGCCATGCATCATGTAGTCAATTATGGCAAGTCCAAAATGTAGTAGGTTGTGCATTGTAAGTCATGAAACCCTTGTGTACTCTTGCATCATGGTGGGATAGTGCATAAATGAATAGGTTATATTTTTGGCAAGTCACTCAAGCTAGGGATTAGCTCAAGCTTCACTCAAAGGTAAGCTCAAGTCCCACTCAACAAACTCAGCTCAAGAAAGGAAAGCAGACTTTAACTCCTTCAACTCCAAGTTCAACTCAAGGCCTTGATTAGCTCACTTGCCAACCCAACTTCCTCATTTGTTGGACGCCTCAACATGAGAGTAATCAGCCACCTCAGCTCTCATCCACTCAAGATGTGCGCTAGCCCAAGCAAGGAAGGATTCGGTCAGCTTTCAAGATCCACAATCAAAGAAAGTTTCCATCTTTTGTTGCCGCCCAAGTTCTTATGGAAGGGATTCAAATTTTGAATCCCTCATTCATGCGCCAACAACCAGCTAGGATAAGGTTATCTCGCCAACACAAGAAGCAAGGAAAGACACCTCAATGACAGCCCAATGCATTCAAAACATTGCCAATTGAAGACCATCAAGAAAGGAAGTTTTCCAAAGCAATTTGTGCCTGCCCCTTTTTTTGAAATTTAAAAATCCTCCCCATTTTTGTAAAGGGCACATGGGATAAAATGTCAATCCTCCCCTAGCCCCTCGCCTATAAACCCCTCTCATGTATTTTTGGAGGTTGTTGAATGAATTTGTCTACTATTTCCCTAGGAAAGGTGCTTGTGTCGCCTATAGTTTAGTGTACTTCCAAGGGCCGAGCCCTTCTTTTTCTTCCATCTCCTCCACCAAAGATCTAAGGAGGATTCCTCCTCTTTCAAGTGCACAACCACAAGTTGCCCTTTTCTTCATCCTCAGTTTGGAGCAAGAAGATGAACACATCAATTCCCGGCAACTTGGGATCTTCACTCTATTCGGCTAAGTTCCTTCCCCTAGTCTCTTCACTTTGCTTCAAGAACATCTTCCTGCACTAACTCTAAATCTATTTGAACTTGAAGCTTGCGCAAGGAGTGGTCAAAGCAGTGGTGCATCCCTCCTTCTCCTTCTCCCCCACTCTTTAGTTAAACCAAGGATTAGTAAGGGAATTTGGAGGGTTTATCTCCCCCTTGGTAGTTTTCAACACTTGTTAGTTAATGTTAGTTTTCTTTATTATCTACTTATTATAAAAAACTAATTTCCAAAATCGTTGTTTGAATGTTTTAGCCCCCCCCCCCCCCCCACCAATCTTACATTAGATGTTATAATGGTTGTTACTGGTATGTCACGACACATATAAGAAGATCAATTGACAAACAGAGGATTTGCCCCTTCCTGAGGGAAGCTTGATATGCTTGGGCCCTTTATGGATTCATGACTGAAAGTGTATGACCATACACGGGTGAAAGCCTGATTTAGTCATGACCATGTGATTGGGTATAAATAAAGTGGTGACACACTTTATCCAATTAGGATGTTAGTTTGGCAAAGGGACTGTAATGCATGGATAACTTACTGTGATGATGGGGATGTTGATGTAGACAGCCATTTTGAAGACTTGGGTAGCAGCAATGCACTGCTAGGTGCCACTCACTGCATGTGATGACATGAGCTCATCACTGCAAATATTGGAGGAACCTAGAGAGTCGCACACCTTAATACTCGATTTCTCATATTGATCGAGTAGCCTTTTGATTGAGTTATTTCATAACTCAGATCAATTTGCGAGATTCTATTAACATAGATTTGCCTGATGAGATGGAGAATACTTATTGGAGCTAAACTTTATTTTTGGCAGGTTGACCCTGAGTTAACCATTGTTAGCTATATTTGACTGAGGTTGCATCGAATTGAGTTTGATGGCTTAATCAGCTTGTTTAATGAAGTCTAGCGTGGCTCAATACTTAATGGGGCCTACCAATAACACAAAGAGAAGAGGGATATTCATGTAAGGGTTTAGCGGGGATGGTTTTAATCCCATAGGCATGTGGAGTCCTAAAAGGTTTAGGAGTGGCACCTACTGCTGAATTAGGCATGTCCACTTGGTGTTTTGACTTAGTCTAAATGCATGGAAGGGGGGCTTGCCTCTATGGCAAGGATTGGGGCGTATATGGCTGAATAGGCTTGCTTGTCAAGGCCTTGGCACATATGGTTTGAAGCTAGGAACTCAGGGAAAGTGCTTGGAAACTTTCCTTGTTCCTTGGCTTAACCGCCCACCATTCCTAAACCCTTAGCCGACTTCTATTTGTTCCATGCTCCTATATCATGATGCATTGCCACCCCTCTTTGTGTATCTTCTGATCTTGTATGTGAGCAACACAAGGGGTGAGAGTAATCCATCCAAGTGGCACAACTCTTCCTCCAAGCCGCAAGCATTCACATCCTTGGTGCGGCTTCCTTCAAGTGGCGCAAGTGTTGGTGATCCTTGGTGGATTCTTCCTTCTTCCTACTTCTTCTTGGCGCATCTCCTAGTGGTGGTGGAGCAAGCATAGTAGGAGCTTCACCTAAAGGCATATATCTTCTTCCCGAGACTAGCAGTAAGCGTGGAAGAAGAGGACTCGAGGATCGATTGTGTGCGAGACTGCAGAGAGTGCACACATGGGGGCCTTACATCACTTCTTTCCAATCACTCTAACACTGTGTTTACTTGGACGGATGGAAAGTACAAAGGAAAGGAAAGAAATAAAGAAAGGAAAAATAGATTGATGGAATATGTTATAGGTTTTCCTTCCTTATGTTTACTTGAAAGGAAAGAAAGTTTGAAGGATTGATATATACACTCTAATATTTTTTTTTAACTCATTATATATATATATATATACTAATAATATCAAATAATTATTAAATACTAAATATTAAATACGAGCAATGATAGTGAGGATAAGCAGCGGCAGTAAGAACGAGCAGTGGTGGTCAGCTTGAGCAGTGGCGACGAGCTCTAGCCACGACAACAAGGACGAGTAGTCGAGGAAAGCTCACAGTGAGCGAGGACAAGCAACGATGCAGTGAAAAAGGAGATGTGAAGTTAGTAAAGTTGAGATGTAGTTTTAACTTTTCACCCGATTCGGGCGGAAAGCAAATGGAGGGATTAATGTCCATCTTTCCCTCTTACTTTCTCTCCTAAATTATCCATCCGCCCAAATAAACAAGTCTATACTCCTTTCCTTTTTACTTTCTTTTCTTTCCTTCTAGCTTTCCCCGCAAGTAAACAAGCCCTAAGGTATATTTCTCCTCTCATCATGTCGATCCCCACGCAGGACTCGATCTTCTAGTTTTTGGGACTGTCCTATTTTGGTGTAGTTTATTATTAAAAAATTAAATTGGTCTTAATACTTGGCACTTTGCGAGGTTGATGCAGATAGAATTCTTGTGATTACGAAGGTCAAGAATACGAGAGCACAAGAGGGAATTGCGAATTAGATAATATTCCTTGACACCCAAAAAACTATATATATATATATATATATATTGGAAACTTCTTGAAAACTTAAAAAAAAGTAAGAAATTTCAAATAAATGAAATTACTAGATTTAATCTATTACCATTAAATAAAGTGGAAATTCAATTAATATAATAAAAAAAAGAAATCGATCAAAAAAGGGCAAGCGAAGTGATACAAAAAGAATGGAGTTTTTTGTTAGTCCAGCTATAGTTTCATTAGATATCTTACAACTAGACTCCCTCTTTTTTCCGATCCGGTTCCTCCACCACCGTGAACTCCGGTTAGATTCAGGCATGATACACTTTTTATTTATTGGGAGAACCCAAGTACTCTCTTGCGGATCCATGAAACAACTCTCAGAAATCTTTTTCCCTTTTGGAAGATATAGGAGCGAAACAATCAACCTATTGATATTGGAAGACCAAAAAGATTCTTCCAATGTCTCATTTCTGGGTCCAATGGAATTCAATGGTGTGGGCAGTGAATGCAGTACTAAATCGAGGCAAACTCTAAATACTATATATGACCCACAAATAAAACGGATCAAGGTCAGCTAGTGAGACGATGGAGGATAAGTGTCAGGCCCAGACGATCTTGGGCCAGGCTGGACGGTGGTTGGGCCGTGGTGGAGGCCCAATAGCCCACTTTCCCCTCGTTGAGCAGCGGCTGGCGGAGGCGGATCCGGGCAGGCGAACGCGTGGAGGTGCGCCCGACCCGGCTCCGGACGAGCGCACGAAGGCGCGAGGCAGAGTGGACTCCCGAGGCAGACGCAGGCAGCGTCCCATCCGATAGTGGCGGCATCCCACCCAGGCAGCAGAAAAAAAAGGGAAGATTGGGCGTGATCTTCCCACACAGAGCTTCCTCCGGACGAGGTTTTCTCCACGCTGAGCGACGAGCGATGGAGGAGAGCTCTAACTACCATCAGAGAGTAGAGAGAGTCGAGCGAGCCTTCCTGCTCTCCCGAGCCGACTACCTGCGAGCGACCCGGCGAGGTTTCCTGCGACGCTGAGGTCTGATGGAGACGAGGGAAGTGGGATCGTGGAGAATGGTGTACAGAGAGCTGTAGATCTGTGTATAGGTGGAAGGGAGGGGTTTTAGAGCTGCCTTACATGGAGATAAATAAATGATACGCTTTCCCCTAAATTCCAGAGTCTTTGCTGTGTTTTCCAGTGGGTTTCTAGTCATCTTCTCCGGGGGAATCTTCCCCCTCCGATCTCGGGTTTCCGGCACCCAGAGGCGGCGCCGACGAGTAGGCTGAGGGGGGAAGAGCTCGGCGACTCTTCCCCCTACCGGCAAGCCCTTTCCGGCAACGTCCGTAGCCGCAGCGGAGAGCTCGGCGTTGAGGCATGTGTGACGTCGTGAGGAAGACGAAGTGGGCGGGCGCTCGCATCAAGGCGGTCAAGGTCAAGGCGCGGCTGAAGAACGAAATCGGGAAGTGGGACGTTGGTTTTGGTGATGTGGATGTGCTGATTGGGGATTAGGAGTAATTAAGCACGCTTTGCTTAATTCTGGCCTGACAATAAGCTTCATTGTTGAGAGGGAAATAGCTTAGACCACCAGCTAAGGCCCCTAAATGACTGCTCAGTTATAAAGGAGGTAGGGGTGGCGTACTAGTAGTATCCTTGTATTCAATCAAACATAATTGAGTTCAAGATCATTTTAAAGTTTTCACTCTGAATTGTTTTATAAAATAAGGAAAACAATTTTTTTTACTTGAATTGTGAAATTTTCCTTGTTTTCAAATTCATTAGAAATTTTCTTTTCAATTATTAAATGAAAATCAACAAAAGTAAATTCATTCTTTTCAAAAAAATTATATTTTTGATGAATTAATAGCTTTAAAAGCTTAAAAAAATTTATTGCGAAATAACTATTCTATTATTCATTCCTTTGTCAAAAAAATGATTTATGGTCTAATTTCAGAGAATTTATAGTTATAGTTCTAAAGTGATACTTTTAGTTCTCTATCCATTTTTTATAATATTATTTGTAATTTATCTGTGAAAAAACTTTTACTTGGTGTTGGATTCCTATTATTTTTTTCATATTTTAGAATCATTCCTTATTTTCTACGATGTAGCAATGAAATTAGCAATTTTCTAAAATCTATATATTTTATTCTTTTATAAAGTTCTGATAAATAATAAATTTATAATAAAAAAATCCAATTAAGAGACAAAATATTTCGCACATGTTAACCTATGTAAACAATTATAGAGTTGTAGGGCTCTCAAGAGTGCGTACTATTTCTTGTTGGCTATATGGGTATTTATATTTGTGTTAGAGGAAATGCCAAGTGATGTTGTGCTCATCCTCTACTCATAAACTGTGTTTATTGTTGGACATATTATTGTTGAATATATTATTATGATAATTTCTTGTCACCTAAGTCTTGTGGATTTGCTCTCTTAATTGCCTTGTGATTTAGTTATTTTTATTTGTGCTATACTGGTAGAGAACTTGGCCTCCTAAGATATAATTTTCCTATTGCTTAGTTTTTTGAAATTTTATTTCTTATGTGCTTCTAGGTCATCTAGGTCTCATATGCATCTTTTAACCAATTTGTTACTTTCGTCTAGCTTCTTAAGAAAATCTTAATATTCCAGTGGTCTCTAACTCTCATAACTAACTCTACACAACAGTTTCATTAGTTATAAACTTACATTTTTAAACTCTAATTTAACACAATATTTTTTTACTTAATGAACTATTCCATTGGGCAAAATGCCAACATCCCAAGGGTAAATGAAAAGGTTACAATGAATAATTACATGACATCTGCTTACAATAACCTATTCACCATAATTTCTCCAATTTGGGACATAAAATACACAAAGTAGTCCAACAACCTATCATCTCCCAAAAAAAGAATAAAAAATGCATATACACACTACATAGACATGTGTACATACTATTGAGAATCCCCGGGTTATTTTAAAATTCAAAAACAGCGGAAGCGAGCCAGAAATAAGATTCCAAATTCTACAGGACCGTCTTACAAGATTAACACCGGATGTGATAGGGCATATACTTTTTATGCAAATTTAGGAGTTGTTGATGACGACGTTTGATACGCACAAGTGGCCCATCCTCTATGCTCGTGCACACACAAACTCTTTGAGATTCCTCTTCCTCCATGCTCGTGCTAGCTTCGGGAGAAGAGATACATGCCAAGGGAGTATACCACCTTGCTTGTGCCAATCTCCTAGCGAGGATGCGCCAAGGAAGGGTGCTGCCTTCAACCTATTCAACTTGTGCTAAGACAAGGGCCTGATGATGCAGGGGGAAGCATATGATTTGGGCTAGCATGAGAAGATAAATCTAAGAGATGCAAAACTAGCATGCAAATATTAAACTAAATGTGTTTCAAAATAGATTTTGGTATTTTTAAATAAAAACCGAAATTAATATGCCACTATAGAAAATATGCAAAATAATAAATAGGCTTAAGCATGCAATTCTAAAACTACAAAATAAATTACAACTAGCATGTAACTACAAATGACTAAACATGCATAAATTACACTAAACATGCAAATCACAAGTCTACTACTAAGCATGAATTTGCAAGTAAGAGAAAAATTGCATTAACCTAAAGAATGCTCACTGTGCAGCCCTTGAGAGTAGAAGGACCGTCCTTCCTGTTCTTCACCGGTCCTACTCTAATGGAAGGTGACGATTACAAGCACTCCAACACATGTGTGAGCATTAAAATTAAGGTTTAAAGAGTCTAAGTCCTTTTACAAATAAAGAGGTCAAGAGGGGAAGCTAATCTTCCAAGTTCCTCTTACTAATATGATTAACTAAGTTAAATCTACTAAAACTAATGATTAATAACTAAGGGATATGCTACTTGAAGGGGGCGCCAAGCCGTGGATAAAGGAGAGCCCTTTCAAGTTTTGGCCATGGATGATTCCTTGGCGATGTCTCATGTTGTGGATTCCATTTTCATGCCGAGAACAAGCTAGAGTTGCTGAAATCTTTAGGGTTGAAGATGCGCCACTTGAAATTGATTTTCCATTGAGATGAAGAAACGCTTTCCTTTGCGCCACCTACAAGATCCAACAAATTAAGCAAAGACAAACCAAGCAAAAATAAACAAGAGTTAAGTTAGAGAGGCTTGGCCGATTGTGTGTCTTGAAGGAATTGATTCATGGAGGTTCTCTTGGAGATGTAGATCCTTGAAGAGTGGTTGAAGATCCTTGTGCCAAGTGTTGATGAAGAAGATGGAGTAGATGTGCCACCAAAAGTTGAAGAAGCCCTTTGAAGAAGTTGTGCCACCAAAGATTGAAGAAGATGTTCCTTTGTGCAAATAGATGGTGAGAGCCTTTGATAGAGGGGTTAGTGAAGGGAACCGTGGCCCTTGAGAGGAGAAGAGGGGTGACACAAGCACCCAAGAGAGAAGAGGAGAAGGAGAGGAGCAACACAAGCACCCAAAGTTTCTAGGAAACAAGTAGACAAATTTCATTATCCAGATCACCCTCAATGTTACATGCAGTTACAATTATTGTAGACTTTTTCCTCAACATTACAAAGAGCAAAAATAAGAAAGAAAATTTGATTTTTAATGCTTTGTCGTGACAATTGTTTTTTTGGTTGAGATTGGCTTGAAAGCTTCCCTTACTTGAGTGTGAACGCCAAGAAATTGTGGTGCTTGCTTAACATGCTTGACTGAATTCTTTTTGAAATATATCCTTCCTTGGTTGGTGCTTGAATTATTTCCTTTTGGCTTGAACAAATATGGTATTCTTTGGTGGCTTTGGGCGAATTCTTCTTTGATTGGGTGACAAGAAGAGATGACAATCTTCCTTCCTTGCCATGGACGAATTTGCATTGGAGAATTTCCCTTAATCAGTTTCATGAGGTGGCAAAGCTTCATGAATTGGCGTGGCTTCCTTCCTTCCATGGTGTGAACATAATTTGCTTCCTTGATTCAAGGGATGTGATGCAATCATGAGTGGGCGCATATCATTGAGAATTGTAGTTGCAACCGATTGCTTGCAAGGTGGATGGCGGCCAACAAATGTGGAAAGGTGAGATGAACTCCTTTCGTCTCAAGTCTTTAGTTTGAACATGGCTTTGAAGTGACTTTTCAATGGTGCCCCTAGCCCCTCTTTTATAGATTTTAAACACGGGCCCCATCACTTAAGTCTAAAATATATTTATTTGTAAATAATAATTTTGCTCTTAAGTTGTGGGCCCCTGAGGATTCCGCTAAAATCATTTTAGCACTTATGTTGTGGACCCCTTAGGATTTCGCTACAATAATTTGATGTGTCAAATGATCCAAAGCGTCATCCAACTCTATAAAGCCATCTCCCTACTCTACAAGACCCCCAAATAGATTGGAATCATCCATAGATTTGATATAAGGCTATCCTATCAATACAGAATCTCAAGTGTCCAGGTGTATGACCCTATAGGTTCCTCTGACATTGGTAGTGATTACCTTATCATCACAAAAAGTGAGTGGAACCTAGCAAAGCATGGCTGCTACCCAAGTCTTTGGAATTAATATCATCATTAACAACCCTTAAACTGTGATAAGGTAATCAAGTATACTAGTCCCTTTGTCTGACTAACATCCAGATTGGACAAGCGTGTCACACTTGTTTATCCCAATCATATTGGTCATGACTAAATCAGGCTAAACCAGGGTGTGGCCACACACTTTTAGTCATGTAACCATATAGGGGCCTATGGGCATCAACCTTAAAGGGGCAAATCCTCTCTTGGCAAGATGAATCTCTCATATAGCTGAAGATATTCCCAATGACAACCATTATGACCTACCTTTTATGGTAAGGCATTATTTTGTTTCGAAGCATACCTCTTACTATACAGAGACACAATCTCCCTCAAGTAAAATGACAAGTACATCTCTATCACTATAAATTTTAACTTGAGACACCAAGTTAAAACTTCACAGTGGGTTAGTCTAGTATATATACCTTGATATACCCATATGCATGCATTAAACACCCCATGCTAAGCAGTGCATAAACTAGTCTCACTTGCACCATAGCTGTCCCTTATCCACTACGGTACTCGACTAAGGACATAACATCTAAGATAGAAATATCCCAAAGGACATCATTATGTAAACATACGTATGCGCAGATGTAATGTAAACTATGACAATGACAATGTCAGGATATCTTAACCCCATCTCCCAAGTATAACCATCAAGCTTCTACTACGCCAAAGCCTTTGTCAGTGGGTATGCTAGATTGTCCTATGTGTCGACTATGCATATTTTCATGTCACCTCTGTCGATGACCTCCCGAATCAGGTGAAAACGCCTGAGTATGTCCTTGGATCGTTGATAATGTTGCTGTTTATGCCCTAGGACCTTTGGGATGGTCCAATGGGATATGTGTATCACATCTATGTGATAGATGAGTTATCCTAGCATGGTCGTTGTTATACAAATTTGTACATCTGCGCACTTGTACATTTCCATGTACAATGTCCCTAAGAGATAGATTTTATTTAGTCTCTAGTTTATCCCCGATCAAGAATAATAGTGGATATTGGACAGCTATGATTCATTTGAGATTGGTATATGCACTGGTTGAGCACGGGTTGCTAACGCAGGCATATAGCTACATCAAGAGAGATATACTGGATCGACTCACTATAAGGATTCATCTTGGTGTCACAAGATGAATATCACAGTGACAGAGTTACGGTTGTCCTAGACCTGAGGGCATTGGTATCTCCATATGGTAAATGAGGCACCTTGAAACAACATAACACTTTGTCATAAAAGGGAAGTCATAACGGTTGTCATTGGGTGCGTCATGTGTCATATGAGAGATTCAATGTACTAAGAGAGGACTTGCCCCTTCCTTGTGAGGAAGCTTGATGTCCATGGCGCCCTATGTGGATGCATGACTGAAAGTGTACGGCTGTACCCAGCTAAGAACCTAATTTAGTCATGACCATAATATTGGGATAAAGTGGACAGCAAGGTAGAAAAAGAAGAAGCACAAGTTGTTGTGTTCGCAAGTGCATGGATACTCGAAGTCATCAAAGATATCGAACCAACAGGGACATACGTTTGTTAAGTACTAAAGAATTAATTTCTTACTAGCTAGACAATCGAATGTGATGTAACCAAGAGATCAAAAATTGCACGAAATATCAGAGAGAAAAGCTAGGACTAGGGTTTCATCCACTTTAATTTCAATGACTAGATATAAATAAGTGTTCGTCAGTTTATTCTTATTATGATAAAGATTTAATTTACTTCATAAAGAAATTATCTCGCTCTCACGCAGACAATTTACAAAGAACAACCCTCACTTTTGCGCAGGATTATTTAGTGTTAAAGATAAGTAAATCTTGTCAAAGAGATTTAGAATCACTTTTGTGCATTCAATCTCAATGTCAATGTCTCAAGTGAATACTAAATATTTTCATACTTTAGATTCACAGGTACTTAAGGGTTTCCAACCATCCAATACCTAATTTCTTACTATATTCTCATGTTTAACTCATTAATATTTCCTAGATCAGATTATCAACCAGAAGATAATCTTCTAAAACCTAGAAATAAGAACAAACATAATTTCTTATGATGAGTTCCTAAATCTAAACTTTACGGTTCCAAGTTTTGCAAATCACTTTTCAGTCTATATCACAAAACTCTAACACATGTTGACAATTGAAACTAGAAAAGACTAAAGACAATCATCACTTAAGTAGAATTATCATAACAAAAATATCTTGACGAAATAAGGATTATCTAGTCATAATGAAATTAAAGGGATTGCAACCCCTGTCCCAAAAGATGTTTAAGCTAGCATGATGGAAGAATAACAATATGTCATGGTTTAGAATAGTCAGAAATTGAAGAAGAAGAGTAAATTTACTAAACCTAGGGCTGTAATGAAAATTACAGCCCGTAATTTCTACTTTTGAACGCGATGAATAGAGCAGCGCCCATGCTTTCGCTGATTTCTCCTTCCTTCGATCTCCTTTCACTCTAAAATTTTTGGGGTATGTTCTCCTCTTTCAGGCGTAGCTTTCCCTCAAATTTCATGACCAATGGTACCCTATACACTTTCCGGCGATGAACCCTAGAGCGGCGACGAAATACTCAATTTCTCCTCCAATCGTGAATAAAAATTTGGGCTTTTTCTTTGGTGATCTTCTCCTCTTCATATAGAGTTTTTTTCTTCTTATAATTTTTGGAATGGTGGTTTAAATCGCCCGGAATCATCGACGCAAAAATTAGGCTACAGTAATTATAGAAGAATTGGGCGAAACGCGACTGTTGGGTCATAATTACAGCCCGTAATAAATTTTACTGCAGTGCCATAATATCCTCTATGAAGAAATTGAAAAGGAACATGGGTTGTAATACAAACCACGGCAGTGCCGTGTAATGCTTCAAAATCCCTCCAGACAAAATTACGGCCGCAACTATAATACGGCAATGCCGTATTTTCCTCTGGACTGAAATCGACCAAAATTACGGTAGGTCAAGTAAATTACGATAGTGCCGAGGTTTATTCTGTATGTTCAGTAAAACCATAGTACCATAATATTCATTATGGCCCTGCCGTAATTTGGTCTAAAGCGTCGATTTGCATGAAATTTGACGTGTGATCTCCTCTTGATGATTGGAATTCGTTAATGCACTCAAATTGCTCGAAAATTCCTTAATATAATGCCTTTTTACCTGAAAATGATCAAAAACGAGAAAAGGTATAGATTCTGTAGTGTTTGATAAATAAGGCATAAAAATAAGTAAAAGAGCATGAATATGACACAAAAAGACCAATCAAATGATACAAAATATTCTATGAATTTCTCTGTCATCACAAGTTTGAGAGGTTTCCCCTCTCCTTGGTGCATAACATCTTCCTCCTCATAACTTGGTGCAACACCTGGGTGATTGGTGCAAATTGATAGCTTGTTGGCGCAAGCACTGGTGTGATTGACACAAGCAAGCAAGACTCCCTTCTAGGCGTGGTTCTCATCTCCCGAGGCTAGCACCAAGTGCAGAGGTTCAAGAGGATTCGAGGAGTCCATGTGTGCGTGATTGTAGAGGATGAATACTTGTGCGTCTTCATCATCGAGAACACTCCAAAAACTGTTAAGACAAGGTATACAACTCTTCACATCCTACGACTTTCTCTCATAAGTTGATCCTGGCAACTTGTGGGAATTCTATTTCAGACCGTCGTTCTGCTGCATTTAAATTTTTATACAGTTTGGGGGTTCCAATTGAAGGAACCCCTAACTAAGGGGGAAGAAACCCTAAGCATGCTCATCTATCATGCATAGCGGAAAGAGGGCTTCAAGTCAAGATCGGATATGAAACAATATGATCAACTTGAAACTAGAAATCATACCAATGCCATGGACTTGGATCTCGGCTTGGAAGAAGAGATCAAGATAGGTCTCCTCCAAAGTGTGCCACACACAAGATGAAGTTGGCTCACTCCTTGGGGTCGCTTGTGCTAGCAAGTCACTCAAGGAATCTTCACTTGTCGAATGGAAGGGATGATGAACTTCCTTGTTGCCGAGAGTTCCACTTTGCCCAAGCTCTCCTTCTCGTCGTCAACCACACCTCAACCAATGTCCAAGGCGTTGATGAGAAGAGTTCCAACGCATAAGCGTTTTTGGCGTTAAGTGAAACCGGCCCCCTTTGATGACTTTCCATAAATGGAAGCTCATCAAAGCATGCGCTCAAGCCATAACCCAAACGCATTTGAGCATTGAACCATGCGTTCACAATTGTGAACCGGTTCAAGCTAAACCGTTCGATTCAACTTTGGTTCATGAACCAAACCGAAATGGCTCAAGCCATGTGGTCTAGACCATATTGAACCCCAAGGCTCATGATCTAACCATTCATCACCTGATGCCCCTGATCTTTCCGATCTAGCATCATCTCTCTTGATCGAAGCTTACCGATCTCAAGCCTTAATCAATCAAACATGATCAGACCAGATCTCACTTACAATCAGAGATAAAATCCCTTTAATCTGAACTCAAAGAATCCAGTCCATTCGATCTGACTCAAGTAAGCCATATCATCAAATTGTGCGACCCTGAGGGTTTCCTCTAAATGTCGGTAACGATAACTTACGTTATCACGATCAGTGAGGGGTATCTAGCAACACATCACTGTCTCCCGATATAAAGGAAAGAGTCTTCCAAGACTACTCCCAAACCATTGCACAAGTGTGACTCCATTCACAAGGCATACATGTGTCCTTTGCCACTGGATGTTCTTATTGGACAAGCGGGTCAAGCTTGTAACTCCAATACGATGAGCATGATTAGATCAGATGCACATTGTCATCTGGGCATGGCCATACACTATCTCAATCATCTCATATAGGGGGCCCATTAGAACATCACACTCCTTAAACAAGGAGACGGCAATCCTATGTCTATCACTAGTGCTCTAACCTGATTCAAGCTCACCATCCAAGATAGTCTATAATCATTATGTTTCAAATGATATTGAACTACCTCAAAACAATGACAATCATCATTTAGAAACACAAGTGATCTCAAGTCAAAGGACATGTGCCACTTAGTGCTCACAAGGATCATTCACATTGTGACAAGCAATGGAATATCCGAGTAGGGTCTGTCCAGTACATCCAATGTACCCATGAGTCTACATCTTATTCCATGCTCGAAGCATCCTATAAGATTAGCACTCATATTAGTCTCAATCATATCAAGGCTGTCTCATGTTCACCAAGATATCTCGACTAAGGACATATAGCCTGTCAGCCTAGCTGAACAGCTTTGAGACATTATTCAGAAGTACACTTATTACAGCAGACAAGGTAACAACCTGAATAATAACCATGCCTTTTATAAACACAAGAGTTTATTACATGATACTTATACAATCCCAAAGGCCTCAAACATTAGCCTTAAGGGCATACCCCAACAATCTCCCACTTGCACTTAATCTAATGGTTGAGAAATCTCAAACCCATATTATTACAGTGCTTCTCATGCTTCTGCTGCGCCAGAGGCATGGTAAGCGGGTCTGCCAGATTGTCATCTGTATGAACCTTGCAAATCTTGATCTCGCCACGATCAATGATCTCCCGGATCAAGTGAAAACGTCTTTGTATGTGCTTGGACTTCTGGTGTGACCGCGGTTCCTTTGCTTGTGCTATAGCTCCAGTGTTATCACAGAAGATAACCAAAGGATCTGCACTCGAAGGAACGACACCAAGTTCTCTCACGAACTTACGAATCCACACTGCCTCCTTGGATGCTTCCGAGGCTGCAACATACTCGGCTTCTGTTGTGGAATCAGCAACAGTTGACTGTTTGAAACTTTTCCACACCACAGCACCTCCATTCAAGCTAAAAACATAGCCTGATTGCGATCGGAAATCATCCTGGTCCGACTGGAACGAAGCGTCAGTATATCCCTCTATACTGAGTTCTTCCTGACCACCATATATCAAGAACATATCTTTGGTCCTCCGCAGATATTTTAAGATGTTCTTGACCGCAATCCAGTGCGCCAAACCTGGATTACTTTGGAATCGACTGGTCACGCTTAACCCGTAAGCGACGTCTGGGCGAGTACACAACATCGCATACATAATGGACCCAATAGCCGAAGCATAAGGCGTATTGTCCATTTCATCTTTCTCAGTCTGTGTTTGTGGACACTGACTCTTCGAAAGATTCAGACCATGTCTGACTGGAAGATATCCACGTTTAGAATTCTCTAAATGGAATCTCTCCAGGACCTTATCGATGTAGGTACTCTGGCACAACCCGAGAAGCCTCTTAGATCTATCCCGGTAGATCTTCACACCTAATACATAGGCTGCTTCTCCTAGATCTTTCATCTGAAAACATTTTCCTAACCATGCCTTAACAGCATGCAGTTCAGGAATATCGTTTCCAATGATCAAGATATCATCGACGTAGAGGATTAGGAATGTAATCACGCTCCCACTAAACCTCTTATATACACACGGGTCATCTTCGTTCTTGATGAAACCAAACTCAGAGATTGATTCATCAAAACGAATATTCCAGCTTCTTGATGCTTGCTTCAATCCATAAATGGATTTCTTTAACTTGCATATTTTATGACGATCTGATGGATTAGTGAAACCCTCAGGTTGTGTCATATACACATCCTCATCCAGATTTCCATTGAGGAAAGCTGTCTTCACATCCATCTGCCAGATCTCATAATCGTAATATGCAGCTATCGCGAAAAGAATCCGAATAGACTTAAACATGGCTACAGGAGAGAAAGTTTCATCATAATCTATCCCGTAGATTTGTTTGAAACCTTTCGCAACTAGCCTGCCTTTATAGGTAACCACGTTACCATCCATGTCAATCTTCTTCTTGAAGATCCATTTACAGCCTATAGGGATTACTCCCGGAGGCGGATCAACCAAATCCCAGACTTGGTTATCTGACATGGAGTCCATCTCGGCTCGCATAGCTTCAAGCCATCTAGCTGACTCCGGTCCACTGACCGCATCCGCATAAGTTAGGGGTTCATCATTATCCATGATGTAGACTCCGTCATAGCGCTCAGGCTGTCGACGGATCCTACCCGATCTTCGCGGTTCCCGTGATATCTGAGCCTCAGGTTGTTCAATAACCTGATCTACTGGCTCAGGCACATCCAACTGTGCTTGACTACTTTGTCCTTCCTCTGGATTTTCATCCAGCTTTATTTCTCTCCCACTGGCCTCTTGCAGAAGAAACTCCTTCTCAAGAAATATGGCCGTCCGAGCAACAAAAACCTTGTTCTCTTTGGGATCGTAGAAATAATAACCCTTAGTTTCCTTAGGGTAACCGACAAAGATGCATTTGTCAGATCTGCTCTCTAGTTTCCCAGAGGCGAGCTTTTTGACATAAGCCTCGCAACCCCAGATCCTGATAAATGTCAAGCTAGGCTGTTTCCCATACCATAACTCATATGGCGTCTTTAAAACTGCCTTGGATGGCACTCGGTTTAGTACCTTTGCAGCTGTTTCCAGTGCAAAACCCCAAAAGGAATATGGAAGAGTAGCCTGACTCATCATAGAACGAACCATATCAAGTAGCGTTCTATTTCTCCTCTCGGACACACCATTCCATTGCGGTGTTCCTGGCGGAGTGAGCTGTGAGATAATCCCACACTCCTTCAGATAGTCAGTAAACGCATGACTCAGGTATTCACCACCTCGATCAGAACGAAGTGCCTTGATATTTCGGCCTAACTGATTCTGTACTTCATTCTTGAACTCTTTGAACTTGTCAAAAGATTCATTTTTATGTCTCATTAAATAGACATACCCATACCTACTGAAATCATCAGTGAAGGTAATGAAGTACTGATAGCCACCTCTGGCATGTTTACTGAAAGGCCCACACACATCACTGTGTATAAGGTCCAGTAAACCTGAAGTCCTTTGACCTTTGTGAGGAAAAGGAGACTTCGTCATTTTACCCATTAAACAAGCTTTGCATGTCTCAATCTCCTCATAGGAGAATGATCCCAGCAGTCCATGTTCATGCAACCGCTTAATGCGCTTCTCGTTTATATGGCCTAAACGACTATGCCATAGCAAGGTGCTGTCATCAGCATACTTGGCTTTCTTATTATCAATGTTTTGTATAGAATTTTCCATGTCCAACATGTATAACCCATTGTTAATTGAACCAGTTGCATACACAATATTATCATAAGTTAAAACACACTTTGAAATCTTGCATTCAAAGGCAAATCCTTTCCTGACAAGAGCAGGAATGGAGATAATATTCTTGGTAATACTGGGTACAAAATAACAATTGTTTAATTCTAATACAATGCCAGATGGTAAAGTAATGAAATAGTCTCCTACAGCAACAGCAGCAACCCGTGCCCCGTTTCCAACTCGTAGGTCTACCTCATGCTGTCCCACCTGCCTTCTTCTCTTGAGTTCCTGCACATTTGAACAAATGTGAACTCCACATGCAGTGTCTAACACCCATGATATAGAAGAAGATGAAACCATGACTTCCGTCACGTATATACCTGAGCCAGAAGCAATGCTTCCCCTCTTATCTCCTTGGAGCGCTTTACAGTCCTTTTTCCAGTGACCCAGCTGGCCACAGTGGAAACACCTGTTGTCCTTCGACCGCTTCACCTTCTGTTTCAGGGCCTTACTGTAATTCTTGACAGGGGCCTTGCCCTTCTTCCCCTTCTTCTTGTTCCTAGAAGGAACCATCAAGACAGAGGTTGAAGGCTTACCCTTCAGAGTTTCCTCAGTTGTCAAGAGCATATTCAGCAGCTCTGCCGGCGTACAATCGATCTTGTTCATATTAAAGTTAATAATGAACGCATCGAAAGAAGGCGGGAGAGACTGCAGAATAATATCTACAGCAAGCTCCTGGTTGATGGTATGCCCCAGTTTATCTAGAGCCTCCTTGTGCCCAATCATCTTGAGCACGTGAGCTCCCACTGGGCTCCCCTCAGCCAGTTTGCTCTGAAAGAAGAGCTTCGTCAGATTATAGCGTTCAGTCCTCGCCTGTGCAGCATACAGCATTTTGAGGTTTGCTATAATCTCTATAGCTGACATATCCTCATGCTGACGCTGCAGCGGTGGCGTCATAGACGCTAGCATCAGGCAAGCGACATCAATGCTATCATTGACGTGCTTTTCGTAGGCTTCCCGAACCGCCCTTGCGGCGTTCGGAGCGGGCTGCGGCGGTATCGCCGTCTCGAGGACATACAGTTTCCTCTCTGCCTTAAGAACAATCTTAAGGTGTCCGAACCAGTCAGAGAAGTTCGGCCCAGCAAACTTCTCCCTTTCCAGTAGGGATCGCACATTGAAGCTCATGGTGTTCGTTGCTGCAGGAATCTACAACAAGCAAGAACAGCAAGGTTAGTATCAATGTTTCAGAATCAATCCAGGACTTAAGAAAGATTCTTTTCTCACTATTTTGTCTGACTGAAAAATCCAGTAAACAGTCCGAAAGAGTAACACTCTTTTAGTGAGATGGGATCCAGATTTCATACTTGGTCTCCGCGTCCCGCTCAGGCGAGATAAGATGCACAGAGATGACAAGTACTAATTTCTGGTAGGCTGTGCCAGCCAATCGCCAACCCGTGCGATTCCCCTTCATCTTGGCAATCCAGCAGACTGTGCCAACTGAGTTGGTACAACACAGTCTCTGATCCCAGAGATGGCTGCCTCCATGTGCTACCATATGCGCCACATATGTAGCCAACATGGTCAAGCTGACCTGACCTACTCCCTGGACCACCACGTGCTATGCTGAGCAACGAGAGGGGATAAATCCCAACTCTGTAACACGCAGGTGAAATCCAGCACCGTCTGAAGATAGGTGGACGTGCCCACTGAGTGGGTTCAACACGGCTCCAACGATAATCAGAAAGGTGAGGTTTCGCGTCAGAAGGCTTACGAGCTTGATATGTTAGCGTTGGATTTTATCGGTCTTTTATCTTCTTAACTATCATACAAGTCCTATGGTGATAGCAGAAGATAAACTTAAACATGCAATTCTAATTATAAGCAATAAGAAGAAAGCATGATCTTATGTGGTAAAAGCCCATGAACCCTAGTAAGACCTTAATTTACTTAAGTCTTCACTTGAGCTCCTTGCATCTCATCTGGTCCAACCCAGTGCCCTAGCGCCAAGAGCACCTCAGGTGCACCACCAGATGAATGCCCCTCTTGGATGTGTGCACTTGTCTAATCAAAGTACATTTGATCTATCTAGACAAGGTTGACTCGCAGGTCAACTACATATTATAAATTAAGTACAATGTGATTCGCAGATCACAAATTAATTTACAACTTATCCAGGCTCGCAGGCCCCAGCACAGCACACAATAGGGCAACCCACATAAGACTAAATAAACAAGCATATGATTCAATCAACATGTGATCCATTCAAGAAATTAAATTTTGGAAAAACCCATGGCATCAATTTAATTTCCTTATGAGCCCTACAACCTTACAATGGTCCATTGATGGGGATCCACTCATCCATCTAGCTAGATCCTTTGCCCTTGCATGCACCGAGTCCTAACTGACCCGAGTTGACCTAATGGTCAACCATGCATGCCCCAAGGGCTGAACCACCCCATGAGTTTTGGCAAGCGGGTGTGACCCCGGGCCTAACTCAAGTGTGTTCAGTAGTTGTCTCAACCAGACCTCGCTACACGCCCTAGATGCAGTCAACCTATAGCCACCTTGTGCTTGCGCATAGGTGCTATTGGGTCAACCCATCTGAGCTGTCAGATGGTCTGATCAGACTTGGATCCAACCTAGTGGTGACTTCAACCTCATCAACCCATCTAAGGGTTTAATGTAGTGGCACCTTAGATCTAATGAAGCGCGCAAGAGGTAAGTTTTAGAAAACTTTTATAACATGCGCAATGTTACAAACAAACAACATGCTTGATAACCCTTAGATCTAAGGGGGTCCCCTTCAAGGGGGAGCGCATACTTTAGGAGGTCCCCTTCAAGGGGGAGCGCATACTTCAGGAACATATGATACAAGCGCAACATCATGAACATATAAGCGCAACATCATGAACATATGATACAAGCGCAACATCATGAACATATAAGCGCAACATCATGAAAATATGATACAAGCGCAACATCATGAACATATAAGCGCAACATCATGAACATATGATACAAGCGCAACATCATGAACATATAAGCGCAACATCATGAAAACAAAGCATGCCTCAAGGAAACAGTAAGCGCAACATCATGTATGGATCACCAATACTTAAAGCAATCATATCGATCATATCATGAGCCTAGCTCTGATACCAATTGAAGGAACCCCTAACTAAGGGGGAAGAAACCCTAAGCATGCTCATCTATCATGCATAGCGGAAAGAGGGCTTCAAGTCAAGATCGGATATGAAACAATATGATCAACTTGAAACTAGAAATCATACCAATGCCATGGACTTGGATCTCGGCTTGGAAGAAGAGATCAAGATAGGTCTCCTCCAAAGTGTGCCACACACAAGATGAAGTTGGCTCACTCCTTGGGGTCGCTTGTGCTAGCAAGTCACTCAAGGAATCTTCACTTGTCGAATGGAAGGGATGATGAACTTCCTTGTTGCCGAGAGTTCCACTTTGCCCAAGCTCTCCTTCTCGTCGTCAACCACACCTCAACCAATGTCCAAGGCGTTGATGAGAAGAGTTCCAACGCATAAGCGTTTTTGGCGTTAAGTGAAACCGGCCCCCTTTGATGACTTTCCATAAATGGAAGCTCATCAAAGCATGCGCTCAAGCCATAACCCAAACGCATTTGAGCATTGAACCATGCGTTCACAATTGTGAACCGGTTCAAGCTAAACCGTTCGATTCAACTTTGGTTCATGAACCAAACCGAAATGGCTCAAGCCATGTGGTCTAGACCATATTGAACCCCAAGGCTCATGATCTAACCATTCATCACCTGATGCCCCTGATCTTTCCGATCTAGCATCATCTCTCTTGATCGAAGCTTACCGATCTCAAGCCTTAATCAATCAAACATGATCAGACCAGATCTCACTTACAATCAGAGATAAAATCCCTTTAATCTGAACTCAAAGAATCCAGTCCATTCGATCTGACTCAAGTAAGCCATATCATCAAATTGTGCGACCCTGAGGGTTTCCTCTAAATGTCGGTAACGATAACTTACGTTATCACGATCAGTGAGGGGTATCTAGCAACACATCACTGTCTCCCGATATAAAGGAAAGAGTCTTCCAAGACTACTCCCAAACCATTGCACAAGTGTGACTCCATTCACAAGGCATACATGTGTCCTTTGCCACTGGATGTTCTTATTGGACAAGCGGGTCAAGCTTGTAACTCCAATACGATGAGCATGATTAGATCAGATGCACATTGTCATCTGGGCATGGCCATACACTATCTCAATCATCTCATATAGGGGGCCCATAGAACATCACACTCCTTAAACAAGGAGACGGCAATCCTATGTCTATCACTAGTGCTCTAACCTGATTCAAGCTCACCATCCAAGATAGTCTATAATCATTATGTTTCAAATGATATTGAACTACCTCAAAACAATGACAATCATCATTTAGAAACACAAGTGATCTCAAGTCAAAGGACATGTGCCACTTAGTGCTCACAAGGATCATTCACATTGTGACAAGCAATGGAATATCCGAGTAGGGTCTGTCCAGTACATCCAATGTACCCATGAGTCTACATCTTATTCCATGCTCGAAGCATCCTATAAGATTAGCACTCATATTAGTCTCAATCATATCAAGGCTGTCTCATGTTCACCAAGATATCTCGACTAAGGACATATAGCCTGTCAGCCTAGCTGAACAGCTTTGAGACATTATTCAGAAGTACACTTATTACAGCAGACAAGGTAACAACCTGAATAATAACCATGCCTTTTATAAACACAAGAGTTTATTACATGATACTTATACAATCCCAAAGGCCTCAAACATTAGCCTTAAGGGCATACCCCAACACCAATAGTGGAATCAGAGCAATCTTACAAGGCCCGTATGTGTATCTTGTACATGCGCCTACCCCATGTGATAAAAACGTTTTCTAAAATTTTTATGCAATGAATTTTCTGTCGAAAATTAATTTCTTTTAATTTTTGCCTCTTAATTGTCTTCTAATTTTTTATTCCCTTAAAGGATTGCAAGGGGAAGCTACCCGTTGTAGACTCCTATGATAGGCGACTAAAAACTAGAAGGATGATGTAGAGTCGCTGAAAATTAATCGAAAGGGTTTTATGAAAAATTAAAAGTGATTACTTGTTGATTTCTCATAGCATGTAAAATTGCATGAGTAAATTTGTTTTGTGCATTATGTTGTGATCAAAGTCAAGTGCCATAAAATTGTCATGCCTGTGATGTAATATTATGAGGCCTACGTGCCGACTTTCAATTCTGTATTTCAATTATCTTGTGTAATTTTGTAAATCGGGTTGAAGACATCAAGCGGTGAATTTTTCTCCTTCTTCTCCCTTGCGCATCTCTAAGTGGCGCAACCCACACCTAGCCGAACACTAGGGTGGCTTCTAGGGTTACCTAGAGGTGCATCAAAGGGGGTTGGTGGCTGGGGTTAGGGTTGGCGCACCTTACCCCTAAGGTGGCGCATCCCTTAATCGGCTTGACCTAAAGTGCCTTCTCCTAGGTGGTACACTTGACGGAAGAGGGCTGATCAAAGGAGATGGTGCAACCTAACCAAGTTAGGGGGCTAATCTTTGTCCTTAGCCGAACCATGAGGCCATCTAGGGTTTCCTAGTTTTGCATCATGGGTTCAAGGGCTGATGATAAAAGTGGCTCAACCTAAGGGGCTGACCTATATCTCTAGTCGAACCATATTGGCTTTGAGGGTCACCTAGTAGCGCAACAAAGGGTTCAAGGGCTAATGGTGATGGTTGAGCACCCTAAAGAGGCTGATCAACTTGACTAGCTGAACCATGATGCTTACTGGGGTTGCCTAATAGCGCATCTAAAGGTTTATGGGATAATCAAGATGGTTAGCATACCTAACCTTGGTAAGGGGCTATTTTCTCTCTTGGCCATGAATGAGAAGGCTCTTAGGGGTGCTTCTTGCATTCAAGAGCTGAACAAGGGAAGAACAGCGCCAACACTTGCATCATGACACCTCCAAGCAAAGGGGCACACATGTGGGTGGTGTACCTAGCAAGGGAAGTGGCGCATCTAGCAAGTATAGTGGGACATCTTGAGTAGTTGGCACATGGATGTTTGGCCAAACCCTGGAAGGAGTCTAGGGTTTGTGAGCTACCTTCCAAGAAGAGACCTAAGTTGGCCGAATCCTTGAAGGAGCCTAGGATTTGCGAGCTGGCTTATGGAGTAGACTCGGGTTGGCCGAACATAAAGGGGATCTAGGGTTTCCTAGATAGTGCCTTTAGGGTTCATGAGCTGGCCAATGGAGCTGAAGACCTAGGTGGTGCACCTCAAGGCTTGGGAGCAGAGCCCTTAAGGCACTCAGGGAAGAGCTAAGGACTTATTGGCATGAGCCCATGACTCATAGACCTTGGTAGTGCTAGGTGGCTAGGACTAGGTCTAGGGGCTTGTTACCTGCGTTATGAGCTTTGATCACATCATATTTTTTATATTTCTGCTCCAGTATGCTGATGAGTTGCATTTACATCATGTTTTTACCTATTTTTTACATGATATTTTGGGCTTAATTGAATGATTTTATGCAATTTTTATTGTTTTTGCTTCACTTGGCATAGAATCTTCACTTTTCTTGGTTTTTATGAAAATGTTGGTAAAATGGCCCAAAAATGATGGATTTTATGAGTTTTGAAGCTATAGCATGATTCCCGAGGAGATCACGAGCTTACACGCCAAATTTGGAGTAAAAATAGTGAAGAACACAACTTTCACGGCCATGGCCGTAATTATGTGGCCGGCCGTAATTTTGGCATTCGAACGAGCGTAAAACAACTAAGTTAAAAAGCTCACAGAAACTTTCACAGGTGAAGCCGTGAATCCATCACGGTCCATGAAACTTTTAGTCTACAAAGGGGCTGTAAACACATAAGGATTTACGGCCTTGGCCATAAACTTATTACGGGTCGTGAAAACATCCGCCCGTCAAGTTTTCTCACTCGATTCGACTCGAAATTGAACCAGAATTGAACCAAACCTTGCAGAAACCTTCCTAGATGGGTTCTATACTGATCAAACTATAAAAAGAAGGGTTTTGGAAGCATTTCGGGGGCTTCTAAGCACAAAAACGAGCAGCGGCCGCGGCGACGGCGAGAATCAATTCTAGGGCAGAATTCCGGCGAGAGATCAAGCAAAGAAGGGGATTTGACGCTTCATCTTTATCACCAGATCAAGGGGAAGAGTTCTAATTACTTTCCTAGTGTCTCTTTGCATTGTTTTTGAGAGATTACATGTTGAATTCATCAATGAACATGATGTTTGCTTCGAGCATGAACGTGTAAACCTTATTTCGGGATTAGGGGTGTTGCCCGTTGACGATTCATGGATTAAATCTATTGTCTTAAATCTTTGTCATGATTTTTATTGAATTGATTTGATTAGAATTGTGTTTATTTCGTAATTTACACTAATCAATTTTACGTCTTAGACGTTGCAAGAAGAACTGGAAGGTTAATCACAACGTCGGAACTATTCTATTCAAACCTACGAATCCGATCACGGGAGTAGTTCGGATTCGTTTGAAGGATTTATATGGTTTTTCATTGAACTTAATGGGTCTAATTACGTTAACTGTCACGAGAGTAGGGAGTTGGCGTAGTTATATACCGGATTACACTTCGGGAGAAGGTAATCTGTACCTTAGGAAAAATCCCTTTCAAAACTATAATTTTCTGTTAAAAGATTTATTTTTAATAAATTCATAATCATCAACGTGGTGAAACCCAAAATCCTCATTTTATCCGAATTGATTTTTACCAAAAACAATACCTCCATTTCTTTTAATTTGTACTTAGAAGTTTCTGAAACAAAAACCACGATTTGATTTGTCTAAATATAGATCGACCATGCAATTGGTACTTGACCACCTGATCCTCGTTGGGAACGATATCTTATTTTATTACTTCGTTAAATCTGTGCACTTGCGGATCGCATCAAGTTTTTGGCACCGTTGCCGAGGATCAGGCCAGCCAATATCGATTTAATCGTGAGATTTATAGACTAGACATTTTGTTTATTTATTTTTGTTTTTGTTTTTATTTTTTGTTTTTGTATTGTTTTTGTTTTCTTTCTTTTTTTTTGTTTGTTTTTCATATTTTTTTATATAGTTAGTTTATTTTATTTTTCTCTTTTTCGATTAACACGTTGTATGAATAGGGAACTCAAGAATCACTTGACTACATATTTTAAGCTTTGTTTTGCATTCCTGTTTTACATTTTGTATTTCTGAATTTTATTGCAAATATGATATTTAACCAATGTCAATGATCGAATTAAAGGTATGTGCCACCAATTAAGACAAGAGAATATGACACAGATTCATTACAATCACTTGCAGCAAAGGTAAATTCATTTACTCAATATACTGATTATTTAAGCATGAATTATTCTATATTGAAATCTTTTACTTGTGATATTGTAGATATCATGGGCATTATTATACTGAATGTCAATTAGGAAATCTTACATCCTTTAACTCTTGCCCTAGTACCTATAATCCATGTTGGGAGGACCATGAAAACTTATTTTATCAGACTGACCCAACATTTATTCCACAATCAGACTTTGGTCAGCCCCAAGAATCCAATTTAGAAGCCATGCTTGAAAATACTCTAGCTGATGTGACTAGACAAAGTGAGGAACTTCATACAAAGATTTATGGCACTAATAAAAATGATATAGAGGAAGAAATCTATGATGAATCTGAGAATTTTTCAGAGTTAGAAAAATCACTGATGGAATATGATTTTCCTTCTTCAAATATTGATGATTTTGAAAATTCTAAATACCCTTCCTCAACACTTTACCAGCCATCTAGTCCCCTCTCACATAACATAGTTCCTTGCAACACATATATTTGGGACACATTTGAAGAAAAATTTGAATTTTTGGAGTCTTGTGTGAATAAAGATAAAGAATTTATGGATCCTCAAATAAGAAGTAGTGATATAGAAGGGGGTGAATTTGATAGTGTTAGGATAGAATACCCCACTAAAGAGAAAGAAATTGAGGAAAAAGATGAGGAAGAGGATCCTGAGCATATTACATCACCTCCATATGAACCATCAATTCCTATACTCTAGGAAAATTCATTAGAAATTTACATGACAGATGATGAAGGTGATAATTTTAAGGACAATGATGATGAGGTGACTGAAATATTATTTGATATAAATCTAGCCACAGATACCCAAAAGATGATAACACATGAGATCCTTGATCACATTGACATTGTTGTAAAGTTTGAAAACTTCTTGATCAATCTAAGGCATGAATTTTTTGATCTTAATTTCAGTTCTCTTCAAAGGTATGAATTTTTTGATTTTAATTCTAGTCTTTTTCCAATTGCTAATATAAATCTAAAGGAAGAATGCATGATTTTACTCTTGGATAAATACAAAAAAATTATTGAGTATTCTTTGCATAACTTTAATTTTCATTTTTATATGCATGTACTGGTCACTTCAATATGGATCCACCTGTTTAACTGGATATATTTGGTGGCACATTCTTGAGACGGAGGAAAAACAAAAGATTATATGCTCTCTACTATGGCACTGACTCACCAACTCCACCATGACATGAAGCTATGGTCAAGCTAATGACCTTAAACAAGCACTTTTTGGGAGGCAACCCAAATTTTTAACTTTTACTGTTCGTCTTTTTAGTTTTTAGTTTTCTTTGGATTTTCTAGGAATATTTATAGCATGTTTTGATGAATTTTTATTGATGAAAAATCTTTTGACAAGTTGTTTTATTTGTAGGAATTTTTGGAGAATTTTTATATGAGAGAAAAGTGATTAACGAGACCCTCACGGGTGCAGCCGTGAATCATATACCGACTGTGATTTTGATGACTTTATTTGTGAGTATAGTAAAATGTGATTTTGATAGTAAAACATGACGGTATTTGATGTTTGAAACTTATTTACCATGATAAATGTGATTATCTTTGATGTGATATAGTTTCTAGATTTTTCTGAGTCATGTTTTCATCTTTTGATATAACTGCATATGATTTTGCTCATATTTTAAAGGGCACTCTTGCAAAATTTTTCTAAAATCTATCATGACTTCATTTAATTTTTATGTATATGCAACAATTTAAGTATAGGGTGCCCCCATGTATTTTACTTCTCTTCAATGCTTTATAAGTATGTATTTTAAATATTTATGATTGTTAAGGATAATTAAATTTGTTTTATCCTTAATTATGAACTTAGGAAGCATTTTGAGTATTAGATTTGATGACTTGGGGAATTTTTGAAATTTCATGAAGACTAAAATTTTTAAGTAATTCAATTTTGGTATTGATAAAATGCATATGTGAATTGTTATATGTTCATAGGACACATGCATAGTATCTTTATACGTGAAGTTTAATTTATCTATTCTTGCTTAATGAAAAATTTTTATGAATAGAATTTGGTGATATTTATTTAAATGAGATTTGCTCCAACTCCTCTAGTTGAGAAATCTAAAGTCATGAGTTATATTATACCATTGTTTGGTATACTTTAAGTCTGTTGCAATAAAGAAACAGAGGGAAAATTTTAAAAATAAATATTTATCCTTCTTGCAGAAAGATCAACAACGATTTAAATACCATGCCACTCACCGGCTTCCTCCAGAAATAAAAAAAAAAGTGAAAGAAAAGAGAAGAGAATAAAAATAGAGAAAAAAAGAAAGCTATAGGTCAAGTGGACAACTCCACTGACTTTCTGATTGAGTCTATGAGTTAAATTATACTACTTTGCAGTATACTTTAAACAATGTTATGATGCTAATAGGAACGGGCACATAACCGTTTAAAGACCAAATTGCATTAAAAGTTTCTTATCTTTAACGTTACTGAATTTCTTGAAGTAGAAATTTTATCTGTTAAGTGAAGTGGATTTATTAAAATGAGAGTATTTGATACTTAGTATGTGAAGGATGAATATTATGACTTGAATTATGGATTTTATCTTTCTTGGATTGTAAACTCTTGAGAATTTATCTCTAATATGATTTTTCTTAAATTACTTGAGTTTTGAAAATTTGATTGCTTAAAGTGGGACTAAGTATTTTATTAAGGGGAAAACAGATGAGTGTCCCTTATCTTTACATTCTCTATACATATCAGAATATTGCTTGAGGACAAGCAAACTTTTATGTCTAGGGTACTCTGATGAGTTGCATTTACATCATGTTTTTGCTTATATTTTACATGATATTTTGGGCTTAATTGAATGATTTTATACAATTTTTGATGTTTTTGCTTCACTTGGCATAGAATCTTCACTTTTCTTTGTTTTTATGAAAATGTAGGTAAATGGCCCAAAAATGATGGATTTTACGAGTTTTAAAGCTATAACATGATTCCCGAGGAGATCATGAGATTACACATCAAATTTGGAGTAAAAATAGTGAAGAACACAACTTTCACGGCCTTGGCCGTAATTATGTGGCCGGTCGTAATTTTGGCGTTCGAACGGGCATAAAACGGCTAGGTTAAAAAGCTCATAGAAACTTTCACGGGTGAAGCCGTGAATCCATCACTGTCCGTGAAACTTTCTGTGTACAAAGGGGCTGTACAGACAGAAGAATTTATGGCTTTGGCCATAAACTTATTACGGGCCGTGAAAACGTTCGCCCGTCGGGTTTTGTCATTCGATTCGACACCAAATTGAACCAGAATTGAACTAAACCTTGCAGAAACCTTTCTAGATGGGTTCTATACTGATCAAACTATAAAAGGAAGGGTTTTGGAAGGGTTTCGGGGGCTTCTACGCATAAAAACGAGCAGCGGCGGCAGCAACGGCGAGAATCAATTCTATGGTAGAATTTCGGCGAGAGATCACGCAAAGGAGGGGATTTGACGCTTCATCTTCATCAGCAGATCAAGAGGAAGAGTTCTAATTACTTTCCTAGTGTCTCTTTGCATTATTTTTGAGAGATTACATGTTGAATTCATCGATGAACATGTTGTTTGCTTTGTGTTGGGAAACCTCGGGGATATTTTACAATTTTTCAGAGTCATTACAACACATACATTGCC
The DNA here is from genome assembly GCA_027563935.2 of Costus lasius. Taxonomy (NCBI): domain Eukaryota; kingdom Viridiplantae; phylum Streptophyta; class Magnoliopsida; order Zingiberales; family Costaceae; genus Costus; species Costus lasius. Next base: position 68,929,313 of record CM050449.1, read on the forward strand.
TAGCGGAAGAATATCACCGAAACAGACCAGTCTCAAAAACCCAGTCAAGATCGTCATGCGAGGGGGTCAACACGATGTGATAGTAAGTACCTTTAAGCAATGAGAAGCCGATGTCGAGGAAGGCGCCCAAGTGTTCGGCCTATGCAGTCTCGCACACATGGATTCCTCGAGCTTTCTTCTTCCTCGCCCGGTGCTAGCCTCGGGAAGAAGATCCACGCCTTAGGAGAGTCCTCCAAGCAACTTGCACCACCACCAAGATGTGATGCGCCAAGGAGATGGAAGGAGGAAGATGCCGCAAGCTTCTTTCTTTCTTTCTTTGCGCCAAGGAAGAGGAAGAGAGGTCCTCCAAGAACTCCAAGCTTTCGCCCCTTCACTTGCTTCACACCTCTGAGGAATTGAACACGCGAGAGGGGCGGCTATGGGGTTCTTTAAATAGGAGTGAGTGGCGGTTAGGGATTTATGGTAAGTGTTGATGATTTAACTTGAATTATGGATATTATTTAATCAATCAAATTGATCAAATCCTCAATTCAATATGCGCCGAGACATTGCCTTAATCAACCAATGAAACATGTGCCCAACACTTTCCAAAAGAAGCAAACTTCTCATCTATGCGCCAAGAGCAAGTAAAGGCAACATAGAAGTTTCCTAATGGGGTATGGGCGCAAGTCCTAATCCAATTAGTACTCTAATTATGTAAATAATCAGCCCCAATTGCGCCCAATCAAATATCAATTAATATCTTTATTGACTAGATTAAATCCTAATCCAAATCAATCACTAGAAGATACCAATTATGCACTAGGCGCCAATCATAGTCCAACTAGGATTCTTTCATGCGCCTATGCCATAAATTCCTCCCCATTATACCCTTTTAGCCTCTAATATCTTCATTACAACTTATTAGCAAGCCCAACCAAGCAATGGGTCAAGCCCAAAGTCCATTATGCATGTTAACCAAACTATTGGATCCAATCCAATTTAACCCATGGTCAAATGAGGGTAACCATGGTTAATTTGGTCAATATGCCAAAAATGAAAGTTGGCCCAATAAGTTTCTTCCATCTCATCAGGCCCATTGGCGTTGATGAGATCTCCCAAATAGATCCGAGTTATCCAATAACTCGATCTAAAGGCTACCCGATCAATATGAAAACTCGAGTATCAAGGTGTGCAACCCTATAGGTTCCTCTGACATTGGCAGTGCTGACCTAAGGTCACCACAAGCAGTGAGTGGCACCTAGCAATGCATCGCTGCTACCCAAGTCATCGGAATGGATATCGACATCGACATCCTCATCATCGCAACTAGGTATAGATGGATTACAGTCTCTTTGCCGAACTGATATCCGATTGGACACGTGTGTCATCACTTGTTTTCTTCCAATCACATGGTCATGATTAAATCAGGTTCTCACCTAGGTATGACCATACACTTTCAGTCATAGAACCATATAAGAGCTTCATGGAGATCAAACTTACCTCAGGAAGGGGCAAATCCTTTGTCTGTCCATTGACCTTCTGATGGGGTCACTAAGCATGCAACATTCAAACGACGCGCTTCGAAAACATTTTGCTAGTTAAGTATAGCTTAATAAAACCCCTTGTTGCTAACGTAGTTTGAAATTAGCTAGTTTTGGTATGAAGTAGTGAAAACCGAAACTACTCAACAAGTAAGTCCTAGCATGCGCTTCTAGATAAGATGAAACTCAACAAAGTTTAAGCATGCGGTTCTACCATAAGAAGTGCAACTACTCTAAGGGAGGAACTCACCTTGCACTCTTTGAGAATAGAAAGGGTGACCTTCCCGTTCTTCACCGGTCCAATGGTTGAAACTCACGAAGTAGGGCCCTATGAGCTTACAACCAGGGCATTACAGCATCCCACACATGCGTGGGTGAGTTTAAAAGAATATTAAGAGGCCAATACACAAGAACACCCAAGGGGGAGGATAGCCTCCAAATTCCCTTGCTAACACATTTGAGACTAACTAGTTAAGAGGGGAATGGGTGGGGATGAACTTTGTATGCCCTCCTTGACCTTGCGCCACCTGAGAAAATCCCTTGTGAGTGCAGATGGATGCTCAAGAACTTCAAGAAAACATCAACCAAGGTGGTGGAGAGACTTAGCTAACTTAAGGTGGTGGCTTGATCTCGGCATGGGGCTGATGACACCATCTTGAGTCTCGGATGAGTCCCGCTCCTCCTCTTGGGCTGAGGGCTCTTCAAGGCTAAAGGGAGGAAGTGGCGTGGGCTCCCAACTTCAGGACAAACGCAAATGGTGGAGGAAGATTGAAGAGCATGAGGGGGTGGAAAAGAGCTCTCGGCAATGGTTGGAAGAGGGGTAGGGAAAGGTGACACACACCATGAGAAGACTAACTTCTGAAATTTGAAATTGTATTCAACACCCTAACCGAAAGCTTTACAAGAGGAATACATCATATAGGGGGCTGTCAACGGTTGCCTCCCTTCCCTAAGCACATGACAAACTGAATGACAAGAGCAGGTTGCGTTTCCTTCCCTAAGTACATGACACATTGAGTGAACAAGGGCAGGTTGCAGGCGGTTGAAGGGGCTGAAGGAGTTGTCACTCTTCATCTGATGTGTGCAGCTTCTAGAAGAAGGAAACTCTGCATTGCTGGTGGCGTGCAGACCTCTTCTTGGCAGTGGTGGTTGGCGAATGATGGGCTGAAAAGGAGCTGTCATTCTGCAGGAAATGGGGACAGCTTCTTGAGGCTGAAATTCTGCAAAGCTGCTGGCGCATGATGGCTGTAAGGGGCTGCAAAAGCTGGTGGCTGGCGCATGATGACTGCAAGGGGCTGCAACAGCAGGTGAGGGAATGGTCTTGTCCATCTTTGCTTCAAAGGGGAAGGGGCGGTTGGAGGTTGAGACAAATCCCCATGGCTGCCAACTAGGATGGTGGAGTATTGGGTACTTGTGGTGATGCTCCTTTGAGTTGGATGGGCTGGTTCTCACATGAGATGGGCTCATGGGCTCATGGCATCTCTTGGAGTTATCTTGACTTGATTTTGACTTGCATCCCAAAATGGAGTTGACCTATACTATTACATCAATTTCATGCACTAACCTACCATACATAAGTGGCGGATCCTAGGGATGTAACTACATGGTGTAATTGGTGGGTGGATCTAACCTACCATATGATGCAAGTTATGCTAGGAGATCTAACTTAAAGGATGCATGCAATGCAAGGAATGAAAATATAACTTAAAGATGCATGCAATGCAAGAGATGGAAATAACTTAAAGGATGCATGCAATGCAAGGAATGAAAATCTAACTTAAAGATGCATGCAATGCAAGAGATGGAAATTTAGGTGCCCTAGCTAGGGTAACCTTAAACTCCATTTGTATTTCCGTGGGTCATGTCGCCTCCCCACATCACCTTCTTATATGGGTCGTGACATGCTCAATAACAATCGTTATTACCTCCCATCTACGGCGAGGTGTTAGGTTGTATCAAAGCATGTCCCTAACCATAAAGAATGGTTAATGACCTCAAGTCATGGGATCAATGCATCTCCTATCACTTGTGAGGATAACTCATGACACCAAGTCATTGCCGCACAGCGGGTCAGTCAAGTATATCTACCACTGATATACCCATATGTCTGCGTTAGCACCTCGTGCCTAACCAGCCCATATACCAGTCTCACAAGTACCAGAGCTGTCCCATATCCACTCAAGTACAGCGACTGGGGACAACTATTTGACCACAGATCCAATCTGTCTCCAGGGACATTATCATGTAAGTACATAATCGCATATGTAAATAAACAATGATAATGATAATGCCAGAATCATATATAAATATCAGAGTCAAGTAGTACAAAGATGGACTAAAACTAGGTCTCAGGGCATATACACCAACAATCTCCCACTTGCACTAAGACCTAGAAATTGAGCAACCTCAACCCCATATCTCTAGTACGACCATCATGCTTCTGCTATGCCAAAGCCTTGGTCAGTGGGTCTGCTAGATTGTTGTCTGTGTCAACTCTACTAATCTTGACATCACCTTGATCAATGATCTCTCTAATCAGGAAAAATCTCCTGAGTATGTGTTTGGACCTTTGATGAGACGTGGTCCCTTAGCTTGTGCAATTGCACCATTGAAGTCACAGTAGAGCTCAATGGGATCGACTGCACTTGGAAGCGGCCACATACTCAGCCTCGGTTGTAGAATTAGCTATTGCAGATTGCTTGAAGCTCTTCTAGCATACAGCACCTCCAACCATCTTGAACACAAAGCCGGTCTGCGATCTTAAGTCATCAGGGTCTGACTGGAATGATGCGTTAGTGTAGCCCTGCACACTTAGCTCTTCCTGTCCCTCATAGACCAAGAACAGATCCTAAGTTATTCTCAGATACTTCAGGATGTTCTTTACAGCCACCCAGTGCTGTAGACCTGGATTGGATTGGTATCGGCTGGTTATGCTCACAGCATAAGTCATGTCTGGTCTGCTACACAACATTACATACATGATCAATCCTACCGCCGAAGCATAGGGCACTCGACTTATGTCATCCCTATCAGCGTGTGTAGTAGGACACTGGCTCTTTGAGAGAGTAAGACCATGTCTCACTAGAAGGTATCCCTTCTTGGATTGCTCCAAGTTGAACCTCTCCAGGACCTTATCAATGTAGCTACTCTGACTAAGGGCCAGGAATCTCCTGGATCTATCCCGGTAGATCCTCACGCCTAGGATATAGGCAGCCTCCCCTAAGTCCTTCATCTCGAAACACTTCCCTAGCCATATCTTCACAGACTGAAGACTAGGGATGTCATTTTCGATGAGCAGTATGTCATTGACATACAAGACCAAAACAGTCACCAAGCTCCCACTGAATTTTCTGTATACACAGGCGTCATCTTCGCTTTTGATAAAGCCATAATCTCTCACAACTTCATCAAACCGAATATTCCAACTTCGAGATGCTTGCTTTAATACACAAATGGATTTTTTTAGCCTGCAGACCTTACTGACATCTACAGGATGGATGAAGCCATCAGGTTGTGCCATGTACACATCCTCAGTCAGCTCCCCTGTTAAGGAATGCTCTCTTCACATCCATCTGCCATATCTCATAGTCACCATATGCAGCTATAGCAAGCAGAATCCGAATGGATTTGATAATGGAAACAGGCGAGAAGGTTTCATCATAGTCCACCCCGTGGACTTGTTTGAATCCTTTAGCCACTAGTCTACCATTATAGGTAACTATGTTGCCATCCATGTATGTCTTCCACTTGAATACCCATTTACACCCTATGGGCTTTAGCCCATCAGGCAGCTCAACCAAATTCCAAACTTGGTTAGCTGACATGGAATCCATCTCGGATCGCATGGCCTCAAGCTATTTCTTGGAGTCCGGTCCACTGACTGAAAGGTCCCCTAAAGCCAAAGGGGGCGAAACCCTAATAGGTGGCGCATATAATACTTTTGCAACGGAAGCTAGGGTTTCAAGATCAACTTGCATGTTATATGATCAACTAGATAAAAAGCTTGCAAAGATCAACAAAAATGATCATACCATTGCCATAGCTTAGATGGCGCCTTGGAAGCAAAGAGTCGATTGCTTCTTCTCCAAAGGGAATCGCACACAAGAGGAAGATGGCCTACTCCTTTGTCACTCCTTGTGCTAGCAAGGCTCCAAAGTATCCTTGATCGCTTGAAGGGATGAAGAGACGATTACTAGGCTTGCCCCACTCTTCTCCAGCGTGAGTTCTATCTCCACACACGAGAGTCGTCGTGAGGAAGAGGCGAGAGGATGTTACAAAATGAAGTGGAGTCGTTTCACTCAAAACGTGGAGACATTTTCTCAAATTGAAAACCGACTTTCCAAATATAGAAAGTCCCTAACTCCAAGCGTTCATGCGTTCATGAACCTTTCGAAACTCATCCTCCAATTGAACCAAGCGCTCACTTGATGAGCCGGTTCAAATTGGTTTGGTTCAAAGACCAATTAAGCCAAGCCTTTGGTCCAGATCAAATTAAACCCTAAGGTTCTAGATCTGACCGTTCATCTCTTGATGTTCATGATCTCACCGATCTAACATCCATTCTCTCGATCGAAGCTTACCGATCTCAAGCCCTAATCAATCAAACATGATCAGACTAGATCTCACTTACAATCAGAGATTAAATCCCTTTAAACTGAACCCAAACAATTCAGTCCACACGATCTGACTTAAGTAAGCCATATCATCAAATTGTGCGACTCTAAGGGTTTCCTTTAAATGTCGGTAACGATAACTTACGTTATCACGATCAGTGAGGGGTATCTAGCAACACATCACTGTCTCCCGATATAAAGAAAAGAGTCTTCCAAGACTACACCCAAACCACAGCACAAGTGTGAATCCACTTCACTAGGCATACATGCTTCCTTTGCCACTGGATGTTCTTTATTAGACAAGCGTGTCAAGCCTGTAGCTCCAATATGATGAGCATGATTAGATCAGATGAACATAGTCACCTGGGTATGGCCATACACTTTCTCAATCATCTCATTCAGGGGGCCCCTTTAGAACATCACACTCCAAACAAGGAGACGGCAATCCTATATCTATCACTAGTGCCCTAACATGACTCATGCTCATTATCCAAGATAGTCTATAACCATTATGTTTCAAATGATATTGAACTACCTCAAAACAATGACAATCATCATTTAGAAACACAAGTGATCTCAAGTCAGAGGAAATGTGCCACTTGTTGCAAACAAGGATTATTCACATTGTGACAAGCAATTGAATATCCTAGTAGGGTCTGTCCAGTACATCCAATGTACCCATGAGTCTACATCTTATTCCATGCTCGAAGCATCCTATAAGATTAGAACACATATTAGTCTCAATCATATCAAGGCTGTCTCATGTTCACCAAGATATCTCGACTAAGGACATTACAGCATGTCAGCCAAGCTGAACAGCATTGAGACATTATTCAGAAGCACACTTATTGCAGCAGACAATGTAACAAACTGAATAACAACCATTGCCTTTATAAACATAAGAGTTTATACATGATACTGAAAGAATCCCAAGGCCTCAAACATTAGCCTTAAGGGCATACCCCAACAATCTCCCACTTGCACTTAATCTAATGGTTGAGAAATCTCAAACCCATATTATTACAGTGCTTCTCATGCTTCTGCCGCGCCAGAAGCTTGGTAAGCGGGTCAGCCAGATTGTCATCTGTATGAACCTTGCAGATTTTGATCTCACCACGATCAATGATCTCCCGGATCAAGTGAAACCGTCTCTGTATGTGCTTGGACTTCTGGTGCGACCGTGGTTCCTTTGCTTGTGCTATTGCTCCAGTGTTATCACAGAAGATAACCAAAGGATCTGCACTCGAAGGAACAACACCAAGTTCCTGAACGAACTTGCGAATCCACACTGCCTCCTTGGATGCTTCCGAGGCTGCAACATACTCGGCTTCTGTTGTGGAATCAGCAACGATAGACTGTTTGAAACTTTTCCATACCACAGCTCCTCTATTCAAGCTAAAAACATAGCCTGATTGCGATCGGAAATCATCCTGGTCAGATTGGAACGAAGCGTCAGTATATCCTTCAATACTGAGTTCTTCCAGACCACCATACACCAAGAACATATCTTTGGTCCTCCGCAGATATTTCAAAATGTTCTTGACCGCAATCCAGTGCGCCTGACCTGGATTACTTTGGAATCGACTGGTCATGCTTAACCCGTAAGCGACGTCTGGGCGAGTACACAACATCGCATACATAATGGACCCAATAGCCGAAGCATAAGGCGTATTGTCCATTTCATCTTTCTCAGTCTGTGTTTGTGGACACTGACTCTTTGAAAGATTCAGACCATGTCTGACTGGAAGATATCCTCTTTTAGAATTCTCTAAATGAAATCTCTTCAGGACTTTAACGATGTAAGTACTCTGGCACAGCCCGAGAAGCCTCTTAGATCTATCTCTGTAGATCTTCACACCTAATACATAGGCTGCTTCTCCTAGATCTTTCATCTGGAAACATTTTCTTAACCATGCTTTAACAGCATGCAGTTCAGGAATATCGTTTCCAATGATTAAGATATCATCGACGTAGAGGACTAGGAAAGTAATCACGCTCCCACTAAACCTCTTATATACACACGGGTCATCTTCATTCTTGATGAAACCAAATTCACTGATTGATTCATCAAAACGAATATTCCAGCTTCTAGATGCTTGCTTAAGTCCATAAATGGACTTCTTTAACTTGCATATTTTATGACGATCTGATGGATTAGTGAAACCTTCAGGTTGTGTCATATACACATCCTCATCCAGTTTTCCATTAAGGAAAGCAGTCTTCACATCCATTTGCCAGATCTCATAATCGTAATATGCTGCTATCGCAAGAATAATCCGAATAGACTTGAACATGGCTACAGGAGAGAAAGTTTCATCATAATCTATCCCGTAGATTTGTTTGAAACCTTTCGCAACTAGCCTGCCTTTATAGGTAACTACGTTACCATCCATGTCAATCTTCTTCTTGAAGATCCATTTACAGCCTATAGGGATTACTCCCGGAGGCGGATCAACCAAATCCCAGACTTGATTATCTGACATGGAGTCCATCTCGGCGCGCATAGCTTCAAGCCATCTCGCTGAGTCCGGTCCACTGACCGCATCCGCATAAGTGAGGGGTTCATCATGATCAATGATGTAGACTCCGTCATAGCGCTCAGGCTGTCGACGGATCCTTCCCGATATTCGCGGTTCCCGTGATATCGGAGCCTCAGGTTGTTCAATAACCTGCTCAACTGGCTCATGCTCATCCAACTGTGCTTGACTACTTTGTCCTTCTCCTGGATTCTCATCCAGCTTTATTTCTCTCCCACTGGCCTCTTGCAGAAGAAATTCCTTCTCAAGAAAAATTGCCGTCCGAGCAACAAATACTTTGTTCTCTTTGGGATCGTAGAAACAATAACCCTTAGTTTCCTTAGGGTAACCGACAAAGATGTATTTCTCAGATCTGCTCTCTAGTTTCCCAGAGGCGAGCTTTTTGACATAAGCCTCGCAACCCCAGATCTTAATAAATGTCAAGCTCGGCTGTTTCCCATACCATAACTCATATGGCGTCTTTGAAACTGCCTTGGATGGCACTCGGTTTAGTACCTTTGCAGTTGTTTCCAGTGCAAATCCCCAAAAGGAGTAAGGTAGAGTAGCCTGACTCATCATAGAACGAACCATATCCAGTAAGGTTCTGTTCCTCCTCTCGGACACACCATTCCATTGCGGTGTTCCTGGTGGAGTGAGCTGTGAGATAATCCCACACTCCTTTAGATAGTCAGTAAACTCTCGACTTAGGTATTCTCCACCTCGATCTGAGCGAAGTGCCTTGATATTTCGGCCTAGCTGATTCTGTACTTCATTTTTGAACTCTTTGAACTTGTCAAAAGATTCACTCTTATGTCTCATTAGATAGACATACCCATATCTACTGAAATCATCAGTAAAGGTAATGAAGTATGAATAGCCACCTCTGGCATGTTTACTAAATGGCCCACACACATCACTGTGTATAAGGTCAAGTAAACCTGAAGCCCTTTGACCTTTGTTAAGAAAAGGAGACTTCGTCATTTTGCCCATTAAACAAGCTTTGCATGTATCAATCTCCTCATAGGAGAATGATCCCAGCAGTCCATGGTCATGCAACCGCTTAATGCGTTTTTTGTTAATATGGCCTAAACGACTATGCCATAGCAAGGTGCTGTCATCAGCATACTTGGCTTTCTTATTATCAATATTTTGTATAGAACATTCCATGTCCAACATGAATAACCCATTGTTAATTGACCCAGTAGCATAAACAATATTATCTAAAGAAAGAACACACTTTGAAGTCTTGCATTCAAAGGAAAACCCTTTCCTGACAAGAGCAGGAATGGAGATAATATTTTGGTAATGCTTGGTACAAAATAACAATTGTTCAGTTCTAATACAAGTCCAGATGGTAATGAGATGTGATATTCTCCTACAGCAACAGCAGCAACCCGTGCCCCGTTTCCAACTCGTAGGTCCACCTCATGCTGTCCCACCTGTCTTCTTCTCTTGAGTTCCTGTACATTTGAACAAATGTGAACTCCACATGCAGTGTCCAACACCCATGAAATAGAAGAAGAGGATATCATGACTTCAGTCACAAAAATACCTGAGCCAGAAGCGATGCTTCCCTTCTTGTCTCCTTGGAGCGCTTTACAGTCCTTTTTCTAGTGACCTAGCTGGCCACAATGGAAACATCTGTATTCCTTCGACCGCTTAACCTTTTGTTTCAGAGCCTTGTTGTAGTTCTTGACAGGGGCTTTGCCCTTCTTCCCCTTCTTCTTGTTCCTGGAAGGAAACATCAAGACAGAGGTTGAAGGCTTTCCCTTTAGGGTCTCCTCTGTAGTCAAGAGCATATTCAGCAACTTTGCCGGAGTACAGTCGATCTTGTTCATATTAAAATTAATAATGAACGGATCGAAAGAGGCCGGGAGAGACTGCAGAATAATGTCTACAGCAAGCTCCTGATTGATGGTATGCCCCAGTTTCTCTAGAGCCTCTTTGTGCCCAATCATCTTGAGCACGTGAGCTCCCACTGGACTCCCTTCAGCAAGTTTGCTCTGAAAGAAAAGCTTGGTCAAATTATAGCGTTCAGTCCTCACCTGTGCAGCATACAACATCTTGAGGTTTGCTATAATTTCTATAGTAGACATATCCTCATGCTGACGCTGCAGCTGTGGCGTCATAGACGCTAGCATCAGGCAAGCGACATCAATGCTATCATTGACATACTTTTCATAGGCTTCCCGAACCGCCCTTGCGGCGTTCGGAGCGGGTTGAGGCGGTATAGCCGTCTCGAGGACATACAGTTTCCTCTCTGCCTTAAGAACAATCTTAAGGTGTCCGTACCAGTCTGAGAAGTTTGGCCCAGCAAACTTCTCCCTTTCCAGTAGGGATCGCACATTGAAGCTCATGGTGTTCGTTGCTGCAGGAATCTACAACAATGCAAGAACAGCAAGGTCAGTATCAATGTTTAGAATCAATCCAGGACTTAAGAAAGATTCTTATCTCACTATTTTTATCTGACTGAAAAATCCATTAAAACAGTCCGAAAGAGTAACACTCTTTTAGTGAGATGGGATCCAGATTTCATACTTGGTCTCCGCGTCCCGCTCAGGCGAGATAAGATGCACAGAGAGTACAAGCACTAATTTCTGGTAGGCAGTCCCTGCCAATCGCCAACCCGTGCGATTCCCCTTCATCTGGGCAATCCAGCAGACTGTGCCAACTGAGTTGGTACAACACAGTCTCTGATCCCACAGATGGCTGCCTCCATATAGCTAACATATGCCCCATATGTAGCCTACATGGTCAAGCTGACCTGACCTACTCCCTGGACCACCACGTGCTATGCTGAGCAACGAGAAGCGATAAATCCCTTCTCTGTAACACGCAGGTGAAATCACACACCGTCTGAAGATAGATGGGCGTGCCCACTGAGTGGGTACAACACAGCCCCAACGATAGTCAGAACTGTGAGGTTTCGCGTCAGAAGGCTTACGTGCTTGATATTTAACGTTGGATTTTAACGGTCTTTTATCTTCTTAACTATCATGCAAACCCTATGGCGATAGCAGAAGATAAATAAATCATGCAATTCTACTTATTTAAACAATAAAAGAAAGCATGATGATCTTATGTGGTAAACGCCCATTAAGCCTAGGTAAGACCTTAAGATAACTTAAGTCTTCACTTGAGCTCTTCATGAGTCATTTGCATCTCAACTGGCCCAGACCAGGGCCCAAGCGCCCATTGCAGCTCAGGTGCGCCCACCAGGTAAATGCGCCTGTCATAGGGTCGAACCCTAGACCTCCCACCTGGTCAAGCCTCTGCTGCATGCGCCTCTGCCAAGTGTGCTCTGTGCTCTTGTCTGATTAAAATTACAATTTAATCTATCTAGACAAGATTGACACGCAGGTCAATAACACAATAAATTAATTAAAATGTGATGCGCAGATCACAAATATAATAATTTACATTTTTAATCCAGGCACGCAGGCCCCAGCACAGCACACATTAATTGGGCAACCCACATAAGATGAAATAAACAAGCATCATGGCATCCAATCAATATGTGATCCATCAACAAAATAAAATTTTTCAAAATCCCATCGGAATCAATTTTATTTGTCTTATGTGCCCTACTACCTTACAACGGTCCATTAATAGGGATCCACTCATCATGTCTAGTCAGATCCACTGCCCTTGCATGCACCAAGTCCTAACTGACTTGAGTCGACCTAATGGTCAACCATGCATGCGCCAAGGGCTGAACAACCTTCATGAGTTCTGGCAAGCGGGTGTGACCCCGGGCCTAACTCATGTGCGTTCACTGATTGTCTCAACTAGACCTCTCTACACGCCTGTCTGCAGTCGACCTATAGCCACCTCGTGCTTGCGCACAGGTGCCATCTAGTCGACCCATCTAGGCTGTCAGATGGTCTGATCAGACTGGTTGGATCTTACCTAGAGGATGACTTCAACTCCATCAACCCGTCTAAGGGTTTATAGTAGGTGCATTAGATCTAAAGTAGAGGCGTGCAAGTGATTTCGATTTAACAAAAATAAAAAGCGCCAACATACATGCGCCATATGAAAAATATACATCAAGTTTCATCATGTAAATTCGCATGTTCTCTAGATCTAAGCTTACAAGCGCAAACATGGATCACGAAATGCATCAAGCAATCATAATAACATACATTAACCGCATGCTCTGATACCAATTGAAAGGTCCCCTAAAGCCAAAGGGGGCGAAACCCTAATAGGTGGCGCATATAATACTTTTGCAACGGAAGCTAGGGTTTCAAGATCAACTTGCATGTTATATGATCAACTAGATAAAAAGCTTGCAAAGATCAACAAAAACGATCATACCATTGCCATAGCTTAGATGGCGCCTTGGAAGCAAAGAGTCAATTGCTTCTTCTCCAAAGGGAATCGCACACAAGAGGAAGATGGCCTACTCCTTTGTCACTCCTTGTGCTAGCAAGGCTCCAAAGTATCCTTGATCGCTTGAAGGGATGAAGAGACGATTACTAGGCTTGCCCCACTCTTCTCCAGCGTGAGTTCTATCTCCACACATGAGAGTCATCATGAGGAAGAGGCGAGAGGATGTTACAAAACGAAGTGGAGTCGTTTCACTCAAAACGTGGAGATGTTTTCTCAAATTGAAAACCGACTTTCCAAATATAGAAAGTCCCTAACTCCAAGCGTTCATGCGTTCATGAACCTTTCGAAACTCATCCTCCAATTGAACCAAGTGCTCACTTGATGAGCCGGTTCAAATTGGTTTGGTTCAAAGACCAATTAAGCCAAGCCTTTGGTCCAGATCAAATTAAACCCTAAGGTTCTAGATCTGACCGTTCATCTCTTGATGTTCATGATCTCACCGATCTAACATCCATTCTCTCGATCGAAGCTTACCGATCTCAAGCCCTAATCAATCAAACATGATCAGACTAGATCTCACTTACAATCAGAGATTAAATCCCTTTAAACTGAACCCAAACAATTCAGTCCACACGATCTGACTTAAGTAAGCCATATCATCAAATTGTGCGACCCTAAGGGTTTCCTTTAAATGTCGGTAACGATAACTTACGTTATCACGATCAGTGAGGGGTATCTAGCAACACATCACTGTCTCCCGATATAAAGAAAAGAGTCTTCCAAGACTACACCCAAACCACAGCACAAGTGTGAATCCACTTCACTAGGCATACATGCTTCCTTTGCCACTGGATGTTCTTTATTGGACAAGCGTGTCAAGCCTGTAGCTCCAATATGATGAGCATGATTAGATCAGATGAACATAGTCACCTGGGTATGGCCATACACTTTCTCAATCATCTCATTCAGGGGGGCCCCTTTAGAACATCACACTCCAAACAAGGAGACGGCAATCCTATATCTATCACTAGTGCCCTAACATGACTCATGCTCATTATCCAAGATAGTCTATAACCATTATGTTTCAAATGATATTGAACTACCTCAAAACAATGACAATCATCATTTAGAAACACAAGTGATCTCAAGTCAGAGGAAATGTGCCACTTGTTGCAAACAAGGATTATTCACATTGTGACAAGCAATTGAATATCCTAGTAGGGTCTGTCCAGTACATCCAATGTACCCATGAGTCTACATCTTATTCTATGCTCGAAGCATCCTATAAGATTAGAACACATATTAGTCTCAATCATATCAAGGCTGTCTCATGTTCACCAAGATATCTCGACTAAGGACATTACAGCATGTCAGCCAAGCTGAACAGCATTGAGACATTATTCAGAAGCACACTTATTGCAGCAGACAATGTAACAAACTGAATAACAACCATTGCCTTTATAAATATAAGAGTTTATACATGATACTGAAAGAATCCCAAGGCCTCAAACATTAGCCTTAAGGGCATACCCCAACACTGACCCCCTCTTCGTAAGTCCTGGGTTCATCCTCAATGATGAAGATCCCATCGTGTTGAGTCAGCAGCGACCCATACCTCTCAGGTGCATGACGAATCCTCCCAGACCTACGTGGGGCCTGTGTCTGAGCCTTAGGTTGCCCAGCAACCGGTGCAGGTGGCTCAAGTTCCATCTCTTTGTCTTGTGGTTGCACTTGGACCTCGTCCAAGTCAAACATCCTCCCACTGACTTCTTTCCTGAGAAATTCTTTCTCTATAAAGATAGCACCTCGAGCAACAAAAACTTTATTCTTGATGGGAACATAGAAGTAGTAATCCTTAGTTTCCTTAAGGTACCCCACAAACACGCATTTATTAGATCTTGGTTCTAGCTTGCTAGATTCCTGATGTTTGACATAAGCCTCACATCCCCAGATCCTAATAAAAGAGAGGTTAGGGTGTCTCCCACTCCATACCTCGTATGGTATCTTAGAGACACTCTTAGATGGAATGTTATTCAGTATCAGAGAAGCTGTCTCAAGTGCTTGACCCTAGAATGAGGGTGGTAGAGTTGCATGACTCATCATAGATCGAACCATGTCCAACAAAGTTTGATTTCTCCTCTCAAACACACCATTCCATTGAGGTATTCCAGGAGGTGTGAGTTGGGATAGGATCCCACACTCCCTCAGATAGTCGTTCAGATACTCTCCACCACGATCTGATCGAAGAGCTTTAATGGATCTACCAAGCTGATTCTCTACTACATTCTTGAACTCCTTGAATTTCTCAAAGGATTTAGATTTATGTCTCATCAGATAGACATAACCATATCTACTGAACTCATCAGTAAATGTGATGAAGTAGTTGTCTCATGCTTCTCTATATGCTCATGAAAGCATAAAACTTCAATTTTAGTTTCTTAGAAAACATATTTTTCAACCTCAACGTACATTCACAAATCTAGGATTTTTTGTTTAACTCGGGAGTCTACAAGTGGCACATGCATGCTCCAAGCACGCTTGCCGCCTACCCTTGCGATCCTTAACCTGCCAAGATTAGAACAATCATCATGCCCCATAATCTCTGACAAGTCCCACACAGTAGGTCTATCCTACATGCATGGGGAGAAATTAATTCTCTCACATATGGGTCTATCCCACCATGTGAAGAAAGCGAAAAACCAAAGAGATCGAATAGATGTTAGGAAAGAAAAACTTACAATTTTTCCTATTTAGAAAAATCCAAGCGCATAGGCAAGTTTTCAAAAAATTTCAGATGGCATGTGAGCATACAATCAAAGCAAAAAACATCGTTCGAGTTCGCAAGTTGCTCTGATACCACTGTTGGGAAACCCCGGGGATTTTAAAATTTTTACAGACATGCACAGCGGAAGCAATCCCCGAAATAGGCCAGTCCCAAAAACCCAGAAGATCGAGTCTTGCGAGGGAATCGACGCGATGAGTAGGAGATGATACCTTGCAGCGAAGAAGAGGATGTGATGCAGGCACCCAAATGTTCGCCCTCTGCAGTCTCGCACATAGCCGACGCTCGAGTTCCCTTCTTCCTCGCCCGGTGCTAGCCTCGGGAAGAAGATCCATGCCTCTGGGAGAAATCCTCAAGATCTTGCGCCACCCACACAGTGAATGCGCCAAGAGGAGTAGAAGGATGGAAGAATGCTGCCAAGGTCCAACCTTGCAGCCGCCCAAAGGAGAGGTGATGGAGATTTCGTCAAGGTCCAACCTTGCGAATGCCAAAAACCAACCAACCCCATGGAGAGAGGGCGCCAAGGAGAATTTATTCAAGTGAATAGGTGCCAAGGAGAAGAACCTCTTCACAAGTGAATAGATGCTTCTCTTCACAAGTGAATAGGTGCCAAGGAGAAAAACCTCTTCACAAGTGAATAGGCGCCAACTCCAAACCTCTCCCACCCTTTCATAGAAATCATAGCAACCTTTCGCATTCATGAATGCAAAATCAAATTCAAAATTTTAATTCCCAGAATTATTGTCATGATGTCTTTTGGGCCAGGCAACTTATTGTCATGGCCCATCAGGCCTGACGGCCCATTGGGCCTCAAGGCCCATTAGGCCTCAGGCCCCAACTGGGCTTCACGCCCTATTGGGCCATGCTCCAAGCTAGACTTCCTTTGGCCCATTTGGTTCAATTAGCCTATTGGGCCTGTTTGGCCCATTTGGCCCAATTGACCTTTTGGGCCCATTAGGCCCATCTAGCGCAACAAAGAAATTAGCTCCAATAAGTCCCTTCCATCTCATCAGGCACAGTGGCGCTGATGAATTCTCCCAAAGAGATCTGAGTTATCCAATAACTCGATCAATAGGCTACCCGATCAATACGAGAACCCGAGTTTCTAGTTGTGTGACCCTGTAGGTTCCTCTGACGTTGGCAGTGATGAACTCACGTCATCACAAGCAGTGAGTGGCACCTAGCAGTTCATCGCTGCTACCCAAGTCTTCAGAATGGATATCAGCATCGACATCCTCATCATCGCAACAAGATACCGATGCATTATAGTCTATTTGCCAAACTGATATCCGATTAGACAAAGTGTGTCACCACTTTGTTTTCACCTAATCTCATGGTCATGACTAGATCAGGCTTTCACCTGGGTATGGCCATACACTCTCAGTCATGCAACCATAGGGGGGGCCCCGTAGATATCAAGCTTCCTACAGGAAGGGGCAAATCCTAGGTTTGTCCATTGATCTTCTCATATGGGTCGTGACATACGCAATGACAACCGTTATGACCTCCCAACTACGGCGAGACGTTAGGTTGTATCAAAGCATGTCCCTAACCATATAGAAGAGTCAATGACCTCAAGTCAAGGGATCAATGCATCTCCTGTCACTTGTGAGCTTAACTCATGACACCAAGTTAGAGTCTCATAGCGGGTCACTCCAGTATATCCACCACTGATATACCCATATGCCTGCGTTAGCACCCCATGCGTAACCAGCCCATATACCAGTCTCACTTGTATCAGAGCTGTCCCTTATCCACTCAGGTACTCGACCAGGGACACACTGTTTGAGCACAGATACAATCTGTCTCCAGGGATATTATTATCCATGTAAATAATCGCAAATGTAAACATAGCATAATAACGACAATGCCAGAATGATACATTAAATATCAATGTCAAGTAGTACAAGATGGACCAACAACGGGTCCAAGGGCATATACACCAACAATCTCTCACTTGCACTTAGACTTAGTTGTTGAGAAATCTCAACCCCAAGTCCCTCATATGACCATCATGCTTCTGCTGCGCTAGAGCTTTGGTTAGTGGGTCTGCCAGATTGTTATCTGTGTCAACTCTGCTTATCTTGACATCACCACGGTCAACGATCTCTCTGATCAGGTGAAATCTTCTAAGTATGTGTTTGGATTTCTGATGAGACCTTGGTTCTTTTACCTATGCAATCGCTCCATTGTTGTCACAATAGAGCTCGATCGGATCCTCAGCAGATGGAACCACCTGAAGTTCAGATATGAATTTCTGAATCCAAACGGCTTCTTTGGCTGCCTCAGAAGCGGCGACATACTCAGCCTTGGTCGTAGAATCAGCTACAGTGGACTGCTTGAAGGATTTCTACAATACAGTGCCACCATTCAACTTGAACACATAGCCGGCCTGCGATCTGAAGTCATCAGGGTCAGACTGGAACGATGCGTCAGTGTAGCCCTGAACACTGAGCTCTTCCTGTCCCCCATAGACCAAGAACAAGTCTTTAGTTCTTCTCAGTTACTTTAGGATGTTCTTTACAGCCACCCAGTGCTGTAGACCTGGATTGGATTTGTATCGGTTGGTTATGCTCACAGCATAAGCCACGTCAGGTCTAGTACACAACATCGCATACATGATCGAACCTACTGCCGAAGCATAGGGTACTCGACTCATGTCGTCCCTCTCAGCCTGTGTGATGGGACACTGGCTCTTGGAGAGAATAAGGCCATGTCTCACTCGAAGGTATCCTTTCTTAGATTGCTCTAAGCTGAACCTCTCCAAGACCTTATCAATGTAAGTACTCTAACTAAGGGCTAGGAGTTTCTTGGATCTATCCCGGTAGATCCTCACGCCTAGGATATTGGCAGCCTCCCCCAAGTCTTTCATCTCAAAACACTTCCCCAATCATATCTTCATAGCTTGAAGACTAGGGATGTCGTTTCCGATGAGAAGTATGTCATCGACATACAGGGCCAGAAATGTCACCAAGCTCCCACTGAAATTTTTTGTATACACAGGCATCATCTTCGCTCTTGATAAAGCCGTAATCTCTTACTGCCTCATCAAATCGAAGATTCCAACTTCAAGAAGCTTGCTTTAATCCATAAATGGATCTCTTTAACCTGCAGACCTTATTGGCCTCTGCAGGATGGATGAAGCCATCAGGCTGTGTCATATACACACCCTCTGTCAACTATCCGTTAAGGAATGCTGTCTTTACATCCATCTGCCATATCTCATAATCGTGATATGCAGCTATAGCAAGCAAGATTCGAATGGATTTGAACATGGCAACTGGCGAAAAGGTTTCATCATAGTCCACCTCGTGGACCTGTCTGAATCCTTTAGCCACAAGTCTACCCTTATAGGTAACTATGTTGCCATCCATGTTAGTCTTCCTCATGAAGACCCATTTACACCCTATAGGTTTTACCCCATTAGGTAGCTCAACCAAATCCCAGACTTGGTTAGCCGACATGGAATCCATCTCGGATCTCATGGCCTCAAACCATTTCTCGGAGTCCGGTCCAGCGACCGCCTCATCATAGGTCCTGGGTTCATCCTCAATGATGAAGATCCCATCGTGTTGGGTCGGCAATGACCCATACCTCTCAGGTGCACGATGAATCCTCCCAGAGCTACGCGGGACCTGTGTCTGAGCCTCTGGTTGCCCAGCAACCGGTGCAGGTGGCTCAGGTTCCAAGTCAAATTTTCTCCCACTGACTTCTTTTATGAGAAATTCTTTCTCTAGAAAGACAGCACCTTGAGCAACAAAAACTTTATTCTTGCTGGGAATATAGAAGTAATATCCTTTAGTTTCCTTAGGATACCCCACAAACACGCATTTATCAGATCTGGGTTCTAGCTTGCTAGAATCCTGACGTTTGACATAAGCCTCACATCCCCAGACTCTAATAAAAGAGAGATTCGGTCGTCTCCCACTTCATACCTCGTACAGAATCTTTGAGACACTCTTAGATGAAACATTATTCAGTATGAGAGAAGCTGTCTCAAGTGCGTGGCCCCAAAACGAGGGAGGTAGAGTTGCATGACTCATCATAGATCGAACCATGTCCACCAAGGTTCGATTTCTCCTTTCAGACACACCATTCCATTGAGGTGTTCCAGGAGGAGTGAGTTGGGATAGAATCCTATACTCTCTAAGATAGTCAAAGAACTCACCGCTCAGGTACTATCCACCACGATCTGATCAAAGAGCCTTAATAGATCTACCTAGCTGGTTCTCTACTTCATGTCTGAACTCCTTAAATTTCTCAAAGGATTCAGACTTATGTCTCATCAAATAGACATAATCATATTTACTGAAGTCATCAGTAAATGTGATGAAGTAGTTGTGCCCACCTCTGGCTTGTTTACTGAATGGCCCACACACATCAGTATGTATGAGATCCAACAAACCACCTGCCCTCTCACCAATCTTGGTGAAGGGTGCTTTTGTCATTTTTCCTAATAAACAAGGCTCATAAGTATCAAACTCCTCCAAGGAGGTTGAATCTAACAATCCATTTGCATGGAGTTGTTGAATGCGATTCTCGTTTATATGGGCTAATCGACAATGCCAAAGGTACGCATTAACTAAACCACTTAGATTGATCCTTTTGTGATTTATGTTACATATAGAGTTATCCATGTCCAAGACATATAATCCATTGCACAAGGTACCCTTCCCATAAAACACATTTGCAAATGAAAAAGAACAAGAGTCCTCTTTTATTTCAAATTTAAATCCTTTCCTTGCCAAGCAAGGAATAGATACAATGTTTTTGGTAAGAGAAGGTACATAATAGCAATTATTTAACTCTAGTTGAAGTCCAGAAGGCAGGGAGAGCGTCAAAAGTCCTACAGCAACAGCAGCAACCTATGCTCCATTTCCAACACGTAGGTCAATCTCTCCAGGCCGCACCGATCTACTTTTCTTGATCCCCTGCATATTTGTACAAATATGAGCTCCGCTTGCGGTATCCAATGTTGGGGTATGCCCTTAAGGCTAATGTTTGAGGCCTTGGGTTATTATCAGTATCATGTATAAACTATGTATATGTTTATAAAGGCAATTGTTGTTATTCAGATTGTTGCATTATCTGCTGCTGTATGTAAACCTCTGAGTAATGTCTCAATGATGTTCAGCTTTGCTGACATTCAGAGTTGTCCTTAGTCGAGATATCTTAGTGAACATGAGACAGCCTTGATATGATTGAGACTAATATGTGTTCTGATCTTATAGGGTGCTTCGAGCATGGAATAGGATTTAGACACATAGGTGCATTGGATGTACTGGACTGACCCTACTTAGGATATTCAATTGTTTGTCACAATGTGAATAAATCCTTATAAGCAAGCAAGTGGTATATTCCCTTTGACTTGAGATCACTTGTGTTTCTAAGTGATGATTGACATTGTCTTGAGGTAGTTCAATATCATTTGAAAGATAATGGTTAAGGATTATCTTGGATAGTGGGCATGAATCATGTTAGGACACTAGTGATAGATATAGGATTGCCTCTCCTAGTTGGAGTGTGATGTTCTAAAGGGGCCCCCTGGATGAGATGGTTGAGAAAGTGTATGGCCATACCCAGATGACTATGTTCATCTGATCTAACCATTCTCATCGTGTTGGAATTACAGGCTTGACATGCTTGTCCAACGAGAACATCCAGTGGCAAAGGGAACATGTATACTGAGTGAATTGGATTCACACTTGTGCTGTGGTTTGGGAGTAGTCTTGGAAGACTCTTTCCTTCATATCGGGAGACAGTGATGTGTTGCTAGATACCCCTCTCTGATCGTGATAACGTAAGTTGTCGTTACCGACATTGAAGGAAACCCTCAGGGTCGCACAATTTGATGATATTGCTTACTTATGTTAGATCGTGTGGACTGGAATTATTCTAGTTCAGTTTAAAGCAATTTAAACTCTGATCGGAAGTAAGATCTAGTCTGATCATGTTTGATTGATTAGGACATATGATCAGTAAGCTTCGATAGGGAAAATTGATGCTTGATCGTAGAGATCAAGAGGTTCATTGAGATGTGTGGTTAGATCTTGAACCATGAGGTTCAAAGAGATCAAGACCATGGCTGGTTCGATTTGGTCCTTGAACCAAATGGAATTGAACCGGTTCACTTAAGTGAATGCATGGTTCAAAGGGGAGAGGAGTTTCGATGGCTTCATGGGGAGTTAAACACTTACTATATTTGGAAGCCGATTTTTCTCTTGAGAAACGTCCCACGTTTTCGAACGTATGAACGCCCCTCTCGCCCCTTGCTCCTCTCGGGTTTTTGGTTCATCTTCACGCCAAGAGAGGGAGTAGTGCGGCCAGCAAGAAGAGGACATCTCCTCACACGATCATAGACTCTTTGGATCTTTGCTAGCATAAGGATTACAAGGAAGAAGCAAAAATCCATCTTGTGTGTGATTCCTTTGGAGAAGAGCCGCTCGCCCTTTTTTCTTCCAAGCTGCCTCTCATGGCCATGGTAACATCCTCACTTGTTCTATACAAGTCTTCATATGTTGATCATATGTTTAAGTCATTCGATTTTGGACCTAGTCATGCGAAAAATTTTATATGCGTATGTGACCTAGGGTTACTTTCAATTGGTATCAGAGCATGGTTTTGGCTTGATACATATGATTGCTTTCTTGTGATCCATGTTTGTTTTATGATTTGGTAGATCTACTAGATGCGCATGCTTTAGTTATCATGCGCAAATTCATTTCATGTGTTAGATCTACATGTGTTTTGTTTTCAACTAAGCTTGCGCATGTGTGATGTTTGTTTGCGCTTATAATAAAAGTTTTCAATCAAAACTTATTATCATGCGCGACCCTCACTAGATCTATCTAAGCGCCTGCTTCAAATACTTAGATGGGTTAATAGGGTTGAAGTCGTTAGTCAAGTCTGGACCCAATAGCCTAATCAGACCATCTGACAGCCTAGATGGGTCGGCCGGATAGCACCTGTGCGCAAGCTATACAGGTGGCTATAGGTCGACTGCAGAAGGGCGTGTAGCGATGTCTGATTGAGGCGCCTTGTGAACGATCATGATTTAGGCCCGGGGTCACACCCGCTTGCCAGAAATCATGTGGGACGTTCAGCCCTTAAGGCATGCATAGTTGACCATCAGGTCGACGCAAGTCAGTTATGACTGGGTGCATGCAAGGGCAGTGGGTCTGACTTGGTCTGATGAGTGGATGCCTGTTAATGGACCGTTGTAAGGTAGCAGGGCATATAAGGAAATAAAATTGATGCCATGGGTATTTCAAAAATTTTATTTTCTGTTTGGATCACATGTATGCATGTTTGACATGTTCATTGGGTGTTTATTTAATCTTATGTGGGCTGCCCTTATTTTTGGTGTGCTGTGCTGGGGCCTGCGTGCCTGGAATTTAATATAAATTTTGCTGTGATCTGCGATTCACACTTTAATTTATGAAAATGTATATTTGACCTGCGAGTCAAACCATGTCTAGATAGATTAAAATGTAATTTGATCAGACATGAGCACATGAGCACACATGGCAGAGGCGCTTGCAGTCAGTGGCTTCACCAGGTGGGAGGTCTAGAGTTCGACTCTAGAGCAGGCACATACTGCCTGGAGGGCGCTTTGGCCCGGGTTGGGCCAGATGAAATACAAAAGTCCCATAAAGAGCTCAAGTGAAGACTTTTGTAAAACTAGGGTTTTACTTAGGCTTTTATGGGCGTTTACCACATAAGATAATTGTGCTTTCTACTTATTGTTTTAAGTAATATTAGCACAAGCATATTTATTCTTCTGCTATCACCATAGATTTTGCATGATAGTAAGAAGATAAAAGGACCGTTAAAATCCAACGACCATATCAAGCTTGATTGCCTTCTGACGCGAAACCTCACTGTTCTGACTATCGTTGGGGCCGTGTTGTACCCACTCAGTGGGCACGCCCAGCTATCTTCAGACGGTGCAGGATTACACCAACATGGTACAGAGAAGGGATTTATCGCTTCTCGTTGCTCAGCATAACACGTGGTGGTCCAGGAAGTAGGTCAGGTCAGCTTGACCATATAGGCTACATATTGAGCATATGATAGCTATATGGAGGCAGCCATCTAAGGAATCAGAAACTGTGTTGTACCAACTCAGTTGGCACGGTCTTCTGGATTGCCTAGATGAAGGGGAATCGCACGGGTTGGCGATTGGCATGGAAAGCCTACCAGTGACTAGTGCTTGAACTCTCTGTGCATCTTATCTCGCCTGAGTGGGACGCGGAGATCAATTGTGAAATCTGGATCCCATCTCACTAAAAGAGTTTCACTCTTTCGGGCTGTTTTATTGGATTTTTCAGTCAGACAAAATAGTGAGAAAAGAATCACTCTTAAGTCCTGGAATGATTCTAACATGGATACTGACCTTGTTGTTCTTGCCATGTTGTAGATTCCTGCAGCAACGAACACCACAGGGCTCAATTTGAGATCCATATTGGAAAAGGAGAAGTTTGCTGGGCCAAACTTCTCAGATTGGTACAGACAGCTTAAGATTGTGCTTAAAGCTGAGAGGAAGCTGTATGTCCTTGAGTCGGCAATACCGGCTCAACCCGCTGCGAACGCCGCAAGGGCGGTTCGGGATGCTTATGAGAAGCACGTCAGTGATAGTACTAATGTCGCTTGCCTTATGCTTGCGTCAATGATGCCCGAGCTCCAGCGTCAGCATGAGGATTTGTCTGCTATTTGTTGGGTCCCCTTCAAAGGGGGAGCGCAAGGGGGTGAAACCCTAAAGGTGGCGCATGTCATTCTTTTGCAGCGGAAGTAGGGTTTCATGAAGATCAGATGCTATGCATTCATATGATCAACTTTCAAGAAGCATGAAGATCGAAAGATAATCATACCGAAGCCATGTGTTGGATGGCGTCAAGGAAGAAGAGACTCGAATGAAACTCCTCCAAAAGGTGCGCACACAAGGTGATGCCGCCTACTCCTTGAGATCCTTGTGCTAGCAAGGTGCTTCAAGGGTCTTTGATCGATTCAAGAGGATGAGATGTTTTCTCCACTTGGCCGAGAGCTCTCCAAGTCGTGAAGAAAAAAATTCCACTTGAGAGAAGGGCGTCGAGAGGGATGGATGAAGCGTTGAGGCGTTGAGAAGAGGTGGCGCATTATGGCTTTCCAAAAATAGCAAGCCATGAAGCCATGCGCCCACTTCTTCAAAAACCGACCAAAACGTTTCTTAGCATTGAACCATGCGTTCATTGCCTTGAACCGGTTCAATCTAATTGACCCAACCCAATTTGGTTCAAATACCAAATTAAAACAGCCCAAGCCATGGTCTAGATTCCTCTGAACCAAATGGTTCAAGATCTAACCGTTCATCTCTGGATGCTTCCGATCTCACCGATCTAGCATCAATACTCTCGATCGAAGCTTACCGATCTCAAGCCCTAATCAATCAAACATGATCAGACCAGATCTCACTTACAATCAGAGTTTAAACCCCTTTAAACTGAACTCAAACAATTCAGTCCACACGATCTGACTTAAGTAAGCCATATCATCAAATTGTGCGACCCTAAGGGTTTCCTTTGAACGTCGGTAACGATAACTTACGTTATCACGATCAGTGAGGGGTATCTAGCAACACATCACTGTCTCCCGATATAAAGGAAAGAGTCTTCCACGACTACACCCAAAACACAGCACAAGTGTGAATCCAATTCACAAGGCATACATATTTCCTTTGCCACTGGAAGTTCTTATTGGACAAGCGTGTCAAGCCTGTAGCTCCAATATGATGAGCATGATTAGATCAGATGAACATAGTCATCTGGGTATGGCCATACTCTTTTCTCAATCATCCCATCCAGGGGGCCCCTTTAGAACATCACACTCCTTAAACAAGGAGATGGCAATCCTTTATCTATCACAAGTGCCCTAACCTGACTCAAGATCATTGTCCAAGATAGTCTATAATCATTATGTTTCAAATGATATTGAACTACCTCAAAACAATGACAATCATCATTTAGAAACACAAGTGATCTCAAGTCAAAGGACATGTGCCACTTCATGCAAACAAGGATTATTCACATTGTGACAAGCAATTGAATATCCTAGTAGGGTCTGTCCAGTACATCCAATGTACCCATGAGTCTACATCTTATTCCATGCTCGAAGCATCCTATAAGATTAGAATACATATTAGTCTTAACCATATCAAGGCTGTCTCATGTTCACCAAGATATCTCGACTAAGGACTTTATAGCATGTCAGCCTAGCTGAACAGCTTTGAGACATTATTCAGTAGTACACTTATTACAGCAGACAAGGTAACAAACTGAATAACAACCATGCCTTTATAAACACAAGAGTTTATTACATGATACTGTTATAATCCCAAGGCCTCAAACATTAGCCTTAAGGGCATACCCCAACAATCTCCCACTTGCACTTAATCTAATGGTTGAGAAATCTCAAACCCATATTATTACAGTGCTTCTCATGCTTCTGCTGCGCCAGAGGCTTGGTAAGCGGGTCAGCCAGATTGTCATCTGTATGAACCTTGCAGATTTTGATCTCGCCACGATCTATGATCTCCCTGATCAAGTGAAACCGTCTCTGTATGTGCTTGGACTTCTGGTGTGACCGTGGTTCCTTTGCTTGTGCGATGGCTCCAGTGTTATCACAGAAGATAACCAAAGGATCGACACTCGAAGGAACAACACCAAGTTCTCTCACGAACTTACGAATCCACACTGCCTCCTTGGATGCTTCCGAGGCTGCAACATACTCGGCTTCTGTTGTGGAATCAGCAACAGTTGACTGTTTGAAACTTTTCCACACCACTGCTCCACCATTCAAGCTAAAAACATAGCCTGATTGCGATCGGAAATCATCCTGGTCCGACTGGAACGAAGCGTCAGTATATCCTTCTATACTGAGTTCTTCCTGACCACCATATATCAAGAACATATCTTTGGTCCTCCGCAGATATTTTAAGATGTTCTTGACTGCAATCCAGTGCGCCAAACCTGGATTACTTTGGGACCGACTGGTCACGCTTAACCCGTAAGCGACGTCTGGGCGAGTACACAACATCGTATACATAATGGATCCAATAGCCGAAGCATAAGGCGTATTGTCCATTTCATCTTTCTCAGTCTGTGTTTGTGGACACTGACTCTTCGAAAGATTCAGACTATGTCTGACTGGAAGATATCCTCTTTTAGAATTCTCTAAATGGAATCTCTCCAGGACTTTATCGATGTAAGCACTCTGGCACAACCCGAGAAGCCTCTTAGATCTATCCCTGTAGATCTTCACACCTAACACATAGGCTGCTTCTCCAAGATCTTTCATCTGGAAACATTTCCTTAACCATGCCTTAACCGCATGCATTTCAGGAATGTCATTTCCAATGATCAAGATGTCATCGACGTAGAGGACTAGGAAGGTAATTACGCTCCCACTAAACCTCTTATATACACACGGGTCATCTTCGTTCTTGATGAAACCAAACTCAGAGATTGATTCATCAAAACGAATATTCCAGCTTCTAGATGCTTGCTTCAGTCCATAAATGGACTTCTTTAACTTGCATATCTTATGACGATCTGATGGATTAGTGAAACCTTCAGGTTGTGTCATATACACATCCTCATCCAGATTTCCATTAAGGAAAGCTGTTTTCACATCCATCTGCCAGATCTCATAATCGTAATATGCTGCTATCGCGAAAAGAATCCGAATAGACTTAAACATGACTACAGGTGAGAAAGTTTCATCATAATCTATCCCGTATATTTGTTTGAAACCTTTCGCAACTAGCCTGCCTTTATAGGTAACCACGTTACCATCCATGTCAATCTTCTTCTTGAAGATCCATTTACAGCCTATAGGGATTACTCCCGGAGGCGGATCAACCAAATCCCAGACTTGGTTATCTGACATGGAGTCCATCTCGGCTCGCATAGCTTCAAGCCATCTAGCTGACTCCGGTCCACTGACCGCATCCGCATAAGTAAGGGGTTCATCATTATCAATGATGTAGACTCCGTCATAGCGCTCAGGCTGTCGATGGATCCTTCCCGATCTTTGCGGTTCCCGTGATATCTGAGCCTCAGGTTGTTCAGTAACCTGTTCTACCGGCTCAGGCTCATCCAACTGTGCTTGACTACTTTGTCCTTCCTCTGGATTCTCATCCAGCTTTATTTCTCTCCCACTGGCCTCTTACAGAAGAAACTCCTTCTCAAGAAATATGGCCGTCCGAGCAACAAAAACCTTGTTCTCTTTGGGATCGTAGAAATAATAACCCTTAGTTTCCTTAGGGTAACCGACAAAGGTGCATTTCTCAGATCTGCTCTCTAGTTTCCCAGAGGCGAGCTTTTTGACATAAGCCTCGCAACCCCAGATCCTGATAAATGTCAAGCTCGGCTGTTTTCCATACCATAACTCATATGGAGTCTTAGAAACGGCCTTGGATGGCACTCGGTTTAGTACCTTTGCAGCTGTTTCCAGTGCAAAACCCCAAAAGGAGTAAGGAAGAGTAGCCTGACTCATCATAGAACGAACCATATCAAGTAACGTTCTATTTCTCCTCTCGGACACACCATTCCATTGCGGTGTTCCTGGCGGAGTGAGCTGTGAGATAATCCCACACTCCTTCAGATAGTCAGTAAACGCATGACTTAGGTATTCTCCACCTCGATCAGAACGAAGTGCCTTGATATTTCGGCCTAGCTGATTTTGTACTTCATTTTTGAACTCTTTGAACTTGTCAAAAGATTCACTCTTATGTCTCATTAGATAGACATACCCATATCTACTGAAATCATCAGTAAAGGTAATGAAGTACTGATAGCCACCTCTGGCATGTTTACTAAACGGCCCACACACATCACTGTGTATAAGGTCAAGTAAACCTGAAGCCCTTTGACCTTTGTTAGGAAAAGGTGACTTCGTCATTTTACCCATTAAACAAGCTTTGCATGTATCAATCTCCTCGCAGGAGAATGATCCCAGCAGTCCATGATCATGCAACCGCTTAATGCGTTTCTCGTTTATATGGCCTAAACGACTATGCCATAGCAAGGTGCTGTCATCAGCATACTTGGCTTTCTTATTATTAATATTTTGTATCGAACATTCCATGTCCAACATGAATAACCCATTGTTAATTGAACCAGTTGCATAAACAATATTATCATAAGATAAAACACACTTTGAAATATTGCATTCAAAGGAAAATCCCTTCCTGACAAGAGCAGGAATAGAGATAATATTTTTAGTAATACTGGGAACAAAATAACAACTGTTTAGTTCCAATACAAGTCCAGATGGTAAAGAGATGAAATAGTCTCCTACAGCAACAGCAGCAACCCGTGCCCCGTTTCCAACGCGTAGGTCCACCTCATGCTGTCCCACCTGTCTTCTTCTCTTGAGTTCCTGTACATTTGAACAAATGTGAACTCCACATGCAGTGTCCAACACCCATGATATAGAAGAAGATGAAAACATGACTTCAGTCACGAATATACCTGAGCCAGAAGCGATGCTTCCCCTCTTATCTCCTTGGAGCGCTTTACAGTCCTTTTTCCAGTGACCTAGCTGGCCACAGTGGAAACACCTGTATTCCTTGGACCGCTTAACCTTCTGCTTCAGAGCCTTGCTGTAGTTCTTGACAGGGGCTTTGCCCTTCTTCCCCTTCTTCTTGTTCCTGGAAGGAACCATTAAGACAGAGGTTGAAGGCTTTCCCTTCAGAGTTTCCTTAGTAGTCAAGAGCATATTCAGCAGCTCTGCCGGAGTACAATCGATTTTGTTCATATTAAAATTAATAATGAACGCGTCGAAAGAAGGCGGGAGAGACTGCAGAATAATATCTACAGCAAGCTCCTGATTGATGGTATGCCCCAGTTTCTCTAGAGCCTCCTTGTGCCCAATCATCTTGAGCACGTGAGCTCCCACTGGGCTTCCTTCAGCCAGTTTGCTCTGAAAGAAAAGCTTTGTCAGATTATAGTGTTCTGTCCTCGCCTGTGCAGCATACAGCATCTTGAGGTTCGCTATAATTTCTATAGCCGACATATCCTCATGCTGACGCTGCAGCGGTGGCGTCATAGACGCTAGCATCAGGCAAGCGACATCAATGCTATCATTGACGTGCTTTTCATAGGCATCACGAACCGCCCTTGCGGCGTTCGCAGCGGGTTGAGGCGGCACTGCCGTCTCGAGGACATACAGTTTCCTCTCTGCCTTAAGAACAATCTTAAGGTGTCCGTACCAGTCCGAGAAGTTCGGCCCAGCAAACTTCTCCCTTTCCAGTAGGGATCGCACATTGAAGCTCATGGTGTTCGTTGCTGCAGGTATCTACAACAATGCAAGAACAGCAAGGTCAGTATCAATGTTAAGAATCAATCAGGACTTAAGAAAGATTCTTTTTCTCACTATTTTAGCTGACTGAAAAATCCATTAAACAGTCCGAAAGAGTATCACTCTTTTAGTGAGATGGGATCCAGATTTCATACTTGGTCTCCGCGTCCCGCTCAGGCGAGATAAGATGCACAGAGAGTACAAGCACTAATCTCTGGTAGGCAGCCCTAGCCAATCGCCAACCCATGCGATTCCCCTTCATCTAGGCAATCCAGCAGACTGTGCCAACTGAGTTGGTACAACACAGTCTCTGACCCCACAGATGGCTGCCTCCATGTGCTACCATATGCGCCACATATGTAGTCTACATGGTCAAGCTGACCCGACCTACTCCCTGGACCACCACGTGCTATGTTGAGCAACGAGAAGGGATAAATCCCTACTCTGTAACACGCAGGTGTAATCCCACACCGTCTGAAGATAGATGGACGTGCCCACTGAGTGGGTACAACACGGCTCCAACGATAATCAGAACAATGAGGTTTCGCGTCAGAAGGCTTACGAGCTTGATATTTTAGCGTTGGATTTTAACGGTCTTTTATCTTCTTATCTATCATACAAACCCTATGGTGATAGCAGAAGATAAATTCATGCAATTCTAATTATATGATCAATAAAAAGAAAGCATGGTTCTTATGTGGTAAAAGCCCATAGCCTAAGTAAGACCTTAATATCACTTAAGTCTTCACTTGCTTTTCTTCATGGGACTTTTGCTGCTCATCTGGCCCAACCCAGGGCCCAAGCGCCATCTGCAGAGCAGGTGCGCCTACCAGGGAAAATGCGCCTGGTCCCAGAGTCGAACCCTGGACCTCCCACCTGGTCAAGCCACTGCTGCAAGCGCCTCTGCCAAGTGTGCTCAGTGCTCTTGTCTGATTAATTTACAAATTAATCTATCTAGACAAGATTGACTCACAGGTCAATTACATTTGATAAATTAAAAACAATGTGATGCGCAGATCACAATAATTAATTTACATTTAAATACAGGCACGCAGGCCCCAGCACAGCACACATTTAACATGGGCAGCCCACATAAGAATAAATAAACAAACATATGCCACAATCAAACATGTGATCCATTCAAGAAAATTAAATTTCGAAAACCCTATAGGTATCAATTTTAATTTTCCTTATGTGCCCTACTACCTTACAACGGTCCATTACCAGGGATCCACTCATCCAACCCAGTCAGATCCACTGCCCACGCATGCACCAAGTCCTAACTGACTCGAGTCGACCCAATGGTCAACTATGCATGCGCTAGGGCTGAACAACCACAATGAGGTCTGGCAAGCGGGCGTGACCCCGGGCCTAACTCATGTGTGTTCACTAATCGTCTCAACTAGACATCGCTACACGCCTGTCTGCAGTCGACCTATAGCCACCAAGTGCTTGCGCACAGGTGCTATCTAGTCAACCCATCAAGGCTGTCAGATGGTCTGATCAGACTGTCTGGATCTAACCTAGGGGATGATTTCAACCCTAATAACCCGTCTAAGGGTTTAAAGTAGAGCCTTAGATCTAGAGTTAGTAGCGCATGTCAAGTAGGTTTTTGAGAAAAACATGAAGCATGCGCCAACAACATGCGCCAAGAAAATATACATCAAGTTTGCATGTACAACAACTCAAATGAAATTTTCGCATGTAACCCTAGATCTAGAGATATGCGTAAGCATGGATCATGGATCACAAAGCAAAGCAATCATAATAACAATGCATAGAACCGCTCTGATACCAATTGTTGGGTCCCCTTCAAAGGGGGAGCGCAAGGGGGTGAAACCCTAAAGGTGGCGCATGTCATTCTTTTGCAGCGGAAGTAGGGTTTCATGAAGATCAGATGCTATACATTCATATGATCAACTTTCAAGAAGCATGAAGATCGAAAGATAATCATACCGAAGCCATGTGTTGGATGGCGTCAAGGAAGAAGAGACTCGAATGAAACTCCTCCAAAAGGTGCGCACACAAGGTGATGCCGCCTACTCCTTGAGATCCTTGTGCTAGCAAGGTGCTTCAAGGGTCTTTGATCGATTCAAGAGGATGAGATGTTTTCTCCACTTGGCTGAGAGCTCTCCAAGTCGTGAAGAAAAAAATTCCACTTGAGAGAAGGGCGTCGAGAGGGATGGATGAAGCGTTGAGGCGTTGAGAAGAGGTGGCGTATTATGGATTTCCAAAAATAGCAAGCCATGAAGCCATGCGCCCACTTCTTCAAAAACCGACCAAAACGTTTCTTAGCATTGAACCATGCGTTCATTGCCTTGAACCGGTTCAATCTAATTGACCCAACCCAATTTGGTTCAAATACCAAATTAAAACAGCCCAAGCCATGGTCTAGATTCCTCTGAACCAAATGGTTCAAGATCTAACCGTTCATCTCTGGATGCTTCCGATCTCACCGATCTAGCATCAATACTCTCGATCGAAGCTTACCGATCTCAAGCCCTAATCAATCAAACATGATCAGACCAGATCTCACTTACAATCAGAGTTTAAACCCCTTTAAACTGAACTCAAACAATTCAGTCCACACGATCTGACTTAAGTAAGCCATATCATCAAATTGTGCGACCCTAAGGGTTTCCTTTGAACGTCGGTAACGATAACTTACGTTATCACGATCAGTGAGGGGTATCTAGCAACACATCACTGTCTCCCGATATAAAGGAAAGAGTCTTCCACGACTACACCCAAAACACAGCACAAGTGTGAATCCAATTCACAAGGCATACATATTTCCTCTGCCACTGGAAGTTCTTATTGGACAAGCGTGTCAAGCCTGTAGCTCCAATATGATGAGCATGATTAGATCAGATGAACATAGTCATCTGGGTATGGCCATACTCTTTTCTCAATCATCCCATCCAGGGGGCCCCTTTAGAACATCACACTCCTTAAACAAGGAGACGGCAATCCTTTATCTATCACAAGTGCCCTAACCTGACTCAAGATCATTGTCCAAGATAGTCTATAATCATTATGTTTCAAATGATATTGAACTACCTCAAAACAATGACAATCATCATTTAGAAACACAAGTGATCTCAAGTCAAAGGACATGTGCCACTTCATGCAAACAAGGATTATTCACATTGTGACAAGCAATTGAATATCCTAGTAGGGTCTGTCCAGTACATCCAATGTACCCATGAGTCTACATCTTATTCCATGCTCGAAGCATCCTATAAGATTAGAATACATATTAGTCTTAACCATATCAAGGCTGTCTCATGTTCACCAAGATATCTCGACTAAGGACTTTATAGCTTGTCAGCCTAGCTGAACAGCTTTGAGACATTATTCAGTAGTACACTTATTACAGCAGACAAGGTAACAAACTGAATAACAACCATGCCTTTATAAACACAAGAGTTTATTACATGATACTGTTATAATCCCAAGGCCTCAAACATTAGCCTTAAGGGCATACCCCAACACTATTGATATTATAGCAAATCTCAAAATGCTGTATGCTGCACAGGCAAGGACAGAACGCTATAACTTGACAAAACTTTTCTTTCATAGTAAACTGACTGAAAGGAGTCCAGTGGGAGCTCATGTGCTCAAGATGATTGGGTACAAAGAGGCCCTAGAGAAACTGGGACATACCATCAATTCAGAACTTGTTGTTGATATTAGCTTGCAGTCTCTCCCGGCTTCTTTCGATTCGTTCATTATTAATTTTAATATGAACAAAATCGACTGTACTCCGGCAGAGTTACTGAACATGCTCTGCACCACAGAGCAGACTCTTGAGAAGGGAAAGCCTTCATCCTCTGTCTTAATGGTTCCTTCTAGGAATAAGAAGAAGGGGAAGAAGGGCAAAACCCCTATCAAGAGCTACAACAAGGCTTTGAAACAAAAGATGAAGCGGTCAAAGGACAACAGATGCTTCCATTGTGGCCAGCTGGGTCATTGGAAGAAGGACTGTATAGCGCTCCAAGGAGAGAAGAAGGGAAGCAAGCCTTTCACTTCTGGCTCAGGTATTTACGTGACTGAAGTCATGCTAGCTTCTTCTATTTCATGGGTGTTGGACACTGCATGTGGAGTTCACATTTGTTCAAATGTGCAGGAACTCAAGAGAAGAAGACAGGTGGGACAGCATGAGGTGGACCTACGAGTTGGAAACGGGGCACGGGTTGCTGCTGTTGCTGTAGGAGAATATAACATCTCTTTACCATCTGGTTTTGTATTAGAACTTGACAATTGTTATTTTGTACCAAGCATAACTAAGAATATTATCTCTATTCCTGCTCTTGTCAGGAAAGGTTTTTCTTTTGAATGCAAAACTTCACAGTGTTGTATTTCATATGATAATATTGTTTATGCAACTGGGTCGATTAACAATGGGTTATACATGTTGGACATGGAATGTTCTGTACAACAAATTGATAATAAGAAAGCCAAGTATGCTGATGACAGCACCTTGTTATGGCATAGTCGTTTAGGCCATATTAACAAGAAGCGCATTAAGCGGTTGCATGATCATGGACTGCTGGGATCATTCTCCTATGAGGAGCTTGATACATGCAAAGCTTGTTTAATGGGTAAAATGACGAAGACTCCTTTTTCTAATAAAGGTGAAAGGGCTTCAGGTTTACTTGACCTTATTCACAGTGATGTGTGTGGGCCTTTTAGTAAACATGCCAGAGGTGGCTATTCATACTTCATTACTTTTACTGATGATTTCAGTAGGTATGGTTATGTCTATCTAATGAGACATAAGAGTGAATCTTTTGACAAGTTCAAAGAATTCAAAAATGAAGTAGAAAATCAGTTAGGCCGAAATATCAAGGCACTTCGTTCAGATCGAGGTGGCGAATACTTGAGTCATGAGTTTACTGACTATCTGAAGGAGTGTGGGATCATCTCACAGCTCACTCCGCCAGGAACACCACAATGGAATGGTGTGTCCGAGAGGAGAAATAGAACCTTTTTGGATATGGTTCGTTCTATGATGAGTCAGGCTACTCTACCTTACTCCTTTTGGGGATTTGCACTGGAAACAGCTGCAAAGGTGCTAAACCGAGTGCCATCCAAGGTAGTTTCAAAGACACCATATGAGTTATGGTATGGGAAACAGCCGAGCTTGACATTTATCAAAATCTGGGGTTGCGAGGCTTATGTCAAAAAGCTCGCCTCTGGGAAACTAGAGAGCAGATCAGATAAATGTATCTTTGTCGGTTACCCTAAAGAAACTAAGGGTTATTATTTCTACTATCCCAAAGAGAACAAAGTATTTGTTGCTCGAACGGCTATTTTTCTTGAGAAGGAATTTCTTCTGCAAGAGGCCAGTGGGAGAGAAATAATGATGGATGAAATTCCAGAAGAAGGACAAAGCAGTCAAGCACAGTTGGATGAGCCTGAGCCAATAGATCAGGTTAATGTTCAACCTGAGGCTCAGATATCACGGGAATCGCGTAGATCGGGAAGGATTCGTCATCAGCCTGAGCGCTATGACGGAATCTACATCATTAATGATGAACCCCTCACTTATGCGGATGCGGTCAGTGGACTAGAATCAGCAAGATGGCTTGAAGCTATGCGAGACGAGATGGACTCCATGTCAGATAACCAAGTCTGGGATTTGGTTGATCCGCCTCCAGGAGTAATCCCTATAGGCTGTAAGTGGATCTTCAAGAAGCAGAAAGACATGGATGGTAACGTGGTTACCTATAAGGGCAGGCTAGTTGCGAAAGGTTTTAAACAAATCTACGGGATAGATTATGATGAAACTTTCTCTCCTGTAGCCATGTTCAAGTCCATTCGGATTATTCTCGCGATAGCAGCATATTATGATTATGAGATCTGGCAAATGGATGTGAAGACCGCTTTCCTTAATGGAAAACTAGAAGAGGATGTGTATATGACACAGCCTGAAGGTTTCATCAATCCATCAGAATGTCATAAAATATGCAAATTAAAGAAGTCCATTTATGGACTAAAACAAGCATCGAGGAGCTGGAATATTCGTTTTGATGAATCAGTTTGTGAATTTGGTTTCATCAAAAATGAAGATGACCCGTGTGTATATAAGAGGTTTAGTGGGAGCGTGATTACTTTCCTAGTCCTCTACGTCGATGATATCTTAATCATTGGAAACGATATTCCTGAACTGCATGCAGTCAAAGCATGGTTAAGAAAATGTTTCCAGATGAAAGATTTGGGAGAAGCAGCCTATGTATTAGGTGTGAAGATCTATAGAGATAGATCTAATAGGCTTCTAGGGCTATGCCAGAGTACTTACATCGATAAGGTCCTGGAGAGATTCCATTTAGAAAATTCTAAAAGAGGATATCTTCCAGTCAGACATGGTCTGAATCTTTCAAAGAGCCAGTGTCCTCAAACACAGTCTGAGAAAGACGAGATGGACAATACGCCTTATGCTTCGGCTATTGGGTCTATCATGTATGCAATGTTATGTACTCGCCCAGACGTCGCTTACGGGTTAAGCGTGACCAGTCGGTTCCAAAGTAATCCAGGGAAGGCACACTGGATTGCGGTCAAGAACATTTTGAAATATCTTCGGAGAACCAAAGATATGTTCTTGATTTATGGAGGTCAGGAAGAACTCAGTATTGAAGGATATACTAACGCTTCGTTCCAATCTGACCAAGACGATTTCCGATCGCAGTCAGGCAATGTTTTTAGCTTGAATGGAGGAGCAGTGGTGTGGAAGAGTTTCAAACAATCAATTGTTGCTGATTCCACAACAGAAGCCGAGTATGTTGCAGCCTCAGAAGCATCAAAGGAGGCAGTGTGGATTCGTAAGTTCATTCAAGAACTTGGTGTTGTTCCTTCGAGTGCAGATCGATTGGTTATCTTCTGTGATAACACTGGAGCGATTGCACAAGCAAAGGAACCACGGTCACACCAGAAGTCCAAGCACATACAGAGAAGGTTTCATTTGATCCGTGAGATCATAGATCGAGGAGAGATCAAGATCTGCAAGGTACATCAGATGACAATCTAGCTGACCCGCTTACAAAGCCTCTGGCGCAGCAGAAGCATGAAAAGCACTGTAATAATATGGGTTTGAGATTTCTCAACCATTAGTTTAAGTGCAAGTGGGAGATTGTTGGGGTATGCCCTTAAGGCTAATGTTTGAGGCCTTGGGTTATTATCAGTATCATGTATAAACTATGTATATGTTTATAAAGGCAATTGTTGTTATTCAGATTGTTGCATTATCTGCTGCTGTATGTATACCTCTGAGTAATGTCTCAATGATGTTCAGCTTTGCTGACATTCAGAGTTGTCCTTAGTTGAGATATCTTGGTGAACATGAGACAGCCTTGATATGATTGAGACTAATATGTGTTCTGATCTTATAGGGTGCTTCGAGCATGGAATAGGATTTAGACACATAGGTGCATTGGATGTACTGGACTGACCCTACTTAGGATATTCAATTGTTTGTCACAATGTGAATAAATCCTTATAAGCAAGGAAGTGGTATATTCCCTTTGACTTGAGATCACTTGTGTTTCTAAGTGATGATTGACATTGTCTTGAGGTAGTTCAATATCATTTGAAAGATAATGGTTAAGGATTATCTTGCATAGTGGGCATGAATCATGTTAGGACACTAGTGATAGATATAGGATTGCCTCTCCTAGTTGGAGTGTGATGTTCTAAAGGGGCCCCCTGGATGAGATGGTTGAGAAAGTGTATGGCCATACCCAGATGACTATGTTCATCTGATCTAACCATTCTCATCGTGTTGGAATTACAGGCTTGACATGCTTGTCCAACGAGAACATCCAGTGGCAAAGGGAACATGTATACTGAGTGAATTGGATTCACACTTGTGCTGTGGTTTGGGAGTAGTCTTGGAAGACTCTTTCCTTCATATTGGGAGACAGTGATGTGTTGCTAGATACCCCTCTCTGATCGTGATAACGTAAGTTGTCGTTACCGACATTGAAGGAAACCCTCAGGGTCGCATAATTTGATGATATTGCTTACTTATGTCAGATCGTGTGGACTGGAATTATTCTAGTTCAGTTTAAAGCAATTTAAACTCTGATCGGAAGTAAGATCTAGTCTGATCATGTTTGATTGATTAGGACATATGATCAGTAAGCTTCGATCGGGAAAATTGATGCTTGATCGTAGAGATCAAGAGGTTCATTGAGATGTGTGGTTAGATCTTGAACCATGAGGTTCAAAGAGATCAAGACCATGGCTGGTTCGATTTGGTCCTTGAACCAAATGGAATTGAACCGGTTCACTTAAGTGAACGCATGGTTCAAAGGGGAGAGGAGTTTCGATGGCTTCATGGGGAGTTAAACACTTACTATATTTGGAAGCCGATTTTTCTCTTGAGAAACGTCCCACGTTTTCGAACGTATGAACGCCCCTCTCGCCCCTTGCTCCTCTCGGGTTTATGGTTCGTCTTCACGCCAAGAGAGGGAGTAGTGCGGCCAGCAAGAAGAGGACATCTCCTCACACGATCATAGACACTTTGGATCTTTGCTAGCACAAGGATTACAAGGAAGAAGCGAAAATCCATCTTGTGTGTGATTCCTTTGGAGAAGAGCCGCTCGCCCTTTTTTCTTCCAAGCCGCCTCTCATGGCCATGGTAACATCCTCACTTGTTCTATACAAGTCTTCATATGTTGATCATATGTTTAAGTCATTCGATTTTGGACCTAGTCATGCGAAAAATTTTATATGCGTATGTGACCTAGGGTTACTTTCATCCAATACCCATGACATAGAAGTAGAAAGGTTGACTTCGGTAATATAAATACCTGAGCCAGAAGACGAAGCCTTGCTTCTCTTCTCCTCGTTCTGAAGTCACATGCAGTCCCTTCTCTAGTGACCCTGCTCGCCACAGTGGAAGCACCAATGTTCCTTTGACATCCTCACCTTCTTTTTCAATGCTTTGGTCGGACCCTTGGCACGCGCCTTACCCCTCTTCTTCATCTTCTTGGTCGTAGGGACCAAAAGAACAGAATTGGGTTTGGTCTTGACCATTTCTCGCTCAGTCGTTTGGAGCATATTCAATAGTTCCTCCCTTGAGCACTGAATCCGGTTCATATTAAAATAAATAATAAACGGACTGAAACTAGAGGGCAGGGACTGTAGAATAAGATCCGTGACCAGCTCATTATCAATCGCGTGTCCCAGTCTCTTGAGATGATCCACATACCTAATGATCTTGAGTACATGGGGTCCCACTAGAGCACCTTCAGATAACTTGCACCGAAAGACGGCTTTGGCAATGTCATATCTCTCAGTCCTAGCCTGAGCCCCGAACATCTATTTCAAATGAGTTATCATCTGAAAAGCGTTCTGCTCCTCATACTGCACCTGAAGCTCAGGTGCCATGGTGGCTAGCATGAGACATGACACTTCCAAAGAGTCATCCTGATGCTTTCTAAAAGCATCCCTTTCAGCCACTCGGGCTGAAGGTTGAGGAGGCGTGGGAAGAGCTTGCTCAAGGACATATAGCTTCTTCTCAAGCTTGAGGACTATCCTCAAGTTCCGATACTAGTCCATAAAGTTAGATCCAACCAACTTATCCTTGTCAAGAAGGGATCGTAGTGTCAATCCGCTATTGTTCGCAGCCATTGATCTACAACAACCAAGATAGCAGATTAGTACTACTTCAAATCATTTAATCTGGACTTACATTAAATGATCATGGCTCCCACTATTTTAAACGAATTGACAACCCACAAAGTCAATCGGGAAATCCGAGATTTCCTAGTGAGATGGGATCCTTATTCCACATGAGGCTTCGCGTCCCACGAGGGTGAGATGAGATGCACAAAGTGACTCATGCTTCTTAAGGTGGGCACGCCGACCGATTGCACCCAGGCAATTCCCCTTCCCAAGACATTTCAAGCATTTTGTGCCCAGCTAGGGTTGGAACAACACAAAACCCTAACCTCTCGAGGCTGCCTCTAGAGTTCCATTATGTGGCCACCACATATGAAAAACTAGTCAAGTCTATCCTGACCGTTATGCCAAGGGCCAACGAGTTTCCTTGCGAAGGCGTGCTCGGTTAAAATGGACTGGGGAAACCATTGCCACCACACACCTTTTAAAGATAAGTGGGTGTATCCCACGAGGGTGGGAAACAGTTCACAACACCACTGATCGATAGCTTGACACGAGCTACGTGTCAGAAGGCTACAGACTTGATATTGATTTGAGGGTTTTTGAGGTATCATCCTTTCAGTTTTATCTTTTGTCTAACATTACAGGCATGCAATCCTATAGTGATAACAAAATGATAAAACACATCCAGGCATGCTTTAAAAGATATTGAAAGCAGTAAACAAGTGACGTGGTCATAGCCTAATCAACATATTGAACCATCACATGCCAAAGGATGTTCAATGCTTGACCTAGGTGACAAGCCCCAACAAGACCAAACCTAGTCGCCACTAAGCTCTATCTTCATGTGCGGCTCCAAGGTCCTCCACACCAAGGCATAGCACACAAACCATAGTGATGGGGGGCCAAGACCAGCTCCGTGGAGGTCCACAAGGGTCCGAAGGAAACCACTCAGGTATGGGTTTTCCTCATAGGATCCTACTTTCCTTATTTGCATTGCATCGCATCATGATAGGTTAGATCCACCCCCAATCTAACATGTAGTTACATGTAGGTTTTAACTTCCTGTTTAAATAAAATGTCGCATCATGGTTGGTTAGAAGCATAGCATGTGTATTTGCACCTACAATATATAGGCAACATTCAGCTCACAACCCACTCACCCCGTGAGCTCCAAGAAAGGAAAATTCAGTTTCAACTCAGTTCCAACTTGCACCACTTTGAAGACTTGAGTTAAAGGGGCTTCATAAATCTTCAAACCCTTGCCAAATCAAGCCATGGGCGCCTCCATCAACATTTAAGTCGGCCAAGAGAAGATCCACCAATCAAGGAATCAATCAATCTTCCACCAATCAAGCAATCAACAAGTTGGCGCCTACCACTTGAAGAAATAATTCAAAATACTCTCTACATATGGAAGCCTCATCAATGCTCAACCCCCCCCCCCCCCCCTTCAAAATTCAAATTTGCGCCAGCCCTTTAATTCAAATTCGAAATTCTTGCCTTGAAGGAGTCGGCCAAAGAAGGAAGGACAACTACAAAGCTTGTGCGCCCATTCCATGTAGCCCCTTGCAATTAAATTCTGAAATTTCTTTCTTATTCTTGTTTAGGCGCTAGGGGAAGAAAAGACATATGTAACCCCTAGTTGCCTTGCCTATAAATTGTAGCCCTCATGCATCATGCGCATTAGCATATTGAATGAATTGTTGATTAGTTGCCTAGTAAGATTTAGCCTCTCGGTGCTTGTGTCACCAAAGCTTCTTCTCTTCCTCTTTCCACCTTTCTCTTCCACATAATCCCCTTGTAGCCGAAATCTTCAAGTCTTCCAAGTTACAAACCGAGAGCATCTCACTTCAACAAACAAATTATGAAGACATTTCTTGAGGCCGAGATTCTCCTTGAGGACAAACTTGAAGCCGAGCCTTCCCTTGAAGAGGATTCATCCTAAGTTAAGTATTTTACTCCTCTCGCAAGGTCTTGTTTATTTTCTTCCCCAAGGACACAATCTACACCTTGTTCGGTTCTTGTAGGAAGGAAGGCGCCTAGCATTTGAAGGCCTTAGGGGCGCAAGCTCCTCTTCTCCACCCCTCCATCATATTAGTTTAGTCTCAAATATTGTCTAGGCAAGAGAACTTGGAGGCTTAACCTCCCTCTTGCACCATTGATTGTAAAGCTTTAATATTTTCTTTAGACAACTCACCCACGTCTGTGTGGGATTGTTGGAATGCCTGTGTGTAACCGACATCTTCCATCAGAGTAGGACCGGTGAAGAATGGGAAGGTGACCCCTTCTATTCTCAAGGGGTCCTCTGTAAGTCCTCTTTAAAATTCCAGTATTTTCCTTCAGCAATTTATTTCAGCAAGAAGTGTAAATCAGTTTGGTATCAGAGCATAGGCTCTAGAGTAGATTTTTTAAGCCCAAAACTTATTTTTCTACTACTAGAATGATTCTTGTGGTTTAGGGTGTTTGATACAATCGATTCCATAACACACTAGGGTTCATACATTTTTTGAAAAGATATATTCATTTCAAAACTGCATCATGCAAACTAGAGCTAGAGCCCAATAAGAGAATCAACCCATGGATTTAACTGAGGCTTCTAGACAACTTACACAAAAGTTAGGTGGCATGCAAAATGATCTCCAAAACCTCAACACTAGGTTTGACACCTTTGAAACCCAACAAAGGACCCCAAGCCAACCTCAGAGCGAGGCAAACTTGGAACCTTTGGAAGACATGAACTGCCAACCTACTCCCAATCCTATGGTTACTCCCCATACCGAGTGGAATGGGCAACTTGCTCAAACCCCACTCAATTAAAGACCTAGGAACTTTAATGTGCACCGAGCCGTCAAGCTTAACCCACCTGCTTTTAGTGGAACCCTAGATCCTAGGGAATTCATAGACTGGGTCACCCAGCCTGAGCGATATTTTGTGTGGAGCCAAGTTCCTGATCAAGACAAAGTGAACCTAGCGACATGTCTCCTAGAAGGATCAGCTAGGTTATACTGGACCCATGTAGAAAGAACACTCCAATATCCTATTGATAGATGGGAGCACATGCGTTTTTGGTTGAGAGAAAAGTATGTTCCTCAATACTATCGAAATAAGCTTCTTGACCAACTTAGCAGTCATACCCAAGGTAGCTCAACTGTCTCCGAGTACATGACCAAGTTAGAAGAGCTTCTCCTTAGATGTGAAATCACTGAAGACCCAAACCTCACTCTGAGTAGGTTTAAAAATGGCCTTAGACCAGACATCAAGAGAAGCCTAACCTATTACCAGATAGATAGCTTAGAGGTAGCATACCAAAGAGCTCTAGAGGTTGAACAAGAAATTAAGACTAGAAGGGAGTTCACACCCAATAGACCTTTCCTAAGAAATCTCCAAACTAATTCCCCTAGCCCAAGCCAACCTCGACCTAGGCCAACTCAAGTTGTAGAACCAAGTAAACCTCAACCCAAGCCAAATCAAGCTACAGGAACTAGTAGATTTGTCTGCCACAACTGTAAACAGCCGGGACACATAGCTAGAGACTGCACCAAAAGGTTCCTCCTCATAGAAGAAGACACCTTAGAACCTGAGGCAACCCCTAAAGAAGAATTAGACCAAGATCCCAACCTTCAAAATATAGAATACCAAGATCTTGACACTGATGACTTTGCCCAGAACACTCTAGGGGTAGTAAGATGCAACCTAGTCAAACCTATTCCCACTGAGGACTGGAGAAGGACAAGCATCTTCCATACTTACACCAAATGCCATGGTCACATGTGCAAGGTTGTAATCGATGGAGGAAGCAGTGTCAATGCCGTTTCTCATGTAGCTGTGGTCAAACTTAAGTTAAAACTAGAGCCACATCCAAACCCCTATAGCATCTCATGGGTCAACCATAATAGTGTACCTATCACCCATAGATGTCTTGTGCCCCTCCAATTCGGCACCTATCAAGGACAGATTTGGTGTGATGTCATCACCATGGACGTCGCACAAGTCCTTCTAGGTCGCCCCTGGCTATATGACATGGATGTGATCCACTATGGCCGCACCAATACATATGTCTTTAGCCAAGATGGGCAAAAGATTAGGTTGAAAACTACCCTACCCAAGGAGCTTAGAGCCTCACCCAATAAGGGTAAGATAGAGGAAACCAAGTCTAGCACACCCACCATCCAACTTATCCGTCCCCAAGCCTTCACTAAGGAAATCCAAGCAACCCAACCTATCTATTCCTTAGTCTTTAAGGAACCCAACCTGACCAAGAGGACAAACCACCCCCTGAGATAGAAGCCCTCCTCTTAGACTATAGTGAGTTAACCCCAGAGGAACTACCCATAGGCTTACCCCCTCTTAGAGACATCCAGCATAACATAGACCTTGTCCCAGGCTCAACCTTACCTAACCTACCCCATTATAGGATGAGCCCTACTGAACATGAGGAACTTAAGAGACAGGTAGATGACCTCCTATCTAAGGACATATTAGGGAAAGCCTAAGCTCTTGCGCAGTCCCAGCCCTTCTTACCCCAAAGAAGGATGGTAGCTGGCGCATGTGTATTGACTGTAGGGCTATCAACAAGATAATTATGAAATATAGGTTCCCTATCCCAAGACTAGATGACATGCTAGATCTCCTTGTAGGATCCAAATGGTTTAGCAAACTTGACCTTAGGAGTGGTTATCACCAAGTAAGGATAAGGTTAGGGGATGAGTGGAAGGCCGCCTTCAAAACAAAGGATGGTCTGTTTGAGTGGTTAGTCATGCCCTTCGAGCTAACCAATGCCCCCTCAACCTTTATGAGACTTATGACCCAAGTGCTTAGACCATATATAGGTAAATTCCTAGTAGTCTACATTGATGACATCCTGATATATAGTAAGACTAAGGAAGAACACCTAGAATATTTAAGGAAGACCCTTGACCTACTTAGGACTGAGAAGCTATACATCAACCTAAAGAAGTGCTCTTTCCTCTCTCATAAGGTTGTCTTCCTAGGGTTTATTGTCTCTGAGTTATGATTACAAGCTGATCCTACTAAGGTCCAAGCATGCAGGAGTCCCCTTCGAGGGGGAGCGAGAAAACCCTAATGGCGCATGTGTTACATCGCAGCGGAAATAGGGGTTTTAGGGATCATTATGCATGATATATATTCAACTATGAAAAACGATTACGAGTGCCAATAAGATTCATACCATCGCCATCTATGGATGAAGTATTGGAAGCAAGGAGCGAAAGGGATCCTC
Source organism: Costus lasius (assembly GCA_027563935.2). Classification (NCBI taxonomy): domain Eukaryota; kingdom Viridiplantae; phylum Streptophyta; class Magnoliopsida; order Zingiberales; family Costaceae; genus Costus; species Costus lasius. Next base: position 68,974,288 of record CM050449.1, read on the forward strand.
TCCCTAGTCGACGCACACACGATGAAGAATGGCCTCTCCTTGTCGTCTTTGTGCTAGCAAAGCTTCAAGGGTCCTTTGCGCATGGAGGGGATAAGATCCTTGGGCTTGTCGAAGAAGAAGTTCCTCTACCCTCGTCGAGAGAGTTTTTTTTTTTTTTTTACACACGAGAAGGAAGGAGACTTCGTTCAAGAGTGATGATCGCCAATAGAGTAAAACACGTTGTAATGAACGTGGGCGTTGCTATCCAAAAATAGTAACCCATTACTCACTTCGGTTATGCGTTCACATGAAGTGAACCGCAATTCCTTCTCTTCGATTATTTGAACCAAGCGCTCATTACATGAGCTGGTTCAAGTGACTTTGGTCTAAGACCAAATCGGCCCAAGCAATGGTCGATCTTATTGAACCACAAGGTTCAAGATCACCGTTGATCTCTTGATGCTCTAGATCTCACTGATCTAGCATCATAACTCTCGATCGAAGCTTACCGATCTAAAGCCCTAATCAATCAAACATGATCAGACCAGATCTCACTCGCAATCAGAGCTTAACACCCCTTTAAACTGAACTAAACAATTCAGTCCACACGATCTGACTTAAAGAAGCCATATCATCAAATTGTGCGACCCTAAGGGTTTCCTTTAAATGTCGGTAACGATAACTCACGTTATCACGACCAGTGAGGGGTATCTAGCAACACATCACTGTCTCCCGATATAAAGGAAAGAGTCTTCCAAGACTTCACCCAAACCACAGCACAAGTGTGAATCCAATTCACTAGGCATGCATACTTCCTTTGCCACTTGATGTTCTTATTGGACAAGCCTGTCAAGCTTGTAACTCCAATATGATGAGCATGATTAGATCAGATGAACACTGTCACCTGGGTATGGCCATACACTCTCTCAATCATCTCATCCAGGGGGCCCTTATAGAACATCACACTCCTTAAACAAGGAGACGGCAATCCTATGTCTATCACTAGTGTCCTAACCTGACTCAAGCTCACCATCCAAGATAGTCTATAATCATTATGTTTCAAATGATATTGAACTACCTCAAAACAATGACAATCATCATTTAGAAAACACAAGTGATCTCAAGTCAGAGGAAATGTGCCACTTGTCGCAATCAAGGAATATTCACATTGTGACAAACAATTGAACATCCTAGTAGGGTCTGTCCAGTACATCCCATGTACCCATGAGTCTACATCTTATTCCATGCTCGAAGCATCCTATAAGATTAGAACACATATTAGTCTTAACCATATCAAGGCTGTCTCATGTTCACCAAGATATATCGACTAAGGACATAATAGCATGTCAGCCCAGCTGAACAGCTTTGAGACATTATTCAGAGGAACACTATTGCAGCAGACAATGTAGCTAACTGAATAACAACCATGCCTTTATAAACTTAAGAGTTTATTACATGATACAGATACATTCCCACAGGCCTCAAACATTAGCCTTAAGGGCATACCCCAACAAAGCAATCTTAGACTGGCCTGAACCTAAGAGTCTCACTGAAGTTAGGAGTTTCCATGGCCTAGCTACCTTCTACCGTAGGTTCATCAGAAACTTTAGCTCCATAGTTGCCCCAATCACTAGTTGCATGAAACAAGGTGATTTTGCCTGGACCAAGTCTGCCAGTAAAGCCTTTGAGGAACTCAAGTCTAGAATGACCTCAGCCCCAATTCTTAGGCTCCCAGACTTCAGGAAAGTCTTTGAGGTTGATTGTGATGCCTCTAGCATAGGCATAGGTGGGACCCTCAATCAAGAAGGTCACCCTATTGCTTTCTTCAGTGAAAAGCTGAATGAAGCCAGGCAGAAATATTCAACCTATGATAAAGAGTTCTATGCTGTAGTCCACACCCTTAGGCATTTTAGACACTACCTCATCCATACTGAGTTCACCCTTCATAGTGATCACCAAGCCTTATCTTCTCTTAATGCCCAAAAGAAACTCAACTTTAGGCATGCTAAATGGGTAGAATATCTTCAACAGTTTACCTTTGTGCTTAAACATAAATCTGGAATTGAAAATAAGGTAGCTGATGCCTTGAGTAGAGTTACATTGCTTATTAATAAATTGCATGTTGAACTTATTGGCTTTGATCGCATGAAATCTGCTTATATTGATTGTCCTGATTTTTCTGCTATATATCATGATCTGAGTTTAGATGTCCATAGCCATTCTTTGTATACCCTTAGGGATGGATACCTATTTCTTGGTCTGACACTTTGTGTGCCCAAGACTTCTATCTGGGACTTCCTAGTTTGGGAAATCCATGGAGGGGGGTCTGCTGGACACCACGGACGAGAGAAAACCCTAGCCTTGGTAAAGGAACGGTTTTATTGGCCGAACCTCTATAAGGATGTGGCCCAGATAGTTAGACATTGCAAGACTTACCAAACCACTAAGGTTCAGAAACATAACTTTGGGCTTTACACACCTCTTCCTATCCCTAGAGCCCCATGGCAAGATATAAGTATGGACTTCATCTTAGGTTTACCTAGAACCCCCTCTAAGTATGACTCTATCTTTGTGGTTGTAGATAGGTTTACCAAGATGGCCCATTTCTTACCCTGTAGGAAAACTTCTGATGCTTCCTATATAGCCCGACTATTCTTTAAGGAAGTAGTTAGACTTCATGGTACCCCTCTTACTATAGTGACTGATAGGGACACTAGGTTTGTTAGCCACTTTTGGAGAACACTTTGGAAACTTCTAGGCACAACCTTGAAATTCTCCACTGCCTATCATCCCCAGACGGATGGTCAGACAGAAGTGGTCAACATATCACTTGGGAGTATCCTTAGGAGCCTAGTTGGAGAGCACCCTGGCAATTGGGACAAACTACTGCCCACAGCCAAGTTTTCTTATAACAGTGTGCCTAACCGAACCACTGGTCTTTCTCCCTTTCAAGCCAACTTAGGGTACCAGCCAAATAAGCCCATTGACCTTTTCCCTGCACCTAAGCAATTTCATGTTTCTATATCTGCTAGAGACTTAGCCTTTCATATTTCACAGCTTCATCGTGAGTTATATAGCACTATGTTAGACTCTGTTAATCGCCATCATGATGATGCTAACAAGACACGCCGAGAAAGGGCATTCTCTGTAGGTGATCAGGTGATACTGCAAGTTCGCGAGGAGCACATCCAAGGGCACAGACGCAAGCAGGATGCTAGATGGAAAGGACCATTCAAGATCACGGAAAAGATCAGCAACAACGCCTACACCCTGGATCTACCACCCGATTTGGGAATCCCAGCAACTGTCAACGTAGAGGATCTCACACTCTACCATGAGCCACTTCCCCCTCTGGAGCCTGACGACAGCCACGAGCCAGCCATTGATGCCATCCTGGAAGACCAGACTCGACTCACACATGACGAGGTACAAGTCTTTTACCGAGTCCGATACACTTCTGGTGAGGAAGTTTGGCTTCCTGAGGCTGAGCTTGTCCAAGCCAACCCAGAATTACTCCAAGGGTACAAGGATAATTCTCCAGAGGAGAATTTTTCTCACCTGGGGAGAAATGATGGGAGGCCAAGACCAGCTCCGCGGAGGTCCACTAGGGTCCAAAGGAAACCTCTCAGGTATGGGTTTTCCTCATAGGATCCTACTTTCCTTATTTGCATTGCATCGCATCATGATAGGTTAGACCCACCCCCAATCTAACATGTAGTTGCATGTAGGTTTTAACTTCCTGTTTAAATAAAATGTCACATCATTGTTGGTTAGAAGCATAGCACGTGTATTTGCACCTACAATACATAGGCAACATTCAGCTCACAACCCACTCACCCCGTGAGCTCCAAGAAAGGAAAGTTCAGTTTCAACTCAGTTCCAACTTCCACCACTTTGAAGACTTGAGTTAAAGGGGCTTCATAAATCTTCAAACCCTTGCCAAATCATGCCATGGGCGCCTCCATAAACATTTAAGTCAGCCAAGAGAAGGTCCACCAATCAAGGAATCAATCAATCTTCCACCAATCAAGCAATCAACAAGTTGGCGCCTACCACTTGAAGAAATAATTCAAAATCCTCTCTACATATGGAAGCTTCATCAATGCTCAACCGCCCCCCCCCTTCAAAATTCAAATTTGCACCAGCCCTTGAATTCAAATTCGAAATTCTTGCCTTGAAGGAGCCGGCCAAAGAAGGAAGGACAACTACAAAGCTTGTGCGCCCATACCATGTAGCCCCTTGCAATTAAATGCTGAAATTTCTTTCTTATTCTTGTTTAGGCGCCTATGGGAAGAAAAGACATATGTAACCCCTAGTTGCCTTGCCAATAAATTGTAGACCTCATGCATCATGCGCATTAGCATATTGAATGAGTTGTTGAGTAGTTGCCTAGTAAGATTTAGCCTCTCGGTGCTTGTGTCACAAAAGCTTCTTCTCTTCCTCTTTCCACCTTTCTCTTCCACATAATCCCCTTGTAGCCAAAATCTTCAAGTCTTCCAAGTTACAAACCGAGAGCATCTCACTTCAACAAACAAATTATGAAGACATTTCTTGAGGCCGAGATTCTCCTTGAGGTCAAACTTGAAGCCGAGCCTTCCCTTGAAGAGGATTCATCCTAAGTTAAGTATTTTACTCCTCTCGCAAGTTCTTGTTTATTTTCTTCCCCAAGGACACAATCTACACCTTGTTCGGTTCTTATAGGAAGGAAGGTGCCTAGCATTTGAAGGCCTTAGGGGCGCGAGCTCCTCATCTCCACCCCTTCATCATATTAGTTTAGTCTCAAATATTGTCTAGGCAAGAGAAGTTGGAGGCTTAACCTCCCTCTTGCACCTTTGATTGTAAAGCTTTAATATTTTCTTTAAACAACTCACCCACGTCTGTGTGGGATTGCTGGAATGCCTGTGTGTAACCGACATCTTCCATCATAGTAGGACCGGTGAAGAACGGGAAGGTGACCCCTTCTATTCTCAAGGGGTCCTCTGTAAGTCCTCTTTAAAATTCTAGTATTTTCCTTCGGCAATTTATTTCAGCAAGAAGTTTAAGTCGGTTTCTTATCTATAAAATACAAAAACATCTATTTTTCCAAAATCGTTAGTGTAAATCGGTTTTTCTATTATCCCTATTACAAAAACTTTTAAAAAATTGTTGTTTGCATGTTTTGGTGTCCTGAGCCCACATCACATAGGGGTTCGGCCAAGACCTTGATGGCTCCTCCATGCATGATGCGCCATCATGCTTGTGGCAAGAGGGATAGCCCACGAACCCTACGGTTCGGACAAGCCCTTACTTGCGCCACAAAGCAAGACGCGCCATCATGGTTGATGCGCCAAGATGCAAGCTCCATGAGGGATGCGCCCTTAACCTTCTTTGTGTTTTACAAAAAAAAAAGAAAAAGCGGCACGCAGGCCTCACACAGAATACATCACAGACATACAAGGGGCTTGACTATGACCACAACATGATGCACAATCATCTCATTCTTCTCTATATGCTCATGAAAACATAAAACTTCAATTTTAGTTTCTTAGAAAACATATTTTTCAACGTCAACGTCCATTCACAAATTTAGGATTTTTCATTTCTCTCGGGAGTCTACAAGTGGCGCATGCATGCTCCAAGCACGCTTGCCACCTACCCTTGCAATCCTTAACCTGCCAAGATTAGAACAATCATCATGCCCCATAATCTTCGACAAGTCCCATACAGTAGGTCTATCCTACATGCGTGGGGAGAAATTAATTCTCTCACATATGGGTCTATCCCACCATGTGAAGAAAGCGAAAAATCAAAGAGATCGAATAGGTGTTAGGAAAGAAAAACTTACGATTTTTCCTATTTAGAAAAATCCATGTGCATAGGCAAATTTTCAAAGAATTTCAGATGGCATGTGAGCATACAATCAAAGCATAAAACACCATTCGAGTTTGTAAGTTGCTCAGATACCACTGTTGGGAAACCCCGGGGATTTTAAAATTTTTACAGACATGCACAGCGGAAGCAATCCCCGAAACAGGCCAGTCCCAAAAACCCAGAAGATCGAGTCTTGCGAGGGAATCGACACGGTGAGTAGGAGATGATACCTTGCAGCGAAGAAGAGGATGTGATGCAGGCGCCCAAATGTTCGCCCTCTGCAGTCTCGCACACAGCCGACGCTCGAGTTCCCTTCTTCCTCGCCCGGTGCTAGCCTCGGGAAGAGGATCCATGCCTCTGGGAGAAATCCTCAAGATCTTGCGCCACCCACACAGTGAATGCGCCAAGAGGAGTAGAAGGATGGAAGAATGCTGCCAAGGTCCAACCTTGTAGCCGCCCAAAGGAGAGGTGATGGAGATTTCGTCAAGGTCCAACCTTGCGAATGCCAAAAACCAACCAACCCCATGGAGAGAGGGCACCAAGGAGAATTTATTCAAGTGAATAGGTGCCAAGGAGAAGAACCTCTTCACAAGTGAATAGGTGCTTCTCTTCACAAGTGAATAGGCGCTTCTCTTCATAAGTGAATAGGTGCCAAGGAGAAGAACCTCTTGACAAGTGAATAGGCGCCAACTCCAAACCTCTCCAACCCTTTCATAAAAATCATAGCAACCTTTCACATTCATAAATGCAAAATCAAATTCAAAATTTTAATTCCCAGAATTAAATATAGAATTTATTTTTACCATGATGTCTTTTGGGCCAGGCAACTTATTGTCATGGCCCATCAGGCCTAACGGCCCATTGGGCCTCAGGCCCATTAGGCCTCAGGCCCCAACTGGGCTTCACGCCCTATTGGGCCATGCTCCAAGCTAGACTTCCTTTGGCCCATTTGGTCCAATTAGCCTATTGGGCCTATTTGGCCCATTTGGCCCAATTGACCTTTTGGGCCCATTAGGCCCATCTGGCCCAACAACGAAGTTAGCTCCATTAAGTTCCTTCCATCTCATCAGGCACAGTGGTGCTGATGAATTCTTCCAAAGAGATCCGAGTTATCTAATAACTCGATCAATAGGCTACCCGATCAATACGAGAAGCCGAGTTTCTAGTTGTGCAACCTTGTAGGTTTCTTTGACATTGGCAGTGATGAACTCAGGTAATCACAAGCAGTGAGTGGCACCTAGCAGTGCATCACTGCTACCCAAGTCTTCGGAATGGATATCAGCATCGACATCCCCATCATCGTAACAAGATACCGATGCATTATAGTCTCTTTGCCAAACTGATATCCGATTGGACAAAGTGTGTCACCACTTTGTTTTCACCCAATCTCATGGTCATGACTAGAACAGGCTTTCACCTGGGTATGGCCATACACTCTCAATCATGCAACCATGGTGGGGACCCCGTAGATATCAAGCTTCCCGCAGGAAGGGGCAAATCCTATGTCGGTCCATTGATCTTCTCGTATGGGTCGTGACATACCCAATGACATCCGTTATGACCTCCCAACTAAGGCGAGGTGTTAGGTTGTATCAAAGCATGTTCCTAATCATATAGAAGTGTCAATGACCTCAAGTCAAGGGATCAATGCATCTCCTGTCACTTGTAAGCTTAACTCATGACACCAAGTTAGAGCCTCACAGCAGGTCGGTCCAGTATATCCACCACTGATATACCCATATGCCTGCGTTAGCACCCTGTGCGTAACTAGCCCATATACTAGTCTCACATGTGCCAGAGCTATCCCTTATCCACTCAGGTACTCGACCAGGGACACACCGTTTGAGCATAGATACAATCTGTCTCTAGGGACATTATTATCCATGTACACAATCGCAGATGTAAACATAGCATAATAACGATAATGCCAGAATTATACATTAAATATCAATGTCAAGTAGTACAAGATGGACCAACAACGGGTCCAAGGGCATATACACCAACAGACCCATGCTTGCTAAGGTGGGCATGCCAGCCGATTGCTCCAAGCAATTCCCCTTGTTGAGACAGTATAGGCATTTCATGTCCAGTGAGGGCTGGACACAACATGAAACCCTAACCTCTCAACGATGCCTCTAGAGTTTCATCATGTGCCTAGAACATATGAAAATCTAGTCAAGTCCATTCCAAATCATTATGCCCAGGGCCAACGAGTTTCCTTGCGAAGGCACGCCTAGGTTAAAACTGGACTGGGGAAACCATTATCACCACACACCTTCTAAAGATAAGTGGGTGTGTCCCACGAGGGTGGGAAACAGTTCACAACACCACTGATCGATAGTTTGATGAGGGCTACGCATTAGAAGGCTACTAGACTTAATATTTTATTTGAGGGTTTTTGAAGTCTCATCATCTCAGTTTTATCTTATATCTATCATTACAGGCATGCAATCCTATGGTGATAACATAACGATAAAATATTACAGGCATGCTTTAGCTTTTGTAAAGAAAGCAATAAAAGGATGATGTGATCATAGCCCATTCAAGACATTGAACCAATCCATGCCAAAAAGGGGTTCAACTCTTGACCTAGGATTCAAGCCCCCAAAACTAGACCTAGCCTAGCCGACCTCTAGCTTGCTCTTAAAGGTTGGCTCCAAGGTCCTCCTTTCCATGGTTTAGCTCTCAAACCCTAGAGGTACACTTTATAAGCACCCTCATAGGTTCGGCAAGCAACCTAGCGCCACAATTGATGCTTGTTGCACCATCAGGCAAGGATGCGCAACCAAGCAAGCATGCACCATGCTCCAAGTAGATGCGCCACCCTAATCTTCTTCTTAGTTAAAAGCAAAAAGAAAAGCGGCACCCAGGCCTCACAAGGATACATCACAGGCATGCTATGGGGCTTGACATATGACCACAACATCATGCACAATCAAGTACTTACTCATGCAATTCTACATGCTCATGAAAAATATAAAATCTGAAATTTTACTTTTTCATAAAACATGTCTCTCTTCCTTCCCTTCATATCACAAATCTTTGATTCTAAGTTTCTCTCAGGAGTCTACAAGAGGCATACCGGTTGCCCACCTTACAATCCCTAACTTCCTATGATAAGGGCAATCACCCAGTCAATGCCCTATCCCAACAAGTCTCTCAAGATTGGTCTATCCTATTATAAGAGGAGAGATTTTCTCTTCCACATGTGGGTCTATCCCATCACATGAAGAGAGCAAAGAACCACAAGAAGTTGATTAGAAGTAAGAAACAAGAGACTTACAATTTTTCTACTTGTAGAAAAACATGCGCCAACATCTATGTAATATGCGAAAATATAGATATGGCATGTGAGCATGAAAAAACATCTTTCGAGGCTTGCAAGTCCCTCTGATACCACTGTTGGGAAACCTCGGGGATATTTTATAATTTTTCAGAGTCATTGCAACACATATACATTGTATAGCGGAAGAATATCCTCGAAATAGGCCAGTCCCAAAAACCCAGTGAAGATCGTCATGCGAGGGGGTCGACATGATGTGATAGTAAGTACCTTTAAGCAATGAGAAGCCAATGTCGAGGAACGCGCCCAAGTGTTCGCCCTCTGCAGTCTTGCACACACGAATTCCTCGAGCTTTCTTCTTCCTCGCTCTGTGCTAGCCTCGGGAAGAAGATCCACGCCTTATGAGAGTCCTCCAAGCAACTTGCACCACCACCAAGATGTGATGCACCAAGGAGATGGAAGGAGGAAGATGTCGCACGCTTCTTTCTTTCTTTATTTGCACCAAGGAAGGAAAGGGAAGAAGAGGGCTTCGGCTTTGATGGAAGAAGAGGAAGAGAAGTCCTCCAACAACTCCAAGCTTTCACCCCTTGACTTGCTTCACGCCTCTAAGGAATTGAACACGCAAGAGGGGCGGCTATGGGGTTCTTTAGATAGGAGTGAAAGGCGGTTAGGGCTTTATGGTAAGTGTTGATGATTTAACTTGAATTAAGGATATTATTTAATCAATCAAATTGATCAAATCCTCAATTCAATATGCGCCAAGACATTGCCATAATCAGCCAATGAAACATGCGCCCAACACTTTCTAAAAGAAGCAAACTTCTCATCTATGCGCCATGAGCAAGTAAAGGCAAGATAGAAGTTTCCTAATGGGGTATAGGCGCAAGTCCTAATCCAATTAGGACTCTAATTATGTAAATAATCAGCCCCACTTGCGCCCAATCAAATCTCAATTAATATCTTTAGTGACTAGATTAAATCCTAATCCAAATCAATCACCAGAAGATACCAATTATGCACTAGGCACCAATCCTAGTCCAACTAGGATTCTTTCATGCGCATATGCCATAAATTCCTCCCCATTATACCCTTTTAGCCTCTAATCTCTTCATTACAACTTATTAGCAAGCCCAACCAAGCAATGGGCCAAGCCCAAAGTCCATTATGCATGTTAACCAAGCTATTGGATCCAATCCAATTTAACCCATGGTCAAATGAGGCTAACCATGGTTAATTTGGTCAATATGCCAAAAATGGAAGTTGGCCCCAATAAGTTTCTTCCATCTCATCAGGCCCATTGGCACTGATGAAATCTCCCAAATAGATCCGAGTTATCCAATAACTCGATCTAAAGGCTACCCGATCAATATGAAAACTCGAGTATCAAGGTGTGCGACCCTATAGGTTCCTCTAACGTTGGTAGTGCTGACCTAAGGTCACCACAAGTAGTGAGTGGCACCTAGTAGTGCATCACTGCTACCCAAGTCATCGGAATGGATATCGACATCGACATCCCCATCATCGCAACTTGGTATAGATGCATTACAGTCTCTTTGCCTAACTGATATCCGATTGGACAAGCATGTCATCACTTGTTTTGTTCCAATCACATGGTCATGACTAAATTAGGTTCTCACCTGGGTATGGCCATACACTTTCAGTCATAGAACCATAGAGGAGCTCCATGGATATCAAGCTTCCCTCAAGAAGGGGCAAATCCTTTGTCTGTCCATTGACCTTCTCATATGGGTCGTGACATGCTCAAATAACAACCATTATTACCTCCCATCTACGGCAAGGTGTTAGGTTGTATCAAAGCATGTCCCTAACCATATAGAATGGACAATGACCTCAAGTCAAGGAATCAATGCATCTCTTGTCACTTGTGAGGATAACTCATGACACCACGTCATTGCCTCACAGTGGGTCGATCCAGTATATCCACCACTGATATACCCATATGTCTGCGTTAGCACCTCGTGCCTAACCAGCCCATATACCAGTCTCACAAGTACCAGAGCTGTCCCATATCCACTCAGGTACATCGACTGGGGACAACTATTTGAGCACAGATCCAATCTGTCTCCATGGACATTATCATGTAACTACACAATCACAGATGTAAACAAACAATGATAATGACAATGCCAGATTGATATATAAATATCAGAGTCAAGTAGTACAAAGAGGGACCAAAATTATGGCTCAGGGCATATACACCAACACTTTGAACATGAACGTGTAAACCTTATTTTGGGATTAGGAGTGTAGCCCGTTGATGATTCATGGATTAAATATATTGTCTTAAATCTTTGTCATGATTTTTATAGAATTGTTTTGATTAGAATTGTGTTTATTCTGTAATTTTATTAGTGTTTATGCCCTAGGATCTCAGAATGGTCCATTGGGATATGTGTATCACATCTAGTTGATAGATGAGTTATCCTGGCATTGTCATTGTTTTGCAAGTTCGTACATCTGCGCATATGTATATTTGCATATACAATGTCCCTAAGAGATAGATTTTATCTAGTCTCTATGTTTATCCCTAGTCGAGAAACATAGTGGATATGGGACATCTATGATTCACTTGAGACTGGTATATGCGCTGGTTGAGCACGGGTTGCTAACGCAGGCATATGGGTATATCAAGGGAGATATACTAGAGCAGCCTGCCATGAGGATTCATCTCGGTGTCACGAGATGAATATCACAGTGACAGAGTTGCACTTGTCCTAGACTTGAGGGCATTGGTATATCAATATAGTGATTGATGTACTTTGATGCAACCTAACACTTCGCCGTAAAAGGGGAGTCATAACGGTTGTCATTGGGTATGTCGCAAGCCATATGAGGGATTGTCCATGGCGCCCCTATATGGATGACTGAAAGTGTATGGCCATACCCAGGTGAGAACCTGATTTAGTCATGCCATATTATTGGGATTAATAAGTGTGACACACTTGCCCAATCTGGACAACAGTTGGCAAAAGGAAAAAGTTGCACTTGTACTTTGTCGCAGTTTTAGGGGATGTCGATGATGACACCATTCTGATGACTTGGGTAGCAATGATGTACTACTAGTTGCCACTCATTGCTTATCATGATTTAGTCATCACTTCTAATGTCTGAAGAACCTGCAAGGTCGCACACCTAGATGTTAGAGATTCCGTACTGATCGTTTAGCCTCTGATCGAATCATTGTGTGATTCAAATCATTTTGGGGAACTGATGCATTAAGACTTTTTAGAGAAGCTGATATTTTATTTTACTTCATGTTTGACCACTAGTTGACTCTAGTGGACCATGTTTGACCTCTATTGACCTGTGTTGTCAAAATGAGTCAAACAAGGGTCTTGGTGAAAGTTTGGACTTGGCACTTTAGTTACTTGAATAAAATAAAATCATTAATTGGCAAGAGAATTTTTCTCTTGGCTAATTAACAGGCTTGGGCGCAATTTACAATTAATAGCATCTGTGGGGATTTGAACCCGTGACGCTGATCTGGTTAATTGTGAATTGGCGCCTATATGCATTATCCCACATGGAAAAAATCTCCAAAGTGTGTCTGGCTCTACTATTATAAATAGAGAGGCCCACCTGGGAGATTTTTGCACCTGACTCTTCTCTTGTCTCTTATTGTCGCCTCCCTTCTACTGCTTGGCGTGGGGGTTTTCGAGGTGATAACAATAAACAGATTTTGCATCAAGGGTTGGGACAAGTGGTAATGCTACCCACTCCTTGTCGCCAACGCTCCCACTTCTCCTTAGCATTGGCGCAAGTTGAGAAGATCAAGAGGCGTGGATCTCCTCTCCCGAAGCTAGCACGTGCGTGGAGCGGAGGGATCTCGAGACAGTCCATGTGTGCACGATTGTAGAGGATGGACATCTGTGCGTCTTCATCATCGACTGCTTCTAAAGTTGCTTGATAAGGTATTACTCTTCACATCCTTCGGTTTTATCTCGTAAGGGATCCTAGTGTTTCTGGAATTCTATTTCGGACCTCCGCTTCCGCTGTGTTTAAAGTTTTTCTGAGGTCCGGGGATTCCCAACAGTGGTATCAGAGCGATCTTACGAGGCCCGAAGGTGTCTTTTCTACATGAGCCTACCCCATATCATGAAAATTATTTTAAAAAATTTTATTCCATGGTTTTTTTGTCAGAAAAATAAGTTTCTTTCAATTTTCACCTCTTAATCGTCTTCTAGTTTGGTTTTCTTCACATTTGGGATAGACCCTATGTGGAAGAATTAACTCCTCCTTGCGCCCGTGGGATAGACCCATGGCGCAAGACCCATAGGAGATTATGGGGCATGGACTGGGTGATTGTCCTAATCTCTATGGGGTAAGGATTGCAAGGGGCGGCTACCCCTTGTAGACTCCTAAGAGGGGCAAGACGACATAGAAGGATGATATAGAGTCGCTGAAAATTAATTGAAAGGGTTTTATGAAAAATTAAAAGTGATTACTTGTTGATTTTTCATAGCATGTAGAATCACATGACTAGTTCTATTTGTGCATTTATGTTGTGATCAAAGTCAAGCCCTATTGTCATGCCTGTGATGTATCAATGTGAGGCCTGCGTGCCGACTTTCAATTTTGTTTTTCAATTATGTATTGTAATTTAAAATTGAAGATTTTGAAGACATTGTGGCATTTCTCTCTCTCTCCCTTGCGCATCTCTCAAAGTGGCGCAACCCATGACCTAGCCAAACCCTAGGGTGGCTTCTAGTGTTAAACCTAGGGGCACATCTAAAGGGGGTGGCGGCTAGGGTTAGGGTTGGCACACCTCACCTCCCAAGGTGGTGCATCCCCTTATTTGACCTAACTTTGAGTGGCTTTTAGGGTTACCTAGTTGGTTCACTTAAGGGATGATGGATGGATAAGGTGATGGTGCAACCTAGTCAAGTAAGGGAGCTGACCTTCATCCTCTACCGAACCCTCATGGCTTCTAGGTCTCTTAGTGGCGCATACATGGGTTCAAGGGCTGATGATGAAGGAAAAGCAACCAAAGGGGGCTGGTCTTATTCCTTAACCGAACCATGGTGCATCCTAGGTTTTCCTAGGTGGCGCGTAGAGGTTCAAGAGTTGAGGAAGAGGATTTGCGCTCCAAGCTTGCAAAGGGGCTGATCTTCTATCATTAACCAAGAACTTGAAGGTCCGTTGGATGCTTCTTAAGTTCATGGGCAGATGAAGGGAGATTGAGCACCAAGAATGCTTGATGGCACATCCAAGCAAAGGGGGTGCAACTCTAGGTGGCGCACCTTGCAAGGGATGTGGTGTATCAAGCAAAGAGGTGAGATACCAAGAGAGGATGGCACATGGATGTTTGGCCGAATCCTAGGAGGAGCCTAGGATTTGCGAGCTAGCTTCCTGGTGGAGATTTGAGTTGGCCAAACCCTAGGAGGAGCCTAGGGTTTGTGAGCTAGCTCATGGAGAAGACTCGGGCTTGCTGAACCTAAAGGGGATCTAGGGTTTTCCTGGATGGTGCCTTTAGGGTTCGCGAGCTGACCCATGGAGCTGAAGACCTAGGTGGCTCGCCTCGGGGCGTTGGAGCAGAGCCCTTAGGGCACTCAGGGATGAGCTAAGGACTTGTTGTCATGAGCCCATGGCTCAGAGCCCTTGGTGGTGCTAGGTGGCTAGGACTAGGTCTAGGGGCTTGTTACCCATGTTTTGGGCTTTGATCACATCATATTTACTATTTCTGTTCCAGCATGCATTTACTGCTTTTTGGTTTTATTCCACCATAGGATTGCATGCTTGTATTGGTAGAATAAGATAAAAGCTTGTGGTGCCGAGACCACAAAAATCCTCAATAAATTATATCAAGTCCCGTTACTTAGCCTTCTAACGCGTAACCCTTGTCAAACAGTCAATCGATGGTGCTGTGCACTGTTTTCCACCCTCGAGGGACACACCCATCTATCTTTAGGAGGGATGGGTGACAATAATTTCCCCAGTCTAGTTAAAACTCTGCACGCTCCTTTCGCAAGGAAATTGTTGTCCCTGGGTATAACGGTCAGGTCGAACTTGACTAGGATTTTCATATGTGTTGGTTCACATGATGAAATTTATAGTGGCAGCCTCAAGAGGTTAGGACTTTATGCTGTATCCAGCCCTTGCTGGACACAAAGTGCCTGGATGGTCTTGGGAAGGGAAATTACCAAGTTGCAATTGGCCGGCGAGCCTACCTCAGGAAGCATGTGTCACCTTGTGCAGTACATCCCACCCTCGTGGGATGCAAGGCCGTGTACGAAATGTGGATCCCATCTCACTAAGAAAGTCGGGCGACTTCTCGATCGATTTTTGAGGATTATCGATTCGAATAAAATAGTGAGAAACAATCATTTAAAAAAGGCCAGAATAAATGATTGAATTGTGATACTGATATGCTCTTGTCTTTGTTGTAGTTGGCTTCTACAAGCAACAATGATAGGAGACTGTCATTCTGTTCCTTCTTGAGGAAGGAGAAGTTGGTTGGAGCCAACTTCGAGGACTGGTACTGTACGTGAGGATTGTCCTCAACCTCGAGGAAAAGCTGTGCCTCCTTGGGCAACCTTTTCTTGAATCCATCTCATCTACAGCCTTGTTGGCTGAAGAGGATGCTTATGGGGTAGCTTGTCTAAAGCTAGCATGTCGCCTGTGTTGTGAAAGCAACGTGTTGAGCTGATCATATTTTAGATATTCTAAAATAGCTCTTTAAGGGACAAGCTAGAATATAAAGCTATAACCTCTAAAGTAGTCCTATAGTGCAAAGGAAAGCCTTAGGGCTTGTCCAACGCATTGAAGATGAAAAAGGGTGCAGGAGATAAGGTGCTCGAGAATGATTGCTAGCGACCTCAAAACAAGGAGAATGTTGGGTCCCTTTCAAGAGGGAGCGAAACCCTAATAGGTCCCCTTCAAGGGGGAGCGAAAACCCTAAATGGTGGCGCATAAATCTTTGCAAGCGGAAGCAAGGGTTTTCATAGATCTTTCGCAAGAACATATGATCAACTTGATGAAGTTTAGATCCATACCATAGCCATGAAGAAGATGGCGACTTGGAAGCGAGAGAACAAGAGAGGTCTCCTCCAAATTGTCGCACACAAAAGGATTGATGACTTGCTCCTTGGATGCTCCTTGTGCTAGCAAGGATCTCCAAGATGTCCTTGATCGAATGAAGGAAAAAGATGGTGTCTTGCTTGGCCGAACATCTCGTCGTCAACACCTTCAACCCCTTGCGTCTCATCGAGAGAGAGGAGCCGAATGTTGAATGAGGCGTTAAAACACACATTGAACGTGGAGACGTTTTTCATTTTTGGACTTTCCAAAAATAGCAACCGAAACCGTTGAAGCGTTTTGCGTTCACATCAAGTGAACCAAACGATCATCCCACTCCATGTGGACCATGCGCTCACACTTGAGCCGGTTCACATGTCAATGGTTCATTGGTCAAACCAAATCAGCCCAAGCAATAGTCTAGACATTATCAAACCCAATGGTTCAATGATCTAACCGTCCATCCCTCGATGCTCTTGATCTCACCGATCTAGCATCAATACTCTCGATCGAAGCTTACCGATCTCAAGCCCTAATCAATCAAACATGATCAGACTAGATCTCACTTACAATCAGAGTTTAAACTCCTTTAAACTGAACCAAAATAAATCAGTCCACACGATCTGACTTAAGTAAGTCATATCATCAAATTGTGCGACCCTGAGGGTTTCCTTTAAATGTCGGTAACGATGACTTGCGTCATCACGATCAGTGAGGGGTATCTAGCAACACATCACTGTCTCCCGATATAAAGAAAAGAGTCTTCCAAGACTACACCCAAACCACAGCACAAGTGTGAATCAAACTCACAAGGCATACATGTTGCCTTTGCCACTGGATGTCCTTATTGGACAAGCGTGTCAAGCCTGTATCTCCAATATGATGAGCATGATTAGATCA
This sequence comes from Costus lasius, assembly GCA_027563935.2. Classification (NCBI taxonomy): domain Eukaryota; kingdom Viridiplantae; phylum Streptophyta; class Magnoliopsida; order Zingiberales; family Costaceae; genus Costus; species Costus lasius. Next base: position 68,991,335 of record CM050449.1, read on the forward strand.
GATGAACATAGTCACCTGGGTATGGCCATACACTTTCTCAATCATCTCATAGGGGGGCCCCATTAGAACATCACACTCCTTAAACAAGGAGACGGCAATCCTTTATCTATCACTAGTGCCCTAACCTGACTCAAGCTCACCATCCAAGATAGTCTATAATCATTTTATTTCAAATGATATTGAACTACCTCAAAACAATGACAATCATCATTTAGAAACACAAGTGATCTCAAGTCAAAGGACATGTGCCACTTGCAGCATTCAAGGATTATTCACATTGTGACAAACAATTGAATATCCTAGTAGGGTCTGTCCAGTACATCCAATGTACCCATGAGTCTACATCTTATTCCATGCTCGAAGCATCCTATAAGATTAGAACACATATTAGTCTTAACCATATCAAGGCTGTCTCATGTTCACCAAGATATCTCGACTAAGGACTTAACTGCATGTCAGCCTAGCTGAACAGCTTTGAGACATTATTCAGAAGTACACATATTGCAGCAGACAATGTAACAACCTGAATAACAACCATTGCCTTTATAAACAAAAGAGTTTATATACATGATACTCATGGAATCCCAAGGCCTCAAACATTAGCCTTAAGGGCATACCCCAACAGAGAAGAGAAGTAACCCTTCGTCTTTTGGCTTAGGTAATTATGTTACCAAAGTCTAGTTGTCTATTTCTGACACATGGGTATGTCATACTGCATGATGAGACCAATACTTGCAAAAGTGTCTTGGTGCTCAACAGAAATAGGGCAATGCTGACGCAGAGAAACTGACCTACTAGTTGGAGCATCTATTGCTGCCAAAGCTGTAGGAGACCTCGCTCTCTCTAGGGTCAAGACTTTGTTAGAACTTCAATATCTTCATGTTCTATCTGTATGTGAAGTTCTATGGGTAACACAATATATGGATTAAATTAAGTGGTGTTGTACCTATCTTTGGCACTGTTGTTTGGACCTTGTAAAACAAGAACCTCATTCACTATCTCCATACGAAAGGATTTGTGGATTCAATCTCTTTTCAGGAGCATGAGTCGGATCTACCTCTTTCGAGAGCTAGACTCACATGAGCCTTGTTTGCTAAGGACAACAATAGCGATGCTCTTCACTTTTTTAGAAGTGGAAGATTAGGAGACCTGTTGGACCTCATACACTTTAGTGTGTGTGGACAGGTCTAATAAATAAGCCAAAGATAGGGTACTAGTCCTTTACAGACATATCTGATTGATATTGATAAAGGAAACTAGCTTAATAGATCCATAAAGAGCTTGCTAACTTGTTGGAAAGCACTTGAGCCATAGTTTTGAAAGTCAAACCCTAGTACACATGCGCATCTATAAGATCTTGCATAGGCGAAAAACTAGGTTTGATAGGATCGAGAGGTAAGATAATATGAGCAACCATAAAAGGATAAAATGATGCGTTACCATTGCCATTGATTGAGTGGCGACTTGGAAGAAGAAAGGGCGAGCGGCTCTTCTCCAAAGGAAATCGCACACAAGAAGATGATGACTTCTTCCTTGTATTCCTTGTGCTAGCAAAGATCCAAGGAGTCCTAGATCGTGTATGAGGAGATGTCTTTTTCCTTTTTGCTAGCCGAACTTCCTCTTGTCGTGAAGATCATCCACACGAGAGGAGAGGGGGCGAGAGAGAGAGATAGGCGTTCGAACATGGGGGCGATTTCTCAAAGAAACGGCTTCCAAAAATAGTAAGTGCATAACTCCATGTTTAACTCCACTTGAAGCCATCGATAACTCCTCTCTCAATTGAACCATGCGTTCACCAAGTGAACCGGTTCAATTCTATTTGGTTCAAAGACCAAACCGAACCCACCATGGTCTTGATCTCTTTGAACCAAATGGTTTAAGATCTAACCACACATCTCTCGACCCTCTTGATCTCTATGATCAAGCATCAATTCTCTCGATCGAAGCTTACCGATCTCAAGCCCTAATCAATCAAACATGATCAGACCAGATCTCACTTCCAATCAGAGTTTAAATTCCTTTAAACTGAACCAGAACAATTTAGTCCACACGATCTGACATAAGTAAGCCATATCATCAAATTGTGCGACCCTAAGGGTTTCCTTCAATGTCGGTAACGATAACTTACGTTATCACGATCAGAGAGGGGTATCTAGCAACACATCACTGTCTCCCGATATGAAGGAAAGAGTCTTCCAAGACTACACCCAAACCATAGCACAAGTGTGAATCCAATTCACTCGGTATACATGTTCCCTTTGCCACTGGACGTTCTCATTGGACAAGCCTGTCAAGCCTGTAATTCCAACATGATGAGAATGGTTAGATCAGATGAACATAGTCATCTGGGTATGGCCATACACTTTCTCAACCATCTCATCCAGGGGGCCCTTTAGAACATCACACTCCAACTAGGAGAGGCAATCCTATATCTATCACCAGTGTCCTAACATGAGTCATGCCCACCATCCAAGATAATCCTTAACCATTATCTTTCAAATGATATTGAACTACCTCAAAACAATGCCAATCATCATTTAGAAACACAAGTGATCTCAAGTCAGAGGAAGTATACCACTTGCTAGTTTATAAGGATTATTCACATTGTGACAAAAACTGAATATCCTAAGTAGGGTCAGTCCAGTACATCCAATGCACCTATGCGTCTAAATCTTATTCCATGCTCGAAGCATCCTATAAGATTAGAACACATATTAGTCTCAATCATATCAAGGCTGTCTCATGTTCACCAAGATATCTCGACTAAGGACAATACTGCATGTCAGCCAAGCTGAAACACCAATGAGACATTATTCAGAAGTATACATACAGCAGCAGATAATGTAACAATCTGAATAACAACAATTGCCTTTATAAAACATAGTTTATACATGATACTGAAATTATCTCAAGGCCTCAAACATTAGCCTTAAGGGCATACCCCAACAATCTCCCACTTGCACTTAAACTAATGGTTGAGGAATCTCAATCCCATATTATTACAGTGCTTTTCATGCTTCTGCTGCGCTAGAGGCTTTGTAAGCGGGTCAGCTAGATTGTCATCTGTATGAACCTTGCAGATCTTGATCTCTCCTCGATCTATGATCTCACGGATCAAATGAAACCTTCTCTGTATGTGCTTGGACTTCTGGTGTGGCCGCGGTTCCTTTGCTTGTGCAATCGCTCCAGTGTTATCACAGAAGATAACCAGTGGATCTGCACTCGAAGGAACAATACCAAGTTCTTGTATGAATTTACGAATCCATACTGCCTCCTTAGATGCTTCTGAGGCTGCAACATACTCGGCTTCTGTTGTGGAATCAGCAACAATTGATTGTTTGAAACTCTTCCACACCACTACTCCTCCATTCAAGCTAAAAACGTAGCCTGATTGCGATCGGAAATCATCTTGGTCAGATTGGAATGAAGCGTCAGTATATCCTTCAATACTGAGTTCTTCCTGACCTCCATATATTAAGAACATATCTTTGGTTCTCCGAAGATATTTCAAAATGTTCTTGACCGCAATCCAGTGTGCCTTCCCTGGATTACTTTGGAACCGACTGGTCACGCTTAACCCATAAGCGACGTCTGGGCGAGTACACAACATCGCATACATGATGGACCCAATAGCCGAAGCATAAGGCATATTGTCTATCTCATCTTTCTCAGACTGTGTTTGAGGACACTGGCTCTTTGAAAGATTCAGACCATGTCTGACTGGAAGATATCCTCTTTTAGAATTTTCTAAATGAAATCTCTCCAGGACCTTATCGATGTAAGTACTCTGGCACAGCCCGAGAAGCCTATTAGATCTATCTCTATAGATCTTCACACCTAGTACATAGGCTGCTTCTCCTAAATCTTTCATCTGGAAACATTTTCTTAACCATGCTTTGACTGCATGCTGTTCAGGAACATCGTTTCCAATGATCAAGATATCATCGACGTAGAGGATTAAGAAAGTAATCACGCTCCCACTAAACCTTTTATACACACACGGGTCATCTTCATTTTTGATGAAACCAAATTCACATACTGATTCATCAAAACGAATATTCCAGCTTCTTGATGCTTGTTTAAGTCCATAAATGGACTTCTTTAATTTGCATATTTTATGACGTTCTGATGGATTGATGAAACCTTCAGGCTGTGTCATGTACACATCCTCTTCCAGTTTTTCATTAAGGAAAGCGGTCTTCACATCCATTTGCCAGATCTCATAATCATAATATGCTTCTATCACGAGAATAATTCGGATGGATTTGAACATGGCTACAGGAGAGAAAGTTTCATCATAATCTACCCTGTAGATTTGTTTGAAACCTTTCGCAACTAGCCTGCCCTTATAGGTAACTACGTTACCATCCATGTCTGTCTTCCTTTTGAAGATCCACTTACAGCCTATAGGGATTACTCCCGGAGGCGGATCAACCAAATCCCAGACTTGGTTATCTGACATGGAGTCCATCTCGGCTCGCATAGCTTCAAGCCAACTTGCTGATTCCGGTCCACTGACCGCATCCGCATAAGTGAGGGGTTCATCATTAATGATGTAGACTCCGTCATAGTGCTCAGGCTGACGACGAATCCTTCCCGATCTATGCGGTTCCCGTGATATCTGAGCCTCAGGTTGAACATTAACCTGTTCTATTTGCTCAGGCTCATCCAACTGAGCTTGACTACTTTGTCCCTCTTCTGGATTTTCATCCAGCTTTATTTCTCTCCCACTGGCCTCTTGCAGAAGAAATTCCTTCTCAAGAAAAATAGCCGTTCGAGCAACAAATACTTTGTTCTCTTTGGGATCGTAGAAATAATAACCCTTAGTTTCTTTAGGGTAACCGACAAAGATACATTTATTAGATCTGCTCTCCAGTTTCCCAGAGGCGAGCTTTTTGACATAAGCCTCGCAACCCCAGATTTTAATAAATGTTAAGCTCGGCTGTTTCCCATACCATAACTCAAATGTTGTCTTTGAAACGGCCTTGGATGGCACTCGGTTTAGTACTTTTGCAGCTGTTTTCAGTGCAAATCCCCAAAAGGGGTAAGGTAGAGTGGCCTGACTCATCATAGAACGAACCATATCCAATAAGGTTCTATTTCTCCTCTCGGACACACCATTCCATTGCGGTGTTCCTGGGGGAGTGAGCTGTGAGATGATCCCACACTCCTTCAGATAGTCAGTAAACTCATGACTCAAGTATTCACCACCTCGATCTGATCGAAGTGCCTTGATATTTCGGCCTAACTGATTTTGTACTTCATTTTTGAATTCTTTGAACTTGTCAAAAGATTCACTCTTATGTCTCATTAGATAGACATAACCATACCTACTGAAATCATCAATAAAAGTAACGAAGTATGAATAGCCACCTCTGGCATGTTTACTAAACGGCCCACACACATCACTGTGAATAAGGTCAAGTAAACCTGAAGTCCTTTCACCTTTATTAGTAAAAGGAGTCTTCGTCATTTTACCCATTAAACAAGCTTTGCATGTATCAAGCTCCTCATAGGAGAATGATCCCAGCAGTCCATAGTCATGCAACCGCTTAATGCGTTTCTTGTTAATATGGCCTAAACGACTATGCCATAGCAAGGTGCTGTCATCTGCATACTTGGCTTTCTTATTATCAATTTGTTGTACAGAACATTCCATGTCCAACATGTATAACCCATTGTTAATCGACCCAGTTGCATAAACAATATTATCATTTGAAATACAACACTGTAAAGTTTTGCATTCAAAAGAGAAACCTTTCCTGACAAGAGCAGGAATAGAGATAATATTCTTAGTTATGCTTGGGACAAAATAACAATTGTCAAGTTCTAATACAAAACCAGATGGTAAAGAGACGTTATATTGTCCTACAGCAACAGCAGCAACCCGTGCTCCGTTTCCAACTCGTAGGTCCACCTCATGCTGTCCCACCTGTCTTCTTCTCTTGAGTTCCTGCACATTTGAACAAATGTGAACTCCACATGCAGTGTCCAACACCCATGAAATAGAAGAAGCTACCATGACTTCAGTCACGTAAATACCTGAGCCAGAAGTGAAAGGCTTGCTTCCCTTCTTCTCTCCTTGGAGCGCTCTACAGTCCTTCTTCCAGTGACCCAGCTGGCCACAATGGAAGCATCTGTTGTCCTTTGACCGCTTCATCTTTTGTTTCAAAGCCTTGTTGTAGCTCTTGATAGGGGTTTTGCCCTTCTTCCCCTTCCTCTTGTTCCGTGAAGGAACCATCAAGACAGAGGATGAAGGCTTTCTCTTCTCAAGAGTCTGCTCTGTGGTGCAGAGCATGTTCAGTAACTCTGCCGGAGTACAGTCGATCTTGTTCATATTAAAATTAATGATGAACGAATCAAAAGAAGCCGGGAGAGACTACAGGATAATGTCCACAACAAGTTCCTGATTGATGGTGTGTCCCAGTTTCTCTAGAGCCTCCTTGTACCCAATCATCTTGAGTACGTGAGCTACCACTGGACTCCCTTCAGTCAGTTTGCTATGAAAGAAAAGTTTTGTCAAGTTATAGCGTTCAGTCCTTGCCTGTGCAGCATATAGCATCTTGAGATTTGCTATAATATCAATAGCAGACAAATCCTCATGCTGACGCTGTAGCTCGGGCGTCATTGACGCAAGCATAAGGCAAGCAACATCAGTACTATCACTGACATGCTTCTCATAAGCATCCCGAACCGCTCTTGTGGCGTTCGCAGCGGGTTGAGCCGGTATTGCCGACTCAAGGACATACAGCTTCCTCTCAGCTTTAAGAACAATCTTAAGCTGTCTGTACCAGTCTGAGAAGTTTGGCCCAGCAAACTTCTCCTTTTCCAATATGGATCGCAAATTGAGCCCTGTGGTGTTCGTTGCTGCAGGAATCTACAAAATAGCAAGAACAACAAGGTCAGTATCGATGTTAGAATCATTCCAGGACTTAAGAGTGATTCTTTTCTCACTATTTTATCTGACTGAAAATCCAATAAAACAGCCCGAAAGAGTGAAACTCTTTTTGTGAGATGGGATCCAGATTTCATACTTGATCTCCGCGTCCCGCTCAGGCGAGATAAGATACACAGAGAGTTCAAGCACTAATCACCGGTAGGTCATCCATGCCAATCGCCAACCTGTGCGATTCCCCTTCATCTAGGCAATCCAGAAGACTGTGCCAACTGAGTTGGTACAACACAGTCTCTGATTCCTCAGATGGCTGCCTCCATACAGCTATCATATGCTCAATATGTAGCCTATATGGTCAAGCTGACCTGACCTACTCCCTGGACCATCACATGCTATGCTGAGCAACGAGAAGAGATAAATCCCTTCTCTGTAGCATGTAGATGTAATCGCACACCGTCTGAAGATAGCTGGGCGTGCCCACTGAGTGGGTACAACACGGCCCCAACGATAGTCAGAACAGTGAGGTTTCGCGTCAGAAGGCAATCAAGCTTGATATGGTCGTTGGATTTTAACGGTCCTTTTATCTTCTTACTATCATGCAAATTCTATAGTGATAGCAGAAGAATATAAACATTCATGTGCTAATATTACTTAAAACAGTAAATAGAAAGCACAATTATCTTATGTGGTAAATGCCCATAAAAGCCTAAGTAAAACCCTAGTTTTACAAAAGTCTTCACGTGAGCTCTTTATGGGTCTTTTACATTTCATCTGGCCCAGCTCGGGCCAAAGCGCCCTGCAGGCAGTATGCGCCTGTTCTAGAGTCGAACTCTAGACCTCCCACTTGGTGAAGCCACTGACTGCAAGCGCCTCTGCCATGTGTGCTCTGTGCTCATGTCTGATTAAATTACATTTTAATCTATCTAGACACGATTTGACACGCAGGTCAATTATACATTTTCATAAATTAAAGTGTGATTCGCAGATCATAGCAAAATTTATAAATTAATTCCAGGCTCACAGGCCCCAGCACAGCACACAAAATAAGGGCAACCCACATAAGATTAAATAAACACCCAATCATGTTAAACATGCATACATGTGATCCAATCAGAAAATAAAATTTTCAAAAAAAAGAAAAACCCATTGTATCAATTTTATTTCCTTATGTGCCCTACTACCTTACAACGGTCCATTAGCAGGTATCCACTCATCAGACCAAGTCAGACCCACTGCCCTTGCATGCACCCAGTCATAACTGACTTGTGTCGACCTAGTGGTCAACTATGCATGCCTTAAGGGCTGAACGTCCCACATGATTTTTTGGCAAGCGGGTGTGATCCCGGGCCTTAATCATGATCGTTCACTAGGTGCCTCAATCAGACATCCCTACACGCCCTTCTGCAGTCGACCTATAGCCACCTGTTTTGCTTGCGCACAGGTGCTAACTAGCCGACCCATCTAGGCTGTCAGATGGTCTGATTAGGCTGTTGGGTCCAGACTTGACTAATGACTTCAACCCTGTTAACCCGTCTAAGAGTTTAAAGCAGGCGCTTAGATAGATCTAAATGAGGGGGCGCGCATGATAATATTTTGGTTGAAAACTATCATGAAGAGCGCAAACAAACATTACATGCGCAAACTTAAATGTAAACAAAATACATCTAACATATAGCATGTATTTTCGCATGACATCATGAAGATCTATCCAACGCATAAAACAAACATGGATCACAACAAGATGGCGATCATATATATCAAGCCAAAAAACCCTAGCTCTGATACCAATTGAAAGTCAAACCCTAGTACACATGCGCATCTATAAGATCTTGCATAGGCGAAAAACTAGGTTTGATAGGATCGAGAGGTAAGATAATATGAGCAACCATAAAAGGATAAAATGATGCGTTACCATTGCCATTGATTGAGTGGCGACTTGGAAGAAGAAAGGGCGAGCGGCTCTTCTCCAAAGGAAATCGCACACAAGAAGATGATGACTTCTTACTTGTATTCCTTGTGCTAGCAAAGATCCAAGGAGTCCTAGATCGTGTATGAGGAGATGTCTTTTTCCTTTTTGCTGGCCGAACTTCCTCTTGTCGTGAAGATCATCCACACGAGAGGAGAGGGGGCGAGAGAGAGAGATAGGCGTTCGAACATGGGGGCGTTTTCTCAAAGAAAACGGCTTCCAAAAATAGTAAGTGCATAACTCCATGTTTAACTCCACTTGAAGCCATCGATAACTCCTCTCTCAATTGAACCATGCGTTCACCAAGTGAACCGATTCAATTCTATTTGGTTCAAAGACCAAACCGAACCCACCCTGGTCTTGATCTCTTTGAACCAAATGGTTCAAGATCTAACCACACATCTCTCGACCCTCTTGATCTCTATGATCAAGCATCAATTCTCTCGATCGAAGATTACCGATCTCAAGCCCTAATCAATCAAACATGATCAGACCAGATCTCACTTCCAATCATAGTTTAAATTCCTTTAAACTGAACCAGAACAATTCAGTCCACACGATCTGACATAAGTAAGCCATATCATCAAATTGTGCGACCCTAAGGGTTTCCTTCAATGTCGGTAACGATAACTTACGTTATCACGATCAGAGAGGGGTATCTAGCAACACATCACTGTCTCCCGATATGAAGGAAAGAGTCTTCCAAGACTACACCCAAACCATAGCACAAGTGTGAATCCAATTCACTCGGTATACATGTTCCCTTTGCCACTGGACGTTCTCATTGGACAAGCCTGTCAAGCCTGTAATTCCAACATGATGAGAATGGTTAGATTAGATGAACATAGTCATCTGGGTATGGCCATACACTTTCTCAACCATCTCATCCAGGGGGCCCTTTAGAACATCACACTCCAACTAGGAGAGGCAATCCTATATCTATCACCAGTGTCCTAACATGAGTCATGCCCACCATCCAAGATAATCCTTAACCATTATCTTTCAAATGATATTGAACTACCTCAAAACAATGCCAATCATCATTTAGAAACACAAGTGATCTCAAGTCAGAGGGAGTATACCACTTGCTAGTTTATAAGGATTATTCACATTGTGACAAAAACTGAATATCCTAAGTAGGGTCAGTCCAGTACATCCAATGCACCTATGCGTCTAAATCTTATTCCATGCTCGAAGCATCCTATAAGATTAGAACACATATTAGTCTCAATCATATCAAGGCTGTCTCATGTTCACCAAGATATCTCGACTAAGGACAATACTGCATATCAGCCAAGCTGAAACACCAATGAGACATTATTTAGAAGTATACATACAGCAGCAGATAATGTAACAATCTGAATAACAACAATTGCCTTTATAAAACATAGTTTATACATGATACTGAAATTATCTCAAGGCCTCAAACATTAGCCTTAAGGGCATACCCCAACAAGTTTATGATTATCCTAATAAGTATGAGATTCCTCATAGCTCACTCCTTCTAGAACTCCTTTTTAAAGGGTGAGTGTCTAAACGGAGGAATCAAGTCATGCTTGGCATGATTCGATACAGGATAAGTCATGTAACTCCTTGTTAAAGGTTGTGCAAAAATGAATAGTTTTTCCTGAACACTGATAGATGTTCCATATCTGATGCATATGTATATGGAGTATCCTTTGGGAATACTACTTCCATGATCCCATAGGAGAGCAACTTGGTTGCTGCTCAGAGTGCTAATTTTCTTGGGAAAGTTTTTCTCTTGAAAAAGGCTAGTGGGAGGAAGTCTGACTTGGATGTAGTCCAAGGTCAGTCATTTAACACACTTGGTCAAAGATGGAATCTGAGCTATTTATACAGGTTGTGGGTAACCTGAGGCTCATAACACTTAGGCTGTACAGGTCGAATAGATTCGTCTGGTCTTGTATGTTGGGGACATACAGATCATCAAAGACGATATCCCGATCCTTCACTTGGTGAAGAGATGATTGGGAAATGTCTTGTGATGAATGACTTAGTGGACATCACCTATGGGGTAGGTGTGAGAGTTTTTGAAACTCCAAATGCTAAGTCAGATAACATACATCAATGATGGTATGTTATAGACGAGATGTGGTTTGTGCCAAGAGCATAACCAATGGATACTAGGTCCAATCTAGGTGCATGGCACTGGATAAAGGGAAAGGAACGTCCTTAGGTTCTACAAAGAACTAAGGGGTGGTTCTTGGTCATAACAGGAAAAGCTCAATGTATTCACTTGGCAGCTTGTTCCAGTCAGACCAGTGATAGTCTAGCTATTCCTGTAGTAGTGCTAGAAGTTTTGGGAGCTTCAGAGCATACTACTTGAAAGCAGAGTATGCAAATGCTTTTGGGAAGCAGTGGGAGTTCTTCGTTGAACTTCACAAGCATACCTTGTCTTGGGGACAGAGGTACTTAAGATATAGCATATATGAACACTGATACAATTATGATAGGCCCATAGACCGATGCTCTGGCACAGTAGGAGCATGGCAGGTCGTGCTTAGGACACGGTGTTGAGGTTGCTCAATGCATGGTCCTAGTGCAAGTGGGAGATTGTTAGTGTTTATGCCCTAGGACCTCAAGATGGTCCATTGGGATATGTGTATCACATCTAGTTGATCGATGAGTTATCCTGGCATTGTTGTTGTTATGCAAGTTTGTACAACTGTGCATATGTACATTTGCATATACAATGGCCCTAAGAGATAGATTTTATCTAGTTTCTGTGTTTATCCCTGGTCGAAAATCATAGTGGATATGAGACAGCTATGATTCACTTGAGACTAGTATATGCGCTGGTTGAACACGGGTTGCTAACGTAGGCATATGAGTATATCAAGGGAGATATACTAGATCGACCCGCCATGAGGATTCATCTCGGTGTCATGAGATGAATATCACAGTGGCAGAGTTGCGCTTGTCCTAGACTTGAGGGCATTGGTATGTCTATATAGTGATTGATGTACTTTGATGCAACCTAACGCTTCGCCGTAAAAGGGGAGTCATAATGGTTGTCATTGGGTATGCCGTAAACCGTATGAGAGATTCAATGTGCCAATAGAGGATTTGTCCCTTCCTTACAGGGAAACTTGATTGTCTAGACACCCCTATATGGATGACTGAAAGTGTATGGCCATACCCAGGTGAGAACTTGATTTAGTCATGCCATATTATTTGGATTAACAAGTGTGATACACTTGCCCAATCTGGACATAAGTTGGCTAAAGGACAAAGCTGCACTTATACTTTGTCGCAGTTTTAGGGGATGTCGATGATGACACCATTCTGATGACTTGGGTAATAATGATGTACTGCAAGGTGCCACTCATTGCTTGTGATGATTTAGTCATCACTACCAATGTCTGAAGAACCTACAAGGTCGCACACCTAGACGTCAGAGATTCTGTACTGATCGTGTAGCCTCTGATCGAATCATTGTGTGATTCAGATCATTTTGGGGAACTGATGCATTAAGATTTTTTAGAGGAGATGATATTTTATTTTAGTTTATGTTTGACCACTAGTTGACTCTAGTGGACCACATTTGACCTCTGTTGACCTGTGTTGTCAAAATGAGTCAAACAAAGGTCTTGGTGCAAGTTTGGACTTGGCACTTTAGTCACATGAATAAAATAAAATTATTAATTGGCAAGAGAATTTTTCTCTTGACTAATTAATAGGCTTGGGCACAATTTACAATTAATAGCGTCTGCGGTGATTTGAACCAGTGACGCTGATCTGGTTAATTGTGAATTGGCGCCTATATGCATTATCCCACATGGGAAAAATCTCCAAAGTGTGTCTGGCTCTACTATTATAAATAGAGAGGCCCACCTTTGAGGTTTTTGCACCAGACTCTTCTCTTGTCTCTTATTGTCACCTCCCTTCTGCTGCTTAGCGTGAGGGTTTTCGAGGTGATAACAATAAAAGGATTTTGCATCAAGGGTTGGGACTAGTGGTAGTGCAACCCACTCCTTGTCGCCAACGCTCCCTCTTGTCCTTGGCATTGGCACAAGTTGAGAAGATCAAGAGGCATGGATCTCCTCTCCCAAAGCTAGCACGTGCGTGGAGCAGAGGGATCTTGAGACAATCCTTGTGTGCACGATTGTAGAGGACGGACACCTATGCATCTTCGTCATCGACTGCTTCTAAAGTTGCTTGATAAAGTATTACTCTTCACATCCTTCGGTTTTCTCTCGTAAGGGATCCTAGTGTTTCTGGAATTCTATTTCGGACCTCCGCTTTCGCTGTGTTTAAAGTTTTTCTGAGGTTCGGGGATTCCTAACAAATTTACCCTGATCAAGTAATTTTACATCTTAGACGTTGCGAGAAGAGCTGGGAGGTGAATCACAATGTCGAAACTATTCTATTCAAACCTACGAATCCGATCACGGGAGTAGTTCGGATTCGTTTGAAGAATTTATATGGTTTTTCATAGAACTTCATGGGTCTAATTACATTAACTATCACGAGAGTAGGGAGTTAGCGTAGTTAGATACCGGATTACGCTTCGGGAGAAGGTAATCTATTCCTTAGGAAAAATCCCTTTCAAAACTATAATTTTTAGTTCAAAGATTTATTTTTAATAAATTCATAATCATCAGCATGGTGAAACCCTAAATCCTGATTTTATCCTAATTGATTTTTACCAAAAACACTACCTCCATTTATTTTCATTTGTACTTAGAAGTTTCCGAAAAAAAAACCACGATTTGATTTGTCTAGATATAGATCGACCATGTAATCGGTACTTGACCACCTGATCCTCGTTGGGAACGATATCTTATTTTATTACTTCGATAAATCCGTGCACTTGTGGATCGCATCACATACCTTTACTATTTTTCTTTTATTCCACCATACGATTGCATGCTTGTATTGGTAGAATAAGATAAAATTTCATGATGCCGAGACTACAAAAATCCTTAATAAATTATATCAAGTCTCGTTTTTGCCTTCTAACGTATAACCCTTGTCAAACTGTCAATTGTTGGTGTTGTGCATTGTTTCCACCCTAGTGGACACATCCAACTATCTTTAGGAGGCGTGTGGTGACAATGTTTTCCCCTGTCCAGTTACAATCTTGGACGCGCCTTTGCAAGGAATTCATTGGCCTTGGGTATAACGGTTAGATTAGACTTAACTAGATTTTTCAAATGTGGAGGTTCACATTATGAAATGTCTAGAGGCACCCTCAAGAAGTTAGAACTTTGTGTTGCTCCTGCCCTTGTTGGACACAAAGGGCCGGAATTGTCTTGAGAAGGGGAACTGCCAAGTTGCAATTGGCCGGGGGCCTACCTAAGGAAGCATGCATCACCTTGTGTGGTACATCCCGCCTTAGTGGACGCAAGATCGTGTACGAAATGAGGATCGCATCTCACTAAGAAAGTCAGGTGACCTCTTGATCGATTTTTGAGAATTATTCATTCAAATAAAATAGCGAGAAATAAACATTTATAAAAAGCCAGAATAAATGGTTGACATTGTGATACTGGTCTACTTTTGTCTTTTGTTGTAGATGGCATCTACAAGCAATAACAACAGCGGACTGTCACTTCATTCTGTCCTTGATAGGGAGAAATTGACTGGAGTCAATTTCATGGATGGGTACCGCCACTTGATGATAGTCCCCAAGTAGGAGAAGAAGCTGTATGTCTTAGAACAAGTGCTTCCTTCTCCACCGCCATCCTCAGCCCGCATGTGCTTCCTAAAGCTGCTCTAGTCGGACTGCATGTGCTCAAGTTGCTTGGGTACTTATCACATCTCAATAGATTGGGACACCTGATGGATCAAGATTTGGCTACATATTTGATCCTGGAGTCGCTGCCCCCAAGTTACAGTGCATTCATTATCAACTTCAATATGAAAAAATTTCCTGTATTCACAAGGAGCTTCTAAAGCTACTGGAAACCACCGAGAAGGAAATGGACAAGTCCAAATCCAAGTCCATTCTTATGGTCTCTACAGACAGTAAGAAGCAGAAAAGGGATAAGGGAAAGTCTAAGGCCAAGGCACTAAAGAAGGGCAAGGTGAGGAAGATTGAGTGATTAAACTATGGCCACTGCAAGCATCCTCAAAGAGAGATGAAGAGAAGTGACCCTTTGTCTTCAAGCTCAAGTAATTTGTTACCAAATCCTATATTGTCTATTTCTACATGAGTATTTCATACTACATGGCGAGACTAATATTTGCAAGAATATGCAGGTGCTCCACATAAATAGGATATGATTGACAGTGAACAGACTTTGCTGGAGAACTGATGCTGCAAAGCCACTCTTTTATTTGTCATGGATAGCATTGTTTTATTCTTTGGGATAATGTAGTTGACATTATATATATTCCTTGAGAATATAATTTTTGGAATAAAAGGAATTTATCATTGTTTTCATTTGCAAATCTCTTGTCATTACATTGTGCAAAATAATGAGGTAACAAAAATAACTAATGTGAGTTTAATAAGTAGCTCATATTAAATACCAATCTTCTAACTTAGATTTTTTTATCATAAACAAGAGATACAACCAATGACTTCATGCAAATGAATTCTTGGAATCAAACTCCTTTTAGGAGATTGACTGTCTTAACCTCTTTCGAGAGGTCAAAGATGGGCAGATACTTGTTAATTAATGGAAAATAAATGTCCTTCACCAAGTGAGGAGAAGTGGACCAAAAGGTCAAAGAGAAGAATTCATAGTTTACTGAATATATATAGAACCAGCTTATTGAAATTCATAGGTAATCTTCAGTGGATGAAGAATACTTGAGCCACAAGTGACTGGCATAATGAGTATGAGATCTGCTCATAGCTCATATCTCCTAAAGTATACCTTGGTAGGTAGTTTTAGTGGGAGGAATTGAAAGTCATAGATATCTCTTCTAAGGATATGCTAAAAGCTTCTTCCACACTGAACTTAATTCCATCTAGATATGTTAGGTGTAAGTGGAATACAATTTTCATAGACCCATAGGAGAATAAGTGATTCTTGCTCATAGTACTATTTTTCTTGGAAATATCTTTCTTTGAAAAAAAGGCTAGTGGGAGGAAGTTGTGACTTGGATTCAGTCCAAGGTTAGCTACTTAATGCTAATGGTCAAAGATGTAATCTGAGCCATGGATATAGGTTGTCGGCAACCTAGGGTTCAGAAAATGTGGATATAAGGGTTGAATCGATTCATGTGTGCCTTAGTTATGGGCAACTCCTAACTTGGACAAAGAATCTTCACCTTATATTACCGAAGTTCAATGGAAGCTTGTAGATTTTTTGATACCAGGTCCAGTCCAGGTGCTAGTCACTGGATAAGGAGTATAGAACACACTTAGGTTCTCTAAAGAACAAAGGGGTGGTTCTTGGTCAATAATGGCAAGAAAAGCTCAGTTTTTGCACTTGGCAGCTTGTTCTAGTCAAGCCAGAGTGACATTCAAGCTATTAAAGTAGTAGTGCTATAAGCTAAGGGAGCTTTAGAGCAAACTACTTGAAAGCAGAGTATGCATATGCTTTTGGGAAGCAGTTTGAATAGTAGGAGTTCTTTAATGACTTCACAAGATTCAAATAACATACTCAAGTGCTAATACCTTGTCTTGGGGACAAAGGTAATAAAGACATCGCTGATATTGACATTGATATGGTGGGCCCATTAATCAGTACTCTGGCGTAGCAGGAGCATGGCAGGTCGAGCCTGGGACATGGCGTTGAGATCGCTCAACAAGCATGGTCCTAGTGCAAGTGAGAGATTATTAGTGTTTATGCCCTAGGACCTTTGGGATGGTCCAATGGGATATGTGTGTCACATCTATTTGATATATGAGTTATCCTAGCATGGTCATTGTTATGCAAATTTGTACATCTGCGCACATGTACATTTGCATGTACAATGTCCCTAAGAGATAAATTTTATCTAGTCTCTATGTTTATCCCTGGTTAAGAATCATAGTGGATATGAGACAGCTATGATTCATTTGAGACTGATATATGCGCTGGTTGAACACGGGTTGCTAATGCAGACATATAGGTATATCAAGGGAGATATACTGGATCGACTCACCATGAGGATTCATCTTGTTATCACAAGATGAATATCACAGTGACAGAGTTACGGTTGTCCTAGACTTGAGGGCATTAGTATCTCTATATGGTAAATGAGGCACTTTGATACAACCTAATGATTAGCCGTAAAAGGGAAGTCATAACGGTTGTCATTGGGTGTGTCATAAGCCATATGAGAGATTCAATATGCCAAGAGAGGATTTACCCCATCCTTGCGGAGAAACTTGATGTCCATGGCGCCCTATGTGGATTGTGATATCCATGATTTAACATGATTACGAAGATTATTAAGTAGTTATATATACCCATCTTAAGAACTCAAGGGGAATAGTGTATAAAGAAAAGGACAAAAGTGTAAGTTCAACCATGTAGAATATATAATGAAAACAAAATATAGCATAAAATGTATATTGATAATAACTCAATAGGTTGTGAAGTAAAAACAAAAATAAGAAAAAAAAAAGAGAGAACGAAAATAATTAACTTAAATGGATGAAGTTAAAACACATCATGCTTGTCTTTTCAAGCCACCTCAGGCTTGCATGGAAATGGGATTAACCAAGTGTAGACACCTCATTCTTAGGGGTGACTAATGAGGTAAAATGATGGAAAAAAATAGAGTTTTACCAGCAACTTTCGTTTGGACTTGGGGAAGAATTAGTGAAAGTGGTGAAGTGAAGAAGAAGAAGTAGAGAAAGCTCAGTTTGCATAAGGCAAGTTTCTACCCTATGCCCTAAAATCATGGTTTTAAAATATAATATTTGGATACAAAAATTATGTTCAAAACCTAAAGACCTAGTTCATATGCTGATTTATTGACTTTAACATGAATTTTGAAGTTTTTATCTAATGAAGGTGAAGAATCGTAAAAGCATGGCTAAGGTTATGTGATTATGCAAATCTGACCTTTTTTGGGTTTTTGAGATATAACTTTGTACACTCAAACGATTTGTAACTATGAATTGGTTGTGCAAAAGAAGACTTAAAAATATTTGCAACGCATCCAATATTGGCTATATTTAATCAGAGTTAGGGTGTCAATTATGTAGCAACATTCTGTACCTATTTTCTGTAATACCAGACAGACCTCCTTGTGTCCTTTTGCTTATAACTTCTAATTTACAACTCGGTAAGTAATTCATTTTTTACACAAAAGTAGATTCAATTATCTTTCCAACGGATCATATATTGAATATCTTTCATATGCATCAAAATCTTAAACCGACTGCAATTGCTAGATCAATGCCTTAGAATTTCTAGAAACAGGGCAGTTTTACCCTTTGTAACTATAACCCTTATATCTTTTTGTGTACTTTGTCAAATGCCATCAAACCAATTTCATTGGCAAGGAGACTTTAATATGGTTTCAATGACTCCTACTTTGTATGATTATATATAGTATTTCCTTATGATTCAGTTGAATGATATTTGGGCTGATCCAATTTGACATATTCTACTCTTAGGTCTATAACTCTTATGGTGGAATTTGTAATTAAGCTACATGGTAGAACTTACACTTTTGTCCTTTTCTTTATACACTATTCCCCTTGAGTTCTTAAGATGGGTATATATAACTAGTTAATAATCTACATAAGCATGTTAAATCATGGATATCACATTCTCCCCTCCTTAAAAGAAATTAAGTCCTCTAAATTTCATACCTTTGTCATTGAAAAGGTGTGGATGCTCCTTCCTCATTTCTTCTTCCAATTACCATGTAGCCTCTTCTATGGAAAGATTTTGCCAAATCACTTTGACAATGGGAGTAACATGATTTCTTAAAATCTTGTCCTTCCTATCCACAATTTGCTTTGGTCTTTCAAGGTATGACAAATCTTTGGCAATCTCTAACAGCTCGTGCTCAATAATGTGGGATGGATCTAGATAGTACTTTCTCAATAAAGACACATGGAAGACATCATGAATATTAGCTAGGGCCGGTGGTAGTGCAACTCTATATGCAATAGGTCCAAGCCTTTCAAGTATCTCAAAAGGGCCAATAAATCTAGGGCTTAGCTTTCCTCTTTTACCAAGTCTTATTACACTCATGTAAGAAGATATTTTTCAGAAATACATAATCCCCAACTTGAAATTCAAGGTCCCTTCTTCTATTATCAACATAACTTTTCTAGCGACTTTGAGCAATTTTCAATTTATTTCTTATTACTTGAATCTTTTCTATAGTTTCTTGCACCTCATCTACAACTAATATTTTCCTATCACCAACCTCTTCCCAGCAAATCGGTGTCCTGCATTTTCTTCCATATAATGCTTCATAAGGTGGCATTTGTATGCTTGAATGAAAGCTGCAATTGTAGGTAAACTCAATGAGAGACAAGTCACCATCCCATTCACCCTTCCAATCCATTACATATGCTCTAAGCAAATCTTCAAGTGTTTGGATTGTTCTTTCAGATTGTCCATCTATTTGAGGGTGGTAAGCAATGCTAAACTTAAGTTTAGTGCCCAATGACTATTCCATAATCTAGAAAGAAATATGGGATCTCTATCCGAGATGATGTCATTTGGAACTCCATGAAGTCTTACAATCTCATCAATATACAACCTCACAAGCTTGTTAAGAGAATATGTCATATTAATTGGCAAAAAGTGTGCTGATTTAGTTAATCAATCAACAATTACCCATATAGCATCGTATTTCTTTGTTGATCTTGGTAAACCTGAAACAAAATCCATAGTAACAATTTCCCATTTCCACTCTAGCACCTCTAATGGTTGCAATTAACCTCCTAGTTTTTGATGTTCAGTTTTTACTAGTTGACAAGTTAAACATTTCGAAACATATTTTTCAATATCCTTTTTCATTCCATCCCACCAATAGTTATCATTTAGATCCCTATACATCTTGGTACTACCTGGATGTAAAGAGTATTTAGATTTGTGCGCCTCTTCAAATAGCTTATTCCTCATATCAAGATCATTTGGAATGCTAAATCTTTATTGAAATTTCAAAACCCCATCTTGGTTGATACAGAAATTAGGCATTCGACCTTCCCCTACTTTCTTCTTTATGGATGATAAGATTGGATCTTCTACTTGTTTCTGAAATATTTTTGATGAAAATTAGATTGGACTTCGAGTGAAGCAAGCAACATGTTGTGTTTTTGAATCTTTATATCAATGATAAGATTGCAAAATTCTTCAAGCAAGTTCCATTGTTTTACTGATAAATTTGCTAACAAGTTGTCTGATTTTCGACTAAGGGCATCAGCTACAACATTAGCTTTACCTACTTGATAATGAATAGTACAATCATAATGCTTTAGCAATTCGATCTACCTCCCTTGCCTCATATTCAATTCTTTCTGAGTAAATATATATTTTAAACTTTAGTGATCAGTATAAATTTTGAATGTTTGTCCATACAAATAGTGTTTCCATATCTTTAATGCAAAAAATGATTGTTGCCAATTCTAAATCATGGGTTGGGTAATTCTGTTCATAATTATTCAATCGCCTTGAAGCATATGCAATTATTTTCCCCTTTTGCATTAAAACACAACCAAGACCTTTATTAGAAGCGTCAGTATAAACTATAAATCCTTCATTACCACATGGAATTGTGAGAATTGGAGCACTAGTTAACTTTTTCTTCAATTCTTTGAAACTATCTTCACATTCTGCTTTCCATTTAAATTTAACATCCTTTATGGTCAACCTGGTGAGAGGACTTGAAATTTTTGAAAACCTTTTAATAAATCTTCTCTAATGACCTACCAATCCCAAAAAACTTCTAATCTCTGCTACATTTGTTTGTTGACTCCATTTGAGAATAGCTTCCACCTTTTTAGGATCCATAAAGATGCCATCTTTTGAAATAACATGCCCTAAGAAATCAATTTGATTGAGTAAGAATTCAGACTTGCTAAACTTGGCATATAGCTTCTTTTCTCTTAGTATTCCAAGCACCTTCTTCAAATGGTCTTCATGTTCATGATTACTCCTTGAATAAGTGAGTATATCATCAATAAACACAATAACACATATATCCAGTAATGGTTGAAAAATCATGTTCATTAAGGCCATAAACACTGTTGGTGTATATGCCCTAAAGACCAATGTATGGACATGGTCAGGCATTGTTTGAATGTACTTTGATAGAACTATTACTCTTTATATAGGCATGGTCATTATTATGCAGACTTCTCTACCTACGTTGATGTATTGAGTTGCATAAATAATGTCCCAGGAGTTTGGATTGGATCCATTCTCATAAGCTATCCCCAGACAAGGTACCTTAGCAGATATGGGACAGCTTCGGTACATGTGAGACTGGTGTATGGGCTGGTTAGGTGCGGGGCACAGTAACGCAGACATACAGGTGCATTGGATGCATTGGAGTGATCCACCGTGAGGATTGACTTGTCTAGTCAACAAGTCAATCTCACATGCAAGAGGTTTGCATTGATCCTTAGACTTGAGGTATTCATGTCTAGACTTGATGAAGGGTATGCTTTAATACAGTCTTACGTCTCTCCGTAATTGGGAGATCAAAACGACTGTCATTGGGCATGTCATAAGTCACGTAGAGACATGGATGACCCATAGTAGGATTTGCCCCTTCCTTCCGAGGAAGCATGATATCCACCTCGGGGCGCCCCACATTATTGGTGCATGACAGGAAAGTGTGGCCACACTTGTTGAGTCATGACCAATGCATTGGATAATAAACTTGAGACTAATCCAATGGCAGGATATCAGCTTAGGCAAAGAGATCTGTAATGTAATAGGAATCCTCGTTGCTTGTTAGGAGTTGTTGCCATAATGACTTAAGTCCTATGACATGGGTAATAGTGATGTGTTGCTAGATACCCCTCACTACTTATGATGTTTACATCATTGCCATCGTCATATGGATCCTACGGGGTCACACGCAATAGACTCTTGACGTTGCTTTAATCAGAAGCCTTAGGATCAAGTTATTGGATAACTTGGATCAATTTGGAAGATTTCATCAGCGCCAATGGGCCTGATGAGTTGGAAGAAAGTTATTGGAGCGAAACTTCATTTTTGGCAGGTTGACCCGAACTTGACTTAGATTGGTCACATTTGGATTAGGGTTGCATTGGATTGGATCCAATGGCTTAATCAACCCATGCCATGAAGTTTGGGCTAGCTCATTATCCAATGAGGCCCAATAATTAGTTGTCATGAAGAGAAATTGGCTTAAAAGGGTATAATGGGGAGAAATCTCACCCCATTGGCGCCTAGGGGCATAATGGGGTGAGGGAGGTGCCTTTGCTTCATTATGGAAGTAAAGGGCGCCTAGCCCTTCTTCCTTGGATGGAATACTTGCCTCTAAGGTAAGTCTTGGGGCTGATATGGCTTGAGAACTTTTATGGGAAGTTCCTAGGCGCATATGGACATAAGGAAGAGGTATATGGTAATGTCTTGGAGACTTACCTTACCTCAAACCCTAGTTTCTCCCAAAACCCTTACCCTAGCCGAAACTCCTCATGCATGTTGTGCCTAGCCACTTAGCCTTTGATGGTAAGAATGCATTTGAGGCATGTCT
Source organism: Costus lasius (assembly GCA_027563935.2). Taxonomy (NCBI): domain Eukaryota; kingdom Viridiplantae; phylum Streptophyta; class Magnoliopsida; order Zingiberales; family Costaceae; genus Costus; species Costus lasius. The sequence continues at coordinate 69,013,798 of CM050449.1, forward strand.
TTGGCTGATATGGCCATTGGGCAAATTAGGATAGGTTGAATGAGGTTTATGGTAAAGTCTTGGAGACTTTCCTCAGCTCAAGACTCCTTTATCCTAGCCGCCCACTTGGCATAATCCTAGCCATTGCAATTACCGCCCCTTGTCCTATTAATAGGACCCTTGTCGCCCCACTAAGAGGTTGATTCGTGTGGACAATATCAAGGAGGGGTGACATATCTCTTGGAGAGACTTGGAGTGCAAGGGGCGAAAGTAAATAAGGCTTGGCGCAAACTTCTTCCTTGGAGCCGCAAGTTCTTCCTCTCCCTCTCTTCTTGGCGCAAGGACTCTTAGTGCTTGGTGGCATCTCCTTGCCACAAGCTCTCTCCCTTCCTTGGCCATAGGCGCACCTTGCTTGAAGGTGGCGCAAGCAAAGAAGAAGAAAGGAAGCAACTTGGCGGCATCATCTTCCTCCTCATCTCCTCTTGGCGCTTTCATCTTGGAGGTGGCGCAAGAGAAGTAAAGATACCATAAGGCTTGATTCTCTTCCCGAGGCTAGCACCAAGCGTGGAAGGGAGCAACGATCAAGGAGTCGACGCGTGGATACTTGTAGAGGGCGAACACATGGGAGCCTTCAACATGGCTTCGACATCTAGACAAGCAAAAGAGGTACATCTCTATCACATCCTTGTGTATACTCACTCGCATGGATCCTTGGGAAAGGAATGTGTTTCGGGTGTAATGCTTCTTCCGCTGCGTCCTGGGACTGCAAAATTTTAAGTTACACCCGGCATTCCCCATCAGTGGTATCAGAGCTACTTGTGAGAAACACAAGGTGTACGTTTGCTTGTGTGAAAATTTTTTGAAAATTTTTCTTCTATCCATGCACGTTTCACGTAGAAAGCGTTTTCATCCAATCTTCTCTTCTCAACTCTATGGCCGAAACTTGGATTGTGTTTATGCTTGATTTAAGACCAAAGGCGCACGTAAGTTTTGTCAAGTAGGACCAGCATTGTGTCTTCGGACTGGCCGGGTCTCTTGATCTGACAAAACTGCCAGCCGATAGGGTCTATGAAATCATCATGGAACTTGATCTAAATTTTGGCATGGAATTGGTTAAGAGAATGCCTTGGATGATATTGGCGCATATGGTGCTAAAATTTGATTTTTTCGGATTTTCAAATTTTACATGCGCCACTTGATTGGGTTGATATGGTCATAGCGAGTGCCCTCCTGTGTTGTGATGTGGAAGCATGTTTCCACCTGTGATGAATGCTTGTAAAATCTTTCTACCACCTGCGTGTGGTTCTCCCCCTTCTTGATGTAAAATTTTCATCTTTCCTTAGAATAGATGTAGAATTGTTTACATGAGATAGGTTAAGGTTCATCAAAGACAACAAGGAGCCTTCTTCAATTGGAGTCAGAAGTGGCGCCAGCTTTGGAAGCGTGGTGATGGACTTGCGATTGAAGGAAGGACACATGTTTTCGGCTTCTGGCATGGGCTGATTTGCTTCAGGGACTCGCAACCCTTGGATGCACAATAACATGTCACATGGCTCATGACAAGTTATGTGTATGAAAAGGGCTATGACCATATCGACCAAAAATAGCATGCCTGTGATGGTTTATTATTTTGTCCATAGCATGCCTGTGATGTTTTTCCTTTGCTGCCATAACCATAGGAAAACTGCATGCTAGAAATGAATAAAAACATGCAAAAACTCTCAATACAATATCAAGTCGATAGCCTTCTAACGCGTAGCCCTCATCAAACTATCGATCGGTGGTGTTGTGAACTGTTTCCCACCCTCGTGGGACACACCCACTTATCTTTAGAAGGTGTGCGGTGACAATGATTTCCCCAGTCCAGTTTTAACCTGGGCGTGCCTTCGCAAGAAAATTTGTTGGCCCTGGGCATAACGGTTAGGACCAGACTTGACTGGTTTTTCATTGACATGATGAATTACTAGAGGCAGCTGTTGAGAGGATAGGGTTCAGTGTTGTATCCAGCCCTCGCTGGACACAGGGCGCCTAGTCTGTCTTAACTAAGAGGAATTGTGCATGGCACAAATTGGCTGGCATGCCTACCTAAGGAAGCATGAGACTCTCTGTGCATCTCAACTCACCCTCGTGAGTCGCGGAGACCTTATGTGAAATTAGGATCCTACTCACTTATTTCCATGTTGAGTTAGAGAGTTCTCAACTTGTATTGAAAATAGTGGGAGCATAGCATTTACTTTAAAGTCCTTGTTAAATGCTTTATCATAGTACTTATTTTACTTATTTGCTTATTGTAGAAGGCATCTCCTGATCTAAGATTGAAACTTTATAAACATAAACTAGATGGGACAAATTGGACAAAATGGTTCAAGACTTTGTCCAAAATACTGGAACAAGAACATAAGGTGCATCTTCTTGAGAGACCTCCATCCCAGCCCAGTGTGTATTTCACTAATGACTGGGAGTGGAATGTCTATCTTGAACATTGTGAAGATAACGAACAGTACACTGCTCTTGTCTTAGAGTGCATGACCCCGGAGGTCAAGGTTGAATGTGATGAGATGGGGATCTATGATCTAATCATACATCTCAAAGGTCTCTTCACACCATGCTCTATAGACAATGATCAAGAGAGTTCTGTTGGATCTTCAGAATGTGTGCCTGAATCTGAGAAAGACCATGGTTCTGTATCTTCGAAGCTAATACTTCGGAAGACTGGGAATGCATGGGTATTTCGAAGAGGATTGATGGCCAAGAAGAGCATGGCAAAGAAGAAGGGATGTAATCCATCCGCTTCAGGTATTGTGTTACCGAGGTCTTTTGTCTACTTCTTATTCATGGGTACTGGGTACCGTATGTGAGGCTCACATATGTTTTACATGTGCAGGAGCTCAAAAGAAGTAGGACGAAGAGGCTTGATGGGATCGACTCTCGGGTCAGGGACGGAGCATTGGATGCTGCTGTTGATATCATCTCACTGCCTTGAAGACTTTATATAGAGCTTTGCTATTATTGTATCAGCTTATGTATTAGAACATCATTCCTTTTGGAAAGGACTTCAGTTTGAAATAATAATTAATATTTTTCTTTAATCTGAGATGTTCTATTGAAGTGATACAACTGACAATAGTTTGTGGTTCTATATGTAACACAAGATCAGATCTAATGATTCAATAAAGCATCCTCATATAGCATTGTCTCTTGAACCATAGAACAATGGTCACATCCAAAGGTCCATGGGCTATTGGGATCATTGTCCTTTCAGGATTATGATACATGTGAACCTAGTTCAAAGGAATAATGTGACAGATGCTGCCTTCACCGTAAAGGGTGGAAGGAATAGTGGCTTGTTGGATCTATTACACAGCAATGTAAGTAGACCCATATAAACAAGCACTAAGAGGAGTTATATACTTCATTAGGTGTAGGTATGCCTTACGCAACCCAAGAACTTTGGAAAAATTCAAGAAGTTCACAGATGAAGTATTGAGTCAAATTGAAGGATCTATTAAAGCACCTTGATTGGATCAAGATGATTAAGTGGAGAATTTGATGACTGTCCTAAGAAGTGTGGAGTTATCTCACAGCCTTCTTAGCTCACCACTGTGTGGTGAATTTCAAAGAAAGAAAAGGAACACATTGGATGTGGTTCCATCTTTGAGTAGTCATGCAAATATACTACTATGATGCCATGCAAACAGAAGTACTGCTACTCCATAAGAAAATGTCTAAGTTAGCTTTTGAGTTAAGAACTGCAAATATCCCATTTCTTCAATGGAATTGGGAATGTAATGTGCAGTGATTCAAAAAGTATGTGTTTGTGGTGCACTATAGAGTGCTAATTCTATCCCAAGGAGAACAAAATATTTGTTGCTCAAACTGCTGTCTCTCTTGAGAAAGTATTTCTCTTGAAAGAAGCCAGTGGGAGTAGATTTGATTTGGACAAGGTCCAGAATCAACCACAATATAATTAGACACAGATAGAGAGCAAAATCTCACATACAGGTTGAAAGTCAACCTGAGGTTCAAGTAACACAGGAATAACATAAGTCTGGATCGATTTGATATGCTGGGCATGACGAATTTTCATCAAGCATGAACCTAAGACTTATGAGGAAATAGAAGCGATCGGTGGACCAGATTCCAAGAAATGGCTAAGGGCCATGAGAACCATAATGGACTCCATGTTTGCTAATCAAGTCTGGGACTTGGATGAGCTGCCAAAAAGGGGTAATTCCCACAGGCTATAAATAAATCTTCTAGGAAGATAGACATGGAAGGTAACGCTGTTACTTTAGAAGGCAAGCTAGTGAATAATGATTTCAGGCAAATCCACTAGGTGGATAATGATGAAATTTTCACCAATAGCTGAGCTTTAAGTCCATTAGGGATCTGCTTATTATAATTGCATGATCAATTATAGCATGATATTATGATAACTGCTTTTCTTGCATGCACATCTGAAAAAGATATCTATAGGGAAATAGCCAGAAGGTTCTCATATCAAGGCCATATAGATATGCATGATGCAAGCATGGTTGAAAAGCCTGTGTTTACAAGAAGATCAGTGGGAGCACCTTATTAATAATATTTCTTGTCTAGATGATTGATGATATTCTCCTCACGTGGAATAACATCTCAGCTCTTCACATGGTGAAGAAAAGGTTTGATATGTATTTCAAGAAGAATGATCTAGGGAATGATGCCTACATCCTAGGCATGAGGATCTATAGAGATCCAAGAAAGTCATTGCCCTTTAGTCAATCTATGTTCATCCAAGAGTTTCTGGAGAGGATTATATTGGATGATTCCAAATATTGATACCTTCCAGGAAGATATGGTCTAAGTCTCTCAAAGATGTTGTGTCCTATGGCACAGCTGGAGAGTATTAACATGGGTCCAAAGTCCTGATACATTGTATGTAGGATGGATCATGTTTTGAAGACCATTTCTGGCAAATGCTTGGAGCATAGCCAGCAAATTTCAATCATATCTTAGTGTTTAACACTAGATAGCTGTGAAAGCAATCCTTATACATATACTTGGGAAGTATAAAGGATTGGAGTCTAGTCTATGATAGACAGGAAAGAATTTTGTGTACAGGAGTACACTGACACTTCGTTCCAGTCTTGTGACTATTGATCACAGCCAGGAGTTGCGCTTTGCCTTGTTATGGTATTGTGTGCTGAAAGAGCATTATGCAAACCAAAGTGGAAAAATTCTACAAATAAGGCTGAGTACATTGCAGCTCCTTGTGGCAGCCAAGGAGGCAGCTTTATTCATTTGAACTTGATCTAGTTCACAGTGCTTAATGGTCCAGTATAGTTCTTACTGGGACCATAGCATGAGAGAAGGAACTTAATGCTCAAGTATGTACTGCAGCATATCATCTGATCTTAGAGATCATGGATAAGGATGATGATCAAATTTGTTAAAATAAACACAGATAGCAATCTGGAAAAACCCACTGATCCAGCCTCTGGCGCAGCGGAAGCTAAATGGGTCATACTAGAGACATTGGAACTGACTAAACATCACTTGTCCTTGGTCTTAGTGCAAGTGGGAGATTGTTGGTGTATATTCCCTAAAGACCAATGTATGGACATGGTCAGGCATTGTTTGAATATACTTTGATAGAACTATTACTCTTTATATAGGCATGGTCGTTATTATGCAGACTTCTCTACCTGCGTTGATGTATTGAGTTGCATAAATAATGTCCCAGGAGTTTGGATTGGATCCATTCTCATAAGCTATCCCCAGACAAGGTACCTTAGCAGATATGGGACAACTTCGGTACATGTGAGACTGGTGTATGGGCTGGTTAGGTGCGGGGCACAGTAACGCAGACATACAGGTGCATTGGATGCACTGGAGTGATCCACCGTGAGGATTGACTTGTCTAGTCAACAAGTCAATCTCACATGCAAGAGGTTTGCATTGATCCTTAGACTTGAGGTATTCATGTCTAGACTTGATGAAGGGTATGCTTTAATACAGTCTTACGTTTCTCCGTAATTGGGAGATCAAAACGACTGTCATTGGGCATGTCATAAGTCACGTAGAGACATGGATGACCAATAGTAGGATTTGCCCCTTCCTTCCGAGGAAGCATGATATCCACCTCGGGGGGCCCCACATTATTGGTGCATGACAGGAAAGTGTGGCCACACTTGTTGAGTCATGACCAATGCATTGGATAATAAACTTGAGACTAATCCAATGGCAGGATATCAGCTTAGGCAAAGGGATCTGTAATGCAATAAGAATCCTCGTTGCTTGTTAGGAGTTGTTGCCATAATGACTTAAGTCCTATGACATGGGTAATAGTGATGTGTTGCTAGATACCCCTCACTACTTATGATGTTTACATCATTGCCATCGTCATATGGATCCTACGGGGTCACACGCAATAGACTCTTGACGTTGCTTTAATCAGAAGCCTTAGGATCAAGTTATTGGATAACTTGGATCAATTTGGAAGATTTCATCAGCGCCAATGGGCCTGATGAGTTGGAAGAAAGTTATTGGAGCGAAACTTCATTTTTGGCAGGTTGACCCGAACTTGACCTAGATTGGTCACATTTGGATTAGGGTTGCATTGGATTGGATCCAATGGCTTAATCAACCCATGCCATGAAGTTTGGGCTAGCTCATTATCCAATGAGGCCCAATAATTAGTTGTCATGAAGAGAAATTGGCTTAAAAGGGTATAATGGGGAGAAATCTCACCCCATTAGCGCCTAGGGGCATAATGGGGTGAGGGAGGTGCCTTTGCTTCATTATGGAAGTAAAGGGCGCCTAGCCCTTCTTCCTTGGATGGAATACTTGCCTCTAAGGTAAGTCTTGGGGCTGATATGGCTTGAGAACTTTTATGGGAAGTTCCTAGGCGCATATGGACATAAGGAAGAGGTATATGGTAATGTCTTGGAGACTTACCTTACCTCAAACCCTAGTTTCTCCCAAAACCCTTACCCTAGCCGAAACTCCTCATGCATGTTGCGCCTAGCCACTTAGCCTTTGATGGTAAGAATGCATTTGAGGCATGTCTTTGGCTGATATGGCCATTGGGCAAATTAGGATAGGTTGAATGAGGTTTATGGTAAAGTCTTGGAGACTTTCCTTAGCTCAAGACTCCTTTATCCTAGCCGCCCACTTGGCATAATCCTAGCCATTGCAATTACCGCCCCTTGTCCTATTAATAGGACCCTTGTCGCCCCACTAAGAGGTTGATTCGTGTGGACAATATCAAGGAGGGGTGACATATCTCTTGGAGAGACTTAGAGTGCAAGGGGCGAAAGTAAATAAGGCTTGGCGCAAACTTCTTCCTTGGAGCCGCAAGTTCTTCCTCTCCCTCTCTTCTTGGCGCAAGGACTCTTAGTGCTTGGTGGCATCTCCTTGCCACAAGCTCTCTCCCTTCCTTGGCCATAGGCGCACCTTGCTTGAAGGTGGCGCAAGCAAAGAAGAAGAAAGGAAGCAACTTGGCGGCATCATCTTCCTCCTCATCTCCTCTTGGCGCTTTCATCTTGGAGGTGGCGCAAGAGAAGTAAAGATACCATAAGGCTTGATTCTCTTCCCGAGGCTAGCACCAAGCGTGGAAGGGAGCAACGATCAAGGAGTCGACGCGTGGATACTTGTAGAGGGCGAACACATGGGCGCCTTCAACATGGCTTCGACATCTAGACAAGCAAAAGAGGTACATCTCTATCACATCCTTGTGTATACTCACTCGCATGGATCCTTGGAAAAGGAATGTGTTTCGGGTGTAATGCTTCTTCCGCTCTGTCCTGGGACTGCAAAATTTTAAGTTACACCCGGCATTCCCCTAAGAAATCAATTTGATTGAGTAAGAATTCAGACTTGCTAAACTTGGCATATAGCTTCTTTTCTCTTAGTATTCCAAGCACCTTCTTCAAATGGTCTTCATGTTCATGATTACTCCTTGAATAAGTGAGTATATCATCAATAAACACAATAACACATATATCCAGTAATGGTTGAAAAATCATGTTCATTAAGGCCATAAACACAACTAGAGCATTAGTCAAACCAAATGGCATCACTAAAAACTCATAATGGCCATACCGAGTTCTGAAAGCAGTTTTTGGAATGTCACCCTTCTGAATCTATAATTGGTAGTAGTCAGACCTCAAATCAATTTTAGAAAAGACTTGTGCCCCATGTAATTGATCAAATAAATCATCTATTATGGAAAGTGGATACTTATTCATAATTGTTATCTAATTCAACTTCCTATAATCAATACAAAGTCTCACTGTTCCATCTTTCTTCTTCACAAATAGCACTGGTGCACCCCATGGTGAGACACTAGGTCAAATGAAACCTTTATCCAATAAGTCATATAATTGGTTCTTCAATTCTAATGGTGTCATTCTATAAGGTGCTTTAGATATTAGTGTTGTGTCAGGAATGAGGTCATTACTAAAATCTACTTCTCTATCTGGTGGCAACCCAGTTAACTCATCAGTAAAAACATCAAGGAACTGTTGAACAACTAATATTTCATTCATACTAGTTTCTATAGTTTGATAGTCTTTGACATAGGCTAAGTAACTTTCATAACCTTTTTGAAGTAAGTGGCGAGCATGTATAAAGGATATGAAACAAGGATATGAATCTTGAACTATTCCCTTGAAATGAAATATTGGTTGATTTGGCAAGTTGAAAGTCACCACTTTACTATAGCAATCTACATTTGCATGGTAAGAGGAAAGTCAATCCATACCAAGTAAGATATCTTAGTCCTTCATATCTAAAAGGATCAAATTAGCAGGAAGTTCATGTTCCTCAAGTGAGACCAAACAATAAGGATAAACAACGTGTCAAGTTAATGAATCTCCAACTGGTGTAGACACATATAAGATGGACTGTAATGGTTCAGGTTGTATATCCAAATATTGTGCAAAATGTTGTGATAAATAGGATAGATTTGAACTAGGATCAAATAACACTTGTGCAGTTCTTCCTGAAACATAAATAATAACTTCAACAAATGATTTGGAGGCTTTAGCATTTGGTTTTGAGATAGCATAAACTCCAGCATTAGTGACAGACTTTTGAGGCTTTGGTATTTTCCTTCTATTATCGGGGCAATCCTTCACTTGATGTCCAAACTTCCCACAAGCAAAACAAGCTTCTGTTGTTCTATAACAATGCCTAGTATCATGTCTTCCTCCACAGTTTGCACATGATACATATCTAGTTAGTTGTCTATTCATTTCTAACCTTGGCAACTTTGCTCTTGGGTTGTTAATCTCAACTCGAAATTCCCTCTTTTGTTTTTGAACATGAGGCCTAAACTGATCTCTTTTGTTTCTCAATTCTTGGATCTCTTCCATATCTTTCTCAACTATAGCTGCCCGATCAATAATTTCAACATATGTTATTAGTTTTAACACTGAAATTTTACCTCAGATGCTTGGCCTTAATCCTCTTTCAAACTTCTTTGTCCTCTTGGCTTCATCAGCAACCATATGTGGAGCAAATCTAGATAACTCAGTAAATCTTGCATCATATTGTGTGTTGTGTCCGCAAGTGCATGGATACTCAAAGTAATAATTAAGATATCGAACCATAGAGGCCTACGTGTTAAGTACCAAATAATTGTTTTCTCACTAGCTAAGCAAATCGAATATGATGAAAGCACAAACGGAAAGTAAACTAAATATCTGAGAGAGAAACTGGGACTAGGGTTTCATCCACCTTAATTTCTATGACTAGATATAAAGAGATGTTCGTCAGTCAAATCTTATTATAATAAAGATATAATTTACTTCATAAAGGAATCATCTCGCTTTCGCGCAGATAATTTACAAAGAACCGATCCTCACTTTCATGCAGGATCTATTCAATACTGAAAATAAATAAACCAACAACAAAGAACTCAAGGATCACTTTCGTGCATCCGAATTCCAAGTCAATTATATCAAGTGGAAACTCAAGGATCACTTTCGTGCAACCGAATCTCAACACAGGTTCTACTTATGGTTCTCCAACAATCCAATACTCAATTTCTTACAGTATCTTCACGTTTATCACAGTAACTCAATCCTAGATTTAGATTATTAACATGGCAATAATACTTCTAAAATCGAGAAATAAGAACAAACCTAATTTCTTACGGTGAGTTCATAACATTCAATTTTAGGGTTCCAAGTTTTCACAAGTCACCTTTCAGTCCATATCGTAAAAACTCTAAAACATGATGATAATATAAAACTATGGAGAATTAAATGCAATCGTCACAAAAGTAGAATTATCATAGTAAAATTATCATGACGAAAGCAAAAATAATCTAGTCATTAAGAAATTAAGGGGAATTACTCCCCCATGTCCCAAAAGATGTCTAAGCTAGCATGGAAGAAGAATTACAATAAACCATAGTTTCAAAGGACAAGAAATCAAAGAAAAATAGAAATTCAACTTTACAGCACGGCTGTATTGAAATTTACAGTCGTAATTTTGCCCTAACATACGTAGTGAACAGTGCCGACGCTCCTTCTTTCATTGATTTCTCCTCCGATCGATCTTCTTTCGCTCTGAAACTTCTGGGGCATCTTCTCCTCCTCCAAGCAAAGCTTCCTTGTAAATTTTGCAGCCTAAGATGGCCCCTATGCCTCTCGGCGTGAGGCCGTGCCCTAGAAATGCCCTTTTTTATTTCTCTCTCGATTATTAACGAAATTGGATGATTCTTGTCCTCAAATCATCTCCTCGATACATAGAAGAGTCCCCTTTTTATGGTTTTTCAATTGCTGCCCTGGATCTCCAGATATTGCATCGCAAAAATTAGGCTTTTGAGCGGATGCGGAAGACTCGTTCAAAAATATAATTACGGCCGTGTTTTTCATTACGGTAGTGCCGTATTTTGGTTCTGTGAATTTCTACGCAAAAATACGGTACCATTAAAAATATTATGGCACTGCATAATTCCTTCTGTGTAATTCTAGGCAAAAATGCGATACCATAATTTTCATTACGGCAGGGGTGTAATTTGGGCAAAAAATTACTAGCCATAATAAAAATTACACCCGGGTGTATTTTTCAAACTTGCCCTGATTTGCATGAAAATTGACGTGTAATCTTCTCTTGATGGTAGGAATTCATCCATGCATCTGAATTTGCTAAAAAACGCCTAAAAATAGTGCATTTTACCTGAAGATCATCAAGAACTAGAAAGTGTGTAGATTCCGCAATAATTGATAAAAAAAGGTATAAAAATAAGCAAAAGAGCATGAATGTGACCCGAAAATACTCATAAAATGGCTTAAAATTTACTATAAATTTTGGCGTCATCAAACACATAAGGCTCAAACTTTGCTTGTCCTCTAGCAAAAATCAAAAATTGATCAAAGGAAAATATTTTCTCATGAAGAATAAATTTCTAAAATATAATCACCAATGAAAAGTTTTCACCGATTGATTCATAAAATTTTAAATAGATATATCATCCTTTGAATTCAATTCTCAAGATCCACAACTTAATCAAATAAAACTTTGCAACTTGTATAAAAAGTAGAATCTCAGTCTCATGAATTCACCCAAGTTTTAGTTTAATTCTATCATACCTTTGTTTACAGGAATATGAAATCCAAAATCTTTTTTCACTCAAAATCTCTTTTTCTCTCTTTTATTATTATTATTATTATTATTATTTTTCACTGGCATGTACCCACAAAGATACACACTTTTTATTTGGACTTCAACTCTTATCTTCGGTACCATGTCAATTTTACACAGTGCCAAATAGAGGAGTCATTTTCTTTTTTTTTTCTCTTTTTTACGGACTTCAACCCATATCTTGTTGGTGTATATGCCCTACAGACCAATGTATGGACATGGTCAGGCATTGTTTGAATGTACTTTGATAGAATTTCTATTCTTTATAAAGGCATGGTCATTATTATGCAGACTTCTCTACCTGCGTTGATGTATTAAGTTGCATAAATAATGTCCCAGGAGTTTGGTTGGATCCATTCTCATAAGCTATCCCCGGTCAAAGTACCTTAGCAGATATGGGACATCTTTGGTACATGTGAGACTAGTGTATGGGCTGGTTAGGTGCGGGGCATAGTAACGCAGACATACGGGTGCATTGGATGCACTGGAGTGATCCACCGTGAGGATTGACTTGTCTAGTCAACAAGTCAATCTCACATGTAAGAGGTTTGCATTGATCCTTAGACTTGAGGTATTCATGTCTAGATTTGATGATGGATGTGCTTTGATACAGTCTTACGTCTCTCCGTAATTGGGAGATTAAAACGGCTGTCATTGGGCATATCATAAGTCATGTAGGGACATGGATGACCAATAGTAGGATTTGCCCCTTCCTTCGGAGGAAGCATGATATCCACTCTAGGGGCGCCCCACCTTATTGGTGCATGAGAGGAATGTGTGGCCACACTAGTTGAGTCAAGACCAATGCATTGGATGAATAAACTTGAGACTGATCCAATGGCAGGATATCGTTTAGGCAATCTATAATGCATGGGAATCCTCGTTGCTTGTTAGGGAGTTGTTGCCATATGACTTTAGTCCAATGACATGGGTAGTAGTGATGTGTTGCTAGATACCCCTCACTACTTATGATGTTCTGTCATCATTGCCATCGTCATTTGTATCCTACGGGGTCACACGCAATAGATTCTTGACGTTGTTTTATGATCTGGATATCTTGGAATATATATATATATATATATATATATATATATATATATATATATATATATATATATATTATATATTTGAGTTCATGTAAGGCAGATTCATAAGGATTCAAATTTGGATTGGATAAAGCCCATAATGGTTGGGTGCATGTCCTAATCCAATAAGGAGTTGCATTCCTAATCCAACAAGGATTCAATTAAGAATTAGAATCCTAATCCAATTAGGAGTTGGAATCCTAATCTAATCAGGATTCAAATCCTAAGAGGAATTGGCTTTGGATGAGGCCCGTTGGGTTGGGCGCAAATCCAAGTCCAATAAGGATTTGATTCAAGGGCATAAATAGTATTGAAATTCAAATCCAATATGGGATTGTGGATTGAATCTATTTATGGCAAATTGGAATCCTAATAGGGGTTGGATTAATTCATGAAGTTGAATTTGAATTTTGAATTTTGAATTTGAATTTGAATTTGAATTCGAATCCTATTTGAAACATGCTTGGGCGTATGGACTTGTGGCATGATTAATTCAAGCGAGATTCGGCCAAAGTCCTAGTAGAACTCAAATTCGGCTTCATGATGGGCTGATTCAAATGTATGGCTGAAATTAAGTGGCTAATTCCTTGGAGGAATTGGAGCCATAAATTTGAAAGGAAGGGAAGAGGCGATTTGGGCTTCATGGCTATATATAGAGGGGTATGCGCCCCTCTCATAGTACATGATCTACTCTCACAAACCGAGTGCAAGAGAGAGCAACCACTTGGAGTGGCGTGAGCTCTCAAGCCCTAGCCGCCACCATCCTCTCTTAAAGAATCAAGCCGCATCCTTCATCCTTCCTCCCCTTGGCCGAAAGTCTCCTTGGAGGAGACTTGTTGGCGCATCCTTCATCCTCTTCCTTGGCAGAGAGTTTCCTTGGAGGAAACTTGTTGGCGTGAAGAGCAAAGGAGGAAGAAGAAGAAGGAGTTGCGCATCCATCCTTCACCTCCTCATCTTGGCCGAGAGTCTCCTTGGAGGAGACTTGTTAGCGTGAAGATCAAAGGAGGAAGAGGAAGGAGTGCCACCATCTCTTTTCTTCCTTTTTCCTTGGCCGAAAATTTCCTTGGAGGAAACTTGTAGGCGTGAAGAACAAAGGAAGGAGAGGAAGGAAATTCCAAGAAGTGATCTTCTCTTCCCGAGGCTAGAACCGAGCGTGGAAGGGAGCAACGTTGAGACGGTCGACGCGTGGATACTTGTAGAGGGCGAACACTTGGGCGCCTTCAACATGGCTTCAACGACTTCGCAAGCAAAGGAGGTACATCTCTAACACATCCTTGTGTCTTCTCTCTCGCATGGATCCTTGAGAAGGGAATATGTTTCGGGTATAATGCTCTTTCCGCTGCGTCCTGGGACTGCAAAATTTTAAAATTATACCCGGTATTTCCCAACATATCTTCGGTACCACTGCCAATTTTACGCAGTGCCAAGTAGGGGAGTCTCTCTCTCTTTTTCGATCTTGGATTCTTTCTTCCCAATAAATAGTAAAATAGACTAAACATCAACTAGGTTAATCAATTGACATCAATTCAAAAATCATACTCATATGCTAATTTTATTTAAAAAGTAGTTTCACTTTTAAATCAAATTCATCAAATAATATATCCACCCAAAATCTCATTCATCAATCAATGAAAAATTCCAATAGTAGATATATATTAGAGAAATAAATTTAACACAATAGATATAGTCCTAACCACAGGCATGAGTTCATTAATCATCAAGAGAATCATACTATCAATAGAAGTTCCCAAAAATAGATCACATTACAAGAAAATCATAGCAAGAGGGAATCACATATATCCAATAGTAAAACCATACATTCAATTATGCATCATAATACACTTAAACAAGGTGCTCAATCTCAATCTCATTATCAAATATCATACAATCATAGTCAAAAAGTGTAAAATGATAGATTCAAGCAATGACATCAAATAGAAATCTCAGTAAGTGTTACAATCATAGCAAATAGCAAAACAAATCAAGTAGCAACACCATATAATCATATCAAATAAGATCACTAGAAAGTGCAAACGATACTCACAATACTATATAGCAAACTCAATCGTTGTTCAGGATGTAGCATCGGGGTAGGTGCGGCTGGATAGTCCTCAAAGATGCACCTTCTAAAATATTTCACCTGCACATATTTTTGGGAACATAAGGCTCAGACCAAAAATAGTATCCTACTTAAAATAAATTTTTCTCAAAGGGAAATCAGAGATATCGCTAGAGGTCCGAAGAGGGTTCTGGTGGAAAAAGCTTATGCAAAGTAGATGTCGGTGGAGGAGCTGCTAGCATCAAAGATGATAGTGCTGATAGTAGAGTGATGATGAGTAGTCTTCAGTGGCCAACTGTAGACTACCGTCCTGGAGGCGAAGTTGTCGGCTGGTGGGCGGCGAGAGATGATGCTGCACAGATAAAAAAAATCAAAGTCAATAATGAAGATTCTACTACAAAAAATAAAATCAATGGAAACAGAGGCAGCAGAAGAAGTAAGAGGCTGCTGGTGGTGCTTGGCAAATTTTCCTAGTGGACGGCGATGTAGTAGATTGTCGGCTAGGAGATCTGAAGATGACAAGCACTGAAGAAGAAGACAGAATCAGTCGGGCTGGTAATCTGAGGGCGAATCTAGAGAAGAAGCTGCAGGCTGCTGGTAATGCAAAGACTAGAATAGAGGCTGATTTAACCATAAATAATATATCATCAAAAGAATCAATTTCATCACTATCACTAGAATCAAGAGGGGATTTTTCAAAATCAATTTCCTCAAACTTTTCCTCAAATAAATTATCAAATGAATCAATTTTACAATCATCAAAATCAGAGTGAGATTCATTAATGTTAACAAAAGAATCAATTTCAAAACAACCAAAATTAGAAGGGGAATTTTCTAAATCAATTTTTTCAGTTTCCAAATCAAACTCAAATAGACAAGCTTGTTGTGCTAACTGGGTTTCTAAAAATTTAGTATTAGCATATATGGATTCTATTTAAGAAGTAAGCTGACTAACTATCCCTTTAAGATCTTCAATTTCCTTACTTCGATTTGTCATGAATTTTTCAAGCATGGATGCTAACCTAGATTCTTCAGTATCCTCAAAGTTTGGTTCAGAAACATGATTTGAGCAATCATCATAAAAAGAAGTTTGATTTTCCCATCTAGAATAACATTGATCATCTTGATACCATGGTGAATTGGGATTTGGAGGATTTAAAAATTTGCAATCATAAGTATAATGAACAAAACATCCACAAATATCACATCTAATAGAAGAATAAGATGCCTTAACATGGTGCATATCAAAAGTGTCTAATTTATGAGCTAAAGAATTTACCTTTTCTGCAAGAGTGTACCATGAATCATCTTCATACTTACCTTGTGGCATGTATATCTCATCTCTTTCAGTTGCCCACGAGTTGTGATTAAAAGACATATCTTTAAATCTATCAAGAACAGAAAGATTATCCAATACCAATCAATCAGATAAAGTTTTTATTTTATATATAAAATATATAAAAAAATAGAAAACAAAAAACACAAAAATTTCAAAAATCACAGTTCTGTCACAACTTGTGAAAATCCAAAACCTACAAAAATATAAAACAAAGTTAAATCTAAAACAAATAAAACTTAGTCTAGCAATACTAACAACTATTTTGATATTAACAAAACTAAGGTCCCCGACAACAGCGCCAAAAACTTGTTGTGTCCACAAGTGCACGGATACTCGAAGTAATAATTAAGATATCGAACCACAAAGACCTACGTGTTAAGTACGAAAAAATTATTTTCTCACTAGCTAAGAAAATAGAATATGATGAAAGCACAAACGGAAAGTAAACTAAATATCTGAGAGAGAAACTGGACTAGGGTTTCATCCACCTTAATTTCTATGACTATATATAAATAGATGTTCGTCAATCAAATCTTATTATGATAAAGATATAATTTACTTCATAAAGGAATCATCTCGCTTTCGCGCAGACAATTTACAAAGAACCGATCCTCACTTTCATGCAGGATCTATTCAATGCTGAAAATAAGTAAACCATCAACAAAGAACTCAAGGATCACTTTAGTGCATCCAAATTCCAAGTCAATTATCTCAAGTGGAAACTCAAGGATCACTTTCGTGCATCCGAATCTCAACACAGGTTCTACTTATGGTTCTCCAACGATCCAATACACAATTTCTTGTAGTATCTTCACATTTATCACAGTAACTCAATCCTAGATTTAGATTATCAACATGGCAATAATACTTCTAAAATCGAGAAATAAGAACAAACCTAATTTCTTATGGTGAGTTCCTAACATTCAATTTTAGAGTTCCAAGTTTTCACAAGTCACCTTTCAGTCGATATCGTAAAAACTCTAAAACATTATGATAATATAAAACTATGGAGAATTAAAGGCAATCGTCACAAAAGTAGAATTATCATAGTAAAATTATCAGAACGAAAGTAAAAATAATCTAGTCATTAAGAAATTAAGGGGAATTACTCCCCCATGTCCCAAAAGATGTCTAAGCTAGCATGGAAGAAGAATTACAATAAACCATAGTTTCAAAGGATCAAAAATCAAAGAAAAAGAGAAATTCAACTTTATAGCACGGCTGTAATGAAAATTACAGCCGTAATTTTGCTCCAAAATACGTAGTGAACAGTGTCGGCGCTCCTTCTTTCGTTGATTTCTCCTTCGATCGATCTCCTTTCGCTTTGAAACTTCTAAGGTATCTTCTCCTCCTCCAGCCGAAGCTTCCTTATAAATTTCGTGGCCTGAGATGGCCCCTATGCCTCTCGGCGCGAGGTCGTGCCCTAGAAATGCCCTTTCTGATTTCTCTGTTGATTATTCACGAAATTGGATGATTCTTATCCTCAAATCTTCTCCTCGATATATAGAAGAGTCTCCTTTTTTACGGTTTTTCAATTGGTGCCCTGGATCTCCATATATTGCATCGCAAAAATTGGGTTTTTGAGTAGCTGCGGAAGACTTGTTCAAAAATATAATTACCGCCATGTTTTTCATTACGGCAGCGCCGTATTTTTGTTCTGTGAATTTCTGGGCAAAAATACGGTACCATGAAAAATATTACGGGACTGTCATAATTCCTTCTGTGTAATTCTGGGCAAAAATATGGTACCGTAATTTTCATTACGGCAGGTGTGTAATCTGTGCAGAAAATTATAAGCCATAATAAAAATTACACCCGGGGTATATTTTTCAAACTTGCTCTGATTTGCATGAAAATTGACATGTAATCTTCTCTTGATGGTAGGAATTCATCCATGCATCTGAATTTGCTTAAAAACGCCTAAAAATAGTGCCTTTTTACCTGAAAATCATCAAAAACTAGAAAATGTGTAGATTCCGCAATAATTGATTAAAAAAGGCATAAAAATAAGCAAAAGAGCATGAATATGACACGAAAATACTCATAAAATGACACGAAATTTACTATAAATTTCGGTGTCATCATTGTGCCATAGAAAGATTTCCTTGTATCAACTGTATAAATTCAATTTCTTTTTGGTCGTTCACACTTTCTGAGAAATAATTCTCATGATTATTCTAGGGGTGACATGGATGCATGACTAAAAGTGTGTGGTCATACCCAGGTGAGAACCTGATTTAGTTATGACCATAATATTGAGATAAAGAAGTGTAGCACACTTGCCCAATCTGGACATCAGTCTGGCAAAAGGACAAAGTTGTACTTATACTTTGTCACAATTTTAGAGGTTGTGGATGGTGGCATTTATTTTGATGACTTGGGTAGCAATCATGTACTTCTAGGTGCCACTCATTGCTTGTGATGATTTAATAATCACTGCCAATGTCTAAAGAACCAATAGGGTCACACACCACACTCGAAGTTCTCACATTGATTGGATAGCCTAGATCGAATCATTTGGTTGATTCGGATCTAAGTGTGAGTCTAATGCATCTTGGATGTATTTGTGGAGCAGTAGATGGTTTATATAGAGTTGATGTTATGCTTTGACCTTGGTTGACCCCTTCGGGGAACATTGGATGACGTCGATTGATAAGGTCTAGTCGATGGTCAAAAATCAAATTTTGCGACGGATTTATTCAGAGCACTTTTGCGATTGATTTTAGCGTAATCATGGGGGCCCACACTTAAGCTCTAATTTAATATTTCTAATATTTATATTTGCGTCTTAAGTCATGGGACCCTCATCCAAACTCTAGAAGTAAGAGGGCATAGGCGCATAACGAGGTGTAAAATAAAACCCTAGCCGCTCTACCATCTCAAAACCCTAGCCGCCCACTACTAGTTGTCGCCTCATCCTCCTCCTCTTGGTGGTGGCGCCCCTTGGAGCAAGTGGACAGCAAGGAGAAGAAGAAGAAGATTATTCTTCTCCTAAAGCAATACAGGATCAAAATGGTTTGCTAACTGGAAACTAGAGTTAAGGAGCAACTATTAAACAAGATTATTCAATCTGTTTTCCTAGGATAGGACTTCTTCTGTAACTACAATGTTGGATCAGGTGGCCGCACCTGGTGGCTTTGGGACCCTTCTTTTATCGAGTGTCAGTACTAGCGTCTCTAGACCAGGTGATATATGGAACTATCCACTCGGTCGATGGCTCTTTTCTTTTCAATATGCTGATTGTCTATGGACTTTATTCTGAAATGGAATGCCGCAAGATATGGAACTACATTGCTAGGTTCATTTCTGGAGATCCTTACGTTGTGGTTGGTGACTTCAATATGGTCTTTAATTGTAATGAAAAACTTGGTGGGCTTTTCCCCTAGAATATCTGAAATGCAGAACAACCAGGAGTCCTCTTCTTCGTTGGGTCTGAGTGATATTAAATGGAGGGGAGCTTTTTACACTTGGTCAAACTCTAAACAAGGAACAAATCGGATTTGGTGCAAATTAGATAGGGTATTGGCAAACAAGGGCTGGATTGATAAGTATCACAAAGCTGAGACCTTTTTTCCTCAACAAAATTTCTCAGATCATTCCCCTGCACTTATATTATTTGGTACGGATACCAAACATAAAGGAAATAGATTTCGCTTCTTCAATTATTGGTCTTCCAATGAGGAAATGCATAAAGTTGTTGCTGAAGCTTGGACTCATAATGATATTCAAGGCTCCCCAATGTACATTCTAGTCCAAAAACTCAAGCGAACAAAAATTGCACTCAAGAGCTGGGCTAAAATGGTAAAAAAAAAAGAAAGAAACTCCAAGTGGAGGTCAATTTTCCTTGAACTAGAGGAGGTGCAAACGAAGCTCCAGACCTCACCAACAAACGAAGTTTTGCATGATAAGGAAAGAAAAATTAAAACAGCCCTTGCTAAGTTTTGGGAGGATGAAGAGTCGGCTCTTAAACAAAAGTCTAGAGACCAACATATTTCTCTCGGTGATTCAAATACTTCTTATTTTTATAACCTCATGAAAGCTAGACAATGAAAAAACTCTATCCACTCTATTACGAACTCTCAAGGAATCATTGTTTATGGAGATGAGGTGTATAAGGAAGCAGTGACTTTCTATGAGTCTCTTTTAGGCCCAAAAATTATAGATCGAGTTCCCCAAAGAATACCTGTGGCACAGTCTATGTCAAACACAGCCTTTGATGTTCTCAATGCTCCTATAACCATACTTGAAATTGAAAATGTCATTATGTTAGCTAATATCTCTAAAGCTCCAGGAGTAGATGGGTTCAATGCAGGATTCTTTAAGGCCTGCTAGGGTATTGTTAAACAGGAGGTGATTGCAGCTTTTATGGACTTATTCAGAAATGGTCATCTTCTAAAACAAGTAAATATTACATCACTGTCTCTTATTCCGAAAGTTCCAAATCCTTCCTCTTTTGCGGATTTCATATCTATTTCTGTTTGCAAATTACTTTATCGTTTTATAGCAAAGGTTCTTGCTAATCGTATTAAAGCAGTGATTCTGGAAATTGTTGGAGATAATCAACATGCCTTCATTAAGGGTCGTTCAATTCATGAAAACATTATGCTATGTTATGAACTTACCCATTTGTATCATCTTCGTCGTGGCAATCCTGATATGGCAATGAAAATCGACATCCACAAAGTATATGATTCGGTATGCTGGGATTTTATAAACTCTATCCTATGCTCGTATAATTTTCCACAGTGGTTTTCCGATAGAATAATGTCTTGTATTCCATCGCCAACTTTTACCATTAATCTTAATGGATGCGATACTGGTTTTTTTTAGAGGAACTAGGGGCTTAAGACAAGGATGCCCAATGGCCCCTTATATTTTCATTCTAGTCATGCAACGCCTATCTGATCTACTACAACAGGAAACGAATATGGGGAACTTGAGCCTTCACCGCAAGTGCAAAGATCAAAATATCACAAATCTTCTCTTTGCCAATGATATTATTATATTCAATAAGGCAAATGAACGAAGTGCTCGGAATTGAAAGAACTCTCAATCAATTTGCATATGAGACGGGGCTTCATATTAATAGTGCTAAATTTCATATTATGTTTTCCACCTCTAATGCGGGTATCCAGACAAGTATTTGCAATATCCTACACATCTCAAAAGGATCGTTGCCTTTTAAATATCTTGGTATTCCTATCTCCAGCAGAAAACCTTTATATAAAGACTTCTTGCCACTGTTGGAAGCTCTTTCAAGGAACCTAGCTAGTTGGAAAAGTAGAGTTCTATCTTACGCGGGTTGTACTGAACTTATACAATCGGTATGCTATGGGAAAATTATGTTTTGGTGCAGCGCTTTTCTACTACCGGCAAATGTTATAGCTAAAATCAATTCTATGCTTTTGGGTTTCCTGTGGAATACTGGTCAGGGAAAAGGGATTACAAAGGTATCCTGGGATATGGTAACTAGACCAAGGGATATGGGAGGACTAGGGCTGAGGAATATTTTTATATAAATAATTCCTTCCTATCCAGGCATATTTGGAACATTGCCAACAAGAAAGACTCTCTATGGGTGAAATGGATACATAGCGCCTTCTTGGAAAAAGACTCAATTTGGTCCCTTCCTATCCCTAAAAGATGTTCATGGTGTCTAAGGAGTGTTCTTAAGATAAGGGCTATGTGCAGAAATATGATTGGCTACTGCATTGCAAATGGGAAGTTGATCAAGATATGGCTTGTTACGACCCGCTTAGTAAGCAAACTATTTATTAACTTGGTGGGCCGATTTGCAACGTGGCTCAATCTATTAAAATGCTTAAGCCCAAGTTAACAATAGCAAGCCCACTAAGCCTTATATACCATATAATCTCTTCTCCCACTTCCAATATGGGACTAAACTCGGGGTATTACAATCTCCCCCACTTAAGACTTGACGTCCTCGTCAAGCCCACATCCCTAACACATGCCCAAGAATCATCCCTTAGTCGGCAGCATGTGAGGTCAGCCCAAAGGTGGCTCCACTATCCTCGGTAGCCCTTTCCTATTGGCCTCTCACCATGCTTAGGACTAAGTTTTGCTCTGATACCATTTGTTACGACCCGCTTAGTAAGCAAACTATTTATTAACTTGGTGACGTGGCCCAATTTATTAAAATGCTTAAGCCCAAGTTAACAATAGCAAGCCCACTAAGCCTTATATACCATATAATAGTTTCTCCCACTTGCAATGTGGGACTATACTCGGGGTATTACAATCTCCCTCACTTAAGACTTGACGTCCTCGTCAAGCCCACATCCCTAACACATGCCCAAGAATCATCCCTTAGTTGGCAGCATGTGAGGTCAGCCCAAAGGTGGCTCCACCATCCTCGGTAGCCCTTTCCTATTGGCCTCTCACCATGCTTAGGACTAAGTTTTGCTCTGATACCATTTGTTACGACCCGCTTAGTAAGCAAACTATTTATTAACTTGGTGGGCCGATTTGCAACGTGGCTCAATCTATTAAAATGCTTAAGCCCAAGTTAACAATAGCAAGCCCACTAAGCCTTATATACCATATAATCTCTTCTCCCACTTCCAATATGGGACTAAACTCGGGGTATTACATGGCTGGACCCATGCTACAACTTGTTACTACTTGGCAATGTGGTGGAGAACATTCAGGCTGAGTTTCCCCCTATTAGGGAGGCATGCCTAAATGAGATAATCCAGGACGGTGAATGGAAAATACCGATCCCACGATCATCTAGCGTCCTTGAGATCTAGAACTCTATCTATACTATTGCTATTGACCCATCTCAACATGAGGATGTGGTTTTTGGAAACCCTCCGTTATTGGGAAATTCACCATTGCCTCGACATATGAAGCCCAACATCTTATGGTTCGGGTTCCCTGGTATGACTTGGTTAGGTTTAAAGGTAGAATCCCAAAGTACTCTTTCATTACGTGGATGTTATGCCTTGGGCGGCTACCAACCATGGATAGACTTTCTAAATGGAAGATTATCTCCAACAACATATGCCCATGTTGTAAAAAAACTACGGAGACTATGCCCCACTTGTTTTTCCAATGTGAAAGTATTTCTAGAGCGTGGTAGGCAATCAAGGAGTTTTGTTGGATCCAAAATGATGGTGATTCATCATGGCTGCAGTTTTTTAATCCAACTGAGGGAAACAATAGTCATCCACACCGGGTAATTCAAAAATTGCTAATCACAGGATTCATCTATATGGTATGGAGAGAAAGGAACAAACAGATCTTTAATCAACATTCCAAGGACCAATGGCATCTTATCTTTGACCTTATTGCCTCCCTAAGAGCCAAGATACCCTATCTTATTACAATATCTGCGCTCAATGAATCTGCAAATGATTTTCTAGCATTTTGTGCATCTTGGATGCGTGAGAGATCTCTCTCCCCATCCAACTGAAAATGAAGCTTTTGAGATTATTACACCAGTGTTTGATGTGTTATGTTTGTGCCTATAGTGTTTTGGTACACTTACGCATGTGGTTTATATGTTGTTGCTAGTATTGTGTTAATTTGGATGATAGATGGCGTGTATGTAGGTTCCCATATATTAGAAATATAGGGGAAGTTCTGCCAAAAACTTTTGAAACATAGTGTGAGGTGACCTTTATATGGTCAATCGTGTTTTAGTGTATGTAACCTATTTGTTGTAACCTTCTCATTCTATTAATAAAATCTTCTTACTTTCCGTTGGCAAAAAAAAAAAAAAGAAGTGCAAGTTTCAGATACTTCCCCTCTCCTTGGCTCATAGCATCATCTTCCTCCTCATCACTTGGCGCAACACCTTGGTGATTGGCGCAAGAAAGTAAGACTCCTTTCTAGGCATGGATCTCATCTCCCGAGGCTAGCACCAAGCGCAGAGGTTCTAGAGGATTTGAGAAGTCTGTGTGTGTGTGACTGTAGATCGACAAAACTCTAGAAACTGTTAAGACAAGATATACAACTCTTCACATCCTACGGCTTTCTCTCGCAAGTTGATCCTGGCGATTTGTGGGTATTCTATTTCGAAGCATCATTCCATTGCGTTTAAATTTTTATACAGTCCGGGGATTCCCAACATATGAGACCTTGGTTCCTTGGCCTGTGAGATTGCACCATTGTTATCACAATGGAGCTCAAAGGGATCTACAACACTAGGAACCACTTGAAGTTTACTAATCAACTTCTTGATCCAAATCGCTTCTTGGACTGCCTCATAAGCTGCAACATACTCTACTTCTATTGTAGAATATACCACCATGGATTGCTTGAAGTTGTTCTATCATACAGCACCTCCATTCAACATGAAGACATAGCCGAACTGTGATCTAAAGTCATCTGGGTTTAACTGGAAAGAAGCATCAGTATATCCTTAGACACTGAGATCTTCTTGTCCATCATAGACTATGAACAAATCTTTAGTCTTCCTCAAACACTTTAAGATATTCTTCACGGCTATCCAATGTTAGACACCTGGGTTAGACTAGTATCTATTGGTTATGCTCACCGCATAAGCCACATCTGGTCTAGTACAAAACATGGCATACATGATCAATCGCATTGCCGAAGCATAAGGGACTCGACTGATCTCATCTTTCTCAGCCTATATAAGGGGACACTGGCTCTTGGAAAGAGTAATATTGTGCCTCATAGGAAGGTAACTCTTCTTGGAATTCTCCAAGCGGAACCTTTCTAGCACTTTATCTATGTATGCACTCTAACTCAAGGCAAGGAGCTTCTTGGATTTAATCTTGTAAATCCTCACGCCTAATATATAGGTGGCCTCCCCTAAGTCCTTCATCTCAAAACACTTCCCCAACCAAGTCTTCACTGTGTAAAGAGTAGGGATGTTATTTCTGATGAGTAGTATATCATCAACATATAGGACCAAATATGTGACCACGTTCCCACTGAATTTCTTGTATACACAGGTGTCGTCTTTATTCTTGATAAAGCCATAATCTCTCACGGCTTCGTCAAAATGAATATTTCAACTTCGAGAGGCTTGCTGTAATCCACAAATAGATTTCTTTATCATGCAAACTTTATGAGCATCTGTAGGGTCGACAAACCCTTCAGGTTGTCATAAACACATCCTCTGATAGGTTTCCATTAAGAAAAGCTATCTTCATGTCCATTTGTTATATCTCATAGTTATAGAATATAGCTATAGCAAGCATGATTCGAATGGATTTGAACATGGCAACCAGTGAGAAAGTTTCATCATGGTCCACCCCATGGACCTGCCTGAAACCTTTAGCCACTAATCTACCTTTGAAGGTAACTGCATTATCATCCATGTCTATCTTCTTCTTTAAGACCCATTTACACCCTATGGGTTTTATTCCATTAGGCGGCTCAACTAAGTCCTATACTTGGTTAGCAAACATAGAATCCATCTCGGACCTCATGGCCTCCAGCCATCTCTCGAAGTCCGGTCCAGCAACCACTTCCTCATAGGTCTTGGGTTCATCCTCAATGATGAGAATGTCATCATGGTGAGTCGGTAGTGACCCATACCTATAAGGTGCATGACATACAACCTGTGCAAGTGGCTCAGGTTCCATCTCAACCTCTGTGTCTTATGGTTGACCTTCGTTCTCATCCAAGTCAAAACTTCTCCGACTAGCTTCTTTTAAAATAAATACTTTCTCAAGAAAGACCGTGCCACGGGCGATAAGTACTTTGTCTTTAGTGAGATTAAAGAAGGTGCATCCTCTAGTTTCCCTAGGATACCCCACAACACACATTTATCTGACCTGGGCTCTAGCTTGGTAGAATTTTGATATTTGACAAAAGCCTCACATTCCTAGATCCTCATAAATGTGAGGTTAGGTCGTCTCTCAGTCCACAACTCATGTGAAGTTTTAGAGAAACTTTTAGATGGAATGTTATTCAGTGTCAAAGATGTTATTTCTAAAGCATGTCCCCATACACCAAACCATGTCGAGCAAGGTCTGATTTTGCCTTTTAGACACTCCATTCCACTGGGGTGTCCTTGGAGGGGTGAGCTGTGAGAGAATCTCACACTAAAGTACTCTCCACCTTGATCAGATCAAAGAGCCTTTATGGACCGTCTAAGCTGGTTCTCTACTTCAGTCTTAAACTCATTGAATTTCTCCATAGATTCAAACTTATGTCTCATCAGATAGATATAGTCATATCTACTGAAATCATCAGTAAATGTGACAAAGTACATAAACCCACCTCTAGCTTGTTTGTTGAAAGTTCCACACACATCACAATGTATGTGATCCAACAAACCTGTGGCCCTCTTACCTTTCTTGGTGAAGGGCACCTTTGTCATTTTGCCCAACAAACAAGGCTCGTACGCGTCAAACTCCTCAAAGGAGTTAGTATCCAATAACCCATTTGCATGGAGTTGTTTGATGCGATTCTTGTTGATGTGCCCTAAATGACAGTGTCAAAGGTAAGTGTTGTTTAAACTACTTAACTTGATCATTTTAATATTTATGTTGCAGACATAACTTTGCATGTCTAAGATATACAATCCATTGCACAAGGTACTGAAACCATAAAACAAGTTTGCCAATGGAAATGAATAAATGTATTTTAGGTTTTCGTTATATTAAATTAGGTTTGTTTAACTCAAATATTTATATATGCTTTATGTGAAGTATCAATTCGACTTTAGATGAATAGCTGATTCACTCTTTCTTTCTTTTTTTTTCTTTTTTTTCTTTTTTTTTTTTTGTCAAGCACTATCTATATATGTGTTTAAATTTAATGATCATTTTGTGTCTACTCAAAATAGGGGACATGATTTATGTTATGGCCGATTTTATTCAATTTTTAATTTTTAAATAATAAATCAACAATAAAAATATATGTGAATAAATAACGTAAAAGAGTAGTTTAAAAATTAGAACTTATAAGCATGTTGAAGCTAACATTTAGGTGAAACTCAAATCTTTCATGAAAGTTAAATCTGGATTAAACACCTTACATATAACAAGTGATCCCTTTCTACGAGACACAGTTGTGGAGTGATTAATTAGGCATCCTTTCGATGATAGTAATCAAAGCAACAAAAGAAGAAAAATGAAGAGGGGAAAAAAGGTGGTGGCTATAGGCAGCTATACAACTCTATCTTTGCCCTAGCATTTGATGCTTCTTTATAAGCTAAAGCCAAACAAATAAGCGGTGATTGAATTAGATAGCTACGTAGTCTTTGCTACTAATAGCAAACATACATAATTAAATTAATTAATTTAAATAGTAAAAAAATTAAATTATAAAATTTTTAATTTTATTTCTAATAACCTCTCATAAAATAAAAAAAAATTCTAGAATATAATTAAAATAAATAAATAAATTAAAATTATTGCTTATTATTTATATTATCTAGTTAGTAAAGTACAATTAAAGATACAACTTTTACTTAGTGAATGAAAGATAGTGAATTATTCTTGAACTATTTTCTTTGACCTATGCTTTAATAATTCCACATATGCTATGGGGGTTTGATAAGAGGCTAACCTTAATTGATGCTTAGGGATGGATCTACCTAGGTTTTGGGGCTCAAGAACACGATAACAATAAGCAAGTTTAGATATTTACAATAATAAACAACTAACAAGCATAAAAATAGAAGAGATAAGAGGAGAGATGTCACCTAGGGCTCCTTTAGGGAAGGGGCCAAACCCCTTTTTTTATCCAAGCTAGATGAGGCTAGATGGGACGTTATACAATATATTTCAAGGAACAAGAGTGATGGAAGGAATACAAACACCAAATCCATCTAAACTGTCAAAGAAGTCCTTATAAAAGTGTTCTTGATCAAGTCTCTTGGATGATGCCGAATGCTCTCCTTCTTGTACTCCAAATGCTTCAACTCCAAGACTCCAAATGCTTCAAGGGACATCCATGAAGAGGCTCTCTGAAGCAAGGGAAAGGGTGGGCACACTTGGAAGAAGAATTGGTTTCACCTTAGACTAGAGAAGATGAAGAGAGGTCAGATAAGGAAAAGAGAAGAGAAGGAACTTGGTTTCACCTTAGACTAGGTACTAACATAACTATTTTTAGGAATATTTCAAATGCAATTCACTATGATGCAAATGAGAAATACATGACCTTTAAATCCACATTCCCTCAATGTTTTTCAAGGATAATTTCAGCTTGCCCCTCAAATTTACATGGTTTACGATCAAGTCCTCTATATTTTTTATTTTCGATGGTTGATGATGGATCCACTTTATCTTGGATGGCTTTGATTCTTTTGTGGTTTAAAATTTGAATTGGCACCTCTATCCTTCAAATATTAGCTGAATGCATGTTGCTTTGCATGCAAGCTCTTCTATTGGATAAGTTGGGATGTGCATGCAACTCTCTTATTGGATAAGTTGTAAGGTGGGTGTTTGGCTTTTAAATGCTTGCATGGATGGATGCTACTTATCCTCCATCCCTTCCTCTTGAACGTTTGGAGCATTTGATGATGTGTTCTTGCTAAAGTGTTGATAAGTTGACATTTGAATGATGAGGTGACATGTGATGATGCTGTGGAGGTGGCAAGTTCAGCTAAGGATATTGAGAGGAGATGGCGACTCGTAGGAATACGCATGCAGCATAATTAATGATGCAACCTAGGCTTAGACCCATGGACCCAGGAATGGGCGCGGCCCAATTCCGGCCCAGCTAGCTCAGCCCAGCCCCTGCCCTTTGGTTCACCTGGCGGATCGGATCGGGAGCCGCCTGAATCCAGATTCAGATCTGTAAATCGCAACGGGCGATTTACGTCGTGGGTGGCGTGGCGAAAACGGGATGTAACGTGTTGGCAACAGAGTTGGGTGACGGACGCGACATTTCGCGTTGACGGGGGCAAAAGAAAAAAGGAGGAGAGCGGACGATGTCGTCCTCTCTCTCTCGCAAGTTTTTCGGTGGTGGACGAAAGCTCACCGGCGTGTCTCCCTCAATCCCCTCTCCTCTGGCCGGTTGGCATTTCAGTCGGACTCTAATGTCGGCGATGTCTCCAGGCAATTCCGGTGGTGTGGGCGGGTGGTGGAATGCCTAGGAGAACACCGTCCCCCTTTTCGCTGTCGTCTCCGACCCCGACGTCGTCGCCGTCGCCAACCTCGCTGGGAGCACTGCCAAATCGCCTTGGAAGGCACGACCGGCATCCGCTTCACCGGAAAGAAGGAGCCGGCGGCCTGAGAGATCGCCGAGGTACATCCCTGCCTCTCTGCTTCTTTTCCGGCGTGTTTTCTCCCCGGTCGAGCTCGCGGCTCCCGGGCGACTTCGCCCCTTCGTCTCCGACGGTGCTCCTTTGTTTTGGCCGCCCTCCTTTCTCGGCTCCACGCGCGGGCCTTCCTCTCTCTGGTCGACCGAGCTCCGGCCGCTTGCGTGCGTGAAATCCTGGACTCGGCATTCGCCTGCCTGCGAACGAGACCCCTCTGGGTTCCTCGCCTGCGCGCGAGTTTACTTTGGCCAGCTGCCTGTCTTCGCCGCTTGCTTGCGATGTGGTGTGTGGAGCAGTGCGTCGTCCGCTCGGGCACAGCGAGGTGGACGCTGCTCTCGTTGTGAGCAAGAAGGTGAAGCATGGTGACCTTCCTCGCCTACGTGCGCGTGCCTCCAATTAGCAGCCGCCGTCCGCCTGCATCCCCAGCCGCCGTCCGCTGGTTGTTGCCCTTTGGCCATCAGGCCTTCTTCCAACGATGCCCGCCGCCGGAGGACGTTCCTCCTCCACTTCCCTCAGGTCCCTGCGCCGAGGAGTGGGCTGCGTGCCCCTTCAGTAGTCCAACGAACGCACGGCGTGCTTCGGTCGACGCGTGCAACCGGCCTTCGGGCGTACTTTCCTTACGACCGTTCTCTCCTACGCGCGAGAAGGACGAGGCCGCAAGCTTCCTCTTCACCTACGAGTAACGCAGCTTGCGGAGCATCGTCCGACCTCTTCGCCGGTGTGCGAGTGAGGAGCCGGCCGGATCCTTTCCTATTACCGGCGTGCGACGCTGGGTTGATAACTGTCCACGATCGTCGGGCGCCAGCTTGATCCGACGAACGCGGGAGTGAGTCCCGTTTGGGTTCGGGTGAACCCGGTCCGGTTCAACGATACCGGTCCTTGGTAAATCGGAGTGTTGATCAAGACCATGTGGGAACGGCAGCGATCCGTGTTGAGTCCACAGTCGGGCTGGGAGTTGGTTCGGGGAATCGGCTCCGCCAGTCGCGCCCAATCCGGCGGTTTCGACCGTTAGGATACCTGCGTTGACGCAGTTGGACTCGAGTCAAGCGTTGACTCAATTAAAAAAAAATATTACTGTAAACGTAGGCATGACACTAGGCTAAGTTGCAACGTAATACATAAATCTATAAAATTAAAATATTATAAAAATAAACTTAAGCTACTAAACTACATGCAAAAGATGTCATGCAAATGTAATGCATAAAGTTAACATGTTGTCAAAATATCATCGATTGATTATGATTCACCTTGGATTTAGCAGCCTATATTTTTTCTGGATCATTTGGTCATCTTCTCCTATAGTAGGATTGACTGATTATAAAGTTGCACATTTTTACTCATGCACATGTATTATTTATGAGAGCTTATAAGGATTGTCTATATCTTTAGTTATGGCTATATTTGAACTCTCACATTTACAAAAGATGAATATAAAGACTTATCTCATAATATACAATACCAAGGGTCTAATTAAATTAATTAATTTTAATAGTAATAATTAAATTAAATTAAAAAAAATTTAAATTTTATTTCCAACAATTTAGACAATACACAATACCGAAGGGTTTGCAATATAAAAATAGGTAAAATAGAAAAGTTACAAAAAAAAAAAATATTATTAATTGCCCTTAGAATTGGTCCCCATGGAAGGACAATTAATCAATTCACTCGATAGGGAAAGTCTTTGTCGACAGCCTGTTGCCAATTGGCCTAGCAATAAAATGCAATTAATCATTCCAAGTATCCTTTTTGATTGTCTGATCCCGAGGAGATGAGGACAAAGTTTTCTCCCTTTTTATTTTGATTTAACAAGTGAGATCTGACCCAATCAACCGAAAATTTTTCCTTAGGCGAAATCTTTAGTAGAGAAATTTTTCTCTATTGATCTTGCTTTAAATTTTATGTAATATTAACTCATCGTATATTGTGCAGGTATACATGAATTATAAAACAAGATCAACGTATAACATTTTCTTCGCTGAAAATTCTTAGGCGGAGACTCTGCCTAACAAATTTTCTCCGATCAACCAAACTAATCAATAAATAAGGTTAAATTTTATTTGGCCCCTTTATAAGTTATCGTTTTCTGCTGTCGTTTTCTTCCATCTTTGTTCAAATAAGGTACGCCCTCACTTTGACTTTTGTGTAACTTTCTGCGAAGCAGCTGTTGATCGACAAATCCAAAGACTTGGCCCCACTTCAGCGTGATTTTGAAGATAGAAGCTGTGAAAAGCCAGCAGCTTCCACAGATTTTCCAAACTATATTTTTTGCCTTGAAAATCACGCTCAAGTAGGGCAAACAAGACCTTAGAATATTAACAGCAGCGTTGACTCGTTCTTTATATATATCCACTCTCGACTAAGTCAAGTCAAGCCAATTGGGTGACACATACATCCACAAAAAATAAACGTACTATGGAACCGTTCCTACTCAAAATGAGAAGTGCACACTTTCTACCCTCGTCATCGCACTTCAAATCTAAGCAACATAATAATCTTCCAGCTATTATAAGTTATTACAAAAGGTTGATCCTTCTCATTAAGCAGCAACAACAGGTGCTCGCTACAAGATCGAAGCCATGGCGTATCCGCTGGCCAAGCCTGCAACTGTCTGCTTCATCCTCAGCGAAGCCTTGGGCCTTCCCAAGAAGAACCTCAAGCTCATATCCTCCCTTTTCCTCATCTCCTTTCT
Source organism: Costus lasius (assembly GCA_027563935.2). Classification (NCBI taxonomy): domain Eukaryota; kingdom Viridiplantae; phylum Streptophyta; class Magnoliopsida; order Zingiberales; family Costaceae; genus Costus; species Costus lasius. The sequence continues at coordinate 69,045,796 of CM050449.1, forward strand.
CCTTGGGTACCTCTTATTCTGCATCTTCGAACTCTCCACCTACTCACTCCTTGCTGAGATTGCCACTATATCCGCCTCACTCGTCACCATCAGCCCAACGAGCCCCGCCTTCAGCAGAGTCCTGGCCACATTGCAACACGACACCAAAGCGCTCCTCGCGGTGGAGCTCGTCTTCGTCATCATCTCCGTGGTCGTCGGCTACATCTTGAACACGATCATCGTGTACGCGCTCGCCGCGACGCACTCCGGGAAGCTACTTGCTCTCAAGGAGCTCCTCGGCGAGGTCAAATCTGTGCTCAGACGCGCCGTCCTCACGCAATTCCTCCTGGGGCTGCTGAACGGAGGCTACGTGACGCTGCTGCTGGTGGCGGTGGGGCTGCTTGCCTACGTTGCCAATGGCTCCATCTTTTGGCTGGGTTTGCTGGTGATGCTTGCGGTGGCGGGAGTTGGGTGGTACTTTTACCTGTTGAGCTTGTTCTGGTTGAGCATGGTTGTGGCGGTAATGGAAGAGGATCACTGTGGAGTGAGGGCGATTTCTCGTGCCACGGAGCTCATCAGTGGAAGCAAGTGGCGGGCCACTTTGATTACTACTATTGCGATTGTTGTTGCGTCTCCCATCGCTGGGGCTTATAGTATAGCCGGGAAGCATCTCAACCTTGAGGGCCAAATTGGTGCTGGATTTATTTATGTTTTGGTACTGCAAGCGGTTAGTTTCTTGGTTTTAGGGGCCATTGTAGTGTTTTACTATGAGTGCAAGAAGAACCGCGGAGAGGGAAGCACGGACATGGTCGGCAAGATTGGTTACAGCAGTGTTCATTCTCGTGAAGTCGATGGTGTTTAAGGAGAAGAAGTAAAAAATGTTGGCCAAGGAGATCTGGTGAAGGTATATTTTGTTGCATGTTAATTATGTATGGTTTGTAAAAAATATATGGCTTGAAAAGTCAATCAATATCCCTTAAAATAAATGTCTTGTGAGCAATTTACAACCTCAACAAAATATCTTGGCTTACAAGACCTTGAGTAACAAAATATATATTTTTTTTCAAATGCGTCATAATTATTAATATCTTATATATAATATCATTGACATACATAATTACAATAGCATACTCAATTACATGAGTTTGTATTCTCAAGTTTTCCGCTAACAATATATCCTACAGATTTCGAAACTGACCTCCCAGCTCCCATCCAGATTCACTCCCCATCTCTGCCAAACCTCCGCTTAGACCCAAACCACCTGATTCTCGAAAAGCTCTCAAATGTCGGCGATTATTCTAAACTCAATAACAGAAAAATATCCAACATAATAGTATTGGGCGATCATTTGGGATTATTTTAAACTCAATAGCAGAAAAATATCCAAGCATAATAGTATTTTGGCGATCATTTGGGATTATTCTAAACTCAATAGCAGAAAAATATCCAAGCATAATAGTATTGGGCGAAGATAAGCTAAGAGATCGAGACAACAATGGAAGAGCCATTTAATAGGAAAATTTCTTACAAAGGTGCCACCAACGCAAATAGTGAAGGCTGCTGTTACAAGGATTTGGAGACCTATAACACTGAATAGAGTTGCTGACCCGAAGAATGGATTTTATCTTTTTGTTCACATCTTTGCAAGAGGCTATAGAGATCCATGGACCATTCTTGTGTAAGAAACTCAGTAGGGAAGAAGGTGTGTAAACGCAAAAATCACTTTAGCCGTGGCGTTGGCAATGGCTTTGTACTCGGCTTCAGTGCTGGAGCGTGAGACAGTAGATTGCTTCTTAAAGGCCCAGGAGATGAGATTTTTGCAAAAAAAAAATTACGAACCCGCTTGTTGAGCGACGGTCAATAGGAGAACTGGCCCAGTCTGCATCACTGTAAGCGTGGATGTCACGAGAAGAATCCCGATGAATAAGAAGACCATGTAGGAGAGAACCTTTATAGCCTGTTTCGGTGGAAGGAAAGAAATCAGTAAAGAAAGGAAATAAGGAGAGAAAGGAAATAAAGAGGGAAAGAAATCATTGCTTTCCCTTATAGGCCCTTTGTTTCAGTGAAAGGAAAGGAAATAAGAAAAGAATAAAAAATTTTAGATTTTTGATATTAGTATCAAATTTAACCATCAATTTTGAAGTATTAAATCATAAAATATACACATCAATTTTCAACAAATCATCTAATCATTTATAATGAACAATGATTTATAAATATAAATTTACACTAAACTATAGGTTAAGCTATTTCCACTTCTTAGCGGTTAGCAAACACAAATTTACAAATTCCTACAAATTTAGGAATGGACGAAAGCTGTTTCCACTTCTTAGCAAATCCAAATTTACAAATTTCTAGTTTCCTACAAATTTACAAATAACTCATTTGTAGAATCGGCAGAAGCTCGACGGGGAGCTGGAGAGGCGGTGAAGCTGGAGCTGAAGGAGATGGTTGGAACTGGCAGACCTCGAGCGTGGCTGGAACTGGAGTGGCGGTGAAGCTGGAGGTCGGAGACCTGGAGCTGGCTGGAACTGGCAGACCTCGAGCGTGGATCTAAAACCGGATCTAGCGAAGATGGCGAAAGCTAGCGGAAGGGGCGAAGGTGGCGGGATCAGGCGAAGATGGCGGAAGGGGCGAAGATGGCGGGATCTGGCAGCGGAAGGAGCGTCGGCACTAGTCGACGAGCGTGGATCTGGAAGAGGCGTGGAGGATGTCGGCGGAGCTGGATCTGGACGCAGAGGTTAGGGAGGAGCTCGGAGGAGCTGGCTCTGGACGAATGGGCAGAGGAGCTGGAGGTCGGTGGTCGGCGAGGTGCTGGAGCTAGCGTCGAGAGGAGTTGCAGGGGCTGGAAGGGAGCTGCGGGGCACAAGAAGCAAGGCGTCGCGGCGAGAGGACGAGGTCGCGGCGAGAGGGCGAGAGGGCGAGATCGACGTCAAGGGCGAGAGTCGAAAGGGCGAAGGTGAGATCGGAAGGATGAGAGGGCGAGAGGGCGGACGGAAATAAGGTTTTCGTCGAAATAAGAGGGAACACTTTTGGAGAGAAAGGAAAGGAATTCTTTCCTTTCCCCCCTTTATTTCCCTTCACTGAAACCAAGGAAATAGAGGGAAAGAATTAGATTTCTTTCCTTTCTCTCCCTATTTCCCTTCACTGAAACAGGCTATTAAGGTAGCGGAGTATGCATTTGACATGCTCCCAATGTAGCGTAGTGGGAGAGTGCATATGTTGGCAGGCACGGTTGACAGCGTAGGTGATCTCGAGTCTAGTAATGGTGACGTACTGTAGGGCGCCAACAGTGCTTCTGTAAAGCATGTGATCAAGCATGGGAGAAGACACATCCATTTTGATGTCAGGTGCGACTGGTGTAGAGATTGGTCGCATGGCATCCATCTTGGTACGTTGAAGTAGTTCCAGGACATATTTGCGTTGAGTGAGAAGACAGCCAGTGGGATGAAACGTCAACTCAATACCAAGGAAATAGTGTGCAGTGCCGAGGTCTCGAATAGTGAATTTGGTACCCAGTGTAGAGATTAAGGTGGTGATGTGCACCGCATTGTCGCCAGTGACAAGAATGTCATCAACATATATTAGAACAAAGGTCTTAGAGGAGGAGTCGCAGCGATAAAATAATGATGTGTCTGTTTTGGAGCCCAGAAATCCCTGTTAGTGAAGCCATCCCCCGAGGTGGTGGAACCATGCACGTGGAGCTTGCCGAAGGCCGTATAAGGACTTTTGAAGATGACATACATGAGTTGGGAACTGAGGATGAGTAAATCCAAGCGGTTGCTCCATGCATACAGTTTCTTGTAAATAGCCATGCAAAAAGGCATTGGAGATATCCAATTGTCGAATGGGTCAGTTGGAGCTGACGGCAATTCCGACAAGAAGACGAACAGTTGTTATCTTAATAACAGGACTAAAAGTTTCGGTGAAATCAATACCGGGCAGTTGGCGAAATCCCTTAGCAACTAGATGAGCCTTGTGTCGATCAATAGAGCCGTCGACACGATGCTTGAGACGGAAGATCCATTTGCACCCAATAACATTCATGGAAGAGCGTCGTGGAACAAGGTTCCATGTCCCATTGCGAAGTAAGACATCGAACTCGAAAGCCATAGCCGCCCGCCATTCAGGAGCCTTGGAGGCTTGAGTAAAACATGTTGGCGCAGCGGATGAAATGGAGTGGAGGAGAGCGGCTGGTAGTGCATGTTTGCTGGCTGATGTAGAGTGAAGAACGAGTGGTTCAGTGGCTCCATAGAGATCAACAAGAGCGCGAGTGCGCCTTGGAGGTGTAGAGATGGTTGTGGAGGAGCTCACATCAGGGTTAGCCACTGGAGTTGTTGGAGTAGCAGAAGAAGAGCCGGGTGAAGAGATGCTCGCACCAGAAGAGGCTGTTGGAGTGGTAGGAGTAGGTGGAGCAGCAGGAGAAAGCTCAGGCGAGGAGGCGCGCACATCAGATAATGCCTCAGGAGAAGAGCCGGACGTCAAGCGAGTAGTAGGACGTTGGCGGACTGGAAGCCTCGGAGGGTAGGGATGAAGAACTGCACCGGAGGCAGGGACGCCGCCTGAAATGTTAGCTGCCGCAACTCATGAGAAGAATCTTAGTGGTACCATGTGCCGTGAAAAATATAATTGTATTCGATGATGTGATATTGTTACATGCCTCTGAATTTATACATACGAAGGCAAAGAATAAATGGAAATATACAAATAGGAAGTTTGCTATATAGGAAACATTGTCACGATTTGATCACAATTTGATTTGCTTGAATTGTGGCTAATATGATTGCTGCGATATTAGGTAATAGCATCATTGGTAGGATTTGATTCGGCATCTTCGGCAGCGTGATTTGTGCGTTTACACTCCCCCACAAACTCAGCGTGGGATTGGACAACGTTGAGTTTGTCTGTGAGGTGCCGGAACCGGAGCTTGGGGAGAGGTTTGGTAAGAATGTCTACAAATTGATCCTTTGTGGAGATGAAGGAAACAAGAAGCTGCTTGTTGGCCACGCGTTTCGGACAAAGTGGAAGTCGATTTCCTCATGCTTGGTTCTTGCGTGAAAGACTGGATTGGCAGCAAGATACGTGGCCCCTATGTTGTCGCACCATAGCGTCGGAGGTGAAGAAGGCGAGAGGCTAAGTTCCGAGAGTAAGGATTGCAACCAAATCACTTCAGCCGTGGCGTTGGCAATGGCTTTGTACTCGGCTTCAGTGCTGGAGCGTGAGATAGTAGATTGCTTCTTAGAGGCCCAGGAGATGAGATTTTTGCCAAGAAAAATTACAAACCCGCTTGTTGAGCGACGGTCAATAGGAGAACTGGCCCAGTCAGCATCACTGTAAGCGTGGATGTCACGAGAAGAATCCCGATGAATAAAAAGACCATGTAGGAGAGAACCTTTAAGGTAGCGGAGTATGCGTTTGACATGCTCCCAATGTAGCATAGTGGGAGAGTGCATATGTTGGCAGACACGGTTGACAGCGTAGGTGATCTCGGGTCTAGTAATCAAAGCAATGCCGCGGTTTATTCTATAGGTCCCAGTAAAACCACGGCTATAATTTTGCCGTAAGCTCTGATTGGCTTGAAATTCGATATGTAATCTCCTCTTGATGCTTGGAATTCGTCTATGTGCTCAGATTGCTTGAAAATCCATCAAAATGAATCCTTTTTGCCTGAAATTGATCAAAAGCTAGAAAAAGTGTAGATTCTGAAATATTTGTCAAATAAGGCATAAAAATAAGCTAAGGAGCATGAATATGACTCAAAAAGACTAATCAATCAATACAAAATATATTATGGATTTTTGAGTCAACAGAGACAAGATCAAGCCTAAGAAGAGCTTTTCTTCCTTGAAGGATGCGCCAATGGAGGATGAAGGAGAAGGAGCGGCGGCACAAGTATGGGTGGCAGCTATAGTAGGAAGAAGAGGGGTGGCTCTCTTAGGGTTCTAGGTCATGCACTTGTGTGTTTTAGGCTTGGGCTTTGCATTATAATAAGCAGTGAACCAAACTAAGTTTGGCCTAGAGGCATACGCGTCTCAATGCTTGAACCAGCCCTATTAAGGCCCTCAGTGCCCTAGTCTTTGCACCTCCCATTAGTGGTGAACATTAGTCAAATTGTTCTTATGCGTGCCTAAATCAGGCATTGATCTCTGCTCCATTTTTGGCCTAAAACTCAATGATATGATCAAGATTATCATGAGTAGGCCCCTAGCCCTGATCATGCCCTATATTAATTGGTTTGTATCATTGGTTCAATCAATAATGACCTAGGTCTAATTTTGATCCATTTAGCTCCCAAATGGACCTGAATTATTAGATAACTGGATTCGAGACTTCTTGATCAAACTACAACATTAAGTGTCTATGTGTGTGACCTTATAGGATCCATATGATGCTAACAATGATGATCACACAATATCACTATAAGTAGTAAGGGGTATTTAGCAACACATTGCTATTACCCAATGTCGGTATACATGTTGTAAAGACCAATTGATGTGGTATGATACATGTATTATGTACTATGAATTGTTTTAATAAAGACATTATCATTATTATGTTCTTGCTATACCTAAGTGTAGTATAAGATTATATAATGATGTCATTGGAGATAGACATATGCCATTCTTAAAAAAATACGCAGTCAAGTACCATAGAGGATTAGGGCAAGTAGTACATATGAGACTAGTGTGTGAGCTAGCATAGTATTCGGCACTAATACAATCACATAGGTGCATTGGATGTGCTGGATTAACTCATTGTAAGTATGAACTTGGGTGTTAGCATGTCAATATCACTAAATAAAATTTTTGCAATGATCATTTGACTTGAGGTCATTATTGCTTCTATATAGTAAGTGATATACTTTGATACAACCAAATATCTCACTATAATAGGGAGATCATAATAGTTGTCATTGGGTATATTATAGGTATAGGTATTTGGTTGCTAATTCAAGTTTGATAGTGCTTGGACTAAGGCCCTGGTTCACTAAGGGAAAGGTGCTTGGACCAAGAAGGACCTGATTTACTACTTATTATAAATAGGTATTGTCATTGTAAGCTTTAAGAAGAAAGAATTTCCTCCAAGGCTTTGATTCCTTTTCTCAAGACTACTACTAGGCATGGAGTGGAGTGATCTTGAGGTGGTCACTATATGGATACTAGTAGAGTGTAGGGATGGCAACGAGTTAGGGTAAGAGCAGATAGTGCCAAACCTAACCCGACTTCCAAACCCTATACCCAACCCCAAACTCCTTGGGTTTCCAAATCTCTACCCTACATGTGACTCCGACAAGGATCAGGTTCTTGCGGGGAAACCTAACCCAACAACGATGGTGAGTGGGCCAGCGCCAATGAAAGAGAGCTTTGGTGAGGGGAGTAGCGTGACAATGAGGAGAGAAGTGCTCCAGGGAGTATCGGTGAGGAGAGTGGAGCAACAATAAGCATTGACAAGGAGAACAACATGAGTGAAAGGATAGTGGAGTAGGGATGGAAAGGGGAGGTAGGGGGGAGAGGGGAAGAAAGGAGAGGGGAGAGGTGGGAGAATGGAGTGGTACTTAAAGGGGAGGAGAGTGAGGAAGGAGGGAGTAGTGGCGCTGGGAGGGAGAGGGGAGGGAGAAGGGAGCATCAACATTGGGTGGGGAGGAGAGGGAGGAAGAGGAAGGAGCGGGTTTGGGTAGGGAGGAGAGGGAGAACGGAAAGAGAGGGGAGGGAGGAATGAAGGAGCAGCATGGGAGGGAGGAGGTAAGGAGAGGAGAAGGGTGGCTAGGGTTAATTTATTGTAGTAAATAGGTGGCACAGGTTTGGGATTAGATATGGGGTAGGTATTGAAAATCCCACATTTGACCCCCCAACCCGACTTATAGAAGTCAGGTTTTAATCAAATCCAATGTGATACTCGATCAACATGGGTTTTCCTTGGTCAAATTGGGGTAGGTTGGGCTAGGGCAAGTCAAACATGGGTTATTTTGTTACCATCATCAGTCGATAGCTCCACGTAACATTTTGTAGACATTGTTTGATTTGTAAGTTTTTCATGGATCCTCTAGTAGGGGAATTGGTTTTGGGTTTTCCACTACATTGTTTTATTGTTAAAAGTTTATACTTACACCTCCAATTCCTCAAAACATGTTTCATGACTTATCTTCAATCTACACACTGAGGAAAAAAAAGATTAAACTGCACAAGAATATTATCATAGAAAGGTTTTGTTGAATCTCGACCATCTTATAACTTAGGTAGTAGTAATGTATTGCTCAACATTGCTCATTGCTTATAATATTATACTAAGATCTTATTGATTGTAACATTATAATGAGATCATATTAGTATTATTAATGTCACAAGATCCTAATGGATTAGACAACTAGATAAAATTAAAATCTCAATTATGAAAATTATCACCATGAAACAATAGGTCTTGATCTTGGATCATAAGAATGACACTGTCTATTTACATAATTAAAGTCTAGAGTTAAATCCAAATTTTAAAATAAGTCAAATGTATTATGCATGGAGACATGGACACTATGCATGTGGTGGAGATGGCATCCAAATCTTTTAAGGATTAAGTGCCTAAAATCCTAACTCTATATGCCATTAAAATATGGAGACATCACTTTATTTTTGAATGGAGACATCACTTTAGTAATGGTGAATTGCTTAAACAATAGCATTATTATTACGAAGACTTAACATCAAATGACAAAAGGACCCTATCTACAAGATAGTAGGCATCCCAAGATTGACTCTCTATACCGTGTTGGTTGTGGCTAGAGGTGGCCAACGGGCCGGGCCGGCCCGCGGCCCGCACGGCCCGGCATGACACGGGCCGGCCCGGGCACGGCCCGTTGACCAAGTCAACGGGCCGCGGGTGGCCCGCGGCCCGGCTCGGGCCGTGCTGGGCCGAGGGTTCGCGGCCCGCGGGCCGGGCCGGGCCGAGCACGGCCCGCGGGCCGGGCCAGGCACGGCACGGACCCGTGCTCGGCACGGCACGCGGGCCGTGCTCGGCACGGCACGGCACGCGGGCCGTGCTCGGCACGGCACGCGGGCCGGCACGGGCACGGCACGCGGGCCGGCACGGGCACGGCACGCGCGGTTTAGGCGCCAACGGTCGAAAATTTGATTTTGGCATGTGTTTTTACCCAAATACCCCTATAACGGTTTGAAAAAAATTAAAAGTTAGGGATATAATTGTCTTTATGTTATAAAATTACCATTTTAGCCCCTTTTAATAATTAAAAATAGGGGATAAATATGTAAATTTACACCCAATTCATCCCTATAAATTGACCCCCCAACCCTCTCATTTCTTCACACAAGTTTCCAATTAACTTTGGATTACTTTCTCATTCTCTCTTAATACTCTCTTAATCTCTTTTCTAAGTCTTGAGTTTCAATTAGCTATCAAGATTTCAAAGCTCCCTCGGTCTAGTCACGTGGAGAAGATCAAGTAAGTAGTAAATTAATTTACTTTTAGTCTTTTATAATGTAATTGTACTTAAATTTAAATTATTCTAATATAAATTTTTTTCATAATTATGTTTAAATTAAGGTTGTTGAAGGCTGAAACATCAACTTCTTAGTTCTTATTAAGCGATCTTCAAACACGTGATAAGGTAATTTTTTAATGTATAATTTATTATTAGTAAGTATTTAATCTTATTTTATAAATTTTTTTGACTAACTTTAAATATTATATGTAGAATTAATGGCGGGATTGAACAATACATGGGATTATTTGCCATGGGAGATTGAGGCATTAGAGCAGGAGCTAATAGGGACAACTAACCCCGTTATGCCCCCCGATCAAGATCAAGATGCCAACCCTCCGCTTTACGACCCAAATCAACAACAGCAAGAGCATGTTGAATTTGAGCCTACTAACACTATGCAGGGAGAGGAGGGATGCAGTGCAAACCCTCACGAGTCTACTGCGTCGGGCTCAAGAAAACGCACGAGCGACGTTTGGAAGAGCTTCGATGTGGTGATGATCAACGGCGAAGAAAGAGCCAGCTGCAAGAAATGCAAAAAAGTCCTGACTTGCAAATCATCGGGTGGAACTGGTCATTTGACTCGCCACATCAAAAGCCATCAAACTCAAATCAATCGTGCACAGGCTACTCTCAACCTTTCCTCTAGTTCTTTTGAAGTTTTTAATTATTCTACTGAAGTTCTTAGAAAAGAATTAGCTAAATTTATTGTTTGGGATGAACAACCATTTTCTTTAGCAGAAAATTATAAATTTGAAAAATTTATACATAAATCACTACAACCTAAATATAGAAAAATAAGTAGACAAACCATGCGTAGGGATGCTATAAAAATTTTTTCTGAATATAAAACTAATCTTTTACAAGTTTTAATTACATTAACTTCTTGTCTTTCTTTAACATCTGATATTTGGACCAGTAATCATTCTGATCAGTCATACATGTGTATTACGGCACATTGGATAGATAGTGATTTTTTTATACAAAAAAGAATTATTGCATTTAAAATTTTTGAATATCCTCATACTGCAAATGCTATAGTTAGACAATTTCATAGCATTTTACATTCATATAATATAATTAATAAAATTTTTTCAATTAGTTTTGATAATGCAAGTAATAATGATAGTGCAATTGATAAATTAAAAAGATTGTTAAATCCAATATTTAATGGTGCTTTTTTTCATATACGATGTGCATGCCATATTCTAAACTTATGTGTTCAAGATGGAATAAGAGAAGTAGATGAACATGTAACTAAATTAAGAAATGCTGTTAGATTTGTTACTTCTTCTACTTCTAGAAATCAAGATTTTAGACAAACATGTAAATCTTATGGTTTGTCATATAAAAAATTTAAACTTGATATTAAAACACGATGGAATTCTGCTTATGATATGCTAACAACATGTTTTCCATTTAAGGATCCTCTTACATTATTTTATAATGAAAGAATGCCTGATGGAAACATTGAAGAAAATGATTGGGATAAAGCAAAATTATTACATAAAATTTTAGAAATTTTTTATAATGCTAGCACTCATTTATCTGGTGTTTATTATCCTACATCATGTTTAATTTTAGAACATTTAGTTTTAATTAGTGAAATGTTTTCTCAATATAGACATGATGAAAATGTTTTTCAAGTAATTTTTAAAATGGAAACAAAATTTAAAAAATATTGGAAAAATATATCTCCTTTATATTGTTTAGCTTCAATTATGGATCCTAGATTAAAATTAGAAGGTGTTCATATTTTATTAGATGAATATTATAGAAATATGGAACTTGAAGGAGTAGATGAGAAAAAAAATGAAATTTCTACCTTATTAGATGAAATGTATAATGTTTATAATTTAAAATTTGGAAATACAATGAATCCAACATCCTCTCAAACTAATGTATCTACTAGTAGTAAAAATATTACAGGAAGAATACGCTCAATTTTAAATAGAAAAGGAACATCAACAAGTAGATCTAGTAATTTTAATGAATTAACATTTTTTTTAGAAAATAATCATACATCTTTACTCACAGAAGAACAAATAGATAATTTTGATATTTTATCATGGTGGAGATCACAAGGAAAATCATATCCTGTGGTTTCTGCCATGGCACGTGATCTACTAACTCCTCCGGTGTCTACTGTAGCATCGGAGTCTTGTTTTAGTGCAGGCGGCAGGGTGCTGGACGAGAAGCGAAGCCGAATGAACGAAGAAAGCGTGAAAATGTGTATTTGTCTTAAAGATTGGCTAGATGCTGAAGATCGTCTTCAAGATAAAGGTGGTCATTCAACTTCATCGGATGATGATGAACAAAGTCTTGGAAGTGCAAGCGGAAGCACCAATGAATAAACGTTGTAATAAATAATTATAAAAAAAGTTGTAAAAAAGTTGTAGAAAGAGTTGTAGAAAGAGTTGTAAAAAGAGTTGTAAAAAGAGTTGTAAAAAGAGAACTACGTAGACCTGATTCCTCCTTTGAGTGGGATACGTAGGCAGCCTGTAATGGGTCCGGTCTAAAATATATAAAAGTTTAACATTTTTTCAAAAATTTGTGTAATATACATTCTTAATTTTTTTTTATTTTTCACTTTTTATATATTTTTAAAATATTTTTTTTAAATTCGGCCCACGGGCCAAATCCGGCCCACGGGCCAAATCCGGCCCACGGGCCAAAACCGGGCCGGGCCCAACACGGCCCACGTGCCTAATTGGGCCCGTTGGGCCGTATTTGACCCACGTGCCGCCGTTAGCCCGCGTGCCGTGCCAGGCCCGCGTGCCGGATCTGGCCCGCGGGCCGGATTCGTGCCCACGGCCCGGCGGAGCCGTGCCGGCGACGGCACGCCTAATCGTGCCGCGTGCCGTGCCGGGCCGGGCGAAATTTGAGCCGTGCCGTGCCCGGCACGGCACGATTACAATCGGGCCGTGCCCGGCACGGCCCGATTTCTGGCGGGCCGAGGCGGGCCCGGGCACGACCCATGGCCACCTCTAGTTGTGGCTTCACATGGATGTGGGCATACTCTTACTCCAATATCACCAACTCCTCGTTCCGTTTGGTTCAGAAAAAGTCGATGTGAACGAAAAAAAAGGGGAAAGCGACCTACTTTGACAATTTATTTAGTGCTGCAACTGAATTTCCACGAACCAGCCGGATGCGTAATAGCAAGACTTGACTACTCGCGGCAGCGTTGACTCCCTATAACTGCGGTCACGATTGGTCACGATTAAATACAAGAATATTCGTATTCATCAGTCATCACCTCCAATACAAGCAAGCAAAATAATATAATCGGAACAACAACAGGTTCTTGCTCAAGGATCCCAGCCATGGCGTATCCCCTAGCCAAGCCTGCAACCATCTGCTCCATCCTCAGAGAAGCTATTACCCTTCCTGAGAAGAACCCCAAGCTCATATCCTCCCTCTTCCTCATCTCCTTCCTCTTCTCGTACCTCCTCCTGTGCGCCTTCCAACTCTCCACCTACTCACCCACTGAGATTACCACGATATCCGCTTACCCTTTCACCACCATCCCAACGAGACCCGCGTTCAACCGACTCGCCGCCACGTTGCGACGCGACACCAAAGCGCTCCTCGCGGTGGAGCTCGCCTGCCTCATCATCTCCCAGGCCGTCAGTTACGTCTTGACCACGATCAACGTGTACGCACTTGCCGCGACGTACGCCGGGAAGCTGCTCACGCTCAAGGAGCTCCTGAGCGAGGTTAGATCCGTGATCAAACGCGCCGTCTTCACGCAATTCCTCCTCTTGCTGCTGAACGAGGGCTACATGATGCTACTGATAGTGACGGCGGTGGTGCTCGCCTACGTCGCCAACGGCTCCATCTTTTGGCTGGGGTTTCTGGTGTCGCTTGCGGTGGCGGGAGTTGCGTGGTACTTTTACTTGTTGAGCTTGTGCGGTTTGAGCGTGGTGGTGTCAGTAGTAGAAGAGGGGCACTGTGGAGTGAGGACAATTTCACGCGCGGCGGAGCTCATGAGGGGAAGCAAGTGGCGGGCCACCGTGATTTCTATTATTATCCTTGTTGCCGCGCTTGTGATCAGTGGGGCTTATATTATTGGCCGGAGGCATCTCAATTTTTGGGGTCAATTTGGTGCGGGATTGATTTACGCTTTGGTGCTACAAGTGCTCAACTTTTTCCTTTCTTTAGGGGCTTTTGTTGTGTTGTACTACGAGTGCAAGAGGAGCCATGGAGAGGGAACGCCGGACATGGTCTGCAAGCTTGGCTATAGCAGTCTTCCTCCTACTTACCAAGTCAATGATGTCTAAGATGGGAAAAAGGAACATGTCCATAATTTAGGAGCTTCCATGACAGAAATTGAAGGTTTGTCAAAGTAATGGAGAAACTATATGGTTTTAAAATTGTATGCTTTGAAAATTGAACGTGTTTTAAAATAAATAAAGAGATTGTTAATTATTGTGATGGATTTCCAATTGGAAAAATTCCCCTATGCTATAACTCAAGTTTAATCTACTTGGGTGTGCAAAAGACAACTGATCCCTGGTGCTGACTTTATCGAGACAATGGGACTATGGGAGTGCGTTTCATTTGAGTGGAAAGGCCGCAACCCTCTTGTATTACGACTGAAAAAAGAGAGCAGGCTGGACACTCGTAAAATTCGATGACAATGTATTAACAATTACTTTTGAGCATCCAACTCCTCCACCAGCTTCGAAAAAATGGCCTAAGCCAGGCTGGGTATCATAATTATGCGTTCATTAATCTTAAAGCAACGATCTGGGCTCGAAACCCTACCGGTATCATCCTCAAAACTTCTACCCGTCTACAATAACAAATATATTTTATTATATATTGTTCTTCCTCCCAGTAATTGGAGTAAAACCCTATTTGTCAAAGCTTGTAAACTAAGAGAGATATCATGTATTACACAATTTACTTTGTAGCTTGTGAACATTATTGATCATTTTATTATTGATAGCTTTTAATTTATAGTTGATAACCAATAAATGTCCATGAATAGTCCAGAATTATGCGTTGACATACAATAGTACCCCATTAATATCATGCAGATAGTCCTAATTTATCATTGATAGCTTTGAAATTATCATGATAGACCTGTAATTACCATTATTAAAGCATAGTTTATTGTTGATACACCATAATTTATCATTGGCACACGTAATGTATCGTTGACACACTTTAAATTATCATTGGCATACCTTAATTTATCATATATCATAATTTATCACTTTAAATTATCATTGGCATACCTTAATTTATCATATATCATAATTTATCATTGACAGACTTTAAATTTGTTTGGAAACTCTAGGCCAAATTTATAAACAAACTAGAAGCGTAATTGTTGGCCCGAAACAAATTTCCCAAATACACAAGTATCATTCTTATGAATGAAACCATCGAGTGTGATAGAGTAGTACCTTTTAGCAAATTTAAGCACTAGCGATGACAACGTTGAGATGCGCAAGTGACCATCCTCTATGCTCGTGCACACACGGGCTCCTCGAGACCTTTTTTTCCATGTTTGGTGCTAGCCTTTCGGAAGAAGATCCATGCATTTGGTTCTTATCAACTTGTGCCAACATCAAGGGTTGCACCAAGGAGAAGATGGAGTGATGGCAGCAAGGTGTGGGCAGCACTTCCACTTTTGCCAAGGGTGATGAGATCAAGCGCCAAGGTGAGGAGACTTATCTTCTCTACTACTTGTGCTAAGAACCCTTTTCCTCACACCTATGATAAAGCTCTCGCCCTTAGAGGAGGAGGGGGTAGGAAGATTTCAATAAAAGTGTGTTGGGGTATGCCCTTAAGGCTAATGTTTGAGGCCTTGGGATTCTTTCAGTATCATGTATAAACTCTTATGTTTATAAAGGCAATGGTTGTTATTCAGTTTGTTACATTGTCTGCTGCAATAAGTGTGCTTCTGAATAATGTCTCAATGCTGTTCAGCTTGGCTGACATGCTGTAATGTCCTTAGTCGAGATATCTTGGTGAACATGAGACAGCCTTGATATGATTGAGACTAATATGTGTTATAATCTTATAGGATGCTTCGAGCATGGAATAAGATGTAGACTCATGGGTACATTGGATGTACTGGACAGACCCTACTAGGATATTCAATTGCTTGTCACAATGTGAATAATCCTTGTTTGCAACAAGTGGCACATGTCCTCTGACTTGAGATCACTTGTGTTTCTAAATGATGATTGTCATTGTTTTGAGGTAGTTCAATATCATTTGAAACATAATGGTTATAGACTATCTTGGATAATGATCATGAGTCAGGTTAGGACACTAGTGATAGATATAGGATTGCCGTCTCCTTGTTTGGAGTGTGATGTTCTAAAAGGGCCCCCCCTGGATGAGGTGATTGAAAAAGTGTATGGCCATACCCAGGTGACTATGATCATCTGATCTAATCATGCTCATCATATTGGAGTTACAGGCTTGACACGCTTGTCCAATAAGAACATCCAGTGGCAAAGGAAACATGTATGCCTTGTGAAGTGGATTCACATTTGTGCTGTGGTTTGGGTGTAGTCTTGGAAGACTCTTTCCTTTATATCGGGAGACAGTGATGTGTTGCTAGATACCCCTCACTGATCGTGATAACGTAAGTTATCGTTACCGACATTTAAAGGAAACCCTTAGGGTCGCACAATTTGATGATATGGCTTACTTATGTCAGATCGTGTGGACTGAATTGTTTTGGTTCAGTTTAAAGGAGTTTAAACTCTGATTGTAAGTGAGATCTGGTCTGATCATGTTTGATTGATTGGGGCTTGAGATCGGTAAGCTTCGATCGAGAGGTTGGATGCTAGATCGGTGAGATCGAGAGCATCGAGAGATGAACGGTTAGATCTTGAACCATTTGGTTTAATGAGATCTGAACCAATGTTGATTTGATTTGGTCTTTGAACCAAATGCATTGAACCGAATGAATTGAATCGGTTCACTTATGTGAACGCTTGATTCGAATGAGAGACGTTCGAAGGTAACGTGGGTAACGTGGGATTGAATGAGGACTTAGTGCTTTCTATTTTAGAAAGGCGTTTTTCCTCCTTTGGTTAATCCCCAACGTTTTCGAATGTGGGGTGACTCTCTCGCTCTCTCTCTCTCGCCGACTTGTGCTCTTGCGCTCGTCTTGGGTGATCTTCACGCCAAAGGAGAAGGTTCAATCAGCATAGAAGATTCATCTCTTCTCTTCAACACACACAAAAGGACACTTGGAGATCCTTGCTAGCACAAGGAGTCACAAGGAGTAGCCGACCACTCAACTTGTGTGCGTCATCTTTGGAGGAAAGCCTTATCGCCTTCTTCTTCCAAGCCGCCATCTAAACAATGGCTATGGTATGATTCCATCTAAGATCTATGCAATTTTAAGTTGATCATATATGATGTATGCGATCCTTATGAAACCCTAATTCCGCTGCCGAAAAAGAAATTTACATGGCTATGGGTTTCGCCCCCCTCTCGAAAGGGGTCCTTCAAAGTGGTGACGTCGAGGGCTTGGAGATGAGGCTAGGCGGCTAGGGCTTGAAGAGAAGACAAGATACATGCATATGCAACCCTATGCCCCCTTATATAGAATTTAAGCATGAGTCCCACTACTTAAGTAGCAAACAAATCAAATAGATTTTTTTATTAATTAAATATAAATATACAATTATGTGCTTAAGCTATGAACCCCTCTTAATTTTATTTAAATCAAGTCGACAAGCCTCCAAATAAATTGAGCAAAGTTTACATTGTTGGGAAACCCCGGGGATATTTTATAATTTTTGACATAACAGATTGCATACACAGTAGAAGAATATCCCCGAAATAGGCTAGTCCCAAAAACCCAGTGAAGATCGTCTTGCGAGGGAGTAGACACGATGAGAGGAGAAAGTACCTAGAGCAAGTGGAGGCCGATGTCAAGGTAGGCGCCTAAGCGTTCCCCCTCTGCAGTCTCACACACACGGATTCCTCGAGCTCTCTTCCTCCACGCCCAGTGCTAGCCTCGGGAAGAAGATCCATGCCAAGGGAGAGTCTCTTGATCACTCGCGCCAACCACCAAGGGAGGATGCGCCAAGGGAAGAAGAGGAAGAGAAAGAGCAGCAAGTCTTCTTGTTCCTTTGCGCCAAAGTTAAGAAAGTGAAGAAGACTTCGGCCTTGATGGAAGAATAACTCCAAGAGATCCTTAGTTTTTGCCCACTTCTTGTCTCCACGCCTCCAAGAGGATTAGTGCATTAAGAGGGGTTGGCTAGGGTCCCTTTTATAAGATGAAGAGGCGGTTAGGGTTTCATGATAAGCGTTGACGGTTTGGCATGAATTAAGGAGTTAAATCTCTTGATTGATTCCTTAATTCTTAATGTGCCAAAGGCTTGCCTTAATCAGCCAATATATACATGCACCCAACACTTACCTAATGAAGCAAACTCCTCATCAAGGCAAGATAGAAGTATCCTAATGGGATATGGGCACAAGTCCTAATCCAATTAGGACTCTTAATTATGTTAATAATCAGCCCACTTGTGCATATCATATCTTAATCAATATCCCATGTGATTAGATTAAATCCTAATCCAAATAAATTAAATGAAGATACCAAATTAAGCTGATGCATGATACGTTCCGCAAGTGCACAGAATTATGGAAGTAATAAAAAGATATCATTCGCAACGAGGATTACGTAGTTAAGTACCAACTCTTTGACTTGTTTAAATCTAGGCAAAACTAATAAGTGGTTGTGTTGAACTTCTAAGCACGGACAATTCAAAAGTAGCATTAAAGAGGATTCAAATTCTAAAAGATTGGGATGTCATGGGTTCACCACACTGACAAATAAGAATCATTTAAAGTTAACTCAATCAATAGAAGATATCTATCATGAAAGGAACTTTTCCTAATGTACATATTACCTTCTCCCAAAGTGTAATACGGTGTTTAATTAAGTTAACTCCCTACTCTTGTGACAGTTAACCTAACCAAACCCATTAAGTTCTATGAAAAGCTGATTAAATCCTTCAGACGAATCCAATCTACTCCTGTGATTGGATTCGTAGGTTCGATTGAAATAGATCGGACGTTGCGATTCACCTCCCGGTACTTCTCTCAACATCTAATACGCAATTATACGTGGCCAAGGTAAATTACGAAGTAAACACAAATTCAATCAAATCATGATAATATATTCATATAGAAAGAGCATGAATACAAATCAATTCATAACTGTCAGCAGACTAAGCCCTTAATCCCGAAATGAAGATCTACTCACTCATGTTCTTAAAGGAAAACATGTTTATATGATAAACAAGTAGGAAACTTATAAATTTGCAAACAAATCACTAAGACAACAATTTAACGTGCTTCCCCTCGATCTGACGATGAAGATGAAGTAATCAAACTGATCTTTTGCGTGAAATCTTACCGGAATCTGTTCAGAAATTGAGTTTCACCCTTTGTCGCCACTGCCGATGGTGTTTGTTCAAAAAACCTATTAATCCCTCGAAAAATTTGATCTTTTATAGCTAGATCGGTTCAGAACCCCTCAAGGAACATTTCTGCAAAGTTCGGTTCAAATCCGGTTCGAATTGGTGGAGAATCGAGTGAAAAACTCGACGGGCGGCAATTTTTACGGCCCGTGATGAATTTACGGCCAAGGCCGTAAAACCTTCTGTGTGAACATGCCTTTGTTCACAGAAAGTTTCACGGACCATGATGGATTAAGGGCTTCACCTGAGAAAGTTTCTGTGAGCTTTTTAACTTAGCCGTTTTATGCCTGTTCGAACACCAAATTACGGCTGAGGCCAGAATTACGGCTAAGGCCGTGAATGTTGAAATCTTCATTGTTTTTACTTCAAATTTGACGTGTAAGCTCGTAATCTCCTCGGGAATCATGTTATAGTCTCAAAACTCTCAAAATCCATCATTTTTTAGCCATTTTACCTACACTTTCATAAAAACCAAGAAAAGTGAAGATTCTATGCCAAGTGAAGTAAAAACACCAAAATTAGCACAAAATCATGCAATGAAGATCAAAATATGATATAAAATATAGGCAAAAATGTGGTGTAAATACAACGCATCAAAATGCCCTAGACTTAGAATTTTGCTTGTCCTCAAACAATACATCGATATGAATAAAAAATGTAAAGATAGGGAACACTCATCTGTTCTACCATCAATAAATTTCTCAGTCTATATTTCACGCTAGCAATTTTTCTGAACTTAAACCATTTAAGAGAGATCACAGTAAGAACAAACCGTCAATAATTTACAATCCAAGAAAGATAAAATTCACAAGTCATGTTATAATGTTCATTCAACACATATCAAGCATCAAATACTTTCAAGTTTAATAAATCTCCTTTAATCAACAGATAGAGAATCATTTCAAGTCACTTGGTGAAACTATAAATAAGAAATTTTTAATGCAATTTGGTCTTCAAACTATTATGTGCCATAACATTGTATAAAGTATACTGCATAACAGTATATTTTAACTCATGGTCTCAATCTAAAAGTCAGCAAAGCTGTCCACTTAGCCTACAGTTTTATTTTTTTTTTATTTTTTTTTGACTTCAACTCATCTCTTTGGTACCACTGCCAATTTTTTGCAGTGCCAAGTAGAGGAGTCTTTTCTCTCTCTCTCTCTCTCTCTCTCTCTTTTGTTTTCCTTTTTTTTCTCTTTTTTTTTATAGAAAGTCAGTCAGTGGCATGGTATTTAAGTCGTTATCGATCTTTCTATAAGAGGGATAGATATTTATTTTTTTAAGATTTTCCCTCTATTACTTGATCGCAATAGACTTAAAGTATACCAACTCGTGGTATAATATAACGCATGACCTTAGATTACTCAACTAGAGGAGTTGGAGCAAATCTCAGTTTAAAGAATCATCACCAATTTTCTATCCATAAAAATTCTCATCAAGCAAAAATAGATAAATTAAACTTTAAGTATAAAGATACTATGCACGCATCATATGAACATATAACAATTCACATATGCATTTTATCAATACCAGAATTGAATTTACTTAACAATTTAATTCTACATGAAAATTTAAAAATTCCCCAAGTCATCAAATCAATCACTTAAAATGTTTTCTAAGTCTAAAATTAAGGATAAAATAAACTCGTATATCTTTAAAAATCATAAACATTGAAAATACATATCTATAAAGCTTGAATATAATCAACATACATGGGATCACCCTAGACTTAAATTGTTGCATATACTATATTATTGAATCCACAATTATCCATGAAAACTAAATATACATCATCCCACAAAGAAAAGTATGCATCATCCTCAATGTATGTAAAAAAGAATAATTAAATACTCACAAAGAATATCAATCGGTCTCGGAGTCCTCAGAGTCCTCTGGTATATCTGCGGGTAAGTCTGGTAGAATATCTGATGGCAAATCAGCAAAAGCCTCAGCTGGCTGTGGTGAAGGTGTATCCTCTAGAAGCTTTGGCGTGGTAGTTTGGATACCATGGAGGATAGGGTCCTTGTCTTCTAATTTTTCTTTGGTCCCATAATTTCTCAAAATTCACAAAAATCGTGAAGCTAGAGTAACTCAATCAGACCTTCAACCAGATTTTGCATAAATCTCACCCAAGAATCAAGTAATCTCCACTCCAAATCAGTGGAAAAGCATGTAAATCGAGTGGAGAAACCAAATATAACAACTAGGTAAGAGATCATCACGAATCTTAAGCAAAAATAGAGCTGAAATCAAACTTCAGCGGTGAACTCGTGTTCTTGAGGTCGTCCGGCGATTTCCAAGAAATTCCAGTTGAAATCTCATCGGAGGATCAACGGAAAGGGTCGCCGGTGATGAAGGAAGGTTGAGAAAAAAATTCATTGCCTGAGGTGGAGAGAATCGACGGGAAATCAGGTTTTCATGGTCCGTGAGCCGTTCACGGCTGCGGCCGTGAATATTTCTGTGACTTAGATCCTTTTGCAAAATGAAACTTCACGGTCCGTGATGGATTCATGGTCGTAACCGTGAAAGTTTCTGTAAACTTTGGCCTTCTCATGTTTCCTACGGCCGCACAATTCACAGCCCGTGAGTAACTCACGACTGCAACTGTGAAACTTGCGTAAACCCTCTATTCTTCACGAAATAGTTTCTAGAAAATTTCCAAAAAAAAATTCTTGCACGTAAAACAACAGACTTAGAAGATTTTTCATATATAAAAGTTCATCAAATCATGCGGTTAAAAATCTCTAAAAATTCTAAGAAAATGAAAATCTAAAACTAAAAAATACTAAAGTGAATAAAACTCAAAAACTTTTGGGTTGCCTTCAAAAAAGCGCTTGTTTAAGGTCAATAGCTTAACCATAGCTTCATGTCATGGTGGAGTTGGTGAATCAGTGTTATAGTAGAGAGCATATAATCTTCTACTTTTTCTCCATCTCAAGAGTGTGCCCACCAAAGTATATATCCAGTGAAATAAGTAGATCCACGTTGCAGTGACCAGTACATGCATACAAAAACAAGAGTTAAAGTCATGCAAAGAATAATCAATAATTTTCCTATATTTATCTAAGATTAATATCATGCATTCTTCCTTTAGATTTATATTAGCAATTGCAAAAAGATTAGAATTAAAATCAAAGAATTCATACCTTGGAAGAAAATTGAAATTAAGATAAAAAAAATTCATGCCTTAAGTTGTTCAAGAAATTTTAAAATTTCAAATTTGGTTTTTCTCTTACCTCAATGTCAATGTGATCAAGAATCTCATGTGTTATCTTCTTTTGGGTATCTGTGGCTGGATTTGAATCAAATAATATTTCAACTACTTCATCATCATTATCCTCTCCACCATCTATCATGCAAATCCCTAATGGTTTTTTCTGAAGAAAAGAAATTGATGGTTAATATAGTGGTATCGGTGTAATATGCACAGGATCCTCTTCCTCATCTTTCTCTTCAATTTCTTTCTCTTCAATGGGGTGTTCCATCCTAAAACAATCAAACTCAACCCCATCCATCTCGCTACTTCTTACTTGAGGATCCTTAAATTCATCATCTTTATTCTCACAAGACTCCAAAAGTTTAAATTTTTTTCAAATATGTCCCAAGTATTTTTGTTGCAAGGCACTACATTATGTAAGAGGGGACTAGATGGCTGGTAAAGTGCTGAGGAAGGGTTAATGAGGTATTTAAAATTTTCAAAAGCATTAAAATTTGAAGATGAGAGATCACAATCCATGATAGGAATCATGGTTAATGATTGTTCCAAATCTACAAAATTCTCAGATTCATCCTGGTTTCTATCCTCTATATCATTTTTATCAGTACCATAAATCATACTTCTAAATTCTTCACTTTGTTTTCTCATAGCAGCTATAGTATTTTCAAGCATGGCTTCTAAGTTGGATTCTTGAGGTTTGTTGTGTCCGCAAGTGCATAGATACTCAAAGTAATGAAAAGATATCGAACCACAGAGGCCTTGTTTGCCAAGTACTAAATAATTAATTTCTTACTAGCTAGGCAATCGGAAATATGAAAGTAAACTATCGAAGGCTACACGAAGATATCAGAAAGAGAAACTGGGACTAGGGTTTCATTCACTTTGATTTCCATGACTAGATATGAATAGAAGTTCGTCAGTCTAATTTCATTATGATAAAGATATAATTCACTTAATAAAGAAACCATCACGCTTTTGCACAGACAATTTACAAGAACCAATCCTCACTTTCGTGCAGGACCTATTCGATTGTTAAATAAAAGTGAATCATCAACAAAGAACTCAAGGATCACTTTCATGCATCCGAATTCTAAGTTAATAATCTCAAGTGGAAACTGAAGGATCACTTTCGTGCATCCAAATCTCAACACATGTTCTACTTAAGGTTCTCTAACAATCTAATATTCAATTTCTTGCAATATCGTCATGTTTGTTTCATTAACTCAATCCTTGATCAGATTATCAATCATGGCATTAAATTACTAAAATTATGAAATAAGAATAAACCTAATTTCTTATGGTGAGTTCCTAACATTCAATTTTAGGGTTCCAAGTTCTCAAGCAAATCACCTTTTGGTCCTTATTGTGAAGACTCTAAAACATGCTTGATAATATGAATCTATGGAGTATTAAAGAGCAATCATCACAGAAGCAGAATTATCATACTAAAATTATACTTGACGAAATAATAAAAGATTCATCTAGTCATTAAGAAATCAAAGGGAATTACTTCCCCATGTCCCAAAAGAAGTTTAAGCTAGCATAGTAGAAAGATTACAATAATCCATGGTTCAGAAGGATCAAAAATCGAAGAGAAGGAATAAATTACTAAACAAAGCACGACTGTAATGGAAATTACAACCGTAATTTTTGCGTGAACAGTGGTTGGCGGCGTGTTTTTGTTGATATCTCCTCAGATCGGCTTCCTTTCACTCTGAAACTTCTGAGGTATCTTCTCCTCCTCTATGCGCAGGTACCCTTTAAATTTCACGGCCGGAGATACGCTGTATGCTTCCCAGCGGTGAACCCTAAGGCGGCGGTGAGAATGACGATTTCTCTCTCGACAGTGGATGAAAATTAGGGCTTTTGGTCTGTGTCGCCTCCTCTCGATCCGAAGTCCTCTTCTCCTTCTTATAGATCTCAATTTAGTGGTCTAGATCGCTCGTAATCAATCATGCAAAAATCGGCTTCAAACCATTTGGAAGAATCGCTTGCTAGGAATAGAATTACGGCCGTAATAATCATTACGGTAGTGCCATAATATCAGCATAGTTCTCGATACAGAAATCATTCGAAATTACGGTACCGTGAGATCCATTACGGTAGTGCCGTAATTCTTCTGAAACTTTTTGTTCAAAATCATCCCATAATACAGCAGCACTCAGAAATTACGGCAGTACCGTAGTTTCTTCTGTAAGTGCAGTGAAACCACGGTACCGTAATTTGGATTACGGTAGTGCCGTGTTTTGCTGTGAAGCTCCTATTAGCGTGAAATTTGACATGTAAACTTCTTTTGATGGTGGGAATTCTTTCATGCATCTGGAATTGCTTGAAAATGCCTAAAAATTGTGCCTTTTTTGTCACGCCCCGGCGGGAAGCCAGCTATTTCTAGCTCAGGGTTCCCCAGGGAGTAACAATATTAATAGGAACCAGAGAACTACAATAATCACATATCCTTTATTAAATAATTAATCCAATCTTAACATCAACAGTTTTATAACGTTTTATAACACAATATCTGAATACAACTATTCAAATTATCAACTGAATAAAAAATACAAAAGACAACTATCTCAACTCGGGCTGGTATCTACTATCTACTCTAGCCCTCCCAAAAGCTAACTCTGTACCTGGAAGAGAAACAAGGGGAGTTAGCAATAATGCTAAGTAGGAATCAACAAACATAGTGAGGGAATCAATTAACAAGATAATTCAATGACTGAAACAACAATATACAAATAATATAAGAATGTCGTGCAAATCATCAAGCTGGCCAACAGATCTCAATTAAGAGCCGCACTCATTTTCAGAGTGTTTCCACTATTGTTCATGCAATGGAACGACTGTCTTAAATAGCCCGGTGAATGTTGCATCCAACTTCTGACATCCGTAGTATTGTCTCGAAGACAACTGGTGGTGCCCTAACCAGCAAACAGATAGTCCGATACACGTCGGAACTATAACACACACACGGTGGTCACTGGAGAATAAATCATCCAGTCCAGTGGTCAATATATATCACGACTTTAACATAACAAATATTCAAATATTCCACATCCTCATGTGTCAATGTCACAGATACACAGTTATTCAACCATACTCATATGCCAATATCACAGATATCTCAACACAGTTTCTTTCATCGTGCATACAGAAATAGAATATGACCAATGAACAAGATAAATGAGGTCAACTGAATTACAGAAACAATACAAGCAGACGAAGCAATTAGATATCAGTGTCAATCAATTCTATCATATGCATCATATATCAAACCAAAGGAATAAGCAGCAAATCCTATATTTCTTGACACTGTAAGAAAGGAGTAGGGTGACATTCCTACCTAAAGTGTCGATATCCTCACTTCCTCTGAAATCAAATTTATCTCCCCTTTTTAACTTTGCCGCAGAGTTCAACGCGAACGGACGAAGCGAACTCGCTTCATCGCTGAGAACGACTACCGGCGCTGGGGAAGAGAACGCCGCCGGCAGAAGGGAACGGGTTGCCGACGCCTGGAGAGGAAGAAGGAGGCTGCCAGGGAAAGAAGAAATATGGAGGCGGTGCTGCGCGGCTACACGCGGATGCGGCGTCGTCTGCTCGCGTTGCTGCAAGGAATCGCCGGTGCGAGCGCTGCTAGGAAGTACTAGATGCTCGCCGAAAATAGGACAGACGGTGAGATAGCGAGTCACCGCCGCTGCTGGACCCGCCTTACGCGCATGATACTCGCTGGAAGAGGAAGAGACGCCGCCGCAGAGAGCTCGTCGCCGCCTCAGCCGCACGCGTCACCGGAAGTTCGCCGGACAAAGGGCGTCGCACCAAGGGAAGACGAGGAGGCCGCCTGTGCCTCTTCCTGATGCCGCCGGACGGAGGAGAAGAGGGCCGCCACACGCCTGGAGGAGAAAGCTGAAAGCTTACGCGTCGTTGGTGAAAGACGCGAGCAGATTTCGGATAAATTAGAGGAGCGGAGACTAGCGGCGTGTGAGAGGAGGGAAATAATTGATTAGGGATTAATTGGAGAGATTAAGGGGAGGGTTTAGGGTTTTATTTATAGGAAAAATTTTGAGAGGATTTAGGGAGAGTAAAAATAGCGGAGAGATTTTAGGGCTTAACGGATTAGGGTTTCTGAAATTTTAAAAAAAATTTAATTTAAATTAATAATTAAATAAAATTCAAGGTATAACATTATCTACCCCTTAAAAAGAATTTGGTCCTCCAAATTCACAGTAAACAAAAAAATAATAGCATAACTATAACTATGAAAACAAAAATTACACCAAGTCCGGAGTCTGCTGAGTCACTGCATAAACTCTTGCTGGAGCTGTAGATTGCTGCTGAAATCCTCTATGTGGCATCTGATTAACCTGACCATCTCTCTCCTGATAAGTCCTTGGTCTAGAGCTTTGCTGATAGCTTTGTTGTCGTGATATGGTTCTCTTATTAGGACACTCATTCTTATAATGACCCCATTCATTGCAATAGTAACATTGGATTCCATTAATTTTGCACTCTTTAGCTATGTGTCCCATCTTGTTACAATTGAAACATCTCCTGGGTGTCTCTTCTGAATGAGGGTTTGACATATGGGAAGAAGGTATTGGTCTCTGATGGCTATTAAATACTGCTCTTGATCTTTTCCCTCTATTATCATAGGTTTCTGCCTCTACTGTTCTAGCTGACTGACTAACTTTTCTCTTTTCTACTAATTCTTGGACTTCCTCCATTTGTTTTTCTTTTGCCACATCTATCAAAGAAGCCTCTATCCTGAATGTTGTATTTACCACTGCCTGAAAACTATCTAAGGGAATAGTATTCATCTGTTCTTTTATTGTATGGTGTAATCCCTTAATAAAGAGTTGACATTTTCTCCTTTCAGTGGTCACTAATTCTGGGAATAGATTAGATAATCTCTCAAAGTCAGTCACATAAATATTTACTGTTCTTTTTCCTTTTTTTAAATTTAGAAACTCTTGCATCTGACTATCCTGAAAAGATTCTAGAAAATATTTCTCAAAGAATGCTCCTCTAAAATCAGTCCAAGAGATATGATTATTTCCAAAAGTAACTCTCATTCCAGACCACCATGTCCCAGCTCTATCAGATAAGAAATATGTGGCCAACTCTACCTTCTGCTCATCTGGACATCCTAAGGCCCTAAAGGTTTGCTCTACTTTTAGTAACCAATCTCTAGCAGTCCAAGGGTCAGTAGTTCCTGCAAAATCACCAAATCGATCCTTTCCTAACTGTGAGAACCGCATCAACACGTTAGCTGACCTAACTGGCTGATTTACTACTGGTTGTGGTACCAATGATGGAGAGGAAGATTCACCCTCATCCCTTACTGCTGCTTGTACTACAGGGGAAGCATGCGGTGCTGCTTCTAAGGGTACTGAGGCTTCATACCCACTTCTTCTTCTCGTAGGGGCCCTAGGTAGGTTTTGAGGTAACTGTACCTTAGCTTCAGGAGGATTTCTAGCTTCTCCAATACTGTGGGCACTCACTCTCTGACTTCCACCTCCATGTCCTCTACTTCCTTGACTTGGAATTGCTCTGCCTCTAGTTTTTGGTGCCATCCTGTCAACAAAATAACATGTTATATAATAAATATTTACTTAGTCACTTATTTTAACCTTAACCCAATCTCAGTCCTGAGGTTCCTATATCCTTAGGTTTTCCTATTGAACCTATAACTTTGACCTGTGGGTTATGGGCCCACAGAAATCTGGCTACTAAGCCTATAGCTCTGATACCATTTTAATTGTCACGCCTCGGCGGGAATCCGGCTATTTCTAGCTCAGGGTTCCCCAGGGAGTAACAATATTAATAGGAACCAGAGAACTACAATAATCACATATCCTTTATTAAATAATTAATCCAATCTTAACATCAACAATTTTATAACATTTTATAACACAATATCTGAATACAACTATCCAAATTATCAACTAAATAAAAAAATACAAAAGACAACTATCTCAACTTGGGCTGGTATCTGCTATCTACTCTAGCCCTCCCATAAGCTAATTCTGTACCTGGAAGAGAAACAAGGGGAGTTAGCAAAAATGCTAAGTAGGAATCAACAAACATGGTGAGGGAATCAATTAACAAGATAATTCAATGACTAAAACAACAATATACAAATAATATAAGAATGTCGTGCAAATCATCAAGCTGGCCAACAGATCTCAATTAAGAGCCGCACTCATTTTCAGAGTGTTTTCCACTGTTGCTCATGCAATGGAACGACTGTCTTAAATAGCCCGGTGAATGTTGCGTCCAACTTCTGACATCCGTAGTATTGTCCCGAGGACAACTGGCGGCGCCCTAACCAGCAAACAGATAGTCCGATACACGTCAGAACTATAACACACAGACGGTGGCCACTGGAGAATAAATCATCCAGTCCAAAGGTCAATATATATCACGACTTTAAGATAACAAATATTCAACTGTTCCACATCCTCATGTCACTGTCACAGATACACAGTTATTCAACCATACTCATATTCCAATATCACAGATATCTCAACACAGTTTCTTTCATCGTTCATACAGAAATAGAATATGACCAATGAACAAAATAAATGAGGTCAACTAAATTACATAAACAATACAAGCAGATGAAGCAATTAGATATTAGTGTCAATCAATTCTATCATATGCATCATATATCAAACCAAAGGAATAAGCAGCAAATCCTATATTTCTTGACACTGTAAGAAAGGAGTTGGGTGAGATTCCTACCTGAAGTGTCGATATCTTCACTTCCTCTGAAATCAAATTTATCTCCCCTTTTTAACTTTGCCGCAGAGTTCAATGCGAACGGACGAAGCGAACTCGCTTCATCGCTGAGAACGACTACCGGCGCTGGGGAAGAGAACGCCGCCGGCAGAAGGGAATGGGTTGGCGACGCCTAGAGAGGAAGGAGGAGGCTGCCAGGGAAAGAAGAAAGATGGAGGCGGTGCTGCGCGGCTACACGCGGATGCGGCGTCGTCTGCTCGTGTTGCTGCAAGGAATCGCCGGTGCGAGCGCTGCCAGGAAGTACTGGATGCTCGCCGAAAATAGGACAGACGGCGAGATAGCGATTCACCGCCGCTGCTAGACCCGCCTTACGCGCACGATACTCGCTGGAAGAGGAAGAGACGCGTCTCAGCCGCACGCGTCACCGGATGTTCGCCGGGCAAAGGGCGTCGCACCAAGGGAAGACGAGGAGGCCGCCTGTGCCTCTTCCTGATGCCACCGGATGGAGGAGAAGAGGGCCGCCGCACGCCTGGAAGAGAAAGCTGAAAGCTTACGCGTCGTTGGTGAAAGACGCGAGCAGATTTCGGATAAAACAGAGGAGTGGAGACTAGCGGCGTGTGAGAGGAGGGAAATAATTGATTAGGTATTAATTGGAGAGATTAAGGGGAGGGTTTAGGGTTTTATTTATAGGAAAAATTTTGAGAGGATTTAGGGAGAGTAAAAATAGTGGAGAGATTTTAGGGCTTAATGGATTAGGGTTTCTGAAATTTAAAATTTTTTTTAATTTAAATTAATAATTAAATAAAATTCAAGGTATAACATTTTTACCTGAAAATCATCAAAAACCAAAAAGAGTGTAGATTCCGCAGTATTTGATACAAAAGGCATAAGAATAAACAAAGTGTGTAAATATGACACAAAAAAATCTATCAAATGGCACAAAATTTACTATAAATTTTGGTGTCATCAAACACATAAGGCTCAAACTTTGCTTGTCCTCAAGGAAAAATAAAAATTTGATCAAAGGAAAAGATTTTCTCATGGGGAATAAATTTCTAAAATACAATCACTAATGAAAAAGTCTGACCAATTGTTTCATAAGATTTTAAATAGAAATATCATTCTTTAAATTCAATTCTCAAGATCCACGACTTAATCAAATAAAACTTTCCAACTTGCATAACAAAAAGAATCTCAGTCTCATGAATTCACCTAAGTTTCAGTTTAAATCTATCATACCTTTGTTTATAGGAATAGGGTATCCAAAATATTTTTCCACTCAAAATCTTTCTTTTTTTTTTCTTTTTATTCCCTTTTTTTTGTTAGCATGTACCCACATAGATATAGACTTTTTATTGGGACTTCAACCCTTGTCTTTGGTACCACTGTCAATTTTACACAGTGCCAAGTAGGGAAGTCATTTTCTTTTTCTCTCTCTTTATATCAGACTTCAACCCATATCTTTGGTACCACTACTAATTTTACACAGTGCCAAGTAGGAGAGTCTCTCACTCTTTTTAGATTTTGGATTTTTTTTCTTCCCAACAAATAGTAAAATAGACTAAACATCAACTAGGTTAATCAATTGACATTAATTCAAGAATTACACTCATATGCTAATTTTATTTAACAAGTAGTTTCACTTTTAAATTAGATTCTTCAAATAATATATCCTCCTAAAATCTCATTCATCAATCAATGAAAAATTTCAAAAGCAGGTATATATTAGAGAAATGAATTTGACATGATAGATCTAGTCCTAATCACAGGCATGAGTTCATTCATCATCAATAGAATCATACAATCAACAATAATATCTTCAAAATATAGACTAGGCCACAAATCAACACATCAACAAAAATAGTATACGCTCATCAATCATAAAAGTATCACAATGTCATCCTGTCAACAAGCATGCACCTCCACAGGGTGCTCAAAATATCAAAATATCATCATACAACCCAATCGAAATCAATATCATCATCGAAATATGGTACAACCACATCGAATAGTCAAATCAATATCACAATATCATGCACCCATATCGAATGATGTTAAAGTCAAATAAAGCAAAGCAAGGTAGCAATGGCGGATACAATGAGTTTGGAAGAATCATCCTTCCCTATAAAACATGAAACGTCAATAAGATAAGAAAAATGAAATGCAAATAAGCAAGGGAAAGGGATACTCACAAAACTGTACTCATCATCATCAGATCGCATCTCCTCGGTGTCCTCCTCTGCTGCATCCATAGGATCAAAGGGTTGTCCACCTTGATCACCACCGTAGTAGCCACTGTAGTCACCTCCTCTCCGGCTATCCTCATAACCAAAGTGGTCATAAAAGAAGTTTCCCAATGATGACTCCAAATTTCATAGTATTTTTCACACTTATTTACTAGTCTTTTGAGTCAAAATCTTGCTCTTTTGCTTTATTTCTACACCTTATTTGCCAAATACTTCGGAATCTACACCATTCTTTGTTTTTGATCGATTTCAAGCAAAAAGGTATTATTATCACCAGTTTTCAAGCACTTTCAATGCATGAACGAGTTCTAATCATCAAGGGGAGTTTACACATCAAATTTCAAGTTAAAACAAGCCCTCTAGCAAAAATACGGCACTACCGTAATTTTGGGACAAATTTCCACGGTACGATAATTTCAGCAAACCCAACTAGAAGTTTCAGCAAAAATACGGCACTGCCGTAAATATTTCCACAGTACCATAATTTCTGACGATTTCACACAGAAACTTTCAGAGTCATCCGAGAGAAATATGGCACTACCGACGGTACCGTAATTTCAGACAATTTTGACCAGAGGAGTTAGGAAAAAATATGACACTATCATAAAGATTTCCATGGTACTGTAATTTTTACCTAGAATTCATAGAAGAAATTACGGCACTGCTGTAATTTTTATGGTGCCGTAATTTTGCACCCAAATTTCTAAGTTTTCCGTCGCAAACTTAAAAACATAATTTCTCGAGATTTAGGGCACCAATTGAAGATTTGAAGAAAGGGGAAGACTCGGGATAAGCAGGCGGAGATTTGCGAAGCAAAAGGAACAATTTTCATTCACGATTCACGGAGAATTTGAGAGAATCACCGCCGTGTTAGGGTTCGTCGCCATTCGCTGCTCTGACCATCTCTGATGACACCAAAATTTATCATAATTTCTATGCCATTTTGTTGATGGTTTTGTGTCATATTCATAGACTTTGCTTATTTTCATGCACTTTTTATCAATATTTGCAGAATCTACACTCTTTTCTATTTTTAATGATTTTCAGGCAAAAAGGCATGTTTTTTAGTCGATTTTGAGCAATCCAAGTGCATAATTGAATTCACAACATCAAAAGGAGATCACACGTCAATTTTCAGAAGATTTGGAGCTTCAGAGAAAATTACGGCACCCCCAATATATCATTTACGGTACCGTAATATGGAGGTTTATCGGGCAGAGAATCGATGAACGTTACGGCACTACCGTAAATATCTTTACGGTGCCATAATGAACAAGCATTTTTGGACAGAAACTTTGAGACGCTTACGGCACTACCGTAATCTTCTTTACGGCACCATAATTGGAGTCGATTTTCCACCCGAAAGATTTCTCACATTATGGCACTACCGTAAAGAACAATACAGTACCGTAATTCTAGAAGAATTTCACCCGAGAGCTCGCTGTCCAGTTTACGGCACCACCGTAAGATTTATTACGGCCGTAATTGTGATGCTGCTCACGACTTTCCCGGTCAACTCCGAAGCCTGATTTTTGTGCGGTTGATTGCGGATGATCCAGGCCCTGATATTCAAAGTTGTAAGAAGGAGAAGGGGAGCCATCGAGGAGAAGAAGCCAGACACACCAAAAGCCCCAATTTTGATCCACCGGCCAGAGAGAAATCAGAGTTCACGCCGCCGCCTAGGGTTCCACCGCCGCGACCAATTTCGGGCATCTCCGGCCGTGAAATTTGAGTGGAAGCTACGCATAGAGGAGAAGAAGACACCCCTGAAGTTTCAACGTGATCAGAGATCAGACGGAGGAGAAATCACTAGAAAACCGAGCACCGCCGCTGTTCGCCTAGATTACGGCCGTAAACATCTTTACGGCCGTACCATAATTTTTACTCCTCCTCTGTTTCAATTTTCTTCATCATGAATCATTGTAATCTTCCCTCTATGATAGCTTAAACCTCTTTTGGGACATGGGGGAGTAATTCACTTGAGTTTTAATGACTAGATAACTATCTTTCTATTATTTCATCTTGTTTAATCTTAGCATGATGATTTTACTCATGTGATGTTTTGTCCTTAGACTCTCCTCAGATCTATATTACTATGTGTTTTAGAATTTTTGTATTGACTTAAAAGTAATTGCTTGAGAATTTGGAACCCTAGAATTGCATGATAGGAACCCCTTTTAGGTTAGTTCTTATTTGTTTGATTCTAGTAAGCTAACTGCCATGATAATAATATAAATCTAGGATTTAGTCTAAGCTTTCAAATGTGGAGATTTTCTGTGAAATCAAAGATCAGAACGTTAGAGAACCTTGAGTAAAACTAGTGTCGAGATTCGGATGCACGAAGGTGATCCTTGAGATTCCACTAGAGATTATCAACTTAGAACTCTGATGCACGAAAGTGATCCTTGAGTTCTTAGTTGATGATTTACTTATCATTAGCATTGGGACAACTCTTGCGCGAAAGCGAAGATTTATCCCTGCATGGTTGTCTGCATGAAAGTGAGATAATCCTTTTATTCAAGTAAATTGCATCTTTGTCATGTTGAAATTAAACTAATGAAATATCTATTCATGTCTAGTCATAAAAATTAAAGTGAATGAAACCCTAGTCCCAGCTTCTCTCTCTGATAATTCCATTTTAGCGCTTTGGTCTTTGTTTGCTAGTTTACACTCTTTCGATTGCCTAAATAGTGAAAAACCAATTATTTGGTACTCAGCAGCATAGGTCCCTGTGGATTCGATACTTTCTTTATTACTTCGAGTATTCGTATACTTGCGGACACAACAAGTTTTTGGTGCCATTGCCGGGGACCTTAGTTTTTGTTGATATCGAAGACATTGAGATTATTGCTAGCCTAGGTTTCATTTATGTTTTATCTTTTTATTCTTTTCTGTTTACTTACATCATTTGATCAGTTTGCTCTAGTGTGCACAGGAAATTCATTTCTAGTGGCTGATCAAAGGTCACTGAGGGACTATGCAGCCCCTAATCCTCAAAGGATACAATTTAGCATTGCTAGACCTGCAATTGAGGCCTCCAACTTTGAAATTAACCCTGCCTTCTTGTCTATGATCCAGCTGAACCAGTTTGGAGGATCATCAATCGAAGATCCTTATTCACATTTGTATATCTTTCTTGAATATTGTGATACCAAAAAAATTCATGGAGTTTCTGATGACGCACTAAAACTGAGATTGTTCCCTTTTTCTCTCAGGGATCAAGCACGATCTTGGTTGCATTCTCGTCAACCCAATACCTTTACAACATGGGAACAATTATCAAAAGCTTTCATGATGAAATATTTTCCACCGAGCAAGACTATCTAAATGAGGAATCAAATCACGAACTTTCAACAGAAAAGTGGAGAATCACTCAGCGAGGCATGGGAGAGATTCAATGATTTACAACGGAAGTGTCCTGACCATGGCTTTGAAAATGAGTTTCTAATTCAGACATTTTATTATGGCTTAGTTTATAATACCTGTCTAATTATTGATGTTGCCGCAGGGGGAGCCTTGATGAGTAGAACATTTGACGATGCTTTCAAATTGGTTGAGGAGATGTTCTTGAATCATAGCCAATGGGCTCCAGATGAAGGAATGTTATATTGTCATCAACATGGTAAGAATGAGAATGAGGATCAGCAACCCTTGACTGAAGAGGTTAGTGAACCCATGCTAGAGAAACTTTCAGCTAGCCAAATTCAATCATTGCAAATTCAAAACACAAAAAAATTTGAGGATCTTGAAGAAGCTGTTAGTCACCTTGCTTCTCAATTAGAATCCTTAGTAGCGTACAATAAAATTCTAGAAGAACAAATATCTAGATTAAGCTCTGGGGAACATTGCAATGCCATTATCACTAGAAGTGGGAGACAACTAGGAGAACTTAAGGAGAAAGAGTCTATTAATGATCATTATGAGGAATTAGAATTAGAAAAATCTTTTGAACATGAACAAACCCTACCTAGTTTAACACCTCAAAAGGGAAGTAAACCAAAAGGGGATGTGCCATGTAAAGATGATGATTCTAAGACTAATCTACCTCCGCCCTATAGACCACCAGTACCCTTTCCCCAAAGGATAGTGCAAGAAAAGTTAGATAAGCAATTTGGGAAATTTCTTGATGTTTTGAAAAAGCTTTACATTAACATACCATTTATTGAAGCTTTATCTCAAATGCCCATATATGCTAAATTTTTGAAAGAAATCATGTCTAACAAAAGAAAGATAGAGAACTATGGTACTGTGGCTTTAACTGAGGAATGTAGTGCTGTTATTCAAAACAGGTTACCACCAAAATTGAATGATCCAGGTAGTTTTTCCATCCCATGTTTTATTGGTAGTATAGCTTTCGACCGAGCCTTATGTGATCTAGGGGCTAGTGTAAGTCTTATGCCTTTATCTGTGTGCAGGAAATTGGACATGGGAGCTCCTAAGCCGACTACAATTTCTTTGTAGCTCGCTGATCGATCGGTAAAATATCCAGTGGGTATTCTAGAGGATGTTCCTATACAAGTTGGTAAATACTTCATACCTGCTGATTTTGTGGTACATGAAATGGAAGAGGATGCCAAGATTCCTATTATTTTGGGTAGGCCGTTCTTAGCCACTACTGGATCCCTTATTGATGTACGGAACGGTAAACTTGCTTTAAGAATTGGCAATGATAAGATTGAGTTTGATTTGAATAATTCATTGAAAAAACTTGCATATGCCAATTCTTGTTGCACTATTCATGCCATTGATGACACAGTTTATGATGTTAGTTGTTTGTTTGATGATTCTTCTGCTGATGTTTCTTTTTCTGATTCTGTTTCTGATACCTTGAAAAATTCTTGTGAAAAAATTGATAATTCTGGTTTTGAGAATGATTTTGATGAATTCGATGATGAAAAACATGGTATTTTAGATTGTGCTACTTTTAATAATGAAAGTGAAAAGATCCCTAAAGTTGAGTTGAAAGTTTTACCTGATAATCTTAGATATGAATTTCTTGGTCCTAACTCCACCTACCCTGTGATTGTGGATGCTAAATTAGATGCCAGGGAAACTGATCTACTCTTGAAGGAGCTAAGAATTCATAGAAAGGTAATTGGGTATTCCATTGATGACTTAAAAGGGATTAATCCTTCTTTTTGTATGCACAGGATTCACATGGAGGATGAGCACAAACCGCATGTAGATTTTCAGAGAAGGCTCAACCCGTCTATGAAGGAAGTGGTGAAGAAGGAAGTACTAAAATTGCTAGATGCAGGTATTATCTACCCTATCTCAGATAGTAAGTGGGTGAGTCCTGTTCACTGTGTTCCAAAGAAGGGAGGTGTCACTGTAATGAAAAATAAGGATAATGAATTGATACCTGTTAGAAATGTCACTAGTTGGCGTATGTGTATTGATTATAGAAAATTAAATGTTGCCACTAGAAAAGATCATTTTCCCTAATCTTTCATTGATCAAATGGTGGAGAGACTTGCCAAACACTCTCACTTTTGTTTTCTTGATGGATATTCCAGATTTTTTCAGATTCCTATTCATCCTAATGATTAGGATAAAACCACTTTTACATGTCCTTATGGTACTTTTGCTTATAGAAGAATGCCCTTTGGTTTATGCAATGCACCTGCCACTTTTCAAAGGTGTATGATGGCAATTTTTTCTGAATTTATTGAAGACTTCATGGATGTTTTTATGGATAATTTCTCTGTCTATGGTTTCTCTTTTGATGACTGCTTAGCTAATCTCTCTAGAGTGTTACAGAGATTCGAAGAGACTAACCTTGACTTGAATTGGGAAAAGTGTCACTTTATGGTTAGATAGGGGATAGTTTTGGGCCATCTTGTTTCAGAGAGAGGGATTGAAGTGGACAAGGCCAAGATAGAAGTGATTGAGAAGTTAGCACCACCCACCACTGTCAAGGAGATCTGAAGCTTTTTGGGACATGCAGGGATTTACAGGAGATTCATCAGGGACTTCTCTAAACTTACTAAATCTTTAACTGATTTACTTTGTAAAGATGCCAAATTCTGCTTTGATGAGAAATGTCTGTTTGCTTTTCAGGAGTTAAAGAAAGCTTTAGTTTCAACACCCATCATTCAGCCCCCAGATTGGGACTTGCCCTTTGAAATCATGCGCGACGCCAGTGATTATGCAGTGGGAGCAGTCTTGGGACAGAGAAAAGATAAGAAACCTCATGTTATTCACTATGCCAGCAAGACTTTGGATGAGACAGAAAAATTACACCACCACTGAAAAAGAACTATTGGCCATAGTATTTGCTTTCGATAAATTTAGGTCATGTTGGGGTATGCCCTTAAGGCTAATGTTTGAGGCCTTGGGATTATTTCAGTATCGTGTATAAACTCTATGTTTATAAAGGCAATGGTTGTTATTCAGGTTGTTACATCATCTGCTGCAATATGTATACTTCTGAATAATGTCTCAATGCTGTTTAGCTTGGCTGACATGCAGTATTGTCCTTAGTCGAGATATCTTGGTGAACATGAGACAGCCTTGATATGATTGAGACTAATATGTGTTCTAATCTTATAGGATGCTTCGAGCATGGAATAAGATGTAGACTCATGGGTACATTGGATGTACTGGACAGACCCTACTTAGGATATTCAATTGCTTGTCACAATGTGAATAATCCTTGTATGCAAACAAGTGGCATATTTCCTCTAACTTGAGATCACTTGTGTTTCTAAATGATGATTGGCATTGTTTTGAGGTAGTTCAATATCATTTGAAACATAATGGTTATAGACTATCTTGGATAATGAGCATGAGTCATGTTAGGGCACTAGTGATAGATATAGGATTGCCGTCTCCTTGATTGGAGTGTGATGTTCTATAGGGGCCCCCTGGATGAGATGATTGAGAAAGTGTATGGCCATACCCAGATGACTATGATCATCTGATCTAATCATTCTCATCATATTGGAATTACAGGCTTGACACGCTTGTCCAATAAGAACTTCCAGTGGCAAAGGAAACACATATGTCAAGTGACTTGGGTTCACACTTGTGCTGTGGTTTGGGTGTAGTCTTGGAAGACTCTTTCCTTTATATCGGGAGACAGTGATGTGTTGCTAGATACCCCTCACTGATTGTGATAACGTAAGTTATCGTTACCGACATTTAAAGGAAACCCTTAGGGTCGCACAATTTGATGATATGGCTTTCTTATGTCAGATCGTGTGGACTGAATTGTTTTGGTTCAGTTTAAAGGAATTTAAACTCTGATTGTAAGTGAGATCTGGTCTGATCATGTTTGATTGATTAGGGCTAGAGATCGGTAAGCTTCGATCGAGAGTATTGATGCTAGATCAGTGAGATCAAGAGCATCAAGAGATGAACGGTTAGATCTTAAACCATTTGGTTTGATAAGATCTAAACCAATGCTCGTTTGATTTGGTCTTTGAACCAAATGCAATTGAACAGAATTGGTTTGAACCGGTTCACATGTGTGAACGCATGGTTCAATATGAAGGCGTTTAGGTCGGTTATCATGGCGTGGGCGCATGGCTTCATGACTTTCTATTTTTGGAAGTCATGTAACGCCACAACTCCACAATGCCTCAACGCATCGCCTCTTCCTCTCTCGACTTGGGTTGTCTTCACGCCAAGAGAGAAAAACCATTTTCGGCAAGCAAGAGGTCATTCTCTAAAAAAACTCCTTCACGCGACAAGGACACTTGAAGATCTTTGCTAGCACAAAGGACGACAAGGAGAAAGCCATCTTCACCTTGTGTGCGTTGCCTTTGGAGAAGAAGCATTCGATTCTTTGATTCCAAGACGCTATCCAAGAAATGGCAATGGTAACGCATCTCTATGCTTTCAATCTTAAGTTGATCATATGTTCATACTATTCGATCCTCATGAAACCCTAGAAAAGTTTTATTTACGCATGATA
Organism: Costus lasius; assembly: GCA_027563935.2. Lineage (NCBI taxonomy): Eukaryota > Viridiplantae > Streptophyta > Magnoliopsida > Zingiberales > Costaceae > Costus > Costus lasius. The sequence continues at coordinate 69,084,857 of CM050449.1, forward strand.
TTAGGGTTTCGCCCCCCCCCTTTTTAGGGACTCTCAATTGGTATCAGAGCCTGGTTTCGTATGAATCATATGATTGCTTGATGTTAATTTGTGATCCTAGTTTGCGTTTGATATGTAGATCTAGAAGTTATCATCTTGCGCAACTACATGTTAGTTTGCGAAATTACATGATGTATGTTTTTACTTGTTGGCGCATGTTAAAGTGTTTTTGTAAAAACTTAACATCTTGCGCGCTCCATCTAGATCTATGAGCACCTGCTATAAAACCTTAGACGGGTTATTAGGGTTGAAATCATCATCTAGTCTAGACCCAATAGTCTGATCAGACCATCTGACAGCCTAGATGGGTCGACCAGATGGCACCTATGCGCAAGCATGAGGTGGCTATAGGTCGATTGCATACTGGGCGTGTAGCGATGTCTGATTGAGACAACCAGTGAACGCTCATGATTTAGGCCCGGGATCACACCCGCTTGCCAAAACTCATGAGGGACGTTCAGCCCTTCACGCATGCATTGTTGACCATGAGGTCGACTCAAGTCGGTTATGACTTGGTGCATGCAAGGGCAGTGGGTCTGACTAGGTCTAATGAGTGGATCCCTATTAATGGACCGTTGTAAGGTAGTAGGGCACATAAGGAAATAAAATGATGCCAATGGGATTTTCAAAAATTTTATTTTCTTGAATGGATCACATGTTGTTTGTATAACATGAATGAATGTTTATTTCATCTTATGTGGGCTGCCCAATTAATGTGTGCTGTGCTGGGGCCTGCGTGCCTGGATTAAATTGTAAATTATTATTGTGATCTGCGCATCACATTTTAATTAATTTATAAAGTGTAATTGACCTGCGTGTCATTCATGTCTAGATAGATTAAAGTGTAATTTAATTAGATATGAGCTCAAAGCACACATGGCAGAGGCGCATGCAGCAAGTGGCTTCACCAGTGGGAGGTCTAGGGTTCGACTCTAGGACAGGCGCATTATACCTGGTGGGCGCACCTGAGCTGCAGTGGGCGCTTGGGCCCGGGTTGGGCCAGAGGAAATGCTAAAGACCCATGAAGAGCTCAAGTAAAGACTTAAGTTAATTAAGGTCTTACTTAGGCTTAATGGGCTTTTACCACATAAGATCATCATGCTTTTAATTTACTGTTTAAGTAATTTAGTAACTGCATGATCTTTTCTTCTGCTATCACCATAGGATTTGAATGATAGTAAGAAGATAAAAGGACCGTTAAAATCCAACGTTAAATATCAAGCACGTAAGCCTTCTGACGCGAAACCTCACTGTTCTGACTATCGTTGGGGCCGTGTTGTACCCACTCAGTGGGCATGCCCATCTATCTTCAGACGGTGTGTGATTACACCTGCGTGTTACAGAGAAGGGATTTATCGCTTCTCGTTGCTCAGCATAGCACGTGGTGGTCCAGGGAGTAGGTCGGGTCAGCTTGACCATGTAGGCTACATATTGAGCATATGGTAGCCATATGGAGGCAGCCATCTGTGGGATCAGAGACTGTGTTGTACCAACTCAGTTGGCACAGTCTGCTGGATTGCCCAGATGAAGGGGAATCACACGGGTTGGCGATTGGCAGGGAATGCCTACCAGAAATTAGTGCTTGTACTCTCTGTGCATCTTATCTCGCCTGAGCGGGACGCGGAGACCACGTATGAAATCTGGATCCCATCTCACTAAAAGAGTTTTACTCTTTCGGGCTGTTTTGCTGGATTTTTCAGCCAGATAAAATAGTGAGAAAAGAATCATTCTTAAGTCCTGAATTGATTCTAACATTGATACTGACCTTGCTGTTCTTGCAATGTTGTAGATTACTGCAGCAACGAACACCACAGCGTTCAATGTGCGATCCCTACTGGAAAGGGAGAAGTTTGCTGGGCCAAACTTCTCAGACTGGTACGGACACCTTAAGATTGTTCTTAAGGCTGAGAGGAAACTGTATGTCCTCGAGACGGCTATACTGCCTCAACCCGCTGCGAACGCCGCAAGGGCGGTTCGGGAAGCTTATGAAAAGCATGTCAATGATAGCATTGACGTCGCTTGCCTTATGCTAGCGTCTATGACGCCACAGCTGCAGCGTCAGCATGAGGATTTATCAGCTATAGAAATTATAGCAAACCTCAAGCTGCTGTATGCTGCACAGGCAAGGACTGAACGCTATAATTTGACGAAACTTTTCTTTCAGAGCAAACTGACTGAAGGGAGTCCAGTGGGAGCTCACGTGCTCAAGATGATTGGGTACAAGGAGGCTCTAGAGAAACTGGGACACACCATCAATCAGGAGCTTGTTGTAGATATCATCTTGCAGTCTCTCCCGGCCTCTTTTGATCCGTTCATCATTAATTTTAATATGAATAAGATCGACTGTACCCCGGCAGAGTTACTGAACATGCTCTTGACTACAGAGCAGACTCAGTCTCGTGAGAAGGGAACGCCTTCATCCTCTGTCCTAATGTTTCCTTCTAGGAACAAGAAGAAGGGGAAGAAGGGCAAAGCCCCTGTCAAGAGCTACAGCAAGGCACTAAAACAAAAGCTCAAGCGGTCAAAGGAATACAGATGTTTCCATTGTGGCCAGCTGGGTCACTAGAAAAAGGATTGTAAAGTGCTCCAAGGAGAGAAGAAGGGAAGAAACTCTTTCGCTTCTGGCTCAGGTATTTACGTGACTGAAGTCATGTTATCTTCTTCTATTTCATGGGTGTTAGACACTACATGTGGAGTTCACATTTGTTCAAATGTACAGGAACTCAAGAGAAGAAGACAGGTGGGACAGCATGAGGTGGACCTACGAGTAGGAAACGGGGCACAGGTTGCTGCTGTTGCTGTAGGAGTTTATCACATCTCTTTACCATCTGGTCTTGTATTAGAACTGGACAATTGTTATTTTGTAACGAGCATAACTAAGAATATTATCTCTATTCCTGCTCTTGTCAGGAAAGGGTTTTCCTTTGAATGCAAGATTTCAAAGTGTTATATTTCTTTTGATAATATTGTTTATGCTACTGGGTCGATTAACAATGGGTTATTCATGTTGGACATGGAATGTTCTATACAGCAGATTGATATTAAGAAAGCCAAGTATGCTGATGACAGCACCTTGCTATGGCATAGTCGTTTAGGCCATATTAACAAGAAGCGCATTAAGCGGTTGCATGATCATGGACTGCTGGGATCATTCTCCTATGAGGAGCTTGATACATGCAAAGCTTATTTAATGGGCAAAATGACGAAGTCTCCTTTTTCCAACAAAGGTCAAAGGGCTTCAGGTTTACTTGATCTCATTCACAGTGATGTGTGTGGGCCATTTAGTAAACATGCCAGAGGTGGCTATTCATACTTCATTACCTTTACTGATGATTTCAGTAGGTATGGTTATGTCTATCTAATGAGACATAAGAGTGAATCTTTTGACAAGTTCAAAGAGTTCAAAAATGAAGTACAAAATCAGCTAGGCCGAAATATCAAGGCACTTCGTTCAGATCGAGGTGGAGAATACTTGAGTCATGAGTTTACTGACTATCTGAAGGAGTGTGGGATTATCTCACAGCTCACTCCGCCAGGAACACCGCAATGGAATGGTGTGTCCGAGAGGAGAAATAGAACCTTACTGGATATGGTTCGTTCTATGATGAGTCAGGCTACTCTACCTTACTCCTTTTGGGGATTTGCACTGGAAACAGCTGCAAAGGTACTAAACCGAGTGCCATCCAAGGCCGTTTCAAAGACTCCATATGAGTTATGGTATGGGAAACAGCCGAGCTTGACATTTATTAAGATCTGGGGTTGTGAGGCTTATGTCAAAAAGCTCGCCTCTGGGAAACTAGAGAGCAGATCTGAGAAATGTATCTTTGTCGGTTACCCTAAGGAAACTAAGGGTTATTATTTCTACGATCCCAAAGAGAACAAAGTATTTATTGCTCGGACGGCTATTTTTCTTGAGAAAGAATTTCTTCTGCAAGAAGCCAGTGGGAGAGAAATAAAGCTGGATGAGAATCTAGAAGAAGGACAAAGTAGTCAAGCACAGTTGGATGAGCCTGAGCCAGTAGATCAGGTTACTGAACAACCTGAGGCTCAGATATCACAGGAACCGCGAAGATCGGGAAGGATCCGTCGACAGCCTGAGCGCTATGACGGAGTCTACATCATTGATGATGAACCCCTCACTTATGCGGATGCGGTCAGTGGACCGGAATCAGCGAGATGGCTTGAAGCTATGCGAGCCGAGATGGACTCCATGTCAGATAACCAAGTTTGGGATTTGGTTGATCCGCCTCCGGGAGTAATCCCTATAGGCTGTAAGTGGATCTTCAAGAAGAAGATGGACATGTATGGTAACGTGCTTACCTATAAAGGCAGGCTAGTTGCGAAAGGTTTCAAACAAATCTACGGGACAGATTATGATGAAACTTTCTCTCCTGTAGCCATGTTCAAGTCTATTCGGATTATTCTTGCGATAGCGGCATATTATGATTATGAGATCTGGCAAATGGACGTGAAGACCGCTTTCCTTAATGGAAAACTAGAAGAGGATGTGTATATGACACAACATGAAGGTTTCACTAATCCATCAGATCGTCATAAAATATGCAAATTAAAGAAGTCCATTTATGGACTTAAACAAGCATCAAGAAGCTGGAATATTCATTTTGATGAATCAATCTGTGAATTTGGTTTCATCAAGAATGAAGATGACCCGTGTGTATATAAGAGGTTTAGTGGGAGCGTGATTACTTTCCTAGTCCTCTACGTCGATGATATCTTAATCATTGGAAACGATATTCCTGAACTACATGCGGTTAAGGCATGGTTAAGAAAATGTTTCCAGATGAAAGATTTAGGAGAAGCAGCCAATGTATTAGGTGTGAAGATCTACAGAGATAGATCTAAGAGGCTTCTCGGGCTGTGCCAGAGTACTTACATCGATAAAGTCCTGGAGAGATTCCATTTAGAAAATTCTAAAAGAGGATATCTTCCAGTCAGACATGGTCTGAATCTTTCAAAGAGTCAGTGTCCACAAACACAGACTGAGAAAGATGAAATGGACAATACGCCTTATGCTTCGGCTATTGGGTCCATTATGTATTGGATGTTGTGTACTCGCCCAGACGTTGCTTACGGGTTAAGCGTGACCAGTCGATTCCAAAGTAATCCAGGGAAGGCACACTGGATTGCAGTCAAGAACATTTTGAAATATCTTCGGAGGACCAAAGATATGTTCTTGATATATGGAGGTCAGGAAGAACTCAGTATTGAAGGATATACTGACGCTTCGTTCCAATCTGACCAGGATGATTTCCGATCGCAATCAGGCTATGTTTTTAGCTTGAATGGAGGTGCAGTGGTGTGGAAAAGTTTCAAACAGTCAATTGTTGCTGATTCCACAACAGAAGCCGAGTATGTTGCAGCCTCAGAAGCATCCAAGGAGGCAGTGTGGATTCGTAAGTTTGTTCAGGAACTTGGTGTTGTTCCTTCGAGTGCAGATCCTTTGGTTATCTTCTGTGATAACACTGGAGCAATAGCACAAGCAAAGGAACCACGGTCGCACCAGAAGTCCAAGCACATACAGAGAAGGTTTCACTTGATCCGGGAGATCATTGATCGTGGCGAGATCAAAGTCTGCAAGGTTCATACAGATGACAATCTAGCTGACCCGCTTACAAAGCCTCTGGCCCAGCAGAAGCATGAGAAGCACTGTAATAATATGGGTTTGAGATTTCTCTACCATTAGATTAAGTGCAAGTGGGAGATTGTTGGGGTATGCCCTTAAGGCTAATGTTTGAGGCCTTGGGATTATTTCAGTATCGTGTATAAACTCTATGTTTATAAAGACAATGGTTGTTATTCAGGTTGTTACATCATCTGCTGTAATATGTATACTTCTGAATAATGTCTCAATGCTGTTCAGCTTGGCTGACATGCAGTATTGTCCTTAGTCGAGATATCTTGGTAAACATGAGACAGCCTTGATATGATTGAGACTAATATGTGTTCTAATCTTATAGGATGCTTCGAGCATGGAATAAGATGTAGACTCATGGGTACATTGGATGTACTGGACAGACCCTACTTAGGATATTCAATTGCTTGTCACAATGTGAATAATCCTTGTATGCAAACAAGTGGCATATTTCCTCTGACTTGAGATCACTTGTGTTTCTAAATGATGATTGGCATTGTTTTGAGGTAGTTCAATATCATTTGAAACATAATGGTTATAGACTATCTTGGATAATGAGCATGAGTCATGTTAGGGCACTAGTGATAGATATAGGATTGCCGTCTCCTTGATTGGAGTGTGATGTTCTATAGGGGCCCCCTGAATGAGATGATTGAGAAAGTGTATGGCCATACCCAGATGACTATGATCATCTTATCTAATCATTCTCATCATATTGGAATTACAGGCTTGACACGCTTGTCCAATAAGAACGTCCAGTGGCAAAGGAAACACATATGTCAAGTGACTTGGGTTCACACTTGTGCTATGGTTTGGGTGTAGTCTTGGAAGACTCTTTCCTTTATATCGGGAGACAGTGATGTGTTGCTAGATACCCCTCACTGATTGTGATAACGTAAGTTATCGTTACCGACATTTAAAGGAAACCCTTAGGGTCGCACAATTTGATGATATGGCTTTCTTATGTCAGATCGTGTGGACTGAATTGTTTTGGTTCAGTTTAAAGGAATTTAAACTCTGATTGTAAGTGAGATCTGGTCTGATCATGTTTGATTGATTAGGGCTTGAGATCGGTAAGCTTCGATCGAGAGTATTGATGCTAGATCAGTGAGATCAAGAGCATCAAGAGATGAACGGTTAGATCTTAAACCATTTGGTTTGATAAGATCTGAACCAATGCTCGTTTGATTTGGTCTTTGAACCAAATGCAATTGAACCGAATTGGTTTGAACCGGTTCACATGTGTGAACGCATGGTTCAATATGAAGGCGTTTAGGTCGGTTATCATGGCGTGGGCGCATGGCTTCATGACTTTCTATTTTTGGAAGTCATGTAACGCCACAACTCCACAACGCCTCAACGCATCGCCTCTTCCTCTCTCGACTTGGGTTGTCTTCACGCCAAGAGAGAAAAACCATTTTCGGCAAGCATGAGGTCATTCTCTAAAAAAACTCCTTCACGCGACAAGGACACTTGAAGATCTTTGCTAGCACAAAGGACGACAAGGAGAAAGCCATCTTCACCTTGTTTGCGTTGCCTTTGGAGAAGAAGCATTCGATTCTTTGATTCCAAGACGCCATCCAAGAAATGGCAATGGTAACGCATCTCTATGCTTTCAATCTTAAGTTGATCATATGTTCATACTATTCGATCCTCATGAAACCCTAGAAAAGTTTTATTTGCGCATGCTATTAGGGTTTCGCCCCCCCCCTTTTTAGGGACTTTCAGGTCATACTTAATTAACTCCAAAGTGGTAGTGTACACTGACCATGCAGCTGTGAAATACTTAATGCAGAAAAAAGACAGCAAACCACGATTACTCAGATGGATTTTACTTCTGCAAGAATTTGATTTGGAGATTAAAGACAAAAAGGGATCAGAAAACCTTGTTGTAGATCCTCTCTCAAGAATAATGGTAGACACTGAAAAGAATAATGAGAACAATGATTCCTTCCCTGAAGAACAACTTTTAACCATTGAACAGATCAGAGCTCCCTGGTATGCTGATATAGTAAATTACCTTGTTGCTAATATTTTTCCTCCTGATTTGAACTACCGAAAAAGGAAGAAGTTCTTGGCTGAGGTAAAACACTATTCTTGGGATGAGCCTTATGTGTTTAGAAGATGTACAGACGGTATTTTTAGAAGATGTGTACCTGAAGAAGAAATCACAGACATTTTGTGCCAATGTCATGGATCCTCTTATGGTGGTCATGCCGGTACTGAAAAGACTGCTTATAAAGTGTTACAATCTGGATTTTATTGACCTACCATTTTCAAAGATGCTAGAAACTTTGTGTTATCTTGTGATAGATGTCAAAGAACGGGGAACATTAGTAGAAAACATGAGATGCCACTGTCCAACATTCTTGAAGTTGAAATATTTGATGTTTGGGGGATAGACTTTATGGGACCTTTCCCATCTTCAAGAGGTAACAAGTACATTCTGGTAGCAGTTGACTATGTTTCAAAATGGGTTGAAGCTCTTGCTTCACCGACCAATGATTCAAGAGTTGTTGCTTAATTTTTCAAAAAGATCATATTTCCACGGTATGGGACCCCGCGGGTAGTAATCAGTGATAGAGTCTCACATTTCATAGAACACAAATTTTCAGCCTTAGAAAATATGGAGTGAATCATAGAGTGACAACACCTTACCATCCTCAAACAAGTTGACAAGTGGAGATATCAAACAGAGAAATCAATGGAATTTTAGAAAAGACTGTGTCAAGCACTAGGAAAGATTGGGCATTCAAACTTGATGATGCCTTGTGAGCATACCGGACTGCTTTCAAAACACCAATAGGTATGTCTCCGTTTCAATTGATTTATGGAAAATCATGTCACCTGCCTGTGGAACTTGAACACAAAGCATACTAGGCAATCAAGATGCTGAATTTTGATTTAAACAATGCGGGGAAAAATAGAAATTAAAATTAAATGAGCTAGATGCGATTAGACTCTCTGCATATGAGAATGCAAAAATTTACAAGGAGAGGACAAAAAGATGGCACGATCGACATATTTCAGGAGAGATTTCCAACCAGGTGACTTTGTTCGTTTATTCAATTCTAGATTGAGACTTTTTCCTGAAAAACTTATGTCTCGATGGTCTGGTCATTTTCAGGTAAAGAAAGCTTATCCTTACGAAGCCGTGGATGTATGGAGTGAAGAAACAGGAGAATTCAAGGTTAATGGTCAGAGACTTAAGCACTATTATCATGAAGAGCTAATTGAAGAAAAAAAGAGTTTTTATTTAGATGAACCACGATCAAGTCTCAGTGTTAAAGGGTCAAGCTAAAGACTTTTAAATTAGCGCTTCTTGGGAGGCAACCCAAGCTTTCTAACTTTAGTTCACTTCCTTTTATTTACTTTTATCTTAGTTTTATCTTAGAATTAATTTTTATTTCTGAAAAAGAAGCATGGAGAAGAGAAGAATAAGAAAACTCGGCACAAAAGTTTGATAAAATTTTGTAAGTATCCTCTCCCGTTCACCTTTTGGGTTTCATCATTGACTCATGTTTTTGTGTCTACCACCACTACTTCATCTACATGATAATCTTTTGATTTAGATGATTGATTTGTGGCCTTGATCTACCTTTGGGATTATTGTATATGGCTTGATCGATGTTTGATGTTGATGAGTGAATCCAAAATTGAGACTAGAATAAGGCCTATCATGTCAAATTTATTTCTCTTATACATATCTACTTTTGAAATTATTCATTGGTTGAGGAGTAAGATTTTAGGGAGATATGTTGTTTGAAAATTTAATTTAAAAGTGAAACTACTTCTTGAATAAAATTAGCATATGAGTATGAATACTTGAATTGATATTGATTGACTAGTCTAATTGAGGTTTTATTTATCTTACTATTTGTTGGGTAAAAGAATCCAAAATCCACAAAAATAGTGAGAGACTCCCCTACTTGGCACTGTGTAAAATTGACAGTGGTACCGAACGACATGGGTTGAAGTCTGAAATATAAAAGAAATGAGAGGAATCTACTCACATTAACTCCGCTGTCTTTGGTAAAAATTCCCAACACTAAAAAGACATGAGTACTATTACACTGACTATGTGGTCAGCGTACTCCGATTTCATCACCAGAAAAAAGGTGGTAATCGAATTAGAGAATGTGATTGATGAAAAAAAAATGAGTGGAAAAAGATTTTGGATATCCTATTCCTGTAAACAAAAGTATGATAGACCTAAACTGAAAATTGGACAAAGTCTTGAGATTGAAATTCTTTCTTTTATGCAAGTTGCGAAGTTTTATTTGACTAAGTTGTAGATCTTGAGAATTAGATTTAGAAGATGACATATCTGTTTTAAAATTTTATAATGCAATTAATGAAGATTTTTCATTGGTGATTGTATATTAGAAATTTATTTTCCATGAGAAAGTTTTTGCCTATGATCAATTTTTGAATTTTCTTGGTTTTTGCTTGATGACAAGCAAAGTTTGAGCCTTATGTGTTTGATGACACTGAAATTTATCATAATTTCTATGCCATTTTGTTGATGGTTTTGTGTCATATTCATAGACTTTGCTTATTTTTATGCCCTTTTTATCAATATTTGCAGAATCTGCACTCTTTTCTATTTTTAATGATTTTCAGGCAAAAAGGCATGTTTTTCAGTCGATTTCGAGCAATCCAAGTGCATAATTGAATTCACAACATCAAAAGGAGATCACACGTCAATTTTCAGAAGATTTGGAGCTTCAGAGAAAATTACGGCACCCCCAATATATCCTTTACGGTACCATAATGTGGAGGTTTATTGGGCAGAGAATCGATGAACGTTACGGCACTATCGTAAATATCTTTACGGTGCCTTAATGAACAAGCATTTTTGGACAGAAACTTTGAGACGCTTACGACATTACCGTAATCTTCTTTACGACACCGTAATTGGAGTCGATTTTCCACCCGAAAGATTGCTCACATTACGGCACTACCGTAAAGAACAATATGGTACCGTAATTCTAGAAGAATTTCACCCGAGAGCTCGCTGTCCAGTTTACGGCACCACCGTATGATTCATTACGGCCGTAATTGTGATGCTGCTCGCGACTTTCCCGGTCAACTCCGAAGCCCGATTTTTGTGCGGTTGATTGCGGATGATCTAGGCATTGATATTCAAAGTTGTAAGAAGGAGAAGGGGAGCCATCGAAGAGGCGAAGCCAAACACACTAAAAGCCCCAATTTTGATCCACCGGCTAGAGAGAAATCAGAGTTCACGCCGCTGCCTAGGGTTCCGCCGCTGCGACCAATTCTGAGCATCTCTGGCCATGAAATTTGAGTGGAAGCTATGCATAGAGGAGAAGAAGACACCCCTGAAGTTTCAACGTGATCAGAGATCAGACGGAGGAGAAATCACTAGAAAATCGAGCGCCGCCGCTGTTCGCCCAAATTACGGCCGTAAACATCTTTACGGCCGTACCGTAATTTTTACTCCTCCTCTGTTTTGATTTTCTTCATCATGAATCATTGTAATCTTCCCTCTATGATAGCTTAAACCTGTTTTGGGACATGGGGGAGTAATTCACTTGAGTTTTAATGACTAGATAACTATCTTTCTATTATTTCATCTTGTTTAATCTTAGCATGATGATTTTACTCATGTGATGTTTTGTCCTTAGACTCTCCTCAGATCTATATTACTGTTTGTGTTTTAGAATTTTTGCTGTTGACTGAAAAGTAATTGCTTGAGAATTTGGAACCCTAGAATTGCATGATAAGAACCCCGTTTAGGTTAGTTCTTGTTTGTTTGATTCTAGTAAGCTAACTGCCATGATAATAATATAAGGCTCAAACTAAAATTATGATTCATAATCACTTTATTGTTAGACAGGGAATAGTTTTGGGTCACCTTATTTCATAGAGAGGGATTGAAGTGGATAAAGCCAAGATTGAAGTGATTGAAAAGCTTGCATCACCTACCACAGTTATGGAGATTAGAAGTTTTTTGGGATATGCAGTATTTTACTGGCGCTTTATCAGGGACTTCTCTAAACTTGCTAAACCACTCATTGATTGACTTTGTAAAGATGCTAAATTATGCTTCGATGAGAAGTGTTTGTTTGCTTTTCAGGAATTGAAGAAAGCCCTGATATCAGCACCTATCATGCAGCCACCTGACTGGGAGTTACCTTTTGAGCTCATGTGTGATGCCAGCGACTTTGCTGTGGGAGCAGTTCTAGAACAGCGAAAGGAAAATAAGCCTTATGTGATCTACTATGCTAGTAAAGCTTTGGATGAGCCACAGAGGAACTACACCACCACTGACAAGGAACTGTTAGCTATAGTTTTTGCATTTGATAAATTTAGATCTTATTTGATAAATTCAAAAGTCATGGTGTACACTGATCATGTAGCGGTTAAGTATTTGATGTAGAAAAAAGATAGTAAACCGCGCCTGCTTAGATGGATTTTGCTCCTACAAGAATTTGACCTAGAGATTAAGGACAAGAAAGGAACTAAGAATATTGTTGCGGATCACCATTCAAGGATAATTGTTGAAGATGATAAAAGTGATATCAATGATTCCTTTCTTGAGGAACAACTTTTGAGGATTGATCAAGTTAAGGCTCCTTGGTATGTAGACATAGTGAACTATCTTGTTGCTAATATCTTTCCTGTTGATTTGAGCTATCAAGGTAAGAAAAGATTTTTAGCTGATGTTATGTACTATTTTTTGGACGAGCCTTATGTGTTTAGGAGATGTGCAGATGGCATATTTAGGAGATGTATCCCCGAAGAGGAAATTAAAGATATACTATTATAGTGTCATGGATCATCATATGGAGGGCATGTTAGCATTGAGAAGACAGTTTTTAAAGTATTACAATCTGGATTTTATTGGTCCTCTTTATTTAAGGATGCAAGGGATTTTATACTGTCTTGTGATAGTTGTCAGAGGATGGGGAACATCAATAGAAGGAATGAGATGCCATTGTCCATGATACTTGAGGTTGAGATATTTGATGTTTGGGGTATTGATTTCATGGGACCGTTTCCATCGTCTGGAGGTAAAGATTATCTTTCCACGCTTTGGAGTACCACGAGTTGTAATTAGTGATGGAGGCTCCCACTTCATTGAACACAGATTTTCAGCTTTGCTTAGAAAATATGGGGTGAATCACAGAGTTGCAACACCTTACCATCCCCAAACAAGTGGGCAAGTGGAGATATCAAATAGATAAATTAAAGGGATATTGGAAAAGACAGTGTCAAGAACAAGGACTGAGCTTTCAAGCTTGATGATGCACTTTGGGCACACTGGACTACTTTCAAAAAGCCGATAAGTATGTCTCCTTTTCAATTGATTTATGGTAAATCATGTCACCTTCCTGTAGAACTCAAGCACAAGGTGTTCTGGGCTATCAGAGCATTGAATTTTGACTTGAAGAGCGCGGGTGAAAAACGAAGGTTACAACTAAATGAGCTTGATGAGATTAGACTCTCTGCCTATGAAAACACAAAGATCTATAAGGAGAGGAGTAAGAGGTGACACGACCAACACATACTCAGAAAAGAATTCCAACCAGGTGACTTCATTGTTTTGTTTAATTCTAGGTTGAGGCTCTTTCCCAGTAAACTTAAATCTCGATGGTCTTGACCTTTTTAGGTTAAGAAGACCTATCCATACGGAGCTGTTGATATATGGAGTGAAGAGAAAGGAATATTCAAGGTTAATGGACAGAGATTGAAACACTACTATCATGATGAACAAATTGAAGAAGGAGAGAATTTTCTACTTGATGAACCGCGAGCAAATCTGAGTGCAGAAAGGTTAAGCTAATGACCATTAAATTAGCACTTCTTGGGAGGCAACCCAAGTGTTTTTTTTCCTTATTTTTGGTTTGTTTTTTGTCTTAATTTATTTTGTTTAGGGTTAATTTTTCTTTTTTTTAATATGTTTTTAGCGATTTTTAGCGAATTTTTACAAAATACGGCACTATCGTAAAATTTTTACAGTACCGTAATTCGTGTTAATTCTTTACAGAGAAATAACATGGAATACGACACTACCGTTGAAAAGTTTACGGTACCGTAATTTTGTCCGTTTTCATACAGAAGGTTTTGAGTTTTTGAGAGTTTTTACGGCACTACTGTAGAAAATTTTACGGCACCGTATTTTTGGGTGATTTTGTCCAAAGAAAATTTGAGAATTACGGCACTACCGTGGAAAATTTCACGGTACTGTAAAAATAGCCATTTTCTTACAGAAAGTTTTTGAGGTTTTCAAGAAAAATACGGCACTACCGTAAACTCTTCACGGTACCGTAATTTGGTGTTGTTTTCTATCGAAATTCTGTAGCCATTTTACGGCACTACCGTAAAGTCTTTATGGTACCATAATTTTTCAGACCCCATGTTTTCACGTGCCGTATTTAGGGTTCGGCGCACTGTTCTTAGGTTTTTGTTTTCACGATTTCACGCCGACCTCTCGGATTTCTTCGAGTTCCTACTTCCCTAACCCTCTTGCGAACTTTCCTTGCGATTTCCATCTGATTTCTAGCAGAGATTTGGGCGATTTCGAGCTCGATTGAGCTCTTCAGCAGCTGTTCCGCCACGATTTTCACTCCTCTCATTTTCTCTCATCCGAGCCGATCCAACTGCTTCCAACTTCAGAAAGCTTCAAGGGAGGTAGAGGATCATTCCCCATGTTGATTTGAAGCTCGATCCCAACCCAGTAGTCCATATCTGAAACTTGAATCCAACCCCATTTTCAGCCTGCGCACTCCTTTTGGTAACACTTCCTGTTCCGATATTCTTCTGTAGATTTCTTGCTTCTCTTGCACATTATAATGTCACCGGTCAAGAGAATGGTATCGAAGAAGAAGGGGAAGGCCCCCGCTGAAACTCCAGTGCCACCACCGAATCCATTCGGTATCGTTTTTAGAGATGAAACCCAAGAACAACGATACAACCAACTGCTTACTCGACGAGTTGTGAAAATGAAATACACTGACGCAAGAGCTTTGGAACTCTTAGGATTGAAGGATGATGTTTATTGGATGTTTGACAAGATGGGTTTGAGGCAATTTTTTGACATGACACCACAAACATACCTGCCTATTGTTTTAGAATTTCTTAGTAGTATGGAAGTGAGTTGGGATGAGTATATGGATCATACAGCTGAATGAGAAATTAGTTTCAGAATGGCAAATGAAGATAGGAAGCTCTCATTCAAGGAAATTCGACGTATATTCCATCTTCCACAGAGAGGACGCACTGAGCCACCCATTGGATTCATTGAGCATATTTTTTGGAGTCAAATCTCATTAGAGACTCGATTTTCAGCATCTGCGGCACGAGCCTCAAGTATCTCGAACCCATGCATCAGATATGCCCACCGCG
Source organism: Costus lasius (assembly GCA_027563935.2). Classification (NCBI taxonomy): domain Eukaryota; kingdom Viridiplantae; phylum Streptophyta; class Magnoliopsida; order Zingiberales; family Costaceae; genus Costus; species Costus lasius. The sequence continues at coordinate 69,099,921 of CM050449.1, forward strand.
TCCTTGCACACATCGTATTCGGGCAAGGAGATAGCAACGGTATGGTCCGTCATGCTGAGTTATATTTTCTTTGGAGTATGCCACATGGTTATATAATAGATGTAGCTTTCTTTTTCATGAGACATCTTGATAACGTGGCTAGAGCTAAGAGAGTATCTGACATAGCAGATGTATAGGATGGTTCCTTAGAGCAGTACTCTATGGTGGGGGAGACTTATGATGCGGAAATCTAGGAGAGGGTCTTGAGACGAGGGAATAGAAAGCGTGCGCAATCGATGGAAACCCGCGGAGAAAACCGATGGAAACAGCGTAAGATGTAGCTTGAGCAACACTCGGAGTGACAGGAAACCACGGATCGAAACCCTAACGAAAAATACTCACCTCGATCGCAGAGCCAATGTTTGTTTTTGCAAGCACACGCGCACGCCCTTCACAATGCTATGGTAACCAACCAAGCTTACTCGTCCAAGACACAATGCAGCAAGATGAACATGCAAAGGACCCGGCGCCCAAGCGGGGTTCGCCGGGTGTTTGATTGAAAGCTGAAAAGATGAGGAGGCGAGGGAACTCTAGGCGAGCTCCTCGGAGTTTTGCTGGACCTAAGGCCTTGCAAGAGAAGGCGCAAACTACAACGAAAACTAAAAAACACACAGCCCTTCCATCTTCTTTTATAGATCAAGAGGGAAAGAGGGTCACAAGCTAAACATGGGAGGTAGTTGGAGAAGCCAACCACCCAAAACAAACTAAAGTATTGCCTCACAGAGGGTAAATCTAGCATATCTATCACTGATATGCCCATATGTCTGCACTAGCACCTAGTGCCTAACCAGCACATATACCAATCTCACAAGTACTAGAGCTGTCCCATATCCACTCAGGTACATTGACTAGGGACAATCATTTGAGCACTAATCCAATCTGTCTCCAGGGATATTATCATGTAAGTACATAATCGCAAATGTAGACAAACATAGATAATGACAATGCCAGAATGATATATAAGTATCAAAGTCAAGTAGTACAATAATGGACTAATACTAGGTCCTAGGGCATATACACCAACACACATCTCTTGGAGAGACTAAGATCATGCCTCTCTAAAAGGAATTTCCCATGGAAAAACCTCTCCAATGTCGATGTATGCAATCTGACTTAGGGTTATGGAATTTTTCTAAAAATCCTCACACCAAATCCATAAGAGGTGTCCCTTAAGTCATTCATCACGAAACACTTCCCAACCATCTCTTCACTAGGTGAAGGATCGGGATGTCATTTTTGATGATCAGTATGTCCCCCACATACAAGATCAGAGATGTCATCAAGCTCCCACTGAACTCATGCAACATACAATTGGATGAAAATTCTTTGTGTTGAGTTAGGAGTTAACCATAACTCAAACCATGATGAATCCATTTAACCTATATGGCCTATGTGCTCTGAGCCTCAGGTTTCCCACAGCCTATATAAGTGGCTCAAATTCTATCTTTGACCATTTGTGTCAAGTGGTTGACCTTAGACCATATTCAAGTCAAAATTCCTCCCACTAGCCTTTTTCAAGAGAAAAACTTTCCCAAGAAAAATGGCACTTTGAGCGACAATGATTCATTTTCTTATGGGAACGTGGAAGTAGTATGCCTAAGTTTCCTTAGGATACCCCCCACACACATACTTATCAGATCTTGGTTCTAGCATAGTAGAACTCAGATGTATGACTTAAAAAGTCCTACATCACTAGATCCTGATAATCGGTTAGGTCTTCTCCCTATCCATAACCCATATGGAGCCCTGGATTCACACATAGATGGAGCATCTTTTAGTGTTTAGAAAATCTATTTCTTTTGCAATAGCCCTAGATGAGATGAATTTACATGACTCATCTTATATCAAATAATGCCAAGTAGGACTCAATTTCTCTAATAAGAAACATCCTCCCAATGAGGTGTTCTAGAAGGAGTGAGCTATGAGAAAATCTCATACTCATCTAGGTAGTCACTTAACTCTGGCTCAAATCCTTTCCAACAAATTGAAAAGCCTTTATAGATCTATCAAGCTAGTTTCCTTACTTCATTTAAGTCTCATAGATATGTCTATGAAGTACTAGTACTCTATCTCTTACTGATTTATTAGATCTATTCACATACACCATAGTACATGAGATCCAATAAGTCTCCTACTCTTCCGCCTCTGAAAGGTGAAGAGTATATCTATTGTTTTTCTTAATAAACAAGGCTTGCACGAATCAAACTCCCGAAAGTGGTTGAGATGTCTCATTCTCCTCTAAGGAGATTGAATCCAAGAATCCATTTGCATAGAGTCAATGGATTAGATACTTGTTTATAAAGCCTAAATAATAGTGCCAAAGATGTTTACATAACTACTTATTTAACCCATATAATACTTATGTTCTGCATAGAACTTTCCATAAATTCATTGCATGATGCACTAAAACATGTTTGCAAATTAATAGAACAAATGTTCTATTATTCCAAAAATGTCCTTTCCACCCCAGGCAGGAAAATAAAAGTACATGGTTGCAATGAAAATAATCCTAGTTCTAATATAAGTCTTAACCCTAGAAAGAGTGAACTCCTACAGCAATGTTAGCAACCTGTGCTCCAACTCATAGGTCAGTCTCTCTATGTCATCCTCGTCTTATTTCCGCTGAGTATTTGCATATTTTTGCAAATATCGGTCCCATCATGCGGTATAAAATACCCATGGGTTACAAATAGATGATTTGACTTCGGTAACATAATTACCTGTGCCAGAAGACAAATGAATACTTCTCTTCTCCTCAATCTGAGGCTGCTTGTAGTCCTTTCTCAAGCACCAAACCTCCTTCACCCTTTTCATCTTCTTTCTCAATGCTTTGGTCAAACTCTTAGGCTTACCTTTGCATTGAGGGACTACTTTAGATGTGTCACAGCTTTCTGTTCTAGCTTGTCCCTCGAAGAGCTGCTTCAAATTATTAAAATCTTGAACTCATTCTACACTTCATGTTGTGTTATATCCCAAGTTTTTGAAAAATAATTTTAGAAAATCAGAATTTGTATTTTGGATTTTTGGAGATTTTTCTGGAATTTTTCCCTAATTTTTAAGAGGTTTAAAAAAAATAGATTTTGTTTAAAAAACTAAGGGTTTGCACTCGCGGGGGTTCAAACCCGCGACGCGCTGGATTTTTTGGCCCAGCCCAACCACTGGGCTAAGTTGTGTTTTGATAGTAGAACCGCACCCATTTGTTTTGATTCGGTTTTGGTTTTATTTTAGGCCGACGAGTTGAATCATTGTCTTCCCCGTGTTTTTCGGCGACCGAGTCTTCAGCGGCGACCAGCTATTTTTGGCCACGTCCGATCTCTATTTTAGAGGGCTTCAACTCGTTTGGAGGCGAATCGAACCCTAGCCGATCTTCGAGCCTCGACGCGCCGTGAGGAGGGACATTTCGAGCTCATACCAGTCGCCAGCGCAGCCTCGCGCTTCAGTTTTCCGGCGCCTCCTTCAGCTTGCATTTTCTGTTCCAGGGCTACGATATAGCTTCGTAGCGAGGTAAGAGTGTTTTCCAAATGTTTTGGCGAAGTTCTGTGGAGTTTTCGTGTTGTTTTGTGTGTCGTTGGCGGCGATGCCACCGTCGATAGTTTCGGCGGCTACGGAAGCTTCGGTCGTGCGTCGATAACTCACCGAAGCCACCGCAAAAGCTTCGCTTCATCGCCAGATGTCTACTGGTAGAGTCTGGATGCGAATCGACTCTCGATGCGCTCTTAGGAGCTCACCGGTGCAAGCGACGGATGCAAGTCCGGCCACCTTGCACGGAGGCGATCGGGCGGCGCGGGCAAGCAGCTAGTTCGGGTTGATTTAGGGTTTGAGTCCAGTTTATTGGAAATAAACCCAATTCGCTGAGTTTTGGAGTTGATTTGGACCGGCTCAACAGATTGAGCGGTTCAATTTCAATTTCGGCTCAGTTATTGAATTCGGACTGGTTCAACCTCGATTCGGTCGAATCTAGGCCGGTTCAGGTAGTCGTTAGAAAGCTTGTAAAATTTCCTATCCAATGGTACCTAGTGTGTCCCTCAATGTTTTGTGTATTTTGTGTAATTTCAGCTTCAAGTCTCGGTTTGGCTTGGTTTAGGGTGAATTTGACCGGTTCACTGCAATCCTGAGCGGTTTAGTGAGTTCTGTGTCCGGTTCACTTGGTCCAAGGTTGGTTCCCTAGTTTTTGGGACGTTTTCTATCTGTTGGTGGTCTCTGTTTTCATGTTTGAATCTTATTTGATGAAGTTCATGTACAAATCTATGTTTCAGAGTGATTGAACCATTGTTTGGCTTGCATCGTTTGATACTGGTTTACTTGGCTTTTGAAAACGTAAGACCTCAAACCAGATTTCTATAAATAAAAGTTGTTATCCTGTTTCCGTTGACTCATGTAGTATAGTATCTTGAGCATATCGATGATTTGCTAGTGGTATTATGGTTATTTCAGTTTTTAGTTTCTATATACCAGTCAAGTATGTGTCAAAGCATGTTTCAGTATCCATGTTGTGGACAGCATAACCAATTTTCTAGTATCCATGTGTGTGGACAGTTGTACGTTTATATTGAGCACATACCTAGTAGTATCCACTCTATGGACAGATCGGGGTCCCAAGTTAGCATGCACCGAGATTCGTGACGCATGGTAGCGCATGTGTTCACCATGTAAGGTGTGATACACCTTATCATCCGTATTCGGGGTGACGACCCCACAAGCCAGTAGGTATTGCTCACAGTTGATTTATGCATGGTATTAATTTTCATATTTGACAAAGATAACCCAATTGCATCAGTTTATCTAATTGCATTATAGTTTTCAGTTCTTAGTATTTAGTTTCAGCTTCCAGTTTTATTTCCTAGCTTTCAGTTTACAGTTTTCAGTATTCAGTTGTTACAGTTTTATTGTCCATGCTTCTTGCTAGTATTCCCTCCTTTGAATCTAAGGGACTACCCTTTCTTCTAGGGAGAGGCTTGCTCAGTAATGTTTTGCTGAGTTTGGTTGATTTTGCATATACTGGTTTGGGCTAAGAAAATCAAGGCATGGATTGAAAGTATTGGGTGATGGCTTATTCTTGAAGAATTGTGATTCTTGTACTAAAAGCTATTTGCTGAGATCTAAGTGTATAAAAGTGTACTCTGATGTAAAGTATTGTAAAAAGATTTTGTAGCAGTCAATCTTATATTGTTGTTCCTAGTTTATTAAGTCATAGTAGATTCTTTTATTTTAGTTTTAAAAGTAGGGTGTAACAATTTGGTATCAGAGGAATAGTTTAAGGCTTAGGGAAAACCTAAACTTGAACTTAAGTTCCTAGGCGAACTTTTAGGCATAAGGAGACTGGTAAGGATTATGATTTGCCTTTGAGGAATAACTTAAGTTGATTGATGGATTATAGCAAGGACACAAGATTTGTGAGATTAAATCATAAGGTCCACAGTTCAAAGTTCATGGTTTAATGTTTTAGGTTTATGTTTAAAGATTAAGGTGATAAGCTTTGTGGTCTAAAGATTGAGAAAACAAGAAAAGATTGATTACAAGATTGTGCTAGTCTAAGTTGAGGATTTTATAGTCCGACTAGTCTAGAACATTGTAAGATCCAAGGATCTTAAGTCCTGGTAAGCATTATTTTGATTTTGTCTAAAATTATTGACTGTGATATTTTTCTATGTATTGGTTGTTAATAGTTAATTAACTAGAGATTTTTGGTTGTTAATTTATTGTAAATTAATTAGAGATTATTTATTTGATTATTGGCTATTAATTTATGATAAATTATTATTGGTTGTTCATGATAAATTAATTAGGATTTATGGGTTGTAAATTGTAAGTTAATTAATTAGACCTTATTGGTTAATTAAATCCTTATTGGATGTTAATTAAATCCTTAATGGATTTCGTTAAGTGAATGGTTAGTGGATGGTTAAATTAATTGTTAATTATGAGTTTTTTTTGGGTTGGCGCTAATTGGGTTTGAAATTCAAATTTATTAGTTAAATGGATTAAACCCTATTTGAATTAATTGGTTAATGGGTTAAAAATTAAAAACCGAATTTTTAGTGGGTATTTCGGTTAGGGAAGGAAGAATTGACGATTTTTGGCTTGAGGAAATCTTGGGGCGGCTAGGGCAAGGAAGAAGGCGATCTTGGTATTCTTGAAGAGTTCTTGGCGATTTTCTCCATCTTCTTCCCCTTGGCGAATTTCCTTGAGGTGAAACTTCCTTGGTGAGTTCTTGGAGATCCTTTGGGCGACATCAAGGCTTTAGGCGAGTTTTTTTGGGAAGATTTTAACCTTAGTATTCTCGGTTTAAGAGGTGAGTGGAATGTCTTGTTTGACCTATGAATTTAGTTGTGTTTGTGACATGATACATTTGAGTTCTTGGAATTTCTACCATGTTAAAACCGAATTTAGGGGATGAAAACCAAAATTGAGATGTTCTTTCATGTAAACCGAATTCTTGATAATTTTCATGATAATCCGAAATCTTGATATTATTTATGATAAATTATTCATGACAACCGAAATTTGGTATTATTTATGAAAAACCGAAATTAACATGTTTACATGAGGATTATAAAGACAATTACATGCTATAATTTTATGTTGATGTTATGGAATTTAGGTAGTTTTAAATTAGTGAATTTTGAGCATGACATTCTTGTTAACTAGAGTTTAAATTTTAAATAGATGACATGTTGTAAAACCGTGGGTTATATGTGTTGTAATGATTTTTGGATGTGTGTTAATTACAATCCATGACTGTTTATTTAGGTGTGTAGCATGTTATTTAATTTAGGTGTGTAGCCTGTTATTTAATTGTTTGAGAAATTTGGGTGATAACATAGCAAGGTTTGACTAAACTAATCAGCATGAAATCTAAGGACTGCACTATATTATGTGATATTCAAATATGAAATATTATGTGTTATGTTATGTGATTTTTGAATAGTATGGGTTATGTGAATTTTGAACAATATGTGTTATGTGATGGATTATGTGAATTTTGAATATTATGTGTTATGTGTTGGTTAGGACTATGGCTAAGTGTAACCGTGTACTCATAGGATAGTCCTTATGTGATATGTTAAGGGTTTGAATTTCAGCCCTGTATTTGATATGTGAGGAGGTTGATGTTCAGCCTGCCTATTATGATTATTGTGATGGGGGTTGATGTTCAGCCTGCCCGATATGATTTTTGTGATGACTATCCTAGAGTCTAGTTGACACTTAGGAGTCCACCTTTATGAAATATGATATAAGATGTGTTTGTTGTCCAGTAGGAACCTTTTGGGAGAACGAGTTTTGACGCAAAGTGCCATGTCTTGGTCGGACAGGGGCCACCTCTTGATGTCATCACTCTCTTTTTGTGATATGGGGTGTCGTAGAGCAAAGTGCCACGTCGTGACCCGGCGGGGGCCACCTCTTGAATCTACACACAAGCCATCGATGTGTTTATGGGGTGTTTTAGAGCAAAGTGCCACGTCGTGACCTGGCGGGGGCCACCTCTTGATTCTACTCACTGTCCATGTTTATGTGTTGCACGAGATTTTGCCGCTCCCAGTGCTTAGGCCAAAGCCGGGTTAGACCATATTGGTCACTACTGAATATGCTGGACAACTAGGTTAACTAAGTATTGGTGTGTTTAGTTGGTTTAGAGTATAACTCTAGAACCTGAGTTTGTTATATGTTGGTATGTACATCTGGCTGTTTATATGACTTCTGTATTTAATCTTGTTGTATATTGACATAATGTTCTGTTAAAGATTTTTAAAATAATCTGCCTATATTTTTGAGTGTATGTTATGGATGGTCGATTTAGACTATCCACTCACTGGGCTGTGTAGCTCACCCCTCACTATTTTCAGGCATATAGCAGGGGCGCATTTCTTGAGTTAGCATTGGCGTGGACATTATGCTAGTTTGCTGTGATTATATTTAAGAACTTTTGTGCTTAATTATGAGGCCGGTTGTGGCTGAACTATATGAGTTATACGAACTATATGAATGATGTGAACTATGTGAATTTGTGTGAACCACGTGAACTATGTGAAATTTGTGTTGCCAGATTGTGGCAGTTAAATGAGTTTGATTTTTGTGTCACCGCGGGCCTCAGCCTGGTTTCGGTGTTTGGTATGAGTTTATAAAATCGACTTTGTGGCTTTGCTTTGAATTTTGAATCGAATTGTATTTATGCCATCGGATTTGATATAACTGTTGCCTTGCATATGTCTAGTGCAAGGATTGCGTGGTGGCAGGTACCCTTATGTGATTTATGAGATTTGTGTTTTGTGGATATTTATGTATGGGTTTGTGGAAATTTTCAGATCGTGTTTTCTTGAACTCGGTTTTACCTAGCATATGAATCGATCTTATATGAAACATCCTGTATCATTCATGAATTGTGCCATTTGTTTGGGGTTAAGATAACGGGATGTTACAGAATGGTATCAGAGCGGTTGGCTAGCTAAAACTTAGTTTGGGGGAAAACATGTTTGTGTATTGCTAGACACCTGTTAGGTTTATGATTGTTTTCCTGACTATGATATGTGTGTGTAGGCATTTAAGATGGTGCGAACCAGAGGAAATGTTAGTGGCGAGGATGAGCAGCCTTCGAACCTCACGAGAACTATTGAGGCTCTGACTGGCATGGTACAGCAACAAGGTGCCATGATAGAGAGGCAAGCTCAGATGCTGCAGCAGCAACAGACTCAGCATCAAGAGGCACAACAGCAGCTTTTGCAGCAGCTGACTCAAGAGAGACCCCAGACTACTACTCGAGCGGTGGGGGATGACTCTCAGGAGGGCGCTCACAGGCGCTATGCTTCACTTGTGAGTGAATTCCAGAAACTGGGTCCTAGTTCTTTTTATGGGGGCTCAGAATCATGTAATGCCGAGAACTGGCAGTTATGCTTGGACAAGATTTTCCAAGTCATGCGTTGCTCGGATGAAGACAAGCTGTGTCTGGCCACCTATATGATGCGTAGTGACGCAGATGAGTGGTGGAAGGGCGTGGTGAGACTTGCCGAAGAAAGACATGAGACTGTAGATTGGCCTTACTTCTTGTCTCGATTTAACGAGAAGTACTTCCCAGATAGTTTGGTGGAGGACCGAGAGGTGGCATTTATTCACCTGGAGCAGGGTGATATGACTGTGGACCAGTATGAATTACAGTTCACGAAATTGGGAAAGTATGCTCCTCACCTGATAAACACTGAAAAGAGGAGAGCTACTAAGTTTCTCAGAGGTCTCAGATGGGACATTAGAGAGCAGGTTGGTGCTCAGCATTTGGAGACCTATGTTGAGACTGTTGGGCGAGCACGCACCATTGAGAGATACATAGCTGAGAGGAGTTCTCATGTTGCCGTGACAGTGGTTCCTGCAGCTGAGGCGGCGGTTCCTCAGTATGGTAGTGGCGGCAAGGGTAAGAAGTACCCTAAACATAAGGACTACAAGAAGAGCAGGTATAAGCCTTACTCTTACAAGGCACCGCAGCAGTCCAGGGATGCACCGCAGCAGTTCAGGGATGCCAGGGAGGCAAAGATCAGTAACAATGAGAACTGGACTTGCAATTATTGTGGGCTCAAGGGACATCTAGTGAAAGACTGTTATAAGAGGAATGGCGTGTGCTTCAGGTGTAAGAAACCTGGGCACATGGTCAGGGACTGCAAAGAGCCTGAGATACAGCCTAGAGGCGCAGATAAGCCTACAGTCCAGACTAGAGTTTATGCTGTGGCTGAGAAGGATACACGAGCTTCCCGATCCGTTTTCAGTTTCTATATACCAGTCAAGTATGTGTCAAAGCATGTTTCAGTATCCACGTTGTGGACAGCATAACCAGTTTTCTAGTATCCACGTGTGTGGACAGTTGAATGTTTATATTGAGCACATACCCAGTAGTATCTACTCTATCGACAGATCGGGGTCCCAAGTTAGCATGTACCGAGATTCGTGACGCATGGTAGTGCGTGTGTTCACCATGTAAGGTGTGATACACCTTATCATGCGTATTCGGGGTGACGACCCCACAAGCCAGTAGGTATTGCTCACAGTTGATTTATGCATGGTATTAATTTTCATATTTGACATAGATAACCCAATTGCATCAGTTTATCTAATCGCATTATAGTTTTCAGTTCCTAGTATTTGGTTTCAGCTTCCAGTTTTATTTCCTATCTTTCAGTTTATAGTTTTCAACATTCAGTTGTTATAGTTTTATTGCTCATGCTTCTTGCTAGTATTCCCTCCTTTGAATCTAAGGGACTACCCTTTCTTATGGGGAGAGGCTTGCTCGGCAATGTTTTGCTGAGTCTGGTTGATTTTGCAGATACTAGTCTGGACTAAGAAAATCAAGCATGGATTGAAAGTATTGGGTGATGGCTTATTCTTGAAGAATTGTGATTCTTGTACTAAAAGTTATTTGCTGAGATCTAAGTGTATAAAAGTGTACTCTGATGTAAAGTATTGTAAAAAGATTTTGTAGTAGTCAATCTTATATTGTTGTTCCTAGTTTATTAAGTCATAGTAGATTCTTTTATTTTAGTTTTAAAAGCATGGTGTAACATGTTGCCTTCGCAACTCAGGCGAAATGTTTGCTAGCATTATACAAGCTACCTTTGAAGCATCCTTTTGATGCTTATCAAAAATATATTTCTCAGTTGCCGAGGCTATAGATGAAGTAGGTTTAGGAAGAGGCTGCCCAAGGATATATACCTTTTTCTCGAGCTTGAGGACAATCCTCAATTTGCGATACTAGTCCTCAAAGTTGGTTCCAACCAACAGAGGATAGATCGCGGTGACTATTTGCTATTATTTGTAGTCATCTACAACAAAAGATAAGTAGATCAGTACTATATTCCAATCATTTAATCTGGCCTTTTATAAATGATCGGGCTCCCACTATTTTGCTCGAATCAACAACCCTCCAAACTCGATCGAGAAATCACAAGATCTCCTTAGTAAGATGGGATCCTTATTTCACACACGACCTTGTGTCCCACTAGGGCAGGATGCACAACACAAGGTGACACATGTTTCTTAAGGTAGGAACACCAACCAATTGCATTTTCGTAATTTTCCTTCTCAAGACTGTTCAGGCACTTTATGCCCAGCTAGGGCTGGAACAAGTTATTCTTTTTCTTTTTGTGGACTTCAACCCATGTCTTTAGGTCCCACTGTTAATTTTATATAGTGCCAAGTAGGGGAGTCATCCTTTCTCATGGATTTGGATCTCTTTTTCCCAACAAATAACATAAAAGATTATAAAGATTAACTAGATTAATCACTTGATATCAGCTCAATAACATGCACAAGTATGCTAATTTTATTCAAAAGAATTATTTCACTTTAAGATTGCATTCACTAAACAAAGCATTTACCTAGAATTTCATGCATTAATTAATGAAAAATTTCCAACAAATAGATTATATCAGAGAAATAAATTCAACATATAAAATCTATTTCTAATTTCTAAAAATTGATATGCATGATAATTCATTAAAAATTTTGGCATGGTGTTTGTAGTATTTTCAGAAAAATCCTTCTACACATCATCATCATATTGTGTCAACACAACCAAATCGAAATATCTATCAATAAAATCAAAAGGCGAGGATCCGTGGCATGTGAGCACAAGAAGTTTGAAGTATTCATCTTCCATTTGAACACATGGATTATTAGAAAAATATAAAAGATGAAATGCAGATGAGTAGGAAGGAAAATACTCATAGAGCTCTACTAGTTCATGTCAGATCCAATTATCTTCTGTGTCTTTAGGTTCGAATCACCAGAGCCTTTAAATTTTTTTTTTTCACCTACAAAAGGAAAAGAAAAATTAGTTCTAAGAAAGAACAAAACAAAAATAAAGTAAAAGAAAAGAAGCTAAAGCAAAGTGCTTGGGTTGCCTCCCAAGAAGCACTAATTTAATAGTCATTAGCTTGACCGTTCAACACTTAGATTTGATCGTGATTGTATCTTTGGTAGCCATCCTGATTTCTCTGTGTCTCGTTCAGGGCTCTTAAGAACATAAGGCTCAAACTTGAAACAGTATCCAAATTTATTTATGAGCCTTTTTACTTCTTCAAGCAATTTTGATATTCCTTTCCCCCTTCGTCTCCTCTTCTTCTTCTTTGCTGCCCTTTCCTGAAATTCTTGATTAGCACACTCAGAAAATGTATCAAATTCAGAAGGTTCTTCAAATAAAATATGCATGTCACAAACAACCTCCTCATCAATTGTTTCTATGCTACAACATGTCCCTGAGTGTGATGACCTTTTTAAAGAATCAGTTAAGTCAAATTCAATTAAATCACCACAAATATCAAATGTTAATTTTCCTTTTTTCACATCAATGAGAGCTCCAGCTGTGGCCAAAAAAGGTCTACCAAGTATAATAGGGGATTTTAAATTTTCCTCCATATCAAGAACTATAAAATCAGCAGGTATGAAAAACTTACCAATTTGAACAGGAACATTTTCTAAAATACCAACCGGATACTTTACTATTGAATCAGCAAGTTGCAAAGACATTGAGGTTGGTTTGAGCTCTCCATTGTTTAGTTTCCTACATACAGACAAAGGTATTAGACTAACACTAGCACCGAGATCACATAAGGCTCGGTCGAAAGTAACACTCCCAATAAAACAGGGGACAGAAAAGCTACCTGGATCTTTCAATTTGGGTAGTAGCTTGTTTTGAATGATGGCACTACATTATTCAGTTAAAGTAACAGTGCCATAATCTTCTATTTTTCTCTTGTTAGATAAAATTTCATTTAAAAATTTTGCATATGTAGGCATTTGAGAAATAGCATCAATGAGAGGAATATTAATATACAACTTCTTCAAAACTTCCAAAAATTTCCCAAATTGTCTATCTAACTTAGCTTGCACAATCTTTTGGGGAAAAGGAATAGGTGGTTTATATGGTGAATGAGAATTAGATTTAGAATTATCATCTTTACATGGCAAATCACCTTTTGGTTCATCATCCTTGTGGGGTGACAAACTATCATGGGACTGCTCATGCTCCGTAGATTTTTCAAAATCACAATCCTTATCATGATCAAGACTAGGCTCTTTTCTATTGTTCTCAACTTCCCCCTTTGTTTCCTCTAGTTGTTTTCCACTTCTAGTCATTATGGCATTACAATACTCCCTAGGGTTAGGTTCGGGATTAGAGGGTAGTTTCCCAGGGAGTCTATAAGAGGTGCTAGCCTGCTGTGCAATTTGTAACTCTAAAATTTTATTATGGGCAATAATACCATCTATCCTAGAATCCATTTGATTCATCCTCTCATTCATACTAGAGTCGATCCGTTTCAGTCTCTCATTCATCTCATCACTCTGTTTTTTCTGGAAACCCATAAATTCAGTAAGCATCTCTTCTAAACTAGATTTTTGGGTTTGACTCTGGTTTGACTGTCTTTGTTGGAACCCCCTATTTTCGTTCTTCCCATTATCATGATTATTGCTTTTCCATGAAAAGTTAGGGTGGTTCCTCCATCTAGGATTATAGGTATTAGAGTAGGGGTCATAAGATCTACTTTGGTTGTAACTCCCTAAAGAATTTACTTGTTCCTCACCCCTATCAACAATTATTTTGCAATCCTCAGAAACATGACCGTGATTACCACAAATCTCACAAGTGACAGAAGAAGAAATAGCATGAGTTTGCATTTTAAAAGTATCAAAACGATTGCACAAAGATTCAACTTTCTCAGCTAGGGTGCGAAAATCGTTACCATTATCCTTACCATGAGGAGGTCGATATATCACTCCTCTTTCTCTTGAATTCTGTTCTTGGTTAAGAGCCATCTCTTCAATCATCTGGTAAGCCTCATCCAATGTCTTGTTCATGAAGGCTCCTCCTACAGCAGCGTCAACAGTGAGGCGTGTTTGATTAAGCAAAGCATAATAAAATGTTTCAATTAAAACCCATTGCTCCAAGCCATGGTGAGGACATTTCCTCTGGAATTCATTGTATCGCTCCCATGCTTCACTAAGAGATTCTCCTTCCTTCTGAGCAAATCCTGTGATCTGGTTTCTTAATTGAATCGTCTTACTGGGAGGGAAGTATTTCATGAGAAAAACATTGGACAGCAGCTCCCAAGTTGTGAACGTTCCAGAAGCTTGAGAGTGTAGCCAATCACGTGCTCGGTTCCTGAAAGTAAAAGGAAATAAACGCAATTTTAGCGCATCATCGGAAACTCCATTAATCTTGATGGTATCACACAGTTCATGAAAAAGAGATAGATGAATATTAGGATCCTCCATTGGAGATCCTCCAAACTGATTTTGTTGAAGCATTGATATGAACGCCGGTTTGATCTCGAAATTGTTCGCATCAATGGCTGGTCTGGTGATACTAGAGTGAACTCCCTGTGCATTTGGAGCAGCATAGTCGCGCAAAGATCTTCTCTCAGCCATCTCCACTACTTCTATAACTTCTGTCTCCTCAAATCTCAAACTCTTTCATAGTCTCAGAGTCTTGTTTATCTCAGGATCAAAAGGTACAAGTGGTCCTGACCTAAGATTTCTGCGCATGCAAAGTAGATAGATCAAAAAGTTCAAAAGATGCAGAATAATAAAGAGAAAGTCAAAGTCAATCTAAATTTTGAAAACAGTAAACAAAAACAAAAACAAAAACCTAGTCTAGAAATACTTTCAATATCTTCAATATTGACAAAACCAAGGTCCCCGGCAACGGCGCCAAAAACTTGTTGTGTCTGCAAGTGCACGGATACTCGAAGTAATATAAAAAATATCGAACCACAGAGACCTTGTTGTCAAGTACTGAATAATTGATTTCTCGCTAACTAGGCAATCGGAAAATAGTGAATCAAACTATTGAAAAGAACACGGAGAAAATATTAGAGAGGAAATTGGGACTAGGGGTTAATCTACTTTAATTTCTAATGACTAGATTAAGATAAATATTTGTCAATCTAATCCTATTATGATAAAGGTAAAATTTACTTTTTTAAATAAATTGTCTCGCTATCGCGCAGACAATCATACAAAGAACTGATCCCCACTCTTGCACAAGATCTATTCAATGCTGAGAATAAGTAAATCATCAACTAAGAACTCGAGGATCACTCTCGTGCATCCGAGTCTCAACACTAGCATTACTCAAGGGTTTCCAACGACTCGATACTCAATCTCATGCAATATCAAATCAAGTCTACATATTAACTCAATACAAAGTATCAGAAATTCAACATGGCAATAAAATCACTAAAAATTAGAATTCGAAGAACTACCTAATCTCTTATGATAGTTCCAAACTCAACAATTCCTAGGGTTCCGAATTTCAAACAATCAACCTCTCGGTCTATTTTGAAAAATTCTAAAACGTGCTGATAATTAAGACACAAAGGAGAATTAAAGAACAATCAATCACAAGAGCATAATTATCATAATAAAATCAGTTTGACAAAATTAGGGTTTTCTAGACATTAAGAAACAAAGAGATTACACCCCCCCTGTCCCATAAAAAGATTAAGCTACCATGATGAAAGGATTATAATAAAACATGTTCTCAGAATCATAAGGAATCGAAAAGAGGAGAAAAGAGTTACAAAACAGTGCTGTAATGAAATTACAGCACCGTATTTGCCTGGAATCAGCACTGTTACCGTTGTTTCATTGATTTCTCCTTCGATTCAACTCCAAACGCTCTGAAACATGAGGTACGTGTTCTCCTTCACCAGATTAAGCTCTCTGTCAAATTTCATGGCCGGAGGTGGTCTGTAGGTGGAAATCCGATGAACCCTAGCAATTCCGCCTCCCTCTGAAATTCGCTGTGGATCCATGATAAAATTCATTCCTTTTGGTCTAGTTATATTCTCCTCGTTAAGATGAGTTCGCCCCTTCTTTCTGATCTTAATTTGGAGGTCTGGATCAAAAGATATGGTCTTTGCAAGAATCGGGCAGAAAAATCAGAATTCTGAGTTCCAATATAAGGCACCGTGAAGCTTCATACGGCAGTGCCGTATTTTATTCTGTGAGTTCCGGGCACAAAATACGGTGCCGTGAGAATGTTTCTAGGAAATACGGTAGTGTCATATTCTTGCCAAATCCTTCTGGTCAGAATTGTCAGAAAATACGGCACCGTGAGGCTTCATACGGCAGTGCCGTATTTTTGTTAGAACTTCTCAGGTCAAAATCGCCAAAAATTACGGTACCATGTATTTCTACACGGTAGTGCCGTATTCACGCTTAGGTTTTCTGGTTGAAATCAGCCCAAAATATGGTACCGTGAAAGTTCTGGGGCAAAATACGGTAGTGCCGTATTTTGGTCTGGTTGAAAGCGGTAAAATACGGTACCGTGTATATTTACACGGCAGTGCCGTATTTTTGCTAGGAGCATCCTTTTGACTTGAAATTTGATGGGTAGACTCCCCTTCATGGTTAGAATTCATTCATGCATTGATATTGCTCGAAAACCAGTGATAATAATGCCTTTTTACCTGAAATTGATCAAAAACAAAAGATTGTGTAGATTCCGAAGTATTTGGTAAAAAAGAGTGTAAAAGCAAAGTAAAAGAGTAAGACTATGGCTCAAAAGACTACCAAATAAGTATGGAAAATACTATGAAATTTGGAGTCATCAGTTTTATGCAAGCATCTTGAAAAAGAGCCTGTGTTTACAAGAAGATCAGTGGGAGCATCATACTGTTTCTTGTTCTACTTAATTGATGATATTCTCCTCACATGAAATGACATCCCAGGTCTTCACGCGGTAAAGTAAAGGCTAGGGAAGTATTTCGAGAAGAATGATCTAGGGAATGAGGCCTATATCCTAGGCATGACGATCTATAGGGATCTATAGGGTCAAGATGCCCTCTAACTATTGAAAAGTAACAAAAACTAGCAACTATTCCCTGGGGCGATTCCTTCTTGCGAGGGGTGTGAGCTGTCGAGTGAGGCGTCGAGTGAAAGAGTCGTGGTCGCTATCCGGACCCAAGTGATGCTACACCATCTCCGAGCAAGCAGCCACAAGGCAGCAAAACTTGCTGATGGTGGGCTGGTTCTGCACATTGTTGGCGGTGTCGTGGGCCGAGTTGACGACCCGGTTGTTGTAGCGGTCGGTCGACTGGTCACGGTCGGCAGTCGAGTCTCGAGGTGGCCCCTGAGTGATGGGTAGCGGGGGTAGCGGGTGAAGGGATGTCATGGAAGCAGGAGAAGCCACGTGGCCGGAGCGGATGGGGCATGTCGTGGCTGTCGAAGGGCTCATCACTCCCACAAAATGGTCCGGAGGGTGCGAGGATTTTCCACCCCGTGTTCGGCCGTGTCCATCATCACGGCCGTGTTCGGCATCTGATTTATGAGCTGAGGTGACCACGTCTGGTGGCATGGCCGTGTTGGGGAAATGCGAGCTCGTCACGGCTTGGCCATGTTCCGCGTCACGGCCGTGTGCGCTGGGGCCAAAATCCACATAATGTTGTGCTGATTTTACGGCGGGGCCGTAACCGGTAGTACGAGTCGTATTCTTTATCACGGCCTGGCCGTGTTCTCCATCACGGCCGTGTCCGTTGGGGCTGAAATCCACATAATGTTGCGCTGATTTTACGGTGGGGCCGTAACCGGTAGTACGGGTCGTAATCCTCATCACGGCCTGGCCGTGTTCTCCATCACGGCCGTGTTCGTTGGGGCCGAAATCCGCCGAGCCCGACATGGCAGGTGTCACGGCCGTGTCGTAGACCGTGCTAGCATTCGCGTCTGTCTTCGACCGTGTTTGCCGTAACGGCCTGGCCGTGTTCAGGGCGGCAAAGGGCTTCTGTAGCTGAAATTTTGGGGGCGTCTTCGTTAAATCCTGGGGAGTCTCCCCAAGCATCTTCCCGTGGGATGTTGCGTTCCCCATAGGCGTCTATGACTCCGTCAAGTATCCCCTGGGGGGGGGGGGGGGGGAGAATTCTCCTTCGGAGAATAGAGTGGAGATTCATCTGAGGAAGGGGCGCCAGTGTGGAGGGGCACATGATAGGGCAAGCGATCGGCGACATTGAAGATAGGACTGTTGTGGGAATCCGCCGGAAGGTCAAGGACGTAGGCATTGGAGCCAAGTCGCCGTAGGATCATGTAGGGCCCGGCGCAGCGTGCATGTAACTTCCAATTGGCTCGCGATTTCAAACGCTCAGGGTGGAGATGCACCATAACGAGCTCACCAATCTCGAAGTGATGTGGCCTACGATGCACGTTGGCCTCAGCCGCGTACCGGGTGTTGCTCAAGAAAATCTGACGACGAATTTCATCGTGTAAACCCACAAGATGAGAAGCAAAGGTGTATGCAGACTCATGGATAGATGGTGGGGGAGGGATGTTATGCATGTCTATGGGTTTCCTAGGTTGGTGCCCGAGGACGACCTGGAAAGGACTCAGCCCAGTGGAGCAGTGCGACGCGCTGTTATACGCGAATTCCGCGATAGGAAGGTGTTCAGCCCAATGGCATGGGAAGTCGCTAGCTAAGCACCGTAGAAGGTTACCCAAACTCCGATTCACCACCTCAGTTTGACCGTCCGTCGGTGGATGGTAAGCCAACGAAAACTTGAGAGTGGTCCCAAGGAGAGCCCACAATGATTTCCAAAAGTGACTGACGAACTGGGTGTCGCGGTCGGAGACAATGGTGAGGGGCAAGCTGTGTAGGCGGATGATCTCCCTAACGAACAGATGGGCGATGTGGGAAGCATCGGCGGTCCTAGAACAAGGAACAAAATGCGCTATCTTAGAGAAGCGGTCCACGAAAACGAAGATGGAGTCGTGGCGCGAAGTGGTACGGGGCAGTCCAAGGACGAAGTCCATGCTAATGTCGAGCCATGGACTCCTGGGGACCAGCAGGGGGGTGTGCAAGCTAGTGTTGGCAGGGCGGGGTTTGGCACGTTGGTAGGTGCCGCAATGCCGAACGACCCTATCTACGTCCTTACGAAGTGTGGGCCAGAAGAAGCAGTCTTCAGCCAAGTCGAGGGTCTTGTCGCGGCCATGGTGCCTAGTGGCATCGCCAGCGTGTAGCACGAGCAGCAGATGCTCGCGGAGGGAGGACCGGGGGACGCACAACCGGTTACCGTACACAAGATAACCGTTGTTGAGACGATATGGGAGGTCTGGGGGGTTGGCAGCGAGGAGGCGAGCGAGTACCGGACCGAAGTCAGGGCAGTCCACATACTCTTCGCGGATGTGGGGAAGGGCCGAAATAGATGTGGATAGGACACACAGGAGCGAGCGGACTCGACTAAGGTCATCGGCTACTACGTTCTCTTTCCCAGCCTTGTGGGTGATCACGAAGGTATACTGCTGAAGAAACTCAACCCACTTAGCGTGGCGAGGGACGAGCTTCTTCTGGAAGTTAAGGAAAGAAAGGGCCTGGTGATCACTGAAAAGGATGAACTCCTTGTGTAGGAGGTAATGACGCCACTGCCGAAGAGATTGCATGATGGCGTAAAACTCCTTGTCATAGGTAGAGTATCGTTGCCGCGCATCATTCAGCTTCTCGCTGAAGAAGGCGACCGGGTGGCCCTCCTGGCTAAGGGTACCTCTAATGCCCGTGCTAGAGGAGTCACAATCAACCTCAAATACTTTAGAAAAGTCAGGGAGGCGAAGGACGGGCGCAGAGGTCATGATATCGTTAAGGGCCTAGAACGCGCGGCTTGCCGTGGGTGTCCAACAGAAGGTCTCATTCTTGGTGCAAGCCGTCATAGGGGACGCGATGGTGCTGAATCCCTTAATGAAATGGCGGTAGAAGGCAGCGAGTCCAAGGAAGCTGCGGACCTCGGTGACAGACTCGGGTTCCGGCCATCGGCGGATGGCCTTGATTTTCGTGGGGTCAACCATGAGACCCCGGTCCGAAACGATGAAACCTAAGAACGGAACTTGAGAGTCGAGGAAGGAACACTTCTTCTTCCCGTTAAGGAACAGACGTTCCTTACGCAGGAGGTCAAAAGTCAGGCGCAGGTGCTCTAAGTGGTCGGCGCAGGTGTGGCTATAGATGAGAATGTCGTTAAAGTAGACGACAAGGAACTTGCCCATGTAGGGGCGAAGGACCTGACTCATGAGACGTATAAACGTAGAAGGTGCGTTGGTAAGCCCGAAGGGCATAACCAACCACTCGTAGAGGCCGTCCTTTGTCTTAAAGGCCATCTTCCACTCGTCACCTTCACGGATACGGACTTGATGATAGCCACTCCGCAAGTCCAACTTGCTAAACCAGCAAGCGCCCGAGATAAGGTCAAGCATGTCATCGAGGCATGGGATGGGAAACCAGTACTTAACCATGATGCGGTTGATTGCGCGGCAATCAATACACATCCGCCATGACCCGTCCTTCTTAGGGGTGAGAAAGGCCGGCACAGCACAAGGGCTGAGGCTCTCTCGGATGAAACCTTTAACAAGAAGGTCATCCACTTGGCGTTTGAGCTCTGTATGCTCGGTCGTGTTAAGACGGTGATGGGGTAGGTTGGGCAAAGATGCACCAGGGACGAGGTCAATGACATGCTGGATGTCACGATCTGTGGGCAGACCGACGGGGAGGTCCACCGGGGAGATGTCGGCGAACTCATCTAACAGGGTAGCGACCTCGGCCGGTAGAGGGGCTGGAGGAGGCGGAGGTATGGGAGAGACCTCGCGGACCATGAGGGCATAGACCACGTTGGTCTCCTGGGCCTCATGGACGAGGGAGGCGGGGCGAACCAAGGCGGCTGCCTTAGGTGCAGGAGGAGCTGGAGGCAAGGGTGTGATGACACCCTTGGATATGGAGGCTCGCAACTCCTTAGGCGGAGCCGGGGTCAAGCAGATCTTACGTCCCCCATGGTGGAAGACATAAGTGTTGGAACGGGTATATTGGATCATGTCACTGTCATAGAGCCAAGGCCGTCCCAAGAGGACGTGGGCGACATCCATGGAAGCGACGTCGCACCACACCCTCTCCGAGTAGTCACCAAAATAGATGGGGACCTGGCATCGGTGGGTGATAGGTAGGCTGGATGTGTCGACCCAAGCGATCGAGTAAGGTCGAGGGTGCGGCTCAAGGGTGAGACTAAAGTGGGTGACTGCTGTCCGGGAGACAACGTTAAGGCTGCTACCTCCGTCAATCACTATCTTGCAGGAGTGTCCATTACACTTAGTATAAGTGTAGAAGATGCTCGTGCACTTCCAGTCCTCGGACGGAGGGGGAGTATGGACAAGGGTGCAACGAACAACTGCCATGGTATTGTTGGGGTATGCCCTTAAGGCTAATGTTTGAGGCCTTGGGATTCCATGAGTATCATGTATATAAACTCTTTTGTTTATAAAGGCAATGGTTGTTATTCAGGTTGTTACATTGTCTGCTGCAATATGTGTACTTCTGAATAATGTCTCAAAGCTGTTCAGCTAGGCTGACATGCAGTTAAGTCCTTAGTCGAGATATCTTGGTGAACATGAGACAGCCTTGATATGGTTAAGACTAATATGTGTTCTAATCTTATAGGATGCTTCGAGCATGGAATAAGATGTAGACTCATGGGTACATTGGATGTACTGGACAGACCCTACTAGGATATTCAATTATTTGTCACAATGTGAATAATCCTTGAATGCTGCAAGTGGCACATGTCCTTTGACTTGAGATCACTTGTGTTTCTAAATGATGATTGTCATTGTTTTGAGGTAGTTCAATATCATTTGAAATAAAATGATTATAGACTATCTTGGATGGTGAGCTTGAGTCAGGTTAGGGCACTAGTGATAGATAAAGGATTGCCGTCTCCTTGTTTAAGGAGTGTGATGTTCTAATGGGGCCCCCCTTATGAGATGATTGAGAAAGTGTATGGCCATACCCAGGTGACTATGTTCATCTGATCTAATCATGCTCATCATATTGGAGATACAGGCTTGACACGCTTGTCCAATAAGGACATCCAGTGGCAAAGGAAACATGTATGCCTTGTGAGTTTGATTCACACTTGTGCTGTGGTTTGGGTGTAGTCTTGGAAGACTCTTTTCTTTATATCGGGAGACAGTGATGTGTTGCTAGATACCCCTCACTGATCGTGATGACGCAAGTCACCGTTACCGACATTTAAAGGAAACCCTCAGGGTCGCACAATTTGATGATATGACTTACTTAAGTCAGATCGTGTGGACTGATTTGTTTTGGTTCAGTTTAAAGGAGTTTAAACTCTGATTGTAAGTGAGATCTAGTCTGATCATGTTTGATTGATTAGGGCTTGAGATCGGTAAGCTTCGATCGAGAGTATTGATGCTAGATCGGTGAGATCAAGAGCATCGAGGGATGGACGGTTAGATCATTGAACCATTGGGTTTGATAATGTCTAGACTATTGCTTGGGCTGATTTGGTTTGACCAATGAACCATTGACATGTGAACCGGCTCAAGTGTGAGCGCATGGTCCACATGGAGTGGGATGATCGTTTGGTTCACTTGATGTGAACGCAAAACGCTTCAACGGTTTTGGTTGCTATTTTTGGAAAGTCCAAAAATGAAAAACGTCTCCACGTTCAATGTGTGGTTTAACGCCTCATTCAACATTCGGCTCCTCTCTCTCGACGAGACGCAAGGGGTTGAAGGTGTTGACGACGAGAAGTTCGGCCAAGCAAGACACCATCTTTTTCCTTCATTCGATCAAGGACATCTTGGAGATCCTTGCTAGCACAAGGAGCATCCAAGGAGCAAGTCATCAATCCTTTTGTGTGCGACAATTTGGAGGAGACCTCTCTTGTTCTCTCGCTTCCAAGTCACCATCTTCTTCATGGCTATGGTATGGATCTAAACTTCATCAAGTTGATCATATGTTCTTGCGAAAGATCTATGAAAACCCTTGCTTCCGCTTGCAAAGATTTATGCGCCACCATTTAGGGTTTTCGCTCCCCCTTGAAGGGGACCTATTAGGGTTTCGCTCCCTCTTGAAAGGGACCCAACAATTGGTATCAGAGCATGCGGTTACAGCATGTTAATATGATTGCTTGATATATTTTTGTGATCCATGTTTGCGCATGTAAATGTATGCTTAGATCTAAGTTGCATGCCGAAACTTCACATGAGAATATTTTGTTATGTTGGCGCATGTAAGTTGGCGCTTGTTATTGTGTTTGTGTTTGTCAAAACAAATATCACTTGCGCGCCCCATTAGATCTAAGATGCACCTATTGTAAACCCTTAGACGGGTTGATGGGGTTGAAAGCATCAACTAGTATAGATCAAACTAGTCTGATCAGACCATCTGACAGCCTAGATGGGTCGACCAGATGGCACCTGTGCGCAAGCACGAGGTGGCTATAGGTCGACTGCATCAAAGGCGTGTAGCGAGGTCTGGTTGAGACTACCAGTGAACACTCTTGAGTTAGGCCCGGGGTCACACCCGCTTGCCAGAAGGTTGTTCAGCCCTTGGCGCATGCATGGTTGACCATTAGGTCAACTTGAGTCAGTTAGGACTTGGTGCATGCAAGGGCATGGATCTAACTAGATAAGATGAGTGGATCCCCATCAATGGACCGTTGTAAGGTTGTAGGGCAGATAAGAAAAGTAAAATTGATGCCAATGGGTTTTCAAAAGTTTATTTTCTTTGTAATGGATCACATGTTGATTGATGCCATATGCCTGTTTATTTCATCTTATGTGGGTTGCCCTTTAATGTGTGCTGTGCTGGGGCCTGCGAGCCTGGTTAGTTATAAATTAATATTTATTTGTGATCTGCGAATCACATTATATTTAATTTATAAAATGTAATTGACCTGCGAGTCAATCTTGTCTAGATAGATTGAATTGTAATTTAATCAGACAAGTATTCAATGCACACATGGCAATGAAGCGCATTCAGCTGGTGGCGCACCTGAGCTGCTCTTGGCGCTAGGGCCCTGGGTTGGACCAGATGAGAGGCAAAAGACCCAAGAAAAGCAAGTGAAGACTTAAGTTAGGTTAAGGTCTTACTTAGGCTATGGGCTTTTACCACATAAGATCCATGCTTTCTATTTATTGCTTTTATAATTAGAATTGCATGAGTTTATCTTCTGCTATAGCCATAGGATTTGCCTGATAGTAAGAAGATAAAAGACCGTTAAAATCCAACGCATAAATATCAAGCTCGTAAGCCTTCTGACGCGAAACCTCACTGTTCTGACTATCGTTGGAGCCGTGTTGTACCCACTCAGTGGGCACGTCCATCTATCTTCAGACGGTGCGGGATTTCACCTGCGTGTTACAGAGAAGGGATTTATCGCTTCTCGTTGCTCAGCATAGCACGTGGTGGTCCAGGGAGTAGGTCGGGTCAGCTTGACCATGTAGGCTACATATGTGGCGCATATGGTAGCACATGGAGGCAGCCATCTGTGGGGTCAGAGATTGTGTTGTACCAACTCAGTTGGCACAGTCGGCTGGATTGCCCAGATGAAGGGGAATCGCACGGGTTGGCGATTGGCAGGGACTGCCTACCAGAAATTAGTGCTTGTATTCTCTGTGTATCTTATCTCGCCTGAGCGGGACGCGGAGACCAAGTATGAAATCTGGATCCCATCTCACTAAAAGAGTGTTACTCTTTCGGACTGTTTTAATGGATTTTTCAGTCAGATAAAATAGTGAGAAAAGAATCATTTCTTAAGTCCTGAATTGATTCTAAACATTGATACTGACCTTGCTGTTCTTGCATTGTTGTAGATTCCTGCAGCAACGAACACCATGAGCTTCAATGTGCGATCCCTACTGGAAAGGGAGAAGTTTGCTGGGCCAAACTTCTCAGACTGGTTCGGACACCTTAAGATCGTTCTTAAGGCAGAGAGGAAACTGTATGTCCTCGAGACGGCTATACCGCCTCAACCCGCTGCGAACGCCGCAAGGGCGGTTCGTGATGCCTATGAAAAGCACGTCAATGATAGCATTGATGTCGCTTGCCTGATGCTAGCGTCTATGACGCCACCGCTGCAGCGTCAGCATGAGGATATGTCGGCTATAGAGATTATAGCGAACCTCAAGATGCTGTATGCTGCACAGGCGAGGACAGAACGCTATAATCTGACAAAGCTTTTCTTTCAGAGCAAACTGGCTGAGGGGAGCCCAGTGGGAGCTCACGTGCTCAAGATGATTGGGCACAAGGAGGCTCTGGAAAAACTGGGGCATACCATCAATCAGGAGCTTGCTGTAGACATTATTCTCCAGTCTCTCCCGCCCTCTTTCGATGCGTTCATAATTAACTTTAATATGAACAAAATCGATTGTACTCCGGCAGAGCTGCTGAATATGCTCTTGACTACGGAGGAGACTCTGAAGGGAAAGCCTTAAACCTCTGTCTTAATGGTTCCTTCCAGGAACAAGAAGAAGGGGAAGAAGGGCAAAGCCCCAGTCAAGAACTACAACAAGGCTCTGAAACAGAAGGTTAAGCGGTCAAAGGAATACAGGTGTTTCCACTGTGGCCAGCTGGGTCACTGGAAAAAGGACTGTAAAGCGCTCCAAGGAGATAAGAGGGGAAGCATCGCTTCTGGCTCAGGTATATTTGTGACTGAAGTCATGATATCCTCTTCTTCTATATCATGGGTGTTGGACACTGCATGTGGAGTTCACATTTGTTCAAATGTACAGGAACTCAAGAGAAGAAGGCAGGTGGGACAGCGTGAGGTGGACCTACGAGTTGGAAACGGGGCACGGGTTGCTGCTGTTGCTGTAGGGGATTATTACATCTCATTACCATCTGGCATTGTATTAGAATTAAACAATTGTTACTTTGTACCCAGTATTACTAAAAATATTATCTCTATTCCTGCACTTGTCAGGAAAGGGTTTTCCTTTGAATGCAAGATTTCAAAGTGTTATCTTACTCTTGATAATATTGTTTATGCTACTGGTTCAATTAACAATGGGTTATTCATGTTGGACATGGAATATTCTATACAAAATATTGATAATAAGAAAGCCAAGTATGCTGATGACAGCACCTTGTTATGGCATAGTCGTTTAGGCCATATTAACAAGAAGCGCATTAAGCAGTTGCATGATCATGGACTGCTGGGATCATTCTCCTATGAGGAGATTGATACATGCAAAGCTTGTTTAATGGGTAAAATGACGAAGGCTCCTTTTCCTAACAAAGGTCAAAGGGCTTCAGGTTTACTTGACCTTATACACAGTGATGTGTGTGGGCCATTTAGTAAACATGCCAGAGGTGGCTATCAGTACTTCATTACCTTTACTGATGATTTCAGTAGGTATGGTTATGTCTATCTGATGAGACATAAGAGTGAATCTTTTGACAAGTTCAAAGAGTTCAAGAATGAAGTACAGAATCAGCTAGGCCGAAATATCAAGGCACTTCGTTCTGATCGAGGTGGAGAATACTTGAGTCATGCGTTTACTGACTATCTAAAGGAGTGTGGGATTATTTCACAGCTCACTCTGCCAGGAACACCGCAATGGAATGGTGTGTCCGAGAGGAGAAATAGAACGTTACTTGATATGGTTCGTTCGATGATGAGTCAGGCTACTCTTCCATACTCCTTTTGGGGATTTGCACTGGTAACAGCTGCAAAGGTACTAAACCGAGTGCCATCCAAGGCAGTTTCAAAGACTCCATATGAATTATGGTATGGGAAACAGCCGAGCTTGACGTTTATCAGGATCTGGGGTTGCGAGGCTTATGTCAAAAAGCTCGCCTCTGGGAAACTGGAGAGCAGATCTGAGAAATGCATCTTTGTCGGTTACCCTAAGAAAACTAAGGGTTATTATTTCTACGATCCCAAAGAGAACAAGGTATTTGTTGCTCGGACGGCCATATTTCTTGAGAAGGAGTTTCTTCTGCAAGAGGCCAGTGGGAGAGAAATAAAGCTGGATGAGAATCCAGAGGAAGGACAAAGTAGTCAAGCACAGTTGGATGAGCCTGAGCCGGTAGAGCAGGTTATTGAACAACCTGAGGCTCAGACATCACGGGAACCGCGAAGATCGGGAAGGATCCGTCGTCAGCCTGAGCGTTATGACGGAGTCTACATCATTGATAATGATGAACCCCTCACTTATGCGGATGCGGTCAGTGGACCGGAGTCAGCTAGATGGCTTGAAGCTATGCGAGCCGAGATGGACTCCATGTCAGATAACCAAGTCTGGGATTTGGTTGATCCGCCTCCGGGAGTAATCCCTATAGGCTGTAAATGGATCTTCAAGAAGAAGATTGACATGGATGGTAACGTGGTTACCTATAAAGGCAGGCTAGTAGCGAAAGGTTTCAAACAAATCTACGGGATAGATTATGATGAAACTTTCTCTCCTGTAGCCATGTTCAAGTCTATTCGGATTCTTTTCGCGATAGCAGCATATTACGATTATGAGATCTGGCAGATGGATGTGAAAACTGCTTTCCTTAATGGAAAACTGGATGAGGATGTGTACATGACACAACCTGAAGGTTTCACTAATCCAGCAGATCGTCATAAAATATGCAAGTTAAAGAAGTCCATTTATGGACTTAAACAAGCATCTAGAAGCTGGAATATTCGTTTTGATGAATCAATCTCTGAGTTTGGCTTCATCAAGAACGAGGATGACCCGTGTGTATATAAGAGGTTTAGTGGGAGCGTGATTACTTTCCTAGTCCTCTACGTCGATGATATCTTAATCATTGGAAACGATATTCCTGAACTGCATGCTGTTAAAGCATGGTTAGGAAAATGTTTTCAAATGAAAGATTTAGGAGAAGCAGCCTATGTATTAGGTGTGAAGATCTACAGGGATAGATCTAAGAGGCTTCTCGGGCTGTGCCAGAGTACTTACATCGATAAAGTCCTGGAGAGATTCCATTTAGAGAATTCTAAAAGAGGATATCTTCCAGTCAGACATGGTCTAAATCTTTCGAAGGGTCAGTGTCCACAAACACAGACTGAGAAAGATGAAATGGACAATACGCCTTATGCTTCGGCTATTGGGTCCATTATGTATGCGATGTTGTGCACTCGCCCAGACGTCGCTTACGGGTTAAGCGTGACCAGTCGATTCCAAAGTAATCCAGGTCAGGCACACTGGATTGCAGTCAAGAACATTTTAAAATATCTGCGGAGGACCAAAGATATGTTCTTGATATATGGTGGTCAGGAAGAACTCAGTATAGAAGGATATACTGACGCTTCATTCCAGTCGGACCAGGATGATTTCCGATCGCAATCAGGCTATGTCTTTAGCTTGAATGGAGGAGCGGTGGTGTGGAAGAGTTTCAAACAGTCAACTGTTGCTGATTCCACAACAGAAGCCGAGTATGTTGCAGCCTCGGAAGCATCCAAGGAGGCAGTGTGGATTCGTAAGTTCATTAAGGAACTTGGTGTCGTTCCTTCGAGTGCTGATCCTTTGGTTATCTTCTGTGATAACACTGGAGCAATCGCACAAGCAAAGGAACCACGGTCGCACCAGAAGTCCAAGCACATACAGAGACGGTTTCATTTGATCAGGGAGATCATTGATCGTGGCGAGATCAAAATCTGCAAGGTTCATACAGACGACAATCTGGCTGACCCGCTTACCAAGCCTCTGGCGCAGCAGAAGCATGAGAAGCACTGTAATAATATGGGTTTGAGATTTCTCAACCATTAGATTAAGTGCAAGTGGGAGATTGTTGGGGTATGCCCTTAAGGCTAATGTTTGAGGCCTTGGGATTCCATGAGTATCATGTATATAAACTCTTTTGTTTATAAAGGCAATGGTTGTTATTCAGGTTGTTACATTGTCTGCTGCAATATGTGTACTTCTGAATAATGTCTCAAAGCTGTTCAGCTAGGCTGACATGCAGTTAAGTCCTTAGTCGAGATATCTTGGTGAACATGAGACAGCCTTGATATGGTTAAGACTAATATGTGTTCTAATCTTATAGGATGCTTCGAGCATGGAATAAGATGTAGACTCATGGGTACATTGGATGTACTGGACAGACCCTACTAGGATATTCAATTGTTTGTCACAATGTGAATAATCCTTGAATGCTGCAAGTGGCACATGTCCTTTGACTTGAGATCACTTGTGTTTCTAAATGATGATTGTCATTGTTTTGAGGTAGTTCAATATCATTTGAAATAAAATGATTATAGACTATCTTGGATGGTGAGCTTGAGTCAGGTTAGGGCACTAGTGATAGATAAAGGATTGTCGTCTCCTTGTTTAAGGAGTGTGATGTTCTAATGGGGCCCCCCCTTATGAGATGATTGAGAAAGTGTATGGCCATACCCAGGTGACTATGTTCATCTGATCTAATCATGCTCATCATATTGGAGATACAGGCTTGACACGCTTGTCCAATAAGGACATCCAGTGGCAAAGGAAACATGTATGCCTTGTGAGTTTGATTCACACTTGTGCTGTGGTTTGGGTGTAGTCTTGGAAGACTCTTTTCTTTATATCGGGAGACAGTGATGTGTTGCTAGATACCCTCACTGATCGTGATGACGCAAGTCATCGTTACCGACATTTAAAGGAAACCCTCAGGGTCGCACAATTTGATGATATGACTTACTTAAGTCAGATCGTGTGGACTGATTTGTTTTGGTTCAGTTTAAAGGAGTTTAAACTCTGATTGTAAGTGAGATCTAGTCTGATCATGTTTGATTGATTAGGGCTTGAGATCGGTAAGCTTCGATCGAGAGTATTGATGCTAGATCGGTGAGATCAAGAGCATCGAGGGATGGACGGTTAGATCATTGAACCATTGGGTTTGATAATGTCTAGACTATTGCTTGGGCTGATTTGGTTTGACCAATGAACCATTGACATGTGAACCGGCTCAAGTGTGAGCGCATGGTCCACATGGAGTGGGATGATCGTTTGGTTCACTTGATGTGAACGCAAAACGCTTCAACGGTTTCGGTTGCTATTTTTGGAAAGTCCAAAAATGAAAAACGTCTCCACGTTCAATGTGTGGTTTAACGCCTCATTCAACATTCGGCTCCTCTCTCTCGACGAGACGCAAGGGGTTGAAGGTGTTGACGACGAGAAGTTCGGCCAAGCAAGACACCATCTTTTTCCTTCATTCGATCAAGGACATCTTGGAGATCCTTGCTAGCACAAGGAGCATCCAAGGAGCAAGTCATCAATCCTTTTGTGTGCGACAATTTGGAGGAGACCTCTCTTGTTCTCTCGCTTCCAAGTCGCCATCTTCTTCATGGCTATGGTATGGATCTAAACTTCATCAAGTTGATCATATGTTCTTGCGAAAGATCTATGAAAACCCTTGCTTCCGCTTGCAAAGATTTATGCGCCACCATTTAGGGTTTTCGCTCCCCCTTGAAGGGGACCTATTAGGGTTTCGCTCCCTCTTGAAAGGGACCCAACAATTGGTATCAGAGCATGCGGTTACAGCATGTTAATATGATTGCTTGATATATTTTTGTGATCCATGTTTGCGCATGTAAATGTATGCTTAGATCTAAGTTGCATGCCGAAACTTCACATGAGAATATTTTGTTATGTTGGCGCATGTAAGTTGGCGCTTGTTATTGTGTTTGTGTTTGTCAAAACAAATATCACTTGCGCGCCCCATTAGATCTAAGATGCACCTATTGTAAACCCTTAGACGGGTTAATGGGGTTGAAAGCATCAACTAGTATAGATCAAACTAGTCTGATCAGACCATCTGACAGCCTAGATGGGTCGACCAGATGGCACCTGTGCGCAAGCACGAGGTGGCTATAGGTCGACTGCATCAAAGGCGTGTAGCGAGGTCTGGTTGAGACTACCAGTGAACACTCTTGAGTTAGGCCCGGGGTCACACCCGCTTGCCAGAACTCTTGAAGGTTGTTCAGCCCTTGGCGCATGCATGGTTGACCATTAGGTCAACTCGAGTCAGTTAGGACTTGGTGCATGCAAGGGCATGGATCTAACTAGATAAGATGAGTGGATCCCCATCAATGGACCGTTGTAAGGTTGTAGGGCAGATAAGAAAAGTAAAATTGATGCCAATGGGTTTTCAAAAGTTTATTTTCTTTGTAATGGATCACATGTTGATTGATGCCATATGCCTGTTTATTTCATCTTATGTGGGTTGCCCTTTAATGTGTGCTGTGCTGGGGCCTGCGAGCCTGGTTAGTTATAAATTAATATTTATTTGTGATCTGCGAATCACATTATATTTAATTTATAAAATGTAATTGACCTGCGAGTCAATCTTGTCTAGATAGATTGAATTGTAATTTAATCAGACAAGTATTCAATGCACACATGGCAATGAAGCGCATTCAGCTGGTGGCGCACCTGAGCTGCTCTTGGCGCTAGGGCCCTGGGTTGGACCAGATGAGAGGCAAAAGACCCAAGAAAAGCAAGTGAAGACTTAAGTTAGGTTAAGGTCTTACTTAGGCTATGGGCTTTTACCACATAAGATCCATGCTTTCTATTTATTGCTTTTATAATTAGAATTGCATGAGTTTATCTTCTGCTATAGCCATAGGATTTGCCTGATAGTAAGAAGATAAAAGACCGTTAAAATCCAACGCATAAATATCAAGCTCGTAAGCCTTCTGACGCGAAACCTCACTGTTCTGACTATCGTTGGAGCCGTGTTGTACCCACTCAGTGGGCACGTCCATCTATCTTCAGACGGTGCGGGATTTCACCTGCGTGTTACAGAGAAGGGATTTATCGCTTCTCGTTGCTCAGCATAGCACGTGGTGGTCCAGGGAGTAGGTCGGGTCAGCTTGACCATGTAGGCTACATATGTGGCGCATATGGTAGCACATGGAGGCAGCCATCTGTGGGGTCAGAGATTGTGTTGTACCAACTCAGTTGGCACAGTCGGCTGGATTGCCCAGATGAAGGGGAATCGCACAGGTTGGCGATTGGCAGGGACTGCCTACCAGAAATTAGTGCTTGTATTCTCTGTGTATCTTATCTCGCCTGAGCGGGACGCGGAGACCAAGTATGAAATCTGGATCCCATCTCACTAAAAGAGTGTTACTCTTTCGGACTGTTTTAATGGATTTTTCAGTCAGATAAAATAGTGAGAAAAGAATCATTTCTTAAGTCCTGAATTGATTCTAAACATTGATACTGACCTTGCTGTTCTTGCATTGTGGTAGATTCCTGCAGCAACGAACACCATGAGCTTCAATGTGCGATCCCTACTGGAAAGGGAGAAGTTTGCTGGGCCAAACTTCTCAGACTGGTTCGGACACCTTAAGATCGTTCTTAAGGCAGAGAGGAAACTGTATGTCCTCGAGACGGCTATACCGCCTCAACCCGCTGCGAACGCCGCAAGGGCGGTTCGTGATGCCTATGAAAAGCACGTCAATGATAGCATTGATGTCGCTTGCCTGATGCTAGCGTCTATGACGCCACCGCTGCAGCGTCAGCATGAGGATATGTCGGCTATAGAGATTATAGCGAACCTCAAGATGCTGTATGCTGCACAGGCGAGGACAGAACGCTATAATCTGACAAAGCTTTTCTTTCAGAGCAAACTGGCTGAGGGGAGCCCAGTGGGAGCTCACGTGCTCAAGATGATTGGGCACAAGGAGGCTCTGGAAAAACTGGGGCATACCATCAATCAGGAGCTTGCTGTAGACATTATTCTCCAGTCTCTCCCGCCCTCTTTCGATGCGTTCATAATTAACTTTAATATGAACAAAATCGATTGTACTCCGGCAGAGCTGCTGAATATGCTCTTGACTACGGAGGAGACTCTGAAGGGAAAGCCTTCAACCTCTGTCTTAATGGTTCCTTCCAGGAACAAGAAGAAGGGGAAGAAGGGCAAAGCCCCAGTCAAGAACTACAACAAGGCTCTGAAACAGAAGGTTAAGCGGTCAAAGGAATACAGGTGTTTCCACTGTGGCCAGCTGGGTCACTGGAAAAAGGACTGTAAAGCGCTCCAAGGAGATAAGAGGGGAAGCATCGCTTCTGGCTCAGGTATATTTGTGACTGAAGTCATGATATCTTCTTCTTCTATATCATGGGTGTTGGACACTGCATGTGGAGTTCACATTTGTTCAAATGTACAGGAACTCAAGAGAAGAAGGCAGGTGGGACAGCGTGAGGTGGACCTACGAGTTGGAAACGGGGCACGGGTTGCTGCTGTTGCTGTAGGGGATTATTACATCTCATTACCATCTGGCATTGTATTAGAATTAAACAATTGTTATTTTGTACCCAGTATTACTAAAAATATTATCTCTATTCCTGCACTTGTCAGGAAAGGGTTTTCCTTTGAATGCAAGATTTCAAAGTGTTATCTTACTCTTGATAATATTGTTTATGCTACTGGTTCAATTAACAATGGGTTATTCATGTTGGACATGGAATATTCTATACAAAATATTGATAATAAGAAAGCCAAGTATGCTGATGACAGCACCTTGTTATGGCATAGTCGTTTAGGCCATATTAACAAGAAGCGCATTAAGCAGTTGCATGATCATGGACTGCTGGGATCATTCTCCTATGAGGAGATTGATACATGCAAAGCTTGTTTAATGGGTAAAATGACGAAGGCTCCTTTTCCTAACAAAGGTCAAAGGGCTTCAGGTTTACTTGACCTTATACACAGTGATGTGTGTGGGCCATTTAGTAAACATGCCAGAGGTGGCTATCAGTACTTCATTACCTTTACTGATGATTTCAGTAGGTATGGTTATGTCTATCTGATGAGACATAAGAGTGAATCTTTTGACAAGTTCAAAGAGTTCAAGAATGAAGTACAGAATCAGCTAGGCCGAAATATCAAGGCACTTCGTTCTGATCGAGGTGGAGAATACTTGAGTCATGCGTTTACTGACTATCTAAAGGAGTGTGGGATTATTTCACAGCTCACTCTGCCAGGAACACCGCAATGGAATGGTGTGTCCGAGAGGAGAAATAGAACGTTACTTGATATGGTTCGTTCGATGATGAGTCAGGCTACTCTTCCATACTCCTTTTGGGGATTTGCACTGGAAACAGCTGCAAAGGTACTAAACCGAGTGCCATCCAAGGCAGTTTCAAAGACTCCATATGAATTATGGTATGGGAAACAGCCGAGCTTGACGTTTATCAGGATCTGGGGTTGCGAGGCTTATGTCAAAAAGCTCGCCTCTGGGAAACTGGAGAGCAGATCTGAGAAATGCATCTTTGTCGGTTACCCTAAGGAAACTAAGGGTTATTATTTCTACGATCCCAAAGAGAACAAGGTATTTGTTGCTCGGACGGCCATATTTCTTGAGAAGGAGTTTCTTCTGCAAGAGGCCAGTGGGAGAGAAATAAAGCTAGATGAGAATCCAGAGGAAGGACAAAGTAGTCAAGCACAGTTGGATGAGCCTAAGCCGGTAGAGCAGGTTATTGAACAACCTGAGGCTCAGACATCACGGGAACCGCGAAGATCGGGAAGGATCCGTCGTCAGCCTGAGCGTTATGACGGAGTCTACATCATTGATAATGATGAACCCCTCACTTATGCGGATGCGGTCAGTGGACCGGAGTCAGCTAGATGGCTTGAAGCTATGCGAGCCGAGATGGACTCCATGTCAGATAACCAAGTCTGGGATTTGGTTGATCCGCCTCCGGGAGTAATCCCTATAGGCTGTAAATGGATCTTCAAGAAGAAGATTGACATGGATGGTAACGTGGTTACCTATAAAGGCAGGCTAGTAGCGAAAGGTTTCAAACAAATCTACGGGATAGATTATGATGAAACTTTCTCTCCTGTAGCCATGTTCAAGTCTATTCGGATTCTTTTCGCGATAGCAGCATATTACGATTATGAGATCTGGCAGATGGATGTGAAAACTGCTTTCCTTAATGGAAAACTGGATGAGGATGTGTACATGACACAACCTGAAGGTTTCACTAATCCAGCAGATCGTCATAAAATATGCAAGTTAAAGAAGTCCATTTATGGACTTAAACAAGCATCTAGAAGCTGGAATATTCGTTTTGATGAATCAATCTCTGAGTTTGGCTTCATCAAGAACGAGGATGACCCGTGTGTATATAAGAGGTTTAGTGGGAGCGTGATTACTTTCCTAGTCCTCTACGTCGATGATATCTTAATCATTGGAAACGATATTCCTGAACTGCATGCTGTTAAAGCATGGTTAGGAAAATGTTTTCAAATGAAAGATTTAGGAGAAGCAGCCTATGTATTAGGTGTGAAGATCTACAGGGATAGATCTAAGAGGCTTCTCGGGCTGTGCCAGAGTACTTACATCGATAAAGTCCTGGAGAGATTCCATTTAGAGAATTCTAAAAGAGGATATCTTCCAGTCAGACATGGTCTGAATCTTTCGAAGGGTCAGTGTCCACAAACACAGACTGAGAAAGATGAAATGGACAATACGCCTTATGCTTCGGCTATTGGGTCCATTATGTATGCGATGTTGTGCACTCGCCCAGACGTCGCTTACGGGTTAAGCGTGACCAGTCGATTCCAAAGTAATCCAGGTCAGGCACACTGGATTGTAGTCAAGAACATTTTAAAATATCTGCGGAGGACCAAAGATATGTTCTTGATATATGGTGGTCAGGAAGAACTCAGTATAGAAGGATATACTGACGCTTCGTTCCAGTCGGACCAGGATGATTTCCGATCGCAATCAGGCTATGTCTTTAGCTTGAATGGAGGAGCGGTGGTGTGGAAGAGTTTCAAACAGTCAACTGTTGCTGATTCCACAACAGAAGCCGAGTATGTTGCAGCCTCGGAAGCATCCAAGGAGGCAGTGTGGATTCGTAAGTTCATTAAGGAACTTGGTGTCGTTCCTTCGAGTGCTGATCCTTTGGTTATCTTCTGTGATAACACTGGAGCAATCGCACAAGCAAAGGAACCACGGTCGCACCAGAAGTCCAAGCACATACAGAGACGGTTTCATTTGATCAGGGAGATCATTGATCGTGGCGAGATCAAAATCTGCAAGGTTCATACAGACGACAATCTGGCTGACCCGCTTACCAAGCCTCTGGCGCAGCAGAAGCATGAGAAGCACTATAATAATATGGGTTTGAGATTTCTCAACCATTAGATTAAGTGCAAGTGGGAGATTGTTGGGGTATGCCCTTAAGGCTAATGTTTGAGGCCTTGGGATTCCATGAGTATCATGTATATAAACTCTTTTGTTTATAAAGGCAATGGTTGTTATTCAGGTTGTTACATTGTCTGCTGCAATATGTGTACTTCTGAATAATGTCTCAAAGCTGTTCAGCTAGGCTGACATGCAGTTAAGTCCTTAGTCGAGATATCTTGGTGAACATGAGACAGCCTTGATATGGTTAAGACTAATATGTGTTCTAATCTTATAGGATGCTTCGAGCATGGAATAAGATGTAGACTCATGGGTACATTGGATGTACTGGACAGACCCTACTAGGATATTCAATTGTTTGTCACAATGTGAATAATCCTTGAATGCTGCAAGTGGCACATGTCCTTTGACTTGAGATCACTTGTGTTTCTAAATGATGATTGTCATTGTTTTGAGGTAGTTCAATATCATTTGAAATAAAATGATTATAGACTATCTTGGATGGTGAGCTTGA
Organism: Costus lasius; assembly: GCA_027563935.2. Taxonomy (NCBI): domain Eukaryota; kingdom Viridiplantae; phylum Streptophyta; class Magnoliopsida; order Zingiberales; family Costaceae; genus Costus; species Costus lasius. The sequence goes on from CM050449.1 coordinate 69,136,371, forward strand.
GTCAGGTTAGGGCACTAGTGATAGATAAAGGATTGTCGTCTCCTTGTTTAAGGAGTGTGATGTTCTAATGGGGCCCCCCCTTATGAGATGATTGAGAAAGTGTATGGCCATACCCAGGTGACTATGTTCATCTGATCTAATCATGCTCATCATATTGGAGATACAGGCTTGACACGCTTGTCCAATAAGGACATCCAGTGGCAAAGGAAACATGTATGCCTTGTGAGTTTGATTCACACTTGTGCTGTGGTTTGGGTGTAGTCTTGGAAGACTCTTTTCTTTATATCGGGAGACAGTGATGTGTTGCTAGATACCCTCACTGATCGTGATGACGCAAGTCATCGTTACCGACATTTAAAGGAAACCCTCAGGGTCGCACAATTTGATGATATGACTTACTTAAGTCAGATCGTGTGGACTGATTTGTTTTGGTTCAGTTTAAAGGAGTTTAAACTCTGATTGTAAGTGAGATCTAGTCTGATCATGTTTGATTGATTAGGGCTTGAGATCGGTAAGTTTCGATCGAGAGTATTGATGCTAGATCGGTGAGATCAAGAGCATCGAGGGATGGACGGTTAGATCATTGAACCATTGGGTTTGATAATGTCTAGACTATTGCTTGGGCTGATTTGGTTTGACCAATGAACCATTGACATGTGAACCGGCTCAAGTGTGAGCGCATGGTCCACATGGAGTGGGATGATCGTTTGGTTCACTTGATGTGAACGCAAAACGCTTCAACGGTTTCGGTTGCTATTTTTGGAAAGTCCAAAAATGAAAAACGTCTCCACGTTCAATGTGTGGTTTAACGCCTCATTCAACATTCGGCTCCTCTCTCTCGACGAGACGCAAGGGGTTGAAGGTGTTGACGACGAGAAGTTCGGCCAAGCAAGACACCATCTTTTTCCTTCATTCGATCAAGGACATCTTGGAGATCCTTGCTAGCACAAGGAGCATCCAAGGAGCAAGTCATCAATCCTTTTGTGTGCGACAATTTGGAGGAGACCTCTCTTGTTCTCTCGCTTCCAAGTCGCCATCTTCTTCATGGCTATGGTATGGATCTAAACTTCATCAAGTTGATCATATGTTCTTGCGAAAGATCTATGAAAACCCTTGCTTCCGCTTGCAAAGATTTATGCGCCACCATTTAGGGTTTTCGCTCCCCCTTGAAGGGGACCTATTAGGGTTTCGCTCCCTCTTGAAAGGGACCCAACAGGTATGGCGTGGGCTAGACTCGTCATCAGTGTAACACTATGGGCCGACTTCTTGGGCCGCAGGTGGGCCGCAAGGAACAGGGGGTCATGAGTCGCGTTGCTCGGGGGCGATGTGCAAGGAGCGGCGGGGACAGTCCTTGTTGAAGTGGCTGGTTTGGTTGCAGTGGCGGCAAGGGCCTGGGGGAACGGCGGCAAGGGGTGCCTTACCCTTGTCCTCCCAAGTCAAGCATGGGGGAGGGGGGGTGCCTCGCGGGGCGCATCCCGGGGAAAACGACGGGGACCAGCAGGGCTAGGACGTGGCAGTGCCTCAAAACGAGGGGGAGGGGCAGGCGCCGGAGACGCATATGCAGGCCGGCGAGACGGGGGTTGCCTCCAAAAAGAAAGTAAAGTTAGAATGCTTGGGTTGCCTCCCAAGAAGCGCTAATTTAAAGGTCTTTAGCTTGACCCTTCTGCACTTGGATTTGATTTTGATTTCTTCAATTTCCACTCTGAATTTTCTTTGGGTTGAGCATCACTTTGAATCACATAAGGCTCATTCATGAAACATTGTCCAAATTTACTTAAGAATTTTCTTCCTTTATCAAGTAATTTTGAGCCGCTTTTTGTTCTTCTTCTTTTCTTCTTCTTCTTCTTTTCATAATTTGAATCTCTTTTCTCCTGAATTCCTCTATTCACATCCTTAGAAAAAGTGTCAGTTTCAATATTAGAGGATTCATCAAATAAATTTTGAACATCAATGAAAACATCATCTACTATATCAACACTACAACACGATCTAGAATAAGAAAGTTTGTTCAAAGATTTGGCAAGATCAAACTCAATTAAAATTTCACATATATCAAAAGTGATTTTTTCCTTCTTAACATCTATATGTGCTCCTGCTGTAGCCAAAAAGTGTCTACCAAGGATGATAGGATTTTTATGATTTTCTTCCATGTCAAGGACTACAAAATCTTCTGGTATAAAAAATTTACCTACCTTGATTGGAACATTCTCTAAAATACTAATAGGATACTTTACCGAGCTATCAGCGACCTGTAAAGATATGGATGTTGGTTTAAGCTCTCTAATGTCCAGTTTCCTACAAATAGACAAAGGCATTAAGCTTACACTGGCACCTAAATCACATAAGGCTCGGTCAAAAGCCATGCTTCCAATAGAATAAGGTATAGAGAAACTACTTGGATCTTTCAGTTTTGGTGGCAATTTATTCTGGATAATAGCACTAAAATCCTCAGTTAAAGCCACAGTTCCATAGTCCTCTATTTTTCTTTTGTTAGACATGATCCCTTTCAAGAATTTTGCATATGATGACATTTGAGATAAAGCTTCAGTAAAAGGAATATTAACGTAAAGCTTTTTCAATACATTAAGAAATTTGCCAAATTATTTGTCTAATTTTGCTTGCACTATCCTTTGGGGGAAGGGTATAGTTGGCCTATAGTTGGCCTATAAGGGTATAGTTGGCCTATAAGGGTATAGTTGTTGCTAGATACCTCTCTCTGGTCGTGATAACGTAAGTTATCGTTACCGACATTGAAGGAAACCCTTAGGGTCGCACAATTTGATGATATGGCTTACTTATGTCAGATCGTGTGGACTGGAATTATTCTAGTTCAGTTTAAAGGAATTTAAGCTCTGATTAAAAGTGAGATATAGTCTAATCATGTTTGATTGATTAGGACATGTGATCGGTAAGCTTTGATCGGAGGATTGATGCTTGATCGTAAAGATCAGGGGTTCAATGTGATGTGTGGTTAGATCTTGAGCCATTTGGTTCAAAGAAGATTATAACCAGGGCTGGTTTGATTTGGCGCTTGAACCAAATTGAGATTGAACCGGTTCACTTGTGAACGGATGGTTCAATTCAAAGAGGAGTTTTCGATCTTTTAAAGGGGAGTTATGGAGGGAGTTACATATTCGGTTCTTACCATATGTGGTGGCCGAATTTTTCCCTTTTGGGGATCCACGGTTTCTCGCTTCCTCCTCTCTCGCTTTCTCCTCTCTTCGCTCTCTCGTGTGGATCATCTTCACGCAAGGAAGAGAAGTTCGACTAGCCAAGGGGACACACATCATCCTTTCCAAGAGACGATCAAGACTCCTTGGTGTCTTTGCTAGCACAAGGAACACAAGGAAGAAAGTCTTTCTCATCTTGTGTGTGACATCTTTGGAGAAGAGGCACTCGCCCCTTTCATCTTCCAAGTCACCTCTCACATCATGGCACAGGTAATGCTCTAACTTGATTTATGCATGTTATACAAGGTTGATCATGTGCTCATGTCATGCGATTCTATGGATTCCTAGTTTTGCTATGAATTTTTCATTGAAGTCCCTTGTGACCTAGGTTTCCTTTTAGTGGTATCAGAGGAGGTTTTCTGATTTGATGCATATGGTTGCCTTCTTGTGATCCATGCTTGAGTTATTGGTTAGATCTTGTTTATGTTCACATGCGACTACATGATGCACAGTTAACATACATAGCTTGCGCATGTGATGTTAGATGAATCTTTGCATACATAGTTTGCGCAGATATCATAGTTGTTTTTCAAACAAAAATTATCTTCATGCGCGACTCCACTAGATCTATCTGTGCGCCTACTTCAAACACTTAGACGGGTTAACAGTTTTGAAGTCGTTAGTCAAGTATGGACCCAACAGCCTAATCAGACTATCTGACAGCCTGGATGGGCGGCTGGATAGCACCTGTGCGCAAGCTGTATAGGTGGCTATAAGCCGACTGCAGAAGGGCGTGTAGTGATGTCTGTTTGAGGTGCCTAGTGAACGATCATGATTATGGCCCGGGGTCACACCCGCTTGCCGGAAATCATGTGGGACGTTCAGCTCTTAAGGCATGCATAGTCGACCATTGGGTCGACGCAAGTCAGTTATGACTGGGTGCATGCAAGGGCAGTGGGTCTGACTTGGTCTGACGAGTGGATATCTGTTAATGGATCGTTGTAAGGTAGTGGAGCACATAAGGAAATAAAATTGATGCCATGGGTTTTTCTAAAATTTTATTTCTGTTTGGATCACATGTAGTACATGTTTAACATGTTGCATTGAGTATATTGAGTGTTTATTTAATCTTATGTGGGCTGCCCTATTTTGTATGCTGTGCTGGGGCCTGTGTGCCTGGAAATTAATATTTGATGTGATCTGCGAGTCACATTTGAAATTATATGAATGTATAATTGACCTGCGTGTCAAACCATGTCTAGATAGTTTAAAATGTAATTTTGATCAGACATGAGCACACCGCACATTTGGCAAAAGCGCTTGCAGCAATTGGCTTCACTAGGTGGGTGGTCTAGAGGTTGACTCTAGAACAGGCCCATTCTGTCTTGTGGGCGCATTTGGGCTGCAGATGGCGTTTGGGCCCGGGCTGGGCCGGATGAGGTACAAGAGTCCCATAAAGAGCTCAAGTAAAGACTTTTGTTAAACTAGGGTTTTACTTAAGTTTTATGGGGGCGTTTACCACATAAGAAAATTGTGCTTTCTATTTACTGTTTTAAGTAATATTAGCACATGCATGTTTTATTCTTCAGCTATCACTATAGAATTTGCATGATAGTAAGAAGATAAAAGACCGTTAAAATCCAACGTAAATATCAAGCTATTGATTGCCTTCTGATGCGAAACCTCACTGTTCTGACTATCGTTGGGGCCGTGTTGTACCCACTCAGTGGGCACGCCCAGCTATTTTCAGACGGTGCGCGATTACACCTACATGCTACAGAGAAGGGATTTATCGCTTCTCGTTGCTCAGCATAGCACGTGGTGGTCCAGGAAGTAGGTCAGGTCAGCTTGATCATATAGGCTACAAGTTGAGCATATGATAGCTATATGGAGGCAGCCATCTGAGGAATCAGAAACTGTGTTGTACCAACTCAGTTGGCACAGTCTTCTGGATTGCCTAGATGAAGGGGAATCGCACGGGTTGGCGATTGGCATGGATTGCCTACCAGTGATTAGTGCTTGAACTCTCTGTGCATCTTATCTCGCCTGAGCGGAACGCAGAGATCAAATATGAAATCTGGATCCCATCTCACTAAAAGAGTTTTACTCTTTCGGGCTGTTTTATTGGATTTTCAGTCAGATAAAATAGTGAGAAAAGAATCACTCTTAAGTCCTGGAATGATTCTAACATGGATATTGACCTTGTTGTTCTTGCTATGTTGTAGATTCCTGCAGCAACGAACACCACAGGGCTCAACTTGTGATCCATATTGGAAAAGGAGAAGTTTGCTGGGCCAAACTTCTCAGACTGGTACAGACAGCTGAGGATTGTCCTCAAAGCTGAGAGGAAGTTATACGTCCTTGAGTCGGCAATGCCGGCTCAACCCGCTACGAACGCCGCAAGGGCGGTTCGAGATGCTTATGAAAAGCACGTCAGTGATAGTACTGATGTCGCTTGCCTTATGCTTGCGTCAATGACACCCGAGCTCCAGCGTCAGCATGAGGATTTATCTGCTATTGATATTATAGCAAATCTGAAATTGCTGTATGCTGCACAGGCAAGGACAGAACGCTATAACTTGACAAAACTTTTCTTTCATAGCAAGCTGGCTGAAGGGAGTCTAGTGGGAGCTCACGTACTCAAGATGATTGGGTACAAAGAAGCTCTAGAGAAACTGGGTCATACCATCAATCAAGAACTTGTTGTAGACATCATCTTGCAGTCTCTTCCGGCTTCTTTCGATGCGTTCATCATTAATTTTAATATGAACAAAATCGACTGTACTCCGGCAGAATTACTGAATATGCTCTGCACAACAGAGCAGACTCTTGAGAAGGGAAAGCCTTCATCCTCTATCTTGATGGTCCCTTCTGGGAATAAGAAGAAGGGAAAGAAGGGCAAAACCCCTATAAAGAGCTACAACAAGGCTTTGAAACAAAAGGTGAAGCGGTCAAAGGACAACAGATGCTTCCATTGTGGCCAGCTGGGTCACTGGAAGAAGGACTGTAGAGCGCTCCGAGGAGAGAAGAAGGGAAGCAAGCCTTCCACTTCTGGCTCAGGTATTTTCGTGACTGAAGTCATGGTTGCTTCTTCTATTTCATGGGTGCTGGACACTGTATGTGGAGTTCACATTTGTTCAAATGTGCAGGAACTCAAGAGAAGAAGATAGGTGGGACAGCATGAGGTGGACCTACGAGTTGGAAACGGGGCACGAGTTGCTGCTGTTGCTGTAGGAGAATATCACATCTCTTTACCATCTGGATTTGTATTAGAACTTGACAATTGTTATTTCGTACCAAGCATAACAAAGAATATTATCTCTATTCCTGCTCTTATCAGGAAAGGTTTTTCATTTGAATGCAAAACTTCACAGTGCTGTATTTCATTTGATAGTATTGTTTATGCAACTGGGTCGATTGTCAATGGGTTATACATGTTGGACATGGAATGTTCTGTACAACAAATTGATAATAAGAAAGCCAAGTATGCTGATGACAGCACCTTGTTATGGCATAGTCGTCTAGGCCATATTAACAAGAAGCGCATTAAGCGGTTGCATGACTATGGACTGCTGGGATCATTCTCCTATGAGGAGCTTGATACATGCAAAGCTTGTTTAATGGGTAAGATGACGAAGACTCCTTTTACTAATAAAGGTAAAAGGGCTTCAGGTTTACTTGACCTTATTCACAGTGATGTGTGTGGGCCATTTAGTAAACATGCCAGAGGTGGCTATTCATACTTCATTACTTTTACTAATGATTTCAGTAGGTATGGTTATGTCTACTTAATGAGACATAAGAGTGAATCTTTTGACAAGTTCAAAGAATTCAAAAATGAAGTACAGAATCAGTTAGGCCGAAATATCAAGGCACTTCGATCAGATCGAGGTGGAGAATACTTGAGTCATGAGTTTACTGACTATCTGAAGGAGTGTGGGATCATCTCACAGCTCACTCCGCCAGGGACACCGCAATGGAATGGTGTGTCCGAGAGGAGGAATCGAACCTTATTGGATATGGTTCGTTCTATGATGAGTCAAGCTACTCTACCTTACTCCTTTTGGGGATTTGCACTGGAAACAGCTGCAAAGGTGCTAAACCGAGTGCCATCTAAGGCCGTTTCAAAGACGCCATATGAGTTATGGTATGGGAAACAGCCGAGCTTGACATTTATCAAGATCTGGGGTTGCGAGGCTTATGTCAAAAAGCTCACCTCTGGGAAACTGGAGAGCAAATCTGATAAATGCATCTTTGTCGGATACCCTAAAGAAACTAAGGGTTGTTATTTCTACGATCCCAAAGAGAATAAAGTATTTGTTGCTCGAACGGCTATTTTTCTTGAGAAGGAGTTTCTTCTACAAGAGGCCAGTGGGAGAGAAATAAAGCTGGATGAAATTCCAGAAGAGGGACAAAGTAGTCAAGCACAGTTGGATGACCCTAAACCAATAGATCAGGTTAATATTCAACCTGAGGCTCAGACATCACGGGAACCGCGTAGATCGGGAAGGATTCATCGTCAGCCTGAGCGCTATGACGGAGTCTACATCATTAATGATGAACCCCTCACTTATGCGGATGCGGTATGTGGACCGGAGTCAGCAAGATGGCTTGAAGCTATGCGAGCCGAGATGGACTCCATGTCAGATAACCAAGTCTGGGATTTGGTTGATCCGCCTCCGGGAGCAATCCCTATAGGCTGTAAGTGGATCTTCAAAAAGAAGACAGACATGGATGGTAACGTGCTTACCTATAAGGGTAGACTAGTTGCGAAAGGTTTCAAACAAATCTACGGGATAGATTATGATGAAACTTTCTCTCCTGTAGCCATGTTCAAGTCCATTCGAATTATTCTCGCGATAGCAGCATATTATGATTATGAGATCTGGCAAATGGATGTGAAAACCGCTTTCCTTAACGGAAAATTAGAAGAGGATGTGTACATGACACAACCTGAAGGTTTCATTAACCCATAAGAACATCATAAAATATGCAAATTAAAGAAGTCCATTTATGGACTAAAACAAGCATCGAGAAGCTGGAATATTCGTTTTGATGAATCAATTTCTGAATTTGGTTTCATCAAAAATGAAGATGACCCGTGTGTATATAAAAGGTTTAGTGGGAGCGTGATTACTTTCCTAGTCCTCTACGTCGATGATATTTTAATCATTGGAAACGATATTCCTGAACTGCATGCAGTCAAGGCATGGTTAGGAAAATGTTTCCAGATGAAAGATTTAGGAGAAGCGACCTATATATTAGGTGTGCAGGTCTATAGAGATAGATCTAATAGGCTTCTCGGGCTATGCCAGAGTACTTACATCGATAAGGTCTTGGAGAGATTCCATTTAGAAAATTCTAAAAGAGGATATCTTCCAGTCAGACATGGTCTGAATCTTTCAAAAGGCCAGTGTCCTCAAACATGTTGGGGTATGCCCTTAAGGCTAATGTTTGAGGCCTTGGGATTATATCAGTATCATGTATAAACTCAATGTTTATAAAGGCAATGGTTGTTATTCAGGTTGTTGCATTATCTGCTGCCATATGTATACTTCTGAATAATGTCTCAATGCTGTTCAGCTTGGCTGACATGCAGTATTGTCCTTAGTCGAGATATCTTGGTGAACATGAGACAGCCTTGATATGATTGAGACTAATATGTGTTCTAATCTTATAGGATGCTTCGAGCATGGAATAAGATGTAGACTCATGGGTACATTGGATGTACTGGACAGACCCTACTTAGGATATTCAATTGTTTGTCACAATGTGAATAATCCTTATATGCAAACAAGTGGCATACTTCCTCTGACTTGAGATCACTTGTGTTTCTAAATGATGATTGGCATTGTCTTGAGGTAGTTCAATATCATTTGAAACATAATGGTTATAGATTATCTTGGATAATGAGCATGAGTCATGTTAGGGCGCTAGTGATAGATATAGGATTGCCTTCTCCTTGTTTGGAGTGTGATGTTCTAAAGGGGCCCTCTGGATGAGATGGTTGAGAAAGTGTATGGCCATACCCAGATGACTATGTTCATCTGATCTAACCACTCTCATCATATTGGAGTTACAGGCTTGACATGCTTATCCAATAAGAACATCCAGTGGCAAAGGAAACAAGTATGCCTAGTGAATTGAATTCACACTTATGCTATGGTTTGGGTGTAGTCTTGGAAGACTCTTTCCTTTATATCGGGAGACAGTGATGTGTTACTAGATACCCCTCTCTGTTCGTGATAACGTAAGTTGTCGTTACCGACATTTAAAGGAAACCCTTAGGGTCGCACAATTTGATGATATGGCTTACTTAAGTCAGATCGTGTGGACTGAATTGTTTTGGTTCAGTTTAAAGGGATTTAAACTCTGATTGTAAGTGAGATCTGGTCTGATCATGTTTGATTGATTAGGGCTTGAGATCGGTAAGCTTCGATCGAGAGAAATGATGCTAGATCGGTGAGATCAAGAGCATCAAGAGATGGATGGTTAGATCTTGAACCTTTTGGTTCAATATGATCTAGGACAATGCTTGGTTTAATTTGGTCTTTGAACCAAATTCAATGAACCGGTTCACTTAATGTGAGCGCATGGTTCAAGGGGAGAAGAGAAGCGATCGGTTCACTTGGGGTGAACGCATGGGTGATCGCATGATCGCATGAACATTGAGGGTTTACTATTTTTGGAAGTCATGCTTTCCAAAATATTCTTCACGCCTCCACGTTCGAGAGCATTGCTCTATACTCGCCTCTCCTCTCTCGTGTTGTGAAGCTTTTCTTCATGCCAAGAAGAATTCGACAAGCCAAAAGAGATCTCATCCCTTCACTCGATCAGGAGACTTGGAAATCCTTGCTAGCACAAGGAACGACAAGGAGAAGCCTCTCTCATCTTGTGTGCGCACGCTTTGGAGGAGAGCTGCATCGTTCTCTGCTTCCAAGTAGCCATCCAAGCAATGGCATCGGTATGATCTTGTGTTGATCTTTACAAAGTTTTAAGTTGATCATATATTTGCATACCAATCGATCTTGTAGGAAACCCTAGATTCCGCTTTGCGATTTTATATATATGTGCATATTAGGGTTTCCCCACCCCTTTAGTGACTTTCAATTGGTATCAGAGGGAGGTTCTGGTATGTTATATGATTGCTTAATGTGTTATCCTTGTTTGCGTTTGTTTAGATCTAGAGTTTACATGCGAGAATACCTGCTAGTTATTAGATGTTGGCGCATGTATGATGTTTACTTGTTGCCGCATGCTAAAGATTTTTGTCAAAAACTTATCTTGCGCGCATCCACTAGATCTATAAGCGCCTGCTTTAAAAACTTAGATGGGTTATTAGGGTTGAAGTCGTCGTCCTGTCTAGACCCAACAATCTGATCAGACTATCTGACAGCCTAGATGGGTCGACCAGATGGCACCTATGCGCAAGCATCAGGTGGCTATAGGTCGACTGCAGAAGGGCGTGTAGCGATGTCTGATTGAGACAACCAGTGAACGCTCATGATTAAGGCCCGGGGTCACACCCGCTTGCCAGAACTCATGAGGGACGTTCAGCCCTTAAGGCATGCATTGTTGACCATGAGGTCGACTCAAGTCGGTTATGACTTGGTGCATGCAAGGGCAGTGGGTCTGACTAGGAATGATGAGTGGATCCCTATTAATGGACCGTTGTAAGGTAGTAGGGCTCATGAGGAAATAAAATTGATGCCAATGGGATTTTCGAAAATTTTATTTTCCTGTTTGGATCACATGTTGTTTGTATCACATGAATGAATGTCTATTTCATCTTATGTGGGCTGCCCAATTAATGTGTGCTGTGCTGGGGCCTGCGTGCCTGGATTAAATTGTAAATTTTATTGTGATCTGCGCATCACATTTTAATTAATTTATAAAGTGTAATTGACCTGCGTGTCAATCATGTCTAGATAGATTAAATTGTAATTTAATCAGACTTGAGCACAGAGCACACATGGCAGAAGCACTTGCAGCAAGTGGCTTCACCAGTGGGAGGTCTAGAGTTTGACTCTAGGACAGGCGCATGCTACCTGGTGGGTGCATCTGAGCTGCAGAGGGCGCTTGGGCCTGGACTGGGCCAGATGGATTTGCAAAAAGACCCATGAAGAGCTCAAGTGAAGACTTAAGTTAAATTAAGGTCTTACTTAGGCTTAATGGGCTTTTACCACATAAGATCATCATGCTTTCAATTTACTGTTTAAGTAATTTAGTAACTGCATGATTTATTCTTCTGCTATCACCATAGGATTTGTATGATAGTAAGAAGATAAAAGGACCGTTAAAATCCAACGATGAATATCAAGCACGTAAGCCTTCTAACGCGAAACCTCACTGTTCTGACTATCGTTGGGGCCGTGTTGTACCCACTCAGTGGGCACGCCCATCTATCTTCAGACGGTGTGTGATTACACCTGCATGTTACAGAGAAGGGATTTATCGCTTCTCGTTGCTCAGCATAGCACGTGGTGGTCCAGGGAGTAGGTCAGGTCAGCTTGACCATGTAGGCTACATATTGAGCATATGGTAGCCATATGGAGGCAGCCATCTGTGGGATCAGAGACTGTGTTGTACCAACTCAGTTGGCACAGTCTGCTGGATTGCCCAGATGAAGGGGAATCGCACGGGTTGGCGATTGGCAGGGATTGCCTACCAGAGATTAGTGCTTGTACTCTCTGTGCATCTTATCTCGCCTGAGCGGGACGCGGAGACCAAGTATGAAATCTGGATCCCATCTCACTAAAAAAGTTTCACTCTTTCGGACTGTTTTACTGGATTTTTCAGTCAGATAAAATAGTGAGAAAAGAATCATTCTTAAGTCCTGGATTGATTCTAACATTGATACTGACCTTGTTGTTCTTGCAATGTTGTAGATTACTGCAGCAACGAACACCACAGCGTTCAATGTGCGATCCTTACTGGAAAGGGAGAAGTTTGCTGGGCCAAACTTCTCAGACTGGTATGGACACCTTAAGATTGTTCTTAAGGCTGAGAGGAAATTGTATGTCCTTGAGACGGCAATGCCGCCTCAACCCGCTGCGAACGCCGCAAGGGCGGTTCGGGATGCTTTGTTGGGGTATGCCCTTAAGGCTAATGTTTGAGGCCTTGGGATTATATCAGTATCATGTATAAACTCTATGTTTATAAAGGCAATGGTTGTTATTCAGGTTGTTACATCATCTGCTGCAATATGTATACTTCTGAATAATGTCTCAATGCTGTTCAGCTTGGCTGAGATGCAGTTTTGTCCTTAGTCGAGATATCTTGGTGAACATGAGACAGCCTTGATATGATTGAGACTAATATGTGTTCTAATCTTATAGGATGCTTCGAGCATGGAATAAGATGTTGACTCATGGGTACATTGGATGTACTGGACAGACCCTACTTAGGATATTCAATTGCTTGTCACAATGTGAATAATCCTTGTATGCAAACAAGTGGCATATTTCCTCTGACTTGAGATCACTTGTGTTTCTAAATGATGATTGGCATTGTTTTGAGGTAGTTCAATATCATTTGAAACATAATGGTTATAGACTATCTTGGATAATGAGCATGAGTCATGTTAGGGCACTAGTGATAGATATAGGATTGCCGTCTCCTTGATTGGAGTGTGATGTTCTATAGGGGCCCCCTGGATGAGATGATTGAGAAAGTGTATGGCCATACCCAGATTGTAAGATCCAAGGATCTTAAGTCTTGGTAAGTATTATTTTTTTTGATTTAAATAAAATCATTGGCAGTTATATATTATTCTTGATTTAAATAAAACCATTGACTATGAATATTACGTTAAGCAGTATTAATTAACTGGCTTATTGATTGTTAATTTATAATTATTTGATTAGAGTTAATTGATTGTTAATTTATAATTTATTGGTTGTTAATTTGTAATTAATTAATTAGAATTCATTGGTTGTTAATTTGTAATTAATTAAATCCTTATTGGATTTTCGTTAAGTGAATGGTTAAATGGTTAGTTAATGGTTAAATTAATTAGTTAATTATGAGTTATTGGGTTTGCGCTAATTGGGTTTAAAATTCAAATTTATTAGTTAAATGGGTTAAACCCTTTTGAATTAATTGGTTAGCGGGTTAAACATTAAAAACCGAAATTTAAATTTTTAAGGGGTTTAGCGACTAGGGTAAAGAGGTTGCCGTTTTTGTTGGCTTGGAAGAACCTTGGGCGACGGCTTGAAAGAACTTGGCGATTTCCTTGAAGGCTTGGACGATCTTCTTCTTCCTTCTTCCTTGGCCGGCTTTCTTGGGTGCTTGTTGGCGTCTATCTAGAAGCATTTCAAGCCCTTAGACGATTTGTTTTGGAAGATTGTTCACCTTAGTGTTCACGGTTAAGAGGTGAGTGGAGTGTCTATTCGATTCTATCTATTTGGTTGTGTTAGATAATACATGTAATTGTTTGACATGTAATTGTTTGAAAACCTTACCATGTTGAAAACCGAATTTTGCAAAGGTGAATATACCATGTTGAAAACCGAATTTTGCAAAGGTGAATATATCTCATGAAAACCGAAACTTGTAGCATGAAATTTAAGGTTTTTATAGGGAATTTTGGTAGCATTAAATCATTGATTTTTGAGTATGAAATTCTTGTTAACTAGGTATTTTATAGGGAATTTTGGTAACATTAAATCATTGATTTTTGGTAGCATGAAAATCTTGTTAACTAAGGTTAATATTTGAAGTAGATATTATGCTAGAAACCGTGGGCTATATGTGTTGTATTTTAGTCCTGTGTTAATGTATTCTTAAATGGTTAATTAGGGTTTAAATTTAAGTAGTTAGTATGTTGGTCATTGTGGAACCGTGGGCTATGTATATATGTTGTATTTTAATCCTATGTTAAATTTTTGAATGCCCTGATAATTGCTAGTAGTGTTAATAATTTTATGGTCATGTATCTATTTGAGAAATTTGGGTGATAACATAGCAAGGTTAGACTGAACTAATCAGCATGAAATCTAAGGACTACACTACCATGTGATTATGTGATTTTTATTATGTGATTATGTGATTTTTTTAATATTATGTGGTTATGTGAATTATGAATATTATGTGTTGTGATCATGGAATGGTTAGGACTAAGGCTAAGTGTAACTGTGTACTCAAGGGGATAGTCTATATGTGATATGTTAAGGGTTTGAATTTCAGCCCTGTATTGTGATATGTGAGGGGGTTGTTGTTCAGCCTGCCTGATGTGATTATTGTGATAAAAGAGGGGGTTGTTGTTCAGCCTGCCTGTTGTGATTATTGTGATGACTATCCTAGAGTCTAGTTGACACTTAGGAGTCCACCGTTGTGAAATAAAATATAAGATGTGTCTATTGTTGTCCAGTAGGAACCCTTTGGGAGAACGAGTGATATAAGACGCAAAGTGCCATGTCTTGGTCGGACAGGGGCCACCTCTTGATGTCATCACTCTTAGACGCTTAGATTTTCGTGTTATGGGGTGATCGTAGAGCAAAGTGCCACGTCGTGACCTGGCGGGGGCCACCTCTTGAATCTACACACCGTCCATCTATATGTTGCATGTGATTTGCAGGCTTCTCCCAGTGCTTAGGCCAAAGCCGGGTTAGACCATAATGGTCACTACTGAATATGCTGGACAACTAGGTTAATTAAGTGGTTGGTGTGTTTAGTTGGTTTAGAGTATAACTCTAGAACCTTGGTTACTCTGTAGTGATAATTATGTGATGTGTTAGCAGTGTACATCTGACTGTTTTATATGAATTCTGTTCTTTAAGCTTGTCATATGTTGACATGATATTCTGTTAAATGTTTTTAAAATAATCTGCATGTATTTTTGAGTGTATGTTATGGATGGTCGTTTGAGACTATCCACTCACTGGGCTGTGTAGCTCACCCCTCATTATTTTCAGGTGTAGAGCAGGGGCGCATTTCCAGTTAGCATTTTATATGAATATCGTGATATGCCAGTTGAATGAATAAGACTTTTGTGCTTAATTACTGGGGCCGGTTGTGGCCGAATTATATGAACTTGTGTTGCCAGTTGTGGCCAAACTATGTGAACTTGTGTTGCCGGTTATGGCAGTTTGATATTCTGATTTTTGTGTCACCGCGGGCTTTGGCCTGGTTTCGGTGTGGTATCATTGAATGAATTTATAGAATCGACATTGTGGTTTTGTTTCTAAGTTCGAGTCGACTTATACTTTTGCGATCGGATTTGATATAAATGTGACTTGCATATGTCTAGTGCAAGTATTGCGTGGTGGCAGGTACCTTTATGAAATTGTGTTTTTGTGGAGATTTGTATGTATGGAATTTCAAAATTTTCATATCGGATTTCCTGGACTTGGTTTTACTTAGCATGTGCATCGATCCTGTGTGATTACATCCTGTTTCTATGTGAATTGTGTTGCGTGTTTGGGGTTAAGATAACGGGATGTGACAGAATGGTATCAGAGCAGTTGGCTAGCTAAAACTTAGTTCGGGGGAAAACATGTTTGTGTATTGCTAGACACCTGATAGGTTTATGTTTGATTTCCTTACTGTGGTATGTGTGTGTAGGAACTTAAGATGGTGCGAACTAGAGGAAATGCTAGCGGCGAGGATGAGCAGACCCCGAATTTCTCAAGGGCTATTGAGGCTCTGACAGGCATGGTACAGCAACAGGGTGCCATGATAGAGAGGCAAGCTCAGATGCTGCAGCAGCAACAGACTCAGTATCAAGAGGCGCAACAGCAGCTCTTGCAGCAGTTGACTCAAGAGAGATCCCAGACTACTACCCGGGCGGTGGGGGATGACTCTCAGGAGGGCGCTCACAGGCGCTATGCCTCACTTGTGAGTGAATTCCAGAAACTGGGTCCCAGCTCTTTTTATGGGGGCTCAGAATCAAGTATTGCAGAAAACTGGCAGTTGGTCTTGGAAAAGATTTTCCAAGTCATGCGTTGCTCGGATGAGGACAAGCTGTGTCTGACCACCTATATGATGCGTGGTGACGCAGATGAGTGGTGGAAGGGCGTGGTGAGGCTTGCTGAAGAAAGACATGAAACAGTAGATTGGCTCTATTTCTTGTCTCAATTTAATGAGAAGTACTTCCCCGATAGCTTGGTGGAGGACCGAGAGGTGGAATTTATTCATCTGGAGCAGGGTGATCTGACTGTGGACCAGTATGAGTTACGGTTCACTAAGTTGGGAAAGTATGCCCCTCACCTGATAAACACTGAAAAGAGGAGGGCTACCAAGTTTCTCAGAGGTCTCAGATGGGACATTCGGGAGCAGGTTGGTGCTCAGCACTTGGAGACTTACGTTGAGACTGTGGGACGAGCACGCACCATTGAGAGGTACATATATGAGAGGAGTTCTAGTGTGGTCGTGACGGTGGTTCCTGCAGTTGAGGCGGCAGCTCCTCAGTATGGTAATGGCGGCAAGGGTAAGAAGTACCCTAGGCATAAGGACTACAAGAAGAGCAGGTATAAGCCTTACTCTTACAAGGCACCGCAGCAGTCCAGGGATGCACCGCAACAGTTCAGGGATGCCAGGGATGTAAAGAACAGTATCACAGAGGACCCGAATTGTAATTATTGTGGGCTCAAGGGACATCTAATGAAGGACTGTTATAAGAAGAATGGTGTTTGCTTCAGGTGTAAGAAACCTGGGCACATGGTCAAGGACTGCAAAGAACCTGAGATGCAGCAGAGAGGCGCAGATAAGCCTACAGTCCAAACTCGGGTTTATGCCGTGGCTGAGAAGGATACACGAGCTTCCCGATCTGTCGTGGAAGGTACCTTATTTGTATTTGATCAGTTAGCTCGCATTTTATTTGACCCTGGTGCAAATTTGTCTTTTGTATCTGTTAAATTTGCTGCATGTTTACCTGTATTGCCTAAGGTGATGGATTATGTTGTGTCTGTAAGTACTCCCTTAGGAAAATCATCATCTACAGACACTGTTCGTGCTGATTGTGTAGTGCATGTAGAGGGTTATGAGTTTCTTGTAGATCTAATCCTCTTAGACATGCAAGACTATGATATCATCCTAGGTATGGATTGGTTATCTTCCCATCATGCCACTGTGGATTGCTTTGAGAAAGTAATCACCTTAAATCTGCTAGATGGGAATCGGCTTTTTGTGAGAGGTCTAGTGTCAGACCAAGGACCGCATGTGATATCTTTCCTGTAGGCCAGGAAGTTACTTGCTAGTGGGTGCAAGGGTTATCTTGCGCATGTTAGGTGCAGGATGATTCTACTCCTGATTTGACTCAGATGGCGGTGGTGAAAGAGTTTCCTGATGTGTTCTCTGAGGAATTTTCAGGCTTGCCACCAATACGAGAGGTAGAGTTTGGCATTGAGTTGGTGCCAGGTACTGCACCTATCTCCAGAGCTCCTTACCGCATGGCTACTTCAGAGTTGGCCGAGCTTAAGAAGCAACTGGAGGAATTGCTGGAAAAAGGTTACATCCGACCTAGTGCTTCTCCCTGGGGAGCACCAGTGCTGTTCGTAAAGAAGAAGGATGGAACCCTGAGGATGTGTATAGACTACAGGCAACTGAACCAAGTGACTATCAAGAATAAGTATCCTCTCCCCAGAATTGATGATCTATTTGATCAATTACAGGGAGCGACAGTGTTCTCTAAGATTGACCTGAGATCAGGGTATTACCAGCTTAGGGTCAAGGATGAGGATATATTTAAGACTGCTTTCAGGACCAGGTATGGGCATTTTGAATTTCTAGTTATGCCTTTTGGACTGACGAATGCACCTGCTGTCTTCATGGATTTGATGAACAGGGTATTTCATGAATTACTCGATTCATGTGTGGTAGTCTTCATAGATGATATCTTGGTGTACTCTCGGACTACTTCGGATCATGTCAGTGACTTGCGCAGAGTGCTGGAGATTCTGAGGAAGAACCGATTATATGCCAAGGCTAGTAAGTGTGAGTTCTGGCTAGAAAAGATCAGCTTCCTTGGGCATGTGATTTCTGGTCAGGGGGTGTCTGTGGATCCAGTTAAAGTGCAAGCCATCCTTGATTGGGGAAGACCGACTAGTGCTACTGAGATCAGAAGTTTCCTGGGATTAGCAGGTTACTACCGGAGATTTGTTGAGGGATTTTCCAAGCTGGCGGGTCCTTTAACTAAATTGACCAGAAAGGAGGCCAAATTTATTTGGGATGACAAGTGTGAAGAAAGCTTTCAGGAGCTGAAGAGAAGGTTGACTAGTACACCGATCCTCATTATTCCTAGTGATGGGGAAAGGTTTACTGTCTATACGGATGCTTCGGGCAAAGGGTTGGGTTGTGTCTTGATGCAGAAGGGTTCTGTGGTAGCCTATGCTTCGAGACAACTGAAGGAGTATGAGTTGAACTACCCTACTCATGACTTAGAGTTGGCGGCCGTAGTCTTTGCTCTGAAAATATGGCGTCACTATTTGTTGGGTCAGGAGTTTGATCTGTTCACTAATCACCAGAGTCTCAAGTACATCTTCACTCAGAAGGAGTTGAACATGAGACAGAGAAGATGGATGGAGTTGATCAAAGACTATGACTTCTCTATTCAGTATCAAGCTGGAAAGGCCAATGTAGTGGCGGATGCCCTGAGCAGACATCCAGTTACTTCAGTAGCTGCATTGCGGGTCAGTGAGTGGCAGTTACTGCAGGAGTTCAGAGATCTCAGGATCAGTGTTTCTCCTAAAGTTCAGTCGGGTTATGTGGCTTTCCTCAGAGTACAGTCTGCTTTGTTGCAGAAGATCAGAGATCAGCAATCTGTAGATCCAAAATTAATTCAGATCAGGGATAGTTTGGTTACAGGCGCAGTTCAGGATTTTAGCTTGTCTGATGATGGTGTTCTTCGGTTCCGTGGAAGGGTGTGTGTCCCTGAGGAACCGAGCTTGAGGAAAGAAATATTGGAGGACAGCCATAACTCCAAATATTCTCTACATCCTGGTGTAACTAAGATGTATCAGGACCTCAAGAAGAGTTATGCTGATGACCGTCGTCGTCCCTTGGAGTTTATGGTAGGGGATCATGTTTTCTTAAAGGTGTCACCTACTAAGGGTGTTATGAGGTTTGGCAGAAAGGGCAAGTTGAGCCCTAGGTTTGTAGGACCTTTTGACATTATTGAGAGAATTGGTCCAGTGGCTTACCGGTTAGCTTTACCTCCTGCTATGGATCATGTGCATAATGTGTTCCATGTTTCTGCTTTGAGAAAATATCATCCTGATCCATCTCATATATTGGGGTTAGAACCTCTTCAGATTCAGAGTGATTTGACCTTTGAGGAAAGACCTCTCCGGATTGTGGATAGAAAGGATAAAGTTCTGAGGAACAAGACTATACCTTTGGTAAAGGTAATCTGGGGAAATCAGTTGGTTGAAGAAGCGACATGGGAGACTGAAGCTGATATGAGGAAGTTTTATGCTTATCTTTTTGATGATATGGATGTTGAGCTTTAGAGGACTAAAGCTTTATAAGGAGGGAGGGATGTAAGATCCAAGGATCTTAAGTCTTGGTAAGTATTATTTTTTTTGATTTAAATAAAATCATTGGCAGTTATATATTATTCTTGATTTAAATAAAACCATTGACTATGAATATTACGTTAAGCAGTATTAATTAACTGGCTTATTGATTGTTAATTTATAATTATTTGATTAGAGTTAATTGATTGTTAATTTATAATTTATTGGTTGTTAATTTGTAATTAATTAATTAGAATTCATTGGTTGTTAATTTGTAATTAATTAAATCCTTATTGGATTTTCGTTAAGTGAATGGTTAAATGGTTAGTTAATGGTTAAATTAATTAGTTAATTATGAGTTATTGGGTTTGCGCTAATTGGGTTTAAAATTCAAATTTATTAGTTAAATGGGTTAAACCCTTTTGAATTAATTGGTTAGCGGGTTAAACATTAAAAACCGAAATTTAAATTTTTAAGGGGTTTAGCGACTAGGGTAAAGAGGTTGCCGTTTTTGTTGGCTTGGAAGAACCTTGGGCGACGGCTTGAAAGAACTTGGCGATTTCCTTGAAGGCTTGGACGATCTTCTTCTTCCTTCTTCCTTGGCCGGCTTTCTTGGGTGCTTGTTGGCGTCTATCTAGAAGCATTTCAAGCCCTTAGACGATTTGTTTTGGAAGATTGTTCACCTTAGTGTTCACGGTTAAGAGGTGAGTGGAGTGTCTATTCGATTCTATCTATTTGGTTGTGTTAGATAATACATGTAATTGTTTGACATGTAATTGTTTGAAAACCTTACCATGTTGAAAACCGAATTTTGCAAAGGTGAATATACCATGTTGAAAACCGAATTTTGCAAAGGTGAATATATCTCATGAAAACCGAAACTTGTAGCATGAAATTTAAGGTTTTTATAGGGAATTTTGGTAGCATTAAATCATTGATTTTTGAGTATGAAATTCTTGTTAACTAGGTATTTTATAGGGAATTTTGGTAACATTAAATCATTGATTTTTGGTAGCATGAAAATCTTGTTAACTAAGGTTAATATTTGAAGTAGATATTATGCTAGAAACCGTGGGCTATATGTGTTGTATTTTAGTCCTGTGTTAATGTATTCTTAAATGGTTAATTAGGGTTTAAATTTAAGTAGTTAGTATGTTGGTCATTGTGGAACCGTGGGCTATGTATATATGTTGTATTTTAATCCTATGTTAAATTTTTGAATGCCCTGATAATTGCTAGTAGTGTTAATAATTTTATGGTCATGTATCTATTTGAGAAATTTGGGTGATAACATAGCAAGGTTAGACTGAACTAATCAGCATGAAATCTAAGGACTACACTACCATGTGATTATGTGATTTTTATTATGTGATTATGTGATTTTTTTAATATTATGTGGTTATGTGAATTTTGAATATTATGTGTTGTGATCATGGAATGGTTAGGACTAAGGCTAAGTGTAACTGTGTACTCAAGGGGATAGTCTATATGTGATATGTTAAGGGTTTGAATTTCAGCCCTGTATTGTGATATGTGAGGGGGTTGTTGTTCAGCCTGCCTGATGTGATTATTGTGATAAAAGAGGGGGTTGTTGTTCAGCCTGCCTGTTGTGATTATTGTGATGACTATCCTAGAGTCTAGTTGACACTTAGGAGTCCACCGTTGTGAAATAAAATATAAGATGTGTCTATTGTTGTCCAGTAGGAACCCTTTGGGAGAACGAGTGATATAAGACGCAAAGTGCCATGTCTTGGTCGGACAGGGGCCACCTCTTGATGTCATCACTCTTAGACGCTTAGATTTTCGTGTTATGGGGTGATCGTAGAGCAAAGTGCCACGTCGTGACCTGGCGGGGGCCACCTCTTGAATCTACACACCGTCCATCTATATGTTGCATGTGATTTGCAGGCTTCTCCCAGTGCTTAGGCCAAAGCCGGGTTAGACCATAATGGTCACTACTGAATATGCTGGACAACTAGGTTAATTAAGTGGTTGGTGTGTTTAGTTGGTTTAGAGTATAACTCTAGAACCTTGGTTACTCTGTAGTGATAATTATGTGATGTGTTAGCAGTGTACATCTGACTGTTTTATATGAATTCTGTTCTTTAAGCTTGTCATATGTTGACATGATATTCTGTTAAATGTTTTTAAAATAATCTGCATGTATTTTTGAGTGTATGTTATGGATGGTCGTTTGAGACTATCCACTCACTGGGCTGTGTAGCTCACCCCTCATTATTTTCAGGTGTAGAGCAGGGGCGCATTTCCAGTTAGCATTTTATATGAATATCGTGATATGCCAGTTGAATGAATAAGACTTTTGTGCTTAATTACTGGGGCCGGTTGTGGCCGAATTATATGAACTTGTGTTGCCAGTTGTGGCCAAACTATGTGAACTTGTGTTGCCGGTTATGGCAGTTTGATATTCTGATTTTTGTGTCACCGCGGGCTTTGGCCTGGTTTCGGTGTGGTATCATTGAATGAATTTATAGAATCGACATTGTGGTTTTGTTTCTAAGTTCGAGTCGACTTATACTTTTGCGATCGGATTTGATATAAATGTGACTTGCATATGTCTAGTGCAAGTATTGCGTGGTGGCAGGTACCTTTATGAAATTGTGTTTTTGTGGAGATTTGTATGTATGGAATTTCAAAATTTTCATATCGGATTTCCTGGACTTGGTTTTACTTAGCATGTGCATCGATCCTGTGTGATTACATCCTGTTTCTATGTGAATTGTGTTGCGTGTTTGGGGTTAAGATAACGGGATGTGACACAGATGACTATGTTCATCTGATCTAATCATTCTCATCATATTGGAATTACAGGCTTGACACGCTTGTCCAATAAGAACATCCAGTGGCAAAGGAAACACATATGTCAAGTGACTTGGGTTCACACTTGTGCTGTGGTTTGGGTGTAGTCTTGGAAGACTCTTTCCTTTATATCGGGAGACAGTGATGTGTTGCTAGATACCCCTCACTAATCGTGATAACGTGAGTTATCGTTACCGACATTTAAAGGAAACCCTTAGGGTCGCACAATTTGATGATATAGCTTACTTGAGTCAGATCGTGTGGACTGAATTGTTTTGGTTTAGTTTAATGGGATTTAAACTCTGATTGTAAGTGAGATCTGGTCTGATCATGTTTGATTGATTAGGGCTTGAGATCGGTAAGCTTCGATCGAGAGATTTGATGCTAGATCGGTGAGATCAAGAGCATCAAGAGATGAATGGTTAGATCTTGAACCTTATGGTTTAATTTGATCTAGACCAATGCTTGGTTTAATTTGGTCTTTGAACCAAATGTAATTGAATCGGTTCACTTAGTGTGAGCGCATGGTTCAAGTCAAGGGAGGAAGTTGCGATTGGGGTAAACGCATCTTGCGTTGAAGAAGTGGCTTGCTATTTTTGGAAATTGGTTTTCCAAAATGGGGAACGCCTCCACGTTCGAAGTGGTCACGCCCTATTCTCGCCTCTTCACCTCTTGTCGCCTCTCTTCTCTCGTGTGGTGAGTCTTGACGCCAAGGAGGGGACTTGACAAAGCCAAGAGAGCATCTCATCTTCCCTTCAAGCGATCAGGAGACTTGGAGATCCTTGCTAGCACAAGGAACGACAAGGAGTAGGCGATGACCCATCTTGTGTTGGGGTATGCCCTTAAGGCTAATGTTTGAGGCCTTGGGATTGTATCAGTATCATGTAATAAACTCTTGTGTTTATAAAGGCATGGTTATTATTCAGGTTGTTACCTTGTCTGCTGCAATAAGTATACTTCTGAATAATGTCTCAAAGCTGTTCAGCTAGGCTGACATGCTAAATGTCCTTAGTCGATATATCTTGGTGAACATGAGATAGCCTTGATATGATTGAGACTAATATGTATTCTAATCTTATAGGATGCTTCGAGCATGGAATAAGATGTAGACTCATGGGTACATTGGATGTACTGGACAGACCCTACTAGGATATTCAATTGCTTGTCACAATGTGAATGATCCTTGATTGCAACAAGTGGCACATGTCCTCTGACTTGAGATCACTTGTGTTTCTAAATGATGATTGTCATTGTTTTGAGGTAGTTCAATATCATTTGAAACATAATGGTTATAGACTATCTTGGATAATGATCATGAGTCAGGTTAGGGCACTAGTGATAGATAGAGGATTGCCGTCTCCTTGTTGAAGGAGTGTGGTGTTCTATAGGGGCCCCCTAGATGAGATGATTGAGAAAGTGTATGGCCATACCCAGGTGACTATGCTCATCTGATCTAATCATGCTCATCATATTGGAGTTACAAGCTTGACAGGCTTGTCCAATAAGAACATCCAGTGGCAAAGGAAACATGTAATGCCTAGTGAGTTGATTCACGCTTGTGCTGTGATTTGGGTGTAGTCTTGGAAGACTCTTTCCTTTATATCGGGAGACAGTGATGTGTTGCTAGATACCCCTCACTGATCGTGATAACGTGAGTTATCGTTACCGACATTTAAAGGAAACCCTCAGGGTCGCACAATTTGGTGATATGGCTTACTTAAGTCAGATCGTGTGGACTGAATTGTTTAGGTTCAGTTTAAAGGGATAGAGACTCTGATTGTAAGTGAGATCTGGTCTGATCATGTTTGATTGATTGGGGCTTGAGATCGGTAAGCTTCGATCGAGAGAGTTGATGCTAGATCGGTGAGATCAAGAGCATCAAGAGATGAACTGTAACATCCCTCAGAATCACACCCCACACGCATACAAGTAAAATACGGGGTTTCAAAAATTTTTACTCTTCCATTAAAACACAAGAAGAAAGCGGCATCGAAGGACATTACTACGGAACTGAAAACCGCACAGAACTGAATAGGATCGATTTACTAGGAAATAGAAATCCGGAAAATCCAGAAAAAAATCCGGCAGCAAGTATTCTAAACTACTGCTGCACAGACACACATATCTTGTAACAACAACAAACGTCCACACTACACATATGTGGAATTTCAGAAATATACAGAACTGATTATTCAGATACTAAAATAAACAACACAAATTCGGTTACACATCTCAAATCGGACATTTCAAAATAAGAACCAATTCAATAAAAGAATCCAAGACTTGTATCCAATAATTTAAACGAAACAACTATAATATAATATCCTGAAAACAGGCATAAGCCCTCAGGAGATAAAACATGTCATATAGGTCATAATAAATTAGGCACGCAGGCCTGATAAATCTTTAGAAGACTATTCTTAGAAATGACATCAAACATTAGCGTCATATTAGCTGTAGCAATTACTGTCTTGATGTCTCACCTGAAAACATTTAAACAACGGAGGTGAGCTAAAAAGCTCAGTGAGTAAAAGACACTAAAAGTCATCCATAGTACACATCAAAAATATCATACTTAAGTTGAAATTCTTTTTATTTAACAGATAAGATAAATCAACTTAACATGCATGCTCATATCAGAAACAAACACAATCAAATACAGATACTTGTGACAATAGGCATCAAACAGGTAGGATATGAATATACCAACCCATACCAACTAACCACACCGCCTAATACATCTAAATACAGATCGAAACAGAACTACAGAAATCAGAACTGACAGACAGAAAATCAGAATTTTCAGAGTCCAAACGGATAGTCTACATCGGAAACAGAAAGGCCACGGAAGGCCTGGTGACCACAGAAGGTCTGACCCCACCTCTGCCGAGGACGAGACAATGCATGCATATTAGAAACAGAATGGTAAAGGAGATATCAGTGGGTGGCCCCCGTCTTGTCAGGACGTGGCACTCTGGTCTCCAATACCCAGAACAGAATGGTAGAGGAGGTATCAGTGGGTGGCCCCCGTCTTGTTAGGACGTGGCACTCTGGCCTCCAAAACCCAGAACTGAATGGTAGAGGAGGTATCAGTGGGTGGCCCCCGTCTTGTTAGGACGTGGCACTCTGGCCTCCAAAACCCAGAACTGAATGGTAGAGGAGGTATCAGTGGGTGGCCCCCGTCTTGTTAGGACGTGGCACTCTGGCCTCCAATACCCAGAACAGAAATAGTGTCTCAAGGGTCGTAGTAGACTATCAGCACCATTACAGCGCCACAGAAGGAGGGTAAGGACACGGAAGAGTGCTACACTAGGGCATAATTTTACAGAACAGATTATACTGAAACGGAGAAGTAGGATCAACCACTACTAAATTCTTACATCATGCCCAAAGTCTAACAAACCAGAAAATGACACACCCCAATATCCAGTCCTTAAACACAGAACAGAAATTATATGAGTGAATTCCTTACAACTAACCTTAATTCATGTCAAACCATTCTATGTTCTCACAAATGTTTTAACACATTCAAGGTTTTCAGAAAATTCACAACATATAAACAGAACAGGAAATATCCACATAACAAACAATTAAATACAGAACAGAAATTATTCATATAACAAACATTTAAACACAGAACAGAAATTATTCATGAAATAATCTCCTCAAAATTTCTAAAATCGTGAGCTATAAAATTACTGTAAGGGGCGCCACTTTCAGAACCTTAACAGAACGCACAAATTTCATGTAAATAATTTCAGTCCCCCACTACAGATAATTTTAATTACACGCTCGTGAAGAAAATTGACCAAAGCCCCAAAATTGGCTCGAACTATATTTTCGAAAATTCCTAAGTTCTTAGTTAAATCCCCAATTTTGTTTTCTCTAAAATTTTTCATCAAACAAATAAATTTTAGAAGAACTACAGACCACAATTTAAGAGGTTAAACCATACAATGTAAATTTTTCTCACAAAGGAATATTCGTCTAACCAAAACATAGCAGATTTATATTGTCAGTTTGCAAAATATATTTTTAGTCCAATTTCGAACCAAAGCTAGTCAATATTGTATTCAAAATGAAGCTCTCTGAATCTAGTTTCCAATAAAACTGGTTTCACAAGATTTCGAATTGTAGGCAGGAAGATATAAGGGTTCGAACATAGGAAGGTCAGAATTTCAGATTTCAAGAAAACAGATTCATATATCAGACTTGCGACATTTATTTCAGATCCAATAACTAATCGAAAATAGGCGTTATGGGAGTCAAAATAAAGCTCTTCGAGCCTACGGTCTAATAAAACTGATTTGACAAGATTTCGAGCTATACCTAGGGAGATATGATGGTTCGAACACATAAAGGTCGAAATCCAGAATTTCAGAAAACTGATTTTGTACCGCTGGATTGCAATACAGATTGAAATACGAATACCGCTCGGATATGGTCGATATCATATTCAAATTAAAGCCAAACATATCTAGTTTCATACAAAATTTATCTCGTGCGATTTGGATCTATAGGCCATGAGATATTGGGGTTATAGTACACAAAGGTCAGATTAACGAATGCAGATTTCAGCAGAACAGGATTTTAAAACCCTATAATTATTTGAATTCAACCCCATACGAATAATCATGGCAAATAACGAATTTTAATTCGGATTAGACTCCTTAGGATCGAATTACTCACAGAAAATCGCCCACAGAGAAAACGCCAAAACAGGGGATCAGGGGTCTCCAGAAAGTTCGTCCACCACCAGTCTGCCACCACCAGCGTCAGAAATTTTGCAGGAGGCGCCAAGCACAGTGAGGGGCGACAACACAAGCGGCTAGGGCAAGAAACAAACCAAAAATCGTGAGGGAGAGGAGCTCTCACGAATTTTCCCCCTTTTTTTTTTTTTTCTTTCCACCCCAAACGGGTCCAAGATCCAATAACCCAATTAACTTAAGTGGAAATCGGCTTTAATGGGCTTACCTGGGCTTAACCACCATGCGCTACTCCAATAACACAGAAATATGCGCCACCATGGTGGAAGAATTCCAGGAGCAAATAGTCAAGGTTGAGGGTTCGAAGCCCCAACAAAAATAATTATTTTTGCCCTTAAATCATAATTCAGAAATTCAAGGGCGTTACATCCTCCCCCCCTTATAGAGCTTTAGTCCTCTAAAGCTGACCAAGCCCGTCACTGAACAGGTGAGGATGCTCCTTTCTCATCTCTGCTTCAACCTCCCAAGAGGCTTCTTCAACAGACTGATTTCCCCAGACGACTTTCACAAGTGGAATAACCTTATTTCTCAGCACTTTCTCTTTTCTATCTTCAATTCTGAGAGGTTTCACCACAAAAGTCATGTTCTCTTCAAGCTGAAGAGTTCTAACTCCAGAACATGAGAAGGATCGGAACAATATTTTCTGAGTGCAGAAACATGGAACACATTATGGAGGTGTTCCAGTGATGGGGGCAGAGCAAGTCGGTATGCCACAGGTCCAACCCTCTCAATGATATCAAAGGGACCAATGTACCTGGGACTCAATTTTCCCCTCTTCCCAAATCTCATCACCCCTTTCATAGGTGAGACCTTTAGGAAAACATGCTCTCCCACCAAAAACTCAAGAGGACGCCGTCTCACATCAGCATAACTCTTCTGCCTATCCTGAGCAATCTTCATCTTTCTCTGAATTTCTCTGATCTTCTCAGTGGCTTCCTGAACAGCATCAGACCTTAGCACTGTTCTGTCTCCAGTTTCCTCCCAGCATATAGGCGTTCTGCATTTCCTCCCATATAGGGCCTCATACGGAGCCATCTGTATGCTAGAGTGAAAGCTATTGTTGTAGGTGAACTCTATCAGTGATAAGTCCAGATCCCACTCAATAGACCAGTCAACCACATAAGATCTCAGAAGATCCTCTAGTGTCTGAATAGTTCTCTCTGTCTGACCATCAGATTGAGGATGATATGCAGTGCTAAAACTCAGATTAGTTCCCAAATCTTCCTGTAATTTCTTCCAAAACCTGGACAAAAATCGAGGATCACGATCAGAGACAATGTCCAAAGGAACTCCATGTAATCTGACAATCTCTTCGATGTACAGTTTTGCTAACCGATCCAAACTGTAAGTCATTTTGATCGGTAAGAAGTGAGCTGACTTCGTGAGTCTGTCCACAATCACCCATACGGCATCATGATTCCTTCTGGTATTGGGCAGCCCACACACAAAGTCCATACTGATATGCTCCCACTTCCACTGAGGAATAGGGAGAGACTGCATCAAACCGCCCGGCCTCTGATGCTCAGTCTTCACGGTTTGGCAAGTCAAACATCTGGACACAAACAAATGCACATCCTTCTTCATACCATGCCACCAGAAAGTCTTTTTCAGATCCTGATACATCTTGGTACTACCAGGATGAATGGTATACTTAGTGCAATGACTTTCCTTAAGAATGTCATTTCTCAACTCAGGGTCCTCAGGGACACAGACCCTTCCACGGAATCTGAGGAGACCATCATCCGACATACTGAAATTCTCATCCCAGCCTTGCTCAGACCTCTCTTTCCACCGTAGAATATCCTGATCTGACTGCTGCCCTGATCTCAGTCTCTGCAGTAAGTCTGACTGAACCCTGAGAGAAGCTAGAAGACCGCCTCTCTCACCCGGAGTCACACTCAGATGCATGTCACTGAACTCCTGCAATAGTCGCCACTCCTGGACTCGCAGTGCAGCTATCTGAGTCACAGGATACCGACTAAGAGCATCGGCCACCACATTGGCTTTACCAGACTGATATTGGATGGTGAAGTCATAATCCTTTATCAATTCAAGCCATCGCCTCTGTCTCATATTCAGCTCTTTCTGAGTGAAGATATACTTCAAGCTCTGGTGATCTGTAAACAATTCAAATGTTTGTCCAAACAGATAGTGCCTCCAGATTTTCAAGGCAAAAACTACAGCTGCCAACTCCAAATCATGAGTGGGGTAGTTTACTTCATAATCCTTGAGTTGCCTTGAGGCATAAGCGACTACTTTTCCTTGCTGCATCAGTACAGCACCCAGACCCTTACCAGAGGCATCAGTGTAAACAATGAACTTCTCTCCATCACAGGGAATGATGAGGATAGGAGCACTGGTCAGTCTCCTTTTCAGTTCCTGAAAGCTAGATTCACAATTATCAGACCACTCAAACTTCAAATTCTTCCTAGTTAGCTTAGTCAGAGGACCAGCCAACTTGGAAAAACCCTCCACAAAACGGCGGTAGTATCCAGCTAAGCCCAGAAAACTTCTGACCTCAGTCGCTGTAGTTGGTCTTCCCCAGTGAAGAATGGCCTCCACCTTCACTGGATCCACAGACACACCCTGGTCAGAAATAATGTGTCCCAGAAAGCCAATCTGATGTAACCAGAACTCACATTTGCTGGCCTTAGCATACAGCTGCTTCAGCCGCAGAATCTCCAACACCTTGCGCAAATCCTGAGTGTGATCTTGCGCATTCTTGGAGTAGATCAGAATATCATCTATGAAGACGACCACACATTTGTCCAGAAGTTCATGAAATACTCTGTTCATTTGATCCATAAACACTGCAGGGGCATTTGTCAGTCCAAAAGGCATAACAAGAAACTCATAGTGCCCATACTTGGTCCTGAATGCAGTTTTAGGTACATCCTCCTCCTGAACTCTCAACTGATGATAGCCAGACCTCAGGTCAATTTTAGAGAATACAGTAGCACCCTGCAACTGATCAAAGAGATCATCAATACGGGGTAATGGGTACTTATTCCTAACAGTCACTTGATTGAGTTGACGGTAATCGATGCACATGCGCAAAGTACCATCCTTCTTCTTCACAAATAACACAGGTGCTCCCCATGGAGAAACACTGGGCCGAATATACCCCTTCTCTAATAGTTCTTCCAGTTGCTTCTTCAGCTCTGTCAATTCGGAAGTTGCCATCCTGTAAGGAGCTTTAGATATCGGTGCTGTGCCTGGCAATAACTCGATACCAAACTCAACTTCTCTGCTGGGTGGTAACCCAGATAAATCAGAGAAGACGTCAGCAAACTCTCTTACCACAGGAATTTTAGCCAGATCCAAATCAGGCTCAGTCTACACCTTGACATGCGCCAGATACCCCTTGCAGCCCTGGGCTAAAAGCTTCCTGGCCTGCAGATGAGATATCACCAAAGGCTCTTGTTCTGAAATCCGGCCTTGGATAACCAGTTGCTGTCCATCACTTAGATGCAGAGTAATTAGCTTTTCAAAACAATCTAAAGTAGCATGATAGGCAGACAGCCAATCCATGCCCAGAATGATGTCATAGTCTTTCATAGAAAGACTAATCAAGTCAATAGGTAAATCATATCCTTCTACCTTAATCAAACAGTCAGGGTATGTTATATCTGTAGATACGGCCTCACCCATAGGTGTATGAACAGAAATACAGAAATCAAGTATCCTAGGCAACACAGGCAGACATGATGCAAAACATGCAGACACAAAGGATAAATTGGCACCAGGATCAAAAAGAATGCGTGCCAAATAACTAAACACATAAAGTGTACCTTCCACCACGGACTTCGAAGCCGAAGCATCCCTCTCCGCGATGGCATACACGCGAGTCTGCACAGTAGGCTTCTCACCCTGACCCTGTCCTCTAGCATCCGGCATAGGACAGTCCCTAATCATATGCCCCGCCTTACCACATCTGAAGCAAGCGCCAGTCTTCCTGTAGCACTCATTATCCTGATGTTTAGTGCTCCCACAGTGGAGACACTTCTTGCCATTCTGAGAAACTGTGCTGGCTGGCTTCTGATAAGGTTGGTATCTGCCCTTATTGTCTTTCTTCCTCTTGAAATTCTTCTTATCCTTACCACCCAGAGTGGGTGCGTAAGTCACAGAAGTAGGGGCGGGTGCAGTGACTGGAATAATATCTGCAGCCATCTCCGCAATGCACCTCTCAGCAGTGCGAGCCCTGTCTACCACTTCAGCATAAGTTTCCAAGTGTAGCATAGCTACCCTTGTCCTGATATCTTTCCTCAAACCCCGCTGAAACTTCTTGGCTCTTCTTTCCTCGGTGTTGACTAAGTGAGGAGCATACCCCGACAACCGAGCGAATGTGGCTTCATACTGATCCACCGTCAGGTCGCCCTGCTCAAGATGAATAAACTCCACCTCGCGCTCCTCAGATAAGCTAGAGGGGAAAAACTTGGCATTGAACTTCATCATGAAGTACTGCCAATCAACATCTCTGGATTCAGTTGCCGCCAGTCTGACGACTCCCTTCCACCAGTCTTCAGCATCTCCACGCAACATAAAGACAGACAAACATAGCTTGTCTGCATCATCACAGCGCAAAACCTGGAAAATCTTTTCCAGTGTCAAAAGCCAATCCTCAGCAGCTCTAGGCCCCGGACTACCATAAAATGCAGTCGGGTTCAGGTGCTGAAACTCTCGAACCAACCGAGCATATCGTTGATGTGCGCCATCACCCAGAGGAGAACCAGCCGGTTGTGCCTGTGACTGAGACTGTGTCTGCGACAGCCGCTGCAATAACTGTTGCTGAACCTCCATGTGCTGCGCCTGCTGCTGCTGCATCATCTGAGTTTGCTGCTGAATGAATGCGTTCTGTTGTTGCATCATAGCAGTCATAGCCTCCATGGTCTGCCTCAGATCAGGCTGTTGATCACCGTTGCTACTGCTAGCCCTTGGTCGCACCATTTTTACCTGCATCACATAACACAGTAGAATAACAACCAGTATTCAATCACAAATCAGATCCTAACTTGGTTTCTAGCAATACACAAACAAAGTTTTCCTTCCCCGGAGTTTCTAATTGCTAGTAATATTGCTCTGATACCATCTGTAACATCCCTCAGAATCACACCCCACACGCATACAAGTAAAATACGGGGTTTCAAAAATTTTTACTCTTCCATTAAAACACAAGAAGAAAGCGGCATCGAAGGACATTACTACGGAACTGAAAACCGCACAGAACTGAATAGGATCGATTTACTAGGAAATAGAAATCCGGAAAATCCAGAAAAAAATCCGGCAGCAAGTATTCTAAACTACTGCTGCACAGACACACATATCTTGTAACAACAACAAACGTCCACACTACACATATGTGGAATTTCAGAAATATACAGAACTGATTATTCAGATACTAAAATAAACAACACAAATTCGGTTACACATCTCAAATCGGACATTTCAAAATAAGAACCAATTCAATAAAAGAATCCAAGACTTGTATCCAATAATTTAAACGAAACAACTATAATATAATATCCTGAAAACAGGCATAAGCCCTCAGGAGATAAAACATGTCATATAGGTCATAATAAATTAGGCACGCAGGCCTGATAAATCTTTAGAAGACTATTCTTAGAAATGACATCAAACATTAGCGTCATATTAGCTGTAGCAATTACTGTCTTGATGTCTCACCTGAAAACATTTAAACAACGGAGGTGAGCTAAAAAGCTCAGTGAGTAAAAGACACTAAAAGTCATCCATAGTACACATCAAAAATATCATACTTAAGTTGAAATTCTTTTTATTTAACAGATAAGATAAATCAACTTAACATGCATGCTCATATCAGAAACAAACACAATCAAATACAGATACTTGTGACAATAGGCATCAAACAGGTAGGATATGAATATACCAACCCATACCAACTAACCACACCGCCTAATACATCTAAATACAGATCGAAACAGAACTACAGAAATCAGAACTGACAGACAGAAAATCAGAATTTTCAGAGTCCAAACGGATAGTCTACATCGGAAACAGAAAGGCCACGGAAGGCCTGGTGACCACAGAAGGTCTGACCCCACCTCTGCCGAGGACGAGACAATGCATGCATATCAGAAACAGAATGGTAAAGGAGATATCAGTGGGTGGCCCCCGTCTTGTCAGGACGTGGCACTCTGGTCTCCAATACCCAGAACAGAATGGTAGAGGAGGTATCAGTGGGTGGCCCCCGTCTTGTTAGGACGTGGCACTCTGGCCTCCAAAACCCAGAACTGAATGGTAGAGGAGGTATCAGTGGGTGGCCCCCGTCTTGTTAGGACGTGGCACTCTGGCCTCCAAAACCCAGAACTGAATGGTAGAGGAGGTATCAGTGGGTGGCCCCCGTCTTGTTAGGACGTGGCACTCTGGCCTCCAATACCCAGAACAAAAATAGTGTCTCAAGGGTCGTAGTAGACTATCAGCACCATTACAGCGCCACAGAAGGAGGGTAAGGACACGGAAGAGTGCTACACTAGGGCATAATTTTACAGAACAGATTATACTGAAACGGAGAAGTAGGATCAACCACTACTAAATTCTTACATCATGCCCAAAGTCTAACAAACCAGAAAATGACACACCCCAATATCCAGTCCTTAAACACAGAACAGAAATTATATGAGTGAATTCCTTACAACTAACCTTAATTCATGTCAAACCATTCTATGTTCTCACAAATGTTTTAACACATTCAAGGTTTTCAGAAAATTCACAACATATAAACAGAACAGGAAATATCCACATAACAAACAATTAAATACAGAACAGAAATTATTCATATAACAAACATTTAAACACAGAACAGAAATTATTCATGAAATAATCTCCTCAAAATTTCTAAAATCGTGAGCTATAAAATTACTGTAAGGGGCGCCACTTTCAGAACCTTAACAGAACGCACAAATTTCATGTAAATAATTTCAGTCCCCCACTACAGATAATTTTAATTACACGCTCGTGAAGAAAATTGACCAAAGCCCCAAAATTGGCTCGAACTATATTTTCGAAAATTCCTAAGTTCTTAGTTAAATCCCCAATTTTGTTTTCTCTAAAATTTCTCATCAAACAAATAAATTTTAGAAGAACTACAGACCACAATTTAAGAGGTTAAACCATACAATGTAAATTTTTCTCACAAAGGAATATTCGTCTAACCAAAACATAGCAGATTTATATTGTCAGTTTGCAAAATATATTTTTAGTCCAATTTCGAACCAAAGCTAGTCAATATTGTATTCAAAATGAAGCTCTCTGAATCTAGTTTCCAATAAAACTGGTTTCACAAGATTTCGAATTGTAGGCAGGAAGATATAAGGGTTCGAACATAGGAAGGTCAGAATTTCAGATTTCAAGAAAACAGATTCATATATCAGACTTGCGACATTTATTTCAGATCCAATAACTAATCGAAAATAGGCGTTATGGGAGTCAAAATAAAGCTCTTCGAGCCTACGGTCTAATAAAACTGATTTGACAAGATTTCGAGCTATACCTAGGGAGATATGATGGTTCGAACACATAAAGGTCGAAATCCAGAATTTCAGAAAACTGATTTTGTACCGCTGGATTGCAATACAGATTGAAATACGAATACCGCTCGGATATGGTCGATATCATATTCAAATTAAAGCCAAACATATCTAGTTTCATACAAAATTTATCTCGTGCGATTTGGATCTATAGGCCATGAGATATTGGGGTTATAGTACACAAAGGTCAGATTAACGAATGCAGATTTCAGCAGAACAGGATTTTAAAACCCTATAATTATTTGAATTCAACCCCATACGAATAATCATGGCAAATAACGAATTTTAATTCGGATTAGACTCCTTAGGATCGAATTACTCACAGAAAATCGCCCACAGAGAAAACGCCAAAACAGGGGATCAGGGGTCTCCAGAAAGTTCGTCCACCACCAGTCTGCCACCACCAGCGTCAGAAATTTTGCAGGAGGCGCCAAGCACAGTGAGGGGCGACAACACAAGCGGCTAGGGCAAGAAACAAACCAAAAATCGTGAGGGAGAGGAGCTCTCACGAATTTTCCCCCTTTTTTTTTTTTTCTTTCCACCCCAAACGGGTCCAAGATCCAATAACCCAATTAACTTAAGTGGAAATCGGCTTTAATGGGCTTACCTGGGCTTAACCACCATGCGCTACTCCAATAACACAGAAATATGCACCACCATGGTGGAAGAATTCCAGGAGCAAATAGTCAAGGTTGAGGGTTCGAAGCCCCAACAAAAATAATTATTTTTGCCCTTAAATCATAATTCAGAAATTCAAGGGCGTTACATGAACGGTTAGATCTTGAACCCTTTGGTTCAGAGTGAGATCTAGACCATGGCTTGGGCTGGTTTAATTTGGTTCTTGAACCAAATTGAAGTGGATTAAAGTGGCTTGAACCGGTTCACAAAGGGTGAACGCTTGGTTCAAGGCGTTAGGCGTTTTTGGTTTGGTTGTGGCGCATGGCTTCATATCTTCCATTTATGGAATGTAATGAAGGCGACTTCACCTTAACGCAAAAGCGTTTTGAACGCTCGACTTCACTCTTCTCTTCTCAACGTTCCTCTTTGGGGGCGAAAGGATTCGGACGAGAAGGAGAAGAAGAAGGTTACTCTCGCCAAGCTTCATCTCGAAACACCCTCACGCGACAAGGATTCTTTGAAGTGCTTTTGCTAGCACAAAGGACTCAAAGAGCAAGCTATCGTCATCGGTTGTGTGCGTCACCTTTGGAGAAGGAGCACTTGAACCTTTGCTTCCAAGGCATCATCAAATCGATGGCATTGGTATGATCTTTTAGATCTATTCCTCTTATACAAGTTGATCATATGCTTTTATGATTGCGATCCCATGAAGCCCTATCTTCCGCTTGCAAAACTCTATATGTGCGCCACAATCAAAGTTTCGGCTCCCCTCTTGAAAGGGGTTTTCTACAAGTTTCGGCCCCCCCTCTTGAAAGGGGTTTCTTCAATTGGTATCAGAGCATGCGGTTGTATGTAGAATCATATGATTGCTTGTTGATTTGTGATCCTTGTTTGTGTTTAACTAGTAGATCTAGTAGTTAGCATCTTGCGCATCTCATGTTTAGTAGTGAAAAATACATGGTGTATGTTTTTACTCCCTAGCGCACGCATATATGATGAAGGAGGGCGCATGTTGAATGATGTTGGTTTTCTTAAAAACTTAATCACTTGTGCGCCTCACTAGATCTAAGTGGCGCCTACAATAAACCCTTAGATGGGTTGATGGGGTTGAAGTCACCTCTATGTTGGATCCAATAGTCTGATCAGACCATCTGACAGCCTAGATGGATCGACCAGATGGCACCTGTGCGCAAGCACAAGGTGGCCATAGGTCGATTGCATCTTAGGCGTGTAGCGAGGTCTGGTTGAGACAACCAGTAAGAACACATGAGTTAGGCCCGGGGTCACACCCGCTTGCCAGAACTCATGAGGGTTGTTCAGCCCTTGGCGCATGCATGGTTGACCATTAGGTCAACGCGAGTCAGTTAGGACTTGGTGCATGCAAGGGACAGAGGATCTGACTAGATGGATGAGTGGATCCCTATCAATGGACCATTGTAAGGTTGTAGGGCTCATAAGAAAATTAAAATTGATGCCAATGGGGTTTTCAAAATTTTATTTTCTTGTTAAATGGATCACATGTTGATTTGATGCCATGTGCTTGTTTATTTAATCTTATGTGGGTTGCCCTTTTAATGTGTGCTGTGCTGGGGCCTGCGAGCTTGGTAAATTATTATTTTGTGATCTGCGAATCACATTTTTTAATTCATTTATAATGTGTAGTTGACCTGCGAGTCAACCTTGTCTAGATAGATCAAAATGTATTTTGATTAGACAAGAGCACAAAGGCACACATCCAAGAGGGGCATTCAGCTGGTGGCACACCTGAGGTGCTCTTGGCGCTAGGGCCCTGGGTTGGACCAGATGAAAGGCAAAAGACCCAAGAAGAGCTAGTGAAGACTTAAATTAGGTTAAGGTCTTACTTAGGCTCTATGGGCTTTTACCACATAAGATCCATGCTTTCTTTTTATTCCATATATAATTAGAACTGCATGAGTTTATCTTCTGCTATCACCATAGGGTTTGCATGATAGTTAAGAAGTTAAAAGACCGTTAAAATCCAACGCTAACATATCAAGCTCGTAAGCCTTCTGACGCGAAACCTCACTGTTCTAATTATCGTTGGAGCCGTGTTGTACCCACTCAGTGGGCACGTCCATCTATCTTCAGACGGTGCGGGATTTCACCTGCGTGTTACAGAGTAGGGATTTATCCCTTCTCGTTGCTCAGCATAGCACGTGGTGGTCCAGGGAGTAGGTCGGGTCAGCTTGACCATGTAGGCTACATATGTGGCGCATATGGTAGCACATGGAGGCAGCCATCTGTGGGATCAGAGATTGTGTTGTACCAACTCAGTTGGCGCAATCTGCTGGATTGCCCAGATGAAGGGGAATCACACGGGTTGGCGATTGGCTGGTACAGCCTACCAGAAATTAGTGCTTGTCATCTCTGTGCATCTTATCTCGCCTGAGCGGGACGCGGAGACCAAGTATGAAATCTGGATCCCATCTCACTAAAAGAGTGTTACTCTTTCGGACTGTTTACTGGATTTTTCAGTCAGACAAAATAGTGAGAAAAGAATCTTTCTTAAGTCCGGGATTGATTCTAGACATTGATACTGACCTTGCTGTTCTTGCATTGTTGTAGATTCCTGCAGCAACGAACACCATGAGCTTCAATGTGCGATCCCTACTGGAAAGGGAGAAGTTTCCTGGGCCAAACTTCTCAGACTGGTTCGGACACCTTAAGATTGTTCTTAAGGCAGAGAGGAAACTGTATGTCCTCGAGACGGCTGTGCCGCCTCAAC
Organism: Costus lasius; assembly: GCA_027563935.2. Lineage (NCBI taxonomy): Eukaryota > Viridiplantae > Streptophyta > Magnoliopsida > Zingiberales > Costaceae > Costus > Costus lasius. Next base: position 69,174,507 of record CM050449.1, read on the forward strand.
CCGCTGCGAACGCCGCAAGGGCGGTTCGTGATGCTTATGAAAAGCACGTCAATGATAGCATTGATGTCGCTTGCCTGATGCTAGCGTCTATGACGCCACCACTGCAGCGTCAGCATGAGGATATGTCGGCTATAGAAATTATAGCGAACCTCAAGATGCTGTATGCTGCACAGGCGAGGACAGAACGCTATAATCTGACAAAGCTTTTCTTTCAGAGCAAACTGGCTGAAGGGAGCCCAGTGGGAGCTCACGTGCTCAAGATGATTGGGCACAAGGAGGCTCTGGAGAAACTGGGGCATACCATCAACCAGGAGCTTGCTGTAGACATTATTCTGCAGTCTCTCCCGCCCTCTTTCGATGCGTTCATTATTAATTTTAATATGAACAAGATCGATTGTACTCCGGCAGAGCTGCTGAATATGCTCTTGACAACTGAGGAGACTCTGAAGGGAAAGCCTTCAACCTCTATCTTAATGGTTCCTTCTAGGAACAAGAAGAAGGGGAAGAAGGGCAAGGCCCCTGTCAAGAACTACAGTAAGGCTCTGAAACAAAAGGTAAAGCGGTCCAAGGACAACAGGTGTTTCCACTGTGGCCAGCTGGGTCACTGGAAAAAGGACTGTAAAGCGCTCCAAGGAGATAAGAGGGGAAGCATCGCTTCTGGCTCAGGTATATATGTGACTGAGGTCATGTTATCTTCTTCTTCTATTTCATGGGTGTTGGACACTGCATGTGGAGTTCACATTTGTTCAAATGTACAGGAACTCAAGAGAAGAAGGCAGGTGGGACAGCATGAGGTAGACCTACGCGTTGGAAACGGGGCACGGGTTGCTGCTGTTGCTGTAGGAGACTATTTCATTTCTTTACCATCTGGCATTGTATTGGAATTAAACAATTGTTATTTTGTACCCAGTATAACCAAGAATATTATCTCAATTCCTGCTCTTGTCAGGAAAGGATTTGCCTTTGAATGCAATATTTCAAAGTGTGTTTTATCTTTAGATAATATTCTTTATGCAACTGGTTCAATTAACAATGGGTTATTCATGTTGGACATGGAATATTCTATACAAAACATTGATAATAAGAAAGCCAAGTATGCTGAAGACAGCACCTTGTTATGGCATAGTCGTTTAGGCCATATTAACAAGAAGCGCATTAAGCGGTTGCATGATCATGGACTGCTGGGATCATTCTCCTATGAGGAGATTGATACATGCAAAGCTTGTTTAATGGGTAAAATGACGAAGTCACCTTTTCCTAACAAAGGTCAAAGGGCTTCAGGTTTACTTGACCTTATACACAGTGATGTGTGTGGGCCGTTTAGTAGACATGCCAGAGGTGGCTATCAGTACTTCATTACCTTTACTGATGATTTCAGTAGGTATGGTTATGTCTATCTTATGAGACATAAAAGTGAATCTTTTGACAAGTTCAAAGAGTTCAAGAATGAAGTACAGAATCAGCTAGGCCGAAATATCAAGGCACTTCGTTCTGATCGAGGTGGAGAATACTTGAGTCATGCGTTTACTGACTATCTGAAGGAGTGTGGGATTATCTCACAGCTCACTCCGCCAGGAACACCGCAATGGAATGGTGTGTCCGAGAGGAGAAATAGAACGTTACTTGATATGGTTCGTTCTATGATGAGTCAGGCTACTCTTCCATATTCCTTTTGGGGATTTGCACTGGAAACAGCTGCAAAGGTACTAAACCGAGTGCCATCCAAGGCCGTTTCAAAGACGCCATATGAATTATGGTATGGGAAACAGCCGAGCTTGACATTTATCAGAATCTGGGGTTGCGAGGCTTATGTCAAAAAGCTCGCCTCTGGGAAACTAGAGAGCAGATCTGAGAAATGTATCTTTGTCGGTTACCCTAAGGAAACTAAGGGTTATTATTTCTACGATCCCAAAGAGAACAAGGTATTTGTTGCTCGGACGGCCATATTTCTTGAGAAGGAGTTTCTTCTGCAAGAGGCCAGTGGGAGAGAAATAAAGCTGGATGAGAATCCAGAGGAAGGACAAAGTAGTCAAGCACAGTTGGATGAGCCTGAGCCGGTAGAGCAGGTTATTGAACAACCTGAGGCTCAGACATCACGGGAACCGCGAAGATCGGGAAGGATCCGTCGTCAGCCTGAGCGTTATGACGGAGTCTACATCATTGATAATGATGAACCCCTCACTTATGCGGATGCGGTCAGTGGACCGGAGTCAGCTAGATGGCTTGAAGCTATGCGAGCCGAGATGGACTCCATGTCAGATAACCAAGTCTGGGATTTGGTTGATCCGCCTCCGGGAGTAATCCCTATAGGCTGTAAATGGATCTTCAAGAAGAAGATTGACATGGATGGTAACGTGGTTACCTATAAAGGCAGGCTAGTTGCGAAAGGTTTCAAACAAATCTACGGGATAGATTATGATGAAACTTTCTCTCCTGTAGCCATGTTTAAGTCTATTCGGATTCTTTTCGCGATAGCTGCATATTATGATTATGAGATCTGGCAGATGGATGTGAAAACAGCTTTCCTTAATGGAAATTTGGATGAGGATGTGTATATGACACAACCTGAAGGTTTCACTAATCCATCAGATCGTCATAAAATATGCAAACTAAAGAAGTCCATTTATGAACTGAAACAAGCATCTAGAAGCTGGAATATTCGTTTTGATGAATCAATCTCTGAGTTTGGTTTCATCAAGAACGAAGATGACCCGTGTGTATATAAGAGGTTTAGTGGGAGCGTGATTACATTCCTAGTCCTCTACGTCGATGACATCTTGATCATTGGAAATGATATTCCAGAAATGCATGCGGTTAAGGCATGGCTAAGGAAATGTTTCCAGATGAAAGATTTAGGAGAAGCAGCCTATGTATTAGGTGTGAAGATCTACAGGGATAGATCTAAGAGGCTTCTCGGGCTGTGCCAGAGTACTTACATCGATAAGGTCCTGGAAAGATTCCATTTAGAGAAATCTAAAAGGGGATATCTTCCAGTCAGACATGGTCTGAATCTTTCGAAGAGTCAGTGTCCACAAACACAGACTGAGAAAGATGAAATGGACAATACGCCTTATGCTTCGGCTATTGGGTCCATTATGTATGCGATGTTGTGTACTCGCCCAGACGTCGCTTACGGGTTAAGCGTGACCAGTCGTTTCCAAAGTAATCCAGGACAGGCACACTGGATTGCAGTCAAGAACATCTTAAAATATCTGTGGAGGACCAAAGATATGTTCTTGATATATGGTGGTCAGGAAGAACTCAGTATAGAAGGATATACTGACGCTTCGTTCCAGTCGGACCAGGATGATTTCCGATCGCAATCAGGCTATGTTTTTAGCTTGAATGGTGGAGCAGTGGTGTGGAAGAGTTTCAAACAGTCAACTGTTGCTGATTCCACAACAGAAGCCGAGTATGTTGCAGCCTCGGAAGCATCCAAGGAGGCAGTGTGGATTCGTAAGTTCGTGAGAGAACTTGGTGTTGTTCCTTCGAGTGTCGATCCTTTGGTTATCTTCTGTGATAACACTGGAGCCATCGCACAAGCAAAGGAACCACGGTCGCACCAGAAGTCCAAGCACATACAGAGACGGTTTCACTTGATCCGGGAGATCATAGATCGTGGCGAGATCAAAATCTGCAAGGTTCATACAGACGATAATCTGGCTGACCCGCTTACCAAGCCTCTGGCGCAGCAGAAGCATGAGAAGCACTGTAATAACATGGGTTTGAGATTTCTCAACCATTAGATTAAGTGCAAGTGGGAGATTGTTGGGGTATGCCCTTAAGGCTAATGTTTGAGGCCTTGGGATTGTATCAGTATCATGTAATAAACTCTTGTGTTTATAAAGGCATGGTTATAAACTCTTGTGTTTATAAAGGCATGGTTACCTTGTCTGCTGCAATAAGTATACTTCTGAATAATGTCTCAAAGCTGTTCAGCTAGGCTGACATGCTAAATGTCCTTAGTCGATATATCTTGGTGAACATGAGACAGCCTTGATATGATTGAGACTAATATGTATTCTAATCTTATAGGATGCTTCGAGCATGGAATAAGATGTAGACTCATGGGTACATTGGATGTACTGGACAGACCCTACTAGGATATTCAATTGCTTGTCACAATGTGAATGATCCTTGATTGCAACAAGTGGCACATGTCCTCTGACTTGAGATCACTTGTGTTTCTAAATGATGATTGTCATTGTTTTGAGGTAGTTCAATATCATTTGAAACATAATGGTTATAGACTATCTTGGATAATGATCATGAGTCAGGTTAGGGCACTAGTGATAGATAGAGGATTGCCGTCTCCTTGTTGAAGGAGTGTGGTGTTCTATAGGGGCCCCCTAGATGAGATGATTGAGAAAGTGTATGGCCATACCCAGGTGACTATGCTCATCTGATCTAATCATGCTCATCATATTGGAGTTACAAGCTTGACAGGCTTGTCCAATAAGAACATCCAGTGGCAAAGGAAACATGTAATGCCTAGTGAGTTGATTCACGCTTGTGCTGTGATTTGGGTGTAGTCTTGGAAGACTCTTTCCTTTATATCGGGAGACAGTGATGTGTTGCTAGATACCCCTCACTGATCGTGATAACGTGAGTTATCGTTACCGACATTTAAAGGAAACCCTCAGGGTCGCACAATTTGGTGATATGGCTTACTTAAGTCAGATCGTGTGGACTGAATTGTTTAGGTTCAGTTTAAAGGGATAGAGACTCTGATTGTAAGTGAGATCTGGTCTGATCATGTTTGATTGATTGGGGCTTGAGATCGGTAAGCTTCGATCGAGAGAGTTGATGCTAGATCGGTGAGATCAAGAGCATCAAGAGATGAACGGTTAGATCTTGAACCCTTTGGTTCAGAGTGAGATCTAGACCATGGCTTGGGCTGGTTTAATTTGGTTCTTGAACCAAATTGAAGTGGATTAAAGTGGCTTGAACTGGTTCACAAAGGGTGAACGCTTGGTTCAAGGCGTTAGGCGTTTTTGGTTTGGTTGTGGCGCATGGCTTCATATCTTCCATTTATGGAATGTAATGAAGGCGACTTCACCTTAACGCAAAAGCGTTTTGAACGCTCGACTTCACTCTTCTCTTCTCAACGTTCCTCTTTGGGGGCGAAAGGATTCGGACGAGAAGGAGAAGAAGAAGGTTACTCTCGCCAAGCTTCATCTCGAAACACCCTCACACGACAAGGATTCTTTGAAGTGCTTTTGCTAGCACAAAGGACTCAAAGAGCAAGCTATCGTCATCGGTTGTGTGCGTCACCTTTGGAGAAGGAGCACTTGAACCTTTGCTTCCAAGGCATCATCAAATCGATGGCATTGGTATGATCTTTTAGATCTATTCCTCTTATACAAGTTGATCATATGCCTTTATGATTGCGATCCCATGAAGCCCTATCTTCCGCTTGCAAAACTCTATATGTGCGCCACAATCAAAGTTTCGGCTCCCCTCTTGAAAGGGGTTTTCTACAAGTTTCGGCCCCCCCTCTTGAAAGGGGTTTCTTCATCTTGTGTGCGTCACCTTTGGAGGAGAGCTACTTCGTTCTCTGCTTCCAATTCGCCATCCAAGCAATGGCTATGGTATGATCCCTTCTCGATCTATACATGTTATTAAGTGTAAGTACCCCATTCATGAGGGGGGCGAAACCCTAAAGCATGCGCATTCAAGAAATTTTCTAGGGCTTCATAAGATCGCATGTGGTATAACCATATGATCAACTTAAGTTTTACTAAGATCAAGATGTGATCTTACCATAGCCATCGCTTGGATGGTGCCTTGGAAGGAAGAGGGCGAAAAGGGCTCTCCTCCAAAGGTGGCGCACACAAGAGGATGATGGCTACTCCTTGTGTTCCTTGTGCTAGCAAGGCTTCAAGGGTCCTTGTCGAATGGAAGGGAAGAGATCTACTCTTTGCTTGGCCGAATCCTCTCTTGTCGTCAACCTTCACAACGCAAGCCGTGAGTCGTCAAGAGCAAAGGGGCGAGAGATGAGAATCGAGAAGCGTTGCATTCGAACGTGGAGACGTTCCCATTTTGGAAAACCGAAATTCCAAAAATAGCAACTACTTGATTACATGCGTTATGCGTTCACTTGAAGTGAACCAAATGCATATCCCTTCTCCCATATGAACCATGCGCTCACACATGAGCCGGTTCAATGTATTTGGTTCAATGACCAAACCAAATCAGCCCAAGCTTTTAGTCCAGATCGAATTAAACCCTAAGGTTCCAGATCTGACCATTCATCTCCTGATGCTTCTAATCTCACCGATCTAGCATCAACACTCTCGATCGAAGCTTACCGATCTCAAGCCCTAATCAATCAAACATGATCAGACCAGATCTCACTTATAATCAGAGTTTAAATCCCTTTAAACTGAACTAAACAATTCAGTCCACACGATCTGACTTAAGTAAGCCATATCATCAAATTGTGCGACCCTGAGGGTTTCCTTTAAATGTCGGTAACGATAACTTACGTTATCACGATCAGTGAGGGGTATCTAGCAACACATCACTGTCTCCCGATATAGAGGAAAGAGTCTTCCAAGACTACACCCAAACCACAGCACAAGTGTGAATCAACTCACTAGGCATACATATTTCCTTTGCCACTGGATGTTCTTATTGGACAAGCGTGTCAAGCTTGTAGCTCCAATATGATGAGCATGATTAGATCAGATGAACATAGTCACCTGGGTATGGCCATACACTTTCTCAATCATCTCATTTAAGGGGGGCCCCATTAGAACATCACACTCCAATTAAGGAGACGGCAATCCTTTATCTATCACTAGTGCCCTAACCTGACTCATGATCATTATCCAAGATAGTCTATAACCATTATGTTTCAAATGATATTGAACTACCTCAAAACAATGACATTCATCATTTAGAAACACAAGTGATCTCAAGTCAGAGGACATGTGCCACTTGAAGCAAAACAAGGATTATTCACATTGTGACAAGCAATTGAATATCCTAGTAGGGTCTGTCCAGTACATCCAATGTACCCATGAGTCTACATCTTATTCCATGCTCGAAGCATCCTATAAGATTAGAACACATATTAGTCTCAATCATATCAAGGCTGTCTCATGTTCACCAAGATATCTCGACTAAGGACTTTATAGCATGTCAGCCTAGCTGAACAGCATTGAGACATTATCCAGAAGTACAATTATTGCAGCAGACAATGTAACAACCTGAATAACAACCATTGCCTTTATAAACATAAGAGTTTATACATGATACTGATACAATCCCAAGGCCTCAAACATTAGCCTTAAGGGCATACCCCAACAATCTCCCACTTGCACTTAATCTAATGGTTGAGGAATCTCAAACCCATATTATTACAGTGCTTCTCATGCTTCTGCTGCGCCAGAGGCTTGGTAAGTGGGTCTGCCAGATTGTCATCTGTATGAACCTTGCAGAGTTTGATCTCGCCACGATCAATGATCTCCCGGATCAAGTGAAACCGTCTCTGTATGTGCTTGGACTTCTGGTGCGACCGTGGTTCCTTTGCTTGTGCGATTGCTCCAGTGTTATCACAGAAGATAACCAAAGGATCTGCACTCGAAGGAACAACACCAAGTTCCTGAACGAACTTGCGAATCCACACTGCCTCCTTAGATGCTTCTGAGGCTGCAACATACTCGGCTTTTGTTGTGGAATCAGCAACGATAGACTGTTTGAAACTTTTCCACACCACTGCACCTCCATTCAAGCTAAAAACATAGCCTGATTGCGATCGGAAATCATCCTAGTCCGATTGGAACGAAGCGTCAGTATATCCTTCAATACTGAGTTCTTCCTGACCACCATATATCAAGAACATATCTTTGGTCCTCCGCAGATATTTCAAGATGTTCTTGACTGCAATCCAGTGCGCCTGACCTGGATTACTTTGGAATCGACTGGTCACGCTTAACCCGTAAGCGACGTCTGGGCAAGTACACAACATCGCATACATAATGGACCCAATAGCTGAAGCATAAGGCGTATTGTCCATTTCATCTTTCTCAGTCTGTGTTTGTGGACACTGACTCTTCGAAAGATTCATACCATGTCTGACTGGAAGATATCCACGTTTAGAATTCTCTAAATGGAATGTCTCCAGGACTCTATCGATGTAAGTACTCTGGGACAGCCCGAGAAGCCTCTTAGATCTATCCCTGTAGATCTTCACACCTAATACATAGGCTGCTTCTCCTAAATCTTTCATCTGGAAACATTTCCTTAACCATGCTTTGGCAGCATGCAGTTCAGGAATATCGTTTCCAATGATTAAGATATCATCGACGTAGAGGACTAGGAAAGTAATTACGCTCCCACTAAACCTCTTATATACACACGGGTCATCTTCATTCTTGATGAAACCAAATTCACTGATTGATTCATCAAAACGAATATTCCAGCTTCTAGATGCTTGTTTAAGTCCATAAATGGACTTCTTTAACTTGCATATTTTATGACGATCTGATGGATTAGTGAAACCTTCAGGTTGTGTCATATACACATCCTCATCCAATTTTCCATTAAGGAAAGCAGTCTTCACATCCATCTGCCAGATCTCATAATCGTAATATGCTGCTATCGCGAAAAGAATCCGAATAGACTTAAACATAGCTACAGGTGAGAAAGTTTCATCATAATCTATCCCGTAGATTTGTTTGAAACCTTTTGCAACTAGCCTGCCTTTATAGGTAACCACGTTACCATCCATGTCAATCTTCTTCTTGAAGATCCATTTACAGCCAATAGGGATTACTCCCGGAGGCGGATCAACCAAATCCCAAACTTGGTTATCTGATATGGAGTCCATCTCGGCTCGCATAGCTTCAAGCCATCTAGCTGACTCCGGTCCACTGACCGCATCCGCATAAGTGAGGGGTTCATCATTATCAATGATGTAGACTCCGTCATAGCGCTCAGGCTGTCGACGGATCCTTCCCGATCTACGCGGTTCCCGTGATATCTGAGCCTCAGGTTGTTGAGTAACCTGTTCTACCGGCTCAGGCTCATCCAACTGTGCTTGACTACTTTGTCCTTCCTCTGGATTCTCATCCAGTTTTATTTCTCTCCCACTGGCTTCTTGCAGAAGAAACTCCTTCTCAAGAAAAATAGCCGTCCGAGCAACAAATACCTTGTTCTCTTTGGGATCGTAGAAATAATAACCCTTAGTTTCCTTAGGGTATCCGACAAAGATACATTTCTCAGATCTGCTCTCCAGTTTCCCAGAGGCGGGCTTTTTGACATAAGCCTCACAACCCCAGATCCTGATAAATGTCAAGCTCGGCTGTTTCCCATACCATAATTCATATGGAGTCTTTGAAACTGCCTTGGATGGCACTCGGTTTAGTACCTTTGCAGCTGTTTCCAGTGCAAATCCCCAAAAGGAGTAAGGTAGAGTAGCCTGACTCATCATAGAACGAACCATATCAAGTAACGTTCTATTTCTCCTCTCGGGTACACCATTCCATTGCGGTGTTCCTGGCGGAGTGAGCTGTGAGATAATCCCACACTCCTTCAGATAGTCAGTAAACGCATGACTCAAGTATTCTCCACCTCGATCAGAACGAAGTGCCTTGATATTTCGGCCTAGCTGATTCTGTACTTCATTCTTGAACTCTTTGAACTTGTCAAAAGATTCACTTTTATGTCTCATTAAATAGACATACCCATATCTACTGAAATCATCAGTAAAGGTAATGAAGTACGAATAGCCACCTCTGGCATGTTTACTAAATGGCCCACACACATCACTGTGTATAAGGTCAAGTAAACCTGAAGCCCTTTGACCTTTATTAGGAAAAGGAGACTTCGTCATTTTGCCCATTAAACAAGCTTTGCATGTATCAATCTCCTCATAGGAGAATGATCCCAGCAGTCCATTGTCATGCAACCGCTTAATGCGTTTCTTGTTAATATGGCCTAAACGACTATGCCATAGCAAGGTGCTATCATCAGCATACTTGGCTTTCTTATTATCAATAGTTTGTATAGAACATTCCATGTCCAACATGAATAACCCATTGTTAATTGAACCAGTAGCATAAATAATATTATCCAAAGAAATAATACACTTTGAAATATTGCATTCAAAGGAAAACCCTTTCCTGACAAGAGCAGGAATAGAGATAATATTCTTGGTAATGCTAGGAACAAAATAACAATTGTCTAGTTCCAATACAAGTCCAGATGGTAATGAGATGTAATATTCCCCTACAGCAACAGCAGCAACCCGTGCCCCGTTTCCAACTCGTAGGTCCACCTCATGCTGCCCCACCTGTCTTCTTCTCTTGAGTTCCTGTACATTTGAACAAATGTGAACTCCACATGCAGTGTCCAACACCCATGAAATAGAAGAAGATATCATGACCTCAGTCACAAATATACCTGAGCCAGAAGCGATGCTTCCTTTCTTGTCTCCTTGGAGCGCTTTATAGTCCTTTTTCCAGTGACCCAGCTAGCCACAGTGGAAACATCTGTATTCCTTCGACCGCTTAACCTTCTGTTTCAGAGCCTTATTGTAATTCTTGACTGGGGCTTTGCCCTTCTTCCCCTTCTTCTTGTTCCTAGAAGGAACCATTAAGACAGAGGTTGAAGGCTTTCCCTTCAGAGTCTCCTCAGTAGTCAAGAGCATATTCAGCAACTCTGCTGGGGTACAATCGATTTTGTTCATATTAAAGTTAATAATGAACGCATCGAAAGAGGGCGGGAGAGACTGCAGAATAATGTCTACAGCAAGCTCCTGATTGATGGTATGCCCCAGTTTCTCTAGAGCCTCTTTGTGCCCAATCATCTTGGCCACGTGAGCTCCCACTGGGCTCCCTTCAGCCAGTTTGCTCTGAAAGAAAAGCTTGGTCAAATTATAGCGCTCAGTCCTCGCCTGTGCAGCATACAACATTTTGAGGTTTGCTATAATTTCTATAGCACATATCCTCATGCTGTCGCTCCAGCGGTGGCGTCATAGACGCTAGCATCAGGCAAGCGACATCAATGCTATCATTGACATGCTTTTCAATGGCTTCACGAACCGCCCTTGCGGCGTTCGCTGCGGGTTGAGGCGGTATTGCCGTCTCGAGAACATACAGTTTCCTCTCTGCCTTAAGAACAATCTTAAGGTGTCCGTACCAGTCTGAGAAGTTTGGCCCAGCAAACTTCTCCCTTTCCAGTAAGGATCGCACATTGAAGTTCATGGTGTTCGTTGCTGCAGGAATCTACAACAATGCAAGAACATCAAGGTTAGTATCAATGTTTAGAATCAATCCAGGACTTAAGAATGATTCTTTTCTCACTATTTTATCTGACTGAAAAATCCAGTAAAACAGTCCGAAAGAGTAAGACTCTTTTAGTGAGATGGGATCCAGATTTCATACTTGGTCTCCGCGTCCCGCTCAGGCGAGATAAGATGCACAGAGAGTACAAGCACTAATCTCTGGTAGGCAGTCCCTGCCAATCGCCAACCCGTGCGATTCCCCTTCATCTGGGCAATCCAGCTGACTGTGCCAACTGAGTTGGTACAACACAGTCTCTGATCCCACAGATGGCTGCCTCCATATAGCTAACATATGCCCCATATGTAGCCTACATGGTCAAGCTGACCTGACCTACTCCCTGGACCACCACGTGCTATGCTGAGCAACGAGAAGCGATAAATCCCTTCTCTGTAACACGCAGGTGAAATCACACACCGTCTGAACATAGATGGGCATGCCCACTGAGTAGGTACAACACGGCCCCAACGATAGTCAGAACAGTGAGGTTTCGCGCCAGAAGGCATTACGTGCTTGATATTTAGCGTTGGATTTTAACGGTCTTTTATCTTCTTACTATCAGGCAAATCCTATGGCTATAGCAGAAGATAAATAACTCATGCAATTCTAATTATTCAACAATAAAAGAAAGCATGGATCTTATGTGGTAAAAGCCCATTAAGCCTAAGTAAGACCTTAACCTAAATTAAGTCTTCACTTGCTTTCTTCATGGGGCTTTTTCTTCTCATCTGGCCCAACATAGGGCCCAAGCGCCAATTGCAGCTCAGGTGCGCCCACCAGGAAAATGCGCCTGTCCTAGGGTCGAACCCTAGACCTCCCACCTGGTCAAGCCACTGCTGCATGCGCCTCTGCCATGTGTGCTTTGTGCTCTTGTCTGATTAAATTACAAATTAATCTATCTAGACAAGATTGACACGCAGGTCAATTACACTTATAAATTAAATACAATGTGATTCGCAGATCACAATTAAATATTAATTTACAATTAACCAGGCTCGCAGGCCCCAGCACAGCACACAATAAAGGGCAACCCACATAAGATGAAATAAACAAGCACATGGCATCCAATCAAACATGTGATCCAATAATAATAAGAAAATAAAATTTTTGAAAACCCATTGGCATCAATTTTAATTTTCTTATATGCCCTACAACCTTACAACGGTCCATTGATAGGGATCCACTCATCATTTCTAGTTAGATCCATTGCCCTTGCATGCACCAAGTCCTAACTGACTTGAGTTGACCTAATGGTCAACCATGCATGCGCCAAGGGCTGAACAACCATCATGAGTTCTGGCAAGCGGGTGTGACCCTGGGCCTAACTCATGTGCGTTCAATGGTTGTCTCAACCAGACCTCGCTACACGCATGTGATGCAATCGACCTATAGCCACCTCGTGCTTGCGCACAGGTGCCATCTGGTCGATCCATCTAGGCTATCAGACGGTCTGATCAGACTGGTTGGATCTACTCTAGAAGATGACTTCAACCCCATCAACCCGTCTAAGGGTTTATAGCAGGTGCTTAGTCTAAAGAGGGGCGCGCAAGTTAAGTTTTTCTATGACAAAACAACAACAAGCACCAATACATGCGCCAAAGAGCAATAAACATCATACATGTTGTTTTCGCATCATGAACTTTCATGAACTTGCGCATGTAATCAACCATAGATCTAAGCATGAGAGTAAACATGGATCACACAAAGTATCAAGCAATCATATGAATTATACCGAAAACATAACCTCTGATACCAATTGTAAGTACCCCTTTCATGAGGGGGGCGAAACCCTAAAGCATGCGCATTCAAGAAATTTTCTAGGGCTTCATAAGATCACATGTGGTATAACCATATGATCAACTTAAGTTTTACTAAGATCAAGATGTGATCTTACCATAGCCATCGCTTGGATGGTGCCTTGGAAGCAAGAGGGCGAAAGGGGCTCTCCTCCAAAGGTGGCGCACACAAGAGGATGATGGCTACTCCTTGTGTTCCTTGTGCTAGCAAGGCTTCAAGGGTCCTTGTCGAATGGAAGGGAAGAGATCTACTCTTTGCTTGGCCGAATCTTCTCTTGTCGTCAACCTTCACAACGCAAGCCGTGAGTCGTCAAGAGCAAAGGGGCAAGAGATGAGAATCGAGAAGCGTTGCATTCGAACGTGGAGACGTTCCCATTTTGGAAAACCGAAATTCCAAAAATAGCAACTACTTGATTACATGCGTTATGCGTTCACTTGAAGTGAACCAAACGCATATCCCTTCTCCCATAAGAACCATGCGCTCACACATGAGCCGGTTCAATGTATTTGGTTCAATGACCAAACCAAATCAGCCCAAGCTTTTAGTCCAGATCGAATTAAACCCTAAGGTTCCAGATCTGACCATTCATCTCCTGATGCTTCTGATCTCACCGATCTAGCATCAACACTCTCGATCGAAGCTTACCGATCTCAAGCCCTAATCAATCAAACATGATCAGACTAGATCTCACTTATAATCAGAGTTTAAATCCCTTTAAACTGAACTAAACAATTCAGTCCACACGATCTGACTTAAGTAAGCCATATCATCAAATTGTGCGACCCTGAGGGTTTCCTTTAAATGTCGGTAACGATAACTTACGTTATCACGATCAGTGAGGGGTATCTAGCAACACATCACTGTCTCCTGATATAGAGGAAAGAGTCTTCCAAGACTACACCCAAACCACAGCACAAGTGTGAATCAACTCACTAGGCATACATATTTCCTTTGCCACTGGATGTTCTTATTGGACAAGCGTGTCAAGCTTGTAGCTCCAATATGATGAGCATGATTAGATTAGATGAACATAGTCACCTGGGTATGGCCATACACTTTCTCAATCATCTCATTTAAGGGGGGGCCCCATTAGAACATCACACTCCAATTAAGGAGACGGCAATCCTTTATCTATCACTAGTGCCCTAACCTGACTCATGATCATTATCCAAGATAGTCTATAACCATTATGTTTCAAATGATATTGAACTACATCAAAACAATGACAATCATCATTTAGAAACACAAGTGATCTCAAGTCAGAGGACATGTGCCACTTGAAGCAAAACAAGGATTATTCACATTGTGACAAGCAAATGAATATCCTAGTAGGGTCTGTCCAGTACATCCAATGTACCCATGAGTCTACATCTTATTCCATGCTCGAAGCATCCTATAAGATTAGAACACATATTAGTCTCAATCATATCAAGGCTGTCTCATGTTCACCAAGATATCTCGACTAAGGACTTTATAGCATGTCAGCCTAGCTGAACAGCATTGAGACATTATTCAGAAGTACAATTATTGCAGCAGACAATGTAACAACCTGAATAACAACCATTGCCTTTATAAACATAAGAGTTTATACATGATACTGATACAATCCCAAGGCCTCAAACATTAGCCTTAAGGGCATACCCCAACATTAAGTTGATCATATATTCATACATGTGATCCTAGGAAACCCTTGATTCCGCCCATGCAAGTTTTTATATGCGCATGCTTTAGGGTTTCGCCCCCTTTAGGGAACTTTCAATTGGTATCAGAGCATAGTTCATTGTATGATTCATATGATTGCTTATAGTGATCCTTGTTTGCGCCTAAGAGTAGATCTAATGGTTATCTTCATGCGAAACTACATGCTTATTTTCGAAATTAGATGTATGTTGGCGCATGTCTCTAGATTGGCGCTTGTTGTATGGTTTTTCTCAAAACATGACTTGCGCGCCCCTCATTAGATCTAAGCGCCTACTTCAAAAGCTTAGACGGGTTATTAGGGTTGAAGTCATCATCCAGTTTAGACCCAACTGTCTGATCAGACCATCTGACAGCCTAGATGGGTCGACCAGATGGCACCTATGCGCAAGCATGTGGTGGCTATTGGTCGACTGCAGAAAGGCGTGTAGCGATGTCTGCTTGAGACAACCATTGAACGCTCATGATTAAGGCCCGGGGTCACACCCGCTTGCCAGAACTCATGAGGGACGTTCAGCCCTACGCATGCATTGTTGACCATTAGGTCGACTCAAGTCGGTTATGACTTGGTGCATGCAAGGGCAGTGGGTCTGACTAGGTCTGATGAGTGGATCCCTATTAATGGACCGTTGTAAGGTAGTAGGGCACATAAGGAAATAAAATTGATGCCAATGGGTTTTTCGAAAAATTTTATTTTCTTGATTGGATCACTTGATGTTTGTATAACATGATGATTGTCTATTTAATCTTATGTGGGCTGCCTAAATTTAATGTGTGCTGTGCTGGGGCCTGCGTGCCTGGAGTATTATTTGTAAATTATTATTGTGATCTGCGCATCACATTTTAATTAATTTATAAAGTGTAATTGACCTGCGTGTCAATCATGTCTAGATAGATTAACTTGTCATTTAATCAGACATGAGCACAGAGCACACTTGGCAGAGGCGCATGCAGCAAGTGGCTTCACCAGTGGGAGGTCTAGGGTTCGACTCTAGGACAGGTGCATTTTACCTGGTGGGCGCACCTGAGCTGCAGTGGGCGCATGGGCCCGGGTTGGGCCAGATGAAATGCTAAAGACCCATGAAGAGCTCAAGTGAAGACTTAAGTTAATTAAGGTCTTACTTAGGCTTAATGGGCTTTTACCACATAAGATCATCATGCTTTTAATTTACTGTTTAAGTAATTTAATAACTGCATGATTTTTTCTTCTGCTATCACCATAGGATTTGAATGATAGTAAGAAGATAAAAGGACCGTTAAAATCCAACGTTAAATATCAAGCACGTAAGCCTTCTGACGCGAAACCTCACTGTTCTGACTATCGTTGGGGCCGTGTTGTACCCACTCAGTGGGCACGCCCATCTATCTTCAGACGGTGTGTGATTACACCTGCGTGTTACAGAGAAGGGATTTATCGCTTCTCGTTGCTCAGCATAGCACGTGGTGGTACAGGGAGTAGGTCGGGTCAGCTTGACCATGTAGGCTACATATTGAGCATATGGTAGCTATATGGAGGCAGCCATCTGTGGGATCAGAGACTGTGTTGTACCAACTCAGTTGGCACAGTTTTCTGGATTGCCCAGATGAAGGGGAATCGCACGGGTTGGCGATTGGCAGGGATTGCCTACCAGAGATTAGTGCTTGTACTCTCTGTGCATCTTATCTCGCCTGAGCGGGACGCGGAGACCAAGTATGAAATCTGGATCCCATCTCACTAAAAGAGTTTTACTCTTTCGGGCTGTTTTGCTGGATTTTTCAGCCAGATAAAATAGTGAGAAAAGAATCATTCTTAAGTCCTGAATTGATTCTAACATTGATACTGACCTTGCTGTTCTTGCATTGTTGTAGATTACTGCAGCAACGAACACCACAGTGTTCAATGTGCGATCCCTACTGGAAAGGGAGAAGTTTGCTGGGCCAAACTTCTCAGACTGGTACGGACACCTTAAGATTGTTCTTAAGGCTGAGAGGAAACTGTATGTCCTCGAGACGGCTATACCGCCTCAACCCGCTGCGAACGCCGCAAGGGCGGTTCGGGAAGCTTATGAAAAGCATGTCAATGATAGCATTGATGTCGCTTGCCTTATGCTAGCGTCTATGACGCCACAGCTGCAGCGTCAGCATGAGGATTTATCTGCTATAGAAATTATAGCAAACCTCAAGATGCTGTATGTAGCATAGGCAAGGACTGAACGCTATAACTTGACTAAACTTTTCTTTCAGAGCAAACTGACTGAAGGAAGTCCAGTGGGAGCTCACGTACTCAAGATGATTGGGTACAAGGAGGCTCTAGAGAAACTGGGACACACCATCAATCAGGAGCTTGTTGTAGACATCATCCTGCAGTCTCTCCCGGCCTCTTTCGATCCATTCATTATTAATTTTAATATGAACAAGATCGACTGTACGCCGGCAGAGTTACTGAACATGCTCTTGACTACAGAGCAGACTCAGTCTCGTGAGAAGGGAACGCCTTCATCCTCTGTCCTAATGGTTCCTTCTAGGAACAAGAAGAAGGGGAAGAAGGGCAAAGCCCCTATCAAGAGCTACAACAAGGCTCTGAAACAAAAGGTAAAGCGGTCGAAGGAATACAGATGTTTCCATTGTGGCCAGCTGGGTCACTGGAAAAAGGACTATAAAGCGCTCCAAGGAGATAAGAAGGGAAGCAACTCTTTCGCTTCTGGCTCAGGTATTTTCGTGACTGAAGTCATGGTATCTTCTTCTTCTATTTCATGGGTGTTGGACACTGCATGTGGAGTTCACATTTGTTCAAATGTACAGGAACTCAAGAGAAGAAGACAGGTGGGACAGCATGAGGTGGACCTACGAGTAGGAAACGGGGCACGGGTTGCTGCTGTTGCTGTAGGAGTTTATCACATCTCTTTACCATCTGGTCTTGTATTAGAACTGGACAATTGTTTTTTTGTGCCGAGCATAACTAAGAATATTATCTCTATTCCTGCTCTTGTCAGGAAAGGGTTTTCCTTTGAATGCAAGATTTCAAAGTGTTATATTTCTTTTGATAATATTGTTTATGCTACTGGGTCAATTAACAATGGGTTATTCATGTTGGACATGGAATGTTCTATACAGCAGATTGATATTAAGAAAGCCAAGTATGCTGATGACAGCACCTTGCTATGGCATAGTCGTTTAGGCCATATTAACAAGAAGCGCATTAAGCGGTTGCATGACCATGGACTGCTGGGATCATTCTCCTATGAGGAGCTTGATACATGCAAAGCTTGTTTAATGGGTAAAATGACGAAGTCTCCTTTTTCCAACAAAGGTCAAAGGGCTTCAGGTTTACTTGATCTCATTCACAGCGATGTGTGTGGGCCATTTAGTAAACATGCCAGAGGTGGCTATTCATACTTCATTACCTTTACTGATGATTTCATTAGATATGGTTATGTCTATCTAATGAGACATAAAAGTGAATCTTTTGACAAGTTCAAAGAGTTCAAAAATGAAGTACAGAATCAGCTGGGCCGAAATATCAAGGCACTTCGTTCAGATCGAGGTGGAGAATACTTGAGTCATGAGTTTACTAACTATCTGAAGGAGTGTGGGATTATCTCACAGCTCACTCCGCCAGGAACACCGCAATGGAATGGTGTGTCCGAGAGGAGAAATAGAACCTTACTGGATATGGTTCGTTCTATGATGAGTCAGGCTACTCTACCTTACTCCTTTTGGGGATTTGCACTGGAAACAGCTGCAAAGGTACTAAACCGAGTGCCATCCAAGGCCGTTTCAAAGACTCCATATGAGTTATGGTATGGAAAACAGCCAAGCTTGACATTTGTTAAGATCTGGGGTTGCGAGGCTTATGTCAAAAAGCTCGCCTCTGGGAAACTAGAGAGCAGTTCTGAGAAATGTATCTTTGTCGGTTACCCTAAAGAAACAAAGGGTTATTATTTCTACGATCCCAAAGAGAACAAAGTATTTGTTGCTCGGACGGCTATTTTTCTTGAGAAAGAATTTCTTCTGCAAGAAGCCAGTGGGAGAGAAATAAAGCTGGATGAGAATCCAGAAGAAGGACAAAGTAGTCAAGCACAGTTGGATGAGCCTGAGCCAGTAGATCAGGTTACTGAACAACCTGAGGCTCAGATATCACGGGAACCGCGAAGATCGGGAAGGATCCGTCGACAGCCTGAGCGCTATGACGGAGTCTACATCATTGATGATGAACCCCTCACTTATGCGGATGCGGTCAGTGGACCGGAATCAGCGAGATGGCTTGAAGCTATGCGAGCCGAGATGGACTCCATGTCAGATAACCAAGTTTGGGATTTGGTTGATCCGCCTCCGGGAGTAATCCCTATAGGCTGTAAATGGATCTTCAAGAAGAAGATTGACATGGATGGTAACGTGGTTACCTATAAAGGCAGGCTAGTTGCGAAAGGTTTCAAACAAATCTACGGGATAGATTATGATGAAACTTTCTCTCCTGTAGCCATGTTCAAGTCTATTCGGATTATTCTTGCGATAGCGGCATATTATGATTATGAGATCTGGCAAATGGATGTGAAGACCGCTTTCCTTAATGGAAAATTAGAAGAGGATGTGTATATGACACAACCTGAAGGTTTCACTAATCCATCAGATCGTCATAAAATATGCAAATTAAAGAAGTCCATTTATGGACTTAAACAAGCATCAAGAAGCTGGAATATTCGTTTTGATGAATCAATCTGTGAATTTGGTTTCATCAAAAATGAAGATGACCCGTGTGTATATAAGAGGTTTAGTGGGAGCGTGATTACTTTCCTAGTCCTCTACGTCGATGATATCTTAATCATTGGAAACGATATTCCTGAACTACATGCGGTTAAGGCATGGTTAAGAAAATGTTTCCAGATGAAAGATTTAGGAGAAGCAGCCTATGTATTAGGTGTGAAGATCTACAGAGATAGATCTAAGAGGCTTCTCGGGCTGTGCCAGAGTACTTACATCGATAAAGTCCTGGAGAGATTCCATTTAGAAAATTCTAAAAGAGGGTATCTTCCAGTCAGACATGGTCTGAATCTTTCAAAGAGTCAGTGTCCACAAACACAGACTGAGAAAGATGAAATGGACAATACGCCTTATGCTTCGGCTATTGGGCCATTATGTATGCGATGTTGTGTACTCGCCCAGACGTTGCTTACGGGTTAAGCGTGACCAGTCGATTCCAAAGTAATCCAGGGAAGGCACACTGGATTGCGGTCAAGAACATTTTGAAATATCTTCGGAGGATCAAAGATATGTTCTTGATATATGGAGGTCAGGAAGAACTCTGTATTGAAGGATATACTGACGCTTCATTCCAATCTGACCAGGATGATTTCTGATCGCAATCAGGCTATGTTTTTAGCTTGAATGGAGGAGCAGTGGTGTGGAAAAGCTTCAAACAGTCAATTGTTGCTGATTCCACAACAGAAGCCGAGTATGTTGCAGCCTCAGAAGCATCCAAGGAGGCAGTGTGGATTCGTAAGTTCGTTGAGGAACTTGGTGTTGTTCCTTCGAGTGCAGATCCTTTGGTTATCTTCTGTGATAACACTGGAGCAATAGCACAAGCAAAGGAACCACGGTCGCACCAGAAGTCCAAGCACATACAGAGAAGGTTTCACTTGATCCGGGAGATCATTGATCATGGCGAGATCAAAATCTGCAAGGTTCATACAGATGACAATCTAGCTAACCCGCTTACAAAGCCTCTGGCGCAGCAGAAGCATGAGAAGCACTGTAATAATATGGGTTTGAGATTTCTCAACCATTAGATTAAGTGCAAGTGGGAGATTGTTGGGGTATGCCCTTAAGGCTAATGTTTGAGGCCTTGGGATTATATCAGTATCATGTATAAACTCAATGTTTATAAAGGCAATGGTAGTTATTCAGGTTGTTACATCATCTGCTGCAATATGTATACTTCTGAATAATGTCTCAATGCTGTTCAGCTTGGCTGACATGCAGTTTTGTCCTTAGTCGAGATATCTTGGTGAACATGAGACAGCCTTGATATGATTGAGACTAATATGTGTTCTAATCTTATAGGATGCTTCGAGCATGGAATAAGATGTAGACTCATGGGTACATTGGATGTACTGGACAGACCCTACTTAGGATATTCAATTGCTTGTCACAATGTGAATAATCCTTGTATGCAAACAAGTGGCATATTTCCTCTGACTTGAGATCACTTGTGTTTCTAAATGATGATTGGCATTGTTTTGAGGTAGTTCAATATCATTTGAAACATAATGGTTATAGACTATCTTGGATAATGAGCATGAGTCATGTTAGGGCACTAGTGATAGATATAGGATTGCCGTCTCCTTGATTGGAGTGTGATGTTCTATAGGGGCCCCCTGGATGAGATGATTGAGAAAGTGTATGGCCATACCCAGATGACTATGTTCATCTGATCTAATCATTCTCATCATATTGGAATTACAGGCTTGACACGCTTGTCCAATAAGAACATCCAGTGGCAAAGGAAACACATATGTCAAGTGACTTGGGTTCACACTTGTGCTGTGGTTTGGGTGTAGTCTTGGAAGACTCTTTCCTTTATATCGGGAGATAGTGATGTGTTGCTAGATACCCCTCACTGATCGTGATAACGTGAGTTATCGTTACCGACATTTAAAGGAAACCCTTAGGGTCGTACAATTTGATGATATAGCTTACTTGAGTCAGATCGTGTGGACTGAATTGTTTTGGTTCAGTTTAATGGGATTTAAACTCTGATTGTAAGTGAGATCTGGTCTGATCATGTTTGATTGATTAGGGCTTGAGATCGGTAAGCTTCGATCGAGAGATTTGATGCTAGATCGGTGAGATCAAGAGCATCAAGAGATGAATGGTTAGATCTTGAGCCTTATGGTTTAATTTGATCTAGACCAATGCTTGGTTTAATTTGGTCTTTGAACCAAATGTAATTGAACCGGTTCACTTAGTGTCAGCGCATGGTTCAAGTGAAGGTCCCCTAGACAAAGGGGGGCGAAAACCCTAATAGGAGGCGCAATAAAATTCTAGCGGAATCTAGGGCTTTCAAAATCGCATAACATGGATTATGATCAGCATGAAATGAACTCATACCGAAGCCATATAATGGAAGGCGCCTTGGAAGCAAGAGAACAAGAGAGCTCTCCTCCAAATCGTCACACACAAGATGATGTTGCTTCCTCCCTTGGTGCTCCTTGTGCTAGCAAGGTTCCAAGAGGTCCTTGTCGAGTGAAAGGGAAAGATGAGATGTCCTTCTCTTGGCCGAATCCTCCTCTACCTTCAAGGTGTCGCCACACACGAAAGCGTCAAGAGGAATATTGGCGAGAGGCGAGAATAGAGAGCACTCTATTCGGTCGTGAACAACATCTCCAAGTGGAGATCGTGGTTACTAAAAATAGCCACCACACTTCGCTCCAACGTTCACGCCAAGTGAACATGTCGCCAACTCCTCTCCCCTTGAACCATGCGCTCATTAAACGAGCCGGTTCAAATTGGTTTGGTCCAGAGACCAATTAAGCCAAGCAATCAAGTCCAGATCTCAAATAAACCCTAAGGCTCAGATCTGACCGTTGATCTCCTGATGCTCCTGATCTCATCGATCTAGCATCCAATCTCTCAATCGAAGCTTACCGATCTCAAGCCCTAATCAATCAAACATGATCAGACCAGATCTCACTCACAATCAGAGATTAAATCCCTTTAAACTGAACCCAAACAATTCAGTCCACTCGATCTGACTTAAGTAAGCCATATCATCAAATTGTGCGACCCTGAGGGTTTCCTTTAAATGTCGGTAACGATAACTCACGTTATCACGATCAGTGAGGGGTATCTAGCAACACATCACTGTCTCCCGATATAAAGGAAAGAGTCTTCCAAGACTACATCCATAACACAGCACAAGTGTGAATCCACATCACTAGGCATACATGTTTCCTTTGCCACTGGATGTTCTTATTGGACAAGCGTGTCAAGCTTGTAGCTCCAATATGATGAGCATGATTAGATCAGATGAACACAGTCACCTGGGTATGGCCATACACTTTTCTCAATCATCTCATCCAGGGGGCCCCTTTAGAACATCACACTCCTTAAACAAGGAGACGGCAATCCTATGTCTATCACTAGTGCCCTAACATGACTCAAGCTCATTATCCAAGATAGTCTATAACCATTGTGTTTCAAATGATATTGAACTACCTCAAAACAATGACAATCATCATTTAGAAAACACAAGTGATCTCAAGTCAGAGGAAATGTGCCACTTGTCATATTCAAAGATTATTCACATTGCGACAAACAATTGAACATCCTAGTAGGGTCTGTCCAGTACATCCAATGTACCCATGAGTCTACATCTTATTCCATGCTCGAAGCATCCTATAAGACTAGAACACATATTTGATGGAACCCTTTCAAGAGGGGAGCGCAAAACATATCTTTCTTTCTCATAGCAGCGGAATTAGGGTTTCCACATAAGATCGCATTCTATACTTTCATATAATCAACTTGAATAACAAGTGAGAGATTCGTTACCATGGCCATGGGAAGGAGTCGGCTTGGAAGCTAGAGAACGATAGGGTTCTCCTCCAAAGTGTGCCACACACAAGAAGAAAAATGGCCTACACCTTGTCGTCCTTGTGCTAGCAAGGCTTCAAGGTTCTTTGCCGTATGGAAGGGAGAGAATAGCTTGCTTGGCGAGACTCCTTTTCCTTGTCTTCGTCCTTGTCATGCTTCACCGAAAATTGGAGAAGCCTTCACAAGCGCATTCCACAAGTGAGTAACCTCCCACACTTATGTGGAGGCGTTACACACATCCCATTTGAAAACCGAATTCCAAATATGGAATGTGTTGAAGGCTTAAGCGTTCACGCTAAGTGAACCAAGCCCTTAACTCACCTTACATGAACCATGCGCTCATCCATGAGCCGGTTCAATGTCGGTTTGGTCCAAGACCAATTAACCCAAGTCAAGCCAATAAATGGTCTAGACCATCTATGAACCTAATGGTTCAAGATCTAACCGTTCATCTCCTGATGCTCTTGATCTCACCGATCTAGCATCATCTCTCTCGATCGAAGCTTACCGATCTCAAGCCCTAATCAATCAAACATGATCAGACCAGATCTCACTTACAATCAGAGATTAAATCCCTTTAAACTGAACCCAAACAATTCAGTCCACACGATCTTACTCAAGTAAGCCATATCTCCAATTTGTGCGACCCTGAGGGTTTCCTTTAAATGTCGGTAACGATAACTCACGTTATCACGATCAGTGAGGGGTATCTAGCAACACATCACTGTCTCCCGATATAAAGGAAAGAGTCTTCCAAGACTACTCCCAAACCATAGCACAAGTGTGAATCAAACTCACGAGGCATGCATGTTTCCTTTGCCACTGGATGTTCTTATTGGACAAGCATGTCAAGCCTGTAACTCCAATACTATGAGCATGATTAGATCAGATGAACACTGTCATCTGGGTATGGCCATACACTTTCTCAATCATCTCTTATAGAGGGGGGGCCCCTTTAGAACATCACACTCCTTGAACAAGGAGACGGCAATCCTTTATCTATCACAAGTGCCCTAACCTGACTCAAGCTCACCATCCAAGATAGTCTATAATCATTATGTTTCAAATGATATTGAACTACCTCAAAACAATGACAATCATCATTTAGAAACACAAGTGATCTCAAGTCAAAGGACATGTGCCACTTGCTGCTTACAAGGATCATTCACATTGTGACAAGCAATGGAATATCCCAGTAGGGTCTGTCCAGTACATCCAATGTACCCATGAGTCTACATCTTATTCCATGCTCGAAGCATCCTATAGGAGTAGCACTCATATCAGTCTCAATCATATCAAGGCTGTCTCATGTTCACCAAGATATCTCGACTAAGGACTTATAGCCTGTCAGCCTAGCTGAACAGCTTTGAGACATTATTCAGAAGTACACTTATTACAGCAGACAAGGTAACAACCTGAATAATAACCATGCCTTTTATAAACATAAAAGTTTATTACATGATACTTTTACAATCCCAAGGCCTCAAACATTAGCCTTAAGGGCATACCCCAACAATCTCCCACTTGCACTTAATCTAATGGTTGAGAAATCTCAAACCCATATTATTACAGTGCTTCTCATGCTTCTGCTGCGCCAGAGGCTTGGTAAGCGGGTCTGCCAGATTGTCATCTGTATGAACCTTGCATATTTTGATCTTGCCACGATCAATGATCTCCCGGATCAAGTGAAATCGTCTCTGTATGTGCTTGGACTTCTGGTGCGACCGCGGTTCCTTTGCTTGTGCGATGGCTCCAGTGTTATCACAGAAGATAACCAAAGGATCAGCACTCGAAGGAACGACACCAAGTTCTCTCACGAACTTACGAATCCACACTGCCTCCTTGGATGCTTCCGAGGCTGCAACATACTCGGCTTCTGTTGTGGAATCAGCAACAGTTGACTGTTTGAAACTCTTCCACACCACTGCTCCACCATTCAAGCTAAAAATATAGCCTGACTGCGATCGGAAATCATCCTGGTCCGACTGGAACGAAGCGTCAGTATATCCCTCTATACTGAGTTCTTCCTGACCACCATATATCAAGAACATATCTTTGGTCCTCCGCAGATATTTTAAAATGTTCTTGACCGCAATCCAGTGCGCCAAACCTGGATTACTTTGGAATCGACTGGTCACGCTTAACCCGTAAGCGACGTCTGGGCGAGTACATAACATCGCATACATAATGGATCCAATAGCCGAAGCATAAGGCGTATTGTCCATTTCATCTTTCTCAGTCTGTGTTTGTGGACACTGACTCTTTGAAAGATTCAGACCATGTCTGACTGGAAGATATCCACGTTTAGAATTCTCTAAATGGAATCTCTCCAGGACCTTATCGATGTAAGTGCTCTGGCACAGCCCGAGAAGCCTTTTAGATCTATCCCGGTAGATCTTCACACCTAATACATAGGCTGCTTCTCCTAAATCTTTCATCTGGAAACATTTTCCTAACCATGCCTTAACAGCATGCAGTTCAGGAATATCATTTCCAATGATTAAGATATCATCGACGTAGAGGATTAGGAATGTAATTACGCTCCCACTAAACCTTTTATATACACACGGGTCATCTTCGTTCTTGATGAAACCAAACTCAGAGATTGATTCATCAAAACGAATATTCCAGCTTCTTGATGCTTGTTTAAGTCCATAAATGGACTTCTTTAACTTGCATATTTTATGACGATCTGCTGGATTAGTGAAACCTTCCGGTTGTGTCATATACACATCCTCATCCAGATTTCCATTAAGGAAAGCTGTTTTCACATCCATCTGCCAGATCTCATAGTCGTAATATGCTGCTATCGCGAAAAGAATCCGAATAGACTTAAACATGGCTACAGGTGAGAAAGTTTCATCATAATCTAACCCGTAGATTTGTTTGAAACCTTTCGCAACTAGTCTGCCTTTATAGGTAACCACGTTACCATCCATGTCAATCTTCTTCTTGAAGATCCATTTACAGCCTATAGGGATTACTCCCGGAGGCGGATCAACCAAATCCCAGACTTGGTTATCTGACATGGAGTCCATCTCGGCTCGCATAGCTTCAAGCCATCTAGCTGACTCCGGTCCACTGACCGCATCCGCATAAGTGAGGGGTTCATCATTATCAATGATGTAGACTCCGTCATAGCGCTCAGGCTGTCGACGGATCCTACCCGATCTTCGCGGTTCCCGTGATATTTGAGCCTCAGGTTGCTCAATAACCTGATTTACCGGCTCAGGCTCATCCAACTGTGCTTGACTACTTTGTCCTTCTTCTGGAATCTCATCCAGCTTTATTTCTCTCCCACTGGCCTCTTGCAGAAGAAATTCCTTCTCAAGAAATATGGCCGTCCGAGCAACAAACACCTTGTTCTCCTTGGGATCGTAGAAATAATAACCCTTAGTTTCCTTAGGGTAACCGACAAAGATACATTTCTCAGATCTGCTCTCCAGTTTCCCAGAGGCGAGCTTTTTGACATAAGCCTCGCAACCCCAGATCCTGATAAATGTCAAGCTTGGCTGTTTCCCATACCATAGTTCATATGGCGTCTTTGAAACTGCCTTGGATGGCACTCGGTTTAGTACCTTTGCAGCTGTTTCCAGTGCAAAACCCCAAAAGGAGTATGGAAGAGTAGCCTGACTCATCATAGAACGAACCATGTCTAGTAACGTTCTATTTCTCCTCTCGGACACACCATTCCATTGCGGTGTTCCTGGCGGAGTGAGCTGTGAGATAATCCCACACTCCTTCAGATAGTCAGTAAACGTATGACTCAGGTATTCTCCACCTCGATCAGAACGAAGTGCCTTGATATTTCGGCCTAACTGATTTTGTACTTCATTTTTGAACTCTTTGAACTTGTCAAAAGATTCACTTTTATGTCTCATTAAATAGACATACCCATACCTACTGAAATCATCAGTAAAGGTAATGAAGTACTGATAGCCACCTCTGGCATGTTTACTAAATGGCCCACACACATCACTGTGTATAAGGTCAAGTAAACCTGAAGTCCTTTGACCTTTGTTAGAAAAAGGTGACTTCGTCATTTTACCCATCAAACAAGCTTTGCATGTATCAATCTCCTCATAGGAGAATGATCCCAGCAGTCCATGATCATGCAACCGCTTAATGCGCTTCTCGTTTATATGGCCTAAACGACTATGCCATAGCAAGGTGCTGTCATCAGCATACTTGGCTTTCTTATTATCAATGTTTTGTATAGAATTTTCCATGTCCAACATGTATAACCCATTGTTAATTGAACCAGTTGCATACACAATATTATCATGAGATAAAACACACTTTGAAATATTGCATTCAAAGGCAAATCCTTTCCTGACAAGAGCAGGAATAGAGATAATATTCTTGGTAATACTTGGTACAAAATAACAATTGTTTAATTCTAATACAACGCCAGATGGTAAAGAAATGAAATAGTCTCCTACAGCAACAGCAGCAACCCGTGCCCCGTTTCCAACTCGTAGGTCTACCTCATGCTGTCCCACCTGCCTTCTTCTCTTGAGTTCCTGTACATTTGAACAAATGTGAACTCCACATGCAGTGTCCAACACCCATGAAATGGTAGAAGAAGATAACATGACCTCAGTCACATATATACCTGAGCCAGAAGCGATGCTTCCCCTCTTATCTCCTTGGAGCGCTTTACAGTCCTTTTTCCAGTGACCCAGCTGGCCACAGTGGAAACACCTGTTATCCTTCTACCGCTTCACCTTCTGTTTCAGGGCCTTGCTGTAATTCTTGATAGGGGCCTTGCCCTTCTTCCCCTTCTTCTTGTTCCTAGAAGGAACCATCAAGACAGAGGTTGAAGGCTTACCCTTCAGAGTTTCCTCAGTGGTCAAGAGCATATTCAGCAGCTCTGCCGGCGTACAATCGATCTTGTTCATATTAAAGTTAATAATGAACGCATCGAAAGAGGGCGGAAGAGACTGCAGAATAATGTCCACAGCAAGCTCCTGGTTGATGGTATGCCCCAGTTTCTCCAGAGCCTCCTTGTGCCCAATCATCTTGAGCACGTGAGCTCCCACTGGGCTCCCTTCAGGCAGTTTGCTCTGAAAGAAGAGCTTCGTCAGATTATAGCGTTCTGTCCTCGCCTGTGCAGCATACAGCATCTTGAGGTTCGCTATAATCTCTATAGCCGACATATCCTCATGCTGACGCTGCAGCGGTGGCGTCATAGACGCTAGCATCAGGCAAGCGACATCAATGCTATCATTGACGTGCTTTTCGTAGGCATCCCGAACCGCCCTTGCGGCGTTCGGAGCGGGCTGCGGCGGTATCGCCGTCTCGAGGACATACAGTTTCCTCTCTGCCTTAAGAACAATCTTAAGGTGTCCGAACCAGTCAGAGAAGTTCGGCCCAGCAAACTTCTCCCTTTCCAGTAGGGATCGCACATTGAAGCTCATGGTGTTCGTTGCTGCAGGAATCTACAACAAGCAAGAACAGCAAGGTCAGTATCAATGTTTCAGAATCAATCCAGGACTTAAGAAAGATTCTTTTCTCACTATTTTGTCTGACTGAAAAATCCAGTAAACAGTCCGAAAGAGTAAACACTCTTTTAGTGAGATGGGATCCAGATTTCATACTTGGTCTCCGCGTCCCGCTCAGGCGAGATAAGATGCACAGAGATGACAAGCACTAGTTTCTGGTAGGCTGTCCCAGCCAATCGCCAACCCGTGCGATTCCCCTTCATCTTGGCAATCCAGCAGACTGTGCCAACTGAGTTGGTACAACACAGTCTCTGATCCCAGAGATGGCTGCCTCCATGTGCTACCATATGCGCCACATATGTAGTCTACATGGTCAAGCTGACCTGACCTACTCCCTGGACCACCACGTGCTATGCTGAGCAACGAGAGGGGATAAATCCCAACTCTGTAACACGCAGGTGAAATCCAGCACCGTCTGAAGATAGATGGACGTGCCCACTGAGTGGGTTCAACACGGCTCCAACGATAGTCAGAAAGGTGAGGTTTCGCGTCAGAAGGCTTACGAGCTTGATATGTTAGCGTTGGATTTTAACGGTCTTTTATCTTCTTACTATCAGGCATGTCCTATGGCTATAGCAGAAGATAAACATAAATATGCAATTCTAATTATTAGCAATAAGTAGAAAGCATGATCTTATGTGGTAAAAGCCCATGAACCCTAGTAAGACCTTAATATTACTTAAGTCTTCACTTGAGCTTCATTGCATCTCATCTGGTCCAACCCAGTGCCCTAGCGCCAAGAGCACCTCAGGTGCACCACCAGGTGAATGCCCCTCTTGGATGTGTGCCTTTGTTCTTGTCTAATCAAAGTACATTTGATCTATCTAGACAAGGTTGACTCGCAGGTCAACAACATATTATAAATTAAGTACAATGTGATTCGCAGATCACAAATTAATTTACAATTTTTAAGTCCAGGCACGCAGGCCCCAGCACAGCACACAATTGGGCAACCCACATAAGACTAAATAAACAAGCATATGGTTCAATCAACATGTGATCCAATCATCTTGAAATTAAAAGTTTTGAAAACCCCATGGCATCAATTTTAATTTCCTTATGAGCCCTACAACCTTACAATGGTCCATTGATAGGGATCCACTCATCCATCTAGTTAGATCCTGTGCCCTTGCATGCACCGAGTCCTAACTGACCCGAGTTGACCTAATGGTCAACCATGCATGCCCCAAGGGCTGAACCACCTTCAAGAGGTTTGGCAAGCGGGTGTGACCCCGGGCCTAACTCAAGAGTGTTCACTGGTTGTCTCAACCAGACCTCGCTACACGCCTAAGATGCAATCGACCTATGGCCACCTAGTGCTTGCGCACAGGTGCCATCTGGTCGATCCATCTAGACTGTCAGATGGTCTGATCAGACTAATGGATCTAACCTAGAGGTGACTTCAGCCCCATCAACCCATCTAAGGGTTTATAGTAGATGCATATAGATCTAAATGTTTGCGCGCAAGTAGGTATAAGATTTGATGAAATATCATTCAACCATTCAACATACTTATCATGCGCCAACACAACAACATGCGCAACTCATGAAGAAACATACATCTTGCGCAACTCATGAAGAAACATACATCTAAGTTCTAAACTAGCATGTAGGTTTCGGCATGTAAGCAATCACCTTTAGATCTATTCACAAACATATTAATGGATCAAACATGATGATCTACTCATTAGAACCGCAAGCAATCATATGAAAAAGTATAGATTCGCTCTGATACCAATTGATGGAACCCTTTCAAGAGGGGAGCGCAAAACATATCTTTCTTTCTCATAGCAGCGGAATTAGGGTTTCCACATAAGATCGCATTCTATACTTTCATATAATCAACTTGAATAACAAGTGAGAGATTCGTTACCATGGCCATGGGAAGGAGTCGGCTTGGAAGCTAGAGAACGATAGGGTTCTCCTCCAAAGTGTGCCACACACAAGAAGAAAAATGGCCTACACCTTGTCGTCCTTGTGCTAGCAAGGCTTCAAGGTTCTTTGCCGTATGGAAGGGAGAGAATAGCTTGCTTGGCGAGACTCCTTTTCCTTGTCTTCGTCCTTGTCATGCTTCACCGAAAATTGGAGAAGCCTTCACAAGCGCATTCCACAAGTGAGTAACCTCCCACACTTATGTGGAGGCGTTACACACATCCCATTTGAAAACCGAATTCCAAATATGGAATGTGTTGAAGGCTTAAGCGTTCACGCTAAGTGAACCAAGCCCTTAACTCACCTTACATGAACCATGCGCTCATCCATGAGCCGGTTCAATGTCGGTTTGGTCCAAGACCAATTAACCCAAGTCAAGCCAATAAATGGTCTAGACCATCTATGAACCTAATGGTTCAAGATCTAACCGTTCATCTCCTGATGCTCTTGATCTCACCGATCTAGCATCATCTCTCTCGATCGAAGCTTACCGATCTCAAGCCCTAATCAATCAAACATGATCAGACCAGATCTCACTTACAATCAGAGATTAAATCCCTTTAAACTGAACCCAAACAATTCAGTCCACACGATCTTACTCAAGTAAGCCATATCTCCAATTTGTGCGACCCTGAGGGTTTCCTTTAAATGTCGGTAACGATAACTCACGTTATCACGATCAGTGAGGGGTATCTAGCAACACATCACTGTCTCCCGATATAAAGGAAAGAGTCTTCCAAGACTACTCCCAAACCATAGCACAAGTGTGAATCAAACTCACGAGGCATGCATGTTTCCTTTGCCACTGGATGTTCTTATTGGACAAGCATGTCAAGCCTGTAACTCCAATACTATGAGCATGATTAGATCAGATGAACACTGTCATCTGGGTATGGCCATACACTTTCTCAATCATCTCTTATAGAGGGGGGGCCCCTTTAGAACATCACACTCCTTGAACAAGGAGACGGCAATCCTTTATCTATCACAAGTGCCCTAACCTGACTCAAGCTCACCATCCAAGATAGTCTATAATCATTATGTTTCAAATGATATTGAACTACCTCAAAACAATGACAATCATCATTTAGAAACACAAGTGATCTCAAGTCAAAGGACATGTGCCACTTGCTGCTTACAAGGATCATTCACATTGTGACAAGCAATGGAATATCCCAGTAGGGTCTGTCCAGTACATCCAATGTACCCATGAGTCTACATCTTATTCCATGCTCGAAGCATCCTATAGGAGTAGCACTCATATCAGTCTCAATCATATCAAGGCTGTCTCATGTTCACCAAGATATCTCGACTAAGGACTTATAGCCTGTCAGCCTAGCTGAACAGCTTTGAGACATTATTCAGAAGTACACTTATTACAGCAGACAAGGTAACAACCTGAATAATAACCATGCCTTTTATAAACATAAAAGTTTATTACATGATACTTTTACAATCCCAAGGCCTCAAACATTAGCCTTAAGGGCATACCCCAACAATATTAGTCTTAACCATATCAAGGCTGTCTCATGTTCACCAAGATACATCGACTAAGGACATTATAGCCTGTCAGCCTAGCTGAACAGCTTTGAGACATTACTCAGAAGAACATATATTGCAGCAGACAATGTAGCTAACTGAATAATAACCATGCCTTTATAAACATAACAGTTTATTACATGATACTGATACATTCCCAAGGCCTCAAACATTAGGCTTAAGGGCATACCCCAACATCAAGTCAAGGGAGGAAGTTGCGATTGGGGTAAACGCATCTTGCGTTGAAGAAGTGGCTTGCTATTTTTGGAAATTGGTTTTCCAAAATGGGGAACGCCTCCACGTTCGAAGTGGTCACGCCCTATTCTCACCTCTTCACCTCTTGTCGCCTCTCTTCTCTCGTGTGGTGAGTCTTGACGCCAAGGAGAGGACTTGACAAAGCCAAGAGAGCATCTCATCTTCCCTTCAAGGGATCAGGAGACTTGGAGATCCTTGCTAGCACAAGGAACGACAAGGAGTAGGCGATCACCCATCTTGTGTGCGTCACCTTTGGAGGAGAGCTACTTCGTTCTCTGCTTCCAAGTTGCCATCCAAGCAATGGCTATGGTATGATCCCTTCTCGATCTATACATGTTATTAAGTTGATCATATATTCATACATGCGATCCTAGGAAACCCTAGATTCTGCCCATGCAAGTTTTTATATGCGCATGCTTTAGGGTTTCGCCCCCTTTAGGGAACTTTCATGCTTATGAGAAGCATGTCAATGATAGCATTGATGTCGCTTGGCTTATGCTTGCGTCTATGATGCCAGAGCTTCAGCGTCAGCATGAGGATTTATCTGCTATTGAAATTATAGCAAATCTCAAGATGCTGTATGCTGCACAGGCAAGGACTGAACGCTATAACTTGACAAAACTTTTCTTTCAGAGCAAACTGACTGAAGGGAGTCCAGTGGGAGCTCACGTACTCAAGATGATTGGGTACAAGGAGGCTCTAGAGAAACTGGGACACACCATCAATCAGGAGCTTGTTGTAGACATTATCCTGCAGTCTCTCCCGGCCTCTTTCGATCCGTTCATCATTAATTTTAATATGAACAAGATCGACTGTACCCCGGCAGAGTTACTGAACATGCTCTATACTACAGAGCAAACTCTTGAAAAGGGAAAGCCTTCATCCTCTGTCTTGATGATTCCTTCCAGGAACAAGAAGAAGGGGAAGAAGGGCAAAGCCCCTGTCAAGAGCTACAACAAGGCTCTGAAACAAAAGATCAAGCGGTCGAAGGAATACAGATGTTTCCATTGTGGCCAGCTAGGTCACTGGAAGAAGGACTGTAAAGCGCTCCAAGGAGACAAGAAGGGAAGCAAGCCTTTCACTTCTGGCTCAGGTATTTTCGTGACTGAAGTCATGGTATCTTCTTCTTCTATTTCATGGGTGTTGGACACTGCATGTGGAGTTCACATTTGTTCAAATGTACAGGAACTCAAGAGAAGAAGACAGGTGGGACAGCATGAGGTGGACCTACGAGTAGGAAACGGGGCACGGGTTGCTGCTGTTGCTGTAGGACAATATAACATCGCTTTACCATCTGGTCATGTATTAGAACTGGACAATTGTTATTTTGTACCAAGCATAACTAAGAATATTATCTCTATTCCTGCTCTTGTCAGGAAAGGGTTTTCCTTTGAATGCAAAACTTCAAAGTGTTATATTTCTTTTGATAATATTGTTTATGCTACTGGGTCGATTAACAATGGGTTATTCATGTTGGACATGGAATGTTATGTACAACAAATTGATAATAAGAAAGCCAAATATGCTGATGACAGCACCTTGCTATGGCATAGTCGTTTAGGCCATATTAACAAGAAGCGCATTAAGCGGTTGCATGAACATGGACTGCTGGGATCATTCTCCTATGAGGAGCTTGA
Organism: Costus lasius; assembly: GCA_027563935.2. NCBI lineage: Eukaryota > Viridiplantae > Streptophyta > Magnoliopsida > Zingiberales > Costaceae > Costus > Costus lasius. The sequence goes on from CM050449.1 coordinate 69,208,731, forward strand.
TACATGCAAAGCTTGTTTAATGGGTAAAATGACGAAGTCTCCTTTTTCTAATAAAGGTCAAAGGGCTTTAGGTTTACTTGACCTCATTCACAGTGATGTGTGTGGGCCATTTAGTAAACATGCCAGAGGTGGCTATTCATACTTCATTACCTTTACTGATGATTTCAGTAGGTATGGTTATGTCTATCTAATGAGACATAAAAGTGAATCTTTTGACAAGTTCAAAGAGTTCAAAAATGAAGTACAAAATCAGCTAGGCAGAAATATCAAGGCACTTCGCTCAGATCGAGGTGGAGAATACTTGAGTCGAGAGTTTACTGACTATCTGAAGGAGTGTGGGATTATCTCACAGCTCACTCCGCCAGGAACACCGCAATGGAATGGTGTGTCCAAGAGGAGAAATAGAACCTTACTGGATATGGTTCGTTCAATGATGAGTCAGGCTACTCTACCTTACTCCATTTGGGGATTTGCACTGGAAACAGCTGCAAAGGTACTAAACCGAGTGCCATCCAAGGCTGTTTCAAAGACTCCATATGAGTTATGGTATGGGAAACAGCCGAGCTTGACATTTATTAAAATCTGGGGTTGCGAGGCTTAAGTCAAAAAGCTCACCTCTGGGAAACTGGAGAGCAGATCTGATAAATGTATCTTTGTCGGTTACCCTAAAGAAACAAAGGGTTATTATTTCTACGATCCCAAGGAGAACAAAGTATTTGTTGCTCGAACGGCTATTTTTCTTGAGAAGGAATTTCTTCTGCAAGAGGCCAGTGGGAGAGAAATAAGGCTGGATGAGAATCCAGAAGAAGGACAAAGTAGTCAAACTCAGTTGGATGAGCCTGAGCCAATAGAACAGGTTATTGAACAACCTGAGGCTCAGATATCACGGGAACCGCGAAGATCGGGAAGGATCCGTCGACAGCCTGAGCGCTATGACGGAGTCTACATCATTAATGATGAACCCCTCACTTATGCGGATGCGGTCAGTGGACCGGAATCAGCGAGATGGCTTGAAGCTATGCGAGCCGAGATGGACTCCATGTCAGATAACCAAGTCTGGGATTTGGTTGATCCGCCTCCGGGAGTAATCCCTATAGGCTGTAAATGGATCTTCAAGAAGAAGATTGACATGGACGGTAACGTGGTTACCTATAAAGGCAGGCTAGTTGCGAAAGGTTTCAAACAAATCTACGAGATAGATTATGATGAAACTTTCTCTCCTATAGCCATGTTCAAGTCTATTCGGATTATTCTTGCGATAGCGGCATATTATGATTATGAGATCTGGCAAATGGATGTGAAGACTGCTTTCCTTAATGGAAAATTAGAAGAGGATGTGTATATGACACAACCTGAAGGTTTCACCAATCCATCAGATCGTCATAAAATATGTAAATTAAAGAAGTCCATTTATGGACTTAAACAAGCATCAAGAAGCTGGAATATTCGTTTTGATGAATCAATCTGTGAGTTTGGTTTCATCAAAAATGAAGATGACCCGTGTGTATATAAGAGGTTTAGTGGGAGCGTGATTACTTTCCTAGTCCTCTACGTCGATGATATCTTGATCATTGGAAACGATATTCCTGAACTACATGCGGTTAAGGCATGGTTAAGAAAATGTTTCCAGATGAAAGATTTAGGAGAAGCAGCCTATGTATTAGGTGTGAAGATCTACAGAGATAGATCAAAGAGGCTTCTCGGGCTGTGCCAGAGTACTTACATCGATAAAGTCCTGGAGAGATTTCATTTAGAAAATTCTAAAAGAGGATATCTTCCAGTCAGACATGGTCTGAATCTTTCAAAGAGTCAGTGTCCACAAACACAGACTGAGAAAGATGAAATGGACAATACGCCTTATGCTTCGGCTATTGGGTCCATTATGTATGCGATGTTGTGTACTCGCCCAGACGTCGCTTACGGGTTAAGCGTGACCAGTCGGTTCCAAAGTAATCCAGGGAAGGCACACTGGATTGCAGTCAAGAACATTTTGAAATATCTTCGGAGGACCAAAGATATGTTCTTGATATATGGAGGTCAGGAAGAACTCAGTATTGAAGGATATACTGACGCTTCGTTCCAATCTGACCAGGATGATTTCTGATCGCAATCAGGCTATGTTTTTAGCTTGAATGGAGGAGCAGTGGTGTGGAAGAGTTTCAAACAATCAATTGTTACTGATTCCACAACAGAAGCCGAGTATGTTGCAGCCTCGGAAGCATCTAAGGAGGCAGTGTGGATTCGTAAGTTCGTTCAAGAACTTGGTGTTGTTCCTTCGAGTGCAGATCCATTGGTTATCTTCTGTGATAACACTGGAGCAATAGCACAAGCAAAGGAACCACGGTCGCACCAGAAGTCCAAGCGCATACAGAGAAGGTTTCACTTAATCCGGGAGATCATAGATCGAGGAGAGATCAAGATCTGTAAGGTTCATACAGATGACAATGTTGCTGACCCGCTTACAAAGCCTCTGGCGCAACAGAAGCATGAGAAGCACTGTAATAATATGGGTTTGAGATTTCTCAACCATTAGATTAAGTGCAAGTGGGAGATTGTTGGGGTATGCCCTTAAGGCTAATGTTTGAGGCCTTGGGATTATATCAGTATCATGTATAAACTCAATGTTTATAAAGGCAATGGTTGTTATTCAGGTTGTTGCATTATCTGCTGCCATATGTATACTTCTGAATAATGTCTCAATGCTGTTCAGCTTGGCTGACATGTAGTATTGTCCTTAGTCGAGATATCTTGGTGAACATGAGACAGCCTTGATATGATTGAGACTAATATGTGTTCTAATCTTATAGGATGCTTCGAGCATGGAATAAGATGTAGACTCATGGGTACATTGGATGTACTGGACAGACCCTACTTAGGATATTCAATTGTTTGTCACAATGTGAATAATCCTTATATGCAAACAAGTGGCATACTTCCTCTGACTTGAGATCACTTGTGTTCCTAAATGATGATTGGCATTGTCTTGAGGTAGTTCAATATCATTTGAAACATAATGGTTATAGATTATCTTGGATAATGAGCATGAGTCATGTTAGGGCGCTAGTGATAGATATAGGATTGCCTTCTCCTTGTTTGGAGTGTGATGTTCTAAAGGGGCCCTCTGGATGAGATGGTTGAGAAAGTGTATGGCCATACCCAGATGACTATGTTCATCTGATCTAACCACTCTCATCATATTGGAGTTACAGGCTTGACATGCTTATCCAATAAGAACATCCAGTGGCAAAGGAAACAAGTATGCCTAGTGAATTGAATTCACACTTATGCTATGGTTTGGGTGTAGTCTTGGAAGACTCTTTCCTTTATATCGGGAGACAGTGATGTGTTGCTAGATACCCCTCTCTGTTCGTGATAACGTAAGTTGTCGTTACCGACATTTAAAGGAAACCCTTAGGGTCGCACAATTTGATGATATGGCTTACTTAAGTCAGATCTTGTGGACTAAATTGTTTTGGTTCAGTTTAAAGGGATTTAAACTTTGATTGTAAGTGAGATCTGGTCTGATCATGTTTGATTGATTAGGGCTTGAGATCGGTAACCTTCGATCGAGAGAAATGATGCTAGATCGGTGAGATCAAGAGCATCAAGAGATGGATGGTTAGATCTTGAACCTTTTGGTTCAATATGATCTAGGACAATGCTTGGTTTAATTTGGTCTTTGAACCAAATTCAATGAACCGGTTCACTTAATGTGAGCGCATGGTTCAAGGGGAGAAGAGAAGCGATCGGTTCACTTGGGGTGAACGCATGGGTGATTGCATGATCGCATGAACGTTGAGGGTTTACTATTTTTGGAAGTCATGCTTTCCAAAATATTCTTCACGCCTCCACGTTTGAGAGCATTGCTCTATACTCACCTCTCCTCTCTCGTGTTGTGAAGCTTTTCTTCACGCCAAGAAGAATTCGACAAGCCAAAAGAGATCTCATCCCTTCACTCGATCAGGAGACTTGGAAATCCTTGCTAGCACAAGGAACGACAAGGAGAAGCCTCTCTCATCTTGTGTGCGCACGCTTTGGAGGAGAGCCGCATCGTTCTCTGCTTCCAAGTAGCCATCCAAGCAATGGCATTGGTATGATCTTGTGTTGATCTTTACAAAGTTTTAAGTTGATCATATATTTGCATACCAATCGATCTTGTAGGAAACCCTAGATTCCGCTTTGCGATTTTATATATATGTGCATATTAGGGTTTCCCCACCCCTTTAGTGACTTTCAAAACACAGTCTGAGAAAGATGAGATGGACAATACGCCTTATGCTTCGGCTATTGGGTCCATCATGTATGCGATGTTGTGTACTCGCCCAGACGTTGCTTACGGGTTAAGCGTGACCAGTCGGTTCCAAGGTAATCCAGGCAAGGCACACTGGATTGCAGTCAAGAACGTTTTGAAATATCTTCGCAGAACCAAAGATATGTTCTTGATTTATGGAGGTCAGGGAGAACTCAGTATTGAAGGATATACTGATGCTTCGTTCCAATCTGACCAAGATGATTTCCGATCGCAATCAGGCTATGTTTTTAGCTTGAATGGAGGAGCAGTGGTGTGGAAGAGTTTCAAACAATCAATTGTTGCTGATTCCACAACAGAAGTCGAGTATGTTGCAGCCTCAGAAGCTTCAAAGGAGGCAGTATGGATTCGTAAGTTCGTTCAGGAACTTGGTGTCGTTCCTTCGAGTGCAGATCCATTGGTTATCTTCTGTGACAACACTGGAGCGATTGCACAAGCGAAGGAACCACGGTCACACCAGAAGTCCAAGCACATACAGAGAAGGTTTCACTTGATCCGTGAAATCATTGATCGAGGAGACATCAAGATCTGCAAGATTCATACAGATGACAATCTAGCTGACCCGCTTACAAAGCCTCTGACGCAGCAGAAGCATGAGAAGCACTGTAATAATATGGGTTTGAGATTTCTCAACCATTAGTTTAAGTGCAAGTGGGAGATTGTTAGAGTATGCCCTTAAGGCTAATGTTTGAGGCCTTGGGTTATTTTCAGTATCATGTATAAACTAAATATATATGTTTTTGAAGGCATTCGTTGTTATTCAGATTGTTACATAATCTGCTGCTATATGTAGACTTCTGAGTAATGTCTCAATGATGTTCAGTTTAGCTGACATTCAGTATTGTCCTTAGTCGAGATATCTTGGTGAACGTGAGACAGCCTTGGTATGATTGAGACTAATATGTGTTCTAATCTTATAGGATGCTTCGAGCATGGAATAAGATTTAGACACATAGGTGCATTGGATGTACTGGACTGACCCTTCTCAGGATATTCAATTGTTTGTCACAATGTGAATAATCCTTGTATGCAAGCAAGTGGCATATTCCCTCTGACTTGAGATCACTTGTGTTTCTAAGTGATGATTGGCATTATCTTGAGGTAGTTCCATATCATTTGAAAGATAATGATTAAGGATTATCTTGGATAGTGGGCATGAGTCATGTTAGGGTACTTGTGATAGATATAGGATTGCCTCTCCTGGTTGGAGTGTGATGTTCTAAGGGGGCCCTATGGATGAAATGGTTGAGAATGTGTATGGCCATACCCAGATGACTATGTTCATCTGATCTAACCATTTTCATCATGTTGGAATCACAAGCTTGACACGCTTGTCCGACGAGAACATCCAGTGGCAAAGGGAAACATGTATGCCAAGTGAATGAGATTCACACTTGTGCTATGGTTTGGGAGTAGTCTTGGAAGACTCTTTCCTTCATATTGGAAGACAGTGATGTGTTGCTAGATACCTCTCTCTGGTCGTGATAACGTAAGTTATCGTTACCGACATTGAAGGAAACCCTTAGGGTTGCACAATTTGATGATATGGCTTACTTATGTCAGATCGTGTGGACTGGAATTATTCTAGTTCAGTTTAAAGGAATTTAAGCTCTGATTAAAAGTGAGATCTAGTCTAATCATGTTTGATTGATTAGGACATGTGATCGGTAAGCTTTGATCGGAGGATTGATGCTTGATCGTAAAGATCAGGGGTTCAATGTGATGTGTGGTTAGATCTTGAGCCATTTGGTTCAAAGAAGATTATAACCAGGGCTGGTTTGATTTGGCGCTTGAACCAAATTGAGATTGAACCGGTTCACTTGTGAACGGATGGTTCAATTCAAAGAGGAGTTTTCGATCTTTTAAAGGGGAGTTATGGAGGGAGTTACATATTCGGTTCTTACCATATGTGGTGGCCGAATTTTTCCCTTTTGGGGATCCACGGTTTCTCGCTTCCTCCTCTCTCGCTTTCTCCTCTCTTCGCTCTCTCGTGTGGATCATCTTCACGCAAGGAAGAGAAGTTTGACTAGCCAAGGGGACACACATCATCCTTTCCAAGAGACGATCAAGACTCCTTGGTGTCTTTGCTAGCACAAGGAACACAAGGAAGAAAGTCTTTCTCATCTTGTGTGTGACATCTTTGGAGAAGAGGCACTCGCCCCTTTCATCTTCCAAGTCGCCTCTCACATCATGGCACAGGTAATGCTCTAACTTGTTTTATGCAAGTTATACAAGGTTGATCATGTGCTCATGTCATGCGATTCTATGGATTCCTAGTTTTGCTATGAATTTTTCATTGAAGTCACTTGTGACCTAGGTTTCCTTTTAACTTCCTCATGCAAACTAGCTATATGCTGAGCGAATGAGTATGCATGCTTGGAAAGATGGGATTCACGGGGAAGGTCATGCAAGTCAATAGGCTTACGAGGTTGACGGCCCGAAACCACTTGGAAGGGACTAAGACCTGTAGACCTATTGGAAGCACTATTGTACGCGAACTCTGCCATAGGTAGGATGGTGTCCCTCGACCTCGGAAGATTGCCAATGAGGCACCGAAGCAAATTACCCAAACTACGATTAAACACCTCTGTTTGTCCATCAGTTTGGGGGTGGTAGGCAACGGAAAATTTCAGTGTAGTGCCCATGATGGCCCAAAGTGAGCACCAGAAGTGGCTCACAAAACGCGTGTCTCGGTCGGACATGATAGTCTTAGGAAGGCCATGGAGACGGACGACCTCTTTGAAAAAGAGGGTGGCCACGTGGGATGCATCCACAGTCCGTGAGCAAGGGATGAAATGAGCCATCTTCGAGAACCGATCCACGACGACGTAGATGGAATCGAAGCGCGAGGATGTCCGAGGCAGCCCTAGGACAAAGTCCATACTAATGTCAGTCCAGGGAGCATCGGCCACCGGCAAAGGTGTGTAGAGGCCTGTGTTGAGCAGACGTGGTTTAGTGGACTGGCACGTGCCACAATGGCGCACGATGCGCTCGACATCCCGGCGAAGGGAAGGCCAAAACAGGCGTTCCTCCGCCATTTCAAGGGTTTTATCGCGGCCATGGTGGCCGGCGACACCACCCGCATGCAGCTCGAGTAACAGGTGGTCGCGAAGGGACGACCGGGGAATGCACAGACGGTTCCCCAAGAAGAGATAGCCCTTGCAAAGCTGGTACGAGGACTCAGGGTCGGGCGACACAGTCAAGGCGGCATACGTGGTCCCGAAATCGGGACAGGTGGCGTACTCATCCTTGATGTGGTCAAAAGTGTTGACCCGGGTGCGCATGACGCACAGAATGGTCCGGACTCGACTCAGGGCGTCCGCGACAATGTTCTCTTTGCTCGCCTTGTGATTGATCACAAAAGAGTACTGTTGCAAGACTCGACCCACTTGGCATGGCGGGCGCTCAACTTCTTTTGAGCATTCAGAAAAGACAAGGCCTGGTGGTCGCTATACAAGACGAACTCTCGGTGGAGGAGGTAGTGCCTCCACTGCCGAAGCGACTGAACGATGGCGTAAAATTCCTTGTCGTAGGTCGAATAACGCTGATGAGCAGCGTTCAGTTTCTCACTGAAGAAGGCAACCGGATGGCCTTCTTGACTAAGGCAACCCCCGATACCAGTACCGGAGGCGTCACACGTGACCTCAAAGACTTTGGTGAAGTCAGGGAGGCGCAAAACAGGTGCGGTCATGATGGCGTCCTTAAGCGACTCGTAGGCGCGTTGATGGAGGGGGGAAGCGTGGGATTTATTCTACTTATTAAAACTAATTTTTTTTATATATATTTTTTATTTTCAAAAAAATCAAAATTCAGAAAAATAACCAGAAATCCAGGGCAATAAAATAATCATTTAGGAAAAATTGCTATACCTTGTAGAAAAATCCATATGCCCAAAATTCGAACTAATTATACCAGCAAGTAGAACAACACTAGTTCTTTTGAATGACATGAAAAATAGATGATGAAGAGTTGTCAACAATTTATAACGTTTGCAACAATATAGCTATTCAAATTGGTAAATTAACATAGCACAGAAATGTTTCAGATTTGCAAATTTTACAATGCCTGCTAAATTGAACTGTTGAACCTGGGTTTGCATCAACTAGTCCATATGAAAGTACAAGATGTGTGCTTCATTATCTAACAAAAGTTCAAGATTCTTGTTGCACCAATTGCTTAGAGCACCTTCACAAATAACACTATTCAGATTAGTTGTGAAAACGAATGCAGGAGTTAAATCATTCATCAAACATTGCTATGTCTTGTAGCATGTTCTGGTCCATCTAGATTCGTCGCAACTGATTGGAATGATAGAAGATGTTATTGTCTTTCTATTGGTTCCAAGGATCAGAGCTAGAGGCTTGTCCGACTATGCCAAAAACCTGCGCCAATAAGGGTAGTTATATTATTTTGAAAGAGCAAAACAGAAACAACAGCAAGAGGAGAGTTTGGAAACAGGCGAGGATGGTTTGCGCTATTCAATGGCGCCGGAGCTGGGGGTTCGTCTACGACTCTGATACAGTAGGTGGTGGTGATGGCGGCGTCGGAGCATTGGCAGAGGCGGAGAGATGACTGTTCAGGCGGAACAGGGAAATCTGCAAAGAGAGGCGGCTGTTCGAACAGAACAGGGGAAGTTGGCGAGCATAGCAGGGGTGGTCGCCGGTCGGCCGGTGATGGACCAAACCCAAACCTGCTATTACTGGAGGTTGTTGGGAAACCCCGGGGACATTTTACAATTTTCGTAGAGAATACAATACATGCGCAGTGGAAGAATATCCCCGAAACAGGCTAGTCCCAAAAACCCAGTGAAGATCTCTTGCGAGGGGGTCGACACGATGTGATAGTAAGTACCTTTAAGCAATTGGAAGCCGATGTCGATGAAGGCGCCCAAGTGTTCGCCCTCTGCAGTCTCGCACACACGGATTCCTCAAGTTTTCTTCTTCCTCGCCCGGTGCTAGCCTCGGGAAGAAGATCCATGCCTTAGGAGAGCCCTCCAAGCAACTTGCGCCACCACCAAGATGTGATGGCCAAGGAGATGGAAGGAGAAGAGAACGCCACAAGCCTTCTTGTTCCTTTGCGCCAAGGAAAGGAAGAGGAGAAGCATGCTTGCGCCCTTGATGGAAGAAGAAGAGCTCTAAGCTCTCCAAGCCGTCGCCCTCTAATGCTTCACGCCTCCAAGGAATTAGCATCATCAAGAGAGGGGGCGGCAAGGGCTTATTTATAGGAGCAAGAGGCGGTTAGGGGAGAATGGCAAGTGTTGACAATTAGGGCATGATTCTAGGAGATTATCTAATCAAATATATTGATTAAATCTCCACTCCCATATGCGCCTAAGACTTGCCAAAGCAAGCATCAGCCATATGCGCCCATATCATGCCATATGAGGCATTAATCCCATCCATGCGCCTAGACCTAGTCAAGGCAATATGATGGATTGCCTAATGTGACTTGGGCGCAAGTCCTAATCCAATTAGGACTCTAATTATGTTAATAATCAGCCCACAATTGTCAAACACAATCCAATCAATTATCTTGTGTGATTTAATCAAATCCAATTTGATTTAATCACCTAGGAGATACCAAACAAGGCATAGGCGCAAATCCTAGTCCAACTAGGATTCCATATGCGCCTATCCTATTAATTCATCCCCATTATACCCTTCAAGCCTCATAGCCCTTCAATACAACTTATTAGCAAGCCCAACTAAGCAATGGGCCAAGCCCAAAGTCCATTATGCATGTTAACCAAGCTATTGGATCCAATCCAATTTAACCCATGGTTAAATGAGGCTAACCATGGTTAATTTGATCGATATGCCAAAAACGGAAGTTGGCCCCAATAAGTTTCTTCCATCTCATCAGGCCCATTGGCGCTGATGAAATCTCCCTAATAGATCAGAGTTATCCAATAACTCGATCTAAAGGCTACCCGATCAATATGAAAACTCGAGTATCAAGGTGTGCGACCCTGTAGGTTCCTCTAACGCTGGCAGTGCTGACCAAAGGTCATCACAAGCAGTGAGTGGCACCTAGCAGTGCATCGCTGCTACCCAGGTTATTGGAATGGATATCGACATCGACATCCCCATTATCGCAACTAGGTACAGATGCATTACAGTCTCTTTGCCGAACTGATATCCGATTGGGCAAGTGTGTCACCACTTATTTTCATCCAATCACATGGCTATGACTAGAACAGGTTCTCACCTGGGTATGGCCATACACTCTCAGTCATAGAACCATAGAGGAGCTCCATGGATATCATACTTCCCTTAGGAAGGGGCAAATCCTATGTCTGTCCATTGACCTTCTCATATGGGCCGTGACATCCTCAATAACAACTGTTATAACCTCCCAACTACGGCGAGGTGTTAGGTTGTATCAAAGCAAGTCCCTAACCATATAGAATGATCAATGACCTCAAGTCAAGGGACCAAAACTAGGGCATATACACCAACAATCTCCCACTTGCACTAAGACCTAGAGGTTGAGCAACCTCAACCCCATATCTCTAGTATGACCATCATGCTTCTGCTGCGCCAAAGCCTTGGTCAGTGGGTCTGCTAGATTGCTCTCTGTGTCAATTCTGCTAATCTTGACATCACCTCGATCAATGATCTCTTTGATCATGCGAAATCTCTTGAGTATGTGTTTGGACCTTTGATGAGACCGTGGTTCGTTAGTATGTGCAGTTCCCATTGTTGTCATAGTAGAGCTCAATGGGATCCATTGCACTTGGAACCACCTGAAGTTCAGAAAAGAACTTCCTGATCCAAACGGCTTCATTGGCTGCCTCAGAAGCAACCACATACTCAGCTTCGGTTGTAGAATTAGCTATGGTGGATTGCTTGAAGCTCTTCCAGCATACAGCACCTCCAACCATCTTAAACTAATAGCTGGTCTGCGATCTGAAGTCGTCAGGATCAGACTGGATTGCTCCAAGTTGAACCTCTCCAGGACCTTGTCAATGTAGGTATTCTGACTAAGGGCCAGAAGCCTCTTGGATCTATCCCAGTAGATCCTTACGCCAAGGATATAGGCGGCCTCCCTAAAGTCTTTCATCTGAAGCACTTCCCTAACCATGTCTTCACAGCTTGAAGACTAGGGATGTCATTTCTGATGAGTAGTATGTCATCGACATACAAGACCAGAAAAGTCATCAAGCTCCCACTGAATTTTCTGTATACACAGGCGTCTTCTTCACTTTTGATAAAGTCATAATCTCTCACAGCTTCATCAAACTGAAGATTCTAACTTCGAGATGCTTGCTTTAATCCGTAAATGGATTTCTTTAGCCTGCAGACTTTACTAGTATCTGCAGGATGGATGAAGTCATTAGGTTGTGTCATATACACATCCTTAGTTAGCTTCCCGTTAAGGAACGCTGTCTTCACATCCATCTGCCATATCTCATAGTCATGATATGCAGCTATAGCAAGCAGAATCCGAATGGATTTGATCATGGCAACTGGCGAGAAGGTTTCATCATAGTCCACCCTGTGGACTTGTTTAAATCCTTTAGCCACTAGTCTACCCTTATAGGTAACTATTTTGCCATCCATGTCTGTCTTCCTCTTGAAGACCCATTTACACCCTATGGGTTTTACCCCATTAGGCAGCTCAACCAAATCCCAGACTTGGTTAGCCGACATGGAATCCATCTCGGATCGCATGGCCTCAACCCATCTCTCGGAGTCCGGTCCACTGACCGCCTCATCATAAGTCATGGGTTCATCCTCCATGATGAAGATCCCGTCGTGTTGGGTCGGCAGCGACCCATACCTCTCAGGTGCACGACGAAACCTCCTAGACCTACATGGGGCCTGTGTCTGAGCCTCAGGCTGCCTAGCAACCGGTGCACGCGGCTCAGATTCCATCTCGTTGTCTTTCTGGTTGCACTTGGTCCTCATCCAAGTCAAACTTCCTCCCACTAACTTCTTTCATGAGAGATTCTTTCTCTAGAAAGACAGCACCCCGAGCAACAAAAACTTTGTTCTCAGTTGGGACATAGAAGTAGTATCCTTTAGTCTCCTTAGAGTACCCCACAAACATACACTTATCAGATCTAGGTTCTAGCTTGCTAGAATCCTGACGTTTGACATAAGCCTCACATCCCTAGATCCTGATAAAAGTGAGATTAGGGCGTCTCCCATTCCATACCTCGTATGGAATCTTTGAGACACTCTTAAATGGAACATTATTCAGTATTAGAGAAGCTTTTTCAAGTGCATGTCCCTAGAATGAGGGAGGTAGAGTTGCATGACTCATCATAGACCGAACTATGTCCAACAAGGTTCGATTTCTCCTTTCAGATACACCATTCTATCGAGGTGCTCTAGGAGGAGTGAGTTGGGATAGGATCCCACACTTACTCAGATAGTCAAAGAATTCACTGCTCAGGTGCTCTCCATCATGATCTGATCGAAGATCCTTAAAGGATCTACCAAGCTGGTTCTCTACTTCATGTCTGAACTCCTTAAATTTCTCAAAGGATTCAGACTCATGTCTCATCATGTAGACATAACCATATCTACTGAAGTCATCAGTAAATGTGATGAAGTAGTTATACCCTCCTTTGGCTTGTTTATTGAATAGCCCACACACATCACTATGTATGAGATCCAACAAACCTCCTGCCCTCTCACCAGTCTTGGTGAAGGGCGTCTTTGTCATTTTCCCTAATAAACAAGTCTCACATGTATCAAGTTCCTCCAAGGAACTCGAATCTAGCAACCCATTTGCATGGAGTTGTCGAATGCGATTCTTGTTTATATGGGCTAATCGACAATGCCGTAGGAAAGCACCAACTGAACCACTCAGTTTGGTCCTTTTATTATTTATGTTACAAATAGAGCTAACCATGTCCAAGACATGCGGACCATTGCACAAAGTACCTTTCCCATAAAACATGTTTGCAAAAGAAAAAGAACATAAGTTCTCTTTTATTTCAAACCTAAATCCTTTCTTTGCCAAGCAAGGAGTGGATACAATGTTTTGGTAAGGGAAGGTACATAATAGCAATTGTCTAGCTTTAACTGAAGTCCAGAAGGCAGGGAGAAAAACTCCTACAGCAACAGCAGCAACTTGTGCCCTGTTACCTATCCGTAGGTCAATCTCTCTAGGCCTTACCGATCTATCCTTTCTGAGCCTTTGCATATTTGTACTCCACATGCGGTATCCAATACCCATGTCATAGGAGTAGAAAGGTTGACTTCGGTAACATAAATACCTGAGCATGAAGACAAGGCCTTGCCTTTCTTCTCCTCATTCTGAAGTTGCAACATGTCCTTCAACATGTGAGGTGGCCCTCCACATGAATAGCACCTATTATTCCTGATCATATCCATCTTTAATTTCAGTTCCTTGGTCAAGCCTTTCGGCTCAACACACTGAATATCAACTTTAGCAGGATTGAGCTCAACCAATTCATCAAAGAGCTGCCTTAGATTAAAATAATTTCAGAGGCACTCTTCGATTCATATCACCCTTTAAATTCAAGTGACATGTTGGTTAGCAACCTCCAAAGTATCAACCTGATGCTTATCATAAGCATCCCTCTCAGCCGCTAAGGCCAAGCATGGAAGTGTCTTAGGAATAAGACGCTCAAGAACATAAAGCTTCCTCTCGAGCTTGAGCACGATTCTCAAGTTCATATACCAATCCAGTAAGTTGGATCCAACCAACTTATCCAGGGTAGATCGCAGTGACCAACTGCTATTGTTCATAGCCATTGTTCTACAACAACCAAGAAACAGCAGATTAGTACTACTTCGAGTCATTTAAACTGGACTTGCCTTTTAAATGACCATGGCTCCCACTATTTTTAAATTCGAATTGACAACCCACAAAGTCAATCGAGAAATCCAAGATTTCCTAGTGAGATGAGATCCTTATTCCACACAGGGCTTCGCGTCCCACGAGTGTGGGATGAGATGCACAAAGTGACCCATGTTTCCTAAGGTGGGCTCGCCGGCCGATTGCTCCAAGCAATTCCCCTTATTGAGACAGTCCATGCATTTCATGTCCAACGAGGGCTGGATACAACATGAAACCCTTACCTCTCAACGATGCCTCTAGACTTTCACCATGTGCCCAACACATGTGAACTTCTAGTCAAGTCCATCCCTAACCGTTATGCCCAGGGCCAACGAGTTTCCTTGCGAAGGCACGCCCAGGTTAAAACTGGACTGGGGAAACCATTGCCACCACGCACTTTCTAAAGATAAGTGGGTGTGTCCCACGAGGGTGGGAAACAATTCACAACTCCACTGATCGATAGCTTAGTGAGGGCTACGTGTTAGAAGGCTACTAGACTTGATATTTTAATTGAGGGTTTTTGTTTAAGGTCTCATCATCTCAGTTTTATCTTATGTCTATCATTACAGGCATGCAATCCTATGGTGATAACATAACAATAAAACATCACAGGCATGCTTTAGCTTTTGTAAAGAAAGCAATAAAGGAATGATGTGATCATAGCCCATTCAAGACATTGAACCAATCCATGCCAAAAAGGGGTTCAACTCTTGACCTAGGATTCAAGCCCCAAGACGAGACCTAGCCTAGCCGACCTCTAGCTCTATCTTCAAGGTTGGCTCCAAGGTCCTTCTCTCATGGTTTAGCTCTCAAACCCTAGGGGTACACCCACAAGGTTCGGCCAATGCCATGGTCTTCCTCCAAGGAAGGTGCGCCATCTAGCAAGCCACAAGAGGGATAGCACACAAGCACAAGGCTCGGCCAAACCCTAACTTGCGCCCCCCATGCAAGGATGTGCCGCCTTTGAAGCTTGTTGCGCCATCAGGCAAGGATGCGCAACCAAGCAAGCATGCACCTTGCTCCAAGTAGATGCGCCATCCTAATCTTCTTCTTAGTTAAAAGCAAAAAGAAAAGCGGCACACAGGCCTCACAAGGATACATCACAGGCATGTTAAGGGGCTTGATATATGACCACAACATCATGCATAATCAAGTACTTACTCATGCAATTCTATATGCTATGAAAAACATAAAATTTGAAATTTTACTTTTTCATAAAACATGTCTCTCTTCCTTCCCTTCATATCACAAATCTTTGATTCTAAGTTTCTCTCAGGAGTCTACAAGAGGCATACCGGTTGCCCTCCTTGCAATCCCTAACTTGCTAGGATAAGGGCAATCACCCAGTCCATGCCCTATCCCAACAAGTCTCTCAAGATAGGTCTATCCTATTATAAGAGGAGAAATTTTCTCTTCCACGTATGGGTCTATCCCATCACATGAAGAGAGCAAAGAACCACAAGAAGTTAATTAGAAGTAAGAAACAAGAGACCTACAATTTTTCTACTTAAAGAAAAATCATGCGCCAACATCTATGCAATATGCGAAAATGTAGATATGGCATGTGAGCATGAAAAGCATGAAAGAACATCGTTCGAGGCTCGCAAGTAGCTCTGATACCACTGTTGGGAAACCCCGGGGACATTTTACAATTTTCGCAGAGAATACAATACATGCGCAGCGGAAGAATATCCCCGAAACAGGCTAGTCCCAAAAACCTAGTGAAGATCTCTTGCGAGGGGGTCGACACGATGTGATAGTAAGTACCTTTAAGCAATTGGAAGCCGATGTCGATGAAGGCGCCCAAGTGTTCGCCCTCTGCAGTCTCGCACACACGGATTCCTCAAGTTTTCTTCTTCCTCGCCCGGTGCTAGCCTCGGGAAGAAGATCCATGCCTTAGGAGAGCCCTCCAAGCAACTTGCGCCACCACCAAGATGTGATGCGCCAAGGAGATGGAAGGAGAAGAGAACGCCGCAAGCCTTCTTGTTCCTTTGCGCCAAGGAAAGGAAGAGGAGAAGCATGCTTGCGCCCTTGATGGAAGAAGAAGAGCTCTAAGCTCTCCAAGCCGTCGCCCTCTAATGCTTCACGCCTCCAAGGAATTAGCATCATCAAGAGAGGGGGCGGCAAGGGCTTATTTATAGGAGCAAGAGGCGGTTAGGGGAGAATGGCAAGTGTTGACAATTAGGGCATGATTCTAGGAGATTATCCAATCAAATATATTGATTAAATCTCCACTCCCATATGCGCCTAAGACTTGCCAAATCAAGCATCAGCCATATGCACCCATATCATGCCATATGAGGCATTAATCCCATCCATGCGCCTAGACCTAGTCAAGGCAATATGATGGATTGCCTAATGTGACTTGGGCGCAAGTCCTAATCCAATTAGGACTCTAATTATGTTAATAATCAGCCCACAATTGTCAAACACAATCCAATCAATTATCTTGTGTGATTTAATCAAATCCAATTTGATTTAATCACCTAGGAGATACCAAACAAGGCATAGGCGCAAATCCTAGTCCAACTAGGATTCCATATGCGCCTATCCTATTAATTCATCCCCATTATACCCTTCAAGCCTCATAGCCCTTCAATACAACTTATTAGCAAGCCCAACTAAGCAATGGGCCAAGCCCAAAGTCCATTATGCATGTTAACCAAGCTATTGGATCCAATCCAATTTAACCCATGGTTAAATGAGGCTAACCATGGTTAATTTGATCGATATGCCAAAAACGGAAGTTGGCCCCAATAAGTTTCTTCCATCTCATCAGGCCCATTGGCGCTGATGAAATCTCCCAAATAGATCAGAGTTATCCAATAACTCGATCTAAAGGCTACCCGATCAATATGAAAACTCGAGTATCAAGATGTGCGACCCTGTAGGTTCCTCTAACGCTGGCAGTGCTGACCAAAGGTCATCACAAGCAGTGAGTGGCACCTAGCAGTGCATCGCTGCTACCCAGGTTATTGGAATGGATATCGACATCGACATCCCCATTATCGCAACTAGGTACAGATGCATTACAGTCTCTTTGCCGAACTGATATCCGATTGGGCAAGTGTGTCACCACTTATTTTCATCCAATCACATGGCTATGACTAGAACAGGTTCTCACCTGGGTATGGCCATACACTCTCAGTCATAGAACCATAGAGGAGCTCCATGGATATCATACTTCCCTTAGGAAGGGGCAAATCCTATGTCTGTCCATTGACCTTCTCATATGGGCCGTGACATCCTCAATAACAACTGTTATAACCTCCCAACTACGGCGAGGTGTTAGGTTGTATCAAAGCAAGTCCCTAACCATATAGAATGATCAATGACCGCAAGTCAAGGGACCAAAACTAGGGCATATACACCAACAATCTCCCACTTGCACTAAGACCTAGAGGTTGAGCAACCTCAACCCCATATCTCTAGTATGACCATCATGCTTCTGCTGCGCCAAAGCCTTGGTCAGTGGGTCTGCTAGATTGCTCTCTGTGTCAATTTTGCTAATCTTGACATCACCTCGATCAATGATCTCTTTGATCATGCGAAATCTCTTGAGTATGTGTTTGGACCTTTGATGAGACCGTGGTTCGTTAGTATGTGCAGTTCCCATTGTTGTCATAGTAGAGCTCAATGGGATCCATTGCACTTGGAACCACCTGAAGTTCAGAAAAGAAACTTCCTGATCCAAACGGCTTCATTGGCTGCCTCAGAAGCAACCACATACTCAGCTTCGGTTGTAGAATTAGCTATGGTGGATTGCTTGAAGCTCTTCCAGCATACAGCACCTCTAACCATCTTAAACTAATAGCTGGTCTGCGATCTGAAGTCGTCAGGATCAGACTGGATTGCTCCAAGTTGAACCTCTCCAGGACCTTGTCAATGTAGGTATTCTGACTAAGGGCCAGAAGCCTCTTGGATCTATCCCAGTAGATCCTTACGCCAAGGATATAGGCGGCCTCCCTAAAGTCTTTCATCTGAAGCACTTCCCTAACCATGTCTTCACAGCTTGAAGACTAGGGATGTCATTTCTGATGAGTAGTATGTCATCGACATACAAGACCAGAAAAGTCATCAAGCTCCCACTGAATTTTCTGTATACACAAGCTCCCACTGAAAACTCGAGTATCAAGGTGTGCGACCCTGTAGGTTCCTCTAACGCTGGCAGTGCTGACCAAAGGTCATCACAAGCAGTGAGTGGCACCTAGCAGTGCTTCGCTGCTACCCAGGTTATTGGATTGGATATCGACATCGACATCCCCATCATCGCAACTAGGTACAGATGCATTACAGTCTCTTTGCCGAACTGATATCCGATTGGACAAGTGTGTCACCACTTGTTTTCATCCAATCACATGGCTATGACTAGAACAGGTTCTCACCTGGGTATGGCCATACACTCTCAGTCATAGAACCATAGAGGAGCTCCATGGATATCATACTTCCCTTAGGAAGGGGCAAATCCTATGTCTGTCCATTGACCTTCTCATATGGGCCGTGACATGCTCAATAACAACTGTTATAACCTCCCAACTACGGCGAGGTGTTAGGTTGTATCAAAGCAAGTCCCTAACCATATAGAATGATCAATGACCTCAAGTCAATGGATCAATGCATCTCCTGTCACTTGTGACGATAACTCATGACACCAAGTCATAGCCTCATAGCGGGTCTATCCAGTATATCCTCCAATGATACACCCATGTGTCTGCGTTAGCACCACGTGCCTAACCAGCCCACATACCAGTCTCTCAAGTACCAGAGTTGTCCCATATCCACTCAGGTACATCGACTGGGGACTATAGTTCGAGCACAGATCCAATCTGTCTCCAGGGACATTATCATGTAAGTACACAATGGCAGGTGTAGACAAACAATGATAACGACAATGCCAGAAAAATATATATTAATATCAGAGTCAAGTAGTACAAAGATGGACCAAAACTAGGTCCTAGGGCATATACACCAACAGAGGTTGGTATGGTTGGGGTGACGACATGGCCGGAGTTTCGGGGCGGACGGTGGCCTGTCGGAGGAGAACGACGCCGGGAAGCGGAACTAGGGCGGAAGGCTGGCGGAAACAGGGGATCTGATCCTGAGTTCGATTCTGGCAATCGGAGTGGCAGATGGGTGGATTCAGTTGACTGAAACTTTGCCTTGGGGAGGAGAGGTGATGGACGAAGTTTCGTAGAGATCCGATGGCTGGATCGCCGGCGGCGAGATCACGAATCTCGGAAATTCTGGGTTGCTGTTGCATGTGAAACAGGGAGTTTGAGGAGGAAGAGGAGGTTAGAGAAGAGAGGAAGAGTGAGGGGCTCGGCCCTAGAAGGAGGAGAGGGGAAAGGTAGGTGACACAAGCACCTCAGACAAGAAGAAGAAAGGAGACATCCGATTGAGGACGAAAAACCATTTCCATTCAAAATTCATCAAATCTGCCGTTTACAAGGTTGATGCGTGAAACATATAGGCAAAGGGTTGGAGACATTGCTATAGGGAAACATTGGGGTTTCCATATTTGTGTGGCAGTGAGATGGCGTTGAACCTTTTCTTCCTTCGATTGCTTGAGAGAGAGAGACGTTACACCTTCCTTTGTGAGGTGCCAAGGAGAGACGTTGGAGTTTCCTTGCATGTACTGTGGGCTGGCGCATGATGATATCCTAGAATCTGATTTGGAGTTGGCGCATCTTGCTTTATTGCTGGCTGATCCAATGGAATAGTCTTGGCGCCCCACTTATCAGCAATAATTCGCCACAAAGAAGCCCAAGACTATTCCATTGGATCAGCCAGCAATAAAGCAAGATGCACCAACTCCAAATCAGATTCTAGGATATCTTCATGCGCCAGCCCACAGTACATGCAAGGAAACTCCAACGTCTCTCCTTGGCACCTCACAAAGGAAGGTGTAACGTCTCTCTCTCTCAAGCAATCGAAGGAAGAAAAGGTTCAACGCCATCTCACTGCCACACAAATATGGAAACCCCAACGTTCCCCTGTAGCAATGTCTCCAACCCTTTGCCTAGATGTTTCACGCATCAACCTTGTAAATGGAAGATTTGATGAATTTTGAATGGAAATGGTTTTTCGTCCTCAATCGGATGTCTCCTTTCTTCTTCTTGTCTGAGGTGCTTGTGTCACCTACCTTTCCCCTCTCCTCCTTCTAGGGCCAAGCCCCTCACTCTTCCTCTCTTCTCTAACCTCCTCTTCCTCCTCAAACTCCCTGTTTCACATGCAACAGCAACCCAGAATTTCTGAGATTCGTGATCTCGCCGCTGGCGATCCAGCCGTCGGATCTCTACGAAACTTCGTCCATTACCTCTCCTCCCCAAGGCGAAGTTTCAATCATCAGAATCCACCCATCTGCCGCTCCGATTGCCGGAATCAAACTCCGGATCAGATCCCCTGTTTCCGCCAGCCTTCCGCCCTAGTTCCGCTTCCCGGCGTCGTTCTCCTCCGACAGGCCACCGTCCGCCCCGAAACTCCGGCCACGTCATCACCCCAACCATACCAACTTCCAGTAATAGCAGGTTTGGGTTTGGTCCATCACAGGCCGACCGGCGACCACCCCTGCTATGCTCGCCAACTTCCCCTGTTCTGTTCGAACAGCCGCCTCTCCTTGCAGATTTCCCTGTTCCGCCCGAACTGTCATCTCTCCGCCTCTGCCAGTGCTCCGACGCCGCCATCACCACCACCTGCTGTATCAGAGTCGTAGACGAACCCCTAGCTCCGGCGCCATTGAATAGCGCAAACCATCCTCGCCTGTTTCCAAACTCTCCTCTTGCTGTTGTTTCTGTTTTGCTCTTTCAAAATAATCTAACTACCCTTATTGGCGCAGGTTTTTGGCATGGTCGGACAAGCCTCTAGCTCTGATCCTTGGAACCAATAGAAAGACCAGAACATCTTTTATCATTCCAATCTGTTGCGACGAATCTAGATGGACCAGAACATGCTACAAGACATAGCAACGTTTCATGAATGATTTAACTCCTGCATTCGTTTTCACAACTAATCTGAATAGTGTTATTTGTGCAGGTGCTCTAAGCAATTGGTGCAACAAGAATCTTGAACTTTGGTTAGATAATGAAGCACACATCTTGTACTTTCATATGGACTAGTTGATGCAAGCCCAGGTTCAACAGTTCAATTTAGCAGGCATTGTAAAATTTGCAAATCTGAAACATTTCTGTGCTATGTTAATTTACCAATTTGAATAGCTATATTGTTGCAAACGTTATAAATTGTTGACAACTCTTCATCATCTATTTTTCATGTCATTCAAAAGAACTAGTGTTGTTCTACTTGCTGGTATAATCAGTTCGAATTTTGGGCATATGGATTTTTCTACAGGGTATAGCAATTTTTCCTAAAAGATTATTTTATTGCCCTGGATTTCTGGTTATTTTTCTGAATTTTGATTTTTTTGAAAATAAAAAATATATATAAAAAAAAATTAGTTTTAATAAGTAGAATAAATCCCACGCTTCCCCCCTCCATCACGCGTTGAGTGGCTGTAGTTCACTCGAAGTCATCCTTAGACAGCCGTTGGGTCAGCGGGGTCGCAATCGTGCTGAAACCCCGAATGAAGCGGCGGTAGAAGCCCGCAAGACCTAGAAAACTATGGATATCCAACACGGCACGAGGCTGGGGCCAATGCCGGATGGCTTCGACCTTAGAGGGGTCAATGGAGAGGCCTTGATCGAACACAATGTAGCCGAGAAAGTGAACTTGGCTGGTCATGAAGGAGCACTTCTTCGCGTTAAGGAAGAGTCGCTCCTTGCGCAAGAGGTCAAAGGTGAAGCGAAGATGCTCGAGGTGCTCGGCTTGGGTCCGGCTAAAAATCAGGATGTCGTCAAAATAGACGACCAGGAATTTGCCCATGTAGGGCTTGAGGACTTGGCTCATGAGCCGCATGAAAGTGGAAGGGGCGTTAGACAGCCCGAAGGGCATCACGAGCCACTCATACAACCCATCTTTGGTTTTGAATGCAGTTTTCCATTCGTCGCCCTCGCGAATGCGGACTTGGTGGTATTCGCTTCGGAGGTCCAACTTGGAGAACCAAGACGCACCGGAAACTAAGTCCAACATGTCGTCAAGTCGAGGTATAGGAAACCTATACTTGACGGTGATACGGTTAATGGAACGACTGTCCACACACATGCGCCACGACCCATCCTTCTTGGGCACGAGCAAGGCGGGCACAGCGCAGGGACTCAAACTCTCACGGATCTACCCCTTCATGAGGAGGTCATCGACTTGACGTTGTAACTCAGCATGTTCGGTTGGGTTGAGGCGGTGGTGATGTGGGACCGAGGCAGGACCTTCGGGGGTCCGCCCGGGTTCGAAAGAAGCCCTCTAGGTATGGCTATCCTAGCCCCTAGACATGGCTTCCTTAGGACCCATTTTGCCTATTTTGTCTTAGATTAGGGTGCATCATGTGGTAGGTTAGATCCACCCTCCAATTACACCATGTAGCTACATTTCTAGGTTCCGCCACTTATGTATGATAGGTTAGTGCATGCAATTGATGTAATAGATTAGGTCAACTCCATTTTGGGACTCAAGCCAAGATCAGGTCTAGTTCATCAAGAAGCGCCAAGCTCAACCCAATCCATCTTGAAGAGCACCCTCATCAAATCCACCCAAGTTTCTACCATCCAAGCAAGCATCCATGTGGAGTTATTTGTCTTCATCCCCAACCGCCCCTTTCCCTTGGAAGCAAAGAGGACCAAGCCAGCCACATACCAGCTTTCCTACAGCCCCCAAAGGAGAAAGCATGTCAGTCTATCAAAGCTAAGAGCAGCCGGCAGTCCACCTTTACAAGTGTAGGTTGCTGCCCCCCCTTATTTAGGGAATTGCTTGCTGTTCTCACCCCCCAAAGCCACCACCAGATTAATCTTTGCAGCAGCTCAGGATTCCCCCTTGCCACTTGAAGAAACACTCCAAGAGAGACTCTAGAAGACCAGTCCACAAATGAGGAAAGCTCAGCATTCTATGCGCCAGCTTCTTGTGCAGATTGTTGTTGGGTGTTTTGGCTTGCTTATGCGCCCAAGGACCTGTTTTCCTTGCTTGGCTATGTTATTATAACCTTGTAACTTCTTGGACAAGACTTAGAGTTGAATATTTTTGAAAGAAAACTTCAGAAGTGTGTCTTCTAGTGGTGTGTGTCACCACAACTCTCCCCTTCTTCCAAACCTAGCCGAGAGCTCCTCTCCTCTTCCCCTCTTCAACCTTCTTCCACCACTTGCTCATGTCTTGAAGTTGGAAGCTCACGCCTCCCTTCCCCTCAGCCTTGAAGAGTATCCAATCCAAGAGGAGGAGCTAGGATCAAACCGTGGCACAAAGTGGTGTTGCCTACACCATGCCGAGACCAAGACACTTCCCTAAGCTAGCTATGTTCCTTCTCTACTTTGTTGTCGTATCTTCTTGATGTTTTGAGCATCCATCTACACTCACGTTCCTGTTCCATGAAGGTTGCGCAAGGATTAGAAGGATATGCAAGGCGTCATCCCTTCCCTCCCTCTCTTAGCTAGTTAGTCCCTAACATGTTAGCAAGGGAACTTGGAGGTAGCCTCCCCCTTGATTGTTCTTGTAATTTGTCCTCGTAATATTCTTTCAATCACTCACCCACGCATGTGTGGGATGCTGTAATGCCATGGTTGTAAGCTCATAGGGCTCTACTTCGTGAGTTCAACCATTGGACCGGTGAAGAACGGGAAGTTCGCCCTTTCTATTCTCAAAGGGCGCAAGGTGAGCCTCTCCCTTAGAATAGTTTTGTTTTCAAGCTCTAGATCGCATGCTAGGTTACAACTTTAATTTTGTTACTTGTCTTAGACTCGCATGATAGGATTCAACTTCAGTTTACTACTCACCTAGTTTCGGTTTTTACCTAGAAATACCAAAACAAGCTATTTTCAACAACGTTAGTATAAAGGGTTTCATTAAAGCTATACTTAACTAGCAAAATGTTTTCAAATCGCGTTGTTTGAATGTGTGCATGCCCATCACCCCCCATCAGGTGGTGTGGCAAGTTAGGGAGAGGTGCACCGGGGAGAAGGTCAATCACATGCTAGATCTCCCTATCCGGGGAAAGACCATGGGGTAAGTCCTCGGGGCTAATATCGGCGAACTCAGAGAGGAGAGCGGACACCTCAGTCGGAGGCGTCATACCCTCGGACAAGGTGGGGTCTTGTGCCTCGCGAATCATGAGCGCGTACATGACCTTGGTCTCCTGGGCCTCGCGCACAAGCGCAGAGGTGCGCATGAGGGAGATCATGGTAGGCACCGGAGGGGGAGGCACCGATGGAGTGATCAGCCCCTTGGAAGTGGATGCACGAAGCTCCTTGGGTGGAGCTGGGATCAAACGAATTTTCTGGTCGTTGTGGTCAAACACGTAAGTGTTTGACCGACCATAGTGGATCACATCCCTATCATATAGCCAAGGACGTCCGAGAAGGACGTGGGCGACATCCATAGCCGCCACGTCGCACCACACTTTCTCACGATAGGCCCCAAAGGCGATGGGAACCTGGCACCGGTTGGTGACAGGAAGACTCGACGTGTTAACCCACGCGATAGAGTAAGGCTTGGGGTGGGGTTCTACGGGGAGACCGAAGCGCGTGATTGCGGTCCGGGAGACCACGTTCAGGCTACTACCACCATCTATGACAATCTTACACGAGTGCCCATTGCACTTGATGTAAGTTGTGAAAATGCTCGAGCGCCGCCAATCCTCGGCGGGTGTGGGTTGAACGAGGGTGCACCGCACAACCGCAACTGTGGGGTGACCCGACTCATCACCGCTTGTGTAACACTCAGCCTCAATATCCTGCTCCGCGGGTTCGCGGGTGATGGTGGCTACACGGGTTGGGGCCTTGTCCGCGGTGGCGGACTTCCTAGGGCAGTCGCGGGAAAGATGACCCGGTTGGAGGCAGTTGTAACAGTTAACGCGACCAGGCAGGCTGACAAGTGGGGCCTTTCCCCTCTCTTCCCAAGTGGGGCGAGAAGGTAGGGTACCGGGGGCTGAACGCCTGGGGGAGTGATGGGCCGTAGGCGCGGGCCGTGGGTCAACACGAGGCTCGTGGCGCTCAGGTCGAGGGTGGGCATGAGGAGGTCCGCTCAAAGGATGGCGTCTAGGGGGTCCAGACTCGCTGCGCCGAACCGCGGCCTGAACGTCGTGCTCGATGTCGCGAGCGCGCTGAAAGGTTTGGTCAAACGTCTCCGAACCGTACGAGGGTAAGGCTCGGCGAATGTCCGACCAAAGTCCATTCTTGAACTTGGACAACGATAGTTCGGGGTCCTCTTGCAAGTTGCAACGGAGTTGAAGCGTCTCAAAGGTGAGGCGGTACTCCTCGACAGTACTCGACCCTTGGTGTAAACTACTGTACTGATGAAGCAGACGCTGCCTATACGAAGGGGGCACATATCGCTCATGAAGGCGATACTTCATCTCCTCCCAATCAATGATGGGAGGAAGGGCTTGCTGCGCGTTTTGGTGTTCCACATTTGCCCAATGCAAACGTGCAGGGCCTTCCAACAAGATGCGCACAAACCGGACACGGGACTCGGGGGCCCAATCACTAAGGTCAAAATAAGAATCGATGGAGGTGATCCAATCAAGGAAGTTCGTGGGGTCAAGGCCTCCCGCAAAGGGGGTGGGGGTGTTCCTAATGTAAAGACGGAAGTCATCCTCCGCGCGGGGATGATCCACACGTTGTTGGATTGGGGGCCTTTGACCGGCCCAAGTGTCGCCAAAGCGGCCGTCAGATTGGGGCCCTTGTGCAGCCCAAACATCATCCTCATCAAGTGGTTCGAAGCCTAAACCCCCGTGGACCTCATAAGGTCGCGGGCGACCAGAGTCTTCATGGACGCGAGGCCGTGTGGAAGCGGCAAGCGGAGGTAGCTCTCTAGTGGGAGGTACTGGGTTTGCGGATGGTTGGGGGGGGGGGGGGGGTGAATCAGGTTCGAGCGTCTCGGCTCCGATAACTCAGGACGTTGAGTGAGGTTGTTGATCCCAGCCATTATTTGCTGAAACATCGCACTTGTATTTCCCTCATGGAACTCCAAGCGCGCGGACAGCGCATCTGACTTAGCATTGACTCGCGCCTCAAGTGCGGCCAAAGAGTCTACATTGGTTCTACTCCCTTCCGAGGGTTGGACCGATACTTGGGTTTCGGGTATGGTTTCCGGGTATTGGGAAGACATGACTTGTGACCTCGTAGTCACCATGCACAAACAAGGTTAAATGAGAGATGCAGAAAATGCAGAAATCATGCAGAAATATGACTAAGTATGGATCGCGCGAACAATGAGGATTATCCGCACAACTTGCTTTGATACCAAAATTGATGCAGCTACTAGTGGGAGGAGGGTCCTTAAAGTCGTACTCTAAGGGATTACACGATGCACGCGAAAACGGGAGAGGGTCTTTAGACGAGGGAAGTGAAAAGCGTTCAGAAAATAGCAGGAAAACACGAAGAAATCAGTGTCGAGTTCGATCGGGGCAACACGAATGCGAGAAGGAGTCAACGACACTCAACTACTGAAAATACATCACTAACCTCTTAGCATTTAGTGCACTCTCTAAGCAAATTTTAAGCTCAGCACGTTGCAATGGGGACAGCGGATTCGCAGCGTACAGCTCGCGCACCTATGCACCTGAAACAAACCAAAAACAAGGAACGACCACGCCTCCGCCGTGTGGATACTCGTGGAAAAGAGGGAAACTACAGCGGAAAAGAACACGAGGGAATGGAAAATAGGCGAACCTGACCCACCGGAGGCGGTGGGATTTACTTCTCATAATGCTAAAAATGGACCTTCGAGTCGAGGCACCGACCACGACTCCTACACGCCTCGAAGTCGAGGCAAGACGCTTACAACCTTGGAATCGAGGCACTCTCCTGGATCTCCACAAGTTGGAGTACTCTACCACTCTAGAGAACTGAGAATGAAGCTAGCCCACCCCTTCTCTTTTATAGGATAAGAGAGGGG
This sequence comes from Costus lasius, assembly GCA_027563935.2. Classification (NCBI taxonomy): domain Eukaryota; kingdom Viridiplantae; phylum Streptophyta; class Magnoliopsida; order Zingiberales; family Costaceae; genus Costus; species Costus lasius. Next base: position 69,235,846 of record CM050449.1, read on the forward strand.
AACAAGACAAGGGCTGAATTCCTACCAACTACCTACTTTTGCAGCCCAAAAGTAGTCAAGACTGCTACATAAGGACAAAAACTGCTACAAGGGACAAAAGAGTAACAAACTTCTAGCAACTAAAGTGGACTGGCCCAGGTCCTTTGATTCCTGCTTGTACGAGGTGGCTGCGAAGGTAGTTAGATGCGTTCGGAGCATACCGCGACGAAGCAGCAGAATTTGGACGTCGTAGGCTGAGTCACCGCCGTCGTGGCATGCTCTTGGGCCGTGTTACTGACATGATTGCAGTGTCCTTCCAGAGTTGGGCCGCTTGGGGGCTGGTCTATGGCACCCTTGGGCTGGATCATTTCGGTGTGGATTGCAAGTGGGCTAACGACACCCACGAAACGATCCGGCGGATGGGATGTGCGTTGGGATCGCCGAATAATCACTTTGTTGGGCTCCTTTGGATCCTCCTCAAATGGATGAACATGGTGGGGAGGGTTGTGCACGTCAAAACGGGGTCGTTGGGGCAAATCGGCGATTTCAGGATTTCCACGGGTCACCCCATGATCAGTTCCACACCCCGTGACTTTTTCACCACAGTCCACAGAAACTTCCTCGGGGTGTGACTTTGGTCGCTGGGTCGACCGCGGAACATTCTGTGCATACTTGACTTTTTCCACAGGAACTTCCTCGGGGTGTGACTTTAGTCGCTGGGTCGACCGCGGAACATTCTGTGCGTACTTGCCAGAATCCACAAGAACTTCCTCGGGTGTGACTTCGGTCGTTGGGTCGATCGCGGAACATTCTGTGATGCCAGAACTCATAGAAAATTTGTGGGGCACCTCCTGGAGCAAGTTTTCCCCTTCTTCTATGTTGTATGCTCCTGCATCAATAAGGATCACCCCTTCCACCCCAGGTGGGTGGTGGTGGAACTGTATCAAGTGGCGGAGTAAAAGCTGCCTCAGCTGCACTGGGAGATAACTTCGAGTTGGCTTTGTCTCTGACTGTGGTCTTCTCAACGCTAGGTAAAGGAAGAGGAGGGATATTTAGCCCAAGGACCAAACAAAAAGTGTCTCCTTCTCTTACAATCATCTTCATTGCTATGCAAGACTCAATGTCGAGTCTTGCATTCCCTCGTGCCAACTCAATCCCATATGGCTCAATCCCGAAATACCTAGCTATAGGAGTGATCAGACCTCCTATCACCACTAATCCTCTAGTTGCTCTGGCTACCTTGTCCATATGCTTAACCATGAAGTAGGCGACATCCACAGCAAATCCACTGAGCATCCCCCAAAGAAGATAGAGCTCATGCTGACAAACCATGCCGTCACTATCTCCTCTACCGAACACTGTGTGTGCTAGAACCCTGTGAGCATATCTGATACAAGGGTTCATGATCTTGCTAGCTCTGGCAGAAAGAGCATAGAAATGGTTCTCACTTGTGATTTGGTTCCAAAAGATGTTCTGCATGAATCCTAGGGGTATCTCAGTGTACCCTCCTGTGCTTAGTCCAAAGATATCTCTTACTTCCTGTAGTGTAAGCTCTCTCTCTTCATTCGCCAATCTGAAAGTAATTTTTTCATCAGCAGGGCCATGGGAATACTCTTTCAGCTCTATGATCAGACTGCTCAAGAACTCCAAAACAAGAGGTAAATATGTGTGCGGAGTCATCCGGAAAAACTACTTGGCTTGGATTCTTTCAAACATCCAAAGCACATCTTCATGAAGTCCCAAGGCTTCAAGTGTTCTTCGATCAGCATATTTGGTGTTGATGATTTTTCTTTCCAACAGCTTGTTGTATCTAGCCTCTTGCATCTCATTCCTAAAGATGACTCCATGGGGATTCTGAGGTTGAGATGGTTCTGCAGGAGCTTTCCCCTTCTCTCTTGGGAAAATTACCTTCCTCCTTGTCATATTTGTTAACAAGCTGCAAACTCACAATTTAATGGCAGCAAAACAATAATACAGTTTAATTCAAGTCAAATGGCATCCTATCAACATGTTCTATTATCATAAAAACAGGGCATAAACAGAGCATGTAATCTCAATCTCATCTCAATATGGCAGGCATGAATCATAGTTTTAGCATCATTAATAACACTAATCAAGTAAATAGGAATCGAAAATCAACTCATAACTCCAGCTCAAACTCTAGAAATCAACAAAACCGTGAGTGAACAGTGACTTTACCATGCTTCAACCTATTTCAGCTCAAATCACCTATGAAATCAGCCCAAATTCTTTTCGAACAGCAAAGAATTGAAAGCTTATCCTCTAACGAGTGAATAGAAACAAAAATCACTCAAAAAGGTTGAGAATCGAGCGAAAATGAGTGAAAGGGGTGAAAACTAGAAAAAACTCGTTAAATCGGTAAAATCGGTGAAACAGTTGCCTAATCGACGACGAGAGTTGAACGGGAAAGGTCGCCGGTGTCCACTGAAGGTCGGAGACGATCGGTGATTCAAGAGTAGCTCGAGAGCGAGTGAGAACGAGGGCAAAACCCTAAAAACAGCCCGACAGAAACCCTAAATACGGCACAGGACTCGCGTGCCAGAAAACAGATTACGGCAGTGTAATGTCTTACAGCACCGCCGTAAAATTTTGACTGCTCTCGAGTTGAAACTGGTTTGGAAATACGGTACCGTAAAACAATTTATGGTACCAGCGTAAAATCTCATAACCTTTCTATTCAAAAACGACGCGGAATTACGGTACCGTAAAACAGCTTATGGTACCTATCGTAACACTCAAAAAGCAAAATTTTGAATTTTTTTTTTTAAAAAAATTGAAAATTCAGAAAATCAAAAATAAAATTTTGTGAAAATATGGTACCGTAAAGTATCTTACAGCGGTACCGTAAAAATAAGGAAACTCTCAGGTGGATTTTGGAACCAAAATACGGTACCGTAATCTGCCTTACGGTAGTGCCGTAATTTGCTCCAAATCATAATTTACCTACAAAAATAAAAGAAAAATTAGTATTAAGCTAAAATTAAGTTAAAGAAAACAAAATAGAGGTTAGAAAGCTTGGGTTGCCTTCCAAGAAGCGCTAATTTAAAGGTCATTAGCTTGACCCTTTAACACTCGGGTTTGATCGTGAATTCCTAGATTTCCACTCTGATTTTCCAACATAAGGCTCAATCTTGAAACAGTATCCAAATTTGCTCAGAATCCTTTCTATTTTTTCAATCAATCTGGAGCTTGCTCTTCTTTTCTTCCTCATTGTCTTTTTCTTTTTCTGCAATTTCTCATCAATACCCTCAAAACGATTGTGAGATTCATTATTTGAGGTTTCATCAAACAGACTTGAAACATCATAAATTTCATCATTAAATATTTCAACACTACAACAAGATCATGAATATGAAAGTTTGTTCAATGAATCATTAAGATTAAATTCAATCTTGTTGTCACATATATCAAAAGTAATCTTTCCCTCTTTCACATCTATGTTCGCCTTAGCAGTGGCCAATAGTGGTCTACCGAGAATTATAGGATTTCTAGAATTTTCCTCTATGTCTAACACTACAAAATCTGCAGGAATGAAAAACTTACCAATTTGTACAGGAACATTCTCTAAAATACCTACAGGATACTTTACCGATGAGTCTGCGAGCTGTAAGGATATGGATGTATGCTTTAGCTCTCCAAGATTTAGTTTCCTGTAAGTAAAAAGAGGCATTAGACCCACACTGGCACCTAGGTCACATAAGGCTCGGTCAAAAGCCATAGTGCCTATTGAACAAGGTATAGAAAAACTACCTGGATCCTTCAGTTTAGGTGGTAGTTTGTTCTGTATGATAGCACTACAATCTTCATTTAAAGTAATAGTGCATGTGCCATAATCATCTAGTTTCCTTTTACTGGACAAAATTTCCTTTAAAAACTTGGCATAAGATGGCATTTCAGTAATAGCTTCAGTAAATGGAATGTTAACATATAGCTTTTTCAGGATTTCAAGGAATTTGCCAAACTTTTTGTCTAATTTATTCTGAACTAAGCTTTGAGGAAAGGTATAGGTGGCTGGTAAGGAGCAGACAAATTAGGTTTAGGATTGTCTTTTTCACATGATTCATCTCCTTTAGGTTTATCCCCTTTTTGAGGTGGTAAACAAGTTTGGGGTTTCTCATGTGAAGAAGATTCTCCTAACCCTAATTCTTATTTATTATCATCAAGCCTTTTTTTCAGTGTTTTCAAACCTCCCTCTAGGTTCTCCTAGTTGTTTCCCACTTCTAGTCATGATGGCATTACAGTGCTCCCTAGGTTTTATCTCAGGTTTTGCAGGCAATTTCCCAGGGGGTCTGTAAGGTACACTAGCATATTGGGCAATCTGATGTTCAAGAATTTTATTGTGGGCTTCTACTCTTTCCAATCTGGAGTTGGTTTGATGAAAACTTTCCTTAAATTCTTCAAATTGTCTATTTTGATTTGACATGAGTTGGCCTTGCTTAGACATAAACTCTTCAATTTTTCTATTTTGGTTTGACATGAGTTGGTCTTGCTTAGACATAAACTAATTTTGACTAGCCATAAGTTTTTCAAACATGGATTCTATATTTGAATTCTGATTTTGATTTTGATTAAAGTTCTGATTTGGTCTTTGATATCCTTTATTCTCAGTGTTTCCCCCTACATTGTTATTGTTTTTCCATGAAAGGTTGGGGTGTTTTCTCCATCCAGGGTTATATGTACTAAAATAGGAATCATTAGGTCTACTTTGATTATAATTCCCTATGGCATTCACATGTTCATTACCCTGATCAACAACTATTCTACAATATTCAGCTGTATGACCATCATTGACACAAATTTCACAAGTGATAGTAGAAACAGAAGCAGTTTGCATAGAATTAAACTTACTGAACAAAAAGTCTACCTTCTCTGCTAAGGATCGCCATCCATCACTTTCACCCTTACCTTGAGAAGGCTTGTAAAGTACTCCTGATGCAGGAGCATATTTAGAGTTTAATCATGTGTTTATTTTCCTTTATTTTGTTATAATTATAATTAGGATTAGCTTAGGTTTTATTTTCTAAGCATTTTAAATTCCTAGTTAATGTATTAGGTCGCCAATTAGTTTAGATTTTATTCCTCTTGTTTGTTAGGATTAGCTAAGTCAAAGTCAAGGATTGCTATCACAACAGCCAAGTCAACATCAAGCTTCAAAGGACTAATTAAGTCAATTTCAGTCAATAGGCAACGTTGCATACAGATCAAGTTCAAAGTCAAGTTGCCACCTCAATCCAAATCAATAATCAGCCTTAAAAAATGAAGCAGTCATCATTATATTGCAAAGGCCAGCCACCAATTTTGATCTTCAACTCGTGAAGGAACCAAATCTTGGATTCCAATGTACAGCCGCAAGTTTTGACATTGCCAGCCAATGCATGCAGCCTCCACACATCAGCCAACGTCAATTTGGAGATGAATCCAGCCAACCTCCGCACACCAGCTAAGAGCAACAACTTGCATACACGTGCAGCCATCAAGATAATCGACCACGTCTCAATTGCAATCCAGCCCTAGATTTGAAAGTTCGAAAGTTAATTTCAACCAGCTGCAGACAACTTTCCAGCAGGACACGTCTTCCGCCTACAAGCTTTCTATTTACGCCATATCTGAAGCAAATCCTGCCACCAGCTACTTGACTTCAATATCTCTTATGTTCTCAATGTAGAATTTTACTTAATAGCCCTTGCCAGTTTGCCTATATTATGTAAAACGTTCCCAGTTGAATGTAAGTTGTTAAGAATATTTTTGGAAAAGACCTTTGGGTTGTTTGTCTTCCTCCTTAGGAGGTTAGGGTTAGGGCATGTAGTTCTCCTCTTCCCCCTTAGCTTGCTAAGCTAAGGGTTTCTCTTCTCTTCTTTCTCTTCTCTTCTCTTCTCCAGCAATCTCTAGACTTCCGTCCTGCGTCAACTCCTCTCTCGGCAGTCCATTGATTGTGATTCAATGCCATCTCCTCTAGCAGTCTGAAGCAGCATATGGTGTTTTGCTCATAAGAGCTCCTCCTGTAGCAGCATCCACAGTCATTTTAGTATTATCCGATAATGTATAGTAAAAAATTTGCAGTAAACTCCAATCTTCAATGCCATGGTGAGGACACTTCCGCTGTAATTCATTGAATCTCTCCCATGCCTCACTGAACGACTCCCCACTTCTTTGTTGAAAGTTTGTAATTTGATTCCTCAACTGAAGTGTCTAGCTTGGGGGAAAGTATTTTATCAAGAAGGAATTTGACAGTTGATTCCAAGTGGTGAAGGTACCAGTTGGTTGTGATTGAAGCCATGTCTTTGCCCGATCCCTAAGAGAAAAAAGGAAAAAGTCTTAATTTCAATGCATCGCTATAAACACCATTAAATTTAATAGTATCGCATAATTCAAGAAATGAGGCCAAGTGTTGGTTGGGATCCTCCAGTGGAGATCCTCCAAATTGATTTTGTTGAAACATTGAAATAAAAGCAGGTTTAATCTCGAAGTTGTTAGCCTCTATTGATGGCCTAGCAATACTAGAATGAATTTCATGTTGATTAGGGGCTGCATAGTCCCTAAGCGTTCTCTGATTGTTCTGATTGTCTCTCATCTCTAATATTTCTTCTTGTAGCTCCGGTTGGGATGTCTCTTGCAGTTCTTCTTCTAATCTCAACTTCCTGCACACTCTCAGTGTTCTATTGATTTCAGGATCCAATGGTACAAGTGGTCCTGACCTAAGACTCCTGCGCATGCAAAGAAGATAGATCAAGTGATTTCAATAAACAGAAAATAAGCAGTAAATAAAAAACAGTAAATAAAAACCTAATCTAGCAATAATCTCAACGTCTCTAATATCGATAAAAACTAAGGTCCCCGGCAACGGCACCAGAAACTTGTTGTATCCCAACAAGTAGGTAAACTAAACTTATTCTTAAAGTCGCAGCCAAAACCTAGGTATTCGCGCACAGGGACTTGTCACCCCCTGATACGGCTCTAAAAACTTGTTCGGTTACCACACTTGTTGTTATCTCCGCAAGTGCATGGATACTCGAAGTAATAATTAAGATATCGAACCCACAGAGACCTATGTTGTCAAATACCAAATAGTTGATTTCTTACTATCTAGGCAATTCGAAGAAGTGAAAAATAGCAATCAGAAACTAAAACGGAATTATCAGAGAGAAAAGCTGGGACTAGGGTTTCGTTCACTTTAACTTTTATGACTAGATATGAATAAGGATTTCGTCAGTTCAATTTTATCATGATGAAGGTGTAATTTACTTAATAAAAGGATTATTTCACTTTTGTGCAAACAACCGCACAGGGATTTATCTTCGCTTTCGTGCAAGATTCGTCCCAACACTGAAGATAAGTAAATCATCAAACAATGAACTCAAGGATCACTTTCGTGCATCCGAATTCTAGGTTGATAACCTCTAGTGGAGTCTCAAGGATCACTTTCGTGCATCCGAGTCTCGACACTAGTTTTACTCATGGATCTCCAACATTCCGATCCTTGCTTTCGCACAAGATCTCCACGTTTGACAAATCGACATCGATCTATAGATTCTTGTTATAATCATGGCAATTATTCTACTAGAATAGATCAAGTTGGATCTAACCTAAGGAAGGGTTCCTAACATGCAATTCTAGGGTTCCAAATTCTCAAGAAATCACCTTTCAGTCAACAGCGAAAATTCTAAGAACATAATTAGTAACATGAACTTATAGAGAGTCTAAGCACAATTATCACATGAGCAAAATCATCATGCTAAGATTAAACACAACGAAATATTGAAAAAGTAGTCATCTAGTCATTGGAAATTAAGTGAATTACTCCCCCATGTCCCAAAAGTAGTTTAAGCTATCATCGTGAAGGAATTACAATGAGTCATGGTTTCAGAAGATCAAAAATCAAAGGAAAAGAGAAGTTTAGAAAATACAGCACGGCTGTGAAGTATTTCACAGCCGTAATTTGCAAAGAACGTCGATGAACAGTGTCGGCGACTCTTTTTTCTTCGATTTCTCTTCCAATTGATCTCCTTTCGATCTGAAACTTCTGTTGTGTTGTCTCCTCCTTCAGACGAAGCTTCAGTAGAAAAATCACGGCCGGAGATCGTCTGGATTGAGCGCGGCGGCGAAACCCTAGGCGGCGGCGTGAATCGCAATTTCTCCCTCGACAGTGGATAAAAATTGGGGCTTCCGGTGTGTGCGTAATTCTCTCGTCCAAAGCTCCCCGATTGCTTCTTTTGGCATCCAATTTAAAGCTCTAGATCGCTTGCAATCTTCTTCGCAAGAATCGGGCGTCGATATTGACCTTGGCGTCATGATCAAATAAGGAATTACGACAATGTAATAGTTCACGGCACTGCCGTAAAATCCATCGATTATTCCATTCCTGAAAACGCTGGAAATTACGGCACCGTAATCTGGTTTATGGTAGTGCCGTAAAATCGGCTGAACTCTCTGTTCGCGAACGTCTAGCAATTACGGCCCGTGTAGTTTCTTACTGTAGTACCGTAAAATTGAGCGAAGTTTCTGTTCTGAAGCGTTCTGAAATACGGTACCGTAATATTGTTTACGGTGGTGCTGTAAAATTTGAAAAACTTTATGTTCGGAAATTCTTCAAAATACAGCAGGGCTCGGATTTTACGGTACTATCTGAAATTACGGTATTGTAAAGTGGATTACGACACTACTGTAATTTGCAGACTTGCTTCGTTTTGCATGAAATTTCTTGGGTGATCTCCTCTTGATGATGGTAATCCTTCTATGTATTTGATTTTGCTTGAAAATGCCTAAAAATAGTGCCTTTTTACCTAAAAACCATGAAAAACCAAAATGGAAGTAGATTTTGCAATAGTCGATGAATTTAGCATGAAAACAAGTGAAAGATCTTCAATCTAGCATGAAAAGATATCCAAAATGATACAAAATATACTATATATTTTGGTGTCATCAATGTGTGACCATGTAGGTTCCTCAGATGTTGGCAGTGATAACCTCATATCATCACAAGCAATGAGTAGCACCTAGTAGTACATTATTGCTACCCAAGTCATTAGAATGGAGTCATCATCAACATCCCCTAAAACTGCAACAAAGTACATGTACACCTTTGTCCTTTTGCCAAGCTGATGTCCAGATTTGACAAGTATATCACACTTGTTTAACCCAATCAAATGGTCATGACTAAATCAGGTTCTCACCTGGGTATGGCCATGCATTTTCAGTAATGAAACCATATAGGGGCACCATAGGCATCAAGCTTCCTTGCAAGGAAGGGAAAATCCTCTATTGGGACATTGAACCTCTCATATGGTTTATAATATACCAAATGACAACCGTTATGACTCCCCTGTTACAATGGAGTGTTAGGTTGTATCAAAGTACACCACTTTCTATATAGAGATATCAGTGACCTCAAGTCGAGGACAAGTGTACCTTTGTCACAGTGAGATTTGACTTGTGACACCAAGTCGAATCCTCATAGTAGGTCGATCTAGTATATCTACCTTGATATACCCATATGCCTGCATTAGCAACCTGTGCTCAACCAGCGCATATGCTAGCCTCAAGTGTATCATAGTTGTCTCTTATCCACTATGATACTTGACTGGGGACAATCCTTTGAGACTAGATAAAATCTATCTCTAGGGACATTGTTTATGCAAATACACATATGACACAGATGTACCAAATGAACAACAACGACAATGCCAGGATATATATCACAAATGAATATGATACATATAGAACTAGCTATAGGTCCTATGGCATATACACCAACAATTTCCCATTTACACTAGGACCATGTTGTTGAGTCACCTCAACAACATGTCCTCAGTTCAACCTTCCATGCTCTTGCTATGCCAGAGCATATATTCACCTAATCCTCACACCTAATCCAAAGGTGGTGTCCACTAAGTCATTCACCCCAAAGTACCTGTCAATCATATATTCACCAAGTGAACCATCGGGATGTCGTCTCTGATGATCAGTATGTCCGCAACATACAAAACCAAAGATATCATTAAGCTCCCAATGCACTCAAACACTATAGGATGAAGATTCTCTGCATTGAGTTAGGAGTTACTCAAAAGTCAAAGCTTGACGAATCCATTCAACCTATACGGCCTGTGTGTTCTAAGCCTCAGGTTGCTCACAACCTGTATGAGTGGCTTAGATTCCATCCTTGACCATGTGTGTCAAATGGCTGACCTTGGACTATATCCAAGCCAACTTCCTCCCACTAGACTTTTTTAAGAGAAAAACCTTCCGAATAAAAATAGCATCCTTAGTAGCAACCGAGTTGCTCTCCTGTGGGATCATGGAATAAGTATCTCTAAACATACCCCATAAACACATATACCATATATTGGTTATAGCACACTAGAACTCAGATGTTTGACTAAGAGTCTTACATCCCTAGATCCTGATAATAGGTTAGGTCGTCTCCCAGTCGACAAAGTCCTGAGACACACTTTAGATGGAACATCTTTCAGTGTTTAAGAAAAACTATTTATTTTGCAAAACCTTTGACGAGGAGTTACATGACTCATCCTTTATTAAATCAAGCCAAGAAAAATTTGATTTCTCCTTCTAGACACTCACCCCCAAAGAGGAGTTCTAGAAACAGTGAGCTAAAAGAAAATCTTATGCTCATAGAATAGTCATAAACCTTGGCTCAATTGCTTTCTAACAAATCAGAAAGCCTTTATGGATTTATCAAGCTGTTTTCCTTACTACATCTACATCCCATAGATATGTATGTGAAGGATTAGTATCCTATCTTTGGATGATTTATTAGACCTGTCAACACACACTACAATGCATGAGATCCAATAAGTCTCTTGCTCTTCCACCTCTGAAAGGTGAAGAGCCCTTTTGTTATTTTCCTTAATAAACAAGGCTCGTGGCAGTCAAGCTCTCGAAAGAGGTTGAATCCAAGAATTCATTTGCGTGGAGGTAGTGGATGAGATTCTTGTTTTATAAGGCAAAACACCAATAGTGCCAAAGGTATGTATAGAACTACTTATTTCTATCCATATTATATTTATGTTACCCATAGAACTTCTCATAAATATATGTTATAAAAATAATGGAGTTCTAACAAAGTATTGACACTAGAGAGAGTAAGGTCTCCTACAGCTATGGCATCAACATATGCTCCAACTGGTAGGTCAGTCTCTCTGCGTCAATATCGTCCTATTTCTGTTGAACACCAAGACATTTTTGCAAATGTTGGTCTCATCATGCGTTATAAAATACCCATGTGCTAGAACCAGACAATTAAACTTTGGTAATATAATTACTTGAGCCGGAATACAAAGGGTAACTTCTCTTCTCCTCGTTTTGAGGTTACTTGCAATCCTTCTAGAGCACATAATCTCCTGTACCTTCTTTATCTTCAATACATCGGCCAAGCCCATAGACTTACCTCTGCATTGTAGGACTGCTTTAGAGGTGTCATAGCTTTCTAATATAGCTTGTCCCTTGAAGAGCTGCAAATAATGATACCGAACACAATCAACTCTACTTATTGCTTTCGCAACACAGGCGACATGTTGTTATTAGACAACCTACCTCTAAAGCATCCTATTCTACCACTGAGGCTGTAGATAAGATGGGTTGTGGAAAAGGCTGGCCCAGGTACATACAACTTTTCCTCGAGCTTGAGGACAATCCTCAAGTACCAATGCTAGTCATCAAAGTTGGTTCCAACCAATTTAGGAGATCGTAATGACCATCTACTATAGTCATAAGTAGATCTGTACTCCAATCATTTAATTTTGCCTTTTATAAATGATTGGGCTCCCACTATTTTGCTCGAATCGTAAACCCTCGAAAGTTGACCAGGAAATCACTATATTTTCTTAGTGAGATGAGATCCTCATTTCATACACGGCCTTGCATCCCATGAGGGTGTAATGTATTGTACAAGCTAACGCATGCTTCCTGATGTAGGCACGCTGGCCAATTGCAACTTAGCAATTCCCCTTCTCAAGATAGTTGAGGAACTTTGTGTCTCGCGAGGGCTGGATACAACACAAAGCCCTAACCTCTTGAGGATGCCTCTAGAATTTCCATCATATGGTCCATCCACACATGAAAAGTCTAGTCAAGTCTAACCTGACCGTCATGCCCAGGGACAACGATCTCTTTGTGAAAGGCACATCTAGAGTTTTAATCAGACTAGGAAAATCATTATCACCACATTCCTCCTAAAGATAGATGGGTGTGTCCCACGAGGGTGAGAAATAGTGCACAGCACCATCGATCGATAGTTTGACGAGGGCCACGCGTCAAAAGGCTATGATCACGATATGATCAGACTTGATATTTGGAACAAGAGTTTTTATGGTCTCACCATTTAGTTTTATCTTTCATCTAACAATACAAGCGTGCAATCCTATAGTGTATGCATGAAAAACAAAACATCACAGTCATGCTTTTGCAATAATGAGTAGAAAATAAAACATGATATGGTTATAGCACAAACATCGGTAACAAGCCCCTTGACCTAGACTAATCATCAAGCAACTCTAAGGCACAAGCAATGGGCCCATGCCACTAAGTCCTTGGCTCAGCCCTGAGTGCTCTAAGGGCCCTACTCCAAACCCTAGGTGTGCCGCCTAGGTCTTCAGCTCCAGGGGTCAACTCACAAACCCTAGAGGCACCATCTAGCGAAACCTAGATACCCCCTTAGGTTCGACCAACCCTATGCTCCTCCTATGCTAGCTCGCAAACCCTAGGCTCCTCCTAGGGTTCGGCCAACACCAAGTATGCCATCAGCCAAAGATGCACCATCCATTATCAGCTTTCAACCCTTGGATATGTGCCATCGCCACTAATGTTGAGCCAAAGATGGATGTGCCTCTATGCATGGCTGCGCCAAGTCACTCCACTTAGCCCTCATACCAAAGGGTGCACCACCTAGGTTGTCCTAGGCGCCACCATGGTTAGGCCAAGGAGAACTTGCGCCACCATCATGGTCATCATGCCATGCGCCAAGGAAGTCTTCTGCTACCCTAATCCTCAACTCTAACTAATTTTACAATACGAGAATCGAAATAATAAGGGCGGCACGTAGGCCTCACAAAAATACATCATAGGCATGGCAATGGGGCTTGTCTATAACCATGTCATAATGCAAGAACAAAAGTACCTACTCATGCTCATTCTACATGCAATGAAAAACCAACAATTAAAATTAATTTTAGTTTTTCATAAACCTGTCTATCAATTCTCAACAACTCGCCATAAATTTCTCTTGGACTTAACAAGTTTCTAAGCCCTCATAAGAGTGGCGCAAGCATGCTTTTGGCATGCTAGGTGCCTCTTTATGACAAGCTTATCACATAAAATTTTTCAATTTTACATGACTTGTATGCAAGGTCTATCCTTGACATACAAGGAAAATTGAAGTCACTAAATTTATACAAGATGGTAGAATTAATAAACCAACATTTTTCCAAGCAGAAAAATCATGGAATAAAAATTTTAAAACCTTTTATGACATGGGCGCTTGTAGATAAGCAAAATACACAGCATGGGTCTCGTAAGGTTGCTCTAATACCACTGTTGGGAAACCCCGGATAATTTTAAAATTTAATAAACAACAGAAGCATTGCTTGGAAACAGTTTCCCACGCTATGTAGGATCATCCTTACGAGTGGTCCACTTGATGTGTTAGAGTAGTACACCTTATTCGAATGTCCTAGGGGCTGCCTGATGTTGAATTTGAGGCACACAAGACAACGCCCATTACAATCGTGCACACATGGACTCCTCAAGACCTCTTCCATCCATGCCTGGTGCTAGCCTTCGGGAGGAAAATCCATCATCGCCTATGCTGTCCTCTCTTGTTACGCCACCTCCAAGGTGTGCCAAAGAGAGTTTCCTCTTGCTTGCGCCATCATCAAGATGCGCCAAGAGGTGGGAGTCTCTCTTCTTCTCAACTTGCGCCAATCTCAAGGAGATTGTGCCAAGGAGAAGAAGATCAATGCTTGGCCACAAGGAGTGGGTAGAACTACCACTTGCACCATGAGGAATCTTCAAGCTTTACTTCCTTTCAAATCCATCTCTATGTAAAGTCGCCTCCTTCCCCTTTTCCTTCATGTCTTGCGCCAACCTCATAGAAGTTGCCCATGAAGGTAGACAAGCTTCCTTAAGCACTAATCCATCTAAGGATGCACCAAGGAGAAAGGAAGATCATCACTAACCTCATAGTGAGTCTAGGAAGCAAGATGGTAGCGCCTCTTTCATGTGACCGGCCATCTTCATCCATGGAGGGGCCAAGGAGAAAAGCTTGGAGTGGAGAATCAAGTTGGCAACTAGGTTTTCTCCAACAAGAGAAATCACATAATCAACTTGACCTTTGCACTTAGGCCTCTTATCTATAGAGTTTTAGATCAGGCCCGCAACTTAAGTTATGAATAAACTAAATATAAATATTCACTTGAGTTGCGGGAGGCCCCCACGACTTAAGTTGCGCATTAAACTGATTGTAAATATTTATTTTAGCGCTACAGTCGTGGGCCCCTCTAGTTATGTTTAAAATCAGTTTACCAGACTTTGAATAAATATAGCACTAAAATACGACATTTGACCCATCGACTAGACCTAGTCTATCAAAGTCAAATGTGGTCACCCAAAGGTCAACTGGGGTCAACAGAAGTAAATATGCAATATCACTCTATAATATAATCTCTAACTCATCAGATACATCTGCGATGCATCAGACTCCCAATCTTATCCCAATTAATCAAATGACTCGATCATAGGCAACTCGATCAATACAAGATCTCGAGTGCCTAGGTGTGTGACCCTGTAGGTTCATCAGATATTGATAGTGATAATGTCATATCTTCATAAGCAATGTGTGGCAACTAGCAAAACATCTTTTCTACCCAAGTCATTAGAATAGAGTCGTTATCGATATCCCCTAAAACTGCAACAAAGTACATATACACCTTTGTCCTTTTGGCAAGCTGCTGTCCAGATTGGATAAGTGTGCCATACTTGTTTAACCCAATCAAATGGTCATGACTAAATCAGGTTCTCACCTGTAGGGGCGCCATGGACATCAAGCTTCCTCGCAAGGAAGGGGCAAATCCTCTATTGGCTCATTGAACCTCTCATATGGTTCTTGATATACCCAATGACAACCGTTATCACTCCCTTGCTACGGTGGAGCATTAGGTTGTATCAAAGTACACCACTTGCCATATAAAAATATCAATTACCTCAAGTCAAGGACAAGTGTATCTCTGTCACTATGAGAGTTGATTTGTGACACCAAGTTGAATCCTCACGACGGGTCGATCCAGTATATCTACCTTGATATACCCATATGCTTACGTTAGCAACCCGTGCTCAACTAGTGCATATGCCAGCCTCAAGTGTATCATAGCTATCCCTCATTTACTATGATACTTGACTAGGGATAATCCTTTGAGACTAGATAAAATCTATCTCTAGAGACATTGTTTATGCAAATGTACATATGACACATACGTACCAAATGCACAACAACGACAAAGCCAGGATATATATCACAAATGTATGTAACATATATTGGACCAACCATAGGTCCTAGGGCATATACACCTACATAAGATCCTTCTGATACGATAGTTGGAAACCCTATGCCAAATTTAAAAACAAAATAGAAGTGAAAACATTAGCCCAAATAGATTTCTCAGATACGCAAGGATCATTCTTATGAGTGAAACCATTGGATGTGATAGAGTAGTAACTTTTAGCAAATTTAAGCGCTAGCGATGATGACATAGAGACACGCAAGTGCCTGTCCTCTATGCTCGTGCACACATAGGATCCTTGAGACATCTTCTTCCTTGCTTAGTGCTAACCCTCGGGGAGAAGATCCATATGTTTGGTTCTTCTCAACTTGTACCAACTTCAAGGGTTGCACTGAGGAAAAGATGGAGTGATGGCAGCAAGGAGTGTGTAGCACTTTCGCTTGCACCAAGGGGTGATGAGATGAATGGCCAAGGGGAGGACACTTCTCTTCTCTACTACTTGTGCCAAGAAACCTTTGCCTCACTCCTATGATGAATCTCTCGCCATTACAGCAGGAGGAGGGGGGGGGGGGTGGCAAGACTTCAATAGAAGTGGTGACGGCTAGAGCTTGGAGACGTGGCTAGGCAACTAGGGCTTTAAGAGAAGACAAGATACATGCATATGCACCCTATGTCCCATATATAGAGTTTAAGCGCGGGTCCCACAGCTTAAGTCATTAATAATTCTAATAGATTTATTCTATTAATTAAATATAAATAATTAATTATGTGTTTAAGCCGTGGCCCCCTCTAAATTATATTTAAATTAAGTTGACAAGCCTCCAAATAAATTTGACACCTTTATGTCACTTGACCTATTGATTAGACCTAGTCAACCAAGGTAAAATATGGTCACCTGAAGGTCAACCTAGGTCAACTAATGTTAAAATATAATCTAACTCCATATGATTATCTCTGACTCATCAGATGCATCCGCGACATATTAGACTCCCAGATTGACCCAAATAAATTAAATGACTCAATCATGGACTACCCGATGAATACAAGATCTTTAGTGTCTAGGTATGCGACCCTGTAGGTTCCTCAAATGTTGGCAGTGATAAGTTCATGTCATCACAAGTAATGAGTGGCACCTAGCAGTACATCATTGTTACCCAAGTCACTAGAAAATATGTCATCATTGACAGCTCCTAAACTATGACAAAAGTAACTATACACAATAGTCCTTTTGCTAGGCTCATATCCAGTTTGGACAAGTGTGGCAAACTTATTTAACCCAATCTAATAGTCATAACTAAATCAGGTTCTCATCTGAGTATGACCATACACTTTTTATCATGCAACCATATGTGGGGCGCCCATGGACATCAAGCTTCCACTTCAGGAAGGGGCAAATCCTATATTGGCTCATGGAACCTCTCATATGGCTAATGATATACCCAACGACAATTATTATGACTCTCCTACGGTGGAGTGTTAGGTTGTATCAAAGTATACAATTTACCATATAGAGATGTCAATGACCTCAAGTCAAGGACAAGTATACCTCTGTCATTGTGAGATTATCTTGTGACACCAAGTTGAATCCACATAGTGGATTGGTCCAAAATAGCTACCTTGATATATCCATATGCTTGCGTTAGTAAGGCGTGCTCGACTAATGTATATAACAATCTCACATGCACCATAACTGTCCCTTATCCACTATGATACTTGACCAGGGACAATCATTGAGACTTATAACATCTATCTATAGGGACAATGTTTATACAAGTGTACATATGTGTTGTATCCCAACAAGTAGCTAGACAGAAACTTATCTCTGGCGTTGCAGCCAAAAACTTGTTGTGTCCAAAAACTTGTTGTGGCCGCAAGTGCACGGATACTCGAAGTAATAAAAAATATCGATCCCACAAACACCTTGTTTATCAAGTACTGAATAATTGATTTCTTACTATCTAGGCAATCGAAACTATGCAAGTGAATTATCAAAAGCTAACGAAAATACCAGAGAGAGAAACTGGGACTAGGGTTTCGTCCACTTTGATTTCTATGACTAGATATAAATGTTGGGGTATGCCCTTAAGGCTAATGTTTGAGGCCTTGGGATTCTTTCAGTATCATGTATAAACTCTTATGTTTATAAAGGCAATGGTTGTTATTCAGTTTGTTACATTGTCTGCTGCAATAAGTGTGCTTCTGAATAATGTCTCAATGCTGTTCAGCTTGGCTGACATGCTGTAATGTCCTTAGTCAAGATATCTTGGTGAACATGAGACAGCCTTGATATGATTGAGACTAATATGTGTTCTAATCTTATAGGATGCTTCGAGCATGGAATAAGATGTAGACTCATGGGTACATTGGATGTACTGGACAGACCCTACTAGGATATTCAATTGCTTGTCACAATGTGAATAATCCTTGTTTGCAACAAGTGGCACATGTCCTCTGACTTGAGATCACTTGTGTTTCTAAATGATGATTGTCATTGTTTTGAGGTAGTTCAATATCATTTGAAACATAATGGTTATAGACTATCTTGGATAATGATCATGAGTCATGTTAGGGCACTAGTGATAGATAAAGGATTGCCGTCTCCTAGTTTGGAGTGTGATGTTCTAAAGGGGCCCCCCTGAATGAGATGATTGAGAAAGTGTATGGCCATACCCAGGTGACTATGATCATCTGATCTAATCATGCTCATCATATTGGAGTTACAGGCTTAACACGCTTGTCCAATAAGAACATCCAGTGGCAAAGGAAACATGTATGCCTAGTGAAGTGGATTCACACTTGTGCTGTGGTTTGGGTGTAGTCTTGGAAGACTCTTTCCTTTATATCGGGAGACAGTGATGTGTTGCTAGATACCCCTCACTGATCGTGATAACGTAAGTTATCGTTACCGACATTTAAAGGAAACCCTTAGGGTCGCACAATTTGATGATATGGCTTACTTATGTCAGATCGTGTGGACTGAATTATTTTGGTTCAGTTTAAAGGAGTTTAAACTCTGATTGTAAGTGAGATCTGGTCTGATCATGTTTGATTGATTGGGGCTTGAGATCGGTAAGCTTCGATCGAGAGGTTGGATGCTAGATCGGTGAGATCGAGAGCATCGAGAGATGAACGGTTAGATCTTGAACCATTTGGTTTAATGAGATCTGAACCAATGTTGATTTGATTTGGTCTTTGAACCAAATGCATTGAACCGAATGAATTGAATCGGTTCACTTATGTGAACGCTTGATTCGAATGAGAGACGTTCGAAGGTAACGTGGGTAACGTGGGATTGAATGAGGACTTAGTGCTTTCTATTTTTAGAAAGGCGTTTTTCCTCCTTTGGTTAATCCCCAACGTTTTCGAATGTGGGGTGACTCTCTCGCTCTCTCTCTCGCCGACTTGTGCTCTTACGCTCGTCTTGGGTGATCTTCACGCCAAAGGAGAAGGTTCAATCAGCATAGAAGATTCATCTCTTCTCTTCAACACACACAAAAGGACACTTGGAGATCCTTGCTAGCACAAGGAGTCACAAGGAGTAGCCGACCACTCAACTTGTGTGCGTCATCTTTGGAGGAAAGCCTTATCGCCTTCTTCTTCCAAGCCGCCATCTAAGCAATGGCTATGGTATGATTCCATCTAAGATCTATGCAATTTTAAGTTGATCATATATGATGTATGCGATCCTTATGAAACCCTAATTCCGCTGCCGAAAAAGAAATTTACATGGCTATGGGTTTCGCCCCCCTCTCGAAAGGGGTCCTTCAATAAATAGAAATTCATCAGTTTAATTTTATCATGATAAAGATACAATTTACTTCATAAAAGGATTATCTCACTTTCGTGCAGACAATCGTTCAGGGACCGATCCTCGCTTTCGTGTAAGACCTATCCCAAGCTGAAAATAAGTAAATCATCCATCAAAGAACTCAAGGATCACTTTTGTGCATCTGGATTCTAAGTGGATCATCTCGAGTGGAATCTCAAGGATCACTTTCGTGCATCCGAGTCTCAACACAAGTTCTACTTATGGTTCTCCAACGTTCCGATCCTTACTTTCACACAAGATCTTCACGTTTGATAAATTGACTTGATCCTAGATTCATATTATTAAACATGGCAATTATTTTTCTAAAATTGATAAACAAGAACTAACCTAATTTCTTACAGTAAGCTCCTATCATGCAATTCTAGGGTTCCAAGTTCTCAAGCAAGTCACCTTTCGGTCCTTATTGCGAAAACTCTAAAACATGATTAATAACATAAATCTATGGAGAATCAAAGAGCAATTATCACATAAATAGAATTATCATGCTAAAATTATACGTGACGAAGTAATGAAAAGTTTATCTAGTCATTAAGAAATGAAGGGGAATTACTCCCCCATGTCCCACAAAAAGTTTAAGCTAGCATGGAGAAAGGATTACAATAAACTAAAGTTTCTAGTGATCAGAAATTTGAAAGAAAGGGAAGAACGAATAACCACACAGCTATAATGAAAATTACAGCCGTAATAATCACACGTGAACAGTGCTAGCGCTGGGTTCTTTGTCAATTTCTCCTCCGATCGAGATCCTTTCGCTCTAAAACTTCTGGGATATGTTCTCCTACTCCAGGTGAAGCTTTCCTTCAAATTTCACGGCCGGAGATGCGTTGTACGCTTCCCGGCAATGAAACCTAGGGCGGCGGCGTGAAACTCAATTTCTCCTTTATTAGTGGATGAAAACTAGGGCCTTTGGTGTCTCCCCCTTCGTCTTGTCGAATGCTCTCTTTTTTGCTTCTTACAGCTTTGAATTTTATGCCCTAGATTGTCCGCAATTGATCCCACAAAAATCAGACTCAAATTTGAATGTGAAAATCGCGTCTCCAGGTCGTAATTATGGCCGTATTTTTGGTTACGGCACTGCCGTAATTTTTGTCGAGTTCTCGGGTGGAAACTATCTGGCAATTACGGCACCATAATATCTGTTACGGCAGTGCCGTAATTTCAGCCAAAATTTATGTTCCAAAAGCGCTCCAAATCACAGCCCGTGAAAACCTTTACGGTAGTGCCGTAATTTTTGAAATTCTTTTTGGATGAAAAATTCCCAAATTACGGCTGTGCTCTGATATTATGGTAGCCGATGAAAATATGGTACCGTAATATAGATTATGGCCCTGCCGTAATTTGGTCTGAAGCTCCAATCTTCATAAAATTTGATGTGTAATCTCCTCTTGATGGTGGGAATTCATTTATGCATCTGGATTGCTTGAAAATGCCTGAAAATCGTGCCTTTTTGCCTGAAAATCATCAAAAACCAACAAGAGTGTACATTCCACAGTAATTGATAAAAAAATCATAAAAATAAGCAAAGGTTCATGAATTTGATACAAAAAGATATATGAAATGGCATGAAATTTACTACAAATATCGGTGTCATCAAACACATAAGGCTCAAACTTTTCTTGTCCTCAAGCAAAAATCAAAAATTGATCATGGGCATAGATTTTCTCATGAAGAATAAATTTCTAAAATACAATCACTAATGAAAAATTTTCATTAATTGACTCATAAAATTTTAAATAGACATATGATTCTTTGAACTCAATTCTCAAGATTCACAACTTAATTAAATAAAACTTTGCAACTTTTATAAAAATTAGAATTTCAGTCTCATGAATTCAACTAATTTTCAGTTCAAATCTATCATACTTTTGTTTACAGGAATAGGATGTCCAAAAATCTTTTTCCATTGAAATTTATCTTTTCTTCATTTTTCTTTTTATTCCTTTTTGTGTTTTTGATGGCATGTACCCACATAGATACACACTTTTTATTTGGGACTTCAACTCTTGTCTTAGGTATCACTGTCAATTTTACATTGTGCCAAGTAGAGGAGTCATTTTCTTTTTCTTTCTCTCTAATTTTTTTCTTTTCAGATTTCAACTCATATCTTCGGTACTACTGTCAATTTTACACAGTGCCAAGTAGGGGAGTCACTCACTATTTTTGGATTTTGGATTCTTTCTTCCCAACAAATAGCAAATAGATTAAACACCCACTAGACTAATCAATTGACATCAATTCAAAATTACACTCATATGCTAATTTTATTTAACAAGTAGTTTCACTTTTAAATTAAATTCCTCAAACAATATATCCACCTAAAATCTCATTCATCAATCAATGAAAAATTTCAAAAGTAGATACGTGTAAGAGAAAGAAATTTGTCATGATATACCTAGACCTAATCACAAGCTTGAGTTCATTCACCACCAATAGAATCAAACAAGTCATCAACAATAAATAGATCAAGGCCATAAATCAATGACATCAATCAAAATTATACTTATCAATCATCAAATTATATCATCAAAAATATCAAAAACATCATCATGTGTAAAACAACCATATCAAAATAGATCATCAATATCAAACTGTGATAATACAACCCCATTGAAGATCAAAAATCAATATCATCATCATCATACAACCATATCGAAAATAGATTATAGGCATTTAAAGGAGAGTGAAGTAGCACGGTGGACACAACATGTATGGAGGAATCATCCTTCCCAATAAAACATGAAACATCAATAAGATAAAGAAAATGAGATGCAAAAAGTTAAGGGAAAAAAATACTCACAAAATTCTACTCATCATCTGATCCAATCTCGTCGGTGTCCTGATTTGTTCGAACATCCACATCACATCATCGTACAATCCAAGTGCCTCTAAAGTCCTTTTATCAGCAAATTTGGTGTTGATAACCCTTCTTTCCACCAATTGATTATACCTCGACTCTTGAATTTCATCCCTAAAAACAATGCCATAGGGATTTGGTGGTATACAAGATGTGGCTGATCCTTTTCCTCTCTTCTTTTAAACTACTTGTTTGATCTTGGGTGCCATGAGTGAACTAAAGCTGCAACTTGAATTTCAAGACAATATAGCAAATATAGCGAACATTGAACTCAAATAATACTTCCAACATGAAAAACAATACTCATTAAGAATTATAGAAGCTAGAATCAACTAATATGTCTGCTTGAACTCAAAGATTTCAGTGGGAGAAAAAGGGGCAAAACGTGAACAGTGAAAATTCAGCAAATCTTACTTGTTTAAGCTTAAATCCCTCTCAGAAATTGGTCAAAAACTCTAGAAACGGATAAGAACTGGTCGCCTAGAAGAAGTAAATATAAGCAAGAATCTCTGAAAACGACCAAGAATCGAAGACAAACGATGAAAGGGGTGAAATATGCACAAAAACTCACCAAAATCGAGAAATCGGGTGAAAGAGTACCGGATCAGTGGCAATAATTGGAAAGGAAAGGTCGTCGGCATGCTTTGAAGGTCGGTGATGGTCAGAGCTCGAAGGTTGGTGCTCGAACGAGTGAGAACGAGTGAGAAAACTCAAAACACGGCCTAGAAAACCCTAAAAACGGCACAGGAATCACGTTTAAAAATAGAATTACGGCCGTAATATCCATTACGGCAGTGCCGTAATCTGGTGAAATTGACAAACATGGGCCATAAAATGAATACGGTAGCACCGTAATTTGGTCCCAACTCTTGGGTCAAAACAGATGAAAATTATGGTACCACAAAAATGGTTACGGTAGTGCCGTAAAAGCGATGAAACTCTCGGGAAGATTTTGTACACAAAATACGGTACTGTGAAAATACTTACGATAGTACTGTTATCTCGTCAAAACTTTCTGTCCGAAATTGACAGGAATTACGGTACCGTAATGTATATTACGGTAGTGCCGTAATTTGCGCCAAAACTTGCTTACCTACAAAAATAAAAAAAAAATAGCTCTAAGTGAAAACTAAGGAAAAAGTAAATAAAATAAAGCAAACTAAAGTTAGAAAGCTTGGGTTGCCTCCCAAGAAGCGCTAATTTAGAGGTCTTTAGCTTGACCCTTTTGCACTCAGTTTTGGTTCTGATTTCTTCAATTTCCACTCTAATTTTTCTTTGATTTGAGCATCTCTTTCAATCACATAAGGCTCAGCCCTGAAATAGTGTCCAAATTTACTTAAGATCTTCTTTCCTTTGTCAATCAATCTAGAGCCTCTTCTTCTTCTTCTCTTTTTCTTCTTCTTCTCAGAATTTTGATATCCTTTCTCCTGTAATGATATCCTTACTTAAAATCTCATTGAATTATGTGGAGAATCAAAGGAGATCGGAGAAAAACTAGAAGTGGATGTGCGTTGGGAAGTAGTAGTGACCAATAGCACAATCATAGCCATGATTATAATCACGGCTAGGAGAGAGAAAATTTAGATTTTGATAATTTTTGAAAGGGAGTTATCAAAATTTGTTAATTATTTGCTTAAGTTTAAGATGGATTTAATGACAAATATTGTTGCTTAAATATTTTTTGGGCTATGGGGAGTAACCCGTTAATTTGATATTTGTGATAATTATCATGCATGTTGACATTATTTATTTATGTTAAAGTTGATTGTAGATAATTCATGATGCCTTTTAGTTGATAGCATTTAATTTATTACATGTTTTGGGGATTAGGACAATGACTGAAGGTGACTAATAATTCTGGAAATGATTGATTAAACCTGTAATGTCTAGACTATTAAAGTAGCTAGGTTTATAATTTTGATTAATGGAAATAATTCTACATATAATAATTTAGATTTGTTAGCTGAAATGCTATAGAAACTAGGATATGAACAGAAAGGTGACTCTTAGTTTTAGAGCCCTCCAATCAACCTTATAACAAATGACCTACGAAAGTAGCGTAGTTGTATAGGGAATTGAAAATCTACGGTGCGCTTAATGAAGTTAACTAAGGTTGGTATTTAGAGCTATAGACGGGTATAGGATAGGTTAAACATTTGGGTGGGTGAAGCAGCTACTATAGGTTGGTTGGTCCTTAGTTTCGTACTCTAGGGTTTTATGAGACGATGCTCGGAAAATGTGAGAGGGTCTTGAGATGAGGAAAGTAAAATTGCGTCGAAAAATAAGCAAAGAGAAAACCAGCGAGAAACAATATGGAAGACGGCGGTGAATACATTCGGGGCAACACGGACAACGAAGAAACCAACGGCACCCAACTACACAAATGAAATTTACTAACCTCTCTTATCGAGCGATTTAAGCATAGCACGGCAACTAGGCAGCAGACTTAGCGGCGACTCAGCTTGCACGCCTATGAACCTATGGTCACACCAAAGCCGAGGAACCTCCATGTCTCCGGCGTACGGATGCCCATGGGTAAGGATATCAAACAAGAACAACACAACGAAATCTGAAAACAGGCGAACTTGACGCACTGGCGGTGCGATTTACTTCTTTGAAATGCAAGACTATGACAACCGGTAGGCGAGGAATCGGGACCGAGCCAAGGATCACACACCTTGCTCCACTCTAATGTCGCCACAAACTCTTGAGTCGAGGCACCAACCTCACTCTCGAAGCACACTGTGAGCTAATCTATCACACAAGAAAAGCTAAGGAACAACTAAACTCCAGCTCCCTTTTATAGAGCAAGGAAGGGAATATCACACCACACGCATGACTAGAGAATATCACACCACAAGTATGACTACCTACTCTAACTAACTAAAAGCAGTCAAGATGATGCTGATGTAAGCATCTAATGTAAGCGGTCAAGATGCTGCTGATGTAAGCAGCCAAGATGCTGCTGATGTAAGCAGCCAAGATGCTGCTGATGTAAGCATCTAATGTAAGCATTAACTAACTACTACCAACTAAAGTGGATGAGGGAATCTGAAGCTGTGCGCATGGACTGAGCCTTTTGGGCTGGGCTTGGCCTTCTGGCTACAATTGGGCTGTCAAACTATCTCGGAGCATGCAGTGATGAAACAGCAAAATTTGCTGATGGTGGGCTGATTCATCACTGTGCTAGCTTGTTCTTGGGCTGTGTTGGTCAACTAATTGCGGTAGCAATCGTTGACTGGGTTTTCAGGTGGCCGAGGTGCCAAGCACATGGGCCGCACTACCTCCGTGAGGGCTGATAATGGACTGATGACGCCTGTGTATTGCTCTGGTGGTTGACTTGAACGCTGAGAACGCCTTATTGTGATTGCGTCGGGCCCCTTTAAAATTTTTAGGGGAGCTGGAACCTTGTCTGGAGGGAAGTCCACATAATGGCCATGTTTCTCGGGTTCTGGAGCTACCGTGGAGGGTCCTCCCGCATCAGTGGGCTACTGAAAGGGGACATCCTGTACACTCTAATAGTAGATTTCATTTGAACACATCTAAATAATTGATGCATGATGACAAAAATTGCTTAGATTAATTATGTTAGTGAAAACCAATGCCCGAACTTCTCTTGCAATCTATTTAGCCTCTTTTGTTTATTCATGCTTTCTAAACATAGCTCTTAATTCATTCAATTTGCCTAGATTACACTAATACGATTAAACCAGTACTTAATTCTAGAGTCTCTATGTGATCAATATTTTTATTACTTTGATACATCCGTGCACTTACGGAGACACGTGTGAAGATTGTGGTGCTGTCGGTATCACCGTCATCATATGCAATATGAACTTTTTGGTGCTGTTACCGAGGACTCTAATTGAATTAATATTTATAAAATTGTTGAAGTGTGAACTGGGAACTACTTCGCACCCTTGGATTATTTTTATTTTTCTTTATTTTTGTTATTTTTGATTTCTAGAAAATTAGGGTTTCAAATTTTGCAATCACAGGTGTGATTATAATCACACCCGGTGATTCATGCTTTTAAAGCATTCTTATTTTTTGATAAAAAATCAAAAAAATAAATTTTCTTTGTATTTTCTATGATTTACAAATTTTCTATGATTTTTATGAAAATTTTCATGAAATTAATTTCATAATCATAGGAGTGATTACAACCACACCTAGTGATTAAATTTGAAATTTTTATTTATCTAATAATTACAGATTTAAAATAAAAAATTTTTGTAAAATCATCTTATTCTCACTTATTCCCATCTTCTGGGAATTTTCTAATATTTATGAAAATTATTTTAAAAACATGGCCGGGGCTATAATCACGGTTTAGTAAAGAAGATATTTTAATTCTTATAGTTTCTACTTCCTAGGATTTACTATATTTTTTTAAAAAATTTTAAAATTGTACTTGTGCATGCCAAGAAGTCTTAGGATTTGACCACTAGTTTATCTAGATCCTGAACTTGAAAAGACTTGTAGAGCTCATAGAAAAATAATTTGTTTCAAAAACCTTGCAAGAAACTATTTTTGAAGAAATGGATCATCGATCTCTAAAAGAATTTACTGCTCCTAATCTCAATGGTTTATATTCTAGTATCGCCACACGTAATGTAGAGGTGAATAATTTTGAAATTAAGCCATCTTTATTATCTATCATTTAACAAAATCGATTTGGAGGATCTCCATTAGAAGATCCTAATAAGCACGTGTATGTTTTTTTTAATATTGTGACACTGTAAAAATGAATGGTGTTTCTAATGATACTTTAAAACTTAGGTTATTCCCCTTCTCATTGAAAGACAGAGCTAGAGCATGCTTCACTCACTACCTAGGGAGTCCATCCCTACATAGGAGCAACTGGCACATGCTTTTCTTCAAAAGTATTTCCCTTCAAGTAAGATTGTCCAACTTAAAAATTAGATCACCAGCTATAGCCACAAAAAGGAGAATCACTCTATGAAGTATGGGAATGATTTAAAGAACTACAAAGGATGTGTCCACATTATAGTTTAGAGAAATGGGTATTGGTGCATACTTTCTATAATTGTTTAAATTATAGTACCATACTAACCATTGATGTAGTTGCTAGAGGAGCACTGATGAACAAAAGTATTGATTATGCTCTCACTCTTATTGAGGACATGGCACAAAACCACCTTCAGTGGATAGCTGAGAAAGGTGTGTTGTATAGAAAACCAGGTAAAGGTGATGATCACTATCGTTCTCTTGAATAGAAGGTAGATTTATTAGCTAGCAAAATTGATTCCCTTAATGCTCATCATGTTATGGCTAATTCTTCACCTTGTGATATCTATGTGAATACTAGTCATCAGAATAATGAGTGTCAGCTAGGAACCGTGTTAAAGGGTAGTAAGCAAGAGCAAGTTATGATGTAGGTAACTATAAGCAGAATGATCCATATTCTAGTAGACACAACCATGGATGGAAAAATCATCTAAATTTTTCTTGGGGAGAAAATAATGAGAGACAAAATTTAGGGTTTAGGAATCAACCTAGGCAATATCAGAAATCTAACCTAGAAACTATGCTTGAAAACTTTATAACTAAACAAAATAAGAAGAATGAAGAGCATAGACAAAATTTTCACGAATTGTCTAAGACAATTAAGCAACTTGAATCTAAAGTAGACTCATTAGCCACACATGGGAAGATGCAAGAAACCCAACTGGCTCAGCATGCTAGTTCTTCCTCTAGAACATTAGATACATTTCCAAGAAAACTAGAGCCAAACCCTAGAGAACAATGCAATACATAGAAATCCAGGGGAAGGGAGAAAAAAAATGCAAAATTTTAAAATTTTAAAATAAGAAAGGAAAAGGAGAAGATCGAGGGTCCAAATTTCTTAATCATTAAATATACCTTTTCAGAAAAGATTGGGCCGAATGAAACAAGATGATGGATACTACAATTTTCTTGAGGACTTCAGAGAGCATGAGGTAGTTGTTTCTTTTTTTATGATAAAACTTCTAGCAATTTTGAGATTTACAGGGGTATTAAAACACTTCCTTGATTGCAGGACACTGGACCTTTCTTATGTTTCATGCTCCATTAATTATATTATCTTTAACCATGTTTTATGTGATATAGGGGTTAGCACGAGTCTAAAGCCATACTCAGTGTTTTCACAATTAAATCTTAATAATTTGCATCCCACTAACTTAATCCTATATATGCTGAACCAATCCATGAGGAATTTGATCGGATTACTATTTGATGCGCCCATAGATATGGGAGAATTTATAGTACCCACTGATTTCATCGTGGTGGATATTGAAAAGGACCCAATTTCACTGATTATATTTGGGAGACCCTTTTGGGCAGCGGTAGGGGCACACATGAACTTAAGAGAGGGTAGATTGCATTTAGACTATGAGGAAAAATATGACCCTTGAATTCCGAAGATTCAACCTTTGTAGTGTACCTCACAAAATGGAACCAACATAAAATATCTTTCAAGGGTCAAGCTAATTACCCAAAGAAACGCTTGTTATGAGGCGACTCAACAATTTTATTTTATTTACACAATTTTAGTCTTTTGCTTTATTTATTTATTTTCTTAAATTTTCTTTGAATTAATTTTTGTTTTTGATTTGAGGTCAAAATTATTTATTTTCTTATTTTTATGGATATTTGGGAAATTTTGCTAATATTTGTATGCAGGTCTCATAAACATGACTGTGTTTACAAACACGGCCATGATTCCATCAAAGATTCCTTCAACAGTCAAAAACACATGCTGATGGAAGGAAAAAGACACCTGTATTTCTATGACAAAATTTCCTACGCAGTTATTAGGCGCTGCTTAATATAAACCAATCATATTGCTTTGAAAACTATGTAAATTTGATGAACTGCTCAACAATCGAGTTGCACGATTATTAAAGCAATATGATTAGTTAGCTTAAGCCTCCCCTAACAATCCCAGGCAGAGACTCACTCCGTCTACGAAAAATGTTCTATTTCTATATGTTTTCTTCTTCAGCATTAGTGTGCGAAATTTCCAATGCGCAGAAGTTTATTTCCATAAAGATCTCACTGACGCTTCCTAGAAATCCACCTCTTCTTCTTCCTATATATGATTGAGAGATTCCTCCTACTGTTTTCTTCTGGGAATGATTCAATGAAGAAAAGGTTTTTTGATTTTCTGTTTCCAGCAAACCTTTCGAGTTTCAATTATCTCTTCCGGCGCAACAATCCCTCGTGAATTCATTTCCAGTCGATGCAACAAGCTCAACTGAGCTTCAGAGAGAGTTTGGCGGCTGGCAGATCCGAAACAAGGTTTAATCGTTGAAGCCGCTTTCGGCGGACTTTCCTCTGTTTTCACCGCAAGAGCAAAAATTTTGATTTTTCTTCAAAGCCAACTTTGCTTCACCGCAGACTTTCATCATCTCCTTCCGCCGAATTTCAGCTGCTGCGAGAACAAATTCATTGGTGACGAGAACTCAGCCACTGAGAACAGAGCCTTGTATTTTTCGGCGATTGCTATATCGACAAAGCTTCAAATACGTTTCCAAGGGATCCTTTCATCTTGAGCAAGATTTTCCCTGAAGGTTTCAAGCTGAGCAGAAGCCCAGCTCACTGCTGACAAAGAATTTTTCTTCAGCCACTGAGAACGAAAACTGTGACTCTTCTTCACGACTTTGATTTCACAATTTCTGATCACAAAAATTTTGCAGAAGCTTTCTATTAACAACAACCATGAGAAGAAAAGTTTGCGTATCGGGACCAACACCAAGATTGAGAAGACCAAAACTGACATCGAAATAGATGATGATATAATGTTTTGGAATGCAAAGCAACGAAATAGATTTCAAACTTTATCGGAGCGACAAATTGTCAACACTAGGTGTGCAGACCTAGACACCCTGCGTATGCTTGGGAAAGCAGAAGACGTCCAATGGATGTTTGAATGCACGAGAATGACAAAGGCGATGTTCAAAATGGGGACACCAGTTGTAGCAGATATCGCCCTAGCATTTCTCTCATCCTTAAACGTTCAAGTTTTCAATGACAATGACTTTAACCAAGTGAGATAACTGTTTATTTAAGAAATCAAGAGATGTCTGTTAATTTGTCACAGGTAAATGGAGTATTCAGATTCTCTGAAGACAAAAATAGGCACACGCCAGGGGAATTCGACGAGCAGATATTTTGGAGAGAAATTTTTAGAGAGAGAAATTTCTTAGCTAGGAATGTTAGAGCCTTATCTTTTAACTTACCCATCAATGAGGGAAAAAATTTTGGCAGCTGGATACCCAACTGTCGCATCTGTAGTTGGATGCCTTTATCTTTCAAACACAAATCTTAAAACGGCGGTGGGAATTTTAAAGCCAAGTCAATTTCACGAAATACAGTCAACGTTCACGAACCATTAACTCATATCTAACCCTGGTTTAAGTCAGATTTCATGATTTCTTAGTCATTTAATGATAAACTGGGATTATTTAATGGTAAACTGGGATTATTTCACGAAAATTGGGGATATTTCACGATAATCTAATATCATTTCATGATAAACTGGGATTATTTCATGAAAATCGAGGATATTTCACAATAACCTGATATTATTTCACAAAAAACTGGTATTATTTCAGGATGAAATAGAAACATTTTACGATAAACTGGGATCATTTCACGAAAACCGAGAATATTTAACGATATCCTGGTATTATTTCACGAAAAACTAGTTAGATACGAGTTAACAATTCGAGAACGTTGACTGCATTTCATGAAATTGACTTGGCTTTAAAATTCGTGTATAATAGAGAAGGGCACCCAACTGCAAATGCGGCAATTGGGTACCCAGCTGCCAAAATTTTGAGAGCAAGGGTAAAAAGAAACTCAAAACGTGCTATCAAACTCATCCTATTGATGCAGGAGCATACAACATAGAAGAAGGGGAAAACTTGCTCCAGGAGGTGCCCCAAAAATTTTCTGTGAGTTCTGGCATCACAGAATGTTCCGTGGTCGACCCAACGACCGAGACAGTTGCCCGTGGCTTCTGCAGCGGCGTTCCAGACCACACATCCCGATCTTTACAGAACATTCCTCAGGGTACCAAGCGACCTAAACCACAGCCCAAGAAAGTTTCTGCAAATTCGGGTGTCACAGAATGTTCCGCGGTCAACCCAGCGACCGAAGTCACACCCGAGGAAGTTCCTGTGGATTCTGGCAAGTATGCACAGAATGTTCCGCGGTCGACCCAGCGACTAAAGTCACACCCCGAGGAAGTTCCTGTGGAAAAAGTCAAGTATGCACAGAATGTTCTGCGGTCGACCCAGCAACCGAAGTCACACCCCGAGGAAGTTTCTGTGTACTGTGGTGAAAAAGTCACGGGGTGTGGAGCTGGTCATGGGGTGACCCGTGGAAATCCTGAAATCGCCGATTTGCCCCAACGACCCCGTTTTTACGTGCACAACCCTCCCCACCATGTTCATCCATTTGAGGAGGATCCAAAGGAGCCCAACAAAGTGATTATTCAGCGATCCCAACGCACATCCCATCCACTGGATCATTTCGTGGGTGTCGTTAGCCCACTTGCAATCCACACCAAAATGATCCAGCCCAAGGGTGCCATAGACCAGCCCCCAAGCGGCCCAACTCCGGAAGGACACCGCAATCATGTCAGTAACACAGCCCAAGAGCGTGCCACGACGGCGGTGTCTTAGCCTACGACGTCCAAATTCTGCTGCTTCGTCGCAGTATGCTCCGAACGCGTCTAACTACCTTCGCAGCCACCTCGTACTAGCAGGAATCAAAGGACCTGCGCCAGTCCACTTTAGTTGCTAGAAGTTTGTTACTCTTTTGTCCCTTGTAGTAGTTTTTGTCCTTATGTAGCAGTCTTAACTACTTTTGGGCTGCAAAAGTAGGTAGTTGGTAGGAATTCAGCCCTTGTCTTGTTCCCCTCTCTTATCCTATAAAAGAGAAGGGGTGGGCTAGCTTCATTCTCAGTTCTCTAGAGTGGTAGAGTACTCCAACTTGTGGAGATCCAGGAGAGTGCCTCGATTCCAAGGTTGTAAGCATCTTGCCTTGACTTCGAGGCGTGTAGGAGTCGTGGTCGGTGCCTTGACTCGAAGGTCCATTTCTAGCATTATAAGAAGTAAATCCCACCGCCTCCGGTGGGTCAGGTTCGCCTGTTTTCCATTCCCTTGTGTTCTTTTCCGCTGTAGTTGCCCTCTTTTCCACGAATATCCGCACGGCGGAGGCGTGGTCGTTCCTTGATTTTGGTTTGTTTCAGGCGCATAGGCGCGCGAGCTGTACGCTGCGAATCCGCTGTCCCCATTGCGACGTGCTGAGCTTAAAATTTGCTTAGAGAGCGCACTAAATGCTAAGAGGTTAGTGATGTATTTTCAGTAGTTGAGTGTCGTTGACTCCTTCCTGCATTCGTGTTGCCCCGATCGAACTCGACGCTGATTTCTTCATGTTTTCCTACTATTTTCCGAACGCTTTTCACTTCCCTCGTCTAAAGACCCTCTCCCGTTTTTGCGTGCATCGTGTAATCCCTTAGAGTATGGATTTAAGGACCCTCCTCCCACTAGTAGCTGCATCACCCATGCTGCTGTCAGTCCTCTTCTTCTTCTATGTTAGATAGCTTCTCATAAATTTATCATCCGATGCTGTCAAATACGACCCCTCATGTACCTTTGGTTGCTTTGGATTTGATCAACCATTAATTGAAGTCATTTAAGTGGTACAAGCACTCGCTCCTAGGTAGCTGCTGATGAGGAGGAAGATCCCTCTACTCTCCACTACTATGCTGGTGGTAGGTCATGCTTCAAGTCAGGTGCTTATGTGCTGCCAACAAGGATGATAATCTAGTTATCCCTATCTCGGACTATTATTGATGAAGCAACTAATAGGTGGGATGGTCCTTAATACCGTACTCTAGGATTTTACACAATGCACACGAAAACGGGAGAGGGTTGTGAGGCGAGGGAAGAGAAAAGGCATTGGAAAGTGCAGGGAATTCGATAGAAGCACGAAGACACGGCGTAGAACTCGTTCGGGGCAACACGAATGCGAATAAACTGGAACGGCACCCAACTACTGAATATAACGCACTAACCTTGTTGCAATTTTTTAAACTCACTTAGCACCTTTTAAGCTCAGCCACGCGTTGGGGATCGCGGTTGCGCAGAATTCAGCTTGCGGACCTATGGAGCTGAAATCACACCAAAAGACAAGAGATCTGACCACGCCTCTAATGGCGAATGGCCGGGGGTGAAGAAACGAGGAAACCACACCGAGTAAGCACAACGAAAAGTGAACAAAAACAGGCGAACCTGACCCACCGGAAGGGTGGGATTTACTTCTTGCCAAGTAGGAAATGAAGAACAACTTGGAATCGAGGAAACGTCCCTGACCCGAACACTTCGAAGGCGAGGCACCGTTTCGACTTCCACGGACTGGAGGCTCTCAGCTCACCAGGAGATCTCCCCACTCTAAGACAACTAACTAAGAAGCTGCCCCATCCTCCTCTTTTATAGAATAAGAGGGGAGGAAACAAGACAAGACCACTAAAGACAACTTACTTTAACAACTCCTGCAGACCATTAAAGTGGGCAATCTACAGCTACAAGACAAGAAATAACAAACTACCTAATATTCTTTGAAGCGTCTTCGTACGGAGGCGGTTTAGATGCGCTCGGAGCACATAGCGACAAAACAGCAGAATTTAGATGTCGTGGGCTGAGTTATCATTGTGGCGGCTCAATCTGTTGGGGTATGCCCTTAAGGCTAATGTTTGAGGCCTTGGGTTGTTATTAGTATCATGTATAAACTCTATGTTTATAAAGGCAATGGTTGTTATTCAGGTTGTTACATTATCTGCTGCAATATGTATACTTCTGAATAATGTCTCAATGGTGTTTAGCTTGGCTGACATGCAGTATTGTCCTTAGTCGAGATATCTTGGTGAACATGAGACAGCCTTGATATGATTGAGACTAATATGTGTTCTAATCTTATAGGATGCTTCGAGCATGGAATAAGATGTAGACTCATGGGTACATTGGATGTACTGGACAGACCCTACTTAGGATGTTCAATTGCTTGTCACAATGTGAATAATCCTTATATGCAAACAAGTGGCATACTTCCTCTGACTTGAGATCACTTGTGTTTCTAAATGATGATTGGCATTGTTTTGAGGTAGTTCAATATCATTTGAAACATAATGGTTATAGACTATCTTGGATAATGAGCATGAGTCATGTTAGGGCACTGGTGATAGATATAGGATTGTTGTCTCCTTGTTGGAGTGTGATGTTCTGAAGGGGCCCCCTGGATGAGATGATTGAGAAAGTGTATGGCCATACCCAGATGACTATGTTCATCTGATCTAATCATTCTCATCATATTGGAATTACAGGCTTGACATGCTTGTCCAATAAGAACATCCAGTGGCAAAGGAAACACATATGTCAAGTGACTTGGGTTCACACTTGTGCTGTGGTTTGGGTGTAGTCTTGGAAGACTCTTTCCTTTATATCGGGAGACAGTGATGTGTTGCTAGATACCCCTCTCTGTTCGTGATAACGTAAGTTATCGTTACCGACATTTAAAGGAAACCCTTAGGGTCGCACAATTTGATGATATGGCTTACTTAAGTCAGATCGTGTGGGCTGAATTGTTTTGGTTCAGTTTAAAGGGATTTAAACTCTGATTGTAAGTGAGATCTGGTCTGATCATGTTTGATTGATTAGGGCTTGAGATCGGTAAGCTTCGATCGAGAGAATTGATGCTAGATCGGTGAGATCAAGAGCATCAAGAGATGAATGGTTAGATCTTGAACCTTATGGTTTAATATGATCTAGACCAATGCTTGGTTTGATTTGGTCTTTAAACCAAATGTAATTGAACCGGCTCATCAAGTGAGCGCATGGTTCAAAGGGGAGAACATTGCGATTTGTTCACTAAGCGTGAACATTTGAACGTATGAGGGTTTACTATTTTTGGAAGTCATGCTTTCCAAAATAGGTAGCACGCCTCACGTTCGAGGGATCGCCCCTATTCTCGCCCCTCTTTCTCTCTTGCTCTCGTGTGACTCGTAAAAATGAGTGTGGAGAGAGGTATTCGGCCAAGGAGAGAACTTATCTCGTAATCTCATTCCCTTCAGCGATCAGGAGACTTGGAGATCCTTACTAGCATAAGGAACAACAAGGAGGAAGCGATCTATCACCTTGTGTGCGGTGCCTTTGGAGAAGAAGCACACGCTTCTTTTTGATTCCAAGTCGCCATCCAAGAAATGGCATTGGTATGATCCCCTTCTCGATCTATACATGTTATTAAAGTTGATCATATATTCATCCATGCGATCTTAGAAACCCTAATTTCCTCTTATTGCAAGTTCTGATATGCGCCTATTAGGGTTTCGCCACCCCTTTAGAAACTTTCACAATCTTGGGCCGAGTTAATGATGAGATTGAGCGGCCCACTTGGGGATGGGTTCTCAGGAGTTTGGCTCGTAGTGCCCTTGGGTTGAGTAACCTCGGTGTGGGTGGAAAGGGGGCTAACAACGCCCAAGAAACGATCCAGAGGCTTGCTTTGGCATTGGGATCACCGGATTACCACCTTATTGGGCTCCTTTGGATCATCATCATGTGGTGGAGCAACAAAGTAGGGGGGATGGTGCACGTCGAAATAGGGTCGTCGGGGCCTAATCTGATCTTCAGAGGCGAACACGGCCTGCTCGTGTCGGCGGACACGGGCGTGTTCAGGCGCTCCAGGTTCCGTCGAGGAGATTACGGACCATGGCACGGCCGTGCTTGTCTTCACGTTCGGGCCGTGCTAGGGCGGACTGTAGGGGCCATAATCCGCTTCACGTGCCGTATTTTTGGGCCCAAAATCCACAGAAGGTTGGTCCAATATTACGGTGGGGCCGTAATGAATATTACGGGCCGTAGTTTGCCGCTGAGAATCCGCAGTCTTTTCCGACGATCTAGTCACGGCCTGGCCGTGTTCTTTGTCACGGTCGTGATCGCCGAGGCCGCATTCCACCGAACTCGTCACGGCGGTTGTCACGGGCGTGTCGAGGGCCGTGCTTGTGTTCGCATCCTTCTTCAACCGTGTTACAGCCGTGCTTTCCATCACGGCCCGGCCATGTCTGGGTCGGTTTGGTCTTGCGGCACCGAACACGGTTGTGGGAACGGGCATGCAGGTGGGCTGCGTGCTCGTCACGGGCATGGCCACCGTCATGGCCTAACCGTGTTGAGGTCTGGAGAGCTCTAGTCGGGCTGAAAATTCCTCATGTCCTGGGGAGTCTCCCCAAATGCCTTCTAGAGGGGTTGGGCTGCCCTCATGCATCTGCATAGGCCCGTCAATGCGGGTTGCTCCTGCATCAGCTTCCGCTGTGTGATCTGATGGGTTCTCCTCTGGAGAACTCGGGGGAAGAGGATCGTCGGGGTCCGAAGGCACCTGCAAAGGACCATAGAAGGGAAGGAGGTCTGCGACATTGAAGACGGGGTAGATCCCCATATCCACGGGTAAGTCCAAAACATAGGCGTTGGAGTCGATCCGCCGCACTACCGCATAGGGTCCCATGTAACGCGGCTGGAGCTTAAAATGTGCCCTTGTGGATAAACGCTCGGAGTGGATATGCTTCCTCACCAGCTCACCTACAGAAAAGTGATGTGGTGTTACACCTCCTTAAAGTAGTTAAAGATAAATAATCTAAATCCAAGAAGTGCAGAAGAAAAACATGTCTTTTTATTAAATCAAATCTAAGAAAACATATCCAATAGTAAAATGTGTACAACTGATTCAACTAGCTAACAACTAGCTAACACTTTAGCTTTTAGGAATAACAAAAATAACTAACAACTAAACTCTAACAACTATCTCATGGATTCTCTTGCCACCTGAAGCACTTCAAGCGTAACTACGCTTGCAGGGATTTGCTGGACGATCTAACTCCTCTTGAACTGCAACTGCACAAACATCCCTCACTGGTTAGCAAATAAATGCTAAGCAAGCCTCTCCCCATAAGAAATGGTAGCCCCTTAGATCCAAAGGAGGAAACTGGCTGTAAGTAAGAACAAGAACAAAGGTAGTATAACAAAAGTAGTGTAACAAGGCTGAATATGAGCTTAATAACTGCATAAGAAAACTGTAGTACAACTGCATAAACTGGTTCAACTGAGTTAACTATGGATAAAATCCATACTGAAAATACAGAAACAGATGTCAAACTGATAAAACACTGTGAGCACATGCGCTTATGGGGTCGTCACCCGGAATACGCATAATAAGATGGTGAACCACACATCTTATATGGTGAACACACGCGCTACCATGTGTCACGAATCCCGATGCATACTAACGAGGGACACGGATCTGTACACGTAGTGCATACTAACCCCGAAGGGAACTGGGTATGCTCAATAATAAAAGTACAACTGTATAAACCGATGTGCATAATACTACATCAATAAAGTCAATCAGAATGAAGATTATCAAAACTTATTTACAGGAATCTAGTTTGTGGTCTTACCTTTGAAAAGCCAATAAACCGTTAACAAACAATGCGAGCCGAGCGATGGGTCAATCACTCTAAAACATAATTTGCACATGAACTCTATCAAATAAGATTCAAACTTAAAAACAGAGACCACCAACAGATAGAAAATGGCCCAAAACCTAGGGAACCAACCTTAGATCCAGTCAATCGGACACAGAACCCACTGAACCACTCAGGATTGCAGAGAACCAGTCAGATTCAACCTGAACCAAGCCAAACTGACACTTAAAACCTACATTACACAAAATATACAAGTCATCTAAGGACACACAGGATACCATTGGATAGGCACTTTCATAAGCTTTCCAACGACTACCTGAACCGGCCAGATTCGACCGAATTAGGGTTGAACTGGTCATAATACAAGTGCTGGGCTGAAATCGAAATTGAACCGCCCAATCTGTTGAACCGGTGCAAATCGATTTCAAAACTCAGCCGAGCGGTTTATTTCAAATAAACCAAGCCCAAAAACCTAAAATTGGACCGCCCCATCACCGCCGTGAAAGGCGGCCGGAATTGCGTCCGTCACTTGCGCCGGCGAGCTCCTGAGAGCGCGTCGAGCGTTCGTTCGCCTCCAGATTTCACCAGAAGACTTCTGCCGTCGACGGCAAGCTCCTCAACCAGCTGCGGCGAGCTTTCGACGCTCGTTCAAAGCGCCCGCAGCAGCCGTAGGTATCAACGGTGGCGCCGCCACCATCGACACCTCAAAACCTATCTAAACCTAAACTAAACTTCCCTAAAACTTCTCAGAAGTAATCTTACCTTCATACGAAGCTGAAACGTAGCCCAGAACAGAGGTATCATCGCCACTGGTTGCACAGAAGGTGGAAACAGATGCAACTCCGGCGAACACCTCTAATTTCCTTCTCCTGATGGCGCGTTGCGGCTCGAGGATCCTCTAGGTTTGACAGCGGGCTAGGGCGAACAGAAGCCCCCTTAAATAGACGCGAAGCGCGTCCAAAAATAGCGAGGGAGCGGAGGCGACTCGGTCACTTCAAACTTCAGAGATGATGATGATTCGACTCATCGCCCAAAAATAAACTCAAGCTCGAATCAAAATAAATACGCGCTGTTTTTTACTGAACCGCAAAGTAGCTCAGTGGTTCGGCTGAACCACTTACACGGCTGCGTCGCGGGTTCGAGCCCCTCCGAACGTAATTTAATTTTTTTATAACTAAACTATTTGTTTTAATTCTGAAAAATTCCATAAAAATATTGGAACAAAAATCTAAGTTTTCTAAAATTATTTTCCAAAAATCTGGGTTATAACATGTGGCCTACGATGCTCGTTGGCCTTTATGGCATTGGAAGTGTTGCCCAGAAAGATACGACGTCGAACCTCATCATGCAAGCTAGCGATATGCTGGACAAACGAGAATGCATGTGGGGAAAGGTGAGACTCCGTGGGAAGGTCATGCTGGTCAATGGGTTTATGGGGCTGGTGGCCCATGACAATCTGGAAGGGACTAAGACCCGTAGACCTATTGGAAGCACTGTTGTACGCAAACTCGACCATGGATAAGATGGAATCCCAAGACATCGGATGGTCACCGATGAGGCAACGGAGGAGATTGCCCAAGCTACGGTTAATGACTTCGATTTGCCCATCTGTTTGGGGGTGATAGGCCGTGGAGAATTTCAGAGTGGTGCCCAAGAGGACCCACAGTGAGCGCCAGAAGTGGCTCACAAAGCGCGTGTCGCGGTCGGAGATGATGGTAGTAGGAAGACCGTGGAGGCGCACGATTTCTCAGACGAAATGGTGTGCAACGTGCGAAGCATCCGCAATGCGCGAACAAGGGATAAAGTGGTCCGTCTTCGAAAATCGATCTACGAGCACATAGGTAGAATCAAAGAGGGAGGAGGTCCGTGGCAACCCAAGGACAAAATCCATGCTCAGGTCGCGCCACGGGCCAACGGCCACGAGCAACGGGGTATAGAGACCCGTGTTCGTGTTGGGGTATGCCCTTAAGGCTAATGTTTGAGGCCTTTGGGATTGTAAAAGTATCATGTAATAAACTCTTATGTTTATAAAAGGCATGGTTATTATTCAGGTTGTTACCTTGTCTGCTGTAATAAGTGTACTTCTGAATAATGTCTCAAAGCTGTTCAGCTAGGCTGACAGGCTATAAGTCCTTAGTCGAGATATCTTGGTGAACATGAGACAGCCTTGATATGATTGAGACTGATATGAGTGCTAATCTTATAGGATGCTTCGAGCATGGAATAAGATGTAGACTCATGGGTACATTGGATGTACTGGACAGACCCTACTGGGATATTCCATTGCTTGTCACAATGTGAATGATCCTTGTATGCAGCAAGTGGCACATGTCCTCTGACTTGAGATCACTTGTGTTTCTGAATGATGATTGTCATTGTCTTGAGGTAGTTCAATATCATTTGAAACATAATGATTATAGACTATCTTGGATGGTGAGCTTGAATCAGGTTAGGGCACTAGTGATAGATAAAGGATTGCCGTCTCCTTGTTCAAGGAGTGTGATGTTCTAAAGGGCCCCCCTTATATGAGATGATTGAGGAAGTGTATGGCCATACCCAGATGACTATGTGCATCTGATCTAATCATGCTCATCGTATTGGAGTTACAAGCTTGACCCGCTTGTCCAATAAGAACATCCAGTGGCAAAGGACACATGTATGCCTTGTGAATTGAGTCACACTTGTGCCATGGTTTGGGTGTAGTCTTGGAAGACTTTTTCCTTTATATCGGGAGACAGTGATGTGTTGCTAGATACCCCTCACTGGTCGTGATAACGAAAGTTATCATTACCGACATTTAAAGGAAACCCTTAGGGTCGCACAATTTGGTGATATGGCTTGCTTAAGTCAGATCGTGTGGACTGAATTGTTTCGGTTCAGTTTAAAGGGATTTAATCTCTGATTGTAAGTGAGATCTGGTCTGATCATGTTTGATTGATTAGGGCTTGAGATCGGTAAGCTTCGATCGAGAGAGATGATGCTAGATCGGTGAGATCAAGAGCATTGTGAGATGAACGGTTAGATTGGAAACCTTAGGGTTTGGTTGATCTAGACCGATTTGGCTTGGGCCGGTTTGGTTTGGCTTTTGGTCCAAACACATTTGCTTTGAACCGGTTCAAGGGCTTGAACGCATGGTTCATTGTTTAAGGCGTTTTGTGGAGTTTAAGATCGGTTTAGAGATCTTAAACGCATGGCTTAATGTTTTTCCTAATTTGGAAAGTCATAAGCGCATGTCTCCTTGAACGCAAATGACAAGTGAACGCTCCAATTCACTCTCGGCCTTCGCTTGCTCTCGTGACGAGACATTGGTGAAGGAGACGACATCTTGGAGAAAGGATCGGCCAAGCAAAGAAGTCTTCATCTCTTTCCTATACTCGATCAAAGACATCTTGGCATTCTTGCTAGCACAAGAGGTGCGCAAGTGAGGAGTCTTCATCACCTTTGTGTGTGAACTTTCGGAGGAGATCAAGTTTGCTCTCTTCTTCCAAGCCGACCTCCAACCTTATGGCTATGGTATAGATCTCAACTCATAGCTTCATGTTGATTATATAGTTCATATGCGATCTACTTGAAGCCCTTTTTCCGCTATGCATGCTAGATGCGCATGTTTAGGGTTTCAACCCCTAATGTTTAGGGTTTCCTTCAATTGGTATCAGAGGCGAGGCTCTCCATATGATCTATATGATTGCTAGAAGTGTTATGTGATCCATGCTTGTTGCGCTTACTTGATGCTTTGCTTTCATGATGCATGGTTACATGTACTTGTAGATTGCGCTTGTATCATGCTAACATGCAGCTTGCGCTTGTATCATGGGCTATGTATGCGCTCCCCCTAGAAGGGGACCCCCTTAGATCTAAGGGTTATCAACTTTGTTTGATGTTAGCGCATGTTCTAAGGTTTTTCTAAAACTTACATCTTGTGCGCTTGATTAGATCTAAGGTGCCACTACATTAAACCCTTAGATGGGTTGATGGGGTTGAAGTCACCACTAGGTTAGATCCAAGTCTGATCAGACCATCTGACAGCTCAGATGGGTTAACCTGATAGCACCTATGCGCAAGCACAAGGTGGCTATAGGTTGACTGCATCTAGGGCGTGTAGCGAGGTCTGGTTGAGACACTACTGAACACACTTGAGTTAGGCCCGGGGTCACACCCGCTTGCCAAAACTCATGGGGGTAGTTCAGCCCTTGGCGCATGCATGGTTGACCATTAGGTCAACTCGGGTCAGTTAGGACTCGGTGCATGCAAGGGCAAAGGATCTAACTAGATGGATGAGTGGATCCCCATCAATGGACCATTGTAAGGTTGTAGGGCTCATAAGGAAATTAAAATTGATGCCATGGGGTTTTCAAAACTTTTA
Source organism: Costus lasius (assembly GCA_027563935.2). Lineage (NCBI taxonomy): Eukaryota > Viridiplantae > Streptophyta > Magnoliopsida > Zingiberales > Costaceae > Costus > Costus lasius. Next base: position 69,277,942 of record CM050449.1, read on the forward strand.
ATTTCAAGATGATTGGATCACATGTTGATTGAACCATATGCTTGTTTATTTAGTCTTGTGTGGGTTGCCCAATTGTGTGCTGTGCTGGGGCCTGCGTGCCTGGACTTAAAAATTGTAAATTAATTTGTGATCTGCGAATCACATTGTACTTAATTTATAATATGTTGTTGACCTGCGAGTCAACCTTGTCTAGATAGATCAAATGTACTTTGATTAGACAAGAACAAAGGCACACATCCAAGAGGGGCATTCACCTGGTGGTGCACCTGAGGTGCTCTTGGCGCTAGGGCACTGGGTTGGACCAGATGAGATGCAATGAAGCTCAAGTGAAGACTTAAGTAATCTTAAGGTCTTACTAGGGTTCATGGGCTTTTACCACATAAGATCATGCTTTCTACTTATTGCTAATAATTAGAATTGCATATTTATGTTTATCTTCTGCTATAGCCATAGGACATGCCTGATAGTAAGAAGATAAAAGACCGTTAAAATCCAACGCTAACATATCAAGCTCGTAAGCCTTCTGACGCGAAACCTCACCTTTCTGACTATCGTTGGAGCCGTGTTGAACCCACTCAGTGGGCACGTCCATCTATCTTCAGACGGTGCTGGATTTCACCTGCGTGTTACAGAGTTGGGATTTATCCCCTCTCGTTGCTCAGCATAGCACGTGGTGGTCCAGGGAGTAGGTCAGGTCAGCTTGACCATGTAGACTACATATGTGGCGCATATGGTAGCACATGGAGGCAGCCATCTCTGGGATCAGAGACTGTGTTGTACCAACTCAGTTGGCACAGTCTGCTGGATTGCCAAGATGAAGGGGAATCGCACGGGTTGGCGATTGGCTGGGACAGCCTACCAGAAACTAGTGCTTGTCATCTCTGTGCATCTTATCTCGCCTGAGCGGGACGCGGAGACCAAGTATGAAATCTGGATCCCATCTCACTAAAAGAGTGTTTACTCTTTCGGACTGTTTACTGGATTTTTCAGTCAGACAAAATAGTGAGAAAAGAATCTTTCTTAAGTCCTGGATTGATTCTGAAACATTGATACTGACCTTGATGTTCTTGCTTGTTGTAGATTCCTGCAGCAACGAACACCATGAGCTTCAATGTGCGATCCCTACTGGAAAGGGAGAAGTTTGCTGGGCCGAACTTCTCTGACTGGTTCGGACACCTTAAGATTGTTCTTAAGGCAGAGAGGAAACTGTATGTCCTCGAGACGGCGATACCGCCGCAGCCCGCTCCGAACGCCGCAAGGGCGGTTCGGGATGCCTACGAAAAGCACGTCAATGATAGCATTGATGTCGCTTGCCTGATGCTAGCGTCTATGACGCCACCGCTGCAGCGTCAGCATGAGGATATGTCGGCTATAGAAATTATAGCGAACCTCAAGATGCTGTATGCTGCACAGGCGAGGACAGAACGCTATAATCTGACGAAGCTCTTCTTTCAGAGCAAACTGGCTGAAGGGAGCCCAGTGGGAGCTCACGTGCTCAAGATGATTGGGCACAAGGAGGCTCTGGAGAAACTGGGGCATACCGTCAACCAGGAGCTTGCTGTAGATATTATTCTGCAGTCTCTTCCGCCTTCTTTCGATGCGTTCATCATTAACTTTAATATGAACAAAATCGATTGTACGCCGGCAGAGTTGCTGAATATGCTCTTGACAACTGAGGAAACTCTGAAGGGTAAGCCTTCAACCTCTGTCTTAATGGTTCCTTTTAGGAACAAGAAGAAAGAGAAGAAGGGCAAGGCCCCTGTCAAGAATTACAGCAAGGCCCTGAAACAGAAGGTGAAGCGGTCGAAGGATAACAGGTGTTTCCACTGTGGCCAGCTGGGTCACTGGAAGAAGGACTGCAAAGCGCTCCAAGGAGATAAGAGGGGAAGCATCGCTTCTGGCTCAGGTATATATGTGACTGAGGTCATGTTATCTTCTTCTACCATTTCATGGGTGTTGGACACTGCATGTGGAGTTCACATTTGTTCAAATGTACAGGAACTCAAGAGAAGAAGGCAGGTGGGACAGCATGAGGTAGACCTACGAGTTGGAAACGGGGCACGGGTTGCTGCTGTTGCTGTAGGAGACTATTTCATTACTTTACCATCTGGCATTGTATTAGAATTAAACAATTGTTATTTTGTACCCAGTATCACAAAGAATATTATCTCTATTCCTGCTCTTGTCAGGAAAGGATTTGCCTTTGAATGCAAGATTTCAAAGTGTGTTTTATCTCATGATAATATTGTGTATGCAACTGGTTCAATTAACAATGGGTTATACATGTTGGACATGGAAAATTCTATACAAAACATTGATAATAAGAAAGCCAAGTATGCTGATGACAGCACCTTGCTATGGCATAGTCGTTTAGGCCATATAAACGAGAAGCGCATTAAGCGGTTGCATGAACATGGACTGCTGGGATCATTCTCCTATGGGGAGATTGATACATGCAAAGCTTGTTTGATGGGTAAAATGACGAAGTCTCCTTTTCTTCACAAAGGTCAGAGGACTTCAGGTTTACTTGACCTTATACACAGTGATGTGTGTGGGCCTTTTAGTAAACATGCCAGAGGTGGCTATCAGTACTTCATTACCTTTACTGATGATTTCAGTAGGTATGGATATGTCTATTTAATGAGACATAAAAGTGAATCTTTTGACAAGTTCAAAGAGTTCAAAAATGAAGTACAAAATCAGTTAGGCCGAAATATCAAGGCACTTCGTTCTGATCGAGGTGGTGAATACCTGAGTCATGCGTTTACTGACTATCTGAAGGAGTGTGGGATTATCTCACAGCTCACTCCGCCAGGAACACCGCAGTGGAATGGTGTGTCCGAGAGGAGAAATAGAACGTTACTTGATATGGTTCGTTCTATGATGAGTCAGGCTACTCTTCCATACTCCTTTTGGGGTTTTGCACTGGAAACAGCTGCAAAGGTACTAAACCGAGTGCCATCCAAGGCAGTTTTAAAGACGCCATATGAGTTATGGTATGGGAAACAGCCTAGCTTGACGTTTATCAGGATCTGGGGTTGCGAGGCTTATGTCAAAAAGCTCGCCTCTGGGAAACTAGAGAGCAGATCTGAGAAATGTATCTTTGTCGGTTACCCTAAGGAAACTAAGGGTTATTATTTCTACGATCCCAAAGAGAACAAGGTTTTTGTTGCTCGGACGGCCATATTTCTTGAGAAGGAGTTTCTTCTGCAAGAGGCCAGTGGGAGAGAAATAAAGCTGGATGAGATTCCAGAGGAAGGACAAAGTAGTCAAGCAGAGTTGGATGTGCCTGAGCCGGTAAATCAGGTTATTGAGCAACCTGAGGCTCAAATATCACGGGAACCGCGAAGATCGGGTAGGATCCGTCGACAGCCTGAGCGCTATGACGGAGTCTACATCATTGATAATGATGAACCCCTAACTTATGCGGATGCGGTCAGTGGACCGGAGTCAGCTAGATGGCTTGAAGCTATGCGAGCCGAGATGGACTCCATGTCAGATAACCAAGTCTGGGATTTGGTTGATCCGCCTCCGGGAGTAATCCCTATAGGCTGTAAATGGATCTTCAAGAAGAAGATTGACATGGATGGTAACGTGGTTACCTATAAAGGCAGGCTAGTTGCGAAAGGTTTCAAACAAATCTACGGGATAGATTATGATGAAACTTTCTCTCCTGTAGCCATGTTTAAGTCTATTCGGATTCTTTTCGCGATAGCAGCATATTACGACTATGAGATCTGGCAGATGGATGTGAAAACAGCTTTCCTTAATGGAAATCTGGATGAGGATGTGTATATGACACAACCTGAGGGTTTCACTAATCCATCAGATCGTCATAAAATATGCAAGTTAAAGAAGTCCATTTATGGACTGAAACAAGCATCAAGAAGCTGGAACATTCGTTTTGATGAATCAATCTCTGAGTTTGGTTTCATCAAGAACGAGGATGACCCGTGTGTATATAAGAGGTTTAGTGGGAGCGTGATTACATTCCTAATCCTCTACGTCGATGATATCTTAATCATTGGAAATGATATTCCTGAACTGCATGCTGTTAAGGCATGGTTAGGAAAATGTTTCCAGATGAAAGATTTAGGAGAAGCAGCCTATGTACTAGGTGTGAAGATCTACCGGGATAGATCTAAGAGGCTTCTCGGGCTGTGCCAGAGTACTTACATCGATAAGGTCCTGGAGAGATTCCATTTAGAGAATTCTAAACGTGGATATCTTCCAGTCAGACATGGTCTGAATCTTTCAAAGAGTCAGTGTCCACAAACACAGACTGAGAAAGATGACATGGACAATACGCCTTATGCTTCGGCTATTGGGTCCATTATGTATGCGATGTTATGTACTCGCCCAGACGTCGCTTACGGGTTAAGCGTGACCAGTCGATTCCAAAGTAATCCAGGTTTGGCGCACTGGATTGCGGTCAAGAACATTTTAAAATATCTGCGGAGGACCAAAGATATGTTCTTGATATATGGTGGTCAGGAAGAACTCAGTATAGAGGGATATACTGACGCTTCGTTCCAGTCGGACCAGGATGATTTCCGATCGCAATCAGGCTATGTTTTTAGCTTGAATGGTGGAGCAGTGGTGTGGAAAAGTTTCAAACAGTCAACTGTTGCTGATTCCACAACAGAAGCCGAGTATGTTGCAGCCTCGGAAGCATCTAAGGAGGCAGTGTGGATTCGTAAGTTCGTGAGAGAACTTGGTGTCGTTCCTTCGAGTGCTGATCCTTTGGTTATCTTCTGTGATAACACTGGAGCCATCGCACAAGCAAAGGAACCGCGGTCGCACCAGAAGTCCAAGCACATACAGAGACGGTTTCACTTGATCCGGGAGATCATTGATCGAGGCGAGATCAAAATATGCAAGGTTCATACAGATGACAATCTGGCAGACCCGCTTACCAAGCCTCTGGCGCAGCAGAAGCATGAGAAGCACTGTAATAATATGGGTTTGAGATTTCTCAACCATTAGATTAAGTGCAAGTGGGAGATTGTTGGGGTATGCCCTTAAGGCTAATGTTTGAGGCCTTTGGGATTGTAAAAGTATCATGTAATAAACTCTTATGTTTATAAAAGGCATGGTTATTATTCAGGTTGTTACCTTGTCTGCTGTAATAAGTGTACTTCTGAATAATGTCTCAAAGCTGTTCAGCTAGGCTGACAGGCTATAAGTCCTTAGTCGAGATATCTTGGTGAACATGAGACAGCCTTGATATGATTGAGACTGATATGAGTGCTAATCTTATAGGATGCTTCGAGCATGGAATAAGATGTAGACTCATGGGTACATTGGATGTACTGGACAGACCCTACTGGGATATTCCATTGCTTGTCACAATCTGAATGATCCTTGTATGCAGCAAGTGGCACATGTCCTCTGACTTGAGATCACTTGTGTTTCTGAATGATGATTGTCATTGTCTTGAGGTAGTTCAATATCATTTGAAACATAATGATTATAGACTATCTTGGATGGTGAGCTTGAATCAGGTTAGGGCACTAGTAATAGATAAAGGATTGCCGTCTCCTTGTTCAAGGAGTGTGATGTTCTAAAGGGCCCCCCTTATATGAGATGATTGAGGAAGTGTATGGCCATACCCAGATGACTATGTGCATCTGATCTAATCATGCTCATCGTATTGGAGTTACAAGCTTGACCCGCTTGTCCAATAAGAACATCCAGTGGCAAAGGACACATGTATGCCTTGTGAATTGAGTCACACTTGTGCCATGGTTTGGGTGTAGTCTTGGAAGACTTTTTCCTTTATATCGGGAGACAGTGATGTGTTGCTAGATACCCCTCACTGGTCGTGATAACGAAAGTTATCGTTACCGACATTTAAAGGAAACCCTTAGGGTCGCACAATTTGGTGATATGGCTTGCTTAAGTCAGATCGTGTGGACTGAATTGTTTCGGTTCAGTTTAAAGGGATTTAATCTCTGATTGTAAGTGAGATCTGGTCTGATCATGTTTGATTGATTAGGGCTTGAGATCGGTAAGCTTCGATCGAGAGAGATGATGCTAGATCGGTGAGATCAAGAGCATTGTGAGATGAACGGTTAGATTGGAAACCTTAGGGTTTGGTTGATCTAGACCGATTTGGCTTGGGCCGGTTTGGTTTGGCTTTTGGTCCAAACACATTTGCTTTGAACCGGTTCAAGGGCTTGAACGCATGGTTCATTGTTTAAGGCGTTTTGTGGAGTTTAAGATCGGTTTAGAGATCTTAAACGCATGGCTTAATGTTTTTCCTAATTTGGAAAGTCATAAGCGCATGTCTCCTTGAACGCAAATGACAAGTGAACGCTCCAATTCACTCTCGGCCTTCGCTTGCTCTCGTGACGAGACATTGGTGAAGGAGACGACATCTTGGAGAAAGGATCGGCCAAGCAAAGAAGTCTTCATCTCTTTCCTATACTCGATCAAAGACATCTTGGCATTCTTGCTAGCACAAGAGGTGCGCAAGTGAGGAGTCTTCATCACCTTTGTGTGTGAACTTTCGGAGGAGATCAAGTTTGCTCTCTTCTTCCAAGCCGACCTCCAACCTTATGGCTATGGTATAGATCTCAACTCATAGCTTCATGTTGATTATATAGTTCATATGCGATCTACTTGAAGCCCTTTTTCCGCTATGCATGCTAGATGCGCATGTTTAGGGTTTCAACCCCTAATGTTTAGGGTTTCCTTCAGTTCGGGGGGCAAGGTTTGGCTAACTGACACATGCGGCAATGGTGCACAATGCGCTTGATGTCTCTACGATGGGAAGGCCAAAACAAGCGTTCCTCCACCATCTCAAGGGTCTTGTCACGGCCATGGTGAGTGGCAATGCCACCCGTGTGGAGCTCGAGCAAAAGATGGTCTCGAAGCGTTGAACGGGGAATGCACAAGCGATTCCCCAGAAAAAGATAACCCTCGCATAGCTGGCATGCAGACTCAGGGTCTAGGGACTCAGTCAAGGCAGCGTATATGGCACCAAAATCAGAGCATGTGGTGTACTCCTGTTTGACATGGTCAAAGGTATTGACACGAGTGCGCGTCACGTATAAGAGGGTCCGAACACGACTCAAGGCATCCGCGATGACATTCTCATTACCCGTCTTGTGGTTGATCATGAAGGAGTACTGCTATAGGTACTCAACCCACTTAGCATGGCGGGCGCCCAACTTCTTTTGGGCATTAAGGAAGGAGAGGGCCTGATGGTTGCTATACAACACAAACTCGCGGTGAAGAAGATAGTGCCGCCATTGGCACAATGACTGGACTATCGCGTAAAATTCCTTATCGTAAGTCGAGTAACGCTGGCGAACAGCATTCAGTTTCTTGCTGAAGAAAGCTACAGGATGGCCCTCTTGACTAAGGGAACCACCGATGCCGGAAGTGGAGGCATCGCACGCGACCTCGAAGACTTTCAAAATGTCGGGGAGGCGCAAGATAAGGGCGGTGGTCAAAGCGTCCTTAAGCGCATCGAAAGCTCGTTCAGTGGCAGGGGTCCACTCAAACTCATCCTTGGAGAGACGTTGAGTTAAGGGGGTTGCAATTGTGCTGAACCCACGGATAAACCGAAGGTAGAAACCTGCAAGACCCAAGAAACTACAGACCTCGGTGACGGTGCGAGGCTCAGGCCAATGCCGGATGGCCTCAACCTTAGCAGGATCAACGGACAGACCTTGGTCGGACACAATATACCCCAGAAAATATACACTGTGAGTCAGATAAGCGCACTTCTTCGTGTTAAGGCAGAGGTGCTCTTTGCGCAAGAGTTCGAAAGTGGAGCGAAGATGCTCCAAGGGTTCATCGCGGGTCTGACTATAGATCAGGATGTCATCGAAGTAGATGACCAAAAACTTCCCCATGTATGGCTTGAGGACTTGACTCATCAAGCGCATGAACGTAGAAGGGGCATTGGACAGCCCAAATGGCATGACAAGCCATTCGTAAAGGCCGTCCTTGGTCTTAAAGGCGGTCTTCCACTCATCGCCCTCGCGAATGCGGACTTGGTGATATCCACTGCAGAGGTCGAGCATCGAAAACCAAGATGCGCCGGAGATTAATGGGAAATCGATACTAGACGGTGATCCGATTAATGGCGCGGCTATCGACACACATGCGCCACGACCCGTCCTTTTTGGGCGTGAGAGGCGCGGGAATGGCACAAGGGCTCAGACTCTTGCGGATGTACCCCTTAGTGAGGAGGTCATCCACTTGACGCTGCAGTTCAGCATGCTCTGTGGGGTTGAGGCGATGATGGGCCAAGTTAGGGAGGGGTGCTCCCGAGATGAGGTCAATCACGTGCTGGATGTCCCTCGCCGGGGGGAGGCCGCGAGGCAAATCCTCGGGACTGATATCACCAAACTCGGCAAGGAGGGCGAACACCTCAACGGGAGGCACCGGGTCAGGGCAAGGGATAGAATCCTACACTTCGCATAGCATGAGCGCGTAGATGATCTTGGTCTCATGGACCTCGCGAAACAACGCAGAGGTGCGCATGAGGGAGACCATGGGGGAACGCGTAGAGGCAGCTACCGAGGGTGTGATCAGGCCCTCAGAGGTGGATGCTCGAAGCTCCTTGGGAGGAGTCAGGATCAGGCAAATCCTCTGCTCATCGTGGTCGAACACATAAGTGTTTGACCGGCCATAGTGGACCACATCCCTATCGTACAGCCATGGGCGGCCGAGGAGGACGTGGGCGACATCCATGCTCCGTGGACCCGGGTTGACCAATGAGGTGTTGGATCCTAGCCAAAATCTGCTGGACCATGGTATTCGTGCTCGCTTGATGGGCGTCCACGCGTGCGGACAACGCCTCAAGCTTCGCATCAATTCGCACCTCAAGCGCAGCCATAGACTCTAAGCAGGTGTTAGCCCCTTCCGAAGGCTGGACCGACTCTTGAGTTTCAGGAATGGTTTCCGGGTATTGGGACAACAAGAGTTGTGACCTCGTAGTCACCATGCACAAACAAGGGAGACACGACCAATGCGAAATGCTGAAAACCGAGAAGTGCAGAAATATGCAATGCGATGGAGGGAGATCGTGTGAACGATAAGAATCGAATGTGTAACCTCCTCTGATACTAGAATTGATGAAGCGACTAATAGGTGGGATGGTCCTTAATACCGTACTCTAGGATGTTACACAATGCACATGAAAACGGGAGAGGGTCGTGAGGCGAGGGAAGAGAAAACGTGTCGGAAAGTGTAGGGAATCCGATAGAAGCACGAAGACACGACGTAGAATTCGATCGGGGCAACACGAATGCGAATAAAGGGGAACGACACCCAAATACTGAATATAATGCACTAACCTCATTGCAATTTTTTAAACTCACTTAGCACGTTTTAAGCTCAGCCACGCGTCGGGGATCGCGGTTGCGCAGAATTCAGCTTGCGCGCCTATGGAGCTGAAATCACACCAAAAGACAAGAGATCCAACCACGCCTCTGATGGCGAACGGCCGGGGGGGTGAAGAAACGAGGAAACCACAGCGAGTAAGCACAACGAAAAGTGAACAAAAACTGGTGAACCTGACCCACCGGAATGGTGGGATTTACTTCTTGCCAAGTAGGAAATGAAGAAGAACTTGGAATCGAGGAAACATCCCCGACCCGTACACTTCGAAGGTGAGGCACCGGCTCTACTTCCACGGACTGGAGGCTCTCAGCTCACCAGGAGATCTCCCCACTCTAAGAGAACTAACTAAGAAGTTGCCCCATCCTCCTCTTTTATAGAATAAGAGGGGAGGAAACAAGACAAGACCACTAAAGACAACTTACTTTAACAACTTAACAACTCCTCCAGACCATTAAAGTGGTCAATCTGCAACTACAAGACAAGAAATAACAAACTACCTAATATTCTTTGAAGCGTCTTCGTACGGAGGCGGTTTAGATGCGCTCGGAGCACATAGCGACAAAACAGCAGAATTTGGACGTCGTGGGTTGAGTTATCACCGTGGCGGCTCGATCTTGGGCTGAGTTACTGATGAGATTGAGCGGCCCACTTGGGGATGGGTCCTCAGGAGGTTGGCTCGTAGTGCCATTGGGTTGAGTCACCTCGGTGTGGGTGGAAAGGGGGCTAACGACGCCCATGAAACGATCCGGAGGCTTGCTTTGGCATTGGGATCGCCGGATTACCACCTTGTTGGGCTCCTTTGGATCATCATGTGGTGGAGCAACAAAGTAGGGGGGATGGTGCACGTCGAAATGGGGTCGTTGGGGCCTGATCTGATCTTCAGAGGTGAACACGGTCTGCCCGTGTCGGCGGACACGGGCGTGTTCGGGAGCTCTAGGTTCTGTCGAGGAGATTACGGCCGGTGGCATGGGCGTGTCACGGGCCGTGTCCGCGTCCGCATTGTGGCTGGACCGCGTCACAGCTATGCTTGTCTTCACGGTTTGGCCGTGCTGGGGCGGACTGTCGGGGCCGTAATCTGCTTCACGGGCCGTATTTTTGGGCCCAAAATCCATAGAAGCTTGGTCCAAAATTACAGTGGGGACGTAATGAATATTACGGGCCGTAGTTTGGCACTGAGAATCCGCGGTCTTTTCTGATGATCTAGTCACGGCCTGGCCGTGTTCTTTGTCACGGCCGTGATCGCCGAGGCTGCATTCCACCAAACTTGTCACGGGTGTGTCGAGGGCCGTGCTTGTGTTCGTGTCCTTCTTCGACCATGTCACGGCCGTGCTTTCCATCACGGCCCGGCCGTGTCTGGTTCGGTTTGGTCTTAAGGCGCCGAACACGATTGTGGGAATGGGCGTGTAGGTGGGCTACGTGCTCGTCATGGACGTGGCCACCATCACGGCCTAGCCGTGTCGGGGTTTGGAGAGCTCTAGTTGGGCTAAAAATTCCTCAAGTCCTGGGGAGTCTCCCCAAATGCCTTCTAGAGGGGTTGGGCTGCCCTCATGCATCTGCATAGGCCTGTGAATGCGGGTTGCTCCTGCATCAATTATCCTCTGGGGATCAGGTAGGCGGAGGAAGCAGTTGCTATTTTTGAAGAGAAAATGATACGTCTCCCCTTTTCTAGCCACCATCTTCATGGCTAAGTGTGATTCCAAGTCTATCTTGGTGCTTCCTGTAGTGAATCCAGACCCAAAGAAATTTATCCTTGCAGCTAAGATGAAAGGGGTAATCAACCCCCCAATTACTATGGTGACCTTAGTGGAGTGGGCAACCCTAAATAACTATTTGGTTAGATAGAAGGCAATGTTTATCCGATAACCAATATGAATAGACCAAATAAATAATAGTTCTGATTGCCTTACCATCCCATCATTATCTCCTCAACCAAAAATGATGTGAGAAAGAAGGCAATGTAGGTACCTGATACATAAAAAATTTCGATATAGTTCTACAAAATATTGATATAGTGATAAATTTTTGAAAATTGTAATGCAGTTGTAAATAATATTTCTTTTTTGCTTCACACTAATTCTCTTTTTAATTTTACATTTAAGGCTTCTATCCTTATGAAATAATTCTAAGTCATGGGTAAACCTATAAGATTCATGTAAATGCAATTTAGTTAAAACTTAACCATTAACATATAATTCATAAATTCAAAATATTTTGTTTCTTAGGAAAATCTTTTTTGCCTCAAATTTACTTTTTTAAAAAAATGATGAATATTAGAAACTTGATTACTTGGATGATTGAAAGTGTTAGAATGCATAATGAATTTATGAGAAATTCTTGTTTGGTGAATTTAAAATTTGTGATCCTGCATGTTGAGTTATAAGATAAAGGTTATGAAGGAAACCCTAAACATTAGGGGTTGAAACCCTAAACATGCGCATCTAGCATGCATAGCGGAAAAAGGGCTTCAAGTAGATCGCATATGAACTATATAATCAACATGAAGCTATGAGTTGAGATCTATACCATAGCCATAAGGTTGGAGGTCGGCTTGGAAGAAGAGAGCAAACTTGATCTCCTCCGAAAGTTCACACACAAAGGTGATGAAGACTCCTCACTTGCGCACCTCTTGTGCTAGCAAGAATGCCAAGATGTCTTTGATCGAGTATAGGAAAGAGATGAAGACTTCTTTGCTTGGCCGATCCTTTCTCCAAGATGTCGTCTCCTTCACCAATGTCTCGTCACGAGAGCAAGCGAAGGCCGAGAGTGAATGTAGCGTTCACTTGTCATTTGCGTTCAAGGAGACATGCGCTTATGACTTTCCAAATTAGGAAAAACATTAAGCCATGCGTTTAAGATCTCTAAACCGATCTTAAACTCCACAAAACGCCTTAAACAATGAACCATGCGTTCAAGCCCTTGAACCGGTTCAAAGCAAATGTGTTTGGACCAAAAGCCAAACCAAACCGGCCCAAGCCAAATCGGTCTAGATCAACCAAACCCTAAGGTTTCCAATCTAACCGTTCATCTCACAATGCTCTTGATCTCACCGATCTAGCATCATCTCTCTCGATCGAAGCTTACCGATCTCAAGCCCTAATCAATCAAACATGATCAGACCAGATCTCACTTACAATCAGAGATTAAATCCCTTTAGACTGAACCGAAACAATTCAGTCCACACGATCTGACTTAAGCAAGCCATATCACCAAATTGTGCGACCCTAAGGGTTTCCTTTAAATGTCGGTAACGATAACTTTCGTTATCACGACCAGTGAGGGGTATCTAGCAACACATCACTGTCTCCCGATATAAAGGAAAAAGTCTTCCAAGACTACACCCAAACCATGGCACAAGTGTGACTCAATTCACAAGGCATACATGTGTCCTTTGCCACTGGATGTTCTTATTGGACAAGCGGGTCAAGCTTGTAACTCCAATACGATGAGCATGATTAGATCAGATGCACATAGTCATCTGGGTATGGCCATACACTTCCTCAATCATCTCATATAAGGGGGGCCCTTTAGAACATCACACTCCTTGAACAAGGAGACGGCAATCCTTTATCTATCACTAGTGCCCTAACCTGATTCAAGCTCACCATCCAAGATAGTCTATAATCATTATGTTTCAAATGATATTGAACTACCTCAAGACAATGACAATCATCATTCAGAAACACAAGTGATCTCAAGTCAGAGGACATGTGCCACTTGCTGCATACAAGGATCATTCACATTGTGACAAGCAATGGAATATCCCAGTAGGGTCTGTCCAGTACATCCAATGTACCCATGAGTCTACATCTTATTCCATGCTCGAAGCATCCTATAAGATTAGCACTCATATCAGTCTCAATCATATCAAGGCTGTCTCATGTTCACCAAGATATCTCGACTAAGGACTTATAGCCTGTCAGCCTAGCTGAACAGCTTTGAGACATTATTCAGAAGTACACTTATTACAGCAGACAAGGTAACAACCTGAATAATAACCATGCCTTTTATAAACATAAGAGTTTATTACATGATACTTTTACAATCCCAAAGGCCTCAAACATTAGCCTTAAGGGCATACCCCAACAATCTCCCACTTGCACTTAATCTAATGGTTGAGAAATCTCAAACCCATATTATTACAGTGCTTCTCATGCTTCTGCTGCGCCAGAGGCTTGGTAAGCGGGTCTGCCAGATTGTCATCTGTATGAACCTTGCATATTTTGATCTCGCCACGATCAATGATCTCCCGGATCAAGTGAAACCGTCTCTGTATGTGCTTGGACTTCTGGTGCGACCGCGGTTCCTTTGCTTGTGCGATGGCTCCAGTGTTATCACAGAAGATAACCAAAGGATCAGCACTCGAAGGAACGACACCAAGTTCTCTCACGAACTTACGAATCCACACTGCCTCCTTAGATGCTTCCGAGGCTGCAACATACTCGGCTTCTGTTGTGGAATCAGCAACAGTTGACTGTTTGAAACTTTTCCACACCACTGCTCCACCATTCAAGCTAAAAACATAGCCTGATTGCGATCGGAAATCATCCTGGTCCGACTGGAACGAAGCGTCAGTATATCCCTCTATACTGAGTTCTTCCTGACCACCATATATCAAGAACATATCTTTGGTCCTCCGCAGATATTTTAAGATGTTCTTGACCGCAATCCAGTGCGCCAAACCTGGATTACTTTGGAATCGACTGGTTACGCTTAACCCGTAAGCGACGTCTGGGCGAGTACACAGCATCGCATACATAATGGACCCAATAGCCGAAGCATAAGGCGTATTGTCCATGTCATCTTTCTCAGTCTGTGTTTGTGGACACTGACTCTTCGAAAGATTCAGACCATGTCTGACTGGAAGATATCCACGTTTAGAATTCTCTAAATGGAATCTCTCCAGGACTTTATCGATGTAAGTACTCTGGCACAGCCCGAGAAGCCTCTTAGATCTATCCCGGTAGATCTTCACACCTAGTACATAGGCTGCTTCTCCTAAATCTTTCATCTGGAAACATTTTCCTAACCATGCCTTAACAGCATGCAGTTCAGGAATATCATTTCCAATGATTAAGATATCATCGACGTAGAGGATTAGGAATGTAATCACGCTCCCACTAAACCTCTTATATACACACGGGTCATCCTCGTTCTTGATGAAACCAAACTCAGAGATTGATTCATCAAAACGAATGTTCCAGCTTCTTGATGCTTGTTTAAGTCCATAAATGGACTTCTTTAACTTGCATATTTTATGACGATCTGATGGATTAGTGAAACCCTCAGGTTGTGTCATATACACATCCTCATCCAGATTTCCATTAAGGAAAGCTGTTTTCACATCCATCTGCCAGATCTCATAGTCGTAATATGCTGCTATCGCGAAAAGAATCCGAATAGACTTAAACATGGCTACAGGAGAGAAAGTTTCATCATAATCTATCCCGTAGATTTGTTTGAAACCTTTCGCAACTAGCCTGCCTTTATAGGTAACCACGTTACCATCCATGTCAATCTTCTTCTTGAAGATCCATTTACAGCCTATAGGGATTACTCCCGGAGGCGGATCAACCAAATCCCAGACCTGGTTATCTGACATGGAGTCCATTTCGGTTCGCATAGCTTCAAGCCATCTAGCTGACTCCGGTCCACTGACCGCATCCGCATAAGTGAGGGGTTCATCATTATCAATGATGTAGACTCCGTCATAGCGCTCAGGCTGTCGACGGATCCTTCCCGATCTTCGCGGTTCCCGTGATATTTGAGCCTCAGGTTGCTCAATAACCTGATCTACCGGCTCAGGCTCATCCAACTCTGCTTGACTACTTTGTCCTTCCTCTGGAATCTCATCCAGCTTTATTTCTCTCCCACTGGCCTCTTGCAGAAGAAACTCCTTCTCAAGAAATATGGCCGTCCGAGCAACAAAAACCTTGTTCTCTTTGGGATCGTAGAAATAATAACCCTTAGTTTCCTTAGGGTAACCGACAAAGATACATTTATCAGATCTGCTCTCTAGTTTCCCAGAGGCGAGCTTTTTGACATAAGCCTCGCAACCCCAGATCCTGATAAACGTCAAGCTAGGCTGTTTCCCATACCATAACTCATATGGCGTCTTTAAAACTGCCTTGGATGGCACTCGGTTTAGTACCTTTGCAGCTGTTTCCAGTGCAAAACCCCAAAAGGAGTATGGAAGAGTAGCCTGACTCATCATAGAACGAACCATGTCTAGTAACGTTCTATTTCTCCTCTCGGACACACCATTCCACTGCGGTGTTCCTGGCGGAGTGAGCTGTGAGATAATCCCACACTCCTTCAGATAGTCAGTAAACGCATGACTCAGGTATTCACCACCTCGATCAGAACGAAGTGCCTTGATATTTCGGCCTAGCTGATTCTGTACTTCATTTTTGAACTCTTTGAACTTGTCAAAAGATTCACTTTTATGTCTTATTAAATAGACATATCCATACCTACTGAAATCATCAGTAAAGGTAATGAAGTACTGATAGCCACCTCTGGCATGTTTACTAAAAGGCCCACACACATCACTGTGTATAAGGTCAAGTAAACCTGAAGTCCTTTGACCTTTGTTAGAAAAAGGGGACTTCGTCATTTTACCCATCAAACAAGCTTTGCATGTATCAATCTCCTCATAGGAGAATGATCCCAGCAGTCCATGATCATGCAACCGCTTAATGCGCTTCTCGTTTATATGGCCTAAACGACTATGCCATAGCAAGGTGCTGTCATCAGCATACTTGGCTTTCTTATTATCAATGTTTTGTATAGAATTTTCCATGTCCAACATGTATAACCCATTGTTAATTGAACCAGTTGCATACACAATATTATCATGAGATAAAACACACTTTGAAATCTTGCATTCAAAGGCAAATCCTTTCCTGACAAGAGCAGGAATAGAGATAATATTCTTTGTGATACTCGGTACAAAATAACAATTGTTCAATTCTAATACAATGCCAGATGGTAAAGAAATGAAATAGTCTCCTACAGCAACAGCAGCAACCCGTGCCCCGTTTCCAACTCGTAGGTCTACCTCATGCTGTCCCACCTGCCTTCTTCTCTTGAGTTCCTGTACATTTGAACAAATGTGAACTCCACATGCAGTGTCCAACACCCATGAAATAGTAGAAGAAGATAACATGACCTCAGTCACATATATACCTGAGCCAGAAGCGATGCTTCCTCTCTTATCTCCTTGGAGCGCTTTGCAGTCCTTCTTCCAGTGACCCAGCTGGCCACAGTGGAAGCACCTGTTATCCTTCGACCGCTTGACCTTCTGTTTCAGGGCCTTGCTGTAATTCTTGACAGGGGCCTTGCCCTTCTTCCCCTTCTTCTTGTTCCTAAAAGGAACCATTAAGACAGAGGTTGAAGGCTTACCCTTCAGAGTTTCCTCAGTTGTCAAGAGCATATTCAGCAACTCTGCCGGCGTGCAATCGATTTTGTTCATATTAAAGTTAATGATGAACGCATCGAAAGAAGGCGGAAGAGACTGCAGAATAATATCTACAGCAAGCTCCTGGTTGACGGTATGTCCCAGTTTCTCCAGAGCCTCCTTGTGCCCAATCATCTTGAGCACGTGAGCTCCCACTGGGCTCTCCTCAGCCAGTTTGCTCTGAAAGAAGAGCTTTGTCAGATTATAGCGTTCTGTCCTCGCCTGTGCAGCATACAGCATCTTGAGGTTCGCTATAATTTCTATAGCCGACATATCCTCATGCTGACGCTGCAGCGGTGGCGTCATAGACGCTAGCATCAGGCAAGCGACATCAATGCTATCATTGACGTGCTTTTCGTAGGCATCCCGAACCGCCCTTGCGGCGTTCGGAGCGGGCTGCGGCGGTATCGCCGTCTCGAGGACATACAGTTTCCTCTCTGCCTTAAGAACAATCTTAAGGTGTCCGAACCAGTCAGAGAAGTTCGGCCCAGCAAACTTCTCCCTTTCCAGTAGGGATCGCACATTGAAGCTCATGGTGTTCGTTGCTGCAGGAATCTACAACAAGCAAGAACAGCAAGGTCAGTATCAATGTTTCAGAATCAATCCAGGACTTAAGAAAGATTCTTTTCTCACTATTTTGTCTGACTGAAAAATCCAGTAAACAGTCCGAAAGAGTAACACTCTTTTAGTGAGATGGGATCCAGATTTCATACTTGGTCTCCGCGTCCCGCTCAGGCGAGATAAGATGCACAGAGATGACAAGCACTAGTTTCTGGTAGGCTGTCCCAGCCAATCGCCAACCCGTGCGATTCCCCTTCATCTTGGCAATCCAGCAGACTGTGCCAACTGAGTTGGTACAACACAGTCTCTGATCCCAGAGATGGCTGCCTCCATGTGCTACCATATGCGCCACATATGTAGTCTACATGGTCAAGCTGACCTGACCTACTCCCTGGACCACCACGTGCTATGCTGAGCAACGAGAGGGGATAAATCCCAACTCTGTAACACGCAGGTGAAATCCAGCACCGTCTGAAGATAGATGGACGTGCCCACTGAGTGGGTTCAACACGGCTCCAACGATAGTCAGAAAGGTGAGGTTTCGCGTCAGAAGGCTTACGAGCTTGATATGTTAGCGTTGGATTTTAACGGTCTTTTATCTTCTTACTATCAGGCATGTCCTATGGCTATAGTAGAAGATAAACATAAATATGCAATTCTAATTATTAGCAATAAGTAGAAAGCATGATCTTATGTGGTAAAAGCCCATGAACCCTAGTAAGACCTTAAGATTACTTAAGTCTTCACTTGAGCTTCATTGCATCTCATCTGGTCCAACCCAGTGCCCTAGCGCCAAGAGCACCTCAGGTGCACCACCAGGTGAATGCCCCTCTTGGATGTGTGCCTTTGTTCTTGTCTAATCAAAGTACATTTGATCTATCTAGACAAGGTTGACTCGCAGGTCAACAACATATTATAAATTAAGTACAATGTGATTCGCAGATCACAAATTAATTTACAATGTTTAAGTCCAGGCACGCAGGCCCCAGCACAGCACACAATTGGGCAACCCACACAAGACTAAATAAACAAGCATATGGTTCAATCAACATGTGATCCAATCATCTTGAAATTAAAAGTTTTGAAAACCCCATGGCATCAATTTTAATTTCCTTATGAGCCCTACAACCTTACAATGGTCCATTGATGGGGATCCACTCATCCATCTAGTTAGATCCTTTGCCCTTGCATGCACCGAGTCCTAACTGACCTGAGTTGACCTAATGGTCAACCATGCATGCGCCAAGGGCTGAACTACCCCCATGAGTTTTGGCAAGCGGGTGTGACCCCGGGCCTAACTCAAGTGTGTTCAGTAGTGTCTCAACCAGACCTCGCTACACGCCCTAGATGCAGTCAACCTATAGCCACCTTGTGCTTGCGCATAGGTGCTATCAGGTTAACCCATCTGAGCTGTCAGATGGTCTGATCAGACTTGGATCTAACCTAGTGGTGACTTCAACCCCATCAACCCATCTAAGGGTTTAATGTAGTGGCACCTTAGATCTAATCAAGCGCACAAGATGTAAGTTTTAGAAAAACCTTAGAACATGCGCTAACATCAAACAAAGTTGATAACCCTTAGATCTAAGGGGGTCCCCTTCTAGGGGGAGCGCAAACTTGAGGGGGTCCCCTTCAAGGGGGAGCGCATACATAGCCCATGATACAAGCGCAAGCTGCATGTTAGCATGATACAAGCGCAATCTACAAGTACATGTAACCATGCATCATGAAAGCAAAGCATCAAGTAAGCGCAACAAGCATGGATCACTTAACACTTCTAGCAATCATATAGATCATATGGAGAGCCTGCTCTGATACCAATTGAAGGAAACCCTAAACATTAGGGGTTGAAACCCTAAACATGCGCATCTAGCATGCATAGCGGAAAAAGGGCTTCAAGTAGATCGCATATGAACTATATAATCAACATGAAGCTATGAGTTGAGATCTATACCATAGCCATAAGGTTGGAGGTCGGCTTGGAAGAAGAGAGCAAACTTGATCTCCTCCGAAAGTTCACACACAAAGGTGATGAAGACTCCTCACTTGCGCACCTCTTGTGCTAGCAAGAATGCCAAGATGTCTTTGATCGAGTATAGGAAAGAGATGAAGACTTCTTTGCTTGGCCGATCCTTTCTCCAAGATGTCGTCTCCTTCACCAATGTCTCGTCACGAGAGCAAGCGAAGGCCGAGAGTGAATGTAGCATTCACTTGTCATTTGCGTTCAAGGAGACATGCGCTTATGACTTTCCAAATTAGGAAAAACATTAAGCCATGCGTTTAAGATCTCTAAACCGATCTTAAACTCCACAAAACGCCTTAAACAATGAACCATGCGTTCAAGCCCTTGAACCGGTTCAAAGCAAATGTGTTTGGACCAAAAGCCAAACCAAACCGGCCCAAGCCAAATCGGTCTAGATCAACCAAACCCTAAGGTTTCCAATCTAACCGTTCATCTCACAATGCTCTTGATCTCACCGATCTAGCATCATCTCTCTCGATCGAAGCTTACCGATCTCAAGCCCTAATCAATCAAACATGATCAGACCAGATCTCACTTACAATCAGAGATTAAATCCCTTTAGACTGAACCGAAACAATTCAGTCCACACGATCTGACTTAAGCAAGCCATATCACCAAATTGTGCGACCCTAAGGGTTTCCTTTAAATGTCGGTAACGATAACTTTCGTTATCACGACCAGTGAGGGGTATCTAGCAACACATCACTGTCTCCCGATATAAAGGAAAAAGTCTTCCAAGACTACACCCAAACCATGGCACAAGTGTGACTCAATTCACAAGGCATACATGTGTCCTTTGCCACTGGATGTTCTTATTGGACAAGCGGGTCAAGCTTGTAACTCCAATACGATGAGCATGATTAGATCAGATGCACATAGTCATCTGGGTATGGCCATACACTTCCTCAATCATCTCATATAAGGGGGGCCCTTTAGAACATCACACTCCTTGAACAAGGAGACGGCAATCCTTTATCTATCACTAGTGCCCTAACCTGATTCAAGCTCACCATCCAAGATAGTCTATAATCATTATGTTTCAAATGATATTGAACTACCTCAAGACAATGACAATCATCATTCAGAAACACAAGTGATCTCAAGTCAGAGGACATGTGCCACTTGCTGCATACAAGGATCATTCACATTGTGACAAGCAATGGAATATCCCAGTAGGGTCTGTCCAGTACATCCAATGTACCCATGAGTCTACATCTTATTCCATGCTCGAAGCATCCTATAAGATTAGCACTCATATCAGTCTCAATCATATCAAGGCTGTCTCATGTTCACCAAGATATCTCGACTAAGGACTTATAGCCTGTCAGCCTAGCTGAACAGCTTTGAGACATTATTCAGAAGTACACTTATTACAGCAGACAAGGTAACAACCTGAATAATAACCATGCCTTTTATAAACATAAGAGTTTATTACATGATACTTTTACAATCCCAAAGGCCTCAAACATTAGCCTTAAGGGCATACCCCAACAGGTTATAAAACATAAAGTTTGTTTAGTTTATTTTTTTTTAATTGATTTGAAAGTAAGATTGACATGTAGTGATGATGGGAAATTATATATATATAAAGTAATCCATGTAATTATGAGTTTGATTGCACTTATCCCAGTGCAATTTAAATTTGTCCTCGATTAAGTAATCGGGGGCATTCAAATTGCGCTAAAATTCCCTAATGATTAAAAACTGATTTGAGCTCACCGAAAGTCATAAAGTGGTATTCAATCTACAAAATTGGTCATGAGGAATTAAAAAAAATAAAAGTCTTGTGGAAAAACTGAAATCTAAGAACTTTAGCATTAAAGAGCTGAATTTTAGCTACCTCGGATTTGAGTATCTTTAAATTTTATATTGTGAAGGTTGTTTCTTTTTCTAAGTATGGGAGATTATTACATGTATCATGGATTAAAAGTTTTTTCAATGTATAAAAATTCATAGAAACTCTATATTCTCTATTTTTGAAAATTTTATTTGCTTGAGGACAAGCAAAGGCTTAAGTCGTAAGCGTTTGATGACACAAATTTTTATAGTGTTTAATGAGCATATTTATATCAAATTTGTATCATCTTTTGATTTAAATTGCATAGTTTATTACATGAATTATCCAAATTTTATAGAAAACCATCTTCTCTTTGTATTTTTGACTTTTCAAGTAAAAATACCATAAAATTGAAGCAAAACACAGAGAATTCACCCAAAGGAGCCTTCACCAAAGATTTGGACTCCAACAACAATTGAAAGATATCAATAGTGATTACAATCACCACCGATGATTACAGGATAAAGATAAATTTTATCAAAGTAAAGCAAGAATAATACTACCAGAAGTGAGAAGAAGCCATTTCTGAAGTTTAAAGACATTTTTACCCAGACTAAGAAACATGGTTGATTTTCTATTTAAAGAAAAGAGACTAATTTTGGCGGATGACTAAGGCAGATTCTTCATCCGATTTCTCCTTCCATATTCTATAAAAACTCTTTGAGGCTTAGGGCTTCAGGAAGGCACTGAAGAGGTAACAAAACAATAAATTCTGGCTCCTTGTCTCACTCCCTCATGCTGAATCAAAGTCGAGAAGTCAATGGCAGTCAAAAACCCTAACTTTGGCTTTCGTCAAATGCAGCCAAAAGGATAGATGAAATTGGAAGTCAAAATTCATATAGAGGGAGGAGACAATAGTTAGGAAGAGCTTCCATCTCAAATCTCATCGAATTTTGTGGAGGATCAAAGAAGATTGGAGCAAAACCAGAAGTAGCCATGCAAGGAAGAAACAACAACCCACAGCACAATCACAGCCGTGATTACAATCATGGCTAGGAGATAGAAAATTCAAATTTTGATAATTTTTGAAAGGGAATTGTCATATTTCATTATTTTTTTTGTTTCAACTAATTGTAATTATTTGCTTAAGTTTAATATGGATTTAATGACAAATATTGTAGCCAAGTGTTCACCCACTACTAGTATCCACACAGCGACCTCTTGGAGGTCACCTTATTTCATGCTTGATGCTAGCCTTGGAAGCAATAATCCAAGCTTTGGAAAAACTCCATGAGCCTCACGGCAACAAGGAGAAAGGAGGAGGAGGTGGTGACAACAAAGAGAACTGAGAGAGGAAGAGAGAGGCATTGACAAGGAAAAAAAAAATGTGTCTAAAGCTTGACCTCCTTCCTACTTATTTATACAAAACCATACACCTCCTTATAAAGCATGGTCAACAAGCCAATGCAAGGAAAATTATGCCATATCCTTGATGCAAATCCTGCATAAAAGAGGCTTCTATACAAGTGCCTCTCTTGGTCACCATTGCCCGATTTGTCTCAAAGCATTAAGGTAAGCACATGCAACAAATGTCAACCTTTGGCAGGCATTGCTGGCCACCTATGTAGTAATGTCTAGGCTTGGCACTTGGGTCAAGGCTTGGAGTCTAGCCCGGTGCCTCCTCCAAGTGAGAAGGCACCTGCTTGCAAGCTCATTAGGCTCTTGGCCCACTGAGGTGATCGAATGCTCTCTCCTTGTTGTATCTTTCTAGTCTGGTAGTTTTGGTGCTCTATTCCATATGCCTAGCACCTAGAGTGCCTCAATTATTGCCAAATAGAGAGGTGAATGCCACTAGACATGTGCCTAGCACATGTTTACCCCATATAAGCCCTTATTGGGCCAAAACTCAATGAGACTTATCTAGTGCATTCCAATGTATTTAGCCACCTTCATTGGTCTCATTGGTGTATGTCCTTACATGACATACGTCCTAGCATCAATGCCTACTTTCTACTAGGCCTAAGGCCTAATTAGCTCATCCAGATCTCCTGGAATCGCGCCTGACCCCATTCTCATTGTAGATTGATTAATATGAGCCATCCATTCGATATTGCCTTAATCTGGCATCTCCAATGTCCTAGATGGACTTGAATTAATCTATAATTTGATATAAGGCTAGTGATCAAAATGTGACATTCAAGTGTTTGCGTGTGTGACTCTGCAGGTCCTTAATGACATTGATATTGATGAATTGGACAAGTTATCCCAAATAGTGAGAGGTATTAATCAACACATCACTGCTACCTAAATCATTAAAAAATATTGTTAGCCAACAACAAAATTTTCTTATATGCAATATAATTCCTTTGCTTATTGAAAACCCTAGACTAGACAAGTGTGTTACACTTACTATTCTGATCATGTGGGAGTAACTCGAATAGGTGAACATTATCTCTTGGTTATGGTCATACACTCTTAATCATATATCCACTAGAGGTATGATAGGCTCACCGCAAGTGCACGGTTTCCATCGAAGTAGTAAGATTATCATCCCAAGGGAACTAGGTGTCAAGTACCCACACTTTGCATTATTGATAGCTAGACAGCTCAAAACAAATATTGAAAAGCTAAAATAAATTTACAATATCGAATCAGGAAATCAGCAACTAAATGGGAAATTACAATTTAGAAATGATCGGGACATCAGGTTTCACCTCGTTTAAGGATTTAGTGTAAAATGTTAAACAATCGAATAGAAAATAGTAAACTGCTCAAGGCGATAAATCCATTTGTACAGATCACCTTCTCTCGAAGCGTAATCTGGTATCTACCTAAGCTATTCTCCTACTCTCAGGAGTTATTAGCTTAGGAAAGACCCAATAGGCTCTATGATAAATCATTAATCCTCGAGTGACTTTAAATGACTCTTGTGGTTCGAGTCACAAGCTTAAGATGGGAAGGTCGAGTGTTTTGATTCACCTCTTGGCTCTTCTCGTAACACTTAACACATATAAAATGTATGGCCAAAATAATTATACGCAATAAACACACCCAAATTAAATAAGCAAATTTACTAAAAATGACACTGAGATTTATAAAAATATTTTACAATAAGGATTTGTTCAACGGGCTATGCCCGAGTCCCAAAATAGAGTTTTATGCTAGAATATACATCATTTCACAATCAAAACTCTAGAAAATATATTCGAAAGATGGAGAAATTACAATTCTTGGTTAGGAGACATTGGATCTTTGGTCTTCTCTCGATAGCCCAGAAGAAATTCGATCAAACAAGCCATCGAATGTAGAATATTGCCCACTTTTTGCCCTAGTCGCCTGTCTCAAAGAATCGAACCTTATAATCACCCAAAATCCCAACTTTTATACCTCAATCGACTCCTCATGCAGCTATAAAGGTCCCATGGAAGTTTTCCCCAATTTTTAGGCTCCAAAACCATTGAATTTGGTGAGAAACCACTGGATGGTTGAGATCAACGGACACAGTCACATTCATGATGATGATCATGGGCTGGCTGTGATGAGTTCATCGATTTGCAGATAGGTCTTCACGACCGTGATGATGATCACGGCCTGGCCATGAAGAGCGCGTAAATATATCTCAACGAAGATCACGTTTGTGCTTCCAAACCTTGATAGCTACGTCCAAAATCTGATAAAAGATGATCACGGCCGTGAACCCTATGTTGTGATCCGCAAGTGCACGGATACTCAAAGTAATAAAGAAGATATCGATCTCACAGAGACCTTGTTGTTAAGTACCAAATAACTGCTTTCTTACTAGCTAAGCAAATCGAATATGATGCAATAATCAACGGAAAGAGTGTAAAGTAAATCAGAGAGATAAATATGGGAGCAGGGTTTCATCCACCTTGATTTTAATGATTAGATATAAATAAAAGGTTGTCAGTCTAATTTTATCATGATAAAGACTTAATTTACTTCATAAAGTAATCATCTCACTTTCGTGCAGACAATCATGTAGGGATCAATGCTCGCTTTCGTGCAAGATTTACCCCAACGCTAAAGATAAGTAAATCATCAATCAGAGAATTCAAAGATCACTTTCGTGCATCCGAATTCTAAGTTGATTGCCTCAAGTGGAATCTCAAGGATCACTTTCGTGCATCCGAGACTCAACACAAGTTCTACCTATGGTTCTTCAACGTTCTGATCCTCAGTTTCGTGCAAGATCTCCACGTTTGACACACTAACTCACTCCTAGGTTCATAATTATCAATATGGCAATTAATCATTAAAATAAAGAAATAAGAACCTAACATAATTTCTTACGGTGAGTTCCTAATTATCAATTTTAGGGTTCCAATTCTCAAGCAAGTCACCTTTCGGTCTTTATTGCGAGAACTCTAAACATGATGACAAGAAATAAAATAAGGAGAATTTTAGAACCATAATCACATAGGTAAAATTATCATGGCAAAAGTATCATGACGAAATAAAAAGTTATCTAATCATTAAAAATCAAGGAGAACTACTTCCCCATGTCCCAAAAGAGTATTAAGCTAGCATGGAAAAAGAAATACAATCAACCAAAGTTTCAAAGTGGAAGAAATTGAAGAAGAAGAAGAAAACAACTTCACAACACGGCTGTAATATAAATTACAGCCATATTTTCCGTGATGAACAGTGCTGTCACCGCTGTTTCATTGATTTCTCCTCCACCCGAACTCCTTTTGATCTAAAACTTCTGTGGTGTCTTTCTCTCCTCTAGGTGAAGCTTATGCGTGAAAATGAATGCCTGAGGTGCCCTCTACAACTCTCGGCATGAGGCCAAACCCTAGATGACTCTCTGTCGATTGCAGCAACTTTCGAATCTCAATTTGGAGCTCTGGATCAAAAGTTATGGTCCGCGCAAGTTTCAGACCCGTAAAAATTGCGTTTTTCTATGTAATTACGGTACCGTAAAATATATTACGGTAGTGCAGTATTTTCTAGGCAACTTTTTGGTAAAAAATTGCTCAAAATACGGTACCATAAAATAGTTTACAGCCGTGTCATAAAATCGGACGAGTTCTCTGGTCTGAATTGTCTGGAAAATACGGCACCGTGAAATAGTTTACGGTAGTGCTGTAATTTCAGCAAGTGTCTCTGTTCTGAAGCGCTTCAAATTACGGCAGTGTAATTTCATACGACGGTGCCGTAAACTCATGAAAACCTTCTGTTTGGAAAACTCCCCATTTTACGGCAGGTGCTCTGATATTACGGTAGCGTACGAAAATACGGTACCGTAATATAGATTGCGGCCCTACCGTATTTTGGTTTGTTGCTCCGTTTTGCATGAAATTTGTCATGTGAACTCCTTTGATGATGGTAACTCTTCTATGTCTTCGATTTTGCTTGAAAACGCCTGAAAATAGCGCCTTTTTACCTGAAAATTATGAACAACCAAAATAGAAGTAGACTTTGCAATATTTGATGAATTCAGCATAAAAACAAGTCAAAGATCCTCAATTTAGCATGAAAAGATATCTAAAATGATACAAAATATACTATATATTTTGGTGTCATCAGAATACATAAGGCTCAAACTTTGCTTGTCCTCAAGCAAAAATCAAAAATTGATTAAAAGAATAACCTTTTCATGCTCAATAAATTTCTAAAATACAATCATCAATGAAAAATTCCATCAATTGTTTCACAAAACTTCAAATAAATATATCATTCTTAGAATTCAACCCTCTAGATCCACAACTCAATCAAATAAAACTTTGCAACTTGTATAATAAATAGAATTTTCAATCTCATGATTTCACCCGGTTTTCAGTTCAAATTTATCATGCCTTTGTTTACAGGAATTAGGTTTCCAAGATCTTTTTCCACACATAAATTTTGTTTTTATTTGATTATTTTTGCAAAGATGGCATTCATCCACTTAGATACACACTTTTTATTTTTGACTTCAACTCTTATCTTCGGTACCACTATCAATTTTGCATAGTGCCAAGTAGAGGAGTCTTATTCTTTTTATCTCTCATTATTTTCCATGCATAGACTTCAACCCATGTCTTAGGTACCACTATCAATTTTACATAGTGCCAAGTAGGGGAGTCTCTCACTATTTTTGTGGATCTTGGATTCATCCTTCCCAACAAGTAGCAAAATAGCCTAAACATATTCTAGGTTGATCAATTGATATCAATTTACAAATCATACTCATATACTCATTTTATTCAAATGAATAGTTTCACCTTAGATCTTATTCCTCAAATAATACATCTACCCAAAATTTCATGCATCAACCAATGTCAAATTTCAAAAGATGAATATGTATTAGAGAAATAAATTCAACACAATAGGTCTAGTCCTAATCACATGCATGAACATATTCATCATCATAGAAAATTCACACACCTCTCATCACATGAATTCAAGTCATAAAAATTTTCAATCATCGAAATATGTCAAAATCAATGCAAAAAGTGTGAAGTATTAAACTCAAAAAGTCAAAAGATGTAAAGTGATAGATCTGTGTAATCACATAAGGCTCAAATAATGCAAAGGGTGTAAAGTGATAAAATTTTGAGGAGAAGAAAAGTGTAGATAATCGAATCATATAATCACAAGAAAGTGCAACTAATACTCACAAAACTATATGGCAAGCTCTGACTGAAAATACATAAGGCTCAGATCACAAATAGTGTCGGGGTAGATGCTACTAGGTCCAAAGATGTGCCTTTTCAAAATTTTTCCAGCACAATTTAAGGTACATAAGGCTCAGTCTAAAAATAGTCTCCAAGAATAATAATGATAAAAATTAATTTTCTCAAGAAAGAATCAGAGATATCATCGATGATCCAGGAAAGTGCTGGTGGAAAGAGCTGATGCAGCTGAGAAGCAAAAGTGGAACAGAGGCTAGCTGAAGAGCTACTAGCAATGACGATGGTGGTGCCGACAGTAGAGTGCGTAATCCCTAGTGGCCTGCTAGAGAGTACAGTCCTGGAGGTGAGATCGTCGGTGGTAGTGCTCCGCAATAATGCTACATAGATAAAAAATCAGTCAGTAATGAAGTCTGCTGCATAAATAAATCAAATCAATGGAAATAAGAGGCAGTAGAAGAAGCAAGAAGCCGCTGGTGATGCTCCGCAAGAGGTGGAAGATAGTTGCTCTTGAAGATTTATGGATCTGGAGGCAAATTAAGCAATAACAAGCAGAAAGCAAACAGTGCAGTTTTTGAATTTTTTATAAAAAGTAGCCATACCCTAGAATAAAATTTAATGATCCAAATAGAAAATGGACATAACCATGAAATAGAATAAGATATGTTCTTTTCAGAAGTATAAAAATCAAAGGATCGAAATCTGTCAGGAATTTAGGGCATCAGCAGAAAGAAGGCTACTCAGATTACAAAACTACAAAAACTGCAAAAACTGCACAAAAGTTAATCATTTTCAAAAAGTTGCTATGTATCCTAGAATGATCAGAAAATAGTTTCATGAAAATAACTCATCCACGGGATAGAACAACACATGAACTTTATATTTCAAGTGAAAAATCAGGTTTTCAAGTCATTAAAGCATCTTAAAAAGTTGTAGCAAAAGTGCTAATCAGATTAGTCAGAAAAAACTGATGCAGAAATTTATTAGAATCTAAAAGTTGCTATGGGTTTTAGAATGATCCATGGACTTTAAAATTCAGAAAAAATATCCATATGATAGACAAAGATGAGTACTTCGATGTTGTGCTAAAGATCAAAATTTTTCTCAACCCAGTTTCTTAAAATCGCAGTGAGAAAACACCTACTCAATAAGCAGAAAGTAGCTTTAAAATACGGTACCGTGAAATGCTTTACGGCAGTGTCGTAATTTACAAAGAACTCTCGGGAAAGAAATCACTCAAAATTATAGCACGTGAAAGACGTTACAACCCTGCTGTAAAAATCACAAAACTTTCTATCGAAAATGGACCGAAAATACAGTACCGTAAAATGGATTACGGCAGTGCCGTATTTTGCGCCAAAACTTGTTTTCACCTACAAAAAGAGAAGAAAAATTAGTTCTAAAAATAAACTAAAATAAAAGAAACTAAGCTAAGGTAGAGTGCTTGGGTTGCCTCTCAAGAAGCGCTAATTTTTAGGTCATTAGCTTGACCAAAAATCAATATCATGGTGAAGCAGGTGAATTAGTTCCAAAGTAAAGAGCAAATAATTTTCTGCATTTTCTTTGTCCAAAAAGCTTAGCCACAATTCTAAATATCCAAAATTTCATATAAATCACAATTGATGTGGCTTTCATAATTATGCAGAAATTAAAATCAAAATTTTCAATGATCTTCCTATGTTTGTCAGTAAGCAAAATCATAAGTCCTTTCTTCAACTTTATCTTTTCAATTGCAATAAAAGTAGGACTTCCATCAAAATAATCAAGCATTGGATAATAAGTTTTATGTCTTTCATTAGATTCCTCAATAAAGCATAATTTTTCAAATTCATCAAAAGATTCATCAAAAGATATGGGCAAAACATCAGAGTGAGATTCATCAGTATTTGTAATTTTCAAATCATCTTCAGGTTCCTCATGCTCACAATCAAATAGTTTATCTTTATCAAAATCATTATCAAAATCAAGATGAGACTCTTCAAAATCAATTTCCTCATGCTTCCCCACAAATAATTCATCATCAGAAGAGTCAAAATTAGAATCATATGAAAAAGAATTAATAGAATCAGAGTTGACCACAAGAGATTTATCATTAATTTCAAAAATATCACCAAAATCACAGTGGGGTTCATTAATGTCTATAATTTTTGAACCTTCATCATGCTCATCAGATTTAACCATAAATAAGTTTTCATCAAAATCAGAATTATCCTCAAAAGAAGGTTTTTCAATTTCAATTTTCTCAACCTTTTCCACAAATAAATTAGCAGATGAATCAATTTCACAACAATCAAAATTAGAGTGAGATTCATGAATATTCACATAAGGTTCAATCTCAAAACAATCATAATCAAAGGGGGATTTTTCTAAATCAAGTTTTTCAGCTTCCAAATCAAACTCAAATAAACAATCTTGTTGTGCTCTCTGGGTTTCCAAAATTTTAGAATCAGCCGTTAAAGATTCTACTTGATAAGCAAGTTGAGTAATCATCCCCTTAAGATCTTCAAATTTTTTACTTCTATTTGTCATGAGTTGGTTTTGATTTGCAATGAATTGGTTTTGAGTAGTCATAAATTTTTCAAACATAATCTCTAAGCTAGATTTTTCAGTATCATCAAAGCATGGCACAGAAACATGATCAGAGCAATCATCATAAAAAGAAGTTTGATTTTCCCAACTAGAATAATAATGATCATTTTGAAAACATGGTGAATTAGAATTTTGAGGTATTAAAAATTTGCAATCAGAAGTATAATGATGAGAAGACTTACAAA
This sequence comes from Costus lasius, assembly GCA_027563935.2. Lineage (NCBI taxonomy): Eukaryota > Viridiplantae > Streptophyta > Magnoliopsida > Zingiberales > Costaceae > Costus > Costus lasius. Next base: position 69,308,528 of record CM050449.1, read on the forward strand.
TATTACATGTAACAAAATAAGAGTGTAATTTCGCTATTTCTGCAAGAGTAAGCTGTGAATAATCTTTATGCTCACCTTGTGGCATGTATACCTTGCCTCTGTCTGATGCCCATGAATTGTGATGAAAAGACATATTTACCAAATCTATCAAGAACAGAAAGATAATCCAATACCAATCAAATAAAGCTTTTTTTTTTCAGAATATATAAAGACAAAAAAAAACACAAGCAAATTAAAATTTCAGAAATCACAGTTCTGACACAACTGTGAATATCCAAAACCTGCAAAAACAGAAAACAAAGTTAAATATAAAGCAAATAAAACTTAGTGTAGCAATACTAACAACTATTTTGATATTAAAAAAACTAAGGTCCCCGGCAACGGCGCCAAAAACTTGTTGTGATCCGCAAGTGCACGGATACTCGAAGTAATAAAGAAGATATCGATCCCACAGAGACCTTGTTGTTAAGTACCAAATAACTGCTTTCTTACTAGCTAAGCAAATCGAATATGATGCAATAATCAACGGAAAGAGTGTAAAGTAAATCAGAGAGATAAATATGGGACTAGGGTTTCATCCACCTTGATTTCAATGATTAGATATAAATAAAAGGTCATCAGTCTAATTTTATCATGATAAAGACTTAATTTACTTCATAAAGGGATCATCTCACTTTCGTGCAGACAATCATGCAGGGATCAATCCTCGCGTTCGCGCAAGATTTACCCCAACACTAAAGATAAGAAAATCATCAATCAGAGAATTCAAAGATCACTTTCATGCATCCGAGACTCAACACAAGTTCTACCTATGGTTCTCCAATGTTCTGATCCTCACTTTCGTGCAAGATCTCCACGTTTGACTCACTAACTCACTCCTAGGTTCATAATTATCAACATGACAATTAATCACTAAAATAAAGAAATAATAACCTAACCAAATTTCTTACGGTGAGTTCCTAATTATCAATTTTAGGGTTCCAATTCTCAAGCAAGTCACCTTTCGGTCTTTATTGCGAGAACTCTAAACATGATGACAAGAAATAAAATAAGGAGAATTTTAGAACCATAATCACATAGGTAAAATTATCATGGCAAAAGTATCATGACGAAATAAAAAGTTATCTAATCATTAAAAATCAAGGAGAACTACTTCCCCATGTCCCAAAAGAGTATTAAGCTAGCATGGAAAAAGAAATACAATCAACCAAAGTTTCAAAGTGGAAGAAATTGAAGAAGAAGAAGAAAACAACTTCACAACACGGCTGTAACATAAATTACATCTGAATTCTAAGTTGATTACCTCAAGTGGAATCTCAAGGATCACTTTCGTGCATCCGAGACTCAACACAAGTTCTACCTATGGTTCTCCAACGTTCTGATCCTCAGTTTCGTGCAAGATCTCCACGTTTGACACACTAACTCACTCCTAGGTTCATAATTATCAATATGGCAATTAATCATTAAAATAAAGAAATAAGAACCTAACATAATTTCTTACGGTGAGTTCCTAATTATCAATTTTAGGGTTCCAATTCTCAAGCAAGTCACCTTTCTGTCTTTATTGCGAGAACTCTAAACATGATGACAAGAAATAAACTAAGGAGAATTTTAGAACCATAATCACATAGGTAAAATTATCATGACGAAATAAAAAGTTATCTAATCATTAAAAATCAAGGAGAACTACTTCCCCATGTCCCAAAAGAGTATTAAGCTAGCATGGAAAAAGAAATACGATCAACCATAGTTTCAAAGTGGAAGAAATTGAAGAAGAAGAAGAAAACAACTTCAAAACACGGCTGTAATATAAATTACAGCCGTATTTTCTGTGATGAATAGTGCTATCACCCATATTTCGTTTATTTCTCCTCCACCTAAAATCCTTTTGATCTGAAACTTCTGTGGTGTCTTTCCCTCCTCCAAGCGAAGCTTCTTCTTGAGAATCAAGGCCTGAGGTGCCCTCTATGCCTCTCAGTGTGAGGCCAAACCCTAGACGCCTCTCTATCGATTTCTCCCTCGATACTTGATAAAAATTCACTTTTATACTTTGTGTGTGTTATCCTCTTAAAGATGAGTCCGTAGCAACTTTCAGATCTCAATTTGGAGCTCTGGATCAAAAGTTATGGTCAGCGCAAGTTTCGGACCCATAAAAATCACGTTTTTGAGTGTAATTATGGTACCGTAACATATATTACGGTAGTGCCGTATTTTCTAGGCAACTTTCTGGTCAAAAATTGCTCAAAATACGGTACCATAAAATATTTTACAGTCATGCCATAAAATCGGACGAGTTCTCTGGTCTGAATTGTCTGGAAAATACGGCACCGTGAAATAGTTTACGGCAGTGCCGTAATTTCGGCAAGGGTCTCTGTTCTGAAGCGCTTCAAATTACGGCATTGTAATTTCATACGGTGGTACCGTAAAATCATGAAAACCTTCTGTTTGGAAAACTCCCCAAATTACGGCAGGTGCTCTGATATTACGGTAGCGTACGAAAATACGGTACTGTAATATAGATTGCGGCCCTGCCGTATTTTGGTTTGTTCCTCCGTTTTGCATGAAATTTGTCATGTGATCTCCTCTTGATGATGGTAACTCTTCTATGTCTTCGATTTTACTTGAAAACGCCTCAAAATAGCTCCTTTTTACCTGAAAATCATGAAAAACCAAAATAGAAGTAGACTTTGCAATATTTGGTGAATTCAGCATAAAAACAAGTAAAAGATCCTCAATTTAGCATGAAAAGATATCTAAAATGATACAAAATATACTATATATTTTGGTGTCTTCACCCTATCACAGGCTAGCCGTGATCTCTGGAGAAAAGTCCAAATAGCCCAAATTTGACCTATGACCTCCTAGCACTGTGATGAATCTTCTCATAACTTCAAATATTCAAATCTTCACAAAAATATAGGAAAATGACCAGCATTTCACAAATAATCAAAAAAATAGTAAAGATTCTATATTTTGAGAGAAAAGATTCTAAACTAAGGTGTAAAACAAGACTTAAGTCTGCTAAATGTGTTAGAATGAGACTATAAATCCATGTGAAGATAAGATGCATCAAAATATCGTAGACTTAAAATCTTGCTTGTCCTCAAGCAATTAAACTATCTGGAACAATCAGATATTATGAAGATAGCATGTTCAAAAGCTAAAGTGTTGACCCATATGCAAACCATTATATTCAATCTGAAGTTGAAGAATAAAAATTGAGACACAATCTAAACTGATGGCAGAAATTATTTTGCAAAGTCAAACCTCAAATCTGAAAAAGGATAAAACACTAGCACTATGTTGAGACAATTCATAATCATCAATTCCATCAAAAGATAGCCAATCAAATCAGGTTGCACTAGATGAGCATTTCAAAAATTACGAATCATGAATTTTCTATCCATAGGCTCAAGTTGCTTTCCTGAATTCACCTTTAACCTAGTTACATGAAGGAAATACATTTGAGAAGAATGCACCCCCGGTACTTGATTAGAAAGCAAATTCAATGTGTGTACATCATATAATGCACACAAACTCATTTCTTCACACTAATCCAAAGTAGAAGAAAGCGGAGTTGTTCACTTTTACTAAACCCCCTCTTTTCCCATGATCCTCTCTTTTCATTTCGCCCCATTTTTTTTTACTTTCTTGACAGTGCCAAGTCATTCATCATCACTTCGGTACCACTACCCTTTTTTTTTTCATTCAAGCTCTCAAAATGATTTTTTTTGTTTTTTTTATAGGTGCAACAGATTGAAGAGTTAAAAGCAGGGAATATAATAACCATGAATAATCAAAAACATAGCTTCGCACCAAGGATAAATTCAGAAAATAAGGATTAACCTGTCAAACATCATTCATGCCACAGTAGAATCATACTCAATAATGATCTATAAACTTAGATTGAAAGCATAAAAGAAGTCATAACAGGAACTACTTTAACACAAAGAACAAACTAGTATGAATCTCATCAGAATTCCAAACAATTTAGCAACTGAGGACAGGAAATGCAACCACTAAAAACACCATCAAAGACTTAGAATTTTGCACTATATCACAAGATCACAGACACCAAATATATAAATGAACAAACAGAGAAGTATCGCAGAAACTCAGTGCATATCAAAAACATAGAAATACTAAGACATAAACCATAAGAAAAATACATAACATAAACAAAAGTAGAACAAGACTAATGTCTTAAAGTACATGTGCAAGCATAAACTAAAAAGAGAGGTAAACCCTCTGCCCACAGTAAAGAACTACATAGTCTCCTATGCAGTAGAAAAGTACAATAATAGCAATTAAAATAACAACTTACTAAAGAAGATAAAAGAGCAAAAAAGCAATCGCAGTATGGCATAGAATATGGAAGATCACCAATGCTTGGTGTTCAGGGTCTGCTACATCTCTTGAATAGCCTCAAACATGGCAGCCTGCACGCATCCTTGATGACTCTGCTCCTCCTGCATCACCCCAAATTGTGATTTAATGTCTTGAAACTTGAGGTGCGACTCATGCTAATCCTCGCAGATGGCCTTTAAATACCTCTCAATGTTGGCATAGGCATTGGTAGTGGATGCGGAAGAAGATGGCTCAGCATAGCGGAAAGACCGCGAAGATGAAGAAGGAGGCACCGTCTCCAATGGGACGTCCTCATCAGGCACCAAAAGCATGTGTCAGTTCCGCCACTTGCAGATAGTGGTGCTTGACGGATTCGGGAGAGGCATAGTAAAGTCACTATCCCTGAAAAAGAAGACAATAGACATCGCCCTCATGGGCTATCATGTTCATAGCAAGGCAGAATTTGATGTCGAGTTGGGAACTCTCTTTTGCCTGCTCAACCCCATACAGCTCTATGCCCATGGCGATGGCAATAGGGATAATAAGTCTGCCAGAAGCTACCACACCCTTCTACACACGTACAAGCTTGTGCAAATGTTTAATGAAATAGTATGCAGTATTGAGCGTACAGAAATGTACCATCACCCAAATAAAGAGAAGCTTAGAGGTGCACACCAATTCGTTGCTCTCGCCCCGCGCAAATATCGTGTGCACCAACACCCTATGCATATAGCGGAAACACGGGTTGCTCAAATAACTCGCGTGCATGGTCCGGGAGATAAAAGGGTAGTGGCCGGAGATCTCCTCCTAGAAGTCTTGATCATTGTACTCGTGTAGAGTGACACGAGTACCATCCTCAAGAAATCCATAAATCTAGATAATCTGAGATAGAGTAAGGATGTGCTTCTAATTTGCCAACCGAAATGATATCGTCCCATCGTCTTCAACATCATTGATGTTTACGTCAACCTCGAGAGGCGACATAAACTCCAATGTGATAGGGACGTAAGTCTGCAAGACCGTCTGGAAAAATTTCTCCCACCCAATCTGCTGGAATATCTGGAAAACATCATTGGATATCCCCAAGGCAGAGATAGCGCCGCGGTTGACATAACGGGTGTCGATAACCCGTCATGACTCTAAGAGATCATATCATACCTTCTGTGCGGCATCCCAAAAAATGATACCAAACTGGTTATGCTCCTCCTCCATGGCTGGCCGCTTAGAGGTAGATTTCTTCACGATGGACTTCTTGCAGGTGGACATTGTGATGCCTGGCACAAAAGAAACTAATCTAGCGCAAAAGAAATAGATCTGGAAAACCTGAGGCAGTAGGAGATCAACGGAGCTGGTGGCTGGAGGCGTGGATGGCTTGGAGAGCTGTCAGCGATGAAATCTAGCAGAAGGTTCCGAAGACTGGCAAAAGGCGGCGGAATCTAGTAGAAGAGCTAGATCTCACCTAGAAAAACCTAGGAAAAATAGATCAGAGCTCAAAATGAGAAGTGAAAGATGTTACTGGAGGAAGAATCGTTGGTGAAGGGGAGATTTGAGGTGTGGAGGTGCAACAAAGAGGCGGCGGTGGCTGAGAGTACAGGCGTGAACCCTAGGTTCCTCCGCTGTAGCTTTTATAGGCAGAGAAGACGAACAAAAGCACGGCCATGATGGTAAGCTTGGCCGGCTAGTGAACGTCTCACCGCAATCCGAACTTCAAAAACATGTGTGTGATGGAGGGCATGGCCTGGCCGTGATTGCTTCGGTAAATTCTAAGTTCTAGAGTTCACACCCATGAACTCAAGCACGCCCCGCTCGTGACTACTTTGGCAGACTGCGATGACATCTGTGAGGCGATCACGGTTGATGGGGATCACGGTCAAGCCGTGATGTCTTCGATGATTAACAAAAACTTTCTAAAAAAGACTAGAGCTAGCCACTGTTAATTTGATGTTATTCAATGAATAAAATGTAAGAAATCATGCTATGGAATACCACTAAATAATATAACAACAAAAACAACACCAACAAACAACAAATAAAACTGTTTAAATAAATAGAACACAAGGTAAATGTCCTTGGGGTGCATCCCAAGAAGTGCTCATTTAAGGTCATTAGCTTGACCAATGTCTATGTATCATGGTACGTTTGGTGGATCAAAGGCCTAAAAATTACACCTATAGAGATGAGTATGAAAGATAATAGGTGTACAATATTAATTATCCTCAAATATCATGCTATATAAAGGGATTTAAACTCAATATCATTCTTCCCAGCGCCCTGTGAATCATTATTTTCAAGTTTGTCAGGAAGCACCCTCTTGCAAGCAACGTCGAGGTTTGCATTGATCAAGTCCACATAAATAATCACCTCCTCTCTCATCTATTTGGCACAGTCGTCAAGATTATTTAACAGCAGGTAACAGCAGGTCATCAGAGGATCCTGCTTGGCCCTTGAAAAATCGGCAGGCTCTGCTACTACCTCAACGTTGTAGCATGAACCTAAAAAAGACAATTCCTTTACATCAATTGAAAGGTCAAATTGTACAATGGTCTCACCGATGTTCAAGGATAGCTTCCCATTCTTAACATCTATAACAGCCCTAGCGGTAGCAAGTAAGGGTCGGCCCAATATAAGCAGTAGTTTGGAATTCTCCTTCATATCCAGGACCATGAAGTCCACCAGAATAAAGAATTCTCTGACTTTAATGAGCACACCCTACACAATACCCACTAGGTGGTGTACAGAATTGTTAGTGAGCTTAAGGACTATAGCTGTTGGTTTCAGGGCCCCCATGTCTAATTTTTGAAAAATGGAGAGAAGCATGAGACTAGCACTTGCCCCCAAGTCACAGAGTGCTCGCTCGAATGAGAAGTTGCTAACTTTGCAAGGGATTGAAAAACTGTCAGGATCTTGGAGCTTTGGAGGCAGCTGACTAATATGTCCGCAAGTGCACGAATACATCAAAGTCATAAAAGATATCAAACCCATAGAGACCTTTGTGTTAAGTACCAAATAATCAAGTTCTCACTAGCTAAGCAGACGATATGCGATGGAATAAAGCAAACGGTCGAATACTTGTTTTAAATTTCAGAAAGAGAAAGCTGGGACTAAGGTTTCATCCTTCTTAATTTCTATGACTAGACATAATATGTGTTTGTCAGTTATTCTTATCGTGATAAAGATAAAAATTTACTTACAAAGAAATTGCCTTCTCTCAGACGAATAGTTTACACTGAACTAGTCTTCACTCTCATGACTTACTACTCAGTGTTTAATAAAAGTAAATCAGACTTACTCATTAAATCTACTCTCATAGATTTAATCACTAAGTTTAAATCTCAAGTAAAATTAAATACTCTCGTATCTTAATTTTATAGGTTTTACTTAAGGGTTTTCGACAATCACCTCTCGGTCCATATTATCAAGTCTAAATCAATTAAATTCCTAGGTAAAAATACTAACATGTAAATATGCTTCAAAAATTAAGATTTAAGAACATATGTATTCTCATAGCCTAATTTCCTAAATCTACAATTTAATGGTTTCGAGTTTGTAAATCACCTCTCGGTCCATATTACAAACTATTATGACATGCTAATATTTTAAAACTATAATTTTAAAGATCAATAATCACAAAAGTAAAATTATCATTCAAAGAATAACTTGACACAATAAAAATTATCTAGTCATTACAGACTTTAAGAAGGATTACTCCCTCTGTGCCAAAAGGTTTTCACGCAATCATGATAGAGGAAATACAATAATAAATCATTTTAGAAAAATTAGAATTTGAAAAGAGGTAAAACAATGGTTTACTGATTATCACAAGGATGTGAAATATTTCACAGCCCGTGATTTCCTTGAAGATCAACTTCGGAACAGTAGTCGCGTCCACAATTCTATTGATTTCTCCTCCAATCGAACTCCTTCTGATCTAAAACCTTTTGTATATCTTCTCCTCCATGAGGCGCACCTTCCTTGAGAATTTGATCACCGGAGATGGTCTGGTTGCTTCTTGACAAAGAACCCTACCGCTGCGGCACCTCTCTCAGTAGTTGATTAAAATTAGGGATATTGGGCTTGAAATCTTCTCCTCATTTTATAGAAAAATCCTGCACTTTTTGTTTTCCTGATTAGGGCTCTAGATCTTCTAATTTGATGACAGAAAAATCTTACTAAATAGGGCAGCTGAAGACTCGGGCAAACACGCGGCTGATTTAGAATCATGGCCGTGATTATAACCACGGCAGGGCTGTGATTCCTTCTGTGTATTTTTGGAATAAAGTCACGACTGTCTTTTTAATCACGGCATGCTCGTGAAACTCTCTGTGGAAAAATCTCCATGAAACTACGGCTGTGGAAATAACCATGGTAGGGTCGTGGTTCTTTCTATGAATTTCCAGAATAAAGTCACGGCCGTGTTTTTAATTATAGCATACCCGTGAAACTCTCTGCGAAAAAATCTCCATGAAATCACAACCGTGGAAATAACCACGGCTAGGCCATGATTCTTTCTGTGAATTTCCAGAATAAGGCACTGAAAGAAATAATCACGGTAGTGATTTTAACCTCGTCCTCTTCAGATCACGGCCGTGATTATAATCATGGCAGTGATTTTAACCTCATCCTCTTCAGACCACGGCCGTGATTATAATCACGACAGGGCCGTGGTTCTTCGTTCAAACTTTGTTTTGTCGAAAAACTGATGGGCAACTTCATCTCGTCGTCATGAACTCATTCATGCATACAAATGTTTCAAAATCTATCATAAATTGATCGTTTTTCTTAAAAATTAACAAAAATGAGAAGAGGTGTAGATTCTAGAATATATGACCAAATAAATTGGAAAACAAGTAAAAGAGTATAAATATGACTCAAAAAATACCATGAATTAATATAAAATTTACTATGAATTTTTGAGTCATCACTGACTTTGAATGATGGCACTATATTGTCCTATCAGCGCTACCGTCTCATGTTCCTCTATCTTCTTTTTATTGGACAAGATGTCTTGAAGGAGCTTGGCATATGTGGGCGTTTGGGAAAGTGCATCCGTAAATGGTAAATCGCTAAACAATTTCTTAAGCACTTCCAAAAACTTGCCAAGCTGTCTATCCAACTTTACTTTGGCTAGCCTATGAGGAAATCGGATAGGTGGCTTGTAAGGAGGTGGACGAACATAGACTGGCTCTTGCTCGACCTCCTTGTCCACTAGTGTGTCCTTTGAATACTGAGTGTCTGTCATCTGATGGTTAGACTCTCCAACAACATGGTCTCTAGCTGCCATATGGAAATCTTCCAACTAGGTGCCACTGCATATCATAATGACATTGCAGTGCTCCGTTGGATTTGCCTCAGGTTGAGAAAGAAGCTTCCCGAATGGCCTAGAGGACAAACTGGCTTGTTGAGCAATCTAGTTCTCAAGCATCTTTGAATGGGTGATCAAGGCATCCACTTTTGAGTTCAATTGTTGAATGGATTCATCCACACTCTCATTTTGCTTTAATTGAGTGGTAACAAAATTTTCCAATAGTAATTCAAGATTGGACTTCTACGATTGATTAACTACCCTTGTTGAAGTCCTGGTGGTTGCCTGAAGGTAGGATGGGGGAACTGATTGCTGAAATTTTCCTGTGGAGCCTGATTGTTGAAGTTCTCTGGAATCGCCTGGTTCTAATTATTCTGGCAGGAGAAGTTGGGATGATTTCTCCACTCCGGATTATAGGTGCTTGAAAATGGGTCATTCTATTGCCTCTGATTAGAATTGCCTATAGCATTAACCTGGTCCACAGACATATCAGAAGAAGAAGGAAATGCCATTATTTAGAAGTTAGTAGCACCGTGTCCAGGGTTTCCACAAACTTCACATATAATAGAATTAACAAACAATGTATGAAAGTTCATTGAAGTCAGTTGATGTGACAAAGAATCAACCTTTGCTGCCAACGAACTCAACATATCTAGATCGTGCTTACCTCATCTCACTGGGACATTTCTCTCACTCATCCACTGGTAGTGATTCAGAGCCAGATCTTCGATCAGGTTCATTGCATCAATGACGTTCTTGTTTATTAGCGCTCCGCCCGCGGCTACATCTACAGATAAACACGTGCTATACAAAAGACAGTTATAAAAGGTATGGATGAATACCCATTTTTCTAGCCCGTGATGTGGGCACATTCTTAGTAATCCCTTGTGACGGTCCCAAGCCTCATACAGTGACTCCCCTTCCCTTTGATTGAAGTTTGTTATCTGGTTCCTCAACTGAGCCATCTTGCTTGGTGGAAAGTATTTGCAGAGGAACGCATTGGAAAGCTGATCCCATGTGGTGATGGTGCTTTGTGGAAGGGATTGAAGCCATGCCCATGCACGGTCCCTGAGGGAAAAAGGAATGAATCTTAAACGAATAGCATCAGATGTGTTACCCCATTAATTTTCAGGGTATCATAATATTCTAGGAAAATGGACAAATGATGATTAGGGTCATCTTGTGGTGATCCCTGAATTGGTTCTGCTAAACCATATGCACCAAGGCTAGCTTTATCTCAAAATTATTTGCTTCGACTGTCGGTCAAGCAATGGTGGAGTGCAAACCCAGGACATTCGATGCAGTAAATTCCTTAAGCGAACGATTCTAGTCCATTATAGAATTGTTCGGATGGGCTTCCTCAAGCTGTTGATCCTTGATTTTCCTCTGAGCTCAAAAAGTCCTTTCAATTTTTGGATCTTCTAGTACTAGCTTTCCTGTTCTAATATTTCTTGTCATAAACAGGATTAGCAAACTAGAGAATAATACTAGCTTGAAGAAAGGAAGAAGACAAGGAGTATTAAAAATAAAATAGAATCAAAAATGAAAAGCAAACACAAACAAAAATTATCTAGTCTATCAACTCTACGAGTTAGTCGATGTTGATTATGACTTGTTCCCGGCAACGACGCCACCAACTTGATAGGCTCACCACAAGTACACGGTTTATATCGAAGTAGTAAGATTATCGTCCCAAGGGAACTAGGTGTCAAGTACCAACACTTTGCATTGTTGATAGCTAGACAGCTCAAAACAGAGATTGAAAACCTAAACTAAATTTACAATATTGGATCAGGAAATAAGCGAGTAAATGGGAAATTACAATTTAGAAATGATCGGGACATCAACTTTCACCTCGTTGAAGGATTTTGTGTAAAATGTTAAATAATCAAATAGAAAATAATAAACTACTCAAGGTGATAAATCCATTTGTACAGAACACCTTCTCTTGAAGCGTAATCTGGTATCCACCTAAGCTAATTTCCTACTCTCGTGGCTTATTAACTTAGGAAAGACATAGTGGGCTCTATGATAATTCGTTAATCCTCGAGTGACTTTAAACGACTCTCGTGGTTCAAGTCACAAGTTTAAGATGGGAAGGTCGAGTGTTATGATTCACCTCCTGGCACTTCTTGTAACACTTAACACATATAAAATGTTTGCCTAGAAATATACGCAATAAACACACCCAAATTAAATAAGCAAATTTACTAAAAACGTTACTGAGATTAATAAAAACGTTTTACAACCCAAGTCTCGAAATAGAGTTTTATGCTAGAATATACATCATTTCAGAATTAAAACTCTATAAAATATATTTGAAAGATGGGGAAATTATAATTCTTGGTTAGGAGACAACAGATCTTTGGTCTTCTCTTGATAGCCCCAAAGAAATTCGATCAAACAAGCCATCGAATACAGAAAATCTCCAATTTTCGCCTTAGTCGCCTCTCTCAAAGAATCAACCATTATAACTACCCAATATTCCAATACCTCAATCGACTCCTCAGGCGGTTAGGAAGGTCCCATAAAAGCTTTTCCCAATTTTTAGGCTCTAGGACCATCAGATTTGGCAAGAAATCACTGGATGGTTATGATCGACGAACATAGTCACGGCTGTGATGATGATCACAGGTTGGTTGTGATGAGTTCATTGATTTGCAGATAGGTCTTCACAGCCATGATGATGATCACGGCTTGGCCATGAAGAGCGCGTAAATATATCTCAACAAAGATCACGCCCGTGCGTCCAAACCGTGATAGCTGGGTCCAAAATCTGATAAAAGACGATCACTGCCGTGAACCCTATCACGGGCTAGCTGTGACGACTTCGTACAAGCATGACTGGAATGCCGAGACTATCAAAATCGTGATGGCCATCACGGCCAGGCCGTGATCTCTCGAGAAAAGTCCAAATAAGCCAAAATTTGACATGTAACCTCCTAGTACTGTGATGAATCTTCCCATAACTTCAAATCTGCAAAATCATCACAAAAATGTAGTAAAATGACATGCATTTCACAAATAATTAAAAAATAGTAAAGATTCTGTACTTTGAGAGAAAAGATTCTAAACTAAGACATAAAACCAAGACTTAAGCCTGCTAAATGTGTTAGAATGAGACTATAAATCAATGTGAAAATAAGATACATCAAGGGGCCCTTAGATTATCATGTTTACTTTAGGTAAGGGCAAATCCTCTATTGATCATTCATATTTTATATGACTAATGATACACTTAATGACAATCGTTATGACTCTCCAGCTATGTAGAATTAGTAGGCTATATCAAAGTATATCATTCATCACATGTGAATACCGATGACCTCAAATCTAAGGATTAATGCACATTCTATCATTTGTGAACTTGACTTGTGACACCCAAATTATAGCTTCATAGCATGTCGGTCTAGTATATTCATTACTTTATGTACCTATGTGTCTGCATTAATGCCAGCATCCAACTAGCACATATACCAGCCTCATATGTACCAAAGATATCATCTATCCACTAAGGTATTTTGATTGGGGACTAAATTATAAGATTAAATAAAATCAATCTTTAGAGGCATCATCATATTATCCTACACATCAACATAGGCATAATGATCAACCAGATAATAATAATGTATTTATTATTCAATTGAATGAATGTGTTGGGGTCATTTTTGGTCATGATCAATATGTTTTGACCTTTTCAAATTCACCTTATAAAAATAAGGTTTTTTATTTAAATGGGTTATGGCTTCCAATGAATGCAAGCATTTATTGTTAATTACCCCAAAAAATTAGGGTACCTTTGATTAAGAGATCTACGTTATGAAATAAAATAATAATAATAATAAAATAATTGAGCAATATGATTCAATAAATATTAAAACAGAAATACATGCTGACTTCAGAAAGAAAAATGACAAAAGAGAAAACGTCTTCGTCAACTTGGGTGATGTATATCTGTCAAATACCCGGCCTTGCAAAGGCTTATTGGATACTTTGGATTTAGAAGGGATCCGGTCTGAATGACTTGTCGAATGTTCAATTTGAGAAAGACCTGGCCTCAACGGCTTGTTGGGTAAAGTTATCCGGCCTGAAGGCTTGTTGGATATTCAACTTGAAAAAAATACCCGGCCTCAGCAGCTTAATGAGTAAAGATATCCGGCCTTGATGGCTTGTTGGATATTTAACTTGAGAAAATACCCGGCCTCAATGGCTTGTTGGGTACAAATATCTAGCCTTGACGACTTGTTAGATTTTCAAGAAAAATACTCGGCCTCAACGACTTGCTGGGTAAAGATATCCGGCCATGACAGCTTGTTGGATATTTTAGTCTTAATACACAACTTCATATTGAGGAGTTACGTAGCAATGGTAAACGTCGACGTACGCACCTCCCAAAGAATATTTTATTATAAAAATTAAGATTCTTAGAAATTCTTTATCCAGCCTCGATGGCTTATTGGATATTTAATTTTGAAAGATGTCCGGCCTTGATGGCTTGTTGGATATTTTAATCTCAATTAGCACAGATTATCCTAGCCATCCGAGTCTTGGATTGAACATCTGATGTCATATTCGGAAAGATCAGGTTTGATATAGTGGGGATCGACACCTTGATTATGTCAAACGTCAACCAATTGACTATATGCTCTGATTGTTCTAAGCCGTTCATTTGTTTTACATTCAGATCTAAACCGTCAATCTGAAATGGACGAATCTCAGCCGTTGTATTTAATTTATTTGATCAAATTGATTTCGACCATCCGATCTCAAGTGAAGTAATCTGGACCACAGATTTTTATTCAGATCTGAACTGTTGATTTGATTTGAATGAATCTCGAACATTGGATTTTAATTTTTAAATCAGATTGATCTGAACCATGCGATTTCGCATGAGGCGATCTGGGTGGTCGAATTTTATGATGATCTTGTTGGGGTATGCCCTTAAGGCTAATGTTTGAGGCCTTGGGATTGTATCAGTATCATGTAATAAACTCTTATGTTTATAAAGGCATGGTTGTTATTCAGTTTGTTACATTGTCTGCTGCAATAAGTGTACTTCTGAATAATGTCTCAAAGCTGTTCAGCTATGCTGACATGCAGTTATGTCCTTAGTCAAGATATCTTGGTGAACATGAGACAGCCTTGATATGATTGAGACTAATATGTGTTCTAATCTTATAGGATGCTTCGAGCATGGAATAAGATGTAGACTCATGGGTACATTGGATGTACTGGACAGACCCTACTAGGATATTCAATTGCTTGTCACAATGTGAATAATCCTTGATTGCAACAAGTGGCACATTTCCTCTGACTTGAGATCACTTGTGTTTCTAAATGATGATTGTCATTGTTTTGAGGTAGTTCAATATCATTTGAAACATAATGATTATAGACTATCTTGGATGGTGAGCTTGAGTCAGGTTAGGGCACTAGTGATAGATAAAGGATTGCCGTCTCCTTAATTGGAGTATGATGTTCTAAAGGGGCCCCCCTCTGTATGAGATGATTGAGAAAGTGTATGGCCATACCCAGATGACAGTGTTCATCTGATCTAATCATGCTCATCATATTGGAGCTACAGGCTTGACACGCTTGTCCAATAAGAACATCCAGTGGCAAAGGAAATTTGCATGCCTTGTGAATTGGATTCACACTTGTGCTGTGGTTTGGGTGTAGTCTTGGAAGACTCTTTCCTTTATATCGGGAGACAGTGATGTGTTGCTAGATACCCCTCACTGATCGTGATAACGTAAGTTATCGTTACCGACATTTAAAGGAAACCCTTAGGGTCGCACAATTTGATGATATGGCTTACTTAAGTCAGATCGTGTGGACTGAATTGTTTGGGTTCAGTTTAAAGGGATTTAATCTCTGATTGTAAGTGAGATCCAGTCTGATCATGTTTGATTGATAAGGGCTTGAGATCGGTAAGCTTCGATTGAGAGAATGGATGCTAGATCGGTGAGATCAGGAGCATCAAGAGATGAACGGTCAGATCTTAAGCCTTAGGGGTTTTTGTTATGATCTGGACTAGTTGCTTGGTTTATTTGGTTATTGAACCAAATCGATTTGAACCAGCTCATTGGGTGAGCGCATGGTTCAAGTAAAGAGGCATTGGCGATTGGGGTAATGCATGGTCGCATGAACGTTGAGACATTGCTATTTTTAGATAGCATGTTCTCTAACGTGACCACATCTCACGTTCACGCCAAGAGAACTTCTCTCTCGCCTTTCCCCACTTACTCTCGAGAGGGCATTCGTGTATGACGAGTCTTGGACGCCTTGGAGAGTCATTTGGCAAAGCGAGCAAAGCTTCATCCATCCCTTCCATTCGATCAAAGACACCTCTTGGAACCTTGCTAGCACAAGGAGCACCAAGGAAGTGAGCGCATCCTCATTCTTGTGTGCGCATCATTTGGAGGAGATCTCTCTTGATCTCTCTTTCCAAGACGCCATCCAACACATGGCTTCGGTATGAATTCTTTTCATGTTGTTAAGTTGATCATATTGCATGCGATGATACTAAGAAACCCACTCCGCTGCTTTAGAAGAAATTTTTCATGCGCCTATCTAGGGTTTCGCCACCTTGTGAGGACTTTCAATTGGTATCAGAGCCAAGTTGATGCATGTTTTATGATTGCTATACCATGTTTTGTGATCCATGTTTGCGCAACATGCTTAGATCTATAGGTTAGGTTACATGCGAAAATGATTACATATGTTTTTCATGTTTGAGCATGTATGAAAGTCGGCGCATCTTTATTGTTGATGTTTTATCAAACGTATATTACTTGCGCGACCTCACTAGATCTAAGGTCTTACTATAAATCCTTAGACGGGTTAGTAGGGTTGATGTCATCCTCTAGGTTAGATCCAACCAGTCTGATCAGATCATCTGACAGCCTAGATGGGTCGACCAGATAGCACCTTTGCGCAAGCAAGAGGTGGCTGTAGGTCGACTGCATCACAGGCGTGTAGCGATGTCTGGTTGAGACAACCCATGAACGCACATGAGTTAGGCCCGGGGTCACACCCGCTTGCCAGAACTCATGGGGTGGTTCAGCCCTTGGCGCATGCATAGTTGACCACTGGGTCGACTCAAGTCAGTTAGGACTTGGTGCATGCAAGGGCACTGGATCTGATTAGATTGGATGAGTGGATCCCTATTAATGGACCGTTGTAAGGTTGTAGGGCATATAAGAATATTAAAATTGATGCCAAAGGGGTTTTCAAAACTTTAATTTCTTAATTGGATCACATGCTGTTTGGATGCCATATGTGTGTTTATTTTATCTTATGTGGGCTGCCCGTTTAATGTGTGCTGTGCTGGGGCCTGCGTGCCTGGAAATTAAATGTAAATTATTTTATTGTGATCTGCGCATCACATTTCCATTAATTTATAAAGTGTTATTGACCTGCGTGTCAATCTTGTCTAGATAGTTAAATTGTAATTTAATTAGACAAGAGCACAGAGCACACTTGGCAGAGGCGCATGCAGCAGTGGCTTGACCAGGTGGGAGGTCCAGGGTTCGACTCTGGGACCAGGCGCACTTTCCCTGGTAGGCGCACCTGAGCTGCAGTAGGCGCTTGGGCCCTGGTTTGGGCCAGATGAGCAGCAAAAGACCCATGAAGAAAAGCAAGTGAAGACTTAAGTGAAATTAAGGTCTTACTTAGGCTTATGGGCTTTTACCACATAAGATCAGCTTGTTTTCTTTTATTGTTTAATTACAATTAGAATAACATGATTTAAATCTTCTGCTATCACCATAGGAATTGCATGATAGATAAGAAGATAAAAGACCGTTAAAATCCAACGCTAAAATATCAAGCTCGTAAGCCTTCTGACGCGAAACCTCACTGTTCTGATTATCGTTGGAGCCGTGTTGTACCCACTCAGTGGGCACGTCCATCTATCTTCAGACGGTGCGGGATTACACCTGCGTGTTACAGGGAAGGGATTTATCGCTTCTCGTTGCTCAGCATAGCACGTGGTGGTCCAGGGAGTAGGTCGGGTCAGCTTGACCATGTAGGCTACATATGTGGCGCATATGGTAGCACATGGAGGCAGCCATCTGTGGGGTCAGAGACTGTGTTGTACCAACTCAGTTGGCACAGTCTGCTGGATTGCCCAGATGAAGGGGAATCGCACGGGTTGGCGATTGGCTGGGACAGCCTACCAAAGATTAGTACTTGTACCCTCTGTGCATCTTATCTCGCCTGAGCGGGACGCGGAGACCAAGTATGAAATCTGGATCCCATCTCACTAAAAGAGTTCTACTCTTTCGGGCTGTTTTTGCTGGATTTTTCAGCCAGATAAAATAGTGAGAAAAGGAATCTTTCTTAAGTCCTGATCGATTCTTAACATTGATACTGACCTTGCTGTTCTTGCATTGTTGTAGATACCTGCAGCAACGAACACCATGAACTTCAATGTGCGATCCCTACTGGAAAGGGAGAAGTTTGCTGGGCCGAACTTCTCAGACTGGTACGGACACCTTAATTGTTCTTAAGGCAGAGAGGAAACTGTATGTCCTCGAGACGGCTATACCGCCTCAGCCCGCTCCGAACGCCGCAAGGGCGGTTCGGGAAGCTTATGAAAAGCATGTCAATGATAGCATTGATGTCGCTTGCCTGATGCTAGCGTCTATGACGCCACCGTTGCAGCGTCAGCATGAGGATATGTCGGCTATAGAGATTATAGCGAACCTCAAAATGCTGTATGCTGCACAGGCGAGGACAGAACGCTATAATCTGACTAAGCTTTTCTTTCAGAGCAAACTGGCTGAAGGGAGTCCAGTGGGAGCTCACGTGCTCAAGATGATTGGGCACAAGGAGGCTCTAGAGAAACTAGGGCATACCATCAATCAGGAGCTTGCTGTAGACATTATTCTGCAGTCTCTCCCGCTCTCTTTCGATGCGTTCATTATTAACTTTAATATGAACAAAATCGATTGTACTCCGGCAGAGTTGCTCAATATGCTATTGACTACTGAGGAGACTCTGAAGGGAAAGCCTTCAACCTCTGTCTTGATGTTTCCTTCAAGGAACAAGAAGAAGGGGAAGAAGGGCAAGACCCTGTCAAGAGCTACAGCAAGGCTCTGAAGCAAAAGGTCAAGCGGTCGAAGGAATACAGATGTTTCCACTGTGGCCAGTTGGGTCACTGGAAAAAGGACTGTAAAGCGCTCCAGGGAGACAAGAGGGGAAGCATCGCTTCTGGCTCAGGTATTTATGTGACGGAAGTCATGATATCTTCTTCTTCTATTTCATGGGTGTTGGACACTGCATGTGGAGTTCACATTTGTTCAAATGTACAGGAACTCAAGAGAAGAAGACAGGTGGGACAGCATGAGGTGGACCTACGAGTTGGAAACGGGGCACGGGTTGCTGCTGTTGCTGTAGGAGACTATTTCATCTCTTTACCATCTGGACTTGTGTTAGAATTAAACAGTTGTTACTTTGTTCCAAGAATTACTAAAAATATTATCTCAATTCCTGCTCTTGTCAGGAAAGGGTTTTCCTTTGAATGCAATATTTCAAAGTGTGTTCTTTCTTTAGATAATATTGTTTATGCTACTGGTTCAATTAACAATGGGTTATTCATGTTGGACATGGAATGTTCTATACACAATATTGATAATAAGAAAGCCAAATATGATGATGACAGCACCTTGCTATGGCATAGTCGTTTAGGACATATTAACAAGAAACGCATTAAGCGGTTGCATGATAATGGACTGCTGGGATCATTCTCCTATGAGGAGATTGATACATGCAAAGCTTGTTTAATGGGTAAAATGACGAAGTCACCTTTTCCTCACAAAGGTCAAAGGGCTTCAGGTTTGCTTGACCTTATACACAGTGATGTGTGTGGGCCTTTTAGTAAACATGCCAGAGGTGGCTATCAGTACTTCATTACCTTCACTGATGATTTCAGTAGATATGGGTATGTCTATCTTATGAGACATAAAAGTGAATCTTTTGACAAGTTCAAAGAGTTCAAGAATGAAGTACAGAATCAGTTAGGCCGAAATATCAAGGCACTTCGTTCTGATCGAGGTGGAGAATACCTAAGTCGAGAGTTTACTGACTATCTGAAGGAGTGTGGGATTATCTCACAGCTCACTCCGCCAGGAACACCGCAATGGAATGGTGTGTCCGAGAGGAGAAATAGAACGTTACTTGATATGGTTCGTTCTATGATGTGTCAGGTTACTCTACCTTATGTTGGGTCCCCTTCAAGGGGGAGCGCAAGGGGGTGAAACCCTAAAGGTGGCGCATGTCATTCTTTTGCAGCGGAAGTAGGGTTTCATGAAGATCAGATGCTATACATTCATATGATCAACTTTCAAGAAGCATGAAGATCGAAAGATAATCATACCGAAGCCATGTGTTGGATGGCGTCAAGGAAGAAGAGACTCGAATGAAACTCCTCCAAAAGGTGCGCACACAAGGTGATGCCGCCTACTCCTTGAGATCCTTGTGCTAGCAAGGTGCTTCAAGGGTCTTTGATCGATTCAAGAGGATGAGATGTTTTCTCCACTTGGCCGAGAGCTCTCCAAGTCGTGAAGAAAAAAAATTTCCACACGAGAGAAGGGTGTCGAGAGGAATGGATGAAGCGTTGAGGCGTTGAGAAGAGGTGGTGCATTATGGCTTTCCAAAAATAGCAAGCCATGAAGCCATGCACCCACTTCTTCAAAAACCGACCAAAACGTTTCTTAGCATTGAACCATGCGTTCATTGCCTTGAACCGGTTCAATCTAATTGGCCCAACCCAATTTGGTTCAAATACCAAATTAAAACAGCCCAAGCCATGGTCTAGATTCCTCTGAACCAAATGGTTCAAGATCTAACCGTTCATCTCTGGATGCTTCCGATCTCACCGATCTAGCATCAATACTCTCGATCGAAGCTTACCGATCTCAAGCCCTAATCAATCAAACATGATCAGACTAGATCTCACTTACAATCAGAGTTTAAACCCCTTTAAACTGAACTCAAACAATTCAGTCCACACGATCTGACTTAAGTAAGCCATATCATCAAATTGTGCGACCCTAAGGGTTTCCTTTGAACGTCGGTAACGATAACTTACGTTATCACGATTAGTGAGGGGTATCTAGCAACACATCACTGTCTCCCGATATAAAGGAAAGAGTCTTCCACGACTACACCCAAAACACAGCACAAGTGTGAATCCAATTCACAAGGCATACATATTTCCTTTGCCACTGGATGTTCTTATTGGACAAGCGTGTCAAGCCTGTAGCTCCAATATGATGAGCATGATTAGATCAGATGAACATAGTCATCTGGGTATGGCCATACTCTTTTCTCAATCATCCCATCCAGGGGGCCCCTTTAGAACATCACACTCCTTAAACAAGGAGACGGCAATCCTTTATCTATCACAAGTGCCCTAACCTGACTCAAGATCATTGTCCAAGATAGTCTATAATCATTATGTTTCAAATGATATTGAACTACCTCAAAACAATGACAATCATCATTTAGAAACACAAGTGATCTCAAGTCAAAGGACATGTGCCACTTCATGCAAACAAGGATTATTCACATTGTGACAAGCAATTGAATATCCTAGTAGGGTCTGTCCAGTACATCCAATGTACCCATGAGTCTACATCTTATTCCATGCTCGAAGCATCCTATAAGATTAGAACACATATTAGTCTCAAGCATATCAAGGCTGTCTCTAGTTCACCAAGATATCTCGACTAAGGACTTTATAGCGTGTCAGCCTAGCTGAACAGCTTTGAGACATTATTCAGTAGTACACTTATTACAGTAGACAAGGTAACAACCTGAATAATAACCATGCCTTTATAAACACAAGAGTTTACTACATGATACTGTTATAATCCCAAGGCCTCAAACATTAGCCTTAAGGGCATACCCCAACAATCTCCCACTTGCACTTAATCAAATGGTTGAGAAATCTCAAACCCATATTATTACAGTGCTTCTCATGCTTCTGCTGCGCCAGAGGCTTGGTAAGCGGGTCAGCCAGATTGTCATCTGTATGAACCTTGCAGATTTTGATCTCGCCACGATCTATGATCTCCCTGATCAAGTGAAACCGTCTCTGTATGTGCTTGGACTTCTGGTGCGACCGTGGTTCCTTTGCTTGTGCGATTGCTCCAGTGTTATCACAGAAGATAACCAAAGGATCGACACTCGAAGGAACAACACCAAGTTCTCTCACGAACTTACGAATCCACACTGCCTCCTTGGATGCTTCCGAGGCTGCAACATACTCGGCTTCTGTTGTGGAATCAGCAACAGTTGACTGTTTGAAACTTTTCCACACTACTGCTCCACCATTCAAGCTAAAAACATAGCCTGATTGCGATCGGAAATCATCCTGGTCAGACTGGAACGAAGCGTCAGTATATCCTTCAATACTGAGTTCTTCCTGACCACCATATATCAAGAACATATCTTTGGTCCTCCGCAGATATTTTAAGATGTTCTTGACTGCAATCCAGTGCGCCAAACCTGGATTACTTTGGAACCGACTGGTCACGCTTAACCCGTAAGCGATGTCTGGGCGAGTACACAACATCGCATACATAATGGATCCAATAGCCGAAGCATAAGGCGTATTGTCCATTTCATCTTTCTCAGTCTGTGTTTGTGGACACTGACTCTTCGAAAGATTCAGACCATGTCTGACTGGAAGATATCCTCTTTTAGAATTCTCTAAATGGAATCTCTCCAGGACTTTATCGATGTAAGTACTCTGGCACAGCCCGAGAAGCCTCTTAGATCTATCCCTGTAGATCTTCACACCTAACACATAGGCTGCTTCTCCAAGATCTTTCATCTGGAAACATTTCCTTAACCATGCCTTAACCGCATGCATTTCAGGAATGTCATTTCCAATGATCAAGATGTCATCGACGTAGAGGACCAGGAAGGTAATCACGCTCCCACTAAACCTCTTATATACACACGGGTCATCTTCGTTCTTGATGAAACCAAACTCAGAGATTGATTCATCAAAACGAATATTCCAGCTTCTAGATGCTTGTTTCAGTCCATAAATGGACTTCTTTAACTTGCATATCTTATGACGATCTGATGGATTAGTGAAACCTTCAGGTTGTGTCATATACACATCCTCATCCAGATTTCCATTAAGGAAAGCTGTTTTCACATCCATCTGCCAGATCTCATAATCGTAATATGCTGCTATCGCGAAAAGAATCCGAATAGACTTAAACATGACTACAGGTGAGAAAGTTTCATCATAATCTATCCCGTAGATTTGTTTGAAACCTTTCGCAACTAGCCTGCCTTTATAGGTAACCACGTTACCATCCATGTCAATCTTCTTCTTGAAGATCCATTTACAGCCTATAGGGATTACTCCCGAAGGCGGATCAACCAAATCCCAGACTTGGTTATCTGACATGGAGTCCATCTCGGCTCGCATAGCTTCAAGCCATCTAGCTGACTCCGGTCCACTGACCGCTTCCGCATAAGTGAGGGGTTCATCATTATCAAATTGTAGACTCCGTCATAGCGCTCAGGCTGTCGACGGATCCTTCCCGATCTTCGCGGTTCCCGTGATATCTGAGCCTCAGGTTGTTCAGTAACCTGTTCTACCGGCTCAGGCTCATCCAACTGTGCTTGACTACTTTGTCCTTCCTCTGGATTCTCATCCAGCTTTATTTCTCTCCCACTGGCCTCTTGCAGAAGAAACTCCTTCTCAAGAAATATGGCCGTCCGAGCAACAAAAACCTTGTTCTCTTTGGGATCGTAGAAATAATAACCCTTTGTTTCCTTAGGGTAACCGACAAAGATGCATTTCTCAGATCTGCTCTCTAGTTTCCCAGAGGCGAGCTTTTTGACATAAGCCTCGCAACCCCAAATCCTGATAAATGTCAAGCTCGGCTGTTTCCCATACCATAACTCATATGGAGTCTTAGAAACTGCCTTGGATGGCACTCGGTTTAGTACCTTTGCAGCTGTTTCCAGTGCAAAACCCCAAAAGGAGTAAGGAAGAGTAGCCTGACTCATCATAGAACGAACCATATCAAGTAGCGTTCTATTTCTCCTCTCGGACACACCATTCCATTGCGGTGTTCCTGGCGGAGAGAGCTGTGAGATAATCCCACACTCCTTCAGATAGTCAGTAAACGCATGACTTAGGTATTCTCCACCTCGATCAGAACGAAGTGCCTTGATATTTCGGCCTAGCTGATTTTGTACTTCATTTTTGAACTCTTTGAACTTGTCAAAAGATTCACTCTTATGCCTCATTAGATAGACATACCCATATCTACTGAAATCATCAGTAAAGGTAATGAAGTACTGATAGCCACCTCTGGCATGTTTACTAAATGGCCCACACACATCACTGTGTATAAGGTCAAGTAAACCTGAAGCCCTTTGACCTTTGTGGGAAAAAGGTGACTTCGTCATTTTACCCATTAAACAAGCTTTGCATGTATCAATCTCCTCGCAGGAGAATGATCCCAGCAGTCCATGATCATGCAACCGCTTAATGCGTTTCTCGTTTATATGGCCTAAACGACTATGCCATAGCAAGGTGCTGTCATCAGCATACTTGGCTTTCTTATTATCAATATTTTGTATCGAACATTCCATGTCCAACATGAATAACCCATTGTTAATTGAACCAGTTGAAGGGAACCCCTTTCAGGAGGGGGGCGAAACCCTAGTTGGCGCAAACTCGATAGGCAGCGGATTCAAGAATCGAAAACATGCAATATATGATCAACCTTTAAAACATGAAAGAAGGAGATGCGATTCATACCAATGCCATTTAAAGATGGCGCCTTGGAAGATAGAAAGCAACGAAGATTTCCTCCTTAGGACGCGCACACAAGATGAGGATGCGCTTACTCCCTACGGAATATCTTGTGCTAGCAAGATTCCTAGGTGTCTTTGATCGCGTGAGAAGGGAAGAAGATCGCCTTTCCTTGCTTGATTCTCGAGTCTCCAAGACGTGAAAGAGAAGTCTCTTACGAGAGAGAGCGACGAGAATTAGAGGTTGAGGCAACAAGAGATGCGCTCCATGTAAACATGGGGGGCGTGGTTGCTAAAAATAGCCAACCTCTCTTACATGCGATCATGTGTTCATGCCCTCATGAACCAATCGCATTTTCCTCATTACTTTGAACCAAGCGCTCACATCTAGAGCCGGTTCAATTCGGTCTGGTCTATAAACCAAATAACCCAAGCAATTAGTCCAGATCACATTAAAAACCCTAAGGTGCTTGATCTGACCGTCGATCTCTTGATGCTTCTGATCTGACCGATCTAGCATCCGTTCTCTCGATCGAAGCTTACCGATCTCAAGCCCTAATCAATCAAACATGATCAGACCAGATCTCACTTACAATCAGAGATTAAATCCCTTTAAACTGAACCCGAACAATTCAGTCCACACGATCTGACTTAAGTAAGCCATATCATCAAATTGTGCGACCCTGAGGGTTTCCTTTAAGCGTCGGTAACGATAACTCACGTTATCACGACCAGTGAGAGGTATCTAGCAACACATCACTGTCTCCCGATATAAAGGAAAGAGTCTTCCAAGACTACACCCAAAAAACAGCACAAGTGTGAATCAATTCACAAGGCATGCATATTTCCTTTGCCACTGGATGTTCTTATTGGACAAGCCTGTCAAGCTCGTAACTCCAATATGATGAGCATGATTAGATCAGATGAACACTGTCACCTGGGTATGGCCATACACTTTTCTCAATCATCTCATCCAGGGGGCCCCTTTAGAACATCACACTCCTTAAACAAGGAGACGGCAATCCTTTGTCTATCACTAATGCTCTAACCTGACTCAAGCTCACCATCCAAGATAGTCTATAATCATTATGTTTCAAATGATATTGAACTATCTCAAAACAATGACAATCATCATTTAGAAAACACAAGTGATCTCAAGTCAGAGGAAATGTGCCACTTGTCATAATCAAGGAATATTCTCATTGTGACAAACAATTGAACATCCTAGTAGGGTCTGTCCAGTACATCCCATGTACCCATGAGTCTACATCTTATTCCATGCTCGAAGCATCCTATAAGATTAGAACACATATTAGTCTTAACCATATCAAGGCTGTCTCATGTTCACCAAGATACATCGACTAAGGACTTAATAGCATGTCAGCCTAGCTGAACAGCTTTGAGACATTATTCAGAAGAACATATATTGCAGCAGACAATGTAGCTAACTGAATAACAACCATGCCTTTATAAACATAAGAGTTTATTACATGATACTGATACATTCCCACAGGCCTCAAACATTAGCCTTAAGGGCATACCCCAACAATCTCCCACTTGCACTTAATCTAATGGTTGAGAAATCTCAAACCCATATTATTACAGTGCTTCTCATGCTTCTGCTGCGCCAGAGGCTTGGTAAGCGGGTCTGCCAGATTGTCATCTGTATGTACCTTGCAGATTTTGATCTCGCCACGATCAATGATCTCCCGGATCAAGTGAAACCGTCTCTGTATGTGCTTGGACTTCTGGTGCGACCGTGGTTCCTTTGCTTGTGCGATTGCTCCAGTGTTATCACAAAAGATAACCAAAGGATCTGCACTCGAAGGAATGACACCAAGTTCTCTCACGAACTTACGAATCCACACTGCCTCCTTGGATGCTTCCGAGGCTGCAACATACTCGGCTTCTGTTGTAGAATCAGCAACAGTTGACTGTTTGAAACTTTTCCACACCACTGCACCTCCATTCAAGCTAAAAACATAGCCTGATTGCGATCGGAAATCATCCTGGTCAGACTGGAATGAAGCGTCAGTATATCCTTCAATATTGAGTTCTTCCTGACCACCATATATCAAGAACATATCTTTGGTCCTCCGCAGATATTTTAAGATGTTCTTGACTGCAATCCAGTGCGCCACACCTGGATTACTTTGGAAACGACTGGTTACGCTTAACCCGTAAGCAACGTCTGGGCGAGTACACAACATCGCATACATAATGGAACCAATAGTCGAAGCATAAGGCGTATTGTCCATTTCATCTTTCTCAGTCTGTGTTCGTGGACACTGACTCTTCGAAAGATTCAGACCATGTCTGACTGGAAGATATCCTCGTTTAGAATTCTCTAAATGAAATCTCTCCAGGACCTTTTCGATGTAAGTACTCTGGCACAGCCCGAGAAGCCTCTTAGATCTATCCCTGTAGATCTTCACACCTAACACATAGGCTGCTTCTCCTAGATCTTTCATCTGGAAACATTTCCTTAGCCATGCTTTAACAGCATGCATTTCAGGAATATCATTTCCAATGATCAAGATGTCATCGACGTAGAGGACTAGGAAAGTAATCACGCTCCCACTAAACCTCTTATATACACACGGGTCATCTTCGTTCTTGATGAAACCAAATTCAGTGACTGATTCATCAAAACGAATATTCCAGCTTCTTGATGCTTGTTTAAGTCCATAAATAGACTTCTTTAACTTGCATATCTTATGACGATCTGCTGGATTACTGAAACCTTCTGGTTGTGTCATATACACATCCTCATCCAGATTTCCATTAAGGAAAGCTGTTTTCACATCCATCTGCCAAATCTCATAATCATAATATGCAGCTATCGCGAAAAGAATCCGAATAGACTTAAACATGGCTACAGGTGAGAAAGTTTCATCATAATCTATCCCGTAGATTTGTTTGAAACCTTTCGCAACTAGCCTGCCTTTATAGGTAACCACGTTACCATCCATGTCAATCTTCTTCTTGAAGATCCATTTACAGCCTATAGGGATAACTCCCGGAGGCGGATCAACCAAATCCCAGACTTGGTTATCTGACATGGAGTCCATCTCGGCGCGCATAGCTTCAAGCCATCTCGCTGACTCCGGTCCACCGACCGCATCCGCATAAGTGAGGGGTTCATCATTGTTAATGATGTAGACTCCGTCATAGCGCTCAGGCTGTCGACGGATCCTACCCAATCTTCGCGGTTCCCGTGATATCTGAGCCTCAGGTTGTTCAATAACCTGTTCTACCGGCTCAGGCTCATCCAACTCTGCTTGAGCACTTTGTCCTTCCTCTGGATTCTCATCCAGTTTTATTTCTCTCCCACTGGCCTCTTGCAGAAGAAACTCCTTCTCAAGAAATATGGCCATCCGAGCAACAAAAACCTTGTTCTCCTTGGGATCGAAGAAATAATAACCCTTAGTTTCCTTAGGGTAACCGACAAAGATACATTTGTCAGATCTGCTCTCTAGTTTCCCAGAGGCGAGCTTCTTTACATAAGCTTCGCAACCCCAGATCCTGATAAATGTCAAGCTTGGCTGTTTCCCATACCATAACTCATATGGCGTCTTGGAAACTGCCTTGGATGGCACTCGGTTTAGTACCTTTGCAGCTGTTTCCAGTGCAAAACCCCAAAAGGAGTAGGGTAGAGTAGCCTGACTCATCATAGAACGAACCATATCAAGTAGCGTTCTATTTCTCCTCTCGGACACACCATTCCATTGCGGTGTTCCTGGTGGAGTGAGCTGTGAGATAATCCCACACTCCTTTAGATAGTCAGTAAATGCATGACTTAGGTATTCACCACCTCGATCTGAGCGAAGTGCCTTGATATTACGGCCTAGCTGATTCTGTACTTCATTTTTGAACTCTTTGAACTTGTCAAAAGATTCACTTTTATGTCTCATCAGATAGACATAACCATATCTACTGAAATCATCAGTAAAGGTAATGAAGTACTGATAGCCACCTCTGGCATGTTTACTAAATGGCCCACACACATCACTGTGTATAAGGTCAAGTAAACCTGAAGCCCTTTGACCTTTGTGAGGAAAAGGTGACTTCGTCATTTTACCCATCAAACAAGCTTTGCATGTATCAATCTCCTTATAGGAGAATGATCCCAGCAGTCCATTTTCATGCAACCGCTTAATGCGTTTCTCGTTAATATGGCCTAAACGACTATGCCATAGCAAGGTGCTGTCATCAGCATACTTGGCTTTCTTAATATCAATTTGCTGTATTGAACATTCCATGTCCAACATGAATAACCCATTGTTAATTGAACCAGTTGCATAAACAATATTATCATAAGACAAAATACACTTTGAAATATTGCATTCAAAGGAAAACCCCTTCCTGACAAGAGCAGGAATGGAGATAATATTTTTAGTTATACTGGGAACAAAGTAACAACTGTTTAGTTCCAATACAAGTCCAGATGGTAAAGAAATAAAGTAGTCTCCTACAGCAACAGCAGCAACCCGTGCCCCGTTTCCAACTCGTAGGTCCACCTCATGCTGTCCCACCTGCCTTCTTCTCTTGAGTTCCTGTACATTTGAACAAATGTGAACTCCACATGCAGTGTCCAACACCCATGATACAGAAGAAGAAAACATGACCTCAGTCACGAATATACCTGAGCCAGAAGCAAAGCTTCCCCTCTTATCTCCTTGGAGCGCTTTACAGTCCTTTTTCCAGTGACCCAGCTGGCCACAGTGGAAACACCTGTATTCCTTAGACCGCTTGACCTTCTGCTTCAGAGCCTTGCTGTAACTCTTGACAGGGGCCTTGCCCTTCTTCCCCTTCTTCTTGTTCCTAGAAGGAACCATCAAGACAGAGGTTGAAGGCTTACCCTTCAGAGTCTCCTCAGTGGTCAAGAGCATATTCAGCAGCTCTGCCGGAGTACAATCGATTTTGTTCATATTAAAATTAATAATGAACGCGTCGAATGAAGGCGGGAGAGACTGCAGAATAATGTCCACAGCAAGCTCCTGGTTAATGGTATGCCCCAGTTTCTCTAGAGCCTCCTTGTGCCCAATCATCTTGAGCACGTGAGCTCCCACTGGGCTCCCTTCAGCCAGTTTGCTCTGAAAGAAGAGCTTTGTCAAATTATAGCGTTCAGTCCTTGCCTGTGCAGCATACAGCATCTTGAGGTTCGCTATCATGTCTATAGCAGACATATCCTCATGCTGACGCTGCAGCGGTTGCGTCATAGACGCTAGCATCAGGCAAGCGACATCAATGCTATCATTGACGTGCTTTTCATAGGCTTCCCGAACCGCCCTTGCGGCGTTCGGAGCGGGCTACGGCGGTATCGCCGTCTCGAGGACATACAGTTTCCTCTCTGCCTTAAGAACGATCTTAAGGTGTCCAAACCAGTCAGAGAAGTTCGGCCCACCAAACTTCTCCCTTTCCAGTAGGGATCGCACATTGAAGTTCATGGTGTTCGTTGCTGCAGGTATCTACAACAATACAAGAACAGCAAGGTCAGTATCAATGTATAAGAATCAATCAGGACTTAAGAAAGATTCTTTTTCTCACTATTTTATCAGGCGTGAAAAATCCAGCAAAACAGCCCGAAAGAGTAGAACTCTTTTAGTGAGATGGGATCCAGATTTCATACTTGGTCTCCGCGTCCCGCTCAGGCGAGATAAGATGCACAGAGAGTACAAGCACTAGTTTCTGGTAGGCAGTCACTGCCGATCGCCAACCCGTGCGATTCCCCTTCATCTGGGCAGTCCAGCAGACTGTGCCAACTGAGTTGGTACAACACAATCTCTGACTCCACAGATGGCTGCCTCCATGTGCTACCATATGCGCCACATATGTAGTCTACACGGTCAAGCTGACCCGACCTACTCCCTGGACCACCATGTGCTATGCTGAGCAACGAGAAGGGATAAATCCCTACTCTGTAACACACAGGTGTAATCCCGCACCGTCTGAAGATAGATGGACGTGCCCACTGAGTGGGTACAACACGGCTCCAACGATAATCAGAACAGTGAGGTTTCGCGTCAGAAGGCTTACGAGCTTGATATTTAAGCGTTGGATTTTAACGGTCTTTTATCTTCTTGCCTATCATGCAATTCCTATGGTGATAGCAGAAGATAATTTAATCATGCAATTCTAATATTAAGCAATAAAAGAAAGCATGAATCTTATGTGGTAAAAGCCCATAGCCCTAGTGAGACCTTAACCTAACTTAAGTCTTCACTTGCTCTTCATGGGTCTTTAGCTGCTCATCTGGCCCAAACCAGGGCCCAAGCGCCATCTGCAGCTCAGGTGCGCCTACCAGGGAAAATGCGCCTGGTCCCAGAGTCGAACCCTGGACCTCCCACCTGGTCAAGCCTCTGCTGCAAGCGCCTCTGCCAAGTGTGCTCTGTGCTCTTGTCTAATTAAATTACAAATTTAACTATCTAGACAAGAGTGACACGCAGGTCACTTACATTTATAAATTAAAACACAGTGATGCGCAGATCACAATAATTAATTTACAATTTTTTTTAATTCAGGCACGCAGGCCCCAGCACAGCACACAAATAATATGAGCAGCCCACATAAGACTAAATAAACAAGCATATGCATCAATCAATAACCATGTGATCCATAAAAATTAAAATTTTCGAAAACCCCATAGGATCAATTTTAATTTTCCTTATTTGCCCTACAACCTTACAACGGTCCATTACTAGGGATCCACTCATCCAACCTAGTCAGATCCACTGCCCTTGCATGCACCAAGTCCTAACTGACTTGCGTCGACCATAAGGTCAACTATGCATGCGCCAGGGCTGAACGACCACACTGAGGTGTGGCAAGCGGGCGTGACCCCGGGCCTAACTCAGGTGTGTTCAGTAGTCGTCTCAATCAGACATCGCTACACACCTGTCTGCAGTCGACCTATAGCCACCATAGGCTTGCGCCAAGGTGCTATCTGGTCGACCCATTCAGGCTGTCAGATGATCTGATCAGACATGTTTGGATCTAACTTAGGGGTTGACTTCAACCCTAATAACCCGTCTAAGGGTTTTAATGCAGGCGCATCTTAGATCTACAATGAGTCGCGCAAATGATATAATTTTTGAGAAAAAACTACTACATGCGCCAACATACATGCGCAAGTAAAACATGAAATAAGTTTCAGCATGAAACATGTTATCATGATGAATTTCGCATGGTGAAGATCTAGAATACTTGGAACACATAATCAAAGCAATCATATAAATTTGCATGTAAACCTTGCGCTCTGATACCAATTGAAGGGAACCCCTTTCAGGAGGGGGGCGAAACCCTAGTTGGCGCAAACTCGATAGGCAGCGGATTCAAGAATCGAAAACATGCAATATATGATCAACCTTTAAAACATGAAAGAAGGAGATGCGATTCATACCAATGCCATTTAAAGATGGCGCCTTGGAAGATAGAAAGCAACGAAGATTTCCTCCTTAGGACGCGCACACAAGATGAGGATGCGCTTACTCCCTACGGAATATCTTGTGCTAGCAAGATTCCTAGGTGTCTTTGATCGCGTGAGAAGGGAAGAAGATCGCCTTTCCTTGCTTGATTCTCGAGTCTCCAAGACGTGAAAGAGAAGTCTCTTACGAGAGAGAGCGACGAGAATTAGAGGTTGAGGCAACAAGAGATGCGCTCCATGTAAACATGGGGGGCGTGGTTGCTAAAAATAGCCAACCTCTCTTACATGCGATCATGTGTTCATGCCCTCATGAACCAATCGCATTTTCCTCATTACTTTGAACCAAGCGCTCACATCTAGAGCCAGTTCAATTCGGTCTGGTCTATAAACCAAATAACCCAAGCAATTAGTCCAGATCACATTAAAAACCCTAAGGTGCTTGATCTGACCGTCGATCTCTTGATGCTTCTGATCTGACCGATCTAGCATCCGTTCTCTCGATCGAAGCTTACCGATCTCAAGCCCTAATCAATCAAACATGATCAGACCAGATCTCACTTACAATCAGAGATTAAATCCCTTTAAACTGAACCCGAACAATTCAGTCCACACGATCTGACTTAAGTAAGCCATATCATCAAATTGTGCGACCCTGAGGGTTTCCTTTAAGCGTCGGTAACGATAACTCACGTTATCACGACCAGTGAGAGGTATCTAGCAACACATCACTGTCTCCCGATATAAAGGAAAGAGTCTTCCAAGACTGCACCCAAAAACAGCACAAGTGTGAATCAATTCACAAGGCATGCATATTTCCTTTGCCACTGGATGTTCTTATTGGACAAGCCTGTCAAGCTCGTAACTCCAATATGATGAGCATGATTAGATCAGATGAACACTGTCACCTGGGTATGGCCATACACTTTTCTCAATCATCTCATCCAGGGGGCCCCTTTAGAACATCACACTCCTTAAACAAGGAGACGGCAATCCTTTGTCTATCACTAATGCTCTAACCTGACTCAAGCTCACCATCCAAGATAGTCTATAATCATTATGTTTCAAATGATATTGAACTATCTCAAAACAATGACAATCATCATTTAGAAAACACAAGTGATCTCAAGTCAGAGGAAATGTGCCACTTGTCATAATCAAGGAATATTCACATTGTGACAAACAATTGAACATCCTAGTAGGGTCTGTCCAGTACATCCCATGTACCCATGAGTCTACATCTTATTCCATGCTCGAAGCATCCTATAAGATTAGAACACATATTAGTCTTAACCATATCAAGGCTGTCTCATGTTCACCAAGATACATCGACTAAGGACTTAATAGCATGTCAGCCTAGCTGAACAGCTTTGAGACATTATTCAGAAGAACATATATTGCAGCAGACAATGTAGCTAACTGAATAACAACCATGCCTTTATAAACATAAGAGTTTATTACATGATACTGATACATTCCCACAGGCCTCAAACATTAGCCTTAAGGGCATACCCCAACACCAGTTGCATAAACAATATTATCATAAGATAAAACACACTTTGAAATATTGCATTCCAAGGAAAATCCCTTCCTGACAAGAGCAGGAATGGAGATAATATTTTTAGTAATACTGGGAACAAAATAACAACTGTTTAGTTCCAATACAAGTCCAGATGGTAAAGAGATGAAATAGTCTCCTACAGCAACAGCAGCAACCCGTGCCCCGTTTCCAACGCGTAGGTCCACCTCATGCTGTCCCACCTGTCTTCTTCTCTTGAGTTCCTGTACATTTGAACAAATGTGAACTCCACATGCAGTGTCCAATACCCATGATATAGAAGAAGATGAAAACATGACTTCAGTCACGAATATACCTGAGCCAGAAGCGATGCTTCCCCTCTTATCTCCTTGGAGCGCTTTACAGTCCTTTTTCCAGTGACCTAGCTGGCCACAGTGGAAACACCTGTATTCCTTGGACCGCTTAACCTTCTGCTTCAGAGCCTTGCTGTAGTTCTTGACAGGGGCTTTGCCCTTCTTCCCCTTCTTCTTGTTCCTGGAAGGAACCATTAAGACAGAGGTTGAAGGCTTTCCCTTCAGAGTTTCCTCAGTAGTCAAGAGCATATTCAGCAGCTCTGCCGGAGTACAATCGATTTTGTTCATATTAAAGTTAATGATGAACGCGTCGAAAGAGGGCGGGAGAGACTGCAGAATAATGTCTACAGCAAGCTCCTGATTGATGGTATGCCCCAGTTTCTCTAGAGCCTCCTTGTGCCCAATCATCTTGAGCACGTGAGCTCCCACTGGGCTTCCTTCAGCCAGTTTGCTCTGAAAGAAAAGCTTTGTCAGATTATAGCGTTCTGTCCTCGCCTGTGCAGCATACAGCATCTTGAGGTTCGCTATAATTTCTATAGCTGACATATCCTCATGCTGACGCTGCAGCGGTGGCGTTATAGACGCTAGCATCAGGCAAGCGACATCAATGCTATCATTGACGTGCTTTTCATAGGCATCACGAACCGCCCTTGCGGCGTTCGCAGCGGGTTGAGGCGGCACTGCCGTCTCGAGGACATACAGTTTCCTCTCTGCCTTAAGAACAATCTTAAGGTGTCCGTACCAGTCCGAGAAGTTCGGCCCAGCAAACTTCTCCCTTTCCAGTAGGGATCGCACATTGAAGCTCATGGTGTTCGTTGCTGCAGGTATCTACAACAATGCAAGAACAGCAAGGTCAGTATCAATGTTAAGAATCAATCAGGACTTAAGAAAGATTCTTTTTCTCACTATTTTAGCTGACTGAAAAATCCATTAAACAGTCCGAAAGAGTATCACTCTTTTAGTGAGATGGGATCCAGATTTCATACTTGGTCTCCGCGTCCCGCTCAGGCGAGATAAGATGCACAGAGAGTACAAGCACTAATCTCTGGTAGGCTGTCCCAGCCAATCGCCAACCCGTGCGATTCCCCTTCATCTGGGCAATCCAGCAGACTGTGCCAACTGAGTTGGTACAACACAATCTCTGACCCCACAGATGGCTGCCTCCATGTGCTACCATATGCGGCACATATGTAGTCTACATGGTCAAGCTGACCCGACCTACTCCCTGGACCACCACGTGCTATGCTGAGCAACGAGAAGGGATAAATCCCTACTCTGTAACATGCAGGTGTAATCCCACACCATAGCCTAAGTAAGACCTTAATATCACTTAAGTCTTCACTTGCTTTTCTTCATGGGACTTTTGCTGCTCATCTGGCCCAACCCAGGGCCCAAGCGCCATCTGCAGCTCAGGTGCGCCTACCAGGGAAATGCGCCTGTCCCAGAGTCGAACCCTGGACCTCCCACCTAGTCAAGCCACTGCTGCAAGCGCCTCTGCCAAGTGTGCTCAGTGCTCTTGTCTGATTAATTTACAAATTAATCTATCTAGACAAGATTGACTCATAGGTCAATAACATTTGATAAATTAAAAACAATGTGATGCGCAGATCACAATAATTAATTTACATTTAAATACAGGCACGCAGGCCCCAGCACAGCACACATTTAACATGGGCAGCCCACATAAGAATAAATAAACAAACATATGCCACAATCAAACATGTGATCCATTCAAGAAAATTAAATTTCGAAAACCCCATAGGTATCAATTTTAATTTTCCTTATGTGCCCTACTACCTTACAACGGTCCATTACCAGGGATCCACTCATCCAACCCAGTCAGATCCACTGCCCACGCATGCACCAAGTCCTAACTGACTCGAGTCGACCCAATGGTCAACTATGCATGCGCTAGGGCTGAACAACCACAATGAGGTCTGGCAAGCGGGCGTGACCCCGGGCCTAACCCATGTGTGTTCACTAATCGTCTCAACCAGACATCGCTACACGCCTGTCTGCAGTCGACCTATAGCCACCAAGTGCTTGCGCACAGGTGCTATCTAGTCAACCCATCAAGGCTGTCAGATGGTCTGATCAGACTGTCTGGATCTATCCTAGGGGATGATTTCAACCCTAATAACCCGTCTAAGGGTTTAAAGTAGAGCCTTAGATCTAGAGTGAGTCGCGCAAGTCAAGTAGGTTTTTGAGAAAAACATGAAGCATGCGCCAACAACATGCGCCAAGAAAATATACATCAAGTTTGCATGTACAACAACTCAAATGAAATTTTCGCATGTAACCCTAGATCTAGAGATATGCGTAAGCATGGATCATGGATCACAAAGCAAAGCAATCATAATAACAAGCATGGATCATGGGTAAAATGACGAAGTCACCTTTTCCTCACAAAGGTCAAAGGGCTTCAGGTTTGCTTGACCTTATACACAGTGATGTGTGTGGGCCTTTTAGTAAACATGCCAGAGGTGGCTATCAGTACTTCATTACCTTCACTGATGATTTCAGTAGATATGGGTATGTCTATCTTATGAGACATAAAAGTGAATCTTTTGACAAGTTCAAAGAGTTCAAGAATGAAGTACAGAATCAGTTAGGCCGAAATATCAAGGCACTTCGTTCTGATCGAGGTGGAGAATACCTAAGTCGAGAGTTTACTGACTATCTGAAGGAGTGTGGGATTATCTCACAGCTCACTCCGCCAGGAACACCGCAATGGAATGGTGTGTCCGAGAGGAGAAATAGAACGTTACTTGATATGGTTCATTCTATGATGTGTCAGGTTACTCTACCTTATGTTGGGTCCCCTTCAAGGGGGAGCGCAAGGGGGTGAAACCCTAAAGGTGGCGCATGTCATTCTTTTGCAGCGGAAGTAGGGTTTCATGAAGATCAGATGCTATACATTCATATGATCAACTTTCAAGAAGCATGAAGATCGAAAGATAATCATACCGAAGCCATGTGTTGGATGGCGTCAAGGAAGAAGAGACTCGAATGAAACTCCTCCAAAAGGTGCGCACACAAGGTGATGCCGCCTACTCCTTGAGATCCTTGTGCTAGCAAGGTGCTTCAAGGGTCTTTGATCGATTCAAGAGGATGAGATGTTTTCTCCACTTGGCCGAGAGCTCTCCAAGTCGTGAAGAAAAAAAATTTCCACACGAGAGAAGGGTGTCGAGAGGAATGGATGAAGCGTTGAGGCGTTGAGAAGAGGTGGCGCATTATGGCTTTCCAAAAATAGCAAGCCATGAAGCCATGCGCCCACTTCTTCAAAAACCGACCAAAACGTTTCTTAGCATTGAACCATGCGTTCATTGCCTTGAACCGGTTCAATCTAATTGACCCAACCCAATTTGGTTCAAATACCAAATTAAAATAGCCCAAGCCATGGTCTAGATTCCTCTGAACCAAATGGTTCAAGATCTAACCGTTCATCTCTGGATGCTTCCGATCTCACCGATCTAGCATCAATACTCTCGATCGAAGCTTACCGATCTCAAGCCCTAATCAATCAAACATGATCAGACCAGATCTCACTTACAATCAGAGTTTAAACCCCTTTAAACTGAACTCAAACAATTCAGTCCACACGATCTGACTAAAGTAAGCCATATCATCAAATTGTGCGACCCTAAGTGTTTCCTTTGAACGTCGGTAACGATAACTTACGTTATCACGATCAGTGAGGGGTATCTAGCAACACATCACTGTCTCCCGATATAAAGGAAAGAGTCTTCCACGACTACACCCAAAACACAGCACAAGTGTGAATCCAATTCACAAGGCATACATATTTCCTTTGCCACTGGATGTTCTTATTGGACAAGCGTGTCAAGCCTGTAGCTCCAATATGATGAGCATGATTAGATCAGATGAACATAGTCATCTGGGTATGGCCATACTCTTTTCTCAATCATCCCATCCAGGGGGCCCCTTTAGAACATCACACTCCTTAAACAAGGAGACGGCAATCCTTTATCTATCACAAGTGCCCTAACCTGACTCAAGATCATTGTCCAAGATAGTCTATAATCATTATGTTTCAAATGATATTGAACTACCTCAAAACAATGACAATCATCATTTAGAAACACAAGTGATCTCAAGTCAAAGGACATGTGCCACTTCATGCAAACAAGGATTATTCACATTGTGACAAGGAATTGAATATCCTAGTAGGGTCTGTCCAGTACATCCAATGTACCCATGAGTCTACATCTTATTCCATGCTCGAAGCATCCTATAAGATTAGAACACATATTAGTCTCAAGCATATCAAGGCTGTCTCTAGTTCACCAAGATATCTCGACTAAGGACTTTATAGCGTGTCAGCCTAGCTGAATAGCTTTGAGACATTATTCAGTAGTACACTTATTACAGCAGACAAGGTAACAACCTGAATAATAACCATGCCTTTATAAACACAAGAGTTTACTACATGATACTATTATAATCCCAAGGCCTCAAACATTAGCCTTAAGGGCATACCCCAACACCTTACTCCTTTTGGGGATTTGCACTGGAAACAGCTGCAAAGGTACTAAACCGAGTGCCATCCAAGGCAGTTTCAAAGACTCCATATGAGTTATGGTATGGGAAACAGCCGAGCTTGACATTTATCAGGATCTGGGGCTGCGAGGCTTAGGTCAAAAAGCTCGCCTCTGGGAAACTAGAGAGCAGATCTGAGAAATGTATCTTTGTCGGTTACCCTAAGGAAACTAAGGGTTATTATTTCTACGATCCCAAAGAGAACAAGGTGTTTGTTGCTCGGACGGCCATATTTCTTGAGAAGGAGTTTCTTCTGCAAGAGGCCATTGGGAGAGAAATAAAGCTGGATGAGAATCCAGAGGAAGGACAAAGTGCTCAAGTACAGTTGGATGAGCCTGAGCCGGTAGAACAGGTTACTGAACAAC
Source organism: Costus lasius (assembly GCA_027563935.2). Classification (NCBI taxonomy): domain Eukaryota; kingdom Viridiplantae; phylum Streptophyta; class Magnoliopsida; order Zingiberales; family Costaceae; genus Costus; species Costus lasius. The sequence continues at coordinate 69,347,193 of CM050449.1, forward strand.
CTAAGGCTCAGATATCACGGGAACTGCGAAGATCGGGAAGGATCCGTCGACAGCCTGAGCGCTATGACGGAGTCTACATCATTGATAATGATGAACCCCTAACTTATGCGGATGCAGTCAGTGGACCGGACTCAGCGAGATGGCTTGAAGCTATGCGCGCCGAGATGGACTCCATGTCAGATAACCAAGTCTGGGATTTGGTTGATCCGCCTCCGGGAGTTATCCCTATAGGCTGTAAATGGATCTTTAAGAAGAAGATTGACATGGATGGTAACGTGGTTACCTATAAAGGCAGGCTAGTTGCGAAAGGTTTCAAACAAATCTACGGGATAGATTATGATGAAACTTTCTCACCTGTAGCTATGTTTAAGTCTATTCGGATTCTTTTCGCGATAGCTGCATATTATGATTATGAGATCTGGCAGATGGATGTGAAGACCGCTTTCCTTAATGGAAATCTGAACGAGGATGTCTATATGACACAACCTGAAGGTTTCACTAATCCATCAGATCGTCATAAAATATGCAAGTTAAAGAAGTCTATTTATGGACTTAAACAAGCATCGAGAAGCTGGAATATTCGTTTTGATGAATCAATCTCTGAATTTGGTTTCATCAAGAACGAGGATGACCCGTGTGTATATAAGAGGTTTAGTGGGAGCGTGATTACTTTCCTAGTCCTCTACGTCGATGATATCTTAATCATTGGAAATGATATTCCTGAAATGCATGCGGTTAAAGCATGGTTAAGGAAATGTTTTCAGATGAAAGATTTAGGAGAAGCAGCCTATGTATTAGGTGTGAAGATCTACAGGGATAGATCTAAGAGGCTTCTCGGGCTGTGCCAGAGTACTTACATCGATAAAGTCCTGGAAAGATTTCATTTAGAGAATTCTAAAAGAGGATATCTTCCAGTCAGACATGGTCTGAATCTTTCGAAGAGTCAGTGTCCACAAACACAGACTGAGAAAGATGAGATGGACAATACGCCTTATGCTTCGGCTATTGGGTCCATTATGTATGCGATGTTGTGTACTCGCCCAGACGTCGCTTACGGATTAAGCGTGACCAGTCGGTTCCAAAGTAATCCATGTCAGGCACACTGGATTGCAGTCAAGAACATCTTAAAATATCTGCGGAGGACCAAAGATATGTTCTTGATATATGGTGGTCAGGAAGAACTCAGTATTGAAGGATATACTGACGCTTCATTCCAGTCTGACCAGGATGATTTCCGATCGCAATCAGGCTATGTTTTTAGCTTGAATGGAGGAGCGGTGGTGTGGAAGAGTTTCAAACAGTCTATTGTTGCTGATTCCACAACAGAAGCCGAGTATGTTGCAGCCTCGTAAGCATCCAAGGAGGCAGTGTGGATTCGTAAGTTCGTTCAGGAACTTGGTGTTGTTCCTTCCAGTGCTGATCCTTTGGTTATCTTTTGTGATAACACTGGAGCAATTGCACAAGCAAAGGAACCACGGTCGCACCAGAAGTCCAAGCACATACAGAGACGGTTTCATTTGATCCGGGAGATCATTGATCGTGGCGAGATCAAAGTCTGCAAGGTTCATACAGATGACAATCTGGCTGACCCGCTTACCAAGCCTCTAGCGCAGCAGAAGCATGAGAAGCACTGTAATAATATGGGTTTGAAATTTCTTAACCATTAGATTAAGTGCAAGTGGGAGATTGTTGGGGTATGCCCTTAAGGCTAATGTTTGAGGCCTTGGGATTGTATCAGTATCATGTAATAAACTCTTATGTTTATAAAGGCATGGTTGTTATTCAGTTTGTTACATTGTCTGCTGCAATAAGTGTACTTCTGAATAATGTCTCAAAGCTGTTCAGCTAGGCTGACATGCAGTTATGTCCTTAGTCAAGATATCTTGGTGAACATGAGACAGCCTTGATATGATTGAGACTAATATGTGTTCTAATCTTATAGGATGCTTCGAGCATGGAATAAGATGTAGACTCATGGGTACATTGGATGTACTGGACAGACCCTACTAGGATATTCAATTGCTTGTCACAATGTGAATAATCCTTGATTGCAACAAGTGGCACATTTCCTCTGACTTGAGATCACTTGTGTTTCTAAATGATGATTGTCATTGTTTTGAGGTAGTTCAATATCATTTGAAACATAATGATTATAGACTATCTTGGATGGTGAGCTTGAGTCAGGTTAGGGCACTAGTGATAGATAAAGGATTGCCGTCTCCTTAATTGGAGTATGATGTTCTAAAGGGGCCCCCCTCTGTATGAGATGATTGAGAAAGTGTATGGCCATACCCAGATGACAGTGTTCATCTGATCTAATCATGCTCATCATATTGGAGCTACAGGCTTGACACGCTTGTCCAATAAGAACATCCAGTGGCAAAGGAAATTTGCATGCCTTGTGAATTGGATTCACACTTGTGCTGTGGTTTGGGTGTAGTCTTGGAAGACTCTTTCCTTTATATCGGGAGACAGTGATGTGTTGCTAGATACCCCTCACTGATCGTGATAACGTAAGTTATCGTTACCGACATTTAAAGGAAACCCTTAGGGTCGCACAATTTGATGATATGGCTTACTTAAGTCAGATCGTGTGGACTGAATTGTTTGGGTTCAGTTTAAAGGGATTTAATCTCTGATTGTAAGTGAGATCCAGTCTGATCATGTTTGATTGATAAGGGCTTGAGATCGGTAAGCTTCGATTGAGAGAATGGATGCTAGATCGGTGAGATCAGGAGCATCAAGAGATGAACGGTCAGATCTTAAGCCTTAGGCGTTTTTGTTATGATCTGGACTAGTTGCTTGGTTTATTTGGTTATTGAACCAAATCGATTTGAACCAGCTCATTGGGTGAGCGCATGGTTCAAGTAAAGAGGCATTGGCGATTGGGGTAATGCATGGTCGCATGAACGTTGAGACATTGCTATTTTTAGATAGCATGTTCTCTAACGTGACCACATCTCACGTTCACACCAAGAGAACTTCTCTCTCGCCTTTCCCCACTTACTCTCGAGAGGGCATTCGTGTATGACGAGTCTTGGACGCCTTGGAGAGTCATTTGGCAAAGCGAGCAAAGCTTCATCCATCCCTTCCATTCGATCAAAGACACCTCTTGGAACCTTGCTAGCACAAGGAGCACCAAGGAAGTGAGCGCATCCTCATTCTTGTGTGCGCATCATTTGGAGGAGATCTCTCTTGCTCTCTCTTTCCAAGACGCCATCCAACACATGGCTTCGGTATGAATTCTTTTCATGTTGTTAAGTTGATCATATTGCATGCGATGATACTAAGAAACTCACTCCGCTGCTTTAGAAGAAATTTTTCATGCGCCTATCTAGGGTTTCGCCACCTTGTGAGGACTTGCAGATCTCGACCGTCGATTTCAAGTGAATGAATCTTAGCCGTTGGATTAATTTTATTTGATCAGAGCGTTCTCGGCTGTCTGATTTCGTGTGAAATAATTTTGGCCATTAAATTTGATAATGATTGAGACCGTTGGATTTAAATAGAATGAATCTCGACCGTTGGATTGAATTTTAAACTCTGATTGATTTGGGCTGTTAGTTATTATTCAAAGCGATCTACAGCGTTGATTTTATTTGGATCTTGACCGTCGATTTGAACAGAGTGAATCTCAGTCATTGGATTTAATCTTTTGATCTTGGCCATTGGATATTATTTGGCGTAATCTGGGACGTTGGTTTCGTTTGGATCTAGACCGTTAGTTTGATTGGATGAATCCCACCGTCCATCCTTTTCTATCGTCTCTCTTATCGACTGTGGCGGCGGACAAAACTAGGCTTCGTCACCACCGGCTGCTCGCTGCTCCTCTGTCTAATCAACTTCAAGGATACCTTCTCTATCTCTAGTGTTGGGGTGTCCAAAAAATGGGTCAAATTGAAAAACCGAACCGAACCGAACCAAATCGAACTGAAATTTTTGGCTCAGGTTCGGTTTCGTTTAAGATGGGTAAAAAAAAATTTGATTCGGTTTTTAGTTTGGTGCAATTCGGTTTGGTTCAGTTCGGGTTGAACCAAATAAACAAAAATTTGAATATAATATTAATATTTTTATATAAAATATATTATATTATTATTTTTATTAAAAATTAATAATATAATAGTATAAACAAGCCAAATATATATATATATATAATTAATTAATTAATTAATTTCGATTCGGGTTCGGTTCGATTTTTAGAAAGTTCGGTCTGGTTTCAAATTGGATTTTTTTTTATTTTTCGGTTCGGTCTGAAATCGGTTCGGTTTGAACCGTTTGGACACCCCTAGTCTAGAGGCACTTGTGGCCTGAGTTTGGTGCCTTACGGTGAAGTATCAACGGCGAATTGAAGAAATCGGTAGAAACAAGGTCGCCACCACGAAATCACTCGATTCCACCGATCTGAGGGTCGGATGAACAGATCCTATAGGCTATATGTTCGTCGGCATGAGGAGAACATGCAGGCATAATTTGAGTGCAATCCAACGATCGGATGTGGAGTTTTTGTGGTAATGGCGTCGGCCGACGAATAGGGCTTCGGTGTTGACAACTTCGTACGTAGGCGTTTCTTCGGCTTTTCAAGTGACGATCATAGAATTTTTTGTCTCATCTAGATAAGAGCAGCAGGCAACACGTGCAATCTTACACGGTCTTCAGAATAGTGGTAGCATCAATGAGAGGATATAAAGATCCTAGGAAATATGAGATATAAAGATCCCAAGAAGATTTTTACAGAATATAAAGATCCCAAGAAGTATGGGGATATAAAGATCTCAGGAAATATGAGGATATAAAGATCCCAGGAAATATGGGGATATAAAGATTCTTATGCAGAGTCTTCTCGTCCTTCTCTTCTTTTTTTTTCATGCATGTGGCCCCCTCTTTTATAGGAGATGTGTGGAGAAAATTTATTATTATTTTTATTTAGTTTTATATTTTATGATTTTTTATTTTTTATTTGATTTTATCTTTTATTATTTTTTATTTGCTTTTATCTTTTATTATTTTTTATTTGCTTTTATCTTTTATTATTTTTTTAAGTTGTAGACTTAGTTTTATTTATATATTTTTTACTATTTTGGTTTTGCTAATTTTCTCCCTTTTTTATTATTTTTTTTAGCCATAGACTTAGTTTTATTATTATTTTTGTTCCCTCACCCCTTTTTTCTCTTTTTTTTTTAAAAAATAAATTTCCCCCTTTTTTATTTATTTATTTATATATATTTTTTATTTTTATTATTTTATTTATTTTTACTTATTTATTTATTTATTTTATTTATTCTTATTATATTTTTAATAAAAATAATTGGTTCAACCGAATGAACACAATACAATTGGTCTTTAGGGCATACACACTAACAATGCCTCAATTTTGGTCTATTGTGAGGTTGCTTTCTCCAAACAATAGAGTAAGAGGAAGTTTGAAGGCACTAAAATGACCTAGTCTAAAGTCAGGTGTCCCCTTGCCCACACTAGCGCAAAGAGAAGTTGTACTCATGAGGAGCTTCCAACCAAGCTAAGAAGAGATGGCTAGTTCACAAGGGAGATGAAAGTGGTGGATGACGTAAGTGGGAAAGAAGCTGATTCGAGATGAGCGATGGAATGGAGGTCTCAGTTACAAGCACTTAGTTCTCAATGCAAGAAAATTTAAGAAAAATCATAAAAGATGCATTATGATGAATGTTGAAAATACAAGCACTTAAAGCTCCTAATCCCTCAACGTTTACATGTAGTGATTTACCTCTTCTACCCCATTTGCTTTGAATGGCTAGAGTATCTTCATTTGAATTGGATTCAATCATTCCTTGAGTAGGCATCTCTTTGCTTAAATTCTCCTTGTTATTCCAATTGGTTGGCTTGGGTGGCTAGTCTTTCTTGCATGTTATTGGTGGAGTTACCATCCAAGCATGCTCCTTTTCATTGGGCCATTTGAGTGGAAAGTAGTTCAGAGCTTTGAAGATAGTTGTGAGTGGGTTGTGAGTTGTCATTCACTCCTACCCTTTCTATTCGTTAGGCTTTGACATGAGGGGGCTGAATTGTTGTTTTGACTTTTGGGTGGTGTGGCAAGGTGGTTGACTCCATTCAATGTAGTATGCTTGCTTGCTTGACTTGGTAGTTGATCTTCTTGACTTTCCATCTAATGTTGTGAATTTCCTCTATGGGCCTCTGAGATTATGCTGAATTTGTTGTTTGTCATGTTGAAATTGAGTTGGCTTATTAAGAGGCATGTTGGATCTTGTCTTGGAATATGAGGTGGCTTATATGATTACACATTACATAATTCTATGAAATTAAAATTACTTTAAAATAAAATCCCAGGCTACCTAACTACATACAATGCAAATCAAAGTGCTTAATCAAACATATAATTATAAACAAAATGTAATATAGGTCAACATGTCGGTAAAAGTCAAAATTGAATCATCCTAGTTCTTGAGGCTCATGTTTGATGGATTGGGCCTTTTCTCTTGCACCATGATCAAGTAAACAAAAATATGGCTTGAATACATATATCATAGGAGAAGCAAATGTTCTACTCCAACAAAGCAAATAACCTAAGCTTCAGAGGACTGTGAAGAAATGAGATCCCCTCTATCATTAGAGTTTGAGAGTCACTCATCATTATCCTAGGCAAGTTATGAAGGATATGGTTTAGAAGGAGCTTATAGTATTTGTATCATATTCTAATTCTTGAACCCAATCCCACTCCTAGTTGTGATAGTAGCTATTATGCAAGAAGCAGTAACTGATGCAAGTTTAATGAGTATGTAGATTTCAATGTACTAGTATCACATATTATGGAAGGACTTCCAAATGTGGCCATTATAAAATTATGGGATATACTTAAATTGTATGCACTTAGTTATATATTCTACACTTAGTTATTTATTCAAATTGTAATATACCAAAAAATACTTTTGATTTCAAAAATTAATAAAATAATTTTAAAATATATAAATATTTTTTTTGGATTTTCTATGATTTTTAGGGAATTTTTAGAATTTCCTATGAACTTATATAATTAAATAAGTTTTATTAATTAACTTAAATTAAAAATAAAATAAAAATTTCAATATATATATATATATATATATATATATATTAGACAATGCTCAAGTCAAATTCACACTTGCAAGGGTTCAACCCTATGACGCATTGTCTCAAAGCAATTCAAGATGCCTCAGCTAACTAGTGAGTCGAACAAGTAATCTAGTACAGAAACCATGGAAGGCCTTGTTGAGGCTTGATTGTGTGGAAGCGACAACGAGTGGTTTGTCTTCCACTTTTGCATCTTCTAGCGAGTGAATCTGTCATGACACTAATTGTTACTCCAGGAGAAGAAGGAAGTTTTAATGACGGAAAACCCTCACCTAGTCTTCCACTCGATCCCTAACATGTTTGGAGTGCTGCCGAGACTATGAGAAGTCACTTTGAGCCAGTACATCAAATTTTCCATAGAAGAAGAAGAAGAAGACTTATGACTCTTCACCTTCCAAAAGCTAGTGAAGTTCCATTCTTCACCTGTGATGTTTGCCCAATGTCATGCCTAGGTAATTCTCTCTTCCTAGTATTTTCTATGATTTTTTGAACATTGTATCAATTTTTTGAGATTGACCCCACTATCGAATCGCGTCGGCTCGTGATGAATACTTTTACCCAACATCAAAAGCTCACCACAAGATAGCCTTTGACTATGGTTGTTTGCCAATAGTTATATGCTAAGTGTTTAGCAGTGATGGAGGTAGGAATCATGACCGAAGGAGGTTTAAATGAAGCTTAATGCTATCGTTGTTCAAGGGTACCCTAAGGCACCACCCATTTGCATTGCATACATTATCTTAGTTTAGTTCGACCCCAAGTATAACATTGTAGGGTCATTTTTGGTCATGTTTAAATATGATTTGATCTTTTCAAATTCACCTTAAATTAATAAGGCTTTTTTGTTTAATGGGTTATGGCTTCCAATGAGCGCAAGCACTCATTGTTAATTACCCCTGAAATCAGGGAACATTTGATTAAGAGATCTATAAAAATAAACATCATTCCACAAATTGGAAGACAAAATATTTTATAAATTTCATGTCAATACATGGCTTAAGTTTGAAGCACCCAGCCTTTCAATATTTGCTGATGAACGCTCAACTCTTACGGTCTGCAAATATGTGAATTTGAATTTGCATACTCTGCCTTGGTGGCTTATGAGTAATTGGATTTGATTTGTGCTCGGCCTTAATGTCTTATGAGCATTTGTACTTCATATGCGCTTGGCCTTGATGGATTATTGGCATTTGAATTTGATTTGTGCTTGGCCTTGATGGCTTGTGAGCATTTGGATTTAAAAAGTACTCGGCCTTGACAGCTTATGAGTATTTGAATTTGTAAAGTACTCGACCTTGATGGCTTGTGAGTATTTTGGACTTGATATGTACTCAGCCTTAGTGGCTTGTGAGTATTTGAATTTGATTTATGCTTGGCCTTGGTGGCTTATGAGTATTTGAATTTGACTTTTGCTCGGCCTTGATGACTTATGAGCTTTTGAATTTAGACATATGCTCAGCCTTAGTGGCTTATGAGCATTTAAATTTCATTTGTACTCGGCCTCAATGGCTTATGAGTATTAGATTTGAGGTACTCGGCCTTGATGGCTTGTCAGTATTTTAGACTTGATATGTACTTGCCCTTAGTGGTTTGTGAGTATTTGGATTTGAAAAATATCTAGTCTCGGTGGCTTGTTGGATATTCTAATTTTAGAAATTACCCGGTGTCAACAGCTTATTGGGTATTTCATTTTTGAGGATATCTGGCCTTGATGGCTTATTGGGTATTTTAATTTAGAAAATATCCGGCCTTGACGGCTTGGTGGATATTTAAATATTAGAAAATACCCGGCCTCAATGGCTTATTGGGTATTTAATTCTAGAGAAAATCCGGCCTTGTTTGCCTATTGGATATTTTAATGCAGAAAATGTCCGGCCTTAATGGCTTGGTGGTTATTTTTGTAAAATATCTAGCCCTGATAGCTTAATAGATATTTTATTTTTTAACCTTAGCAACCATAATGTCGTATCAAGGAGCCACGTCCTGATGTTAAACGCTTTGTTGCAGCGTACAAAAGACTTACTAATATTTTTGAATCTGATGGTTTGAAATTTGTTTTAAAGGTTTGATGGGGATAATTAATTAACCTCATTTTGTCCACTCATAAGTTAAATAGAACTACATAAGCTTATCCAATGAAGGATAAAAACTAAGAATCCCGTAACATCATGTATGAAGGATACATGAGACTCTTGAAATAGGATTAGAAATCCTTAGATGTGAATTAAAGGATATGAAAAATCCTTGACACTGAGAGAAAGGATATAAAAATCCTTGATAGTGAATTAAAGGATATGAAAAATCCAAAAATCATTGACATTGAGGAAAAGGATATAAAAATCCTTGACAATGATATTTAAAGGATATGAAAAATCCTTGACATTGTGGGAAAGGATATAGAGATCCTTGACAGTGATATTTAAAGGATATTAAAAATCCTTGACATTGAGAGGAAGGATATAGAGATCCTTGACATTGATATTTTGCTTCTTTACTTCCACCATGAATTTCCATTTCACCACTTGTTCTACTACATTATCCTTTTGTATTTTACTCCTGCATCAACGTATCCTCTTTCCACCACTTCTCTCTTTTTTTTTACTACTTCTCCTTCTTGACAGATATATTTTGTCTCTACCACAACGTATCCCCTTTCCAACACTTCTCTCTCTCTTTTTTTACTACTTCTCCTTTGTTTTTTTTACATCTACGAAAGGAACAGATTTTATGACACTAAAATATATAGTATATTTTGTATCATTTCATATAACTTTTCATGCTAAATCGAGGATCTTTTACATGTTTTCATGCTAGAATTATCAAATATTGCAAAGTCTACTTCTATTTTAGTTTTTCATGATTTTCAGGTAAAAAGACACAATTTGAGGGCGTTTTCAAGCAATTTCAGATACATAGAAGATTTCCCATCATCAAGAAGAAGATACTGGGCACATTTTGCGCAAATCCAAGCAAGAACCCAAATTACGGTAGGGCCGTAATATCCATTACGGTACCTTAATTTCAATACCATAATTGGGAGAGCCCTGCCGTAATTTGGAGTTTTCCATAACAGGGAAATTCGCGATATTACGGCACCACCGGAAACATCTTTACAATGCCATAATGTGGGTGTGATTCTGACCAGAGATTTGATGAAGTTTACGGTACTACCGTAAAGGCATTTACGGTACCGTAATTATGGATGGTTTTCAACCCGAGAGATTTCAGAGATTACGGCACCGCCGTAAAGCATTTCACAGTACCGTAATGCCAGAAGATTTTCACCCGAGAGCTCGCTGCCATATTACGGCACTGCCGTAATACTCATTACGGCCGTAATTACAAGTCAAATTCGTGAGTTTTACGGACCCGATTCTTGTGCAGACCATAACTTTTGATCCAGACCTCCAAATTGAGATCCGAAAGATGCTGCGGACTCATCTTAAAGAGGAGAAGACACGAAGTGGAAGGAGGAATTTGTATCCACTATCGAGGGAGAAATCAACAGAGAGGCATCTAGGGTTTGGCCTTGTGCCGAGAGGCGTATAGGGCACCTCAGGATGTGATTTTCATGCAAAAGCTTCGCCTAGAGGAGCGGAGGACACACCAGAAGTTTCAGAGCAAAAGGAGTTCAATCGGAGGAGAAATCAACAAAACACCGTGCGCCGCCGCTGTTCGTCACAGATTATGGCCTTAAAAACCTTTACGGCCGTACCGTAATTTGTTCTCTACCTCTGTTTTGATTTCCTACACCATGGATTATTGTACCTCTTCTTCCATGCACGCTTAAACATACTTTGGGACATGGGGGTGTAATCCCCTTGATTTTTAATGATTAGATAAACTATTATTTTCGTCATGATCATCCTTGTTGCGATAATTCTACTTATGTGATGAATTGTCTTTAATTCTCCTTAGATTTTACTGTCATGCATGTTTTAGAGTTTTCGCAATGAGACTGAAAGGTGATTTGCTTGAGAACTTGGAACCCTAGAATCTTATTTCTTTATTTTAGTAGTCTTATTGCCATGCTTGATAATATGAATCTAGGGTTGAGTTATTGTGTTAAACATTGATAGATCTTGCACGAAAGTGAAGATCAGTCTGTTCGAAAACCCAAGGTAGAACCTGTGTTGAGACTCGGATGCACGAAAGTGATCTTTGAGATTCCACTTGTGATGATCAACAAAGAACTTGGATGCACGAAAGTGATCCTGGGTTCTGAAAGTGATGGTTTACTTATTTACAGCGTTGGGATAAATCTTGCGCAAAAGCGAGGATTGGTACCTGCATGATTGTCTGCACGAAAGTGAGATAATCCTTTTATGAAGTAAATTAAGTCTTTATCATGATAGGATTTGATTTACGACCTTTTATTATATCTAATCATTGAAATTAAGGTGGATGAAACCCTAGTCCCAGTTTATCTCTCTGATTATTTTCCCGTGTGTTTATTGTTTATTCTCATCATACTCAGTTTGCTTAACTAGTAAGAATACAACTATCTGGTACTTAACACGTAGGTCTCTGTGGGATCGATATTTTCTTTATTACTTCGAGTATCCGTGCAATTGCGGACACTACAAGTTTAGGGACAACAAGTTTTTGGAGCCGTATCAGGGGGTGACAGATCCCTGTGCGCCAAACAAGTTTTGGCTGCGACTCCTTAAATTAGTCTTACCTAGTTGTATTTAAAAGTGTGTCATTTCGGATAACATCAAGTTTTTGGCGCCGTTGCCGGGGACCTTAGTTTTGTTAATATCAAAATAGTTGTTAGTATTACTAGACTAGGTTTTGTTTGTTTTAGATTTAACTTTGTTTTTTTTTCTTTTTGCAGGTTTTGGATTTTCACAGTTGTGACAGAATTGAGAATTTCTGAAATTTATGAATTTACTTGTGTTTTAGATTTTCTTTTTTTGTTAGATATTCTGAAAAAAAAGTTTTATTTGATTGGTATTGGATTTTTTTTCTATCCTTGATAGATTTGAAGATGTCTTTTAATTACAACTCTTGGGCAACTGAAAGGAGAGAGGAATACATGCCATACAAAGATGATTCATCATGCACTATTCAAGATAAGTTAAATCAATTTTTAGACTCTTATAAGCAACCGGCTATAACATCTTATTCTTCTATTAGATGTGATATTTGTGGATATTTTGATCATTATTCCTCTGATTGCCAATTTTTAAATCCCAATTTATCATGGAATGAATCTGAGCAATTGTATTCTAGATGGGAAAACCAAACTTATTTTTATGATAATTGCTCTAATCATGTTTCTGAACCTTATTTTGAGGACACTGAAGAATCTAGGTTAGAAACTATGCTTGAAAAATTCATGTCAAATCAAAACCAATTTATGACAAGTCAAAATAAAGAAATTGAGGATCTTAAGGGAATAATAAGTCAACTTGCTTCTTGGGTAGAATCTTTAACTAATAATTCTGAAATTTTGGAAACCCAGTTAGCACAACAAGCATGTTTGTTTGAGTTTGAAACTAAAGAACTTGATTTAGAAAAATCTCCCTCTGATTATGATTGTTTTGAGATTGAGCCTTAAGTGAATATTAATGAATCTCAATCTTATTTTGATGATTGTAAATTTGATTCTTCTAATAAATTGTTTGTAAAAAAGTTTGAGAAAATTGATTTTGAAAAACCCTCTTTTGATGAAATTGATTCTTTTGATGTTGTATCATTTATGGTTAAATCTGATGAGTTTGATAAATGGTTGGAAATTACAGACATTAATGAGCCCCACTTTGATTTTGGTGATATTGCTGAGATTAATGATAAGTCTTTTGTGGTTGACTCTGATTCTATTGATTCTGATAAATCTCATTATGATTTTTTGAATGATTCTAATTTTGACTCTTCTGATGATGAATTATTTGTGAAAAGACTTAGGGAAAATGATTTTGAATAGTCTCACTTTGATTTTGATGATAATTTTGAAATTTACAAGTTATTTGATGAAGGGATTGAGGAAATTGATACAGATTCGAATGTTACAAACACTGATGAATCTCACTCTGGTGTTTTGCCCATATCTTTTATTGAATCTTTTGATGAATTTGAAAAATTGTGTTTTATTGAGGAATCCAATGAAAGACATAAAAAATATTTAGATTATCCAATGCTTATATCTTTTGATCAAAGTCCTACTCTTATGGCAATTGAAAAAATAAACTTGAAGAAAGGACTTATGATTTTGCTTACTGACAAATTTAGGAAGATTATTGAATATCCTTTTAGTAGAGTTAAAAATTTGGAATATCTTGATTTCTGCATATTTAAGAAAGCCACTTTGATTGTGATTTATATGCAATTCTGGATTTTTGGATTAGTGGCTAAAATTTTTGGACAAAGGAAATGCAGAAAATTATTTGCTCTTTACTTTGGTCTTGATTCACCTGTTTCACCATTATTTTTGAGTTTTGGTCAAGCTATGGACCTAAAATTAGTGCTTCTTAGGAGGCAACCCAAGCATTATCACTTAGCTTACTTTCCTTTATTTTAATTTTCCTTTAGGACTAATTTTTACAATTTTTTCTGTAGGAATCGAGATTTGGCGCGAAATTACGGCACTACCGTAATATTCTTTAAAGTACCATAATCCCTGTTATTCTTAACCAGAGAGTTTTAACCCGTAACGGTACCGACGTGAATTTCTTTACGGTACCATATTTTGTGACAAAATCCTCCCGAGAGTTAAGTCATTTTACGACCGTACCATAAATTTGTTTACGGTGCCGTAATTTTTGAAAATTTGAAATTTGAAATTTTTGAATTTTGAATTTTTTGAATTTTGAAAAAAAAAATTCTATGACTGATTTTACGGCAGTACCGTATGATTGCTTATGGTGCCGTATTCCTGTATAATCTGACCCGAGGAATTTGTGTCAATTATGGCACTGCCGTAAAGAACTTTACGCCCATAATTTTTTAACTGCAGTTTGCTTATCTGACAAGGTGTTTTCTCGCTGCGATTTTAAGAAACTAGAGTGCGAAAATTTTTGATCTTTGGCACAACATTGAAGTACTTATCTTTGTCTATCATCTGGATATTTTTTTTGAACTTTAAAGTCCATGGATCATTCTAAAACACATAGCATCTTTTTAATTCTGATAAATTTCTGCAGCAGTTTTTTCTGACTAATCTGATTAGCACTTTTGCTGCCACTTTTTAAGATGTTTCGATGACTTGAAACCCTGATTTTTCACTTGGAATATAAAGAACATGTGTTTTCTATCTCGTGGAATAGTTGTTTTCATGAAAATATTTTCTGATCATTCTAGGACACATGGCAACTTTTCGAATTTGATTAACTTTTGTGTAGTTTTTGCAGTTTTGTAATCTGAGTAGCCTTCTTTCTGTTGATACCCTAAATCCCTAACAGATTTTGATCCTTTGATTTTCATATGTCTGAAAAGAACATATCTTATTCTACAACCTGGTTTTGTCCATTTTCTATTTGGATCATTAAATTTTATTCTAGGGTATGGCTACTTTTCATAAAAAATTCAAAAACTGCTTGGTTTGCTTTCTAATTGTTATTGCTGCTTTTGCCTCCAGATCCAGAAATCTTCAAGAGCAACTGCCTTCCACCTCTAGCCACCACTGCATTTGCCTCTGACATCACTGTATCCAGCCGTTGACACTAGATTATAACATCAGCAGATTCTTACTTTTTCTGCTGCCTCTTATTCTATTGATTTTATTTATGTAGCAGACTCTTCATTAGTGACTTATTTTTTTTATTTATGCAGCATTATTTCTGGCACCCACTAGCCGACGATCTCACCTCCAGGACTATAGTCTCTAGCAGGCCACTAGAGATTACTCACCCTTATGTCGGCACCATCATCATCATTGCTAGCAGCTTTTCAGCTAGCATCTGTTCCACCTCTACTTCTCAGCTACATCAGTTTTTTCCACCAGCAATCTTCTGGACCATCGATGATATCTCTGATTCTTCTTTGAGAGAAATTATTTTTTGAGACTATTTTCAGACTGAGCCTTATGTACCTTAAATTTACAGGTAAAATTTTCGAAAGGCACATACTTGGTCCTTGCAGCATTCGCCCGACACTATTTTTGGTCTGAGCCTTATTTATTTTCGGTCTAAGCTTGCCATACAATTTTGTGAGTATTGCTTACACTCTCTTGTGATTATTCGATTTGATATGATTATCTACACTTTTCTTCTCTTAGATCCATCACTTTACACCCTTTGCATTATTTGAGCCTTATGTGCTTACACGGATCTATCACTTTACATATTTTGACTTTTTGAGTTTAATGCTTCACACCTTTTGCATTGATTTTGACATACTAAGATGCTTAAAATTTTTATGACTCAAATTCATGTGATGAGAGATGTGTGAATTTTCTATCATGATGAATATGTTCATACATGTGATTAGGACTAGATCTATTGTGTTGAATTTATTTCTCTAATACATATCCATCTTTTGAAATTTGACATTGGTTGATGCATGAAATTTTGGGTAGATGTATTATTTGAGTAATAAGATCTAAGGTAAACCTATTCTTTTGAATAAAATGAGTATATGAGTATGATTTGAGAATTGAGATCAATTGATCAACCTAGTAGATGTTTAGTCTATTATGCTATTTGTTGGGAAATAAGAATCAATGATCCATAAAAATAGTGAGAGACTCCCCTACTTGGCACTATGTAAAATTGATAGTGGTACCTAAGACATGGGTTGAAGTCTATGAATGAAAAATAATGAGAGATAAAAAGAATAAGACTCCTCTATTTGGCACTATGTAAAATTGATAGTGGTACCGAAGATAAGAGTTGAAGTCAAAAATAAAAAGTTTGTATCTAAGTGGATTCATGCCATCTTTGCAAAAATAATCAAATACATAAAAAAAATGGAAAAACAATTTTGTGTGGAAAAAGATCTTGGAAACCTTATTCCTGTAAACAAAAGCATGATAGATTTGAAATGAAAACTAGGTGAAATCATGAGATTGAAAATTCTATTTATTATACAACTTTTATTTGATTGAATTGTGGATCTAGAGGGTTGAGTTCTAAGAATGATATGTTTGCTTGAAGTTTTATAAAGTAATTGATGGAATTTTTCATTGATGATTGTATTTTAGAAATTTATTGAGCATGAAAAGGTTATTCTTTTAATCAACTTTTGATTTTTGCTTGAGGATAAGCAAAGTCTGAGCCTTATGTATTTTGATGACACCAAAATATATAGTATATTTTGTCTCATTTTATATAACTTTTCATACTAAATTGAGGATCTTTTACTTGTTTTCATGCTAGAATTATCAAATATTGCAAACTCTACTTCTATTTTGGTTTTTTATGATTTTCAGGTTAAAAAGGCACAATTTTAGGGCGTTTTCAAGCAATTTTAGATACATAGAAGATTTCCCATCATTAAGAAGAAGATACTAGGCACATTTTGCGCAAATCCAAGCAAGAACCCAAATTACGGTAGGGCTGTAATATCCATTACGGTACAGTAATTTCAATACCGTAATTGGGAGAGCCCTATCGTAATTTGGAGTTTTCCATAATAGAGAAATTCGCGATATTACGGCACCGCCGGAAACATCTTTACGGTGCCGTAATGTGGGTGTGATTCTGACCAGAGATTTGACGAAGTTTACGGTACTACCGTAAAGGCGTTTACGGTACCGTAATTACGGATGATTTTCAACCCGAGAGATTTCAGAGATTACGGCACCGTTGTAAAGCATTTCATGGTACCGTAATGCCAGAAGATTTTCACCCGAGAGCTTGCTGCCCACATTACGGCACTGTCGTAATACTCATTACGGCCGTAATTACAAGTCAAATTCGCGAGTTTTACGGACCCGATTCTTGCGCAGACCATAACTTTTGATCCAGAGCTCAAAATTGAGATCCGAAAGATGCTGCAGACTCGTCCTTAGGAGGAGAAGACACACGAAGTGGAAGGATGAATGTTTATCTACTATCGAGGGAGCAATCAACAGAGAGTCATCTAGGGTTTGGCCTCATGCCGAAAGGTGTAGAGGGCACCTCAGGCCATGATTTTCACAAAAAAAGCTTCGCCTAGAGGAGAGGAGGACACACCAGAAGTTTTAGAGCAAAAAGAGTTCAATCGGAGGAGAAATCAACAAAACATTGTGCGCTGCCGCTGTTCATTGCAGATTATGGCCGTAAAACCTTTACGGCCGTACCGTAATTCGTTCTCTACCTCTATTTTGATTTCCCACACCATGGATTATTTTACCTCTTATTCCATGCACGCTTAAACATACTTTGGGACATGGGGGTGTAATCCCCTTGATTTTTAATGATTAGATAAACTATTATTTTCGTCATGATAATCCTTGTTGCGATAATTCTACTTATGTGATGAATTGTCTTTAATTCTCCTTAGATTTTACTGTCATGCATGTTTTAGATTTTTCGCAATGAGACTGAAAGGTGATTTGCTTGAGAACTTGGAACCCTAGAATCTTATTTCTTGATTTTAGTAGTCTTATTGCCATGCTTGATAATATGAATCTAGGGTTGAGTTATTGTGTTAAACATTGATAGATCTTGCACGAAAGTGAAGATCGGTCTATTGGAAAACCCAACGTAGAACCTGTGTTGAGACTCGGATGCACGAAAGTGATCCTTGAGATTCCACTAGTGAAGATCAACAAAGAACTCGGATGCACGAAAGTGATCCTGAGTTCTTTGATTGATGGTTTACTTATTTACAGCGTTGGGATAAATGTTGCGCGAAAGCGAGGATTGGTTCCTGCATGATTGTCTGCACGAAAGTGAGATAATTCTTTTATGAAGTAAATTAAGTCTTTGTCCTGATAGGATTTGATTTACGACCTTTTATTATATCTAATCATTGAAATTAAGGTGGATGAAACCCTAGTCCTAGTTTATCACTCTGATTATTTTCCCGTGTGTTTATTGTTGATTCGCATCATCCTCGGTTTGCTTAGCTAGTAAGAATACAACTATTTGGTACTTAACACGTAGGTCTCTGTGGGATCGATATTTTTTTTATTACTTCGAGTATCCGTCCACTTGCGGACACTACAAGTTTAGGGACAACAAGTTATTAGAGCCGTATTAGGGGGTGACAGATCCCTGTGCGCCAAACAAGTTTTGGCTGCGACTCCTTAAATTAGTCTACCTACTTGTTTTTAAAAGTGTGTCCTTTCGGATCACATCAAGCCACCAGCGAGAGTTGTTCTTTTTTTCTTTGTTGAGTCCCCTATTTTATAAGAAGCCTCAACCAATCTTTAAGAGATTTCCTTATCTAGTTTATTTGATTTAAATTTCTTTTTTTTTTGCTATTATATATCGCTATTTGTTCCCTTATTTACTGTCATTGATCGTTGCGTTTATTTTTCTTCTCCTCTATTCTCCAAAAACTAGAGACGCCTACTACTCTTTCCATTATTGTTATTTTTTAGTTTCCCATGATCAAATTGATTGGCACATCACATCTTTTTATCACGCTGAACTTTGCGTTCTTTTTTTTTTGTTTTCTTATTTTGCTTTCCTGCCCTTTTCGTTTTACACGTAACTTGATTTCTAGCTGAAATCTTTTCCTTTAATCCTGTATATTAATTTCTGTATATTCACTTTCCATCTTTTTTGCATGTCAAACTTATTTTTTCACCCGTCTATGCTGGAATTTATCTCCAAATTCCTAGATACGCTCATACTTTGCCCCTTCGCTAGCTTGATTATTTTTTTCTTGGCGCACACTTAATTTACATCACTTATGGTCAAAATTAATTTTGACCATCTTGACTTTAGGGTAGAACTCTGTTTAGATCTTCGTTATTGAACTTCTGCCTCTTTACAGCTTGATTTCCTTGTATGATTTTAGTAGACATAGTTTTCCTTGTAGTGACTTAATTTGAACAGAATAATCAGCCAATGCCGATTATTTCTTAATTCCCAACTTTATTAAATAAGTTGTAAATTTGTAAACTAGCAAGGCCTAGACCAATGCTAGCAACTCAAGCCATGGAATATAACATGTGGCCACAACTTGTACCTTTTTTTTAAGCCTTCAAAATTAAACCTTGCTGTTTAGATTTGTGACAAGTAATTGAGGCAAGATAGGGCCATACTAACTAGTAATCCTTCACACTTTTTCTTCATGCTAAGTTTCTTCTTCTTTTTAATTGAAGAACAAATTGCTACTTAGTAATGAAACCTTCCTTGGCTAAAATTTTTTGTTTTACATGCTTAGATAATAAAGTGGACTATTCCATCAAAATGTCTCTCCTGCTTTTGTCATTATAGAAACCTTTCAAGACCTTTAGTGGATTGATCTATGTCTTCCTGAATCTGGAAAGCATATGTCCTTACGTCATTAGAGTAATTCATCATCATGAGATGGTTTTGATGGCATAGCTTGCATACATATTGTTGGGAATCCCCGGGCTAAACAAAAACAGCGGAGGCGAGCCCGAAACGAGATTCCTAATTCAACAATAAGGACCATCTTACGAAGAATACAAAGGGAGTGAAGAGGGCAATACCTTTCAAGCAACTTTTAGGAGCGGCCGATGATGAAGATGCGCAAGGGCCCGTCCTCTGCAATCGCGCACACACAGACTCCTCGAGTCCTCTCCAATCTCCCCGCTGGGTGCTAGCCCCGGAAGATGAGATCCACACCTCTAGCCTTCTCAACTTGCGCCAACGCCAAGGAGAAGAAGGGGAGTTGGCGACAAGGAGTGGGTAGCACTGCCACTTGTCCCAACCTTTGATGCCGAAAAACTTTTATTTGTTGTCACCTCCTAGACCCACATGCCAAGGAGCAGAGGGGAGGCAACAACTAGAGACAAGAGAAGAGTCTGGTATAAAACATCTCCCAGGTGGGCCTCTCTATTTATAATAGCAGAGCCAGATGCACACTGGAGATCTTTCCCATGAGGGATAATGAGCATAGGCGCCTATTCACAATTAAGTATCATGGGTTCGAATCTCCGTAGACGCAATTAATTGTAAATTGTGCCCAAGCTTATTAATTAGTCAAGAGAAAAATTCTCTTGCCAATTAATAAATTTATTTTATTCATGTGACTAAAGTGCCAAGCCCAAACTTGCACCTAGACCCTTGTTTGACTCATTTTGACAACACAGGTCAACAGAGGTCAAACGTGGTCCACTAGAGTCAACTATGGTCAACAATGAACTAAAATAAAATATCATCTCCTCTATAAAAGTCTCAAAGCATTAGTTCCCCAAAAAGATCCGAATCACACAATGATTCGATCAGAGGCAAAACGATTAGTATGATAACTCGAGTGTCAAGGTGTGCGACCCTGTAGGTTCTTTAGACGTTGGCAGTGATGACTAAATCATCACAAGCAATGAGTGGCACTTAGCAGTACATCATTGCTACCCAAGTCATCAGAATGGTGTCATCATCGACATCCCCTAAAACTGCGACAAAGTATAAGTGCAGCTTTGTCCTTTTGCCAACTGATGTCCAGATTGGGCAAGTGTGTCACACTTGTTAATCCCAATAATATGGCATGACTAAATCCGGTTTTCACCTGGGTATGGCCATACACTTTCAGTCATCCATATAGGGGCGCAATGGTCAATCAATATTCCCCGTAAGGAAGGGGCAAATCCTCTATTGGCACATTGAATGTCTCATACGGCTTATGACATACCCAATGACAACCATTATGACTTCCCTTTTACGGCGAAGCGTTAGGTTGCATCATAGTATATCAATCACTATGTAGAGATACCAATGCCCTCAAGTCTAGGACAAGCGCAACTCTGATGTTCATCTTGTGACACTGAGATGAATCCTCACGGCAGGTCGGTCCAGTATATCTCCCTTGATATACCCATTTGCCTGCATTACCAACCCGTGCTCAACCAGCGCATATACTAGTCTCAAGCGAATCATTGCTGTCCCATATCCACCATGATTCTCGACCAAGGATAAACACAGAGACTAGATAAAATCTATCTCTTAGGGACATTGTATATGCAAATGTACATATGCAAATCCATCTATCAACTAGATATGATGCACATATCCCATGGACCATCCTGAGGTCCTAGGGAATAAACACTAACAATCTCCCACTTGCACTAGGACCCTGCATTGAGCAATCTCAACACCATGTCCTAAGCACGACCTGCCACGCTCCTGCTGCGCCAGAGCATCGGTCTATGGGCCTACCATGATTGTATCAGTGTTCATACCTGCTATATCTTAAGTACCTCTGTCCCCAAGACAAGGTATAAGCATCTGAGTATGCCTGCGAAGTTCAACAAAGAACTCCCACTGCTTCCCAAAAGCATTTGCATACTCTGCTTTTAAGTAGTATGCTCTGAAGCTCCCAAAGCTTTTAGCACCACTAAAGGAACAGCTAGACTAGCACTGGTTTGACTAGACCAAGCTGCCAAGTGAATACACTGAGCTTTTCCTGTCATTACTGACCAAGAACCACCCCTTAGTTCTATATAGAACCTAAGTGTGTTCTTCATTCCTTATCCAGTGTCATGCACCTGGATTGGACTTAGTATCAATTGGTTATGCTCTCGGCATAAACCACATATGGTCTATAACATACCGTCATCGATGTATGTTATATAACTTGGCACTTGGAGTTTCTTGGACTTATCCAAAAACTCACACACCTACCCCATAGGTGATGTCCATTATGTCATTCATCACAAGACATTTCGCAATCATCTCTTCACCAAGTGAAGGATCGGGATATCGTCTTTGATGATCTGTATGTCCCCAACAAACAAGACCAGAGATGTCATCAAGCTCCCACTGAACTTTGGTACTATAAGGTGAAGATTCTTTGTCCAAGTTAGGAGTTACCTATAACACTGACACACATGAATCGATTCAGCCTTTTTCCCACACATTTTGAACCTAGGTTGCCCCACAACCTATATACGAGGCTTAGATTTAATCTTTGACCATCTGTGCTAGGTGGCTGACCTTGGACTGAATCCAAGTCACAATTTCCTCCCACTTGCCATTTTCAAGGAAATACATTTCCAAGAAAGCTAGCATCAAGAGCAACAATCGCTTGTTCTCCCGTGGGTCTATGGAAATTAGTATCCCTAAGTCATCTTAGGATACTCCACCTACACTTATCAGATCTTGAATCTATGTCACTAGATTCAGAGGTATGACCCCCAAAGTCTCACATCTATATATCCTGATAATTAGTCATGTCATATCCTTTCCTAGAGATACATTTAAGATGAAATAGTTTAGTGTCAAACAAACTATCAGCATAACCTCAGCAAAGATATGGTTGACTTTCAATTCCTCCCACTAAAACCACCTTCCAAGTTGTTCTTCAGGAGTTAAGAGCTATGAGCAGACCTCATACTCAATATGATAGTCACCTGTCGCTCAAGTACTCTTCATCCAACCTAGACTGAAGATCACTTTTGAATTTTGATAAGCTGGTTCCATAAATATTTTGGTAATTTCACGAATTCCTATCTTTTGACCTTTCCACTTCACCTCACTTGGTGAAAAACATTTATCAGGAAACAAGTATTTGCCCATCTATCACATCTCGAAAGAGGGTAAGATAGTCAATCTCCTAGAAGGAGTTCGAATCCAAGAATTCATGTGCATGAAGTCAGTGGATGCATCACTTGTTTATGATAAAATATCTGAGTTAGAAGATTGGCATTCAATTTGAAGTACTTATTAAATTCAAGTTGTTTTATTACCTCATTATTTTGCACAATGTAATGAAAAGAGATTTGCAAATGAAAAGAATGTCAAATTCCTTTTATTCCAAAAACTCTACTCCGAAGGAATAGATACAATGTCAATTACATATTTGCAAAAGCAATCCTATCAATGACAAATGAAAAATAGCTCGGCAGCATCAATGCTCGAGCAAGATTTTCTTACTGTCATCCATGTCCTATTTCTCTGGAGCTCCTGCATATTTTTGCAAATATCAGTCTCACCATGCAGTATAAAATACCCATGTACGGAAATAGACAATATAGAATTTGGTAGTAAAATTACCTAAGCCTGAAGACGAAGGGTTACTTCTCTTCATCTCTTTCTGAGGATGCATACAGTCTTTGCGCCAATGGCCCTCCTGGCCACAGTTGAAGCACTTGTTCTCCCTCACCCTACCTTTCTTCAGTGCCTTGGCCTTGGACTTGTCCATACCCCTTTTTCGCTTCTTACTGTCCTTGGAGACTATAAGAACGAACTTGGGTTTGGACCTAACCATTTCCTTCTCGGTCACTTCCAGCAGTTTTAGCACCTCCTCGTGATTACAAGCTATTTAGTTCATATTGAAGTTAATGATAAAAGAGCTATAACTCAGAGGCAGCGACTGATCCATCGAGTGTCCTAGTTTAGTGAGATGCAACAAGTACCCAAGCAACTTGAGTACATGTGGTCCCACTGGAGCACCTTCAGGCATCTTGCACTGAAAAGCAGCCTTGGATGTTTCAAACCTTTCTGTTCTAGCCTGCGACTTGAATAGTTGCTTTAGATGAGTGATGATCTGAAATGCATTCTGATCCTCATACTGCATCTGCAACTCGGACGACATCATGGCTAACATAAGGCAGCCAACATCCAAGGAGTCATCCTGATGCTTGCGAAAAGCTTCCCGTTCAGCCGTGCAGGTTGAGGATGACGGTTGAGGAGGAAGCGCTTGCTCTAAGACATACAGCTTCTTCTCCTGCTTGAGGATTATCCTCAAGTGCCGGTACCTGTCCATGAAGTTAACTCCAGTTAACTTCTCCCTCTCAAGGAAGGAGCGGATTGACAGTCCGCTGTTGTTATTGCTTGTAGAAGCCATCTACAATACAAACAAGAGCAGATTAGTATCACATTTCAATCATTTATTCTGGCCTTTTATAAATGACTATTTCTCACTGTTTTATTCGAATCGATAATCCTCAAAAATCGATCGAGAAGTCGCCCGACTTCATTAGTGAGATGAGATCCTCATTTTGTACACGGGCCTTGCGTCCCACGAGGGTGGGATGTACTACACAAGGTGACACATGCTTCCTGAGGTAGGCTCGCCGGGCAATTGCTACTCAGTAATTCCCCTTCTCAAGAACGTTTAGGCACTTTGTGTCCAGCGAGGGCTGGATACAACACAAAGTCCTAACCTCTTGAGGCTGCCTCTAGAAATTTCATCATGTGAACCACCACATATGACAAATCCTAGTCAAGTCCGACTTGACCGTTATACCCGGGGCCAACAATTTCCTTGCGAAAGGCGCGTCCAGAGTTTTAACCGGACTGGGGAAATTATTGTCACCACACGCTTCCTGAAGATAGATGGGTGTGTCCCACGAGGGTGGGAAACAGTGCACAGCACCATCGATCGACAGTTTGATGAGGGGTATGCGTCAAAAGGTTAAGTAACGGGACTTGATATAATTTATCAAGGATTTTTGTGGTCTCGGCACCACGGCTTTTTATCTTATTCTACCAATACAGGCATGCAATCCTATGGTGGAATAAAACAAAGCAGTAAAGGCATGCTGGAACATAAACAGTAAATATGATATGATCAAAGCCCAAAACATGGGTAACAAACCCCTAAACCTAGTCCTAGCCACCTAGCACTACCAAGGGCTATGAGCCATGGGCCCATGCCAACAAGTCCTTAGCTCATCCCTGAGTGCCCTAAGGGCTTTGCTCCAAGGCCCCATGCTGCGCCACCTAGGTCTTCCACTCCATGGGTCAGCTCGCGAACCCTAAAGGCACCATCCAGGAAAAATCCTAGATTCCATTTAGGTTCGGCCAGCCCGAGTCTTCTCCGTGAGCCAGCTCGCAAACCCTAGGCACCTCCTAGGATTCGGCCAACTCATATCTCTTCCTGGAAGATAGCTCAAAAACTCTAGGCTAACCATAAGGTTCGGCCAAACATCCATGTGTCATCTCTACGCTAGGTATCTCACCTCAATGCTTGATATGATTCATCCCTTGCAAGGTGCGCCCCCTTTGCTTGGATGTGCCATCAAGCATCCTTGGTGCTCAATCTTCCTTCATCAGCCCATGAACTTAAGAAGCATCCAAAAGACCTTCAAGTTCTTGGCTAATGATAGAAGATTAGCCCCTCTGCAAGCTTGGAGCGCCAATCGTCTTCCTCAACCCATGAACCCAATATGCTCCACCTAGGAAAACTAGGATGCGCCATGGTTCAGTCAAAGGAATAAGATCAGCCCCCCTTAGGTTGCTTTTCCTTCATCATCAGCCCTTGAACCCATGCATGCGCCACTAGGAGACCTAGAAGCCATGAGGGTTCGGTTGAGGATGAAGGTTAGCCCCCTTACTTGACTAGGTTACACCATCACCTTATCCATCCATCATCCCTTAAGTGAACCAACTAGGTAACCCTAGAAGCCACTCAAGGTAGGTCAAATAAGGGGATGCGCCACCTTAGGAGGTGAGGTGCGCCAACCCTAACCCTAGCCGCCACCACCTTAGATGCGCCCCTAGGTTTAACCCTAGTAGCCACCCTAGGGTTTGGCTAGGTGAGAGTTGCACCACCTTGAGAGATGCGCAAGGGAGAGAGAGAGGAAAATGCCACAAAATGTCATCAAGGCCTTCGATTTGATTTACAATGTAGAATTGAAAATACAAAATTGAAAGCGGCACGCAGGCCTCACACTGATACATCACAGGCATGACAATTGGGCTTGACTTTGATCATATCAAATGCATAAGGAAAAACACTTAAGACATGCTCTTCTATATGCAATGAAAAACTACAGAACCAGATTTTAGTTTTTCATTAGAAAACATGTTCGTTAAATCTCCGTGATCTTATCAAAAATTTAGATCTTTCATTTTCTCTCAGGAGTCTACAAGTGGCCATATATACCCCGATTATTGATGCCACTTGCAATCCCTAACTTGTACGAATTAGGGCAATCACCCAGTCCATGCCCCGAAATCTAGATACAAGTCTCACATCGTGGGTCTATCCCATGAATATGAGGAGAAATAAATTCTCACACATAGGGTCTATCCCCATGTGTAGAAACCGAAAATCATGAATTTCATAAGAGCGAGAAATAACAAACCTACTATTTTTCTACACATAAAACATCTCATAAATATTTTTTAAAAAATTTCTATGACATGCGCATACTAGAAAAAACCCATACACAGATGTATCTTGTAAGTTGCCTCTGATACCACTGTTGGGAATCCCCGGGCTAAACGAAAACAGCGGAAGCGAGCCCGAAACGAGATTCCTAATTCAACAATAAGGACCATCTTATGAAGAATACAAAGGATGTGAAAAGGTCAGAACCTTTCAAGCAACTTTTAGGAGCGGCCGATGATGATGACGCGCAAGGGCCCGTCCTCTGCAATCGCGCACACACGGACTCCTCAAGTCCTCTCCAATCTCTGCGCTGGGTGCTAGCTCCGGAAGATGAGATCCATGCCTCTAGCCTTCTCAACTTGTGCCAATGCCAAGGAGAAGAAGGGGTGTTGGCGACAAGGAGTGGGTAGCACTACCACTTGTCCCAACCATTGATGCTAAAAAACTTTTATTTGTTGTCACCTCCTAGACCCTCATGCCAAGGAGCAGAGGGGAGGTGACAACTAGAGACAAGAGATGAGTCTAGTACAAAACATCTCCCAGGTGGGCCTCTCTATTTATAATAGCCGAGCCAGATGCACACTAGAGATCTTTCACATGTGGGATAATAGCATAGGCGCCTATTCACAATTAAGTGTCATGGGTTCGAATCCCCGCAGACGCAATTAATTGTAAATTGCACCCAAGCTTATTAATTAGCCAAGAGAAAAATTTTCTTGCCAATTAATAAATTTATTTTATTCATATGACTAAAGTGTCTAGCCCAAACTTGCACCTAGACCCTTGTTTGACTCATTTTGACAACACAGGTCAACAGAGGTCAAGAGTGGTCCACTAGAGTCAACTAGTGGTCAACAATTAACTAAAATAAAATATCATCTCCTCTATAAAAAACTCAAAGCATCAGTTCCCCAAAAAGATCCGAATCACACAATGATTCGATCAGAGGCTAAACGATCAATATGAGAACTCGAGTGTCAATGTGTGCGACCCTGTAGGTTCTCCAGACGTTGGCAGTGATGACTAAATCATCACAAGCAATGAGTGGCACCTAGCAGTACATCATTGCTACCCAAGTCATCAGAATGGTGTCATCATCGACATCCCCTAAAACTGCGACAAAGTACAAGTGCAGCTTTATCCTTTTGCCAACTGATGTCCAGATTGGGCAAGTGTGTCATACTTATTATTCCCAATAATATGGCATGACTAAATCAGGTTCTCACCTGGGTATGGCCATACACTTTCAGTCATCCATATAGGGGCGCCATGGTCAATCAATCTTCCCCGTAAGGAAGGGGCAAATCCTCTATTGGCACATTGAATCTCTCATACGGCTTATGACATACCCAATGACAACCGTTATGACTTCCCTTTTACAGCGAAGCGTTAGGTTTCATCAAAGTACATCAATCATTATATAGAGATACCAATGCCCTTAAGTCTAGGACAAGCGCAACTCTGTCACTGTGATATTCATCTCGTGACACTGAGATGAATCCTCATGGCGGGTCGATCCAGTATATCTCCCTTGATATACCCATATGCCTGCGTGAGCAACCCGTGCTCAACCTGCGCATATACTAGTCTCAAGCGAATCATAGCTGTCCCATATCCACAACAATTCTGGACCAGGGATAAACACAGAGACTAGATAAAATCTATCTCTTAGGGGCATTGTATATGCAAATGTACATCTGCGCAGATGTACAACTCTGCATAACAACCACAATGCCAGGATAACTCATCTATCAACTAGATGTGATGCACATATCCCATGGACCATCCTGAGGTCCTAGGGCATAAACACTAACAATCTCCCACTTGCACTAGGACCCTACATTGAGCAATCTCAACACCATGTCCTAAGCACGACCTGCCACACTCCTGCTATGCCAGAGCATCGGTGTATGGGCCTACCATGATTGTATCAGTGTTCATATCTATTATATCTTAAGTACCTCTGTGCCCAAGACAAGGTATAAGCATCTGAGTACGCCTGCGAAGTTCAACAAAGAACTACCACTACTTCCCAAAAGAATTTGCATACTCTGCTTTTAAGTAGTATGCTCTGAAGCTCCCAAAGCATTTAGCACCACTACAGGAAAAGCTAGACTGTCACTGGTTTGACTAGAACAAGATGCCAAGTGAATCCACTGAGCTTTTCCTATCATTACTTACCAAGAACCACCCCTTAGTTCTATATAGAACCTAAGTGTGTTCTTCATTCCTTATCCAGTGCCATGCCCCTGGATTGGACCTAGTATCAATTGGTTATGCTCTCGGCATAAACCACATCTGGTCTATAACATACCATCATCGATGTATGTTATTTGATTTGGCACTTGGAGTTTCTTGGACTTATCCAAAAACTCACACACCTAACCCATAGGTGATGTCCATTAAGTCATTCATCACAAGACATTTCCCAATCATCTCTTCACCAAGTGAAGGATTGGGATATCATCTTTGATGATCTGTATGTCCCCAACATACAAGACTAGAGATGTCATCAAGCTCCCACTGAACTTAGATACTATAATGTGAAGATTCTTTGTCCAAGTTAGGAGTTACCCATAACACTGACACACATGAATCAATTCAACCTTTTTCCCACACTTTCTGAACCTAGGTTGCCCCACAACCTATATATGAGGCTCAGATTTCATCTTTGACCATCTGTGCTAGGTGGCTGACCTTGGACTGAATCCAAGTCACAATTTCCTCCCACTTGCAATTTTCAAGGAAATACATTTCCAAGAAAGCTAGCATCAAGAGCAACAATCGCTTGTTCTCCTGTGGGTCTATGGAAATTAGTATCCCGAAGTCAACTTAGGATACTCCATCTACACTTATCAGATCTTGAATCTATGTCACTAGATTCAGAGGTATGACCCCCAAAGTCTCACATCTATAGATCCTGATAATTAGTCATGTCATCTCCTTTACTGGAGATACATTTAAGATGAAATAGTTCAGTGTCGAATAAACTATCAGCATAACCTCAGCAGAGATATGGTTGACTTTCAATTCCTCCCACTAAAACCACCTTCCAAGGTGTTCTTCAGGAGTTATGAGCTATGAGCATACCTCATACTCAATATGATAGTCACCTGTGGCTCAAGTACTCTTCATCCAACTTGGACTGAAGATCACTTATGAATTTTGATAAGTTGGTTCCATAAATATTTTGGTAATTTCACAAATTCCTATCCTTTGACCTTTCCACTTCACCTCACTTTGTGAAAAACATTTATCAGCAAACAAGTCTTTGCCCATCTATCACATCTCGAAAGAGGTTAAGATAGTCAATCTCCTAGAAGGAGTTCGAATCCAAGAATTCATTTGCATGAAGTCAGTGGATGCATCACTTGTTTATGATAAAATATCTGAGTCAGAAGATTGGCATTTAATTTGAAGCACTTATTAAATTCAAGTTGTTTTATTACCTCATTAGTTTGCACAATGTAATGACAAGAGATTTGCAAATGAAAAGAAAGTCAAATTCCTTTTATTCCAAAAACTCTACTCCAAAGGAATAGATACAATGTCAATTACATGTTTGCAAAAACAATCCTATCAATGACAAATGAAAAATAGCTCGGCAGCATCAATGCTCCAGCAAGATTTTCTTACTGTCATCCATGTCCTATTTCTCTGGAGCTCCTACATATTTTTGTAAATATCAGTCTCACCATGCAGTATAAAATACCCATGTACGGAAATAGACAATATAAGATTTGGTAATAAAATTATCTGAGCCTGAAGATGAAGGGTTACTTCTCTTCATCTCTTTATGAGGATGCATGCAGTCTTTGTGCCAATGGCCCTCTTGGCCACAGTTGAAGCACTTGTTCTCCCTCACCCTGCCTTTCTTCAGTGCCTTGGCTTTGGACTTGCCCTTACCCCTTTTTCGCTTCTTATTGTCCTTGGAGACAATAAGAACAGACTTGGGTTTGGACTTGACCATTTCCTTCTCGGTCGCTTCCAGCAGTTTTAGCAGCTCCTCGTGAGTAGAAGCTATTTTGTTCATATTGAAGTTAATGATAAAAGAGCTATAACTCGGTGGCAGCGACTGCAGGATAAGGTCCGTAGCCACATCCTGATCCATCGGGTGTCCTAGTCTAGTGAGATGCGACAAGTACCCAAGCAACTTGAATACATGTGGTCCCACTGGAGCACCTTCAGGCATCTTGCACTGAAAAGCAGCCTTTCTGTTCTAGCCTGCGACTTGAACAGTTGCTTTAGATGCGTGATGATCTGAAATGCATTATGATCCTCATACTGCATCTGCAACTCGGATGACATCGTGGCTCACATAAGGCAGCCAACATCCAAGGCGTCATCCTGATGCTTGCGAAAAGTTTCCTGTTTAGCCGTGCGGGGTGAGGATGACTATTGAGGAGGAAGCGCTTGATCTAAGACATACAACTTCTTCCCCTGCTTGAGGATGATCCTCAAGTGCTGGTACTAGTCCATGAAAAAGTTATAATTTACTTCATAATGGGATCATCTCGTTCTCGCACAAACAATCATACAAAGAACCAATCCTCACTCTCGTGCAAGATTTATTCTATGCTGAAGATAAGTAAACCATTAACAAAGAACTCAAGGATCACTCTCGTGTATCTGAATTATAAGTCAATCATCTCAAGTGGAAACTCAAGGATCACTCTCGTGCGTCCAAATCTCAACACAGGTTCTACTTATGGTTCTCCAACGATCCAATACTCAATCTCTTGCAGTATCTTCACGTTTATCATAGTAACTCAATCCAAGATTTAGATTATCAACACGGCAATTATTCTTCTAAAATCAAGAAATAAGAACTAACCTAATTTCTTACGGTGAGTTCCTAATATTCAATTTTAGGGTTCCAAGTTATCAAGCAAATCACCTCTCGGTCCATATCGCAAAAACTCTAAAACATGCTAACAATATAAATCTTCGGAGAATTAAAGACAAACATTACATAAGTAAAATTATCATATCAAAATTATACTAACGAAGTAAAAGTTATCTAGTCATAAGAATTCAAGCGGTTTACACCCCATGTCCCAAAAGATATCTAATCTTGCATGGAAGAGGAATTATAATAAATCATAGTTTAGAACGATCAGAAATCAAAGAGAAAGGGTAGAAGTTACAAAACAGGGCTATAATGAAAATTACAGCCCATAATTTTGCGAGTGAACAGTGCCAGCGCCCGCTCTTTTGTTGATTCCTCCTTCGATTGATCTCCTTTTCACTCTAAAATGTATGAGGTATCCTCTCCTCCTCTAGGCGAAGCTTCCTTGTGAAAATCGCATCATGAGGTGGCCTCTACGCCTCTCGGCGTGAGGTCAAACCCTAAGGATGCCTCCCTCAATTTCTCTTTGGACTGTGGATAAAAATTGGGGCTTTTGGTCTTTTTATCTTGTCCTCGTTAAGACGGGTTTGTGGCTTCTTTCAGATCTCAAATTGGTGCCCTAAATCACAAGATATCGTCTTTTTAATTTTCCAGCAGAAGAATCAGGCAAAACTGGGTCAAATTACGGTACCATAATATTTATTACGGCAGTGCCATAATTTCTTCAGAAGTTTCTGGTAAAAAATCACTCAAAATTACAGTACCATAATATGTATTACGGCACTGCCATAATTTCTTTCTATGTTTTCTGGGGTAGAAATTACGGTACCATAATTTTCATTTGGGCCTTACCGTAATTTTGCAAACTTGCTCCTATTCACATGAAATTTGGCAGGTGACTTTGTTTCGACGTCTGGAATCCATTAGTGTGCTTAGATCTTTCAAAATCCATCAAAATATGACACTTTTTTTTACCTAAAAATCATCAAAAACAAGAAATGGTGTAGATTCTGCAATATTTGACAAATAAGGCTTAAAAACAAGCAAAATAACATAAATATGACACAAAAGAGTCTATCAAATGGCACAAATTTTACTGTATATTTTGCTGTCATCAGTATTGTTTTGAAAACTTTACTCACTGAAGCTGGGTTGCAAATAATTGGTTCGACAAATGCCCCCAATTGATTTTGTATAAGTGATGAGCGCATATAAAACTGTTGGAAATTCATTTCCCCACTCTTTTTAGTTACAAATTATTTTTCTTTCTCAGACTATGTCCTTTTTAAGGTCTCGCCGCCCTCTAATGCCATGGGATCAATCTTCCGATGATAAGATTCAAAGTACATAAAGAAATTCGATCCCCTTGGCCATTTTCGAAGAATATGGCATGAGTGGCATGATATTATGTTAGAAGGGAGAGACATGTTTCAGGGAAAAATACCTCGCCATCCCCCTGTCCCACTACCATCTAGGAAACATAAACCCGAATTGGTCCTTCAGAGTAAATGTTGGACACCATTAGAGCATGTTGCATCGGAGTGAAGAACCAGAAAGCTCTTATATTTTACCATGGTCCTGATACATTATTATGCCTTGCACCCATCACTTGTACACAAAACCAAGAATCAACACCCCTTCTAGGTTTGGAAATGGCTTCTGAGCGTGTCCCTAAATGGAACCCTCGATTTAATATTCATAGTGCTATAAAACATTATCGAGGGTATATTGAATGGGCTCAATATGTCCTCTGTACTGAGAGAGAAATGCTTGGGAAAGCCGGGATTATTAACGCTGCGATCTTATCCCTATTCAATTATGAATATATCCTAATTTGTTGAAAGGTTTTTTTGAGCATTGGAATCCAGTTACCA
Organism: Costus lasius; assembly: GCA_027563935.2. Classification (NCBI taxonomy): domain Eukaryota; kingdom Viridiplantae; phylum Streptophyta; class Magnoliopsida; order Zingiberales; family Costaceae; genus Costus; species Costus lasius. Next base: position 69,380,133 of record CM050449.1, read on the forward strand.
ATACCTGTTACCTTCCGGATGGGGAAATTTTTTCTAGCCTATGGGACATGAGGAATATTTGTGGGCTTCCAATATTAGGGGTCTCATATGATGAACATGTAACTGATGAGAAGACTCTTTTTGGTGAGAGTAGTCATGGGAAATTTCATTCTTCTTCTTCGCTTAAGCAAGTCTTTGATGACTATTATCAGTTATTTAATCAGCATTATAGAGTAATGTCTATTTCTGACTGGATATCGCACATCATTGACTTGGGCACATCTTATGAAACCAGACTTCCCTCTGTTGGTGTATATGCCCTTGGACCCGTTGTTGGTCCATCTTGTACTACTTGATTTTGATATTTAATATATCATAAAGGCATTGTCGTTATTATGCTACGTTTACATATGTGATTATGTACATGGATAATAATGTCCCTGGAGACAGATTGTATCTGTGCTCAAACGGTATGTCCCTAGTCAAGTACCTTAGTGGATAAGGGACAGCTCTGGTAGATGTGAGACTGGTATATGGGCTGGTTAGGCACGGGGTGCTAACGCAGGCATATGGGTATATCAGTGGTGGATATACTGGACCGACCCGTTGTGAGGCTCTAACTTAGTGTCATGAGTTAAGCTCGCAAGTGACAGGAGATGCATTGATCCCTTGACTTGAGGTCATTGACTCTTCGATATGGTTTGGCACATGCTTTGATACAACCTAACACCTCGCCATAGCAGGGAGGTAATAACGGTTGTCATTAGGTATGTCACGACCCATATGAGAAGATCAATGGACAGACATAGGATTTGGCCCTTCCTGCGGGAAGCTTGATATCCATGGGGCCCCGTATGGTTGCATGACTGAAAGTGTATGACCATACCCAGGTGAAAGCCTGATTTAGCCATGACCATGAGATTGGGTGAAAACAAAATGGTGACACGCTTTGTTGAATCGGATATCAGTTTGACAAAGAGACTGTAATGCATCGGTATCTTTTTGCGATGATGGGGATGTCGATGTTGATATCCATTCCGAATTCATCACTGCCAACGTCAGAGGAACCTACAGGGTCGCACAACTTTAAACTCATGTTCTCGTATTGATCAAGAAGCCTAATGATTGAGTTATTGGATAACTTGGATCTTTTTTGGAGAATCTATCAGCACCATTGTGCCTGATGAGATGGAAGAGACTTATTGGAGCTAACTTCATTTTTGGGCCAGATGGGCCTAATGGGCCCTATAGGCCAAATGGGCCAAATAAGCCAAATAGGCTAATTGGGCCAAATGGGCAAATGGGCCAAATAAGCCAAATAGGCTAATTGGGTCAAATGGGCCAAAGGAAGTGTTAGCATGGAGCATGGACCAATGGGCCTCCAAGCCCAATGGGCGTGAAGCCCAGTTGGGGCGTGAGGCCCAATGGGCCGTCAGGCCTAATGGGCCATAACAATAAGTTGCCTGGGCCCAATAGACATCATGGTGAATTAAATCATGTATTTAATTCTGGGAATTAAATTATGTATTTAATTCTATAATTAATTCTGAGTTTAATGATGAATTTAATTTTGGATTTAATTACGAATTTAATTCTGAATTTGAAGAGTCATGCTATTAATGGCCGTTATGAAACTTTAATTCAAGGTTTTAATGGGTCATTATGAGACTTTAATTCAGAGTTTAATTCTATAATTAATTCATAATTTAATTCTATAATTAATGATGAATTAATTCAGAGATTAATTATGAATATTGTGGAATTCCAAAGGTCTCTGCGGAATTCCAAGGGTCACCATGTTTTCTATAAAAGAAGAGGGGGAGAGGAGTTGGCGCCCACTTGGTCTTTTGGAAGAAATTCTCCCAGGCACCTCCTCTCTTCTTCCCTCTCCTTTGGGCGGCTGCAAGGTTGGACCTTGGCAGCATTTTTCCATCCTTCTACTCCTCTTGGCGCATTCACTGTGTGGGTGGTGCAAGTTCTTGAGGATTTTTCCCAGAGGCGTGGATCTTCTTCCCGAGGCTAGCACTGGGCGTGGAGGAAGAGAACTCGAGCATTGGCTGTGTGCGAGACTACAGAGGACGAACACTTGGAAGCCTACATTGCATCATTCTTCTTCACTGCAAGTTATCATCTCCTACTCACCGTGTCGATTCCCACGCATGACTCGATCTTTTGGGTTTTTGGGACTGGCCTGTTTCGGGGATTGCTTCCGCTGTGCTTGTTTCTAAAATTTTAAAATCCCCGGGGTTTCCCAATAGTGGTATCAGAGTCAACTTGCGAACTCGAACGGTGTTTTATGCTTTGATTGTATGCTCACATGCCATCTGAAATTTTTCAAAAATTTGCATATGCGCAAGGATTTTTCTAAGTAAGAAAAATTGTAAGTTTTTCATTCCTAACATCTATTCGATCTCTTTGTTTTTTGCTTTCACATGGTGGGATAGACCCATATGTGAGAGAATTAATTTCACCCCACGCATGTAGGATAGACCTACTGTGTGGGACTTGTCGAAGATTATGGGGCATGGTGATTGTCCTAATCTTGGCAGGTTAAGGATTGCAATGGTATACGACAAGCATGCTTGGAGCATTCATGCGTCACTTGTAGACTCCGGAGAGAAACAAAAAATCCTAGATTTGCGAACGGACGTTGAGGTTGAAAGACATGTTTTCTAAGAAACTAAAACTGAAGTTTTATATTTTCTTGAGCATATAGAGGAGCCATCAAGGTCTTGCTCGAACCCTAGGGTTTGTGTGCTATGCCTTGGTGTGGAGGACCTTGGAGCCGCACTTGAAGTTAAAGCTTAGTGGCGGCTAGGTTAGGTCTTGTTGGGGCTTCTCACCTAGGTCAAGCATTGAACATCCATTGGCATGTGTTGGTTCAATGTGTTGATTAGGCTATGACCACACCACTTGTTTACTGCTTTCCACTTCAGCTAAAGCATGCCTGGATGTGTTTTATTGTTTTGTTATCACTATAGGATTGCATGCCTGTAATGTTAGACAAAAGATAAAACTGAGAGGATGAGACGTCAAAAACCCTAAAAAATAATATCAAGTTTATAGCCTTCTAATGCGTAGCCCTCGTCAAGCTATCGACCAGTGGTGTTGTGCATTGTTTCCCACCCTCATGGGACACACCCACTTATCTTTAGAAGGCGTGTGGTGGCAATGGTTTCCCCAGTCCAGTTAAAAATCTGGGTGTGCCTTTGCAAGGAAACTCGTTAGCCCTGGGCATAACGGTCAGGTTATACTTGACTAGTTTTTCATATGTGGTGGCCACATAATGCAGCTATAGAGGCAGCCTCGAGAGTTTAGGGTTTTGTGTTGTTCCAGCCCTAGCTGGGCACAAAATGCTTGAACTGTGTTGAGAAGGGGAATTGCATGGGTGCAATCGGCCGGCGTGCCCACCTTAAGAAGCATGAGTCCCTTTGTGCATCTCATCCCACCCTCGTGGGACGCGAAGCCTCAAATGGAATAAAGATCCCATCTCACTAGGAAATCTCAAATTTTCTGATTGACTTTGTGGGTTGTCAATTCGATTAAAATAGTGGGAGCCATGATCATTTAATGTATGTCCAGATTAAATGATTCGAAGTAGTACTAATCCTCTATTTTGGTTGTTGTAGATCAATGGCTACGAACAATAATAGAGGGTCACTGCGATCTATCCTGTAAAGGAATAAGTTGGTTGGATCCAACTTTATGGACTGGTATCGGAACTTGAGGATGGTCCTCAAGCTCGAGAGGAAGCTATATGTCCTTGAACAACCTATTTTTGAGCCACTTCCATGCTCAGCCTCAGCGATTGAGAAGGATGCTTTTAATAAGCATCAGGCAGATACTTTGGAGGTTGCTAATTTGATACTAACCAACATATCGCCTGAATTACGAGGGCAATATAATCGGAAGAGTGCTTCTGAGATTATTTCTAATCTAAGGCAGCTATTCGATGAATTGGTTGAGCTCAACCCTCCGAAAGTAGACATTCAATGTGTTGAGCTGAAAGGCTTAACTAAGACATTGAACATCAAGATGGAAAAGGTCAGGAATAATAGGTGCTATTCCTGTGGAGTGCCAACTCACATGACTGACATAGTGCGACTTCAGAATGAGAAGAAGAGAATCAAGGCTTTGTCTTCTGGCTCAGGTATTTATGTTACCGACGTCAACCTTTCTACTTCCATGCCATGGGTATTGGATACCGCATGCGGAGCTCATATTTGTACAAATATACTAGGGCTCAAGAGAAGTAGATCGGTACGGCCTGGAGAGATTGACCTACGAGTTGGAAACGGGACACAAGTTGCTGCTATTGCAGTTGGACTTTTGACACTCTCCTTACCTTCTAGACTTTAGTTAGAATTAAATAATTTCTATTGTGTACCTTCCCTTACCAAAAACATTGTATCTATTCCTTGCTTGGCAAGGAAAGGATTTAAATTTGAAATAAAAGAGGACTCTTGTTCTTTTTCATTTGCAAATGTGTTTTATGTGAAGGGTACCTTGTGCAATGGATTATATGTCTTGGATATGGATAACTCTATATGTAACATAAATCATAAAAGGATCAAACTGAGTGGTTTAGTTGGTGCGTACCTTTGGCATTGTCGATTAGCCCATATAAACAAGAATCACATTCAACAACTCCATGCAAATGGATTGTTAGATTCAACCTCCTTGGAGGAGTTTGATACTTGTGGGCCTTGTTTATTAGGGAAGATGACAAAAGCGCCCTTCACCAAGATTAGTGAGAGGGTAGGAGTTTTGTTGGATCTCATACATAGTGATGTGTGTGGGCCATTCAGTAAATAAGCTAGAGGAGGGTACAACTACTTCATCACATTTACTGATGACTTCAGTAGATACGGTTATGTCTATTTGATGAGACATAAGTCCGAATCCTTTGAGAAATTTAAAGAGTTCAGACAGGAAGTAGAGAACTAGCTTGGTCAATCTATTAAGGCTCTTCGATCAAATCGTGGTGGAGAGTACATAAGCGGTGAGTTCTTTGACTATCTTAAAGAGCGTGGGATTCTATCCCAACTCACACCTCCTGGAACACCTCAATGGAATGGTATGTCTGAAAGGAGAAACCGAACCTTGTTGGACATAGTTCGATCTATGATGAGTCATGCAACTCTACCACCCTCATTTTGGGGCCGTGCACTTGAGGCAACTTCTCTCATACTGAATAATGTTCCATCTAAGAGTGTCTCTAAGATTTCGTACGAGGTATGGAGTGGGAGACACTCGAATCTCTCTTTTATCAGAGTCTGGGGATGTAAGGCTTACGTCAAATGTCAGGATTCTAGCAAGCTAGAACCCAGATCTGATAAATGCGTGTTTGTGGGGTATCATAAGGAAACTAAAGGATATTACTTCTATATTCCCAACGAGAACAAAGTTTTTGTTGCTCGGGGTGCTGTCTTTACAGAGAAATAATTTCTCAAGAAAGAAGTTAGTGGGAGGAAGTTTGACTTGGACAAGGTCCAAGTGCAACCACAAGACATTGAGGTGGAACCTGAGCCACCTGCACCGGTTGCTGGGCAACCAGAGGCTCAGACATAGGCCCCGCGTAGGTCTGGGAGGATTCATCGTGCACCTGAGAGGTATGGGTCACTGCCGACCCAACACGATGGGATCTTCATCATTGAGGATGAACCCAAGACCTATGATGAGGCGGTCGCTGGACCGGACTCTGAGAAATGGCTTGAGGCCATGAGATCCGAGATGGATTCCATGTCGGCTAACCAAGTCTGGGATTTGGTTGAGCTACCTGATGGGGTAAAACCTATAGGGTGTAAATGGGTCTTCAAGAGGAAGACTGACATGGATGGCAACATAATTACCTATAAGGGTAGACTTGTGGCTAAAGGATTCAGACAAGTCCACGGGGTGGACTATGACGAAACCTTCTCGCCAGTTGCCATGTTCAAATCTATTCGAATCTTGCTTGCTATAGCTGCATATCACGATTATGAGATATGGCAGATGGATGTGAAGACAGCATTCCTTAACGGAAAGCTGACAGAGGATGTGTATATGACACAACCTAATAGTTTCATCCATCCTGCAGAGGCCAATAAGGTCTGAAGGCTAAAGAGATCCATTTATGGATTAAAGCAAGCTTCTCGAAGTTGGAATATTCGATTTGATGGGGTAGTAAGAGATTACAGCTTTTTTAAGAGCGAAGATGATGCCTGTGTATATAGAAAATTCAGTGGGAGCTTGGTGACATTTCTAGTCCTGTATGTTGATGACATTCTACTCATCGAAAATGACATCCCTAGTCTTCAAGCTGTGAAGACATGGTTGGGGAAGTGTTTCGAGATGAAAGACTTAGGGGAGGCCGCCTATATCCTAGGCGTGAGGATCTACCGAGATAGATCCAAGAAGCTCCTAACCCTTAGTTAGAGTACTTACATTGATAAGGTCATGGAGAGGTTCAGCTTGGAGCAATCTAAGAAAGGATACGTTCCAGTGAGACATGGCCTTATTCTCTCTAAGAGCCAGTGTCCCACCACACAGGCTAAGAGAGACGACATGAGTCGAGTACCCTATGCTTCGACAGTAGGTTCGATCATGTATGCGATGTAGTGTACTAGACTAGATGTGGCTTATGCTGTGAACATAACCAGTCGATACCAATCCAATCCAGGTCTATAGCACTGGGTGGCTGTAAAGAACATTCTAAAGTATCTAAGAAGAACTGAAGATTTGTTCTTAGTCTATGGGGGATAAGAAGAGCTCAGTGTTCAGGGCTACACTGATGCGTCATTCTAGTCTGACCTTGCTGACTTCAGGTCGCAGGCCGGCTATGTGTTCAAGTTGAATGGTGGCGCTGTATGCTGGAAATCCTTCAAGCAGTCCACTATAGCTGATTCTACGACCGAGGCTGAGTATGTCGCCACTTCTGAGGCAGCCAAAGAAGCCGTTTGGATTAAAAAATTTATTTCTGAGCTTCAGGTGGTTCCAACTGCTGTGGATCCGATTGAGCTCTATTGTGACAACAATGGAGCGATTGCACAGGCAAAGGAACCAAGGTCTCATCAAAAATCCAAACACATACTTAGAAGATTTCACCTAATCAAAGAGATCATTGACCGAGGTGATGTCAAGATAAGCAGAGTTGACACAGATAACAATCTGGCAGACCCACTAACCAAGGCTTTGGCGCAGTAGAAGCATGATGGTCATACAAGGGACATGGGGTTGAGATATCTCAACAACTAAGTCTAAGTGCAAGTGGGAGATTGTTGGTGTATATGCCTTTGGACCCGTTGTTGGTCCATCTTGTACAACTTGACTTTGATATTTAATATATCATTCTGGCATTGTCGTTATTATGCTATGTTCACATCTGTGATTATGTACATGGATAATAATGTCCCTGGAGACAGATTGTATCTGTGCTCAAATGGTGTATCCCTGGTCGAGTACCTCAGTGGATAAGGGATATCTCTGGTACATGTGAGACTGGTATATGGGCTGGTTAGGCACGGGGTGCTAATGCAGGCATATGGGTATATCAATGGTGGATATACTGGACCGACCCGCTGTGAGGCTCTAACTTAGTGTCATGAGTTAAGCTCACAAGTGACAGGAGATGCATTGATCCCTTGACTTGAGGTCATTGACTCTTCTATATGGTTAGGGACATGCTTTGATACAACCTAACACCTCGTCATAGTAGGGAGGTAATAACGGTTGTCATTGGGTATGTCACGACCCATATGAGAAGATAAATGGACAGACATAGGATTTGCCCCTTCCTGTGGGAAGCTTGATATCCACATGGCCCCCTATGGTTGCATGACTGAAAGTGTATGGCCATATCCAGGTGAAAGCCTAATTTAGTCATGACCATAAGATTGGGTGAAAATAAAGTGGTGACACACTTTGTCCAATCGGATATCAGTTTGGCAAAGAGACTATAATGCATCAGTATCTTGTTGTGATGATGGGGATGTCGATGTTGATATCCATTCCGAAGACTTGGGCAGCAGCGATGCACTGCTAGGTGCCACTCACTACTTGTGATGACATGAGTTCATCACTGTCAACGTCAGAGGAACCTACAGGGTCGCACAACTTGAAAATCGGGTTCTCGTATTGATCGAGCAGCCTAATGATCGAGTTATTGGATAACTTGGATCTTTTTGGGAGAATCTATCAGCACCATTGTGCCTGATGAGATGGAAGGGACTTATTGGAGCTAACTTCATTTTTGGGCCAAATGGGCCTAATGGGCCCTATAGGCCAAATGGGCCAAATAAGCCAAATAGGCTAACTGGGCCAAATGGGCCAAATGAAGTGTTAGCATGGAGCATGGACCAATGGGCCTCCAAACCCAATGGGCGTGAAGCCTAATGGGCCTTGAGGCCCAATGGGTCGTCCGGCCTAATGGGCCATGACAATAAGTTGCCTAGGCCCAATATACATCATGGTGAATTAAATAATGTATTTAATTATGGGAATTAAATTATGTATTTAATTCTGTAATTAATTTTGAGTTAAATAATGAATTTAATTCTGGATTTAATTATGAATTTAATTCTAAATTTGAAGAGTCATACTATTAATGGCCATTTTGAAACTTTAATTCAAGGTTTTAATGGGTCATTATGAGACTTTAATTCAGAGTTTAATTCTATAATTAATTCTGAATTTAATTCTATAATTAATGATGAATTTATTGCGGAATTCCAAAGGTCTCTGCGGAATTCCAAGGGTCACCATGTTTTCTATAAAAGAAGAGGGGGAGAGGAGTTGGTGCCCACTTGGTCTTTTGGAAGAAATTCTCCCAGGCACCTCCTCTCTTCTTCCCTCTCCTTTGGGCGGCTGCAAGGTTGGACCTTGGCAGCATTTTCCCATCCTTCTACTCCTCTTGGCGCATTCACTGTGTGGGTGGTGCAAGTTCTTGAGGATTTTTCCCAGAGGCGTGGATCTTCTTCCCGAGGCTAGCACTGGGCGTGGAGGAAGAGAGCTCGAGCGTTGGCTGTGTGCGAGACTACAGAGGACGAACACTTGGGAGCCTGCATTGCATCATTCTTCTTCACTGCAAGGTATCATCTCCTACTCACCGTGTCGATTCCCTCGCATGACTCGATCTTCTGGGTTTTTGGGACTGGCCTGTTTCGGGGATTGCTTCCGCTGTGCTTGTTTCTAAAATTTTAAAATCCCTGGGGTTTCCCAACACCCTCACCCTGCGATCCTTTTGGAGTTGGTTCTGAAAACATTTTAGTGCAAGACTTAACCCACCTACTAGGCCTTCTATTGCTACTAGAGGGATGAATCGGAGAACGTTTCTTACTGCCTTCCTTGCATGCTGGTTATGCTACTTTGTCGTTCCTTATAAACATCACAACATCATAAGGCCAGAGGTTTTTGTTATGACAGACAAGTTAGCGTATGGTATTCAAATATCCTTCGCATCTGCGGCCCTATCGAACCGTTTTAGCTCTTTATGGAAAGCATGTACTACTAACTTTCCGGGTATAGAAGATCCTTTAATTCTAGTGCATTATTTGTTTTGATGGTTTAGTTTGCAATTTCAGGGTTTATATAGTACAATTATTTTTAAGAACATGAAGTCCAAACTACCGTATCCAATATGGACTATTGGGGCTTTTCCTATCCATTTTAAAGACAGATTCTCGTATGCTTTTTCGTAAATATGAGGTTTTTGGGCGTCCTCGAGTTATCTTCCCTAATAAGAAAGAGCTTCTTGACGAGCAGACTGATTGTGAAGATATTACTTATGAGACACTCACAGAGGAAAGATTGATCACATTAGAATTTCTTATCAGCATTCATGTCGGGTGGTTACCTTTTAGGAGTGGAGACACGGTATCTATTGAAGTATATAACCCTCATAGATGTGCACGCCAGTTTGGTTACGATCAGACTATTCCCCATAATGCTCTTGATTCCAGAAAATTGTTAGATAATTTGGTAATAGTTGCCAAGTGCTGGCGCTCATTGCTTCATCGAAAGACTAGTTCTCTCTTTACCATTCCAGCTAGTAGACGTATTTCTCGATTTGGTTTTCAGTATCTGAGATGGCACGCTACGCATTTGAAGGCACTTTTTGGTTATAAGATTTCTGATACATATACTTGTACTAACAAATCTCATCCAAGGAAGTTTCTAAAGAGGGCGGCAAGTAGGCAGACATATGGTTTCGAGTTTGATCTTTCACAATTACCCCTTTTGAAACGTTTGAAGATAATGGATACAGGAGCGGAGTCAAGTGGCTTAAACAAGGTAAACTTCCTTCTTTTTTTTTGTTGGCTTATTTTACACCCTCTTCTTTTCTGGAAAAGGAGCAAGATGATTATATTGCACTAGCTGACAATAATCGTATTTACTCAACCTTGTACATGCTTTCATCATTTATCATTTAAACTTCCTTAACATGTCTTTTATCTTTTCAGCCCATGCTACCACCATTAGTATCGAAAGAATAGATATTTATAGGTCTAATGATGTTTCTGACGAAGCTGGTACTGCAAATATTGCTGAGCCTACTTTCAGCGATTCATCTAATGGCATGATCAGAGCATTAAAAGGGAGTACGTGTATTTGAATCAATGCTTCTTCTACTTGTTTTAATTTATTAACCCTTATTCTCTTTGTTTGTTTTAGTTGTTGAGGTACTCAAAGACCCCAAGGACTTTTCATCATCTGTAGTTCTATCAAATCTTCCTACTGATTTTCAGACGGATCTAGAATTTGACCAAACAAGTGGTTAGTTCTTCTTGTACATCGGCTTATAGACTTTATTCAGCTTTAGTTATCCTGACATAGTTTAGTGTTATGTTTCAGTGTCAATGCCAGTTATTTTATCAGATTCTGATGAGCCTTTTAATGAAGCTGATACTCAGCATGGTATGTTTGAAGAAATATCTATTGCTTATTCTTGCTTTCGCTGAAGAAATTTCTATTATTTATTCTTGCTTTTGCATTGTTCTCATGTTACATCTGATGTACAGTCTCTTCATACTTAAAAGTGAACGTCCAAGGCATTCCTTCAAGAGATGAAAATGCCATGTGTAATGGTAATCCTCTTCTTGTCCATCTTTAAGCGCAACTAAAGGTAATAGCTTCTCTTACCATATTTTGTTGACAGCTTCGGATTTTCCACCAAGTATATTGGAGGCTACAAAAGATAGTAATTTCCGAGCTAAAGGTAATCTTTTTCTTTAACCCCCCTTTTATGTACTTGATTAACATGTCATTTTTTTATAACAGAGATTGGCACAAAATCTACTTCCAATTCTCAAGAGTTTGTCGATGATATAACAAATTTAAATACAAGTGAGTTCCTTTTTTCTTTTCTCCTTGTGTAACTCATCATTCTTTTATTCTCATGCTTACCCTTCTGGAATCGCTATGCCTAAACCACTATCCCAACCAGCTCATGCTACGACTACATTCTCAGTTCCAGAAATAATTCGTTCCTGCCTAGAGGGCGCTGCCTGGTCTATAATGACCAACTACCTGAAGGTGTTTCACGCAAAGGAGATGTTCCTGACAGTAGCGGAGTTTATGATTTCTTCAAACAAATTGCACTCGCCTTAGTTGGTCTTGGGGTTATGTCGGACACTTGGGGAGGGTTCATCCAGAAAATTTTATCTGCTTTGAAGCAAATTGAATCCGTTCAAAGACCGTTGCAAGATACTTTGGAGTATGACTCTCAATTACATAAGAAGGAGAGAGAGTTGCATAGTCTGATTTATGTGAGAGATACGATCATCAATGAGAAAGATGTATGTTTAGCTTGTTGTTAATCCTTGATGAATAAGATGAGATTGATAGATGAAGAAATGGCGAGACTTGTAGACAGAAAAAATCTTTTAACCTCTGATCTGCAGGAGAAAGAAGAGAGCGTGGCACATGCTGAGACAAGAGATATAGGGGCTTCAAAGTTGATTGAAAAGTTGCATATCCAGATTACTTCATTGAAGGAATTGCGAGAGAGTGTGGGTCTAGCGAACTCGAAAGTTGTTGCTGAAACTGAAGAACAGAAGCTTGCGATCCAAGAGATGATCCAGGGCTTTTTAGCAAGATGAAACTGAGTTCTTCTCCCCCTCTTGTATTGAGTTTTGAGGATACATGATGTATAATTCTTCACGTCCGTTTTTTTAAAACAAGTGTAATAAGTTATCTTTCCTCCTTATACACAGTATAGATGATTAACATACACATGTTGTTAAAAATTTATGATGCAATAGGTTTACATTTCTAAATAATGTGGGTTGCAACAGCTTTTTTTTAGATGGTGTATGTTGAATTTTCATGAAATGTTGCAGCAAGATTCTTGTTTAAATGTTCGGCAGGATTTTATGAAATGATGTATGTTGAATTTTTTCATGAAATGATGCACCAAGATTTTTGTTTTAGGATTTTGGTGTAGTAGGAATTTTTTAATGGTGTTGTGGGATTTTGTGCAATAGAATATTCTTAGTGATGCAGCAGGATTTTGGGCAATCGCATAGCAGTTTTTTCTTTTCTGGGAGTAAGCTTTTTTTTTTCAAAAGACACTATACGATTTTTTATAACAGAATTTTTGTGTAGTAAGATTTCTCTCTTCAAAAAGGTGTTGTAGGATCAGCAAAATTTTTGGTCTTAGGATATAAGAATGTAGCAGGATTTTTAAAAGAAAAATAAACCGAGTGATTCTTTTGGCAAAGAAGACACTATGCATTTACATTGTATTACAAAACGCGAGAGGGATCACACCTTACTACAAAGCAACAATTTGCCTAGACTGACTAGTTGTCAATCTGCAGAGCATACTTTCTTCACTCATAAGACAATATCGAATTCTTGTTAATGAATTTGTAGCATGCGCACCCAGCAATACTATCATCTTTAGCATATTTGATGCCTCCATAGGCTGCGCCATCAATCGATCCCGCCAACCACAACATGCCTCATCATCGCTTTGATCTTGCTAGTGAAATATGCAGCAGAACGACCTTGCTTCTTTCAAGTATTCGGCCTTAATGGCTTAATGAATATTTGAACTCTTTCTCTTTTTCTTTTTTGAAGATTATTCCCTACCATGGTGTTACAAGTACAATGTTATACCGAGGAGCTACGCCCCAATGGTAAGCATCAACGTACGCATCTCCAAATGATATTCCGTTATCTTATAGTAGTGTTTTTCCTAATATTAGGGATTATAATTTTTTGGCGAATTGCCAGCCATAAACGGACTTGATGTCTTGATCCTATTGCCATTTGACTAGGACTGATTTTCGCTTGTGTTAGGAGATTATAGTTTTTGGCAAACTGCCAGCCATGAACTGACTTGATGTCTTGATCATATTGCTCTTTGACTAGGATTGATTTTCGCTCGTGTTGGGAGCTTACAGTTTTTTGGCAAATTACCAGCTATGAATGGACTTGATGTCTTGATCCTATTGCCGTTTGACTAGGATTGATTTCGCTCATGTTAGAAGCTAATAGTTTTTGGCAAACTGCCTGCCATGAATGGACTTAATGTCTTGATCCTATTGCCATTTGACTAGGATCGATTTTCGCTCGTGTTAGGAGCATACAGTTTTTGGCAAACTGCCAGCCATAAACGGACTTGATGTCTTGATCCTATTGTCGTTTTACTAGGATCAATTTTTGCTTGTGTTAGGAGCTTACCATTTTTTTGGCAAACTACCAGCCACGAACATACTTTATGCCTTGATCCTATTGTCGTTTGACTAGGATCGATTTTCGTTCATATTGGGAGCTTACAGTTTTTGGCAAACTGCCAGCCATGAACGGACTTGATGTCCTAATCCTATTGCCATTTGACTAGGATCGATTTTCGCTAGTGTTAGGAGCTTACAGTTTTTGGCAAACTATTAGCCATGAACGGACTTAATATCTTGATCCTATTGCCGTTTGACTAGGATCGTTTTTCGCTCGTGTTAGGAGCTTACAGTTTTTGGCATACTGCTAGCCATGAACGGACTTAATATCTTGATCCTGTTGCCATTTGACTAGGATCAATTTTTGCTCGTGTCAGGAGCATACTGGCAAACTGCCAACCATAAACGGACTTGATGTCTTGATCCTATTGCCATTCGACTAGAATCGTTTTTTCTCTCTTTTTTTAAGCATGATATTTCTTTAAAAAGTGACCATTAATAGGTGGCATAGGACGCTCCCCATTTTGATCTATTAACTGGTAGGCTCCTTGATGACACCGAAATTTATAGTAAATTTAGTGCCATTTCATTGATATTTTTGTGTCATATTCATAGACTTTGCTTATTTTTATGCCTTTTTTTATCAATATTTGCGGAATCTACACTCTTTTTGGTTTTTAATGATTTTCAAGTAAAAAGACATGATTTTCAGTCGATTTCAAGCAACCCAAATGCATGGATGAATTCATAACATCAAGAGAAGATCACACGTCAGATTTCAAGAGAATTGGAGCCAAGAACCAAAATACGGTAGGGCCGTAATCTATATTACGGTATTGTATTTTCATACACTACCGTAATATCAGAGCACTGCCATAATTTGGGCAGTTTTTCATCAGAAAGTTTCCTGAAAATTACGGCATTGCCATAAGAAATTACACGGGCCGTAATCTGGAGTGACCTCAGACAAGACACATTCACTGAAATTACGGCACTGCCGTAAACCATTTCACGGTGCCGTAATTTTCAAACGCTTTCAACCAGAGAGTTCAGCCAATTTTACGGCACCGCCGTAAACCATTTTACAGTGCCGTATTTTTCAGAGATTTGAATCAGAGAATGTGACCGATTTTACGGCAGTACCGTAAGATATTACACTGCCGTAATTCTAATCTTAAACACGGTTCCACGGTCAAATTTGAAGCCCGATTTTTGCAGAGAAGATTGCCGATGATCGAGAACTTTAAATTGGAATCCGTAAAAAGAAGAAAGGGAGCTTTCGCCGAGATGAAGAAGAGGAGACCAAAAGCCGGAGCTTTCGTCGACCATAGAGGAAGAAATCGAGTTCCACGCTGCCGCCAAGGGTTTCACCGCCGGGAAGCATACAGTGCATCTCCGTCCGTGAAATTTGAGGGGAAGCTATGCCTGGAGGAGGAGAAGGTGCTCCAGAAGTTTCAGCATGAAAGGAAATGAATTGGAGGAGAAAACGATGAAAGAGGAGGCGCCGACACTGTTCACAGCACCCCCTTATGCAAATTACGGCTGTAATTTATATTACAGCCGTAGTGTGTTTTCTTAAACTCCCTTTTCTCTTTGATTTTTGATCTTTTGAAATCATGGATTATTGTAACTCCTGCACTATGCTAGCTTAAACTTTTATGGGACATGGGGGAGGAATTCCCTTTAATTCTTAATGACTAGATGATTCTTTTTCCACTATTTCATCACGTATATTTTTAGCTTGATAATTTTACTCATGTGATAATTTGCACTTTTGATTCTCCATAGATTCATACTATTATTCATGTTTTAGAGTTCTCGCAATAAAGACCAAAAGGTGACTTGCTTGTTAGGAAACCTAGAATTGCATGTTAGGAACTTTCTTTAAGAAATTAGGTTAGTTCTCATTGTTTGATTTTAGTAGTCAAATTGCCATGATAATAATATGAATTTAGGATTGAGTCGAGTTGTCAAACGTGGAGATCTTGTGCGAAAGCAAAGATCAGAACGTTGGAGAACCATGAGTAAAACTTGTGTTGAGACTCGGATGCACGAAAGTCATCCTTGAGATTCCACTTGTGATAATAAACGTAGAATTCGGATGCACGAAAGTGATCCTTGAGTTATTTGATTGATGGTTTACTTATTCTCAGCGTTGGGATAGATCTTGCGCGAAAGCGAGGATTGATCCCTACATAATTGTCTGCACGAAGGTGAGATAATCCTTTTATGAAGTAAATTATGTCTTTACCATGATAAAATTAATCTGACGAATCAATATTTACATCTAGTCATAGAATTTAAAGTGAATGACACCCTAGTCCCAGTCTTCTCTCTCTAGTATTTCTATTTTAGTTTTCTATTGCTCACTTAAATACTTTCGATTCACCTAGATAACAAGAAATCAATTATTCAGTACTTAGCAAACAAGGTCTCTGTGGGTTCGATATCTATTTTATTACTTCGAGTATCCGTGCACTTGCGGACACAACAAGCTTGGTGAGCAAACGAGTTTTTAGAGCCGTGTCAGGGAGTGACAAAGTCCCTGTATGCCAAACAACGAGTTTGGCCGCGACACCAGAAATGTATATTACGGCACCAGTGCAAATTACGGCACTGCCGTATTGTATATTACAGCACCGTAATTTTCATCCGTTTTCGACTAGAGAGTTGTGACGAAATTACGGTACTACCATAAATTTTAACACGGTACCGTGTTTTGTGGCAAAAATCTTCCCGAGTGCTATACTGATTTTACGGCACTACCGTAAGGTTTTACACAGGCCATATTTTCGCGAGGTTTTCTAACAAAAGTTTTTGAAATTTACCCCAAAATTACGGTAGTGCCGTAATATATTTTACGAGCGTAATTTTTGAGTTTTCAATTTTTGAAAAAAAAAATCACTGGTGGATTTTACGGCGGTGCCGTAAACTTTTACACAGTATAGTATTTTTGAGTCATTTTTGAGCTGAGGACTGTCGTGATTTTTCGGCGGTGCCGTAAACTTTTACACGGTACCGTATTTTTGGACAAGTTTTCACCCGAGAGATTCCTGCTTTTTACGGCACTGCCGTTACACGATCGTAATTATAATTCTGGCACGCGATTCCTGTGTGGTTTTTAGGGTTTCCAGACCGTATTTTAAGGTTTCAAGCTCGTTCTCACTCATTTTTACCCCGACTTCGCACCTCCAACCTTCTCCGACAACCAGAGCACGCCGGCGACTCTTCCAATCTTGTTATTGCCGATGATTGGGTACTCTCTTCAACGATTTTTCGACTTTGGCGAGTTTATACGATTTTTGACCCTTTCACTCGTTCTTCCTCTTTTCTTGGTCGTTGTGAGATATTTCTATTTGCATTTGATTCTTAGTTCGATTCTACAATTTTTTGAATGATTTGTAGAATGTATTGAGCAAGATTGAGCCCACACGCATATTTTCCACCCAGATTTCCACTGTTCTGTTTGTGATAAAAATTTCTTAAGTTTGAGCTATGATTTAACTGACATTATCTGTAAACATTGCTGAGATTGAATCATTATATTGATATATGGTACCTTGAACATGTAGTTTGCAGCTTATTACTTTGAGATGACACCAAGAACAAAATCCATATTTCCAATAAGGAAAGGGTAGGCCCCAGCTGAATCCTCCCAACCTCAGAATACACATGGTATTATCTTTAGGAATGAGATGCAAGAGACAAGGTATAATCAGATTATAGAAAGGAAGGTTATCAATACAAAGTACGCTGATAGGAGGACTCTAGAAGCCTTGGGATTGTATGAGGATGTACTGTGGATGTTTGATCGAATCAAGGCCAAGCAATTTTTTCAGATGACTCCACCCACTTATTTGCCACTAGTCCTAGAGTTTATGAGCAGCCTGATCATAGATTTGAAGGAGAATTCACATGGTCCTGCAGAAGGAGAGATTACATTCAGACTTGCTATTGAAGAAAGAAAACTCACATTGAAAGAGATCAGGACTATCTTTGATTTGAGTACAGATGGATACACTCAGATGCCCTTGGGATTCATTGAGGGCATATTTTGGAATCAGATTACTGATGAGAGTCATTTCTATGCTGATTCTACCAAAGCTTCAAAGATTATGAATCCATGCATTAAGTATACACATAGAGTGCTTGCGCATACTGTGTTTAGGAGAGGCGATAGTGACGACATGGTCTATCAAGCTGAGTTATATTTTCTCTGGGGTATGCTGAATGGATTTGCTATTGATGTGGCTTTCTTCATGATGAAACATATGGATAAAGTTGCTAGGGCTAAGAGGGGCGCAATAGTGATAGGAGGACTGATTACTCCTATAGCCTAGTATTTAGGAGTTGAGCCCTATGGGATAGAACTTGCAAAGGGGAATGCAAGACTCGATCTTGAGTCTTGCATGGCTATGAAGATGATTGTGAGAGAGGGGGATGTATTTTGTTTGGTCCTTGGACCAAATGTCCCTACTCTACCTTTACCCCACACTAAGAAGACCACAGTGAAAGAGAGAGCCAATTGGAAATTATCTTCGAGCACAGCCGAGGCAGCCTTTACGCCACCACTTAACACTATTCCACCGCCACGCACATGGGGTGGAAGAGGTGATCCTTTTGGTATGGAGTCACCCTAGCACGCTACAGATTCTTCTCACCCTACTGGTGACTCTTCACACAGACCTAGAGGAGGATTTCCTAGTGCCCACGATCCAGGATTCCAGGCTCTATCTGCACAGATGTATAATCAAGAGCGCCGCATAGATATGATGATTGACTCCATGGGGAGGATGACTGAGTCTCTTGGACCCATCCACCAGGATGTAGAGAGACTGAGCAATCATATGGAGGACAATGGGAAACTTCCTCTATGATCGCTTTGGATATGAAGACCACAGGAACTATGGCTATTACGGTGATCAAGGAGAGCAACCACGCTACGATCCTATGGATGCAGCTGCAAGGGATGCTGAGGCTGAAAGTCCCCTTAATCTTGGGGGCCGAAACCCTAAGGGAGGCGCATTTAAAAATTCGCATGGGAAGCTAGGGTTTCAAGAGATCTTAATATATCATATGATCAACTTTCGAATGCTAGTATAGAAGAGAAAGATCCATACCATCGCCATCTCTTGGATGGTGTCTTGGAAGCAGAGAGCGAGAGGATCTCCTCCAAAGGATGCGCACACAAGATGAAGAAGCCGCCTACTCCCTTGGTGCTCCTTGTGCTAGCAAGGTTCCAAGAGGTGCTTGTCGTATGGAAGGAAAGAGATGTTTTTCTTCTTGGCCGAATCCTCTCCTAGAGACTTGAAGTCGTCACCACACAAGAGTGTGTCGAGAGAGAAGGGCGAGAGGCGAGAATAGAGCTTCCCTTTTGCGTGAACGTGAGACGTGGTCACGTTTAGAGAAGTGCTATCTAAAAATAGCAAAGTCTCCAATTCATGCGACCATGAATTTTCCTTAACGCTATTAGCTCTCCCCTTTGAACCATGCGCTCATATGATGAGCCGGTTCAAGTTGGTTCAGTTTAAGAAACCAAATAAGCCAAGCAATTAGTCTAGATCTCAATTAAACCCTAAGGCTTCAGATCTAACCGTTGATCTCTCGATGCTTCTGATCTCACCGATCTAGCATCCATTCTCTCAATCGAAGCTTACCGATCTCAAGCCCTAATCAATCAAACATGATCAGACCAGATCTCACTTACAATCAGAGACTAAATTCCTTTAAACTGAACTTGAACAATTCAGTCCACACGATCTGACTTAAGTAAGCCATATCATCAAATTGTGCGACCCTGAGGGTTTCCTTTAAATGTCGGTAACGATAACTTACGTTATCACGAACAGTGAGGGGTATCTAGCAACACATCACTGTCTCCCGATATCAAGAAAAGAGTCTTCCAAGACTACACCCAAACAACAGCACAAGTGTGAATCCAACTCACAAGGCATGCATGTTTCCTTTGCCACTGGATGTTCTTATTGGACAAGCGTGTCAAGCTTGTAACTCCAATATGATGAGCATGATTAGATCAGATGAACATAGTCACCTGGGTATGGCCATACACTATTCTCAATCATCTCATCCAGGGGGCCCCTTTAGAACATCACACTCCTTAAACAAGGAGACGGCAATCCTATATCTATCACTAGTGCCCTAACCTGACTCAAGCTCACCATCCAAGATAGTCTATAACCATTATGTTTCAAATGATATTGAACTACCTCAAAACAATGACAATCATCATTTAGAAACACAAGTGATCTCAAGTCAGAGGACATGTGCCACTTGTCGCAAACAAGGATTATTCACATTGTGACAAGCAATTGAATATCCTAGTAGGGTCTGTCCAGTACATCCAATGTACCATGAGTCTACATCTTATTCCATGCTCGAAGCATCCTATAAGATTAGAACACATATTAGTCTTAATCATATCAAGGCTGTCTCATGTTCACCAAGATATATCAACTAAGGACTTAACTGCATGTCAGCCTAGCTGAACAGCTTTGAGACATTATTCAGAAGTACACTTATTGCAGCAGACAATGTAACAACCTGAATAACAACCATTGCCTTTATAAACAAAAGAGTTTATACATGATACTGATAGAATCCCAAGGCCTCAAACATTAGCCTTAAGGGCATACCCCAACAATCTCCCACTTGCACTTAATCTAATGGTTGAGAAATCTCAAACCCATATTATTACAGTGCTTCTCATGCTTCTGCTGCGCCAGAGGCTTGGTAAGCAGGTCAGCCAGATTGTCATCTGTATGAACCTTGCAGACTTTGATCTCGCCACGATCTAAGATCTCCCGGATCAAATGAAACCATCTCTGTATGTGCTTGGACTTCTGGTGCGACCGTGGTTCCTTTGCTTGTGCGATTGCTCCAGTGTTATCACAGAAGATAACCAAAGGATCTGCACTCGAAGGAACGACACCAAGTTCCTGAACGAACTTACGAATCCATACTGCCTCCTTGGATGCTTCCGAGGCTGCAACATACTCGGCTTCTGTTGTGGAATCAGCAACAGTTGACTGTTTGAAACTCTTCCACACCACTGCTCCTCCATTCAAACTAAAAACATAGCCTGATTGCGATCGGAAATCATCCTGGTCAGACTGGAATGAAGCGTCAGTATATCCTTCAATACTGAGTTCTTCCTGACCACCATACACGAAGAACATATCTTTGGTCCTCCGCAGATATTTTAAAATGTTCTTGACCGCAATCCAGTGCGCCTGACCTGGATTACTTTGGAACCGACTGGTCACGCTTAACCCGTAAGCGACGTCTGGGCGAGTACACAACATCGCATACATAACGGACCCAATAGCCGAAGCATAAGGCGTATTGTCCATTTCATCTTTCTCAGTCTGTGTCTGTGGACACTGACTCTTTGAAAGATTCAGACCATGTCTGACTGGAAGATATCCTCTTTTAGAATTCTCTAAATGAAATCTCTCCAGGATTTTATCGATGTAAGTACTCTGGCACAGCCCGAGAAGCCTCTTAGATCTATCCCTGTAGATCTTCACACCTAACACATAGGCTGCTTCTCCTAGATCTTTCATCTGGAAACATTTCCTTAACCATGCTTTAACCGCATGCATTTCAGGAATATCGTTTCCAATGATCAAGATATCATCGACGTAGAGGACTAGGAAAGTAATCACGCTCCCACTAAACCTCTTATATACACACGGGTCATCCTCGTTCTTGATGAAACCAAACTCAGAGATTGATTCATCAAAACGAATATTCCAGCTTCTTGATGCTTGTTTAAGTCCATAAATAGACTTCTTTAACTTGCATATCTTATGACGATCTGATGGATTAGTGAAACCTTCTGGTTGTGTCATATACACATCCTCATCCAGATTTCCATTCAGGAAAGCTGTCTTCACATCCATTTGCCAAATCTCATAATCATAATATGCAGCTATCGCGAAAAGAATCCGAATAGACTTAAACATAGCTACAGGTGAGAAAGTTTCATCATAATCTATCCCGTAGATTTGTTTGAAACCTTTCGCAACTAGCCTGCCTTTATAGGTAACCACGTTACCATCCATGTCAATCTTCTTCTTGAAGATCCATTTACAGCCTATAGGGATAACTCCCGGAGGCGGATCAACCAAATCCCAAACTTGGTTATCTGACATGGAGTCCATCTCGGCGCGCATAGCTTCAAGCCATCTCGCTGATTCCGGTCCACTGACCGCATCCGCATAAGTGAGGGGTTCATCATTATCAATGATGTAGACTCCGTCATAGCGTTCAGGCTGTCGACGGATCCTTCCCGATCTTCGCGGTTCCCGTGATATCTGAGCCTCAGGTTGTTCAATAACCTGATCAACTGGCTCAGGCTCATCCAACTGTGCTTGACTACTTTGTTCTTCCTCTGGATTCTCATCCAACTTTATTTCTCTCCCACTGGCCTCTTGCAGAAGAAACTCCTTCTCAAGAAATATGGCCGTCCGAGCAACAAATACCTTGTTCTCTTTGGGATCGTAGAAATAATAACCCTTAGTTTCCTTAGGGTAACCGACAAAGATACATTTGTCAGATCTGCTCTCTAGTTTCCCAGAGGCGAGCTTTTTGACATAAGCCTCGCAGCCCCAGATCCTGATAAATGTCAAGCTCGGCTGTTTCCCATACCATAACTCATATGGCGTCTTAGAAACTGCCTTGGATGGCACTCGGTTTAGTACCTTTGCAGCTGTTTCCAGTGCAAATCCCCAAAAGGAATATGGAAGAGTAGCCTGACTCATCTGTTGGGGTATGCCCTTAAGGCTAATGTTTGAGGCCTTGGGATTGTATCAGTATCATGTAATAAACTCTTATGTTTATATAGGCATGGTTGTTATTCAGGTTGTTACCTTGTCTGCTGTAATAAGTGTTCTTCTGAATAATGTCTCAAAGCTGTTCAGCTAGGCTGACAGGCAATAAAGTCCTTAGTCGATATATCTTGGTGAACATGAGACAGCCTTGATATAGTTAAGACTAATATGTGTTCTAATCTTATAGGATGCTTCGAGCATGAAATAAGATGTAGACTCATGGGTACATTGGATGTACTGGACAGACCCTACTAGGATATTCAATTGTTTGTCACAATGTGAATAATCCTTGAATGTAACAAGTGGCACATTTCCTCTGACTTGAGATCACTTGTGTTTCCTAAATGATGATTGTCATTGTTTTGAGGTAGTTCAATATCATTTGAAACATAATGATTATAGACTATCTTGGATGATGAGCTTGAGTCAGGTTAGGGCACTAGTGATAGACATAGGATTGCCGTCTCCTTGTTTAAGGAGTGTGATGTTCTAAAGGGGCCCCCTGAATGAGATGATTGAGAAAGTGTATGGCCATACCCAGGTGACTATGTTCATCTGATCTAATCATGCTCATCATATTGGAGTTACAAGCTTGACACGCTTGTCCAATAAGAACATCCAGTGGCAAAGGAAATATGTATGCTTTGTGAGTTGATTCACACTTGTGTTGTTTTTGGGTGTAGTCTTGGAAGACTCTTTCCTTTATATTGGGAGACAGTGATGTGTTGCTAGATACCCCTCACTGATCGTGATGACGTGAGTTATCGTTACTGACATTTAAAGGAAACCCTCAGGGTCGCACAATTTGATGATATGGCTTACTTAAGTCAGATCGTGTGGACTGAATTGTTTGAGTTCAGTTTAAAGGGATTTAATCTCTGATTGTGAGTGAGATCTGGTCTGATCATGTTTGATTGATTAGGGCTTCAGATCGGTAAGCTTCGATCGAGAGATTGGATGCTAGATTGGTAAGATCAGGAGCATCAAGAGATTGACGGTCAGATCAAGAACCTAAGTGTTTATTATGGTCTGGACTGAATGCTTGGCTTATTTGGTTATTGAACCGAACCAAAGTGAACCGGCTCATGAATGAGCGCATGGTTCAAGGGTGAAGAGAAGTTTGCGCTTGGGGTAAACCCATGGTCGCATGAGAGCATGAACGTGGGAGTGTTTCTATTTTTAGAAACCATGACTCCTAAACGTGACATCGCCTCACGTTACTCCTCTCTCATGCCTATTGTCGCTCCTTCCTCTCGTCGCTTGCTCATTCGAGAGTGCATGTGGTGTTGACGAAAGGAGAAGGAAGTTTTTCGCCAAGCCAAGAAGATCTCATCCCTTCCATACGAGAATGATACTTGGACGATCCTTGCTAGCACAAGGGACGACAAGAAGAAGCTATACCTCATCTTGTGTGCGACAATTTGGAGGAGACCTCTCTTGTTCTCTAGCTTCCAAGACGCCATCTAGAAATGGCTATGGTATGGTTCTATCACTACTATACAATCGGTTTTGTTAATCATAATACCATGCAAGATCTAGAAACCCCCTTTCCGTTGCTTTCATTCTTCATATGCGCCTATGATTTAGGGTTTCGCCCCCTTGTGGGAACCTCTCATCATCATAGAACGAACCATATCAAGTAACGTTCTATTTCTCCTCTCGGACACACCATTCCATTGCGGTGTTCCTGGCGGAGTGAGCTGTGAGATAATCCCACACTCCTTCAGATAGTTAGTAAACGCATGACTTAGGTATTCTCCACCTCGATCAGAACGAAGTGCCTTGATACTTCGGCCTAGCTGATTCTGTACTTCATTCTTGAACTCTTTGAACTTGTCAAAAGATTCACTTTTATGTCTCATTAAATAGACATAACCATATCTACTGAAATCATCAGTAAATGTGATGAAGTATTGATAGCCACCTCTGGCATGTTTACTAATTGGCCCACACACATCACTGTGTATAAGGTCAAGTAAACCTGAAGCCCTTTGACCTTTGTGAGGAAAAGGTGACTTCGTCATTTTACCCATTAAACAAGCTTTGCATGTATCAATCTCCTCATAGGAGAATGATCCCAGCAGTCCATGATCATGCAACCGCTTAATGCGTTTCTTGTTAATATGGCCTAAACGACTATGCCATAGCAAGGTGCTGTCATCAGCATACTTGGCTTTCTTAATATCAATATTTTGTATAGAACATTCCATGTCCAACATGAATAACCCATTGTTAATTGAACCAGTAGCATAAACAATATTATCAAAAGTTAAAACACACTTTGAAATATTGCATTCAAAGGAAAATCCCTTCCTGACAAGAGCAAGAATGGAGATAATATTCTTAGTAATGCTGGGAACAAAATAACAACTGTTTAGTTCTAATACAAGCCCAGATGGCAAAGAGATGAAATAGTCTCCTACAGCAACAGCAGCAACCCGTGCCCCGTTTCCAACTCGTAGGTCCACCTCATGCTGTCCCACCTGTCTTCTTCTCTTGAGTTCCTGTACATTTGAACAAATGTGAACTCCACATGCAGTGTCCAACACCCATGATATAGAAGAAGAAGATATCATGACTTCAGTCACAAATATACCTGAGCCAGAAGCGATGCTTCCCCTCTTATCTCCTTGGAGCGCTTTACAGTCCTTTTTCCAGTGACCCAGCTGGCCACAGTGGAAACATCTGTATTCCTTTGACCGCTTGACTTTTTGCTTCAGAGCCTTGCTGTAACTCTTGACAGGGGCCTTGCCCTTCTTCCCCTTCTTCTTGATCCTTGAAGGAACCATTAAGACAGAGGTTGAAGGCTTTCCATTCAGAGTCTCCTTAGTGGTCAAGAGCATATTCAGCAGCTCTGCCGGAGTACAATCGATTTTGTTCATATTAAAGTTAATAATGAACGCATCGAAAGAGGGCGGGAGAGACTGCAGAATAATGTCTACAGCAAGCTCCTGATTGATGGTATGCCCCAGTTTCTCTAGAGCCTCCTTGTGCCCAATCATCTTGAGCACGTGAGCTCCCACTGGGCTCCCTTCAGCCAGTTTGCTCTGAAAGAACAGCTTTGTCAGATTATAGCGTTCTGTCCTCGCCTGTGCAGCATACAGCATCTTGAGGTTTGCTATCATGTCTATAGCAGACATATCCTCATGCTGACGCTGCAGCGGTGGCGTCATAGACGCTAGCATCAGGCAAGCGACATCAATGCTATCATTGACGTGCTTTTCATAAGCTTCCCGAACCGCCCTTGCGGCGTTCGGAGCGGGTTGAGGCGGTATCGCCGTCTCGAGGACATACAGTTTCCTCTCTGCCTTAAGAACAATCTTAAGGTGTCCGAACCAGTCTGAGAAGTTTGGCCCAGCAAACTTCTCCCGTTCCAGTAGGTATCGCACATTGAAGCTCATGGTGTTCGTTGCTGCAGGTATCTACAACAATGCAAGAACAGCAAGGTCAGTATCAATGTTAAGAATCAATCAGGACTTAAGAATGATTCCTTTTTCTCACTATTTTATCTGGCTGAAAAATCCAGCAAAACAGCCCGAAAGAGTAGAACTCTTTTAGTGAGATGGGATCCAGATTTCATACTTGGTCTCCGCGTCCCGCTCAGGCGAGATAAGATGCACAGAGAGTACAAGCACTAATTTCTGGTAGGCTGTCCCAGCCAATCGCCAACCCGTACGATTCCCCTTCATCTGGGCAATCCAGCAGACTGTGCCAACTGAGTTGGTACAACACAATCTCTGACCCCACAGATGGCTGCCTCCATGCGCTACCATATGCGCCTCATATGTAGCCTACATGGTCAAGCTGACCCGACCTACTCCCTGGACCACCACGTGCTATGCTGAGCAACGAGAAGCGATAAATCCCTTCTCTGTAACACGCAGGTGTAATCCCGCACCGTCTGAAGATAGATGGACGTGCCCACTGAGTGGGTACAACACGGCTCCAACGATAATCAGAACAGTGAGGTTTCGCGTCAGAAGGCTTACGAGCTTGATATTTTAGCGTTGGATTTTAACGGTCTTTTATCTTCTTCACTATCATGCAATTCCTATGGTGATAGGAGAAGATAAATAAATCATGCTATTCTACTTATTTAAACAATAAAAGAAAGCATGGATCTTATGTGGTAAAAGCCCATAGCCTAAGTAAGACCTTAAGATACTTAAGTCTTCACTTGCTTTTCTTCATGGGTCTTTAGCTGCTCATCAGGCCCAAACCAGGGCTCAAGCGCCATTTGCAGCTGAGGTGCGCCCACCAGGGAAAATGCGCCTGGTCCCAGAGTCGAACCCTGGACCTCCCTCCTGGTCTAGCATCAAGCTGCATGCGCCTCTGCCAAGTGTACTCTGTGCTCTTGTCTGATTAACTTACAAATTAATCTATCTAGACAAGATTGACTCGCAGGTCAATTACATTTTATAAATTAAAAACAATGTGATGCGCAGATCACAATAATTAATTTACATTTTAATACAGGCACGCAGGCCCCAGCACAGCACACATTTAACATGGGCAGCCCACATAAGAATAAATAAACAAGCATAGGCATCAATCAACATGTGATCCAATCATGAAAATTAAATTTCGAAAACCCCATAGGCATCAATTTTAATTTTCTTATATGCCCTCACTACCTTACAACGGTCCATTACTAGGGATCCACTCATCCAACCTAGTCAGATCCAGTGCCCTTGCATGCACCAAGTCCTAACCGACTTGAGTCGACCAAAAGGTCAACCATGCATGCGCCAGGGCTGAACAACCCTCATGAGTTCTGGCAAGCGGGTGTGACCCCGGGCCTAACTCATGTGTGTTCACTAGTCGTCTCAATCAGACACCGCTACACGCCTGTCTGCAGTCGACCTATAGCCGAGGCAGCCTTTACGCCACCACTTAACACTATTCCACCGCCACGCACATGGGGTGGAAGAGGTGATCCTTTTGGTATGGAGTCACCCTAGCACGCTACAGATTCTTCTCACCCTACTGGTGACTCTTCACACAGACCTAGAGGAGGATTTCCTAGTGCCCACGATCCAGGATTCCAGGCTCTATCTGCACAGATGTATAATCAAGAGCGCCGCATAGATATGATGATTGACTCCATGGGGAGGATGACTGAGTCTCTTGGACCCATCCACCAGGATGTAGAGAGACTGAGCAATCATATGGAGGACAATGGGAAACTTCCTCTATGATCGCTTTGGATATGAAGACCACAGGAACTATGGCTATTACGGTGATCAAGGAGAGCAACCACGCTACGATCCTATGGATGCAGCTGCAAGGGATGCTGAGGCTGAAAGTCCCCTTAATCTTGGGGGCCGAAACCCTAAGGGAGGCGCATTTAAAAATTCGCATGGGAAGCTAGGGTTTCAAGAGATCTTAATATATCATATGATCAACTTTCGAATGCTAGTATAGAAGAGAAAGATCCATACCATCACCATCTCTTGGATGGTGTCTTGGAAGCAGAGAGCGAGAGGATCTCCTCCAAAGGATGCGCACACAAGATGAAGAAGCCGCCTACTCCCTTGGTGCTCCTTGTGCTAGCAAGGTTCCAAGAGGTGCTTGTCGTATGGAAGGAAAGAGATGTTTTTCTTCTTGGCCGAATCCTCTCCTAGAGACTTGAAGTCGTCACCACACAAGAGTGTGTCGAGAGAGAAGGGCGAGAGGCGAGAATAGAGCTTCCCTTTTGCGTGAACGTGAGACGTGGTCACGTTTAGAGAAGTGCTATCTAAAAATAGCAAAGTCTCCAATTCATGCGACCATGAATTTTCCTTAACACTATTAGCTCTCCCCTTTGAACCATGCGCTCATATGATGAGCCGGTTCAAGTTGGTTCAGTTTAAGAAACCAAATAAGCCAAGCAATTAGTCTAGATCTCAATTAAACCCTAAGGCTTCAGATCTAACCGTTGATCTCTCGATGCTTCTGATCTCACCGATCTAGCATCCATTCTCTCAATCGAAGCTTACAGATCTCAAGCCCTAATCAATCAAACATGATCAGACCAGATCTCACTTACAATCAGAGACTAAATTCCTTTAAACTGAACTTGAACAATTCAGTCCACACGATCTGACTTAAGTAAGCCATATCATCAAATTGTGCGACCCTGAGGGTTTCCTTTAAATGTCGGTAACGATAACTTACGTTATCACGAACAGTGAGGGGTATCTAGCAACACATCACTGTCTCCCGATATAAATAAAAGAGTCTTCCAAGACTACACCCAAACAACAGCACAAGTGTGAATCCAACTCACAAGGCATGCATGTTTCCTTTGCCACTGGATGTTCTTATTGGACAAGCGTGTCAAGCTTGTAACTCCAATATGATGAGCATGATTAGATCAGATGAACATAGTCACCTGGGTATGGCCATACACTATTCTCAATCATCTCATCCAGGGGGCCCCTTTATAACATCACACTCCTTAAACAAGGAGACGGCAATCCTATATCTATCACTAGTGCCCTAACCTGACTCAAGCTCACCATCCAAGATAGTCTATAACCATTATGTTTCAAATGATATTGAACTACCTCAAAACAATGACAATCATCATTTAGAAACACAAGTGATCTCAAGTCAGAGGACATGTGCCACTTGTCGCAAACAAGGATTATTCACATTGTGACAAGCAATTGAATATCCTAGTAGGGTCTGTCCAGTACATCCAATGTACCCATGAGTCTACATCTTATTCCATGCTCGAAGCATCCTATAAGATTAGAACACATATTAGTCTCAATCATATCAAGGCTGTCTCATGTTCACCAAGATATCTTGACTAAGGACATTACAGCATGTCAGCCAAGCTGAACAGCATTGAGACATTATTCAGAAGCACACTTATTGCAGCAGACAATGTAACAAACTGAATAACAACCATTGCCTTTATAAACATAAGAGTTTATACATGATACTGAAAGAATCCCAAGGCCTCAAACATTAGCCTTAAGGGCATACCCCAACAGAGGCTTCACACCCTGATGATGAGGAGTAGATGCTTTGTGAGTATCATCTTCCCTTACTTCTTGCAATTTTATTCTCCCTATCTTATTGATATTGCATGTTTTTGAAGGGAAGAATGATTTCACCACACTTGTGTCCGCCAGCGCTATTCTGCTTTACACGCCTATGTTCTTATATTTTCAATATGGTTGTATAATGATATTCTGCTATTGATGATCTATTTCGATATGGTTGTACCGCACATGATTATGTTTTTGATATTTAGATATACCATGTTGATATTTGATGATGATGAGTATGTTTTGATTGATGAGATTTATGACTTTGATCTATTTTGGAAATAATGTTGATGATTTGTTTGACTCTTATTGATAATGATGAATGAATCCAAAACTTGTGAATAAGTCTAGACCTATCATGCTGAATTTATTTCTCTTATGCATATCTACTTTTAAAGTTTTTCTTTGGTTGATGAGTGAAATTTTAGGGAGATATAATATTTGGGAAATCTAATTTGAAAGTAAAGCTACTTTTTAAATAAAATCAGCATATAAGTATGATTCTTGAATTGATATCACTTGATTAGTCTAATCGATGTTTGATTTATTTTGCTATTTGTTGGGAAGAAAGAATCCATAATCCACAAAAATAGTGAGTGACTCCCCTACTTGGCACTGTGTAAAATTGACAGTGGTACCAAAGGACATGGGTTGAAGTCTGAAAAAGAAAACAAAAATATAATGAGACGAATCAATTCACAATAACTCCGCTGTCTTTAGTAAAATTCTTTCTACTGAAAAGACATGAGTTCTATTACACTGACTATGTGGTCAAGTGTACTCTAACTTCGTCACCAGAGAAAAAAGGTGGTAATTGAATTAGAGAATGTGAATGATAAAAAGGGTGTATCTATGTGGGTACATGCCATCCAAAAAAGAGCAAAAAAATAAAGAAAAGAAAAATTTGAGTGGAAAACGATTTTGGATATCCTATTCCTGTAAACAAAAACATGATAGATTTAAATTGAAAATTAGGTGAAGTCATGAGATTGAGATTATATTTTTTGTACAAGTTGCAAAGTTTTATTTGATAAAGTTGTGGATCTTGAGAATTGAATTCAAAAGACAATATGTCTATTTAAAATTTTATGAGTCAATTGATGGAAATTTTTCATTAGTAATTGTATGTTAGAAATTTATTTTTCATGAGAAAGTCTATGCCTATGGACAAATTTTGAAAAATTTTGGTTTTTGCTTGAAGACATGCAAAGTTTGAGCCTTATGTGTTTGATGATACCGAAATTTATAGTAAATTTAGTGCCATTTCATTAGTGTTTTTGTGTCATACTCATAGACTTTGCATATTTTAATGCCTTTTTTATCAATATTTGTAGAATCTACACTCTTTTTGGTTTTTAATGATTTTTAGACAAAAGACATGATTTTCAGTCGATTTCAAGTAACCCAAATGCATGGATGAATTCACAACATCAAGAGAAGATCACACGTCAGATTTCAAGAGAATTGGAGCTAAGAACCGATATACGGCAGGGCCGTAATCTATATTACGGTACCGTATTTTCTTACGCTACCGTAATATCAGAGCCCTGCCGTAATTTGAGGAGTTTTTCATCAGAAAGTTTCCTGAAAATTACGGCACTGCCGTAAGAAATTACATGGGCTGTAATCTGGAGCGACCTCAGACCAAAGACATTCACTAAAATTACGGCACGGCCGTAAACCATTTCATGGTGCCGTAATTTACAGACGTTTTTGACTAGAGACTTCAGCTAATTTATGGCACCACCGTAAACCATTTTACGGTGCCGTATTTTTCAGAGATTTTGAATCAGAGAACGCGACCGATTTTACGGTAGTACCGTAAGATATTACACTGCCGTAATTCTAATCTTAAACGCGATTCCACGGTAAAATTTGAAGCCCGATTTTTGCGGAGAAGATTGCCGATGATCGAGACCTTTAAATTAGAAGCCGTAAAAAGAAGAAAGGGAGCTTTCGTCGAGATGAAGAAGAGGAGACCAAAAGCCCTAATTTTCGTCCACCATAGAGGAAGAAATCGAGTTCCACACCGCTGCCAAAGGTTTCACTGCCGGGGAGCGTACAACGCATCTCCGGCCGTGAAATTTGAGGGGAAGCTACGCTTGGAGGAGGAGAAGGTGCTCCAGAAGTTTCAGCGTGCAAGGAAATCAATTGGAGGAGAAATCGACGAAAGAGGAGGCACCGACACTGTTCATAGTGCCCCCTTATGCAAATTACAGCTGTAATTTATATTACAGCCTTGGTGTGTTTTCTTAAACTCCCTTTTCTCTTTGATTTTCGATCTTTTGAAACCATGGATTATTGTAACTCCAGCACTATGCTAGCTTAAACTTTTATGGGACACGGGGGAATAATTCCCTTTAATTCTTAATGACTAGATGATTCTTTTTCCACTATTTCGTCACGTATAATTTTAGCATGATAATTTTACTCATGTGATAATTTGCACTTTTGATTCTCCATAGATTCATACTATTATTCATGTTTTAGAGTTCTCGCAATAAGGGCCGAAAGGTGACTTACTTGAGAACTTGGAACTCTAGAATTGCATATTAGGATCATTCTTTAAGAAATTAGGTTAGTATTTGATTTTAGTAGTCAAATTGCCATGATAATAATATGAATCTAGGATTGAGTCGAGTTGTCAAACGTGGAGATCTTGTGCGAAAGCAAAGATCGGAACATTGGAGAACCATGAGTAAAACTTGTGTTGAGACTCGGATGCACAAAAGTGATCCTTGAGAATCCACTTGTGATAATCAACTTAGAATTCGGATGCATGAAAGTGATCCTTGAGTTCTTTGTTTGATTGTTTACTTATTCTCAGTGTTGGGATAGATCTTGTGCAAAAGCGAGGATTGATCCCTGCATGATTGTCTGCACGAAAGTGAGATAATCCTTTTATGAAGTAAATTATGTCTTTACCATGATAAAATTAAACTAACGAATCTCTATTTACATCTAGTCATAGAATTTAAAGTGAATGAAACCCTAGTCCCAGTCTTTTCTCTCTGGTATTTCCGTTATAGTTTTCTATTGCTCACTTGCATATTTTCGATTCACCTAGATAACAAGAAATCAATTTTTTAGTACTCAGTAAACGAGGTCTCTGTGGGTTCGATATCTATTTTATTACTTCGAGTATCCGTGCACTTGCGGACACAACAAGCTTGGTGACATAACGAGTTTTTGGAGCCGTGTCAGGGAGTGACAAAGTCCCTGTACGCCAAACAACGAGTTTGGCCGCGACACCAGAAATAGGTTTTGTCAACCTACTTGTTGGGATACAACACTCCTCCCTCGAAAGCCTTTTCTACCACATAAGGTCCTTCCTAGTTGGGGTTGAATTTTCCTTTCGCCATTTTATTGGTGATGATGGGTTGTTGCAATGCCAAGACGAGGTCCCCTTTCTTAAATGTGTGCTCTCGAGCCAATTTATCGTATGCCCATGTCATTCATTCTTGGTATAGCTCCAAATTTTGTTGCGCAACTAGCCTTTGCTCGTCTACAGTATCTAGCTCATTAAGTCGTAATTGAGGATTCTCTTCGATCGTCATGTCACATTGTATGGCCATTCTCAATGACGGTATTTCTACTTCGAGTGGGAGCACTGCCTTAACACCAAACAACAAGGAATATGGTGTCAATTGAGTCGGTGTACGATAAGTGGTTTGATAGGCCCATAATACATCCACCAATTTCTGATGCTATTCTTTTTTGTTCTTTGATACACTCTTCTTGAGTAATTTAAACAAGGTTTTATTGAATGCCTCAGCTAGGCCATTTTCCCTTGGATTGTATATCGAATAATATCGCCAATCGATTTTGTGATGGTCAGCAAATTTATAGACAAAAGAGTTTTTGAAAGCCAACCCATTGTCGGATATGATCCTCCTAGGTGTTCCAAATCAGCTCAAAACATTTTCACTAAAGAAGTTGATGACATTGCTTGCTTTGACTTCTCTTAAGGGGATAGCTTCTGCCCATTTGAAAAAATAGTCCATTTTTGCTAATATGAAGCAATGTCCAAGAGAGGAGGGAGGCTCGATCGGCCCGACTATATCAATTCCTCATATCTCAAATGGCCAAGATGAAATTGTTGGGTGAAGAGGGTTTGGATGTTTGTGAATTAGATCTCCATGCACTTGGCATAAGTGGCAAGCCTTTGCATAATTTATACAATCTCGAAACATACTTGGCTAGTAGTACCCTAGTCTCTTAATCTTGAGATACATCTTAGGTCCTGATTGGTGAGCACCACAGAGACCAGAATGAATTTCTTGCAACACATGGGTGACTTCATCCAAGGCAATGCATCTAAGCCAGAGCTGCTCGTATCATCGTCGGTACATAGTGTTGGTCATGTACACATACTGAAGGGCTCTATATTTCAATTGTTTTCTTTGGGTTTTATCTTCAGGTAGAAACTCGCTTTTGAAATAATTTAGGAATGGTTCCCTCCAATCATATTCTTGCTCGATGGCGACCAACATGGTATTCAATATTTCTTCTTCATGGGCAATATCGCTCTCGGTGTTCTTGTCCATAGGTTTGATTAGCCTTCTATCTTTTTTGGTGATGTTGATTTGATCAAAGTTTGGGCTGGCCAGCTCCTTAGCAAATTTTGCAAGCGCATCTGCCCTTCCATTAGCAGCTCTAGTTATGCAAGTTATAGCAAAGTGTGGTATCTTTTCTATAAGGCAAATGGCTTTAGTGTAGTACTTGGATAATTCAGCCTTCTTGACCTTGTATTCACCTGTCACTTGCCTAATAACGTGTTCAGAATCCCCATAGATGTGCAGACTCTTCACATCCATATGTATAGGAAGTTCGAGTTCAGCAATTAAGGCTTCATACTCAGCCTCATTGTTTGTGCAAGAGACAGTGAGGGCTAGAGAATAATGTAGTATGCCTTTCTCTGGTGTGACAAATACCAAGCCAACTCCTGATTTAACCTTTGAGATGTTTGGTGGAATGACTAGTTGAATCGAGGATGCCCTATCAAAATAAAGCTCCCAATACTCTTCGTTGATGCTGGTATTCAATATCTCTTCATCTAGAAGGTCAAAATTCAAAGGCAAATTTTCTAGTATGGGATGAGTTGCAAGGAAATCAGCTAGAGCTTGACCCTTTATTGCCTTCTGTGACATGTATGTTATGTCAATTTGTTGAAGTAAAAGTGTCCATTTTGCTAGTCGACCTATCAATGTTGGTCTTGTCATCAGGTACCGTAGAGGATCAACCCTGGATATAAGATGGACTTTATGATCAAGAAGGTAATGCCTCAACTTCTTAATAGCAAATATCAAAGCTAAACATTGCTTCTCAATTAGAGAGTATGAATTTTCTGCCCCCACAAACATTCGACTGAGGTAATATAGGGCGACTTCTTTTCCCTCATCATTATTCTAAGCCAATAATGCCCCCAAAAATATCTCCAATGCTGTGACATACATAATTAAAGGTATTCCAGCAACAGGTGCCCCCAGGACCGGAGGATGTAAAAGATATTCTTTGATGTTTTCGAAAGCTTTTTAGCATGTAGTATCCCAAACGAAAGGGTCGTCTTTCTTTGTCAATTTCGAAAAAGGGTGGATTCATCCAGACAGGTTAGAGATAAACCTCCAAATGTAAGCCAGACGTCCTTGAAATGACCTGAGCTCTTTAAGATTTCTCGGAGGTGGCATATCAATGATTGATTTTATCTTTGAAGGGTCAATTTCAATCTTCTTATATTTTACAATGAACTCCAAAAATTTTCCTGATGAAACACCAAATGCACATTTTAGGGGATTCATCTTGAGGTTGTACTTGCGAATGCGAGTAAACACTGTCCTCAGATCATGACAATATTCTGTTCTAGAGCATGTTTTTACCACCAAGTCATGAACATAGCACTCGACAAGCTTATGAATTATGTCATTGAAGATCTTAGTCATCGCTCTTTGATAAGTGGTGCCTGCATTCTTTAATCCAAAGGGCATGACAGTATAGCAGAATATCCCAATGGGTGTATGAAATGCTGTATGTTTTTCATCTTAGGTGCTATCTTAATCTGATTGTAACCAGATGACCCATCCATGAATGAGAATATTTCAAAATTTGACACTGAATCAATCATTACTTCAGTGACTAGAAGTGGAAAATCATCCTTGGGACAAGCATTATTAAGTCCCTAAAATCCACACAGATTCGAATTTGTCCATTTCTCTTCTTGACTGGGACTATGCTTGCTATCCAGTCTGCATACTTCTCCTCCCTGATGAAGCCAGCCTCTATAAGCTTTTTTATTTCAGTTGTGATTTGTTCCTCTAGCTCTATTCTCAGTCTTCTTGGTGCTTGTTTCACTGGAGTAATGTCTGGATTGATAGATAGATTATGGATTGCAACTTTTGGTTCAAGACCGGACATTTCTTTGTATGCCCATGATAAACAATCATTGAACTCTTGGAGGAGTTCCTTCAATTGCCCCCCTTTCCTCTTAAGAGAGTTGAGCGCTTACGTAAGTAGGCTTGACATCTTCTGCTATCCCTAGGTTAACTTCAATCAATTCATCATAGGTGGTTTGCCCCCCATCTTCCAATTCTTTTGGTGCCTTTTTAAATTGTTCTTTGTCTTGCTCATGGGCATGTGCTTCTACTTCGAATATCGATACATTGTTACAAGTATACATGCATGTCATTCTTTCTTTTGAATCACAAATTTCTTTCTCCGGCCCTTTGTACCCCAAACCACGTGTATTGGAGATTCTACCATCTGGTAAAATTACTTTCCTTGAGCATAGACTCCATAATTTCTCAAATTTAGAGAACTGATGTTTTTATTGGGGCTTCAGACATCCAAATTTCTTCATGAGCTTTGTCAATCTTGCTGGTTAATAGGAAAAAGGAAGGACCTCCACTTGTTCTGCCGATTCATGGTCAACCACTTGATTTTCCATAGCTTTGTGAATTTCTTCTAACTTATAGATATGTATGGGTTTATGGATAACAAGTTTTCCCCTCGTACACTCTCCTTTCGCAGGGACAATAAAGATTTTTATTTCATGTACATGAGACGTCTTGTGAGGAACAAACCCTTTAGAACACCCAGGGGGACCCTTAGAACCCCTAAATTAGATTTGGAGGTACTTTGGCCTAGCGTGAAATTTTGTGTCGAACCAGTTCATTCATAAGTTTCGATTACATCGCAAAAAGGGGTCGAATCATCACTTGACTCATCTTCAGAATCACTACCAAAATGGGGGCATGTAAACAACATCATTTTCTTTAGTTTGGGGATCAGAGAACTTTGAGGCGTTGACTTTAAAGGTCGCTTGCTTCACTCAATAAAATGTCGCGCATCCTCATATTTGACTTCATGAACTGCAAAGGGTTGAATGTCTCCGTCATTGAGCTCCTCATGACCTTCTTTCAAGCATTTTAGGCATTGATGTAGGGTGGATGGGACCACATGGTTCTCATGCACCCAAGGTGATGGGCGGACAAGACCAGCTCCGAGGAGGTCCACTAGGGTCGGAAGGAAACCTCTCAGGTATGGGTTTTCTTCCTAGGATCCTAGTTTCCTTTCTTGCACTGCATCGCATCATGATAGGTTAGAAGCATAGCACTTTCCTTATGTGCATATTTGCAATTTGCTTTGCTAGAGTAAACTTTTTTTTACTTTCAATAAATGCCATGTAGTTCCCAGTGCATGTAGGGGAGTGTGTTTGTTTTGGCAACTAACCCTGCAGGTTAAGAACTAGCTCAAGGCAACTAGGGTAGCTCAGCTCATGCCACTCAACTAGAGGAGATCCAAAGAAAGAAGTTCAGCTTCAACTTAGTTCAACTTAGTTAAACTCCTACCACTTCAAGACTTGAGTTCATCAATCCTCAACTCCCTTGCCAAATCAAGCCTTGGGCGCCCACATCAACAAGGAATTCATCCACAAGACAAGATCCACAAATCAAGACAAATCAAGGAATCTTCTAGTTGACGCTCAACACTAGAGGAAAGAATTCAAAAATCTCTACAAAGATGGAAGCCTTATCATGACAACCGATCACCCTCATCTTGACAATTGCGCAAGCCCTTGGTGCCAATAGAACAAAATTTGAATTCTTACCTTGGGGGAGCTAGTCAAAGATGGACACTTACCTTAAAGAAGCCAGCCAAAGATGGAAAGCCAACCAATTGCTTGTGCGCCCATTCCATGTAACCGTTTGTGTTTAATTGCTAAAATTTCTTTCTTATCTTTGCTTATGCGCCTAGGGGAGAAAAGACTCATGTAACCCTAGATGCTTTGCCTACTTATTGTAGCCTTCATGGCATCATACGCATCTTGGATGAATGAATTGTCTATTAGTTTCCTAGCAATCTAAATCTCGGTGCTTATGTCACTGAGTCTTCCCTTCTTCTAATAGCCTCTTCCACTTACACCATCTCTTCAACTAGCCGAAGCCACCCTTCCCTTCAAGTTGAAGGCCGAGAGTCCCTCTTCAACAAAGCTCTTGATGAAGATCATTTTGAGGCCGAGACTCTCCTTGGAAACAACTTGAAGCTGAGGACCCCTTTGAGGAAGCACCCCTAAGTTAAGTGTTCTTATCTTCCTGTGAATCTTCACTCTTTCTCTTCAAGTTCGAATTCTACTTCTTGTTTGGTTCTTGTAGGAAGGAAGGCGTTTGGATTTGAAGGCCCTTTGGGGCACAAGCCCCCCACTCTTCTTCCCCTCCATTAGTTTAGTCTCGTGATTTATCTATACAAGAGAACTTGGAGGCTTAACCTCCCTCTTGCACTTTTAAGTTGTAAAGTTTTATTAATCTCTTTTAACAACTCCCCCACACCTGTGTGGGTTGCTGAATTGCATGTGTGTAACCAACACCTTCCATCAGAGCTGGACCGGTGAAGAAAGGGAAGGTGACCCCTTCTATTCTCAAGGCGTCCACTGTAAGTCTCTTTTATTATTCCAGTAATTTTCATTTCGCAAGTTACTTTCTTGCAAGTAGTTTAATTCGGTTTTTATCTAAAATACAAAAATATTTATTTTTAAAATCATTAGCTTAACCTCAGGTTTCTTATTGTCTATATTACAACTCTTTTCAAAACACGTTGTTTGCGTGGTTTACGTCTTGTCCCCACATCAGTTTGGTATCAAAGCTTAGCCTCTGGAGTAGATTTTTATGCCCAAAACTTATTTTTCTACAACTGGGATGATTTTTGTGGTTTAGGTTGCTTGAAACAATTGATTTCATAAAACACTAGGATTCATACTTTCGAAAAGTTATATTCATTTCAAAAATTGCATCAGACAAACCAGATCTAGAACCCAACAAGAGAACAACCAACCTATGGATCTTGCATAGGCCATTAGACAAATTACAACAGCAAATGGCTGAAATGCAAAATGGGTTTATCCAACAAGTGGCTTCAATGAGAAATGACTTCCAAGCCCTCAACAATAGGTTCGACACCCTTGAAACCCAACAACGGACCTCAAGTCAACCTCCTAGTGAGGCAAACTTGGAACCCTTAGAACCTATGAACCGACAGCCTACTCCCAATCCTATGGTTACTCCTCACATCGAGTGGAATGGGAATCATGCTCAAACCAAATTCAACCAAAGACCTAGGAACTTTGATGTTCACCGTGCTGTCAAGCTTAACCCTCCTACTTTTAGTGGAACCCTAGACCCTAGGGAATTCTTAGACCGTATCACCAAGTTAGAACAATATTTTGAGTGGGGCCAAATCCAAGAACAAGACAAGGTGAGTCTAGCCAGAAGTCTTTTAGATGGACCAGCTCGGTTATATTGGACCCATGTAGAAAGAAACCTCCCCTATCCTATTATGAGATGGGAAGACATGCACTTTCGGTTGAGAGATAAGTATGTCCCTCTGTAGTATCGAAGTAAGCTTCTAGACCAACTTAGTAGCCACACCCAAGGTAACCTAACTGTACCCGAGTACATGATCAAACTAGAAGAGCTTCTCCTAAGGTATGAGATCACTAAAGACTCGAGCCTTACATTGAGTAGATTTAAGAGTGGCCTTAGACCAAATATCAAGAGAGGTCTAACCTATTACCAAATAGATAGCTTAGAGGTAGCTTACCAAAGAGCTATAGAAGTTGAATAGGAGATCAAGACTAGAAGAGAGTCCACACCCTCTATACCCTTTCTAAGGACTCCACCAACCAACTCCCCAAGCTCTAGCCAACCTCGACCTAGACCAACCCTGACCTTTGACCCAAGAAAGAATCCAATCCAGACCTCTGATCCTAGAAGAAATCCAACCTAAGCTATAGACCCAAGTAGATTTGTCTGCCATAACTGTAACCAACCTAGACACTTAGCTAGAAACTATACCAAGAAGGTCCTCCTTTTAGAAGAAGATTCCTTAGAACCTGAGGCAACCCCAAAAGCTGAGTTAGAACAAGATCCCAACATAGAGAACAAAGAGTTTGAAGACTTTGACACTGATAAGTTTGCCCAAAACACATTAGGGGTAGTAAGATGCAACCTATTCAAACCCATTCCTACTGAGGACTAGAGAAGGACAAGCATCTTCCATACTTACACCAAATGCCATGGTCACATGTGCAAGGTTGTAATTGATGGAGGAAGCAGTCTTAATGTTGTTTCTCATGTAGCTGTGGTCAAACTTAAGTTGAAGCTAGAGGCACACCCAAACCCCTATTGCATATCATGGGTCAACCAAACCAGTGTATCCGTCACCCATAGATGTCTTGTGCCCCTTCAATTTGGCACCTATCAAGGACAAATCTGGTCCGATGTCATCACCATGGATGTCGCCCAAGTCCTTCTAGGTTGCCCTTGGCTATATGACATGGATGTGATCCACTATGGTCGCACCAATACTTATGTCTTTAGCCATGATGGGCAGAAGATCAGTTTGAAACCTACCCTACCCAAGGAACTTAGAGCCTCAACCAATAAGGGTAAGTTAGAGGAAACCAAGCCTAGCAAGCCAACCATCCAACTCATCCGACCCCAAGCTTTCACTAAGAAAATCCAAGAGACCCAACCTATCTACTCCTTAGTCTTTAAGGAACCCAACCCTGACCAAGAGGATAAGCCACCCCCTGAAATAGAATCTCTCCTCTCAAACTATAGTGAGCTAACCCCTGAGAAACTACCTACTAGCCTACCACCTCTTAGGGATATCCAACAGAACATAGACCTTGTCCCAGGCTCAACCTTACCTAACTTACCCCATTATAGGATGAGCCCCTCTAAACATGAGGAACTTAAGAGACAGGTGAAGGGAAACCTTGGTCACAAGTGTCATTCAAAACTTGTTGTAGCGGAAATACTAGGTCATCATAGAATCGCATGAAGATAGATCTAGTGAAGTCGCGAATGAAGATAGATCTAGTGAAGTCGCGCATGAAGATAGATCTAGTGAAGTCACGCATGACTAACGACTTCAAAACTGTTAACCCGTCTAAGTGTTTGAAGTAGGCGCACAGATAGATCTAGTGAAGTCGCGCATGAAGATAAGTTTAAAACACAACTATGATATGCGCAAACTATGTATGTAAACATTCATCTAACATCACATGCGCAAACTATGTATGTAATGAAAGTTCCCTAAAGGGGGGCGAAACCCTAATAGGCGCATATCAGAGGTTTTGCATTGAGCGGAAGCTAGGGTTTCTAAAATAGCATGCATGAATATATGATCAACTTAATAACATGTATAGATCGAGAAGGGATCATACCATAGCCATTGCTTGGATGGCGACTTGGAAGCAGAGAACGAAGTAGCTCTCCTCCAAAGCGTGCGCACACAAGATGATTGATCGCCTACTCCTTGTCGATCCTTGTGCTAGCAAGGCTCCAAGGTGTCCTTTTGTGTGGAAGAGAAGAGATGTCTTTTCTTGGCTAACCGGATCTCCTCCTTGGCGTGAAGACTCACCACACGAGAGAGAGAGAGGCGACAAGAGGAAGTTGCGAGCGAGAATAGAGCAATACTCTCGAACGTGAGGCGTGCATCCTATTTTGGAAAGCATGACTTCCAAAAATAGTAAACCTTCACACGTTCAAGTGTTCACGCCAAGTGAACAAGTCGCAATGTTCTCCCCTTTGAACCATGCGCTCACTTGATGAGCCGGTTCAATCTCATTTGGTTCAAAGACCAAATCAAACCAAGCATTGGTCTAGATCATATTAAACCATAAGGTTCAAGATCTAACCATTCATCTCTTGATGCTCTTGATATCACCGATCTAGCATCATTTCTCTCGATCGAAGCTTACCGATCTCAAGCCCTAATCAATCAAACATGATCAGACCAGATCTCACTTACAATCAGAGTTTAAATCCCATTAAACTGAACCAAAACAATTCAGTCCACACGATCTGACTCAAGTAAGCTATATCATCAAATTGTGCGACCCTAAGGGTTTCCTTTAAATGTCGGTAACGATAACTTACGTTATCACGATCAGTGAGGGGTATCTAGCAACACATCACTGTCTCCCAATATAAAAGAAAGAATCTTCCAAGACTACACCCAAACCACAGCACAAGTGTGAACCCAATTCACTTGACATATGTGTTTCCTTTGCCACTGGATGTTCTTATTGGACAAGCGTGTCAAGCCAATAATTCCAATATGATGAGAATGATTAGATCAGATGAACATAGTCATCTGGGTATGGCCATACACTTTCTCAACCATCTCATCCAGGGGGCCCCTATAGAACATCACACTCCAATCAAGGAGACGGCAATCCTATATCTATCACTAGTGCCCTAACATGACTCATGCTCACTATCCAAGATAGTCTATAACCATTATGTTTCAAATGATATTGAACTACCTCAAAACAATGTCAATCATCATTTAGAAACACAAGTGATCTCAAGTCAGAGGAAATATGCCACTTGTTTGCATATAAGGATTATTCACATTGTGACAAGCAATCGAATATCCTAAGTAGGGTCTGTCCAGTACATCCAATGTACCCATGAGTCTACATCTTATTCCATGCTCGAAGCATCCTATAAGATTAGAACACATATTAGTCTCAATCATATCAAGGCTATCTCATGTTCACCAAGATATCTCGACTAAGGACAAAACTGCATGTCAGCCAAGCTGAACAGCATTGAGACATTATTCAGAAGTATACATATTGCAGCAGATCATGTAACAACCTGAATAACAACCATTGCCTTTATAAACATAGAGTTTATACATGATACCGAAATAATCCCAAGGCCTCAAACATTAGCCTTAAGGGCATACCCCAACAATCTCCCACTTGCACTTAATCTAATGGTTGAGAAATCTCAAACCCATATTATTACAGTGCTTCTCATGCTTCTGCTGCGCCAGAGGCTTTGTAAGCGGGTCAGCCAGATTGTCATCTGTATGAACCTTGCAGATTTTGATCTCGCCACGATCAATGATCTCCCGGATCAAGTGAAACCTTCTCTGTATGTGCTTGGACTTCTGGTGCGACCATGGTTCCTTTGCTTGTGCTATTGCTCCAGTGTTATCACAGAAGATAACCAAAGGATCTGCACTCGAAGGAACAACACCAAGTTCCTGAACGAACTTACGAATCCACACTGCCTCCTTGGATGCTTCTGAGGCTGCAACATACTCGGCTTCTGTTGTGGAATCAGCAACAATTGACTGTTTGAAACTTTTCCACACCACTGCTACTCCATTCAAGCTAAAAACATAGCCTGATTGCGATCGGAAATCATCCTGGTCAGATTGGAACGAAGCGTCAGTATATCCTTCAATACTGAGTTCTTCCTGACCTCCATATATCAAGAACATATCTTTGGTCCTCCGAAGATATTTCAAAATGTTCTTGACTGCAATCCAGTGTGCCTTACCTGGATTACTTTGGAATCGACTGGTCACGCTTAACCCGTAAGCGATGTCTGGGCGAGTACACAACATCGCATACATAATGGACCCAATAGCCGAAGCATAAGGCGTATTGTCCATTTCATCTTTCTCAGTCTGTGTTTGTGGACACTGACTCTTTGAAAGATTCAGAGCATGTCTGACTGGAAGATATCCTCTTTTAGAATTTTCTAAATGGAATCTCTCCAGGACTTTATCGATGTAAGTACTCTGGCACAGCCCGAGAAGCCTCTTTGATCTATCTCTGTAGATCTTCACACCTAATACATAGGCTGCTTCTCCTAAATCTTTCATCTGGAAACATTTTCTTAACCATGCCTTGATGGCATGCAGTTCAGGAATATCGTTTCCAATGATTAAGATATCATCGACGTAGAGGACTAGGAAAGTAATCACGCTCCCACTAAACCTCTTATATACACACGGGTCATCTTCATTCTTGATGAAACCAAACTTACAGATTGCTTCATCAAAACGAATATTCCAGCTTCTCGATGCTTGTTTAAGTCCATAAATGGACTTCTTTAATTTGCATATTTTATGACGATCTGATGGATTAGTGAAACCTTCAGGTTGTGTCATATACACATCCTCTTCTAGTTTTCCATTAAGGAAAGCGGTCTTCACGTCCATTTGCCAGATCTCATAATCATAATATGCCGCTATCGCGAGAATAATCCGAATAGACTTGAACATGGCTACAGGAGAGAAAGTTTCATCATAATCTATCCCGTAGATTTGTTTGAAACCTTTCGCAACTAGCCTGCCTTTATAGGTAACCA
This sequence comes from Costus lasius, assembly GCA_027563935.2. Taxonomy (NCBI): domain Eukaryota; kingdom Viridiplantae; phylum Streptophyta; class Magnoliopsida; order Zingiberales; family Costaceae; genus Costus; species Costus lasius. The sequence goes on from CM050449.1 coordinate 69,424,331, forward strand.
CGTTACCGTCCATGTCAATCTTCTTCTTGAAGATCCATTTACAGCCTATAGGGATTACTCCCGGAGGCGGATCAACCAAATCCCAAACTTGGTTATCTGACATGGAGTCCATCTCGGCTCGCATAGCTTCAAGCCATCTTGCTGATTCCGGTCCACTGACCGCATCCGCATAAGTGAGGGGTTCATCATCAATGATGTAGACTCCGTCATAGCGCTCAGGTTGTCGACGGATCCTTCCCGATCTTCGCGGTTCCCGTGATATCTGAGCCTCAGGTTGCTCAGTAACCTGATCTACTGGCTCAGGCTCATCCAACTGTGCTTGACTACTTTGTCCTTCTTCTGGATTCTCATCCAGCTTTATTTCTCTCCCACTGGCTTCTTGCAGAAGAAATTCTTTCTCAAGAAAAATAGCCGTCCGAGCAACAAATACTTTGTTCTCTTTGGGATCGTAGAAATAATAACCCTTTGTTTCTTTAGGGTAACCGACAAAGATACATTTATCAGATCTGCTCTCCAGTTTCCCAGAGGCGAGCTTTTTGACATAAGCCTCGCAACCCCAGATCTTAATAAATGTCAAGATCGGCTGTTTCCCATACCATAACTCATATGGAGTCTTTGAAACGGCCTTGGATGGCACTCGGTTTAGTACCTTTGCAGCTGTTTCCAGTGCAAATCCCCAAAAGGAGTAAGGTAGAGTAGCCTGACTCATCATTGAACGAACCATATCCAGTAAGGTTCTATTCCTCCTCTCGGACACATCATTCCATTGCGGTGTTCCTGGCGGAGTGAGCTGTGAGATAATCCCACACTCCTTCAGATAGTCAGTAAACTCATGACTCAAGTATTCTCCACCTCGATCTGAACGAAGTGCCTTGATATTTCGGCCTAGCTGATTTTGTACTTCATTTTTGAACTCTTTGAACTTGTCAAAAGATTAACTCTTATGTCTCATTAGATAGACATAACCATATCTACTGAAATCATCAGTAAAGGTAATGAAGTATGAATAGCCACCTCTGGCATGTTTACTAAATGGCCCACACACATCACTATGAATGAGATCAAGTAAACCTGAAGCCCTTTGACCTTTGTTGGAAAAAGGAGACTTCGTCATTTTACCCATTAAACAAGCTTTGCATGTATCAAGCTCCTCATAGGAGAATGATCCCAGCAGTCCATGGTCATGCAACCGCTTAATGCGCTTCTTGTTAATATGGCCTAAACGACTATGCCATAACAAGGTGCTGTCATCAGCATACTTGGCTTTCTTATTATCAATTTGTTGTACAGAACATTCCATGTCCAACATGAATAACCCATTGTTAATCGACCCAGTAGCATAAACAATATTATCAAAAGAAATATAACACTTTGAAATCTTGCATTCAAAGGAAAACCCTTTCCTGACAAGAGCAGGAATAGAGATAATATTCTTAGTTATGCTCGGTACAAAATAACAATTGTCCAGTTCTAATACAAGACCAGATGGTAAAGAGATGTGATATTCTCCTACAGCAACAGCAGCAACCCGTGCCCCGTTTCCTACTCGTAGGTCCACCTTATGCTGTCCCACCTGTCTTCTTCTCTTGAGTTCCTGTACATTTGATCAAATGTGAACTCCACATGCAGTGTCCAACACCCATGAAATAGAAGAAGAAACCATGACTTCAGTCACGAAAATACCTGAGCCAAAAGCGAAAGGGTTGCTTCCCTTCTTATCTCCTTGGAGCGCTTTACAGTCCTTTTTCTAGTGACCCAGCTGGCCACAATGGAAACATCTGTATTCCTTTGACCGCTTTACCTTTTGTTTCAGAGCCTTGTTGTAGCTCTTGACAGGGGCTTTGCCCTTCTTCTCCTTCTTCTTGTTCCTTGAAGGAACCATTAGGACAGAGGATGAAGGCGTTCCCTTCTCACGAGACTGAGTCTGCTCTGTAGTCAAGAGCATGTTCAGTAACTCTGCCGGCGTACAGTCGATCTTGTTCATATTAAAATTAATGATGAATGGATCGAAAGAGGCCGGGAGAGACTGCAGGATGATGTCTACAACAAGCTCCTGATTGATGGTGTGTCCCAGTTTCTCTAGAGCCTCCTTGTACCCAATCATCTTGAGTACGTGAGCTCCCACTGGACTCCCTTCAGTCAGTTTGCTCTGAAAGAAAAGTTTAGTCAAGTTATAGCGTTCAGTCCTTGCCTGTGCTGCATACAACATCTTGAGGTTTGCTATAATTTCTATAGCAGATAAATCCTCATGCTGACGCTGCAGCTGTGGCGTCATAGACGCTAGCATAAGGCAAGCGACATCAATGCTATCATTGACATGCTTCTCATAAGCTTCCCGAACCGCCCTTGCGGCGTTCGCAGCGGGTTTAGGCGGTATAGCCGTCTCGAGGACATACAGTTTCCTCTCAGCCTTAAGAACAATCTTAAGGTGTCCGTACCAGTCTGAGAAGTTTGGCCCAGCAAACTTCTCCCTTTCCAGTAGGGATCGCACATTGAACGCTGTGGTGTTCGTTGCTGCAGTAATCTACAACAATGCAAGAATAGCAAGGTCAGTATCAATGTTAGAATCAATTCAGGACTTAAGAATGATTCTTTTCTCACTATTTTATCTGACTGAAAAATCCAGTAAAACAGTCCGAAAGAGTAAAACTCTTTTAGTGAGATGGGATCCAGATTTCATACTTGGTCTCCGCGTCCCGCTCAGGCGAGATAAGATGCACAGAGATGACAAGCACTAATCTCTGGTAGGCAATCCCTGCCAATCGCCAACCCATGCGATTCCCCTTCATCTGGGCAATCCAGCAGACTGTGCCAACTGAGTTGGTACAACACAGTCTCTGATCCCACAGATGGCTGCCTCCATATGGCTACCATATGCTCAATATGTAGCCTACATGGTCAAGCTGACCTGACCTACTCCCTGGACCACCACGTGCTATGCTGAGCAACGAGAAGCGATAAATCTCTTCTCTGTAGCACGCAGGTGTAATCACACACCGTCTGAAGATAGATGGGCGTGCCCACTGAGTGGGTACAACACGGCCCCAACGATAGTCAGAACAGTGAGGTTTCGCGTCAGAAGGCTTACGTGCTTGATATTTAACGTTGGATTTTAACGGTCCTTTTATCTTCTTACTATCATTCAAATCCTATGGTGATAGCAGAAGAATAGATCATGCAGTTACTAAATTACTTAAACAGTAAATTAAAAGCATGATGATCTTATGTGGTAAAAGCCCATTAAGCCTAAGTAAGACCTTAATTAACTTAAGTCTTCACTTGAGCTCTTCATGGGTCTTTAGCATTTCATCTGGCCCAACCCGGGCCCAAGCGCCCACTGCAGCTCAGGTGCGCCCACCAGGTAAAATGCGCCTGTCCTAGAGTCGAACCCTAGACCTCCCACTGGTGAAGCCACTTGCTGCATGCGCCTCTGCCATGTGTGCTCTATGCTCATGTCTGATTAAATTACAATTTAATCTATCTAGACATGATTGACTCGCAGGTCAATTACACTTTATAAATTAATTAAAATGTGATGCGCAGATCACAATAATAATTTACAATAATACATCCAGGCACGCAGGCCCCAGCACAGCACACATTAAATGTAGGGCAGCCCACATAAGATTAAATAGACAAGCATTCATGTTATACAAACATCAAGTGATCCAATCAAGAAAATAAAATTTTTGAAAAACCCATTGGCTTCATTTTATTTCCTTATGTGCCCGACTACCTTACAACGGTCCATTAATAGGGATCCACTCATTAGACCTAGTCAGACCCACTGCCCTTGCATGCACCAAGTCATAACCGACTTGAGTCGACCTCATGGTCAACAATGCATGCGTGAAGGGCTGAACGTCCCTCATGAGTTCTGGCAAGCGGGTGTGACCCCGGGCCTTAATCATGAGCGTTCATCGGTTGTCTCAATCAGACATCGCTACATGCCTTTCAGCAGTCGACCTATAGCCACCTCATGCTTGCGCATAGGTGCCATCTGGTCGACCCATCTAGGCTGTCAGATGGTCTGATCAGACAGTTGGGTCTATACTGGCTGATGACTTCAACCCTAATAACCCGTCTAAGTTTTTACAGCAGGCGCTTATAGATCTAGTGGATGCGCGCAAGTAATTTAAGTTTTAAGAAAAACTACAACATGCGCCAACATAAGTGTCATGCAAAAACATGAACAAACATACATGCGCCAACATCTGATGACAAGGATGTAAAATCGCATGTAAACTCTAGATCATAAGCAAACGCAAACAAGGATCATACATTAAGCAATCATATAACATACAGAAACATGCGCTCTGATACCAATTGAAAGTTCCCTAAAGGGGGGCGAAACCCTAATAGGCGCATATCAGAGGTTTTGCATTGAGTGGAAGCTAGGGTTTCTAAAATCGCATGCATGAATATATGATCAACTTAATAACATGTATAGATCGAGAAGGGATCATACCATAGCCATTGCTTGGATGGCGACTTGGAAGCAGAGAACGAAGTAGCTCTCCTCCAAAGCGTGCGCACACAAGATGATTGATCGCCTACTCCTTGTCGATCCTTGTGCTAGCAAGGCTCCAAGGTGTCCTTTTGTGTGGAAGAGAAGAGATGTCTTTTCTTGGCTAACCGGATCTCCTCCTTGGCGTGAAGACTCACCACACGAGAGAGAGAGAGGCGACAAGAGGAAGTTGCGAGCGAGAATAGAGCAATACTCTCGAACGTGAGGCGTGCATCCTATTTTGGAAAGCATGACTTCCAAAAATAGTAAACCTTCACACGTTCAAGTGTTCACGCCAAGTGAACAAGTCGCAATGTTCTCCCCTTTGAACCATGCGCTCACTTGATGAGCCGGTTCAATCTCATTTGGTTCAAAGACCAAATCAAACCAAGCATTGGTCTAGATCATATTAAACCATAAGGTTCACGATCTAACCATTCATCTCTTGATGCTCTTGATCTCACCGATCTAGCATCATTTCTCTCGATCGAAGCTTACCGATCTCAAGCCCTAATCAATCAAACATGATCAGACCAGATCTCACTTACAATCAGAGTTTAAATCCCATTAAACTGAACCAAAACAATTCAGTCCACACGATCTGACTCAAGTAAGCTATATCATCAAATTGTGCGACCCTAAGGGTTTCCTTTAAATGTCGGTAACGATAACTTACGTTATCACGATCAGTGAGGGGTATCTAGCAACACATCACTGTCTCCCGATATAAAAGAAAGAGTCTTCCAAGACTACACCCAAACCACAGCACAAGTGTGAACCCAAGTCACTTGACATATGTGTTTCCTTTGCCACTGGATGTTCTTATTGGACAAGCGTGTCAAGCCTGTAATTCCAATATGATGAGAATGATTAGATCAGATGAACATAGTCATCTGGGTATGGCCATACACTTTCTCAACCATCTCATCCAGGGGGCCCCTATAGAACATCACACTCCAATCAAGGAGACGGCAATCCTATATCTATCACTAGTGCCCTAACATGACTCATGCTCACTATCCAAGATAGTCTATAACCATTATGTTTCAAATGATATTGAACTACCTCAAAACAATGTCAATCATCATTTAGAAACACAAGTGATCTCAAGTCAGAGGAAATATGCCAGTTGTTTGCATATAAGGATTATTCACATTGTGACAAGCAATCAAATATCCTAAGTAGGGTCTGTCCAGTACATCCAATGTACCCATGAGTCTACATCTTATTCCATGCTCGAAGCATCCTATAAGATTAGAACACATATTAGTCTCAATCATATCAAGGCTGTCTCATGTTCACCAAGATATCTCGACTAAGGACAAAACTGCATGTCAGCCAAGCTGAACAGCATTGAGACATTATTCAGAAGTATACATATTGCAGCAGATCATGTAACAACCTAAATAACAACCATTGCCTTTATAAACATAGAGTTTATACATGATACCGAAATAATCCCAAGGCCTCAAACATTATCCTTAAGGGCATACCCCAACATGTAAACATTGTGTCATGTTGTCGCATGTGAAACTAAACAAGATCTATCCAAAAATCTAGTATGGATCACGGCAATCATATGCATCAAGCCATAAAAACCTGCTCTGATACCAATTGAAGGGAAACCTTGGTCACAAGTGTCATTCAAAACTTGTTGTAGCGGAAATACTAGGTCATCATAGAATCTCATGGATTGAGCACATGATCAACCTTATAAAACTTGTATAGAACAAGTTAGAGTATTACCATTGCCATGATGTGAGAGGCGGCTTGGAAGATGAAAGGGGCGAGTGCCTCTTCTCCAAAGATGTCACACACAAGATGATGTCGACTTCCTTCCTTGTGTTCCTTGTGCTAGCAAAGACACCAAGGAGTCTTTAATCGTGTCTTGGAGAGGAAGATGTGCACTCTTGGCTGGTCGAAGTTCTTCCCTTGCGTGAATAAGATCTTCACGAGAGAGAGAGCCGAAAAGAGGAAGAAACGAGAGCTCTTCTCGAAACCGTGAGAGAGAGAGAGAGACCAAGAAGGACTGTTCTGTTACCACATATGGTAAGAACCAAACATGTAACTCCCTCCTTAACTCCCATTCAACCCATCGAAAACTTCCCTCTTAATTGAACCATGCGTTCACTAATGAACCGGTCCAATTTTGAATTGGTTCAAGCATCAAGTCGAAACAGCCCTGGTTATGATCTCTTTGAACCATATGGCTCAAGATCTAACCACACATCTCTTTGAACCCCTGATCTTTACGATCAAGCATCAATCCTCCCGATCGAAGCTTACCGATCATATGCCCTAATCAATTAAACATGATTAGACTAGATCTCACTTCCAATTAGAGCTTAAATTCCTCCAGTTCACACGATCTGACATAAGTAAGCTATATCATCAAATTGTGCGACCCTAAGGGTTTCCTTCAATGTCGGTAATGATAACTTACGTTATCACGATCAGAGAGGGGTATCTAGCAACACATCACCGTCTCCCGTTATGAAGGAAAGAGTCTTCCAAGACTACTCCCAAACCACAACACAAGTGTGAATCTAATTCACTTGGCATACATGTTTCCCTTTGCCACTAGATGTTCTCATTGGACAAGCATGTCAAGCCTGCGATTCCAACATGATGAAAATGGTTAGATCAGACGAACATAGTCGTCTGGGTATGGCCATACACATTCTCAACCATTTCATCCAGGGGGCCCTTTAGAACATCACACTCCAACTAGGAGAGGCAATCCTATATCTATCACAAGTGCCCTAACATGACTCATGCCCACTATCCAAGATATTCCTTAACCATTATCTTTCAAATGATATTGAACTACCTCAAGATAATGCCAATCATCACTTAGAAACACAAGTGATCTCAAGTCAGAGGGAATATACCACTTGCTTGCATACAAGGATTATTCACATTGTGACAAACAATTGAATATCCTAAGTAGGGTCAGTCCAGTACATCCAATGCACCTATGTGTCTAAATCTTATTCTATGCCCGAAGCATCCTATAAGTTTAGAACACATATTAGTCTCAATCATATCAAGGCTGTCTCATGTTCACCGAGATATCTCGACTAAGGACAACACTGAATGTCAGCTAAGCTGAACATCATTGAGACATTACTCAGAAGTATACATACAACAGCAGATAATGTAACAATCTGAATAACAACAATTGCCTTTATAAAAACATATATATATAGTTTATACATGATATTGAAAATAACCCAAGGCCTCAAACATTAGCCTTAAGGGCATACCCTAACAATCTCCCACTTGCACTTAAACTAATGGTTGAGAAATCTCAAACCCATATTATTACAGTGCTTCTCATGCTTCTGCTGCGCCAGAGGCTTTGTAAGCGGGTCAGCTAGATTGTCATCTGTATGAATCTTGCAGATCTTGATGTCTCCTCGATCAATGATTTCACGGATCAAGTGAAACCTTCTCTGTATGTGCTTGGACTTCTGGTGTGACCGTGGTTCCTTCGCTTGTGCAATCGCTCCAGTGTTATCACAGAAGATAACCAATGGATCTGCACTTGAAGGAACAACACCAAGTTCCTGAATGAACTTACGAATCCATACTGCCTCCTTTGATGCTTCTGAGGCTGCAACATACTCGGCTTCTATTGTGGAATCAGCAACAATTGATTGTTTGAAACTCTTCCACACCACTGCTCCTCCATTCAAGCTAAAAACATAGCCTGATTGCGATCGAAAATCGTCTTGGTCAGATTGGAATGAAGCATCAGTATATCCTTCAATACTGAGTTCTCCCTGACCTCCATAAATCAAGAACATATCTTTGGTTCTCCGAAGATATTTTAAAATGTTCTTGACTGCAATCCAGTGTGCCTTCCCTGGATTACCTTGGAACCGACTGGTTACGCTTAACCCGTAAGCGACGTCTGGGCGAGTACACAACATCGCATACATGATAGACCCAATAGCCGAAGCATAAGGCGTATTGTCTATCTCATCTTTCTCAGACTGTGTTTGAGGACACTGGCTTTTTGAAAGATTCAGACCATGTTTGACTGGAAGATATCCTCCTTTAGAATTTTCTAAATGGAATCTCTCCAGGACCTTATCGATGTAAGTACTCTGGCATAGCCCGAGAAGCCTATTAGATCTATCTCTAAAGATCTCCACACCTAGTATATAGGTCGCTTCTCCTAAATCTTTCATCTGGAAACATTTTCTTAACCATGCTTTGACTGCATGCAGTTCAGGAATATCGTTTCCAATGATTAAAATATCATCGACGTAGAGGACTAGGAAAGTAATCACGCTCCCACTAAACCTTTTATATACACACGGGTCATCTTCATTTTTGATGAAACCAAATTCAGAAACTGATTCATCAAAATGAATATTCCAGCTTCTCGATGCTTGTTTTAGTCCATAAATGGACTTCCTTAATTTGCATATTTTATGACGTTCTAATGGGTTAATGAAACCTTCAGGTTGTGTCATGTACACATCCACTTCTAATTTTCCGTTAAGGAAAGCGGTTTTCACATCCATTTGCCAGATCTCATAATCAAAATATGCTGCTATCGCGAGAATAATTCAAATGGACTTGAACATGGCAGTGCTGATTCCACAACAGAAGCCGAGTATGTTGCAGCCTCGGAAGCATCCAAGGAGGCAGTGTGGATTCGTAAGTTCGTTCAAGAACTTGGTGTTGTTCCTTCGAGTGTAGATCTATTGGTTATCTTCTGTGATAACACTGGAGCCATAGCACAAGCAAAGGAACCACGGTCGCACCAGAAGTCCAAGCACATACAGAGAAGGTTTCATTTGATCCGGGAGATCATTGATCGAGGAGAGATCAAGATCTGCAAGGTTCATACAGATGACAATCTAGCTGACCCGCTTACAAAGCCTCTGGCGCAGCAGAAGCATGAGAAGCACTGTAATAATATGGGTTTGAGATTTCTCAACCATTAGATTAAGTGCAAGTGGGAGATTGTTGGGGTATGCCCTTAAGGCTAATGTTTGAGGCCTTGGGTTGTTATCAGTATCATGTATAAACTCTATGTTTATAAAGGCAATGGTTGTTATTCAGGTTGTTGCATTATCTGCTGCTATATGTATACTTCTGAATAATGTCTCAATTGTGTTCAGCTTGGCTGACATGCAGTATTGTCCTTAGTCGAGATATCTTGGTGAACATGAGACAACCTTGATATGATTGAGACTAATATGTATTCTAATCTTATAGGATGCTTCGAGCATGGAATAAGATGTAGACTCATAGGTACATTGGATGTACTGGACTGACCCTACTTAGGATATTCAATTGCTTGTCACAATGTGAATAATCCTTATATGCAAACAAGTGGCATATTTCCTCTGACTTGAGATCACTTGTGTTTCTAAATGAGGATTGGCAATGTCTTGAGGTAGTTCAATATCATTTGAAATATAATGGTTATAGACTATCTTGGATAATGAACATGAGTCATGTTAGGGCACTAGTGATAGATATAGGATTGCCTTCTCCTTGTTTGGAGTGTGATGTTCTAAAGGGCCCCCCTGGATGAGATGATTGAGAAAGTGTATGGCCATACCCAGATGACTATGTTCATCTGATCTAATCATCCTCATCATGTTGGAGTTACAGGCTTGACACGCTTGTCCAACGAGAACATCCAGTGGCAAAGGAAACATGTATGCCTAATGAATTGAATTCACACTTGTGCTATGGTTTGGGTGTAGTCTTGGAAGACTCTTTCCTTTATATCGGGAGACAGTGATGTGTTGCTAGATACCCCTCTCTGTTTGTGATAACGTAAGTTATCGTTACCGACATTTAAAGGAAACCCTTAGGGTCGCACAATTTGATGATATGGCTTACTTATGTCAGATCGTGTGGACTGAATTGTTTTGGTTCAGTTTAAAGGAGTTTAAACTCTGATTGGAAGTGAGATCTGGTCTGATCATGTTTGATTGATTAGGGCTTGAGATTGGTAAGCTTCGATCGAGAGAATTGATGCTTGATCGATGAGATCAGGAGCATCAAGAGATGTGTGGTTAGATCTTGAGCCTTTCGGTTTAATAAGGTCTAGACCAAGGCTTGGTTTAATTTGGTCTTTGAACCAAATTCAATTGAACCGGTTCATCAAATGAACGCTTGGTTCAAAGGGAGATGAAGGATGCGATAGGTTCACTTGGAGTGAACACATGAGAGATTAAATGCTTACTATTTTTAGAAGCCATGTTTTCTTTTGGAAAACGCCCCACGTTTTCAATCGTGAAAACGCTTCTCTCGTCGCCATCTTCTCCTCTCGACATCCCTCTCGTCTTGTGAGAGACTTGACGAAAAGAAGGAAGTTGGACAACACCAAGAGTGCATCTCATCTCCTTACACGATCAGGAATCCTTGGAGGTCTTTGCTAGCACAAGGTTCACGCCAAGAAGGAAGCCCTCACCATCTTGTGTGCATCTACTTTGGAGAAGAAGCACTCGCCTCTTTCCCTTCCAAGTCGCCATCCAAACAATGGCTATGGTAAAATCTTAATCTGATCTTTGCAAGTTAATAGGTTAATCATAAGATCATGCCACATGCGATCCTCATGGAATCCTAGTTTCCGCCCATGCAAAATTTTATATGTGCATGTTTAGGGTTTCGCCCCTTTCAATTGGTATCAGAGCTACGTTTGGCTTGATCTATATGATTGCTTCTTTTGTGATCCATGCTTGCGTTTATGAATAGATCTATACCCTATCATCATGCGAAATATACATGCTAATTCTTAGATGTATGTTTTTACTTATGTTTGCGCATGATGTTTGTTGGCGCATATTAAAGGATGTTTTTGTCAAAAACGTATAATCTAGCGCGCCCCTCACTTAGATCTATAAGTGCCTACTTGAAAAACTTAGACGGGTTATTAGGGTTGAAGTCGTCGTCCAGTCTAGACCCAACAGCCTGATCAGACCATCTGACAGCCTAGATGGGTTGACCAGATAGCACCTATGCGCAAGCATAAGGTGGCTATAGGTCGACTGCAGAAGGGCGTGTAGCGATGTCTGATTGAGGTGACTAATGAACGATCATGATTAAGGCCCGGGGTCACACCCGCTTGCCAGAAATCATGTGGGACGTTCAGCCCTTAAGGCATGCATGGTTGACCATGAAGTTGACGCAAGTCAGTTATGACTTGGTGCATGCAAGGGCAGTGGGTCTGACTAGGTATGATGAGTGGATCCCTATTAATGGACCGTTGTAAGGTAGTAGGGCACATAAGGAAATAAAATTGATGCCATGGGGTATTTTCAAAAATTTTATTTTCTTGTTTGGATCACATGTTGCTTGTCTAACCATGTTGGGTGTCTATTTCATCTTATGTGGGCTGCCCTAATTGTATGCTGTGCTGGGGCCTGCGTGCCTGGATTAATTAATTGTAAATTATTATTGTGATCTGCGAATCACATTTCAATTTATATTAATGTGTAATTGACCTGCGAGTCAAATCATGTCTAGATAGATTAAAATGTATTTTGATCAGACATGAGCACAGAGCATACATGGCAGAGGCGCATGCTACCTGGTGGGTGCATCTGAGCTGCAGAGGGCGCTTGGGCCCGGACTGGGCCAGATGAGATGCAAGAGACCCATGAAGAGCTCAAGTGAAGACTTGTGTAAAACCAGGGTTTTACTTAGGTTTAATGGGCGTTTACCACATAAGATCATCGTGCTTTCAATTTACTGTTTTAAGTAATTTTAGCACCTGCATGATTTATCTTTCTGCTATCGCCATAGGATATGCATGATAGTAAGAAGATAAAAGGACTGTTAAAATCCAACATTAAATATCAAGCACGTAAGCCTTCTGACGCGAAACCTCACTGTTCTGACTATCGTTGGGGCCGTGTTGTACCCACTCAGTGGGCACGCCCATCTATCTTTAGACGGTGTGTGATTACACCTGCGTGTTACAGAGAAGGGATTTATCGTTTCTCGTTGCTCAGCATAGCACGTGGTGGTCCAGGGAGTAGGTCAGGTCAGCTTGACCATGTGGGCTACATATTGAGCATATGTTAGCTAAATGGAGGCAGCCATCTGTGGAATCAGAGACTGTGTTGTACCAACTTAGTTGGCACAGTCTTCTGCATTGCCTAGATGAAGGGGAATCGCACGGGTTGGCGATTGGCATGGATAAGCCTACCAGTGATTAGTGCTTGAACTCTCTGTGCATCTTATCTCGCCTGAGCGGGACGCGGAGACCAAGTATGAAATCTGGATCCCATCTCACTAAAAGAGTTTTACTCTTTCGGACTGTTTTATTGGATTTTTCAGTCAGATAAAATAGTGAGAAAAGAATCACTCTTAAGTCCTGGAATGATTCTAACATGGATACTGACCTTGTTGTTCTTGCTATGTTGTAGATTCCTGCAGCAACGAACACCACAGGGTTCAATGTGCGATCCTTACTGGAAAGGGAGAAGTTTGCTGGGCCAAACTTCTCAGACTGGTACGAACACCTTAAGATTGTTCTTAAGGCTGAGAGGAAACTGTATGTCCTTGAGACGGCAATACCGCCTCAACCCGCTGCGAACGCCGCAAGGGCGGTTCGGGATGCTTATGAGAAGCATGTCAATGATAGCATTGATGTCGCTTGCCTTATGCTTGCGTCTATGACGCCAGAGCTACAGCGTCAGCATGAGGATTTATCTGCTATTGAAATTATAGCAAATCTCAAAATGCTGTATGCTGCACAGGCAAGGACGGAACGCTATAACTTGACTAAACTTTTCTTTCAGAGCAAACTGACTGAAGGGAGTCCAGTGGGAGCTCACGTACTCAAGATGATTGGGTATAAAGAGGCTCTAGAGAAACTGGGACACACCATCAATCAGGAACTTGTTGTAGACATTATCTTGCAGTCTCTCCCGGTCTCTTTCGATCCGTTCATTATTAATTTTAATATGAACAAGATCGACTGTACACCGGCGGAGTTACTGAACATGCTCTGTACTATAGAGCAGACTCTTGAGAAGGGAAAGCCTTCATCCTCTGTCTTGATGATTCCTTCCAGGAACAAGAAGAAGGGGAAGAAGGGCAAAACCCCTATCAAGAGCTACAACAAGGCTCTGAAACAAAAGGTAAAGCGGTCAAAGGAATACAGATGTTTCCATTGTGGCCAGCTGGGTCACTGGAAGAAGGACTGTAAAGCGCTCCAAGGAGATAAGAAGGGAAGCAAGCCTTTCACTTCTAGCTCAGGTATTTTCGTGACTGAAGTCATGGTATCTTCTTCTATTTCATGGGTGTTGGACACTGCATGTGGAGTTCACATTTGTTCAAATGTACAGGAACTCAAGAGAAGAAGACAGGTGGGACAGCATGAGGTGGACCTACGAGTTGGAAACGGGGCACGGGTTGCTGCTGTTGCTGTAGGACAATATTACATCTCTTTACCATCTGGTTATGTATTAGAACTGGACAATTGTTATTTTGTACCGAGCATAACTAAGAATATTATCTCTATTCCTGCTCTTGTCAGGAAAGGGTTTTCCTTTGAATGCAAAACTTCAAAGTGTTGTATTTCTTTTGATAATATTGTTTATGCTACTGGGTCGATTAACAATGGGTTATTCATGTTGGACATGGAATGTTCTGTACAACAAATTGATAATAAGAAAGCCAAGTATGCTGACGACAGCACCTTACTATGGCATAGTCATTTAGGCCATATTAACAAGAAGCGCATTAAGCGGTTGCATGACCATGGACTGCTGGGATCATTCTCCTATGAGGAGCTTGATACATGCAAAGCTTGTTTAATGGGTAAAATGACGAAGTCTCCTTTTTCTAATAAAGGTCAAAGGGCTTCAGGTTTACTTGACCTCATTCACAGTGATGTGTGTGGGCCATTTAGTAAACATGCCAGAGGTGGCTACTTATACTTCACTACTTTTACTGATGATTTCAGTAGATACAGTTATGTCTATCTTATGAGACATAAGAGTGAATCTTTTGACAAGTTCAAAGAGTTCAAAAATGAAGTACAAAATCAGCTAGGCCGAAATATCAAGGCACTTCGTTCAGATCGAGGTGGAGAATACTTGAGTCGAGAGTTTACTGACTATCTGAAGGAGTGTGGGATTATCTCACAGCTCACTCCGCCAGGAACACCGCAATGGAATGGTGTGTCCGAGAGGAGAAATAGAACCTTATTGGATATGGTTCGTTCAATGATGAGTCAGGCTACTCTACCTTACTCCTTTTGGGGATTTGCACTGGAAACAGCGGCAAAGGTACTAAACCGAGTGCCATCCAAGGCCGTTTCAAAGACGCCATATGAGTTATGGTATGGGAAACAGCCGAGCTTGACATTTATCAAAATCTGGGGTTGCGTGGCTTATGTCAAAAAGCTCGCCTCTGGGAAACTGGAGATCAGATCTGATAAATGTATCTTTGTCGGTTACCCTAAAGAAACTAAGGGTTATTATTTCTACGATCCCAAGGAGAACAAAGTATTTGTTGCTCGTACGGCTATTTTTCTTGAGAAGGAATTTCTTCTGCAAGAGGCCAGTGGGAGAGAAATAAAGCTGGATGAAAATCCAGAAGAAGGACAAAGAAGTCAAACTCAGTTGGATGAGCCTGAGCCAAAAGAACAGGTTACTGAGCAACCTGAGGCTCAGATATCACTGGAACCGCGAAGATCGGGAAGGATCCGTCGACAGCCTGAACGCTATGACGGAGTCTACATCATTGATGATGAACCCCTCACTTATGCGGATGCGGTCAGTGGACCGTAATCAGCAAGATGGCTTGAAGCTATGCGAGCCGAGATGGACTCCATGTCAGATAACCAAGTCTGGGATTTGGTTGATCCGCCTCCGGGAGTAATCCCTATAGGCTGTAAGTGGATCTTCAAAAAGAAGATTGACATGGATGGTAACGTGGTTACCTATAAAAGCAGGCTAGTTGCAAAAGGTTTCAAACAAATCCACGGGATAGATTATGATGAAACTTTCTCTCCAGTAGCCATGTTCAAGTCTATTCGGATTATTCTCGCGATAGCTGCATATTATGATTATGAGATCTGGCAAATGGATGTGAAAACCGCTTTCCTTAATGGAAAACTAGAAGAGGATGTGTATATGACACAACCTGAAGGTTTCATTAATCCATCAGATCGTCATAAAATATGCAAATTAAAGAAGTCCATTTATGGACTTAAGCAAGCATCGAGAAGCTGGAATATTCGTTTTGATGAATCAATCTGTGAATTTGGTTACATCAAAAATGAAGATGACCCGTGTGTATATACGAGGTTTAGTGGGAGCGTGATTACTTTCCTAGTCCTCTACGTCGATGATATCTTGATCATTGGAAACGATATTCCTGAACTGCATGCCGTCAAAGCATGGTTAAGAAAATGTTTCCAGATGAAAGATTTAGGAGAAGCAGCCTATGTATTAGGTGTGCGGATCTACAGAGATAGATCTAAGAGGCTTCTCGGGCTGTGCCAGAGTACTTACATCGATAAAATCCTGGAGAGATTCCATTTAGAAAATTCTAAAAGAGGAAATCTTCCAGTCAGATATGGTCTGAATCTTTCTAAGAGTCAGTGTCCTCAAACACAGTCTGAGAAAGATGAAATGGACAATACACCTTATGCTTCGGCTATTGGGTCCATTATGTATGCGATGTTGTGTACTCGCCCAGACGTCGCTTACGGGTTAAGCGTCACCAGTCGATTCCAAAGTAATCCAGGTAAGGCACACTGGATTGCGGTCAAGAACATTTTGAAATATCTTCGGAGGACTAAAGATATGTTCTTGATATATGGAGGTCAGGAAGAACTCAGTATTTTAGGATATACTGACGCTTCATTCCAATCTGACCAGGATGATTTCCGATCGCAATCAGGCTATGTTTTTAGCTTGAATGGAGGAGCAGTGGTGCGGAAAAGTTTCAAACAATCTATTGTTGCTGATTCCACAACAGAAGCCGAGTATGTTGCAGCCTCGGAAGCATCCAAGGAGGCAGTGTGGATTCGTAAGTTCGTTCAAGAACTTGGTGTTGTTCCTTCGAGTGTAGATCTATTGGTTATCTTCTGTGATAACACTGGAGCCATAGCACAAGCAAAGGAACCACGGTCGCACCAGAAGTCCAAGCACATACAGAGAAGGTTTCATTTGATCCGGGAGATCATTGATCGAGGAGAGATCAAGATCTGCAAGGTTCATACAGATGACAATCTAGCTGACCCGCTTACAAAGCCTCTGGCGCAGCAGAAGCATGAGAAGCACTGTAATAATATGGGTTTGAGATTTCTCAACCATTAGATTAAGTGCAAGTGGGAGATTGTTGGGGTATGCCCTTAAGGCTAATGTTTGAGGCCTTGGGTTGTTATCAGTATCATGTATAAACTCTATGTTTATAAAGGCAATGGTTGTTATTCAGGTTGTTGCATTATCTGCTGCTATATGTATACTTCTGAATAATGTCTCAATTGTGTTCAGCTTGGCTGACATGCAGTATTGTCCTTAGTCGAGATATCTTGGTGAACATGAGACAACCTTGATATGATTGAGACTAATATGTATTCTAATCTTATAGGATGCTTCGAGCATGGAATAAGATGTAGACTCATAGGTACATTGGATGTACTGGACTGACCCTACTTAGGATATTCAATTGCTTGTCACAATGTGAATAATCCTTATATGCAAACAAGTGGCATATTTCCTCTGACTTGAGATCACTTGTGTTTCTAAATGAGGATTGGCATTGTCTTGAGGTAGTTCAATATCATTTGAAATATAATGGTTATAGACTATCTTGGATAATGAACATGAGTCATGTTAGGGCACTAGTGATAGATATAGGATTGCCTTCTCCTTGTTTGGAGTGTGATGTTCTAAAGGGGCCCCCTGGATGAGATGATTGAGAAAGTGTATGGCCATACCCAGATGACTATGTTCATCTGATCTAATCATCCTCATCATGTTGGAGTTACAGGCTTGACACGCTTGTCCAACGAGAACATCCAGTGGCAAAGGAAACATGTATGCCTAATGAATTGAATTCACACTTGTGCTATGGTTTGGGTGTAGTCTTGGAAGACTCTTTCCTTTATATCGGGAGACAGTGATGTGTTGCTAGATACCCCTCTCTGTTCGTGATAACGTAAGTTATCATTACCGACATTTAAAGGAAACCCTTAGGGTCGCACAATTTGATGATATGGCTTACTTATGTCAGATCGTGTGGACTGAATTGTTTTGGTTCAGTTTAAAGGATTTTAAACTCTGATTGGAAGTGAGATCTGGTCTGATCATGTTTGATTGATTAGGGCTTGAGATTGGTAAGCTTCGATCGAGAGAATTGATGCTTGATCGATGAGATCAGGAGCATCAAGAGATGTGTGGTTAGATCTTGAGCCTTTCGGTTTAATAAGGTCTAGACCAAGGCTTGGTTTAATTTGGTCTTTGAACCAAATTCAATTGAACCGGTTCATCAAATGAACGCTTGGTTCAAAGGGAGATGAAGGATGCGATAGGTTCACTTGGAGTGAACGCATGAGAGATTAAATGCTTACTATTTTTAGAAGCCATGTTTTCTTTTGGAAAACGCCCCACGTTTTCAATCGTGAAAACGCTTCTCTCGTCGCCATCTTCTCCTCTCGACATCCCTCTCGTCTTGTGAGAAACTTGACGAAAAGAAGGAAGTTGGACAACACCAAGAGTGCATCTCATCTCCTTACATGATCAGGAATCCTTGGAGGTCTTTGCTCGCACAAGGTTCACGCCAAGAAGGAAGCCCTCACCATCTTGTGTGCGTCTACTTTGGAGAAGAAGCACTCGCCTCTTTCCCTTCCAAGTCGCCATCCAAACAATGGCTATGGTAAAATCTTAATCTGATCTTTGCAAGTTAATAGGTTAATCATAAGATCATGCCACATGCGATCCTCATGGAATCCTAGTTTCCGCCCATGCAAAATTTTATATGTGCATGTTTAGGGTTTCGCCCCTTTCAGAATCATATCCAATAAGGTTCGATTCCTCCTCTCGGACACACCATTCCATTGCGGTGTTCCTGGCAGAGTGAGCTGTGAGATGATCCCACACTCTTTCAGATAGTCAGTAAACTCACGACTCAAGTATTCTCCACCTCGATCTGATCGAAGTGCCTTGATATTTCGGCCTAACTGATTCTGTACTTCATTTTTGAATTCTTTGAACTTGTCAAAAGATTCACTCTTATGTCTCATTAAATAGACATAACCATATCTACTGAAATCATCAGTAAAAGTAATGAAGTATGAATACCCACCTCTGGCATGTTTACTAAATGGCCCACACACATCACTGTGAATAAGGTCAAGTAAACCTGGAGCCCTTTCACCTTTATTAGAAAAAGGAGTCTTCGTCATCTTACCCATTAAACAAGCTTTGCATGTATCAAACTCCTCATAGGAGAATGATCCCAGCAGTCCATAGTCATGCAACCGCTTAATGCGCTTCTTGTTAATATGGCCTAGACGACTATGCCATAACAAGGTGCTGTTATTGTAACATCCCACATTCTTAACCCCAAACAAATGGCACAATTCACAAATGATACAGGATGTTTCATATAAGATCGATCATATGCTAGGTAAAACCGAGTTCAAGAAAACACGATCTGAAAAATTTCCATAAATTCATACATGCAAATTCACAAAACTCAAATCTCATAAATCTCATAAGGGTACCTGCCACCACGCAATCCTTGCACTAGACATATGCAAGGCAACAGTTATATCAAATCCACAGCTATATTAAATCCGTATCAAAACCATAAAATCCAAAAAGGTACCTGCCACCAGGCAATACTTGCACTAGACATATGCAAGTTACAGATATATCAAAACCGATTACAAAGAATACACCATAAACCGAAATTCACAACAAAATCACAAAATCGATTTTATAAACTCATATCAAACACCGAAACCAAGCTGAAGCCCGCGGTGACACAAAAATCAAACTCATAAGACTGCCATAACCGGCAACATAATTCACATAGTTCACATAGTCTCATGATTCACATAGTTCATATAATTTATGTTAAGGCCACAACCGGCCCCAAGAATTAAGCATAAAAATTCTTAAAACAGCAAACAGCATAATTATCCACGCCAAAGCACTCAAGACATGCGCCCCTGCTCTATGCCTGAAAATAGTGAGGGGTGAGCTACACAGCCCAGTGAGTGGATAGTCTAAATCGACCATCCAGAACATACATTCAAAAATATAGGCAGATTATTTTAAAAATCTTTAACAGGAACATTATGTCAACATATAACAAAATAAAGAAACAGAAGTCATATAGATAGTTAAATGTACACACTAGCATATTACAAATTCAGGTTCTAGAGTTTTACTCTAACCCAATTAAACACATATATTCTAAACCAACTAAACACACCATACTTAATTAACCTAGTTGTCCAGCATATTCAGTAGTGACCAATATGGTCTAACCCGGCTTTGGCCTAAGCACTGGGAGCTGCAAAATCTCGTGCAACACATAAACATGGACAGTGAGTAGAATCAAGAGGTGGCCCCCGCCAGGTCACGACGTGGCACTTTGCTCTAAAACACCCCATAAACACATCGATGGATTGTGTGTAGATTCAAGAGGTGGCCCCCGCCGAGTCACGGCGTGGCACTTTGCTCCACACACCCAACATCATAAACCGAGTGATGACATCAAGAGGTGGCCCCTGTCTGATCAAGACATGGCACTTTGCGTCTTATATCACCCCAACACATAAAAGAGTAATGACATCAAGAGGTGGCCCCTGTCCGACCAAGACATGGCACTTTGCGTCAAAACCCGTTCTCCCAAAAGGTTCCTACTGGACAACAGACACATCTTATTTCATATTTCACATAGGTGAACATATTTCACAAAGGTGGACTCCTAAGTGTCAACTAGACTCTAGGATAGTCATCACAAAAATCATATCGGGCAGGCATCAACCCCCATCACAATAATCATAATAGGCAGGCTGAACATCAACCTCCTCACATATCACAATACAGGGCTGAAATTCAAACCCTTAACATAACACATAAGGACTATCCCCTTGAGTTCATAGTTACACCTAGCCTTAGTCCTAACCATCACATAATCACATAATTTTCCAAATTTACATAACCCATAATTTTCCAAATTCACATAATCACACATATTGTTCAAAATTTACATAACATAACACATAATATTTTATATTCGAATATCACCGAATATAGTGTAGTCCTTAAATTTCATGCTGATTAGTTTAATCAAATTTTGCTATGTTATCACCCAAATTTTCTCAAACAAAATACATGACCATAAACATATAATATGTTACACACATAAAGAAATAACCAAGGTAGCGTTAACAGCATTTATAAAGCATCCATAAAATCAACATAAATTGTAAAACATGTATTCTTATAAATCACTTTACAAATTACCACAAATTACCACATGTAAACATGTTAACTACAACTATAAAAATTTCGGTTTAACTACAATTATAAAGGTATCGGTTTTCATACATGCTATAAAAATCATTGATCTAATGTTACCAAAATTCCCTATAAAATACCTAGTTAACAAGAATTTCATGCTCAAAATTCAATGATCTAAAGCTACCAAAAATCCCTATAAAAATACCTTAAATTTCATGCCACAATTTTCGGTTTTCATGAGATACATACCTTTTACAAAATTTCGGTTTTCATGAAAATACAAGAAGATCTTAAATTCGGTTTCATGAATAATAAGGATATATAAATATTCGGTTTCCATGACAATTATACCATTATAACTTTCGGTTATCACAAGAAGAAGTCTTGAATTTTCGGTTTTTAACATTGCAAATCTCTAATCAATCTCATGCATCAATAACACAACCCAATTGTTAGGAATCAATTAAGACAACCCACTCACCTTGAAACTTAGGTTAAAAATCTCCCCAACAAAAATCGTCCAAAGCCTTTGAAGTCACCCAAAGGATCTCCAAGAAATCGTCAAGAAAGTTTCACCTCAAGGGAAATTCGCCAAGGGAAGAAGATGGAGAAAAATCGCCTCAAAACTCTTCAATAATCGCCACTTCTTCAAGCCGCCACCCTAATTTTTCTCAAGACTCCAAAAATCGCCAATAATCTCACCCTAGTCGATATTACCACTTAAACTTTGGGTTTTTAAATTTTAGACCCATTAACCAATTAATTCCAATAGGGTTTAACCCATATAATTCATAATTTCGAATTTTCAAACCCAATAACCCATAGTTAACCAATTAATTTAATTAACTTACAAATAACCAATCACTTAACCGAAATCCAATAAGGATTTAATTAATATCCAATAAGGATTTAATTAACCAATAAGGTCTAATTAATTAACCAATAAGGTCTAATTAATTTAACCAACAAACTGTAATTAATTAACTTACAATTTACAACCCATAAATCCTAATTAATTTATTATGAACAACCAATAATAATTCATCATAAATTAACAGCCAATAATCAAATAAATAATCTCTAATTAATTTACAATAAATTAACAACCAATAAACTCAAATCAAATAATTACAAATTAACAATCAATAAGCCAGTTAATTAGCATCCAATAATTTTATTTAAATCATAATAAAATATCACAGCTAATGATTTTATTTAAATCTAAATAATGCTTACCAGGACTTAAGATCCTTGGATCTTACATCCCTCCCTCCTTATAAAGCTTTAGTCCTCTAAAGCTCAGCATCCATATCTTCAAAGAGGTAAGCATAAAATTTCCTCATATCAGCTTCAGTCTCCCATGTCGCCTCCTCAACTGACTGATTTCCCCAGATAACCTTTACCAACGGTATAGTCTTATTCCTCAGAACCTTATCCTTTCTATCCACAATCCGAAGAGATCTTTCCTCAAATGACAAGTCACTCTGAATCTGAAGAGGTTCCAACTCCAACACATGAGATGGATCAGGATGATATTTCCTCAAAGCAGAGACATGGAATACATTATGCACATGATCCATAGCAGGAGGTAAAGCTAACCGGTAAGCCACTGGACCAATTCTCTCAATAATGTCAAAAGGGCCTACAAACCTAGGGCTTAACTTGCCCTTTTTGCCAAACCTCATAACACCCTTAGTAGGTGACACCTTCAAGAACACATGATCCCCTACCATAAACTCCAAGGAACGACGACGGTCGTCAGCATAACTCTTCTGTCTGTCCCGAGCAATTTTCAGTTTATCCCGGATCTCTCTGACCTTATCAGTAGTCTCCTGTACTGCATCAGATCTCAAAATCATTCTGTCACCAGTTTCCTCCCAACACAAGGGAGTCCTACACCTTCTCCCATACAAAGCCTCATAAGGAGCCATCTGAATACTGGAGTGGAAGCTATTATTATAAGTAAACTCTATCAAAGATAGATCCCGATTCCACTCAGAACTCCAATCAACCACATAAGCTCTCAACAAGTCTTCTAGAGTCTGTATAGTACGCTCCGTCTGGCATCAGACTGAGGATGGTATGCTGTACTAAAACTCAATTTAGTACCCAAACCCTCCTGTAAACTCTTCCAAAATCTGGACAAAAACCGAGAGTCCCTATCAGACACAATATCAACAGGCACTCCATGCAGTCTGACTATCTCATCAATGTACAATCTGGCCAGCCTCTCTGAAGGATAAGTCATCTTGATCGGGAGAAAATGGGCTGATTTAGTGAGTCTATCAACGATCACCCAAATAGCATCATGACCCAATCTGGTTCTAGGCAAACCACACACAAAATCCATACTGATGCATTCCCACTTCCACTCAGGAATAGGAAGGGGCTGCAACAAACCACCAGGCTTCTGGTGTTCAGCCTTTACAGTCTGACAGGTTAAACACCTAGAGACAAAATCATATACCTCTTTCTTCATGCCCGGCCACCAAAAATTTTTCTTGAGGTCCTGATACATTTTAGTCACGCCAGGATGTAGAGAATATTTGGAGTTATGGCTGTCCTCCAATATTTCTTTCCTCAAGCTCGGTTCCTCAGGGACACATACCCTTCCACGAAACCGAAGAATACCATCATCAAACAGGCTAAAATCCTGAACTGCTCCATCAACCAGACTATCCCTGATCTGAACTAATTTCGGATCCACAGACTGCTGATCTCTGATCTTCTGCAACAAAGCAGACTGTACTCTGAGAAAAGCTACATAACCAGTCTGAACTCTAGGAGAAACACTGATCCTGAGATCGCTGAACTCCTGCAGTAACCGCCACTCACTGAGTCGTAAAGCAGCTACTGAAGTAACTGGATGTCTGCTCAGAGCATCCGCCACTACATTGGCCTTTCCAGCCTGATACTGAATAGAGAAGTCATAGTCTTTGATCAACTCCATCCATCTTCTCTGTCTCATGTTCAACTCCTTCTGAGTGAAGATATACTTGAGACTCTGGTGATCAGTGAACAGATCAAACTCCTGGCCCAGCAAATAGTGACGCCATATCTTCAAAGCAAAGACTACGGCCGCCAACTCTAAATCATGAGTAGGGTAGTTCAATTCATACTCCTTCAGTTGTCTCGAAGCATAGGCTACTACAGAACCCTTCTGCATCAAGACACAACCCAACCCTTTGCCTGAAGCATCCGTATATACAGTAAACCTTTCCCCATCACTAGGAATAATGAGGATCGGTGTACTAGTCAACCTTCTCTTCAGCTCTTGGAAGCTCTCTTCACACTTGTCATCCCAAATAAACTTAGCCTCCTTTCTGGTTAATTTAGTTAAAGGACCCGCCAGCTTGGAGAATCCCTCAACAAATCGCCGGTAGTAACCTGCCAAACCCAGGAAACTCCTGATCTCAGTAGCACTAGTCGGTCTTCCCCAATTAAGGATAGCTTGCACTTTAACTGGATCCACAGACACCCCCTGACCAGAAATCACATGTCCAAGGAAACTGATCTTCTCTAGCCAGAACTCACACTTACTAGCCTTGGCATATAACCGGTTCTTCCTCAGAACCTCCAGCACTCTGCGCAAGTCACTGACATGATCTGAAGTAGTCCATGAGTATACCAAAATATCGTCTATAAAGACTACCACACAAGAGTCAAGCAATTCATGGAATACCCTGTTCATCAAATCCATGAAGACAGCAGGTGCATTCGTCAGTCCAAAAGGCATAACTAAAAATTCGAAATGCCCATACCTGGTCCTGAAAGCAGTCTTAAATATATCCTCATCCTTGACCCTCAGCTGGTAATACCCTGATCTCAGATCAATCTTAGAGAACACTGTCGCTCCCTGTAATTGATCAAATAGATCATCAATTCTGGGAAGAGGATACTTATTCTTGATAGTCACTTGGTTCAATTGCCTGTAGTCTATACACATCCTCAGGGTTCCATCTTTCTTCTTCACAAATAGCACTGGCGCTCCCCAGGGAGAAGCACTAGGCCGAATGTACCCTTTCTCTAGCAATTCCTCCAGTTGTTTCTTAAGCTCGACCAGCTCTGAGGTAGCCATACGATAAGGAGCTCTGGAGATAGGTGCCGTACCTGGCGCCAACTCAATGCCAAACTCTACTTCTCTAATCGGTGGCAAGCCTGAAAATTCTTCAGAGAACACATCAGGAAATTCTTTCACCACCGCCATCTGAGTCAAATCAGAAGTAGAATCATCCTGCACCTTAACATGCGCAAGATAACCCTTGCATCCACTAGCCAGTAATTTCCTGGCCTGCAGGAAAGATATCACATGCGGTCCTTGGTCTGACACTAGACCTCTCACAAACAGTCGATTCCCATCTAACAAATTCAAAGTGATTACTTTCTCAAAGCAATCCACAGAGGCATGATGGGAAGACAACCAATCCATTCCTAAGATGATATCATAATCTTGCATGTCTAATAGGATTAGATCTACCAGAAACTCATAACCCTCTACATGTACTACACAGTCAGCACACACAGTGTCTGTAGATAATGATTTTCCTAAGGGAGTACTGACAGACACAACATAATCTAGCATCTTAGGTACAACAGGTAAACATGCAGCAAATCTAACAGATACAAAAGACAGATTTGCACCAGGATCAAATAGAATGCGAGCTAACTGATCAAATATGAATAAAGTACCTTCCACGACGGATCGGGAAGCTCGTGTATCCTTCTCAGCCACAGCATACACTCTAGTCTGGACTGTAGGCTTATCTGCGCCTCTAGGTTGCATCTCAGGTTCTCTGCAGTCCTTAGCCATGTGCCCTGGTTTCTTACACCTGAAGCATATACCATTCTTCCTATGACAGTCTTTCACTAGATGTCCCTTGATCCCACAATAACTACAAGTGATACCGTTTCTTACATCCCTGGCATGCCTGAACTGCTGCGGTGCATCCCTGGACTGCTGCGGTGCCTTGTAGGAGTAAGGCTTATACCTGCTCCAGGTGAATAAATTCCACCTCTCGGTCCTCCACCAAGCTATCGGGGAAGTACTTCTCATTAAATTGAGACAAGAAATAGGGCCAATCTACTGTTTCATGTTTTTCTTCAGCAAGCCTCACCACGCCCTTCCACCACTCATCTGCATCACCACGCATCATATAGGTGGCCAGACACAGCTTGTCCTCATCTGAGCAACGCATGACTTGGAAAATCTTTTCCAAGACCAACTGCCAGTTCTCTGCAGTACTTGATTCTGAGCCCCCATAAAAAGAGCTAGGACCCAGTTTTTGGAATTCACTCACAAGTGAGGCATAGCGCCATCTTAAATTCCTACACACACATTCCATAGTAAGGAAATCAAACATAAACCTATCAGGTGTCTAGCAATACACAAACATGTTTTCCCCCGAACTAAGTTTTAGCTAGCCAACTCCTCTGATACCATTCTGTAACATCCCACATTCTTAACCCCAAACAAATGGCACAATTCACAAATGATACAGGATGTTTCATATAAGATCGATCATATGCTAGGTAAAACCGAGTTCAAGAAAACACGATCTGAAAAATTTCCATAAATTCATACATGCAAATTCACAAAACTCAAATCTCATAAATCTCATAAGGGTACCTGCCACCACGCAATCCTTGCACTAGACATATGCAAGGCAACAGTTATATCAAATCCACAGCTATATTAAATCCGTATCAAAACCATAAAATCCAAAAAGGTACCTGCCACCAGGCAATACTTGCACTAGACATATGCAAGTTACAGATATATCAAAACCGATTACAAAGAATACACCATAAACCGAAATTCACAACAAAATCACAAAATCGATTTTATAAACTCATATCAAACACCGAAACCAGGCTGAAGCCCGCGGTGACACAAAAATCAAACTCATAAGACTGCCATAACCGGCAACATAATTCACATAGTTCACATAGTCTCATGATTCACATAGTTCATATAATTTATGTTAAGGCCACAACCGGCCCCAAGAATTAAGCATAAAAATTCTTAAAACAGCAAACAGCATAATTATCCACGCCAAAGCACTCAAGACATGCGCCCCTGCTCTATGCCTGAAAATAGTGAGGGGTGAGCTACACAGCCCAGTGAGTGGATAGTCTAAATCGACCATCCAGAACATACATTCAAAAATATAGGCAGATTATTTTAAAAATCTTTAACAGGAACATTATGTCAACATATAACAAAATAAAGAAACAGAAGTCATATAGACAGTTAAATGTACACACTAGCATATTACAAATTCAGGTTCTAGAGTTTTACTCTAACCCAATTAAACACATATATTCTAAACCAACTAAACACACCATACTTAATTAACCTAGTTGTCCAGCATATTCAGTAGTGACCAATATGGTCTAACCCGGCTTTGGCCTAAGCACTGGGAGCTGCAAAATCTCGTGCAACACATAAACATGGACAGTGAGTAGAATCAAGAGGTGGCCCCCGCCAGGTCACGACGTGGCACTTTGCTCTAAAACACCCCATAAACACATCGATGGATTGTGTGTAGATTCAAGAGGTGGCCCCCGCCGAGTCACGGCGTGGCACTTTGCTCCACACACCCAACATCATAAACCGAGTGATGACATCAAGAGGTGGCCCCTGTCTGATCAAGACATGGCACTTTGCGTCTTATATCACCCCAACACATAAAAGAGTAATGACATCAAGAGGTGGCCCCTGTCCGACCAAGACATGGCACTTTGCGTCAAAACCCGTTCTCCCAAAAGGTTCCTACTGGACAACAGACACATCTTATTTCATATTTCACATAGGTGAACATATTTCACAAAGGTGGACTCCTAAGTGTCAACTAGACTCTAGGATAGTCATCACAAAAATCATATCGGGCAGGCATCAACCCCCATCACAATAATCATAATAGGCAGGCTGAACATCAACCTCCTCACATATCACAATACAGGGCTGAAATTCAAACCCTTAACATAACACATAAGGACTATCCCCTTGAGTTCATAGTTACACCTAGCCTTAGTCCTAACCATCACATAATCACATAATTTTCCAAATTTACATAACCCATAATTTTCCAAATTCACATAATCACACATATTGTTCAAAATTTACATAACATAACACATAATATTTTATATTCGAATATCACCGAATATAGTGTAGTCCTTAAATTTCATGCTGATTAGTTTAATCAAATTTTGCTATGTTATCACCCAAATTTTCTCAAACAAAATACATGACCATAAACATATAATATGTTACACACATAAAGAAATAACCAAGGTAGCGTTAACAGCATTTATAAAGCATCCATAAAATCAACATAAATTGTAAAACATGTATTCTTATAAATCACTTTACAAATTACCACAAATTACCACATGTAAACATGTTAACTACAACTATAAAAATTTCGGTTTAACTACAATTATAAAGGTATCGGTTTTCATACATGCTATAAAAATCATTGATCTAATGTTACCAAAATTCCCTATAAAATACCTAGTTAACAAGAATTTCATGCTCAAAATTCAATGATCTAAAGCTACCAAAAATCCCTATAAAAATACCTTAAATTTCATGCCACAATTTTCGGTTTTCATGAGATACATACCTTTTACAAAATTTCGGTTTTCATGAAAATACAAGAAGATCTTAAATTCGGTTTCATGAATAATAAGGATATATAAATATTCGGTTTCCATGACAATTATACCATTATAACTTTCGGTTATCACAAGAAGAAGTCTTGAATTTTCGGTTTTTAACATTGCAAATCTCTAATCAATCTCATGCATCAATAACACAACCCAATTGTTAGGAATCAATTAAGACAACCCACTCACCTTGAAACTTAGGTTAAAAATCTCCCCAACAAAAATCGTCCAAAGCCTTTGAAGTCACCCAAAGGATCTCCAAGAAATCGTCAAGAAAGTTTCACCTCAAGGGAAATTCGCCAAGGGAAGAAGATGGAGAAAAATCGCCTCAAAACTCTTCAATAATCGCCACTTCTTCAAGCCGCCACCCTAATTTTTCTCAAGACTCCAAAAATCGCCAATAATCTCACCCTAGTCGATATTACCACTTAAACTTTGGGTTTTTAAATTTTAGACCCATTAACCAATTAATTCCAATAGGGTTTAACCCATATAATTCATAATTTCGAATTTTCAAACCCAATAACCCATAGTTAACCAATTAATTTAATTAACTTACAAATAACCAATCACTTAACCGAAATCCAATAAGGATTTAATTAATATCCAATAAGGATTTAATTAACCAATAAGGTCTAATTAATTAACCAATAAGGTCTAATTAATTTAACCAACAAACTGTAATTAATTAACTTACAATTTACAACCCATAAATCCTAATTAATTTATTATGAACAACCAATAATAATTCATCATAAATTAACAGCCAATAATCAAATAAATAATCTCTAATTAATTTACAATAAATTAACAACCAATAAACTCAAATCAAATAATTACAAATTAACAATCAATAAGCCAGTTAATTAGCATCCAATAATTTTATTTAAATCATAATAAAATATCACAGCTAATGATTTTATTTAAATCTAAATAATGCTTACCAGGACTTAAGATCCTTGGATCTTACATCCCTCCCTCCTTATAAAGCTTTAGTCCTCTAAAGCTCAGCATCCATATCTTCAAAGAGGTAAGCATAAAATTTCCTCATATCAGCTTCAGTCTCCCATGTCGCCTCCTCAACTGACTGATTTCCCCAGATAACCTTTACCAACGGTATAGTCTTATTCCTCAGAACCTTATCCTTTCTATCCACAATCCGAAGAGATCTTTCCTCAAATGACAAGTCACTCTGAATCTGAAGAGGTTCCAACTCCAACACATGAGATGGATCAGGATGATATTTCCTCAAAGCAGAGACATGGAATACATTATGCACATGATCCATAGCAGGAGGTAAAGCTAACCGGTAAGCCACTGGACCAATTCTCTCAATAATGTCAAAAGGGCCTACAAACCTAGGGCTTAACTTGCCCTTTTTGCCAAACCTCATAACACCCTTAGTAGGTGACACCTTCAAGAACACATGATCCCCTACCATAAACTCCAAGGAACGACGACGGTCGTCAGCATAACTCTTCTGTCTATCCCGAGCAATTTTCAGTTTATCCCGGATCTCTCTGACCTTATCAGTAGTCTCCTGTACTGCATCAGATCTCAAAATCATTCTGTCACCAGTTTCCTCCCAACACAAGGGAGTCCTACACCTTCTCCCATACAAAGCCCCAACATCAGATCTCAAGGACGTACAGCTTCCTCTCAGCTTTGAGGACAATCTTCAGCTGTCTGTACCAGTCTGAGAAGTTTGGCCCAGCAAACTTCTCCTTTTCCAATATGGATCTCAAGTTGAGCCCTGTGGTGTTCGTTGCTGCAGGAATCTACAACATAGCAAGAACAATAAGGTCAATATCCATGTTAGAATCATTCCAGGACTTAAGAGTGATTCTTTTCTCACTATTTTATCTGACTGAAAATCCAATAAAACAGCTCGAAAGAGTAAAACTCTTTTAGTGAGATGGGATCCAGATTTCATATTTGATCTCCGCGTCCCACTCAGGCGAGATAAGATGCACAGAGAGTTCAAGCACTAATCACTGGTAGGGAATCCATGCCAATCGCCAACCCGTGCGATTCCCCTTCATCTAGGAAATCCAGAAGACTGTGCCAACTGAGTTGGTACAACACAGTTTCTGATTCCTCAGATGGCTGCCTCCATATAGCTATCATATGCTCAACTTGTAGCCTATATGGTCAAGTTGACCTGACCTACTTCCTGGACCACCACGTGCTATGCTGAGCAACGAGAAGTGATAAATCCCTTTTCTGTAGCATGTAGGTGTAATCGCGCACCGTCTGAAGATAGCTGGGCGTGCCCACTTAGTGGGTACAACACAGCCCCAACGATAGTCATAACAGTGAGGTTTCGCTTCAGAAGGCAATCGATAGCTTGATATTTACGTTGGATTTTAACAGTCTTTTATCTTCTTACTATCATGCAAATTCTATAGTGATAGCTGAAGAATAAAACATGCATGTGCTAATATTACTTAAAACAGTAAATTAAAGCACCATTATCTTATGTGGTAAACGCCCATAAAACTTAAGTAAAACCCTAGTTTAACAAAAATCTTTACTTGAGCTCTTTATGGGACTCTTGCACCTCATCCGGCCCAGCCCGGGCCCAAACGCCATCTGCAGCCCAAATGCGCCCACAAGACAGAATGGGCCTGTTCTAGAGTCGACCTCTAGACCACCCACCTAGTGAGCCAATTGCTGCAAGCGCTTCTACCAAATGTGCTGTGTGCTCATGTCTAATCAAATTACATTTTAAACTATCTAGACATGGTTTGACACGCAGGTCAATTATACATTTTAATAAATTAAATGTGATTCGCAGATCACACCAATATATTCTTTCCAGGCACGCAGGCCCCAGCACAGCATACAAAATAGGGCAGCCCACATAAGATTAAATAGACACTCAATATACTCAATACAACATGTTAAACATGTACTACATGTGATCCAAACAGAAATAAAATTTCAGAAAAAACCCATGGCATCAATTTTATTTCCTTATGTGCCCTACTACCTTACAACGGTCCATTAACAGATATCCACTCGTCAGACCAAGTCAGACCCACTGCCCTTGCATGCACCCAGTCATAACTGACTTGCGTCGACCCTGTTAAGAACCCACCAAAGGGGGAACTGAAACCCTAAAGGGGGGGCGCATATCAAAATTTCCCGAAGGAAGCTAGGGCTTCATAGATCGTTTGTATGAACATAAGATCAACTTATTCAAAGATTGCATAGATGAAAAGGATTCATACCATAGCCATTGCAAGGATGGCGACTTGGAAGCAAAGATGCGAGTGCTTCTTCTCCAAAGTCACCGCACACAAGATGAGAGATAGCTCCTTCTTGTTTCTCCTTGTGCTAGCAAGGATCTCCAAGAGTCCTAGTCGCGTGAAGGGGATTGAGATGATCTCTCTTGGCTTGGTCGAACTCTTCTTGTCGTCTACCTTTTTCTTTTCTCCACGAGAGAGCAAGCGGCGACTTGGAAGAGGCGAGCGAGACTGGAGAATGAAGCCACGAACGTAGAGACGTTTCTATTTTGGAACTTCCTTCCAAAATAGCAAGCTTCATGCGTTCATGCGTTATGCGTTCACTCCAAGTGAACCGAACGCTCATTCTTCTCCCTTTGAACCATGCGGTCACACATGTGAACCGGCTCAAGTTGGTTTGGTTCAAAGAACAATTAACCCAAGCCTTTGGTATAACTCATTAAACCTAAAGGTTCAAGATCTAACCATTCATCTCTTGATGCTCTTGATCTCACCGATCTAGCATCAACTCTCTCGATCGAAGCTTACCGATCTCAAGCCCTAATCAATCAAACATGATCAGACCAGATCTCACTTACAATCAGAGTTTAAATCCCTTTAAACTGAACCAAAACAATTCAGTCCACACGATCTGACATAAGTAAGCCATATCATCAAATTGTGCGACCCTAAGGGTTTCCTTTAAATGTCGGTAACGATAACTTATGTTATCACGATCAGTGAGGGGTATCTAGCAACACATCACTGTCTCCCGATATAAAGGAAAGAGTCTTCCAAGACTACACCCAAACCACAGCACAAGTGTGAACCCAAGTCACTTGACATATATGTTTCCTTTGCCACTGGATGTTCTTATTGGACAAGTGTGTCAAGCCTGTAAATCCAATATGATGAGAATGATTAGATCAGATGAACATAGTCATCTGGGTATGGCCATACACTTTCTCAATCATCTCATCCAAGGGGGGCCCCATTAGAACATCACACTCCAAACTAGGAGACGACAATCCTATATCTATCACTAGTGCCCTAACATGACTCATTATCCAATATAGACTATAACCATTATGTTGCAAATGATATTGAACTACCTCAAAACAAT
This sequence comes from Costus lasius, assembly GCA_027563935.2. Taxonomy (NCBI): domain Eukaryota; kingdom Viridiplantae; phylum Streptophyta; class Magnoliopsida; order Zingiberales; family Costaceae; genus Costus; species Costus lasius. The sequence continues at coordinate 69,457,337 of CM050449.1, forward strand.
GCCAATCATCATTTAGAAACACAAGTGATCTCAAGTCAGAGGAAATATGCCACTTGTTTGCATATAAGGATTATTCACATTGTGACAAGCAATTGAACATCCTATGTAGGGTCTGTCCAGTACATCCAATGTACCCATGAGTCTACATCTTATTCCATGCTCAAAGCATCCTATAAGATTAGAACACATATTAGTCTCAATCATATCAAGGCTGTCTCATGTTCACCAAGATATCTCGACTAAGGACAATACTGCATGTCAGCCAAGCTGAACAGCATTGAGACATTATTCAGAAGTATACATATTGTAGCAGATAATGTAACAACCTAAATAACAACCATTGCCTTTATAAACATAAAGTTTATACATGATACTGATACAATCCTAAGGCCTCAAACATTAGCCATAAGGGCATACCCCAACAATCTCCCACTTGCACTTAATCTAATGGTTGAGAAATCTCAAACCCATATTATTACAGTGCTTCTCATGCTTCTGCTGCGCCAGAGGCTTTGTAAGCGGGTCAGCCAGATTGTCGTCTGTATGAACCTTGCAGACTTTGATCTCGCCACGATCAATGATATCCCGGATCAAGTGAAACCTTCTCTGTATGTGCTTGGACTTCTGGTGTGACCGTGGTTCCTTTGCTTGTGCTATTGCTCCAGTGTTATCACAGAAGATAACCAATGGATCTGCACTCGAAGGAACAAAACCAAGTTCCTGAACGAACTTACGAATCCACACTGCCTCCTTAGATGCTTCCGAGGCTGCAACATACTTGGCTTCTGTTGTGGAATCAGCAACTATAGATTGTTTGAAACTTTTCCACACCACTGCACCTCTATTCAGGCTAAAAACGTAGCCTGATTGCGATCGGAAATCATCCTGGTCAGATTGGAACGAAGCGTTAGTATATCCTTCAATACTGAGTTCTTCCTGACCTCCATATATCAAGAACATATCTTTGGTCCTCCGAAGATATTTCAAAATGTTCTTGACCGCAATCCAGTGCGCCTGACCTGGATTACTTTGGAAACGACTGGTCACGCTTAACCCGTAAGCGACGTCTGGGCGAGTACACAACATCGCATACATAATGGACCCAATAGCCGAAGCATAAGGCGTATTGTCCATTTCATCTTTCTCAGTCTGTGTTTGTGGGCACTGACTCTTTGATAGATTCAGACCATGTCTGACTGGAAGATATCCTCTTTTAGAATTTTCTAAATGAAATCTCTCCAGGACTTTATCGATGTAAGTACTCTGGCACAGCCCGAGAAGCCTCTTAGATCTATCTCTGTAGATCTTCACACCTAATACATAGGCTGCTTCTCCTAAATCTTTCATCTGGAAACATTTTCTTAACCATGCTTTGACTGCATGTAGTTCAGGAATATCGTTTCCAATGATTAAGATATCATCGACGTAGAGGACTAGGAAAGTAATCACGCTCCCACTAAACCTCTTATATACACACGGGTCATCTTCATTCTTGATGAAACCAAACTCACAGATTGATTCATCAAAATGAATATTCCAGCTTCTTGATGCTTGCTTAAGTCCATAAATGGACTTCTTTAACTTGCATATTTTATGACGATCTGATGGATTAATGAAACCTTCAGGTTGTGTCATATACACATCCTCGTCTAGTTTTCCATTAAGGAAAGCGGTCTTCACATCCATTTGCCAAATCTCATAATCATAATATGCTGCTATCGCAAGAATAATCCGAATAGACTTGAACATAGCTGCAGGCGAGAAAGTTTCATCATAATCTATCCCGTAGATTTGTTTGAAACCTTTCGCAACTAGCCTGCCTTTATAGGTAACCACGTTACCATCCATGTCAATCTTCTTTTTGAAGATCCATTTACAACCTATAGGGATTACTCCCGGAGGCGGATCAACCAAATCCCAGACTTGGTTATCTGACATGGAGTCCATCTCGGCTCGCATAGCTTCAAGCCATCTCGCTGATTCCGGTCCACTGACCGCATCCGCATAAGTGAGGGGTTCATCATTTATGATGTAGACTCCGTCATAGCGCTCAGGCTGTCGACGGATCCTTCCCGATCTTCGCGGTTCCCGTGATATCTGAGCCTCAGGTGGTTCAGTAACCTGATCTATTGGCTCAGGCTCATCCAACTGTGCTTGACTACTTTGTCCTTCTTCTGGATTCTCATCCAGCTTTATTTCTCTCCCACTGGCTTCTTGCAGAAGTAATTCCTTCTCAAGAAAAATAGCCGTCCGAGCAACAAATACTTTGTTCTCTTTGGGATCGTAGAAATAATAACCCTTAGTTTCCTTAGGGTAACCGACAAAGATACATTTGTCAGATCTGCTCTCCAGTTTCCCAGAGGCGAGCTTTTTGACATAAGCCTCGCTACCCCAGATCTTAATAAATGTCAAGCTTGGCTGTTTCCCATACCATAACTCATATGGAGTCTTTGAAACTGCCTTGGATGACACTCGGTTTAGTACCTTTGCAGCTGTTTCCAGTGCAAATCCCCAAAAGGAGTAAGGTAGAGTAGCCTGACTCATCATAGAACGAACCATATCAAGTAAGGTTCTATTTCTCCTCTCGGACACACCATTCCATTGCGGTGTTCCTGGCGGAGTGAGCTGTGAGATAATCCCACACTCCTTCAGATAGTCAGTAAACTCTTGACTCAAGTATTCTCCACCTCGATCTGAACGAAGTGCCTTGATATTTCGGCCTAGCTGATTCTGTACTTCATTTTTGAACTCTTTGAACTTGTCAAAAGATTCACTTTTATGTCTCATTAGATAGACATAACCATACCTACTAAAATCATCAGTAAAGGTAATGAAGTACGAATAGCCACCTCTGGCATGTTTACTTAATGGCCCACACACATCACTGTGAATGAGGTCAAGTAAACCTGAAGCCCTTTGACCTTTATTAGAAAAAGGAGCTTTGGTCATTTTACCCATTAAAAAAGCTTTGCATGTATCAAGCTCCTCATAGGAGAATGATCCCAGCAGTCCATGATCATGCAACCGCTTAATGCGCTTCTTGTTAATATGGCCTAAACGACTATGCCATAGCAAGGTGCTGTTATCAGCATACTTGGCTTTCTTGTTATCAATTTGTTGTATAGAACATTCCATGTCCAACATGAATAACCCATTGTTAATCAACCCCGTAGCATAAACAATATTATCAAAAGAAATAATACACTTTGAAATATTGCATTCAAATGAAAACCCTTTCCTGACAAGAGCAGGAATAGAGATAATATTTTTCGTTATGCTTGGTACAAAATAACAATTGTCCAGTTCCAATACAAGTCCAGATGGTAAAGAGATGTAATAAACGCCTACAGCAACAGCAGCAACCCGTGCCCCGTTTCCTACTTGTAGGTCCACCTCATGCTGTCCCACCTGTCTTCTTCTCTTGAGTTCCTGTACATTTGAACAAATGTGAACTCCACATGCAGTGTCCAACACCCATGAAATAGAAGAAGAAGATATCATGATTTCAGTCACAAAAATACCTGAGCCAGAAGCGAAAGGATTGCTTCCCTTCTTGTCTCCTTGGAGCGCTTTACAGTCCTTTTTCCAGTGACCGAGCTGGCCACAATGGAAACATCTGTATTCCTTCGACCGCTTAACCTTTTGTTTTAGAGCCTTGCTGTAGCTCTTAACAGGGGCTTTGCCCTTCTTCCCCTTCTTCTTGTTCCTTGAAGGAATTAGCAAGACAGAGGATGAAGGCTTTCCCTTTAGAGTCAACTCTGTAGTCAAGAGCATATTCAGCAACTCTGCCGGGGTACAGTCGATCTTGTTCATATTAAAATTAATGATGAACGGATCGAAAGATGCCGGAAGAGACTGCAGGATAATGTCTACAGCAAGCTCCTGATTGATGGTATGTCCCAGTTTCTCTAGAGCCTCCTTGTACCCAATCATATTGAGTACGTGAGCTCCCACTGGACTCCCTTCAGCCAATTTGCTCTGAAAGAAAAGCTTAGTCAAATTGTAGCGTTCAGTCCTAGCCTGTGCAGCATACAACATCTTGAGGTTTGCTATAATTTCTATAGCAGACAAGTCCTCATGCTGACGCTGAAGCTCTAGCGTCATAGACGCAAGCATCAGGCAAGCGACATCAATGCTATCATTGACATGCTTCTCATAAGCATCCCGAACCGCCCTTGCGGCGTTCGGAGCGGGTTGAGGCGGTATAGCCGTCTCGAGGACATACAGTTTCCTCTCAGCCTTAAGAACAATCTTAAGGTGTCCGTACCAGTCTGAGAAGTTTGGCCCCGCAAACTTCTCCCTTTCCAGTAGGGATCACACATTGAAATTCGTGGTGTTCGTTGCTGCAGGAATCTACAACAATGCAAGAACAGCAAGGTCAGTATCAATGTTTAGAATCAATCCAGGACTTTAAGAAAGATTCTTTTCTCACTATTTTATCTGACTGAAAAATCCAGTAAAACAGTCCGAAAGAGTAAAAGTCTTTTAGTGAGATGGGATCCAGATTTCATACTTGGTCTCCGCGTCCCGCTCAGGCGAGATAAGATGCACAGAGAGTACAAGCACTAGTCTCTGGTAGGCAATCCCTGCCAATCGCCAACCCGTGCGATTCCCCTTCATCCGGGCAATCCAGCAGACTGTGCCAACTGAGTTGGTACAACACAGTCTCTGATCCCGCAGATGGCTGCCTCCATATAGCTACCATATGCGCCACATATGTAGCCTACATGGTCAAGCTGACCCGACCTACTCCCTGGACCACCACGTGCTATGCTGAGCAACGAGAAGCGATAAATCCCTTCTCTGTAACACGCAGGTGTAATCACACACCGTCTGAAGATAGATGGGCGTGCCCACTGAGTGGGTACAACACGGCCCCAACGATAGTCAGAACAGTGAGGTTTCGCGTCAGAAGGCTTACGTGCTTGATATTTTAACGTTGGATTTTAACGGTCCTTTTATCTTCTTACTATCAGTCAAACCCTATGGTGATAGCTGAAGATTAAATCATGCAGTTCTAATTATTCTTTTAAAACAATAAAAGAAAGCATGATGATCTTATGTGGTAAAAGCCCATTAAGCCTAAGTAAGACCTTAATTTAACTTAAGTCTTCACAAGAGCTCTTCATGGGTCTTTTGTAACTCCATCTGGCCCAACCTGGGCCCAAGCGCCCACTGCAGCTCAGGTGCGCCCACCAGGTAAATGCGCCTGTCCTAGAGTCGAACTCTAGACCTTCCACCTGGTCATGCCTCAAGTTGCATGCGCCTCTGCCATGTGTGCTCTGTGCTCTTGTCTGATTAAAATACAATTTAATCTATCTAGACAAGATTGACACGCAGGTCAATTACATTGTATAAATTAATTAAAATGTGATGCGCAGATCACAATAAAAATAATTTACAATTAATCCAGGCACGCAGGCCCTAGCACAGCACACATTAAATTTGGGCAACCCACATAAGATTAAATAAACACACATCATGGTATACAATCAACATGTGATCCATTAATAAGAAAATAAAAGTTCAAAAACCCATTGGGATTAATTTTATTTTTCTTATGTGCCCTACTACCTTACAACGGTACATTAATAGGGATCCACTCATCATGTCTAGTGCGATCCACTGCCTTTGCATGCACCAAGTCCTAACTGACTTGAGTCGACCTAATGGTCAACCATGCATGCGCAAGGGCTGAACAACCTTCATGAGTTCTGGCAAGCGGGTGTGACCCCGGGCCTAACTCAAGAGCGTTCACTTGTTGTCTCAACCAGACATCGCTACACGCCTGTCTGCAGTCGACCTATAGCCACCTCGTGCTATGCATAGGTGCCATCTGGTCGACCCATCTAGGCTGTCAGATGGTCTGATCAGACTGGTTGGATCTTAACTAGACGATGACATCAACCCTAATAACCCGTCTAAGATTTTAAAGTAGGCGCATTAGATCTAATGGATGCGCGCAAGAAATTTTGTTTTGACAAAAACATAACAAGCGCCAACATACATGCGCCAACAAGAAAATCATGAATCATGTAGTTTTCGGCATGTAAATTAGATCTATGCATACAAGCGCAACGAAGGATCACAAAGCAATCATATGAACATACATAAAACCTGCTCTGATACCAATTGTTAAGAACCCACCAAAGGGGGAACTGAAACCCTAAAGGGGGGGCGCATATGAAAATTTCCCAAAGGAAGCTAGGGCTTCATAGATCGTTTGTATGAACATAAGATCAACTTATTCAAAGATTGCATAGATGAAAAGGATTCATACCATAGCCATTGCAAGGATGGCGACTTGGAAGCAAAGATGCGAGTGCTTCTTCTCCAAAGGCACCGCACACAAGATGAGAGATAGCTCCTTCTTGTTTCTCCTTGTGCTAGCAAGGATCTCCAAGAGTCCTAGTCGCGTGAAGGGGATTGAGATGATCTCTCTTGGCTTGGTCGAACTCTTCTTGTCGTCTACCTTTTTCTTTTCTCCACGAGAGAGCAAGCGGCGACTTGGAAGAGGCGAGCGAGAGTGGAGAATGAAGCCACGAACGTAGAGACGTTTCTATTTTGGAACTTCCTTCCAAAAATAGCAAGCTTCATGCGTTCATGCGTTATGCGTTCACTCCAAGTGAACCGAACGCTCATTCTTCTCCCTTTGAACCATGCGGTCACACATGTGAACCGGTTCAAGTTGGTTTGGTTCAAAGACCAATTAACCCAAGCCTTTGGTATAACTCATTAAACCTAAAGGTTCAAGATCTAACCGTTCATCTCTTGATGCTCTTGATCTCACCGATCTAGCATCAACTCTCTCGATCGAAGCTTACCGATCTCAAACCCTAATCAATCAAACATGATCAGACCAGATCTCACTTACAATCAGAGTTTAAATCCCTTTAAACTGAACCAAAACAATTCAGTCCACACGATCTGACATAAGTAAGCCATATCATCAAATTGTGCGACCCTAAGGGTTTCCTTTAAATGTCGGTAACGATAACTTATGTTATCACGATCAGTGAGGGGTATCTAGCAACACATCACTGTCTCCCGATATAAAGGAAAGAGTCTTCCAAGACTACACCCAAACCACAGCACAAGTGTGAACCCAAGTCACTTGACATATATGTTTCCTTTGCCACTGGATGTTCTTATTGGACAAGTGTGTCAAGCCTGTAAATCCAATATGATGAGAATGATTAGATCAGATGAACATAGTCATCTGGGTATGGCCATACACTTTCTCAATCATCTCATCCAAGGGGGGCCCCATTAGAACATCACACTCCAAACTAGGAGACGACAATCCTATATCTATCACTAGTGCCCTAACATGACTCATGCTCATTATCCAAGATAGACTATAACCATTATGTTGCAAATGATATTGAACTACCTCAAAACAATGCCAATCATCATTTAGAAACACAAGTGATCTCAAGTCAGAGGAAATATGCCACTTGTTTGCATATAAGGATTATTCACATTGTGACAAGCAATTGAACATCCTATGTAGGGTCTGTCCAGTACATCCAATGTACCCATGAGTCTACATCTTATTCCATGCTCCAAGCATCCTATAAGATTAGAACACATATTAGTCTCAATCATATCAAGGCTATCTCATGTTCACCAAGATATCTCGACTAAGGACAATACTGCATGTCAGCCAAGCTGAACAGCATTGAGACATTATTCAGAAGTATACATATTGCAGCAGATAATGTAACAACCTGAATAACAACCATTGCCTTTATAAACATAAAGTTTATACATGATACTGATACAATCCTAAGGCCTCAAACATTAGCCTTAAGGGCATACCCCAACAGACCCAATGGTCGACTATGCATGCCTTAAGAGCTGAACGTCCCACATGATTTCCGGCAAGCGGGTGTGACCCTGGACCATAATCATGATCGTTCACTAGGCGCCTCAAACAGACATCGCTACACGCCCTTCTGCAGTCGGCTTATAGCCACCTGTACAGCTTGCGCACAGGTGCTATCCAGCCGCCCATCCAGGCTGTCAGATAGTCTGATTAGGCTGTTGGGTCCATACTTGACTAACGACTTCAAAACTGTTAACCCGTCTAAGTGTTTGAAGTAGGCGCACAGATAGATCTAGTGAAGTCGCGCATGAAGATAAGTTTAAAACACAACTATGATATGCGCAAACTATGTATGTAAACATTCATCTAACATCACATGCGCAAACTATGTATGTAAACATTGTATCATGTTGTCGCATGTGAAACTAAACAAGATCTATCCAAAAATCTAGTATGGATCACGGCAATCATATGCATCAAGCCATAAAAGCCTGCTCTGATACCAATTGAAGGGAAACCTTGGTCACAAGTGTCATTCAAAACTTGTTGTAGCGGAAATACTAGGTCATCATAGAATCTCATGGATTGAGCACATGATCAACCTTATAAAACTTGTATAGAACAAGTTAGAGTATTACCATTGCCATGATGTAAGAGGCGGCTTGGAAGATGAAAGGGGCGAGTGCCTCTTCTCCAAAGATGTCACACACAAGATGATGTCGACTTCCTTCCTTGTGTTCCTTGTGCTAGCAAAGACACCAAGGAGTCTTAAATCGTGTCTTGGAGAGGAAGATGTGCACTCTTGGCTGGTCGAAGTTCTTCCCTTGCGTGAATAAGATCTTCACGAGAGAGAGAGCCGAAAAGAGGAAGAAACGAGAGCTCTTCTCGAAATCGTGAGAGAGAGAGAGAGAGAGACCAAGAAGGAATGTTCGGTTACCACATATGGTAAGAACCAAACATGTAACTCCCTCCTTAACTCCCATTCAACCCATCGAAAACTTCCCTCTTAATTGAACCATGCGTTCACTAATGAACCGGTCCAATTTCGAATTGGTTCAAGCATCAAGTCGAACCAGCCCTGGTTATGATCTCTTTGAACCATATGGCTCAAGATCTAACCACACATCTCTTTGAACCCCTGATCTTTACGATCAAGCATCAATCCTCCCGATCGAAGCTTACCGATCATATGCCCTAATCAATTAAACATGATTAGACTAGATCTCACTTCCAATCAGAGCTTAAATTCCTCCAGTTCACACGATCTGACATAAGTAAGCTATATCATCAAATTGTGCGACCCTAAGGGTTTCCTTCAATGTCGGTAACGATAACTTACGTTATCACGATCAGAGAGGGGTATCTAGCAACACATCACTGTCTCCCGTTATGAAGGAAAGAGTCTTCCAAGACTACTCCCAAACCACAGCACAAGTGTGAATCTAATTCACTTGGCATACATGTTTCCCTTTGCCACTAGATGTTCCCATTGGACAAGCATGTCAAGCCTGCGATTCCAACATGATGAAAATGGTTAGATCAGACGAACATAGTCGTCTGGGTATGGCCATACACATTCTCAACCATTTCATCCAGGGGGCCCTTTAGAACATCACACTCCAACTAGGAGAGGCAATCCTATATCTATCACAAGTGCCCTAACATGACTCATGCCCACTATCCAAGATATTCCTTAACCATTATCTTTCAAATGATATTGAACTACCTCAAGATAATGCCAATCATCACTTAGAAACACAAGTGATCTCAAGTCAGAGGGAATATACCACTTGCTTGCATACAAGGATTATTCACATTGTGACAAACAATTGAATATCCTAAGTAGGGTCAGTCCAGTACATCCAATGCACCTATGTGTCTAAATCTTATTCTATGCCCGAAGCATCCTATAAGTTTAGAACACATATTAGTCTCAATCATATCAAGGCTGTCTCATGTTCACCGAGATATCTCGACTAAGGACAACACTGAATGTCAGCTAAGCTGAACATCATTGAGACATTACTCAGAAGTATACATACAACAGTAGATAATGTAACAATCTGAATAACAACAATTGCCTTTATAAAAACATATATATATAGTTTATACATGATATTGAAAATAACCCAAGGCCTCAAACATTAGCCTTAAGGGCATACCCTAACAACAGGTAGATGACTTCCAAGCTAAGGGACACATTAGGGAAAGCCTGAGCCCTTGCGCAATTCCAGCTCTTCTTACACCAAAGAAGGATGGAAGCTGGCGCATGTGTATTGACTGTAGGGCTATCAATAAGATAACTGCAAAATATAGGTTCCCTATCCCAAGACTAGATGATATCCTAGACCTCCTTGTATGATCCAAATGGTTTTGCAAACTTGACCTTAGGAGTGGTTATCACTAAGTAAAGATAAGGTTAGGGGATGAATGTAATACCGCCTTCAAAACAAAGGATGGTCTCTATGAGTGGTTGGTCATGCCCTTTGGGCTAACCAATGCCCCCTCAACCCTCATGAGGTTAATGACCCAAGTGCTTAGACCCTATATAGGTAAATTCCTTATAGTCTATTTCGATGATATCCTAATATACAGTAAGACTAAGGAAGAACACCTAGAACTGTTTGGAAACCCCAGGGATATTTTACAATTTTTCATCAGAGATTACATTACATGCAAAGCAGAATAATATCCCCGAAATAGGCCAGTCCCAAAAACCCAGTGAAAATCGTCTTGCGAGGGGGTCGACATGATGAGATAGTGAAAACCTTAGGAGCAAGATGAGGCTGATGTCGAAGTAGGCGCCCAAGTGTTCCCCCTCTGTAGTCTCACACACATGGATGCCTCGAGCTCTCTTCTTCCTCACCCGGTGCTAGCCTCGGGAAGCAGATCCAAGCCATTGTTCACCTTCTTCTATCCTTGCGCCACCTTCAAGGAAGATGCACCAAAGAAAAGAGGGAGAGGGAGATGAATGCCGCCAAGCTTCTCCAACTTGCGCCAAGAGGAGATGAAGGAGAGGACTTGCGGCTAGGAAGAGATACACCCAACCTCTTTTCTTCTCTTGCGCCAAAGGAGGAGGAAGGAGATGAGGACACCAAACTCTCCAACAATTGCCCCAAGAGGAGAAGAGGAGAAGAGGTTGCGGCTATGGATGGAGATGGAGGAGATGTTGCGCCAATCCCTTTACTCTTGCCCTCTTTCTAGTTGCTCACGCCAACCGAATTAATCACACCCTAGCTCTCGCATATACAAGTGTATATATAGTGCAAGGGGTGGTTAGGCAAGATGTATGGGCGCAACTCACAAAGAGGGAGGTGGCTAGGGTAAATTGGAGTGGGCAGCTAGGGTTTGAAGAAAGGAAAGACTCAAAGGAATTTCCATAAACCCCTAACCCTCTTCTCTATGCGCCTAGGACTTACCATACAAGTCTCTAAGGCCAAAAGCGCCCCATCCCTTGCCATAGGAGCAAGGTTTCCATCCAAGGATGAAAGGGCAAGGCGCCAAAACCTTCCAAAGAAGTAATTGGCACCTACTCCTCCCCATTATGCCCTTAGGCACCAATGGGAGGAGATTTCTCCTCATTATACCCTCAAGCTCATTATCTCTTCATGACAAGTTGTTATTGGGCCTCATTGGATAATGAGCAAGCCCAAACTTCATTACATCGGTTGATTAAGCCATTGGATCCAATCCAATGCAACCCTAATCCAAATATGACCAATCTTGGTCAATTTTGGATCAACCAGCCAAAAATGAAGTTTGGCTCTAATAACTCTCTTCCATCTCATCAGGCCCATTGGCGCTGACGAAATCTCCCAAATAGATCAGAGTTATCCAATAACTCGATCATAAGGCTTCCCGATCAATACGAGAACTCGAGTATCAAGGTGTGGGACCCTGTAGGTTCCTCTGACGTTAGCAATGCTGACCTAAGGTCATCACAAGCAGTGAGTGGCACCTAGCAGTGCATCACTACTACCTAAGTCATCGGAATAAATATTGACAATCAACATCCCCATCATCGCAACTAGGTACAGATGTATTACAGTTTCTTTGCCGAACTGATATCCGCTTGGACAAGTGTGCCACCACTTGTTTTCATCCAATCACATGGACATGACTAAATCAGTTTCTCACCTAGGAATGGCCATACACTTTCAGTCATAGAACCATAGAGGAGCTCCATGGATGTCAAGCTTCCCTCAGAAAGGGGCAAATCCTCTATCTGTCCATTGACCTTCTCATATGGGTCGTGACATGCTCAATGACAACTGTTATTACCTCCCAACGACGGTGAGGTGTTAGGTTATATCAAAGCAAGTCCCTAACCATATAAAACGGTCAATGACCTTAAGTCAAGGGATCAATGCATCTCCTGTCACTTGTGAGGATAACTCATGACACCAAGTCATAGCCTCACAGCGAGTCAATCCAGTATATCCACCACTTATATACCCATATATCCGCATTAGCATCTCGTGCCTAACCAGCCCATATACCAGTCTCACAAGTACCAGAGTTGTCCTATATCCACTCGGGTACATCGACTGGGGAAAACCATTTGAGCACAGATCCGATCTGTCTCCAAGGTGTAACATCCCACATTCTTAACCCCAAACAAATGGCACAATTCACAAATGATACAGGATGTTTCATATAAGATCGATCATATGCTAGGTAAAACCGAGTTCAAGAAAACACGATCTGAAAAAAAATCCATAAATCCATACACACAAATTCACAAACTCAAATCTCATAAGGGTACCTGCCACCACGCAATCCTTGCACTAGACATATGCAAGGCAATAGTTATATCAAAACCGATTCAAATTCATAAAATCCATAAAGGTACCTGCCACCAGGCAATACTTGCACTAGACATATGCAAGTTACAGGGTATATCAAAACCGATTGCACAGAATATACAACAAGCCGAAATTCAAAACAAAATCACAAAATCGATTTTATAAACTCATACCAAACACCGAAACCAGGCTGAAGCCCGCGGTGACACAAAAATCAAACTCATAAGACTGCCATAACTGGCAACATACTTGACATAGTTCACATAGTCTCATGATTCACATAGTTCATATAGTTTATGTTAAGGCCACAACCGGCCCCAAGAATTAAGCATAAAAATTCTTAAAACAGCAAACAGCATAATTATCCACGCCAATGCACTCAAGACATGCGCCCCTGCTCTATGCCTGAAAATAGTGAGGGGTGAGCTACACAGCCCAGTGAGTGGATAGTCTAAATCGACTATCCTTAACATACATTCAAAAATATAGGCAGATTATTTTTAAAATATTTAACAGAACATTATGTCAACATATAACAAAATAAAGAAACAAAAGTCATATAGACAGTTAAATGTACACACTAGCATATAACAAATTCAGGTTCTAGAGTTTTACTCTAACCCAATTAAACACATATATTCTAAACCAACTAAACACACCATACTTAATTAACCTAGTTGTCCAGCATATTCAGTAGTGACCAATATGGTCTAACCCGGCTTGGCCAAAGCACTGGGAGCTGCAAAATCTCGTGCAACACATAAACATGGATAGTGAGTAGAATCAAGAGGTGGCCCCCGTCAGGTCACGACGTGGCACTTTGCTCTATCACCCCATAACACATCAGAGTGATGACATCAAGAGGTGGCCCCTGTCTGATCAAGACATGGCACTTTGCGTCTTATATCACCCCGTCACATAAAAGAGTAATGACATCAAGAGGTGGCCCCTGTCTGATCAAGACATGGCACTTTGCGTCTTATATTACCCCATCACATAAAAGAGTAATGACATCAAGAGGTGGCCCCTGTCTGACCAAGACATGGCACTTTGCGTCAAAACCCGTTCTCCCAAAAGGTTCCTACTGGACAACAGACATATCTTATTTCATATTTCACAAAGGTGGACTCCTAAGTGTCAACTAGACTCTAGGATAGTCATCACAAAAATCATATCGGGCAGGCTGAACATCAACCCCCATCACAATAATCATAATAGGCAGGCTGAACATCAACCTCCTCACATATCACAATACAGGGCTGAAATTCAAACCCTTAACATAACACATAAGGACTATCCCCTTGAGTTCATAGTTACACCTAGCCTTAGTCCTAACCATCACATAATCACATAATTTTCCAAATTCACATAATCACACATATTGTTCAAAATTCACAAGATCACACATAATGTTCAAAATTCACATGATCACACATATTGTTCAAAATTATATAACATCACACATAATATTTTATATTCGAATATCACCGAATATAGTGTAGTCCTTAAATTTCATGCTGATTAGTTTAATCAAACCTTGCTATGTTGTCACTCAAGTTTCTCAAATACAGATACTTAGCCATAAATATAACACCATAATTATTTAACATATTACACACACCAAGAAACAGTCATATCAAGCATCCATAAAATCAACTTAAAATTTAAAACAAGTATTCATATAAATTACTTTACAAATTACCACATGTAACATATTAACTACAAACACCAAAATTCGGTTTTCATAGACAATTATCAAGGTCATCAAGGTTTCGGTTTTCATGTTAACTACAAACATCAATTTCGGTTTTCATAAACAATTATCAAGAACATCAAGATTTCGGTTTTCATGTTAACTACAAACATCATTGATTTAATGTTACCAAAATTGATTTCGGTTTAACTATAATTAACAAGAATTTCATACCCAAAATTCAATGATTTAATGCTACCAAAATTCCTATAAAAATACCTTAAATTTCATACAAATTTTCGGTTAAATAATCATCATATAATCACCTTTGAAAAGTTCGGTTTTCATGATATATTCAACTTTACAGAATTCGGTTTTCATCATAGTGAAGTCTTGAATTTCGGTTTTAGCATGGTAAGATTTCCAACAAGCGAATATATCATCTAACTCATCAATTAACACAAACAAATAGATAGAAATCAATTAGACAACCCACTCACCTTGAACCGAGAACACAAGGTGAAAAAAAAACCCTCCAACAATTTCGTCTAAAGCCTTTAAGCCGCCCAAAAATCTTCAAGAACTCGCCAAGGAAGTTTCTTCACTTCAAGGAAAATCACCAAGGGAAGAAGATGAAGAAAATCACCTCAAAATTCCAAGAACACCAAAGTCACCTCCTTCTTCCTAGCCGTCGCCCAAAGTTTTCTCTCAAGCCAAAATCTCGCCCAAAAATTCCACCCTAACCGAAATATCAATTTGAATTTTCGGTTTTAACTCTTAACCCATTAACCCATTAATTCAAATAGGGTTTAACCATTTAACTAACTAAATTTGAATTTTAAACCCAATAACCCATGGTTTAAGTGACAATCCAATAAGAACTTAAATTAACATCCACTTAATGAATTCACTTAAACGCAAATCCAATAAGGATGTAATTAATATCCAATAAGGATTTAATTAACCAATAGCTCCAATTAATTAACAATTAATTAACTTACAATTTACAACCCATAAATCCTAATTAATTTATCATGAACTACCAATAATAATTTATCATAAATTAACAGCCAATAATCAAACAAATAATCTCTAATTAATTTACAATAAATTAACAACCAAAATTTCTAGTTAAATAACTATTAACAACCAATGCATAGAAAATATCACAGTCAATAATTTTATTTAATTCAAAAATAATGCTTACCAGGACTTAAGATCCTTGGATCTTACATCCCTCCCTCCTTATAAAGCTTTAGTCCTCTAAAGCTCAGCATCCATATCATCAAAGAGGTAAGTATAAAATTTCCTCATATCAGCTTCAGTCTCCCATGTCGCCTCCTCAACTGACTGATTTCCCCAGATAACCTTTACCAAAGGTATAGTCTTGTTTCTCAGGACTTTATCTTTTCTATCCACAATCCGGAGAGGTCTTTCCTCGAAAGTCAAATCACTCTGAATCTGAAGAGGTTCCAACTCTAACACATGAGATGGATCAGGATGATATTTCCTCAATGCAGAGACATGGAATACATTATGCACATGATCCAAAGCAGGAGGTAAAGCCAATCGGTAAGCCACTGGACCAACTCTCTCAATAATATCAAAAGGGCCTACAAACCTAGGGCTCAACTTGCCCTTTTTGCCAAATCTCATAACACCCTTAGTAGGTGACACCTTCAAGAACACATGATCCCCTACCATAAACTCCAAGGAACGACGACGGTCATCAGCATAACTCTTCTGTCTGTCCCGAGCAATTTTCAGTTTATTCCGGATCTCTCTGACCTTATCAGTAGTCTCCTGTACTGCATCAGATCTCAAAATCATTCTGTCACCAGTTTCCTCCCAACACAAGGGAGTCCTACACCTTCTCCCATACAAAGCCTCATAAGGAGCCATCTGAATACTGGAGTGGAAGCTATTATTATAAGTAAACTCTATCAAAGATAGATCTCGGTTCCACTCAGAACTCCAATCAACCACATAGGCTCTCAACAGATCTTCTAGAGTTTGTATAGTACGCTCCGTCTGGCCATCAGACTGAGGATGATATGCTGTACTAAAACTCAACTTAGTACCCAAACCTTCCTGTAAGCTCTTCCAAAATCTGGACAGAAATCGAGAGTCCCTATCAGACACGATATCAACAGGCACTCCATGCAGTCGGACTATCTCATCAATATATAATCTAGCCAGTCTCTCTAGAGAATAAGTCATCTTAATCGGAAGAAAATGGGCTGATTTAGTGAGTCTATCAACAATCACCCAAATAGCATCATGACCCAATCTGGTTCTGGGCAAACCACATACAAAATCCATACTGATACATTCCCACTTCCACTCAGGAATAGGAAGAGACTGCAACAAACCACCAGGCTTCTGGTGTTCAGCCTTCATAGTCTGACAGGTTAAACACCTAGAGACAAAATCAAACACTTCTTTCTTCATACCCGGCCACCAAAAATTTTTCTTAAGGTCCTGATACATCTTAGTCACACCAGGATGTAGAGAATATTTGGAGTTATGGCTGTCCTCCAATATTTCTTTCCTCAAGCTCGGTTCCTCAGGGACACATACCCTTCCACGAAACCGAAGAATACCATCATCAGACAGGCTAAAATCCTGAACTGCGCCATCAACCAGACTAACCCTGATCTGAACTAATCTCGGATCCACAGACTGCTGATCTCTGATCTTCTGCAACAAAGCAGACTGTACTCTGAGAAAAGCCACATAACCCGACTGAACTCTAGGAGTAACACTGATCCTGAGATCGCTGAACTCCTGCAGTAACCGCCACTCACTGACTCGTAAAGCAGCCACTGAAGTAACTGGATGTCTGCTCAGAGCATCCGCCACCACATTGGCCTTTCCAGCCTGATACTGAATGGAGAAGTCATAGTCTTTGATCAACTCCATCCATCTTCTCTGTCTCATGTTCAAGTCCTTCTGAGTGAAGATATACTTGAGACTCTGGTGATCAGTGAACAGATCAAACTCCTGACCCAACAAATAGTGACGCCATATCTTCAAAGCAAAGACTACGGCCGCCAACTCTAAATCATGAGTAGGGTAGTTCAATTCATACTCCTTCAGTTGTCTCGAAGCATAGGCTACCACAGAACCCTTCTGCATCAAGACACAACCCAACCCTTTGCCAGAAGCATCCGTATAAACAGTAAACCTTTCCCCATCACTAGGAATAATGAGGATCGGTGTACTAGTCAACCTTCTCTTCAGCTCTTGGAAGCTCTCTTCACACTTATCATCCCAAATAAACTTAGCCTCCTTTCTGGTTAACTTAGTTAAAGGACCCGCCAACTTGGAGAATCCCTCAACAAATCTCCGATAGTAACCTGCTAAACCCAGGAAACTCCTGATCTCAGTAGCACTAGTCGGTCTTCCCCAATTAAGAATGGCTTGCACTTTAACTGGATCCACAGACACCCCCTGACCAGAAATCACATGCCCAAGGAAACTAATCTTTTCCAGCCAGAATTCACACTTACTAGCCTTGGCATATAATCGGTTCTTCCTCAAGATCTCCAATACTCTGCGCAAATCACTGACATGATCTGAGGTAGTCTGAGAGTACACCAATATATCGTCTATAAAGACCACCACACAAGAGTCAAGCAACTCATGGAATACCCTGTTCATCAAATCCATGAAGACAGCAGGTGCATTCGTCAGTCCAAAAGGCATAACTAAAAATTCGAAATGCCCATACCTGGTCCTGAAAGCAGTCTTAAATATATCCTCATCCTTGACCCTAAGCTGATAATACCCTGATCTCAGATCAATCTTAGAGAACACTGTCGCTCCCTGTAATTGATCAAATAGATCATCAATTCTGGGAAGAGGATACTTATTCTTGATAGTCACTTGGTTAAGCTGCCTGTAGTCTATACACATCCTCAGGGTTCCATCTTTTTTCTTCACAAATAACACTGGCGCTCCCCAAGGAGAAGCACTAGGCCGAATATATCCTTTCTCTAACAATTCCTCCAGTTGTTTCTTAAGCTCGGCCAACTCTGAAGTAGCCATACGATAAGGAGCTCTGGAGATAGGTGCCGTACCTGGCGCCAACTCAATGCCAAATTCTACTTCTCTTATTGGTGGCAAGCCTGAAAATTCCTCAGAGAACACATCAGGAAATTCTTTCACCACCTCCATCTGAGTCAGATCAGAAGTAGAATCATCCTGCACCTTAACATGCGCAAGATAACCCTTGCATCCACTAGCCAGCAATTTCCTGGCCTGCAGGAAAGATATCACATGCGGTCCTTGGTCTGACACTAGACCTCTCACAAACAGTCGATTCCCATCTAACAAATTCAAAGTGATTACTTTCTCAAAGCAATCCACAGAGGCATGATGGGAAGACAACCAATCCATCCCTAAGATGATATCATAATCTTGCATGTCTAAGAGGATTAGATCTACCAGAAACTCATAACCCTCTACATGTACTACACAGTCAGCACAAACAGTATCTGTAGATAACGATTTTCCTAAGGGAGTACTCACAGACACAGCATAATTCATCACCTTAAGTAACACAGGTAAACATGCAGCAAACTTAACAGATACAAAAGATAAATTTGCACCAGGGTCAAATAATATGCGGGCTAACTGATCAAATACGAATAAAGTACCTTCCACGACGGATCGGGAAGCTCGTGTATCCTTCTCAGCCACAGCATACACTCTAGTCTGGACTGTAGGCTTATCTGCGCCTCTAGGTTGCATCTCAGGTTCTTTGCAGTCCTTAGCCATGTGCCCTGGTTTCTTACACCTGAAGCATACACCATTCTTCCTATGGCAGTCTTTCACTAGATGTCCCTTGAGCCCACAATAACTACAAGTGATACCGTTTCTTACATCCCTGGCATCCCTGAACTGCTGCGGTGCATCCCTGGTCTGCTGCGGTGCCTTGTAGGAGTAAGGCTTATACCTACTCTTCTTATAATCTTTATGCCTAGGGTACTTCTTACCCTTGCCGCCACTGCCATGCTGAGGAACCGCCGCCTCGGCTGCAGGAACTACTGTCACGGCAACATGAGAACTCCTCTCAGATATATACCTCTCAATGGTGCGCGCTCGCCCAACAGTTTCAACATAGGTCTCCAAGTGTTGAGCACCAACCTGCTCTCTAATGTCCCATCTGAGACCTCTAAGAAACTTGGTAGCTCTCCTCTTTTCAGTGTTTATCAGGTGAGGAGCATACTTTCCCAATTTCGTGAACTGTAATTCATACTGGTCCACTGTCATATCACCCTGCTCCAGATGAATAAATTCCACCTCTCGGTCCTCAACCAAGCTATCTGGGAAGTACTTCTCGTTGAATCGAGACAAGAAGTAAGGCCAATCTACAGTCTCATGTCTTTCTTCGGCAAGTCTTACTACGCCTTTCCACCACTCATCTGCGTCAGCACGCATCATATAGGTGGCCAGACATAACTTATCCTCATCTGAGCAGCGCATGACTTGGAAAATCTTTTCCAAGCACAACTGCCAGTTCTCTGCATTACTGGATTCTGAGCCCCCATAAAAAGAGCTGGGACCCAGTTTCTGGAATTCACTCACAAGTGAAGCATAGCGCTTGTGACACACACATACCACAGTCAGGAAAACAAACATAAACCTATCAGGTGTCTAGCAATACACAAACATGTTTTCCCCCAAACTAAGTTTTAGCTAGCCAACTCCTCTGATACCATTCTGTAACATCCCACATTCTTAACCCCAAACAAATGGCACAATTCACTAATGATACAGGATGTTTCATATAAGATCGATCATATGCTAGGTAAAACCGAGTTCAAGAAAACACGATCTGAAAAAAAATCCATAAATCCATACACACAAATTCACAAACTCAAATCTCATAAGGGTACCTGCCACCACGCAATCCTTGCACTAGACATATGCAAGGCAATAGTTATATCAAAACCGATTCAAATTCATAAAATCCATAAAGGTACCTGCCACCAGGCAATACTTGCACTAGACATATGCAAGTTACAGGGTATATCAAAACCGATTACACAGAATATACAACAAGCCGAAATTCAAAACAAAATCACAAAATCGATTTTATAAACTCATACCAAACACCGAAACCAGGCTGAAGCCCGCGGTGACACAAAAATCAAACTCATAAGACTGCCATAACTGGCAACATACTTGACATAGTTCACATAGTCTCATGATTCACATAGTTCATATAGTTTATGTTAAGGCCACAACCGGCCCCAAGAATTAAGCATAAAAATTCTTAAAACAGCAAACAGCATAATTATCCACGCCAATGCACTCAAGACATGCGCCCCTGCTCTATGCCTGAAAATAGTGAGGGGTGAGCTACACAGCCCAGTGAGTGGATAGTCTAAATCGACTATCCTTAACATACATTCAAAAATATAGGCAGATTATTTTTAAAATATTTAACAGAACATTATGTCAACATATAACAAAATAAAGAAACAAAAGTCATATAGACAGTTAAATGTACACACTAGCATATAACAAATTCAGGTTCTAGAGTTTTACTCTAACCCAATTAAACACATATATTCTAAACCAACTAAACACACCATACTTAATTAACCTAGTTGTCCAGCATATTCAGTAGTGACCAATATGGTCTAACCCGGCTTGGCCAAAGCACTGGGAGCTGCAAAATCTCGTGCAACACATAAACATGGATAGTGAGTAGAATCAAGAGGTGGCCCCCGTCAGGTCACGACGTGGCACTTTGCTCTATCACCCCATAACACATCAGAGTGATGACATCAAGAGGTGGCCCCTGTCTGATCAAGACATGGCACTTTGCGTCTTATATCACCCCATCACATAAAAGAGTAATGACATCAAGAGGTGGCCCCTGTCTGATCAAGACATGGCACTTTGCGTCTTATATTACCCCATCACATAAAAGAGTAATGACATCAAGAGGTGGCCCCTGTCTGACCAAGACATGGCACTTTGCGTCAAAACCCGTTCTCCCAAAAGGTTCCTACTGGACAACAGACATATCTTATTTCATATTTCACAAAGGTGGACTCCTAAGTGTCAACTAGACTCCAGGATAGTCATCACAAAAATCATATCGGGCAGGCTGAACATCAACCCCCATCACAATAATCATAATAGGCAGGCTGAACATCAACCTCCTCACATATCACAATACAGGGCTGAAATTCAAACCCTTAACATAACACATAAGGACTATCCCCTTGAGTTCATAGTTACACCTAGCCTTAGTCCTAACCATCACATAATCACATAATTTTCCAAATTCACATAATCACACATATTGTTCAAAATTCACAAGATCACACATAATGTTCAAAATTCACATGATCACACATATTGTTCAAAATTATATAACATCACACATAATATTTTATATTCGAATATCACCGAATATAGTGTAGTCCTTAAATTTCATGCTGATTAGTTTAATCAAACCTTGCTATGTTGTCACTCAAGTTTCTCAAATACAAATACTTAGCCATAAATATAACACCATAATTATTTAACATATTACACACACCAAGAAACAGTCATATCAAGCATCCATAAAATCAACTTAAAATTTAAAACAAGTATTCATATAAATTACTTTACAAATTACCACATGTAACATATTAACTACAAACACCAAAATTCGGTTTTCATAGACAATTATCAAGGTCATCAAGGTTTCGGTTTTCATGTTAACTACAAACATCAATTTCGGTTTTCATAAACAATTATCAAGAACATCAAGATTTCGGTTTTCATGTTAACTACAAACATCATTGATTTAATGTTACCAAAATTGATTTCGGTTTAACTATAATTAACAAGAATTTCATACCCAAAATTCAATGATTTAATGCTACCAAAATTCCTATAAAAATACCTTAAATTTCATACAAATTTTCGGTTAAATAATCATCATATAATCACCTTTGAAAAGTTTGGTTTTCATGATATATTCAACTTTACAGAATTCGGTTTTCATCATAGTGAAGTCTTGAATTTCGGTTTTAGCATGGTAAGATTTCCAACAAGCGAATATATCATCTAACTCATCAATTAACACAAACAAATAGATAGAAATCAATTAGACAACCCACTCACCTTGAACCGAGAACACAAGGTGAAAAAAAAACCCTCCAACAATTTCGTCTAAAGCCTTTAAGCCGCCCAAAAATCTTCAAGAACTCGCCAAGGAAGTTTCTTCACTTCAAGGAAAATCACCAAGGGAAGAAGATGAAGAAAATCACCTCAAAATTCCAAGAACACCAAAGTCGCCTCCTTCTTCCTAGCCGTCGCCCAAAGTTTTCTCTCAAGCCAAAATCTCGCCCAAAAATTCCACCCTAACCGAAATATCAATTTGAATTTTCGGTTTTAACTCTTAACCCATTAACCCATTAATTCAAATAGGGTTTAACCATTTAACTAACTAAATTTGAATTTTAAACCCAATAACCCATGGTTTAAGTGACAATCCAATAAGAACTTAAATTAACATCCACTTAATGAATTCACTTAAACGCAAATCCAATAAGGATGTAATTAATATCCAATAAGGATTTAATTAACCAATAGCTCCAATTAATTAACAATTAATTAACTTACAATTTACAACCCATAAATCCTAATTAATTTATCATGAACTACCAATAATAATTTATCATAAATTAACAGCCAATAATCAAACAAATAATCTCTAATTAATTTACAATAAATTAACAACCAAAATTTCTAGTTAAATAACTATTAACAACCAATGCATAGAAAATATCACAGTCAATAATTTTATTTAATTCAAAAATAATGCTTACCAGGACTTAAGATCCTTGGATCTTACACAAGGACATTATCATGTAAGTACATAATCACAGATGTAGACAAACATTGGTAATGACAATGCCATAATGATATATATATCTATGCCTAGTAGTACAAAAGATGGACCGATACTAGGTCTCAGGGCATACACACCAACAATCTCCCACTTGCACTTAGACCTAGAGGTTGAGGAACCTCAACCCGATATCCCTGGCATGACCATCATGCTTCTGCTATGCCAAAGCCTTGGTCAGTGGGTCTGCTAGATTGTTCTCTGTGTCAACTCTGCTAATCTTGATATCACCTTGATCAATGATCCCTCTGATCAGGTGAAATCTTCTGAGTATGTGCAATTGCCCCATTGTTGTCACAGTAGAGCTCAATGTTGGGGAATGCCGGGTGTAATTTAAAATTTTGCAGTCCCAGGACGCAGCGGAAGAAGCATTACACCCGAAACACATTCCTTTCCCAAGGATCCATGCGAGAGAGAAGACACAAGGATGTGTTAGAGATGTACCTCTTTTGCTTGTTTAGATGTCGAAGCCATGTTGAAGGCGCCCAAGTGTTCGCCCTCTACAAGTATCCACGCGTCGACTCCTTGATCGTTGCTCCCTTCCACGCTCGGTGCTAGCCTCGGGAAGAGAATCGAGCCTTAGGGTTCCTTCACTCTTCTTGCGCCACCTCCAAGGTTCATGCGCCAAGTGCAAGGAAGATGCCGCCAACTCCTTATCCTCTTCATTCCAAGAGAAGAGGGAGAAGATGAGTTTCGGCCTTGAGGAAGATTAGGGGTTGATTGCGCCACCAAGTCCTTCTCCAAGTCTCGCCAAGAGGAGAGGAAGGAGAAGACTTGCGGTCACTTGTTGGAAGAAGGGTTGCGCCACTCTGATGTTGTCGCCCTTTGCCCTTGCTGTAACATCCCGTTATCTTAACCCCAAACAAGCAACACAAATCATGAAAGAAACAGGATGTTATCATACAAGATCGATACATATGCTAGGTAAAACCCCGTTCAGGAAACCCGATCTGAAAATTTCGAAAATCCATACATATAAATCTCCACAAAAACACAATTTCATAAAGGTACCTGCCACCACGCATTCCTTGCACTAGACATATGCAAGGTAACAGTTATATCAAATCCGTATCAAATCCATAAAATCCATAAAGGTACCTGCCACCAGGCAATACTTGCACTAGACATATGCAAGTTACAGGTATATCAAAACCGATTACAAAGAATACACCACAAACCGAATTTCAAAACAAAATCACAAAATCGATTCCATAAAGTTTCACAGTGATACCCAACACCGAAACCAGGCCAAAGCCCGCGGTGACACAAAAATCATAATATCAAAACCGCCACAACCGGCAACACAAGTTCACACATAGTTTGGCCACAACTGGCAACCCAAGTTCATATAATTCAGCCACATCCGGCCTCAGTTACTTAAGCACAAAAGTTATACACCCAATCAGCATGAAGAATCACAATATCCGTATAATATGCTAACTCATGCAGTGCGCCCCTGTTCTACACCTGAAAACATTGAGGGGTGAGCTACACAGCCCAGTGAGTGGATAGTCTAAATCAACCATCCATAACATACACTCAAAAATATAGACAGATTATTTTAAAAATCTTTAACAAGAACATTATGTCAACATATAACAACATAAAGAAAATACAAGTCATAATAACAGTCAGATGTACACACCAACATATAACAAACTCAGGTTCTAGAGTTATACTCTAAACCAACTAAACACACCAACACTTAATTAACCTAGTTGTCCAGCATATTCAGTAGTGACCATTATGGTCTAACCCGGCTTTGGCCTAAGCACTGGGAGACTGCAAAATTTCATGCAACATATAAACATGGACAGTGAGTAGAATCAAGAGGTGGCCCCCGCCAGGTCACGACGTGGCACTTTGCTCTAAAACACCCCATAACACATCGATGGATTGTGTGTAGATTCAAGAGGTGGCCCCCGCCGGGTCACGACGTGGCACTTTGCTCTACGACACCCCATATCACAAAAAGAGTGATGACATCAAGAGGTGGCCCCTGTCCGACCAAGACATGGCACTTTGCGTCAAAACCCGTTCTCCCAAAAGGTTCCTACTGGACAACAGACACATCTTATATCTTATTTCACAACGGTGGACTTCTAAGTGTCAACTCGACTCTAGGATAGTCATCACAATAATCATATCGGGCAGGCTGAACATCAACCCCCATCACAATAATCATAACAGGTAGGTTGAACATCAACCCCCTCACATATCACAATACAGGGCTGAAATCTCAAACCCTTAACATATTACACATACTATCCCCTTGAGTACATAGTCACACTTAGCCTTAGTCCTAACCATCACATAACACATAATAACCGAAAATCACATAACCACATACTCTTCAAAAATCACATAATTACATAATACTCAAAAATCACATGATCACATAATATTCAAAAATTCAAAATCACATAATGTAGTGTAGTCCTTAGGTTTCATGCTGATAGTTCAGTGTAGCCTTGCTAAGTTATCACTCAATTTCTCAAACAAAGTTACATAACCATAAATATATAACCATAAAACATGCTACACTCATAAAGAAACATAAAATTACAACAAACATCCATAAAATCAACATAAAATGTAAAGCATGTATTCATACAACATTATTTTACAAATCACTACATGTAACCCACGGTTAACATAACATATTATCTATTTAATTTTAAACCTTAATTAACATGAATTTCATGTTTAAAATCATTGGTCTAAAACTTCCCAAATTCCATAAGAGAATACCTTAAATTTCATATTACAAATTTTCGGTTTTCATAAACAATCATCAAGATTTCGGATTTCACAATTAACGTCAAGGATTCGGTTTTTCATAAATAATTATCAAGGTTACAAATTTTCGGTTTTCATCCCAACTATCAAGATTTCGGTTTTACACATGGTAATTTTTTATGCAATCAAATTTATTATTTAACACAACTATATTGATGGAGTTCGAATAAGACACATATGGAAGGAATTAAGACACCCCACTCACCTCTTAACCGAGAACACTAGGGTGAAAATCCTCCACAACAATTCGCCTAAAGCCTTGAAATTCCACCAATGTTGCCACCAAGGGAAGAGGAACGCCACCAACACCAAGACGCCGGCCAAAGGGAGAAGGAAGAGGAAGAAAGGAATTTTCGCCTCCAAGCCTCCAAGAATCGCCCCAAGCCTTCAAGCCGTCGCCCAAGAATTTCCTCCAAGCCAAAATTTCGCCACAAACTCTACCCTAACCGAAATTACTAACTCAAAATTTCGGTTTTAAATTTTTAACCCATTAACCCATTAATTCAAATAGGGTTTAATCCATTTAACTAATAATTTGAATTTTAAAAACCCAATTCGTGCAAACCCAATAACCCATGATTAACTAATTAATTTAACCATTAACTAACCATTCACTTAATGAAAATCCAATAAGGATTTAATTGACATCCAATAAGGATTAACGTCCAATAACTCCAATTAATTAACAATTAAATAACTTAAATTAACAAGCAGTAAACTCTAATTAATTAACTGAAAATTGGTATCCAATAAGCTAGTTAATTAATTAACATTAACATCCAAAAATCTCTAATTTAATTAACTATAATTCAACAACCAAAATCTCTAATTAATTTATCATAAATTAACAATCAATACACAGGAATAATAACACAGTCAATAATTTTATTTAAATCAAAATAATGCTTACCAGGACTTAAGATCCTTGGATCTTACATCCCTCCTTCCTTATAAAGCTTTAGTCCTCTAAAGCTCAGCATCCATATCATCAAAGAGATAAGCATAAAATTTCCTCATATCAGCTTCAGTCTCCCATGTCGCTTCTTCAACCGACTGATTTCCCCAGATAACCTTTACCAAAGGTATAGTCTTGTTCCTCAGAACTTTATCCTTTCTATCCACAATCCGGAGAGGTCTTTCCTCAAAAGTCAAATCACTCTGAATCTGAAGAGGTTCCAACTCCAACACATGAGATGGATCAGGATGATATTTCCTCAAAACAGAAACATGGAACACATTATGCACATGATCCATAGCAAGAGGTAAAGCTAACCGGTAAGCCACTGGACCAATTCTCTCAATAATGTCAAAAGGGCCTACAAACCTAGGGCTTAACTTGCCCTTTTTGCCAAACCTCATAACACCCTTAGTAGGTGACACCTTTAAGAAAACATGATCCCCTACCATAAACTCCAAGGAACGACGACGGTCGTCAGCATAACTCTTCTATCTGTCCCGAGCAATTTTCAATTTATCCTGAATCTCTCTGACCTTATCAGTAGTCTCCTGTACTGCATCAGATCTCAAAATCATTCTGTCACCAGTTTCCTCCCAACACAAGGGAGTCCTACACCTTCTCCCATACAAAGCCTCATATGGAGCCATCTGAATACTTGAGTGGAAACTATTATTATAAGTGAACTCTATCAAAGATAGATCCCGGTTCCACTCAGAACTCCAATCAACCACATAAGCTCTCAACAGGTCTTCTAGAGTCTGTATAGTACGCTCCGTCTGGCCATCAGACTGAGGATGGTATGCTGTACTAAAACTCAACTTAGTACCCAAACCCTCCTGTAAACTCTTCCAAAATCTGGACAAAAACCGAGAGTCCCTATCAGACACAATATCAACAGGAACTCCATGCAGTCTGACTATCTCATCAATGTACAATCTGGCCAGTCTCTCTAAAGAATAAGTCATCTTGATCGGAAGAAAATGGGCTGATTTAGTGAGTCTATCAACAATCACCCAAATAGCATCATGACCCAATCTGGTTCTGGGCAAACCACATACAAAATCCATACTGATGCATTCCCACTTCCACTCAGGAATAGGAAGGGGCTGCAACAAACCACCAGGCTTCTGGTGTTCAGCCTTTACAGTCTGACAAGTTAAACACCTAGAGACAAAATCAGTTACTTCTTTCTTCATACCCGGCCACCAAAAATTTTTCTTAAGGTCCTGATACATCTTAGTCACGCCAGGATGTAGAGAATATTTGGAGTTATGGCTGTCCTCCAATATTTCTTTCCTCAAGCTCGGTTCCTCAGGGACACATACCCTTCCACGAAACCGAAGAATACCATCATCAGACAAGCTAAAGTCCTGAACTGCGCCTGTAACCATACTATCCCTGATCTGAACTAATTTCGGATCCACAGACTGCTGATCTTTGATCTTTTGCAACAAAGCAGACTATACTCTGAGAAAAGCCACATATCCAGACTGAACTCTAGGAGTAACACTGATCCTGAGATCGCTGAACTCCTGCAGTAACCGCCACTCACTGACTCGTAGTGCCGCTACTGAAGTAACTGGATGTCTGCTCAGTGCATCCGCCACCACATTGGCCTTTCCAGCCTGATACTGAATGGAGAAGTCATAGTCTTTGATCAACTCCATCCATCTTCTCTGTCTCATGTTCAACTCCTTCTGAGTGAAGATATACTTGAGACTCTGGTGATCAGTGAACAGATCAAACTCCTGGCCCAGCAAATAGTGACGCCATATCTTCAGAGCAAAGACTACGGCCGCCAATTCTAAGTCATGAGTAGGGTAGTTCAACTCATACTCCTTCAGTTGTCTCGAAGCATAGGCTACCACAGAACCCTTCTGCATCAAGACACAACCCAACCCTTTGCCTGAAGCATCCGTATATACAGTAAACCTTTCCCCATCACTAGGAATAATGAGGATCGGTGTACTAGTCAACCTCCTCTTCAGCTCCTGAAAGCTCTCTTCACACTTGTCATCCCAAATAAACTTAGCCTCCTTTCTGGTTAATTTAGTTAAAGGACCCGCCAGCTTGGAGAATCCCTCAACAAATCTCCGGTAGTAACCTGCTAAACCCAGGAAACTTCTGATCTCAGTAGCACTAGTCGGTCTTCCCCAATCAAGAATAGCTTGCACTTTAACTGGATCCATAGACACCCCCTGACCAGAAATCACATGCCCAAGGAAACTGATCTTTTCTAGCCAAAACTCACACTTACTAGCCTTGGCATATAACCGGTTCTTCCTCAGAATCTCCAGCACTCTGCGCAAGTCACTGACATGATCTGAAGTAGTCCGTGAGTATACCAAAATATCGTCTATAAAGACTACCACACAAGAGTCAAGCAATTCATGGAATACCCTGTTCATCAAATCCATGAAGACAGCAGGTGCATTCGTCAGTTCAAAAGGCATAACTAAAAATTCAAAATGCCCATACCTGGTCCTGAAAGCAGTCTTAAATATATCCTCATCCTTGACCCTCAGCTGGTAATACCCTGATCTCAGATCAATCTTAGAGAACACTGTCGCTCCCTGTAATTGATCAAATAGATCATCAATTCTGGGAAGAGGATACTTATTCTTGATAGTCACTTGGTTCAGTTGCCTGTAGTCTATACACATCCTCAGGGTTCCATCTTTCTTCTTTACAAACAGCACTGGCGCTCCCCAGGGAGAAGCACTAGGCCGAATGTACCCTTTCTCTAGCAATTCCTCCAGTTGTTTCTTAAGCTCGGCCAGCTCTGAGGTAGCCATACGGTAAGGAGCTCTGGAGATAGGTGCCGTACCTGGCGCCAACTCAATGCCAAACTCTACCTCTCGAATAGGTGGCAAGCCTGAAAATTCCTCAGAGAACACATCAGGAAACTCTTTCACCACCGCCATCTGAGTCAAATCAGAAGTAGAATCATCCTGCACCTTAACATGTGCAAGGTAACCCTTACACCCATTAGCAAGTAATTTTCTGGCCTGCAGAAAAGATATTACATGTGGTCCTTGGTCTGACACTAGACCTCTCACAAAAATCCGGCTCCCATCAAGCAGATTCAAGGTGATTACTTTCTCAAAGCAATCCACAGTGGCATGATGTGAAGACAACCAATCCATACCTAGGATGACATCATAGTCTTGCATGTCTAAAAGGATTAGATCTACCAAAAACTCATAACCCTCTACATGCACTACACAATCAGCACAAACAGTATCTGTAGACAATGATTTTCCTAAGGGAGTACTCACAGACACAACATAGTCTAGCATCTTAGGTACAACAGGTAAACATGCAGCAAATCTAACAGATACAAAAGACAAATTTGCACCAGGATCAAATAAGATACGAGCTAACTGATCAAATACAAATAAGGTACC
Organism: Costus lasius; assembly: GCA_027563935.2. Lineage (NCBI taxonomy): Eukaryota > Viridiplantae > Streptophyta > Magnoliopsida > Zingiberales > Costaceae > Costus > Costus lasius. Next base: position 69,487,750 of record CM050449.1, read on the forward strand.
TTCCACGACGGATCGGGAAGCTCGTGTATCCTTCTCAGCCACAGCATAAACTCGTGTCTGGACTGTAGGCTTCTCTGCGCCTCTATTCTGCATCTCAGGCTCTTTGCAGTCCTTGACCATGTGCCCTGGTTTCTTACACCTGAAGCATACACTGTTGGGGTATGCCCTTAAGGCTAATGTTTGAGGCCTTGGGATTGTATAAGTATCATGTAATAAACTCTTATGTTTATAAAAGGCATGGTTGTTATTCAGGTTGTTACCTTGTCTGCTGTAATAAGTGTACTTCTGAATAATGTCTCAAAGCTGTTCAGCTAGGCTAACAGGCTATATGTCCTTAGTCGAGATATCTTGGTGAACATGAGACAGCCTTGATATGATTGAGACTAATATAAGTGCTAATCTTATAGGATGCTTCGAGCATGGAATAAGATGTAGACTCATGGGTACATTGGATGTACTGGACAGACCCTACTGGGATATTCCATTGCTTGTCACAATGTGAATGATCCTTGTATGCAGCAAGTGGCACATGTCCTCTGACTTGAGATCACTTGTGTTTCTAAATGATGATTGTCATTGTCTTGAGGTAGTTCAATATCATTTGAAACATAATGATTATAGACTATCTTGGATGGTGAGCTTGAATCAGGTTAGGGCACTAGTGATAGACATAGGATTGCCGTCTCCTTGTTTAAGGAGTGTGGTGTTCTAAGGGCCCCCCTATATGAGATGATTGAGATAGTGTATGGCCATACCCAGATGACTATGTGCATCTGATCTAATCATGCTCATCGTATTGGAGTTACAAGCTTGACCCGCTTGTCCAATAAGAACATCCAGTGGCAAAGGACACATGTATGCCTTGTGAATTGAGTCACACTTGTGCTATGGTTTGGGAGTAGTCTTGGAAGACTCTTTCCTTTATATCGGGAGACAGTGATGTGTTGCTAGATACCCCTCACTGATCGTGATAACGTAAGTTATCGTTACCGACATTTAGAGGAAACCCTCAGGGTCGCACAATTTGGTGATATGGCTTACTTGAGTCAGATCGTATGGACTGGATTCTTTGAGTTCAGATTAAAGGGATTTAATCTCTGATTGTAAGTGAGATCTGGTCTGATCATGTTTGATTGATTAGGACTTGAGATCGGTAAGCTTCGATCGAGAGAGGTGATGCTAGATCGGAGAGATCAAGGGCATCAGATGATGAATGGTTAGATCATGAGCCTTTGGGGTTCAATTTGGTCTAGACCAAGTGGCTAGAGCTTTTTCGGTTTGGTTTGTTGAACCAAAGCCGATTTGACATTTTGGCTTGAACCGGTTCACAATGGTGAACGCATGGTTCAATCCTAAAATGCGTTTGGGTTGAGTTGAGCGCATGGACTTGATGAGCTTCCATTTATGGAAAGTCATCAAGGGCCGGTTTCACTCACTTAAATGCCAAAAACGCATATGCGTTTGCTCTCTTCTCTTCAACGCATTCGACTTTGGTTGGGTGGTGATCGACGAAGAGAAGAAGAGGTTGAGCAAGAGGAGCTCTCGGCCAAGAGGTTCATCATCCCCTTCCATTCGACACTTGAAGGCTTGGGTGTCTTGCTAGCACAAGAGACCGCAAGGAGTAAGCATCTTCACCTTGTGTGTGAACTTGTGGAGGAGATCTACTTTGTTCTCTTTATCCAAGCCGACTTCCAAGCATATGGCGTTGGTATGATTTTTATCTCAATCTATTCAATCGATTATAGTTGAACATATGGCATGCAAATGATCTTGAACCCTTGCTTCCGCTTGCATATTTTACATTAGCGCCATGCTTAGGGTTTTGCCCCCTTATGATTAGGGGTTCCTTCAATTGGTATCAGAGCTAGGCTCTATGCATGCTATTATGTTTGCTGATGTGATCCTCATGTTGCGCTTACTTTTACTTGAGGCATGCTTTGCTTACATGAAGTTGCGCTTGTATCATGCTTTGCTTACATGAAGTTGCGCTTGTATCATGCTTTGCTTACATGAAGTTGCGCTTGTATCATGCTTTGCTTACATGAAGTTGCGCTTGTATCATGCTTTGCTTATATGAAGTATGCGCTCCCCCTTGAAGGGGACCCCCTAAAGTTTGCGCTCCCCCTTGAAGGGGACCCCCTTAGATCTAAGGGTTATATGCAAGCATGTTGTTTGTTTGTATGATTGCGCATGTTCTAAGGTTTTTCTAAAACTTACATCTTGCGCGCTTAATTAGATCTAAGGTGCCACTACATTAAACCCTTAGATGGGTTGATGGGGTTGAAGTCACCACTAGGTTAGATCCAAGTCTGATCAGACCATCTGATAGCTCAGATGGGTTAACCTGATAGCACCTATGCGCAAGCACAAGGTGGCTATAGGTTGACTGCATCTAGGGCGTGTAGCGAGGTCTGGTTGAGACACTACTGAACACACTTGAGTTAGGCCCGGGGTCACACCCGCTTGCCAAAACTCATGGGGGTAGTTCAGCCCTTGGCGCATGCATGGTTGACCATTAGGTCAACTCGGGTCAGTTAGGACTCGGTGCATGCAAGGGCAAAGGATCTAACTAGATGGATGAGTGGATCCCCATCAATGGACCATTGTAAGGTTGTAGGGCTCATAAGGAAATTAAAATTGATGCCATGGGGTTTTCAAAACTTTTAATTTCAAGATGATTGGATCACATGTTGATTGAACCATATGCTTGTTTATTTAGTCTTATGTGGGTTGCCCAATTGTGTGCTGTGCTGGGGCCTGCGTGCCTGGACTTAAAAATTGTAAATTAATTTGTGATCTGCGAATCACATTGTACTTAATTTATAATATGTTGTTGACCTGCGAGTCAACCTTGTCTAGATAGATCAAATGTACTTTGATTAGACAAGAACAAAGGCACACATCCAAAAGGGGCATTCACCTGGTGGTGCACCTGAGGTGCTCTTGGCGCTAGGGCACTGGGTTGGACCAGATGAGATGCAATGAAGCTCAAGTGAAGACTTAAGTTATATTAAGGTCTTGCTAGGGTTCATGGGCTTTTACCACATAAGATCATGCTTTCTACTTATTGCTAATAATTAGAATTGCATATTTATGTTTATCTTCTGCTATAGCCATAGGACATGCCTGATAGTAAGAAGATAAAAGACCGTTAAAATCCAACGCTAACATATCAAGCTCATAAGCCTTCTGACGCGAAACCTCACCTTTCTGACTATCGTTGGAGCCGTGTTGAACCCACTCAGTGGGCACGTCCATCTATCTTCAGACGGTGCTGGATTTCACCTGCGTGTTACAGAGTTGGGATTTATCCCCTCTCGTTGCTCAGCATAGCACGTGGTGGTCCAGGGAGTAGGTCAGGTCAGCTTGACCATGTAGACTACATATGTGGCGCATATGGTAGCACATGGAGGCAGCCATCTCTGGGATCAGAGACTGTGTTGTACCAACTCAGTTGGCACAGTCTGCTGGATTGCCAAGATGAAGGGGAATCGCACGGGTTGGCGATTGGCTGGGACAGCCTACCAGAAACTAGTGCTTGTCATCTCTGTGCATCTTATCTCGCTTGAGCGGGACGCGGAGACCAAGTATGAAATCTGGATCCCATCTCACTAAAAGAGTGTTTACTCTTTCGGACTGTTTACTGGATTTTTCAGTCAGACAAAATAGTGAGAAAAGAATCTTTCTTAAGTCCTGGATTGATTCTGAAACATTGATACTGACCTTGCTGTTCTTGCTTGTTGTAGATTCCTGCAGCAACGAACACCATGAGCTTCAATGTGCGATCCCTACTGGAAAGGGAGAAGTTTGCTGGGCCGAACTTCTCTGACTGGTTCGGACACCTTAAGATTGTTCTTAAGGCAGAGAGGAAACTGTATGTCCTCGAGACGGCGATACCGCCGCAGCCCGCTCCGAACGCCGCAAGGGCGGTTCGGGAAGCCTACGAAAAGCACGTCAATGATAGCATTGATGTCGCTTGCCTGATGCTAGCGTCTATGACGCCACCGCTGCAGCGTCAGCATGAGGATATGTCGGCTATAGAAATTATAGCGAACCTCAAGATGCTGTATGCTGCACAGGCGAGGACTGAGCGCTATAATCTGACGAAGCTCTTCTTTCAGAGCAAACTGGCTGAGGGGAGCCCAGTGGGAGCTCATGTGCTCAAGATGATTGGGCACAAGGAGGCTCTAGAGAAACTGGGGCATACCGTCAACCAGGAGCTTGCTGTGGACATTATTCTACAGTCTCTTCCGCCCTCTTTCGATGCGTTCATTATTAACTTTAATATGAACAAGATCGATTGTACGCCGGCAGAGCTGCTGAATATGCTCTTGACCACTGAGGAAACTCTGAAGGGTAAGCCTTCAACCTCTGTCTTGATGGTTCCTTCTAGGAACAAGAAGAAGGGGAAGAAGGGCAAGGCCCCTGTCAAGAATTACAGCAAGGCCCTGAAACAGAAGGTGAAGCGGTCGAAGGACAACAGGTGTTTCCACTGTGGCCAGCTGGGTCACTGGAAAAAGGACTGTAAAGCGCTCCAAGGAGATAAGAGGGGAAGCATCGCTTCTGGCTCAGGTATATATATGTGACTGAGGTCATGTTATCTTCTTCTACTATATCATGGGTGTTGGACACTGCATGTGGAGTTCACATTTGTTCAAATGTGCAGGAACTCAAGAGAAGAAGGCAGGTGGGACAGCATGAGGTAGACCTACGAGTTGGAAACGGGGCACGGGTTGCTGCTGTTGCTGTAGGAGACTATTTCATTTCTTTACCATCTGGCGTTGTATTAGAATTAAACAATTGTTATTTTGTACCGAGTATTACCAAGAATATTATCTCTATTCCTGCTCTTGTCAGGAAAGGATTTGCCTTTGAATGCAATATTTCAAAGTGTGTTTTATCTCATGATAATATTGTGTATGCAACTGGTTCAATTAACAATGGGTTATACATGTTGGACATGGAAAATTCTATACAAAACATTGATAATAAGAAAGCCAAGTATGCTGATGACAGCACCTTGTTATGGCATAGTCGTTTAGGCCATATAAACGAGAAGCGCATTAAGCGGTTGCATGAACATGGACTGCTGGGATCATTCTCCTATGAGGAGATTGATACATGCAAAGCTTGTTTGATGGGTAAAATGACGAAGTCTCCTTTTCCTCACAAAGGTCAAAGGGCTTCGGGTTTACTTGACCTTATACACAGTGATGTGTGTGGGCCTTTTAGTAAACATGCCAGAGGTGGCTATCAGTACTTCATTACCTTTACTGATGATTTCAGTAGGTATGGGTATGTCTATTTAATGAGACATAAAAGTGAATCTTTTGACAAGTTCAAAGAGTTCAAAAATGAAGTACAAAATCAGCTAGGCCGAAATATCAAGGCACTTCGTTCTGATCGAGGTGGTGAATACCTGAGTCATGCATTTACTGACTATCTGAAGGAGTGTGGGATTATCTCACAGCTCACTCCGCCAGGAACACCGCAATGGAATGGTGTGTCCGAGAGGAGAAATAGAACGTTACTAGACATGGTTCGTTCTATGATGAGTCAGGCCACTCTTCCATATTCCTTTTGGGGTTTTGCACTGGAAACAGCTGCAAAGGTACTAAACCGAGTGCCATCCAAGGCAGTTTTAAAGACGCCATATGAGTTATGGTATGGAAAACAGCCTAGCTTGACATTTATCAGGATCTGGGGTTGCGAGGCTTATGTCAAAAAGCTCGCCTCTGGGAAACTGGAGAGCAGATCTGAGAAATGTATCTTTGTCGGTTACCCTAAGGAAACTAAGGGTTATTATTTCTACGATCCCAAAGAGAACAAGGTTTTTGTTGCTCGGACGGCCATATTTCTTGAGAAGGAGTTTCTTCTGCAAGAGGCCAGTGGGAGAGAAATAAAGCTGGATGAGATTCCAGAGGAAGGACAAAGTAGTCAAGCAGAGTTGGATGAGCCTGAGCTGGTAGATCAGGTTACTGAACAACCTGAGGCTCAGATATCACGGGAACCGCGAAGATCGGGTAGGATCCGTCGACAGCCTGAGCGCTATGACGGAGTCTACATCATTGATAATGATGAACCCCTAACTTATGCGGATGCGGTCAGTGGACCGGAGTCAGCTAGATGGCTTGAAGCTATGCGAGCCGAGATGGACTCCATGTCAGATAACCAAGTCTGGGATTTGGTTGATCCGCCTCCGGGAGTAATCCCTATAGGCTGTAAATGGATCTTCAAGAAGAAGATTGACATGGATGGTAACGTGGTTACCTATAAAGGCAGGCTAGTTGCGAAATGTTTCAAACAAATCTACGGGATAGATTATGATGAAACTTTCTCTCCTGTAGCCATGTTTAAGTCTATTTGGATTCTTTTCGCGATAGCAGCATATTACGACTATGAGATCTGGCAAATGGATGTGAAGACAGCTTTCCTTAATGGAAATCTGGATGAGGATGTGTAGATGACACAACCGGAAGGTTTCACTAATCCAGCAGATCGTCATAAAATATGCAAGTTAAAGAAGTCCATTTATGGACTTAAACAAGCATCAAGAAGCTGGAACATTCGTTTTGATGAATCAATCTCTGAGTTTGGTTTCATCAAGAACGAAGATGACCCGTGTGTATATAAGAGGTTTAGTGGGAGCGTGATTACATTCCTAATCCTCTACGTCGATGATATCTTAATCATTGGAAATGATATTCCTGAACTGCATGCTGTTAAGGCATGGTTAGGAAAATGTTTCCAGATGAAAGATTTGGGAGAAGCAGCCTATGTATTAGGTGTCAAGATCTACCGGGATAGATCTAAGAGGCTTCTCGGGCTGTGCCAGAGTACTTACATCGATAAAGTCCTGGAGAGATTCCATTTAGAGAATTCTAAACGTGGATATCTTCCAGTCAGACATGGTCTGAATCTTTCAAAGAGTCAGTGTCCACAAACACAGACTGAGAAAGATGAAATGGACAATACGCCTTATGCTTCGGCTATTGGGTCCATTATGTATGCGATGTTGTGTACTCGCCCAGACGTCGCTTACGGGTTAAGCGTGACCAGTCGATTCCAAAGTAATCCAGGATTGGCGCACTGGATTGCAGTCAAGAACATCTTAAAATATCTGCGGAGGACCAAAGATATGTTCTTGATATATGGTGGTCAGGAAGAACTCAGTATAGAGGGATATACTGACGCTTCGTTCCAGTCGGACCAGGATGATTTCCGATCGCAATCAGGCTATGTTTTTAGCTTGAATGGTGGAGCAGTGGTGTGGAAGAGCTTCAAACAGTCAACTGTTGCTGATTCCACAACAGAAGCCGAGTATGTTGCAGCCTCGGAAGCATCCAAGGAGGCAGTGTGGATTCGTAAGTTCGTGAGAGAACTTGGTGTCGTTCCTTCGAGTGCAGATCCTTTGGTTATCTTCTGTGATAACACTGGAGCTATAGCACAAGCAAAGGAACCACGGTCGCACCAGAAGTCCAAGCACATACAGAGACGGTTTCACTTGATCCGGGAGATCATTGATCGTGGCGAGATCAAAATATGCAAGGTTCATACAGATGACAATCTGGCAGACCCGCTTACCAAGCCTCTGGCGCAGCAGAAGCATGAGAAGCACTGTAATAATATGGGTTTGAGATTTCTCAACCATTAGATTAAGTGCAAGTGGGAGATTGTTGGGGTATGCCCTTAAGGCTAATGTTTGAGGCCTTGGGATTGTATAAGTATCATGTAATAAACTCTTATGTTTATAAAAGGCATGGTTGTTATTCAGGTTGTTACCTTGTCTGCTGTAATAAGTGTACTTCTGAATAATGTCTCAAAGCTGTTCAGCTAGGCTAACAGGCTATATGTCCTTAGTCGAGATATCTTGGTGAACATGAGACAGCCTTGATATGATTGAGACTAATATAAGTGCTAATCTTATAGGATGCTTCGAGCATGGAATAAGATGTAGACTCATGGGTACATTGGATGTACTGGACAGACCCTACTGGGATATTCCATTGCTTGTCACAATGTGAATGATCCTTGTATGCAGCAAGTGGCACATGTCCTCTGACTTGAGATCACTTGTGTTTCTAAATGATGATTGTCATTGTCTTGAGGTAGTTCAATATCATTTGAAACATAATGATTATAGACTATCTTGGATGGTGAGCTTGAATCAGGTTAGGGCACTAGTGATAGACATAGGATTGCCGTCTCCTTGTTTAAGGAGTGTGGTGTTCTAAGGGCCCCCCTATATGAGATGATTGAGATAGTGTATGGCCATACCCAGATGACTATGTGCATCTGATCTAATCATGCTCATCGTATTGGAGTTACAAGCTTGACCCGCTTGTCCAATAAGAACATCCAGTGGCAAAGGACACATGTATGCCTTGTGAATTGAGTCACACTTGTGCTATGGTTTGGGAGTAGTCTTGGAAGACTCTTTCCTTTATATCGGGAGACAGTGATGTGTTGCTAGATACCCCTCACTGATCGTGATAACGTAAGTTATCGTTACCGACATTTAGAGGAAACCCTCAGGGTCGCACAATTTGGTGATATGGCTTACTTGAGTCAGATCGTATGGACTGGATTCTTTGAGTTCAGATTAAAGGGATTTAATCTCTGATTGTAAGTGAGATCTGGTCTGATCATGTTTGATTGATTAGGACTTGAGATCGGTAAGCTTCGATCGAGAGAGGTGATGCTAGATCGGAGAGATCAAGGGCATCAGATGATGAATGGTTAGATCATGAGCCTTTGGGGTTCAATTTGGTCTAGACCAAGTGGCTAGAGCTTTTTCGGTTTGGTTTGTTGAACCAAAGCCGATTTGACATTTTGGCTTGAACCGGTTCACAATGGTGAACGCATGGTTCAATCCTAAAATGCGTTTGGGTTGAGTTGAGCGCATGGACTTGATGAGCTTCCATTTATGGAAAGTCATCAAGGGCCGGTTTCACTCACTTAAATGCCAAAAACGCATATGCGTTTGCTCTCTTCTCTTCAACGCATTCGACTTTGGTTGGGTGGTGATCGACGAAGAGAAGAAGAGGTTGAGCAAGAGGAGCTCTCGGCCAAGAGGTTCATCATCCCCTTCCATTCGACACTTGAAGGCTTGGGTGTCTTGCTAGCACAAGAGACCGCAAGGAGTAAGCATCTTCACCTTGTGTGTGAACTTGTGGAGGAGATCTACTTTGTTCTCTTTATCCAAGCCGACTTCCAAGCATATGGCGTTGGTATGATTTTTATCTCAATCTATTCAATCGATTATAGTTGAACATATGGCATGCAAATGATCTTGAACCCTTGCTTCCGCTTGCATATTTTACATTAGCGCCATGCTTAGGGTTTTGCCCCCTTATGATTAGGGGTTCCTTCATACACCATTCCTCTTATGACAGTCTTTCACTAGGTGTCCCTTGAGCCCACAATAATTACAAGTCCGGTCCTCTGTGATACTGTTTCTTACATCCCTGGCATCCCTGAACTGCTGCGGTACATCCCTGGACTGCTGCGGTGCCTTGTAGGAGTAAGGCTTATACCTATTCTTTTTGTAGTCCTTATGTTTAGGGTACTTCTTACCCTTGCCGCCACTACCATACCGAGGAACCGCCGCCTCAGCTACAGGAATCACTGTCACGGCAACATGAGAACTCCTCTCAGCTATGTATCTCTCAATGGTGCGTGCTCGCCCAACAGTCTCAACATAGGTCTCCAAGTGTTGAGCACCAACCTGCTCTCTAATGTCCCATCTGAGACCTCTGAGAAACTTGGTAGCTCTCCTCTTTTCAGTGTTTATCAGGTGAGGAGCATACTTTCCCAACTTAGTGAACTGCAACTCATACTGGTCCACTGTCATATCACCCTGCTCCAGGTGAATAAATGCCACCTCTCGGTCCTCCACCAAACTATCTGGGAAGTACTTCTCGTTAAATCGAGACAAGAAGTAAAGCCAATCTACAGTCTCATGTCTTTCTTCGGCAAGTCTCACTACGCCCTTCCACCACTCATCTGCGTCCCCACGCATCATATAGGTGGTCAGACATAACTTATCCTCATCTGAGCAGCGCATGACTTGGAAAATCTTTTCCAAGCACAACTGCCAGTTCTCGGCAGTACTGGATTCTGAGCCCCCATAAAAAGAACTAGGACCCAGTTTCTGGAATTCACTCACAAGTGAAGCATAGCGCCTGTGAGCGCCCTCCTGAGAGTCATCCCCCACCGCTCGAGTAGTAGTCTGGGGTCTCTCTTGAGTCAGCTGCTGCAAAAGCTGCTGTTGAGCTTCTTGATGCTGAGTCTGTTGTTGCTGCAGCATCTGAGCTTGCCTCTCTATCATGGCACCTTGTTGCTGTACCATGCCAGTCAGAGCCTCAATAGTTCTCGTGAGGTTCGAAGGCTGCTCATCCTCGCCACTAGCATTTCCTCTGGTTCGCACCATCTTAAAATTCCTACACACACATACCATAGTCAGGAAAACCATCATAAACCTATCAGGTGTCTAGCAATACACAAACATGTTTTCCCCCCGAACTAAGTTTTAGCTAGCCAACTCCTCTGATACCATTCTGTAACATCCCGTTATCTTAACCCCAAACAAGCAACACAAATCATGAAAGAAACAGGATGTTATCATACAAGATCGATACATATGCTAGGTAAAACCCCGTTCAGGAAACCCGATCTGAAAATTTCGAAAATCCATACATATAAATCTCCACAAAAACACAATTTCATAAAGGTACCTGCCACCACGCATTCCTTGCACTAGACATATGCAAGGTAACAGTTATATCAAATCCGTATCAAATCCATAAAATCCATAAAGGTACCTGCCACCAGGCAATACTTGCACTAGACATATGCAAGTTACAGGTATATCAAAACCGATTACAAAGAATACACCACAAACCGAATTTCAAAACAAAATCACAAAATCGATTCCATAAAGTTTCACAGTGATACCCAACACCGAAACCAGGCCAAAGCCCGCGGTGACACAAAAATCATAATATCAAAACCGCCACAACCGGCAACACAAGTTCACACATAGTTTGGCCACAACTGGCAACCCAAGTTCATATAATTCGGCCACATCCGGCCTCAGTTACTTAAGCACAAAAGTTATACACCCAATCAGCATGAAGAATCACAATATCCGTATAATATGCTAACTCATGCAGTGCGCCCCTGTTCTACACCTGAAAACATTGAGGGGTGAGCTACACAGCCCAGTGAGTGGATAGTCTAAATCGACCATCCATAACATACACTCAAAAATATAGACAGATTATTTTAAAAATCTTTAACAGGAACATTATGTCAACATATAACAACATAAAGAAAACAGAAGTCATAATAACAATCAGATGTACACACCAACATATAACAAACTCAGGTTCTAGAGTTATACTCTAAACCAACTAAACACACCAACACTTAATTAACCTAGTTGTCCAGCATATTCAGTAGTGACCATTATGGTCTAACCCGGCTTTGGCCTAAGCACTGGGAGACTGCAAAATTTCATGCAACATATAAACATGGACAGTGAGTAGAATCAAGAGGTGGCCCCCGCCAGGTCACGACGTGGCACTTTGCTCTAAAACACCCCATAACACATCGATGGATTGTGTGTAGATTCAAGAGGTGGACCCCGCCGGGTCACGACGTGGCACTTTGCTCTACGACACCCCATATCACAAAAAGAGTGATGACATCAAGAGGTGGCCCCTGTCCGACCAAGACATGGCACTTTGCGTCAAAACCCGTTCTCCCAAAAGGTTCCTACTGGACAACAGACACATCTTATATCTTATTTCACAACGGTGGACTTCTAAGTGTCAACTCGACTCTAGGATAGTCATCACAATAATCATATCGGGCAGGCTGAACATCAACCCCCATCACAATAATCATAACAGGTAGGTTGAACATCAACCCCCTCACATATCACAATACAGGGCTGAAATCTCAAACCCTTAACATATTACACATACTATCCCCTTGAGTACACAGTCACACTTAGCCTTAGTCCTAACCATCACATAACACATAATAACCGAAAACCACATAACCACATACTCTTCAAAAATCACATAATTACATAATACTCAAAAATCACATGATCACATAATATTCAAAAATTCAAAATCACATAATGTAGTGTAGTCCTTAGGTTTCATGCTGATAGTTCAGTGTAGTCTTGCTAAGTTATCACTCAATTTCTCAAACAAAGTTACATAACCATAAATATATAACCATAAAACATGCTACACTCATAAAGAAACATAAAATTACAACAAACATCCATAAAATCAACATAAAATGTAAAGCATGTATTCATACAACATTATTTTACAAATCACTACATGTAACCCACGGTTAACATAACATATTATCTATTTAATTTTAAACCTTAATTAACATGAATTTCATGTTTAAAATCATTGGTCTAAAACTTCCCAAATTCCATAAGAGAATACCTTAAATTTCATATTACAAATTTTCGGTTTTCATAAACAATCATCAAGATTTCGGATTTCACAATTAACGTCAAGGATTCGGTTTTTCATAAATAATTATCAAGGTTACAAATTTTCGGTTTTCATCCCAACTATCAAGATTTCGGTTTTACACATGGTAATTTTTTATGCAATCAAATTTATTATTTAACACAACTATATTGATGGAGTTCGAATAAGACACATATGGAAGGAATTAAGACACCCCACTCACCTCTTAACCGAGAACACTAGGGTGAAAATCCTCCACAACAATTCGCCTAAAGCCTTGAAATTCCACCAATGTTGCCACCAAGGGAAGAGGAACGCCACCTGTTGGGGTATGCCCTTAAGGCTAATGTTTGAGGCCTTGGGATTGTAAAAGTATCATGTAATAAACTTTTATGTTTATAAAAGGCATGGTTATTATTCAGGTTGTTACCTTGTCTGCTGTAATAAGTGTACTTCTGAATAATGTCTCAAAGCTGTTCAGCTAGGCTGACAGGCTATAAGTCCTTAGTCGAGATATCTTGGTGAACATGAGACAGCCTTGATATGATTGAGACTGATATGAGTGCTACTCCTATAGGATGCTTCGAGCATGGAATAAGATGTAGACTCATGGGTACATTGGATGTACTGGACAGACCCTACTGGGATATTCCATTGCTTGTCACAATGTGAATGATCCTTGTAAGCAGCAAGTGGCACATGTCCTTTGACTTGAGATCACTTGTGTTTCTAAATGATGATTGTCATTGTTTTGAGGTAGTTCAATATCATTTGAAACATAATGATTATAGACTATCTTGGATGGTGAGCTTGAGTCAGGTTAGGGCACTTGTGATAGATAAAGGATTGCCGTCTCCTTGTTCAAGGAGTGTGATGTTCTAATGGGGCCCCCCCCTCTATAAGAGATGATTGAGAAAGTGTATGGCCATACCCAGATGACAGTGTTCATCTGATCTAATCATGCTCATAGTATTGGAGTTACAGGCTTGACATGCTTGTCCAATAAGAACATCCAGTGGCAAAGGAAACATGCATGCCTCGTGAGTTTGATTCACACTTGTGCTATGGTTTGGGAGTAGTCTTGGAAGACTCTTTCCTTTATATCGGGAGACAGTGATGTGTTGCTAGATACCCCTCACTGATCGTGATAACGTGAGTTATCGTTACCGACATTTAAAGGAAACCCTCAGGGTCGCACAAATTGGAGATATGGCTTACTTGAGTAAGATCGTGTGGACTGAATTGTTTGGGTTCAGTTTAAAGGGATTTAATCTCTGATTGTAAGTGAGATCTGGTCTGATCATGTTTGATTGATTAGGGCTTGAGATCGGTAAGCTTCGATCGAGAGAGATGATGCTAGATCGGTGAGATCAAGAGCATCAGGAGATGAACGGTTAGATCTTGAACCATTAGGTTCATAGATGGTCTAGACCATTTATTGGCTTGGCTTGGGTTAATTGGTCTTGGACCAAACCGACATTGAACCGGCTCATGGATGAGCGCATGGTTCATGTAAGGTGAGTTAAGGGCTTGGTTCACTTAGCGTGAACGCTTAAGCCTTCAACACATTCCATATTTGGAATTCGGTTTTCAAATGGGATGTGTGTAACGCCTCCACATAAGTGTGGGAGGTTACTCACTTGTTGAATGCGCTTGTGAAGGCTTCTCCAATTTTTCGGTGAAGCACGACAAGGACGTAGACAAGGAAAAGGAGTCTCGCCAAGCAAGCTATTCTCTCCCTTCCATACGGCAAAGAACCTTGAAGCCTTGCTAGCACAAGGACGACAAGGTGTAGGCCATTTTTCTTCTTGTGTGTGGCACACTTTGGAGGAGAACCCTATCGTTCTCTAGCTTCCAAGCCGACTCCTTCCCATGGCCATGGTAACGAATCTCTCACTTGTTATTCAAGTTGATTATATGAAAGTATAGAATGCGATCTTATGTGGAAACCCTAATTCCGCTGCTATGAGAAAGAAAGATATGACTTGCGCCCCCCTCATGAAAGGGGTTCTTCTCACAATAGGGTTTGCGCTCCCCTCTTGAAAGGGTTCCAACAATTGGTATCAGAGCGAATCTATACTTTTTCATATGATTGTTTGCGGTTCTAATGAGTAGATCATCATGTTTGATCCATGAATATGTTTGTGAATAGATCTAAAGGTGATTGCTTACATGCCGAAACCTACATGCTAGTTTAGAACTTAGATGTATGTTTCTTCATGAGTTGCGCAAGATGTATGTTTCTTCATGAGTTGCGCATGTTGTTGTGTTGGCGCATGATAAGTATGTTGAATGGTTGAATGATATTTCATCAAATCTTATACCTACTTGCGCGCAAACATTTAGATCTATATGCATCTACTATAAACCCTTAGATGGGTTGATGGGGCTGAAGTCACCTCTAGGTTAGATCCATTAGTCTGATCAGACCATCTGACAGTCTAGATGGATCGACCAGATGGCACCTGTGCGCAAGCACTAGGTGGCCATAGGTCGATTGCATCTTAGGCGTGTAGCGAGGTCTGGTTGAGACAACCAGTGAACACTCTTGAGTTAGGCCCGGGGTCACACCCGCTTGCCAAACCTCTTGAAGGTGGTTCAGCCCTTGGGGCATGCATGGTTGACCATTAGGTCAACTCGGGTCAGTTAGGACTCGGTGCATGCAAGGGCACAGGATCTAACTAGATGGATGAGTGGATCCCTATCAATGGACCATTGTAAGGTTGTAGGGCTCATAAGGAAATTAAAATTGATGCCATGGGGTTTTCAAAACTTTTAATTTCAAGATGATTGGATCACATGTTGATTGAACCATATGCTTGTTTATTTAGTCTTATGTGGGTTGCCCAATTGTGTGCTGTGCTGGGGCCTGCGTGCCTGGACTTAAAAAATTGTAAATTAATTTGTGATCTGCGAATCACATTGTACTTAATTTATAATATGTTGTTGACCTGCGAGTCAACCTTGTCTAGATAGATCAAATGTACTTTGATTAGACAAGAACAAAGGCACACATCCAAGTGGGGCATTCACCTGGTGGTGCACCTGAGGTGCTCTTGGCGCTAGGGCACTGGGTTGGACCAGATGAGATGCAATGAAGCTCAAGTGAAGACTTAAGTAATATTAAGGTCTTACTAGGGTTCATGGGCTTTTACCACATAAGATCATGCTTTCTACTTATTGCTAATAATTAGAATTGCATATTTATGTTTATCTTCTGCTATAGCCATAGGACATGCCTGATAGTAAGAAGATAAAAGACCGTTAAAATCCAACGCTAACATATCAAGCTCGTAAGCCTTCTGACGCGAAACCTCACCTTTCTGACTATCGTTGGAGCCGTGTTGAACCCACTCAGTGGGCACGTCCATCTATCTTCAGACGGTGCTGGATTTCACCTGCGTGTTACAGAGTTGGGATTTATCCCCTCTCGTTGCTCAGCATAGCACGTGGTGGTCCAGGGATTAGGTCAGGTCAGCTTGACCATGTAGACTACATATGTGGCGCATATGGTAGCACATGGAGGCAGCCATCTCTGGGATCAGAGACTGTGTTGTACCAACTCAGTTGGCACAGTCTGCTGGATTGCCAAGATGAAGGGGAATCGCACGGGTTGGCGATTGGCTGGGACAGCCTACCAGAAACTAGTGCTTGTCATCTCTGTGCATCTTATCTCGCCTGAGCGGGACGCGGAGACCAAGTATGAAATCTGGATCCCATCTCACTAAAAGAGTGTTTACTCTTTCGGACTGTTTACTGGATTTTTCAGTCAGACAAAATAGTGAGAAAAGAATCTTTCTTAAGTCCTGGATTGATTCTGAAACATTGATACTGACCTTGCTGTTCTTGCTTGTTGTAGATTCCTGCAGCAACGAACACCATGAGCTTCAATGTGCGATCCCTACTGGAAAGGGAGAAGTTTGCTGGGCCGAACTTCTCTGACTGGTTCGGACACCTTAAGATTGTTCTTAAGGCAGAGAGGAAACTGTATGTCCTCGAGACGGCGATACCGCCGCAGCCCGCTCCGAACGCCGCAAGGGCGGTTCGGGATGCCTACGAAAAGCACGTCAATGATAGCATTGATGTCGCTTGCCTGATGCTAGCGTCTATGACGCCACCCGCTGCAGCGTCAGCATGAGGATATGTCGGCTATAGAGATTATAGCGAACCTCAAGATGCTGTATGCTGCACAGGCGAGGACAGAACGCTATAATCTGACGAAGCTCTTCTTTCAGAGCAAACTGGCTGAAGGGAGCCCAGTGGGAGCTCACGTGCTCAAGATGATTGGGCACAAGGAGGCTCTGGAGAAACTGGGGCATACCATCAACCAGGAGCTTGCTGTGGACATTATTCTGCAGTCTCTTCCGCCCTCTTTCGATGCGTTCATCATTAACTTTAATATGAACAAGATCGATTGTACGCCGGCAGAGCTGCTGAATATGCTCTTGACCACTGAGGAAACTCTGAAGGGTAAGCCTTCAACCTCTGTCTTGATGGTTCCTTCTAGGAACAAGAAGAAGGGGAAGAAGGGCAAGGCCCCTGTCAAGAATTACAGCAAGGCCCTGAAACAGAAGGTGAAGCGGTCGAAGGATAACAGGTGTTTCCACTGTGGCCAGCTGGGTCACTGGAAAAAGGACTGTAAAGCGCTCCAAGGAGATAAGAGGGGAAGCATCGCTTCTGGCTCAGGTATATATGTGACTGAGGTCATGTTATCTTCTTCTACCATTTCATGGGTGTTGGACACTGCATGTGGAGTTCACATTTGTTCAAATGTACAGGAACTCAAGAGAAGAAGGCAGGTGGGACAGCATGAGGTAGACCTACGAGTTGGAAACGGGGCACGGGTTGCTGCTGTTGCTGTAGGAGACTATTTCATTTCTTTACCATCTGGCGTTGTATTAGAATTAAACAATTGTTATTTTGTACCGAGTATTACCAAGAATATTATCTCTATTCCTGCTCTTGTCAGGAAAGGATTTGCCTTTGAATGCAATATTTCAAAGTGTGTTTTATCTCATGATAATATTGTGTATGCAACTGGTTCAATTAACAATGGGTTATACATGTTGGACATGGAAA
Source organism: Costus lasius (assembly GCA_027563935.2). NCBI lineage: Eukaryota > Viridiplantae > Streptophyta > Magnoliopsida > Zingiberales > Costaceae > Costus > Costus lasius. Next base: position 69,505,335 of record CM050449.1, read on the forward strand.
ATTCTATACAAAACATTGATAATAAGAAAGCCAAGTATGCTGATGACAGCACCTTGCTATGGCATAGTCGTTTAGGCCATATAAACGAGAAGCGCATTAAGCGGTTGCATGATCATGGACTGCTGGGATCATTCTCCTATGAGGAGATTGATACATGCAAAGCTTGTTTGATGGGTAAAATGACGAAGTCACCTTTTTCTAACAAAGGTCAAAGGACTTCAGGTTTACTTGACCTTATACACAGTGATGTGTGTGGGCCATTTAGTAAACATGCCAGAGGTGGCTATCAGTACTTCATTACCTTTACTGATGATTTCAGTAGGTATGGGTATGTCTATTTAATGAGACATAAAAGTGAATCTTTTGACAAGTTCAAAGAGTTCAAAAATGAAGTACAAAATCAGTTAGGCCGAAATATCAAGGCACTTCGTTCTGATCGAGGTGGAGAATACCTGAGTCATACGTTTACTGGCTATCTGAAGGAGTGTGGGATTATCTCACAGCTCACTCCGCCAGGAACACCGCAATGGAATGGTGTGTCCGAGAGGAGAAATAGAACGTTACTAGACATGGTTCGTTCTATGATGAGTCAGGCTACTCTTCCATACTCCTTTTGGGGTTTTGCACTGGAAACAGCTGCAAAGGTACTAAACCGAGTGCCATCCAAGGCAGTTTCAAAGACGCCATATGAACTATGGTATGGGAAACAGCCAAGCTTGACATTTATCAGGATCTGGGGTTGCGAGGCTTATGTCAAAAAGCTCGCCTCTGGGAAACTGGAGAGCAGATCTGAGAAATGTATCTTTGTCGGTTACCCTAAGGAAACTAAGGGTTATTATTTCTTCGATCCCAAGGAGAACAAGGTTTTTGTTGCTCGGACGGCCATATTTCTTGAGAAGGAGTTTCTTCTGCAAGAGGCCAGTGGGAGAGAAATAAAGCTGGATGAGATTCCAGAGGAAGGACAAAGTAGTCAAGCATAGTTGGATGAGCCTGAGCCGGTAAATCAGGTTATTGAGCAACCTGAGGCTCAAATATCACGGGAACCGCGAAGATCGGGTAGGATCCGTCGACAGCCTGAGCGCTATGACGGAGTCTACATCATTGATAATGATGAACCCCTCACTTATGCGGATGCGGTCAGTGGACCGGAGTCAGCTAGATGGCTTGAAGCTATGCGAGCCGAGATGGACTCCATGTCAGATAACCAAGTCTGGGATTTGGTTGATCCGCCTCCGGGAGTAATCCCTATAGGCTGTAAATGGATCTTCAAGAAGAAGATTGACATGGATGGTAACGTGGTTACCTATAAAGGCAGGCTAGTTGCGAAAGGTTTCAAACAAATCTACGGGTTAGATTATGATGAAACTTTCTCTCCTGTAGCCATGTTTAAGTCTATTCGGATTCTTTTCGCGATAGCAGCATATTACGACTATGAGATCTGGCAGATGGATGTGAAAACAGCTTTCCTTAATGGAAATCTGGATGAGGATGTGTATATGACACAACCGGAAGGTTTCACTAATCCAGCAGATCGTCATAAAATATGCAAGTTAAAGAAGTCCATTTATGGACTTAAACAAGCATCAAGAAGCTGGAATATTCGTTTTGATGAATCAATCTCTGAGTTTGGTTTCATCAAGAACGAAGATGACCCGTGTGTATATAAAAGGTTTAGTGGGAGCGTAATTACATTCCTAATCCTCTACGTCGATGATATCTTAATCATTGGAAATGATATTCCTGAACTGCATGCTGTTAAGGCATGGTTAGGAAAATGTTTCCAGATGAAAGATTTAGGAGAAGCAGCCTATGTATTAGGTGTGAAGATCTACCGGGATAGATCTAAAAGGCTTCTCGGGCTGTGCCAGAGCACTTACATCGATAAGGTCCTGGAGAGATTCCATTTAGAGAATTCTAAACGTGGATATCTTCCAGTCAGACATGGTCTGAATCTTTCAAAGAGTCAGTGTCCACAAACACAGACTGAGAAAGATGAAATGGACAATACGCCTTATGCTTCGGCTATTGGGTCCATTATGTATGCGATGTTATGTACTCGCCCAGACGTCGCTTACGGGTTAAGCGTGACCAGTCGATTCCAAAGTAATCCAGGTTTGGCGCACTGGATTGCGGTCAAGAACATTTTAAAATATCTGCGGAGGACCAAAGATATGTTCTTGATATATGGTGGTCAGGAAGAACTCAGTATAGAGGGATATACTGACGCTTCGTTCCAGTCGGACCAGGATGATTTCCGATCGCAGTCAGGCTATATTTTTAGCTTGAATGGTGGAGCAGTGGTGTGGAAGAGTTTCAAACAGTCAACTGTTGCTGATTCCACAACAGAAGCCGAGTATGTTGCAGCCTCGGAAGCATCCAAGGAGGCAGTGTGGATTCGTAAGTTCGTGAGAGAACTTGGTGTCGTTCCTTCGAGTGCTGATCCTTTGGTTATCTTCTGTGATAACACTGGAGCCATCGCACAAGCAAAGGAACCGCGGTCGCACCAGAAGTCCAAGCACATACAGAGACGGTTTCACTTGATCCGGGAGATCATTGATCATGGCGAGATCAAAATATGCAAGGTTCATACAGATGACAATCTGGCAGACCCGCTTACCAAGCCTCTGGCGCAGCAGAAGCATGAGAAGCACTGTAATAATATGGGTTTGAGATTTCTCAACCATTAGATTAAGTGCAAGTGGGAGATTGTTGGGGTATGCCCTTAAGGCTAATGTTTGAGGCCTTGGGATTGTAAAAGTATCATGTAATAAACTTTTATGTTTATAAAAGGCATGGTTATTATTCAGGTTGTTACCTTGTCTGCTGTAATAAGTGTACTTCTGAATAATGTCTCAAAGCTGTTCAGCTAGGCTGACAGGCTATAAGTCCTTAGTCGAGATATCTTGGTGAACATGAGACAGCCTTGATATGATTGAGACTGATATGAGTGCTACTCCTATAGGATGCTTCGAGCATGGAATAAGATGTAGACTCATGGGTACATTGGATGTACTGGACAGACCCTACTGGGATATTCCATTGCTTGTCACAATGTGAATGATCCTTGTAAGCAGCAAGTGGCACATGTCCTTTGACTTGAGATCACTTGTGTTTCTAAATGATGATTGTCATTGTTTTGAGGTAGTTCAATATCATTTGAAACATAATGATTATAGACTATCTTGGATGGTGAGCTTGAGTCAGGTTAGGGCACTTGTGATAGATAAAGGATTGCCGTCTCCTTGTTCAAGGAGTGTGATGTTCTAATGGGGCCCCCCCCCTCTATAAGAGATGATTGAGAAAGTGTATGGCCATACCCAGATGACAGTGTTCATCTGATCTAATCATGCTCATAGTATTGGAGTTACAGGCTTGACATGCTTGTCCAATAAGAACATCCAGTGGCAAAGGAAACATGCATGCCTCGTGAGTTTGATTCACACTTGTGCTATGGTTTGGGAGTAGTCTTGGAAGACTCTTTCCTTTATATCGGGAGACAGTGATGTGTTGCTAGATACCCCTCACTGATCGTGATAACGTGAGTTATCGTTACCGACATTTAAAGGAAACCCTCAGGGTCGCACAAATTGGAGATATGGCTTACTTGAGTAAGATCGTGTGGACTGAATTGTTTGGGTTCAGTTTAAAGGGATTTAATCTCTGATTGTAAGTGAGATCTGGTCTGATCATGTTTGATTGATTAGGGCTTGAGATCGGTAAGCTTCGATCGAGAGAGATGATGCTAGATCGGTGAGATCAAGAGCATCAGGAGATGAACGGTTAGATCTTGAACCATTAGGTTCATAGATGGTCTAGACCATTTATTGGCTTGGCTTGGGTTAATTGGTCTTGGACCAAACCGACATTGAACCGGCTCATGGATGAGCGCATGGTTCATGTAAGGTGAGTTAAGGGCTTGGTTCACTTAGCGTGAACGCTTAAGCCTTCAACACATTCCATATTTGGAATTCGGTTTTCAAATGGGATGTGTGTAACGCCTCCACATAAGTGTGGGAGGTTACTCACTTGTTGAATGCGCTTGTGAAGGCTTCTCCAATTTTTCGGTGAAGCACGACAAGGACGTAGACAAGGAAAAGGAGTCTCGCCAAGCAAGCTATTCTCTCCCTTCCATACGGCAAAGAACCTTGAAGCCTTGCTAGCACAAGGACGACAAGGTGTAGGCCATTTTTCTTCTTGTGTGTGGCACACTTTGGAGGAGAACCCTATCGTTCTCTAGCTTCCAAGCTGACTCCTTCCCATGGCCATGGTAACGAATCTCTCACTTGTTATTCAAGTTGATTATATGAAAGTATAGAATGCGATCTTATGTGGAAACCCTAATTCCGCTGCTATGAGAAAGAAAGATATGACTTGCGCCCCCCTCATGAAAGGGGTTCTTCTCACAATAGGGTTTGCGCTCCCCTCTTGAAAGGGTTCCAACACCACCAACACCAAGACGCCGGCCAAAGGGAGAAGGAAGAGGAAGAAAGGAATTTTCGCCTCCAAGCCTCCAAGAATCGCCCCAAGCCTTCAAGCCGTCGCCCAAGAATTTCCTCCAAGCCCAAAATTTCGCCACAAACTCTACCCTAACCAAAATTACTAACTCAAAATTTCGGTTTTAAATTTTTAACCCATTAACCCATTAATTCAAATAGGGTTTAATCCATTTAACTAATAATTTGAATTTTAAAAACCCAATTCGTGCAAACCCAATAACCCATGATTAACTAATTAATTTAACCATTAACTAACCATTCACTTAATGAAAATCCAATAAGGATTTAATTGACATCCAATAAGGATTAACGTCCAATAACTCCAATTAATTAACAATTAAATAACTTAAATTAACAAGCAGTAAACTCTAATTAATTAACTGAAAATTGGTATCCAATAAGCTAGTTAATTAATTAACATTAACATCCAAAAATCTCTAATTTAATTAACTATAATTCAACAACCAAAATCTCTAATTAATTTATCATAAATTAACAATCAATACACAGGAATAATAACACAGTCAATAATTTTATTTAAATCAAAATAATGCTTACCAGGACTTAAGATCCTTGGATCTTACACTTGCTTTCGCCCCTCTATGATTGTTCACGTCTCCAAGAATTTATCATAAAGAGAGGGCGACAATGGGTCCTATAAATAGGACTAAAGGCGGTTTGAGCAAGGGCTAGGATCATGCCAAGTGTATGGCTAGGATGAGGTGTCTTGAAGTAAGGAAAGTCTCTAAGACTTTACCATAAACCTCATTCAACCTATCCATAAAAGTCTAAACACTATATCAGCCCAAGACATGCCTCAAATGCATTCTTACCATCAAAGGCTAAGTGGCTAGGTGCAACATGCATGAGGAGTTTCGGCTAGGGTAAGGGTTTTGGGAGAAACTAGGGTTTGAGGTAAGGTAAGTCTCCAAGACATTACCATATACCTCTTCCCTATGTCCATATGCGCCTAGGAACTTCCCATAAAAGTTCTCAAGCCATACCAGCCCCAAGACTTACCTTAGAGGCAAGTATTCCTTCCAAGGAAGAAGGGCTAGGCGCCCTTTACTTCCATAATGAAGCAAAGGCGCCTCCCTCACCCCATTATGCCCCTAGGCGCCAATGGGGTGAGATTTCTCCCCATTATACCATTTTAAGCCAATTCCTCTTCATGACAACTAATTATTGGGCCTCATTGGATAATGAGCTAGCCCAAACTTCATGGCATGGGTTGATTAAGCCATTGGATCCAATCCAATGCAACCCTAATCCAAATGTGACCAATCTAGGTCAATTTCGGGTCAACGTGCCAAAAATGAAGTTTGGCTCCAATAACTTTCTTCCATCTCATCAGGCCCATTGGCGCTGATGAAATCTTCCAAATGGATCCAAGTTATCCAATAACTTGATCCTAAGGCTTCTGATTAAAGCAACGTCAAGAGTCTATTGCGTGTGACCCCGTAGGATCCATATGATGATGGCAATGATGTAAACATCATAAGTAGTGAGGGGTATCTAGCAACACATCACTACTACCCATGTCATAGGACTTAAGTCATTATGGCAACAACTCCTAACAAGCAACGAGGATTCCCATTGCATTACAGATCCCTTTGCCTAAGCTGATATCCTGCCATTGGATTAGTCTCAAGTTTATTATCCAATGCATTGGTCATGACTCAACAAGTGTGGCCACACTTTCCTGTCATGCACCAATAAGGTGGGGCGCCCCGAGGTGGATATCATGCTTCCTCGGAAGGAAGGGGCAAATCCTACTATTGGTCATCCATGTCTCTACGTGACTTATGACATGCCAATGACAGTCGTTTTGATCTCCCAATTACGGAGAGACGTAAGACTGTATTAAAGCATACCCTTCATCAAGTCTAGACATGAATACCTCAAGTCTAAGGATCAATGCAAACCTCTTGCATGTGAGATTGACTTGTTGACTAGACAAGTCAATCCTCACGGTGGATCACTCCAGTGCATCCAATGCACCTGTGTGTCTGCGTTACTGTGCCCCGCACATAACCAGCCCATACACCAGTCTCACATGTACCGAAGCTGTCCCATATCTGCTAAGGTACCTTGTCTGGGGATAGCTTATGAGAATGGATCCAATCCAAACTCCTGGGACATTATTTATGCAACTCAATACATCAACGCAGGTAGAGAAGTCTGCATAATAACGACCATGCCTATATAAAGAGTAATAGTTCTATCAAAGTACATTCAACCAATGCCTGACCATGTCCATACATTGGTCTTTAGGGCATATACACCAACAATCTCCCACTTGCACTAAGACCAAGGACAACTGATGTTTAGTCAGTTCCAATGTCTCTAGTATGACCCATTTAGCTTCCGCTGCGCCAGAGGCTGGATCAGTGGGTTTTTCCAGATTGCTATCTGTGTTTATTTTAACAAATTTGATCATCATCCTTATCCATGATCTCTAAGATCAGATGATATGCTGCAGTACATACTTGAGCATTAAGTTCCTTCTCTCATGCTATGGTCCTAGTAAGAACTATACTGGACCATCAAGCACTATGAACTAGATCAAGTTCAAATGAATGAAGCTGCCTCCTTGGCTGCCACAAGGAGCTGCAATGTACTCAGCCTTATTTGTAGAATTTTTGCCACTTTGGTTTGCATAATGCTCTTTTAGCATACAATCACCATAACAAGGCAAAGCGCAAATCCTGGCTGTGATCAATAGTCACTAGACTGGAACGAAGTGTCAGTGTACCCCAGTACACAAAATTCTTTCCTGTCTATCATAGACTAGACTCCAATCCTTTATACTTCCCAAGTATATGTATAAGGATTGCTTTCACAGCTATCTAGTGTCAAACACTAAGATATGATTGAAACTTGCTGGCTATGCTCCAAGCATTTGCCAGAAATGGTCTTCAAAACATGATCCATCCTACATACAATGTATCAGGACTTTGGACCCATGTTAATACTCTCCAGCTGTGCCATAGGACACAACATCTTTGAGAGACTTAGACCATATCTTCCTGGAAGGTATCAATATTCGGAATCATCCAATATAATCCTCTCCAGAAACTCTTGGATGAACATAGATTGACTAAAGGGCAATGACTTTCTTGGATCTCTATAGAACCTCATGCCTAGGATGTAGGCATCATTCCCTAGATCATTCTTCTCGAAATACATATCAAACCTTTTCTTCACCATGTGAAGAGCTGAGATGTTATTCCATGTGAGGAGAATATCATCAATCATCTAGACAAGAAATATTATTAATAAGGTGCTCCCACTAATCTTCTTGTAAACACAGGCTTTTCAACCATGCTTGCATCATGCATATCTATATTGCCTTGATATGAGAACCTTCTAGCTATTTCCCTATAGATATCTTTTTCAGATATCCATGCAAGAAAAGCAGTTATCATAACAACATGCCATAATTGATCATGCAATTATAACAAGCAGATCCCTAATGGACTTAAAGCTCAGCTATTGGTGAAAATTTCATCATTATCCACCCAGTGGATTTGCCTGAAATCATTATTCACTAGCTTGCCTTCTAAAGTAACAGTGTTACCTTCCATGTCTATCTTCCTAGAAGATTTATTTATAGCCTGTGGGAATTACCCCTTTTTGGCAGCTCATCCAAGTCCCAGACTTGATTAGCAGACATGGAGTCCATTATGGTTCTCATGGCCCTTAGCCATTTATTGGAATCTGGTCCACCGACCGCTTCTATTTCCTCATAAGTCTTAGGTTCATGCTTGATGAAAATTCGTCATGCCCAGCATATCGAATTGGTCCAGACTTATGTTATTCCTGTGTTACTTGAACCTCAGGTTGACTTTCAACCTGTATGTGAGATTTTGCTCTGCATGTGTGTCTAATTATATTGTGGTTGATTCTGGACCTTGTCCAAATCAAATCTACTCCCACTAGCTTCTTTCAAAAGAAATACTTTCTCAAGAGAGACAGCATTTTGAGCAACAAATGTTTTTGTTCTCCATGGGATAGAATTAGCACTCTATAGTGCACCACAAATACATACTTTTGAATCACTACACATTACATTCCCAATTCCATTGAAGAAATGGGATATTTGCAGTTCTCAACTCAAAAGCTAACTTAGACATTTTCTTATGGAGTAGCAGTACATCTGTTTGCATGGCATCATAGTAGTATATTTGCATGACTATTCAAAGTTGGAACCACATCCAATGTGTTCCTTTTTCTTTCTTTGAAATTTACCACACAGTGGTGTACTAAGAAAGCTGTGAGATCACTCCACACTTCTTAAGAAAGCTGTGAGAACAGCTTTGAGACATTATTCAGAAGTACACTTATTGCAGCAGACAATGTAACAAACTGAATAACAACCATTACCTTTATAAACATAAGAGTTTATACATGATACTGATACATTCCCAAGGCCTCAAACATTAGCCTTAAGGGCATACCCCAACAATCTCACTCTTGCACTTAATCTAATGGTTGAGAAATCTCAAACCCATATTATTACAGTGCTTCTCATGCTTCTGCTGCGCCAGAGGCTTAGTAACGGGTCTGCCAGATTGTCATCTGTATGAACCTTGCAGACTTTGATCTCGCCATGATCAATGATCTCCCGGATCAAATGAAACCGTCTCTGTATGTGCTTGGACTTCTGGTGAGACCGTGGTTCCTTTGCTTGTGCGATTGCTCCAGTGTTATCACAAAAGATAACCAAAGGATCTGCACTCGAAGGAACAACACCAAGTTCCTGAACGAACTTACGAATCCACACTGCCTCCTTGGATGCTTCCGAGGCTGCAACATACTCGGCTTCTGTTGTGGAATCAGCAACTATTGACTGTTTGAAACTCTTCCACACCACCGCTCCTCCATTCAAGCTAAAAATATAGCCTGATTGCGATCGGAAATCATCCTGGTCAGACTGGAACGAAGCGTCAGTATATCCTTCAATACTGAGTTCTTCCTGACCACCATATATCAAGAACATATCTTTGGTCCTCCGCAGATATTTTAAAATGTTCTTGACTGCAATCCAGTGTGCCATACCTGGATTATCATGGAACCGACTGGTCATGCTTAACCCGTAAGCGACGTCTGGGCGAGTACACAACATCGCATACATTATGGACCCAATAGCCGAAGCATAAGGCGTATTGTCCATTTCATCTTTCTCAGTCTGTGTTTGTGGACACTGACTCTTCGAAAGATTCAGACCATGTCTGACTGGAAGATATCCTCTTTTAGAATTCTCTAAATGGAATCTCTCCAGGACTTTATCGATGTAAGTACTCTGGCACAACCCGAGAAGCCTCTTAGATCTATCCCTGTAGATCTTCACACCTAATACATAGGCTGCTTCTCCAAGATCTTTCATCTGGAAACATTTCCTTAGCCATGCCTTTACGGCATGCATTTCAGGAATGTCGTTTCCAATGATCAAGATATCATCGACGTAGAGGACTAGGAAAGTAATCACGCTCCCACTAAACCTCTTATATACACACGGGTCATCTTCGTTCTTGATGAAACCAAATTCAGTGACTGATTCATCAAAATGAATATTCCAGCTTCTTGATGCTTGCTTAAGTCCATAAATGGACTTCTTTAACTTGCATATTTTATGACGATCTGATGGATTAGTGAAACCCTCAGGTTGTGTCATATACACATCCTCATCCAGATTTCCATTCAGGAAAGCCGTTTTCACATCCATTTGCCAGATCTCATAATCGTAATATGCTGCTATCGCGAAAAGAATCCGAATAGACTTAAACATGGCTACAGGTGAGAAAGTTTCATCATAATCTATCCCGTAGATTTGTTTGAAACCTTTCGCAACTAGCCTGCCTTTATAGGTAACCACATTACCATCCATGTCAATCTTCTTCTTGAAGATCCATTTGCAGCCTATAGGGATTACTCCCGGAGGCGGATCAACCAAATCCCATACTTGGTTATCTGACATGGAGTCCATCTCGGCTCGCATAGCTTCAAGCCATCTAGCTGACTCCGGTCCACTGACCGCATCCGCATAAGTGAGGGGTTCATCATTATCAATGATGTAGACTCCGTCATAGTGCTCAGGCTGTCGACGAATCCTTCCCGATCTTCGCGGTTCCCGTGATATCTGAGCCACAGGTTGTTCAATAACCTGTTCTACTGGCTCAGGCTCATCCAAATTTGCTTGACTACTTTGTCCTTCCTCTGGATTCTCATCCAGCTTTATTTCTCTCCCACTGGCCTCTTGCAGAAGAAACTCCTTCTCAAGAAATATGGCCGTCCGAGCAACAAATACCTTGTTCTCTTTGGGATCGTAGAAATAATAACCCTTAGTTTCCTTAGGGTAACCGACAAAGATACATTTCTCAGATCTGCTCTCTAGTTTCCCAGAGGCGAGCTTTTTGACATAAGCCTCGCAGCCCCAGATCCTGATAAATGTCAAGCTCGGCTGTTTCCCATACCATAACTCATATGGCGTCTTTGAAACTGCCTTGGATGGCACTCGGTTTAGTACCTTTGCAGCTGTGTCCAGTGCAAATCCCCAAAAGGAGTAAGGTAGAGTAGCCTGACTCATCATAGAACGAACCATATCAAGTAGGGTTCTGTTCCTCCTCTCGGACACACCATTCCATTGCGGTGTTCCTGGCGGAGTGAGCTGTGAGATAATCCCACACTCCTTCAGATAGTCAGTAAACACATGACTCAAGTATTCTCCACCTCGATCAGAACGAAGTGCCTTGATATTTCGGCCTAGCTGATTTTGTACTTCATTCTTGAACTCTTTGAACTTGTCAAAAGATTCATTTTTATGTCTCATAAGATAGACATAACCATACCTACTGAAATCATCAGTAAAGGTAATGAAGTACTGATAGCCACCTCTGGCATGTTTACTAAATGGCCCACACACATCACTGTGTATAAGGTCAAGTAAACCTGAAGCCCTTTGACCTTTGTGAGGAAAAGGTGACTTCGTCATTTTACCCATTAAACAAGCTTTGCATGTATCAATCCCCTCATAGGAGAATGATCCCAGCAGTCCATTATCATGCAACCGCTTAATGCGTTTCTCGTTAATATGGCCTAAACGACTATGCTATAGCAAGGTGCTGTCATCAGCATACTTGGCTTTCTTAATATCAATATTGTGTATAGAACATTCCATGTCTAACATGAATAACCCATTGTTAATTGAACCAGTAGCATAAACAATATTATCAAGAGAAAGAACACACTTTGAAATATTGCATTCAAAGGAAAATCCCTTCCTGACAAGAGCAGGAATAGAGATAATATTCTTAGTAATGCTGGGAACAAAGTAACAACTGTTTAGTTCTAATACAAGCCCAGATGGCAAAGAGATGAAATAGTCTCCTACAGCAACAGCAGCAACCCGTGCTCCATTTCCAAATCGTAGGTCCACCTCATGCTGTCCCACCTGTCTTCTTCTCTTGAGTTCCTGAACATTTGAACAAATGTGAACTCCACATGCAGTGTCCAACACCCATGAAATAGAAGAAGAAAACATGACCTCAGTCACATAAATACCTGAGCCAGAAGCGATGCTTCCCTTCTTGTCTCCTTGGAGCGCTTTACAGTCCTTTTTCCAGTGACCCAGCTGGCCACAGTGGAAACATCTGTATTCCTTCGACCGCTTGACCTTCTGTTTCAGAGCCTTGTTGTAGTTCTTGACTGGGGCTTTGCCCTTCTTCCCCTTCTTCTTGTTCCTAGAAGGAACCATTAAGACAGAGGTTGAAGGCTTTCCCTTCAGAGTCTCCTCAGTAGTCAAGAGTATATTCAGCAGCTCTGCCGGAGTACAATCAATTTTGTTCATATTAAAATTAATAATGAACGCATCGAAAGAGGGCGGGAGAGACTGTAGAATAATGTCTACAGCAAGCTCCTGATTGATGGTATGCCCCAGTTTCTCTAGAGCCTCCTTGTGCCCAATCATCTTGAGCACGTGAGCTCCCACTGGGCTCCCTTCAGCCAGTTTGCTCTGAAAGAAAAGCTTGGTCAAATTGTAGCGCTCAGTCCTCGCCTGTGCAGCATATAGCATCTTGAGGTTTGCTATAATTTCTATAGCAGACATATCCTCATGCTGACGCTGCAGCGGTGGCGTCATAGATGCTAGCATCAGGCAAGCGACATCAATGCTATCATTGACATGCTTTTCATAGGCTTCCCGAACCGCCCTTGCGGCGTTCGGAGCGGGTTGAGGCGGTATCGCCGTCTCGAGGACATACAGTTTCCTCTCTGCCTTAAGAACAATCTTAAGGTGTCCGTACCAGTCTGAGAAGTTCGGCCCAGCAAACTTCTCCCTTTCCAGTAGGGATCGCACATTGAAGTTCATGGTGTTCGTTGCTGCAGGAATCTACAACAATGCAAGAACAGCAAGGTCAGTATCAATGTTCAGAATCAATCCAGGACTTAAGAAAGATTCTTTTCTCACTATTTTATCTGGCTGAAAAATCCAGCAAAAACAGCCCGAAAGAGTAGAACTCTTTTAGTGAGATGGGATCCAGATTTCATACTTGGTGTCCGCGTCCCGCTACGGCGAGATAAGATGCACAGAGAGTACAAGCACTAATCTCTGGTAGGCTGTCCCAGCCAATCGCCAACCCGTACGATTCCCCTTCATCTGGGCAATCCAGCAGACTGTGCCAACTGAGTTGGTACAACACAGTCTCTGATTCCACAGATGGCTGCCTCCATGCGCTACCATATGCACCACATATGTAGCCTACATGGTCAAGCTGACCCGACCTACTCCCTGGACCACCACGTGCTATGCTGAGCAACGAGAAGCGATAAATCCCTTCTCTATAACACGCAGGTGTAATCCAGCACCGTCTGAAGATAGATGGACGTGCCCACTGAGTGGGTACAACACGGCTCCAACGATAGTCAGAACAGTGTGGTTTCGCGTCAGAAGGCTTACGAGCTTGATATTTTAGCGTTGGATTTTAACGGTCTTTTATCTTCTTCACTATCATGCAATTCCTATGGTGATAGCAGAAGATAAATTAATCATGCTGTTCTACTTATATAAACAATAAGAGAAAGCATGGATCTTATGTGGTAAAAGCCCATAGCCTAAGTAAGACCTTAAATAACTTAAGTCTTCACTTGCTTTTCTTCATGGGACTTTTGCATCTGTCTGGCCCAGCCCAGGGCCATAGCGCCCAGTGCAGATCAGGTGCGCCCACCAGGTAAATGCACCTGTCCTAGGGTCGAACCCTAGACCTCCCACCTGGTCTAGCCTCTGCTGCATGCGCCTCTGCCAAGTGTGCTCTGTGCTCTTGTCTGATTAACTTACAAATTAATCTATCTAGACAAGATTGACACGCAGGTCAATTACACTTTATAAATTAAATACAATGTGATACGCAGATCACAATAATTAATTTACAACTTTAATACAGGCACGCAGGCCCCAGCACAGCACACATTTAACATGGGCAGCCCACATAAGAATAAATAAACATACATATGGCATCAATCAACATGCGATCCAACCATGAAAATAAAATTTTTTGAAAAACCCCATTGGCATCAATTTTATTTTCCTTATATGCCCTTACTACCTTACAACGGTCCATTACTAGGGATCCACTCATCATTTCTAGTTAGATCCACTGCCCTTACATGCACCAAGTCCTAACTGACTTGAGTCGACCAAATGGTCAACTATGCATGCGCGAGGGCTGAACGACCACAATGAGGTCTAGCAAGCGGGTGTGACCCCGGGCCTAACTCATGTGCGTTCATGGTTGTCTCAATCAGACATCGCTACACGCCTGTCTGCAGTCGACCTATAGCCACCTCGTGCTTGCGCACAGGTGCTATCTGGTCAACCCATCTAGGCTGTCAGATGGTCTGATCAGACTGTGTGGATCTAACCTAGATGATGACTTCAACCCTAATAACCCGTCTAAGGGTTTACAGTAAGGCCTTAGATATAATGAGAGGCGCGCATGTGAAGTAGTTTTGAAGAAAACAACTATGCGCCAATCAACATGCGCCAACTGAAAACAAACAAATACAAGTATTTTCGCATATGAAAACTTATCATGTATTTTTCGCATGTTGTGAAGATCTAAGCATACATGGATCACAAAGCAATCATATGAACATATAAAACCTGCGCTCTGATACCAATTTGAAAGTCCCCTAACCTCAAGGGGGGGGGGGGGCGAAACCCTAAAGATGGGGCATAACAATATTTTCGCATGGGAAGCTAGGGTTTCAAGAGATCTTTATATGTCATATAATTAACTTTTAAATGATTGAATGGATGAAGAAAAACTCATACCATAGCCATCGGTTTGATGGTGCCTTGGAAGCAAAGGCGCAAATGAACCTTCTCCAAAGTTGACGCACACAAGAAGATCGATGCGCTCACTCCTTTGAATCCTTTGTGCTAGCAAAGCCTTTCAAAGGGTCTTTGTCGAATGAAAGGGATGGAGATGTTGATCGCTCTTGGCCGAATCCTCCTCCTCAGTAGCTTCAAGCGCCGCCACACACAAAAGTGTCGAGAGAGAGAAGTCACGATAGGGAAACGAGCGAGAATAGGATTATCCCTATTCGAACATGAGAGATCTCCAAGTGGAGATCATGGTTTCTAAAAATAGAAACCACAATTCGCTCACACGTTCACGCCATCTCCTTTTGAACCATGCGCTCATATAATGAGCAGATTCAATTTGGTTCGGTTTAAGAACCAATCAAGCCAAGCGATCTAGTCTAGATCTTAATTAAACCCTAAGGCTCCAGATCTAACCGTTCATCTCTTGATGCTCCTGATCTCACCGATCTAGCATCCAATCTCTCAATCGAAGCTTACCGATCTCAAGCCCTAATCAATCAAACATGATCAGACCAGATCTCACTTACAATCAGAGATTAAATCCCTTTAAACTGAACCCAAATAATTCAGTCCACACGATCTGACTTAAGTAAGCCATATCATCAATTTGTGCGACCCTAAGGGTTTCCTTTAAACGTCGGTAATGATAACTCACGTTATCACGATCAGTGAGGGGTATCTAGCAACACATCACTGTCTCCCGATATAAAGGAAAGAGTCTTCCAAGACTACACCCAAACCACAGCACAAGTGTGAATCCAATTCACAAGACATACATGCTTCCTTTGCCACTGGATGTTCTTATTGGACAAGCGTGTCAAGCTTGTAGCTCCAATATGATGAGCATGATTAGATCAGATGAACATAGTCATCTGGGTATGGCCATACACTTTCTCAATCATCTCATCCAGGGGGGCCCCTTTAGAACATCACACTCCACTTAAGGAGACGGCAATCCTATATCTATCACTAGTGCCCTAACATGATTCAAGCTCACCATCCAAGATAGTCTATAATCATTATGTTTCAAATGATATTGAACTACCTCAAAACAATGACAATCATCATTTAGAAAACACAAGTGATCTCAAGTCAGAGGAAATGTGCCACTTGTCGCATTCAAGGATTATTCATATTGTGACAAGCAATTGAATTGAAGGAACCCCTAATCATAAGGGGGCAAAACCCTAAGCATGGCGCTAATGTAAAATATGCAAGCGGAAGCAAGGGTTCAAGATCATTTGCATGCCATATGTTCAACTATAATCGATTGAATAGATTGAGATAAAAATCATACCAACGCCATATGCTTGGAAGTCGGCTTGGATAAAGAGAACAAAGTAGATCTCCTCCACAAGTTCACACACAAGGTGAAGATGCTTACTCCTTGCGGTCTCTTGTGCTAGCAAGACACCCAAGCCTTCAAGTGTCGAATGGAAGGGGATGATGAACCTCTTGGCCGAGAGCTCCTCTCGCTCAACCTCTCCTCCTCTTCGTCAATCACCACCCAACCAAAGTCGAATGCGTTGAAGAGAAGAGAGCAAACACATATGCGTTTTTGGCATTTAAGTGAGTGAAACCGGCCCTTGATGACTTTCCATAAATGGAAGCTCATCAAGTCCATGCGCTCAACTCAACCCAAACGCATTTTAGGATTGAACCATGCGTTCACCATTGTGAACCGGTTCAAGCCAAAATGTCAAATCGGCTTTGGTTCAACAAACCAAACCGAAATAGCTCTAGCCACTTGGTCTAGACCAAATTGAACCCCAAAGGCTCATGATCTAACCATTCATCATCTGATGCCCTTGATCTCTCCGATCTAGCATCACCTCTCTCGATCGAAGCTTACCGATCTCAAGTCCTAATCAATCAAACATGATCAGACCAGATCTCACTTACAATCAGAGATTAAATCCCTTTAATCTGAACTCAAAGAATCCAGTCCATACGATCTGACTCAAGTAAGCCATATCACCAAATTGTGCGACCCTGAGGGTTTCCTCTAAATGTCGATAACGATAACTTACGTTATCACGATCAGTGAGGGGTATCTAGCAACACATCACTGTCTCCCGATATAAAGGAAAGAGTCTTCCATGACTACTCCCAAACCATAGCACAAGTGTGACTCAATTCACAAGGCATACATGTGTCCTTTGCCACTGGATGTTCTTATTGGACAAGCGGGTCAAGCTTGTAACTCCAATACGATGAGCATGATTAGATCAGATGCACATAGTCATCTGGGTATGGCCATACACTATCTCAATCATCTCATATAGGGGGGCCCTTAGAACACCACACTCCTTAAACAAGGAGACGGCAATCCTATGTCTATCACTAGTGCCCTAACCTGATTCAAGCTCACCATCCAAGATAGTCTATAATCATTATGTTTCAAATGATATTGAACTACCTCAAGACAATGACAATCATCATTTAGAAACACAAGTGATCTCAAGTCAGAGGACATGTGCCACTTGCTGCTTACAGGGATCATTCACATTGTGACAAGCAATGCAATATCCCAGTAGGGTCTGTCCAGTACATCCAATGTACCCATGAGTCTACATCTTATTCCATGCTCGAAGCATCCTATAAGATTAGCACTTATATTAGTCTCAATCATATCAAGGCTGTCTCATGTTCACCAAGATATCTCGACTAAGGACATATAGCCTGTCAGCCTAGCTGAACAGCTTTGAGACATTATTCAGAAGTACACTTATTACAGCAGACAAGGTAACAACCTGAATAACAACCATGCCTTTTATAAACATAAGAGTTTATTACATGATACTTATACAATCCCAAGGCCTCAAACATTAGCCTTAAGGGCATACCCCAACATGAATATCCTAGTAGGGTCTGTCCAGTACATCCAATGTACCCATGAGTCTACATCTTATTCCATGCTCGAAGCATCCTATAAGATTAGAACACATATTAGTCTCAATCATATCAAGGCTGTCTCATGTTCACCAAGATATCTTGACTAAGGACATAACTGCATGTCAGCCTAGCTGAACAGCTTTGAGACATTATTCAGAAGTACACTTATTGCAGCAGACAATGTAACAAACTGAATAACAACCATTACCTTTATAAACATAAGAGTTTATACATGATACTGTTACATTCCCAAGGCCTCAAACATTAGCCTTAAGGGCATACCCCAACAGCATACCCATACCTAATGAAGTATATAAAACCTCTTAGTGCTTGTTTACATGGGTCCACTTACATTGCTGTGTAATAGATCCAACAAGTCACTACTCCTTCCACCCTTTTCGGTGAAGGCAGCATCTGTCATATTGTTCCTTTGAACTAGTCTCACATGTATCATAATCCTGAAAGGATAATGATCCCAGTAGTCCATGGACCTTTGGATGTGACCATTGTTCTATGGTTCAAGAGACAATGCCATAAGAGGATGTTTATTGAATCATTAGATCTGATCTTGTGTCATATATAGAACCACAAACTATTGTCAACTGTATCACTTCAATAGAACTTCTCAGATTAAAGAAAAATATTATCTATTATTTCAAACTGAAGTCCTTTCCAAAAGGAATGATGTTCTAATACATAAGCTGATACATAATAGCAAAGTTCTATATAAAGTCTTCAAGGCAGTGAGATGATATCAACAGCAGCATCCAATGCTCTGTCCCTGACCTGAAAGTCGATCCCATCAAGCCTCTTCGTCCTACTTCTTTTGAGCTCCTGCACATGTAAAACATATGTGAGCCTCACATACGGTACCCAGTACCCATGAATAAGAAGTAGACAAAAGACATCGGTAACACAATACCTGAAGCGGATGGATTACATCCCTTCTTCTTTGCCATGCTCTTCTTGGCCATTAATCCTCTTCGAAATACCCATGCATTCCCAGTCTTCCGAAGTATTTGCTTCGAAGATACAGAACCATGGTCATTCTCAGATTCAGGCTCAGGCTCATCCAACTCTGCTTGACTACTTTGTCCTTCCTCTGGAATCTCATCCAGCTTTATTTCTCTCCCACTGGCCTCTTGCAGAAGAAACTCCTTCTCAAGAAATATGGCCGTCCGAGCAACAAAAACCTTGTTCTCTTTGGGATCGTAGAAATAATAACCCTTAGTTTCCTTAGGGTAACCGACAAAGATACATTTCTCAGATCTGCTCTCCAGTTTCCCAGAGGCGAGCTTTTTGACATAAGCCTCGCAACCCCAGATCCTGATAAATGTCAAGCTAGGCTGTTTTCCATACCATAACTCATATGGCGTCTTTAAAACTGCCTTGGATGGCACTCGGTTTAGTACCTTTGCAGCTGTTTCCAGTGCAAAACCCCAAAAGGAATATGGAAGAGTGGCCTGACTCATCATAGAACGAACCATGTCTAGTAACGTTCTATTTCTCCTCTCGGACACACCATTCCATTGCGGTGTTCCTGGCGGAGTGAGCTGTGAGATAATCCCACACTCCTTCAGATAGTCAGTAAATGCATGACTTAGGTATTCACCACCTCGATCAGAACGAAGTGCCTTGATATTTCGGCCTAGCTGATTTTGTACTTCATTTTTGAACTCTTTGAACTTGTCAAAAGATTCACTTTTATGTCTCATTAAATAGACATACCCATACCTACTGAAATCATCAGTAAAGGTAATGAAGTACTGATAGCCACCTCTGGCATGTTTACTAAAAGGCCTACACACATCACTGTGTATAAGGTCAAGCAAACCCGAAGCCCTTTGACCTTTGTGAGGAAAAGGAGACTTCGTCATTTTACCCATCAAACAAGCTTTGCATGTATCAATCTCCTCATGGGAGAATGATCCCAGCAGTCCATGTTCATGCAACCGCTTAATGCGCTTCTCGTTTATATGGCCTAAACGACTATGCCATAACAAGGTGCTGTCATCAGCATACTTGGCTTTCTTATTATCAATGTTTTGTATAGAATTTTCCATGTCCAACATGTATAACCCATTGTTAATTGAACCAGTTGCATACACAATATTATCATGAGATAAAACACACTTTGAAATATTGCATTCAAAGGCAAATCCTTTCCTGACAAGAGCAGGAATAGAGATAATATTCTTGGTAATACTCGGTACAAAATAACAATTGTTTAATTCTAATACAACGCCAGATGGTAAAGAAATGAAATAGTCTCCTACAGCAACAGCAGCAACCCGTGCCCCGTTTCCAACTCGTAGGTCTACCTCATGCTGTCCCACCTGCCTTCTTCTCTTGAGTTCCTGCACATTTGAACAAATGTGAACTCCACATGCAGTGTCCAACACCCATGATATAGTAGAAGAAGATAACATGACCTCAGTCACATATATATACCTGAGCCAGAAGCGATGCTTCCCCTCTTATCTCCTTGGAGCGCTTTACAGTCCTTTTTCCAGTGACCCAGCTGGCCACAGTGGAAACACCTGTTGTCCTTCGACCGCTTCACCTTCTGTTTCAGGGCCTTGCTGTAATTCTTGACAGGGGCCTTGCCCTTCTTCCCCTTCTTCTTGTTCCTAGAAGGAACCATCAAGACAGAGGTTGAAGGCTTACCCTTCAGAGTTTCCTCAGTGGTCAAGAGCATATTCAGCAGCTCTGCCGGCGTACAATCGATCTTGTTCATATTAAAATTAATGATGAACGCATCGAAAGAAGGCGGAAGAGACTGTAGAATAATGTCCACAGCAAGCTCCTGGTTGACGGTATGCCCCAGTTTCTCTAGAGCCTCCTTGTGCCCAATCATCTTGAGCACATGAGCTCCCACTGGGCTCCCCTCAGCCAGTTTGCTCTGAAAGAAGAGCTTCGTCAGATTATAGCGCTCAGTCCTCGCCTGTGCAGCATACAGCATCTTGAGGTTCGCTATAATTTCTATAGCCGACATATCCCCATCTCATCACATTCAACCTTGACCTCTGGGTCATGCACTCTAAGACAAGAGCAGTGTACTGTTCGTTATCTTCACAATGTTCAAGATAGACATTCCACTCCCAATCATTAGTGAAATACACACTGGGCTGGGATGGAGGTCTTTCAAGAAGATGCACCTTATTTTCATGTTCCAGTATTTTGGACAAAATCTTGAACCATTTTGTCCAATTTGTCCCATCCAGTTTATGTTTATAAAGTTTCAATCTTAGATCAGGAGATGCCTTCTACAATAAGCAAATAAGTAAAATAAGTACAATGATAAAGCATTTAGTAAGGACTTTAAATTAAATGCTATGCTCCCACTATTTCCAATACAAGTTGAGAACTCTCTAACTCAACATGGAAATAAGTGAGTAGGATCCTAATTTCACATAAGGTCTCCGCGACTCACGAGGGTGAGTTGAGATGCACAGAGAGTCTCATGCTTCCTTAGGTAGGCATGCCAGCCAATTGTGCCATGCACAATTCCTCTTAGTTAAGACAGACTAGGTGCCCTGTGTCCAGCGAGGGCTGGATACAACACAAAACCCTATCCTCTCAACAACTGCCTCTAGTAATTCATCATGTTAATGACATATGAAAAACCAGTCAAGTCTGGTCCTAACTGTTATGCCCAGGGCCAACAAATTTCCTTGCGAAGGCACGCCCAGGTTAAAACTGGAGTGGGGAAATCATTGTCACCACACACCTTCTAAAGATAAGTCGGTGTGTCCCACGAGGGTGGGAAACAGTTCACAACACCACCGATCGATAGTTTGATGAGGGCTACGCGTTAGAAGGCTATCGACTTGATATTGTATTGAGAGTTTTTGCATGTTTTTATTCTTTTCTAGCATGCAGTTTTCCTATAGTTATTGCAGCAAAGGAAAAACATCACAGGCATGCTATGGACAAAATAATAAACCATTACAGGCATGCTATTTTTGGTCGATATGGTCATAGCCCTTTTCATACACATAACTTGTCACGAGCCATGTGACATGTTATTGTGCATCCAAGGGTTGCGAGTGAAAGTCCCCTACCATGAGGGGGCGAAACCCTAATAGGCGCATGCAGAGGTTTTAACACAGCGGAAAAGGTTTCTAGATCGATGCATGCAGTATGATCAACTTTAAAATTTTGTATACATGAGAATCGATCCTTACCGATGCCATTTCTTGGATGGCGTCTAGGAAGTAGAGAGTCAAACGCTTCTCCTCCAAATGGTGCGCACACAAGGTGATCAATGCGCCTACTCCCTTAGTGCTCCTTGTGCTAGCAAGGTTCCAAGTGTTGGGGTATGCCCTTAAGGATAATGTTTGAGGCCTTGGGATTGTATCAGTATCATGTATAAACTCTTATGTTTATAAAGGCAATGGTTGTTATTCAGGTTGTTACATTGTCTGCTGCAATAATTGTACTTCTGAATAATGTCTCAATGCTGTTCAGCTAGGCTGACATGCTATAAAGTCCTTAGTCGAGATATCTTGGTGAACATGAGACAGCCTTGATATGATTGAGACTAATATGTGTTCTAATCTTATAGGATGCTTCGAGCATGGAATAAGATGTAGACTCATGGGTACATTGGATGTACTGGACAGACCCTACTAGGATATTCAATTGCTTGTCACAATGTGAATAATCCTTGTTTTGCTTCAAGTGGCACATGTCCTCTGACTTGAGATCACTTGTGTTTCTAAATGATGATTGTCATTGTTTTGAGGTAGTTCAATATCATTTGAAACATAATGGTTATAGACTATCTTGGATAATGATCATGAGTCAGGTTAGGGCACTAGTGATAGATAAAGGATTGCCGTCTCCTTAATTGGAGTGTGATGTTCTAATGGGGCCCCCCCTTAAATGAGATGATTGAGAAAGTGTATGGCCATACCCAGGTGACTATGTTCATCTGATCTAATCATGCTCATCATATTGGAGCTACAAGCTTGACACGCTTGTCCAATAAGAACATCCAGTGGCAAAGGAAATATGTATGCCTAGTGAGTTGATTCACACTTGTGCTGTGGTTTGGGTGTAGTCTTGGAAGACTCTTTCCTCTATATCGGGAGACAGTGATGTGTTGCTAGATACCCCTCACTGATCGTGATAACGTAAGTTATCGTTACCGACATTTAAAGGAAACCCTCAGGGTCGCACAATTTGATGATATGGCTTACTTAAGTCAGATCGTGTGGACTGAATTGTTTAGTTCAGTTTAAAGGGATTTAAACTCTGATTATAAGTGAGATCTGGTCTGATCATGTTTGATTGATTAGGGCTTGAGATCGGTAAGCTTCGATCGAGAGTGTTGATGCTAGATCGGTGAGATCAGAAGCATCAGGAGATGAATGGTCAGATCTGGAACCTTAGGGTTTAATTCGATCTGGAATAAAAGCTTGGGCTGATTTGGTTTGGTCATTGAACCAAATACATTGAACCGGCTCATGTGTGAGCGCATGGTTCAAATGGGAGAAGGGATATGCGTTTGGTTCACTTCAAGTGAACGCATAACGCATGTAATCAAGTAGTTGCTATTTTTGGAATTTCGGTTTTCCAAAATGTGAACGTCTCCACGTTCGAATGCAACGCTTCTCGATTCTCATCTCTTGCCCCTTTGCTCTTGACGACTCACGGCTTGCGTTGTGAAGGTTGACGACAAGAGAGGATTCGGCCAAGCAAAGAGTAGATCTCTTCCCTTCCATTCGACAAGGACCCTTGAAGCCTTGCTAGCACAAGGAACACAAGGAGTAGCCATCATCCTCTTGTGTGCGCCACCTTTGGAGGAGAGCCCCTTTTGCCCTCTTGCTTCCAAGGCACCATCCAAGCGATGGCTATGGTAAGATCACATCTTGATCTTAGTAAAACTTAAGTTGATCATATGGTTATACCACATGCGATCTTATGAAGCCCTAGAAAATTTCTTGAATGCGCATGCTTTAGGGTTTCGCCCCCCTCATGAAAGGGGTACTTACAATTGGTATCAGAGCTTATGTTTTTGGTATAATTCATATGATTGCTTGATACTTTGTGTGATCCATGTTTACTCTCATGCTTAGATCTATGGTTGATTACATGCGCAAGTTCATGAAAGTTCATGATGCGAAAACAACATGTATGATGTTTATTGCTCTTTGGCGCATGTATTGGTGCTTGTTGTTGTTTTGTCATAGAAAAACTTAACTTGCGCGCCCCTCTTTAGACTAAGCGCCTGCTATAAACCCTTAGACGGGTTGATGGGGTTGAAGTCATCTTCTAGAGTAGATCCAACCAGTCTGATCAGACCGTCTGACAGCCTAGATGGATCGACCAGATGGCACCTGTGCGCAAGCACGAGGTGGCTATAGGTCGATTGCATCACAGGCGTGTAGCGAGGTCTGGTTGAGACAACCATTGAACGCACATGAGTTAGGCCCGGGGTCACACCCGCTTGCCAGAACTCATGATGGTTGTTCAGCCCTTGGCGCATGCATGGTTGACCATTAGGTCAACTCAAGTCAGTTAGGACTTGGTGCATGCAAGGGCAATGGATTTAACTAGAAATGATGAGTGGATCCCTATCAATGGACCGTTGTAAGGTTGTAGGGCATATAAGAAAATTAAAATTGATGCCAATGGGTTTTCAAAAATTTTATTTTCTTATTATTATTGGATCACATGTTTGATTGGATGCCATGTGCTTGTTTATTTCATCTTATGTGGGTTGCCCTTTATTGTGTGCTGTGCTGGGGCCTGCGAGCCTGGTTAATTGTAAATTAATATTTAATTGTGATCTGCGAATCACATTGTATTTAATTTATAAGTGTAATTGACCTGCGTGTCAATCTTGTCTAGATAGATTAATTTGTAATTTAATCAGACAAGAGCACAAAGCACACATGGCAGAGGCGCATGCAGCAGTGGCTTGACTAGGTGGGAGGTCTAGGGTTCGACCCTAGGACAGGCGCATTTTCCTGGTGGGCGCACCTGAGCTGCAATTGGCGCTTGGGCCCTAGGTTGGGCCAGATGAGAAGAAAAAGCCCTATGAAGAAAGCAAGTGAAGACTTAATTTAGGTTAAGGTCTTACTTAGGCTTAATGGGCTTTTACCACATAAGATCCATGCTTTCTTTTATTGTTAAATAATTAGAATTGCATGAGTTATTTATCTTCTGCTATAGCCATAGGATTTGCCTGATAGTAAGAAGATAAAAGACCGTTAAAATCCAACGCTAAATATCAAGCACGTAATGCCTTCTGGCGCGAAACCTCACTGTTCTGACTATCGTTGGGGCCGTGTTGTACCCACTCAGTGGGCACGCCCATCTATCTTCAGACGGTGTGTGATTTCACCTGCGTGTTACAGAGAAGGGATTTATCGCTTCTCGTTGCTCAGCATAGCACGTGGTGGTCCAGGGAGTAGGTCAGGTCAGCTTGACCATGTAGGCTACATATGGGGCATATGTTAGCTATATGGAGGCAGCCATCTGTGGGATCAGAGACTGTGTTGTACCAACTCAGTTGGCACAGCTAGCTGGATTACCCAGATGAAGGGGAATCGCACGGGTTGGCGATTGGCAGGGACTGCCTACCAGAGATTAGTGCTTGTACTCTCTGTGCATCTTATCTCGCCTGAGCGGGACGCGGAGACCAAGTATGAAATCTGGATCCCATCTCACTAAAAGAGTCTTACTCTTTCGGACTGTTTTACTGGATTTTTCAGTCAGATAAAATAGTGAGAAAAGAATCATTCTTAAGTCCTGGATTGATTCTAAACATTGATACTAACCTTGCTGTTCTTGCATTGTTGTAGATTCCTGCAGCAACGAACACCATGAACTTCAATGTGCGATCCTTACTGGAAAGGGAGAAGTTTGCTGGGCCAAACTTCTCAGACTGGTACGGACACCTTAAGATTGTTCTTAAGGCAGAGAGGAAACTGTATGTCCTCGAGACGGCAATACCGCCTCAACCCGCAGCGAACGCCGCAAGGGCGGTTCGTGAAGCCTATGAAAAGCATGTCAATGATAGCATTGATGTCGCTTGCCTGATGCTAGCGTCTATGACGCCACCGCTGCAGCGACAGCATGAGGATATGTCTGCTATAGAAATTATAGCAAACCTCAAAATGTTGTATGCTGCACAGGCGAGGACTGAGCGCTATAATTTGACCAAGCTTTTCTTTCAGAGCAAACTGGCTGAAGGGAGCCCAGTGGGAGCTCACGTGCTCAAGATGATTGGGCACAAAGAGGCTCTAGAGAAACTGGGGCATACCATCAATCAGGAGCTTGCTGTAGACATTATTCTGCAGTCTCTCCCACCCTCTTTCGATGCGTTCATTATTAACTTTAATATGAACAAAATCGATTGTACCCCGGCAGAGTTGCTGAATATGCTCTTGACTACTGAGGAGACTCTGAAGGGAAAGCCTTCAACCTCTGTCTTAATGGTTCCTTCTAGGAACAAGAAGAAGGGGAAGAAGGGCAAAGCCCCAGTCAAGAACTACAATAAGTGATGGGGGTAGAGGCCATGACCCAAGAAAATATAAATGGAGCTTAAGGCTACCCTAGTTTATGGGTACCCTAAGGCACCATTGCATTGCATACATCATGTAGCTACATTTGGTAAGTTTTATACTTTGTTTTGTATTTTCTTTTATGGAAATTATGTTGCATCATACTAGAATTAGTGCATGTCATAATGTTGCATCCAAGTAGGAGTAGTGTAATAAGCATTTACAAGTCATGTGGATAAGCTCAAAGTTAGCTCAAAGCTCACTACAACAAGCTAGCTCCAAATATGGCAAGCCACTTCAAAGCCAAAGTTCAAAGTGAAGTCTTGAGTTGAAGCACTTCAACTCACCTTTCCATTGAAGTATAAAGCCACCTTGGCACCCAAGAATTCGGTTCCAATCTCAACTCATCAAAGGATATGCGCTCATTCAAAAGCTTTCCATCAAATCCCTTAAATCAAGGAATCAAGATGTGTTCACACCTTGGAAGGAAAGAGCCACGCCAATTCAAGAAGCAATACCACCTCCAATTAAGGGAAGATCACCAAAGCAATTCGTCCATGGCCAAGGAAGGAAGGATTGCCACCTTCTCTTGTCGCCCAAGCAAGGAGAATTCACCAAACAAAGAAGGAATTCAGCCACAACAAAAATGGCAAGTTTCAAAGCCATGCATCGCCCATTACAAACAAGGGAAGACACTCAAGGAAAGGATTTCGAATTTGAAAGTTTCAGCCCCAAAGGAATTCGTCCAAACCAAAGAAGGAAGGAAAGCTATCACCTAGCCGAACATGCAAGCAAGTCTACAAGAAAATTCGAACACACCATCTCTACAAACAAATAAGGGAAGTTTTCAAGTCAAAACACAATCAATGGAGCCATTGCCTCGACAAAGCATCGAAGACAATAATTTCTTTCTTACTTTGATCTTTTGTAACGTTAAGGAGAAGCTCTACAAAACTTGTAATCGCATGTAAGTTGATTAGAAAGATTTGATAATGGAATTGTCGATTAGTTGCCTAGCAACCTTGGGTGCTTGTGTCGCCCTCCCCTTTCCCCTTCTCATCTGAGGTGCTTGTGTCACCTATCTCCCCTTCTTCCCCAAGGGCCAAGGTTCCCTTCGCTAACTGTTTCTTCCAAGACACTTCTACCATCTTGGCGCAAGAGCAACCCCTTCAACCATTAGCCGCGCAACATCTTCAAGGAGCATCTCCCTTAACCTTGGTGGCGCATCTACATCCTCTCCACCTTCTTCAAGCTCTTGTGGTGCATCAACATCTTCTTCAACCTTGGTGGCGCACCTCTTCTCTATACATAGTGACGCAACTTCAACCTCTTCACCCAACAAGTGGCGCACCCCTCTCCTCAAGGGCCTCTTCAACAACACTTTTAACAAGCATCTCTAACTTTCTCTTTAATCTATGTTTGCTTGATCTACACTTATGTTGTTGTTGCATGTTGTAGGATGCGCAAGCCCTTCATCTCATCATTAAGAGGCGCAAATTTCCATCAACTTGGTGCAAAGTCATCCCCACTCCATCATCAAGGCGCATCTTCCTCAAGGATTCATTCACCCACTTTGGCGCATCCCAAAGCCCTTGCAATATCAAACCAAACACTCTACCCTTATTCCTTGTTATCTAAATCTTGAATATGATCTAACATGTCTTCTTTGTTTGCTGAAGCTCTCGTCATCAAAAGAACTCCATGACATGAGACATCTCCAAGGAATCATTCATGGCCGAAAGTTACAAGGCCTTCAATCCATGACTTGAGCAACACATCATCATTAATTAGATTAGATTAAGTAGTTTGTTTGAACTTGTTAGCAAGAGGAATTTGGAGGCTTAACCTCCCCTCTTGATCTTAGCATTGTAAAGGTCATTTAATATTCTATACCCAAGCATGTTTGGGTTTGATGTGTTGGAGTGTTTGTAATGAAGCAATTCCTTCCATCAGAGTAGGACCGTTGAAGATCGGGAAGGACGATCCTTCTATTCTCAAGGATCGCACGGTGAGCGCTTCTTTACAATATTGTCTTTTAATGTTTTAGAAATGCATGTTTAGCCATAGAGTAGTTAACCACATGTTTAGTTATAGTTTTGTTTATAAGGGCATGCTAGTTGCAATTTATTTTGTAGTTTATAATTGCATGTTTAGGTCTAAAATTATCTAGCATATAATTTAGTAGCATATTAATCTTCAGTTTTTATTTAAAATACCAAAAACATATTTTTGAAAGCCCCGTTAGATAACCTTGCATGCTAGCTTATTTTCCTTAGATTCATGTTTTCATGCTAGCCCAAATTGCATGCTCCCCCCCTACATCAGTTTTTGGTATCAGAGCAAAACACCTTAGAATAGATTTTTTTAGCCAAAACTAATTTTCGAATTCTAAGGCATTTCTTGGACCTAGGTGCTTTAAAGAAGTTGATTTCATAACACACTATTATACTCATATCACTTCTTAGGAGCCTTACTTTCAAAACTATTTGGTTTTTCAAAAGTAAACCCATCATGACTACTAGCTATGGCATAAATCACAATAAACCTAATGACGCTATCAAAATGTTTGAAGAGATAGACAAATCCCACAAACTATGCTTAGAGACGCTTCCAACCTATAGGGTCAACCTTAGGAATGATTTTTTCCACACCTACACCAAAATAGGAGGTAAGATGTGTAAGGTTGCCATAGATAAAACCATAGGGTTCAACTTCATAACCCCTAGTGCCATTGAAAGATTTGGCTTTGTCACTAAGCTTAAACTATACCCTTACACTATTACTAGAGATAATGGAACCAAAACCTTAGTTAAACATATGTGCCTTGTGCCTATTGGATTTGGTATCCTACTAGAAGCTTGGTGTGATGTCTTACCCCTAGAAGGTACATATCATGTCCACCTAGGAGAACCTTGGTTAGATGATGTTAGAGGATACCACCAAAGACAAGATGACTCCTATATCTTAAGGTGTCATGACCCTAAGATTAAGATCAAAAGGTCTCCACCTAGAACTCATAAGGTAGCCAACCCTCCAACCCTCTTAGAGACAAGCCCAACCTTAGAGCCTGAGCTACCTCCAACAATTCCAAACATACCCCTAGATGAGTCTAGATCCAATACTAGGGCCCCATTAGTTGACTTGTCTGATAGTCAAACTAGCCCTAAGTCACCTTTAGAGACCCCTCTAGACATGCCTCAACTTCAATTTGGAACTATTACCTTAGATGATATGCCTAGGAACCAACTTGAACCTAAAGTCATAGGTCTTCCCAAGCCACCTAGTGATCCCAAGGTAGACCTAGTTCCTATAGTTGGCCATAAACCTTGTCATGGTCCAGAACCAAACACTCATGAACCAAGTAGTCAACCTACTACCTCACTTGACCCTAGGATGACCACACTTCCTCTTGAACTCATGGAGTGCAACCAACTCTTAGGGGATTCCACAAGTCAAACCTTAGGACCAAACATAGAGCCAACCTTAGATCAAACTAAATGTCTCCCACCCGTAGGCACCTTTGATCTAGGTAAACTTGCACCACCTAAGGAAGAATATGAACCCAATGATATGAGACTAGACTTAGTGGAAACTACCCTACCCTTAGTGACCAACAAGATTAGTTTACCTCAACCTAAGGAGCTCCCATGTCTAGATCAAACACTTGAACCATGTGAGCCTACCCTTCATGACATAGGGCAAACTCTAGAAGACCCTTCCATAGGCAGTGAACCCTTAAGTTCCATGCCACTTGACTCTAATGAAAGTTTAGATGAACCTTTAGACACCTTAGAGAACCAACACCTTCAAATGAAGGACCATCACATTTTAGGCTTAACTCAACCTAAGTTTGGACCATTCACCATGGATGATTTGTCTATACCCAGAGAACACCTTAAGACTAAGGTAGACCAAACAACTTGCCTAAACCCTCCTTTGAACACTTTTAAGGCCTCTAGCACTGAACCATCCAACTTAGGCCTAGACCCACTAGAAACCCAACCCTTATACATGGAGGATCCTTCATCCTTAGATCTCAAACCACATGAGTTAGGATCCCCCACCATTAAGGAAGACTTAGATCCTAAGCCACACCCCTTAGGACCTCCTCTAGACTTAGAAGTTCTTCCCCATGACCCAATGATCATAGAATCTTGTCTCTTAGGTCCCTTTACCCATACCCTCAAACCACCCTTAGGGCCAACCAAACTTGAGCATGCAAAAGATAACATTACTTTGAATTTTATTGAGCACATAGACTTTGTTATTCCTGCATACTTAGACACTCAAATCCCTTACCGCAAGCATACTAATCATTATGGCCGAGAAAGGGAATTCATTGTAGGAGTACTTGATAGAAAACAAGGAATAGAAGAACAAAGTCTCTATGGTTGTAATGCTTACTCTTGCTCTTACCTTCATATGCATGCTTCATATGTTTACTCATCTTTTACTATTCCACTTCTGTACGGGAACCCTACACCTTATAATGTGGAGTATCCCATCCAATTTTTAGACATGTTTTTTGTGCATGAGCCTATGGCCAACCTTGTGAACCAAGGCTTGTTCACCCACTCCAATGGTGAAGAAGTTTGGTTAACCAAGGAACATTTTACATGGGCCACCTCTAGACATTTCCACCCGTGCGAGCACAATTCTTCGGAGAAGAATTTTTTCCACCCGGGGAGAAATGATGGGGGTAGAGGCCATGACCCAAGAAAATATAAATGGAGCTTAAGGCTACCCTAGTTTATGGGTACCCTAAGGCACCATTGCATTGCATACATCATGTAGCTACATTTGGTAAGTTTTATACTTTGTTTTGTATTTTCTTTTATGGAAATTATGTTGCATCATACTAGAATTAGTGCATGTCATAATGTTGCATCCAAGTAGGAGTAGTGTAATAAGCATTTACAAGTCATGTGGATAAGCTCAAAGTTAGCTCAAAGCTCACTACAACAAGCTAGCTCCAAATATGGCAAGCCACTTCAAAGCCAAAGTTCAAAGTGAAGTCTTGAGTTGAAGCACTTCAACTCACCTTTCCATTGAAGTATAAAGCCACCTTGGCACCCAAGAATTCGGTTCCAATCTCAACTCATCAAAGGATATGCGCTCATTCAAAAGCTTTCCATCAAATCCCTTAAATCAAGGAATCAAGATGTGTTCACACCTTGGAAGGAAAGAGCCACGCCAATTCAAGAAGCAATACCACCTCCAATTAAGGGAAGATCACCAAAGCAATTCGTCCATGGCCAAGGAAGGAAGGATTGCCACCTTCTCTTGTCGCCCAAGCAAGGAGAATTCACCAAACAAAGAAGGAATTCAGCCACAACAAAAATGGCAAGTTTCAAAGCCATGCATCGCCCATTACAAACAAGGGAAGACACTCAAGGAAAGGATTTCGAATTTGAAAGTTTCAGCCCCAAAGGAATTCGTCCAAACCAAAGAAGGAAGGAAAGCTATCACCTAGCCGAACATGCAAGCAAGTCTACAAGAAAATTCGAACACACCATCTCTACAAACAAATAAGGGAAGTTTTCAAGTCAAAACACAATCAATGGAGCCATTGCCTCGACAAAGCATCGAAGACAATAATTTCTTTCTTACTTTGATCTTTTGTAACGTTAAGGAGAAGCTCTACAAAACTTGTAATCGCATGTAAGTTGATTAGAAAGATTTGATAATGGAATTGTCGATTAGTTGCCTAGCAACCTTGGGTGCTTGTGTCGCCCTCCCCCTTTACCCTTCTCATCTGAGGTGCTTGTGTCACCTATCTCCCCTTCTTCCCCAAGGGCCAAGGTTCCCTTCGCTAACCGTTTCTTCCAAGACACTTCTACCATCTTGGCGCAAGAGCAACCCCTTCAACCATTAGCCGCGCAACATCTTCAAGGAGCATCTCCCTTAACCTTGGTGGCGCATCTACATCCTCTCCACCTTCTTCAAGCTCTTGTGGTGCATCAACATCTTCTTCAACCTTGGTGGCGCACCTCTTCTCTATACATAGTGACGCAACTTCAACCTCTTCACCCAACAAGTGGCGCACCCCTCTCCTCAAGGGCCTCTTCAACAACACTTTTAACAAGCATCTCTAACTTTCTCTTTAATCTATGTTTGCTTGATCTACACTTATGTTGTTGTTGCATGTTGTAGGATGCGCAAGCCCTTCATCTCATCATTAAGAGGCGCAAATTTCCATCAACTTGGTGCAAAGTCATCCCCACTCCATCATCAAGGCGCATCTTCCTCAAGGATTCATTCACCCACTTTGGCGCATCCCAAAGCCCTTGCAATATCAAACCAAACACTCTACCCTTATTCCTTGTTATCTAAATCTTGAATATGATCTAACATGTCTTCTTTGTTTGCTGAAGCTCTCGTCATCAAAAGAACTCCATGACATGAGACATCTCCAAGGAATCATTCATGGCCGAAAGTTACAAGGCCTTCAATCCATGACTTGAGCAACACATCATCATTAATTAGATTAGATTAAGTAGTTTGTTTGAACTTGTTAGCAAGAGGAATTTGGAGGCTTAACCTCCCCTCTTGATCTTAGCATTGTAAAGGTCATTTAATATTCTATACCCAAGCATGTTTGGGTTTGATGTGTTGGAGTGTTTGTAATGAAGCAATTCCTTCCATCAGAGTAGGACCGTTGAAGATCGGGAAGGACGATCCTTCTATTCTCAAGGATCGCACGGTGAGCGCTTCTTTACAATATTGTCTTTTAATGTTTTAGAAATGCATGTTTAGCCATAGAGTAGTTAACCACATGTTTAGTTATAGTTTTGTTTATAAGGGCATGCTAGTTGCAATTTATTTTGTAGTTTATAATTGCATGTTTAGGTCTAAAATTATCTAGCATATAATTTAGTAGCATATTAATCTTCAGTTTTTATTTAAAATACCAAAAACATATTTTTGAAAGCCCCGTTAGATAACCTTGCATGCTAGCTTATTTTCCTTAGATTCATGTTTTCATGCTAGCCCAAATTGCATGCTCCCCCCCTACATCAATAAGGCTCTGAAACAGAAGGTTAAGCGGTCGAAGGAATACAGATGTTTCCACTGTGGCCAGCTGGGTCACTGGAAAAAGGACTGTAAAGCGCTCCAAGGAGACAAGAAGGGAAGCATCGCTTCTGGCTCAGGTATATTTGTGACTGAGGTCATGATATCTTCTTCTATTTCATGGGTGTTGGACACTGCATGTGGAGTTCACATTTGTTCAAATGTACAGGAACTCAAGAGAAGAAGACAGGTGGGGCAGCATGAGGTGGACCTACGAGTTGGAAACGGGGCACGGGTTGCTGCTGTTGCTGTAGGGGAATATTACATCTCATTACCATCTGGACTTGTATTGGAACTAGACAATTGTTATTTTGTTCCTAGCATTACCAAGAATATTATCTCTATTCCTGCTCTTGTCAGGAAAGGGTTTTCCTTTGAATGCAATATTTCAAAGTGTATTATTTCTTTGGATAATATTGTTTATGCTACTGGTTCAATTAACAATGGGTTATTCATGTTGGACATGGAATGTTCTATACAAACTATTGATAATAAGAAAGCCAAGTATGCTGATGATAGCACCTTGCTATGGCATAGTCATTTAGGCCATATTAACAAGAAACGCATTAAGCGGTTGCATGACAATGGACTGCTGGGATCATTCTCCTATGAGGAGATTGATACATGCAAAGCTTGTTTAATGGGCAAAATGACGAAGTCTCCTTTTCCTAATAAAGGTCAAAGGGCTTCAGGTTTACTTGACCTTATACACAGTGATGTGTGTGGGCCATTTAGTAAACATGCCAGAGGTGGCTATTCGTACTTCATTACCTTTACTGATGATTTCAGTAGATATGGGTATGTCTATTTAATGAGACATAAAAGTGAATCTTTTGACAAGTTCAAAGAGTTCAAGAATGAAGTACAGAATCAGCTAGGCCAAAATATCAAGGCACTTTGTTCTGATCGAGGTGGAGAATACTTGAGTCATGCGTTTACTGACTATCTGAAGGAGTGTGGGATTATCTCACAGCTCACTCCGCCCGGAACACCGCAATGGAATGGTGTATCCGAGAGGAGAAATAGAACGTTACTTGATATGGTTCGTTCTATGATGAGTCAGGCTACTCTACCTTACTCCTTTTGGGGATTTGCACTGGAAACAGCTGCAAAGGTACTAAACCGAGTGCCATCCAAGGCAGTTTCAAAGACTCCATATGAATTATGGTATGGGAAACAGCCGAGCTTGACATTTATCAGGATCTGGGGTTGCGAGGCTTATGTCAAAAAGCTCGCCTCTGGGAAACTGGAGAGCAGATCTGAGAAATGTATCTTTGTCGGATACCCTAAGGAAACTAAGGGTTATTATTTCTACGATCCCAAAGAGAACAAGGTATTTGTTGCTCGGACGGCTAGTTTTCTTGAGAAGGAGTTTCTTCTGCAAGAAGCCAGTGGGAGAGAAATAAAACTGGATGAGAATCCAGAGGAAGGACAAAGTAGTCAAGCACAGTTGGATGAGCCAGAGCCGGTAGAACAGGTTACTGAACAACCTGAGGCTCAGATATCACGGGAACCGCGTAGATCGGGAAGGATCCGTCGACAGCCTGAGCGCTATGACGGAGTCTACATCATTGATAATGATGAACCCCTCACTTATACGGATGCGGTCAGTGGACCGGAGTCAGCTAGATGGCTTGAAGCTATGCGAGCCGAGATGGACTCCATGTCAGATAACCAAGTTTGGGATTTGGTTGATCCGCCTCCGGGAGTAATCCCTATTGGCTGTAAATGGATCTTCAAGAAGAAGATTGACATGGATGGTAACATGGTTACCTATAAAGGCAGGCTAGTTGCGAAAGGTTTCAAACAAATCTACGGGATAGATTATGATGAAACTTTCTCACCTGTAGCTATGTTTAAGTCTATTCGGATTCTTTTCGCGATAGCAGCATATTATGATTATGAGATCTGGCAGATGGATGTGAAGACTGCTTTCCTTAATGGAAAATTGGATGAGGATGTGTATATGACACAACCTGAAGGTTTCACTAATCCATCAGATCGTCATAAAATATGCAAGTTAAAGAAGTCCATTTATGGACTTAAACAAGCATCTAGAAGCTGGAATATTCGTTTTGATGAATCAATCAGTGAATTTGGTTTCATTAAGAATGAAGATGACCTGTGTGTATATAAGAGGTTTAGTGGGAGCGTAATTACTTTCTAGTCCTCTACGTCGATGATATCTTAATCATTGGAAACGATATTTCTGAACTGCATGCTGTCAAAGCATGGTTAAGGAAATGTTTTCAGATGAAAGATTTAGGAGAAGCAGCCAATGTATTAGGTGTGAAGATCTACAGGGATAGATCTAAGAGGCTTCTCGGGCTGTGCCAGAGTACTTACATCGATAGAGTCCTGGAGAGATTCCATTTAGAGAATTCTAAACGTGGATATCTTCCAGTCAGACATGGTCTGAATCTTTCGAAGAGTCAGTGTCCACAAACACAGACTGAGAAAGATGAAATGGACAATACGCCTTATGCTTCGGCTATTGGGTCCATTATGTATGCGATGTTGTGTACTCGCCCAGACGTCGCTTACGGGTTAAGCATGACCAGTCGATTCCAAAGTAATCCAGGTCAGGTGCACTGGATTGCAGTCAAGAACATCTTGAAATATCTGCGGAGGACCAAAGATATGTTCTTGATATATGGTGGTCAGGAAGAACTCAGTATTGAAGGATATACTGACGCTTCGTTCCAATCGGACCAGGATGATTTCCGATCGCAATCAGGCTATGTTTTTAGCTTGAATGGAGGTGCAGTGGTGTGGAAAAGTTTCAAACAGTCTATCGTTGCTGATTCCACAACAGAAGCCGAGTATGTTGCAGCCTCAGAAGCATCTAAGGAGGCAGTGTGGATTCGCAAGTTCGTTCAGGAACTTGGTGTTGTTCCTTCGAGTGCAGATCCTTTGGTTATCTTCTGTGATAACACTGGAGCAATCGCACAAGCAAAGGAACCACGGTCGCACCAGAAGTCCAAGCACATACAGAGACGGTTTCACTTGATCCGGGAGATCATTGATCGTGGCGAGATCAAAATCTACAAGGTTCATACAGATGACAATCTGGCAGACCCACTTACCAAGCCTCTGGCGCAGCAGAAGCATGAGAAGCACTGTAATAATATGGGTTTGAGATTCCTCAACCATTAGATTAAGTGCAAGTGGGAGATTGTTGGGGTATGCCCTTAAGGCTAATGTTTGAGGCCTTGGGATTGTATCAGTATCATGTATAAACTCTTATGTTTATAAAGGCAATGGTTGTTATTCAGGTTGTTACATTGTCTGCTGCAATAATTGTACTTCTGAATAATGTCTCAATGCTGTTCAGCTAGGCTGACATGCTATAAAGTCCTTAGTCGAGATATCTTGGTGAACATGAGACAGCCTTGATATGATTGAGACTAATATGTGTTCTAATCTTATAGGATGCTTCGAGCATGGAATAAGATGTAGACTCATGGGTACATTGGATGTACTGGACAGACCCTACTAGGATATTCAATTGCTTGTCACAATGTGAATAATCCTTGTTTTGCTTCAAGTGGCACATGTCCTCTGACTTGAGATCACTTGTGTTTCTAAATGATGATTATCATTGTTTTGAGGTAGTTCAATATCATTTGAAACATAATGGTTATAGACTATCTTGGATAATGATCATGAGTCAGGTTAGGGCACTAGTGATAGATAAAGGATTGCCGTCTCCTTAATTGGAGTGTGATGTTCTAATGGGGCCCCCCCTTAAATGAGATGATTGAGAAAGTGTATGGCCATACCCAGGTGACTATGTTCATCTGATCTAATCATGCTCATCATATTGGAGCTACAAGCTTGACACGCTTGTCCAATAAGAACATCCAGTGGCAAAGGAAATATGTATGCCTAGTGAGTTGATTCACACTTGTGCTGTGGTTTGGGTGTAGTCTTGGAAGACTCTTTCCTCTATATCGGGAGACAGTGATGTGTTGCTAAAAACCCCTCACTGATCGTGATAACGTAAGTTATCGTTACCGACATTTAAAGGAAACCCTCAGGGTCGCACAATTTGATGATATGGCTTACTTAAGTCAGATCGTGTGGACTGAATTGTTTAGTTCAGTTTAAAGGGATTTAAACTCTGATTATAAGTGAGATCTGGTCTGATCATGTTTGATTGATTAGGGCTTGAGATCGGTAAGCTTCGATCGAGAGTGTTGATGCTAGATCGGTGAGATCAGAAGCATCTGGAGATGAATGGTCAGATCTGGAACCTTAGGGTTTAATTCGATCTGGACTAAAAGCTTGGGCTGATTTAGTTTGGTCATTGAACCAAATACATTGAACCGGCTCATGTGTGAGCGCATGGTTCATATGGGAGAAGGGATATGCGTTTGGTTCACTTCAAGTGAACGCATAACGCATGTAATCAAGTAGTTGCTATTTTTGGAATTTCGGTTTTCCAAAATGGGAACGTCTCCACGTTCGAATGCAACGCTTTTCGATTCTCATCTCTCGCCCCTTTGCTCTTGATGACTCACGGCTTGCGTTGTGAAGGTTGACGACAAGAGAGGATTCGGCCAAGCAAAGAGTAGATCTCTTCCCTTCCATTCGACAAGGACCCTTGAAGCCTTGCTAGCACAAGGAACACAAGGAGTAGCCATCATCCTCTTGTGTGCGCCACCTTTGGAGGAGAGCCCCTTTCGCCCTCTTGCTTCCAAAGCACCATCCAAGCGATGGCTATGGTAAGATCACATCTTGATCTTAGTAAAACTTAAGTTGATCATATGGTTATACCATATGCGATCTTATGAAGCCCTAGAAAATTTCTTGAATGCGCATGCTTTAGGGTTTCGCCCCCCTCATGAAAGGGGTACTTACACCAAGGTCTCCTGATCGAATGGAAGGGAAGGAGATGTTTTTTCTTCTTGGCCGAATCCTCTCCAAAGCATCAAGGCGACACACAACGAGTGAACCTCTAGAGAGAGGGGCGAGAGGCGAGAATAAAACTTCTCTTGGCGTGAACATGAGGCGTGGCCTCATGGCTTCTAAAAATAGCAAACCACCAACGTTCATGAGACCATGGGTTTACCCGAACGCATTTTGCTCTCCCCTTGAACCATGCGCTCACATGATGAGCTGGTTCAATTTCGGTTTGGTTCAAAGACCAATTAAGCCATGCATCTGGTTCAGATCACAATAAACCCTAAAGGTTCAAGATCCAACCGTTCATCTCTTGATGCTCTTGATCTCACCGATCTAGCATCAATTCTCTCGATCGAAGCTTACCGATCTCAAGCCCTAATCAATCAAACATGACCAGACCAGATCTCACTTACAATCAGAGATTAAATCCCTTTAAACTGAACCAGAACAATTCAGTCCACACGATCTGACTTAAGTAAGCCATATCATCAAATTGTGCGACCCTAAGGGTTTCCTTTAAATGTCGGTAACGATAACTTACGTTATCACGATCAGTGAGGGGTATCTAGCAACACATCACTGTCTCCCGATATAAAGGAAAGAGTCTTCCAAGACTACACCCAAACCACAGCACAAGTGTGAACCCAACTCACTAGGCATATGTGTTTCCTTTGCCACTGGACGTTCTTATTGGACAAGCGTGTCAAGCCTATAATTCCAATATGATGAGAATGATTAGATCAGATGATCATAGTCATCTGGGTATGGCCATACACTTTCTCAATCATCTCATCCAGGGGGCCCCTATAGAACATCACACTCCAATCAAGGAGACGGCAATCCTATATCTATCACTAGTGCCCTAACATGACTCATGCTCATTATCCAAGATAATCTATAACCATTATGTTTCAAATGATATCGAACTACCTCAAACAATGCCAATCATCATTTAGAAACACAAGTGATCTCAAGTCAGAGGAAATATGCCACTTGTTTGCATATAAGGATTATTCACATTGTGACAAGCAATTGAATATCCTAAGTAGGGTCTGTCCAGTACATCCAATGTACCCATGAGTCTACATCTTATTCCATGCTCGAAGCATCCTATAAGATTAGAACACATATTAGTCTTAATCATATCAAGGCTGTCTCATGTTCACCAAGATATCTCGACTAAGGACAAAACTGCATGTCAGCCAAGCAGAACAGCATTGAGACATTATTCAGAAGTATACATATTGCAGCAGATGATGTAACAACCTGAATAACAACCATTGCCTTTATAAACGTAGAGTTTAAACATGATACTGAAATAATCCCAAGGCTTCAAACATTAGCCTTAAGGGCATACCCCAACAATCTCCCACTTGCACTTAATCTAATGGTTGAGAAATCTCAAACCCATATTATTACAGTGCTTCTCATGCTTCTGCTGCGCCAGAGGCTTAGTAAGCGAGTCAGCTAGATTGTCATCTGTATGAACCTTGCAGATTTTGATCTCACCATGATTAATGATCTCCCGGATCAAGTGAAACCTTCTCTGTATGTGCTTGGACTTCTAGTGTGACCGTGGTTCCTTTGCTTGAGCTATAGCTCCAGTGTTATCACAGAAGATAACCAATGGATCTGCACTC
Organism: Costus lasius; assembly: GCA_027563935.2. Classification (NCBI taxonomy): domain Eukaryota; kingdom Viridiplantae; phylum Streptophyta; class Magnoliopsida; order Zingiberales; family Costaceae; genus Costus; species Costus lasius. The sequence goes on from CM050449.1 coordinate 69,545,245, forward strand.
GAAGGAACAACACCAAGTTCCTGAACGAACTTACGAATCCAGACTGCCTCCTTGGATGCTTCCGAGGCTGCAACATACTCGGCTTCTGTTGTGGAATCAGCAACAATTGACTGTTTGAAACTTTTCCACACCACTGCTCCTCCATTCAAGCTAAAAACATAGCCTGATTGTGATCGGAAATCATCCTGGTCAGATTGGAACGAAGCGTCAGTATATCCTTCAATACTGAGTTCTTCCTGACCTCCATAAATCAAGAACATATCTTTGGTCCTCCGAAGATATTTCAAAATGTTCTTGACTGCAATCCAGTGTGCCTTACCTGGATTACTTTGGAATCGACTGGTTACGCTTAACCCGTAAGCGACGTCTGGGCGAGTACACAACATCGCATACATAATGGACCCAATAGCCGAAGCATAAGGCGTATTGTCCATTTCATCTTTCTCAGTCTGTGTTTGTGGACACTAACTCTTTGAAAGATTCAGACCATGTCTGACTGGAAGATATCCTCTTTTAGAATTCTCTAAATGAAATCTCTCCAGGACTTTATCGATGTAAGTACTCTGGCACAGCCCGAGAAGCCTCTTAGATCTATCTCTGTAGATCTTCACACCTAATACATAGGCTGCTTCTCCTAAATCTTTCATCTGGAAACATTTTCTTAACCATGCCTTGACAGCATGCAGTTCAGGAATATCGTTTCCAATGATCAAGATATCATCGACGTAGAGGACTAGGAAAGTAATCACGCTCCCACTAAACCTCTTATATACACACGGGTCATCTTCATTCTTGATGAAACCAAACTTACAGATTGATTCATCAAAACGAATATTCCAGCTTCGCGATGCTTGTTTAAGTCCATAAATGGACTTCTTTAATTTGCATATTTTATGACGATCTGATGGATTAGTGAAACCTTCAGGTTGTGTCATGTACACATCCTGTTCTAGAGTTCCATTAAGGAAAGCTGTCTTCACATCCATTTCCCAGATCTCATAATCATAATATGCAGCTATCGCGAGAATAATCCGAATAGACTTGAACATGGCTACAGGAGAGAAAGTTTCATCATAATCTATCCCGTAGATTTGTTTGAAACCTTTCGCAACTAGCCTGCCTTTATAGGTAACCACGTTACCATCCATGTCAATCTTCTTCTTGAAGATCCACTTACAGCCTATAGGGATTACTCCCGGAGGCGGATCAACCAAATCCCAGACTTGGTTATCAGACATGGAGTCCATCTCGGCGCGCATAGCTTCAAGCCATCTCGCTGAGTCCGGTCCACTGACCGCATTCGCATAAGTGAGGGGTTCATCATCAATGATGTAGACTCCGTCATAGCGCTCAGGCTGTCGACGGATCCTTCCCGATCTTCGCGGTTCCCGTGATATCTGAGCCTCAGGTTGTCCAGTAACCTGATCTACTGGCTCAGGCTCATCCAACTGCGCTTGACTACTTTGTCCTGCATCTGGATTCTCATCCAGCTTTATTTCTCTCCCACTGGCCTCTTGCAGAAGAAATTCCTTCTCAAGAAAAATAGCCGTCCGAGCAACAAATACCTTGTTCTCCTCAGAATTGTAGAAATAATAACCCTTAGTTTCTTTAGGGTAACCGACAAAGATACATTTATCAGATCTGCTCTCCAGTTTCCTAGAGGCGAGCTTTTTGACATAAGCCTCGCAACCCCAGATTTTAATAAATGTCAAGCTTGGCTGTTTCCCATACCATAACTCATATGGAGTCTTAGAAACGGCCTTGGATGGCACTCGGTTTAGTACCTTTGCAGCTGTTTCCAGTGCAAATCCCCAAAAGGAGTAAGGTAGAGTAGCCTGACTCATCATTGAACGAACCATATCAAGTAAGGTTCTATTTCTCCTCTCGGACACACCATTCCATTGCGGTGTTCCTGGTGGAGTGAGCTGTGAGATAATCCCACACTCCTTCAGATAGTCAGTAAACTCTCGACTCAAGTATTCACCACCTCGATCTGAACGAAGTGCCTTGATATTTCGGCCTAGCTGATTTTGTACTTCATTTTTGAACTCTTTGAACTTGTCAAAAGATTCACTCTTATGTCTCATTAAATAGACATAACCATACCTACTGAAATCATCAGTAAAGGTAATGAAGTATGAATAGCCACCTCTGGCATGTTTACTAAATGGCCGACACACATCGCTGTGAATGAGGTCTAGTAAACCTGAAGCCCTTTGACCTTTATTAGAAAAAGGAGACTTCGTCATTTTACCCATTAAACAAGCTTGGCATGTATCAAGCTCCTCATAGGAGAATGATCCCAGCAGTCCATGGTCATGCAACCGCTTAATGCGTTTCTTGTTAATATGGCCTAAACGACTATGCCATAGCAAGGTGCTGTCATCAGCATACTTGGCTTTCTTATTATCAATTTGTTGTACAGAACATTCCATGTCCAACATGAATAACCCATTGTTGATTGAGCCAGTAGCATAAATAATATTATCAAGAGAAATATAACACTTTGAAAATTTGCATTCAAAGGAAAACCCTTTCCTGACAAGAGCAGGAATAGAGATAATATTCTTAGTTATGCTTGGTACAAAATAACAATTGTCCAGTTCTAATACAAGACCAGATGGTAAAGAGATGTGATATTCTCCTACAGCAACAGCAGCAACCCGTGCCCTGTTTCCAACTCGTAGGTCCACCTCATGCTGTCCCACCTGTCTTCTTCTCTTGAGTTCCTGTACATTTGAACAAATGTGAACTCCACATGCAGTGTCCAACACCCATGAAATAGAAGAAGAAGATACCATGACTTCAGTCACGTAAATACCTGAGCTAGAAGCGAAAGGCTTACTTCCCTTCTTATCTCCTTGGAGCGCTTTACAGTCCTTTTTCCAGTGACCCAACTGGCCACAATGGAAACATCTGTATTCCTTCGACTGCTTTATCTTTTGCTTTAGAGCCTTGTTGTAGCTCTTGATAGGGGCTTTGCCCTTCTTCCCCTTCTTCTTGTTCCTAGAAGGAACGATTAGGACAGAGGACGAAGGCGTTCCCTTCTCACGAGACTGAGTCTGCTCTCTAGTCAAGAGCATGTTCAGCAACTTTGCTGGCGTACAGTCGATCTTGTTCATATCAAAATTAATAATGAATGGATCGAAAGAGGCCGGGAGAGACTGTAGAATAATGTCTACAACAAGCTCCTGATTGATGGTGTGTCCCAGTTTCTCTAGAGCCTCCTTGTACCCAATCATCTTGAGTACGTGAGCTCCCACTGGACTCCCTTCAGCTAGTTTGCTCTAAAAGAAAAGTTTTGTCGAATTATAGCGTTCAGTCCTCGCCTGTGCAGCATACAGCAGCTTGAGGTTCGCTATAATATCTATAGCCGATAGATCCTCATGCTGACGCTGCAGCTCTGGTGTCATAGACGCAAGCATCAGGCAAGCGACATCAATGCTGTCATTGACATGCTTTTCATAAGCTTCCCGAACCGCCCTTGCGGCGTTCGGAGCGGGTTGAGGCGGTATAGCCGTCTCGAGGACATACAGCTTCCTCTCAGCCTTAAGAACAATCTTAAGGTGTCCGTACCAGTCTGAGAAGTTCGGCCCAGCAAACTTCTCCCTTTCTAGTAGGGATCGCACATTGAAATTTGTGGTGTTCGTTGCTGCAGTAATCTACAATAATGCAAGAACAGCAAGGTCAGTATCAATGTTAGAATCAATCCAGGACTTAAGGAAGATTCTTTTCTCACTATTTTATCTGGCTGAAAAATCCAGCAAAACAGCCCGAAAGAGTAAAACTCTTTTAGTGAGATGGGATCCAGATTTCATACTTGGTCTCCGCGTCCCGCTCAGGCAAGATAAGATGCACAGAGAGTACAAGCACTAATCTCTGGTAGGCAATCCCTACCAATCGCCAACCCGTGCGATTCCCCTTCATCTGGGCAATCCAGCAGACTGTGCCAACTGAGTTGGTACAACACAGTCTCTGATCTCACAGATGGCTGCCTCCATATGGCTACCATATGCTCAATATGTAGCCCACATGGTCAAGCTGACCCGACCTACTCCCTGGACCACCACGTGCTATGCTGAGCAACGAGAAGCGATAAATCCCTTCTCTGTAGCACGCAGGTGTAATCGCACACCGTCTGAAGATAGATGGGCGTGCCCACTGAGTGGGTACAACACGGCCCCAACGATAGTCAGAACAGTGAGGTTTCGCGTCAGAAGGCTTACGAGCTTGATATTTCGCGTTGGATTTTAACGATTTTTTATCTTCTCAACTATCATGCAAATCCTATGGTGATAGCAGAAGATTAAATCATGCAATTCTTAACAATAAATCAAAGCATGATGATCTTATGTGGTAAAAGCCCATTAAGCCTAGGCAAGACCTTAATTTAACTTAAGTCTTCACTTGAGCTCTTCATGGGTCTTTTGCATCTCATCTGGCCCAACCCAGGGCCCAAGCGCCCACTGCAGCTTAGGTGCGCCCACCAGGTAATTGCGCCTGTCCCAGAGTCGAACCCTGGACCTCCCACCTGGTCAAGCCACTACTGCAAGCGCCTCTGCCAAGTGTGCTCTGTGCTCTCGTCTGATTTAAATACAATTTAATCTATCTAGACAAGATTGACACGCAGGTCAATTACACTTTATAAATTAAATAAAATGTGATGCGCAGATCACAATAAATAATTTACATTTATTAACCAGGCACACAGGCCCCAGCATAGCACACATTAAAACGGGCAGCCCACATAAGATTAAATAAACAATCATCATGGTATACAATCAACATGTGATCCAACAATAAGAAAATAAAATTTTCGAAAACCCATTGGCATCAATTTTATTTTCCTTATGTGTCCTACTACCTTACAACGGTCCATTAATAGGGATCCACTCATCAGACCTAGTCAGATCCTCTGCCCTGGCATGCACCAAGTCCTAACTGACTTGAGTCGACCCAGTGATCAACAATGCATGCCTTGGGCTGAACGACCTGCATGAGTTCTGGCAAGCGGGCGTGACCCCGAGCCTAACTCATGCGCGTTCAATGGTTGACTCAATCAGACATCGCTACACGCCTGTCCGCAGTCAACCTATAGCCACCTCGTGCTTGCGCACAGGTGCCATCTGGTCAACCCAACTAGGCTGTCAGATAGTCTGATCAGACTGATTGGATCTAGACTCGACTGTGACTTCAACCCTAATAACCCATCTAAGTTTTTAAAGTAGGCACCTCTTAGATCTAAGGTGAGTTGCGCAAGTAATATAGTTTTGAGAAAAACTAATAAGCGCCAACATACATGCGCCAAATAGAAAACATGCTCATCAAGTTTTCGCATGAACAACTTAACATGTAATTTTCGCATGTAGTTTAGATCTAAGCATACAAGCGCAAACATGGATCACAAAAACCTCAAGCAATCATAAAAACATGCTAATAACTTGGCTCTGATACCAATTGAAAGTCCCCTACCACGAGGGGGCGAAACCCTAATAGGCGCATGCAGAGGTTTTAACACAGCGGAAAAGGTTTCTAGATCGATGCATGCAGTATGATCAACTTTAAAATTTTGTATACATGAGAATCGATCCTTACCGATGCCATTTCTTGGATGGCGTCTAGGAAGTAGAGAGTCAAACGCTTCTCCTCCAAATGGTGCGCACACAAGGTGATCAATGCGCCTACTCCCTTAGTGCTCCTTGTGCTAGCAAGGTTCCAAGGTCTCCTGATCGAATGGAAGGGAAGGAGATGTTTTTTCTTCTTGGCCGAATCCTCTCCAAAGCGTCAAGGCGACACACAACGAGTGAACCTCTAGAGAGAGGGGCGAGAGGCGAGAATAAAACTTCTCTTGGCGTGAACGTGAGGCGTGGCCTCATGGCTTCTAAAAATAGCAAACCACCAACGTTCATGCGACCATGGGTTTACCCGAACGCATTTTGCTCTCCCCTTGAACCATGAGCTCACATGATGAGCTGGTTCAATTTCGGTTTGGTTCAAAGACCAATTAAGCCATGCATCTGGTTCAGATCACAATAAACCCTAAAGGTTCAAGATCCAACCGTTCATCTCTTGATGCTCTTGATCTCACCGATCTAGCATCAATTCTCTCGATCGAAGCTTACCGATCTCAAGCCCTAATCAATCAAACATGACCAGACCAGATCTCACTTACAATCAGAGATTAAATCCCTTTAAACTGAACCAGAACAATTCAGTCCACACGATCTTGTTGGGGTATGCCCTTAAGGCTAATGTTTGAGGCCTTGGGATTGTATCAGTATCATGTATAAACTTTTATGTTTATAAAGGCATGGTTGTTATTCAGGTTGTTACATTGTCTGCTGCAATAAGTGTACTTCTGAATAATGTCTCAGTACTGTTCAGCTAGGCTGACATGCAGTAAAGTCCTTAGTTGATATATCTTGGTGAACATGAGACAGCCTTGATATGGTTAAGACTAATATGTGTTCTAATCTTATAGGATGCTTCGAGCATGGAATAAGATATAGACTCATGGGTACATTGGATGTACTGGACAGACCCTACTAGGTTATTCAATTGCTTGTCACAATGTGAATAATCCTTGAATGCGACAAGTGGCACATTTCCTCTGACTTGAGATCACTTGTGTTTCTAAATGATGATTGTCATTGTTTTGAGGTAGTTCAATATCATTTGAAACATAATGATTATAGACTATCTTGGATGGTGAGCTTGAGTCAGGTTAGGGCACTAGTGATAGACATAGGATTGCCGTCTCCTTGTTTAAGGAGTGTGATGTTCTAAAGGGGCCCCCTGGATGAGATGATTGAGAAAAGAGTATGGCCATACCCAGGTGACTATGTTCATCTGATCTAATCATGCTCATCATATTGGAGTTACAAGCTTGACACGCTTGTCCAATAAGAACATCCAGTGGCAAAGGAAAATTGCATGCCTTGTGAGTTGATTCACACTTGTGCTGTGGTTTGGGTGAAGTCTTGGAAGACTCTTTCCTTTATATCGGGAGACAGTGATGTGTTGCTAGATACCCCTCACTGATCGTGATAACGATAGTTATCGTTACCGACATTTAAAGGAAACCCTCAGGGTCGCACAATTTGATGATATGGCTTACTTAAGTCAGATCGTGTGGACTGAATTATTCAGGTTCAGTTTAAAGGGATTTAATCTCTGATTGTAAGTGAGATCTGGTCTGATCATGTTTGATTGATTAGGGCTTGAGATCGGTAAGCTTCGATTGAGAGAATGGATGCTGGATCGGTGTGATCAGGAGCATCAAGAGATCGACGGTCAGATCAAGAGCCTTAGGGTTTATTGTGGTCTGGACTGATTGCTTGGTTTATTTGGTTATTGAACCAAATCGATTTGAACCAGCTCATTGGTTGAGCGCATGGTTCAATCTAAGAGGAGTTTGCGATTGGGTAAACCCATGATCGCATTTGGAGGTGAGGCTTTCTATTTTTAGAAAGCATGATCACTTACGTGACCACGCCTCATGAAACTTGCCTCTTCACGCCTTTGTCGCCAACTTGAGTATTCGGCGCTTGCATTCTCGTGTGGAGAAGTGTAGACGACAAGAGGAAGTATTCGGCCAAGCAAGGTGATCTCTCCCTTTTCCATTCGGCAAGACAATCTTGGAGCCTTGCTAGCACAAGGAGCACTAAGGAAGAGTAGGCGACATCAATTGTGTGCGTCACCTTAGGAGAAGGAGCATTTGCGCCTTTCCTTCCAAGACACCATCTAAGCGATGGCAATGGTAAGAATCGCTTCTCATTGAAAGTTGAATATATTACATGCTATGCGATCCTTTTAGAAACCCTAGATTCCGCTAGAGTTTTTGTTGCGCCTCCTATCAGGGTTTCGCCCCCCCTTTTTGGGGACTTCCTTTCAGATCTGACTTAAGTAAGCCATATCATCAAATTGTGCGACCCTAAGGGTTTCCTTTAAATGTCGGTAACGATAACTTACGTTATCACGATCAGTGAGGGGTATCTAGCAACACATCACTGTCTCCCGATATAAAGGAAAGAGTCTTCCAAGACTACACCCAAACCACAGCACAAGTGTGAACCCAACTCACTAGGCATATGTGTTTCCTTTGCCACTGGACGTTCTTATTGGACAAGCGTGTCAAGCCTGTAATTCCAATATGATGAGAATGATTAGATCAGATGATCATAGTCATCTGGGTATGGCCATACACTTTCTCAATCATCTCATCAAGGGGCCCCTATAGAACATCACACTCCAATCAAGGAGACGGCAATCCTATATCTATCACTAGTGCCCTAACATGACTCATGCTCATTATCCAGATAGATCCTTAGACGGGTTATTAGGGTTGAAGTCATCCCCTAGGTTAGATCCAGATAGTCTGATCAGACCATCTGACAGCCTTGATGGGTTGACCAGATAGCACCTGTGCATAAGCACCTGGTGGCTATAGGTCGACTGCAGACAGGCGTGTAGCGATGTCTGATTGAGACGACTAGTGAACACACATGAGTTAGGCCCGGGGTCACACCCGCTAGCCAGATCTCATGAGGGTTGTTCGGCCCTGGCGCATGCATGGTTGACCTTTTGGTCGACTCAAGTCAGTTAGGACTTGGTGCATGCAAGGGCAGTGGATCTGACTAGGTTGGATGAGTGGATCCCTAGTAATGGACCATTGTAAGGTTGTAGGGCAAATAAGGAAATTAAAATTGATGCCTATGGGGTTTTCAAAATTTAATTTTCATGATTGGATCACATGTTGATTGATGCCTATGTTTGTTTATTTATTCTTATGTGGGCTGCCCATGTTAAATGTGTGCTGTGCTGGGGCCTGCGTGCCTGTATTAAAGTTGTAAATTAATTATTGTGATCTGCGTATCACATTGTATTTAATTTATAAAGTGTAATTGACCTGCGTGTCAATCTTGTCTAGATAGATTAATTTGTAAGTTAATCAGACAAGAGCACAGAGCACACTTGGCAGAGGCGCATGCAGCAGAGGCTAGACCAGGTGGGAGGTCCAGGGTTCGACTCTGGGACCAGGCGCATTTTCCCTGGTAGGCGCACCTGAGCTGCAGATGGCGCTTGGGCCCTGGGTTGGGCCAGATAAGCAGCAAAAGTCCCATGAAGAAAAGCAAGTGAAGACTTAAGTTAATTAAGGTCTTACTAAGGCTATGGGCTTTTACCACATAAGATCAGCATGCTTTCTATTTATTGCTTTTATAATTAGAATTGCATGAGTTTATCTTCTGCTATCACCATAGTAATTGCATGATAGTTAAGAAGATAAAAGACCGTTAAAATCCAACGCTAAAATATCAAGCTCGTAAGCCTTCTGACGCGAAACCTCACTGTTCTGACTATCATTGGAGCCGTGTTGTACCCACTCAGTGGGCACGTCCATCTATCTTCAGACGGTGCGGGATTACACCTGCGTGTTACAGAGAAGGGATTTATCGCTTCTCGTTGCTCAGCATAGCACGTGGTGGTCCAGGGAGTAGGTCGGGTTAGCTTGACCATGTAGACTACATATGTGGCGCATATGGTAGCGCATGGAGGCAGCCATCTGTGGAATCAGAGACTGTGTTGTACCAACTCAGTTGGCGCAGTCTGCTGGATTGCCCAGATGAAGGGGAATCGCACAGGTTGGCGATTGGCTGGGACAGCCTACCAGAGATTAGTGCTTGTACTCTCTGTGCATCTTATCTCGCCTGAGCGGGACGCGGAGACCAAGTATGAAATCTGGATCCCATCTCACTAAAAGAGTTCTACTCTTTCGGGCTGTTTTAGCTGGATTTTTCAGCCAGATAAAATAGTGAGAAAAGAATCTTTCTTAAGTCCTGGATTGATTCTGAACATTGATACTGACCTTGCTGTTCTTGCATTGTTGTAGATTCCTGCAGCAACGAACACCATGAACTTCAATGTGCGATCCCTACTGGAAAGGGAGAAGTTTGCTGGGCCGAACTTCTCAGACTGGTACGGACACCTTAAGATTGTTCTTAAGGCAGAGAGGAAACTGTATATCCTCGAGACGGCGATACCGCCTCAACCCGCTCCGAACGCCGCAAGGGCGGTTCGGGAAGCCTATGAAAAGCATGTCAATGATAGCATTGATGTCGCTTGCCTGATGCTAGCGTCTATGACGCCACCGCTGCAGCGTCAGCATGAGGATATGTCTGCTATAGAAATTATAGCAAACCTCAAGATGCTGTATGCTGCACAGGCGAGGACTGAGCGCTACAATTTGACCAAGCTTTTCTTTCAGAGCAAACTGGCTGAAGGGAGCCCAGTGGGAGCTCATGTGCTCAAGATGATTGGGCACAAGGAGGCTCTAGAGAAACTGGGGCATACCATCAATCAGGAGCTTGCTGTAGACATTATTCTACAGTCTCTCCCGCCCTCTTTCGATGCGTTCATTATTAACTTTAATATGAACAAAATCGATTGTACTCCGGCAGAGCTGCTGAATATGCTCTTGACTACTGAGGAGACTCTGAAGGGAAAGCCTTCAACCTCTGTCTTAATGGTTCCTTCTAGGAACAAGAAGAAGGGGAAGAAGGGCAAACCCCTAGTCAAGAACTACAACAAGGCTCTGAAACAGAAGGTCAAGCGGTCGAAGGAATACAGATGTTTCCACTGTGGCCAGCTGGGTCACTGGAAAAAGGACTGTAAAGCGCTCCAAGGAGACAAGAAGGGAAGCATCGCTTCTGGCTCAGGTATTTATGTGACTGAGGTCATGTTTTCTTCTTCTATTTCATGGGTGTTGGACACTGCATGTGGAGTTCACATTTGTTCAAATGTACAGGAACTCAAGAGAAGAAGACAGGTGGGACAGCATGAGGTGGACCTACGAGTTGGAAACGGGGCACGGGTTGCTGCTGTTGCTGTAGGAGACTATTTCATCTCTTTGCCATCTGGGCTTGTATTAGAACTAAACAGTTGTTACTTTGTTCCCAGCATTACTAAGAATATTATCTCTATTCCTGCTCTTGTCAGGAAGGGATTTTCCTTTGAATGCAATATTTCAAAGTGTGTTCTTTCTCTTGATAATATTGTTTATGCTACTGGTTCAATTAACAATGGGTTATTCATGTTAGACATGGAATGTTCTATACACAATATTGATATTAAGAAAGCCAAGTATGCTGATGACAGCACCTTGCTATGGCATAGTCGTTTAGGCCATATTAACAAGAAGCGCATTAAGCGGTTGCATGATCATGGACTACTGGGATCATTCTCCTATGAGGAGATTGATACATGCAAGGCTTGTTTAATGGGTAAAATGACGAAGCCACCTTTTCCTAATAAAGGTCAAAGGGCTTCAGGTTTACTTGACCTTATACACAGTGATGTGTGTGGGCCATTTAGTAAACATGCCAGAGGTGGCTATCAGTACTTCATTACCTTTACTGATGATTTCAGTTGATATGGGTATGTCTATCTGATGAGACATAAAAGTGCATCTTTTGACAAGTTCAAAGAGTTCAAGAATGAAGTACAGAATCAGCTAGGCCAAAATATCAAGGCACTTCGTTCTGATCGAGGTGGAGAATACTTGAGTCATGCGTTTACTGACTATCTGAAGGAGTGTGGGATTATCTCACAGCTCACTCCGCCAGGAACACCGCAATGGAATGGTGTGTCCGAGAGGAGAAATAGAACGTTACTTGATATGGTTCGTTCTATGATGAGTCAGGCTACTCTTCCATATTCCTTTTGGGGATTTGCACTGGAAACAGCTGCAAAGGTACTAAACCGAGTGCCATCTAAGGCAGTTTCCAAGACTCCATATGAGTTATGGTATGGGAAACAGCCGAGCTTGACATTTATCAGGATCTGGGGCTGCGAGGCTTATGTCAAAAAGCTCGCCTCTGGGAAACTAGAGAGCAGATCTGAAAAATGTAACTTTGTCGGTTACCCTAAGGAAACTAAGGGTTATTATTTCTTCGATCCCAAAGAGAACAAGGTGTTTGTTGCTCGGACGGCCATATTTCTTGAGAAGGAGTTTCTTCTGCAAGAGGCCAGTGGGAGAGAAATAAAACTGGATGAGAATTCAGAGGAAGGACAAAGTAGTCAAGCGCAGTTGGATGAGCCTGAGCCGGTAGAACAGGTTATTGAACAACCTGAGGCTCAGATATCACGGGAACCGCGAAGATCGGGAAAGATCCGTCGACAGCCTGGGCGCTATGACGGAGTCTACATCATTGATAATGATGAACCCCTTACTTATGCGGATGCGGTCAGTGGACCGGAGTCAGCGAGATGGCTTGAAGCTATGCGCGCCGAGATGGACTCCATGTCAGATAACCAAGTCTGGGATTTGGTTGATCCGCCTCCGGGAGTAATCCCTATAGGCTGCAAATGGATCTTCAAGAAGAAGATTGACATGGATGGTAACGTGGTTACCTATAAAGGCAGGCTAGTTGCGAAGGGTTTCAAACAAATCTACGGGATAGATTATGATGAAACTTTCTCACCTGTAGCTATGTTTAAGTCTATTCGGATTCTTTTCGCGATAGCAGCATATTACGATTATGAGATCTGGCAAATGGATGTGAAGACAGCTTTCCTTAATGGAAATCTGGAAGAGGATGTGTATATGACACAACCTGAAGGTTTCACTAATCCATCAGATCGTCATAAAATATGCAAATTAAAGAAGTCTATTTATGGACTTAAACAAGCATCAAGAAGCTGGAATATTCGTTTTGATGAATCAGTCAGTGAATTTGGTTTCATCAAGAACGAGGATGACCCGTGTGTATATAAGAGGTTTAGTGGGAGCGTGATTACTTTCTTAGTCCTCTACGTCGATGACATCTTGATCATTGGAAATGATATTCCTGAAATGCATGCGGTTAAGGCATGGTTAAGGAAATGTTTCCAGATGAAAGATTTAGGAGAAGCAGCCTATGTATTAGGTGTGAAGATCTACAGGGATAGATCAAAGAGGCTTCTCGGGCTGTGCCAGAGTACTTACATCGATAAAGTCCTGGAAAGATTTCATTTAGAGAATTCTAAAAGAGGATATCTTCCAGTCAGACATGGTCTGAATCTTTCGAAGAGTCAGTGTCCACAAACACAGACTGAGAAAGATGAAATGGACAATACGCCTTATGCTTCGGCTATTGGGTCCATTATGTATGCGATGTTGTGTACTCGCCCAGACGTCGCTTACGGGTTAAGCGTGACCAGTCGGTTCCAAAGTAATCCAGGTATGGCGCACTGGATTGCAGTCAAGAACATTTTAAAATATCTGCGAAGGACCAAAGATATGTTCTTGATGTATGGTGGTCAGGAAGAACTCAGTATTGAAGGATATACTGACGCTTCGTTCCAGTCTGACCAGGATGATTTCCGATCGCAATCAGGCTATGTTTTTAGCTTGAATGGAGGAGCGGTGGTGTGGAAGAGTTTCAAACAGTCAACTGTTGCTGATTCCACAACAGAAGCCGAGTATGTTGCAGCCTCGGAAGCATCCAAGGAGGCAGTGTCGATTCGTAAGTTCGTTCAGGAACTTGGTGTTGTTCCTTCGAGTGCAGATCCTTCGGTTATCTTCTGTGATAACACTGGAGCAATAGCACAGGCAAAGGAACCACGGTCGCACAAGAAGTCCAAGCACATACAGAGACGGTTTCATTTGATCAGGGAGATCATTGATCGTGGCGAAATCAAAGTCTGCAAGGTACATACAGATGACAATCTGGCAGACCCGCTTACTAACCCTCTGGCGCAGCAGAAGCATGTGAAGCACTGTAATAATATGGGTTTGAGATTTCTCGACCATTAGATTAAGTGCAAGTGGGAGATTGTTGGGGTATGCCCTTAAGGCTAATGTTTGAGGCCTTGGGATTGTATCAGTATCATGTATAAACTTTTATGTTTATAAAGGCATGGTTGTTATTCAGGTTGTTACATTGTCTGCTGCAATAAGTGTACTTCTGAATAATGTCTCAGTACTGTTCAGCTAGGCTGACATACAGTAAAGTCCTTAGTCGATATATCTTGGTGAACATGAGACAGCCTTGATATGGTTAAGACTAATATGTGTTCTAATCTTATAGGATGCTTCGAGCATGGAATAAGATGTAGACTCATGGGTACATTGGATGTACTGGACAGACCCTACTAGGTTATTCAATTGCTTGTCACAATGTGAATAATCCTTGAATGCGACAAGTGGCACATTTCCTCTGACTTGAGATCACTTGTGTTTCTAAATGATGATTGTCATTGTTTTGAGGTAGCTCAATATCATTTGAAACATAATGATTATAGACTATCTTGGATGGTGAGCTTGAGTCAGGTTAGGGCACTAGTGATAGACATAGGATTGCCGTCTCCTTGTTTAAGGAGTGTGATGTTCTAAAGGGGCCCCCTGGATGAGATGATTGAGAAAAGAGTATGGCCATACCCAGGTGACTATGTTCATCTGATCTAATCATGCTCATCATATTGGAGTTACAAGCTTGACACGCTTGTCCAATAAGAACATCCAGTGGCAAAGGAAAATTGCATGCCTTGTGAGTTGATTCACACTTGTGCTGTGGTTTGGGTGAAGTCTTGGAAGACTCTTTCCTTTATATCGGGAGACAGTGATGTGTTGCTAGATACCCCTCACTGATCGTGATAACGATAGTTATTGTTACCGACATTTAAAGGAAACCCTCAGGGTCGCACAATTTGATGATATGGCTTACTTAAGTCAGATCGTGTGGACTGAATTATTCAGGTTCAGTTTAAAGGGATTTAATCTCTGATTGTAAGTGAGATCTGGTCTGATCATGTTTGATTGATTAGGGCTTGAGATCGGTAAGCTTCGATTGAGAGAATGGATGCTGGATCGGTGTGATCAGGAGCATCAAGAGATCGACGGTCAGATCAAGAGCCTTAGGGTTTATTGTGGTCTGGACTGATTGCTTGGTTTATTTGGTTATTGATCCAAATCGATTTGAACCAGCTCATTGGTTGAGCGCATGGTTCAATCTAAGAGGAGTTTGCGATTGGGTAAACCCATGATCGCATTTGGAGGTGAGGCTTTCTATTTTTAGAAAGCATGATCACTTACGTGACCACGCCTCATGAAACTTGCCTCTTCACGCCTTTGTCGCCAACTTGAGTATTCGGCGCTTGCATTCTCGTGTGGAGAAGTGTAGACGACAAGAGGAAGTATTCGGCCAAGCAAGGTGATCTCTCCCTTTTCCATTCGGCAAGACAATCTTGGAGCCTTGCTAGCACAAGGAGCACTAAGGAAGAGTAGGCGACATCAATTGTGTGCGTCACCTTAGGAGAAGGAGCATTTGCGCCTTTCCTTCCAAGACACCATCTAAGCGATGGCAATGGTAAGAATCGCTTCTCATTGAAAGTTGAATATATTACATGCTATGCGATCCTTTTAGAAACCCTAGATTCCGCTAGAGTTTTTGTTGCGCCTCCTATCAGGGTTTCGCCCCCCCTTTTTGGGGACTTCCTTTCAGATCTGACTTAAGTAAGCCATATCATCAAATTGTGCGACCCTAAGGGTTTCCTTTAAATGTCGGTAACGATAACTTACGTTATCACGATCAGTGAGGGGTATCTAGCAACACATCACTGTCTCCCGATATAAAGGAAAGAGTCTTCCAAGACTACACCCAAACCACAGCACAAGTGTGAACCCAACTCACTAGGCATATGTGTTTCCTTTGCCACTGGACGTTCTTATTGGACAAGCGTGTCAAGCCTGTAATTCCAATATGATGAGAATGATTAGATCAGATGATCATAGTCATCTGGGTATGGCCATACACTTTCTCAATCATCTCATCCAGGGGGCCCCTATAGAACATCACACTCCAATCAAGGAGACGGCAATCCTATATCTATCACTAGTGCCCTAACATGACTCATGCTCATTATCCAAGATATTCTATAACCATTATGTTTCAAATGATATCGAACTACCTCAAAACAATGCCAATCATCATTTAGAAACACAAGTGATCTCAAGTCAGAGGAAATATGCCACTTGTTTGCATATAAGGATTATTCACATTGTGACAAGCAATTGAATATCCTAAGTAGGGTCTGTCCAGTACATCCAATGTACCCATGAGTCTACATCTTATTCCATGCTCGAAGCATCCTATAAGATTAGAACACATATTAGTCTTAATCATATCAAGGCTGTCTCATGTTCACCAAGATATCTCGACTAAGGACAAAACTGCATGTCAGCCAAGCTGAACAGCATTGAGACATTATTCAGAAGTATACATATTGCAGCAGATGATGTAACAACCTGAATAACAACCATTGCCTTTATAAACGTAGAGTTTAAACATGATACTAAAATAATCCCAAGGCTTCAAACATTAGCCTTAAGGGCATACCCCAACAGCGAGTCCCTGAAGCAAATCAGCCCATGCCAGAAGCCGAAAGCATGTGTCCTTCCTTCAATCGCAAGTCCATCACCACGCTTCCAAAGCTGGCGCCACTTCTGACTCCAATTGAAGAAGGCTCCTTGTTGTCTTTGATGTGAAAGGAAACCTAGGTCACATGCGCATTCAAAATTTATAGCGGCGGCGGAAATAGTAGGTTTCAAAGATCGCATGACTTAAACATATGATCAACCTTGAAAGGATAGGTTAGAGCATTACCATTGCCATGCTTTGAGTGGCGGCTTGGAAGAAGAAAGGGGCGAGTGCCTCTTCTCCAAAAGTATCACACACAAGATGAAGTTTGCTTCTCCCTTGTGCTCCTTGTGCTAGCAAAGACACTAGGGGTCTTTGATCGAGTGAGGAGATGAGATGTGCACCCTTGGCTTGGTTAAACTCCTTCTTTTCGTCAAGAGGAAGAAGAATGCGAGAGGAGGAAGAGAGCGGTTTTGAAAACCGAGAGGGAGAGCCCTAGAAGGAAAGATTCGGTTACCATATTTGGTAAGAACCAAACATGTAACCCCCTTCTTAACTCCCTCTTTAACTCCCATGCATTCACCCTAAGTGAACCAACCGAAACCTCTCATTTGAACCATGCGTTCACTAAGTGAACCGGTTCAATTTCATTTGGTTCAAGGACCAAGTCGAACAAGCCCTGGTCTTGATCTGATTGAACCAAATGGCTCAAGATCCAACCACACATCTCATTGAATCTCTTGATCTTTACGATCAAGCATCAATTCTCCCGATCGAAGCTTACCGATCATATGCCCTAATCAATCAAACATGATTAGACTAGATCTCACTTCCAATCAGAGTTTAAATTGCTTTAAATTGAACTAGAATAATTCCAATCCACACGATCTGACATAAGTAAGCCATATCATCAAATTGTGCGACCCTAAGGGTTTCCTTCAACGTCGGTAACGATAACTCACGTTATCACGATCAGAGAGGGGTATCTAGCAACACATCACTGTCTCCCGATATGAAGGAAAGAGTCTTCCAAGACTACTCCCAAAACATAGCACAAGTGTGAATCCAATTCACCCAGCATACATGTTCCCTTTGCCACTGGATGTTCTCGTTGGACAAGCGTGTCTAGCCTGTAATTCCAACACGATGAGAATGGTTGATCAGATGAACATAGTCATCTGGGTATGGCCATACACATTCTCAACCATCTCATCCAGGGGGCCCCAGTAGAACACCACACTCCAACTAGGAGAGGCAATCCTTTATCTATCGCTAGTGTCCTAACATGACTTATGCCCACTATCCAAGATAATCCTTAACCATTATCTTTCAAATGATATTGAACTACCTCAAGACAATGTCAATCATCACTTAGAAACACAAGTGATCTCAAGTTAGAGGGAATATGCCACTTGCTCGCTTATAAGGATTTATTCATATTGTGACAAACAATTGAATATCCTAAGTAGGGTCAGTCCAGTACATCCAATGCACCTATGTGTCTAAATCTTATTCCATGCTCGAAGCATCCTATAAGATTAGAACACATATTAGTCTCAATCATATCAAGGCTGTCTCATGTTCACCAAGATATCTCGACTAAGGACAACTCTGAAAATCAGCTAAGCTGAACATCATTGAGACATTACTCAGAAGTATACATATAGCAGCAGGTAATGCAACAATCTGAATAACAACAATTGCCTTTATAAAACATATACATAGTTTGTACATGATACTGATAATAACCCAAGGCCTCAAACATTTAGCCTTAAGGGCATACCCCAACATGATGAACCTTAACCTATCTCATGTAAACAATTCTACATCTATTCTAAGGAAAGATGAAAATTTTACATCAAGAAGGGGGGAGAACCACACGCAGGTGGTAGAAAGATTTTACAAGCATTCATCACAGGTGGAAACATGCTTCCACATCACAACACAGGAGGGCACTCGCTATGACCATATCAACCCAATCAACTGGCGCATGTAAAATTTGAAAATCCGGAAAAATCAAATTTTAGCACCTTATGCGCCAATATCATCCAAGGCACTCTCTTAACCAATTCCATGCCAAAATTTAGATCAAGTTCCATGATGATTTCATAGACCCTATCGGCTGGCAGTTTTGTCAGATCAAGAGACCCGGCCAGTCCGAAGACACAATGCCGGTCCTACTTGACAAAACTTACGTGCGCCTGTGGTCTTAAATCAAGCATAAACACAATCCAAGTTTCGGTCATAGAGTTGAGAAGAGAAGATTGGATGAAAATGCTTTCTACATGAAATGCGCATGGATAGAAGAAAAATTTTCAAAAAAATTTTCACACAAGCAAACGTACACCTTGTGTTTCTCGCAAGTAGCTCTGATACCACTGTTGGGGAATGCCGGGT
The DNA here is from genome assembly GCA_027563935.2 of Costus lasius. NCBI lineage: Eukaryota > Viridiplantae > Streptophyta > Magnoliopsida > Zingiberales > Costaceae > Costus > Costus lasius. Next base: position 69,564,036 of record CM050449.1, read on the forward strand.
GTAATTTAAAATTTTGCAGTCCCAGGACGCAGAGGAAGAAGCATTACACCCGAAACACATTCCTTTCCCAAGGATCCGTGCGAGAGAGAAGACACAAGGATGTGTTAGAGATGTACCTCTTTTGCTTGTTTAGATGTCGAAGCCATGTTGAAGGCGCCCAAGTGTTCGTGTAACATCCCACATTCTTAACCCCAAACAAATGGCACAATTCATAAAAGAAACAGGATGTTTCATATAAGATCGATCATATGCTAGGTAAAACCGAGTTCAAGAAAAGACGATCTGAAAAATTTCATAAATCCATACACACAAATTCACAAAACTCAAATCTCATAAGGGTACCTGCCACCACGCAATCCTTGCACTAGACATATGCAAGGCAACAGTTATATCAAAACCGATTCAAAATTCATAAAATCCATAAAGGTACCTGCCACCAGGCAATACTTGCACTAGACATATGCAAGTTACAGGGTATATCAAAACCGATTGCACAGAATATACAACAAGCCGAAATTCAAAACAAAATCACAAAATTGATTTTATAAACTCATACCAAACACCGAAACCAGGCTGAAGCCCGCGGTGACACAAAAATCAAACTCATTTAATTGCCACAATCAGGCAACACAAATTCACATAGTTCACATGGTTCACATCACATGGTTCACATAGTTCATAAAATTCATATTCGGCCACAGCCGGCCTCAAATTAATTAAGCATAAACATAGGGCCACAACCGACATTATAAGCATAAATCTCAACATCAATATCATGCTAACTGCGCCCCTGCTCTATACCTGAAAATAATGAGGGGTGAGCTACACAGCCCAGTGAGTGGATAGTCTAATTGACCATCCATAACATACACTCAAAAATATATGCAGATTGTTTTAAAAATCTTTAACAGGAACATAATGTCGAACATAATGTCAACATATAACCAGATTAAATAACAAGATTAAGTACAGAAGTCACATAAACAGTCAGATGTACACACCCACATATAACAAACTAAGGGTACTAGAGTTATACTCTAAACCAACTAAACACATATATTCTAAACCAACTAAACACATATAACTTAGGTTCACAAACTCAGGTTCTAGAGTTATACTCTAAACCACTAAACACACCAACACATAATCAACCTAGTTGTCCAGCATATTCAGTAGTGACCAATATGGTCTAACCCGGCTTGGCCAAAGCACTGGGAGCCGCATGCAACACATAAACAAGGATAGTGAGTAGAATCAAGAGGTGGCCCCCGCCAGGTCACGACGTGGCACTTTGCTCTCTCACCCCATAACACATCAGAGTGATGACATCAAGAGGTGGCCCCTGTCTGATCAAGACATGGCACTTTGTGTCTTATATCACCCTGTCACATAAAGAGTAATGACATCAAGAGGTGGCCCCTGTCTGATCAAGACATGGCACTTTGCGTCTTATATTACCCCATCACATAAAAGAGTAGTGACATCAAGAGGTGGCCCCTGTCTGACCAAGACATGGCACTTTGCGTCAAAACCCGTTCTCCCAAAAGGTTCCTACTGGACAACATACATATCTTATTTCATATTTCACAAAGGTGGACATATTTCACAAAGGTGGACTCCTAAGTGTCAACTAGACTCTAGGATAGTCATCACAAAAATCATATCGGGCAGGCTGAACATCAACCCCCATCACAATAACCATAATAGGCAGGCTGATCATCAACCCCCTCACATATCACAATACAGGGCTGAAATTCAAACCCTTAACATATCACATAAGGACCATCCACTTGAGTTCATAGTTACACCTAGCCTTAGTCCTAACCATCACATAACCACCTAATTTCCAAATTCACATAACCCATAATTTTCCAATTTCACAAAACCCATCACATAACACTTATTGTTCAAAATCACATAGTCACACATATTGTTCAAAATCATATAACATAACACATAATATTTTCACCGAATATTGTGTAGTCCTTAAATTTCAGGCTGGTCAGTTCAGTGTAATTTTGCTAAATTATCACCCAATGTTTTCAAACATAATTGCATGATCTTAATTAAATAAACATGAGTTTTACAACATAACGTTATTGGCAATTTATCAAGCATCCATAAAATTCGACATATAACATTTATCATGCGCCCCAAAATCAATATAAAATTAAAGCATAATTGCTTTACAAATCACACATGTAACCCACGGTTTCAAACATAATATCAATTTAAAAATACACCTTAGTTAACAAGAATTTCATACTTAAGATCAATGATTTAATGCTTCCTAAACTCCACACAATAATTACCCTAAATTCGGTTTTCATGGAGATATGCCTTAAATTCGGTTTTCATGGAAAATACCCTAAACTAACTTTTCATGGAGAAATATCAAGATTAAATTCACATGTAAACATGTTAACCACAATATCAAATTTCGGTTTAACTACAATTAACAAGGTTTCGGCTCCAAAAATCATTGGTTTAATATTGCCAAAATTCTCTATAAAATATCTAATTAACAAGAAATTCATGCTCAATGTTCGATGATTTAATGCTACCAAAATACCTTAAATTTCATACAAATTTTCGGTTAAACAATCATCAAATTAATTCGGTTTTTACAATAGTTTTCGAGATTGTTTCGTTTCTCATAGTCAACACCAACATTCGGTTTTCATAACAATTTTCCCAAGAATTCGATTTTAAACATGGTAATTTTCCCAAGAATCCATTTGCATCATATAATACAATCACAACCAATCTAATAGATCAAACAAGACCTTCCACTCACCTTGAACCGAGAATACTATGGTGAAAAATCTTCCACAAAATCGCCTAAAGCCTTTAAGTCGCCTAAGGAATCTCCAAGAATTCGCCAAAGGAATTTCTTCTCTTCAAGGAAAAATCGCCAAGGGAAGAAGATGAAGAAAATCACCTCAAAACTCTTCAAGAATCGCCACTTCTTCTCAAGCCGTCGCCCACAATTTTCCTCAAGCCAAAATCGCCAAAAACTCTTACCCTAAGCGCAATTCCCACTTAAACTTTGGATTTTAAAATTTTAAACCCATTAACCCATTAATTCAAATAGGGTTTAATTCATTTAGCTAATAAATTTGAATTTCAAATCCAATTAGCGCCAACCCCAATATTCTCATAATTAACCAATTAATTTAATTAACTTAACCAATAACCATTCACTTAAACGAAATCCATTAAGGATTTTAATTAACATCCAATAAGGATTTAATTAACCAATAAGCCCAATTAATTACTTACAATAAATTAACAAGCAATAAACCAGTTAATTAACAACAAAATCTCTAGTTAATTAACTATAATTTATTAACTAAAAATCTCTAATTAATTTATCATAAATTAACTATCAATACTCAGGAATAATAACTCAGTCAATAATATTATTTAAATCAAAAATAATGCTTACCAGGACTTAAGATCCTTGGATCTTACAGTTCGCCCTCTACAAGTATCCACGCGTCGACTCCTTGATCGTTGCTCCCTTCCACGCTCGGTGCTAGCCTCGGGAAGAGAATCGAGCCTTAGGGTTCCTTCACTCTTCTTGCGCCACCTCCAAGGTTCATGCGCCAAGTGCAAGGAAGATGCCGCCAACTCCTTATCCTCTTCATTCCAAGAGAAGAGGGAGAAGATGAGTTTCAGCCTTGAGGAAGATTAGGGGTTGATTGCGCCACCAAGTCCTTCTCCAAGTCTCGCCAAGAGGAGAGGAAGGAGAAGACTTGCGGTCACTTGTTGGAAGAAGGGTTGCGCCACTCTGATGTTGTCGCCCTTTGCCCTTGCTTTCGCCCCTCTATGATTGTTCACGTCTCCAAGAATTTATCATAAAGAGAGGGCGACAATGGGTCCTATAAATAGGACTAAAGGCGGTTTGAGCAAGGGCTAGGATCATGCCAAGTGTATGGCTAGGATGAGGTGTCTTGAAGTAAGGAAAGTCTCCAAGACTTTACCATAAACCTCATTCAACCTATCCATAAAAGTCTAAACACTATATCAGCCCAAGACATGCCTCAAATGCATTCTTACCATCAAAGGCTAAGTGGCTAGGCGCAACATGCATGAGGAGTTTCGGCTAGGGTAAGGGTTTTGGGAGAAACTAGGGTTTGAGGTAAGGTAAGTCTCCAAGACATTACCATATACCTCTTCCCTATGTCCATATGCGCCTAGGAACTTCCCATAAAAGTTCTCAAGCCATATCAGCCCCAAGACTTACCTTAGAGGCAAGTATTCCTTCCAAGGAAGAAGGGCTAGGCGCCCTTTACTTCCATAATGAAGCAAAGGCGCCTCCCTCACCCCATTATGCCCCTAGGCGCCAATGGGGTCAGATTTCTCCCCATTATACCATTTTAAGCCAATTCCTCTTTATGACAACTAATTATTGGGCCTCATTGGATAATGAGCTAGCCCAAACTTCATGACATGGGTTGATTAAGCCATTGGATCCAATCCAATGCAACCCTAATCCAAATGTGACCAATCTAGGTCAATTTCGGGTCAACCTGCCAAAAATGAAGTTTGGCTCCAATAACTTTCTTCCATCTCATTAGGCCCATTGGCGCTGATGAAATCTTCCAAATGGATCCAAGTTATCCAATAACTTGATCCTAAGGCTTCTAATTAAAGCAACGTCAAGAGTCTATTGCATGTGACCCCGTAGGATCCATATGACGATGGCAATGATGTAAACATCATAAGTAGTGAGGGGTATCTAGCAACACATCACTACTACCCATGTCATAGGACTTAATTCATTATGGCAACAACTCCTAACAAGCAACGAGGATTCCCATTGCATTACAGATCCCTTTGCCTAAGCTGATATCCTGCCATTGGATTAGTCTCAAGTTTATTATCCAATGCATTGGTCATGACTCAACAAGTGTGGCCACACTTTCCTGTCATGCACCAATAAGGTGGGGCGCCCCGAGGTGGATATCATGCTTCCTTGGAAGGAAGTGGCAAATCCTACTATTGGTCATCCATGTCTCTACGTGACTTATGACATGCCCAATGACAGTCGTTTTGATCTCCCAATTACGGAGAGACGTAAGACTATATTAAAGCATACCCTTCATCAAGTCTAGACATGAATACCTCAAGTCTAAGGATCAATGCAAACCTCTTGCATGTGAGATTGACTTGTTGACTAGACAAGTCAATCCTCACGGTGGATCACTCCAGTGCATCCAATGAACCTGTATGTCTGCGTTACTGTGCCCCGCACATAACCAGCCCATACACCAGTCTCACATGTACCGAAGCTGTCCCATATCTGCTAAGGTACCTTGTCTGGGGATAGCTTATGAGAATGGATCCAATCCAAACTCCTGGGACATTATTTATGCAACTCAATACATCAACGCAGGTAGAGAAGTCTGCAAAATAACGACCATGCCTATATAAAGAGTAATAGTTCTATCAAAGTACATTCAACCAATGCCTGACCATGTCCATACATTGGTCTTTAGGGCATATACACCAACACTCAATGGGATCCACTGCACTTGGAACCACCTGAAGTTCATAAATGAACTTCCTCATCCAAACGGCTTCTTTGGCTGCCTCAGAAGTAGCCACATACTCAGCCTTGGTTGTATAATCAGCTATGGTGGATTGCTCGAAGCTCTTCCAGCATGCAGCACCTCCATTCATCTTGAACACATAGCCAGCCTGTGATCTGAAGTTGTCAGGGTCTCAGGGCATACTTAAGGATGTTCTTCACAACCACCTAATGTTGCAGGCCTGGATTGGATGGGTATCGGCTAGTTATGTTCACAGCATAAGCCACATCTGGTTTAGTACACAACATTGCATACATGATCGATCCCACTATGATGTAGGTGAAAGGTTCCCACAAGGGGGCGAAACCCTAAATCATAGGCGCATATGAAGAATGAAAGCAACGGAAAGGGGGTTTCTAGATCTTGCATGGTATTATGATTAACAAAACCGATTGTATAGTAGTGATAGAACCATACCATAGCCATTTCTAGATGGCGTCTTGGAAGCTAGAGAACAAGAGAGGTCTCCTCCAAATTGTCGCACACAAGATGAGGTATAGCTTCTTCTTGTCGTCCCTTGTGCTAGCAAGGATCGTCCAAGTATCCTTCTCGTATGGAAGGGATGAGATCTTCTTGGCTTGGCGAAAAACTTCCTTCTCCTTTCGTCAACACCACATGCACTCTCGAATGAGCAAGCGACGAGAGGAAGGAGCGACAATAGGCGTGAGAGAGGAGTAACGTGAGGCGATGTCACGTTTAGGAGTCATGGTTTCTAAAAATAGAAACACTCCCACGTTCATGCTCTCATGCGACCATGGGTTTACCCCAAGCGCAAACTTCTCTTCACCCTTGAACCATGCGCTCATTCATGAGCCGGTTCACTTTGGTTCGGTTCAATAACCAAATAAGCCAAGCATTCAGTCCAGACCATAATAAACACTTAGGTTCTTGATCTGACCGTCAATCTCTTGATGCTCCTGATCTGACCAATCTAGCATCCAATCTCTCGATCGAAGCTTACCGATCTGAAGCCCTAATCAATCAAACATGATCAGACCAGATCTCACTCACAATCAGAGATTAAATCCCTTTAAACTGAACTCAAACAATTCAGTCCACACGATCTGACTTAAGTAAGCCATATCATCAAATTGTGCGACCCTGAGGGTTTCCTTTAAATGTCGGTAACGATAACTCACGTCATCACGATCAGTGAGGGGTATCTAGCAACACATCACTGTCTCCCAATATAAAGGAAAGAGTCTTCCAAGACTACACCCAAAAACAACACAAGTGTGAATCAACTCACAAAGCATACATATTTCCTTTGCCACTGGATGTTCTTATTGGACAAGCGTGTCAAGCTTGTAACTCCAATATGATGAGCATGATTAGATCAGATGAACATAGTCACCTGGGTATGGCCATACACTTTCTCAATCATCTCATCCAGGGGGCCCCTTTAGAACATCACACTCCTTAAACAAGGAGACGGCAATCCTATGTCTATCACTAGTGCCCTAACCTGACTCAAGCTCATCATCCAAGATAGTCTATAATCATTATGTTTCAAATGATATTGAACTACCTCAAAACAATGACAATCATCATTTAGGAAACACAAGTGATCTCAAGTCAGAGGAAATGTGCCACTTGTTACATTCAAGGATTATTCACATTGTGACAAACAATTGAATATCCTAGTAGGGTCTGTCCAGTACATCCAATGTACCCATGAGTCTACATCTTATTTCATGCTCGAAGCATCCTATAAGATTAGAACACATATTAGTCTTAACCATATCAAGGCTGTCTCATGTTCACCAAGATATATCGACTAAGGACTTTATTGCCTGTCAGCCTAGCTGAACAGCTTTGAGACATTATTCAGAAGAACACTTATTACAGCAGACAAGGTAACAACCTGAATAACAACCATGCCTATATAAACATAAGAGTTTATTACATGATACTGATACAATCCCAAGGCCTCAAACATTAGCCTTAAGGGCATACCCCAATAGTAGGAGCATCTTTTAGGCTTAATTGTGTTTTAATATGGTGTTTACTTGTTTTGTTGTAATTAGGATTAGCCAAGGTTTTATTTTCCAAGCATTTTAAATTACTAGTTAATGTATTAGGTTGCAATTAGTTTAGCACTTTAAATTCCCCTTGTTTAATTAGGATTAGCCTAAGTCAAAGATTATCACAACATCCATGTCAACATCAAGGTCAAAATTAAGCTAAGTCAAGTCAAGATGATAGCCACCTCATCGGTCAAAATCAACAATCAGCAAATATTCATCAAATAGGTGCCACCATGTTAATCAAGCCAAGGCAACAATCTTCAATGAGCCAGTCAACCATTCATACGGTCAACAACCAAAGGAAGCTTCAAACCAAAGGCAAACTTTACAAAACCAATCAAGCTGCCCACGCTGCCCAAGCAAATAGAATGCATGCGCCAAGAAATCTTCACAGCACCAAATCCAGCAAGATCTCCAGCAAATCCTGCCAACTAGACAAAGCATTTAATGTTTCAATATGAAATCTTCCTTGACGGCCGTTGGTGGCTTGCCTATATTATGTAAACGTTCTAAGTTGAATACAAGTTGAAAATATTATTTTTGGAAACCTTGTGTTGGTGTGTCTTCCTCCTTGTGAGGTTAGGGTTAGAGTATGTAATCCTTCTCTTCCCCCCTTAGCTTGCTAAGGGTTTCTTCTATTCTCTTCTCCCTTCTTCTCTTCTCTTCTCTAACTTCCATTCTGCGTCACACTACCGAAGCATAGGGCACTCGACTCATGTCATCCCTCTCAGCCTATGTGGTGGGACACTAGCTCTTTGAGAGAGTAAGGCCATGTCTCACTGGAAGGTACCCCTTCTTGGATTGCTCCAAGTTGAACCTCTCTAGGACCTTATCAATGTAGGTACTCTAACTAAGGGCCAGGAGCCTCTTCGATCTATCTCGGTAGATCCTCATGCCTAGGATATAGGCAGCCTCCCCTAAGTCCTTCATCTCGAAACACTTCCCCAACCATGTCTTCATACAAGACCAGAAAAGTCACTAAGCTCCCACTGAATTTTCTGTACTCATAGGCATCATCTTCGCTTTTGATAAAGCCATAATCTCTCATAGCTTCATCAAACCGAAGATTCCAACTTCGAGATGCTTGCTTTAATCCATAAATGGATTTCTTTATCCTGTAGGCTTTATTGGCATCTGCAGGATGGATGAAACCATCAGGTTGTGTCATATACACATCCTCTGTCAGCCTCCCATTAAGGAACGTTGTCTTAACATCCATATGCCATATCTCATAGTCATGATATGCAACTATAGCAAGCAGAATCCGAATGGATTTGATCATGGCAACAGGCGAGAAGGTTTCATCATAGTCCACCCCGTGGACTTGTTTGAATCCTTTAGCCACTAGTCTACCTTTATAGGCAACTATGTTGCCATCCATGTCAGTCTTCCTTTTGTAGACCCATTTACACCCTATGGGTTTTACCCCATTAGACAGTCAACGAAATCTCATACTTGGTTAGCTGACATGGAATCCATCTCGGATCGCATGGCCTCAAGCCATCTCTTGGAGTCTAGTCCACTGACTACCTCATCATAAGTCATGGGCTCATCTTCAATGATGAAGATCCCGTCGTGTTGTGTCGGCAGTGACCCATACCTCTCAGGTGCATGACAAATCCTCCCAGACTTTCGTGGGACCTATGTCTGAGCCTTAGGCTGCCTAGCAACTGGTGCAGGTGGCTCAGGTTCCATCTCTGTGTCTTGTGGTTGCCCTTAGACCTCATCCAAGTCAAACTTCCTCCCACTGAATTCTCTCATAAGAAATTCTTTCTCTAGAAAGATAGCACCCCGAGCAACAAAAACTTTGTTCTCAGTGGAAACATAGAAGTAGTAACCTTTCGTTTCCTTATGGCACCCCACAAACACACATTTATTAGATCTAGGTTCTAGCTTACTAGAATTCTAACATTTGACATAAGCCTCACATCCCCAGATCCTGATAAATAAGAGGTTAGGGCGTCTCCCACTCCATACCTCGTATGGTATCTTGGAGACACTCTTAGATGGAACGTTGTTTAGTATAAGAGAAGCTATTTCATATGCAAAACCCCAAAATGAGGGTGGTAGAGTTGCATGACTCATCATAGATCGAACAATGTCCAACAAGGTTTGATCTCTCCTCTCAAACACACCATTCTATTATGGTGTTCCAGGATGGGTGAGTTAGGATAGGATCCCACACTCTAAAAGACAGTCAAAGAACTCCCAACTCAGGTACTCTCCACCACGATCTGATCAAAGAGTTTTAATGGATCTCCCAAGCTGGTTCTCTACTTCATTTTTGAACTCCATGAATTTTTCAAATGATTCAGACTTATGTCTCATCAAGTAGACATAACCATATCTACTAAAGTCATCAGTGATTGTAATGAAGTAGTTGTACCCTCCTCTAGCTTGTTTACTGAATGGCCCACACACATCACTGTGTATAAGATCCAATAAACCTCTTGCCCTCTCACCGATCTTGGTGAAGGGCGCCTTTGTCATCTTCCCTAATAAACAAGGCTCACAAGTATCAAATTCCTCTAAGGAACTTGAATCTAACAACCCATTTGCATGGAGTTGTTGGATGCAATTCTTTTTTATATGGGCTAATCAATAATGCCATAGGAAAGCACCAACTGAACTACTCAGTTTGATCATTTTCTTATTTATGTTACAAATGGAACAATCCTTGTCCAAGACATATAATCTATTGCACAAAGTATCCTTCCCATAAAACATGTTTGCAGATGAGAAAGAACAAGAGTTCTCCTTTATTTCAAACTTAAATCCTTTCTTTGCCAAGCAAGGAATGGATACAATGTTTTTAGTAAGTGAAGGTACATAATAGCAATGATATCTTTCTAATTGATGTCTAGAAGGTAGGGAGAGAGTCAAAACTCCTACAGCAACAGTAGCAACTTGTGCCCCGTTTCCAACCCATAGGTCAATCTCTCTAGGCCGCACCGATCTACTTTTCTTGATCCCCTGCATATTTGTACAAATATGAGCTCCATATGTGGTATCCAATACCCATGACATAGAAGTAGGAAGGTTGACTTCGAAAACATAAATACCTGACATTGAAGACGAAGCCTTGCCTCTCTTTTTCTCATTCTGAAGTCGCACTCATGTGAGGTGGTCCTCCACATGAGTAGCACTTGTTATTCCTGACTCTTTCCATCTTTATCTTCAATATCTTAGTTAAGCCTTTTGGCTCAACACATTGAATGTGTACTTTAGGAGGGTTGAGCTCAACCAATTCATAAAAGAGCTGCTTTATATTAGAAATAATCTTAGAGGTACTCTTAGATTCATATTGCCCTCTTAATTCGAGTGACATGTTGGTTAACATCAAATTAGGAACCTCCAAAGTATCAGCCTGATGCTTATCATAAGCATCCTTCTCAGCCGCTGAGGCCGAGCATGGAAGTGGCTCAGGAATAGGCTGCTTAAGGACATAGAGCTTTCTCTCGAGCTTGAGCACATTTCTTAAGTTCATATACCAATCCAGTAAGTTGGATCCAACCAACTTATCCCTTTCCAGGGTAGATCGCAATGACCATCTGCCATTGTTCGTAGCCATTATTTTACAGCAACCAAGAAATACCTGATTAGTACTATGTCAAATCATTTAAACTGGACTTGTTTTAAATGATTATGGCTCGCACTATTTTAATCGAATTGACAACCCACAAAGTCAATCGGGAAATATAAGATTTCCTAGTGAGATGGGATCCTTATTCCACATAGGGCTTTGCGTCCAATGAGGGTGGGATGAGATGCACAAAGTGACCCATGTTTCTTAAGGTGGGCACGCTGGCTGATTGCGCTTGACAACTCCCCTTATTGAGACAGTCTAGGCATTTCATGTCCAGCGAGGGCTGGATACAGCATGAAACCCTAACCTCACAACGATGCCTATAGAGTTTCATCATGTGCCCAGCACATATGAAAATCTAATCAAGTCCATTCCTAACTGTTATGCCCAGGGCCAACGAGTTTCCTTGTGAAGGCACGTCCAGGGTAAAACTAGATTGGGGAAACCATTGCCACCACACACCTTCTAAAGATAAGTGGGTATGTCCCATGAGGGTGGGAAATAGTTCACAACACTACTGATCGATAGCTTGGTGAGGGCTACACGTTAGAAGGCTACTAGACATGATATTTAGATTGAGGGTTTTTGAGGTCTCATAAATTTCAGTTTTATCTCATGTCTAACATTACAGGCATGCAATCCTATAGTGATAACATAACGATAAAAAACATCACAGGCATGCTTTAGCTTTTGTAAATAAAGCAATAAAAGGATGATGTGATCATAGCCCATTCAAAACATTGAACAACCCACGCCAAAAGGGGTTTAACTCTTGACCTAAGACTCAAGCCCCAAAAACTAGACCTAGCCTAGCCGACCTCTAGCTTGGTCTTCAAGGTTGGCTCCAAGGTCCTTCTCACCATGGTTTAGCTCCCAAACCCTAGAGGTAGTTATTGGGAAAACCCTAGAAGCACATCCCCAAGGTTCGGCCAAAGCCATGGGTCCTCCTTCAAGGGTGAACCGCCACCTTGCAAGGGCCAAGATGGCTAGCTCACAAGCCCTAAGGCTCTGCCATGCCTTCTTGTGCCAACTTGCAAGCATGCGTGATAGGTTTCCGCAAGTGCGCGAAAATATCGAAGTAATAAAGAAAGATATCAAACCACAGAGACCTTATTGTTAAGTACCAAATAACTGCTTTCTTACTAGCTAACTAAACCAAATATGATTCAAGTGATTGATAGAAAAAGCGTAAAGATAAACATGGGACTAGGGTTTCATCAACCTTGATTTCAATGACTATATATATTTAAAAGGTCGTCAATCAAATCCTATCATGATAAAGACTTAATTTACTTCATAAAGGGATCATCTCACTTTAGTGCAGATAACCATGCAGAGATAAATCCTCACTTTCTTGCAAGATTCATCCCAAGCTAATGATAAGTAAATCATCAATCAGAGAATTCAAAGATCACTTTCGTGCATCTGAATTCTAAGTTGATTGTCTCAAGCGGAATCTCAATGATCACTTTCGTGCATCCGAGACTCAACACAATTTCTACTTATGGTTCTCTAACGTTCCGGTCCTCACTTTCGTGCAAGATCTCCACGTTTGACACAATAACTCTATCCTAGATCAATATTATTAAGCATGACAATTAATCTACTAGAATAGATCAAATTAGATCTAACCTAAGGAAGGGATCCTAACATGCAATTCCAGGGTTCCAAGTTCTCAAGCAAATCACCTTTCAGTCTCATTGTGAAAACTCTAAAATATGGATAATAACATAGATCTATGGAGAATTAAAGACAATTCATCACAAAAGTAGAATTATAACAACGAAGATTATCATGACGAAAGAAAAAGATTATCTAGTCATACAAAATCAAGGGGATTACACCCCACATCACAAATATGTCTAAACTTGCATGGAGGAAGAAATACAGTGAATCATAGTCTCAGAGTGATTAGAAAATGAAAAGAAAGGAGAAACAACTTTACACCACGGCTGTAAAAGAGTTTATAGCCATAATTTGCTTTGATGAACAGCACTGTCACTGCTGTTTTGTTGGTTTCTCCTCCGATCAGACTCCAAATGCTCTAAAACTTCTGTGGTGTCTTCCACTCCTTCTGCCGAAGCTTCTGTGTAAAAATCATGGCCGGAGATGGTCTCTATGCCTCTCGGCGTGAGAACAAACCCTAACCGCCTCTCTGCCAATTGCTCTCTGGATACGTGATAAATATCCTCCCTTTTCAGTGCGTGTGTCTTCTCCTCTTAAAGACGAAGTGGCAGCAACTTTTGGATTTCAATTTGGAGCTCTGGATCAAAAGTTATGGCCCGAACAAGTTTCAGCCGCGGAAAACTTGCGATTTTGACTAGAAATTACGGCCGTGTAATATTTTACGGCAGTGCTGTATTTTAATTCTGTGCACCGAAAGTCAAAATTACGTCTCGTAAAATATTTCTCGATGGTGCCGTAAAATCGGACAAGTTCTCTGGTCTGATTCGCCTGGGAAATATGGTACCGTAGAATCGTTTACGGCCGTGCCGTAAAATCAGCAAAGGTTTCTGTCCTGAAAGCGCTGAAAAATACGGCAGTGTAATTCTCTACGGTAGTGCCGTAAAATCACAAAAAATTTTTGTTCAGAAAATACTCCAAATTACGGCAGTGTTCTTATTTTACGGTACTGTCTGAAATTACGGTACCGTAAAATGGATTATGGCATTGCCGTATTTTGCTGAGTTACTCCGTTTTGCGTGAAATTTCTTGGGTGACCTCCTCTTGAAGATGGTAACTCTTTTATGTGTTTGATTTTGCTTGAAAACGCCTTAAAATAGTGCCTTTTTACCTGAAAACCATGAAAAACTAAAATAGAAGTAGACTTTGCAATATTTGATGAATTCAGCATAAAAATAAGCAAAAAGATACTCAATTTAGCATGGAAAGATACATAAAATGATACAAAATATACTATATTTTTTGGTGTCATCAATGTGCCACCCAACATTGAAGCTTGGTGCGCCACCAAGAAAGGTGCACAAGCTTCAAGCATGCGCCAAGCATCCATGTCCATATGCGCCCCTAATCTTCATCTTATGATTTCAAAACAAAAGAAAAGAATGGCCGCACGTAGGCTTCACAAGGATACATCTCAGGCATGGAAAGGTGCTTAACAAATGATCACAACATCATGCACAAACAAGGCATTTACACATGCAATTCTACATGCTCATCAAAAACTCAAACTCTAAAAATTTAGTTTCTCATAAAACAAGCTTCTTTTCCTCATCTTCTTATCACAAATCTTTTGGTTATTTGCAATTAAATTCCATGACGATTACATAGATCCTATCGGCTGACAATTATGTCAGATCAAGAGACCCGGCCAGTCCGAAGACATAATGCCAGTCCTACTTGACAAAAATACGTGCGCCTTTGATCTCAAATCAATCAAGAAAAATAACCCAAAATTCCAAAAGAGATTGATAAGATGATAGAAACAAGAAACTATAATTTTTCCTACTTAGAAAAATCGTACACCATGTGAACATGCAATTTGCGAAAATTGAAACATGGCATGTGAGCATGGAAAAATATCCCCGAATAATATGCAATTGGGAAACCCCGGGGATATTTTATAATTTTTTATCAGAGATTACATTACATGCAAAGCGGAATAATATCCCCGAAACAGGCCGGTCCCAAAAACCCAATGAAGATTGTCTTGCGAGGGGGTCGACACGATGACATAGTAAATACCTTAGGAGCAAGATGAGGCTGATGTCGAGGTAGGCGCCCAAGTGTTCGCCCTCTACAGTCTCACACACACGGATGCCTCGAGCTCTCTTCTTCCTCACCCAGTGCTAGCCTCGGGAAGAAGATCCAAGCCTTTGTTCACCTTCTTCTATCCTTGAACCACCTTCAAGGAAGATGCGCCTAAGGAAAGAGGGAGAGGGAGATGATTGCCGCCAAGCTTCTCCAACTTGTGCCAAGAGGAGATGAAGGAGAGGACTTGCGGCTAGGAAGAGATACACCCAACGTCTTTTCTTCTCTTGTGCCAAAGGAGGAGGAAGGAGATGAAGACACCAAACTCTCCAACAATTGCCCCAAGAGGAGAAGAGGAGAAGAGGGTGTGGCTATGGATGGAGATAGAGGAGATGTTGCGCCAAACCCTTCGCTCTTGCCCTCTTTCTAGTTGCTCACGCCAACCGAATTAATCACACCCTAGCTCTCGCATATACAAGTGTATATATAGAGCAAGGGGCAGTTAGGCAAGATGTATGGGCACA
The DNA here is from genome assembly GCA_027563935.2 of Costus lasius. Lineage (NCBI taxonomy): Eukaryota > Viridiplantae > Streptophyta > Magnoliopsida > Zingiberales > Costaceae > Costus > Costus lasius. The sequence goes on from CM050449.1 coordinate 69,579,481, forward strand.
ACTCACAAAGAGGGAGGCGGCTAGGGTAAATTGGAGTGGGTGGCTAGGGTTTGAAGCAAGGAAAGACTCTAAGGAATTTCCATGAACCCCTAACCCTCTTCCATATGCGCCTAGGACATATCGTACAAGTCTCTAAGGCCATATGTGCCCCATCCCTTGTCATAGGAGCAAGGTTTCCATCCAAGGATGAAGGGGCAAAGCGCCAAAACCTTCCAAAGAAGTAATTGGCGCCTACTCCTCCCCATTATGCCCTTAGGCGCCAATGGGAGGAGATTTCTCCCCATTATATCCTCAAGCCCATTATCTCTTCATGACAAGTTGTTATTGGGCCTCATTGGATAATGAGCAAGCCCAAACTTCATTACATGGGTTGATTAAACCATTGGATCCAATCCAATGCAACCCTAATCTAAATATGACCAATCTTGGTCAATTTTGGGTCAACCTGCCATAAATAAAGTTTGGCTCTAATAACTCTCTTCCATCTCATCAGGCCCATTGGCGCTGACGAAATCTTCCAAATAGATCCGAGTTATCCAATAACTCGATCATAAGGCTTCCCGATCAATATGAGAACTCGAGTATCAAGGTGTGCGACCCTGTAGACGTTGGAAGTGCTGACCTAAGGTCATCACAAGCAGTGAGTGGCACCTAGCAGTGCATCACTGCTACCCAAGTCATCAGAATGGATATCGACATCGACATCCCCATCATTGCAACTCAGTAAAGATGCATTATAGTTTCTTTGCCGAACTGATACCCGATTGGACAAGTGTGTCACCACTTATTTTCATCCAATCACATGGTCATGACTAAATTAGGTTCTCACCTAGGTATGGCCATACACTTTCAGTCATAGAACCATAGAGGAGCTCCATGGATAACAAGCTTCCCTTAGAAAGGGGCAAATCCTCTATCTGTCCATTGACCTTCTCAAATGGGTCGTGACATGCTCAATGACAACCGTTATTACCTCCCAACTACGGTGAGGTGTTAGGTTGTATCAAAGCATGTCCTTAATCATATAGAATGGTCGATGACCTCAAGTCAAGGGATCAATGCATCTTGTCACTTGTGAGGATAACTCATGACACCAAGTCACAGCCTCACAGTGGGTCAGTCCAGTATATCCACCACTGATATACCCATATGTCTGCATTAACACCTCATGCCTAACTAGCCATATATCTGTCTCACAAGTACCAGAGCTGTCCCATATCCACTCAGGTACATCGACTAGGGACAACTATTTGAGCACAGATCCGATCTGTCTCCAGGGACATTACCATGTAAGTACATAATCGCATATGTAGACAAACATTGATAATGACAATGCCATAATGATATATATATCTATGTCAAGTAGTACAAAAGATGGACTGATACTAGGTGTCAGGGCATACACACCAATAAGAACATCTAAGGAAGACCCTTGACCTACTTAGGACTGAGAAGCTATACATAAACCTTAAAAAGTGCTCTTTCCTCTCTCATAAGGTTGTCTTCCTAGGGTTTATTGTCTGTGAGTTAGGTTTTCAAGCTAACCCTGCTAAGGTCCAAGCAATCCTAGATTGGCCTGAAACTAAGAGCTTCACTAAAGTTAGGAGCTTCCATGGCCTAGCTACCTTTTACCGTAAGTTTATCAAGAACTTTAGTACCATAGTTGCCCCTATCACCAGTTGCATGAAACAAGGTGATTTTGCCTGGACCAAATCTGCTAGTAGGGCCTTTGAAGAACTCAAGTCTAGAATGACCTCAGCCCCAGTTCTTAGGCTCCCAGACTTCAGCAAAGTCTTTGAGGTCGATTGTGATGCCTCTCACATAGGCATAGGAGGGACCCTCAACCAAGAAGGGCACCCTATTGCCTTCTTCAGTGAAAAGTTGAATGAGGCCAGGCAGAAATACTCGACTTATGATAAAGAGTTCTATGCTGTAGTCCAGACCCTTAGACACTTTAGACATTATTGGGAAACCCCGAGGATTTTAAAAATTTTAAAGACATGCACAGCGGAAGCAATCCCCGAAACAGGCCAGTCCCAAAAAACTAGAAGATCGAGTCATGCGAAGGAGTCGACACTGTGAGTAAGAGATGATACCTTGCAGCGAAGAAAAGGAAGCGATGCAGGCGCCCAAATGTTCGCCCTCTGTAGTCTCTCACGCAACCGACGCTCGAGTTCTCTTCTTCCACTCCCGGTGCTAGCCTCGGGAAGAAGATCCATGCCTCTAGGAGAAATCCTCAAGAGCTTGCGCTACCCACAAGAAGGAGATGCTAAGATGAGAAGGAACGATGGAAGAATCTGCTAAGGACCAACCTTGCAGTCACCCAAAAGAGAGGGAAGAATGGAGTAGGTGCCAAGGAGAGAAATCTTTCACAAAAGATCAAGTAGGCGCCAAGGACACTCCACCCCCCTTTTATAGAAATCATGGTGACCCTTTGAATTCCGCAATAAATTCATAATTAATCTCTAAATTAATTCATCACTAATTATATAATAAAAATCAGAATTAATTATTGAATTAAACTCTGAATTAAAGTCTCATAATAACCCATTAAAACCTTAAATCAAAGTTTCATAATGGCCATTAATAGCATGACTCTTCAAATTCAGAATTAAATTCATAATTAAATCCAGAATTAAATTCATCATTAAACTCATAATTTAATTCCCAGAATCAAAATACATGATTTAATTCACCATGACATCTATTGGGCCCAGGCAACTTATAGTCATGGCCATTAGGCCCGACGGCCCATTAGGACTCAAGGCCCATTAGGCCTTATACCCCAACTGGGCTTCACGACCATTGGGCTTGGAGGCCTATTGGTCCTGTTGGGGTATGCCCTTAAGGCTAATGTTTGAGGCCTTGGGATTGTAACAGTATCATGTAATAAACTCTTATGTTTATAAAGGCATGGTTATTATTCAGGTTGCTACATTGTCTGCTGCAATATATATGTTCTTCTGAATAATGTCTCAAAGCTGTTCAGCTAGGCCGACATGCAGTTAAGTCCTTAGTCGAGATATCTTGGTGAACATGAGACAGCCTTGATATGATTGAGACTAATATGTGTTCTAATCTTATAGGATGCTTCGAGCATGGAATAAGATGTAGACTCATGGGTACATGGGATGTACTGGACAGACCCTACTAGGATATTCAATTGCTTGTCACAATGTGAATAATCCTTGATTGTAACAAGTGGCACATTTCCTCTGACTTGAGATCACTTGTGTTTTCTAAATGATGATTGTCATTATTTTGAGGTAGTTCAATATCATTTGAAACATAATGATTATAGACTATCTTGGATGGTGAGCTTGAGTCAGGTTAGGGCACTAGTGATAGACAAAGGATTGCCGTCTCCTTAATTGGAGTGTGATGTTCTAAAGGGCCCCCCTGGATGAGATGATTGAGAAAGTGTATGGCCATACCCAGATGACTGTGTTCATCTGATCTAATCATGCTCATCATATTGGAGTTACAGGCTTGACAGGCTTGTCCAATAAGAACATCCAGTGGCAAAGGAAACATGTATGCCTTGTGAAGTTGAGTCACACTTGTGCTGTGGTTTGGGTGTAGTCTTGGAAGACTCTTTCCTTTATATCGGGAGACAGTGATGTGTTGCTAGATACCCCTCACTGATCGTGATAACGTGAGTTATCGTTACCGACATTTAAAGGAAACCCTCAGGGTCGCACAATTTGATGATATGGCTTACTTAAGTCAGATCGTGTGGACTGAATTGTTCAGGTTCAGTTTAAAGGGATTTAATCTCTGATTGTAAGTGAGATCTAGTCTGATCATGTTTGATTGATTAGGGCTTGAGATCGGTAAGCTTCGATTGAGAGAATAGATGCTGGATCGGTGAGATCAGGAGCATCGGGAGATGAACGGTCAGATCAAGTACCTTAGGGTTTTAATGTGATCTGGACTTATGGCTTGGTTTATTTGGTTATTGAACCAAATTCAAATGAACCGGCTCATGAATGAGCGCATGGTTCAAGGGTGAAGTGGAGTTTGCGAATGGGTAAACCCATGATCGCATGAAGAGAAGTGGCATGCTATTTTTAGATAGCACTTCTCTTACGTGACCCTCTCTCACGTTCACGCCTCTTCTCCTTTTTCGTTGGTCGCCTTGTCTCTTGCTCTCGACGAGAGAACATACGGTGGTGAAGAGCTCGACGAGGAGGAAGAAAAGAATCGCCAAGCCAAGACATCTCTTCCCTTCCACTCGACAAGGACATCTTTGGGCCTTGCTAGCACAAGGATCGCAAAGGGAGTAGGCGACATCAACTGTGTGCGTCACCTCTGGAGAAGATCAAGTTTGATCTTTGCTTCCAAGGCGCCATCTAGAAATGGCTATGGTATGATCCTTCTCTATCTGCAATTGGGTCATTTTGTTAATCATACAGCATGCAAGATCTAGAAACCCCCTTTCCGCTGCTTTCATTCCCATATGCGCCTATGAGTTAGGGTTTCGCCCCCTTGTGGGGACCTTCAATTGGTATCAGAGCATGGTTAACGCATGTTTTATGATTGCTTATGCCATTTTGTGATCCTTGTTTGCGAACTTATGATTAGATCTAAGGTTACATGCGATACATCTTGTATATGTAATTGGCGAAAATGCATTGCATTGTTTCTCCTTGGCGCATGTATAAGGTTACCTTTTGTTGGCGCTTGTATGTTGTTGGTTTTCTCAAAACTATATTACATGCGCGATTCACACTAGATCTAAGCTGTCCTTACTGTAAACCCTTAGACGGGTTACTAGGGTTGAAGTCATCCCCTAGGTTAGATCCAGACAGTCTGATCAGACCATCTGACAGCCTTGATGGGTTGACCAGATAGCACCTGTGCGCAAGCACCTGGTGGCTATAGGTCGACTGCAGACAGGCGTGTAGCGATGTCTGATTGATACAACCTATGAACGCACATGAGTTAGGCCCGGGGTCACACCCGTTTGCCAGACCTCATTGTGGTTGTTCAGCCCTGGCGCATGCATGGTTGACCTTTTGGTCGACTCAAGTCAGTTAGGACTTGGTGCATGCAAGGGCAGTGGATCTGACTAGGTTGGATGAGTGGATCCCTAGTAATGGACCGTTGTAAGGTTATAGGGCACATAAGGAAAAATAAAATTGATCTCAATGGGATTTTTCAAAAATTTTATTTTTCATGATTGGATCAAATGATGTATGATGCCATATGCATGTTTCTTTATTCTTATGTGGGCTGCCCATGTTAAATGTGTGCTGTGCTGGGGCCTGCGTGCCTGGTTAAAAGTTGTAAATTAATTTTATTGTGATCTGCGCATCACATTGCATTTAATTTATAAAATGTAATTGACCTGCGAGTCAATCTTGTCTAGATAGATTAATTTGTAAATTAATCAGACAAGAGCACAGAGCACACTTGGCAGAGGCGCATGCAGTAGTGGCTAGACCAGGTGGGAGGTCCAGGGTTCGACTCTGGGACCAGGCGCATTTACCTGGTGGGCGCACCTGAGCTGCAGATGGCGCTTGGGCCCTGGTTTGGGCCAGATGAGCAGCAAAAGCCCCATGAAGAAAAGCAAGTGAAGACTTAAGTTCTTAAGGTCTTACTAGGGCTATGGGCTTTTACCACATAAGATTCATGCTTTCTTTTATTGTCTAATAAGTACAACAGCATGATTTATTTATCTTCTGCTATCACCATAGGAATTGCATGATAGTGAAGAAGATAAAAGACCGTTAAAATCCAACGCTAAAATATCAAGCTCGTATGCCTTCTGACGCGAAACCTCACTGTTCTGATTATCGTTGGAGCCGTGTTGTACCCACTCAGTGGGCACGTCCATCTATCTTCAGACGGTGCGGGATTACACCTGCGTGTTACAGAGAAGGGATTTATCGCTTCTCGTTGCTCAGCATAGCACGTGGTGGTCCAGGGAGTAGGTCAGGTCAGCTTGACCATGTAGGCTACATATGTGGCGCATATGGTAGCGCATGGAGGTAGCCATCTATGGGGTCAGAGATTGTGTTGTACCAACTCAGTTGGCACAGTCTGCTGGATTGCCCAGATGAAGGGGAATCGCACAGGTAGGCGATTGGCAGGGACTGCCTACCAGAGATTAGTGCTTGTACTCTCTGTGCATCTTATCTCGCCTGAGCGGGACGCGGAGACCAAGTATGAAATCTGGATCCCATCTCACTAAAAGAGTACTACTCTTTCGGGCTATTTTGCTGGATTTTTCAGCCAGATAAAATAGTGAGAAAAAGAATCTTTCTTAAGTCCTGATTGATTCTTAACATTGATACTGACCTTGCTGTTCTTGCATTGTTGTAGATACCTGCAGCAACGAACACCATGAGCTTCAATGTGCGATCCCTACTGGAAAGAGAGAAGTTTGCTGGGCCCAACTTCTCAGACTGGTTCGGACACCTTAAGATAGTTCTTAAGGCAGAGAGGAAACTGTATGTCCTCGAGACGGCGATACCGCCTCAGCCCGCTCCGAACGCCGCAAGGGCGGTTTGGGAAGCCTATGAAAAGCACGTCAATGATAGCATTGATGTCGCTTGCCTGATGCTAGCGTCTATGACGCCACCGCTGCAGCGTCAGCATGAGGATATGTCTGCCATAGACATGATAGCAAACCTCAAGATGCTGTATGCTGCACAGGCAAGGACTGAGCGCTACAATCTGACAAAGCTTTTCTTTCAGAGCAAACTGGCTGAAGGGAGCCCAGTGGCAGCTCACGTGCTCAAGATGATTGGGCACAAGGAGGCTCTAGAGAAACTGGGGCATACCATCAACCAGGAGCTTGCTGTAGACATTATTCTGCAGTCTCTTCCGCCTTCTTTCGATGCGTTCATTATTAACTTTAATATGAACAAAATCGATTGTACTCCGGCAGAGCTGCTGAATATGCTCTTGACTACTGAGGAAACTCTGAAGGGTAAGCCTTCAACCTCTGTCTTGATGGTTCCTTCGAGGAACAAGAAGAAGGGGAAGAAGGGCAAGACCCCTGTCAAGAGTTACAGCAAGGCTCTGAAGCAGAAGGTTAAGCGGTCCAAGGAATACAGGTGTTTCCACTGTGGCCAGCTGGGTCACTGGAAAAAGGACTGTAAAGCGCTCCAAGGAGACAAGAGGGGAAGCCTTGCTTCTGGCTCAGGTATATACGTGACGGAAGTCATGGTTTCATCTTATTCTATATCATGGGTGTTGGACACTGCATGTGGAGTTCACATTTGTTCAAATGTACAGGAACTCAAGAGAAGAAGGCAGGTGGGACAGCATGAGGTGGACCTACGAGTTGGAAACGGGGCACGGGTTGCTGCTGTTGCTGTAGGAGACTATTTCATCTCTTTGCCATCTGGGCTTGTATTAGAACTGAACAATTGTTATTTTGTTCCCAGCATTACTAAAAATATTATCTCCATTCCTGCTCTTGTCAGGAAGGGGTTTTCCTTTGAATGCAATATTTCAAAGTGTGTTTTATCTTTAGATAATATTGTTTATGCAACTGGTTCAATTAACAATGGGTTATTCATGTTGGACATGGAATGTTCTATACAAAATATTGATATTAAGAAAGCCAAGTATGCTGATGATAGCACCTTGCTATGGCATAGTCGTTTAGGCCATATTAACAAGAAGCGCATTAAGCGGTTGCATGATCATGGACTGCTGGGATCATTCTCCTATGAGGAGATTGATACATGCAAGGCTTGTTTAATGGGTAAAATGACGAAGTCACCTTTTCTTCACAAAGGTCAAAGGGCTTCAGGTTTACTTGACCTTATACACAGTGATGTGTGTGGGCCATTTAGTAAACATGCCAGAGGTGGCTATCAGTACTTCATTACCTTTACTGATGATTTCAGTAGGTATGGGTATGTCTATCTAATGAGACATAAAAGTGAATCTTTTGACAAGTTCAAAGAGTTCAAGAATGAAGTACAAAATCAGCTAGGCCAAAATATCAAGGCACTTCGTTCTGATCGAGGTGGAGAATACCTAAGTCGAGAATTTACTGACTATCTGAAGGAGTGTGGGATTATCTCACAGCTTACTCCGCCAGGAACACCGCAATGGAATGGTGTGTCCGAAAGGAGAAATAGAACGTTACTTGATATGGTTCGTTCTATGATGAGTCAGGCTACTCTACCTTACTCCTTTTGGGGATTTGCACTGGAAACAGCTGCAAAGGTACTAAACCGAGTGCCATCCAAGGCAGTTTCTAAGACGTCATATGAGTTATGGTATGGGAAACAGCCGAGCTTGACATTTATCAGGATCTGGGGCTGCGAGGCTTATGTCAAAAAGCTCGCCTCTGGGAAACTAGAGAGCAGATCTGAGAAATGTATCTTTGTCGGTTACCCTAAGGAAACTAAGGGTTATTATTTCTACGATCCCAAAGAGAACAAGGTATTTGTTGCTCGGACGGCTATATTTCTTGAGAAGGAGTTTCTTCTGCAAGAGGCCAGTGGGAGAGAAATTAAACTGGATGAGAATCCAGAAGAAGGACAAAGTGCTCAAGCACAGTTGGATGAGCCTGAGCCGGTAGATCAGGTTATTGAACAACCTGAGGCTCAGATATCACGGGAACCGCGAAGATCGGGAAGGATCCGTCGACAGCCTGAGCGCTATGACGGAGTCTACATCATTGATAATGATGAACCCCTCACTTATGCGGATGCGGTCAGTGGACCGGAATCAGCGAGATGGCTTGAAGCTATGCGCGCCGAGATGGACTCCATGTCAGATAACCAAGTTTGGGATTTTGTTGATCCACCTCCGGGAGTTATCCCTATAGGCTGTAAATGGATCTTCAAGAAGAAGATTGACATGGATGGTAACGTGGTTACCTATAAAGGCAGGCTAGTTGCGAAAGGTTTCAAACAAATCTACGGGATAGATTATGATGAAACTTTCTCACCTGTAGCTATGTTTAAGTCTATTCGGATTCTTTTCGCGATAGCTGCATATTATGATTATGAGATTTGGCAAATGGATGTGAAAACAGCTTTCCTTAATGGAAATCTGGATGAGGATGTGTATATGACACAACCAGAAGGTTTCACTAATCCATCAGATCGTCATAAGATATGCAAGTTAAAGAAGTCTATTTATGGACTTAAACAAGCATCTAGAAGCTGGAATATTCGTTTTGATGAATCAATCTCTGAATTTGGTTTCATCAAGAACGAAGATGACCCGTGTGTATATAAGAGGTTTAGTGGGAGCGTGATTACTTTCCTAGTCCTCTACGTCGATGATATCTTGATCATTGGAAATGACATTCCTGAAATGCATGCCGTAAAGGCATGGTTAAGGAAATGTTTCCAGATGAAAGATCTAGGAGAAGCAGCCTATGTGTTAGGTGTGAAGATCTACAGGGATAGATCTAAGAGGCTTCTCGGGCTGTGCCAGAGTACTTACATCGATAAAGTCCTGGAGAGATTTCAGTTAGAGAATTCTAAAAGAGGATATCTTCCAGTCAGACATGGTCTGAATCTTTCGAAGAGTCAGTGTCCACAAACACAGACTGAGAAAGATGAAATGGACAATATGCCTTATGCTTCGGCTATTGGATCCATAATGTATGCGATGTTGTGTACTCGCCCAGACGTTGCTTACGGGTTAAGCGTGACCAGTCGGTTCCAAAGTAATCCAGGTCAGGCACACTGGATTGCAGTCAAGAACATCTTAAAATATCTGCGGAGGACCAAAGATATGTTCTTGATATATGTGTTGGGGTATGCCCTTAAGGCTAATGTTTGAGGCCTTGGGATTGTATAAGTATCATGTAATAAACTCTTAAGTTTATAATAAGGCATGGTTGTTATTCAGGTTGTTACCTTGTCTGCTGTAATAAGTGTACTTCTGAATAATGTCTCAAAGCTGTTCAGCTAGGCTGACAGGCTATAAGTCCTTAGTCGAGATATCTTGGTGAACATGAGACAGCCTTGATATGATGGAGACTAATATGAGTGCTAATCTTATAGGATGCTTCGAGCATGGAATAAGATGTAGACTCATGGGTACATTGGATGTACTGGACAGACCCTACTGGGATATTGCATTGCTTGTCACAATGTGAATGATCCCTGTAAGCAGCAAGTGGCACATGTCCTTTGACTTGAGATCACTTGTGTTTCTAAATGATGATTGTCATTGTTTTGAGGTAGTTCAATATCATTTGAAATATAATGATTATAGACTATCTTGGATGGTGAGCTTGAATCAGGTTAGGGCACTAGTGATAGATAAAGGATTGCCGTCTCCTTGTTTAAGGAGTGTGATGTTCTAAAGGCCCCCCCTATATGAGATGATTGAGGTAGTGTATGGCCATACCCAGATGACTATGTGCATTTGATCTAATCATGCTCATCGTATTGGAGTTACAAGCTTGACATGCTTGTCCAATAAGAACATCCAGTGGCAAAGGACATATGTGTGCCTTGTGAGTTTTGATTCACACTTGTGTCATGGTTTGGGTGTAGTCTTGGAAGACTATTTCCTTTATATCGGGAGACAGTGATGTGTTGCTAGATACCCCTCACTGATCGTGATAACGTAAGTTGTCGTTACCGACATTTAAAGGAAACCCTTAGGGTCGCACAATTTGATGATATGGCTTTCTTGAGTCAGATCGTGTGGACTGAATTGTATGGGTTCAGTTTAAAGGGGTTTAATCTCTGATTGCAAGTGAGATCTAGCCTGATCATGTTTGATTGATTAGGGCTTTAGATCGGTAAGCTTCGATCGAGAGAGATGATGCTAGATCGGTGAGATCAGGAGCATCAGGAGATGAACGGCTAGATCATGAGCCATTTGGTTCATAGAGGGTCTAGACCATGCCTTGGCTTGGCTTGGTTTGAGTTTGGTCTTTGGGCCAAATCGAATTGAACCAAAGCATGAACCGGTTCACTAGGTGAACGCATGGTTCATCAAGAGGGGCGTTTTGGCGTTGGAGAGTGGCTTCATGACTTTCCATTTTGGGAAGTCATGTAACGTCATTTGTCTTGATGTCGCCGAAGTGCATTTGCTCTCTTGTCTTTGCGTTTTGTTTTTGGGAAAAGAGAGCTTGCTTGCCATCTCGTGTGGAAGGAAGTGGACGACAAGAACAAGCGCTCGGTCAAGGAAACTTCTCCATCATCCTAACATTCGATCAAGGACACCTTGCGCATCCTTGCTAGCACAAGGAGATCCAAGGAGAAGCCATCTTCTCTTGTGTGTGATTATCTTCAGAGAAGGGGCACTTGCGCCTTTGCTTCCAAAGCTCCATCTAAACCGAGATGGCTATGGTATGAGTCTCAACTTCACCAAGTTGAACATATGTTTATGCTAAGATTCTTGAAAACCTTTTGCTTCCGCTTGCAATGGTGATGCGCCACCCCTTTAAGGTTTTCGCCCCCCTCTTGAAAGGGATTTTGTTTACTTGCGCTCCCCCATGAAGGGGACACTTCAATTGGTATCAGAGCGCCGGTTGAAGCATAATCATATGATTGCTTGATATACTATGTGATCCATGTTTGCGCATCTACATGTATGTTGATCTTGTTTGACATATGTTATCTCTTCATGCGAGTATGCTAGATAATAGTATGTTTATATTTGCGCATGTATGAGAGTTATGTTGATTGGCGCATATATGTTGGTTGCGGTTATACCATGTTGTTGTTGTTTTTCTAAAACCTAAATGACATGCGCGCCCAACTAGATCTAAGAAGTACCTATTGTAAACCCTTAGATGGGTTGATGGGGTTGAAAGCTTCATCTAGAATGGATCAAACTAGTCTGATCAGACCATCTGACAGCCTAGATGGGTTGACCAGATAGCACCTGTGCGCAAGCACGAGGTGGCTATAGGTCGACTGCATCCAAGGCGTGTAGCGAGGTCTGATTGAGACAACTTCTGAACACACTTGAGTTAGGCCCGGGGTCACACCCGCTTGCCAAAACTCATGAGGGTGGTTCAGCCCTTGGCGCATGCATGGTTAACCATCAGGTCAACTCGGGTCAGTTAGGACTCGGTGCATGCAAGGGAAAATGATCTATCTAGATGGATGAGTGGATCCCTATCAATGGACCATTGTAAGGTTGTAGGGCACATAAGGAAATTAAAAGTGATGCCTATGGGGTTTTCAAAATTTTAATTTCTTGATTGGATCACATGATGATTGAAACCATATGCTTGTTTATTTACTCTTATGTGGGTTGCCCTATTGTGTGCTGTGCTGGGGCCTGTGAGCCTGGATTTAAAATTGTAAATTAATTTGTGATCTGCGAATCACATTGTACTTAATTTATAATGTATTGTTGACCTGCGAGTCAACCTTGTCTAGATAGATCAAAAATGTATTTTGATTAGACAAGAGCACAAAGGCACACATCCAAGAGGAGCATTCACCTGGTGGCGCACCTGAGGTGCTCTTGGCGCTAGAGCCCTAGGTTGGACCAGATGTGAGGCCAAGGAGCTCAAGTGAAGACTTAAGTAAAATTAAGGTCTTACTAGGGTTCATGGGCTTTTACCACATAAGATCATGCTTTCTACTTATTGCTAATAATTAGAATTGCATGTTTAAGTTTATCTTCTGCTATAGCCATAGGACATGCCTGATAGTAAGAAGATAAAAGACCGTTAAAATCCAACGCTAATATATCAAGCTCGTAAGCCTTCTGACGCGAAACCTCACCGTTCTGACTATCGTTGGAGCCGTGTTGAACCCACTCAGTGGGCACGTCCATCTATCTTCAGACGGTGCTGGATTACACCTGCGTGTTACAGAGCAGGGATTTATCCCTTCTCGTTGCTCAGCATAGCACGTGGTGGTCCAGGGAGTAGGTCAGGTCAGCTTGACCATGTAGACTACATATGTGGCGCATATGGTAGCACATGGAGGCAGCCATCTCTGGGATCAGAGACTGTGTTGTACCAACTCAGTTGGCACAGTCTGCTGGATTGCCAAGATGAAGGGGAATCGCACGGGTTGGGCGATTGGCTGGGACAGCCTACCAGAAATTAGTGCTTGTCATCTCTGTGCATCTTATCTCGCTTGAGCGGGACGCGGAGACCAAGTATGAAATCTGGATCCCATCTCACTAAAAGAGTGTTACTCTTTCGGACTGTTTACTGGATTTTTCAGTCAGACAAAATAGTGAGAAAAGAATCTTTCTTAAGTCCTGGATTGATTCTGAAACATTGATACTGACCTTGCTGTTCTTGCCTGTTGTAGATTCCTGCAGCAACGAACACCATGAGCTTCAATGTGCGATCCCTACTGGAAAGGGAGAAGTTTGCTGGGCCGAACTTCTCTGACTGGTTCGGACACCTTAAGATTGTTCTTAAGGCAGAGAGGAAACTGTATGTCCTCGAGACGGCGATACCGCCGCAGCCCGCTCCGAACGCCGCAAGGGCGGTTCGGGATGCCTACGAAAAGCACGTCAATGATAGCATTGATGTCGCTTGCCTGATGCTAGCGTCTATGACGCCACCGCTGCAGCGTCAGCATGAGGATATGTCGGCTATAGAAATTATAGCGAACCTCAAGATGCTGTATGCTGCACAGGCGAGGACTGAGCGCTATAATCTGACGAAGCTCTTCTTTCAGAGCAAACTGGCTGAAGGGAGCCCAGTGGGAGCTCATGTGCTCAAGATGATTGGGCACAAGGAGGCTCTAGAGAAACTGGGGCATACCGTCAACCAGGAGCTTGCTGTGGACATTATTCTACAGTCTCTTCCGCCTTCTTTCGATGCGTTCATCATTAATTTTAATATGAACAAAATCGATTGTACGCCGGCAGAGCTGCTGAATATGCTCTTGACAACTGAGGAAACTCTGAAGGGTAAGCCTTCAACCTCTGTCTTAATGGTTCCTTCAAGGAACAAGAAGAAGGGGAAGAAGGGCAAGACCCCTGTCAAGAATTACAGCAAGGCCCTGAAACAGAAGGTGAAGCGGTCGAAGGACAACAGGTGTTTCCACTGTGGCCAGCTGGGTCACTGGAAAAAGGACTGTAAAGCGCTCCAAGGAGATAAGAGGGGAAGCATCGCTTCTGGCTCAGGTATATATGTGACTGAGGTCATGTTATCTTCTTCTACCATTTCATGGGTGTTGGACACCGCATGTGGAGTTCACATTTGTTCAAATGTGCAGGAACTCAAGAGAAGAAGGCAGGTGGGACAGCATGAGGTAGACCTACGAGTTGGAAACGGGGCACGGGTTGCTGCTGTTGCTGTAGGAGACTATTTCATTACTTTACCATCTGGCATTGTATTAGAATTGAACAATTGTTATTTTGTACCAAGTATCACCAAGAATATTATCTCCATTCCTGCTCTTGTCAGGAAAGGATTTGCCTTTGAATGCAAGATTTCAAAGTGTGTTTTAACTTTTGATAATATTGTGTATGCGACTGGTTCAATTAACAATGGGTTATACATGTTGGACATGGAAAATTCTATACAAAACATTGATAATAAGAAAGCCAAGTATGCTGATGACAGCACCTTGCTATGGCATAGTCGTTTAGGCCATATAAACGAGAAGCGCATTAAGCGGTTGCATGATCATGGACTGCTGGGATCATTCTCCTATGAGGAGATTGATACATGCAAAGCTTGTTTGATGGGTAAAATGATGAAGTCTCCTTTTCTTCACAAAGGGCAAAGGACTTCAGGTTTACTGGACCTTATACACAGTGATGTGTGTGGGCCATTTAGTAAACATGCCAGAGGTGGCTATCAGTACTTCATTACCTTTACTGATGATTTCAGTAGGTATGGGTATGTCTATTTAATAAGACATAAAAGTGAATCTTTTGACAAGTTCAAAGAGTTCAAAAATGAAGTACAAAATCAGCTAGGCCGAAATATCAAGGCACTTCGTTCTGATCGAGGTGGTGAATACCTGAGTCATGCGTTTACTGACTATCTGAAGGAGTGTGGGATTATCTCACAGCTCACTCCGCCAGGAACACCGCAGTGGAATGGTGTGTCCGAGAGGAGAAATAGAACGTTACTTGATATGGTTCGTTCTATGATGAGTCAGGCTACTCTTCCATATTCCTTTTGGGGTTTTGCACTGGAAACAGCTGCAAAGGTACTAAACCGAGTGCCATCCAAGGCAGTTTCAAAGACGCCATATGAGTTATGGTATGGGAAACAGCCTAGCTTGACATTTATCAGGATCTGGGGTTGCGAGGCTTATGTCAAAAAGCTCGCCTCTGGGAAACTGGAAAGCAGATCTGAGAAATGTATCTTTGTCGGTTACCCTAAGGAAACTAAGGGTTATTATTTCTACGATCCCAAAGAGAACAAGGTTTTTGTTGCTCGGACGGCCATATTTCTTGAGAAGGAGTTTCTTCTGCAAGAGGCCAGTGGGAGAGAAATAAAGCTGGATGAGATTCCAGAGGAAGGACAAAGTAGTCAAGCAGAGTTGGATGAGCCTGAGCCGGTAGATCAGGTTATTGAACAACCTGAGGCTCAGATATCACGGGAACCGCGAAGATCGGGTAGGATCCGTCGACAGCCTGAGCGCTATGACGGAGTCTACATCATTGATAATGATGAACCCCTAACTTATGCGGATGCGGTCAGTGGACCGGAGTCAGCTAGATGGCTTGATGCTATGCGAGCCGAGATGGACTCCATGTCAGATAACCAAGTCTGGGATTTGGTTGATCCGCCTCCGGGAGTAATCCCTATAGGTTGTAAATGGATCTTCAAGAAGAAGATTGACATGGATGGTAACGTGGTTACCTATAAAGGCAGACTAGTTGCGAAAGGTTTCAAACAAATCTACGGGATAGATTATGATGAAACTTTCTCTCCTGTAGCCATGTTTAAGTCTATTCGGATTCTTTTCGCGATAGCAGCATATTACGACTATGAGATCTGGCAGATGGATGTGAAAACAGCTTTCCTTAATGGAAATCTGGATGAGGATGTGTATATGACACAACCTGAGGGTTTCACTAATCCAGCAGATCGTCATAAAATATGCAAGTTAAAGAAGTCCATTTATGGACTTAAACAAGCATCAAGAAGCTGGAACATTCGTTTTGATGAATCAATCTCTGAGTTTGGTTTCATCAAGAACGAGGATGACCCGTGTGTATATAAGAGGTTTAGTGGGAGCGTGATTACATTCCTAATCCTCTACGTCGATGATATCTTGATCATTGGAAATGATATTCCTGAACTGCATGCTGTTAAAGCATGGTTAGGAAAATGTTTCCAGATGAAAGATTTAGGAGAAGCAGCCTATGTACTAGGTGTGAAGATCTACAGGGATAGATCTAAGAGGCTTCTCGGGCTGTGCCAGAGTACTTACATCGATAAGGTCCTGGAGAGATTCCATTTAGAGAATTCTAAACGTGGATATCTTCCAGTCAGACATGGTCTGAATCTTTCGAAGAGTCAGTGTCCACAAACACAGACTGAGAAAGATGAAATGGACAATACGCCTTATGCTTCGGCTATTGGGTCCATTATGTATGCGATGTTGTGTACTCGCCCAGACGTCGCTTACGGGTTAAGCGTGACCAGTCGATTCCAAAGTAATCCAGGTTTGGCGCACTGGATTGCGGTCAAGAACATCTTAAAATATCTGCGGAGGACCAAAGATATGTTCTTGATATATGGTGGTCAGGAAGAACTCAGTATAGAGGGATATACTGACGCTTCGTTCCAGTCGGACCAGGATGATTTCCGATCGCAATCAGGCTATGTTTTTAGCTTGAATGGTGGAGCAGTGGTGTGGAAGAGTTTCAAACAGTCTACTGTTGCTGATTCCACAACTGAAGCCGAGTATGTTGCAGCCTCGGAAGCATCCAAGGAGGCAGTGTGGATTCGTAAGTTCGTGAGAGAACTTGGTGTCGTTCCTTCGAGTGCTGATCCTTTGGTTATCTTCTGTGATAACACTGGAGCAATCGCACAAGCAAAGGAACCACGGTCGCACCAGAAGTCCAAGCACATACAGAGACGGTTTCACTTGATCCGGGAGATCATTGATCGAGGCGAGATCAAGATTTGCAAGGTTCATACAGATGACAATCTGGCAGACCCGCTTACCAAGCCTCTGGCGCAGCAGAAGCATGAGAAGCACTGTAATAATATGGGTTTGAGATTTCTCAACCATTAGATTAAGTGCAAGTGGGAGATTGTTGGGGTATGCCCTTAAGGCTAATGTTTGAGGCCTTGGGATTGTATAAGTATCATGTAATAAACTCTTAAGTTTATAATAAGGCATGGTTGTTATTCAGGTTGTTACCTTGTCTGCTGTAATAAGTGTACTTCTGAATAATGTCTCAAAGCTGTTCAGCTAGGCTGACAGGCTATAAGTCCTTAGTCGAGATATCTTGGTGAACATGAGACAGCCTTGATATGATGGAGACTAATATGAGTGCTAATCTTATAGGATGCTTCGAGCATGGAATAAGATGTAGACTCATGGGTACATTGGATGTACTGGACAGACCCTACTGGGATATTGCATTGCTTGTCACAATGTGAATGATCCCTGTAAGCAGCAAGTGGCACATGTCCTTTGACTTGAGATCACTTGTGTTTCTAAATGATGATTGTCATTGTTTTGAGGTAGTTCAATATCATTTGAAATATAATGATTATAGACTATCTTGGATGGTGAGCTTGAATCAGGTTAGGGCACTAGTGATAGATAAAGGATTGCCGTCTCCTTGTTTAAGGAGTGTGATGTTCTAAAGGCCCCCCTATATGAGATGATTGAGGTAGTGTATGGCCATACCCAGATGACTATGTGCATCTGATCTAATCATGCTCATCGTATTGGAGTTACAAGCTTGACATGCTTGTCCAATAAGAACATCCAGTGGCAAAGGACATATGTGTGCCTTGTGAGTTTTGATTCACACTTGTGTCATGGTTTGGGTGTAGTCTTGGAAGACTATTTCCTTTATATCGGGAGACAGTGATGTGTTGCTAGATACCCCTCACTGATCGTGATAACGTAAGTTGTCGTTACCGACATTTAAAGGAAACCCTTAGGGTCGCACAATTTGATGATATGGCTTTCTTGAGTCAGATCGTGTGGACTGAATTGTATGGGTTCAGTTTAAAGGGGTTTAATCTCTGATTGCAAGTGAGATCTAGCCTGATCATGTTTGATTGATTAGGGCTTTAGATCGGTAAGCTTCGATCGAGAGAGATGATGCTAGATCGGTGAGATCAGGAGCATCAGGAGATGAACGGCTAGATCATGAGCCATTTGGTTCATAGAGGGTCTAGACCATGCCTTGGCTTGGCTTGGTTTGAGTTTGGTCTTTGGGCCAAATCGAATTGAACCAAAGCATGAACCGGTTCACTAGGTGAACGCATGGTTCATCAAGAGGGGCGTTTTGGCGTTGGAGAGTGGCTTCATGACTTTCCATTTTGGGAAGTCATGTAACGTCATTTGTCTTGATGTCGCCGAAGTGCATTTGCTCTCTTGTCTTTGCGTTTTGTTTTTGGGAAAAGAGAGCTTGCTTGCCATCTCGTGTGGAAGGAAGTGGACGACAAGAACAAGCGCTCGGTCAAGGAAACTTCTCCATCATCCTAACATTCGATCAAGGACACCTTGCGCATCCTTGCTAGCACAAGGAGATCCAAGGAGAAGCCATCTTCTCTTGTGTGTGATTATCTTCGGAGAAGGGGCACTTGCGCCTTTGCTTCCAAAGCTCCATCTAAACCGAGATGGCTATGGTATGAGTCTCAACTTCACCAAGTTGAACATATGTTTATGCTAAGATTCTTGAAAACCTTTTGCTTCCGCTTGCAATGGTGATGCGCCACCCCTTTAAGGTTTTCGCCCCCCTCTTGAAAGGGATTTTGTTTACTTGCGCTCCCCCATGAAGGGGACACTTCAATATGGTGGTCAGGAAGAACTCAGTATTGAAGGATATACTGACGCTTCGTTCCAGTCAGACCAGGATGATTTTCGATCGCAATCAGGCTATGTTTTTAGCTTGAATGGAGGAGCAGTGGTGTGGAAGAGTTTCAAACAGTCAACTGTTGCTGATTCCACAACAGAAGCCGAGTATGTTGCAGCCTCGGAAGCATCCAAGGAGGCAGTGTGGATTCGTAAGTTCGTGAGAGAACTTGGTGTTGTTCCTTCGAGTGCAGATCCTTTGGTTATCTTCTGTGATAACACTGGAGCAATCGCACAAGCAAAGGAACTACGGTCGCACCAGAAGTCCAAGCACATACAGAGACGGTTTCATTTGATCAGGGAGATCATTGATCGTGGCGAGATCAAAGTCTGCAAGGTTCATACAGATGACAATCTGGCAGACCCGCTTACTAAGCCTCTGGCGCAGCAGAAGCATGAGAAGCACTGTAATTATATGGGTTTGAGATTTCTCAACCATTAGATTAAGTGCAAGTGGGAGATTGTTGGGGTATGCCCTTAAGGCTAATGTTTGAGGCCTTGGGATTGTAACAGTATCATGTAATAAACTCTTATGTTTATAAAGGCATGGTTATTATTCAGGTTGCTACATTGTCTGCTGCAATATATATGTTCTTCTGAATAATGTCTCAAAGCTATTCAGCTAGGCTGACATGCAGTTAAGTCCTTAGTCGAGATATCTTGGTGAACATGAGACAGCCTTGATATGATTGAGACTAATATGTGTTCTAATCTTATAGGATGCTTCGAGCATGGAATAAGATGTAGACTCATGGGTACATGGGATGTACTGGACAGACCCTACTAGGATATTCAATTGCTTGTCACAATGTGAATAATCCTTGATTGTAACAAGTGGCACATTTCCTCTGACTTGAGATCACTTGTGTTTTATAAATGATGATTGTCATTATTTTGAGGTAGTTCAATATCATTTGAAACATAATGATTATAGACTATCTTGGATGGTGAGCTTGAGTCAGGTTAGGGCACTAGTGATAGACAAAGGATTGCCGTCTCCTTAATTGGAGTGTGATGTTCTAAAGGGCCCCCCTGGATGAGATGATTGAGAAAGTGTATGGCCATACCCAGATGACTGTGTTCATCTAATCTAATCATGCTCATCATATTGGAGTTACAGGCTTGACAGGCTTGTCCAATAAGAACATCCAGTGGCAAAGGAAACATGTATGCCTTGTGAAGTTGATTCACACTTGTGCTGTGGTTTGGGTGTAGTCTTGGAAGACTCTTTCCTTTATATCGGGAGACAGTGATGTGTTGCTAGATACCCCTCACTGATCGTGATAACGTGAGTTATCGTTACCGACATTTAAAGGAAACCCTCAGGGTCGCACAATTTGATGATATGGCTTACTTAAGTCAGATCGTGTGGACTGAATTGTTCAGGTTCAGTTTAAAGGGATTTAATCTCTGATTGTAAGTGAGATCTAGTCTGATCATGTTTGATTGATTAGGGCTTGAGATCGGTAAGCTTCGATTGAGAGAATGGATGCTGGATCGGTGAGATCAGGAGCATCGGGAGATGAACGGTCAGATCAAGTACCTTAGGGTTTTAATGTGATCTGGACTTATGGCTTGGTTTATTTGGTTATTGAACCAAATTCAAATGAACCGGCTCATGAATGAGCGCATGGTTCAAGGGTGAAGTGGAGTTTGCGAATGGGTAAACCCATGATCGCATGAAGAGAAGTGGCATGCTATTTTTAGATAGCACTTCTCTTACGTGACCCTCTCTCACGTTCACGCCTCTTCTCCTTTTTCGTTGGTCGCCTTGTCTCTTGCTCTCGACGAGAGAACATACGGTGGTGAAGAGCTCGACGAGGAGGAAGAAAAGAATCGCCAAGCCAAGACATCTCTTCCCTTCCACTCGACAAGGACATCTTTGGGCCTTGCTAGCACAAGGATCGCAAAGGGAGTAGGCGACATCAACTGTGTGCGTCACCTCTGGAGAAGATCAAGTTTGATCTTTGCTTCCAAGGCGCCATCTAGAAATGGCTATGGTATGATCCTTCTCTATCTGCAATTGGGTCATTTTGTTAATCATACAGCATGCAAGATCTAGAAACCCCCTTTCCGCTGCTTTCATTCCCATATGCGCCTATGAGTTAGGGTTTCGCCCCCTTGTGGGGACCTTCAGGTCCATGCTCCAAGCTTAGACTTTATTTGGCCTATTTGGCCCATCTAGCCCAAAAATTAAGTTAGCTCCAATAAGTCCCTTCCATCTCATCAGGCATAATGGCGCTGATGGATTCTCCCAAAAAGATCCGAGTTATCCAACAACTCGATCATTAGGCTACCCGATCAATATGAGAACCCGAGTTTCAAGTTGTGCGACCTTGTAGGTTCCTCTGACGTAGGCAGTGATGAACTCAGGTCATCACAAGCAGTGAGTGGCACCTAACAGTTCATCGCTACTACCCAAGTCTTCAGAATGGATATCAACATCGACATCCCCATCACCCCAACAAGATGCCAATGCATTACAGTCTCTTTGCCAAACTGATATCCGATTGGACAAAGCATGTCACAACTTTATTTTTAACCAATCACATGGTCATGACTACATTAGGCTTTCACCTGGGTATGGCCATACACTTTCAGTCATGCAACCATAGGGGGGCCCCGTGGATATCAAGCTTCCCGCAAGAAGGGGCAAATCCTATGTCTGTCTATTGATCTTCTCATATGGGTCGTGACATACCCAATGACAACCGTTATGACCTCCCTGCTATGGTGAGGTGTTAGGTTGTATCAAAGCATGTCCCTAACCATATAGAAGAGTCGATGACCTCACGTCAAGGGATCAATGCATCTCCTGTCACTTGTGAGCTTAACTCATGACACCAAGTTAGAGCCTCACAGTGGGTCAGTCCAGTATATCCACCACTGATATACCCATATGCCTGCATTAGCATCCCGTGCCTAACCAGCTCATATACCAGTCTCACATGTACCAAAGCTATCCCTTATCCACTTAGGTACTTGACTGGGGACACCGTTTGAGCACAGATATAATATGTCTCTAGGGACATTATTATCCATGTAAATAATCGCAGATGTAAACATAGCATAATAACAACAATGCCAGAATGATGTATAAAATATCAATGTCAAGTAGTACAAGATGGACCAACAACGGGTCCAAGGGCATATACACCAACAATCTCCCACTTGCACTTAGACTTAGTTGTTGAGAAATTTCAACCCCATGTCCCTCATATGACCATCATGCTTCTGCTGCGCCAAGCCTCGGTCAGTGGATCTGCCAGATTGTTATCCGTGTCAACTCTGCTTATCTTGACATCACATCTGCCAATGATCTCCTAGATCAGGTGAAATCTACTAAGAATGTGTTTGGATTTTTTATGAGACCGTGGTTCCTTTGCATGTGTGATCGCTCTATTGTTGTCTTTACATCCATTTGCCATATCTCATAATCATGATATGCAGCTATAGCAAGCAAGATTCGAATGGATTTGAACATGGCAACTGGTGAGAAGATTTCATCATAGTCCACCCCATGGACTTGTCTGAATCCTTTAGCCACAAGTCTACCCTTGTAAGTAACTATGTTGCCATCCATGTCAGTCTTCCTCTTGAAGACCCATTTACACCTTATGGGCTTTACCCCATCAGGTGGCTCAACCAAATCCCATACTTGATTAGCCGACATAGAATCCATCTCGGATCTCATGGCCTCAAGCCATTTCTCGAAGTCCGGTCCAGCGACCGCCCCATCATAGGTCCTAGGTTCATCTTCAATGATGAAGATCCCGTCGTGTTGGGTCCGCACTGACCCATACCTCTCAACTGCACGATGAATCCTCCTAGACCTACGCGTGGCCTGTGTATGAGCCTTTGGTTGTTCAGCAACCGGTGCAAGTGGCTCAGGTTCCATCTCAGTGTCTTGTGGTTGCACTTGGACCTCGTCCAAGTCAAAATTCCTCCCATTGACTTCTTTCATGAGAAATTATTTCTCTAGAAAGATAGCACCCCAAGCCACAAAAACTTTATTCTCGCTGGGAATATAGAAGTAATATCCTTTAGTTTCCTTAGAATACCCCACAAACACGTATCTATTAGATCTGGGTTCTAGCTTGCTAGAATCCTGATGTTTGACATAAGCCTCACATCCCAGAATCTGATAAATGAGAGATTCGGGCGTCTCCCACTCCATACCTCATACGGAATCTTGGAGACACTCTTAGATGGAACATTATTTTGTATGAGAGAAGCTGTCTCAAGTGCATGGCCCCAAAACGAGGGTGGTAGAGTTGCATGACTCATCATAGATCGAACCATTCCATTGAGGTGTCTCAATTTCTCCTCTCAGACACACCATTCCATTGAGGTGTTCCGGGAGGAGTGAGTTGGGATAGAATCCCACACTATCTAATATAGTCAAAGAACTCACTGCTCAAGTACTCTCTAGCACGATCTGATCGAAAACTCTTAATAGATCTACCAAGCTGGTTCTCTACTTCAAGTCTGAACTCCTTAAATTTCTCAAAAGATTCGGACTTATGTCTCATCAAATAGACATAACCGTATCTACTGAAATCATCAATAAATTTGATGAAGTAGTTGTACCCTCCTCTGGCTTGTTTACTGAATGGCCCACACACATCGCTATGTATGAGATCCAACAAACCTCCTGCCCTCTCACCAATTGTAGTGAAGGGCACTTTTGTCATCTTCCCTAATAAACAAGGCTCACAAGTATCAAACTCCTCCAAGGAGGTTGAATCTAACAATCCATTTTGCATGGAGTTGTTGAATGCATTCTTGTTTATATGGGCTAATCGACAACGCCAAAGGTACGGACCAACTGAACCACTTGGTTTGATCCTTTTATGATTTATGTTACATATAGAGTTATCCATGTCCAAGACATATAATCCATTGCACAAGGTACCCTTTCCCATAAAACACATTTGCAAATGAAAAAGAACAAGAGTCCTCTTTTATTTCAAATTTAAATCCTTTCCTTGCCAAACAAGGAATAGATACAATGTTTTTGGTAAGGGAAGGTACATAATAGCAAATATTTAACTCTAATTGAAGTCCAGAAGGCAGGGAGAACGTCAAAAATCCTACGGCAATAGCAGCAACCTGTGCTCCGTTTCCAACACGTCGATCAATCTCTCTAGGCCGCACCGATCTACTTTTCTTGAGCCCCTACATATTTGTACAAATATGGGCTCTGCATGTGGTATCCAATACCCATGACATAGAAGTAGAAAGTTTGACTTCGATAACATAAATACAAGAGCCAGAAGACGAAGCCTTGCTTCTCTTCTCCTCGTTCTGAAGTCACACTATGTCAATCATGTGAGTTGGCACTCCACATGAATAGCACCTATTATTCCTGACCTTTTCAATCTTTATCTTCAATGTCTTAGTTAAGTCTTTCGGCTCAACACATTGAATGTTTACTTTCAGAGGGTTGAGCCCAACCAATTCATCGAAGAGCTGAGTTAGTTTATAAATAATCACAGAAGCACTCTTTCAATCATATTGCCCTCGTAATTCAGGCGATATATTGGTTAGCATCAAATTAGCAACCTCCAAAGTATCTACCTGATGCTTATTAAAAGAATTCTTCTCAGCCGTTGAGGCCGAGCATAGAAGTGGCTCAGGAATAGGCTGCTCAAGGACATATAGCTTCCTCTCGAGCTTGAGGACCATCCTAAAGTTCCGATACTAGTCCATAAAGTTGGATCCAACCAACTTATCCCTTTCCAGGATAGATCGCAGTGACCATCTACTATTGTTCGTAACCATTGATCTACAACAACCAAGATAGCTGATTAGTACTACTTCGAATCATTTAATCTGGACTTGCATTAAATGATCATGTCTCCCACTATTTTAATCGAATTGACAACCCACAAAGTCAATCGGGAAATCCGAGATTTCCTAGTGAGATGGGATCCTTATTCCACATGAGGCTTCGCGTCCCACGAGGGTGGGATGAGATGCGCAAAGGGACTCATGCTTCTTAAGGTGGGCACGCCGGCCGATTCCACCCTAGCAAATCCCCTTCTCAAGACAATTCAAGCATTTTGTGCCTAGCTAGGGCTGGAACAACACAAAAACCTAACTTCTCAAGGCCGCCTCTAGAGTTCCATCATGTGGCCACCACATATGAAAAACTAGTCAAGTCTAACTTGACCGTTATGCCCAGGGCCAATGAGTTTCCATGCGAAGGCACGCACAGGTTTTTAACTGGACTGGGGAAACCATTGCCACCACACGCGTTCTAAAGATAAGTGGGTATGTGATGGGGGCAATAGGCATGCACACATTCAAACAACGCGATTTGAAAACATTTTTCTAGTTAAGTATAAGTTAATGAAACCCTTTATGCTAACGTAGTTGAAAATAGCTTGTTTATGTATTTTGTAGGTAAAACCGAAACTAGACAAGTAGTAAACTGAAGTTAAATCCTATCATGCAAGTCTAAGGCAAGTGTTAAAACCGAAGTTGAAACCTAGCATGCAATCTAGAGCTTGAAAAACAACACTATTCTAAGGGAGAGGCTCACCTTGCGCCCTTTGAGAATAGAAAGGGCGAACTTCCCGTTCTTCACCGGTCCAATGGTTGAAACTCACGAAGTAGGGCCCTATGAGCTTACAACCATGGCATTATAGCATCCCCACACATGTGTGGGTGAGTATTTGAAAGAATATTACGAGGCCAAGTTACAAGAACAATCAAGGGGGAGGCTAGCCTCCAAATTCCCTTGCTAACACATTTGGGACTAACTAGATTAGAGGGGAAAGGAGGGGAATGCGCTTGACATGTTCCAAGACCTTATGCCACCTATGAGGGTTCAACGTAAGTGCAGGTGGGTGCTCAAAACATCAAGAGAACAGCAACCAAAGTAAAGAAAGACTTAGCTAGCTTGGGGAAGTCCCTTGGTCTCGGCATGGTGAGGGGGTCACCATTTGATCCACGGCTTGGCCCAGCTCCTCCTCATGGCTAGAGACTCTTCAAGGCTGATGGAGAGGGTGAGGCGTGAGCTTCCCACTTCAGGGCTTGAACAAGTGGGGAGAAGATTGGAGAAGGGAAGAGGAGGGGAGCTCTCGGCTAGGGTTGGAAGAGGGGGAGAGTTGAGGTGACACACACCCTTGAAGACACACTTCAGAAGTTTTTTTCAAAAGTATTCAACTCTACCTTCTGTCCAAGAAGTTACAAGGTTATAATAGCAAAGCGAAGCAAGGAAACAGGTCCTTTGGCGCATATGCAAGCTAAGCATTCAACAAACAATCGGTACAAGGAGCTGGCGCATAGAAGGCTGAGTTTCCCCATTTGTGGACTGGTCTTCTAGGGCTTCTCTTGGAGCGTTTCTTCAAGTGGCAAGAGTGAGTCTTCGGCTGCTGCAAAGGCTGACCTGCTGGTGGCTTTGGGGGGCGAGAACAGCAGCAATTCCCTAAATAGGGGGGCAGCAACCTGCACTTGTAAGGGGGAGGCTGCCGGTTGCTTCTTTGCTTTGATGGGCTGGTATGCTTCCTTCTTTGGGGCTGTAGAAAGCTGAGATGTGGCTGGCTTGGTTCCCTTTGCTCCCAAGGGAAAGTGACGGTTGAGGATGAGGACAAATAACTCCACATGGATGCCAACTTGGATGGTGGAAACTTGGGTGGATTTGTTGAGGGTGCTCTTCAAGATGGGTTGGGTTTGAGCTTGGCGCCTCCTTGATAGAGCTAGACCTGATCTTAGCTTAAGTCCCAAAATGGAGTTGACCTAATCTATTACATCAATTGTGAAGGAACCCCTAATCATAAGGGGGCAAAACCCTAAGCATGGCGCTAATGTAAAATATGCAAGCGGAAGCAAGGGTTCAAGATCATTTGCATGCCATATGTTCAACTATAATCGATTGAATAGATTGAGATAAAAATCATACCAACGCCATATGCTTGGAAGTCGGCTTGGATAAAGAGAACAAAGTAGATCTCCTCCACAAGTTCACACACAAGGTGAAGATGCTTACTCCTTGCGGTCTCTTGTGCTAGCAAGACACCCAAGCCTTCAAGTGTCGAATGGAAGGGGATGATGAACCTCTTGGCCGAGAGCTCCTCTCGCTCAACCTCTCCTCCTCTTCGTCAATCACCGCCCAACCAAAGTCGAATGCGTTGAAGAGAAGAGAGCAAACGCATATGCGTTTTTGGCATTGAAGTGAGTGAAACCGGCCCTTGATGACTTTCCATAAATGGAAGCTCATCAAGTCCATGCGCTCAACTCAACCCAAACGCATTTTAGGATTGAACCATGCGTTCACCATTGTGAACCGGTTCAAGCCAAAATGTCAAATCGGCTTTGGTTCAACAAACCAAACCGAAAAAGCTCTAGCCACTTGGTCTAGACCAAATTGAACCCCAAAGGCTCATGATCTAACCATTCATCATCTGATGCCCTTGATCTCTCCGATCTAGCATCACCTCTCTCGATCGAAGCTTACCGATCTCAAGTCCTAATCAATCAAACATGATCAGACCAGATCTCACTTACAATCAGAGATTAAATCCCTTTAATCTGAACTCAAAGAATCCAGTCCATACGATCTGACTCAAGTAAGCCATATCACCAAATTGTGCGACCCTGAGGGTTTCCTCTAAATGTCGGTAACGATAACTTACGTTATCACGATCAGTGAGGGGTATCTAGCAACACATCACTGTCTCCCGATATAAAGGAAAGAGTCTTCCAAGACTACTCCCAAACCATAGCACAAGTGTGACTCAATTCACAAGGCATACATGTGTCCTTTGCCACTGGATGTTCTTATTGGACAAGCGGGTCAAGCTTGTAACTCTAATACGATGAGCATGATTAGATCAGATGCACATAGTCATCTGGGTATGGCCATACACTATCTCAATCATCTCATATAGGGGGGCCCTTAGAACACCACACTCCTTAAACAAGGAGACGGCAATCCTATGTCTATCACTAGTGCCCTAACCTGATTCAAGCTCACCATCCAAGATAGTCTATAATCATTATATTTCAAATGATATTGAACTACCTCAAGACAATGACAATCATCATTTAGAAACACAAGTGATCTCAAGTCAGAGGACATGTGCCACTTGCTGCTTACAGGGATCATTCACATTGTGACAAGCAATGCAATATCCCAGTAGGGTCTGTCCAGTACATCCAATGTACCCATGAGTCTACATCTTATTCCATGCTCGAAGCATCCTATAAGATTAGCACTTATATTAGTCTCAATCATATCAAGGCTGTCTCATGTTCACCAAGATATCTCGACTAAGGACATATAGCCTGTTAGCCTAGCTGAACAGCTTTGAGACATTATTCAGAAGTACACTTATTACAGCAGACAAGGTAACAACCTGAATAACAACCATGCCTTTTATAAACATAAGAGTTTATTACATGATACTTATACAATCCCAAGGCCTCAAACATTAGCCTTAAGGGCATACCCCAACAATCTCCCACTTGCACTTAATCTAATGGTTGAGAAATCTCAAACCCATATTATTACAGTGCTTCTCATGCTTCTGCTGCGCCAGAGGCTTGGTAAGCGGGTCTGCCAGATTGTCATCTGTATGAACCTTGCATATTTTGATCTCGCCACGATCAATGATCTCCCGGATCAAGTGAAACCGTCTCTGTATGTGCTTGGACTTCTGGTGCGACCGTGGTTCCTTTGCTTGTGCTATAGCTCCAGTGTTATCACAGAAGATAACCAAAGGATCTGCACTCGAAGGAACGACACCAAGTTCTCTCACGAACTTACGAATCCACACTGCCTCCTTGGATGCTTCCGAGGCTGCAACATACTCGGCTTCTGTTGTGGAATCAGCAACAGTTGACTGTTTGAAGCTCTTCCACACCACTGCTCCACCATTCAAGCTAAAAACATAGCCTGATTGCGATCGGAAATCATCCTGGTCCGACTGGAACGAAGCGTCAGTATATCCCTCTATACTGAGTTCTTCCTGACCACCATATATCAAGAACATATCTTTGGTCCTCCGCAGATATTTTAAGATGTTCTTGACTGCAATCCAGTGCGCCAATCCTGGATTACTTTGGAATCGACTGGTCACGCTTAACCCGTAAGCGACGTCTGGGCGAGTACACAACATCGCATACATAATGGACCCAATAGCCGAAGCATAAGGCGTATTGTCCATTTCATCTTTCTCAGTCTGTGTTTGTGGACACTGACTCTTTGAAAGATTCAGACCATGTCTGACTGGAAGATATCCACGTTTAGAATTCTCTAAATGGAATCTCTCCAGGACCTTATCGATGTAAGTACTCTGGCACAGCCCGAGAAGCCTCTTAGATCTATCCCGGTAGATCTTGACACCTAGTACATAGGCTGCTTCTCCTAGATCTTTCATCTGGAAACATTTTCCTAACCATGCCTTAACAGCATGCAGTTCAGGAATATCATTTCCAATGATTAAGATATCATCGACGTAGAGGATTAGGAATGTAATCACGCTCCCACTAAACCTCTTATATACACACGGATCATCTTCGTTCTTGATGAAACCAAACTCAGAGATTGATTCATCAAAACGAATGTTCCAGCTTCTTGATGCTTGTTTAAGTCCATAAATGGACTTCTTTAACTTGCATATTTTATGACGATCTGCTGGATTAGTGAAACCTTCCGGTTGTGTCATATACACATCCTCATCCAGATTTCCATTAAGGAAAGCTGTCTTCACATCCATTTGCCAGATCTCATAGTCGTAATATGCTGCTATCGCGAAAAGAATCCGAATAGACTTAAACATGGCTACAGGAGAGAAAGTTTCATCATAATCTATCCCGTAGATTTGTTTGAAACCTTTCGCAACTAGCCTGCCTTTATAGGTAACCACGTTACCATCCATGTCAATCTTCTTCTTGAAGATCCATTTACAGCCTATAGGGATTACTCCCGGAGGCGGATCAACCAAATCCCAGACTTGGTTATCTGACATGGAGTCCATCTCGGCTCGCATAGCTTCAAGCCATCTAGCTGACTCCGGTCCACTGACCGCATCCGCATAAGTTAGGGGTTCATCATTATCAATGATGTAGACTCCGTCATAGCGCTCAGGCTGTCGACGGATCCTACCCGATCTTCGCGGTTCCCGTGATATCTGAGCCTCAGGTTGTTCAGTAACCTGATCTACCAGCTCAGGCTCATCCAACTCTGCTTGACTACTTTGTCCTTCCTCTGGAATCTCATCCAGCTTTATTTCTCTCCCACTGGCCTCTTGCAGAAGAAACTCCTTCTCAAGAAATATGGCCGTCCGAGCAACAAAAACCTTGTTCTCTTTGGGATCGTAGAAATAATAACCCTTAGTTTCCTTAGGGTAACTGACAAAGATACATTTCTCAGATCTGCTCTCCAGTTTCCCAGAGGCGAGCTTTTTGACATAAGCCTCGCAACCCCAGATCCTGATAAATGTCAAGCTAGGCTGTTTTCCATACCATAACTCATATGGCGTCTTTAAAACTGCCTTGGATGGCACTCGGTTTAGTACCTTTGCAGCTGTTTCCAGTGCAAAACCCCAAAAGGAATATGGAAGAGTGGCCTGACTCATCATAGAACGAACCATGTCTAGTAACGTTCTATTTCTCCTCTCGGACACACCATTCCATTGCGGTGTTCCTGGCGGAGTGAGCTGTGAGATAATCCCACACTCCTTCAGATAGTCAGTAAATGCATGACTCAGGTATTCACCACCTCGATCAGAACGAAGTGCCTTGATATTTCGGCCTAGCTGATTTTGTACTTCATTTTTGAACTCTTTGAACTTGTCAAAAGATTCACTTTTATGTCTCATTAAATAGACATACCCATACCTACTGAAATCATCAGTAAAGGTAATGAAGTACTGATAGCCACCTCTGGCATGTTTACTAAAAGGCCTACACACATCACTGTGTATAAGGTCAAGCAAACCCGAAGCCCTTTGACCTTTGTGAGGAAAAGGAGACTTCGTCATTTTACCCATCAAACAAGCTTTGCATGTATCAATCTCCTCATGGGAGAATGATCCCAGCAGTCCATGTTCATGCAACCGCTTAATGCGCTTCTCGTTTATATGGCCTAAACGACTATGCCATAACAAGGTGCTGTCATCAGCATACTTGGCTTTCTTATTATCAATGTTTTGTATAGAATTTTCCATGTCCAACATGTATAACCCATTGTTAATTGAACCAGTTGCATACACAATATTATCATGAGATAAAACACACTTTGAAATATTGCATTCAAAGGCAAATCCTTTCCTGACAAGAGCAGGAATAGAGATAATATTCTTGGTAATACTGGGTACAAAATAACAATTGTTTAATTCTAATACAACGCCAGATGGTAAAGAAATGAAATAGTCTCCTACAGCAACAGCAGCAACCCGTGCCCCGTTTCCAACTCGTAGGTCTACCTCATGCTGTCCCACCTGCCTTCTTCTCTTGAGTTCCTGCACATTTGAACAAATGTGAACTCCATATGCAGTGTCCAACACCCATGATATAGTAGAAGAAGATAACATGACCTCAGTCACATATATATACCTGAGCCAGAAGCGATGCTTCCCCTCTTATCTCCTTGGAGCGCTTTACAGTCCTTTTTCCAGTGACCCAGCTGGCCACAGTGGAAACACCTGTTGTCCTTCGACCGCTTCACCTTCTGTTTCAGGGCCTTGCTGTAATTCTTGACAGGGGCCTTGCCCTTCTTCCCCTTCTTCTTGTTCCTAGAAGGAACCATCAAGACAGAGGTTGAAGGCTTACCCTTCAGAGTTTCCTCAGTGGTCAAGAGCATATTCAGCAGCTCTGCCGGCGTACAATCGATCTTGTTCATATTAAAGTTAATAATGAACGCATCGAAAGAGGGCGGAAGAGACTGTAGAATAATGTCCACAGCAAGCTCCTGGTTGATGGTATGCCCCAGTTTCTCCAGAGCCTCCTTGTGCCCAATCATCTTGAGCACATGAGCTCCCACTGGGCTCCCCTCAGCCAGTTTGCTCTGAAAGAAGAGCTTCGTCAGATTATAGCGCTCAGTCCTCGCCTGTGCAGCATACAGCATCTTGAGGTTCGCTATAATTTCTATAGCCGACATATCCTCATGCTGACGCTGCAGCGGTGGCGTCATAGACGCTAGCATCAGGCAAGCGACATCAATGCTATCATTGACGTGCTTTTCGTAGGCTTCCCGAACCGCCCTTGCGGCGTTCGGAGCGGGCTGCGGCGGTATCGCCGTCTCGAGGACATACAGTTTCCTCTCTGCCTTAAGAACAATCTTAAGGTGTCCGAACCAGTCAGAGAAGTTCGGCCCAGCAAACTTCTCCCTTTCCAGTAGGGATCGCACATTGAAGCTCATGGTGTTCGTTGCTGCAGGAATCTACAACAAGCAAGAACAGCAAGGTCAGTATCAATGTTTCAGAATCAATCCAGGACTTAAGAAAGATTCTTTTCTCACTATTTTGTCTGACTGAAAAATCCAGTAAACAGTCCGAAAGAGTAAACACTCTTTTAGTGAGATGGGATCCAGATTTCATACTTGGTCTCCGCGTCCCGCTCAGGCGAGATAAGATGCACAGAGATGACAAGCACTAGTTTCTGGTAGGCTGTCCCAGCCAATCGCCAACCCGTGCGATTCCCCTTCATCTTGGCAATCCAGCAGACTGTGCCAACTGAGTTGGTGCAACACAGTCTCTGATCCCAGAGATGGCTGCCTCCATGTGCTACCATATGCGCCACATATGTAGTCTACATGGTCAAGCTGACCTGACCTACTCCCTGGACCACCACGTGCTATGCTGAGCAACGAGAGGGGATAAATCCCAACTCTGTAACACGCAGGTGAAATCCAGCACCGTCTGAAGATAGATGGACGTGCCCACTGAGTGGGTTCAACACGGCTCCAACGATAGTCAGAAAGGTGAGGTTTCGCGTCAGAAGGCTTACGAGCTTGATATGTTAGCGTTGGATTTTAACGGTCTTTTATCTTCTTACTATCAGGCATGTCCTATGGCTATAGCAGAAGATAAACATAAATATGCAATTCTAATTATTAGCAATAAGTAGAAAGCATGATCTTATGTGGTAAAAGCCCATGAACCCTAGCAAGACCTTAATATAACTTAAGTCTTCACTTGAGCTTCATTGCATCTCATCTGGTCCAACCCAGTGCCCTAGCGCCAAGAGCACCTCAGGTGCACCACCAGGTGAATGCCCCTTTTGGATGTGTGCCTTTGTTCTTGTCTAATCAAAGTACATTTGATCTATCTAGACAAGGTTGACTCGCAGGTCAACAACATATTATAAATTAAGTACAATGTGATTCGCAGATCACAAATTAATTTACAATTTTTAAGTCCAGGCACGCAGGCCCCAGCACAGCACACAATTGGGCAACCCACATAAGACTAAATAAACAAGCATATGGTTCAATCAACATGTGATCCAATCATCTTGAAATTAAAAGTTTTGAAAACCCCATGGCATCAATTTTAATTTCCTTATGAGCCCTACAACCTTACAATGGTCCATTGATGGGGATCCACTCATCCATCTAGTTAGATCCTTTGCCCTTGCATGCACCGAGTCCTAACTGACCCGAGTTGACCTAATGGTCAACCATGCATGCGCCAAGGGCTGAACTACCCCCATGAGTTTTGGCAAGTGGGTGTGACCCCGGGCCTAACTCAAGTGTGTTCAGTAGTGTCTCAACCAGACCTCGCTACACGCCCTAGATGCAGTCAACCTATAGCCACCTTGTGCTTGCGCATAGGTGCTATCAGGTTAACCCATCTGAGCTGTCAGATGGTCTGATCAGACTTGGATCTAACCTAGTGGTGACTTCAACCCCATCAACCCATCTAAGGGTTTAATGTAGTGGCACCTTAGATCTAATTAAGCGCGCAAGATGTAAGTTTTAGAAAAACCTTAGAACATGCGCAATCATACAAACAAACAACATGCTTGCATATAACCCTTAGATCTAAGGGGGTCCCCTTCAAGGGGGAGCGCAAACTTTAGGGGGTCCCCTTCAAGGGGGAGCGCATACTTCATATAAGCAAAGCATGATACAAGCGCATCTTCATGTAAGCAAAGCATGATACAAGCGCAACTTCATGTAAGCAAAGCATGCCTCAAGTAAAAGTAAGCGCAACATGAGGATCACATCAGCAAACATAATAGCATGCATAGAGCCTAGCTTTGATACCAATTGAAGGAACCCCTAATCATAAGGGGGCAAAACCCTAAGCATGGCGCTAATGTAAAATATGCAAGCGGAAGCAAGGGTTCAAGATCATTTGCATGCCATATGTTCAACTATAATCGATTGAATAGATTGAGATAAAAATCATACCAACGCCATATGCTTGGAAGTCGGCTTGGATAAAGAGAACAAAGTAGATCTCCTCCACAAGTTCACACACAAGGTGAAGATGCTTACTCCTTGCGGTCTCTTGTGCTAGCAAGACACCCAAGCCTTCAAGTGTCGAATGGAAGGGGATGATGAACCTCTTGGCCGAGAGCTCCTCTCGCTCAACCTCTCCTCCTCTTCGTCAATCACCGCCCAACCAAAGTCGAATGCGTTGAAGAGAAGAGAGCAAACGCATATGCGTTTTTGGCATTGAAGTGAGTGAAACCGGCCCTTGATGACTTTCCATAAATGGAAGCTCATCAAGTCCATGCGCTCAACTCAACCCAAACGCATTTTAGGATTGAACCATGCGTTCACCATTGTGAACCGGTTCAAGCCAAAATGTCAAATCGGCTTTGGTTCAACAAACCAAACCGAAAAAGCTCTAGCCACTTGGTCTAGACCAAATTGAACCCCAAAGGCTCATGATCTAACCATTCATCATCTGATGCCCTTGATCTCTCTGATCTAGCATCACCTCTCTCGATCGAAGCTTACCGATCTCAAGTCCTAATCAATCAAACATGATCAGACCAGATCTCACTTACAATCAGAGATTAAATCCCTTTAATCTGAACTCAAAGAATCCAGTCCATACGATCTGACTCAAGTAAGCCATATCACCAAATTGTGCGACCCTGAGGGTTTCCTCTAAATGTCGGTAACGATAACTTACGTTATCACGATCAGTGAGGGGTATCTAGCAACACATCACTGTCTCCCAATATAAAGGAAAGAGTCTTCCAAGACTACTCCCAAACCATAGCACAAGTGTGACTCAATTCACAAGGCATACATGTGTCCTTTGCCACTGGATGTTCTTATTGGACAAGCGGGTCAAGCTTGTAACTCCAATACGATGAGCATGATTAGATCAGATGCACATAGTCATCTGGGTATGGCCATACACTATCTCAATCATCTCATATAGGGGGGCCCTTAGAACACCACACTCCTTAAACAAGGAGACGGCAATCCTATGTCTATCACTAGTGCCCTAACCTGATTCAAGCTCACCATCCAAGATAGTCTATAATCATTATATTTCAAATGATATTGAACTACCTCAAGACAATGACAATCATCATTTAGAAACACAAGTGATCTCAAGTCAGAGGACATGTGCCACTTGCTGCTTACAGGGATCATTCACATTGTGACAAGCAATGCAATATCCCAGTAGGGTCTGTCCAGTACATCCAATGTACCCATGAGTCTACATCTTATTCCATGCTCGAAGCATCCTATAAGATTAGCACTTATATTAGTCTCAATCATATCAAGGCTGTCTCATGTTCACCAAGATATCTCGACTAAGGACATATAGCCTGTTAGCCTAGCTGAACAGCTTTGAGACATTATTCAGAAGTACACTTATTACAGCAGACAAGGTAACAACCTGAATAACAACCATGCCTTTTATAAACATAAGAGTTTATTACATGATACTTATACAATCCCAAGGCCTCAAACATTAGCCTTAAGGGCATACCCCAACAAATTGCATGCACTAATCCTACCATACATAAGTGGCGGAACCTAGAAATGTAACTACATTGTGTTATTGGAAGGTGGATCTAACATACCACATGATGCACCCTATTCTAAGACAAAACAAGCAAAATGGGGTCCTAAGGAAGCCATGTCTAGGGGCTAGGATAGCCATACCTAGAGGGCTTCTTTCGAACCCGGGCGGACCTCCGAAGATCCCGCCTCGGTCCCACATCAGCTCTCCCGGGGTGAGAAGAATTCTCCTCTGGAGAATTGTCTTTGTACCCTTGGAAAAGCTCAGGTGCGGACCTAGCAAGCTTAGCCTCGGGAAGCCATGCCTCCTCACCATCAGTAAATTTGACGCGGTAATAAAGCTGTACCTCATCAGGGGTGAGTCGGGTCTGGTCCTCGAGTATGGCCTCAATCTCTGGCTTGCGGCAGATGTCTAGTTCTTGTATAGAGAGAGGCGGATGATAAAGTGTCAGATCCTCCACATTGATGGTGGAGGATATCCCCAATTCTGGGGGCAGGTCCAATAGATAGGCGTTGTTGTTGACCCTCTTCAAAATAGTGAAGGGCCCGATCCCTTTTGCGTCCAACTTGCGGCCGTGCCCTTGGACACGCTCCTCACGGACCCGCAACATTACCTGATCCCCTACAGAAAATACCTTCTCTCAGCGTCGTTTGTTAGTATCATCACGATATTGATTAACAGAATCCTGAATCTTGCTAAATAACTCATGATGTAACTGCGAAATATGGAAAGCATAATCTCGGGCCGAAATTGAAGTCTTGCAATGCTTAGGGACAGCAAATAGATCAATGGGCTTATTGGGTTGGTACCCTAAGTTGGCCTGGAAAGGAGACAGACCAGTAGTCCTGTTTGGAACACTATTGTAGGAGAATTCAGCTGTGGGTAATAGCTTATCCCAATCACTGGGGTGTTCTCCTACGAGACTCCTAAGGATGCTCCCAAGTGATCTGTTGACCACTTCGGTCTGCCCATCCGTCTGGGGATGGTAGGCCGTCGAGAACTTCAGTTTTGTACCTAATAGGGACCATAATGTCCTCCAAAAATGGCTAACGAACCTGGTGTCTCTATCCGAAACTATAGTGAGAGGGGTACCATGCAGCCTAACAATGTCTCTAAAGAAGAGCCTGGCCATGTGGGAGGCATCGGTAGTCTTAGTGCAAGGTATGAAATGTGCCATCTTGGTGAACCTGTCTACCACAACATAAATAGAGTCATGCCTAGCAGCAGTCCTAGGCAATCCTAGAACAAAGTCCATACTAATATCCTGCCATGGTGCCTGGGGAATAGGCAAAGGGGTGTATAGTCCAAAATTGTGCTTCTGGACCTTGGTAGATTGACAGGTCCCACAATGCCTAACTATCTTGGCCACATCTCGGTAGAGTTTAGGACAAAAGAACCGCTCCTCTACCAAAGCGCGGGTCTTTTCTCGACCGTGATGCCCAGTAGACCCTCCCCCATGGAGTTCCCAAATTAGGAAATCCCGGATTGAGGTCTTAGGCACGCAAAGTGTCGGCCCAAGGAAAAGATACCCATCCCTAAGGGTGTACAGAGGGTGACTCCTAGCATCTCTAGTCATATCAGCATAGATAGTAGAAAAATCAGGGCAATCGAGGTAGGCAGCTTTCATATGCTCAAATCCTATAAGCTCAGCATGCATAATTTGCAAAACGAAGACTACCCTACTTAAAGCATCAGCAACTTTGTTGTTAACTCCAGACTTGTGTTTTAAGACAAAAGTGTACTGTTGTAGATATTCTACCCACTTGGCATGTCTAGCATTGAGTTTCCTTTGGGCGCTAAGGTAAGACAGGGCTTGGTGATCACTATTTAAGGTAAACTCATGGTGGAGAAGGTAGTGCCGCCAATGCCTTAAGGATTGAACCACGGCATAAAACTCTTTGTCGTAGGTTGAGTACTTCTGCTTGGCCTCATTCAGCTTTTCACTGAAGAAGGCAATAGGGTGACCTTCTTGGCTGAGGGTTCCCCCTATGCCAATGCCAGAAGCATAGCAATCAACCTCAAAGACCTTGCCAAAGTCAGGCAATCTTAAAACAGGGGCAGAGGTCATCCTACTCTTAAGTTCAGTGAAAGCCCGACTGGCAGACTTAGTCCAACTAAAGTCCCCTTGCTTCATGCAATTGGTGATAGGGGCTACTATGGTGCTGAAATTCCGTATAAACCTACGGTAGAAGGTAGCAAGGCCATGGAAACTCCTAACTTCAATAAGGGTTTTAGGCTCTGGCCAGTCTAGTATGGCTTGGACCTTAGATGGATCAGCTTGAAGCCCTAAATCGGAAACAATGAACCCTAGAAAGACAACTTTGGGAGATAGGAAAGAACACTTTTTTAGATTGACATAAAGCTTTTCATCTCTAAGGAGGGTTAGGGTTTGCCTTAAGTGCTCTAAGTGTTCCTCCTGTGACTTACTATAGATAAGTATGTCATCAAAGTACACGACTAAGAATTTTCCTATGTAGGGTCTAAGCACTTGGGTCATGAGCCTCATAAATGTGGAAGGGGCATTGGTTAGCCCAAAAGGCATGACTAACCACTCATATAGACCGTCCTTGGTTTTGAAAGCGGTCTTCCACTCATCCCCTTCCCTTATCCTTACTTGATGGTACCCACTCCTAAGGTCAAGCTTGGAGAACCACTTGGATCCTACCAACATATCTAGCATGTCATCAAGTCTAGGTATGGGGAACCTATATTTGATAGTAATCTTGTTGATGGCTCTACAATCTATACACATGCGCCAGCTGCCATCCTTCTTTGGGGTAAGAAGGGCAGGGACGGCACAGGGACTTAGGCTTTCCCTTATGTAACCCTTACACATCAAGTCATCTACTTGTCTCTTAAGCTCCGCATGTTCGGTAGGGTTCATCCTATAGTGGGGTAGGTTGGGAAGAGAGGATCCAGGTACTAGGTCTATGGCATGTTGTATATCCCTAACGGGTGGCAGTCCTTCAGGGAGGTCCTCGGGAGTTAGCTCACTAAATTCTTGGAGCAAGGATTCTACTTCTGGGGAGGGTTTTTCTTCTGATTCAGGGTTGATTTCTTTGATGACTAAGGTATAAAGGGGTTGATCTGCTACAATCTCCTTAGTGAAGGTTTGGGGTCTTATAAGCTGAATGGTGGGCTGACTATTCTTGGATTCCTCTACCTTACCCTTACTAGTTGTAGCTCTAAGTTCTTTGGGAAGAGAGGGTTTTAGCCTAATCTTTTGGTCCTTATGGTTAAAGACATAGGTGTTGGTCCTACCGTAGTGGACAACATCCATGTCATATAGCCAGGGGCGTCCTAAAAGGATTTGGGCTACATCCATAGTAAGGACGTCACACCACACCTTGTCCTCATATGTGCCAAACTGGATAGGCACGAGGCATCTATGGGTTACTGGGACACTAGTTTGGTTGACCCAGGAAATGTTGTAAGGGCTAGGTCGGGGTTCCATTTTGAGATTTAATTTGGTGGCAGCTATGTGGGAGACAGCATTGAGACTGCTTCCTCCATCAATTACCACCTTGCACATGTGACCATGGCATTTGGTGTAAGTGTGGAAGATGCTGGTCCGACGCCAGTCTTCAGTGGGGGTAGGCTTGACAAGGGTACATCTAACTACCCCTAAGGTGTTGAAGATGTCATCGCTACTGTCATAGTCATTGATTTCAATCTCTTGATCAGGGTCCCCCTCAAAGGTGGGTTCAGGGTCTTCATGTTCCTCAGTTAGGACCATGACCTTCTTTTTGCAGTCCTTTGCAAGGTGTCCCCTTTGCCTACAGTTGTAACAAGTGATGGTGGAGTTGTCTACAGGTTGAGTAGGCCTAGGTTTGGGGTTTGAGCCAGAAGGCTGGTGCATAGGAGTGGGCCTATAGATAGGCCGGGGAGGGAGAGTCTCCTTTCTATTCTTAAGTTCTTGTTCCACTTCTATGGCCCTTTGGTAAGCTATCTCGGGAGTGTCTAATTGGAAATAGGTCAAAGCCCTTTTAATGTCAGGTCTAAGGCCATTCTTGAATCTGCTTAGAATCATACCCGGATCTTCATTGACCTCACACCTAATGAGAAGCTCTTCTAACTTGGTTTGGTAAGCTTCTACTGTAGAGGAGCCTTGAGTGTGACTACCGAGTTCATCCTTAAGCTTTTGCATGAAGCCGGGAGGGACATACTTTTGCCTAAGTAGGAGTTTCATTTCATCCCAAGACTCAACGGGTGGCTTACCATCCCTTTCTATGGTTCTCTCGACATGGGTCCAGTAGAGTCTAGCGGGTCCTTCTAGTAAGCACTTTGTGAACCTAACCTTACTTTCATTGTGCATAAGGCTATAGTCAAAGTATTGATCTAGCTTTGTGGTCCAATCTAGGAATTCCTTAGGGTTAAGGGATCCTCCAAAAGTAGGAGGGTTGATCTTGATGGCACGTTGCACATCATGATCTCTAGGTCTATGATAGGGTGGTTGTTGGGCATAAGGCCCTTCCCATTCGGTTTGAGCATGAGTGACTCTAGGGGTGTGAGATGGAGGTCCTAGGTCATTTGGTTCCTTTGTGTGGGATCCACTATTGGGCCGGCTAGTGTTTGGGGGATCCATCTTAGAGTTAGACTCTAGGGTGTTAAGCCTATTGTCTATAACACCTATAGAGTGTTGAAGGGATGCTAAGGTTTCTTTAATGGAGGCCATATCAATTGAAAGGGCACTCACCTCATGGTCAATAGCTTGATTAAGACCATAGGGAGCACCGGATCTAGTAGCCATTTTCGAAAACTAGTAGAGTTTGGAAAATAGACCCTAAGGTGATAAAATATAGTTAATCAATTTCTTTCAAGCACCTAGTTCCAAATCGTCTTAGTAGTAGGAAAATAAATTTTTTGTCTTATAAAATCCTACTCTAAGAGCCTAGCTCTGATACCAAGATGATGGGGGCAATAGGCATGCACACATTCAAACAACGCGATTTGAAAACATTTTGCTAGTTAAGTATAAGTTAATGAAACCCTTTATGCTAACGTAGTTGAAAATAGCTTGTTTATGTATTTTGTAGGTAAAACCGAAACTAGACAAGTAGTAAACTGAAGTTAAATCCTATCATGCAAGTCTAAGGCAAGTGTTAAAACCAAAGTTGAAACCTAGCATGCAATCTAGAGCTTGAAAAACAACACTATTCTAAGGGAGAGGCTCACCTTGCGCCCTTTGAGAATAGAAAGGGCGAACTTACCGTTCTTCACCGGTCCAATGGTTGAAACTCATGAAGTAGGGCCCTATGAGCTTACAACCATGGCATTACAGCATCCCCACACATGTGTGGGTGAGTATTTGAAAGAATATTACGAGGCCAAGTTACAAGAACAATCAAGGGGGAGGCTAGCCTCCAAATTCCCTTGCTAACACATTTGGGACTAACTAGATTAGAGGGGAAAGGAGGGGAATGCGCTTGACATGTTCCAAGACCTTACGCCACCTGTGAGGGTTCAACATAAGTGCAGGTGGGTGCTCAAAACATCAAGAGAACAGCAACCAAAGTAAAGAAAGACTTAGCTAGCTTGGGGAAGTCCCTTGGTCTCGGCATGGTGAGGGGGTCACCATTTGATCCACGGCTTGGCCCAGCTCCTCCTCATGGCTAGAGACTCTTCAAGGCTGATGGAGAGGGTGAGGCGTGAGCTTCCCACTTCAGGGCTTGAACAAGTGGGGAGAAGATTGGAGAAGGGAAGAGGAGGGGAGCTCTCGGCTAGGGTTGGAAGAGGGGGAGAGTTGAGGTGACACACACCCTTGAAGACACACTTCAGAAGTTTTTTTCAAAAGTATTCAACTCTACCTTCTGTCCAAGAAGTTACAAGGTTATAATAGCAAAGCCAAGCAAGGAAACAGGTCCTTTGCCGCATATGCAAGCTAAGCATTCAACAAACAATCGGTACAAGGAGCTGGCGCATAGAAGGCTGAGTTTCCCCATTTGTGGACTAGTCTTCTAGGGCTTCTCTTGGAGCGTTTCTTCAAGTGGCAAGAGTGAGTCTTGGGCTGCTGCAAAGGCTGACCTGCTGGTGGCTTTGGGGGGCGAGAACAGCAGCAATTCCCTAAATAGGGGGGGACAGCAACCTACACTTGTAAGGGGGAGGCTGCCGGTTGCTTCTTTGCTTTGATGGGCTGGTATGCTTCCTTCTTTGGGGCTGTAGAAAGCTGAGATGTGGCTGGCTTGGTTCCCTTTGCTCCCAAGGGAAAGTGACGGTTGAGGATGAGGACAAATAACTCCACATGGATGCCAACTTGGATGGTGGAAACTTGGGTGGATTTGTTGAGGGTGCTCTTCAAGATGGGTTGGGTTTGAGCTTGGCGCCTCCTTGATAGAGCGAGACCTGATCTTAGCTTAAGTCCCAAAATGGAGTTGACCTAATCTATTACATCAATTGCATGCACTAATCCTACCATACATAAGTGGCGGAACCTAGAAATGTAACTACATGGTGTAATTGGAAGGTGGATCTAACCTACCACATGATGCACCCTATTCTAAGACAAAACAAGCAAAATGGGGTCCTAAGGAAGCCATGTCTAGGGGCTAGGATAGCCATACCTAGAGGGCTTCTTTCGAACCCGGGCGGACCTCCGTGTTGGGGTATGCCCTTAAGGCTAATGTTTGAGGCCTTGGGATTATATCAGTATCATGTATAAACTCAATGTTTATAAAGGCAATGGTTGTTATTCAGGTTGTTACATTATCTGCTGCAATATGTATACTTCTGAATAATGTCTCAATGCTGTTCAGCTTGGCTGACATGCAGTTTTGTCCTTAGTCGAGATATCTTGGTGAACATGAGATAGCCTTGATATGATTGAGACTAATATGTGTTCTAATCTTATAGGATGCTTCGAGCATGGAATAAGATGTAGACTCATGGGTACATTGGATGTACTGGACAGACCCTACATAGGATATTCAATTGCTTGTCACAATGTGAATAATCCTTATATGCAAACAACTGGCATACTTCCTCTGACTTGAGATCACTTGTGTTTCTAAATGATGATTGGCATTGTTTTGAGGTAGTTCAATATCATTTGAAACATAATGGTTATAGACTATCTTGGATAATGAGCATGAGTCATGTTAGGGCGCTAGTGATAGATATAGGATTGCCGTCTCCTTGGAAGGAGTGTGATGTTCTATAGGGGCCCCCTGGATGAGATGATTGAGAAAGTGTATGGCCATACCCAGATGACTATGTTTCATCTGATCTAATCATTCTCATCCTATTGGAATTACAGGCTTGACACGCTTGTCCAATAAGAACATCCAGTGGCAAAGGAAACATGTATGCCTAGTGAAGTGGATTCACACTTGTGCTGTGGTTTGGGTGTAGTCTTGGAAGACTCTTTCCTTTATATCGGGAGACAGTGATGTGTTGCTAGATACCCCTCACTGATTGTGATAACGTAAGTTATCGTTACCGACATTTAAAGGAAACCCTTAGGGTCGCACAATTTGATGATATGGCTTACTTGAGTCAGATCGTGTGGACTGAATTGTTTTGATTCAGTTTAAAGGGATTTAATCTCTGATTGTAAGTGAGATCTGGTCTGATCATGATTGATTGATTAGGGCTTGAGATCGGTAAGCTTCAATCGAGAGAATTGATGCTAGATCGGTGAGATCAAGAGCATCAAGAGATGAACGGTTAGATCTTGAACCATTTGGTTCAGTAAGATCTAGACCATGGCTTGGGCTGATTTGATTTGGTCTTTGTACCAAATTGAAATGGATCGAATTGGCTTGAACCGGTTCACATGTGTGAACGCTTGGTTCAAAGCTTGAAGGCGTTTTGGTCGGTTTTGAGATCATGGGCGCATGGCTTCATGACTTTCTATTTTTGGAAAGTCATTAACGCGACTTCCTCTCAACGCCTAAACGCTTGCCTCTTCTCGACGCCCCCTCTCTCGTGTGTGATTCTTCACGCCTTGGAGAGCATTCGGACAAGCCAAGGAACAAGGAGATCTCATCCCTTCAAGCGATTAGGACACTTAGAGATCCTTGCTAGCACAAGGAGCGACAAGAAGAAAGCTTCTCTCATCTTGTGTGCGGTGCCTTTGGAGAAGAAGCACTCGCATCTTTGCTTCCAAGTCGCCATCCTTGCAATGGCAATGGTATGAATCCCTTTCGCTCTATACAAGCCTTAAGAGTTGATTATATGACATGCATATCGATTTTCTATGAAACCCTAGCTTCCACATGTATGATCCTTGTTATGCGCCTATTGGGGTTTCTT
Source organism: Costus lasius (assembly GCA_027563935.2). NCBI lineage: Eukaryota > Viridiplantae > Streptophyta > Magnoliopsida > Zingiberales > Costaceae > Costus > Costus lasius. Next base: position 69,623,612 of record CM050449.1, read on the forward strand.
CCCCCTGTTTTTGGGGACCTTTCAATTGGTATCAGAGCATAGGTTCATTGTATGTTCATATGATTGCTTTTGTGATCCTTGTTTGCGCTTATGATAAGATCTAAGGTTATCATCATGCGAAAATACTAGATGTATGTTCGTTACTTGTGGCGCATGTATGATGTTTATTGTTGGCGCAAGTAGATGTTTTTGTCAAAACTTAACTTCTTGCGCACTCCATCTAGATCTATAAGCGCCTGCTTTAAAAACTTAGACGGGTTATTAGGGTTGAAGTCATCAATCGAGTCTAGACCCAACAATCTGATCAGACTATCTGACAGCCTAGATGGGTCGACCAGATGGCACCTATGCGCGAGCATGAGGTGGCTATAGGTCGACTGCAGACAGGCGTGTAGCGATGTCTGGTTGAGACAACCAGTGAACGCTCATGAGTTAGGCCCGGGGTCACACCCGCTTGCCAGAACTCATGAGGGTCGTTCAGCCCAGCGCATGCATGGTTGACCATTAGGTCGACTCAAGTCAGTTAGGACTTGGTGCATGCAAGGGCAGTGGGTCTGACTAGGTCTGATGAGTGGATCCCTATTAATGGACCGTTGTAAGGTAGTAGGGCACATAAGGAAATAAAATTGATGCCATGGGGTTTTTCGAAATTTTATTTTCTTGTTTTTGGATCACATGTTGCTTGTATACCATGTTTGGTGTTTATTTAATCTTATGTGGGCTGCCCTATTTAATGTGTGCTGTGCTGGGGCCTGCGTGCCTGGATTATTATTTGTAAATTATTATTGTGATCTGCGCATCACATTTTAATTAATTTATAAAGTGTAATTGACCTGCGTGTCAATCATGTCTAGATAGATTAAATTGTATTTTAATCAGACATGAGCACAGAGCACACTTGGCAGAGGCGCATGCAGCAAGTGGCTTCACCAGATCATCATGCTTTTAATTTACTGTTTCAGTAATTTAGTAACTGCATGATTTATTCTTCTGCTATCACCATAGGATTTGAATGATAGTAAGAAGATAAAAGGACCGTTAAAATCCAACGTTAAATATCAAGCACGATAGCCTTCTGACGCGAAACCTCACTATTCTGACTATCGTTGGGGCCGTGTTGTACCCACTCAGTGGGCACGCCCATCTATCTTCAGACGGTGTGAGATTACACCTGCGTGTTACAGAGAAGGGATTTATCGCTTCTCGTTGCTCAGCATAGCACGTGGTGGTCCAGGGAGTAGGTCGGGTCAGCTTGACCATGTAGGCTACATATTGAGCATATGGTAGCTATATGGAGGCAGCCATCTGTGGGATCAGAGACTGTGTTGTACCAACTCAGTTGGCACAGTCTGCTGGATTGCCCAGATGAAGGGGAATCACACGGGTTGGCGATTGGCAGGGATTGCCTACCAGAGATTAGTGCTTGTACTCTCTGTGCATCTTATCTCGCCTGAGCGGGACGCGGAGACCAAGTATGAAATCTGGATCCCATCTCCCTAAAAGAGTTTCACTCCTTCGGACTGTTTTACTGGATTTTTCAATCAGATAAAATAGTCAGAAAAGAATCATTCTTAAGTCCTGAATTGATTCTAACATTGATACTGACCTTGCTGTTCTTGCATTGTTGTAGATTACTGCAGCAACGAACACCACAGCCTTCAATGTGCGATCCCTACTGGAAAGGGAGAAGTTTGCTGGGCCAAACTTCTCAGACTGGTACGGACACCTTAAGATTGTTCCTAAGGCTGAGAGGAAACTGTATGTCCTGGAGACGGCTATACCGCCTCAACCCGCTGCGAACGCCGCAAGGGCGGTTCGGGAAGCTTATGAAAAGCATGTCAATGATAGCATTGACGTCGCTTGCCTTATGCTAGCGTCTATGACACCACAGCTGCAACGTCAGCATGAGGATTTATCTACTATAGAAATTATAGCAAACCTCAAGATGCTGTATGCAGCACAGGCAAGGACTGAACGCTATAATTTGACTAAACTTTTCTTTCAAAGCAAACTGACTGAAGGGAGTCCAGTTGGAGCTCATGTGCTCAAGATGATTGGGTACAAGGAGGCTCTAGAGAAACTGGGACACACCATCAATCAGGAGCTTGTTGTAGATATCATCCTGCAGTCTCTCCCGGCCTCTTTCGATCCTTTCATTATTAATTTTAATATGAACAAGATCGACTGTACGCCAGCAGAGTTACTGAATATGCTCTTGACAACTGAGCAGACTCAGTCTCGTGAGAAGGGAACGCCTTCATCCTCTGTCCTCATGGTTCCTTCAAGGAACAAGAAGAAGGGGAAGAAGGGCAAAGCCCCTGTCAAGAGCTACAACAAGGCTCTGAAGCAAAAAGTAAAGCGGTCGAAGGAATACAGATGTTTCCATTGTGGCCAGCTGGGTCACTGGAAAAAGGACTGTAAAGCGCTCCAAGGAGATAAGAAGGGAAGCAACTCTTTCGCTTCTGGCTCAGGTATTTTCGTGACTGAAGTCATGGTTTCTTCTTCTATTTCATGGGTGTTAGACACTGCATGTGGAGTTCACATTTGTTCAAATGTACAGGAACTCAAGAGAAGATGACAGGTGGGACAGCATGAGGTGGACCTACGAGTAGGAAACGGGGCACGGGTTGCTGCTGTTGCTGTAGGAGTTTATCACATCTCTTTACCATCTGGTCTTGTATTAGAACTGGACAATTGTTATTTTGTACCAAGCATAACTAAGAATATTATCTCTATTCCTGCTCTTGTCAGGAAAGGGTTTTCCTTTGAATGCAAGATTTCAAAGTGTTACATTTCTTTTGATAATATTGTTTATGCTACTGGGTCAATTAACAATGGGTTATTCATGTTGGACATGGAATGTTCTATACAACAGATTGATATTAAGAAAGCCAAGTATGCTGATGACAGCACCTTGCTATGGCATAGTCGTTTAGGCCATATTAACAAGAAGCGCATTAAGCGGTTGCATGAACATGGACTGCTGGGATCATTCTCCTATGAGGAGCTTGATACATGCAAAGCTTGTTTAATGGGTAAAATGACGAAGTCTCCTTTTTCCAACAAAGGTCAAAGGGCTTCAGGTTTACTTGACCTCATTCACAGTGATGTGTGTGGGCCATTTAGTAAACATGCCAGAGGTGGCTATTCATACTTCATTACCTTTACTGATGATTTCAGTAGGTATGGTTATGTCTATCTTATGAGACATAAGAGTGAATCTTTTGACAAGTTCAAAGTGTAACATCCCACATTCTTAACCCCAAACAAATGGCACAATTCACAAATGATACAGGATGTTTCATATAAGATCGATCATATGCTAGGTAAAACCGAGTTCAAGAAAACACGATCTGAAAAATTTCCATAAATTCATACATACAAATTCACAAAACTCAAATCTCATAAATCTCATAAGGGTACCTGCCACCACGCAATCCTTGCACTAGACATATGCAAGGCAACAGTTATATCAAATCCACAGCTATATTAAATCCGTATCAAAACCATAAAATCCAAAAAGGTACCTGCCACCAGGCAATACTTGCACTAGACATATGCAAGTTACAGATATATCAAAACCGATTACAAAGAATACACCATAAACCGAAATTCACAACAAAATCACAAAATCGATTTTATAAACTCATATCAAACACCGAAACCAGGCTGAAGCCCGCGGTGACACAAAAATCAAACTCATAAGACTGCCATAACCGGCAACATAATTCACATAGTTCACATAGTCTCATGATTCACATAGTTCATATAATTTATGTTAAGGCCACAACCGGCCCCAAGAATTAAGCATAAAAATTCTTAAAACAGCAAACAGCATAATTATCCACGCCAAAGCACTCAAGACATGCGCCCCTGCTCTATGCCTGAAAATAGTGAGGGGTGAGCTACACAGCCCAGTGAGTGGATAGTCTAAATCGACCATCCAGAACATACATTCAAAAATATAGGCAGATTATTTTAAAAAATCTTTAACAGGAACATTATGTCAACATATAACAAAATAAAGAAACAGAAGTCATATAGACAGTTAAATGTACACACTAGCATATTATAAATTCAGGTTCTAGAGTTTTACTCTAACCCAATTAAACACATATATTCTAAACCAACTAAACACACCATACTTAATTAACCTAGTTGTCCAGCATATTCAGTAGTGACCCATATGGTCTAACCCGGCTTTGGCCTAAGCACTGGGAGCTGCAAAATCTCGTGCAACACATAAACATGGATAGTGAGTAGAATCAAGAGGTGGCCCCCGCCATGTCACGACGTGGCACTTTGCTCTAAAACACCCCATAAACACATCGATGGATTGTGTGTAGATTCAAGAGGTGGCCCCCGCCGAGTCACGGCGTGGCACTTTGCTCCACACACCCAACATCATAAACCGAGTGATGACATCAAGAGGTGGCCCCTGTCTGATCAAGACATGGCACTTTGCGTCTTATATCACCCCAACACATAAAAGAGTAATGACATCAAGAGGTGGCCCCTGTCCGACCAAGACATGTCACTTTGCGTCAAAACCCGTTCTCCCAAAAGGTTCCTACTGGACAACAGACACATCTTATTTCATATTTCACATAGGTGAACATATTTCACAAAGGTGGACTCCTAAGTGTCAACTAGACTCTAGGATAGTCATCACAAAAATCATATCGGGCAGGCATCAACCCCCATCACAATAATCATAATAGGCAGGCTGAACATCAACCTCCTCACATATCACAATACAGGGCTGAAATTCAAACCCTTAACATAACACATAAGGACTATCCCCTTGAGTTCATAGTTACACCTAGCCTTAGTCCTAACCATCACATAATCACATAATTTTCCAAATTTACATAACCCATAATTTTCCAAATTCACATAATCACACATATTGTTCAAAATTCACATAACATAACACATAATATTTTATATTCGAATATCACCGAATATAGTGTAGTCCTTAAATTTCATGCTGATTTGTTTAATCAAATTTTGCTATGTTATCACCCAAATTTTCTCAAACAAAATACATGACCATAAACATATAATATGTTACACACATAAAGAAATAACCAAGGTAGCGTTAATAGCATTTATAAAGCATCCATAAAATCAACATAAATTGTAAAACATGTATTCTTATAAATCACTTTACAAATTACCACAAATTACCACATGTAAACATGTTAACTACAACTATAAAAATTTCGGTTTAACTACAATTATAAAGGTATCGGTTTTCATACATGCTATAAAAATCATTGATCTAATGTTACCAAAATTCCCTATAAAATACCTAGTTAACAAGAATTTCATGCTCAAAATTCAATGATCTAAAGCTACCAAAAATCCCTATAAAAATACCTTAAATTTCATGCCACAATTTTCGGTTTTCATGAGATACATACCTTTTACAAAATTTCGGTTTTCATGAAAATACAAGAAGATCTTAAATTCGGTTTCACGAATAATAAGGATATATAAATATTCGGTTTCCATGACAATTATACCATTATAACTTTCGGTTATCACAAGAAGAAGTCTTGAATTTTCGGTTTTTAACATTGCAAATCTCTAATCAATCTCATGCATCAATAACACAACCCAATTGTTAGGAATCAATTAAGACAACCCACTCACCTTGAAACTTAGGTTAAAAATCTCCCCAACAAAAATCGTCCAAAGCCTTTGAAGTCACCCAAAGGATCTCCAAGAAATCGCCAAGAAAGTTTCACCTCAAGGGAAATTCGCCAAGGGAAGAAGATGGAGAAAAATCGCCTCAAAACTCTTCAATAATCGCCACTTCTTCAAGCCGCCACCCTAATTTTTCTCAAGACTCCAAAAATCGCCAATAATCTCACCCTAGTCGATATTACCACTTAAACTTTGGGTTTTTAAATTTTAAACCCATTAATCAATTAATTCCAATAGGGTTTAACCCATATAATTCATAATTTCGAATTTTCAAACCCAATAACCCATAGTTAACCAATTAATTTAATTAACTTACAAATAACCAATCACTTAACCGAAATCCAATAAGGATTTAATTAATATCCAATAAGGATTTAATTAACCAATAAGGTCTAATTAATTAACCAATAAGGTCTAATTAATTAACCAACAAACTGTAATTAATTAACTTACAATTTACAACCCATAAATCCTAATTAATTTATTATGAACAACCAATAATAATTCATCATAAATTAACAGCCAATAATCAAATAAATAATCTCTAATTAATTAACTATTAACAACCAATACATAAAAATATCACAGTCAATAATTTTAGACTAAATCAAAATAATGCTTACCAGGACTTAAGATCCTTGGATCTTACATCCCTCCCTCCTTATAAAGCTTTAGTCCTCTAAAGCTCAGCATCCATATCTTCAAAGAGGTAAGCATAAAATTTCCTCATATCAGCTTCAGTCTCCCATGTCGCCTCCTCAACTGACTGATTTCCCCAGATAACCTTTACCAAAGGTATAGTCTTGTTCCTCAGGACTTTATCTTTTCTATCAACAATCCGGAGAGGTCTTTCCTCGAAAGTCAAATCACTCTAAATCTGAAGAGGTTCCAACTCCAACACATGAGATGGATCAGGATGATATTTCCTCAAAGCAGAGACATGGAATACATTATGCACATGATCCATAGCAGGAGGTAAAGCTAACCGGTAAGCCACTGGACCAATTCTCTCAATAATGTCAAAAGGGCCTACAAACCTAGGGCTCAACTTGCCTTTTTGCCAAACCTCATTACACCCTTAGTAGGTGACACCTTCAAGAACACATGATCCCCTACCATAAACTCCAAGGAACGACGACGGTCGTCAGCATAACTCTTCTGTCTGTCCCGAGCAATTTTCAGTTTATCCCGGATCTCTCTGACCTTATCAGTAGTCTCCTGTACTGCATCAGATCTCAAAATCATTCTGTCACCAGTTTCCTCCCAACACAAGGGAGTCCTACACCTTCTCCCATACAAAGCCTCATAAGGAGCCATCTGAATACTGGAGTGGAAGCTATTATTATAAGTAAACTCTATCAAAGATAGATCCCGGTTCCACTCAGAACTCCAATCAAGCACATAGGCTCTCAACAAATCTTCTAGAGTCTGTATAGTACGCTCCGTCTGGCCATCAGACTGAGGATGATATGCTGTACTAAAACTCAACTTAGTACCCAAACCCTCCTGTAAACTCTTCCAAAATCTGGACAAAAACCGAGAGTCCCTATCAGACACAATATCAACAGGAACTCCATGCAGTCTGACTATCTCATCAATGTACAATCTGGCCAGTCTCACTAAATCAGCCCAATCTGGAGCTCAATGGTTAAAGGGTCATGACTCGTGAGGGTCATGTCTAGAGGTCGAATCCCGCTGCAGACGTGAATTATTTGGGGTAACGTGGATCCAAACCGGGTTTGGGGTAACGTGGATCCAAACCGGGATTTGAGCGGGATTGCCCCTGGGTAGGAAGCCCAGCCTCTAGGCCTGGACCTGTTACGAGTTGGATCTCATCAATGTACTTACATCGATAAAGTCCTGGAGAGATTCCATTTAGAAAATTCTAAAAGAGGATATCTTCCAGTCAGACATGGTCTGAATCTTTCAAAGAGTCAGTGTCCACAAACATGGACTGAGAAAGATGAAATGGACAATACGCCTTATGCTTCGGCTATTGGATCCATTATGTATGCGATGTTGTGTACTCGCCCAGACGTTGCTTATGGGTTAAGCATGACCAGTCGATTCCAAAGTAATCCAGGGAAGGCACACTGGATTGCAGTCAAGAACATTTTGAAATATCTTCGGAGGACCAAAGATATGTTCTTGATATATGGAGGTCAGGAAGAACTCAGTATTGAAGGATATACTGACGCTTCGTTCCAGTCGGACCAGGATGATTTCCGATCGCAATCAGGCTATATTTTTAGCTTGAATGGTGGAGCAGTGGTGTGGAAGAGTTTCAAACAGTCAACTGTTGCTGATTCCACAACAGAAGCCGAGTATGTTGCAGCCTCGGAAGCATCTAAGGAGGCAGTGTGGATTCGTAAGTTCGTGAGAGAACTTGGTGTTGTTCCTTCGAGTGCAGATCCTTTGGTTATCTTCTGTGATAACACTGGAGCAATCGCACAAGCAAAGGAACCACGGTCGCACCAGAAGTCCAAGCACATATAGAGACGGTTTCACTTGATCCGGGAGATCATTGATCGTGGCGAGATCAAAATATGCAAGGTTCATACAGATGACAATCTGGCAGACCCGCTTACCAAGCCTCTGGCGCAGCAGAAGCATGAGAAGCACTGTAATAATATGGGTTTGAGATTTCTCAACCATTAGATTAAGTGCAAGTGGGAGATTGTTGGGGTATGCCCTTAAGGCTAATGTTTGAGGCCTTTGGGATTGTATAAGTATCATGTAATAAACTCTTGTGTTTATAAAAGGCATGGTTGTTATTCAGTTTGTTACCTTGTCTGCTGTAATAAGTGTACTTCTGAATAATGTCTCAAAGCTGTTCAGCTAGGCTGACAGTCAATATGTCCTTAGTCGAGATATCTTGGTGAACTTGAGACAGCCTTGATATGGTTAAGACTAATATGTGTTCTAATCTTATAGGATGCTTCGAGCATGGAATAAGATGTAGACTCATGGGTACATTGGATGTACTGGACAGACCCTACTAGGATATTCAATTGCTTGTCACAATGTGAATGATCCTTGTAAGCAGCAAGTGGCACATGTCCTCTGACTTGAGATCACTTGTGTTTCTAAATGATGATTGTCATTGTCTTGAGGTAGTTCAATATCATTTGAAACATAATGATTATAGACTATCTTGGATGGTGAGCTTGAATCAGGTTAGGGCACTAGTGATAGACAAAGGATTGCCGTCTCCTTGTTTAAGGAGTGTGATGTTCTAAAGGGCCCCCCTATATGAGATGATTGAGAAAGTGTATGGCCATACCCAGATGACTATGTTCATCTGATCTAATCATGCTCATCATATTGGAGTTACAAGCTTGACATGCTTGTCCAATAAGAACATCCAGTGGCAAAGGAAACATGTATGCCTTGTGAAGTGGGTTCACACTTGTGCTGTGGTTTGGGTGAAGTCTTGGAAGACTCTTTCCTTTAAATCGGGAGACAGTGATGTGTTGCTAGATACCCCTCACTGATCGTGATAACGAAAGTTATCGTTACCGACATATAAAGGAAACCCTCAGGGTCGCACAATATGGTGATATGGCTTACTTAAGTCAGATCGTGTGGACTGAATTATTTGGGTTCAGTTTAAAGGGCTTTAGTCTCTGATTGTAAGTGAGATCTGGACTGATCATGTTTGATTGATTAGGGCTTGAGATCGGTAAGCTTCGATCGAGAGATTGGATGCTGGATCGTGAGATCTAGAGCATCGGAAGATGAACGGTTAGATCATGAGCCATTTGGTTCATAGAAGGTCTAGATCGTAGCTTGGCTTGATTTGATTTGGTGATTGAACAAAATTCGATTGAACCAAATCAAAGAACCGGTTCAACACTTGGTTCAAAGAGGAGATTCGATGGTTCACTTGGTGTGAACGCATGAGGCTTTGAATACTTACCTTTTTGGGAAATCGGTTTCAAAGATTGAATGCATGTAACGCCTCCACATTAGTGTGGAAGGTTACACACTCACCTCTAGCGAAACTCTCTTTGGTGTCGTGGTGAATTGACGACAAGGTGAAGAGAAGAAAACTCTCTCGCCAAGCAAGAAGTTCTTCCCCTTTTCTCATACGGCAAAGACCCTTGAAGAGGCTTGCTAGCACAAGATTCACAAGGGGTAAGCAACATCACTTTGTGTGCGTCGCTTGTGGAGAAGATCTCGTTTGGTCTTTTGCTTCCAAACCGACATCCACTCTAATGGCATCGGTATGACACCTTGTGATCTCTTTTTCGTTCACATAAGTTAATCATATGACTACATGCGATCTTGATGATGAATCCCCTAAAAACATCTACATGCGCCCCCACCCCCTTATTTAGGGCTTCATCTTGTTTCCGCTCCCCCTTGAAGGGGACTTTGAAATTGCGCTCCCCCTTGAAGGGGACTTTCAGGCGCATGTATGATGTTTACTTGTTGCCGCATGCTAAAGATTTTTGTCAAAAACTTATCTTGCGCGCATCCACTAGATCTATAAGCGCCTGCTTTAAAAACTTAGATGGGTTATTAGGGTTGAAGTCGTCGTCCTGTCTAGACCCAACAGTCTGATCAGACTATCTGACAGCCTAGATGGGTCGACCAGATGGCACCTATGCGCAAGCATCAGGTGGCTATAGGTCGACTGCAGAAGGGCGTGTAGCGATGTCTGATTGAGACAACCAGTGAACGCTCATGATTAAGGCCCGGGGTCACACCCGCTTGCCAGAACTCATGAGGGACGTTCAGCCCTTAAGGCATGCATTGTTGACCATGAGGTCGACTCAAGTCGGTTATGACTTGGTGCATGCAAGGGCAGTGGGTCTGACTAGGAATGATGAGTGGATCCCTATTAATGGACCGTTGTAAGGTAGTAGGGCTCATGAGAAAATAAAATTGATGCCAATGGGATTTTCGAAAATTTGATTTTCCTGTTTGGATCACATGTTGTTTGTATAACATGAATGAATGTCTATTTCATCTTATGTGGGCTGCCCAATTAATGTGTGCTGTGCTGGGGCCTGCGTGCCTGGATTAAATTGTAAATTTTATTGTGATCTGCGCATCACATTTTAATTAATTTATAAAGTGTAATTGACCTGCGTGTCAATCATGTCTAGATAGATTAAATTGTAATTTAATCAGACATGAGCACAGAGCACACATGGCAGAAGCACTTGCAGCAAGTGGCTTCACCAGTGGGAGGTCTAGAGTTCGACTCTAGGACAGGCGCATGCTACCTGGTGGGTGCATCTGAGCTGCAGAGGGCGCTTGGGCCTGGGCTGGGCCAGATGGATTTGCAAAAAGACCCATGAAGAGCTCAAGTGAAGACTTAAGTTAAATTAAGGTCTTACTTAGGCTTAATGGGCTTTTACCACATAAGATCATCATGCTTTCAATTTACTGTTTAAGTAATTTAGTAACTGCATGATTTATTCTTCTGCTATCACCATAGGATTTGTATGATAGTAAGAAGATAAAAGGACCGTTAAAATCCAACGATGAATATCAAGCACGTAAGCCTTCTGACGCGAAACCTCACTGTTCTGACTATCGTTGGGGCCGTGTTGTACCCACTCAGTGGGCACGCCCATCTATCTTCAGACGGTGTGTGATTACACCTGCGTGTTATAGAGAAGGGATTTATCGCTTCTCGTTGCTCAGCATAGCACGTGGTGGTCCAGGGAGTAGGTCAGGTCAGCTTGACCATGTAGGCTACATATTGAGCATATGGTAGCCATATGGAGGCAGCCATCTGTGGGATCAGAGACTGTGTTGTACCAACTCAGTTGGCACAGTCTGCTGGATTGCCCAGATGAAGGGGAATCGCACGGGTTGGCGATTGGCAGGGATTGCCTACTAGAGATTAGTGCTTGTACTCTCTGTGCATCTTATCTCGCCTGAGCGGGACGCGGAGACCAAGTATGAAATCTGGATCCCATCTCACTAAAAGAGTTTCACTCTTTTGGACTGTTTTACTGGATTTTTCAGTCAGATAAAATAGTGAGAAAAGAATCATTCTTAAGTCCTGGATTGATTCTAACATTGATACTGACCTTGTTGTTCTTGCAATGTTGTAGATTACTGTAGCAACGAACACCACAGCGTTCAATGTGCGATCCTTACTGGAAAGGGAGAAGTTTGCTGGGCCAAACTTCTCAGACTGGTATGGACACCTTAAGATTGTTCTTAAGGCTTAGAGGAAACTGTATGTCCTTGAGACGGCAATGCCGCCTCAACCCGCTACGAACGCCGCAAGGGCGGTTCGGGATGCTTATGAGAAGCATGTCAATGATAGCATTGATGTCGCTTGCCTTATGCTTGCGTCTATGACGCCAGAGCTTCAGCGTCAGCATGAGGATTTATCTGCTATTGAAATTATAGCAAATCTCAAGATGTTGTATGCTGCACAGGCAAGGACTGAACGCTATAACTTGACAAAACTTTTCTTTCAGAGCAAACTGACTGAAGGGAGTCCAGTGGGAGCTCACGTACTCAAGATGATTGGGTACAAGGAGGCTCTAGAGAAACTGGGACACACCATCAATCAGGAGCTTGTTGTAGACATTATCCTGCAGTCTCTCCCGGCCTCTTTCGATCCGTTCATCATTAATTTTAATATGAACAAGATCGACTGTACCCCGGCAGAGTTACTGAACATGCTCTATACTACAGAGCAGACTCTTGAAAAGGGAAAGCCTTCATCCTCTGTCTTGATGATTCCTTCCAGGAACAAGAAGAAGGGGAAGAAGGGCAAAGCCCCTATCAAGAGCTACAACAAGGCTCTGAAACAAAAGATCAAGCGGTCGAAGGAATACAGATGTTTCCATTGTGGCCAGCTGGGTCACTGGAAGAAGGACTGTAAAGCGCTCCAAGGAGACAAGAAGGGAAGCAAGCCTTTCGCTTCTGGCTCAGGTATTTTCATGACTGAAGTCATGGTATCTTCTTCTTCTATTTCATGGGTGTTGGACACTGCATGTGGAGTTCACATTTGTTCAAATGTACAGGAACTCAAGAGAAGAAGACAGGTGGGACAGCATGAGGTGGACCTACGAGTAGGAAACGGGGCACGGGTTGCTGCTGTTGCTGTAGGACAATATAACATCGCTTTACCATCTGGTCATGTATTAGAACTGGACAATTGTTATTTTGTACCAAGCATAACTAAGAATATTATCTCTATTCCTGCTCTTGTCAGGAAAGGGTTTTCCTTTGAATGCAAAACTTCAAAGTGTTATATTTCTTTTGATAATATTGTTTATGCTACTGGGTCGATTAACAATGGGTTATTCATGTTGGACATGGAATGTTCTGTACAACAAATTGATAATAAGAAAGCCAAATATGCTGATGACAGCACCTTGCTAAGGCATAGTCGTTTAGGCCATATTAACAAGAAGCGCATTAAGCGGTTGCATGAACATGGACTGCTGGGATCATTCTCCTATGAGGAGCTTGATACATGCAAAGCTTGTTTAATGGGTAAAATGACGAAGTCTCCTTTTTCTAATAAAGGTCAAAGGGCTTCAGGTTTACTTGACCTCATTCACAGTGATGTGTGTGGGCCATTTAGTAAACATGCCAGAGGTGGCTATTCATACTTCATTACCTTTACTGATGATTTCAGTAGGTATGGTTATGTCTATCTAATGAGACATTAAAGTGAATCTTTTGACAAGTTCAAAGAGTTCAAAAATGAAGTACAAAATCAGCTAGGCCGAAATATCAAGGCACTTCGCTCAGATCGAGGTGGAGAATACTTGAGTCGAGAGTTTACTGACTATCTGAAGGAGTGTGGGATTATCTCACAGCTCACTCCGCCAGGAACACCGCAATGGAATGGTGTGTCCGAGAGGAGAAATAGAACCTTACTGGATATGGTTCGTTCAATGATGAGTCAGGCTACTCTACCTTACTCCTTTTGGGGATTTGCACTGGAAACAGCTGCAAAGGTACTAAACCGAGTGCCATCCAAGGCTGTTTCAAAGACTCCATATGAGTTATGGTATGGGAAACAGCCGAGCTTGACATTTATTAAAATCTGGGGTTGCGAGGCTTATGTCAAAAAGCTCGCCTCTGGGAAACTGGAGAGCAGATCTGATAAATGTATCTTTGTCGGTTACCCTAAAGAAACAAAGGGTTATTATTTCTACGATCCCAAGGAGAACAAAGTATTTGTTGCTCGAACGGCTATTTTTCTTGAGAAGGAATTTCTTCTGCAAGAGGCCAGTGGGAGAGAAATAAGGCTGGATGAGAATCCAGAAGAAGGACAAAGTAGTCAAACTCAGTTGGATGAGCCTGAGCCAATAGAACAGGTTATTGAACAACCTGAGGCTCAGATATCACGGGAACCGCGAAGATCGGGAAGGATCCGTCGACAGCCTGAGCGCTATGACGGAGTCTACATCATTAATGATGAACCCCTCACTTATGCGGATGCGGTCAGTGGACCGGAATCAGCGAGATGGCTTGAAGCTATGCGAGCCGAGATGGACTCCATGTCAGATAACCAAGTCTGGGATTTGGTTGATCCGCCTCCGGGAGTAATCCCTATAGGCGGTAAATGGATCTTCAAGAAGAAGATTGACATGGACGGTAACGTGGTTACCTATAAAGGCAGGCTAGTTGCGAAAGGTTTCAAACAAATCTATGGGATAGATTATGATGAATCTTTCTCTCCTGTAGCCATGTTCAAGTCTATTCGGATTATTCTCGCGATAGCAGCATATTATGATTATGAGATCTGGCAAATGGATGTGAAGACTGCTTTCCTTAATGGAAAATTAGAAGATGATGTGTATATGACACAACCTGAAGGTTTCACCAATCCATCAGATCATCATAAAATATGCAAATTAAAGAAGTCCATTTATGGACTTAAACAAGCATCAAGAAGCTGGAATATTCGTTTTGATGAATCAATCTGTGAGTTTGGTTTCATCAAAAATGAAGATGACCCATGTGTATATAAGAGGTTTAGTGGGAGCGTGATTACTTTCCTAGTCCTCTACGTCGATGATATCTTGATCATTGGAAACGATATTCCTGAACTACATGCGGTTAAGGCATGGTTAAGAAAATGTTTCCAGATGAAAGATTTAGGAGAAGCAGCCTATGTATTAGGTGTGAAGATCTACAGAGATAGATCAAAGAGTCTTCTCGGGCTGTGCCAGAGTACTTACATCGATAAAGTCCTGGAGAGATTTCATTTAGAAAATTCTAAAAGAGGATATCTTCCAGTCAGACATGGTCTGAATCTTTCAAATAGTCAGTGTCCACAAACACAGACTGAGAAAGATGAAATGGACAATACGCCTTATGCTTCGGCTATTGGGTCCATTATGTATGCGATGTTGTGTACTCGCCCAGACGTCGCTTACGGGTTAAGCGTGACCAGTCGGTTCCAAAGTAATCCAGGGAAGGCACACTGGATTGCAGTCAAGAACATTTTGAAATATCTTCGGAGGACCAAAGATATGTTCTTGATATATGGAGGTCAGGAAGAACTCAGTATTGAAGGATATACTGACGCTTCGTTCCAATCTGACCAGGATGATTTCCGATCGCAATCAGGCTATGTTTTTAGCTTGAATGGAGGAGCAGTGGTGTGGAAGAGTTTCAAACAATCAATTGTTGCTGATTCCACAACAGAAGCCGAGTATGTTGCAGCCTCGGAAGCATCTAAGGAGGCAGTGTGGATTCGTAAGTTCGTTCAAGAACTTGGTGTTGTTCCTTCGAGTGCAGATCCATTGGTTATCTTTTGTGATAACACTGGAGCAATAGCACAAGCAAAGGAACCACGGTCGCACCAGAAGTCCAAGCACATACAGAGAAGGTTTCACTTGATCCGGGAGATCATAGATCGAGGAGAGATCAAGATCTGTAAGGTTCATACAGATGACAATCTAGCTGACCCGCTTACAAAGCCTCTGGCGCAGCAGAAGCATGAGAAGCACTGTAATAATATGGGTTTGAGATTTCTCAACCATTAGATTAAGTGCAAGTGGGAGATTGTTGGGGTATGCCCTTAAGGCTAATGTTTGAGGCCTTGGGATTATATCTCAGTATCATGTATAAACTCAATGTTTATAAAGGCAATGGTTGTTATTCAGGTTGTTGCATTATCTGCTGCCATATGTATACTTCTGAATAATGTCTCAATGCTGTTCAGCTTGGCTGACATGCAGTATTGTCCTTAGTCGAGATATCTTGGTGAACATGAGACAGCCTTGATATGATTGAGACTAATATGTGTTCTAATCTTATAGGATGCTTCGAGCATGGAATAAGATGTAGACTCATGGGTACATTGGATGTACTGGACAGACCCTACTTAGGATATTCAATTGTTTGTCACAATGTGAATAATCCTTATATGCAAACAAGTGGCATACTTCCTCTGACTTGAGATCACTTGTGTTTCTAAATGATGATTGGCATTGTCTTGAGGTAGTTCAATATCATTTGAAACATAATGGTTATAGATTATCTTGGATAATGAGCATGAGTCATGTTAGGGCGCTAGTGATAGATATAGGATTGCCTTCTCCTTGTTTGGAGTGTGATGTTCTAAAGGGGCCCTCTAGATGAGATGGTTGATAAAGTGTATGGCCATACCCAGATGACTATGTTCATCTGATCTAACCACTCTAATCATATTGGAGTTACAGGCTTGACATGCTTATCCAATAAGAACATCCAGTGGCAAAGGAAACTAGTATGCCTAGTGAATTGAATTCACACTTATGCTATGGTTTGGGTGTAGTCTTGGAAGACTCTTTCCTTTATATCGGGAGACAGTGATGTGTTGCTAGATACCCCTCTCTGTTCGTGATAACGTAAGTTGTCGTTACCGACATTTAAAGGAAACCCTTAGGGTCGCACAATTTGATGATATGGCTTACTTAAGTTAGATCGTGTGGACTGAATTGTTTTGGTTCAGTTTAAAGGGATTTAAACTCTGATTGTAAGTGAGATCTGGTCTGATCATGTTTGATTGATTAGGGCTTGAGATCGGTAAGCTTCGATCGAGAGAAATGATGCTAGATCGGTGAGATCAAGAGCATCAAGAGATGGATGGTTAGATCTTGAACTTTTTGGTTCAATATGATCTAGTACAATGCTTGGTTTAATTTGGTCTTTGAACCAAATTCAATGAACCGGTTCTCTTAATGTGAGCGCATGGTTCAAGGGGAGAAGAGAAGCGATCGGTTCACTTGGGGTGAACGCATGGGTGATCGCATGATCGCATGAACGTTGAGGGTTTACTATTTTTGGAAGTCATGCTTTCCAAAATATTCTTCACGCCTCCACGTTCGAGAGCATTGCTCTATACTCGCCTCTCCTCTCTCGTGTTGTGAAGCTTTTCTTCACGCCAAGAAGAATTCGACAAGCCAAAAGAGATCTCATCCCTTCACTCGATCAGGAGACTTGGAAATCCTTGCTAGCACAAGGAACGACAAGGAGAAGCCTCTCTCATCTTGTGTGCGCACGCTTTGGAGGAGAGCCGCATCGTTCTCTGCTTCCAAGTAGCCATCCAAGCAATGGCATCGGTATGATCTTGTGTTGATCTTTACAAAGTTTTAAGTTGATCATATATTTGCATACCAATCGATCTTGTAGGAAACCCTAGATTCCGCTTTGCGATTTTATATATATGTGCATATTAGGGTTTCCCCACCCCTTTAGTGACTTTCAATAAATACATCACAGGCATACAAGGGGCTTGATTATGACCACAACACGATGCGCAATCATCTCATGCTTTTCTATATGCTCATGAAAACATAAAACTTCAATTTTAGTTTCTCATAAAACATGTCTTTCAACCTCAACGTCTGTTCACAAATCTAGGATTTTTTGTTTCTCTCAGGAGTCTACAAGTGGCACATGCATGCTCCAAGCACGCTTGCCACCTACCCTTGTAATCCTTAACCTGCCAAGATTAGGACAATCACCAAGCCCCATAATCTTCGACAAGTCCCATATAGTGGGTCTATCCTACAAGCATGGGGAAAAATTGATTCTCTCACATAAGGATCTATCCCACCATGTGAAGAAAGCGAAAAAACCAAAGAGATCGAATAGATGTTAGGAACGAAAAACTTACAGTTTTTCCTACTTAGATAAACCATACGCATATGCAAATTTTTTTTGAAAAAATTCAGATGGCATGTGAGCATACAATCAAAGCATAAAACACTGTTCGAGTTCACTAGTTGGCTCTGATACCACTGTTGGGAAACCCCGGGGATTTTAAAAATTTTAAAGACAAGCACAACAGAAGTACTCCCCGAAATAGGCCAGTCCTAAAAACACAGAAGATCGAGTCATGCAAAGGAATCGACATGGTGAGAAGGAGATGATACCTTGCAGCGAAGAAAAGGAAGCGATGCAGGCACCAAAATGTTCGCCCTCTGCAATCTCACACATAGCCGATGCTTGAGTTCTCTTCTTTCACTCCCGGTGCTAGCCTCAGGAAGAAGATCCACGCCTCTAGGAGAAATCCTCAAGAGCTTGCGCTACCCATAGGAAGGAGACGCCAAGTTGGGAAAGAATGATGAAAGAATCTGCCAAGGTCCAACCTTGCAGTCGCCCAGAAGAGACGGAAGAATGGAGTAGGCGCCAAGGAGAGAAATCTTTCACAAGAGATCAAGTAGGCGCCAAGGACACTCCACCCCCTCTTTTATAGAAATCATGGTGACCCTTTCAATTACGCAAAAAATTCATAATTAATCTCTAAATTAATTAATTATTAATTATAGAATTAAATTTAGAATTAAACTCCAAATTAAAGTCTCAAAATGACCCATTAAAACATTGAATTAAAGTTTCATAATGACCATTAATAGCATGACTCTTCAAATTCAGAATTAAATTCGTAATTAAATTCAGAATTAAATTCATCATTAAACTCAGAATTTATTATAGAATTAAATACAGAATTTAATTCCCAGAATTAAATACATGATTTAATTCACCATGATGTCTATTGGGCCCAAGCAGCTTATTGTCATGGCCCATTAGGCCTGACAGCCCATTGGGCCTCAAGGCCCATTAGGCCTCATGCCCCATCTGGGCTTCACGCCCATTGGGCTTGGAGACCTGTTGGTCCATGCTCCAAGCTTAGACTTCATTTGGCCCATTTTGCCCAATTGGCCTATTTGGCCTATTTGGCCCATCTGGCCTATTGGGCCCAAAAATGAAGTTAGCTCCAATAAGTCCCATCCATCTCATCAAGCACAATGGCGCTGATGGATTCTCTCAAAAAAGATTCGAGTTGTCCAATAACTCGATCATTAGTCTACTCGATCAATACGAGAACCTGAGTTTCAAGTTTTGCGGCCTTGTAAGTTCCTCTGACGTTGGCAGTGATGAACTCTGGTCATCACAAGCAGTGAGTGGCACCTAGCAGTGCATCGCTGCTACCCAAGTCTTCGGAATAGATATCAACATCGACATCCCCATCATCGCAACAAGATACCGATGCATTACAGTCTCTTTGCCAGACTGATATCCGATTGGACAAAGCGTGTCACCACTGTGTTTTCATCCATTCACATGGTCATGACTACATCAGGCTTTTACCTAGGTATGGCTATACACTTTCACTCATGCAACCATAGGGGGGGCCCCGTGGATATCAAGCTTCCTGCAGGAAGGGGCAAATCCTATGTCTGTCCATTGATCTTCTCATATAGGTCGTGACATACCCAATGGCAACCGTTATGACCTCCCTGCTACGGCGAGGTGTTAGGTTGTATCAAAGCATGTCCCTAACCATATAAAAGAGTCAATAACCTCAAGTCAAGGGATCAATGCATCTCCTATCACTTGTGAGCTTAACTCATGACTCCAAGTTAGATCTGATAGGATTCCACAAGTGCACGGAATTATCGAAGTAATAAAAATATCGATCCACAGAGACCTTATTGTTAATTACCAAATAATTATTTTCTCGCTAGCTAAGAAAGCCAAATGTAATGAAAGTAAACTATGCAGAGAATATGCTAAGGAGATAATCAGAGAGAAAAACATGGGACTAGGGTTTCATCTACCTTAATTTCAATGATAAGATATAAATAAAGGTTCGTCAATCAAATCTTGCTATGATAAAGACCTAATTTACTTCATAAAGGGATTATCTCACTTTTGTGCAGACAATCATGCAGGGACCAATCCTCACTTTCGCGCAAGATATGTCCCAATGCTAAAGATAAGTAAATCATCAATCAAAGAACTCAAGATCACTTTCGTGCATCCGAATTCTAGGTTGATAATCTCTAGTGGAATCTCAATGATCACTTTCATGCATCCGAGCCTCAACACTAGTTTTACTCATGGATCTCCAACGTTCCAATCCTCACTTTCGTGCAAGATCTCCACGTTTGACAAATAGACTCGATCTATAGATTCATATTATAATCATGGCAATAATTCGACTAGAACAGATCAAGTTGGATCAAACCTAAGGAAGGGTTCCTAACATACAATTCTAGGGTTCCAAGTTCTCAAGCAATTACCTTTCAGTCAATAGCGGAAACTCTAAAAACATGATTAATAACATAGATCTACAGAGAGTCTAAGAACTATCCATCACAAAAGTAAAATTATCATAGCAACAATTATCATGACGAAAATATAAGAGTTATCTAATCATTAAGAATAAAGGGGAATACACCCCATGTCCCAAAACAGTATTAAGCTTGCATGAAGGAGGAGATACAATAAATCATAGTTTTAGAGTGATCAGAAAACAAAAAGAAAGGAGAAACAACGTTACAACACGGCTGTAAAATCCTTTACAGCCGTAATTTGCTTTGATGAACAGCGCTGTCACCGCTGTTTCGTTGATGTTAGGGAATACCGGGTGTAATTTAAAATTTTGCAGTCCCAGGACGCAGCGGAAGAATCATTACACCCAAAACATATTCCGGTCCCAAGGATCCTTGCGAGAGAGAAGACACAAGGATGTGTTAGAGATGTACCTCTTTTGCTTGTCTAGTTGCCGAAGCCATGTTGAAGACGATCAAGTGCTCGCCCTCTACAAGTATCCACGCGTCGACTCCTTGATCGTTGCTCCCTTCCACGCTTGGTGCTAGCCTCGGGAAGAGAATCAAGCCTTAGGGTTCCTTCACTTCTCTTGCGCCACCTTCATGGAAGTTGCGCCAAGTGCAAGGAAGTAGCCGCCAACTCCTTATCCTCCTCACTCCAAGAGAAGAGGGAGAAGAAGAGTTTCGGCCTTTAGGAAGAGTAAGTGGAAGTGGCACCACCAAGTCCTTCTCCAAGTCACGCCAAGAGGAGATGAAGGAGAAGACTTGCAGCCACTACTAGGAAGAAGGGTTGCGCCACCTTGATGTTGTCACCCTTTACCCTTGCTCACGCCTCTCTATGTATGTTCATGCCTCCAAGGAATCAAACCATTGAGAGGGGGTAGCTAGGGTTCCTTTTATAAGCCAAGAGGCGGTTTAGGGAGGGCCAAGATCATGCCAAGTGGGCGGCTAGGATGAGAGGAGTTTGTGGTAAGGAAAGTCTCCAAGACTTTGCCATAAACCTCATTCAACCTATCCTTATTTGCCCAATAGCCATATCAGCCCAAGACATGCCTTAGAGGCATTCTATCCATCCAAGGAACAATGGGGGAGGCGCCTAATGCTTCCTTGTGAAGCAACATGCGCCCACTTCACCTCATTATGCCCTTGGCGCCAATGGGGTGAAACTCTTCCCCATTATACCCTTATTTGCTTATACCTCTTCTTGACAACTAGTTATTGGGCCTCATTGGATTAATGAGCTAGCCCAAACTTCATGGTATGGGATGATTAAGCCATTGGATCCAATCCAATGCAACCCTAATCCAAATGTGACCTATCTAGGTCAATTTCGGGTCAACCTGCCAAAAATGAAGTTTGGCTCCAATAACTTTCTTCCAACTCATCAGGCCCATTGGCGCTGATGAAATCTTCCAAATTGATCCAAGTTATCCAATAACTTGATCTTAAGGCTTCTGATTAAAGCAACGTCAAGAGTCTATTGCGTGTGACCCCGTAAGATCCATATGACGATGGCAATGATGTAAACATCATAAGTAGTGAGGGGTATCTAGCGACACATCACTACTACCCATGTCATAGGACTTAAGTCATTATGGCAACAACTCCTAACAAGCAACGAGGATTCCCATTGCATTATAGATCCCTTTGCCTAAACTGATATCCTGCCATTGGATTAGTCTCAAGTTTATCAATCCAATGCATTGGTCATGACTCAACAAGTGTGGCCACACATTCCTGTCATGCACCAATAAGGTGGGGCGCCCCCGAGTGGATATCATGCTTCCAATAAGGAAGGGGCAAATCCTACTATTGGTCATCCATGTCTCTACATGACTTATAACATGCCCAATGTCAGTCGTTTTGGTCTCCCAATTACGGAGAGACGTAAGACTATATCAAAGCATACCCATCATCAAATCTAGACATGAATACCTCAAGTATAAGGATCAATGCAAACCTCTTGCATGTGAGATTGACTTGTTGACTAGACAAGTCAATCCTCACGGTGGATCACTCTAGTACATCCAATGCACCAGTATGTCTGTGTTACTGTGCCCCGCACCTAACCAGCCCATACACCAGTCTCACATGTACCAAAGCTGTCCCATATCTGCTATGGTACCTTGTTTGGGGATAGCTTATGAGAATGGATCCAATCCAAACTTCTGGGACATTATATATGCAACTCAATACATCAACGCAGGTAGAGAAGTCTGCATAATAACGACCATGCCTCTATAAAGAATAATAATTCTATCAAAGTACATTCAAACAATGCCTGACCATGTCCATACATTGGTCTGCAGGGCATATACACCAACAATCTCCCACTTGCACTAAGACCAAGGACAACTGATGTTTAATCAGTCCCTATGTCTCTTGTATGACTTATTTAGCTTCCGCTGCACCAGAGGCTACGTCAGTGGGTTTTTCCAGATTGCTATATGTGTTTATTTTAACTAATTTGAATCATCATCTTTATCCATGATCTCTAATATCAGATGATATGCTGCAGTACATACTTGAGCACTAAGTTCCTTCACTTATGCTATGGCCCCAGTAAGAACTATACTGGACCATCAAGCACCATGAACTAAATCAAGTTCAAATGAATGAAGCTGCTTCCTTGGCTGCCACAAGAAGCTGCAATGTACTCAGCCTTATTTGTAGAATTTTGTCACAATGGTTTGCATAATGCTCTTTCACCACACAACACCACAACAAGGCAAAGCGCAAATCCTGGCTGTGGTCATAAGACTGGAACGAAGTATCAGTTTACCCTTGTACACAAAATTCTTCCTGTCTATCATAGACTAGACTTCAATCCTTTATACTTCCCAAGTATATATAAGGATTGCTTTCACAGCTATCAAGTGTCAAACACTAGGATCTGATTGAAACTTACTGGCTATGCTCCAAGCATTTGCCACAGATGGTCTTGTATATATTACTCAAAACATGATCCATCCTATACACCATGTATCAGGATTTTAGACCCATGTTATTACTCTCCAGCTGTGTCATAGGACACAACATCCTCATGAGAGTCAGACCATATCTCTCTGGAAGGTATCAATATTTGGAATCATCCAATATAAACGTTTCCAGAAACTCTTGGATGAACATAGATTGACTAAAGGGCAATGACTTTCTTGGATCTCTATCTATAGATCCTCATGTCTAGGATGTAGGCATCATTCCCTAGATCATTCTTCTCGAAATACATCTCAAGCCTTTTCTTCACCATGTGAAGAGCTGATATGTCATTCCATGTGAGGAGAATATCATCAATCTTCTAGAACAAGAAATACTATTAAGGTGCTCCCACTGATCTTCTTGTAAACATAGGCTCTTTTAAACATGCTTGCATAACACCATGCATATCTTTATGGCCTTGATATGAAAACCTTCTGGCTATTTCCTTATAGATATCTTTTCAGACGTCCATGCAAGAAAGGCAGTTTTCATAACAACACGCCATAACTGATCATGCAATTATAACATGCAGATTCCTAATGGACTTAAAACTCAGCTATTGGTGAAAAATTTCATCATTATCCACCCAGTGGATTTGCCTGAAATTTCTGTTCACTAGCTTGCCTTTCAAGGTAACAATGTTACCTTCCATGTCTATCTTCCTAGAAGATTTATTTACAGCCTGTGGGAATTACCCCTTTGGCAGCTCATCCAAGTCCGAGACTTGATTAGCAGACATGGAGTCCATTATGGTTCTCATGGCCCTTAGCCATTTCTTGGAGTCTGGTCCACCGACCGCTTCTATTTCCTCATAAGTCTTAGGTTCATCCTTGATGAAAAATTCGTCATGCCCAGCATATCGAATCGATCCAGACTTATGTGGTTCCTGTGTTACTTGAACCTCAGGTTGACTTTCAACCTGTATGTGAGATTTTGCTCTCCATCTGTGTCTAATTATATTGTGGTTGATTCTGGACCTTGTCCCAATCAAATCTACTCCCACTAGCTTCTTTTAAAATAAATACTTTCTCAAGAGAGACAGCAGTTTGAGCAACAAATATTTTGTTCTCTTTGGGATAGAATTAGCACTCTACAATGCACCACAAACACATACTTTTGAATCACTGCACATTACATTCCCAATTCCATTGAAGAAATGGGATATTTGCAGTTCGCAACTCAAAAGCTAACTTAGACACTTTCTTATGGAGTGGCAGTGCATCCGTTTGCATGGCATCATAGTAGTATATTTGCATGACTATTCAAAGATGGAACCACATCCAATGTGTTCCTTTTTCTTTCTTTGAAATTCACCACACAGTGGTGTACTAAGTAAGCTGTGAGATAACTCCACACATCTTAGGACAGTCATCAAATTCTCCACTAATCACCTTGATCCAATCAAAGTGCTTTAATAGATCCTCCAATTTGACTCAATACTTCTTTTGTGAACTTCTTGGATTTCTCCAAAGTTCTTAGGTTGGATAAGGCATACCCACACCTGATGAAGTATATAACACCTCTTAGTGCTTGTTTACATGGGTCCACATACATAGCTGTGTAATAGATCCAACAAGCCAATAGTCCTTCCACCCTTTATGGTGAAGGCAGCATCTGTCACATTGTTCCTTTGAACTAGGCTCACATGTATCATAATCCTGAATGGATAATGATCCCAATAGTCCATGGACCTTTGGATGTGACCATTGTTCTATGGTTCAAGAGACAATGCTATAAGAGGGTGTTTATTGAATCATTGGATCTGATCTTGTGTTACATATAGAACCACAAACTATTATCAACTGTATCACTTCAATAGAACATCTCAGATTTAAAGAAAATATCATTTATTATTTCAAACTGAAATCCTTTCCAAAAAGGAATGATGTTCTAATACATAAGCTGATACATAATAGCAAAGTTCTAGATAAAGTCTTCAAGGCAGTGAGATGATATCAACAGCAGCATTCAATGCTCCGTCCCTGACCCGAGAGTCGATCCCATCAAGCCTAATCGTCCTACTTCTTTTGAGCTCTTGCACATGTAAAACATATGTGAGCCTCACATGCGGTACCTAGTACCCATGAATAAGAAGTAGACATAAAGACCTTGGTAACACAATACCTGAAGCGGATGGATTACATCCCTTCTTCTTTGTCATGCTCTTCTTGGCCATCAATCCTCTTCGAAATACCCATGCATTCCCAGTCTTCCAAAATATTAGCTTCGAAGATACAGAACCATGGTCATTCTCAGATTTAGGCATACACTCTGAAGATCCAACAGAACTCTCCTGATCTTTCTCTATAGAGCATGGTGTGAAGAGACCTTTGAGATGTATGATAAGATCATAAATTCCCATCTCATCACACTCAACTTTGACCTCTGGGGTCATGCACTCTAAGACAAGAGCAGTGTACTGTTCGTTATCTTCACAATGTTCAAGATAGACATTCCACTCCCACTCAGTAGTGAAATACGCACTAGGCTGGGATGGAGGTCTTTCAAGAAGATGAACCTTATTCTCTTGTTCTACTATCTTGGACAAAATCTTGAACCACTTTGTCCAATTTGTCCCATCCAGTTTGTTTTTATAAAGTTTCAATCTTAGATCAGGAGATGTCATCTACAATAAGCAAATAAGTAAAATAAGTACTATGATAAAGCATTTAACAAGGACTTTAACTTAAATGCTATGCTCCCACTATTTCCAAAAACAAGTTGAGAACTTTCAAACTCAACATAGAAATAAGTGAGTAGGATCCTAATTTCACATGCGGTCTCCACGACTCACGAGGGTGAGTTGGGTTGCACAGAGAATCCCATGCTTCCTTAGGTAGGCAT
The DNA here is from genome assembly GCA_027563935.2 of Costus lasius. Lineage (NCBI taxonomy): Eukaryota > Viridiplantae > Streptophyta > Magnoliopsida > Zingiberales > Costaceae > Costus > Costus lasius. The sequence goes on from CM050449.1 coordinate 69,649,693, forward strand.
ACCAGCCAATTGTGCCGTGCACAATTCCTCTTAGTTAAGACAGACTAGGCACCCTGTGTCCAGCGAGGGCTGGATACAACATAGAACCCTATCCTCTCAACAGCTGCCTCTTAGTGATTCATCATGTCAGTGACATATGAAAAACTAGTCAAGTCTGGTCCTAACCGTTATGCCCAGGGCCAACGAATTCCTTGCGAAGGCACACCCAGGTTAAAACTGGACTGGGGAAATCATTGTCACCTCACACCTTCTAAAGATAAGTGGGTGTGTCCCACGAGGGTGGGAAACAGTTCACAATACCACCGATCGATAGTTTGATGAGGGCTACGCGTTAGAAGGCTATTGACTTGATATTGTATTAAGAGTTTTTACATGTTTGTTTTATTCTTTTCTAACATGCAGTTTTTCTATGGTTATGGCAGCAAAGGAAAAACATCACAGGCATGCTATGGACAAAATAATAAACCATCACAGGCATGCTAGTTTGGTCGATATGGTCATAGCCTTTTTCATACACATAACTTGTCATGAGCCATGTGACATGTTATTGTGCATCCAAGGGTTGCGAGTCCCTGAAGCAAATCAGCCCATGCCAGAAGCCGAAAGCAAGTGTCCTTCCTTCAGCCGCAAGTCCATCACCACGCTTCCAAAGCTGGCGCCACTTCTGACTCCGATTGAAGAAGACTCCTTGTTGTCAAGATGAAGCCTTAACCTATCATATAATTCTACATTTATTCTAAACAAGATGAAAAATTCTTTACAACAAGATGGGGAGAGAACCACACGTAGGTGGAAAGAGATTTTACAAGCATTCATCACAAGTGGAAACATGCTTCCACATCACAACACAGGAGGGCACTCGCTATGACCATATCAACCCAATCAAGTGGCGCATGTAAAATTTGAAAATCCAAAAAAATCAAATTTTAGCACATTATGCGCCAACATCATCCAAAGCACTCTCTTAACCAAATTTATGCTAAAATTTAGATCAAGTTCCATAATGATTTCATAGACCCTATCGGCTGGTAGTTTTGTCAAATCAAGAGACCCAGCCAGTCTGAAGACACAATGCCCGTCCTACTTGACAAAACTACGTGCGCCTTCGGTCTCAAATCAAACATAAAACAAAATCAAATTTTGGCCATAAGTTGAAAAGAGAGGTTTAGATGAAAAAATGCTTTCTACGTAAAACGTGCATGGATAGAAGAAAAATTTTCCAAAAATTTTTCATACAAGCAAACATACACCTTGTGTTCTCGCAAGTAGCTCTGATACCACTGTTAGGGAATACCGGGTGTAATTTAAAATTTTGCAGTCCTAGGATGCAGTGGAAGAATCATTACACCCGAAACATATTCCGGTCCCAAGGATCCATGCGAGAGAGAAGACACAAGGATGTGTTAGAGATGTACCTCTTTTGCTTGTCTAGTTGCCGAAGCCATGTTGAAGACGATCAAGTGCTCGCCCTCTACAAGTATCCACGCGTCGACTCCTTGATCGTTGCTCCCTTCCACGCTTGGTGCTAGCCTCGGGAAGAGAATCAAGCCTTAGGGTTCCTTCACTTCTCTTGCGCCACCTTCATGGAAGTTGCACCAAGTGCAAGGAAGTAGCCGCCAACTCCTTATCCTCTTCACTCCAAGAGAAGAGGGAGAAGAAGAGTTTCGGCCCTTAGGAAGAGTAAGTGGAAGTGGCACCACCAAGTCCTTCTCCAAGTCACGCCAAGAGGAGATGAAGGAGAAGACTTGCGGCCACTACTAGGAAGAAGGGTTGCGCCACCTTGATGTTGTCACCCTTTACCCTTGCTCACGCCTCTCTATGTATGTTCACGCCTCCAAGGAATCGAACCATTAATAGGGGGCAACTAGGGTCCCTTTTATAAGCCAAGAGGCAGTTTAGGGAGGGCCAAGATCATGCCAAGTGGGCGGCTAGGATGAGAGGGGTTTGTGGTAAGGAAAGTCTCCAAGACTTTGCCATAAACCTCATTCAACCTATCCTTATTTGCCCAATAGCCATATCAGCCCAAGACATGCCTTAGAGGCATTCTATCCATCCAAGGAACAAAGGGGGAGGCGCCTAATGCTTCCTTGTGAAGCAACATGCGCCCACTTCACCCCATTATGCCCTTGGCGCCAATGGGGTGAAACTCTTCCCCATTATACCCTTATTTGCTTATACCTCTTCTTGACAACTAGTTATTGGGCCTCATTGGATTAATGAGCTAGCCCAAACTTCATAGTAGGGGTTGATTAAGCCATTGGATCCAATCCAATGCAACCCTAATCCAAATATGACCTATCTAGGTCAATTTCGGGTCAACCTGCCAAAAATGAAGTTTGGCTCCAATAACTTTCTTCCAACTCATCAGGCCCATTGGCGCTGATGAAATCTTCCAAATTGATCCAAGTTATCCAATAACTTGATCTTAAGGCTTCTGATTAAAGCAACGTCAAGAGTCTATTGCGTGTGACCCCGTAGGATCCATATGACGATGGCAATGATGTAAACATCATAAGTAGTGAGGGGTATCTAGCAACACATCACTACTACCCATGTCATAGGACTGGACTTAAGTCATTATGGCAACAACTCCTAACAAGCAACGAGGATTCCCATTGCATTATAGATCCCTTTGCCTAAACTGATATCCTGCCATTGGATTAGTCTCAAGTTTATCAATCCAATGCATTGGTCATGACTCAACAAGTGTGGCCACACATTCCTGTCATGCACCAATAAGGTGGGGCGCCCCCGAGTGGATATCATGCTTCCAATAGGGAAGGGGCAAATCCTACTATTGGTCATCCATGTCTCTACATGACTTATGACATGCCCAATGTCAGTCGTTTTGGTCTCCCAATTATGGAGACACGTAAGACTGTATCAAAGCATACCCATCATCAAATCTAGACATGAATACCTCAAGTCTAAGGATCAATGCAAACCTCTTGCATGTGAGATTGACTTGTTGACTAGACAAGTCAATCCTCATGGTGGATCACTCCAGTACATCCAATGCACCTGTATGTCTGCGTTACTGTGCCCCGCACCTAACTAGCCCATACACCAGTCTCATATGTACCAAAGTTGTCCCATATCTGCTATGGTACCTTGTCTGGGGATAGCTTATGAGAATGGATCCAATCCAAACTCCTGGGACATTATATATGCAACTCAATACATCAACGCAGGTAGAGAAGTTTGCATAATAACGACCATGCCTCTATAAAGAATAATAATTCTATCAAAGTACATTCAAACAATGCTTGACCATGTCCATACATTGGTCTGCAGGGCATATACACCAACATTTGATTCCTCCTCCGATCGAACTCCAAATGCTCTGAAACTTTTGTGGTGTCTTCCTCTCCTCTAGGCAGATCTTCTACATGAAAATCATGACCTGAGGTGCCTTCTATGCCTCTCGGCATGAGAACAAACTCTAACCGCCTCTCTGTTGATTGATCCCTCAAATCCTGATAAAAATTGGTGCTTTTACTTCGTGCATCTTCTCCTCTTAATGGTGAGTCTGGAACATCTTTCTGATCTTGATTTGGAGTTCTGGATCCAAAGTTACGGCCTTCGCAAGTTTTGGAGCGCAAAAATCATGTTTTTGACTGCAATTACAGTATCGTAAAATACATTATGGTAGTGCCATAATTCCTTCACAAGTTTCTGATCAAAAATTGCCCAAAATATGGTACCCTAAAATAGTTTATGGCCGTGCCATAAAATTGGCTAAGTTCTCTAGCCTGAATCGCCTAGGAAATACGACACCGTAAAATGGCTTACGGTAGTGCCGTAAAATCAGCAAAAGTCTCTGTTCTGAAGCACTCCAAAATACGGCCCGTGTAATTCTTTACGGCAGTGCCGTAAAATCACAAAAACTTTTTGTCCAGAAAATCCTCCAAATTACGGCAGTGTTCTGATTTTACGGTACTGTCTGAAATTACGGTACCGTAAAATGGATTACGATACTGCCGTATTTTGCTGAGTTGCTCTGTTTTGCATGAAATTTCTTGGGTGACCTCCTCTTGATGATGGAAACTCTTTTATGTGTTTCATTTTGCTTGAAAACGCCTTGAAATAGTGCCTTTTTACATGAAAAACATGAAAAACCAAAATAGAAATAGACTTTGCAATATTTGATGAATTCAGCATAAAAATAAGCAAAAAGATCCTCAATTTAGCATGAAAAGATACATCAAATGATACAAAATATACTATATATTTTGGTGTCATCAAGAGCCTCACAGCAGGTCAGTCCAGTATATCCACCACTGATATACCCATATGTCTGCATTAGCACCCCGTGCCTAACTAGCTCATATACCAGTCTCACATGTACCAGAGCTGTCCCTTATCCACTCAGGTACTTGACTGGGGACACACCGTTTGAGCACAAATACAATCTGTCTTTAGGGACATTATTATCCATGTACATAATCGCAGATGTAAACATAGCATAATAACGATAATGCCAGAATGATGTATAAAATATGAATGTTAAGTAGTACAAGATGGACCAACAATGGGTCCAAGGGCATATACACCAACAAACACTACCTTATCCATAATCAGTTCACCCTTCATAGTGATCACCAAGCCCTCTCTTACTTAAGTGCCCAAAAGAAACTTAATTTTAGACATGCTAAATGGGTGGAATATCTTCAATAGTTTACCTTTGTGCTTAAACATAAATCTGGAACTAAGAACAAGGTAGCTGATGCTTTGAGTAGGGTTACTTTGCTTAGTCAAAACCTGCTTGTGGAACTTATTGGCTTTGAACGCATGAAGTCTGCTTACTTAGATTCTCCTGACTTCTCTACTATATATCATGACTTAAACTTAGATATTCATAGCCATTCCTTTTACACTCTTGGGGACGAGTATTTGTTTCTTGGCCCAACACTTTGTGTGCCCAAAACTTCTATCCGGGAATTCCTAGTTTGGGAAATCCTTGGAGGAGGGTCTGCTAGACACCATGGCCGAGAGAAAACCCTGGCCTTGGTAGAGGAGCAGTTCTACTAGCCAAACATCTACAAGGATGTAGCCAAGGTAGTGAGACATTGCAAAACCTGTCAGACCACTAAGGTGCAAAAAATATAACTTTGGGCTATACACACCCCTTCCTATCCCTAGAGCCCCATGGCAGGATATAAGTATGGACTTCATCCTAGGTTTACCTAGAACCCCTTCTAAGTATGACTCTATCCTTGTGGCTGTAGATAGGTTTACCAAGATGGCCCATTTCCTACCCTGCATGAAAACTTCTGATGCTTCCTATATAGCCCGCCTATTCTTTGGGGAAGTAGTTAGACTTGATGGTACCCCTCTTACTATTATGACTGATAGGGATACTAGGTTTGCCAGCCACTTTTGGAGAACCCTGTGGAAACTTATAGGCACAAATTTAAATTTCTCCACTACCTATCATCCCAGACGGATGGTTAGATAGAAGTGGTCAACAGATTACTTGGGAGTATCCTTAGGGGCCTAGTTGGAGAGCACCCTTGCAATTGGGATAAACGGCTACCCACTGTTGAGTTCTCTTATAACAGTGTGCCTAACTAAACCACTGGCCTTCCCCCTTTCAAGCCAACTTAGGGTACCAGCCGAACAAACCCATTGATCTTTTCCCTGCACCTAGGCATTTTCATGTTTCTATATCTGCTGGAGACTTAGCCTTTCATGTTTCACAGCTTCACCATGAGATGTATAGTACAATGTTAGACTCTGTTAATCGTTATTGTGAAGATGCTAACAACACACGCTAAGAAAGGGCATTCTCCGTAGGTGATCAAGTGATACTATGAGTCCGCGAGGAGCACATCCAAGGGCAAGGACGCAAGCTGGATGCGAAGGGAATTGGACCCTTCAAGATCACGGGGAAGATCAATGACAATGCCTACACTCTGGATCTGCCACCCGATCTTGGGATCCCAGCTACTATCAATGTAGAGGATCTCACACTCAACCATGAGCCGCTTCCCACCTTGGAGCATAACGACGGCAACGAGCTAGTCATCGACACCATCCTAGAAGACCAGACTTGCCTCACACATGAAGAGGTACAAGTCTTTTACAGAGTCTGTTACACATCTGGTGAGCAAGTTTGGCTTCTTGAGGCTAAGCTTGCCCAAGCCAACCCATAATTATGAAAAGACCCCTTCAAGGGGGAGGCCGAAACCCTAAGTGTGGCGCATAAAACATTTTCGCATGGGATGCTAGGGTTTCAACAAAATCGCATGTAATATATTCTTATGATCAACTTCAAATGATTGAATGGATCAAGAGGAAGTTCATACCAACGCCATTAGATTGGATGGTGCCTTGGAAGTAAGATTGCGAAAGGGCTTTCCTCCAAAGGTGGCGCACACAAGAAGATGATGGCTACTCCTTGTGTTCCTTGTGCTAGCAAGGCTTCAAGGCTCTTGTCGTATGAAGGAGATGGAAATACACTTTTTGGCTAGGGCGATGAAGCTCTCCTTCTTGTCGTCGAGACCAACCTCTACCCGAATGGATAGACGACCAAGCAAGAAGACAACATGCGTTGAGGCGTTTTCTTAGATGAGGCATTACATGATTTCCCAATATGGAAAGTCATGAAGCTATCGCCCACTCAAAGCAAACCGCCCTAAAATGCTTCCACCTTGAACCAACCGTTCGCACATATGTGAACCGGTTCAATGGAATTCTGTCTAATGCTTTTGGTTCAAAGACTAAACCAAAACAACCCAAGCCATGGTCTAGATCTCTCTCTGAACCAAATGGTTCAAGATCTAACCGTTGATCTCTTGATGCTTCTGATCTCACTGATCTAGCATCACTTCTCTCGATCGAAGCTTACCGATCTCAATCCCTAATCAATCAAATATGATCAGATCAGATCTCACTTACAATCAGAGTTTAAACTCCTCTAAAACTGAACCAAAACAATTCAGTCCACACGATCTGACTTACGTAAGCCATATCACCAAATTGTGCGACCCTAAGGGTTTCCTTTAAATGTCGGTAACGATAACTTACGTTATCACGATCAGTGAGGGGTATCTAGCAACACATCACTGTCTCCCGATATAAAGGAAAAAGTCTTCCAAGACTACACCCAAACCACAGCACAAGTGTGAATCCACTTCACTAGGCATACATGTTTCCTTTGCCACTGGATGTTCTTATTGGACAAGTGTGTCAAGCTTGTTATTCCAATATGATGAGCATGACTAGATCAGATGAACATAGTCATCAGGGTATGGCCATACACTATTGTTAGGGAATGCCGGGTGTAATTTAAAATTTTGCAGTCCCAGGACGCAGCGGAAGAAGCATTACACCCGAAACACATTCCGGTCCCAAGGATCCATGCGAGTGAGTACACACAAGGATGTGATAGAGTTATACCTCTTTCGCTTGTCTAGATGTCGAAGCCATGTTGAAGGCGCCCAAGTGTTCGCCCTCTACAAGTGTCCACGCGTCGACTCCTTGATCGTTGCTCCCTTCCACGCTTGGTGCTAGCCTCGGGAAGAGAATCAATCCTTCACTCCACTTCTATTGCGCCACCTCCAAGATGAAAACGCCAAGAAGGGATGAAGAGGAAGATGATGCCGCCAAGATGTATCCCTTTTTCTCCTTGCTTGCGCCACCTTCAAGCAAGATGCGCCAATGGCTATGAGAGGAAGAGAGCTTGCGGCAATAGAAGGAGAAGCCACAAAGCCCAATCACTCTTTGCGCCAACAAGAGGAGAAGAAGAAAAGATGTTTTCGGCCACTTGGAAGAAGGGTTGCGCCAAGCCTTAGTTGTTGTCACCCTTTGCCTTTGCTCACGCCTCCTACAAGTCCTTCACACGAGTCAATATCTTGAGATGGACGACTAGAGTCCTATTAATAGAACAAGTGGCGGCTAGAGCAATGGATGGGATCATGCCAAGTGGGCGGCTAGGATAAAGGAGTCTTGAGGTAAGGAAAGTCTCCAAGACTTTACCATAAATCTCATTCAACCTTTCCTAATTTTCCCAATGGCCATATCAGCCCAAAGCATACCTTGTATGCACTAATTCCATCCAAGGAAGTAGGGCTAGGCGCAACTTCCATGAAGAATTCGGCTAGGGCGGTTTCTTGGGAGAAATTAGGGTTTGGGGTAAGGTAAGTCTCCAAGACATTACCATATTCCTCACCCTACTACCCATATGCGCCCAAGAACTTCCCATAAAAGTTCTCAAGCCATATCAGCCCCAAGACTTGCCTTAGAGGCAAGTATTCCATCCAAGGAGCAAAGGGGAAGGCGCCTAATGCTTCCTTATGAAGCAACATGCGCTCACTTCACCCCATTATGCCCTTGGCGCCAATGGGGTATAATTCTTCCCCATTATACCCTTATTTGCTTATACTTCTTCATGACAACTAATTATTGGGCCTCATTGGATAATGAGCTAGCCCAAACTTCATGGCATGGGTTAATTAAGCCATTGGATCCAATCCAATGCAACCCTAATGTGAATGTGACCAATCTGGGTCAATTTCGGGTCAACCTGCCAAAAATGAAGTTTGGCTCCAATAACTTTCTTCCAACTCATCAGGCCCATTGGCGCTGATGAAATCTTCCAAATGGATCCAAGTTATCCAATAACTTGATCCAAAGGTTTCTTGATAAAAGCAACGTCAAAAGTCTTATTGCGTGTGACCCCGTAGGATCCATATGACGATGGCAATGATGTAAACATCATAAGTAGTGAGGGGTATCTAGCAACACATCACTACTACCCATGTCATAGGACTAAAGTCATTGTGGCAACAACTCCTAACAAGCAACGAGGATTCCCATTGCATTATAGATCCCTTTGCCTGAACTGATATCCTGTCATTGGATTAGTCTCAAGTTTATTATCCAACGCACTGGTCATGACTCAACAAGTGTGGCCTACACTTTCCTGTCATGCACCAATAAGGTGGGGCGCCCCGAGGTGGATATCATGCTTCCAATATGGAAGGGGCAAATCCTACTATTAGTCATCCATGCCTCTACATGATTTATGACATACCCAATGACAGTCGTTTTGATCTCCCAATTACGGAGAGACGTAAGACTGTATTAAAGCATACCCATCATCAAATCTAGACATGAATACCTCAAGTCTAAGGATCAATGCAAAACCTCTTGCATGTGAGATTGACTTGTTGACTAGACAAATCAATCCTCACGGTGGATCACTCCAGTGCATCCAATGCACCTGTATGTCTGCGTTACTGTGCCCCGCACTTAACCAGCCCATACACCAGTCTCACATGTACCAAAGCTGTCCCATATCTGCTAAGGTACCTTGACTGGGGATAGCTTGTGAGAATGGATCCAATCCAAACTCCTGGGACATTATATATGCAACTCAATACATCATCGCAGATAGAGAAGTCTGCATAATAACGACTATGCCTTTAATAATTCTATCAAAGTACTTTCAAACAATTCCTGACCATGTCCATTTATTGGTCTGCAGGGCATATACACCAACAATCTCCCACTTGCACTAAGACCAAGGGCAACTGATGTTTAATCAGTCCCTATGTCTCTAGTATGACTTATTTAGCTTCCGCTGCGCCAGAGGCTACGTCAGTGGGTTTTTCCAGATTGCTTTCTATGTTTATTTTAACTAATTTGAATCATCATCTTTATCCATGATCTCCAAGATCAGATGATATTGCTGCAGTACATACTTGAGTGCTAAGTTCCTTTACACATGCTTACGGCTCCAGTAAGAACTATACTGGACCATCAAGCACTAGGGACTAAGTCAAGTTCAAATGAGTGAAGTTGCTTCTTTTGCTGCCACAAGAAGCTGCAATGTACTCAGCCTTAATTGTAGAATTTGCCACTATGGTTTGAATAAAGCTCTTTCATCCTTCAACACCACATCAAGGCAAAGCGCAAATCCTGGCTGTGATCAATAGTCATTAGACTGGAACGAAATATCAGTGTACCCCTGTACACAAAATTCTTCCTGTCTATGATGGACTAGACCTTAATCCTTTATACTTCCCAAGTATAAGTAAGGATTCTTTTCACAGCCATTCAGTGTCAAACACAAGGATCTTATTGAAACTTGCTGGCCATGCTCCAAGCATTTGCCATAAATGGTCTTGTGCACAATACACAAAACATGATCTATCCTGTATCCAATGTAACAGGATTTTAGACCAATGTTATTACTCTCTAGCTATGTCAAAGGACACAACATCCTTGAGAGAGTCAGACCATATCTTCTTGGAAGGTATCATTATTTGGAATCACCCAGTATGAACCTCTCCAGAAACTTCTGGATGAACATAGATTGACTAAAGGGCAATGACTTCCTTGGATCTCCACCTACAGATCCACATGCCTAGGATATAGGCATCATTCCCTAGATCATACTTCTCAAACCTCTTCTTCAACATCTGAAGGGCTGAGATGTCATTCCATATGAGGAGAATATCATCAATCTTTTAGAACAAGAACTATTATGGTGCTCCCACTAATCTTCTTGTAAACACAGGTTCTTTTAGCATGCTTGCATAAGACCATGCATATCTTTATGGCTACTATATGAAAACACTGACTATTTCCATATGGATATCCTTACCCAGACATCCACGCCATAACAGAAAATGCAACAAGCATATACCTAATGGACTCAAACACAGCTTCTGGTGAAAAATTTCATCATTATCCACCCAGCGGATTTGCCTGAAATTTCTGTTCACTAGCTTGCCTTTCAAGGCAACTCTGTTACCTTCCATGTCTATCTTCCTAGAAGATTTATTTATAGCCTGTGGGAATTACCCCTTTGGCAGCTCATCCAAGTCCCAGACTTGATCAGCAGACATGGAGTCCATCACGGTTCTCATGGCGTTTAGCCATTTCTTGGAATCTGGTTCACCGACCGCTTCCATAAGTCTTAAGTTTTATCCCAGATGATAAATTCGTCATGCCCAGCATTTTGAATTCATCCAGACTTATATGGTTCCTGCGTTACTTGAACTACAGGTTGACTTTCAACCTGTACGTGAGATTCTACTCTCCATTTGTGTCTAAATGTATTGTGGTTGATTCTGGACCTTGTCCTAATCAAATCTACTCCCACTAGCTTCTTTCAAAAGAAATATCCTTTCAAGAAAGACAGCACTATGGAGCAACAAATATTTTGTTCTCCTTGGGATAGAAACAGCACCCTTCAGTGCCCCACAAACATATGCTTTTGAGATCACTGCATATTACATTCCCGATTCTATTGAAGGAATGGGATATTTTCCAGTTTCTAACTCAAAAGCTATCTAAGACACACTTCCAATGGAGTGACAATTCATCTGTTTGCATGGCATCATAGTAGTATATTTGCATGACTATTCAAAGATGGAACCACATCCAATGTGTTCCTCTTTCTTTCTTTGAAATTCACCATACAGTGGTGTTCTAAGTAAGCTGTGAGATAACCCCACACTTCTTAGGATAGTCATCAAATTCTCCACTAATCACCTTGATCCAATCAAGGTGCTTAATAGATCCTCCAATTTGACTCAATACTTCATTTGTGAACTTCTTGGATTTCTCCTTAGTTCTTAGGTTGGATAAGGCATACCCACACCTTATGAAGCATATAACACCTCTCAGTGCTTGTTTTACATGGGTCCACATACATTGCTGTGTGATAGATCCAACAAGCCACTTACCCTTCAACCCTTTATGGTGAAGGTAGAATCTGTCACTTTTGTAACATCCCTCAGAATCACACCCCACACGCATACAAGTAAAATATGGGGTTTCAAAAATTTTTACTCTTCCATTAAAACACAAGAAGAAAGCGGCATCGAAGGACATTACTACGGAACTGAAAACCGCACAGAACTGAATAGGATCGATTTACTAGGAAATAGAAATCCGGAAAATCCAGAAAAAATCCGGCAGCAAGTATTCTAAACTACTGCTGCACAGACACACATATCTTGTAACAACAACAAACGTCCACACTACACATATGTGGAATTTCAGAAATATACAGAACTGATTATTCAGATACTAAAATAAACAACACAAATTCGGTTACACATCTCAAATCGGACATTTCAAAATAAGAACCAATTCAATAAAAGAATCCAAGACTTGTATCCAATAATTTAAACGAAACAACTATAATATAATATCCTGAAAACAGGCATAAGCCCTCAGGAAATAAAACATGTCATATAGGTCATAATAAATTAGGCACGCAGGCCTGATAAATCTTTAGAAGACTATTCTTAGAAATGACATCAAACATTAGCGTCATATTAGCTGTAGCAATTACTGTCTTGATGTCTCACCTGAAAACATTTAAACAACGGAGGTGAGCTAAAAAGCTCAGTGAGTAAAAGACACTAAAAGTCATCCATAGTACACATCAAAAATATCATACTTAAGTTGAAATTCTTTTTATTTAACAGATAAGATAAATCAACTTAACATGCATGCTCATATCAGAAACAAACACAATCAAATACAGATACTTGTAACAATAGGCATCAAACAGGTAGGATATGAATATACCAACCCATAACAACTAACCACACCGCCTAATACATCTAAATACAGATCGAAACAGAACTACAGAAATCAGAACTGACAGACAGAAAATCAGAATTTTCAGAGTCCAAACGGATAGTCTACATCGGAAACAGAAAGGCCACGGAAGGCCTGGTGACCACAGAAGGTCTGACCCCACCTCTGCCGAGGACGAGACAATGCATGCATATCAGAAACAGAATGGTAGAGGAGATATCAGTGGGTGGCCCCCGTCTTGTCAGGACGTGGCACTCTGGTCTCCAATACCCAGAACAGAATGGTAGAGGAGGTATCAGTGGGTGGCCCCCGTCTTGTTAGGACGTGGCACTCTGGCCTCCAAAACCCAGAACTGAATGGTAGAGGAGGTATCAGTGGGTGGCCCCCGTCTTGTTAGGACGTGGCACTCTGGCCTCCAAAACCCAGAACTGAATGGTAGAGGAGGTATCAGTGGGTGGCCCCCGTCTTGTTAGGACGTGGCACTCTGGCCTCCAAAACCCAGAACTGAATGGTAGAGGAGGTATCAGTGGGTGGCCCCCGTCTTGTTAGGACGTGGCACTCTGGCCTCCAAAACCCAGAACTGAATGGTAGAGGAGGTATCAGTGGGTGGCCCCCGTCTTGTTAGGACGTGGCACTCTGGCCTCCAAAACCCAGAACTGAATGGTAGAGGAGGTATCAGTGGGTGGCCCCCGTCTTGTTAGGACGTGGCACTCTGGCCTCCAATACCCAGAACAGAAATAGTGTCTCAAGGGTCGTAGTAGACTATCAGCACCATTACAGCGCCACAGAAGGAGGGTAAGGACACGGAAGAGTGCTACACTAGGGCATAATTTTACAGAACAGATTATACTGAAACGGAGAAGTAGGATCAACCACTACTTAATTCTTACATTATGCCCAAAGTCTAACAAACCAGAAAATGACACACCCTAATATCCAGTCCTTAAACACAGAACAGAATTTATATGAGTGAATTCCTTACAACTAACCTTAATTCATGTCAAACCATTCTATGTTCTCACAAATGTTTTAACACATTCAAGGTTTTCAGAAACTTCACAACATATAAACAGAACAGGAAATATCCACATAACAAACAATTAAATACAGAACAGAAATTATTCATATAACAAACATTTAAACACAGAACAGAAATTATTCATGAAATAATCTCCTCAAAATTTCTAAAACCGTGAGCTATAAAATTACTGTAAGGGGCGCCACTTTCAGAACCTTAACAGAACGCACAAATTTCATGTAAATAATTTCAGTCCCCCACTACAGATAATTTTAATTACACGCTCGTGAAGAAAACTGACAAAAGCCCCAAAATTGGCTCAACTATATTTTCGAAAATTCCTAAGTTCTTAGTTAAATCCCCAATTTTGTTTTCTCTAAAATTTCTCATCAAACAAATAAATTTTAGAAGAACTACAGACCACAATTTAAGAGGTTAAACCATACAATGTAAATTTTTCTCACAAAGGAATATTCGTCTAACCAAAACATAGCAGATTTATATTGTCAGTTTGCAAAATATATTTTTAGTCCAATTTCGAACCAAAGCTAGTCAATATTGTATTCAAAATGAAGCTCTCTGAATCTAGTTTCCAATAAAACTGGTTTCACAAGATTTCGAATTGTAGTCAGGAAGATATAAGGGTTCGAACATAGGAAGGTCAGAATTTCAGATTTCAAGAAAACAGATTCATATATCAGACTTGCGACATTTATTTCAGATCCAATAACTAATCGAAAATAGGCGTTATGGGAGTCAAAATAAAGCTCTTCGAGCCTACGGTCTAATAAAACTGATTTGACAAGATTTCGAGCTATACCTAGGGAGATATGATGGTTCGAACACATAAAGGTCGAAATCCAGAATTTCAGAAAACTGATTTTGTACCGCTGGATTGCAATACAGATTGAAATACGAATACCGCTCGGATATGGTCGATATCATATTCAAATTAAAGCCAAACATATCTAGTTTCATACAAAATTTATCTCGTGCGATTTGGATCTATAGGCCATGAGATATTGGGGTTATAGTACACAAAGGTCAGATTAACGAATGCAGATTTCAGCAGAACAGGATTTTAAAACCCTAAAATTATTTGAATTCAACCCCATACGAATAATCATGGCAAATAACGAATTTTAATTCGGATTAGACTCCTTAGGATCGAATTACTCACAAGAAAAATCGCCCACAGAGAAAACAGCAAAACAGGGGATCAGGGGTCTCCAGAAAGTTCGTCCACCACCAGTCTGCCACCACCAGCGTCAGAAATTTTGCAGGAGCGCCAAGCACAGTGAGGGGCGACAACACAGGCGGCTAGGGCAAGAAACAAACCAAAAATCGTGAGGGAGAGGAGCTCTCACGAATTTTCCCCTTTTTTTTTTTTTTTTTTTCCACCCCAAACGGATCCAAGATCCAATAACCCAATTAACTTAAGTGGAAATCGGCTTTAATGGGCTTACCTGGGCTTAACCACCATGCGCCACTCCAATAACACAGAAATATGCGCCACCATGGTGGAAGAATTCCAGGAGCAAATAGTCAAGGTTGAGGGTTCGAAGCCCCAACAAAAATAATTATTTTTGCCCTGTAGGGAAAAAGTCCTACAATTAGGCAAAAATCCCAAAATTTTAACCGATAAAAATACATAAACTGAATTTCTAACCTTAAATCATAATTCAGAAATTCAAGGGCGTTACATCCTCCCCCCCTTATAGAGCTTTAGTCCTCTAAAGCTGACCAAGCCCGTCACTGAACAGGTGAGGATGCTCCTTTCTCATCTCTGCTTCAACCTCCCAAGAGGCTTCTTCAACAGACTGATTTCCCCAGACGACTTTCACAAGTGGAATAACCTTATTTCTCAGCACTTTCTCTTTTCTATCTTCAATTCTGAGAGGTTTCACCACAAAAGTCATGTTCTCTTCAAGCTGAAGAGGTTCTAACTCCAGAACATGAGAAGGATCGGAACAATATTTTCTGAGTGCAGAAACATGGAACACATTATGGAGGTGTTCTAGTGATGGGGGTAGAGCAAGTCGGTATGCCACAGGTCCAACCCTCTCAATGATATCAAAGGGACCAATGTACCTGGGACTCAATTTTCCTCTCTTCCCAAATCTCATCACCCCTTTCATAGGCGAGACCTTTAGGAAAACATGCTCTCCCACCAAAAACTCAAGAGGACGCCGCCTCACATCAGCATAACTCCTCTGTCTATCCTGAGCAATCTTCATCTTTTTCTGAATTTCTCTGATCTTCTCAGTGGCTTCCTGAACAGCATCAGACTTTAGCACTGTTCTGTCCCCAGTTTCCTCCCAGCATATAGGTGTTCTGCATTTCCTCCCATATAGGGCCTCATACGGAGCCATCTGTATGCTAGAGTGGAAGCTATTGTTGTAGGTGAACTCTATCAGTGATAAGTCCAGATCCCACTCAACAGACCAGTCAATCACATAAGATCTCAGAAGATCCTCAAGTGTCTGAATAGTTCTCTCTGTCTGACCATCAGATTGAGGATGATATGCAGTGCTGAAACTCAGATTAGTTCCCAACTCTTCCTGTAATTTCTTCCAAAACCTGGATAGAAATCGAGGATCACGATCAGAGACAATGTCCAAGGGAACTCCATGTAATCTGACAATCTCATCGATGTACAGTTTTGCTAACCGATCCAAACTGTAAGTCATTTTGATCGGTAAGAAGTGAGCCGACTTCGTGAGTCTGTCCACAATCACCCATACGGCATCATGATTCCTTCTGGTATTGGGCAGCCCACACACAAAGTCCATACTGATATGCTCCCACTTCCACTGAGGAATAGGGAGAGACTGCATCAAACCGCCCGGCCTCTGATGCTCAGCCTTCACGGTTTGGCAAGTCAAACATCTGGACACAAACAAATGCACATCCTTCTTCATACCATGCCACCAGAAAGTCTTTTTCAGATCCTGATACATCTTGGTACTACCAGGATGAACGGTATACTTAGTGCAATGACTTTCCTTAAGAATGTCATTTCTCAACTCAGGGTCCTCAGGGACACAGACCCTTCTACGGAATCTGAGGAGACCATCATCCGACATACTGAAATTCTCATCCCAGCCTTGCTCAGACCTCTCTTTCCACCGTAGAATATCCTGATCTGACTGCTGCCCTGATCTCAGTCTCTGCAGTAAGTCTGACTGAACCCTGAGAGAAGCCAGAAGACCGCCTCTCTCACCCGGAGTCACACTCAGATGCATGTCACTGAACTCCTGCAATAGTCGCCACTCCTGGACTCGCAGTGCAGCTATCTGAGTCACAGGATACCGACTAAGAGCATCAGCCACCACATTGGCTTTACCAGACTGATATTGGATGGTGAAGTCATAATCCTTTATCAATTCAAGCCATCGCCTCTGTCTCATATTCAGCTCTTTCTGAGTGAAGATATACTTCAAGCTCTGGTGATCTGTAAACAATTCAAATGTTTGTCCAAACAGATAGTGCCTCCAGATTTTCAAGGCAAAAACTACAGCTGCCAACTCCAAATCATGAGTGGGGTAGTTTACTTCATAATCCTTGAGTTGCCTTGAAGCATAAGCGACTACTTTTCCTTGCTGCATCAGTACAGCACCCAGACCCTTACCAGAGGCATCAGTGTAAACAATGAACTTCTCTCCATCACAGGGAATGATGAGGATAGGAGCACTGGTCAGTCTCTTTTTCAGTTCCTGAAAACTAGACTCACAATCATCAGACCACTCAAACTTCAAATTCTTTCTAGTTAGCTTAGTCAGAGGACCTGCCAGCTTGGAAAAACCCTCCACAAAGCGGCGGTAGTATCCAGCTAAGCCCAGAAAACTTCTGACCTCAGTCGCTGTAGTTGGTCTTCCCTAGTGAAGAATGGCCTCCACCTTCACTGGATCCACAGACACACCCTGGCTAGAAATAATGTGCCCCAGAAAACCAATCTGATCTAGCCAGAACTCACATTTGCTGGCCTTAGCATATAGCCGCTTCAGCCGCAGAATCTCCAGCACCTTGCGCAAATCCTGAGAGTGGTCTTGCGCATTCTTGGAGTAGATCAGAATATCATCAATGAAGACGACCACACATTTGTCCAGGAGCTCATGAAATACCCTGTTCATCAGATCCATAAACACCGCAGGAGCATTTGTCAGTCCAAAGGGCATAACAAGAAATTCATAGTGCCCATACCTGGTCCTGAATGCAGTTTTAGGTACATCCTCCTCCCGAACACTCATCTGATAATAGCCAGACCTCAGGTCAATTTTAGAGAATACAGTAGCACCCTGCAACTGATCAAAGAGATCAACAATATGGGGTAATGGGTACTTATTCCTAACAGTCACTTGATTGAGTTGACGGTAATCGATGCACATGCGCAAAGTACCATCCTTCTTCTTCACAAATATCACAGGTGCTCCCCATGGAGAAACACTGGGTCGAATATACCCCTTCTCTAATAGTTCTTCCAGTTGCTTCTTCAGCTCCGTCAGTTCTGAAGTTGCCATCCTATAAGGAGCTTTAGATATCGGTGCCGTGCCTGGAAACAACTCGATACCAAACTCAACTTCTCTGCTGGGTGGTAACCCAGATAAATCATCAGAGAAGACGTCAGCAAACTCTCTTACCACAGGAATTTTAGCCAGATCCAAATCATACTCAGTCTGCACCTTGACATGCGCCAGATACCCCTTATTGTCTTTCTTCTCTTTCTTGAAATTCTTCTTATCCTTACCACCCAGAGTGGGTGCGTAAGTCACAGAAGTAGGGGCGGGTGCAGTGACTGGAATAATATCTGCAGCCATCTCCGCAATGCACCTCTCAGCAGTGCGAGCCCTGTCTACCACTTCAGCATAAGTTTCCAAGTGTAGCATAGCTACCCTTGTCCTGATATCTTTCCTCAAACCCCGCTGAAACTTCTTGGCTCTTCTTTCCTCGGTGTTGACTAAGTGAGGAGCATACCCCGACAACCGAGCGAATGTGGCTTCATACTGATCCACCGTCAGGTCGCCCTGCTCAAGACGAATAAACTCCACCTCGCGCTCCTCAGATAAGCTAGAGGGGAAAAACTTAGCATTGAACTTCAGCATGAAGTACTGCCAATCAACAACTCTGGATTCAGTTGCCGCCAGTCTGACGACTCCCTTCCACCAGTCTTCAGCATCTCCACGCAACATGAAGACAGACAAACATAGCTTGTCTGCATCATCACAGCGCAAAACCTGGAAAATCTTTTCCAGTGTCAAAAGCCAATCCTCAGCAGCTCTAGGCCCCGGACTACCATAAAATGCAGTCGGGTTCAGGTGCTGAAACTCTCGAACCAACCGAGCATATCGTTGATGTGCGCCATCACCCAGAGGAGAACCAGCCGGTTGTGCCTGTGACTGAGACTGTGTCTGCGACAGCCGCTGCAATAACTGTTGCTGAACCTCCATGTGCTGCGCCTGCTGCTGCTGCATCATCTGAGTTTGCTGCTGAATGAATGCGTTCTGTTGTTGCATCATAGCAGTCATAGCCTCCATGGTCTGCCTCAGATCAGGCTGTTGATCACCGTTGCTACTGCTAGCTCTTGGTCGCACCATTTTTACCTGCATCACATAACACAGTAGAATAACAACCAATATTCAATCACAAATCAGATCCTAACTTGGTTTCTAGCAATACACAAACAAAGTTTTCCTTCCCCGGAGTTTCTAATTGCTAGTAATATTCCTCTGATACCATCTGTAACATCCCTCAGAATCACACCCCACACGCATACAAGTAAAATATGGGGTTTCAAAAATTTTTACTCTTCCATTAAAACACAAGAAGAAAGCGGCATCGAAGGACATTACTACGGAACTGAAAACCGCACAGAACTGAATAGGATCGATTTACTAGGAAATAGAAATCCGGAAAATCCAGAAAAAATCCGGCAGCAAGTATTCTAAACTACTGCTGCACAGACACACATATCTTGTAACAACAACAAACGTCCACACTACACATATGTGGAATTTCAGAAATATACAGAACTGATTATTCAGATACTAAAATAAACAACACAAATTCGGTTACACATCTCAAATCGGACATTTCAAAATAAGAACCAATTCAATAAAAGAATCCAAGACTTGTATCCAATAATTTAAACGAAACAACTATAATATAATATCCTGAAAACAGGCATAAGCCCTCAGGAAATAAAACATGTCATATAGGTCATAATAAATTAGGCACGCAGGCCTGATAAATCTTTAGAAGACTATTCTTAGAAATGACATCAAACATTAGCGTCATATTAGCTGTAGCAATTACTGTCTTGATGTCTCACCTGAAAACATTTAAACAACGGAGGTGAGCTAAAAAGCTCAGTGAGTAAAAGACACTAAAAGTCATCCATAGTACACATCAAAAATATCATACTTAAGTTGAAATTCTTTTTATTTAACAGATAAGATAAATCAACTTAACATGCATGCTCATATCAGAAACAAACACAATCAAATACAGATACTTGTAACAATAGGCATCAAACAGGTAGGATATGAATATACCAACCCATACCAACTAACCACACCGCCTAATACATCTAAATACAGATCGAAACAAAACTACAGAAATCAGAACTGACAGACAGAAAATCAGAATTTTCAGAGTCCAAACGGATAGTCTACATCGGAAACAGAAAGGCCACGGAAGGCCTGGTGACCACAGAAGGTCTGACCCCACCTCTGCCGAGGACGAGACAATGCATGCATATCAGAAACAGAATGGTAGAGGAGATATCAGTGGGTGGCCCCCGTCTTGTCAGGACGTGGCACTCTGGTCTCCAATACCCAGAACAGAATGGTAGAGGAGGTATCAGTGGGTGGCCCCCGTCTTGTTAGGACGTGGCACTCTGGCCTCCAAAACCCAGAACTGAATGGTAGAGGAGGTATCAGTGGGTGGCCCCCGTCTTGTTAGGACGTGGCACTCTGGCCTCCAAAACCCAGAACTGAATGGTAGAGGAGGTATCAGTGGGTGGCCCCCGTCTTGTTAGGACGTGGCACTCTGGCCTCCAAAACCCAGAACTGAATGGTAGAGGAGGTATCAGTGGGTGGCCCCCGTCTTGTTAGGACGTGGCACTCTGGCCTCCAAAACCCAGAACTGAATGGTAGAGGAGGTATCAGTGGGTGGCCCCCGTCTTGTTAGGACGTGGCACTCTGGCCTCCAAAACCCAGAACTGAATGGTAGAGGAGGTATCAGTGGGTGGCCCCCGTCTTGTTAGGACGTGGCACTCTGGCCTCCAAAACCCAGAACTGAATGGTAGAGGAGGTATCAGTGGGTGGCCCCCGTCTTGTTAGGACGTGGCACTCTGGCCTCCAATACCCAGAACAGAAATAGTGTCTCAAGGGTCGTAGTAGACTATCAGCACCATTACAGCGCCACAGAAGGAGGGTAAGGACACGGAAGAGTGCTACACTAGGGCATAATTTTACAGAACAGATTATACTGAAACGGAGAAGTAGGATCAACCACTACTTAATTCTTACATTATGCCCAAAGTCTAACAAACCAGAAAATGACACACCCTAATATCCAGTCCTTAAACACAGAACAGAATTTATATGAGTGAATTCCTTACAACTAACCTTAATTCATGTCAAACCATTCTATGTTCTCACAAATGTTTTAACACATTCAAGGTTTTCAGAAACTTCACAACATATAAACAGAACAGGAAATATCCACATAACAAACAATTAAATACAGAACAGAAATTATTCATATAACAAACATTTAAACACAGAACAGAAATTATTCATGAAATAATCTCCTCAAAATTTCTAAAACCGTGAGCTATAAAATTACTGTAAGGGGCGCCACTTTCAGAACCTTAACAGAACGCACAAATTTCATGTAAATAATTTCAGTCCCCCACTACAGATAATTTTAATTACACGCTCGTGAAGAAAACTGACAAAAGCCCCAAAATTGGCTCAACTATATTTTCGAAAATTCCTAAGTTCTTAGTTAAATCCCCAATTTTGTTTTCTCTAAAATTTCTCATCAAACAAATAAATTTTAGAAGAACTACAGACCACAATTTAAGAGGTTAAACCATACAATGTAAATTTTTCTCACAAAGGAATATTCGTCTAACCAAAACATAGCAGATTTATATTGTCAGTTTGCAAAATATATTTTTAGTCCAATTTCGAACCAAAGCTAGTCAATATTGTATTCAAAATGAAGCTCTCTGAATCTAGTTTCCAATAAAACTGGTTTCACAAGATTTCGAATTGTAGTCAGGAAGATATAAGGGTTCGAACATAGGAAGGTCAGAATTTCAGATTTCAAGAAAACAGATTCATATATCAGACTTGCGACATTTATTTCAGATCCAATAACTAATCGAAAATAGGCGTTATGGGAGTCAAAATAAAGCTCTTCGAGCCTACGGTCTAATAAAACTGATTTGACAAGATTTAGAGCTATACCTAGGGAGATATGATGGTTCGAACACATAAAGGTCGAAATCCAGAATTTCAGAAAACTGATTTTGTACCGCTGGATTGCAATACAGATTGAAATACGAATACCGCTCGGATATGGTCGATATCATATTCAAATTAAAGCCAAACATATCTAGTTTCATACAAAATTTATCTCGTGCGATTTGGATCTATAGGCCATGAGATATTGGGGTTATAGTACACAAAGGTCAGATTAACGAATGCAGATTTCAGCAGAACAGGATTTTAAAACCCTATAATTATTTGAATTCAACCCCATACGAATAATCATGGCAAATAACGAATTTTAATTCGGATTAGACTCCTTAGGATCGAATTACTCACAAGAAAAATCGCCCACAGAGAAAACGCCAAAACAGGGGATCAGGGGTCTCCAGAAAGTTCGTCCACCACCAGTCTGCCACCACCAGCGTCAGAAATTTTGCAGGAGCGCCAAGCACAGTGAGGGGCGACAACACAGGCGGCTAGGGCAAGAAACAAACCAAAAATCGTGAGGGAGAGGAGCTCTCACGAATTTTCCCCTTTTTTTTTTTTTTTTTTCCACCCCAAACGGATCCAAGATCCAATAACCCAATTAACTTAAGTGGAAATCGGCTTTAATGGGCTTACCTGGGCTTAACCACCATGCGCCACTCCAATAACACAGAAATATGCGCCACCATGGTGGAAGAATTCCAGGAGCAAATAGTCAAGGTTGAGGGTTCGAAGCCCCAACAAAAATAATTATTTTTGCCCTGTAGGGAAAAAGTCCTACAATTAGGCAAAAATCCCAAAATTTTAACCGATAAAAATACATAAACTGAATTTCTAACCTTAAATCATAATTCAGAAATTCAAGGGCATTACAACTTTGTTCCTTTGAACAAGGCTCACATTTATCATAATCCTAAAAGGATAATGATCCCAATAGTCCATGGACCTTTGGATGTGACCATTGTTCTATGGTTCAATAGACAATGCTATAAGAGAGTGTTTATTGAATCATTGGATCTAATCTTGTGTTACATATAAGACCATAAACTATTATCAACTGTATCACTTCAATAGAACATCTCAGTTATAAAGAAAAATGCCATATATTATTTCAAACTGAAATCCTTTTCAAAAGGGATGATGTTCTAATACATAAGCTGATACATAATAGCAAAGTCCTAGATAAAGTCTCCAAGGTAGTGAGATGATATTAGCAGCATCCAATGCTCCGTCTCTGACCCGAGAGTCGATCCCACCAAGCCTAGTCGTCCTACTTCTTTTGAGCTCCTGTATATGAAAAACTTATATAAGCTCACATGCGGTACCCAGTACCTATAAGAAGTAGACATAAAGACCATGGTAACACAATACCTGAAGCGGATGGATTACATCCCTTCTTCTTTGCCATGCTCTTCTTGGCCATTAATCCTCTTCGAAATACCCATGCATTCCTAGTCTTCCGAAGTATGAGCTTCGAAGATACAGAACCATGGTTATTCTCAGATATAGGCACATACTCTGAAGATCCAACAGAACTTTCATGATCATTGTCCTTAGAGCATGGTGTGAAGAGACCTTTGAGATGTATGATAATATCATAGATCCCCATCTCATCACACTCAACCTTGACCTCTGGGGTCATGCACTCTAAGACAAGAACAGTGTACTGTTCGTTATCTTCACAGTGTTCAAGATAGACATTCCACTCCCACTTAGTGGTGAAATATACACTGGGCTGGGATGGAGGTCGTTCAAGAAGATGCACCTTATTCTCTTGTTCTAGTATCTTGGTCAAAATCTTGAACCATTTTGTCCAATTTGTCCCATCCAATTTGTTTTTATAAAGTTTCATTCTTAGATCAGGAGATGCAATCTACAATAAGCAAATAAGTAAAATAAGTACAATGATAAAGCATTTAACAAGGTCTTTTAATTAAATGCTATACTCCCACTATTTCCATAACAAGTTGAGAACTCTCAAACTCAACATGGAAATAAGTGACTATGATCCTAATTTCACATAAGGTCTCCGCGACTCACGAGGGTGAGTTGAGATGCACAGAAAGTCTCATGTTTCCTTAGGTAGGCATGCAGGCCAATTGTGCCGCGCACAATTCCTCTTAGTTAAGACAGACTAGGCGCCCTGTGTCCAGCGAGGGCTGGATACAACACAGAACCCTATCCTCTCAACAGCTGCCTCTAGTTATCCATCATGTTTGTGACATATGAAAAACTAGTCAAGTCTGGTCCTAACCGTTATGCCCAAGGCCAACGAATTCCTTGCGAAGGCACGTCCAGGTTTAAACTGAACTGGGGAGTTCATTGTCACCACACACCTTCTAAAGATAAGTGGGTGTGTCCCACGAGGGTGGGAAACAGTTCACAACACCACCGATCGATAGCTTGATGAGGGCCACGCGTTAGAAGGCTATTTGACTTGATATTTCAATGAGAGTTTTGCATGTTTATTTTATTCTTTTCTAGCATGCAGTTTTCCTATGGTTATGGCAGCAAAGGAAACCCATCACAGGCATGCTATGGACAAAATAATAAACCATCACAGGCATGCTAGTTTGGTCGATATGGCCATAGCCCTTTTCATACACATAACTTCTCACGAGCCATGTGACATGTTATCGTGCATCCAAGGGTTGCGAGTCCCTAGAGCAGATCAGCCCATGCCAGAAGCCGAATGCATGTGTCCTTCCTTCAGCCGCAAGCCCATCACCATGCTTCCAAAGCTGGCGCCACTTCTGACTTCGATTGAAGAAGGCTGCTTGTTGTCTTTGATGAACCTTAACCTATCTTATGTAAACGATTCTATATCTATTCTAAAGAAAGATGAAAAACTTTACATCAAGAAGGGGAAGAACCACACGCAGGTGGTGGGAAGATTTTACAAGCATTCATCACAGGTGGAAACATACTTCCACATCACAACACAGGAGGGCACTCGCTATGACCATATCAACCTAATCAAGAGGCGCATGTTAAATTTGAAAATCCGTGAAAATCAAATTTTTAGTCCCTTATGCGCCAACTCCATCCAAACACTATCTTAAACAATTTTGTGCTAAAATTTAGATCAAGTTTTAGGATGATTTCATAGACCCTATCGGCTGGCAGTTTTGTCAGATCAAGAGACCCGGCCAGTCCGAAGACACAATGCCCGTCCTACTTGACAAAACCACGTGCGCCTTTGGCCTTAAATCGACCATAAACAAGATCCAAATTTCGGCCACAAAATTTAGAAGAGAGGCTTGGATGAAAACGCTTTCTACGTGAAACGCGCATGGATAGAAGAAAAATTTTTCAAAAATTTTTCATACAAGCAAACATACACCTTGTGTTTCTCGCAAGTAGCTCTGATACCACTATTAGGGAATGCCGGGTGTAATTTAAAATTTTGCAGTCCCAGGACGCAGCGGAAGAAGCATTACACCCGAAACACATTCCGGTCCCAAGGATCCATGCGAGTGAGTACACACAAGGATGTGATAGAGTTATACCTCTTTCGCTTGTCTAGATGTCGAAGCCATGTTGAAGGCGCCCAAGTGTTCGCCCTCTACAAGTGTCCACGCGTCGACTCCTTGATCGTTGCTCCCTTCCACGCTTGGTGCTAGCCTCGGGAAGAGAATCAATCCTTCACTCCACTTCTATTGCGCCACCTCCAAGATGAAAACGCCAAGAAGGGATGAAGAGGAAGATGATGCCGCCAAGATGTATCCCTTTTTCTCCTTGCTTGCGCCACCTTCAAGCAAGATGCGCCAATGGCTATGAGAGGAAGAGAGCTTGCGGCAATAGAAGGAGAAGCCACAAAGCCCAATCACTCTTTGCGCCAACAAGAGGAGAAGAAGAAAAGATGTTTTCGGCCACTTGGAAGAAGGGTTGCGCCAAGCCTTAGTTGTTGTCACCCTTTGCCTTTGCTCACGCCTCCTACAAGTCCTTCACACGAGTCAATATCTTGAGATGGACGACTAGAGTCCTATTAATAGAACAAGTGGCGGCTAGAGCAATGGATGGGATCATGCCAAGTGGGC
This sequence comes from Costus lasius, assembly GCA_027563935.2. Lineage (NCBI taxonomy): Eukaryota > Viridiplantae > Streptophyta > Magnoliopsida > Zingiberales > Costaceae > Costus > Costus lasius. The sequence goes on from CM050449.1 coordinate 69,675,801, forward strand.
GGCTAGGATAAAGGAGTCTTGAGGTAAGGAAAGTCTCCAAGACTTTACCATAAATCTCATTCAACCTTTCCTAATTTTCCCAATGGCCATATCAGCCCAAGGCATACCTTGTATGCACTAATTCCATCCAAGGAAGTAGGGCTAGGCGCAACTTCCATGAAGAATTCGGCTAGGGCGGTTTCTTGGGAGAAATTAGGGTTTGGGGTAAGGTAAGTCTCCAAGACATTACCATATTCCTCACCCTACTACCCATATGCGCCCAAGAACTTCCCATAAAAGTTCTCAAGCCATATCAGCCCCAAGACTTGCCTTAGAGGCAAGTATTCCATCCAAGGAGCAAAGGGGAAGGCGCCTAATGCTTCCTTATGAAGCAACATGCGCTCACTTCACCCCATTATGCCCTTGGCGCCAATGGGGTATAATTCTTCCCCATTATACCCTTATTTGCTTATACTTCTTCATGACAACTAATTATTGGGCCTCATTGGATAATGAGCTAGCCCAAACTTCATGGCATGGGTTAATTAAGCCATTGGATCCAATCCAATGCAACCCTAACGTGAATGTGACCAATCTGGGTCAATTTCGGGTCAACCTGCCAAAAATGAAGTTTGGCTCCAATAACTTTCTTCCAACTCATCAGGCCCATTGGCGCTGATGAAATCTTCCAAATGGATCCAAGTTATCCAATAACTTGATCCAAAGGTTTCTTGATAAAAGCAACGTCAAAAGTCTTATTGCGTGTGACCCCGTAGGATCCATATGACGATGGCAATGATGTAAACATCATAAGTAGTGAGGGGTATCTAGCAACACATCACTACTACCCATGTCATAGGACTAAAGTCATTGTGGCAACAACTCCTAACAAGCAACGAGGATTCCCATTGCATTATAGATCCCTTTGCCTGAACTGATATCCTGTCATTGGATTAGTCTCAAGTTTATTATCCAACGCACTGGTCATGACTCAACAAGTGTGGCCTACACTTTCCTGTCATGCACCAATAAGGTGGGGCGCCCCGAGGTGGATATCATGCTTCCAATATGGAAGGGGCAAATCCTACTATTAGTCATCCATGCCTCTACATGATTTATGACATACCCAATGACAGTCGTTTTGATCTCCCAATTACGGAAAGACGTAAGACTGTATTAAAGCATACCCATCATCAAATCTAGACATGAATACCTCAAGTCTAAGGATCAATGCAAAACCTCTTGCATGTGAGATTGACTTGTTGACTAGACAAATCAATCCTCACGGTGGATCACTCCAGTGCATCCAATGCACCTGTATGTCTGCGTTACTGTGCCCCGCACTTAACCAGCCCATACACCAGTCTCACATGTACCAAAGCTGTCCCATATCTGCTAAGGTACCTTGACTGGGGATAGCTTGTCAGAATGGATCCAATCCAAACTCCTGGGACATTATATATGCAACTCAATACATCATCGCAGATAGAGAAGTCTGCATAATAACGACTATGCCTTTAATAATTCTATCAAAGTACTTTCAAACAATGCCTGACCATGTCCATTTATTGGTCTGCAGGGCATATACACCAACAACTATCTCAATCATCTCATGCAAGGGGGGCCCCTTCAGAACATCACTCTCCAAACAAGGAGACGGCAATCCTATATCTATCACTAGTGCCCTAACCTGACTCATGATCATTATCCAAGATAGTCTATAATCATTATGTTTCAAATGATATTGAACTACCTCAAAACAATGACAATCATCATTTAGAAACACAAGTGATCTCAAGTCAGAGGACATGTGCCACTTGATGCAAACAAGGATTATTCACATTGTGACAAGCAATTGAATATCCTATTAGGGTCTGTCCAGTACATCCAATGCACCCATGAGTCTACATCTTATTCCATGCTCGAAGCATCCTATAAGATTAGAACACATATTAGTCTCAATCATATCAAGGCTGTCTCATGTTCACCAAGATATCTCGACTAAGGACATTACAGCATGTCAGCCTAGCTGAACAGCATTGAGACATTATTCAGAAGCACACTTATTGCAGCAGACAATGTAACATACTGAATAACAACCATTGCCTTTATAAACATAAGAGTTTATATACATGATGCTGATAGAATCCCAAGGCCTCAAACATTAGCCTTAAGGGCATACCCCAACATTCTCCCACTTGCACTTAATCTAATGGTTGAGAAATCTCAAACCCATATTATTACAGTGCTTCTCATGCTTCTGCTGCGCCAGAGGCTTGGTAAGCGGGTCAGCCAGATTGTCATCTGTATGAAACTTGCAGATTTTGATCTCGCCACGATTAATGATCTCCCGGATCAAGTGAAACCGTCTCTGTATGTGCTTGGACTTCTGGTGCGACCGTGGTTCCTTTGCTTGTGCGATTGCTCCAGTGTTATCACAGAAGATAACCAAAGGATCTGCACTCGAAGGAACGACACCAAGTTCCTGAATGAACTTACGAATCCACACTGCCTCCTTGGATGCTTCCGAGGCTACAACATACTCGGCTTCTGTTGTGGAATCAGCAACAGTAGACTGTTTGAAACTTTTCCACACCACTGCTCCACCATTCAAGCTAAAAACATAGCCTAATTGCGATCAGAAATCATCCTGGTCCGACTGGAACGAAGCATCAGTATATCCTTCAATACTGAGTTCTTCCTAACCACCATATATCAAGAACATATCTTTGGTCCTCCGCAGATATTTTAAAATGTTCTTGACCGCAATCCAGTGTGCCTGACCTGGATTACTTTGGAATCGACTGGTCACGCTTAACCCGTAAGCGACGTCTGGGCGAGTACACAACATCGCATACATTATGGACCCAATAGCCGAAGCATAAGGCGTATTGTCCATTTCATCTTTCTCAGTCTGTGTTTGTGGACACTGACTCTTTGAAAGATTCAGACCATGTCTGACTGGAAGATGTCCCCTTTTAGAATTCTCTAAATGGAATCTCTCCAGGACTTTATCGATGTAAGTACTCTGGCACAGCCCGAGAAGCCTCTTAGATCTATCCCTGTAGATCTTCACACCTAATACATAGGCTGCTTCTCCTAGATCTTTCATCTGGAAACATTTTCTTAACCATGCTTTAACAGCATGCAGTTCAGGAATATCGTTTCCAATGATTAAGATATCATCGACGTAGAGGACTAGGAAAGTAATCACGCTCCCACTAAACCTCTTATATACACACGGGTCATCTTCGTTCTTGATGAAACCAAACGCAGAGATTGATTCATCAAAATGAATATTCCAGCTTCTAGATGCTTGCTTAAGTCCATAAATGGACTTCTTTAACTTGCATATTTTATGACGATCTGATGGATTAGTGAAACCTTCAGGTTGTGTCATATACACATCCTCATCCAATTTTCCATTAAGGAAAGCGGTCTTCACATCCATCTGCCAGATCTCATAATCGTAATATGCTGCTATCGCGAAAAGAATCCGAATAGACTTAAACATGGCTACAGGAGAGAAAGTTTCATCATAATCTATCCCGTAGATTTGTTTGAAACCTTTCGCAACTAGCCTGCCTTTATAGGTAACCACGTTACCATCCATGTCAATCTTCTTCTTGAAGATCCATTTACAGCCTATAGGAATTACTCCCGGAGGCGGATCAACCAAATCCCAGACTTGGTTATCTGACATGGAGTCCATTTCGGCTCGCATAGCTTCAAGCCATCTAGCTGACTCCGGTCCACTGACCGCATCCGCATAAGTGAGGGGTTCATCATTTTCAATGATGTAGACTCCGTCATAGCGCTCAGGCTGTCGACGGATCCTTCCCGATCTTCGCGGTTCCCGTGATATCTGAGCCTCAGGTTGTTCAATAACCTGTTCTACCAGCTGAGGCTCATCCAACTGTGCTTGACTACTTTGTCCTTCCTCTGGATTCTCATCCAGCTTTATTTCTCTCCCACTGGCTTCTTGCAGAAGTAACTCCTTCTCAAGAAAAACTGTCGTCCGAGCAACAAACACTTTGTTCTCTTTGGGATCGTAGAAATAATAACCCTTAGTTTCCTTAGGGTAACCGACAAAGATACATTTCTCAGATCTGCTCTCTAGTTTCCCAGAGGCGAGCTTTTTGACATAAGCCTCGCAACCCCAGATCTTTATAAATGTCAAGCTCGGCTGTTTCCCATACCATAGCTCATATGGTGTCTTTGAAACTGCCTTGGATGGCACTCGGTTTAGTACCTTTGCAGCTGTTTCCAGTGCAAAACCCCAAAAGGAGTAAGGTAGAGTAGCCTGACTCATCATAGAACGAACCATATCCAGTAAGGTTCTGTTCCTCCTCTCGGACACACCATTCCATTGCGGTGTTCCTGGCGGAGTGAGCTGTGAGATAATCCCACACTCTTTTAAATAGTCAGTAAACGCATGACTCAAGTATTCTCCACCTCGATCAGAACGAAGTGCCTCGATATTTCGGCCTAGCTGATTTTGTACTTCATTCTTGAACTCTTTGAACTTGTCAAAAGATTCACTCTTATGTCTCATAAGATAGACATAACCATACCTACTGAAATCATCAGTAAAGGTAATGAAGTACGAATAGCCACCTCTGGCATGTTTACTAAACGGCCCACACACATCAGTGTGTATAAGGTCAAGTAAACCTGAAGCCCTTTGACCTTTATGAGGAAAAGGAGCCTTCGTCATTTTACCCATTAAACAAGCTTTGCATGTATCAATCTCCTCATAGGAGAATGATCCCAGCAGTCCATGATCATGCAACCGCTTAATGCGCTTCTTGTTAATATGGCCTAAACGACTATGCCATAGCAAGGTGCTGTCATCAGCATACTTGGCTTTCTTATTATCAATGTTTTGTATAGAACATTCCATGTCCAACATGAATAACCCATTGTTAATTGAACCAGTAGCATAAACAATATTATCAAGAGTAAGATAACACTTTGAAATCTTGCATTCAAAGGAAAACCCTTTCCTGACAAGAGTAGGAATAGAGATAATATTTTTGGTAATACTGGGTACAAAGTAACAATTGTTTAATTCTAATACAATGCCAGATGGTAATGAGATGTAATAATCCCCTACAGCAACAGCAGCAACCCGTGCCCCGTTTCCAACTCGTAGGTCCACCTCATGCTGTCCCACCTGTCTTCTTCTCTTGAGTTCCTGTACATTTGAACAAATGTGAACTCCACATGCAGTGTCCAACACCCATGAAATAGAAGAAGAAGATATCATGACCTCAGTCACAAATATACCTGAGCCAGAAGCGATGCTTCCCTTCTTGTCTCCTTGGAGCGCTTTACAGTCCTTTTTCCAGTGACCCAACTGGCCACAATGGAAACACCTGTTGTCCTTCGACCGCTTCACCTTCTGTTTCAGAGCCTTGCTATAGTTCTTGACAGGGGCCTTGCCCTTCTTCCCCTTCTTCTTGTTCCTGGAGGGGAACATCAAGACAGAGGTTGAAGGCTTTCCCTTCAGAGTTTCCTCCGTGGTCAAGAGCATATTCAGCAACTCTGCCGGAGTACAATCGATTTTGTTCATATTAAAGTTAATAATGAACGCATCGAAAGAAGGCGGGAGAGACTGCAGAATAATGTCTACAGCAAGCTCCTGATTGATGGAATGCCCCAGTTTCTCCAGAGCCTCCTTGTGCCCAATCATCTTGAGCACGTGAGCTCCCACTGGGCTCCCTTCAGCCAGTTTGCTCTGAAAGAAAAGCTTGGTCAAATTATAGCATTCAGTCCTCGCCTGTGCAGCATACAACATCTTGAGGTTTGCTATAATTTCTATAGCAGACATATCCTCATGCTGACGCTGCAGCGGTGGCGTCATAGACGCTAGCATCAGGCAAGCGACATCAATGCTATCATTGACATGCTTTTCATAGGCTTCACGAACCGCCCTTGCGGCGTTCGCAGCGGGTTGAGGCGGCACAGCCGTCTCGAGGACATACAGTTTCCTCTCAGCCTTAAGAACGATCTTAAGGTGTCCGAACTAGTCTGAGAAGTTTGGCCCAGCAAACTTCTCCCTTTCCAGTAGGGATCGCACATTGAAGCTCATGGTGTTCGTTGCTGCAGGAATCTACAACAATGCAAGAACAGCAAGGTCAGTATCAATGTCTAGAATCAATCCAGGACTTAAGAAAGATTCTTTTTCTCACTATTTTATCTGACTGAAAAATCCATTAAAACAGCCCGAAAGAGTAACACTCTTTTAGTGAGATGGGATCCAGATTTCATACTTGGTCTCCGCGTCCCGCTCAGGCGAGATAAGATGCACAGAGAGTACAAGCACTAATTTCTGGTAGGCAGTCCCTGCCAATCGCCAACCCGTGCGATTCCCCTTCATCTGGGCAATCCAGCAGACTGTGCCAACTGAGTTGGTACAACACAGTCTCTGATCCCACAGATGGCTGCCTCCATATAGCTAACATATGCCCCATATGTAGCCTACATGGTCAAGCTGACCTGACCTACTCCATGGACCACCACGTGCTATGCTGAGCAACGAGAAGCGATAAATCCCTTCTCTGTAACACGCAGGTGAAATCACACACCGTCTGAAGATAGATGGACGTACCCACTGAGTGGGAACAACACGGCTCCAACGATAGTCAGAACAGTGAGGTTTCGCGCCAGAAGGCATTACGTGCTTGATATTTTAGCGTTGGATTTTAACGGTCTTTTATCTTCTTACTATCAGGCAAATCCTATGGCTATAGCAGAAGATAAATAACTCATGCAATTCTAAGTATTTAGAAAATAAAAGAAAGCATGGATCTTATGTGGTAAAAGCCCATACAGCCTAAGTAAGACCTTAAATCAACTTAAGTCTTCACTTGCTCTTCTTGGGTCTTTTGCATCTCATCTGGTCCAACCCAGGGCCCTAGCGCTCAATGCAGCTCAGGTGCACCCACCAGCTGAATGCGCCTCTGCGATGTGTGCTTTTGTGCTCTTGTCTAATTAAAATACATTTTAATCTATCTAGACAAGCTTGACTCGCAGGTCAATTAACATTTTATAAATTAATTAAACAGTGATTCGCAGATCACAATAAAAATTAATTTACACTTTTATCCAGGCTCGCAGGCCCCAGCACAGCACACATTAAAAGGGCAACCCACATAAGATTAAATAAACAAGCATCATGGCATCATTCAATCAACATGTGATCCATTACAAAGAAAATAAAATTTTGAAAACCCATTGGCATCAATTTTAATTTTCTTATGTGCCCTACAACCTTACAACGGTCCATTGATAGGGATCCACTCATCAATCTAGTTAGATCCATGCCCTTGCATGCACCAAGTCCTAACTGACTCGAGTTGACCTAATGGTCAACCATGCATGCGCCAAGGGCTGAACAGCCAACATGAGTTCTGGCAAGCGGGTGTGACCCCGGGCCTAACTCATGTGTGTTCACTGGTTGTCTCAACCAGACCTCGCTACATGCCTGTGATGCAATCGACCTATAGCCACCTCGTGCTTGCGCACAGGTGCCATCTGGTCGATCCATCTAGGCTGTCAGATGGTCTGATCAGACTAATTTGATCTATACTAGATGATGCTTTCAACCCCATCAACCCGTCTAAGGGTTTATAGTAAGCGCCTCTTAGATCTAGTAAACGCGCAAGTCATCAAGTTTTGTGAAAACATCAAGAACAACATGCGCAACTATGTAAGCATCATACTAGCACCAACATAAATAAATCTCATACATGCGCAACATGAACATACTATCAACTAGTATAATCGCATGAAGAGAAATCTTAGATCTAAGCATCAAGCATACATGGATCACACAAAGCAATCATAAGAACATATAAGAACCTACGCTCTGATACCAATTGAAAAGACCCCTTCAAGGGGGAGGCCGAAACCCTAAGTGTGGCGCATAAAACATTTTCGCATGGGATGCTAGGGTTTCAACAAAATCGCATGTAATATATTCTTATGATCAACTTCAAATGATTGAATGGATCAAGAGGAAGTTCATACCAATGCCATTAGATTGGATGGTGCCTTGGAAGTAAGATTGCGAAAGGGCTTTCCTCCAAAGGTGGCGCACACAAGAAGATGATGGCTACTCCTTGTGTTCCTTGTGCTAGCAAGGCTTCAAGGCTCTTGTCGTATGAAGGAGATGGAAATACACTTTTCGGCTAGGGCGATGAAGCTCTCCTTCTTGTCGTCGAGACCAACCTCTACCCGAATGGATAGACGACCAAGCAAGAAGACAACATGCGTTGAGGCGTTTTCTTAGATGAGGCGTTACATGATTTCCCAATATGGAAAGTCATGAAGCTATCGCCCACTCAAAGCAAACCGCCCTAAAACGCTTCCACCTTGAACCAACCGTTCGCACATATGTGAACCGGTTCAATGGAATTCGGTCTAATGCTTTTGGTTCAAAGACTAAACCAAAACAACCCAAGCCATGGTCTAGATCTCTCTCTGAACCAAATGGTTCAAGATCTAACCGTTGATCTCTTGATGCTTCTGATCTCACTGATCTAGCATCACTTCTCTCGATCGAAGCTTACCGATCTCAATCCCTAATCAATCAAATATGATCAGATCAGATCTCACTTACAATCAGAGTTTAAACTCCTTTAAAACTGAACCAAAACAATTCAGTCCACACGATCTGACTTACGTAAGCCATATCACCAAATTGTGCGACCCTAAGGGTTTCCTTTAAATGTCGGTAACGATAACTTATGTTATCACGATCAGTGAGGGGTATCTAGCAACACATCACTGTCTCCCGATATAAAGGAAAAAGTCTTCCAAGACTACACCCAAACCACAGCACAAGTGTGAATCCACTTCACTAGGCATACATGTTTCCTTTGCCACTGGATGTTCTTATTGGACAAGTGTGTCAAGCTTGTTATTCCAATATGATGAGCATGACTAGATCAGATGAACATAGTCATCAGGGTATGGCCATACACTATCTCAATCATCTCATGCAAGGGGGGCCCCTTCAGAACATCACTCTCCAAACAAAGAGACGACAATCCTATATCTATCACTAGTGCCCTAACCTGACTCATGATCATTATCCAAGATAGTCTATAATCATTATGTTTCAAATGATATTGAACTACCTCAAAACAATGACAATCATCATTTAGAAACACAAGTGATCTCAAGTCAGAGGACATGTGCCACTTGATGCAAACAAGGATTATTCACATTGTGACAAGCAATTGAATATCCTAGTAGGGTCTGTCCAGTACATCCAATGCACCCATGAGTCTACATCTTATTCCATGCTCGAAGCATCCTATAAGATTAGAACACATATTAGTCTCAATCATATCAAGGCTGTCTCATGTTCACCAAGATATCTCGACTAAGGACATTATAGCATGTCAGCCTAGCTGAACAGCATTGAGACATTATTCAGAAGCACACTTATTGCAGCAGACAATGTAACATACTGAATAACAACCATTGCCTTTATAAACATAAGAGTTTATATACATGATGCTGATAGAATCCCAAGGCCTCAAACATTAGCCTTAAGGGCATACCCCAACAAATTACTCCAAGGGCACAAGGAAAATTTTCCCACATTGGGAGAAATGATGGGGGGCCAAGACTAGCTCTGAGGAGGTCCACTAGGGTCTGAAGGAAAACTCTCAGGTATGGATTTTCTTCCTAGGATCCTAGTTTCCTTTGTTGATTTGCATCGCATCATGATAGGTTAGAAGCATAGCACTTTCCTTATTTGCATATTTGCAATTTTCTTTGCTAAAGTAAACTTTTTTACTTTCAATAAATGCCATGTAGTTCCTAGTGCATATAGGGTAGTGTATTTGTTTTGGAAACTAACCTTGCAGGTTAAGAATCAGCACAAGTCAACTAGGGTAGCTCAGCTCAAGCCACTCAACTAGAGGAGCTCCAAAGAAAGAAGTTCAGATTCAACTTAGTTCAACTCCTACCACTTCAAGACTTGAGTTAAAGGGGCTTCATCAATCCACAACTCCCTTGCCAAATCAAGCCTTGGGCGCCCACATCAACAAGGAATTCAGCCACAAGACAAGATCCACAAATCAAGGCACAAATCAAGGAATCTTCTAGTTGGCGCTCAACACTAGAGGAAAGAATTTAAAATTCTCTCCAAAGATGGAAGCCTTATCAAGACAACTGATCACCCTCATCTTCACAATTGCGCAAGCCCTTGGTGCTAAAACAAAAAAAATTTGAATTCTTACCTTGGGGGAGCTGGCCAAAGATGGATACTTACCATAAGGAAGCCAACCAAAGATGGAAAGCCAACCAATTGCTTGTGCACCCATTCCATGTAACCGTTTGTGTTTAATTGCTGAAATTTCTTTCTTATCTTTTTTTATGCGCCTAGGGGAGAAAAGACTCATGTAACCCTAGATGCTTTGCCTACTTATTGTAGCCTTCATGGCATCATATGCATCTTGGATGAATGAATTGTCTATTGGCTTCCTAGCAATCTAACTCTCGATGCTTGTGTTACCGAGTCTTCCCTTCTTCTTCTAATCGCCTCTTCCACTTACACCATCTCTTCAACTAGCCGAAGCCACCTTTCCCTTCAAGTTGAAGGCCGATAGTCCCTCTTCAACAAAGCTCTTGATGAAGATCATTTTGAGACGAAGGCTCTCCTTGGAAACAACTTGAAGCCAAGGACCCCTTTAAGGAAGCACCCCTAAGTTAATAATTATTATCTTCTTGCGGATCTTCACTCTTTCTCTTCAAGTTCTGATTCTACTTCTTGTATGGTTCTTGTAGGAAGGAAGGCGTTTGGATTTGAAGGTCCTTTGGGGCACAAGCCCCCCTCTCTTCTTCCCCTCTATTAGTTTAGTCTTCTGATTTGTCTAGGCAAGAGAACGTGGAGGCTTAACCTCCCTCTTGCACTTTTAAGTTGTAAAGTTTTATTAATCTCTTTTAACAACTCCCCCACGCCTGTGTGGGTTGCTGAATTGCCTGTGTGTAACCGACACCTTCCATCAGAGTTGGACCAGTGAAGAACAGGAAGGTGACCCCTTCTATTCTCAAGGGGTCCACTGTAAGTCTCGTTTATTATTCTAGTAATTTTCCTTTTGCAATTTACTTTCGTGCAAGTAGTTTAATATAGTTTTTATCTAAAATACAAAAATATTTATTTTTAAAATTGTTAGCTTAACCTCGGGTTTCTTATTATCTATATTACAACACTTTTCAAAACACATTGTTTGCATGGTTTGTGTCTTGTGCCCACATCACAAGGCCTTCCCAATAATGCTTTATATGATGTGTCGGTGTCTATGACATAGAATTTTACTTTGGTCTTCAAGTCATCAAGTTCCAATGGAAGATCTAAGGAGCCCAGAGCCTTTTGGCTATTCTTGTTGAATCCCTGAATGATGACTTTTTCTGTTGACAGATTGAAAACATCCAAAGAGAGGCTTTTTAGGGTTTGTAAAGTCAAGATATTAACAGAGGACCCAGGGTCAATCAAAATCCTATTGATCTTTGTCCCATCGATGCTTCCAGTCACATAGAGCGGTCAGTTATGTTGCAAAGTCCCTAAGAGCATGTTGTTGTCATTGAAATTGATAGACGATGTTGTATAGGCTTGTAATGCTTCTTTGATACAAACATCTACGAAGAAAGCTTGGAATTTTGGAGGGTTCTACAAGGCATAAATGACAACGTGATGTAGGACAGAGGGGTCTAAAACATTCAAACAACGAGTTCTGAAATCGGTTTTGATAATATGTAGATAGTAATGAAAATCGATGTTAACTAACGAGATTTGAAAACTAATTTATTTTTGTATTTTAGATAATAAAGGGAAAATCCGAGAGTTAAACTATAGAAAGTTGTAAATGCTGAAAGTAAATTGCTGGAATTTAAACTTACAGAGCAGTCCTTGAGAATAGAAGGACTGTACTTCCCGATCTTCACCGGTCCAACTATGATGGAAGGTGTAGTGTGGAGCTTACAAGCAATCACAGAAAGATCCGTATAAGCCACGGATTTTATTACAAATGAAAGATCAAGGGGGAGGTTAAGCCTCATAAATTCCCTTGTTAAACCTAAGTTATCTAAAGAGAAAAGGGGAAAAGGAAGGTGGGGAGCGCCACTCCTAGATCCACTCCAAGCGCAAACTACAAATATAGGCAACGAAGGATTAGTATAGAGTAGGGTTCTTAAGCCAATTGGGGAGAATAGGGAAGGAACTTAGCTGAGAGTGTTGATGTTCCGTGTGGCCGAAAGGGGATGGATCCATTTTCAAACCTTACTCCAAACCGAGGATGAAGAGGGGCCTCCTTATACTTGCGCACTTGAGGAGAGGAGGAACCTTCTTTTAGTAACGGTGTAGAAAGTGGAAGAGAAGGAGGGTCGGCCTTGGAGAACAATACACTAAGACACTAATGTTACCTAGGAAACTAATAGACAAGATTTTATTTCGTCAAAACTTGGTGAGTACATGCGAGTGGATATATTATATAGATGTGGGGGAGGCTAGGGTAGAAGTGACATTTGACCCTCATGTGCTCCTTACAAACTTGGAGAGAATTTGAACATTGAAAACAAAAGGGATAGGTGCAAACCCACTTGGAAAGTTTCCTTGTTTTGTGATCTTCCTTTTGGTAAGTGTTGAATGCTTTGGGCTGGCAGTGTGATGGCTTTCTTTGTTGGTTGTTGCCGAGTCTTGGTATAGGCGAAACTCTATCTTATCTCTTTCTTGCTTGCGCATCAAGGAGCTTTGAAATTTGAAAGGTTTCCAAAGATGCTTGGGCGGCAAAACAAAGTTGGAAACCTTCATTAATTGTTTCCCTTTGATTGAGGATCTTGGAGACTTAACTGAATCCTTTGATTTCTTGGGCTGGCGCATCTTGGAATTGGCTGGCTGAGGTGGCTGATTGCTTCATAGAATAAGCACTCAACAAAGATGGAAGTTGAGCAAACAAGTGAGTTGATGTGTGGCTTGAAGTGAACTTGGGCTTTTGAAGTCTTCTTTCCTTTGTGGAGCTGGAATTCATGAGTGGATCTTGAGCTGAGCTTGAGCTGATTCCTAGGTTAAATAACCTACCAAATATGTGCCCTAATGCATGTATGCACTACCCTACCATGATGCAAGAGTACATAAAGTTTCATGACTTACAATGCATAACCTACTACAAGTGGACTTGCCATAAATGACTACATGATGCATGGCTTTATTGAAAAGTAAATTACCCTAAATGCAATGCTAGAAAGGGGACTCTAAGGGAACCCATATCGAAGAGGTTTCCTGCAAGCCCAAGCAGATCTCCTCAGAGCAGGGCTATTGCCTCCATCAGCTCTCCCCGGGTTGAAACAATTCTCCTCTGGAGAATTATCCTTGAACCCTTTGAGTAACTCAGGGGCGGTTATAGCTAGCTCGAACTCAGGAAGCCACACATCACCATTAATGAGTCTAACGTGGTAAAACATGTGTACCTTATCAGCGGTGAGTCTGCTTTGGTCTTCGAGAATAGCCTCAATCTCTAGCTTGTAGGTGTCATTTGGATGTGGTATGGAGAGGGGCTCATGATAGAGGGTGAGATCCTCCATGTTGACGGTGGTGGGGATCCCCAGTTCAGGTGGCAAGTCGAGGACATAGGCATTGTAATTGATTTTTCCTACGATGGTGAAGGGGCCTAGTCCTTTCGCTTCCAGCTTTCGCTCCATTCCATAGATGCATTCTTTGCGTACTCGCATAATCACTTTATCACCTATGGAAAATAACCTTTCTCGGTAACGTTTGTTAGCAACTTCGCGGTATTGATTAATAGATTCTAGCATTTTAGAAAGTATCTCAGTGTGTATTTGCGAAGTATGTAAAGCAAAGTCACGAGCAGGTAAGGAAGTCTTGAAGTGTCTGGGTAGAGGGAAAAGATCTATTGGTTTGTTGGGTTGATAACCAAGGTTGGCTTGGAAAGGGGAAAGCCCTATGGTCTTTTTGACTATGCTATTGTAGGAAAATTTGGCGGTGGGTATGAGTTTATCCCAATTGCTGGGGTGTTCACTTGCCAAACTCCTAAGGATACTCCTAAGTGATCGGTTTTCTACTTCAGTCTGTCCATCCGTCTGGGGATGGTAGGCTGTGGAGAACTTGAGTTTTGTCCCTAGAAGGGTCCATAGGGTTCTCCAAAAATGGCTTATAAACCTAGGGTCTCTATCAGACACTATAGTTAAGGGTGTCCCATTAAGCCTGACAACTTCCTTGAAGAAGAGTTTAGCAATGTGGGAGGCATTAGTGGTCTTGGTGCAGGCTATAAAATGGGCCATCTTAGTGCATCTATCAACTACCACAAATATAGAATCATATTTTGCTGAGGTTCGGGGTAGTCCTAGAATTAAATCCATACTAAGATCCTGCCAAGGGGCTTGGGGAATGCGTAAGGGAGTATATAGGCCAGGGCTGTGCTTATGGACTTTAGTGAGTTGACAAGTCCTACAGTGTCTTACAACCTTAGCTACATCCCGGTAAAGGTTCAGCTAGTAGAACCGTTCCTCTACAAGGCCCTAGGTCTCATCTCGACTGTGGTGCCTAGCAGACCCGCCTCCATGTAATTCCCACACAAGGAACTCTCGGATGGATGTCTTGGGCACACAAAGTGTCGGTCCAAAAAAGAGATACCCATCCCTAAGGGTGTAGAGAGGGTGACTTAATGGGTCTTGGCTAAGGTCAGCATATAAGGCAGAAAAATCAGGACATTCAAAATAAGCATCTTTCATGGAATCAAAGCAAGTAACTTCAACATGCAATTTGTTCAAAAGTAAAGTTACTCTACGAAGGGCATCTGCTACTTTATTTTCAGATTCTGATTTATGTTTAAGCACAAAGGTGTATTGTTGTAGATATTCGACCCACTTAGCATGCCTTGAGTTCAACTTCTTATGAGCATTCAAGTAGAAGAGGGCCTGGTGATCACTATTAAGAGTAAACTCCCTATGAATCAGGTAATGTCTCCAATACTTTAAGGCCTTGACAACAACATAAAATTCTGTCATAGGTAGAGTATTTTTGCTTTGCCTCATTGAGTTTTTCCGTAAAGAAGGCTATGGGATGACCTTCCTGGCTCAGGGTTCCTCCTATGCGAACTCCAGAGGCATCGCAATCTACCTCAAAGACTTTATTGAAGTCAGGAAGTCTAAGGACCAGGGTAGTGGTCATGTTAGCCTTAAGTTCTTGGAAGGCTTTGCTAGCAGATTTAATCCAGGAGAACTCACCTTGTTTTAGGCAACTAGTGATAGGTGCCACTATAGAGCTAAAGTTCCTTATGAATCTCCTATAGAAGGTAGCTAGGCCATGGAAGCTTCTGACTTTAGTGATGGTCTTAGGTTCTGGCCAGTCTATGATGGCTTGGATATTGGATGGGTCTGCTTGAAGGCCATGCTCAGACACTATGAATCCTAAGAAGATCACACTATGGGATAAAAAGGAGCACTTCTTGTGATTGATGTAAAGTTGCTCTTCCATAAGAAGGTAAAGGGTCTTCCTAAGGTGCTCTAGGTGTTCCTCTTTAGTCTTACTATAGATGATGATATCATCAATATAGACTACAAGGAATCTTCCAATGAAAGGCTTTAAGACTTGGGTCATGAGTCTCATGAATGTGGAAGGAGCATTAGTCAAGCCAAAAGGCATGACTAACCATTCATAAAGACCATCCTTGGTCTTGAAAGCTATCATTCATTCATCACCTAGCCTTATCCTGACCTGGTGGTATCCACTTCTTAAGTCAAGCTTGCTAAACCATTTAGAGCCAACTAACATGTCTAGTATATCATCAAGCCTAGGAATAGGAAACCTATACTTCATAGTGATTTTGTTTATGGCTCAACAATCTATACATATGTGCCAGCTCCCATCCTTTTTAGGGGTAAGCAGAGTAGGGACGGCACACGAGCTAAGGCTTTCTCTTATGTGTCCTTTCTCTAAGAGCTCATCTACTTGCCTCTTAAGTTCTTGATGCTCAGTGGGGTTCATCCTATAGTGTGGCAGATTGGGTAAGGTTGAACCTTGGACGAGATCTATTGCATGTTGAATGTCCCTAAGAGGTGGAAGTCCTTTGGGTAATTCTTCAGGGGTAAGCTCACTATATTGTTCTAAGAGGGCTTCTACTTTAGGTGGTGGCTTACTTTCCTCTTCTTGGTTGACTTCCTTAAGGACTAAGGTAAACAAGGGTTGATCAGGTTTATAATCCTTATGCCTCATGAGCTGAAGGGTTGGTTGGATGGGTTTGGTCTCTTCTATTTTTCCCATATTGGTTGAAGCTTTAAGTTCTCTAGGCATAGATGGTTTCAGCTTGATCTTCTGACCTGAATGACTAAAGACATAGGAGTTAGTCCGACAGTAGTGGACTACATCCATGTCATATAGTCATGGTCTGCCTAGAAGGACTTGAGCGACGTCCATAGTGATGATGTCACACCAAATTTGCCCTTCATAGGTACCAAACTGTAAGGGAACTAGACTCCTATGGGTTACTGGGACACTGGACTGGTTGACCCAAGATATGCTATAAGGGGTTGGGTGAGTTTCTATCTTAAGGTTGAACTTAGTAACAGCAGAATGGGAGACGGTGTTGAGGCTACTACCCCCATTAATCACTACTTTGCATATGTTTCCATTGCATTTCGTATAAGTATGGAAGATACTAGTTCTTCGCCAATCATCAATGGGTGAGCGTTTGATTAAGGTACACCAAACAACTCCTAAAGTGTTTTGGGTTTGTTCCTCACTACTATCATTTTCATTGTCTTCTAGGATTTGGCAGTCAGAATCAAGGTCATTAATGTCTTCAAGTCTAGGGGTTTGGGTTTCCTCACCTAAGTATAAGACCCTTTTAGGACAATCTTTCATATAGTATCCAAATTGTTGGCAGGCATGGCATTTAACCCTAGATGGTTTCGGGTAACTAGAGGGTTTGGGTTTAGGAGTGCTAGAGCTTTGGGGGTTGGTAGGTCTAGGACTTGGTCTAGGGGCACTAAATTCTTTCCTAAAGGTAGCCTTAAGTTATTCTTCTATCTCCTTGGCTCTAAGGTGGGCAACCTCTATGGAGTCTATTTGGTAGTAGGTAAGGCCCTTTCTAATCTCAGATCGGAGATCGTTCTTATACCTGCTAAGGGTGAATAGGAGATTTTCTCCTGGGTTTTCCCTAAGGTGGAATTCCTCAAGCTAGCAGTGTATTGGTCTACAGTCATGGACCCTTGGGTTAAGCTAGAAGCTTGGTCAAACAATTTACTCTGAAAATATGAGGGGACATATTTCAGTTTAAGTTGTTGGTGCTGTTGGTGTATATGCCCTAGGACCTAGTTATGGTCCATTATTATACTACTTGACTTTGATATTTATATATATCATTCTGGCATTGTCATTATCAATGTTTGTCTACATCTACGATTATGTACTTACATGATAATGTCCCTAGACATAGATTGGATTTGTGCTCAAATGATTGTCCCCAGTCGATGTACCAGAGTGGATATGGGACAACTCTAGTACTTGTGAGACTGGTATATGGGCTGGTTAGGCACGAGGTGCTAACGCAGACATATGGGTATATCAGTGGTGGATATACTGGACCGACCCGCTATGAGGCAATGACTTGGTGTCACGAGTTATACTCACAAGTGATAGGAGATGCATTGATCCCTTGTCTTGAGGTCATTGGCCATTCTATATGGTTAGGGACATGCTTTGATACAACCTAACACCTCGTCGTAGTTGGGGGGTAATAACGGTTGTCATTGAGCATGTCACGACCCATAGGAAAAGGTCAATAGACAGACATAGGATTTTCCCCTTCCTAAGGGAAACATGATATCCATGGAGCTCCTCTATGGTTCTATGACTGAAAGTGTATGGCCATACCCAGGTGAGACTTGATTTAGTCATAACCATGAGATTGAATAAAAACAAGTGGTGACACACTTGTCCAATCGGATATCAGTTCGGCAAAGAGACTGTAATGCGTCTGTACCTGGTAGCGATGATGGGGATGTCGATGTCAATATCCATTCCGATGACTTGGGTAGTAGCGATGCACTGCTAGGTGCCACTCACTGCTTGTGGTGACCTTAGGTCAGCACTACCAACGTCAGAGCAACCTACAGGGTCGCACACCTTGATACTCGAGTTCTCGTATTGATCGGGAAGCCATATGATCGAGTTATTGGATGACTCTGATCTATTTGGGAGATTTCATCAGCGCCGATAGGCCTGATGAGATGGAAGAATGTTATTGGAGCCAAACTTCATTTTTGGCAGGTTGACCCGAATTCGACCATGGTTAGGTCACATTTAGATTTGGGTTGCATTGGATTGGATCCAATTACTTAATCAACCCATTCAATGAGGTTTGGGCTTGCTCATTACCCAATGAGGCCCAATAACAACCCCATTGGCGCCTAAGGGGTATAATGGGGAGAGATCCAACCCCATTGGCGCCTAAGGGGTATAATGGGGTTACGATGGCCAAAATTGCTTCATATGCGCCTAGCCCTAACCCTAGCCGCCCCTTGCTCTACATAAGAGTCCCGAGAGCAAGGGAAAGAGCCACATCTTCCATCAAACCCTAGCCGCAAGTGTTCATCTTCCTCTCCTTGTTCTCTTGGCGCAAGAAGGGCTTAAGAGAGTGGCAGCTTTCCTCTTCCCATCCTTCTTCATCCTGGCGCATACTCTTGGAGGGTGGCGCAACTTGAAGAAGGTGATACAAGGCTTGGATCTTCTTCCCAAGGCTAGCACCGGGCGTGGAAGAAGAGGACTCGAGGCATCTGTGCGTGTGAGACTGCAGAGGGCGCACGCTTGGGCGCCTACCTCGACATCGGTCTCATCTTGCTGTAAGGTATATTTTATCTCATCGTGTCGACTCCCTCGCATGCGATCTTCATTGGATTTTTGGGACTGGCTCGTTTCGGGGATATTGCTTCCGATGTACAATGTATTTGTGTAATTTCTATCTCTGAAAATTATAAAATATCCCCGGGGTTTCCCAACAGGCGCATTTCTATCCAAGTGTCTATGGGAGGTAGGTTGGATCTCTCTAAGTTGTTTTCTACATTGGTCTAGTACAGCCTAGCATTTCCCTCAAAAAGGCACTTTCCAAGTCAGACTTTGCTGTGCTTTGGGATCATGCTCCACTCGAAGTACTGTTCAAGCTTGGTTGTCCAATCTAAGAAGTCTCGGGGATCTAAGGAGCCATTGAAGGTTGGGGGATTGAGTTTGATGGCGCTGTGCACATCATCCTCCCTAAATTTGGGTTGAGGTGGAGTTTGAGTAGGGGGTCCATTCCACATAGTTGGTTGATGGGTTCCTACATGGTTTGGATTGGGATATCCATTCCACATAGGTTGGGTTCCGGCATGGGTTGGGGTTTCATGCCCATTCCAAGGTTGTTGGGTTTCCACATAATGAGGGCTGGGTGGTGGTTCACTAGCATGACTTGGAGGTCTACCCCTAGAATGAAACTCAGTGATAAGTTGGGAGAGGGATTGGTTTAGGGCTCCTATTTGTTCGGCCATAAGGTTAAATTGATTGAGTCTCTGAGTGATGACTCCTACTTGATCGGTCAAAAGGTCAATCTTCTCATCCAAGGCAATGTTTTCCATTGTGGGGTCTTGCTCTTGGTGTTGAGTTTTAGGCCGGATTTCCATGGTGGTTTTGAAAAATATAAGTTTTCAAAATATGGCCAAAATGATAGATAAAATAAGTAGTATGTTATGGATCCAAAATCTTTCAAACACCTAATTCCAAAAACCGCTTAGAAGTAGAAAAATAAGTTTTAAGGCTTAAAAATCTAGTCTTAGAGCCTAAGCTTTGATACCAAGCTGATGTAGGACAGAGGGGTCAAAAACATTTAAACAACGAGTTCTGAAATCGATTTTGATAATATGTAGATAGTAATGAAAACCGATGTTAACTAACGAGATTTGAAATTAATTTTTTTTTGTATTTTACATCATAAAGGGAAAATCCGAGAGTTAAACTATAGAAAGCTGTAAATGCTGAAAGTAAATTGCTGGAATTTAAACTTACAGAGCAGTCCTTGAGAATAGAAGGACTGTGCTTCCCGATCTTCACCGGTCAAACTCTGATGGAAGGTGTAGGGTAGAGCTTACAAGCAATCACAGAAAGATCCATACAAGCCATAGATTTTTTTACAAATGAAAGATCAAGGGGGAGGTTAAGCCTCACAAATTCCCTTGTTAAATCTAAGTTATCTAAAGAGAAAAGGGGAAAAAGGAAGGAGGGGAGCACCCTGCCTAGATCCACTCCAAGGGCAAACTACAAA
The DNA here is from genome assembly GCA_027563935.2 of Costus lasius. Lineage (NCBI taxonomy): Eukaryota > Viridiplantae > Streptophyta > Magnoliopsida > Zingiberales > Costaceae > Costus > Costus lasius. Next base: position 69,696,107 of record CM050449.1, read on the forward strand.
TATAGGCAACCAAGGATTAGAGTAGAGCAGAGTTCTTAAGCCAATTGGAGAGAATAGGGAAGGAACTTAGCCGAGAGTGTTGATGTTCCATGTGGCTGAAAGGGGATGTGATGGAGTCATGGACACACATGAGGGTGGCCCAACACCTCTGGAAGACGCTTGGGAAGACTCCCCAAGACTTGAGGAGGATGCCCCACAAATTTTGGCTCAAGAAGCTCCCTGTCACCCTGAACACGGCCAGGCCGTGTTGGCAGACATGGCCGTGACGAGAAGAACGGCTGTTCCAGCAGCCGTGATTGACTCCACGCAACCCAGCTGACCCCGACACGGCCAGGCCATGACGAGGGACACAGCCGTGACTCCCGCCGTGACGAGTTCGGCGGACTTCAGTCTTTGCGATCACGGCCGTCACGAGGAACATGGCCAAGCTGTGACCAGTTCCCCATCCAACATCGCCAGCCCAACTCAGCACGTCTAGGCCGTGTCCAAACTTTCTATGGATTTTGGACCCCGAATTACGGCCCGTGACACTCATTACGGCACTGCCGTAAAACATGCTTGAACCCAACACGGCCAGGCCGTGATGAGGGACACGGCCGTGACTAGTTTGAAGATCAACGACACACCCGTGCCTCCAGTCGTGTCCGCTTCGATGGGAAATCCAGATGCTGATCACAGCCGTGACGGCAAGCACGGCCAAGCTGTGTTTAGCACCAGAAAACACACGGAGACCATTTTTCATCCCGTTCGATGCTCGCAACGGTCTTTGCATTCCCTGGACCATTTCGTGGGTGTGGTGAGCCCTTCATCAACAACAACTGGCCACGTCCAGTCCATCCACGAGGCCTCACCTGCATCTTCGGAGCCCCTTCAGCCCCTGGCCACTCTTCCCCGAGGACCCCCACCGGATGCCACTACCGATCGCTACAATAACCGGGTCCTCAATTCGGCCCAAGAGACCACCACTAATGTTCAAAATCAGCCCACAATCAGCCGATTCTGTTACTTCGTGGTCGCGTGTTCAGAAATGGTGTAGCCCACCGAAGGTAGCCCATTCAACGGCCCACGCGCTTCAGCTCATGCGCCCACCCCTTGGCATATTCCCCTGCGGAAGTTGTTAAGCATGCTGTTTTAGTTTGTTTGAAGGAATGTTGACCATCTTTTAGGTAGTTAGAGGGGTTGGCTTCTCCAACTACCCTCATGTGTTGTGCATATGACCCTTATTCCCTCTTGATCTATAAAAGAGGGCTGAGGGCTTGTGTTGTTTTTCAGTTTTGTTGTAGTATCACCTTCTCCCCACGCGAAGGTTAGGCCACTTCAATCTCCGAAGAGACCGCCTAGGGTTTCTTCGCATCCTCTTTTGTAATAGCTTTCAGTCTTCAATCAAAACACCCGAAGAACCTCCCAAGGCTCCCGGTCCTTTCCAAAGAGATCATTGTTCGGCTTGTGTCTTGGATTCATAGCGTTTCCACCTCCGCAGCCCCATCTAGGTCCTGCGCGCACGTGCTTGCTTCAAGAAATTAGCTCTACAAATCAGGTGAGTAGTTTCATTTGTAGAAGCATACTCGTTGTCTCCTCAGCTCGCTGGTATTGCTCAAGTCGCGTCTCCGCGGCACAGGTTTTCATCGGTTTTCTCGAGTTTTCATTGTTCCGCACGTTTTACTTCCCTCGCCTCCAGCCTCTCTCATGTATTCGGCCTCATGGTTTCCCCCACCGTAGAGTATTGATTTAAGGACCAACTCACCCATAACATCCGCTGCGTCAATTTTGGTATTAGAGGGAGGTTGGAGCTAACTCTTGTCTAGCTCTGTCGATCTCTCGCATCATATCATACTGATTCTTCGATTTTCTCTTCCGCATTGTATACTCACTCATTTTCTGTCACCATGACTACTAGATCTGGAACCTCTTACCAAAACACCCCTGCCCAAGTGCCCAATATGACTGAGGAGAGTACTCCGCCTAGGGTAGAGTCGGTTGAGTCGCTGTCCACACGCTTGGAAGCGATGGAGGTTATGTTTCAGCGCCTAATGTCGTCGGTCCAACACCTCACAGACCAAGTTGTGGAACTCAAGTCTAAGCCCGCTATGGGACAGCCCCCGCTTGGTGTTCCCCCTTCGTTGGCCCTTCTGCACATGCGCGTCAACGAATCCCCCCGTTACGACCTATTTGGTGATGAGTCCGCGTGGGCGGAGGAGGCCCCTCCCCCGCACCGTCCGGTCCAGCAAAGTCGTGAGGATGATGAGGTCCGTCGTCTGCGTTTCAAGGGTAGCCTAGATCCCAACGATTTCCTCGATTGGGTTTCAGCTATGGAAAACTATTTTGAGTGGAGCGCCATGTCCGCGCACGTTAAGGTAAGCTATGTTCGCCTACTGCTCACCGGCCCCGCCCGGTTGTACAAGACAAACGTTGAGCACCAACTAGTTGACCAGCGCCTTCCCCCCATCACTCGGTGGGAAGAAATGTGCTACCACATTAGGGAAAAATACGTACCGCCCACTTACCGTCAGCGCCTCCTTGACTCCTATTGTGCTATCTCGCAGGGGTCCGACTCCGTCAATCCGTACCACTCTTGCTTCGACGAGCTCAGAATCCGTTGCAATCATAGGGAGGACCCGACGTTCACGGTGTCTAGGTTTAAGCGTGGACTCGGTGAGGATATCCGATGCGCCCTTCCGTCCTATGGGTTGGACTCGATCATCCTCGTCCTACAGCAAGCTCGCGAGATCGAGCAGGATTTGCGTTTGCAGCCCCGTTGCGGCAAACCCATTCCCCAGCGTCGTTTGGTTCATGCCCCCCCCTCCCGCGCAAGCCCCGGCCCCCCGCCACGAGACTTCTCCGCGCCCCCAGCACGCAGGTCCGCGACGATCTCCGTGTGACGCTCCGCGCGAGGCACCTGCACCCCGTCTCACCTGGGACGAAAGGGGTAAAGCGCCCCTCGCTACGGCGCCCCTCGCTACGGTGCCCCTCGCTATGGCGCCCCCCGGACCTTCTTGTCACTGTGGTCTGACTGGTCACTTCAACCGGGACTGCCCCACACTTCGTAGCCGTTCCTTGCACATCGCGGCCGCTCCGTGCCCCCCACGTCATAACCGCTCCCGGGCCACCGTCGGCCCAAGAGGTTGGACCCCAGTGTTACTCCGACATGGAGTCGAGCCCGCGTCCTACCTTAGGCGTAGTCCGCTGCACCCTACTGCACTCTCCCCCTCCGTCTGAGGATTGGAAGCGCACGAGCATCTTTTACACTTATATTAAGTGTAATGGACACTCGTGCAAAATCGTGATCGATGGGGGTAGCAGCCTCAACGTCATCTCCCGGACAGCGGTCACCCATTTCGGTCTCCCTCTGGAGCCGCACACTTGACCCTACTCAATTGCGTGCGTCGACGTGTCCAGCCTGCCCATCACCCATCGCTGCCAAGTCCCCATCTACTTCGGTGACTATGCCGAGAAGGTGTGATGTGGGCAAAGACCACAGGCCACGAAGATACAAGTGGAGCGTAAGGTTACCGTAGGCAAAGGCTTGGAGTTTCACAAATAAGCTAGCATAGTCACTCTTAAAGCTAGCTCAATAATAGGAGAAGGACTATTTCAACTACTCAATAAATTTCAGAAATCAAGCCAATCCAGCCATTTTCCTATGCGCTTCAAATCAGCCAATCATGGACCTCACGCCAAGGATGAAATCTTCTCTAGCTGAGCAGCAAATCTCCAACGATGTTAAAGAATGGAAACTTGCAACCAACATGGAAAGCTCAACGTCTCTTTGCAGCCCCTTCGCTCAGCCAACATTGCAAGCAAGGAAGTCAACGTCTCCCGTACGCATCTGCACAAAGCTACAACGGCTCTCTTTAGCAATCGAGGAAAGTTTAATGTTCTCTGCAGCGGATCAAAGAAGGAAAGCTTGTAACGTCTCTCTCAAAGCTGCTCTATATGTATCTTGCATGAGCATTGTAATCAACAGATTTCGATGAATTTTGAATGGACATGGTTTTCTTTCCGATGGAATCAGATGTCTCCTTCCTTCTTCTCCTCTGAGGTGCTTGTGTCACCTAGTTTTCCCCTCTCCTCCTTCTAGGGCCGAGCCCCTCCCTCTTCCCTTCTTCTCTACCAGCTTCTTCCTCCAGAAACCAAGTCAAACAGCTGCGTGTTCCTAGTTTCTAGAATTTTCCAGAAACTCGTGACCTCACCGCCGACCATCCACCGGCCGGATCTCCATGAAACTTCGGCCATCACCCCTCCTCTCTACAACGAAGCTCCAGCCACCAGCATCCACCCATCCACCACTCAGATTGTCGGAATCAAAACTCCCTTTGAGATCCCCTGTTCGCGCCCAGCTTCCGTCCTAGATCCGCCACTCAGCATCGCCCTCCTCCGACCGTCCACCGCCCGCCCCCAAACTCCGGCCACCTTTTCGCCGTCATCATAAGGGCCTCTAGTCGTAACAGGTCCGGCGATCGTGCACCACCGGACGACCACCGACGAACCCTGCTCATCCGCGTGCCTTCCCCTATTTCCCAGTTTTCCTATTTCAAGCTTCTGTTTGCTGTTAATTCTAATCTGACTTGGCTTTTCTTGCAGATATCTTAAGCAATCGGCGCAACCAAAACCTTGAACTTTGATGCCAATACGAAGAACTCATCTTGCTCTACTAGTTGGATGAGTTGATCGAACTGAAGCCACAATGGATCAACCTGAAAACAATAACAACTTTTCATATCTGATGTACTCCTGCAGTTGTTTAAGAAAACTAATCTGATTAGCCTTTCTTATGTAGGTACCTTAAGCAATCGGTGAAACAAATATCTCAAACTTTGGTCAGATAATGAACCACACATCTTGCTCTTTCATTTGGACTAGTTGATAAACGAAGATCTCAAACTTTGGTCAGATAATGAAGCACACATCTTGATAAACGAAGATCTCCAACGGTTCAATCTAGCAGGCATTGCAAAATTTGTAATCTGAAAGATTTGTGTGCTATGTTAATTTACCGATCTGAATAGCTATATTGCTGCAATTATTATAAATGTCTGACAGCTCTTCACGCTAGTATTCTTACACGATTCAAAAGAACTAATCTTGTTCTACATCTTGGTTTAATTGGTTCTTATTTTGGACTTATGGATTTTCCTACAAGGCATAGCAACTTATCGTAATTGATTAATTTTCTTGCCTGAATTTCTAGCTGTTATGAATATTGATCTTTATATGATTTTCTGGTTTGCACAACACATGTCTCCACCCCACATCAGTTTGGTATCAGAGCAGGTTTATGGGCAACTCTTGTCTGCTCACACGATCCTTGCTTTACTCTTTGCATAAAAAAAAAAATCATCATTGTTAGTTTGTGTTTTCATGCCTTGTTGTTTATTGTTGCATGTTAGTTAAGTATTTGCTATTTACTTGTAATTGAAAAAAAAAATACATGCTTTCATGTTTAGTTGTTCTTATTACTTACTTTGCATTATTTTATAGAAAAAAAAAATTCTTGCTTACACACTAGTTGCACTCCAAACTACTCATAACACATCATGGTGCATCACTATTATCAAAGGGAAATTACAACAAAAAAAGAACTTGTATCTAAAAGGGATAACTATAAGGTTCTCACACATAGGCCTAATAGTTTTACAACTCATGTTTGGTGTAATGGTTGTAAAGGTAAAACTATTACAGATCATCAAGTTAAGTTCAATGTTATATCAACTCATGTTTGGCCTCACCATAGAAAAACACAATAACCCTTACTACATAACATGGGATGATTTGACTATAACTTTAGTTGAATTTCAATGCTTAGTTCCCATTATGCTAAACAATATCAAAACTGAAATTTGGTGTGATGTGATGAGTTTAGAAGGCTTTGACATTTTATTAGGCAATGAATTTATGCATGATTTTCAGTGATATTATTTTAGCAAACCTCGGTGCTATAGCTTCATACATAAAGGTTTGGAACACATCATTTACCCTAAAAGCCTAAGTGAACAGTGTAACGAGATGTTACAAGAGATAAAGAGACGTATGGAGCAATCCTTGCAAAAAGAACATAAGAGTTCAACCCCATTAGAGCTTGAGCAACCCTTAGAGTCTACCTTAGAAACTAAAACAAGTCCAGATGAGACATGTGAAACTCAAGAGGTAAACCATGAGGTAGAACCCAAACCTCAACATTCCATTTTAGGGCCCATACCCACAGGTCCTCAACTTGAGTCTAGCATTCCAGCTAAAGAACCCATAGTTGACTTGTCTGAGAGTCAAACTACCCCTAAGTTGCCCATAGAGACCGTTGTAGACTTGTCTCAACTTAAGAGTGAAATGGAACCATCACAGTTGCCCTCAATTTTAGGACCCATACCCACAGTTCTCAACTTGAGCTTAGCACTACTACTAGAGAACCTAATGATGACTTGAGTAAATTTCTAGATGAACCCAAACCCACAGGTCTTCTTGAACCACACTTTGAACCTAAGTTAGATCCTCTTGAAATTGACATAGACCCTTATCCTCAACCCTTAGGAGATAACTTAGAATTAGAAGATCCTATGATCCTAGAGTCTTATCTCATATTTAAGGCACCCATAGAACCCACACAAGTTGAACCTTTAAACAAGACTGCTTTGGATATTTTTCAAATTGAGCATATTGATTTCATTATTCCAATACACTTAGATGCTATAATTCCTTATTACAAGTGTACTAATGAAATGGCCGAGAAAGGGAATTTAATCCAAGTGTCCCTGAATTGCAGCTTGGACTATGGATATGGAATCACAAGACAATATGCTATGATGCTGACAACATTTTGAAGCTTCAAGATCATACGGAACAATTCACCCTTGCCTATCCAGAACTTCTCCACCAATGCAAGAATAATTCTTCGGGGAAGAATTTTTTTCACCCGGGGAGAAATGATGGGGGCAGAGACCACAAGCCACGAAGATACAAGTGGAGCCTAAGGTTATCGTTGGCAAAGGCTTGGAGTTTCACAAATAAGCTAGCATAGTCACTCTTAAAGCTAGCTCAATAATAGGAGAAGGACTATTTCAACTACTCAATAAATTTCAGAAATCAAGCCAATCCAGCCAAATTCCTATGCGCTTCAAATCAGCCAATCATGGACCTAACGTCAAGGATGAAATCTTCTCCAGCTGAGCAGCAAATCTCCAACGATGTTAAAGAATGGAAACTTGCAACCAACATGGAAAGCTCAACGTCTCTTTGCAGCCCCTTCGCTCAGCCAACATTGCAAGCAAGGAAGTTAACGTCTCCCGTACGCATCTGCACAAAGCTACAATGGCTCTCTTCAGCAATCGAGGAAAGTTTAACGTTCTCTCCAAAAGGAAAGCTTGTAATGTCTCTCCCAAAGCTGCCCTATATGTATCTCGCATGAGCATTGTAATGAACAGATTTTGATGAATTTTGAATGGAAATGGTTTTCTTTCCGATGGAATCGGATGTCTCCTTCCTTCTTCTCCTTTGAGGTGCTTGTGTCACCTAGTTTTCCCCTCTCCTCCTTCTAGGGCCGAGCCCCTCCCTCTTCCCTTCTTCTCTACCAGCTTCTTCCTCCTGAAACCAAGTCATACAGCCGCGTGTTCCCAGTTTTCGCCATCATCATAAAGGCCTCCAGTCGTAACAGGTCCGGCGATCGTGGACCACCGGACGACCGCCGACGAACCCTGCTCATCCGCGCGACTTCCGCTGTTTCCCAATTTTCATGTTTCAAGCTTCTATTTGCTGTTAATTCTAATCTGACTTGGCTTTTCTTGCAGATATCTTAAGCAGTCGGCGCAACCAAACCCTTGAACTTTGATGCCAATACGAATAACTCATCTTGCTCTACTAGTTGGATGAGTTGATCGAACTGAAGCCACAATGGATCAACCTGAAAACAATAACAACTTTTCATATCAGATTAACTCCTGCACTTGTTTAAGAAAACTAATCTGATTGGCCTTTCTTATGTACGTACCTTAAGCAATCGGTGAAACGAAGATCTCAAACGTTGGTCAGATAATGAAGCACACATCTTGCTCTTTCATTTGGACTAGTTGATACAAGCGCAGCTCCAACGGTTCAATCTAGTAGGCATTGCAAAATTTTCAATCTGAAACATTTCTATGCTATGTTAATTTACCGATCTAAATAGCTATATTGCTGCAATTATTATAAATGCCTGACAGCTCTTTACGCTATTATTCTTACACGATTCAAAAGAACTAATCTTGTTCTACATCTTGGTTTAATTGGTTCTTATTTTGGATTTATGGATTTTCCTACAAGGCATAGCAACTTATCGTAATTGATTAATTTTCTTGCCTGGATTTCTGGCTATTATGAATATCGATCTTTATATGATTTTCTGGTTTGCACAACACGTGTCACCACCCCACATCAAGGTGTGGTGCGACGTTACTTCCACGGACGTCACCCATGTCCTTCTTGGCCGACCTTGGCTCTATGACCGCGACGTCATCCACTATGGCTGGTCTAACACCGACGTCTTCTAGCACGGAGGGTGTAAGATCTACCTGACCCCGGCTCCGCCCAAGGAGTTGCAGGCCTCCACCTCGAAGGGCTTAGTCTCTCCTTCCCTCCCCGGACCATCGGCGCCTAAGCCGGTCACACTTGTCGACCCTGGCTCCATCATGTCGGAAGCCCATGAGTCTATAGTCGTCTACGCACTCATGGTGCGTGAGATCCCCCCCGAGCCTTCGTCCCCTCCGGCTCCTTTGCCGGCCAAGGTCACCTCGCTTCTCGATGAGTTTTCTGACATTTCCCCGGTAAGACCTCCCCATTGGCCTCCCTCTGGATCGTGACATCCAGCATGTCATTGATCTCGTCCCCGGGGCATTTCTGCCTAACCTGCCCCACCATCGCCTCAACGCCACTGAGCACACGGAGCTCAAGAGGCAGGTCGACGACCTCCAGGCCAAAGGCTTCATCCGTGAAAGCCTTAGCCCTTGTGCAGTCCCGGCCCTTCTCACCCCAAAAAAAGATAGATCCTGGCGGATGTGCATTGATTGCCATGCAATCAATCGCATCATGGTGAAGTACCGGTTCCCCATTCCTCGCTTAGACGACATGCTGGACCTCATTTCCGATGCGTGTTGGTTCATCAAGCTTCACCTCCGGAGCGGTTACCACCAGGTCCGCGTCTGTGAAGGCGATGAGTGGAAGATGGCCTTCAAGACGAAGGACGGCCTCTACGAGTGGCTGGTCATGCCCTTTGGCCTTACCAACGCGCCTTCCACCTTTATGCATCTTATGAGCCAAGTACTTCGCCCCTACATGGGCAAGTTTCTCGTCGTTTACTTTGACGACATCCACAACTACAGTCGGACCCGCGACGATCACTTAGCCCACCTGCGTTTGACCTTTGACCTTTTGCGTAAGGAGCGCTTGTTCCTTAACGCAAAGAAATGCTCCTTTCTCGAAAACTAGGTCCAGTTCATTGGGTTCATCGTGTCGGACCAAGGACTTATGGTCGACCCCGCTAAGGACGAGGCAATTCACCAATGGCCTGAGCCCAAGTCCGTCTCCGAGGTTCGCAGTTTCCTCGGCCTCGCGGCCTTCTATTGACATTTCATTAAGGGCTTCAGCACCATCGCTGCCCCTATGACGGCCTGTACGAAACACGAGGCCTTATCGTGGACACCCGCCGCTAGCCAAGCTTTCCTTGCGCTTAAGGACATCATGACCTCCGCACCTGTCCTTCGCCTACCCGACATCTCCAAGGTCTTCGAGGTCGCTTGCGATGCCTCCGGCACGGGCATCGGCGTCACTCTTAGTCAATAGGGCCACCCGTTGCCTTATTTAGTGAAAAGTTGAACGAAGTGCGCCAACGGTACTCCACCTATGATAATGAGTTTTACGCCATAGTCCAGTCCCTCCGACAATGGCGTCATTACCTCCTGCATAAGGAGTTCATTCTCTTTAGCGATCACCAGGCCCTCTCCTTTCTGAATGCCCAGAAGAAGCTCGTCCCTCGCCATGCGAAATGGGTTGAGTTTCTTCAACAGTATGTTGGGGTATGCCCTTAAGGCTAATGTTTGAGGCCTTGGGATTCTATCAGTATCATGTATAAACTCTTTTGTTTATAAAGGCAATGGTTGTTATTCAGGTTGTTACATTGTCTGCTGCAATAAGTGTACTTCTGAATAATGTCTCAAAGCTGTTCAGCTAGGCTGACATGCAGTTAAGTCCTTAGTTGATATATCTTGGTGAACATGAGACAGCCTTGATATGATTAAGACTAATATGTGTTCTAATCTTATAGGATGCTTCGAGCATGGAATAAGATGTAGACTCATGGGTACATTGGATGTACTGGACAGACCCTATTTGGATATTCAATTGCTTGTCACAATGTGAATAATCCTTGTTTGCTACAAGTGGCACATGTCCTCTGACTTGAGATCACTTGTGTTTCTAAATGATGATTGTCATTGTTTTGAGGTAGTTCAATATCATTTGAAACATAATGGTTATAGACTATCTTGGATGGTGAGCTTGAGTCATGTTAGGGCACTAGTGATAGATATAGGATTGCCGTCTCCTTGTTTGGAGTGTGATGTTCTAATGGGGCCCCCTGGATGAGATGATTGAGAGAGTGTATGGCCATACCTAGGTGACTGTGTTCATCTGATCTAATCATGCTCATCATATTGGAGTTACAAGCTTGACACACTTGTCCAATAAGAACATCCAGTGGCAAAGGAATTATGTATGCCTAGTGAGTTGATTCACACTTGTGCTGTCGTTTAGGTGTAGTCTTGGAAGACTCTTTTCTTTATATCGGGAGACAGTGATGTGTTGCTAGATACCCCTCACTGTTCGTGATAACGTAAGTTATCGTTACCGACATTTAAAGGAAACCCTCAGGGTCGCACAATTTGATGATATGGCTTACTTAAGTCAGATCGTGTGGACTGAATTGTTCAAGTTCAGTTTAAAGGAATTTAGTCTCTGATTGTAAGTGAGATCTGGTCTGATCATGTTTGATTGATTAGGGCTTGAGATCGGTAAGCTTCGATTGAGAGAATGGATGCTAGATCGGTGAGATCAGAAGCATCGAGAGATCAATGGTTAGATCTGAAGCCTTAGGGTTTAATTGAGATCTAGACTAATTGCTTGGCTTATTTGGTTTCTTGAACTGAACCAACTTGAACCGGCTCATCATATGAGCGCATGGTTCAAAGGGGAGAGCTAATAGCGTTAAGGAAAATTCATGGTCGCATGAATTGGAGACTTTGCTATTTTTAGATAGCACTTCTCTAAACGTGACCACGCCTCACGTTCACGCAAAAGGGAAGCTCTATTCTCGCCTCTCGCCCTTCTCTCTCGACACACTCTTGTGTGGTGACGACTTCAAGTCTCTAGGAGAGGATTCGGCCAAGAAGAAAAACATCTCTTTCCTTCCATACGACAAGCACCTCTTGGAACCTTGCTAGCACAAGGAGCACCAAGGGAGTAGGCGGCTTCTTCATCTTGTGTGCGCATCCTTTGGAGGAGATCCTCTCGCTCTCTGCTTCCAAGACACCATCCAAGAGATGGCGATGGTATAGATCTTTCTCTTCTATACTAGCATTCGAAAGTTGATCATATGATTTATTAAGATCTCTTGAAACCCTAGCTTTCCATGCGAATTTTTATATGCGCCTCCCTTAGGGTTTCGGCCTCCGAGATTAAGGGGACCTTCACAGTACACCTTCGTCATCACGAACAAGGCCGGCAAAGACAACGTGGTGGCTGACGCCCTCAGTCATGTCCGCTCGTTTCTTTGTGTCTTGTCCACCTCTGTTCCAACCCTCGAGCATATCCGCGATGAGTATGCGGACTGCCCTGACATTGGGCACGTCTTCACCTGGACCCTTGCCGCTGACCCCCAGGACTTGCACTACTGTCTTCACGATGGCTTTCTAGTGTACGGTAACCGATTGTGTGTCCCTTGCTCGTCCCTTCGCGAGTATCTCTTGGTCGAATTCCATGCGGGTGGTGCCACCGGGCACCATGGCCGCGACAAGACCCTCGATTTTGCCGAAGACCAGTTCTTCTGGCCCACTCTTCGTAAGGATGTTGATAGGGTCATCCGCCACTATGGCACGTGTAAAATGACGAAGTCACCTTTTCCTCACAAAGGTCAAAGGGCTTCGGGTTTACTTGACCTTATACACAGTGATGTGTGTGGGCCATTTAGTAAACATGCCAGAGGTGGCTATCAATACTTCATCACATTTACTGATGATTTCAGTAGATATGGGTATGTCTATTTAATGAGACATAAAAGTGAATCTTTTGACAAGTTCAAAGAGTTCAAGAATGAAGTACAGAATCAGCTAGGCCGAAGTATCAAGGCACTTCGTTCTGATCGAGGTGGAGAATACCTAAGTCGAGAATTTAATGACTATCTAAAGGAGTGTGGGATTATCTCACAGCTCACTCCGCCAGGAACACCGCAATGGAATGGTGTGTCCGAGAGGAGAAATAGAACGTTACTTGATATGGTTCGTTCTATGATGAGTCAGGCTACTCTTCCATATTCCTTTTGGGGATTTGCACTGGAAATAGCTGCAAAGGTACTAAACCGAGTGCCATCCAAGGCAGTTTCTAAGACGCCATATGAATTATGGTATGGGAAACAGCCGAGCTTGACATTTATCAGGATCTGGGGCTGCGAGGCTTATGTCAAAAAGCTCGCCTCTGGGAAACTAGAGAGCAGATCTGACAAATGTATCTTTGTCGGTTACCCTAAGGAAACTAAGGGTTATTATTTCTACGATCCCAAAGAGAACAAGGTATTTGTTGCTTGGACGGCCATATTTCTTGATAAGGAGTTTCTTCTGCAAGAGGCCAGTGGGAGAGAAATAAAGTTGGATGAGAATCCAGAAGAAGGACAAAGTAGTCAAGCACAGTTGGATGAGCCTGAGCCAGTTGATCAGGTTATTGAACAACCTGAGGCTCAGATATCACGGGAACCGCGAAGATCGGGAAGGATCCGTCGACAGCCTGTGCGCTATGACGGAGTCTACATCATTGATAATGATGAACCCCTCACTTATGCGGATGCGGTCACTGGATCGGAATCAGCGAGATGGCTTGAAGCTATGCGCGCCGAGATGGACTCCATGTCAGATAACCAAGTCTGGGATTTGGTTGATCCGCCTCCGGGAGTAATCCCTATAGGCTGTAAATGGATCTTCAAGAACAAGATTGACATGGATGGTAACGTGGTTACCTATAAAGGCAGGCTAGTTGCGAAAGGTTTCAAACAAATCTACGGGATAGATTATGATGAAACTTTCTCACCTGTAGCCATGTTTAAGTCTATTCGGATTCTTTTCGCGATAGCAGCATATTATGATTATGAGATTTGGCAAATGGATGTGAAGACAGCTTTCCTGAATGGAAATCTGGATGAGGATGTGTATATGACACAACCAGAAGGTTTCACTAATCCATCAGATCGTCATAAGATATGCAAGTTAAAGAAGTCTATTTATGGACTTAAACAAGCATCGAGAAGCTGGAATATTCGTTTTGATGAATCAATCTCTGAGTTTGGTTTCATCAAGAACGAGGATGACCCGTGTGTATATAAGAGGTTTAGTGGGAGCGTGATTACTTTTCTCGTCCTCTACGTCAATGATATCTTGATCATTGGAAACGATATTCCTGAAATGCATGCGGTTAAGGCATGGTTAAGGAAATGTTTCCAGATGAAAGATCTAGGAGAAGCAGCCTATGTGTTAGGTGTGAAGATCTACAGGGATAGATCTAAGAGGCTTCTCGGGCTGTGCCAGAGTACTTACATCGATAAAGTCCTGGAGAGATTTCATTTAGAGAATTCTAAAAGAGGATATCTTCCAGTCAGACATGGTCTGAATCTTTCAAAGAGTCAGTGTCCACAAACACAGACTGAGAAAGATGAAATGGACAATACGCCTTATGCTTCGGCTATTGGGTCCATTATGTATGCGATGTTGTGTACTCGCCCAGACGTCGCTTACGGGTTAAGCGTGACCAGTCGGTTCCAAAGTAATCCAGGTCAGGCGCACTGGATTGCGGTCAAGAACATTTTAAAATATCTGCGGAGGACCAAAGATATGTTCTTGGTGTATGGTGGTCAGGAAGAACTCAGTATTGAAGGATATACTGACGCTTCGTTCCAATCTGACCAGGATGATTTCCGATCGCAATCAGGCTATGTTTTTAGCTTGAATGGAGGAGCAGTGGTGTGGAAAAGTTTCAAACAGTCAATCGTTGCTGATTCCACAACAGAAGCCGAGTATGTTGCAGCCTCAGAAGCATCTAAGGAGGCAGTGTGGATTCGCAAGTTCGTTCAGGAACTTGGTGTCGTTCCTTCGAGTGCAGATCCTTTGGTTATCTTCTGTGATAACACTGGAGCAATCGCACAAGCAAAGGAACCACGGTCGCACCAGAAGTCCAAGCACATACAGAGACGGTTTCATTTGATCCGGGAGATCATAGATCGTGGTGAGATCAAAGTCTGCAAGGTTCATACAGATGACAATCTGGCTGACCCGCTTACCAAGCCTCTGGCGCAGCAGAAGCATGAGAAGCACTGTAATAATATGGGTTTGAGATTTCTCAACCATTAGATTAAGTGCAAGTGGGAGATTGTAGGGGTATGCCCTTAAGGCTAATGTTTGAGGCCTTGGGATTCTATCAGTATCATGTATAAACTCTTTTGTTTATAAAGGCAATGGTTGTTATTCAGGTTGTTACATTGTCTGCTGCAATAAGTGTACTTCTGAATAATGTCTCAAAGCTGTTCAGCTAGGCTGACATGCAGTTAAGTCCTTAGTTGATATATCTTGGTGAACATGAGACAGCCTTGATATGATTAAGACTAATATGTGTTCTAATCTTATAGGATGCTTCGAGCATGGAATAAGATGTAGACTCATGGGTACATTGGATGTACTGGACAGACCCTATTTGGATATTCAATTGCTTGTCACAATGTGAATAATCCTTGTTTGCTACAAGTGGCACATGTCCTCTGACTTGAGATCACTTGTGTTTCTAAATGATGATTGTCATTGTTTTGAGGTAGTTCAATATCATTTGAAACATAATGGTTATAGACTATCTTGGATGGTGAGCTTGAGTCATGTTAGGGCACTAGTGATAGATATAGGATTGCCGTCTCCTTGTTTGGAGTGTGATGTTCTAATGGGGCCCCCTGGATGAGATGATTGAGAGAGTGTATGGCCATACCCAGGTGACTATGTTCATCTGATCTAATCATGCTCATCATATTGGAGTTACAAGCTTGACACGCTTGTCCAATAAGAACATCCAGTGGCAAAGGAATCATGTATGCCTAGTGAGTTGATTCACACTTGTGCTGTTGTTTGGGTGTAGTCTTGGAAGACTCTTTTCTTTATATCGGGAGACAGTGATGTGTTGCTAGATACCCCTCACTGTTCGTGATAACGTAAGTTATCGTTACCGACATTTAAAGGAAACCCTCAGGGTCGCACAATTTGATGATATGGCTTACTTAAGTCAGATCGTGTGGACTGAATTGTTCAAGTTCAGTTTAAAGGAATTTAGTCTCTGATTGTAAGTGAGATCTGGTCTGATCATGTTTGATTGATTAGGGCTTGAGATCGGTAAGCTTCGATTGAGAGAATGGATGCTAGATCGGTGAGATCAGAAGCATCGAGAGATCAACGGTTAGATCTGAAGCCTTAGGGCTTAATTGAGATCTAGACTAATTGCTTGGCTTATTTGGTTTCTTGAACTGAACCAACTTGAACCGGCTCATCATATGAGTGCATGGTTCAAAGGGGAGAGCTAATAGCGTTAAGGAAAATTCATGGTCGCATGAATTGGAGACTTTGCTATTTTTAGATAGCACTTCTCTAAACGTGACCACGCCTCACGTTCACGCAAAAGGGAAGCTCTATTCTCGCCTCTCGCCCTTCTCTCTCGACACACTCTTGTGTGGTGATGACTTCAAGTCTCTAGGAGAGGATTCGGCCAAGAAGAAAAACATCTCTTTCCTTCCATACGACAAGCACCTCTTGGAACCTTGCTAGCACAAGGAGCACCAAGGGAGTAGGCGGCTTCTTCATCTTGTGTGCGCATCCTTTGGAGGAGATCCTCTCGCTCTCTGCTTCCAAGACACCATCCAAGAGATGGCGATGGTATGGATCTTTCTCTTCTATACTAGCATTCGAAAGTTGATCATATGATTTATTAAGATCTCTTGAAACCCTAGCTTTCCATGCGAATTTTTATATGCGCCTCCCTTAGGGTTTCGGCCTCCTAGATTAAGGGGACCTTCACAGTACACCTTCGTCATCACGAACAAGGCCGGCAAAGACAACGTGGTGGCTGACGCCCTCAGTCATGTCCGCTCGTTTCTTTGTGTCTTGTCCACCTCTGTTCCAACCCTCGAGCATATCCGCGATGAGTATGCGGACTGCCCTGACATTGGGCACGTCTTCACCTGGCCCCTTGCCGCTGACCCCCAGGACTTGCACTACTGTCTTCACGATGGCTTTCTAGTGTACGGTAACCGGTTGTGTGTCCCTTGCTCGTCCCTTCGCGAGTATCTCTTGGTCGAACTCCATGCGGGTGGTGCCACCGGGCACCATGGCCGCGACAAGACCCTCGATTTTGCCGAAGACCAGTTCTTCTGGCCCACTCTTCGTAAGGATGTTGATAGGGTCATCCGCCACTATGGCACGTGTCAACGTCCCAAGCCTCGTCCATGTTGGGAAACCCCGGGGACATTTTACAATTTTTCAGAGTCATGGACATACATATTTGCACAGCGGAAGAATGTCCCCGAAACAGGCCGGTCCCAAAAATCCAGTGAAGATCGCATGCAAGGGAGTCGACACGATGAGTTAAGAAATACCTTATAGCAAAGAAGAGAGCGATGCCGATGTAGGCGTCCAAGTGTCCGCCCTCTGCAGTCTCACACACACGGATCTCTTGAGGTCTCTTCTTCCTCGCCCGGTGCTAGCCTCGGGAAGAAGATCCAAGCCTTGTGCTCCCTCTTCAGTACTTGCGCCGCCTCCAAGGTAGAAGCGCCAATTGATGAAGAAGAGAGGAATAAGGAGAATGCCGCCAAGCCTTCAAGTCTCTTGCGCCCAAGGAGGAAGAAAGGATGAAGCTTGCGGCTAGGGTTTGATGGAAGAAGAAGATGCGCCACTTCTTGAAGTTGTCGCCCTTCAAACCTTTGGTTTCGCCCCTCCTCTTGTATTCACGCCTTCAAGAGTCGATCGTCATTATGAGGGGGCGATTAGGGTCTCATTTATAGGGCAAGAGGCGGTTAGGGTATGGGCTAGGATCAAGACAAGTGTAGGGCTAGGATGAAGAGGTTTGAGATAAGGAAAGTCTCCAAGACATTTCCTTAATTTTCATTCAACCTTTCCTCATTAAGCTCCACGCCTTCCTTGTGCGCCAAGGCCTTGCCTTGCGCCCCAAGCAATGCCTTAAAGGCATGCATTCCATCAATGTAAGAGGGCTAGGCGCCAATTGCTTCCTTAATGAAGCAATTTTGCCACCCTAACCCCATTATGCCCCTTAGGCGCCAATGGGGTTGGGTCTCTCCCCATTATACCCTTTTAGCCTCTCATCTCTTCATGAGAACTTGTTATTGGGTCTCATTGGATAATGAGCTAGCCCAAACTCCATTACATGGGTTGATTAAGCACTTGGATCCAATCCAATGCAACCCTAATTCAAATGTGACCAACCATGGTCAAATACGGGTCAACCTGCCAAAAATGAAGTTTGGCTCCAATAATATTCTTCCATCTCATCAGGCCCATTGGCGCTGATGAAATCTCCCAATAAGATCCGAGTTATCCAATAACTCGATCATAAGGCTTCCCGATCAATACGAGAACTCAAGTATCAAGGTGTGCGACCCTGTAGGTTCCTCTGACGCTGGCAGTGCTGACCAAAGGTCACCACAAGCAGTGAGTGGCACCTAGCAGTGCATCGCTGCTACCTAGGTCATTGGAATGGATATCGACATCGACATCCCCATCATTGCAACTAGGTACAGATGCATTACAGTCTCTTTGCCGAACTGATATCCGATTGGACAAGTGTGTCACCACTTGTTTTCACCCAATCACATGGCTATGACTAAATCAGGTTCTTACCTGGGTATGGCCATACACTTTCAGTCATAGAACCATAGAGGAGCTCCATGGATATCAAGCTTCCCAAAGGAAGGGGCAAATCCTATGTCTGTCCTTTGACCTTCTCATATGGGTCGTGACACGCTCAATGACAACCTTTATGACCTTCCAACTACGGCAAGGTGTTAGGTTGCATCAAAGCAAGTCTCTAACCATATAGAATGATCAATGACCTCAAGTCAAGGGATCAATGCATCTCCTGTCACTTATGAGGATAACTCATGACACCAAGTCATAGCCTCATAGCGGGTCTATCCAGTATATCCTCCCGTAATATACCCATGTGTCTGCGTTAGCACCCCGTGCCTAACCAGCCCACATACCAGTTTTACAAGTACCATAGTTGTCCCATATCTACTAAGGTACATTGACTGGGGATGATTATTTGAGCACAGATCCAATCTGTCTCCAGGGACATTATCATGTAAGTACACAATCGCAGGTGTAGACAGACAATGATAACGACAATGCCAGAATGATATATAAATATCAATGTCAAGTAGTACATAAGTTGACCAAAGCTAGGTCCTAGGGCATAAACACCAACAGTCCAGCCAATACCGGCTTGTACACCCCACTCCCCGTTCCGAAGAGTCTGTGGCTCGATATCAGCATGGACTTCGTCCTAGGGTTGCCCCACACGGCCTCACGACACGACTCCATCTTTGTTGTCGTGGACTGCTTCTCAAAGATGGCACACTTCGTGCCATGTTCTAGGACGGCCGATGCTTCCCACATTGCGCATCTCTTCGTCAAAGAGATCGTTCACTTACATGGGCTCCCTCTCACCATCGTCTCTGACCGTGACACCCGATTCGTCAGTCATTTCTTGAAGTCTTTGTGGGCCCTCCTTGGGACTACCCTCAAGTATTCGTCGATATACCATCCACAGACAGATGGTCAAACGGAGGTCGTGAACCGTAGCTTGGGTAACCACTTGCGCTGCTTGGCTGGTGATTTCCCACGCCATTGGGCTGAGTATCTCCCCATCGTAGAGTTTGTGTATAACAGTGCATTCAATCGCTCTACCGGTCTGAGTCCTTTCCAGGTAATCCTTCGGCACCAACCACGCAAACCCCTCGATATGCATAACTTCCCGGCCCATCCTTCTCACCACAAGTCCGCCAATGCATTTGCATCTCACATATCGGGTATACACGATGAGGTTCGCCGCCGGATCTTCTTGAGCAATACCCGATACACAGCTGAGGCCAACGTGCATTGTAGGTCACACCACTTCGAGCTTGGTGAGCATGTTCTTGTGCGTATCCACCCTAAGCGGTTGAGATCTAGAGTGAAGGAACCCCTAATCATAAGGGGGCAAAACCCTAAGCATGGCGCTAATGTAAAATATGCAAGCGGAAGCAAGGGTTCAAGATCATTTGCATGCCATATGTTCAACTATAATCGATTGAATAGATTGAGATAAAAATCATACCAACGCCATATGCTTGGAAGTCGGCTTGGATAAAGAGAACAAAGTAGATCTCCTCCACAAGTTCACACACAAGGTGAAGATGCTTACTCCTTGCGGTCTCTTGTGCTAGCAAGACACCCAAGCCTTCAAGTGTCGAATGGAAGGGGATGATGAACCTCTTGGCCGAGAGCTCCTCTCGCTCAACCTCTCCTCCTCTTCGTCAATCACCACCCAACCAAAGTCGAATGCGTTGAAGAGAAGAGAGCAAACGCATATGCGTTTTTTGGCATTGAAGTGAGTGAAACCGGCCCTTGATGACTTTCCATAAATGGAAGCTCATCAAGTCCATGCGCTCAACTCAACCCAAACGCATTTTAGGATTGAACCATGCGTTCACCATTGTGAACCGGTTCAAGCCAAAATGTCAAATCGGCTTTGGTTCAACAAACCAAACCGAAATAGCTCTAGCCACTTGGTCTAGACCAAATTGAACCCCCAAGGCTCATGATCTAACCATTCATCATCTGATGCCCTTGATCTCTCCGATCTAGCATCACCTCTCTCGATCGAAGCTTACCGATCTCAAGTCCTAATCAATCAAACATGATCAGACCAGATCTCACTTACAATCAGAGATTAAATCCCTTTAATCTGAACTCAAAGAATCCAGTCCATACGATCTGACTCAAGTAAGCCATATCACCAAATTGTGCGACCCTGAGGGTTTCCTCTAAATGTCGGTAACGATAACTTACGTTATCACGATCAGTGAGGGGTATCTAGCAACACATCACTGTCTCCCGATATAAAGGAAAGAGTCTTCCAAGACTACTCCCAAACCATAGCACAAGTGTGACTCAATTCACAAGGCATACATGTGTCCTTTGCCACTGGATGTTCTTATTGGACAAGCGGGTCAAGCTTGTAACTCCAATACGATGAGCATGATTAGATCAGATGCACATAGTCATCTGGGTATGGCCATACACTATCTCAATCATCTCATATAGGGGGGCCCTTAGAACACCACACTCCTTAAACAAGGAGACGGCAATCCTATGTCTATCACTAGTGCCCTAACCTGATTCAAGCTCACCATCCAAGATAGTCTATAATCATTATGTTTCAAATGATATTGAACTACCTCAAGACAATGACAATCATCATTTAGAAACACAAGTGATCTCAAGTCAGAGGACATGTGCCACTTGCTGCTTACAGGGATCATTCACATTGTGACAAGCAATGCAATATCCCAGTAGGGTCTGTCCAGTACATCCAATGTACCCATGAGTCTACATCTTATTCCATGATCGAAGCATCCTATAAGATTAGCACTTATATTAGTCTCAATCATATCAAGGCTGTCTCATGTTCACCAAGATATCTCGACTAAGGACATATAGCCTGTTAGCCTAGCTGAACAGCTTTGAGACATTATTCAGAAGTACACTTATTACAGCAGACAAGGTAACAACCTGAATAACAACCATGCCTTTTATAAACATAAGAGTTTATTACATGATACTTATACAATCCCAAGGCCTCAAACATTAGCCTTAAGGGCATACCCCAACAATCTCCCACTTGCACTTAATCTAATGGTTGAGAAATCTCAAACCCATATTATTACAGTGCTTCTCATGCTTCTGCTGCGCCAGAGGCTTGGTAAGCGGGTCTGCCAGATTGTCATCTGTATGAACCTTGCATATTTTGATCTCGCCACGATCAATGATCTCCCGGATCAAGTGAAACCGTCTCTGTATGTGCTTGGACTTCTGGTGCGACCGTGGTTCCTTTGCTTGTGCTATAGCTCCAGTGTTATCACAGAAGATAACCAAAGGATCTGCACTCGAAGGAACGACACCAAGTTCTCTCACGAACTTACGAATCCACACTGCCTCCTTGGATGCTTCCGAGGCTGCAACATACTCGGCTTCTGTTGTGGAATCAGCAACAGTTGACTGTTTGAAGCTCTTCCACACCACTGCTCCACCATTCAAGCTAAAAACATAGCCTGATTGCGATCGGAAATCATCCTGGTCCGACTGGAACGAAGCGTCAGTATATCCCTCTATACTGAGTTCTTCCTGACCACCATATATCAAGAACATATCTTTGGTCCTCCGCAGATATTTTAAGATGTTCTTGACTGCAATCCAGTGCGCCAATCCTGGATTACTTTGGAATCGACTGGTCACGCTTAACCCGTAAGCGACGTCTGGGCGAGTACACAACATCGCATACATAATGGACCCAATAGCCGAAGCATAAGGCGTATTGTCCATTTCATCTTTCTCAGTCTGTGTTTGTGGACACTGACTCTTTGAAAGATTCAGACCATGTCTGACTGGAAGATATCCACGTTTAGAATTCTCTAAATGGAATCTCTCCAGGACCTTATCGATGTAAGCACTCTGGCACAGCCCGAGAAGCCTCTTAGATCTATCCCGGTAGATCTTGACACCTAATACATAGGCTGCTTCTCCTAGATCTTTCATCTGGAAACATTTTCCTAACCATGCCTTAACAGCATGCAGTTCAGGAATATCATTTCCAATGATTAAGATATCATCGACGTAGAGGATTAGGAATGTAATCACGCTCCCACTAAACCTCTTATATACACACGGGTCATCTTCGTTCTTGATGAAACCAAACTCAGAGATTGATTCATCAAAACGAATGTTCCAGCTTCTTGATGCTTGTTTAAGTCCATAAATTGACTTCTTTAACTTGCATATTTTATGATGATCTGCTGGATTAGTGAAACCTTCCGGTTGTGTCATATACACATCCTCATCCAGATTTCCATTAAGGAAAGCTGTCTTCACATCCATTTGCCAGATCTCATAGTCGTAATATGCTGCTATCGCGAAAAGAATCCGAATAGACTTAAACATGGCTACAGGAGAGAAAGTTTCATCATAATCTATCCCGTAGATTTGTTTGAAACCTTTCGCAACTAGCCTGCCTTTATAGGTAACCACGTTACCATCCATGTCAATCTTCTTCTTGAAGATCCATTTACAGCCTATAGGGATTACTCCCGGAGGCGGATCAACCAAATCCCAGACTTGGTTATCTGACATGGAGTCCATCTCGGCTCGCATAGCTTCAAGCCATCTAGCTGACTCCGGTCCACTGACCGCATCCGCATAAGTTAGGGGTTCATCATTATCAATGATGTAGACTCCGTCATAGCGCTCAGGCTGTCGACGGATCCTACCCGATCTTCGCGGTTCCCGTGATATCTGAGCCTCAGGTTGTTCAGTAACCTGATCTACCAGCTCAGGCTCATCCAACTCTGCTTGACTACTTTGTCCTTCCTCTGGAATCTCATCCAGCTTTATTTCTCTCCCACTGGCCTCTTGCAGAAGAAACTCCTTCTCAAGAAATATGGCCGTCCGAGCAACAAAAACCTTGTTCTCTTTGGGATCGTAGAAATAATAACCCTTAGTTTCCTTAGGGTAACCGACAAAGATACATTTCTCAGATCTGCTCTCCAGTTTCCCAGAGGCGAGCTTTTTGACATAAGCCTCGCAACCCCAGATCCTGATAAATGTCAAGCTAGGCTGTTTTCCATACCATAACTCATATGGCGTCTTTAAAACTGCCTTGGATGGCACTCGGTTTAGTACCTTTGCAGCTGTTTCCAGTGCAAAACCCCAAAAGGAATATGGAAGAGTAGCCTGACTCATCATAGAACGAACCATATCAAGTAACGTTCTATTTCTCCTCTCGGACACACCATTCCATTGCGGTGTTCCTGGCGGAGTGAGCTGTGAGATAATCCCACACTCCTTCAGATAGTCAGTAAATGCATGACTCAGGTATTCACCACCTCGATCAGAACGAAGTGCCTTGATATTTCGGCCTAGCTGATTTTGTACTTCATTTTTGAACTCTTTGAACTTGTCAAAAGATTCACTTTTATGTCTCATTAAATAGACATACCCATACCTACTGAAATCATCAGTAAAGGTAATGAAGTACTGATAGCCACCTCTGGCATGTTTACTAAAAGGCCCACACACATCACTGTGTATAAGGTCAAGTAAACCCGAAGCCCTTTGACCTTTGTGAGGAAAAGGAGACTTCGTCATTTTACCCATCAAACAAGCTTTGCATGTATCAATCTCCTCATAGGAGAATGATCCCAGCAGTCCATGTTCATGCAACCGCTTAATGCGCTTCTCGTTTATATGGCCTAAACGACTATGCCATAACAAGGTGCTGTCATCAGCATACTTGGCTTTCTTATTATCAATGTTTTGTATAGAATTTTCCATGTCCAACATGTATAACCCATTGTTAATTGAACCAGTTGCATACACAATATTATCATGAGATAAAACACACTTTGAAATATTGCATTCAAAGGCAAATCCTTTCCTGACAAGAGCAGGAATAGAGATAATATTCTTGGTAATACTGGGTACAAAATAACAATTGTTTAATTCTAATACAACGCCAGATGGTAAAGAAATGAAATAGTCTCCTACAGCAACAGCAGCAACCCGTGCCCCGTTTCCAACTCGTAGGTCTACCTCATGCTGTCCCACCTGCCTTCTTCTCTTGAGTTCCTGCACATTTGAACAAATGTGAACTCCACATGCAGTGTCCAACACCCATGATATAGAAGAAGATAACATGACCTCAGTCACATATATACCTGAGCCAGAAGCGATGCTTCCCCTCTTATCTCCTTGGAGCGCTTTACAGTCCTTTTTCCAGTGACCCAGCTGGCCACAGTGGAAACACCTGTTGTCCTTCGACCGCTTCACCTTCTGTTTCAGGGCCTTGCTGTAATTCTTGACAGGGGCCTTGCCCTTCTTCCCCTTCTTCTTGTTCCTAGAAGGAACCATCAAGACAGAGGTTGAAGGCTTACCCTTCAGAGTTTCCTCAGTGGTCAAGAGCATATTCAGCAGCTCTGCCGGCGTACAATCGATCTTGTTCATATTAAAGTTAATAATGAACGCATCGAAAGAAGGCGGAAGAGACTGTAGAATAATGTCCACAGCAAGCTCCTGGTTGATGGTATGCCCCAGTTTCTCCAGAGCCTCCTTGTGCCCAATCATCTTGAGCACATGAGCTCCCACTGGGCTCCCCTCAGCCAGTTTGCTCTGAAAGAAGAGCTTCGTCAGATTATAGCGCTCAGTCCTCGCCTGTGCAGCATACAGCATCTTGAGGTTCGCTATAATTTCTATAGCCGACATATCCTCATGCTGACGCTGCAGCGGTGGCGTCATAGACGCTAGCATCAGGCAAGCGACATCAATGCTATCATTGACGTGCTTTTCGTAGGCATCCCGAACCGCCCTTGCGGCGTTCGGAGCGGGCTGCGGCGGTATCGCCGTCTCGAGGACATACAGTTTCCTCTCTGCCTTAAGAACAATCTTAAGGTGTCCGAACCAGTCAGAGAAGTTCGGCCCAGCAAACTTCTCCCTTTCCAGTAGGGATCGCACATTGAAGCTCATGGTGTTCGTTGCTGCAGGAATCTACAACAAGCAAGAACAGCAAGGTCAGTATCAATGTTTCAGAATCAATCCAGGACATAAGAAAGATTCTTTTCTCACTATTTTGTCTGACTGAAAAATCCAGTAAACAGTCCGAAAGAGTAAACACTCTTTTAGTGAGATGGGATCCAGATTTCATACTTGGTCTCCGCGTCCCGCTCAGGCGAGATAAGATGCACAGAGATGACAAGCACTAGTTTCTGGTAGGCTGTCCCAGCCAATCGCCAACCCGTGCGATTCCCCTTCATCTTGGCAATCCAGCAGACTGTGCCAACTGAGTTGGTACAACACAGTCTCTGATCCCAGAGATGGCTGCCTCCATGTGCTACCATATGCGCCACATATGTAGTCTACATGGTCAAGCTGACCTGACCTACTCCCTGGACCACCACGTGCTATGCTGAGCAACGAGAGGGGATAAATCCCAACTCTGTAACACGCAGGTGAAATCCAGCACCGTCTGAAGATAGATGGACGTGCCCACTGAGTGGGTTCAACACGGCTCCAACGATAGTCAGAAAGGTGAGGTTTCGCGTCAGAAGGCTTACGAGCTTGATATGTTAGCGTTGGATTTTAACGGTCTTTTATCTTCTTACTATCAGGCATGTCCTATGGCTATAGCAGAAGATAAACATAAATATGCAATTCTAATTATTAGCAATAAGTAGAAAGCATGATCTTATGTGGTAAAAGCCCATGAACCCTAGCAAGACCTTAATATAACTTAAGTCTTCACTTGAGCTTCATTGCATCTCATCTGGTCCAACCCAGTGCCCTAGCGCCAAGAGCACCTCAGGTGCACCACCAGGTGAATGCCCCTTTTGGATGTGTGCCTTTGTTCTTGTCTAATCAAAGTACATTTGATCTATCTAGACAAGGTTGACTCGCAGGTCAACAACATATTATAAATTAAGTACAATGTGATTCGCAGATCACAAATTAATTTACAATTTTTAAGTCCAGGCACGCAGGCCCCAGCACAGCACACAATTGGGCAACCCACATAAGACTAAATAAACAAGCATATGGTTCAATCAACATGTGATCCAATCATCTTGAAATTAAAAGTTTTGAAAACCCCATGGCATCAATTTTAATTTCCTTATGAGCCCTACAACCTTACAATGGTCCATTGATGGGGATCCACTCATCCATCTAGTTAGATCCTTTGCCCTTGCATGCACCGAGTCCTAACTGACCCGAGTTGACCTAATGGTCAACCATGCATGCGCCAAGGGCTGAACTACCCCCATGAGTTTTGGCAAGCGGGTGTGACCCCGGGCCTAACTCAAGTGTGTTCAGTAGTGTCTCAACCAGACCTCGCTACACGCCCTAGATGCAGTCAACCTATAGCCACCTTGTGCTTGCGCATAGGTGCTATCAGGTTAACCCATCTGAGCTGTCAGATGGTCTGATCAGACTTGGATCTAACCTAGTGGTGACTTCAACCCCATCAACCCATCTAAGGGTTTAATGTAGTGGCACCTTAGATCTAATTAAGCGCGCAAGATGTAAGTTTTAGAAAAACCTTAGAACATGCGCAATCATACAAACAAACAACATGCTTGCATATAACCCTTAGATCTAAGGGGGTCCCCTTCAAGGGGGAGCGCAAACTTTAGGGGGTCCCCTTCAAGGGGGAGCGCATACTTCATATAAGCAAAGCATGATACAAGCGCAACTTCATGTAAGCAAAGCATGATACAAGCGCAACTTCATGTAAGCAAAGCATGATACAAGCGCAACTTCATGTAAGCAAAGCATGCCTCAAGTAAAAGTAAGCGCAACATGAGGATCACATCAGCAAACATAATAGCATGCATAGAGCCTAGCTCTGATACCAATTGAAGGAACCCCTAATCATAAGGGGGCAAAACCCTAAGCATGGCGCTAATGTAAAATATGCAAGCGGAAGCAAGGGTTCAAGATCATTTGCATGCCATATGTTCAACTATAATCGATTGAATAGATTGAGATAAAAATCATACCAACGCCATATGCTTGGAAGTCGGCTTGGATAAAGAGAACAAAGTAGATCTCCTCCACAAGTTCACACACAAGGTGAAGATGCTTACTCCTTGCGGTCTCTTGTGCTAGCAAGACACCCAAGCCTTCAAGTGTCGAATGGAAGGGGATGATGAACCTCTTGGCCGAGAGCTCCTCTCGCTCAACCTCTCCTCCTCTTCGTCAATCACCACCCAACCAAAGTCGAATGCGTTGAAGAGAAGAGAGCAAACGCATATCCGTTTTTTGGCATTGAAGTGAGTGAAACCGGCCCTTGATGACTTTCCATAAATGGAAGCTCATCAAGTCCATGCGCTCAACTCAACCCAAACGCATTTTAGGATTGAACCATGCGTTCACCATTGTGAACCGGTTCAAGCCAAAATGTCAAATCGGCTTTGGTTCAACAAACCAAACCGAAATAGCTCTAGCCACTTGGTCTAGACCAAATTGAACCCCCAAGGCTCATGATCTAACCATTCATCATCTGATGCCCTTGATCTCTCCGATCTAGCATCACCTCTCTCGATCGAAGCTTACCGATCTCAAGTCCTAATCAATCAAACATGATCAGACCAGATCTCACTTACAATCAGAGATTAAATCCCTTTAATCTGAACTCAAAGAATCCAGTCCATACGATCTGACTCAAGTAAGCCATATCACCAAATTGTGCGACCCTGAGGGTTTCCTCTAAATGTCGGTAACGATAACTTACGTTATCACGATCAGTGAGGGGTATCTAGCAACACATCACTATCTCCCGATATAAAGGAAAGAGTCTTCCAAGACTACTCCCAAACCATAGCACAAGTGTGACTCAATTCACAAGGCATACATGTGTCCTTTGCCACTGGATGTTCTTATTGGACAAGCGGGTCAAGCTTGTAACTCCAATACGATGAGCATGATTAGATCAGATGCACATAGTCATCTGGGTATGGCCATACACTATCTCAATCATCTCATATAGGGGGGCCCTTAGAACACCACACTCCTTAAACAAGGAGACGGCAATCCTATGTCTATCACTAGTGCCCTAACCTGATTCAAGCTCACCATCCAAGATAGTCTATAATCATTATGTTTCAAATGATATTGAACTACCTCAAGACAATGACAATCATCATTTAGAAACACAAGTGATCTCAAGTCAGAGGACATGTGCCACTTGCTGCTTACAGGGATCATTCACATTGTGACAAGCAATGCAATATCCCAGTAGGGTCTGTCCAGTACATCCAATGTACCCATGAGTCTACATCTTATTCCATGCTCGAAGCATCCTATAAGATTAGCACTTATATTAGTCTCAATCATATCAAGGCTGTCTCATGTTCACCAAGATATCTCGACTAAGGACATATAGCCTGTTAGCCTAGCTGAACAGCTTTGAGACATTATTCAGAAGTACACTTATTACAGCAGACAAGGTAACAACCTGAATAACAACCATGCCTTTTATAAACATAAGAGTTTATTACATGATACTTATACAATCCCAAGGCCTCAAACATTAGCCTTAAGGGCATACCCCAACATAGAGCCAACTGGAAGTTGCAAGCACGGTGCGACGGCCCCTATACGGTTATGCGGCGGGCTGGCAACAGCGCGTACGTCCTCGATGTGCCGGAGCACTCTCTCATCAGCCCCGTTCTCAACGTCACCGACCTCCAACCCTACCACGCACCCCTACCCAGCGGCACCCCCTTTGATGACACCAGCCCATCTTATTCTCCGGAGGAGTATTCTTCCCACCTCGGGATACATGACAGAGTCATTGACACACAGGAGGGCGGCCCAACACCTCTGGAAGACGCTTGGGAAGACTCCCCAAGACCTGAGGAGGATGCCCCACAAATTTTGGCTCAAGAAGCTCCCTATCACCCTGAACACGGCCAGGCCGTGTTGGCAAACACGGCCATGACGAGAAGAACGGCCGTTCCAGCAGCTGTGACCGACTCTGTGCAACCCGGCCGAGCCCGACACGGCCAGGCCGTGATGAGGGACATGGCCGTGACACGGTCAAGGAAGGACGTGAATGCCAACACGGCCCGTGACAAGGCCGTGACTCCCGCCGTGACGAGTTCGGTGGAGATCGGTCTCCGTGATCACGGCCGTGACGAGGAACATGGCCAGGCCGTGACTAGTTCCCCATCTAGCATCGCCAGTCCACCTCAGCACGGCCAGGCCGTGTCCAAACTTTCTATGGATTTTGGACCCCGAATTCCGGCCCGTGACACTCATTACAGCACTGCCGTAAAACCTGCTCTACCCCAACACGGTCAGGCTGTGACGAGGGACACGGCCGTTACAAGTTCGTGTAGGGTCCCCTTCAAGGGGGAGCGCAAGCATGTGAAACCCCTTTCAAGAGGGGGGCGAAAACACTAAAGGGGGTTGGCGCATAACTTTGCAAGCGGAAGCATGTGTTTTCAACGATTTTAGCATGAGCATATGATCAACTTGAATGAGTTAGATTTATACCATAGCCATAGAGTTGGAGGTCGGCTTGGAAGAAGAGATCGAATAGGGGTCTCCTCCACAAGATGCGCACACAAGATGAGGATGCGCTCACTTCCTTGGTGCTCCTTGTGCTAGCAAGGTTCCAAGAGTTGTCCTTGATCGAGTAAAGAGAAGAGATGATCACTTCCTTTGGTTGGCCGGTCCTTCTCTTGTCGTCCACACCCAAATTCTCTCAAGTCTCGTCGAGCAAGAGCAAGGAGACAAGAGTTCAATGAGCCTTCAAGCCGTTTTGGCGTTTCAAGGAGACATGCGCTCAATGACTTTCCAAAAATGGAAAATCCATTAAGCCATGCGTTCTCACTTCTAGCAAACCGCCCAAAACGCTTTATGGATCGAACCATGGGTTCACCCATGTGAACTGGTTCAATCCAAATTGGTCCAAACCAATTTGGTTCAAAGACCAAACCAAGCCAATCGGTCTAGATCAACCAAACCCTAAGGTTTCCAATCTAACCGTTCATCTCATGATGCTCTTGATCTCACCGATCTTGCATCAATACTCTTGATCGAAGTTTACCGATCTCAAGCCCTAATCAATCAAACATGATCAGACTGGATCTCACTTACAATCAGAGTTTAAACTCCTTTAAACTGAACCGAAACAATTCAGTCCACACGATCTGACTCAAGTAAGCCATATCATCAAATTGTGCGACCCTGAGGGTTTCCTTTAAATGTCGGTAACGATAACTTACGTTATCACGATCAGTGAGGGGTATCTAGCAACACATCACTGTCTCCCGATATAAAGGAAAGAGTCTTCCAAGACTACACCCAAACCACAGCATAAGTGTGAATCAAACTCACGAGGCATGCATGTTTCCTTTGCCACTGGATGTTCTTATTGGACAAGCATGTCAAGCCTGTAACTCCAATATGATGAGCATGATTAGATCAGATGATCATAGTCATCTGGGTATGGCCATACACTATCTCAATCATCTCATACAGGGGGGCCCTTTAGAACATCACACTCCTTGAACAAGGAGACGGCAATCCTTTATCTATCACTAGTGTCCTAACCTGACTCAAGCTCATCATCCAAGATAGTCTATAATCATTATGTTTCAAATGATATTGAACTACCTCAAAACAATGACAATCATCATTTAGAAACACAAGTGATCTCAAGTCGAAGGACATGTGCCACTTGCTGCCATCAAG
Source organism: Costus lasius (assembly GCA_027563935.2). Lineage (NCBI taxonomy): Eukaryota > Viridiplantae > Streptophyta > Magnoliopsida > Zingiberales > Costaceae > Costus > Costus lasius. The sequence goes on from CM050449.1 coordinate 69,726,931, forward strand.
GATTATTCACATTGTGACAAACAATTGAATATCCTAGAAGGGTCTGTCCAGTACATCCAATGTACCCATGATTCTACATCTTATTCCATGCTCGAAGCATCCTATAAGATTAGCACACATATTAGTCTCAATCATATCAAGGCTGTCTCATGTTCACCAAGATATCTCGACTAAGGACATAGAGCCTGTCAGCCTAGCTGAACAGCTTTGAGACATTATTCAGTAGTACACTTATTATTGCAGACAAGGTAACAACCTGAATAATAACCATGCCTTTATAAACATAAGAGTTTATTACATGATACTTATACAATCCCAAGGCCTCAAACATTAGCCTTAAGGGCATACTCCAACAATCTCCCACTTGCACTTAATCTAATGGTTGAGAAACCTCAAACCCATATTATTACAGTGCTTCTCATGCTTCTGCTGCGCCAGAGGCTTGGTAAGCGGGTCAGCCAGATTGTCGTCTGTATGAACCTTGCATATTTTGATCTCGCCTCGATCAATGATCTCCCGGATCAAGTGAAACCGTCTCTGTATGTGCTTGGACTTCTGGTGCGACCGTGGTTCCTTTGCTTGTGCGATTGCTCCAGTGTTATCACAGAAGATAACCAAAGGATCTGCACTCGAAGGAACAACACCAAGTTCTCTCACGAACTTACGAATCCACACTGCCTCCTTGGATGCTTCCGAGGCTGCAACATACTCGGCTTCTGTTGTGGAATCAGCAACAGTTGACTGTTTGAAACTCTTCCACACCACTGCTCCACCATTCAAGCTAAAGACATAGCCTGATTGCGATCAGAAATCATCCTGGTCTGACTGGAACGAAGCGTCAGTATATCCCTCTATACTGAGTTCTTCCTGACCACCATATATCAAGAACATATCTTTGGTCCTCCGCAGATATTTTATAATGTTCTTGACTGCAATCCAGTGCGCCTGTCCTGGATTACATTGGAATCGACTGGTCACGCTTAACCCGTAAGCGACGTCTGGGCGAGTACATAACATCGCATACATAATGGACCCAATAGCCGAAGCATAAGGCGTATTGTCCATTTTATCTTTCTCAGTCTGTGTTTGTGGACACTGACTCTTCGAAAGATTCAGACCATGTCTGACTGGAAGATATCCACGTTTAGACTTCTCTAAATGGAATCTCTCCAGGACTTTATCGATGTAAGTACTTTGGCACAGCCCGAGAAGCCTCTTAGATCTATCCCGGTAGATCTTCACACCTAACACATAGGCTGCTTCTCCTAGATCTTTCATCTGGAAACATTTTCCTAACCATGCTTTAACCGCATGCAGTTCAGGAATATCGTTTCCAATGATTAAGATATCATCGACGTAGAGGATTAGGAATGTAATTATGTTCCCACTAAACCTTTTATATACACACGGGTCATCCTCGTTCTTGATGAAACCAAACTCAGAGATTGATTCATCAAAACGAATGTTCCAGCTTCTAGATGCTTGTTTAAGTCCATAAATGGATTTCTTTAACTTGCATATTTTATGACGATCTGCTGGATTAGTGAAACCTTCCGGTTGTGTCATATACACATCCTCATCCAGATTTCCATTAAGGAAAGCTGTCTTCACATCCATCTGCCAGATCTCATAATCATAATATGCAGCTATAGCGAAAAGAATCCGAATAGACTTAAACATGGCTACAGGAGAGAAAGTTTCATCATAATCTATCCCGTAGATTTGTTTGAAACCTTTCGCAACTAGCCTGCCTTTATAGGTAACCACGTTACCATCCATGTCAATCTTCTTCTTGAAGATCCATTTACAGCCTATAGGGATTACTCCCGGAGGCGGATCAACCAAATCCCAGACTTGGTTATCTGACATGGAGTCCATCTCGGCTCGCATAGCATCAAGCCATCTAGCTGACTCCGGTCCACTGACCGCATCCGCATAAGTGAGGGGTTCATCATTATCAATGATGTAGACTCCGTCATAGCGCTCAGGCTGTCGACGGATCCTACCCGATCTTCGCGGTTCCCGTGTTATCTGAGCCTCAGGTTGTTCAATAACCTGATCCACTGGCTCTGGCTCATCCAACTGCACTTGACTACTTTGTCCTCCCTCTGGATTCTCATCCAGCTTTATTTCTCTCCCACTGGCCTCTTGCAGAAGAAATTCCTTCTCAAGAAATATGGCCGTCCGAGCAACAAAAACCTTGTTCTCTTTGGGATCGTAGAAATAATAACCCTTAGTTTCCTTAGGGTAACCGACAAAGATGCATTTCTCAGATCTGCTCTCCAGTTTCCCAGAGGCGAGCTTTTTGACATAAGCCTCGCAACCCCAGATCCTGATAAATGTCAAGCTAGGCTGTTTCCCATACCATAACTCATATGGCGTCTTTGAAACTGCCTTGGATGGCACTCGGTTTAGTACCTTTGCAGCTGTTTCCAGTGCAAAACCCCAAAAGGAGTATGGAAGAGTAGCCTGACTCATCATAGAACGAACCATGTCAAGTAACGTTCTATTTCTCCTCTCGGACACACCATTCCATTGCGGTGTTCCTGGCGGAGTGAGCTGTGAGATAATCCCACACTCTTTCAGATAGTCAGTAAATTCTCGACTTAGGTATTCTCCACCTCGATCAGAACGAAGTGCCTTGATATTTCGGCCTAACTGATTTTGTACTTCATTTTTGAACTCTTTGAACTTGTCAAAAGATTCACTTTTATGTCTCATTAGATAGACATATCCATACCTACTGAAATCATCAGTAAAGGTAATGAAGTACTGATAGCCACCTCTGGCATGTTTACTAAATGGCCCACACACATCACTGTGTCTGAGGTCAAGTAAACCTGAAGCCCTTTGACCTTTGTTAGGAAAAGGAGACTTCGTCATTTTACCCATCAAACAAGCTTTGCATGTATCAAACTCCTCGTAGGAGAAAGATCCCAGCAGTCCATGATCATGCAACCGCTTAATGCGTTTCTCGTTTATATGGCCTAAACGACTATGCCATAGCAAGGTGCTGTCATCAGCATACTTGGCTTTCTTATTATCAATGTTTTGTATAGAATTTTCCATGTCCAACATGTATAACCCATTGTTAATTGAACCAGTTGCATACACAATATTATCTACAGATAAAACACACTTTGAAATATTGCATTCAAAGGCAAATCCTTTCCTGACAAGAGCAGGAATAGAGATAATATTCTTGGTGATACTCGGTACAAAATAACAATTGTTTAATTCCAATACAATGCCAGATGGTAAAGAAATGAAATAGTCTCCTACAGCAACAGCAGCAACCCGTGCCCCGTTTCCAACGCGTAGGTCTACCTCATGCTGTCCCACCTGCCTTCTTCTCTTGAGTTCCTGTACATTTGAACAAATGTGAACTCCACATGCAGTGTCCAACACCCATGAAATAGAAGAAGATGAAACCATGACTTCCGTCACGTATATACCTGAGCCAGAAGCGATGCTTCCCCTCTTATCTCCTTGGAGCGCTTTACAGTCCTTTTTCCAGTGACCCAGCTGGCCACAGTGGAAACACCTGTTGTCCTTGGACCGCTTGACCTTCTGTTTCAGAGCCTTACTGTAGTTCTTGACAGGGGCCTTGCCCTTCTTCCCCTTCTTCTTGTTCCTGAAAGGAACCATTAAGACAGAGGTTGAAGGCTTGCCCTTCAAAGTTTCCTCAGTAGTCAAGAGCATATTCAGCAGCTCTGCCGGCGTACAATCGATTTTGTTCATATTAAAGTTAATGATGAACGCATCGAAAGAAGGCGGAAGAGACTGCAGAATAATATCTACAGCAAGCTCCTGGTTGACGGTATGCCCCAGTTTTTCCAGAGCCTCCTTGTGCCCAATCATCTTGAGCACGTGAGCTCCCACTGGGCTCCCTTCAGCCAGTTTGCTCTGAAAGAAGAGCTTCGTCAGATTATAGCGTTCTGTCCTCGCCTGTGCAGCATACAGCATCTTGAGGTTCGCTATAATCTCTATAGCCGACATATCCTCATGCTGACGCTGCAGCGGTGGCGTCATAGACGCTAGCATCAGGCAAGCGACATCAATGCTATCTTTGACGTGCTTTTCATAGGCATCTGTTGGGGTATGCCCTTAAGGCTAATGTTTGAGGCCTGTGGGAATGTATCTGTATCATGTAATAAACTCTTAAGTTTATAAAGGCATGGTTGTTATTCAGTTAGCTACATTGTCTGCTGCAATATATGTTCTTCTGAATAATGTCTCAAAGCTGTTCAGCTGGGCTGACAAGCTATTATGTCCTTAGTCGATATATCTTGGTGAACATGAGACAGCCTTGATATGGTTAAGACTAATATGTGTTCTAATCTTATAGGATGCTTCGAGCATGGAATAAGATGTAGACTCATGGGTACATTGGATGTACTGGACAGACCCTACGAGGATGTTCAATTGTTTGTCACAATGTGAATATTCCTTGGATATGACAAGTGGCACATTTCCTCTGACTTGAGATCACTTGTGTTTTCTAAATGATGATTGTCATTGTTTTGAGGTAGTTCAATATCATTTGAAACATAATGATTATAGACTATCTTGGATGGTGAGCTTGAGTCAGGTTAGAGCACTAGTGATAGACATAGGATTGCCGTCTCCTTATTGAAGGAGTGTGATGTTCTAAAGGGGCCCCCTGGATGAGATGATTGAGAGAGTGTATGGCCATACCCAGGTGACAGTGTTCATCTGATCTAATCATGCTCATCATATTGGAGCTACAAGCTTGACAGGCTTGTCCAATAAGAACATCCAGTGGCAAAGGAAATATGTATGCTTTGTGAATTGATTCACACTTGTGCTGTTTTTGGGTGAAGTCTTGGAAGACTCTTTCCTTTATATCGGGAGACAGTGATGTGTTGCTAGATACCCCTCACTGGTCGTGATAACGTGAGTTATCGTTACCGACATTTAAAGGAAACCCTCATGGTCGCACAATTTGATGATATGGCTTACTTAAGTCAGATCGTGTGGACTGAATTGTTTGGGTTCAGTTTAATGGGATTAAATCTCTGATTGTGAGTGAGATCTGGTCTGATCATGTTTGATTGATTAGGGCTTGAGATCGGTAAGCTTCGATCGAGAGAATGAATGCTAGATCAGTCAGATCAGAAGCATTGAGAGATTGACGGTCAGATTGAGAGCCTTAGGGTTTATTTTGATCTGCACTTATTTCTTGGTTTATTTGGTTAGCGGACCAAATCGCTTTGAACCAGCTCTTGAATGAGCGCATGGTTCAATGCTGATGTGGCATTTGCGATTGGGGTGAATCCTAAGATCGCACGTAGAGATGTGGCATGCTATTTTTGGATAGCACCTCTCGAACGTTGCCATGATCTCACGTCGCTCCTCTTTGGTCTCTTCACGCCTTTCTCGCCTCTTGGGGTTGGCTTGGAAGTGGCATTCTCGTGTGGAGAAAGTCCAAGGCGACAAGAGAAAAACGCCAAGAAGAAATCTCTCCTTTCCCTTTGCAATCGATCAAAGACACTCTTGGAGCCTTGCTAGCACAAGGAGCACCAAGATAGTAAGCGCTTCCTCATCTTGTGTGCGCGTCCTAAGGAGGAGATCTTCGTTGCTCTCTTAGATCCAAGGCGTCATCTTCAAATGGCATTGGTATGAATCGCATCTTTCATTCAATCATAGTTTTAAGTTGATCATTCAATCATACATGCGATCCTTAACCCTACTTCCGCTCATGCAAAGTTTTAAAGTGCATGGTATTAGGGTTTGCGCTCCCCTAGAAGGGGACCCCCCATGTTAAGGGGTACTTTCATTTGGTATCAGAGCTGCGTTATGATGTATGTTTGTTATGATTGCTTCTTTGTGATCCATGTTTGCGCATCCTATGAATAGATCTAATAACATGCGGTAAACTACATGCTAGCTTAAGGTCTTTGATGTATGTTTATGTGTTACGCATGTATGATGCCTTGGCGCTTGCTTTAGAGTTTTTATCAAAAACTTATATCTCTTGCGCGTATCACCTTAGATCTAAGCCGCCTACTGTAAACCCTTAGACGGGTTATTAGGGTTGAAGTCACCCCCTAGGTTAGATCCAGAATGTCTGATCAGATCATCTGACAACCTGAATGGGTCGATCAGATAGCACCTTGGCGCAAGCCTATGGTGGCTATAGGTCGACTGCAGACAGGTGTGTAGCGATGTCTGATTGTGACGATTAATGAACGCACCTGAGTTAGGCCCGGGGTCACGCCCGTTTGCCAGACCTCAGTGTGGTTGTTCAGCCCTGGCGCATGCATAGTTGACCTTATGGTCGACGCAAGTCAGTTAGGACTTGGTGCATGCAAGGGCAGTGGATCTGACTAGGTTGGATGAGTGGATCCCTAGTAATGGACCGTTGTAAGGTTGTAGGGGAAATAAGGAAAAATTAAAATTGATCCTATGGGGTTTTCGAAAATTTTAATTTTTATGGATCACGTGGTTCTTGATTGATGCATATGTTTGTCTATTTAGTCTTATGTGGGCTGCCCATATTAATTGTGTGCTGTGCTGGGGCCTGCGTGCCTGTATTAAAATTGTAAATTAATTATTGTGATCTGCGCATCACTGTGTTTTAATTTATAAATGTAAGTGACCTGCGTGTCACTCTTGTCTAGATAGTTAAATTTGTAATTTAATTAGACAAGAGCACAGTGCACACTTGGCAGAGGCGCATGCAGCAAGTGGCTGGACCAGGTGGGAGGTCTAGGGTTCGACCCTAGGACCAGGCGCATTTTCCCTGGTGGGCGCACCTGTGCTGTAATTGGCGCTTGGGCCCAGGTTTGGGCCAGATGAGCAGCAAAAGACCCATGAAGAGCAAATGAAGACTTAAGTTAGGTTAAGGTCTTCTAGGGCTATGGGCTTTTACCACATAAGATACATGCTTTCTTTTATTGCTTAATATTAGAATTGCATGATTAAATTATCTTCTGCTATCACCATAGGAATTGCATGATAGGCAAGAAGATAAAAGACCGTTAAAATCCAACGCTTAAATATCAAGCTCGTAAGCCTTCTGACGCGAAACCTCACTGTTCTGATTATCGTTGGAGCCGTGTTGTACCCACTCAGTGGGCACGTCCATCTATCTTCAGACGGTGCGGGATTACACCTGCGTGTTACAGAGTAGGGATTTATCCCTTCTCGTTGCTCAGCATAGCACGTGGTGGTCCAGGGAGTAGGTCGGGTCAGCTTGACCATGTAGGCTACATATGTGGCGCATATGGTAGCACATGGAGGCAGCCATCTGTGGGGTCAGAGATTGTGTTGTACCAACTCAGTTGGCACAGTCTGCTGGACTGCCCGGATGAAGGGGAATCGCACGGGTTGGCGATCGGCAGGGACTGCCTACCAGAAACTAGTGCTTGTACTCTCTGTGCATCTTATCTCGCCTGAGCGGGACGCGGAGACCAAGTATGAAATCTGGATCCCATCTCACTAAAAGAGTTCTACTCTTTCGGGCTGTTTTGCTGGATTTTTCACGCCTGATAAAATAGTGAGAAAAAGAATCTTTCTTAAGTCCTGATTGATTCTTATACATTGATACTGACCTTGCTGTTCTTGCATTGTTGTAGATACCTGCAGCAACGAACACCATGAACTTCAATGTGCGATCCCTACTGGAAAGGGAGAAGTTTGCTGGGCCGAACTTCTCTGACTGGTTTGGACACCTTAAGATTGTTCTTAAGGCAGAGAGGAAACTGTATGTCCTCGAGACGGCGATACCGCCGCAGCCCGCTCCGAACGCCGCAAGGGCGGTTCGGGAAGCCTATGAAAAGCACGTCAATGATAGCATTGATGTCGCTTGCCTGATGCTAGCGTCTATGACGCCACCGCTGCAGCGTCAGCATGAGGACATGTCGGCTATAGACATGATCACAAACCTCAAGATGCTGTATGCTGCACAGGCAAGGACTGAGCGCTACAATTTGACAAAGCTCTTCTTTCAGAGCAAACTGGCTGAAGGGAGCCCAGTGGGAGCTCACGTGCTCAAGATGATTGGGCACAAGGAGGCTCTAGAGAAACTGGGGCATACCATCAACCAGGAGCTTGCTGTGGATATTATTCTGCAGTCTCTCCCGCCTTCATTCGACGCGTTCATTATTAATTTTAATATGAACAAAATCGATTGTACTCCGGCAGAGCTGCTGAATATGCTCTTGACCACTGAGGAAACTCTGAAGGGTAAGCCTTCAACCTCTGTCTTGATGGTTCCTTCCAGGAACAAGAAGAAGGGGAAGAAGGGCAAGGCCACTGTCAAGAGCTACAGCAAGGCTCTGAAGCAAAAGGTGAAGCGGTCCAAGGAATACAGGTGTTTCCACTGTGGCCAGCTGGGTCACTGGAAAAAGGACTGTAAAGCGCTCCAAGGAGATAAGAGGGGAAGCTTTGCTTCTGGCTCAGGTATATTCGTGACTGAGGTCATGTTTTCTTCTTCTATATCATGGGTGTTGGACACTGCATGTGGAGTTCACATTTGTTCAAATGTACAGGAACTCAAGAGAAGAAGGCAGGTGGGACAGCATGAGGTGGACCTACGAGTTGGAAACGGGGCACGGGTTGCTGCTGTTGCTGTAGGAGACTACTTTATTTCTTTACCATCTGGACTTGTATTGGAACTAAACAGTTGTTACTTTGTTCCCAGTATAACTAAAAATATTATCTCCATTCCTGCTCTTGTCAGGAAGGGATTTTCCTTTGAATGCAATATTTCAAAGTGTGTTTTGTCATATGATAATATTGTTTATGCAACTGGTTCAATTAATAATGGGTTATTCATGTTGGACATGGAAAGTTCTATACAAAATGTTGATATTAAGAAAGCCAAGTTTGCTGATGACAGCACCTTGCTATGGCATAGTCGTTTGGGCCATATTAACGAGAAACGCATTAAGCGGTTGCATGATAATGGACTGCTGGGATCTTTCTCCTACAAGGGGATTGATACATGCAAAGCTTGTTTAATGGGTAAAATGACGAAGTCACCTTTTCCTCACAAAGGTCAAAGGGCTTCAGGTTTACTTGACCTTATACACAGTGATGTGTGTGGGCCTTTTAGTAAACATGCCAGAGGTGGCTATCAGTACTTCATTACCTTTACTGATGATTTCAGTAGATATGGGTATGTCTATTTAATGAGACATAAAAGTGAATCTTTTGACAAGTTCAAAGAGTTCAAAAATGAAGTACAAAATCAGCTAGGCCGAAATATCAAGGCACTTCGTTCTGATCGAGGTGGTGAATACCTAAGTCATGCATTTACTGACTATCTAAGGGAGTGTGGGATTATCTCACAGCTCACTCCACCAGGAACACCGCAATGGAATGGTGTGTCCGAGAGGAGAAATAGAACGTTACTTGATATGGTTCGTTCTATGATGAGTCAGGCTACTCTTCCTTACTCCTTTTGGGGTTTTGCACTGGAAACAGCTGCAAAGGTACTAAACCGAGTGCCATCCAAGGCAGTTTCAAAGACGCCATATGAATTATGGTATGGGAAACAGCCAAGCTTGACATTTATCAGGATCTGGGGTTGCGAGGCTTATGTCAAAAAGCTCGCCTCTGGGAAACTAGAGAGCAGATCTGACAAATGTATCTTTGTCGGTTACCCTAAGGAAACTAAGGGTTATTATTTCTTCGATCCCAAGGAGAACAAGGTTTTTGTTGCTCGGACGGCCATATTTCTTGAGAAGGAGTTTCTTCTGCAAGAGGCCAGTGGGAGAGAAATAAAGCTGGATGAGAATCCAGACGAAGGACAAAGTAGTCAAGCACAGTTGGATGAGCCTGAGCCGGTAGAACAGGTTATTGAACAACCTGAGGCTCAGATATCACGGGAACCGCGAAGATCGGGAAGGATTCGTCGACAGCCTGAGCGCTATGACGGAGTCTACATCATTGACAATGATGAACCCCTTACTTATGCGGATGCGGTCAGTGGACCGGAGTCAGCGAGATGGCTTGAAGCTATGCGCGCCGAGATGGACTCCATGTCAGATAACCAAGTTTGGGATTTGGTTGATCCGCCTCCGGGAGTTATCCCTATAGGCTGTAAATGGATCTTCAAGAAGAAGATTGACATGGATGGTAACGTGGTTACCTATAAAGGCAGGCTAGTTGCGAAAGGTTTCAAACAAATCTATGGTATAGATTATGATGAAACTTTTTCACCAGTAGCCATGTTTAAGTCTATTCGGATTCTTTTCGCGATAGCTGCATATTACGATTATGAGATTTGGCAAATGGATGTGAAAACAGCTTTCCTTAATGGAAATCTGGATGAGGATGTGTATATGACACAACCAGAAGGTTTCACTAATCCAGCAGATCGTCATAAGATATGCAAGTTAAAGAAGTCTATTTATGGACTTAAACAAGCATCGAGAAGCTGGAATATTCGTTTTGATGAATCAGTTACTGAATTTGGTTTCATCAAGAATGAGGATGACCCGTGTGTGTATAAGAGGTTTAGTGGGAGCGTGATTACTTTCCTAGTCCTCTACGTCGATGACATCTTGATCATTGGAAACGACATTCCTGAAATGCATGCTGTTAAGGCATGGCTGAGGAAATGTTTCCAGATGAAAGATTTAGGAGAAGCAGCCTATGTGTTAGGTGTGAAGATCTACAGGGATAGATCTAAGAGGCTTCTCGGGCTGTGCCAGAGTACTTACATCGATAAGGTCCTGGAGAGATTTCATTTAGAGAATTCTAAACGAGGATATCTTCCAGTCAGACATGGTCTGAATCTTTCGAAGAGTCAGTGTCCACAAACACAGACTGAGAAAGATGAAATGGACAATACGCCTTATGCTTCGGCTATTGGATCCATTATGTATGCGATGTTGTGTACTCGCCCAGACGTCGCTTACGGGTTAAGCGTGACCAGTCGTTACCAGAGTAATCCAGGTATGGCGCACTGGATTGCAGTCAAGAACATTTTAAAATATCTGCGGAGGACCAAAGATATGTTCTTGATATATGGTGGTCAGGAAGAACTCAGTATTGAAGGATATACTGACGCTTCGTTCCAGTCTGACCAGGATGATTTCCGATCGCAATCAGGCTATGTTTTTAGCTTGAATGGAGGTGCAGTGGTGTGGAAAAGTTTCAAACAGTCAACTGTTGCTGATTCCACAACAGAAGCCGAGTATGTTGCAGCCTCGGAAGCATCCAAGGAGGCAGTGTGGATTCGTAAGTTCGTGAGAGAACTTGGTGTTGTTCCTTCGAGTGCAGATCCTTTGGTTATCTTTTGTGATAACACTGGAGCAATCGCACAAGCAAAGGAACCACGGTCGCACCAGAAGTCCAAGCACATACAGAGACGGTTTCATTTGATCAGGGAGATCATAGATCGTGGCGAGATCAAAATCTGCAAGGTTCATACAGATGACAATCTGGCAGACCCGCTTACCAAGCCTCTGGCGCAGCAGAAGCATGAGAAGCACTGTAATAATATGGGTTTGAGATTTCTCAACCATTAGATTAAGTGCAAGTGGGAGATTGTTGGGGTATGCCCTTAAGGCTAATGTTTGAGGCCTGTGGGAATGTATCTGTATCATGTAATAAACTCTTAAGTTTATAAAGGCATGGTTGTTATTCAGTTAGCTACATTGTCTGCTGCAATATATGTTCTTCTGAATAATGTCTCAAAGCTGTTCAGCTGGGCTGACAAGCTATTATGTCCTTAGTCGATATATCTTGGTGAACATGAGACAGCCTTGATATGGTTAAGACTAATATGTGTTCTAATCTTATAGGATGCTTCGAGCATGGAATAAGATGTAGACTCATGGGTACATTGGATGTACTGGACAGACCCTACGAGGATGTTCAATTGTTTGTCACAATGTGAATATTCCTTGGATATGACAAGTGGCACATTTCCTCTGACTTGAGATCACTTGTGTTTTCTAAATGATGATTGTCATTGTTTTGAGGTAGTTCAATATCATTTGAAACATAATGATTATAGACTATCTTGGATGGTGAGCTTGAGTCAGGTTAGAGCACTAGTGATAGACATAGGATTGCCGTCTCCTTATTGAAGGAGTGTGATGTTCTAAAGGGGCCCCCTGGATGAGATGATTGAGAGAGTGTATGGCCATACCCAGGTGACAGTGTTCATCTGATCTAATCATGCTCATCATATTGGAGCTACAAGCTTGACAGGCTTGTCCAATAAGAACATCCAGTGGCAAAGGAAATATGTATGCTTTGTGAATTGATTCACACTTGTGCTGTTTTTGGGTGAAGTCTTGGAAGACTCTTTCCTTTATATCGGGAGACAGTGATGTGTTGCTAGATACCCCTCACTGGTCGTGATAACGTGAGTTATCGTTACCGACATTTAAAGGAAACCCTCAGGGTCGCACAATTTGATGATATGGCTTACTTAAGTCAGATCGTGTGGACTGAATTGTTTGGGTTCAGTTTAATGGGATTAAATCTCTGATTGTGAGTGAGATCTGGTCTGATCATGTTTGATTGATTAGGGCTTGAGATCGGTAAGCTTCGATCGAGAGAATGAATGCTAGATCAGTCAGATCAGAAGCATTGAGAGATTGACGGTCAGATTGAGAGCCTTAGGGTTTATTTTGATCTGCACTTATTTCTTGGTTTATTTGGTTAGCGGACCAAATCGCTTTGAACCAGCTCTTGAATGAGCGCATGGTTCAATGCTGATGTGGCATTTGCGATTGGGGTGAATCCTAAGATCGCACGTAGAGATGTGGCATGCTATTTTTGGATAGCACCTCTCGAACGTTGCCATGATCTCACGTCGCTCCTCTTTGGTCTCTTCACGCCTTTCTCACCTCTTGGGGTTGGCTTGGAAGTGGCATTCTCGTGTGGAGAAAGTCCAAGGCGACAAGAGAAAAACGCCAAGAAGAAATCTCTCCTTTCCCTTTGCAATCGATCAAAGACACTCTTGGAGCCTTGCTAGCACAAGGAGCACCAAGATAGTAAGCGCTTCCTCATCTTGTGTGCGCGTCCTAAGGAGGAGATCTTCGTTGCTCTCTTAGATCCAAGGCGTCATCTTCAAATGGCATTGGTATGAATCGCATCTTTCATTCAATCATAGTTTTAAGTTGATCATTCAATCATACATGCGATCCTTAACCCTACTTCCGCTCATGCAAAGTTTTAAAGTGCATGGTATTAGGGTTTGCGCTCCCCTAGAAGGGGACCCCCCATGTTAAGGGGTACTTTCAGCATCACGAACCGCCCTTGCGGCGTTCGCAGCGGGCTGCGGCGGTATCGCCATCTCGAGGACATACAGTTTCCTCTCTGCCTTAAGAACGATCTTAAGGTGTCCGAACCAGTCAGAGAAGTTCGGCCCAGCAAACTTCTCCCTTTCCAGTAGGGATCGCACATTGAAGCTCATGGTGTTCGTTGCTGTAGGAATCTACAACAAGCAAGAACAGCAAGGTCAGTATCAATGTTCAGAATCAATCTAGGACTTTAAGAAAGATTCTTTTTCTCACTATTTTGTCTGACTGAAAAATCCAGAAAACAGTCCGAAAGAGTAACACTCTTTTAGTGAGATGGGATCCAGATTTCATACTTGGTCTCCGCGTCCCGCTCAGGCGAGATAAGATGCACAGAGATGACAAGCATTAATTTCTGGTAGGCTGTCCCAGCCAATCGCCAACCCGTGCGATTCCCCTTCATCTGGGCAATCCAGCAGACTGTGCCAACTGAGTTGGTACAACACAGTCTCTGACCCCACAGATGGCTGCCTCCATGCACTACCATATGCGCCACATATGTAGTCTACATGGTCAAGCTGACCTGACCTACTCCCTGGACCACCACGTGCTATGCTGAGCAACGAGAAGGGATAAATCCCTACTCTGTAACACGCAGGTGTAATCCCGCACTGTCTGAAGATAGATGGACGTGCCCACTGAGTGGGTTCAACACGGCTCCAACGATAGTCAGAACAGTGAGGTTTCGCGCCAGAAGGCATTACGTGCTTGATATATTAGCGTTGGATTTTAACGGTCTTTTATCTTCTTCACTATCATGCAAGTCCTATGGTGATAGCAGAAGATAAACACATGCAATTCTAATTATATAAGCAATAAATAGAAAGCATGATCTTATGTGGTAAAAGCCCATGAATCCTAGTAAGACCTTAATTTTACTTAAGTCTTCACTTGAGCTCTTTTGCATCTCATCTGGTCCAACCCAGGGCCCTAGCGCCAAGAGCACCTCAGGTGCGCCACCAGCTGAATGCCCCTCTTGGATGTGTGCTTTTATGCCCTTGTCTAATCAAAAACATTTTGATCTATCTAGACAAGCTTTGACTCGCAGGTCAATTATACAATAGATTAATAAAAAATGTGATTCGCAGATCACAATAATATTAACTTATAATTAACCAGGCACGCAGGCCCCAGCACAGCACACAATAGGGCAACCCACATAAGAATAAATAAACAAGCACATGGTCTCAATCATCATGTGATCCAATCAAGAAATTAAATTTTGAAAACCCCATAGGCATCAATTTTAACTTCCTTATGTGCCCTACAACCTTACAATGGTACATTGATAGGGATCCACTCATCCATCTAGTTAGATCCTGTGCCCTTGCATGCACCGAGTCCTAACTGACCCGAGTTGACCTAATGGTCAACCATGCATGCGCCAAGGGCTGAACAACCAACAAGAGTTCTGGCAAGCGGGTGTGACCCCGGGCCTAACTCAAGAGTGTTCATTGGTTGTCTCAACCAGACCTCGCTACACGCCTAAGATGCAATCGACCTATGGCCACCTCGTGCTTGCGCACAGGTGCCATCTGGTCGATCCATCTAGGCTGTCAGATGGTCTGATCAGACTAGTTTGATCTAACCTAGAGGTGACTTCAGCCCCATCAACCCATCTAAGGGTTTATAGTAGGTGGCACTTTAGATCTAGTCATAGGCGCGCAAGTTAGGGTTTTGTTTGATAAAACAACATAAACTAAGCGCCAACTCAAGACATGCGACATCATGAACAAACAACATGCGCCTAGATAAGTAAACATCTTACTTTCGCATGGAGAAATAGCATGTCAATTTTCGCATGTGAACAAGATCTAAGCATACATGAAGATGCGCAAACATGGATCACGGAAATATCAAGCAATCATATTAACATGCTTCAACATAGCTCTGATACCAATTGTAGGGTCCCCTTCAAGGGGGAGCGCAAGCATGTGAAACCCCTTTCAAGAGGGGGGCGAAAACACTAAAGGGGGTTGGCGCATAACTTTGCAAGCGGAAGCATGTGTTTTCAACGATTTTAGCATGAGCATATGATCAACTTGAATGAGTTAGATTTATACCATAGCCATAGAGTTGGAGGTCGGCTTGGAAGAAGAGATCGAATAGGGGTCTCCTCCACAAGATGCGCACACAAGATGAGGATGCGCTCACTTCCTTGGTGCTCCTTGTGCTAGCAAGGTTCCAAGAGTTGTCCTTGATCGAGTAAAGAGAAGAGATGATCACTTCCTTTGGTTGGCCGGTCCTTCTCTTGTCGTCCACACCCAAATTCTCTCAAGTCTCGTCGAGCAAGAGCAAGGAGACAAGAGTTCAATGAGCCTTCAAGCCGTTTTGGCGTTTCAAGGAGACATGCGCTCAATGACTTTCCAAAAATGGAAAATCCATTAAGCCATGCATTCTCACTTCTAGCAAACCGCCCAAAACGCTTTATGGATCGAACCATGGGTTCACCCATGTGAACTGGTTCAATCCAAATTGGTCCAAACCAATTTGGTTCAAAGACCAAACCAAGCCAATCGGTCTAGATCAACCAAACCCTAAGGTTTCCAATCTAACCGTTCATCTCATGATGCTCTTGATCTCACCGATCTTGCATCAATACTCTTGATCGAAGTTTACCGATCTCAAGCCCTAATCAATCAAACATGATCAGACTGGATCTCACTTACAATCAGAGTTTAAACTCCTTTAAACTGAACCGAAACAATTCAGTCCACACGATCTGACTCAAGTAAGCCATATCATCAAATTGTGCGACCCTGAGGGTTTCCTTTAAATGTCGGTAACGATAACTTACGTTATCACGATCAGTGAGGGGTATCTAGCAACACATCACTGTCTCCCGATATAAAGGAAAGAGTCTTCCAAGACTACACCCAAACCACAGCATAAGTGTGAATCAAACTCACGAGGCATGCATGTTTCCTTTGCCACTGGATGTTCTTATTGGACAAGCATGTCAAGCCTGTAACTCCAATATGATGAGCATGATTAGATCAGATGATCATAGTCATCTGGGTATGGCCATACACTATCTCAATCATCTCATACAGGGGGGCCCTTTAGAACATCACACTCCTTGAACAAGGAGACGGCAATCCTTTATCTATCACTAGTGTCCTAACCTGACTCAAGCTCATCATCCAAGATAGTCTATAATCATTATGTTTCAAATGATATTGAACTACCTCAAAACAATGACAATCATCATTTAGAAACACAAGTGATCTCAAGTCGAAGGACATGTGCCACTTGCTGCCATCAAGGATTATTCACATTGTGACAAACAATTGAATATCCTAGAAGGGTCTGTCCAGTACATCCAATGTACCCATGATTCTACATCTTATTCCATGCTCGAAGCATCCTATAAGATTAGCACACATATTAGTCTCAATCATATCAAGGCTGTCTCATGTTCACCAAGATATCTCGACTAAGGACATAGAGCCTGTCAGCCTAGCTGAACAGCTTTGAGACATTATTCAGTAGTACACTTATTATTGCAGACAAGGTAACAACCTGAATAATAACCATGCCTTTATAAACATAAGAGTTTATTACATGATACTTATACAATCCCAAGGCCTCAAACATTAGCCTTAAGGGCATACTCCAACAGTTCGAAGATCAATGGCACACCCGTGCCTCCAGCCGTGTCCGCCTCGATGGGAAATCCAGATGCTGATCACGGCCGTGACGGCAAGCACGGCCAGGCTGTGTTTTGCCCCAGAAAACACACGGAGACCATTGTTCATCCCGTTCGACGCTCGCAACGGTCTTCGCATCCCCTAGACCGTTTCATGGGTGTGGTGAGCCCTTCATCAGCAACAACTAGCCACATCCAGTCCATCCACGAGGCCTCACCTACATCTTCGGAGCCCCTTCAGCTCCTAGCCACTCTTCCACGAGGACCCCCACCGGACGCCACTACCGATCGCTACAACAACCGGGTCCTCAACTTGGCCCAAGAGACCGCCACTAATGTTCATAATCAGCCCACAATCAGCTGATTCTACTACTTCATGGTCGCGTGTTCAAAAATGGTGTAGCCCACCGAAGGTAGCCCATTCAACGGCCCACGCGATTCAGCTCATGTGCCCCACCCCTTGGCATATTCCCCTGTGGAAGTTGTTAAGCATGCTGTTTTAGTTTGTTTGAAGGAATGTTGACCTTCTTTTAGGTAGTTAGAGGGGTTGGCTTCTCCAACTACCCTCATGTGTTGTGCATGTGACCCTTATTCCCTCTTGATCTATAAAAGAGGGTTGAGGGCTTGTGTTGTTTTTCAGTTTTGTTGTAGTAGCACCTTCCCCCCCACGCGAAGGTTTAGGCCACTTCAAACTCCGAAGAGACCGCCAAGGGTTTCTTCGCCTCCTCTTTTGTAATAGCTTTCAGTCTTCAATCAAAACACCCAGAGAACCTCCCAAGGCTCCGGGTCCTTTCCAAAGAGATCATTGTTCGGTTTGTGTCTTGGATTCGCAGTGTTTCCGCCTCCGTAACCAAGTCTAGGCCCTGCGCGCACGTGCTTGCTTCAAGAAATTGGCTCTACAAATCAGGTGAGAAGTTTCATTTATCGAAGCGTACTCGTTGTCTCCTCAGCTCACTAGTATTGCTCAAGTCGCGTCTTCGAGGCACTAGTTTTCATCGGTTTTCTCAAGTTTTCATCGTTTCGCACGTTTTACTTCCCTCGCCTCTAGCCCCTCTCATGTATTTGGCATCATGGATTCCCCCACCGTAGAGTATCGATTTAAGGACCAACTCACCCATAACATCCGCTGCGTCAGGATGGATCCATCTTCAAAGCTTACTCCAAACCGAGGATGAAGAGGGGCCTCCTTATACTTGCTCACTTGACGAGAAGAGTGATGGAGTCAGGACCACCTCATGGGACTCCCCACCAGCCTCGGACGATACCTGGAAAGACTCCCCAAGGCCAGAGGGAGAAGTCCCAGAAATCTCAGCTCAAACAGGTGTCTGCAACACCAAACAAGGAGATACACGCCATCAAGAAATACCAAGAGACACTTTGAAGAGGCATTTTGAAGAGACTCTTTGAAGAGACATTTTGAAGAGACATTTTGAAGAGACTATTTGAAGAGACATTTTGAAGAGACATTTTGAAGAGACACTTTGAAGAGACATTTTGAGGAGACACCTTGAAGTCTATATAAGAGAGATGGGTTCTCTTGGGGGAGGTAGTTTTTTTGTGTGAGAATTTTACGCTTTGTAGTAGCATCTAGTCCACTTTAAACTCTAAGGGTTCTCGCCTAGGGTCCCTTGCCTTGTAATTGTTTTGTGCTTCAATCAAATTTGGTCGCAGCAGTGCCTCCCATCACTCCGGGAGCCGATCTTTGCCTTCAAGGATTGTTTTCAACTTGGGCGCCTAGCCCTTGCCTACCTCTAGGGCGCCTAGCCCTTCGTCTACCCTCATGACTCCTCGCCCTCCTCTCTGACCCAGTCGAGGACTCGCAATGCTCCGCTTTCACAGCCCCGTAAAGGTTTCGTGCGTGCGTGCATGCTCGAAAGTTGGCTCTACGAGTCAGGTAAGTAATTTCCATTGTAGCATCGTGCCCTAGTTTTCTCGGCTATCGGTATTGCTCATGCAAGTCACATTGCGCGGCATGAGTTTCATCGGTTTTCTTGGATTTTTCCCCGTATCGCACGTTTCTTCTTCCCTCGTCTTACGACCCTCCCACGTTTTCCGCATCATCGTCTGCACCACCTTAGTGTACTGATCTAAGGACCCCTAACCTATTCATCCGCTACGTCAAGGAGGAACCTTCTTTTATTTACGGTGCAGAAAGTGGAAGAGAAGGAGGGGCGGCCATGGAGAACAATACACTAAGACACTAATGTTACCAAGGAAACTAATAGACAAGATTTTATTTTGTCAAAACTTGGTGAGTACATGCAAGAGGATACATTATATAGACGTGGGGGAGGCTTGTTAGTGTTTATGCCCTAGGACATCATGATGGTCCATTCGGATATGTGTATCACATCTATTTGATAGATGAGCTTTCCTGGCATTGTCGTTGTTATGCAGGTTTGTACATCTGCGCATATGTACATTTGCATATACAATGTCCCTTAGAGATAGATTTTGTTTTTATCCCTGGTCAAGAATCATAGTGGATATGGGACAGCTATGACTCACTTGAGACTAGTATATGCGTTGGTTGAGCACGGGATGCTAACGTAGGCATATGGGTATATCAAGGGAGACATACTGGATCGACCCACCATGAGGATTCATCTCGGTCTCACGAGATGAATATCACAATGACAGAGTTGTGCTTGTCCTAGACTTGAGGGCATTGGTATCACTATACAGTGAGTGACGCACTTTGATACAACCTAACGCTTCACCGTAAAAGGGAAGTCATAACGGTTGTCATTGGGTGTGTCATAAGCCGTATGAGGGATTCAATGTGCCAATAGAGAATTTGCCCCTTCATTGCAGGGAAGCTTGATTGTCCATGACACCCCTATATGGATGACTGAAAGTGTATGTCTATACCCAGGTGAGAACCTGATTTAGTCATGCCATAATATTGGGATTAACAAGTGTGACACACTTGCCCAATCTGGACATCAGTTGGCAAAAGGACAAAGCTGCACTTGTACTTTGTCGCAGTTTTAGGGGATGTCGATGATGACATCATTCTAAGGACTTGGGTAGCAATGATGTACTGCTAGGTGCTACTCATTGCTTGTGATGATTTAGTCATCACTGCCAACGTCTGAAGAACCTATAGGGTCACATACCTAGACGTCAGAGATTCCGTACTAATCATTTAGCCTTTGATCGAATCATTGTGTGATTCGGATCATTTTGGGGAACTGATGCATTGAGACTTTTACAGAGCAGATGATATTTTATTTTAGTTTATGTTTGACCATTAGTTGATTCTAGTGGACCACGTTTGACCTCTGTTGACCTGTGTTGTCAAAATGAGTCAAACAAGGGTCTTGGTGCAAGTTTGGACTTGCCACTTTAGTCACATGAATAAATTAAATTATTAATTGGAAAGATAATTTTTCTCTTGGCTAATTAGTAGGCTTGGGTGAAATTTATAATTAATAGCGTCTACGGGGATTCAAACCCGTGATGCTGATCTGGTTAATTGTGAATTAGCGCCTATATGCATTATCCCACATGGGAAAAATCTCCAAGGCTGATCTGGCTCTGCAATTATAAATAGAGAGGCCTTCCTGGGAGATTTTTGCACCAGACTCTTCTGTTGTCTCTTATTGTCGCCTCCCTTCTGCTGCTTGGCGTGAGGGTTTTCGAGGTGATAACAATAAAAAGATTTTACCTCAAGGGTTGGGTCAAGTGGTAGTGCTACCCACTCCTTGTCGCCAACGCTCCCTCTTCTCCTTGGCATTGGTGCAAGTTGAGAAGATCAAGAGGTGTGGATGTCCTCTCCTGAAGCTAGCATGTGCGTGGAGCGGAGGGATCTCGAGACAATCTGTGTGTGCACGATTGTACAGGACGGACACCTATGCGTCTTCATCATCGGCTGCTCCTGGAATTGCTCGATAAGGTATTACTCTTCACATCCTTCGATTTTCTCTCATAAGGGATCCTAGTGTTTCTGGAATTCTGTTTCGGACCTCTGCTTCTACTGTGTTTAAAATTTTTATGAGGTCCGGGGATTCCAACAGTGGTATCAGAGGGATCTTACGAGGCCCGAAGGTGTCTTTTCTATATGTGCAGCCCCATGTCATGAAAATTGTTTTCGAAATTCTTTATGCCATGAATTTTCTGTTGAAATTTAATTTCTGAATTTTTCGCCTACTATGACTTTCTTGTTTTGATTTCCTTTACATATGGGATAGACCCTAATGTGGAAGGAATTTCTCTCCTTGCGCTCATTGGATAGACCCATGGCGCAAGACCCATAAGAGATTATGCGGGGCATGGACTGGGTGATTGCCCTAATCTCTATGGGGTAAGGATTGCAAGGGGCGGCTACCCTTTGTAGACTCCTGAGAGGGACAAAACACAAAGAATAGGTCATGAGGGGTCGCTGAAAAATTTAGAAAAAGGTTTATGAAAAACTAAAAATGATTACTGTTTGGTTTTTGCATAGCATGTAGAATTGCATGAGTAATTGATTTGTGCATTTATGTTGTGATCAAAGTCAAGCCCTATTGCCATGCTAGTGATGTATCAATGTGAGGCCTGCGTGCCGACTTTCAATTTTGTATTTCAATTCTACATTGTAAATCGAATCGAAGGCATTGATGACATATCGTGGCGTTTTCTTCTCTCTCCTTTGCGCATCACTCAGGGTGGCGCAACCCATTACCTAGTCGAACCCTAGGGTGGTTTTTAGGGTTACCTGGAGGCACATCCAATGGGGGTCGGCGGCTAGGGTTTGGGTTGGCGCCCCTCACCTCCTAAGGTGGCACATCCCCTTCTTTGACCTAACCTTGAGTGGCTTCTAGGGTTACCTAGATGGTTTACTTAAGGGACGAGGGTTGGATAGGTGATGGTGCAACCTAGTCAAGCAAGGGGGCTGACCTTCATACTGAGTCCACATGGCTTCTAGGTTTCCTAGTGGCGCATGCATGGGTTCAAGGGGTGATGATGAAGGAAAAGCAACCTAAGAGGCTGATCCTATTCCTTGACCGAACCATGGTGCATCCTAGGTCTCCTAGGTGGCGCATATTGATGTTCATCGGTTGAGGAAGGGGAATGGCGCTCCGAGCTTGAAGTGGGGCTGATCTTCCATCATTAGCTAAATAACTTGAAGGTCCTTTGGACACTTCTTGAGTTCATGAGCTGATGGAGGAAGGTCGAGCACCAAGGATGCTTGATGGTACATCTGAACAAAGGGGGCGCACCTCTTGGTGGCGCACCTTGCAAGGGATGTGGTGTATCAAGCAAAGAGGTGAGATACCTAGAGGAGGTGGTGCATGGATGTTTGGCCGAACCCTAGGAGGAGCCTAGGGTTTGCGAGCTAGCTCATAGAGAAGACTCGGGCTGGCCGAACCTAAAGGGGATCAAGGGTTTTCCTAGATGCTGCCTTTAGGGTTCGTGAGCTAACCCATGGAGCTGAAGACCTAGGTGGCGTACCTCGGTGCCTTAGAGCAGAGCCCTTAGGGCACTCAGGGATGAGCTACGGACTTGTTGGCATGAGCTCATGGCTCAGAGCCCTTGGTAGTGCTAGGTGGCTAGGACTAGGTCTAGGGGCTTGTTACCCATGTTTTGGGCTTTGATCATATCATATTTACTATTTCTGTTCCAGCATGCCTTTACTGCTTTTGGTTTTATTCCACCATAGGATTGCATGCCTGTATTGGTAGAAATAAGATAAAAAGCATGTGGTGCCGAGACCACAAAAATCCTCGCTAAATCATATCAAGTCCCGTTACTTAGCCTTCTGACGCGTAACCCTCGTCAAACTGTCGATCGATGGTGCTGTGCATTGTTTCCCACCCTCGTGGGACACACCCATCTATCTTCAGGAGGCATGTGGTGACAATAATTTCCCCAGTCCGGTTAAAACTCTGGATGTGCCTTTCGCAAGGAAATTGTTGGCCCTAGGTATAAGGGTTAAGTCGGACTTGACTAGGATTTTTCATATGTGGTGGTTCACATGATGAAATTTCTAGAGGCATCCTCAAGAGGTTAGGACTTTGTGCTGTATCCAGCCCTCGCTAGACACAAAGTGCCTGAACAGTCTTGGGAAGGGGAATTGCCGAGTAGCAATTGGCCGGCGAGCCTACCTCAGGAAGCATGCGTCACCTTGTGCAGTACATCCCACCCTCGTGGGATGCAAGGCCATGTACGAAATGAGGATCTCATTTCACTAAGGAAGTCAGGCAACTTCTCGATCGATTTTTGAGGATTATCGATTCGAATAAAATAGTGAGAAACAATCATTTATAAAAGGCCAGAATAAATGATTAATTGTGATACTGATCTGCTCTTGTCTTTGTTGTAGATGGCTTCTACAAGCAATAATGATAGCAGACTGTCATTCCTTTCCTTCTTGATGAGGGAGAAGTTGGTTGGAACCAACTTTGAGGACTGGTGCCATACTTGAGGATTGTCCTCAAGCTCGAGGAAAAGCTGTGTCTCCTTGGGCAGCCTTTTCCTGAACCCATCTCATCTACAGCCTTGTTGGCTAAAGAGAATGCTAATGGGGTAGCTTGTCTAAAGCTAGCATGTCGCTTGTGTTGTGAAACCAACGTGTTGAGCTGATCATATTTTAGATATTCTAAAATAGATCTTTAAGGGACAAGCTAGAATAGAAAGCTATAACCTCTAACGTACTCCTATAATGCAAAGGGAAGCCTTAGGGCTTGTCCAACGCATTGAAGATGAAAAAAGGGTGTAGGAGATAAGGTGCTCGAGAATGATTGCTAGCGACCTCAAAACAAGGAGAAGAGAAGTAACCCTTCGTCTTCTGGCTTAGTGACGCAGAACGGAAGTTTGGAGAAGAGAAGAGGAGAGGAAGAAGAAGAGAAGAAACCCTTAGCTTAGCATGCTAAGGGGGAAGAGGAGAACTACATTTCCTAACCCTAACCTCCCAAGGAGGACGACAAACAACCCAAAGGTATTTTCCAAAAATATTCTTAGCAACTTAATCCAAACATGAGAATTACATTAGCTTTTAAAGCCATTTTACCCTCAACGTTAACATCCTCTCAAATTGGATCTAAAGGCCACCGTTTCTTGCTTTGAAATGGGTGTTGGAGATGAATTCGTCCCTTAGACTTCCATTCTTGGCGTGTAGAGCTTTGCTTCAGGTGGATTTCGCCGGCGCATGGAATTTGATGGAGATAAATTGGCTGGAAGCCGCAGGTGCATGCAAGGCAACATTGGAGCTGATTGGCCAATGTGATCGGCTGATATCTGTGCGCATGCTGAACGTTGGCTTGGCTGCGTGCGTGAAGATGGAGTTTGCAAGCGCAAGACGTGTCCTCGCTGGACTGATGGCTGCATATGGTTGGCGGAAGTTCCAAAATTGAATCTTGAATTTCAAAATCTACAGCTGGATTTAGAAGTGGCCGATTGTCTTGATGGCTGTTCGTTGCTATCAATTCCTTGAAGACTTTATGTTACATGCAACGTGGCATGGTCGAGTTGCATGTTGACTTTGCTTTCAAATTGTTGACTTGTCATTGGGATGCCTTGATTTAATTTGATGAGCTTGGCTGAAGATTGGAGCTTGTTGTTGATATTCAATTTGAGCTTTGACCTTCTTTGAGATATTGACTTTGATGTTGACTAGTTGACTTTGGACTTAGCTAATCCTACTAAAATAAGGAGAATGCAAAACCTAAACTAGTTGCAGCCTAATACATTAACTAAAAATTTAAAATGCTTTAAAGGAAATAAAATCTACACTAATCCTAATTGTAATAAAATAAACACATAATTAAGATTTCAAAATGCTCCTGCATCAGATTTCCCCTCTTTGAAAACTTCACCTCCCGGTGAACTAATTTTTGAACCTACGAGTCAAGGTAGAGTCAAATGATCAAACATTCTTTTTTGTTTATTATTTTGCTCAGCTTTTTTTTTTCTCTCAAGTTTGTTTTGTTTTTTTTTTTTGTTTGTTTTGTTTTTTTTTAAACAGCCAATTTTTTTTTTCTAAAACATCTTTTCTTTCTTTTTTTTTTTAGGAAAAAGGAAAAACACTTCATGCGTCCACGCATCACACTTCGTTTCCGCGCATCATGCCTGCGTGAAGCGAACGCGTTTGTTAGAGGCAGTGGCTAGCGGTTGACAGGCGGTGGTCGTCGGCGGCGGACATTGGAGCGGTGGCGAACGATGGCTTCGGCGAGGAGAGGTGTGTTGTGGCGACGAAGGAGGTCAGAGATGACATCCCAACGAAAAAAACAGAGGCGGAAACAGGGAATGTTGAAGCGGAGGAGGGTGCTGGCGAAATTTTCCCGATTCTGACCATCTAGTTGTCGGATGGCAAGATCTTCCCGATTAGTGGTTCTCCGAACGGAAGGGAAGGTGTGGACAAAATTTGAAATCGATCAGTCTTCCGGATGGAGAGTTCTTCAAGCTGAACGAGGAGAGGTGGAAACAGGGGACGCTTGAAAAGGAAACCGAGCCGCGCACACGATCTCACGATTCCGGCCATCCAGTGGTCGGATGGCAAGATCCTTCTGGTCACTGGGTTGACTGCTGGAGGAGATGGTCTGGACAGATTTGGAGGTCGATTGGACGGCGGGATCAGGATCTTGGCTTCGTTGATTGGCGCTGGTGAGAAGCTCCCGTGGTTGCTGGAGAAGAAGAACCTCGTTCCCCATCATCGCTGGTCGTGGGTTCTGAAAAGAACCAGGTGACCAACTCTAGTGATCGTCGCAGAGGAGAGACGGCTGCAAGTGAGCGGGAGAGGAACGTCGGCGAGCTTGCTGGTTGCAGATTGGGATGAAGGGCGTGGCTGCAAGTGCGCGAGTGTGGGTGGCAGCGTGATGTTGATGCAGAAGATTGACTGGCTAATGGAGAAGATGATGCAGCTAGCTTCCCTTCATCGCTGACCGTGGGTTCTAAAAAGAACCAGACGACCAGCTCCGGTGGATAGAAATGCAAGTATGGCAAAGATGAACGGTGGGCAATGGTGGATCGGTGTGAGAAGACAAGAGTTTCTCACGGTTTGCTCTGATACCACTGACGCAGGGCGGAAGTCTAGAGATTGCTGGAGAAGAGAAAAGATGAGGGAAGAAGAGAAGAGAAGCTTCCAAATCCATAGAAGTTCAGGGAAGAAGAGAAGAGAAAGAGGGGCCAGCGGCTCACCCTCAAGAAGATAAAGAGGAGCCTTCGGCTCACCCTAACCTCACAAAGAGGAAAACACACCATGAAGGTTCCAAAAATATTCGTTTTAACTTCACTACTCAAAACATAAGAATTACATTAGTTTTATTGCCCTTTTCACGTTTAGCATTAACATAATCTCACAACATATCTGATGGCTGTCAATCCTTCTTTCAAATGAATGGCAGAGATAATGTGCAATCTTCATTAATCCTATTGGCCAGGATGGGAGGTTGCCTGCAGAATTAGTGTCCTGGTATTCGAGAGATTCTTGCTTTGAAGCTGGTGGCAGCTAGACGCGCGTGAAGACTGCTGAAGCTTGATTGGTTTTTGGGATGGGTGGTGGGTGCAGGTTGAGTAAATGCTTGATTTTCCTTGGCGCATGCAGGAGGTCTTGGGAGTTGATTGGCTGGAGTGAAGAGATGAGTTGCAGCCGAGGGTAGGGTTGCATGTTGGAATTGCAAGTGTATGCTACGTAATTTGGAAGTTTTGGTTGGCGCAGGAACTTGTTTGGAGCAGGTTGGATGTAATTGGCCATAGACTGTTGACTTTGACTTGACTTTTCCTTTGAATATTGTCATTCACTTTGATTTTGAAGCTGGATGTTGACTATGATGTGGACTTTGGACTTAGCTAATCCTACTAAAATAAGGAGAATGCAAAACCTAAACTAGTTGCAGCCTAATACATTAACTAAAAATTTAAAATGCTTTAAAGGAAATAAAATCTAAACTAATCCTAATTGTAATAAAATAAACACATAATTAAGATTTCAAAATGCTTCTGCATCAGCTAAAAATTTAAAATGCTTTAAAGGAAATAAAATCTAAACTAATCCTAATTGTAATAAAATAAACACATAATTAAGATTTCAAAATGCTCCTGCATCACTTAGGTAATTATGTTACCAAAGTCTAGTTGTCTATTTCTGACACATGGGTATGTCATACCGCATGATGAGACCAATACTTGCAAAAGGGCAACACTGACGCAGAGAGACTAACCTACTAGTTGGAGCATCTATTACTGCCATAGCTATAGGAGACCTCACTCTCTCTGGGGTCAAGACTTCGTTAGAACTTCAATATCTTCATGTTCTATCTGTATGTGAAGTTCTATGAGTAACACAATATATGGATTAAATTAAGTGGTGTTGTGCCAATCTTTGGCACTGTTGTTTGAACCTTGTAAAACAAGAACCTCATTCACTATCTCCATGCGAATGGATTTGTGGATTCAATCTCTTTTCAGGAGAATGAGTCAGATCTACCTCTTTCGAGAGCTAGACTCGCACAAGCCTTGTTTGCTAAGGACAACAACAACGATGCTCTTCACTTTTTTAGAAGTGGAAGATTAGGAGACTTGTTGGACCTCATACACTTTACTGTGTGTGGATAGGTCTAATAAGTAAGCCAGAGATAGGGTACTAGTCCTTTACAGACATATCTGAGATATATGAATAAAGGAAACTAGCTTAATAGATCCATAAAGAGCTTTCTGACTTGTTGGAATGCACTTGAGCCATAGTTTATGATTATTCTGATGAGTATGAGATTCCTCATAGCTCACTCCTTCTAGAACTCCTTTTTTTTAAAGGGTGAGTGTCTAAACGGAGGAATCAAGTCATGCTTGGCATGATTCGATACAGGATAAGTCATGTAACTCCTTGTTAAAGGTTGTGCAAAAATGAATAGTTTTTCCTGAACACTGATAGATGTTCCATATCTGATGCATATGTGTGTGGAGTATCCTTTGGGAATACTACTTCCATGATCCCACAGGAGAGCAACTTGGTTGCTGCTCAGAGTGCTAATTTTCTTGGGAAAGTTTTTCTCTTGAAAAAGGCTAGAGGGACAAAGTCTAACTTGGATGTAGTCCAAGGTCAGTCATTTGACACACTTGGTCAAAGATGGAATCTGAGCCAGTTATATAGGTTGTGGGTGATGAGAGGAAACCTAGGTCACATGCGCATTCAAAAATTTTGTAGCGGCGGCGGAAATACTAGGTTTCAAAGATCGCATGACTTAAACATATGATCAACCTTGAAAGGATAGGTTAGAGCATTACCATTGCCATGCTTTGAGTGGCGGCTTGGAAGAAGAAAGGGGCAAGTGCCTCTTCTCCAAAAGTATCACACACAAGATGATGTTTTGCTTCTCCCTTGTGCTCCTTGTGCTAGCAAAGACACTAGGGGTCTTTGATCGAGTGAGGAGATGAGATGTGCACCCTTGGCTTGGTTAAACTCCTTCTTTTCGTCAAGAGGAAGAAGAATGCGAGAGGAGGAAGAGAGCGGTTTTGAAAACCGAGAGGGAGAGCCCTAGAAGGAAAGATTCGGTTACCATATTTGGTAAGAACCAAACATGTAACCCCCTTCTTAACTCCCTCTTTAACTCCCATGCGTTCACCCTAAGTGAACCAACCGAAACCTCTCATTTGAACCATGCGTTCACTAAGTGAACCGGTTCAATTTCATTTGGTTCAAGGACCAAATCGAACAAGCCCTGGTCTTGATCTGATTGAACCAAATGGCTCAAGATCCAACCACACATCTCATTGAATCTCTTGATCTTTACGATCAAGCATCAATTCTCCCGACCGAAGCTTACCGATCATATGCCCTAATCAATCAAACATGATTAGACTAGATCTCACTTCCAATCAGAGTTTAAATTTCTTTAAACTGAACTAGAATAATTCCAATCCACACGATCTGACATAAGTAAGCCATATCATCAAATTGTGCGACCCTAAGGGTTTCCTTCAACGTCGGTAACGATAACTCACGTTATCACGATCAGAGAGGGGTATCTAGCAACACATCACTGTCTCCCGATATGAAGGAAAGAGTCTTCCAAGACTACTCCCAAAACATAGCACAAGTGTGAATCCAATTCACCCAGCATACATGTTCCCTTTGCCACTGGATGTTCTCGTTGGACAAGCGTGTCTAGCCTGTAATTCCAACACGATGAGAATGGTTAGATCAGATGAACATAGTCATCTGGGTATGGTCATACACATTCTCAACCATCTCATCCAGGGGGCCCCAGTAGAACACCACACTCCAACTAGGAGAGGCAATCCTTTATCTATCGCTAGTGTCCTAACATGACTTATGCCCACTATCCAAGATAATCCTTAACCATTATCTTTCAAATGATATTGAACTACCTCAAGACAATGTCAATCATCACTTAGAAACACAAGTGATCTCAAGTCAGAGGGAATATGCCACTTGCTCGCTTATAAGGATTTATTCATATTGTGACAAACAATTGAATATCCTAAGTAGGGTCAGTCCAGTACATCCAATGCACCTATGTGTCTAAATCTTATTCCATGCTCGAAGCATCCTATAAGATTAGAACACATATTAGTCTCAATCATATCAAGGCTGTCTCATGTTCACCAAGATATCTCGACTAAGGACAACTCTGAAAATCAGCTAAGCTGAACATCATTCAGACATTACTCAGAAGTATACATATAGCAGCAGGTAATGCAACAATCTGAATAACAACAATTGCCTTTATAAAACATATACATAGTTTGTACATGATACTGATAATAACCCAAGGCCTCAAACATTTAGCCTTAAGGGCATACCCCAACAATCTCCCACTTGCACTTAAACTAATGGTTGAGAAATCTCAAACCCATATTATTACAGTGCTTCTCATGCTTCTGCTGCGCCAGAGGCTTTGTAAGCGGGTCAGCTAGATTGTCATCTGTATGAACCTTGCAGATCTTGATCTCTCCTCGATCTATGATCTCACGGATCAAATGAAACCTTCTTTGTATGTGCTTGGACTTCTGGTGTGACCGTGGTTCCTTTGCTTGTGCAATTGCTCCAGTGTTATCACAGAAGATAACCAATGGATCTGCACTCAAAGAAACAACACCAAGTTCCTGAACGAACTTACGAATCCATACTGCCTCCTTTGATGCTTCTGAGGCTGCAACATACTCGGCTTCTGTTGTGGAATCAGCAACAATTGATTGTTTGAAACTCTTCCACACCACTGCTCCTCCATTCAAGCTAAAAACATAGCCTGACTGCGATCGGAAAATCGTCTTGGTCAGATTGGAACGAAGCGTCAGTATATCCTTCAATACTGAGTTCTTCCTGACCTCCATAAATCAAGAACATATCTTTGGTTCTCCGAAGATATTTCAAAATATTCTTGACTGCAATCCAGTGTGCCTTCCCTGGATTACTTTGGAACCGACTGGTCACGCTTAACCCGTAAGCGACGTCTGGGCGAGTACATAACATCGCATACATGATGGACCCAATAGCCGAAGCATAAGGCGTATTGTCCATCTCATCTTTCTCAGACTGTGTTTGAGGACACTGGCTCTTTGAAAGATTCAGACCATGTCTGACTGGAAGATATCCTCTTTTAGAATTTTCTAAATGGAATCTCTCCAGGACCTTATCAATGTAAGTACTCTGGCACAGCCCGAGAAGCCTATTAGATCTATCTCTGTAGATCTCCACACCTAATACATAGGCTGCTTCTCCCAAATCTTTCATCTGGAAACATTTTATTAACCATGCCTTAACCGCATGTAGATCAGGAATATCGTTTCCAATGATTAAAATATCATCGACGTAGAGGACTAGGAAAGTAATCACGTTCCCACCAAACCTTTTGTATACACACGGGTCATCTTCATTTTTGATGAAACCAAATTCAGTGACTGATTCATCAAAACGAATATTCCAGCTTCTCGACGCTTGTTTTAGTCCATAAATGGACCTCTTTAATTTGCATATTTTATGACGTTCTGATGGATTGATGAAACCTTCAGGCTGTGTCATATACACATCCTCTTCCAGTTTTCCATTAAGGAAAGCGGTCTTTACATCCATTTGCCAGATCTCATAATCATAATATGCTGCTATCGCGAGAATGATTCGAATGGACTTGAACATGGCTACAGGAGAGAAAGTTTCATCATAATCTATCCCGTAGATTTGTTTGAAACCTTTCGCAACTAGCCTGCCCTTATAGGTAACCATGTTACCGTCCATGTCTTTCTTCTTTTTGAAGATCCATTTACAGCCTATAGGGATTACTCCCGGAGGCGGATCAACCAAATCCCAGACTTGGTTTTCTGACAGGGAGTCCATCTCGGCTCGCATAGCTTCAAGCCATCTTGCTGATTCTGGTCCACTGACCGCATCCGCATAAGTGAGGGGTTCATCATTAATGATGTAGACTCCGTCATAGCGCTCAGGCTGACGACGAATCCTTCCCGATCTACGCGGTTCCCGTGATATCTGAGCCTCAGGTTGAACATTAACCTGATCTATTGGCTCAGGCTCATCCAACTGAGCTTGAATACTTTGTCCCTCTTCTGGAATTTCATCCAGCTTTATTTCTCTCCCACTGGCCTCTTGCAGAAGAAATTCCTTCTCAAGAAAAATAGCCGTTCGAGCAACAAATACTTTGTTCTCTTTGGGATCATAGAAATAATAACCCTTAGTTTCTTTAGGGTAACCGACAAATATACATTTATCAGATCTGCTTTCCAGTTTCCTAGAGGCGAGCTTTTTGACATAAGCCTCGCAACCCCAGATTTTGATAAATGTCAAGCTCGGCTGTTTCCCATACCATAACTCATATGGTGTCTTTGAAACGGCCTTGGATGGCACTCGGTTTAGTACCTTTGCAGCTATTTCCAGTGCAAATCCCCAAAAGGAGTAAGGTAGAGTAGTCTGACTCATCATAGAACGAACCATATCCAATAAGGTTCTATTTCTCCTCTCGGACACACCATTCCATTGCGGTGTTCCTGGCGAAGTGAGCTGTGAGATAATCCCACACTCCTTCAGATAGTCAGTAAACTCACGACTCAAGTATTCTCCACCTCGATATGAACGAAGTGCCTTGATATTTCGGCTTAACTGATTCTGTACTTCATTTTTGAATTCTTTGAACTTGTCAAAAGATTCACTCTTATGTCTCATTAGATAGACATAACCATACCTACTGAAATCATCAGTAAAAGTAATGAAGTATGAATAGCCACCTCTGGCATGTTTACTATACGGCCCACACACATCACTGTGAATAAGGTCAAGTAAACCTGAAGCCCTCTCACCTTTATTAGTAAAAGGATTCTTCGTCATTTTACCCATTAAACAAGCTTTGCATGTATCAAGCTCCTCATAGGAGAATGATCCCAGCAGTCCATGATCATGCAACCGCTTAATGCGCTTCTTGTTAATATGGCCTAAACGACTATGCTATAGCAAGGTGCTGTCATCAGCATACTTGGCCCTTTTGTTATCAATTTGTTGTACAGAACATTCCATGTCCAACATGTATAACCCATTGTTAATCGACCCAGTTGCATAAACAATATTATCATATGAAATACAACACTGTGAAGTTTTGCATTCAAAAGAAAAGCCTTTCCTGACAAGAGCAGGAATAGAGATAATATTCTTAGTTATGCTTGGTACAAAATAACAATTGTCAAGTTCTAATATAAGTCCAGATGGTAAAGAGATGTTATATTCTCCTACAGCAACAGCAGCAACCCGTGCCCCGTTTCCAACTCGTAGGTCCACCTCATGCTGTCCCACCTGTCTTCTTCTCTTGAGTTCCTGCACATTTGAACAAATGTGAACTCCACATGCAGTGTCCAACACCCATGAAATAGAAGAAGCAACCATGACTTCAGTCACGTAAATACCTGAGCCAGAAGTGAAAGGCTTGCTTCCCTTCTTCTCTCCTTGGAGCGCTCTACAGTCCTTCTTCCAGTGACCCAGCTGGCCACAATGGAAACATCTGTTGTCCTTTGACCGCTTCACATTTTGTTTCAAAGCCTTGTTATAGCTCTTGATAGGGGTTTTGCCCTTCTTCCCCTTCTTCTTATTCCTTGAAGGAACCATTAAGACAGAGGATGAAGGCTTTCCTTTCTCAAGAGTCTGCTCTGTGGTGCAGAGCATGTTCAGTAACTCTGCCGGAGTACAGTCGATTTTGTTCATATTAAAATTAATGATGAACGGATCGAAAGAAGCCGGGAGTGACTGCAAAATAATGTCTACAACAAGTTCTTGATTGATGGTATGTCCCAGTTTCTCTAGAGCCTCTTCGTACCCAATCATCTTGAGTACGTGAGCTCCCACTGGACTCCCTTCAGTCAGTTTGCTATGAAAGAAAAGTTTTGTCAAGTTATAGCGTTCTGTCCTTGCCTGTGCAGCATACAGCATTTTGAGATTTGCTATAATATCAATAGCTGACAAATCCTCATGCTGACGCTGGAGCTCGGGCATCATTGACGCAAGCATAAGGCAAGCGACATCAGTACTATCACTGACGTGCTTCTCATAAGCTTCTCGAACCGCTCTTGCAGCGTTGGCAGCGGGTTGAGCCGGTATTGCCGACTCAAGGACATACAGCTTCCTCTCAGCTTTGAGAACAATCTTAAGCTGTCTGTACCAGTCTGAGAAGTTTGGCCCAGCAAACTTCTCTCTTTCCAATATGGATCGCAAATTGAGCCCTGTGGTGTTCGTTGCTGCAGGAATCTACAACATAGCAAGAACAACAAGGTCAGTATGCATGTTAGAATCAATCCAGGACTTAACTGATTCTTTTCTCACTATTTTATCTGACTGAAAATCCAATAAAACAGCCCGAAAGAGTGAAACTCTTTTAGTGAGATGGGATCCAGTTTTCATACTTGATCTCCGCGTCCCGCTCAGGCGAGATAAGATACACAGAGAGTTCAAGCACTAATCACCGGTAGGCTATCCATGCCAATCGCCAACCCGTGCGATTCCCCTTCATCTAGGCAATCCAGAAGACTGTGCCAACTGAGTTGGTACAACACAATCTCTGATTCCTCAGATGGCTGCCTCCATCTAGCTATCATATGCTCAATATGTAGCATATATATGGTCAAGCTGACCTGACCTACTCCCTGGACCACCACGTGCTATGCTGAGCAATGAGAAGCGATAAATCCCTTCTCTGTAGCATGTAGGTGTAATCGCGCACCGTCTGAAGATAGCTGGGCGTGCCCACTGAGTGGGTACAACACAGCCCCAACGATAGTCAGAACAGTGAGGTTTCGCGTCAGAAGGCAATCGAGCTTGATATTCACGTTGTATTTTAACGGTCCTTTTTATCTTCTTACTATCATACAAATTCTATAGTGATAGCAGAAGTTTAAAGCATGCATGTGCTAATATTACTTAAAACAGTAAATGAAAGCACCAAACATCTTATGTGGTAAACGCCCATAAAAGCCTAAGTAAAACCTTAGTTTTACAAAAGTCTTCACTTGAGCTCTTTATGGGACTCTTGTACTTCATCTGGCCCAGCTCGGGCCCAATCGCCCTCTGCAGCTCAAATGTGCCCACCAGGTAGTATGCGGCTGTTCTAGAGTCGACCTCTAGACCACCCATCTAGTGAAGCCAATTGCTGCATGCGCATCTGCCATTTGTGCTGTGTGCTCATGTCTACTCAAATTACATATTTGAAACTATCTAGACATGGTTTGACACGCAGGTCAATTATACATTTTCATAAATCAAAGTGTGATTCGCAGATCACATCAAAATTTATATTTAATTCCAGGCACGCAGGCCCCAGCACAGCATACAAAATAAGGGCAGCCCACATAAGATTAAATAAACACCCAATCAACATGTTAAACATGCATACATGTGATCCAAAACAGAAATAAAATTTTATAAAACCCCATGGCATCAATTTTGTTTCCTTATGTGCCCTACTACCTTACAACGGTCCATTTACAGGTATCCACTCATTAGACTAAATCAGACCCACTGCCCTTGCATGCACCCAGTCATAACTGACTTGCGTCGACCTCATGGTCAACTATGCATGCCTTAAGGGCTGAACGTCCCACATGATTTCTGGCAAGCGGGTGTGACCCCGGGCCATAATCATGATCGTTCACCAGGCGCCTCAATCAGACATCGCTACACGCCCTTCTGCAGTCGGCCTATAGCCACCTGTATAGCTTGCGCACAGGTGCTATCCGGCCGCCCCATCCAGGCTGTCAGATGGTCTGATTAGGCTGTTGGGTCCAGACTAGACTAATGACTTCAACACTGTTAACCCGTCTAAGTGTTTGAAGCAGGCGCTTAGATAGATCTAGTGAGGGTCGCGCATGATGATAAGTTTTAATTGAAAACTTCTATGAAAAGCGCAAACAAAAACATCATATGCGCAAGCTTAAAAGTAAACAAAATACATCTAACATATGGCATGTATTTTCGCATGACAACAAAAGCATGCGCATCATGAAGATCTATCCAAAGCATAAAACTAAACATGGATCACAAGATGGCAATCATATATATCAAGCCAAAAACCAGCGCTCTGATACCACTGAGAGGAAACCTAGGTCACATGCGCATTCAAAAATTTTGTAGCAGCGGCGGAAATACTAGGTTTCAAAGATCGCATGACTTAAACATATGATCAACCTTGAAAGGATAGGTTAGAGCATTACCATTGCCATGCTTTGAGTGGCGGCTTGGAAGAAGAAAGGGGCAAGTGCCTCTTCTCCAAAAGTATCACACACAAGATGATGTTTTGCTTCTCCCTTGTGCTCCTTGTGCTAGCAAAGACACTAGGGGTCTTTGATCGAGTGAGGAGATGAGATGTGCACCCTTGGCTTGGTTAAACTCCTTCTTTTCGTCAAGAGGAAGAAGAATGCGAGAGGAGGAAGAGAGCGGTTTTGAAAACCGAGAGGGAGAGCCCTAGAAGGAAAGATTCGGTTACCATATTTGGTAAGAACCAAACATGTAACCCCCTTCTTAACTCCCTCTTTAACTCCCATGCGTTCACCCTAAGTGAACCAACCGAAACCTCTCATTTGAACCATGCATTCACTAAGTGAACCAGTTCAATTTCATTTGGTTCAAGGACCAAATCGAACAAGCCCTGGTCTTGATCTGATTGAACCAAATGGCTCAAGATCCAACCACACATCTCATTGAATCTCTTGATCTTTACGATCAAGCATCAATTCTCCCGATCGAAGCTTACCGATCTTATGCCCTAATCAATCAAACATGATTAGACTAGATCTCACTTCCAATCAGAGTTTAAATTTCTTTAAACTGAACTAGAATAATTCCAATCCACACGATCTGACATAAGTAAGCCATATCATCAAATTGTGCGACCCTAAGGGTTTCCTTCAACGTCGGTAACGATAACTCACGTTATCACGATCAGAGAGGGGTATCTAGCAACACATCACTGTCTCCCGATATGAAGGAAAGATTCTTCCAAGACTACTCCCAAAACATAGCACAAGTGTGAATCCAATTCACCCAGCATACATGTTCCCTTTGCCACTGGATGTTCTCGTTGGACAAGCGTGTCTAGCCTGTAATTCCAACACGATGAGAATGGTTAGATCAGATGAACATAGTCATCTGGGTATGGCCATACACATTCTCAACCATCTCATCCAGGGGGCCCCAGTAGAACACCACACTCCAACTAGGAGAGGCAATCCTTTATCTATCGCTAGTGTCCTAACATGACTTATGCCCACTATCCAAGATAATCCTTAACCATTATCTTTCAAATGTTATTGAACTACCTCAAGACAATGTCAATCATCACTTAGAAACACAAGTGATCTCAAGTCAGAGGGAATATGCCACTTGCTCGCTTATAAGGATTTATTCATATTGTGACAAACAATTGAATATCCTAAGTAGGGTCAGTCCAGTACATCCAATGCACCTATGTGTCTAAATCTTATTCCATGCTCGAAGCATCCTATAAGATTAGAACACATATTAGTCTCAATCATATCAAGGCTGTCTCATGTTCACCAAGATATCTCGACTAAGGACAACTCTGAAAATCAGCTAAGCTGAACATCATTGAGACATTACTCAGAAGTATATATATAGCAGCAG
Organism: Costus lasius; assembly: GCA_027563935.2. Lineage (NCBI taxonomy): Eukaryota > Viridiplantae > Streptophyta > Magnoliopsida > Zingiberales > Costaceae > Costus > Costus lasius. The sequence continues at coordinate 69,763,937 of CM050449.1, forward strand.
GTAATGCAACAATCTGAATAACAACAATTGCCTTTATAAAACATATACATAGTTTGTACATGATACTGATAATAACCCAAGGCCTCAAACATTTAGCCTTAAGGGCATACCCCAACAGGTGACCTGAGGCTCAGAACACTCAGGCTGTAAAGGTCAAATAGATTCGTCTGGTTTTGACTTATGGGTAACTCCTAACTCAATGCAGATAATCTTCATTCGATGGTGCTTGAGTGCAGTGGGAGCTTGATGACATCTCTGGTCTTGTATGTTGGGGACATACAGATCATCAAAGATGATATCCCAATCTTTCACTTGGTGAATAGAAGATTGGGAAATATCTTGTGATGAATGACTTAGTGGACATCACCTATGGGGTAGGTGCGTGAGTTTTTTAAACTCCAAGTGCTAAGTTAGATAACATACATCGATGATGGTATTTTATAGACCAGATGTGGTTTGTGCCGATAGCATATCCAATGGATACTAGGTCCAATCCTGGTGTATAGCACTGGATAAAGGGAAAGGAACGTCCTTAGGTTCTGCAAAGAACTAAGGGGTGGTTCTTGGTCATGAATAATTGGAAAAGCTCTGTGTATTCACTTGGCAGCTTGTTCCAGTCAGACCAGTGACAGTCTAGCTATTCCTGTAGTGGTGCTAGAAGCTTTGGGAGCTTCAGAGCAGACTACTTGAAAGCAGAGTATGCAAATGCTTTTGGCAAGCAGTGGGAGTTCTTCGTTGAACTTCACAAGTGTACTCAGATGCTTATACTTTGTCTTGGGGACAGAGGTACTTAAGATATAGTAGATATGAAACTGATACAATCATGATAGGCCCATAGACTGATGCTCTGGCGCAGCAGGAGCGTGGAAAGTCATGCTTAGGACACGGTGTTGAGGTTGCTCAATGCAAGGTCCTAGTGCAAGTGGGAGATTGTTAGTGTTTATGCCCAAGGACCTCAAGATGGTCCATTCGGATATGCGTATCACATCTAGTTGATAGATGAGTTATCCTGGTATCGTCGTTGTTATGCAGGTTTGTACATCTGCGCATAAGTATATTTCCATATACAATGTCCCTAAGAGATAGATTTTATCTAGTCTCTATTTTATCCCTGGTCAAGAATCATAGTGGATAAGGGACAGCTATGATTCACTTCAGACTGGTATATGCGCTGGTTGAGCACAGGTTGCTAACGCAGGCATATGGGTATATTAAGGGAGATATATTGGATCGACCCGCTATGAGGATTCATCTCAGTGTCACAAGATGAATATCACAGTGACAGAATTGCGCTTGTCCTAGACTTGAGGGCATTGGTATCACTATATAGTGAGTGACGAACTTTGATACAACCTAACGCTTTGTCATAAAAGGGAAGTCATAACGGTTGTCATCAGGTGTGTCATAAGCCGTATGAGGGATTCAATGTGCCAATAGAGGATTTGCTCCTTCCATGCGAGGAAGCTTGATTGTCCATGGTGCCCCTATATGGATGACTGAAAGTGTATGACCACACCCAGGTGAGAACCTGATTTAGTTATGCCATAATATTGGGATTAACAAGTGCGACAAACTTGCCCAATCTGGACATCAGTTGGCAAAAGGACAAAGATGCAATTATACTTTGTCGCAGTTTTAGGGGATGTCGATTATGACATCATTCTGATGACTAGGGTAGCAATGATGTACTGCTATGTGCCACTGATTGCTTGTGATGATTTAGTCATCACTACCAACGTCTGAAGAACCTACAGGGTCGCACACCTAGAAGTCAGAGATTCTATACTGATCGTTTAGTCTCTGATCGAATCATTGTGTGATTCGGATCATTTTGAATAACTGATGCATTGAGACTTTTACAGAGGAGATGATATTTTATTTTAGTTCATGTTTGACCATTAGTTGACTCTAGTGGACCACGTTTGACCTCTATTGACCTGTGTTGTCAAAATGAGTCAAACAAGGGTCCTGGTGCAAGTTTGGACTTTGCACTTTAGTCACATGAATAAAATAAAATTATTAATTGGCAAAAGAATTTTTCTCTTGGCTAATTAGTAGGCTTGGGTGCAATTTACAATTAATAGCGTCTGCAAGGATTCGAACCCATCACGCTGATCTGGTTAATTGTGAATTGGCACCTATATGCATTATCCCACATGGGGAAAATCTCCAAGGCTAATATGGCTCTGCTATTATAAATAGAGAGGCCATCCTAGAGATTTTGCACCAGACTCTTCTCTTGTCTCTTATTGTTGCCTCCCTTCTGCTGCTTGGCATGAGGGTTTTCGAGGTGATAACAATAAAAAGATTTTGCATCAAAGGTTGGGACAAGTGGTAGTGCTACCCACTGAAAGTAACCCTAGGTCACATACGCATATAAAATTTTTCGCATGACTAGGTCCAAAATCGAATGACTTAAACATATGATCAACATATGAAGACTTGTATAGAACAAGTGAGGATGTTACCATGGCCATGAGAGGCGGCTTGGAAGAAAAAGGGCGAGCGGCTCTTCTCCAAAGGAATCACACACAAGATGGATTTTCGCTTCTTCCTTGTAATCCTTGTGCTAGCAAAGATCCAAAGAGTCTATGATCATGTGAGGAGATGTCCTCTTCTTGCTGGCCGCACTACTCCCTCTCTTGGCGTGAAGACGAACCAAAAACCCGAGAGGAGCAAGGGGCGAGAGGGGCGTTCATACGTTCGAAAACGTGGGACGTTTCTCAAGAGAAAAATCGGCTTCCAAATATAGTAAGTGTTTAACTCCCCATGAAGCCATCGAAACTCCTCTCCCCTTTGAACCATGCGTTCACTTAAGTGAACCGGTTCAATTCCATTTGGTTCAAGGACCAAATCGAACCAGCCATGGTCTTGATCTCTTTGAACCTCATGGTTCAAGATCTAACCACACATCTCAATGAACCTCTTGATCTCTACGATCAAGCATCAATTTTCCCGATCGAAGCTTACTGATCATATGTCCTAATCAATCAAACATGATCAGACTAGATCTTACTTCCGATCAGAGTTTAAATTGCTTTAAACTGAACTAGAATAATTCCAGTCCACACGATCTGACATAAGTAAGCAATATCATCAAATTGTGCGACCCTGAGGGTTTCCTTCAATGTCGGTAACGACAACTTACGTTATCACGATCAGAGAGGGGTATCTAGCAACACATCACTGTCTCCCGATATGAAGGAAAGAGTCTTCCAAGACTACTCCCAAACCACAGCACAAGTGTGAATCCAATTCACTCAGTATACATGTTCCCTTTGCCACTGGATGTTCTCGTTGGACAAGCCTGTCAAGCCTGTAATTCCAACACGATGAGAATGGTTAGATCAGATGAACATAGTCATCTGGGTATGGCCATACACTTTCTCAACCATCTCATCCAGGGGGGCCCTTTAGAACATCACACTCCAACTAGGAGAGGCAATCCTATATCTATCACTAGTGTCCTAACATGATTCATGCCCACTATCCAAGATAATCCTTAACCATTATCTTTCAAATGATATTGAACTACCTCAAGACAATGTCAATCATCACTTAGAAACACAAGTGATCTCAAGTCAAAGGGAGTATACCACTTGCTTGCTTATAAGGATTTATTCACATTGTGACAAACAATTGAATATCCTAAGTAGGGTCAGTCCAGTACATCCAATGCACCTATATGTCTAAATCTTATTCCATGCTCGAAGCATCCTATAAGATCAGAACACATATTAGTCTCAATCATATCAAGGCTGTCTCATGTTCACCAAGATATCTCGACTAAGGACGACTCTGAATGTCAGCAAAGTTGAACATCATTGAGACATTACTCAGAGGTATACATACAGCAGCAGATAATGCAACAATCTGAATAACAACAATTGCCTTTATAAACATATACATAGTTTATACATGATACTGATAATAGCCCAAGACCTCAAACATTAGCCTTAAGGGCATACCCCAACAATCTCCCACTTGCACTTAAACTAATGGTTGAGAAATCTCAAACCCATATTATTACAGTGCTTTTCATGCTTCTGCTGTGCCAGAAGCTTTGTAAGCAGGTCAGCTAGATTGTCATCTGTATGTACCTTGCAGATCTTGATCTCTCCTCGATCTATGATCTCACGGATCAAATGAAACCTTCTCTGTATGTGCTTAGACTTCTGGTGTGACCGTGGTTCCTTTGCATGTGCAATCGCTCCAGTGTTATCACAGAAGATAACCAATGGATCTGCACTCGAAGGAACAACACCAAGTTCTTGAATGAACTTACGAATCCACACTGCCTCCTTTGATGCTTCTGAGGCTGCAACATACTCAGCTTCTGTTGTGGAATCAGCAACAATTGATTGTTTGAAACTCTTCCACACCACTGCTCCTCCATTCAAGCTAAAAACATAGCCTGACTGCGATCGGAAATCATCTTGGTCAGATTGGAACGAAGCGTCAGTATATCCTTCAATACTGAGTTCTTCCTGACATCCATAAATCAAGAACATATCTTTGGTTCTCCGAAGATATTTCAAAATGTTCTTGACTGCAATCCAGTGTGCCTTCCCTGGATTACTTTGGAACCGACTGGTCACGCTTAACCCGTAAGCGACGTCTGGGCGAGTACATAACATTGCATATATGATAGACCCAATAGCCGAAGCATAAGGCGTATTGTCCATCTCATCTTTATCAGACTGTGTTTGAGGACACTGGCTCTTTGAAAGATTCAGACCATGTCTGACTGGAAGATATCCTCTTTTAGAATTTTCTAAATGGAATCTCTCCAGGACCTTATCGATGTAAGTACTCTGGCATAGCCCTAGAAGCCTATTAGATCTATCTTTATAGATCTTCACACCTAATACATAGGCTGCTTCTCCCAAATCTTTCATCTGGAAACATTTTCTTAACCATGCTTTGACTGCATGCAGTTCAGGAATATCGTTTCCAATGATTAAGATATCATCGACGTAGAGGACTAGGAAAGTAATCACGCTCCCACTAAACCTCTTATATACACACGGGTCATCTTCATTTTTGATGAAACCAAGTTCACAAACTGATTCATCAAAACGAATATTCCAGCTCCTCGATGCTTGTTTTAGTCCATAAATGGACTTCTTTAATTTGCATATTTTATGACATTCTGATGGATTGATGAAACCTTCAGGCTGTGTCATATACACATCCTCTTCTAGTTTTCCATTAAGGAAAGCGGTCTTCACATCCATTTGCCAGATCTCATAATCATAATATGCTGCTATCGCGAGAATAATCCGAATGGACTTGAACATGGCTACAGGAGAGAAAGTTTCATCATAATCTATCCCGTAGATTTGTTTAAAACCTTTCGCAACTAGCCTGCCCTTATAGGTAACCACGTTACCATCCATGTCTTTCTTCTTCTTGAAGATCCACTTACAGCCTATAGGGATTACTCCCGGAGGCGGATCAACCAAATCCCAGACTTGGTTGTCGGACATGGAGTCCATCTCGGCTCGCATAGCTTCAAGCCATCTTGCTGATTCCGGTCCACTGACCGCATCCGCATAAGTGAGGGGGTTCATCATTAATGATGTAGATTCCGTCATAGTGCTCAGGCTGACGACGAATCCTTCCCGATCTACATGGTTCCCGTGATATCTGAGCCTCAGGTTGAACATTAACCTGATCTATTGGCTCAGGCTCATCCAACTGTGCTTGACTGCTTTGTCCTTCTTCTGGAATTTCATCCAGCATTATTTCTCTCCCACTGGCCTCTTGCAGAAGAAATTCCTTCTCAAGAAAAATAGTCGTTCGAGCAACAAATACTTTGTTCTCTTTGGGATAGTAGGAATAATAACCCTTAGTTTCTTTAGGGTAACCGACAAAGATACATTTATCTGATCTGCTCTCCAGTTTCCCAGAGGCGAGCTTTTTGACATAAGCCTCGCAACCCCAGATTTTGATAAATGTCAAGCTCGGCTGTTTCCCATACCATAACTCATATGGAGTCTTTGAAACTGCCTTGGATGGCACTCGGTTTAGCACCTTTGCAGCTGTTTCCAGTGCAAATCCCCAAAAGGAGTAAGGTAGAGTAGCCTGACTCATCATAGAACAAACCATATCCAATAAGGTTCTATTTCTCCTCTCGGACACACCATTCCATTGCGGTGTTCCTGGCGGAGTGAGCTGTGAGATAATCCCACACTCCTTCAGATAGTCAGTAAACTCATGACTCAAGTATTCTCCACCTCGATCTGAACGAAGTGCCTTGATATTTCGGCTTAACTGATTCTGTACTTCATTTTTGAATTCTTTGAACTTGTCAAAAGATTCACTCTTATGTCTCATTAGATAGACATAACCATACCTACTGAAATCATCAGTAAAAGTAATGAAGTATGAATAGCCACCTCTGGCATGTTTACTAAAAGGCCCACACACATCACTGTGAATAAGGTCAAGTAAACCTGAAGCCCTTTCACCTTTATTAGAAAAAGGAGTCTTCGTCATTTTACCCATTAAACAAGCTTTGCATGTATCAAGCTCCTCATAGGAGAATGATCCCAGCAGTCCATGATCATGCAACCGCTTAATGCGCTTCTTGTTAATATGGCCTAAACGACTATGCCATAACAAGGTGCTGTCATCAGCATACTTGGCTTTCTTGTTATCAATTTGTTGTACAGAACATTCCATGTCCAACATGTATAACCCATTGTTAATCGACCCAGTTGCATAAACAATATTATCATATGAAATACAACACTGTGAAGTTTTGCATTCAAAAGAAAAACCTTTCCTGACAAGAGCAGGAATAGAGATAATATTCTTAGTTATGCTTGGTACGAAATAACAATTGCCAAGTTCTAATACAAAACCAGATGGTAAAGAGATGTTATATTCTCCTACAGCAACAGCAGCAACCCGTGCCCCGTTTCCAACTCGTAGGTCCACCTCATGCTGTCCCACCTGTCTTCTTCTCTTGAGTTCCTGCACATTTGAACAAATGTGAACTCCACATGCAGTGTCCAACACCCATGAAATAGAAGAAGCTAGCATGACTTCAATCACGTAAATACCTGAGCCAGAAGTGAAAGGCTTGCTTCCCTTCTTCTCTCCTTGGAGCGCTCTACAGTCCTTCTTCCAATGACCCAACTGGCCACAATGGAAGCATCTGTTGTCCTTTGACCGCCTCATCTTTTCTTTCAAAGCCTTGTTGTAGCTCTTGATAGGGGTTTTGCCCTTCTTCCCCTTCTTCTTATTCCTAGAAGGAACCATTAAGACAGAGGATGAAGGCTTTCCCTTCTCAAGAGTCTGCTCTGTGGTGCAGAGCATGTTCAGTAACTCTGCCGGAGTACAGTCGATTTTGTTCATATTAAAATTAATAATGAACGAATCGAAAGAAGCCGGGAGGGACTGCAAGATAATATCAACAACAAGTTCTGAATTGATGGTATGTCCCAGTTTCTCTAGGGCCTCTTTGTACCCAATCATCTTGAGCACATGAGCTCCCACTAGACTCCCTTCAGTCAGTTTGCTATGAAAGAAAAGTTTTGTCAAGTTATAGCGTTCTGTCCTTGCCTGTGCAGCATACAGCATTTTGAGATTTGCTATAATATCAATTGCAGACAAATCCTCATGCTGACGCTGGAGCTCGGGCGTCATTGACGCAAGCATAAGGCAAGCGACATCAGTACTATCACTGACGTGCTTCTCATAAGCATCCCGAACCGCCCTTGCGGCGTTCGCAGCGGGTTGAGCCGGTATTGCCGACTCAAGGACATACAGCTTCCTCTCAGCTTTAAGCACAATCTTAAGCTATCTGTACCAGTCTGAGAAGTTTGGCCCAACAAACTTCTCCTTTTCCAATATGGATCGCAAATTGAGCCCTGTGGTGTTCGTTGCTGCAGGAATCTACAACATGGCAAGAACAACAAGGTCAGTATCCATGTTAGAATCATTCCAGGACTTAAGAGTGATTCTTTTCTCACTATTTTGTCTGACTAAAAAATCCAATAAAACAGCCCGAAAGAGTGAAACTCTTTTAGTGAGATGGGATCCAGATTTCACACTTGATCTCCGCGTCCCGCTCAGGCGAGATAAGATGCACAGAGAGTTCAAGCACTAGTCACTGGTAGGCTATCCATGCCAATCGCCAACCTGTGCGATTCCCCTTCATCTAGGCAATCCAGAAGACCGTGCCAACTGAGTTGGTACAACACAGTTTCTGATTCCTTAGATGGCTGCCTCCATATAGCTATCATATGCTCAATATGTAGCCTATATGGTCAAGCTGACCTAACCTACTTCCTGGACCACCACGTGCTATGCTGAGCAACGAGAAGCGATAAATCCCTTCTCTGTAGCATGTAGGTGTAATCCTGCACCGTCTGAAGATAGCTGGGCGTGCCCACTGAGTGGGTACAACACGGCCCCAACGATAGTCAGAACAGTGAGGTTTCGCGTCAGAAGGCAATCAAGCTTGATATGGTCGTTGGATTTTAACGGTCCTTTTATCTTCTTACTATCATGCAAAATCTATGGTGATAGCAGAAGAATAAATATGCTTGTGCTAATATTACTTAAAACAATAAGTAGAAAGCACAATTATCTTATGTGGTAAACGCCCATAAAAGCCTAAGTAAAACCCTAGTTTTACAAAAGTCTTCACTTGAGCTCTTTATGGGACTCTTGTACTTCATCTGGCCCAACCCGGGCCAAAGCGCCTTGCAGGCAGTATGCGCCTGTTCTAGAGTCGAACTCTAGACCTCCCACCTGGTGAAGCCACTGACTGCAAGCGCCTCTGCCATGTGTGCTCATGTGCTCATGTCTGATCAAATTACATTTTAATCTATCTAGACATGGTTTGACTCACAGGTCAAATATACATTTTCATAAATTAAAGTGTGATTTGCAGATCACAGCAAAATTTATATTAAATTCCAGGCACGCAGGCCCCAGCACAGCACACCAAAAATAAGGGCAGCCCACATAAGATTAAATAAACACCCAATGAACATGTCAAACATGTATACATGTGATCCAAACAGAAAATAAAATTTTTGAAATACCCATGGCATCAATTTTATTTCCTTATATGCCCTGCTACCTTACAACGGTCCATTAACAAGCATCCACTCATCAGACCAAGTCAGACCCACTGCCCTTGCATGCACCCAATCATAACTGACTTGCGTCGACCTGATGGTCAACTATGCATGCCTTAAGGGCTGAACGTCCCACATGATTTCTGGCAAGCGGGTGTGACCCCGGGCCTAAATCATGATCGTTCACAAGGCGCCTCAATCAGACATCGCTACACGCCCTTCTGCAGTCGACCTATAGCCACCTGTATAGCTTACGCACAGGTGCTATCCGGCCGACCCATCTAGGCTGTCAGATGGTCTGATTAGGCTATTAGGTCCAGACTTGACTAACGACTTCAACCCTATTAACCCGTCTAAGTATTTGAAGCAGGCGCTTAGATAGATCTAGTGAGGGTCGCGCATGATAATAAGTTTTGATTGAAAACTTTTATTGTAACATCCCACATTCTTAACCCCAAACAAATGGCACAATTCACAAATGATACAGGATGTTTCATATAAGATCGATCATATGCTAGGTAAAACCGAGTTCAAGAAAACACGATCCGAAAAATTTCCATAAATTCATACATACAAATTCACAAAACTCAAATCTCATAAATCTCATAAGGGTACCTGCCACCACGCAATCCTTGCACTAGACATATGCAAGGCAACAGTTATATCAAATCCACAGCTATATTAAATCCGTATCAAAACCATAAAATCCAAAAAGGTACCTGCCACCAGGCAATACTTGCACTAGACATATGCAAGTTACAGATATATCAAAACCGATTACAAAGAATACACCATAAACCAAAATTCACAACAAAATCACAAAATCGATTTTATAAACTTATACCAAACACCGAAACCAGGCTGAAGCCCGCGGTGACACAAAAATCAAACTCATAAGACTGCCATAACCGGCAACATAATTCACATAGTTCACATAGTCTCATGATTCACATAGTTCATATAATTTATGTTAAGGCCACAACCGGCCCCAAGAATTAAGCATAAAAATTCTTAAAACAGCAAACAGCATAATTATCCACGCCAAAGCACTCAAGACATGCGCCCCTGCTCTAAGCCTGAAAATAGTGAGGGGTGAGCTACACAGCCCAGTGAGTGGATAGTCTAAATCGACCATCCAGAACATACATTCAAAAATATAGGCAGATTATTTTAAAAATCTTTAACAGGAACATTATGTCAACATATAACAAAATAAAGAAACAGAAGTCATATAGACAGTCAGATGTACACACTAGCATATAACAAACTCGGGTTCTAGAGTTTTACTCTAAACCAATTAAACACATATATTCTAAACCAACTAAACACACCATACTTAATTAACCTAGTTGTCCAGCATAATCAGTAGTGACCAATATGGTCTAACCCGGCTTGGCCAAAGCACTGGGAGCTGCAAAATCTCGTGCAACACATAAACATGGATAGTGAATAGAATCAAGAGGTGGCCCCCGCCAGGTCACGACGTGGCACTTTGCTCTATCACCCCATAACATATCGATGGATTGTGTGTAGATTCAAGAGGTGGCCCCCGCCAGTCACGGCGTGGCACTTTGCTCCACACACCCAACATCATAAACCAAGTGATGACATCAAGAGGTGGCCCCTGTCTGATCAAGACATGGCACTTTGCGTCTTATATCACCCCAACACATAAAAGAGTAATGACATCAAGAGGTGGCCCCTGTCCGACCAAGACATGGCACTTTGCGTCTTATATCACCCCAACACATAACACATAATATTCAAAATTCCCATAACCACATAATTTTCAAAAGTCACATAACCACATAATGTTCACAAATCACATAACAACATAATATTCCAAAAAATCACATAAACCTAATATTAAAATCACATAATTACATAATATTAACAATCATATAAAGTAGTGTGGTCCTTAGGTTTCACGCTAATTAGTTCAGTCAAACCTCACTAGGTTATCACCCAAATTTCTCAAACAATTTCTCAACATTGCAGTTAACAAGTATCCATAAAATCAACATAACATGTAAAACATGTATTCTTACTAACGGGATAAAATCACTGATTTAATACTCAAAATTCATACTAAAAATATACCTAGATAACAAGGATTTCATACTCAAAATTCAATGATTTAATGCTACCAAAATTCCCTATAAAAACACCTTAAATTTCATACAAATTTTCGGTTAAATAATCATCAAAATTTTGGTTTTCATAATTAAATCAAAATTTCAGTTTTCATAACAATTATCAAGATTATTTCGGTTTTCATAATTAACATCAAAATTCGGTTTTCATACCAATTATCAAGATCAATTCGGTTTACATGGAAAATTAGGTTTTCATGGAGAAATACAATTCGGTTCTCATGAATAACAATGCCCTAAATTCGGTTTTCATACCTTACATACACTTTGCGTAATTACGGTTTTAACATGGTAAAATTTCCAAAATTTCCAATCCATTCAATATATCAATTAACACAACTAAGTTCATAGGTCAAACAAGACATTCCACTCACCTCTTAACCGAGAACACAAGGTGAAAAACTCTCCAAAAACAATTCGTCTAAGGCTTGAAGTTCTACCAAGAATCGCCACCAAAGGAAAGGAAACACCTCCAACACCAAAGACTCCAAGAGAGAAGAAAGAGGAAAATCGTCCAAGCCTTCAAGGAAATCGCCTAAGTTCCTCAAGAAGTCGCCAAGTTCTTCAAGCCGTCGCCCAAGGTTTCCTTCCAAGCCAAAATCGCCAAAACTCTACCCTAACCGAAATATCAATTTGAATTTTCGGTTTTTAACTCTTAACCCATTAACCCATTAATTCAAATCGGGTTTAATCCATTTAATTAATAATTTGAATTTTAAAACCCAATTAGTTTAAACCCAATAACCCATTAATTCAACCATTAACTTAACGAAAATCCAATAAGGTCTAATTAACATCCAATAAGGGTTTAATTAACCAATAAGATCTAATTAATTAACTTACAAGCTCTAATTAATTAACTTACAATTTACAACCCATAAATCCTAATTAATCTATCATGAACAACCAATAATAATTTATCATAAATTAACAGCCAATAATTAAACAAATAATCTCTAATTAATTTACAATAAATTAACAACCAATACATAGAAAAATATCACAGTCAATAATTTTATTTAATTCAAAATAATGCTTACCAGGACTTAAGATCCTCGGATCTTACATTTATTATAAGCGCAAACAAACATCACACATGCGCAAGCTTAGTTGAATACAAAACACATGTAGATCTAACACATGAAATGAATTTGCGCATGATAACTAAAGCATGCGCATCTAGTAGATCTACCAAATCATAAAACAAACATGGATCACAAGAAAGCAATCATATGTATCAAGCCAAAACCACGCTCTGATACCAATTGAAAGTAACCCTAGGTCACATACGCATATAAAATTTTTCGCATGACTAGGTCCAAAATCGAATGACTTAAACATATGATCAACATATGAAGACTTGTATAGAACAAGTGAGGATGTTACCATGGCCATGAGAGGCGGCTTGGAAGAAAAAGGGCGAGCGGCTCTTCTCCAAAGGAATCACACACAAGATGGATTTTCGCTTCTTCCTTGTAATCCTTGTGCTAGCAAAGATCTAAAGAGTCTATGATCGTGTGAGGAGATGTCCTCTTCTTGCTGGCCGCACTACTCCCTCTCTTGGCGTGAAGACGAACCAAAAACCCGAGAGGAGCAAGGGGCGAGAGGGGCGTTCATACATTCGAAAACGTGGGACGTTTCTCAAGAGAAAAATCGGCTTCCAAATATAGTAAGTGTTTAACTCCCCATGAAGCCATCGAAACTCCTCTCCCCTTTGAACCATGCGTTCACTTAAGTGAACCGGTTCAATTCCATTTGGTTCAAGGACCAAATCGAACCAGCCATGGTCTTGATCTCTTTGAACCTCATGGTTCAAGATCTAACCACACATCTCAATGAACCTCTTGATCTCTACGATCAAGCATCAATTTTCCCGATCGAAGCTTATTGATCATATGTCCTAATCAATCAAACATGATCAGACTAGATCTTACTTCCGATCAGAGTTTAAATTGCTTTAAACTGAACTAGAATAATTCCAGTCCACACGATCTGACATAAGTAAGCAATATCATCAAATTGTGCGACCCTGAGGGTTTCCTTCAATGTCGGTAACGACAACTTACATTATCACGATCAGAGAGGGGTATCTAGCAACACATCACTGTCTCCCGATATGAAGGAAAGAGTCTTCCAAGACTACTCCCAAACCACAGCACAAGTGTGAATCCAATTCACTCAGTATACATGTTCCCTTTGCCACTGGATGTTCTCGTTGGACAAGCATGTCAAGCCTGTAATTCCAACACGATGAGAATGGTTAGATCAGATGAACATAGTCATCTGGGTATGGCCATACACTTTCTCAACCATCTCATCCAGGGGGCCCCTTTAGAACATCACACTCCAACTAGGAGAGGCAATCCTATATCTATCACTAGTGTCCTAACATGATTCATGCCCACTATCCAAGATAATCCTTAACCATTATCTTTCAAATGATATTGAACTACCTCAAGACAATGTCAATCATCACTTAGAAACACAAGTGATCTCAAGTCAAAGGGAATATACCACTTGCTTGCTTATAAGGATTTATTCACATTGTGACAAACAATTGAATATCCTAAGTAGGGTCAGTCCAGTACATCCAATGCACCTATGTGTCTAAATCTTATTCCATGCTCGAAGCATCCTATAAGATCAGAACACATATTAGTCTCAATCATATCAAGGCTGTCTCATGTTCACCAAGATATCTCGACTAAGGACAACTCTGAATGTCAGCAAAGCTGAACATCATTGAGACATTACTCAGAGGTATACATACAGCAGCAGATAATGCAACAATCTGAATAACAACAATTGCCTTTATAAACATATACATAGTTTATACATGATACTGATAATAGCCCAAGGCCTCAAACATTAGCCTTAAGGGCATACCCCAACACCCACTTCTTGTCGCCAACGCTCCCTCTTCTCCTTGGCATTGGCGCAAGTTTAAGATCAAGAGGCGTGGATCTCCTCTCCCGAAGCTTGCACATGCGTGGAGCAGAGGGATCTCGAGACAGTCCGTGTGTGCACGATTGTAGAGGATGGACACTTGTGCGTCTTCATCATCGGCTGCTCCTGGAATTGCTCTATAAGGTATTACTCTTCACATCCTTCGGTTTTCTCACGTAAGGGATCCTGGTGTTTCTGGAATTCTATTTCAGACCTCTGCTTCCGCTGTGTTTAAAGTTTTTCTGAGGTTCGGGGATTCCAACAAGGCTAGGGTAGAAGTGACATTTGACCCTCATGCGCTCCTTACAAACTTGGAGAGAATTTGAACGTTGAAAACAAAAGGGATAGGTGCAAACCCTCTTGGATAGTTTCCTTGCTTGGTGATCTTCCTTTTGATAAGTGTTGAATGCTTTGGGATGGTGGTGTGATGGCTTTCTTTGTCGGTTGTTGCCGAGTCTTGGTGTAGGTGAAGCTCTATCTGATCTCTTTCTTGCTTGCGCATCAAGGAGCTTTGAAATTTGAAAGGTTTCCAAAGATGCTTGGGCGGCAAAACAAAGTTGGAAACCTTCATTAATTGTTTCCCTTTGATTGTGGATCTTGAAGACTTAACCGAATCCTTTGATTTCTTGGGCTGGCGCATCTTGGAATTGGCTGGCTGAGGTGGCTGATTGCTTCATATAGAATAAGCACTCAACAAAGATGGAAGTTGAGCAAACAAGTGAGTTGATGTGTGGCTTGAAGTGAAGTTGGGCTTTGAAGTCTTCTTTCCTTTCTGGAGCTGGACTTGATGAGTGGATCTTGAGCTGAGCTTGAGCTGATTCCTAGCTTGAATAACCTGCCAAATATGTGTCCTAATGCATGTATGCACTACCCTACCATGATGCAAGAGTACATAAAGTTTCATGACTTACAATGCATAACCTACTACAAGTGGACTTGCCATAAATGACTACATGATGCATGGCTTTATTGAAAAGTAAATTACCCTAAATGCAATGCAAGAAAGGGGACTCTAAGGGAACCCATATCGAAGAGGTTTCCTGCTAGCCCGAGCAGATCTCCTTATAGCAGGGCTACTGCCTCCATCACAACATCTCTCAATTCCTGAGACATCATTAGAGCATCATAAATGCTGAGGAGAGTAGGGACCTTTCTCAAGTGTGATATGATATTATACTCAGGAGGAGATGATTTTGTTGCTAGAGGTGGTGTATTATCATCTACTTCTTGTGTTTCAATTTGTTTGCCCTTGAGCTTATCTTTTTCTTTATCTGCCAAACATTCTACTACGACCTTACCACGCCTGAGATTCATTTGACAAGACTCATTTGTTGGCTTATTGGCTTGAGTGGTGGGTGCCTCTTCATATAAATAAGTAGACAAACATTCTTCTTTAGAGTCACTCCCCAAGTTGACTATATTACAAAAGCCTACTTTCATGGCAGCTATAGCTTCAGGATTTTCAGTTATGATTAGATGACCCATCTTTATTTGCCTCATCACCCAATATTTAAACTCAATGAATTCGTCAAGTCTATGGCAGATCCTTCTATGATAGCGACAATAAATAAGATAATCCACACATTCTGCTTTTTGGATCACTGGAGGGGGTAATTCTAAATCGAATTTTATCGTGTACTAGAGAAGGATCTCAAGCTCTTCTTCATCAAAAGGAAAAGGAGTTGGCAGGTCATCTACTTCACTAGTGATTTTGATATGGATAAATTTATCGTTTATACCAAATGTAATGATGTCGCCGCTTTGATTTGGGTAGAGAGTTTCTTGTATTGAGATTGACTCAGCGTCTAAGACGGCGATCTCCTTTTTTGTGTTCTTTAACCGCTGACAACATTTCACCCACTGGTAGAAGTCATCTCTATCTTGTCATAAGTAAAATGACGTCTCCAAGAGATTTAGCATTGTGTTGGGAAACCCTGGGGATATTTTAAAAAATTTTCATAGAAAGCACAGCAGAAGAATAACCCCGAAATAGGCCAGTCCCAAAAACCCAGTGAAGATCGTCATGTGAGAGAGTCGACACGATGAGATGAGAAGATACCTTGAAGCAATTTGAGACGATATCGATGTAGGCGCCCAAGTGTGCACCCTCTGCAGTCTCACACACACGGATGCTTCGAGTCATCTTCTTCCATGCCCGGTGCTAGCCTCAGGAAGACGATCCACACCAAGGGAGTTCCTCCTGAACACTTGCGCCAATCACCAAGGTGGGGAAACGCCAAGGGAAGAAGAGGAAGAAGATCTCTTTAGTCTTGATGGAAGAAGAGGAGAAAATCTCTAAGAACCCCAAGCTTTCGCCCCTCCACTTGTCTCCACGCCTCCAACAGGAATTAGTGCCATGAGAGGGGCGGGCTAGGGTCTCTTTTATAGAGATCATGTGTGGCTTCGAGAAGAATTAGGAGAGCATGATTTTAGGATTTAATTAATTAAATCCTAATCCAAGTAGGACTCTAATTAATTTAAATAACATCAGCCCTATTAAATATTCATAAAAATAGGACTCTAATTAATTAATTAATTAGCCCCTTTTTATCTCAAATGATTAATTCAAAATCAACTTTAATTAATCACATGATATTAATTAAGGCATAGGCGCTAACCCTAGTCTAACTAGGGTTAAATATGCGCTTACCTTTTCTTCTCCTTAAGCCCAATTAACTTATTAGTAAGTCAAACTATATAATGGGCCTAGCTCAAGGTCCATTATGCATGTTAATCAACCCATTGGATCCAATCCAATTTAACACAAGGTCAAACGAGGTTAACCATGGTTAATTTGGTCAATATGCCAAAAATGGAAGTTGGCTTTAATAAGTTTCTTCCATCTCATCAGGCCCATTGGCACTGATGAATCTCCCAAATAGATCTAAATTATCCAATAACTTGATCCAAAGGCTATCCGATGAATACGAAAACTTGAGCATCAAGGTGTGCGACCCTGTAGGTTCCTTTGACGTTGGCAGTGCTGACCTAAGGTCACCACAAGCAGTGAGTGGCACCTAACAGTGCATCGCTACTACACAAGTCATCGGAATGGATATTGACATCGACATCCCCATCATCGCAACTAGGCACTCATGTATTATAGTCCCCTTGCCAAACTGATATCCGATTGGACAAGTGTCTCACCACTTGTTTTAACCCAATCACATGGTTATGGCTAAATTAGGTTCTCACCTACGTATGGCCATACACTTTCAGTCATAGAAGCATAAGGGGCCCTGTGGATATCAAGCTTCCCTCAAGAAGGGACAAATCCTCTATCTGTCAATTGATCTTCTCATATGGGTCGTGACATACTCAATGACAACTGTTATGACCTCCCAACTACGGTGATATGTTAGGTTGTATCAAAGCATGTCCCTAACCACATAGAAGAGTCAATGACCTCAAGTATAGGGATCAACACATCTCCTGTCACTTGTGAGGATAACTCATGACACCAAGTCATTGCCTCACAGCGGGTTGATCTAGTATATCTACCACTGATATACCCATATGTCTGCATTAGTGTTTCATACCTAACTAGCCCATATACCAGTCTCTCAAGTACCATAGCTGTCCCATATCTACTAAGGTACTTGACTAGGGACAAAAAGTTGGAGCATAGATCCAATCTGTCTCCAGGGACATTATCAAATAAGTACACATTCGCAGATGTAAACAAATGATGATAATGGCAATGGCAGAATGATATATAAATATCAATATTAAGTAGTACAATAATGGACCAATATTAGGTCCTAGGGCATATATACCAACAATCTCCCACTTGCACTAAGACCTAGAGGTTGAGTAATCTCAACCCCAAATCTCTAGCGTGACCATCATGCTTCTGCTGCGCCAAAGACTTGGTCAATGGGTCTTCCAAATTGTTCTTTGTGTCAACTCTGTTGATCTTAACGTCACCTCGATCAATGATCTCTCTGATCAGGTGAAATCTCCTGAGTATGTGTTTGGACCTTTGATGAGACAGTGGTTCCTTTGCCTGTGCAATCACCCCATTGTTATCACAATAGAGCTCAATGGGATCTACAACAATTGGAACCACTTGAAGATCAGAAACGAACTTCCTTATCCAAACATCTTCTTTGGCTGCCTCAGAAGCGGTGACATACTCAGCCTCGGTCGTAGAATTTGCTATGGTTGATTTGTTATAACCTAAATTTTATAAATTTAATTTTTTGAAATTCAGAAAGTTATTTTGGAATTTTTTTATGATTTTTAGAAATTTTTTTCGGAATTTTAAAAGGGTTAAAAATTAGGTTTTTAATCAAAACTTTATTTTGCGCTCGCGGGGAATCAAACCCGCGTCGTGCGTAAGATAACGTCGCCGCCTAACCACCGAGCCAAATTGCTTTTCTAATATAATATCGGGTTTAATATAATTGAGTTAAGTTTATATTTGATTTTGGGGATCGAGCGAACTCGTCGTCTTCCCCGCGGATCTCGGCGATTTCGTCGCCGCCGCGTTCTCGCCGTATGGAACGCGTTTTGCCTATATATAATGGGGCTTCTGCTCTCGTTGATAAGATTCGAACCCTGAAACATCTTCACCCCTCGACGCGCCGCCAGGAAGGAGAAATAGCACTCGAACCAGTCGCCGGAGTTCTAGCGGAGCCGCCTCGTGTTCCAGCCATCCAGCGCCATCGTCGACGGCGATCTCTGTGTTCTGGGCTTCGATACATCGTCGCAGTGAGGTATTCCTTCTTTCCTGCTGCTTTGGTGAAGTTTTGTTGGGCTTTGGTTGAGTTTTGAGTATCGACGGCGGCGGCGCCACCGTCGATACTTTCGTCTATTTCGAGAGCTTCGACCGGGCGTCGAAATCTCTCCGAAGTTCGTCGAGGAGCTTCGTTTCGTTGTTATAAATCTTCTGGAGAAATTTGGAGTCGATCCGATGTTCGATGCGTTCTCGCGAGCTCGCCGGCGCAAGCAGCGGACGCGAGTCCGGCAGCCTTGCGCGGCGGCGGGCGGGCGTCGCGGTTTGAATGGCTGGACCGGTTTCAAATTTAGGGTTTGGCGGTTTATTTAGAAATAAACCGTCGGCTATATTGAAATCGATTTAAACCGGTTCGAGTTTTATTTAAGTTTTGGGTTCGGTTTATTTTGAAATAAACCATTGTAAGATCCAAGGATCTTAAGTCCTGGTAAGCATTATTTTTGATTTAAATAATATTATTGACTGAGTTATTATTCCTGAGTATTGATAGTTAATTTATGATAAATTAATTAGAGATTTTTAGTTAATAAATTATAGTTAATTAACTAGAGATTTTGTTGTTAATTAACTGGTTTATTGCTTGTTAATTTATTGTAAGTAATTAATTAGAGCTTATTGGTTAATTAATTGGGCTTATTGGTTAATTAAATCCTTATTGGATGTTAATTAAAATCCTTAATGGATTTCGTTTAAGTGAATGGTTATTGGTTAAGTTAATTAAATTAATTGGTTAATTATGAGAATATTGGGGTTGGCGCTAATTGGATTTGAAATTCAAATTTATTAGCTAAATGAATTAAACCCTATTTGAATTAATGGGTTAATGGGTTTAAAATTTTAAAATCCAAAGTTTAAGTGGGAATTGCGCTTAGGGTAAGAGTTTTTGGCGAAATTCTAGCTTGGAAGAACCCTAGGCGACGGCTTGAAAGAAGAAGGCGATTCTTGGAAGCTTGGAGGCGATTTTCTTCTTCCTTTTGACGAAATTCTTTGAGGTGGAACTTCCTTGGTGAATTCTTGGAGATTCCTTAGGCGACTTAAAGGCTTTAGGCGATTTTGTGGAAGATTTTTCACCATAGTATTCTCGGTTCAAGGTGAGTGGAAGGTCTTGTTTGATCTATTAGATTGGTTGTGATTGTATTATATGATGCAATTGGATTCTTGGGAAAATTACCATGTTTAAAATCGAATTCTTGGGAAAATTGTTATGAAAACCGAATGTTGGTGTTGACTATGAGAAACGAAACAATCTCGAAAACTATTGTAAAAACCGAATTAATTTGATGATTGTTTAACCGAAAATTTGTATGAAATTTAAGGTATTTTGGTA
Source organism: Costus lasius (assembly GCA_027563935.2). Taxonomy (NCBI): domain Eukaryota; kingdom Viridiplantae; phylum Streptophyta; class Magnoliopsida; order Zingiberales; family Costaceae; genus Costus; species Costus lasius. Next base: position 69,784,199 of record CM050449.1, read on the forward strand.
GCATTAAATCATCGAACATTGAGCATGAATTTCTTGTTAATTAGATATTTTATAGAGAATTTTGGCAATATTAAACCAATGATTTTTGGAGCCGAAACCTTGTTAATTGTAGTTAAACCGAAATTTGATATTGTGGTTAACATGTTTCCATGTGAATTTAATCTTGATATTTCTCCATGAAAAGTTAGTTTAGGGTATTTTCCATGAAAACCGAATTTAAGGCATATCTCCATGAAAACCGAATTTAGGGTAATTATTGTGTGGAGTTTAGGAAGCATTAAATCATTGATCTTAAGTATGAAATTCTTGTTAACTAAGGTGTATTTTTAAATTGATATTATGTTTGAAACCGTGGGTTACATGTGTGATTTGTAAAGCAATTATGCTTTAATTTTATATTGATTTTGGGGCGCATGATAAATGTTATATGTCGAATTTTATGGATGCTTGATAAATTGCCAATAACGTTATGTTGTAAAACTCATGTTTATTTAATTAAGATCATGCAATTATGTTTGAAAACATTGGGTGATAATTTAGCAAAATTACACTGAACTGACCAGCCTGAAATTTAAGGACTACACAATATTCGGTGAAAATATTATGTGTTATGTTATATGATTTTGAACAATATGTGTGACTATGTGATTTTGAACAATAAGTGTTATGTGATGGGTTTTGTGAAATTGGAAAATTATGGGTTATGTGAATTTGGAAATTAGGTGGTTATGTGATGGTTAGGACTAAGGCTAGGTGTAACTATGAACTCAAGTGGATGGTCCTTATGTGATATGTTAAGGGTTTGAATTTCAGCCCTGTATTGTGATATGTGAGGGGGTTGATGATCAGCCTGCCTATTATGGTTATTGTGATGGGGGTTGATGTTCAGCCTGCCCGATATGATTTTTGTGATGACTATCCTAGAGTCTAGTTGACACTTAGGAGTCCACCTTTGTGAAATATGTCCACCTTTGTGAAATATGAAATAAGATATGTATGTTGTCCAGTAGGAACCTTTTGGGAGAACGGGTTTTGACGCAAAGTGCCATGTCTTGGTCAGACAGGGGCCACCTCTTGATGTCACTACTCTTTTATGTGATGGGGTAATATAAGACGCAAAGTGCCATGTCTTGATCAGACAGGGGCCACCTCTTGATGTCATTACTCTTTATGTGACAGGGTGATATAAGACGCAAAGTGCCATGTCTTGATCAGACAGGGGCCACCTCTTGATGTCATCACTCTGATGTGTTATGGGGTGAGAGAGCAAAGTGCCACGTCGTGACCTGGCGGGGGCCACCTCTTGATTCTACTCACTATCCTTGTTTATGTGTTGCATGCGGCTCCCAGTGCTTTGGCCAAGCCGGGTTAGACCATATTGGTCACTACTGAATATGCTGGACAACTAGGTTGATTATGTGTTGGTGTGTTTAGAGGTTTAGAGTATAACTCTAGAACCTGAGTTTGTGAACCTAAGTTATATGTGTTTAGTTGGTTTAGAATATATGTGTTTAGTTGGTTTAGAGTATAACTCTAGTACCCTGAGTTTGTTATATGTGGGTGTGTACATCTGACTGTTTATGTGACTTCTGTACTTAATCTTGTTATTTAATCTGGTTATATGTTGACATTATGTTCGACATTATGTTCCTATTAAAGATTTTTAAAACAATCTGCATATATTTTTGAGTGTATGTTATGGATGGTCAATTAGACTATCCACTCACTGGGCTGTGTAGCTCACCCCTCATTATTTTCAGGTATAGAGCAGGGGCGCAGTTAGCATGATATTGATGTTGTGATTTATGCTTATAATGCCGGTTGTGGCCCTATGTTTATGCTTAATTAATTTGAGGCCGGCTGTGGCCGAATATGAATTTTATGAACTATGTGAACCATGTGATGTGAACTATGTGAACTATGTGAATTTGTGTTGCCTGATTGTGGCAATTAAATGAGTTTGATTTTTGTGTCACCGCGGGCTTCAGCCTGGTTTCGGTGTTTGGTATGAGTTTATAAAATCGATTTTGTGATTTTGTTTTGAATTTCGGCTTGTTGTATATTCTGTGCAATCGGTTTTGATATACCCTGTAACTTGCATATGTCTAGTGCAAGTATTGCGTGGTGGCAGGTACCCTTATGAGATTTGAGTTTTGTGAATTTCTGTGTATGGATTTATGAAATTTTTCAGATCGTGTTTTCTTGAACTCGGTTTTACCTAGCATATGATCGATCTTATATGAAACATCCTGTTTCTTTTATGAATTGTGTCATTTGTTTGGGGTTAAGAATGTGGGATGTTACAGAATGGTATCAGAGGAGTTCGCTAGCTAAAACTTAGTTTGGGGGAAAACATGTTTGTGTATTGCTAGACACCGGATAGGTTTATGTTTGTTTTCCTGACTGTGGTATGTGTGTGTCACAAGCGCTATGCCTCGCTTGTGAGTGAATTCCAGAAACTGGGTCCCAACTTTGTTTATGGGGGCTCAGAATCCAGTACTGCTGAGAACTGGCAGTTGTGCTTGGAAAAGATTTTCCAAGTCATGCGCTGCTCAGATGAGGATAAGTTATGTTTGACCACCTATATGATGCGTGCTGACGCAGATGAGTGGTGGAAAGGCGTAGTGAGACTTGCCGAAGAAAGACATGAGACTGTAGATTGGCCTTACTTCTTGTCTCGATTTAACGAGAAGTACTTCCCAGATAGCTTGGTTGAGGACCGAGAGGTGGAATTTATTCATCTGGAGCAGGGTGATATGACAGTGGACCAGTATGAATTACAGTTCACGAAATTGGGAAAGTATGCTCCTCACCTGATAAACACTGAAAAGAGGAGAGCTACCAAGTTTCTCAGAGGTCTCAGATGGGACATTAGAGAGCAGGTTGGTGCTCAACACTTGGAGACCTATGTTGAAACTGTTGGGCGAGTGCGCACCATTGAGAAGTATATATCTGAGAGGAGTTCTCATGTTGCCGTGACAGTAGTTCCTGCAGCTGAGGCGGCGGTTCCTCAGCATAGCAGTGGCGGCAAGGGTAAGAAGTACCCTAGGCATAAAGATTATAAGAAGAGCAGGTATAAGCCTTACTCCTACAAGGCACCGCAGCAGTCCAGGGATGCACCGCAGCAGTTCAGGGATGCCAGGGATGCAAGAAACGGTATCACTTGTAGTCATTGTGGGCTCAAGGGACATCTAGTGAAAGACTGCCATAGGAAGAATGGTGTATGCTTCAGGTGTAAGAAACCAGGGCACATGGCTAAGGACTGCAGAGAACCTGAGATGCAACCTAGAAGCGCAGATAAGCCTACAGTCCAGACTAGAGTGTATGCTGTGGCTGAGAAGGATACACGAGCTTCCCGATCCGTCGTGGAAGGTACTTTATTCGTATTTGATCAGTTAGCTCGCATTCTATTTGATCCTGGTGCAAATCTGTCTTTTGTATCTGTTAGATTTGCTGCATGTTTACCTGTTGTACCTAAGATGCTAGATTATGTTGTGTCTGTCAGTACTCCCTTAGGAAAATCATTATCTACAGACACTGTGTGTGCTGACTGTATGGTACATGTAGAGGGTTATGAGTTTCTAGTGGATCTAATCCTCTTAGACATGCAAGATTATGATATCATCTTAGGAATGGATTGGTTGTCTTCCCATCATGCCTCTGTGGATTGCTTTGAGAAAGTAATCACTTTAAATCTGTTAGATGGGAATCGACTTTTTGTGAGAGGTCTAGTGTCAGACCAAGGACCGCATGTGATATCTTTCCTGCAGGCCAGGAAATTACTGGCTAGTGGATGCAAGGGTTATCTTGCGCATGTTAAGGTGCAGGATGATTCTACTTCTGATTTGACTCAGATGGCGGTGGTGAAAGAATTTCCTGATGTGTTCTCTGAAGAATTTTCAGGCTTGCCACCGATTAGAGAAGTGGAATTTGGCATTGAGTTGGCGCCAGGTACGGCACCTATCTCCAGAGCTCCTTATCGTATGGCTACTTCAGAGTTGGCCGAGCTTAAGAAACAACTGGAGGAATTGTTAGAGAAAGGGTATATTCGGCCTAGTGCTTCACCTTGGGGAGCGCCAGTGTTATTTGTGAAGAAAAAAGATGGAACCCTGAGGATGTGTATAGACTACAGCAGCTTAACCAAGTGACTGTCAAGAATAAGTATCCTCTTCCCAGAATTGATGATCTATTTGATCAATTACAGGGAGCGACAGTGTTCTCTAAGATTGATCTGAGATCAGGGTATTATCAGCTTAGGGTCAAGGATGAGGATATATTTAAGACTGCTTTCAGGACCAGGTATGGGCATTTCGAATTTTTAGTTATGCCTTTTGGACTGACAAATGCACCTGCTGTCTTCATGGATTTGATGAACAGGGTATTCCATGAGTTGCTTGACTCTTGTGTGGTGGTCTTTATAGACGATATTTTGGTATACTCACGGACTTCTTCAGATCATGTCAGTGACTTGCGCAGAGTGCTGGAGATCTTGAGGAAGAACCGGTTATATGCCAAGGCTAGCAAGTGTGAGTTCTGGCTAGAGAAGATCAGTTTTCTGGGTCATGTGATTTCTGGTCAGGGGGTGTCTGTGGATCCAGTTAAAGTGCAAGCCATCCTCAATTGGGGAAGACCGACTAGTGCTACTGAGATCAGGAGTTTTCTGGGTTTGGCAGGTTACTACCGGCGATTTGTTGAGGGATTCTCCAAGCTGGCGGGTCCTTTAACTAAGTTGACCAGAAAGGAAGCTAAGTTTATTTGGGATGACAAGTGTGAAGAGAGCTTCCAAGAGCTGAAGAGAAGGTTGACTAGTACACCGATCCTCATTATACCTAGTGATGGGGAAAGGTTTACTGTTTATACAGATGCTTCTGGCAAAGGGTTGGGTTGTGTCTTGATGCAGAAGGGTTCTGTAGTAGCCTATGCTTCGAGACAACTGAAGGAGTATGAATTGAACTACCCTACTCATGATTTAGAGTTGGCGGCCGTAGTCTTTGCTTTGAAGATATGGCGTCACTATTTGTTGGGTCAGGAGTTTGATCTGTTCACTGATCACCAGAGTCTCAAGTATATTTTCACTCAGAAGGACTTGAACATGAGACAGAGGAGATGGATGGAGTTGATCAAAGACTATGACTTCTCTATTCAGTATCAGGCTGGAAAGGCCAATGTAGTGGCGGATGCGCTGAGCAGACATCCAGTTACTTCAGTAGCTGCTTTACGGGTTAGTGAGTGGCAGTTACTGCAGGAGTTCAGAGATCTCAGGATCAGTGTTGCTCCTAAAGTTCAGACTGGTTATGTGGCTTTTCTCAGAGTACAGTCTGCTTTGTTGCAGAAGATCAGAGATCAGCAGTCTGTGGATCCGAAATTAGTTCAGATCAGGGATAGTCTGGTTGATGGCGCAGTTCAGGATTTTAGCCTGTCTGATGATGGTATTCTTCGGTTTCGTGGAAGGGTATGTGTCCCTGAGGAACCGAGCTTGAGGAAAGAAATATTGGAGGACAGCCATAACTCCAAATATTCTCTACATCCTGGTGTGACTAAGATGTATCAGGACCTTAAGAAAAATTTTTGGTGGCCGGGTATGAAGAAAGAAGTAACTGATTTTGTCTCTGGGTGTTTAACCTGTCAGACTGTAAAGGCTGAACACCAGAAGCCTGGTGGTTTGTTGCAGTCTCTTCCTATTCCTGAGTGGAAGTGGGAATGCATCAGTATGGATTTTGTGTGTGGTTTGCCCAGAACCAGATTGGGTCATGATGCTATTTGGGTGATTGTTGATAGACTCACCAAATCAGCCCATTTTCTTCCGATTAAAATGACTTATTCTTTAGAGAGACTGGCCAGATTGTACATTGATGAGATAGTCAGACTACATGGAGTGCCAGTTGATATTGTGTCTGATAGGGATTCTCGATTTCTGTCCAGATTTTGGAGGAGTTTACAGGAGGGTTTGGGTACTAAGTTGAGTTTTAGTACAGCATACCATCCTCAGTCTGATGGCCAGACAGAGCGTACTATACAGACTCTAGAAGATTTGTTGAGAGCCTATGTGGTTGATTGGAGTTCTGAGTGGAACCGGGATCTATCTTTAATAGAGTTCACTTATAATAATAGTTTCCACTCCAGTATTCAGATGGCTCCTTATGAGGCTTTGTATGGGAGAAGGTGTAGGACTCCCTTGTGTTGGGAGGAAACTGGTGACAGAATGATTTTGAGATCTGATGCAGTACAGGAGACTACTGATAAGGTCAGAGAGATCCGGGATAAACTGAAAATTGCTCGGGACAGACAGAAGAGTTATGCTGATGACCGTCGTCGTTCCTTGGAGTTTATGGTAGGGGATCATGTGTTCTTGAAGGTGTCACCTACTAAGGGTGTTATGAGGTTTGGCAAAAAAGGGCAAGTTGAGCCCTAGGTTTGTAGGCCCTTTTGATATTATTGAGAGAGTTGGTCCAGTGGCTTACCGATTGGCTTTACCTCCTGCTATGGATCATGTGCATAATGTATTCCATGTCTCTATTTTGAGGAAATATCATCCTGATCCATCTCATGTGTTGGAGTTGGAACCTCTTCAGATTCAGAGTGATTTGACTTTTGAGGAAAGACCTCTCCGGATTGTGGATAGAAAGGATAAAGTTCTGAGGAACAAGACTATACCTTTGGTAAAGGTTATCTGGGGAAATCAGTCAGTTGAAGAAGCGACTTGGGAGACTGAAGCTGATATGAGGAAAAATTATGCTTACCTCTTTGATGATATGGATGCTGAGCTTTAGAGGACTAAAGCTTTATAAGGAGGGAGGGATGTAAGATCCAAGGATCTTAAGTCCTGGTAAGCATTATTTTTGATTTAAATAATATTATTGACTGAGTTATTATTTAAATCAAAAATAATGCTTACCAGGACTTAAGATCCTTGGATCTTACATCCCTCCCTCCTTATAAAGCTTTAGTCCTCTAAAGCTCAGCATCCATATCATCAAAGAGGTAAGCATAATTTTTCCTCATATCAGCTTCAGTCTCCCAAGTCGCTTCTTCAACTGACTGATTTCCCCAGATAACCTTTACCAAAGGTATAGTCTTGTTCCTCAGAACTTTATCCTTTCTATCCACAATCCGGAGAGGTCTTTCCTCAAAAGTCAAATCACTCTGAATCTGAAGAGGTTCCAACTTTTTTCTTCACAAATAACACTGGCGCTCCCCAAGGTGAAGCACTAGGCCGAATATACCCTTTCTCTAACAATTCCTCCAGTTGTTTCTTAAGCTCGGCCAACTCTGAAGTAGCCATACGATAAGGAGCTCTGGAGATAGGTGCCGTACCTGGCGCCAACTCAATGCCAAATTCCACTTCTCTAATCGGTGGCAAGCCTGAAAATTCTTCAGAGAACACATCAGGAAATTCTTTCACCACCGCCATCTGAGTCAAATCAGAAGTAGAATCATCCTGCACCTTAACATGCGCAAGATAACCCTTGCATCCACTAGCCAGTAATTTCCTGGCCTGCAGGAAAGATATCACATGCGGTCCTTGGTCAGACAGGGGCCACCTCTTGATGTCACTACTCTTTTATGTGATGGGGTAATATAAGACGCAAAGTGCCATGTCTTGATCAGACAGGGGCCACCTCTTGATGTCATTACTCTTTATGTGACAGGGTGATATAAGACGCAAAGTGCCATGTCTTGATCAGACAGGGGCCACCTCTTGATGTCATCACTCTGATGTGTTATGGGGTGAGAGAGCAAAGTGCCACGTCGTGACCTGGCGGGGGCCACCTCTTGATTCTACTCACTATCCTTGTTTATGTGTTGCATGCGGCTCCCAGTGCTTTGGCCAAGCCGGGTTAGACCATATTGGTCACTACTGAATATGCTGGACAACTAGGTTGATTATGTGTTGGTGTGTTTAGTGGTTTAGAGTATAACTCTAGAACCTGAGTTTGTGAACCTAAGTTATATGTGTTTAGTTGGTTTAGAATATATGTGTTTAGTTGGTTTAGAGTATAACTCTAGTACCCTTAGTTTGTTATATGTGGGTGTGTACATCTGACTGTTTATGTGACTTCTGTACTTAATCTTGTTATTTAATCTGGTTATATGTTGACATTATGTTCGACATTATGTTTCTGTTAAAGATTTTTAAAACAATCTGCATATATTTTTGAGTGTATGTTATGGATGGTCAATTAGACTATCCACTCACTGGGCTGTGTAGCTCACCCCTCATTATTTTCAGGTATAGAGCAGGGGCGCAGTTAGCATGATATTGATGTTGAGATTTATGCTTATAATGTCGGTTGTGGCCCTATGTTTATGCTTAATTAATTTGAGGCCGGCTGTGGCCGAATACGAATTTTATGAACTATGTGAACCATGTGATGTGAACCATGTGAACTATGTGAATTTGTGTTGCCTGATTGTGGCAATTAAATGAGTTTGATTTTTGTGTCACCGTGGGCTTCAGCCTGGTTTCGGTGTTTGGTATGAGTTTATAAAATCGATTTTTGTGATTTTGTTTTGAATTTCGGCTTGTTGTATATTCTGTGCAATCGGTTTTGATATACCCTGTAACTTGCATATGTCTAGTGCAAGTATTGCCTGGTGGCAGGTACCTTTATGGATTTTATGAATTTTGAATCGGTTTTGATATAACTGTTGCCTTGCATATGTCTAGTGCAAGGATTGCGTGGTGGCAGGTACCCTTATGAGATTTGAGTTTTGTGAATTTGTGTGTATGGATTTATGAAATTTTTCAGATCGTGTTTTCTTGAACTCGGTTTTACCTAGCATATGATCGATCTTATATGAAACATCCTGTTTCTTTTATGAATTGTGCCATTTGTTTGGGGTTAAGAATGTGGGATGTTACAACCATCGACTGTTTTGAAATTGATTTGAACCGGACCGAGCGGTTCAATTCCAGTTTGGGTCAGTAATTGAATTTAGAACGGTTCGACCCTGATTCGGTCGAATCCCGGCCGGTTCAGGTAGTCGTTGGAAAGGTAATTAAATTTCCTATCTAATGGTAGTCTGTATAGCTTTAGATGAGTTTTCTATTTTGTGTAATTTAAGTTATAAGTCTCGGTTTAACTTGGTTCAGGGTGAATTTGATCGGTTCAGTGCAATTCTGTCCGGTTCAGTGGGTTTTAGGTTCGGTTCATATGATCTGAGACTGGTTCTCTAGGTTTAGGGTTATGTTCTACCTGTTGGTAGTTTTGGTTTTCAAATTAGAATGTTTAATGATAGAGTTCATGTACAAATTCATGTTACAGAGTGGTTGATCCAATAATCTGCTTGCATTGTTTGATATACAAACTTATTGACTTTACAAAGGGATTCAGAATAACAGCAATTGAGGTAGGAATCTTACCCTACTCCTTTCTTACAGTGTCAATAAATAGGATTTGCTACTTAATCCTTTTGTTTGATATATGATGCATATGATAGAATTGATTGGCACTGATATCTGATTGCTTCATCTGCTTGATTTGTTTCTGTAATTCAGTTGACCTCATTTATCTTGTTCCTTGGTCATATTCTATTTCTGTGTGCACGATAAAAGAAACTGTGCTGAGATATCTGATTTATTGGCTTATGAACCTGATTGAACAATTGTGTATCTGAGATATTGACGTATAAGTATGTGGAACCGCTGTAAATCTGAGATGATAAAGTCGTGATATATTTTGACCGCTGACCTGGATGATTTATTCTCCAGTGGCCTGTTTATCTGAGTTATAGTTCTGATTATATCGGACTATCTGAGCTGCCGGTTAGGGCACCGCCAGTTGTCCTCGGGACAATACTACGGATGTCAGATGTTGGACGCAACATTCACCGGACTGTTTGAGACAGTCGTTCCATTGCATGAGCAACAGTGGAAACACTCTGAAAATGAGTGCGGCTCTTAATTGAGATCTGTTGGCCAGCTTGATGATTTGCACAACATTCTTATATTATTTGTATATTGTTGTTTCAGTCATTGAATTATCCTGTTATTTGATTCCCTCACCATGTTTGTTGATTCCTACTTAGCATTTCTGCTAACTCCCTTGTTTCTCTTTCAGGTACAGAGTTAACTTCTGGGAGGGATAGAGTAGATAGCAAATACCAACCTGAGTTGAGATAGTTGTCTTTTGTATTTTTATTCAGTTGATAAATTGAATAGTTGTATTCAGATATTGTGTTATAAAACTGTAGATGTTAAGATTTGATTGTTTATTAAATAAATGATATTGGATTATTGTAGTTCTCTGGTTCCTATCAATATTGTTACTCCCTGGGGAACCCTGAGCTAGAAATAGCCGGCTTCCGCCGGGGCGTGACATGATTGCTTGAAGCTTTTCTAGCAAACAGCTCCTCCATTCAATTTGAACACATACCCGGCCTGCGATCTAAAGTCCTCTGGGTCTGACTGGAATGATGCATCTGTGTAGCCCTGAACACTGAGCTCTTCCTGTCCTCCATAGACCAAGAACTGATCCTTAGTTCTTCTCAGAAACTTCAGGATGTTCTTTACAGCCACCAGTGTTGCAGACCTGGATTGGATTGGTATCGGCTGGTTTTGCTCACAGCATAAGCCACATCTGGTCTAGTACATAACATTGCATACATGATCGAGCCTACTGCCGAAGCCTAGGGCACTCAACTCATGTCATCCCTCTCAACATGTGTGGTGGGACATTAGCTCTTCGAGAGAGTAAGGCCATGTCTCACTAGAAGATATCCATTCTTGGATTGCTCCAAGTTAAACCTCTCTAGGACCTTATCAATGTAGGTAATTTGACTAAGGGCCAAAAGCCTCTTGGATCTATCCCGGTAGATCCTTACGCCTAAAATATAGGCGGCCTCCCCTAAGTCCTTCATCTCGAAACACTTCCCTAACCATGTGTTTACAAAGTTAAGACTAGGGATGTCGTTTCCGATGAGTAGTATTTCATCGACATACTGTTGGGGTATGCCCTTAAGGCTAATGTTTGAGGCCTTGGGATTGTATAAGTATCATGTAATAAACTCTTAAGTTTATAAAGGCATGGTTATTATTCAGGTTGTTACCTTGTCTGCTGTAATAAGTGTACTTCTGAATAATGTCTCAAAGCTGTTCAGCTAGGCTGACAGGCTATATGTCCTTAGTCGAGATATCTTGGTGAACATGAGACAGCCTTGATATGATTGAGACTGATATGAGTGCTAATCTTATAGGATGCTTCGAGCATGGAATAAGATGTAGACTCATGGGTACATTGGATGTACTGGACAGACCCTACTCGGATATTCCATTGCTTGTCACAATGTGAATGATCCTTGTAAGCACTAAGTGGCACATGTCCTTTGACTTGAGATCACTTATGTTTCTAAATGATGATTGTCATTGTTTTGAGGTAGTTCAATATCATTTGAAACATAATGATTATAGACTATCTTGGATGGTGAGCTTGAGTCAGGTTAGGGCACTTGTGATAGATAAAGGATTGCCGTCTCCTTGTTTAAGGAGTGTGATGTTCTAAAGGGCCCCCCTATATGAGATGATTGAGGAAGTGTATGGCCATACCCAGATGACTATGTGCATCTGATCTAATCATGCTCATCGTATTGGAGTTACAGGCTTGACATGCTTGTCCAATAAGAACATCCAGTGGCAAAGGAATCATGCATGCCTAGTGAGTTGATTCACACTTATGCTGTGGTTGGGTGGAGTCTTGGAAGACTCTTTCCTTTATATCGGGAGACAGTGATGTGTTGCTAGATACCCCTCGCTGATCGTGATAACGTAAGTTATCGTTACCGACATTTAAAGGAAACCCTTAGGGTCGCACAATTTGATGATATGGCTACTTAAGTCAGATCGTGTGGACTGAATTGTTCGAGTTCAGTTTAAAGGAGATTAAACTCTGATTGTAAGTGAGATCCAGTCTGATCATGTTTGATTGATTAGGGCTTGAGATCGGTAAGCTTAGATCGAGAGTGTGGATGCTAGATCGAAGAGATCAAGAGCATTAAAAGGATGAACGGTCAGATTTTGAACCTTAGGGTTTAATTTGGTCTGAACCGATTATTGGGCTGATTTGGTTTGGTCATTGGACCAATTGAATTGAACCGGCTCACATGTGAGCGCTTGGTTCATTTGAGAGGAGAGCTATGCGTTTGGTTCACTTCATGTGAACGCATAACGCAAGCTTTGATGACTTGCCATTTATGGCATTTCGGTTTGACAATTGTGATGAATGTCTCCACATTCGATCACAAGTTTGGCTAACGCTCCTCTCCATCATCTTGCTCTCGACGACACACACTTTCTTGTGTGGTGAAAGTGACGAGAAGAAAGATCGGCCAAGAGTTCATCATCTCCTTCATGCGATAAGACCCCTTGAAGCTTTTGCTAGCACAAAGTTGAGAAGGGAGTAGTCTTTGTCTTCTTGTGTGCGCACCTTTTGGAGGAGATCAACCTTGTTTTCTTCTTCCAAGCCGCCTTCCATCCATGGCAATGGTAAGATCATATCATGATCTTAAGTTGGTTTAAGTTGATTATATAGTTCATATGCGATCTTTAGAAGCCCTTTTTCCGCATTGCATGCTAGACTGCGCATGTATAGGGTTTCCCCCCCCCCCCCCCCTTATTAGGGGTTCCTTCAACTGGTATCAGAGCTAGGCTCTCCATATGATCTATATGATTGCTAGAAGTGTTTGTGATCCATGCTTCTTGCGCTTACTTGATGCTTTGTTTTCATGATGCATGGTTACATGTACATGTAGATTGCGCTTGTATCATGTTAACATGTAGATTGCGCTTGTATCATGCTAACATGTAGATTGCGCTTGTATCATGGGCTATGTATGCGCTCCCCCTTGAAGGGGACCCCCTTAGATCTAAGGGTTATCAACTTTGTTTGTATGTTTGCGCATGCTCTAAGTGTTTTACAAAACTTACATCTTGCGCGGTTGATTAGATCTAAGGTGCCACTACATTAAATCCTTAAATGGGTTGATGGGGTTGAAGGCATCATCTAGTATAGATCAAGCTAGTCTGATCAGACCATCTGACAGCCTAGATGGGTCGACCAGATAGCACCTGTGCGCAAGCACGAGGTGGCTATAGGTTGACTGCATCAAAGGCGTGTAGCGAGGTCTGGTTGAGACAATTACTGAACATACTTGAGTTAGGCCCGGGGTCACACCCGCTTGCCAAAACTCATGAGGGTGGTTCAGCCCTTGACGCATGCATGGTTGACCATCAGGTCAACACGGGTCAGTTAGGACTCGGTGCATGCAAGGGCAAAAGATCTAACTAGATGGATGAGTGGATCCCCATCAATGGACCATTGTAAGGTTGTAGGGCTCATAAGGAAATTAAAATTGATGCCATGGGGTTTTTCCAAAATTTTAATTTCTTGATTGGATCACATGTTGATTGAACCATATGCTTGTTTATTTAGTCTTATGTGGGTTGCCCATTTGTGTGCTGTGCTGGGGCCTGCGTGCCTGGATTTAAAAAATTGTAAATTAATTTGTGATCTGCGAATCACATTGTACTTAATTTATAATATGTTGTTGACCTGCGAGTCAACCTTGTCTAGATAGATCAAATGTACTTTGATTAGACAAGAGCACAAAAGCACACATCCAAGAGGGGCATTCACCTGGTGGTGCACCTGAGGTGCTCTTGGCGCTAGGGCCCTAGGTTGGACCAGATGAGATGCCAAGGAGCTCGAGTGAAGACTTAAGTAAAATTAAGGTCTTACTAGGGTTCATGGGCTTTTACCACATAAGATCATGCTTTCTACTTATTGCTAATAATTAGAATTGCATGTTTAAGTTTATCTTCTACTATAGCCATAGGATATGCCTGATAGTAAGAAGATAAAAGACCGTTAAAATCCAACGCTAACATATCAAGCTCGATAAGCCTTCTGACGCGAAACCTCACCTTTCTGATTATCGTTGGAGCCGTGTTGAACCCACTCAGTGGGCACGTCCATCTATCTTCAGACGGTGCTGGATTTCACCTGCGTGTTACAGAGTTGGGATTTATCCCCTCTCGTTGCTCAGCATAGCACGTGGTGGTCCAGGGAGTAGGTCAGGTCAGCTTGACCATGTAGGCTACATATGTGGCGCATATGGTAGCACATGGAGGCAGCCATCTCTGGGATCAGAGACTGTGTTGTACCAACTCAGTTGGCACAGTCTGCTGGATTGCCAAGATGAAGGGGAATCGCACGGGTTGGCGATTGGCTGGGACAGCCTACCAGAAATTAGTCCTTGTCATCTCTGTGCAACTTATCTCGCCTGAGCGGGACGCGGAGACCAAGTATGAAATCTGGATCCCATCTCACTAAAAGAGTATTACTCTTTCGGACTGTTTACTGGATTTTTCAGTCAGACAAAATAGTGAGAAAAGAATCTTTCTTAAGTCCTGGATTGATTCTGAACATTGATACTGACCTTGCTGTTCTTGCTTGTTGTAGATTCCTGCAGCAACGAACACCATGAGCTTCAATGTGCGATCCCTACTGGAAAGGGAGAAGTTTGCTGGGCCGAACTTCTCTGACTGGTTTGGACACCTTAAGATCGTTCTTAAGGCAGAGAGGAAACTGTATGTCCTCGAGACGGCGATACCGCCGCAGCCCGCTCCGAACGCCGCAAGGGCGGTTCGGGATGCCTACGAAAAGCACGTCAATGATAGCATTGATGTCGCTTGCCTGATGCTAGCGTCTATGACGCCACCGCTGCAGCGTCAGCATGAGGATATGTCGGCTATAGAGATTATAGCGAACCTCAAGATGCTGTATGCTGCACAGGCGAGGACTGAGCGCTATAATCTGACGAAGCTCTTCTTTCAGAGCAAACTGGCTGAAGGGAGCCCAGTGGGAGCTCACGTGCTCAAGATGATTGGGCACAAGGAGGCTCTGGAGAAACTGGGGCATACCATCAACCAGGAGCTTGCTGTGGATATTATTCTGCAGTCTCTCCCGCCTTCTTTCGATGCGTTCATCATTAACTTTAATATGAACAAAATCGATTGTACGCCGGCAGAGCTGCTGAATATGCTCTTGACTACTGAGGAAACTCTGAAGGGTAAGCCTTCAACCTCTGTCTTGATGGTTCCTTCTAGGAACAAGAAGAAGGGGAAGAAGGGCAAGGCCCCTGTCAAGAACTACAGTAAGGCCCTGAAACAGAAGGTGAAGCGGTCGAAGGATAACAGGTGTTTCCACTGTGGCCAGCTGGGTCACTGGAAAAAGGACTGTAAAGCGCTCCAAGGAGATAAGAGGGGAAGCATCGCTTCTGGCTCAGGTATATATGTGACTGAGGTCATGTTATCTTCTTCTACTATATCATGGGTGTTGGACACTGCATGTGGAGTTCACATTTGTTCAAATGTGCAGGAACTCAAGAGAAGAAGGCAGGTGGGACAGCATGAGGTAGACCTACGAGTTGGAAACGGGGCACGGGTTGCTGCTGTTGCTGTAGGAGACTATTTCATTACTTTACCATCTGGCATTGTATTAGAATTAAACAATTGTTATTTTGTACCAAGTATCACAAAGAATATTATCTCTATTCCTGCTCTTGTCAGGAAAGGATTTGCCTTTGAATGCAATATTTCAAAGTGTGTTTTATCTCTAGATAATATTGTGTATGCAACTGGTTCAATTAACAATGGGTTATACATGTTGGACATGGAAAATTCTATACAAAACATTGATAATAAGAAAGCCAAGTATGCTGATGACAGCACCTTGTTATGGCATAGTCGTTTAGGCCATATAAACGAGAAGCGCATTAAGCGGTTGCATGATCATGGACTGCTGGGATCTTTCTCCTATGAGGAGATTGATACATGCAAAGCTTGTTTGATGGGTAAAATGACGAAGTCACCTTTTCCTCACAAAGGTCAAAGGACTTCAGGTTTACTGGACCTTATACACAGTGATGTGTGTGGGCCATTTAGTAAACATGCCAGAGGTGGCTATCAGTACTTCATTACCTTTACTGATGATTTCAGTAGGTATGGATATGTCTATTTAATGAGACATAAAAGTGAATCTTTTGACAAGTTCAAAGAGTTCAAAAATGAAGTACAAAATCAGTTAGGCCGAAATATCAAGGCACTTCGTTCTGATCGAGGTGGAGAATACCTGAGTCATACGTTTACTGACTATCTGAAGGAGTGTGGGATTATCTCACAGCTCACTCCGCCAGGAACACCGCAGTGGAATGGTGTGTCCGAGAGGAGAAATAGAACGTTACTTGATATGGTTCGTTCTATGATGAGTCAGGCTACTCTTCCATATTCCTTTTGGGGTTTTGCACTGGAAACAGCTGCAAAGGTACTAAACCGAGTGCCATCCAAGGCAGTTTCAAAGACGCCATATGAGTTATGGTATGGGAAACAGCCTAGCTTGACATTTATCAGGATCTGGGGTTGCGAGGCTTATGTCAAAAAGCTCGCCTCTGGGAAACTAGAGAGCAGATCTGACAAATGCATCTTTGTCGGTTACCCTAAGGAAACGAAGGGTTATTATTTCTACGATCCCAAAGAGAACAAGGTGTTTGTTGCTCGGACGGCCATATTTCTTGAGAAGGAATTTCTTCTGCAAGAGGCCAGTGGGAGAGAAATAAAGCTGGATGAGAATCCAGAGGAAGGACAAAGTAGTCAAGCACAGTTGGATGAGCCTGAGCCGGTAGAACAGGTTACTGAACAACCTGAGGCTCAAATAACACGGGAACCGCGAAGATCGGGAAGGATCCGTCGACAGCCTGAGCGCTATGACGGAGTCTATATCATTGAAAATGATGAACCCCTAACTTATGCGGATGCGGTCAGTGGACCGGAGTCAGCTAGATGGCTTGATGCTATGCGAGCCGAGATGGACTCCATGTCAGATAACCAAGTCTGGGATTTGGTTGATCCGCCTCCGGGAGTAATCCCTATAGGCTGTAAATGGATCTTCAAGAAGAAGATTGACATGGATGGTAACGTGGTTACCTATAAGGGCAGGCTAGTTGCGAAAGGTTTCAAACAAATCTACGGGTTAGATTATGATGAAACTTTCTCACCTGTAGCCATGTTTAAGTCTATTCGGATTCTTTTCGCGATAGCAGCATATTACGATTATGAGATCTGGCAGATGGATGTGAAAACAGCTTTCCTCAATGGAAATCTGGACGAGGATGTGTATATGACACAACCGGAAGGTTTCACTAATCCATCAGATCGTCATAAAATATGCAAGTTAAAGAAGTCCATTTATGGGCTGAAACAAGCATCAAGAAGCTGGAACATTCGTTTTGATGAATCAATCTCTGAGTTTGGTTTCATCAAGAACGAGGATGACCCGTGTGTATATAAGAGGTTTAGTGGGAGCGTAATTACATTCCTAATCCTCTACGTCGATGATATCTTAATCATTGGAAACGATATTGCTGAACTGCATGCTGTTAAGGCATGGTTAGGAAAATGTTTTCAGATGAAAGATTTAGGAGAAGCAGCCTATGTACTAGGTGTGAAGATCTACCGGGATAGATCTAAGAGGCTTCTCGGGCTGTGCCAGAGTACTTACATCGATAAGGTCCTGGAGAGATTCCATTTAGAGAATTCTAAACGTGGATATCTTCCAGTCAGACATGGTCTGAATCTTTCGAAGAGTCAGTGTCCACAAACACAGACTGAGAAAGATGAAATGGACAATACGCCTTATGCTTCGGCTATTGGGTCCATTATGTATGCGATGTTGTGTACTCGCCCAGACGTCGCTTACGGGTTAAGCGTAACCAGTCGATTCCAAAGTAATCCAGGATTGGCGCACTGGATTGCGGTCAAGAACATTTTAAAATATCTGCGGAGGACCAAAGATATGTTCTTGATATATGGTGGTCAGGAAGAACTCAGTATAGAGGGATATACTGACGCTTCGTTCCAGTCGGACCAGGATGATTTCCGATCGCAGTCAGGCTATATTTTTAGCTTGAATGGTGGAGCAGTGGTGTGGAAGAGTTTCAAACAGTCAACTGTTGCTGATTCCACAACAGAAGCCGAGTATGTTGCAGCCTCGGAAGCATCTAAGGAGGCAGTGTGGATTCGTAAGTTCGTGAGAGAACTTGGTGTCGTTCCTTCGAGTGCTGATCCTTTGGTTATCTTCTGTGATAACACTGGAGCAATTGCACAAGCAAAGGAACCGCGGTCGCACCAGAAGTCCAAGCACATACAGAGACGGTTTCACTTGATCCGGGAGATCATTGATCGTGGCGAGATCAAAATATGCAAGGTTCATACAGATGACAATCTGGCAGACCCACTTACCAAGCCTCTGGCGCAGCAGAAGCATGAGAAGCACTGTAATAATATGGGTTTGAGATTTCTCAACCATTAGATTAAGTGCAAGTGGGAGATTGTTGGGGTATGCCCTTAAGGCTAATGTTTGAGGCCTTGGGATTGTATAAGTATCATGTAATAAACTCTTAAGTTTATAAAGGCATGGTTATTATTCAGGTTGTTACCTTGTCTGCTGTAATAAGTGTACTTCTGAATAATGTCTCAAAGCTGTTCAGCTAGGCTGACAGGCTATATGTCCTTAGTCGAGATATCTTGGTGAACATGAGACAGCCTTGATATGATTGAGACTGATATGAGTGCTAATCTTATAGGATGCTTCGAGCATGGAATAAGATGTAGACTCATGGGTACATTGGATGTACTGGACAGACCCTACTCGGATATTCCATTGCTTGTCACAATGTGAATGATCCTTGTAAGCACTAAGTGGCACATGTCCTTTGACTTGAGATCACTTATGTTTCTAAATGATGATTGTCATTGTTTTGAGGTAGTTCAATATCATTTGAAACATAATGATTATAGACTATCTTGGATGGTGAGCTTGAGTCAGGTTAGGGCACTTGTGATAGATAAAGGATTGCCGTCTCCTTGTTTAAGGAGTGTGATGTTCTAAAGGGCCCCCCTATATGAGATGATTGAGGAAGTGTATGGCCATACCCAGATGACTATGTGCATCTGATCTAATCATGCTCATCGTATTGGAGTTACAGGCTTGACATGCTTGTCCAATAAGAACATCCAGTGGCAAAGGAATCATGCATGCCTAGTGAGTTGATTCACACTTATGCTGTGGTTGGGTGGAGTCTTGGAAGACTCTTTCCTTTATATCGGGAGACAGTGATGTGTTGCTAGATACCCCTCGCTGATCGTGATAACGTAAGTTATCGTTACCGACATTTAAAGGAAACCCTTAGGGTCGCACAATTTGATGATATGGCTACTTAAGTCAGATCGTGTGGACTGAATTGTTCGAGTTCAGTTTAAAGGAGATTAAACTCTGATTGTAAGTGAGATCCAGTCTGATCATGTTTGATTGATTAGGGCTTGAGATCGGTAAGCTTAGATCGAGAGTGTGGATGCTAGATCGAAGAGATCAAGAGCATTAAAAGGATGAACGGTCAGATTTTGAACCTTAGGGTTTAATTTGGTCTGAACCGATTATTGGGCTGATTTGGTTTGGTCATTGGACCAATTGAATTGAACCGGCTCACATGTGAGCGCTTGGTTCATTTGAGAGGAGAGCTATGCGTTTGGTTCACTTCATGTGAACGCATAACGCAAGCTTTGATGACTTGCCATTTATGGCATTTCGGTTTGACAATTGTGATGAATGTCTCCACATTCGATCACAAGTTTGGCTAACGCTCCTCTCCATCATCTTGCTCTCGACGACACACACTTTCTTGTGTGGTGAAAGTGACGAGAAGAAAGATCGGCCAAGAGTTCATCATCTCCTTCATGCGATAAGACCCCTTGAAGCTTTTGCTAGCACAAAGTTGAGAAGGGAGTAGTCTTTGTCTTCTTGTGTGCGCACCTTTTGGAGGAGATCAACCTTGTTTTCTTCTTCCAAGCCGCCTTCCATCCATGGCAATGGTAAGATCATATCATGATCTTAAGTTGGTTTAAGTTGATTATATAGTTCATATGCGATCTTTAGAAGCCCTTTTTCCGCATTGCATGCTAGACTGCGCATGTATAGGGTTTCCCCCCCCCCCCCTTATTAGGGGTTCCTTCACATACAAGACCAGAAAAATCACCAAGCTCCCACTGAATTTTCTATACACACAGGCGTCATCTTCATTTTTGATAAAGCCATAGTCTCTCACAGCTTCATCAAATCGAAGATTCCAACTTCAAGATGCTTGTTTTAATCCATAAATGAATCTCTTTAGCCTACAGATCTTATTGGCATATGTAGGATGGATGAAGCCATCAGGTTGTGTCATGTACACATCCTCAGTCAGTTTCCCATTAAGGAATGTTGTTTTAACATCCATCTGCCATATCTCATAGTCATGATATGCAGCTACAGCAAGCAGAATCCGAATGGATATGATCATGGCAACTGGCGAAAAAGTTTCATCATAGTCCACCCCGTGGACCTGTTTGAATCCTTTAGCCACAAGTCTTCCTTTATAGGTAACCATATTGTCATCCATGTCAGTCTTCCTCTTGAAGACCCATTTACACCCTATGGGTTTTACCCCATCAGGTAGCTC
Source organism: Costus lasius (assembly GCA_027563935.2). Classification (NCBI taxonomy): domain Eukaryota; kingdom Viridiplantae; phylum Streptophyta; class Magnoliopsida; order Zingiberales; family Costaceae; genus Costus; species Costus lasius. Next base: position 69,804,746 of record CM050449.1, read on the forward strand.
AACCAAATCCCATACTTAGTTAGCTGACAAGGAATCCATCTCGGATCGCATGGCCTCAAGCCATCTCTCGGAGTCTGGTCCACTGACTGCCTCATCATAGGTCCTGGGTTCATCCTCAATGATGAAGATCCCATCGTGTTGAGTCGGCAGCGACCCATACATCTCAGGCGCACGACGAATCCTCCCAGACCTACGTGGGGCCTATGTCTGAGCCTCAGGTTGCCCAGCAACCGGTGCAGGTGGCTCAGATTCCATCTCTGTGTCTTGTGGTTATACTTGGAACTCGTCCAAGTCAAACTTCCTCCCATTAACTTCTTTCATGAGAAATTCTTTCTCTAGAAAGACAGCACCCCGAGCAACAAAAATTTTATTCTCGGTGGGAACATAGAAGTAGTATCCTTTAGTTTCCTTATGATACCCCACAAACACATATTTATCAGATCTGGGCTCTAGCTTGCTAGAATCCTGACATTTGACATAAGCCTCACATCCCCAGATTTTGATAAAAGAGAGGTTAGGGTGTCTCCCACTCCATACCTCGTATGGTATCTTGGAGACACTCTTAGATGGAACGTTATTCAGTATAAGAGAAGCTCTCTCAATTGCAAAACCCCATAATTAGGGTGGTACAGTTGCATGACTCATCATGGATCGAACCATGTCCAACAAGGTTCGATTTCTCCTTTCAGACACACCATTCCATTGAGGTCCAGGAGGAGTGAGTTGGGATAAGATCCCACACTCTCTCAGATAGTCAAAGAACTCACTGCTTAGGTACTCTTCACCACGATCTGATCGAAGAGTTTTAATGGATCTACCAAGCTGGTTCTCTACTTCATGTCTGAACTCCTTAAATTTCTCAAAGGATTCAGATTTATGTCTCATCAGATAGACATAACCATATCTACTGAAATCATTAGTAAATGTGATGAAGTAGTTGTACCCTCCTCTGGCTTGTTTACTAAATGGCCCACACACATCACTGTGTAAAAGATCCAATAAACGTCCTGCCCTCTCATCTGTCTTGGTCAAGGGCGCCTTTGTCATCTTCCCTAATAAACAAGGCTCACAAGTATCAAATTCCTCCAAGGAACTTGAATCCAATAACCCATTTGCATGGAGTTGTTGAATGCGATTCTTGTTTATATGGGCTAAGATACAATGCCATTGGAAAGCACCAATTCTACCACTTAGTTTTGTCCTCTTACTATTTATGTTACAAATAGAGCTATCCATGTCCAAGACATATAAACCATTGCATAAAGTACCCTTCTCATAAAACATATTTGCAAATGAAAAAGAACAAGTGTTCTCTTTTATTTCAAATTTAAAACCTTTCCTTGCTAAACAAGGAATGAATACAATGTTTTTGGTAAGAGAAAGTACATAATAGCAATTATCTAACTCTAACTGAAGTCCAGAAGGCAATGAGAGAGTCAAAATTCCTACAACAACAGCAGCAACGTGTGCTCTATTTCTAAACCGTAGGTCAATCTCTCTAGACCGCACCGATCTACTTTTCATGAGCCCCTGCATGTTTGTACAAATATGAGCTCCACATGTGGTATCCAATACCCATGATATAGAAGTAGAAAGGTTAACTTCAGTAACATAAATACCTGAGCTTGAAGACGAAGCCCTGCCTCTCTTCTTCTCATTCTGAAGTCGCGTCCTCCACATGAGTAGCACTTGTTATTCCTGATCCTTTCCATCTTTATTTTCTGTCTCTTGGTCAAACCTTTCAGCTCACCGCACTAAATATCTACTTTAGGAGCATTGAGCCTAAACAATTCATCAAAGAGCTGCTTTAGATTATAAATAATCTCAGAGGCACTCTTAGATTCATATTACCTTCGAAACTCAGGCAACATGTTGGTTAACATCAAATTAGCAACCTCCAAAGTATCAGCCTGATGCTAATTATAAGCATCCTTCTCAGCTACTAAGGCCGAGCATGGAAGTGGCTCAGGAATAGGCTGCTCAAGGACATAAAGCTTCCTCTCGAGCTTGATCACGATTGTCAAGTTCACATACCAATCCATCAAGTTGGATCCAACCAACTTGTCCTTCTCAAGGATTGATCGCAGTGACCATCCGCTATTTTTTTTCGCCATTGTTCTACAACAGTCAAGAAACAGCAGGTTAGTACTACTTCAAATCATTTAACTTGGACTTGTGTTAAATGATTATGGCTCCCACTAGTTTAATCGAATTGACAACCCACAAAGTGAATCAGGAAATCTGAGATTTCCTAGTGAGAAGGGATCCTTATTCCACATGAGGATTTGCGTCCCACGAGGGTGGGATGAGATGCACAAAGTGACCTATGCTTCTTAAGGTGGGCACGCCGGCCGATTGCACTTAGCAATTCCCCTTATTGAGACAGTCTAGGCATTTCATGTCCAGTGAGGGTTGGATACAGCATGAAACTCTAACCTCTCAACGATGCATCTAGAGTTCCATTATGTGCCCAGCACATATGAAAATCTAGTCAAGTCCATTCCTAAACGTTATGCCCAAGGCCAACAAGTTTCCTTGCGAAGGCACGCCCAGGGTAAAACTGAACTAGGGAAACCATTGTCACCACACACCTTCTAAAGATAAGTGGATGTGTCCCACGAGGGTGGGAAACAGTGCACAACACCACTGATCGATAGCTTAATGAGGGCTACGCGTTAGAAGGCTACTAGACTTGATATATTTGATTGAGGGTTTTTGAGGTCTCATCCTCTTAGTTTTATCTTATGCCTAACATTACAGGCATGCAATCCTACAGTGAGAACATAAAGATAAAACTTTGCAGGCATGCTTTAGTAGATAAGGAAAGCAGTAAAAGGATAATGTGATCATGGCCCATTCAAGACATTGAACAAGCCCATGCCAAAGGGGTTCAATTCTTGACCTAGGACTCAAGCCCCTAAAAACTTGACCTAGCCTAGCTGACCTCTAGCTTGATCTTCAAGGTTAGCTCCAAGGTCCACCACACCATGGTTTAGCTCTAAAACCCTAGAGGTAGTTCTAGGGAAACCCTTGAGGCACACCCCATGGTTCGGCCAATGCCATGGGTCCTCCTCCAAGGAAGATGCACCACCTTTGTTGAAGTTTGTTGTGCCATCAATTATGTAGGATGCGCCCCCTTAATCTTCATATTGAATTTTACAAAATAAAAGAAAAAGAATGGCGGCACGCAGGCCTCACAAGAATACATCGCAAGCATGCAATTGGGGCTTGACTAGTGATCACAACATCATGCACAAACAAGGTACTTACTCATGCAATTCTATATGCTCTTGAAATACCTAAAATCTGAAATTTTAGTTTCTTATAAAACATGTCTTTCTTCCTCTTCTTCTTATCACAGATCTTTTGATTATCTGAGATTATGTTTCATCATGATTTTTTAGATCCTTTTAGCTGGCAATTTTGTCATATCAAGAGACCCGGCCAGTCCAAAGACACAATGCGCATCCTACTTGACAAAATTGTGTGCACCTTCAATCTTAAATCAATCAGAAAAATAATCATCCAATAATAAAAAAGAAATTGAATAGAGGATTGGAACCAAAGACCTATAATTTTTCCTACTTAGAAAAATCATGAGCATGGCATATGCAATTTGAGAAAATTAGATATGGCATGTGAGCATAGAAAAGCATGAAAAACATCGTTCGAGGCTCGCAAGTCGCTCTGATACCACTGTTGGGAAACCCCGGGGATATTTTAAAAAAAATTTCATAGAAAGCACAGCAGAAGAATAACCCCGAAACAGGCCAGTCCCATAAATCCAGTGAAGATCGTCATGCGAGGGAGTCGACGTGATGAGATGAGAAGGTACCTTGAAGCAATTTGAGACAATGTCGATGTAGGCGCCCAAGGGTGAGCCCTCTGCAGTCTCCCACACATGGATGCTTCAAGTCTTCTTCTTCCACGCCCAGTGCTAGCCTCGGGAAGAAGATCCACGCCAAGGGAGTTCCTCTTGAACACTTGAGCCAATCACTAAGGTGGGGAAGCGCCAAGGGAAGAAGAGGAAGAAGATCTCTGTAGTCTTGATGGAACAAGACGAGAAAATCTCTAAGAACCCCAAGCTTTCGCCCCTCCACTTGTCTCCACACCTCCAAGAGGAATTAGTGCCATGAGAGGGGCAGGCTAGGGTCTCTTTTATAGAGATCATGTGTGGCTTGGAGAAGAATTAGGAGAGCATGATTTTAGGAATTAATTACTTAAATCGTAATCCAATTAGGACACTAATTAATTTAAATAAAATCAGCCCTATTAAATCTCCACAAAAATAGGACTCTAATTAATTAATTAATTAATTAGCCTCTATTTTATCTCAAATGATTAATTCAAAATCAACTTTAATTAATCACATGATATTAATTAAGGCATAGGCGCTAACCCTGGTCTAACTATGGTTAAATATGCGCTTACCTTTTCTTCTCCATAAGCCCAATTAACTTATCAGTAAGTCCAACTATATAATGGGACTAGCTCAAGGTCCATTATGCATGTTAATCAACCCATTGGATCCAATCCAATTTAACCCAAGGTCAAACGAGGTTAACCATGGTTAATTTGGTCAATATGCCAAAAATGAAAGTTGGATTTAATAAGTTTCTTCCATCTCATCAGGCCCATTGGCGCTGATGAATCTCCCAAATAGATCTGAATTATCCAATAACTCAATCCAAAGGCTATCCGATCAATACGAAAACTCAAGCATCAAGGTGTGCGACCCTGTAGGTTCCTTTGACGTTGGCAGTGCTGACCTAAGGTCACCACAAGCAGTGAGTGGCACCTAGCAGTGCATTGCTGCTACCCATGTCATCGGAATGGATATTGACATCAACATCCCCATCATCGCAACTAGGCACTGATGTATTATAGTCCCTTTGCCAAACTGATATCCGATTGGAGAAGTGTGTCACCACTTGTTTTAACCCAATCACATGGTTATGACTAAATCAGGTTCTCACTTGGGTATGGCCATACACTTTTAGTCATAGAAGCATAAGGGGCCCTGTGGATATCAAGCTTCCCACAGGAAGGGGCAAATCCTCTATCTGTCAATTGATCTTCTCATATGGGTTGTGGCATACTCAATGACAACCGTTATGACCTCCCAACTACGGCGAGATGTTAGGTTGTATCAAAGCATGCCCCTAACCACATAGAAGGGTCAATGACCACAAGTCTAGGGATCAACACATCTCCTGTCACTTGTGAGGATAACTCATGACACTAAGTCATTGCCTCACAATGGGTCGATCTAGTATATTTACCACTGATATACCCATATGTCTGCATTAGCGTTTCGTACCTAACCAGCCCATATACCAGTCTCTCAAGTACCATAGTTGTCCCATATCTACTAAGGTACTTGACTGGGGACAACAAGTTTGAGCACAGATCCAATCTATCTCTAGGGACATTATCACATAAGTATACATTCGCAGATGTAAACAAATGATGATAACGACAATGCCAGAATGATATATAAATATCAATGTTAAGTAGTACAATAATGGACCAATATTAGTTCCTAGGGCATATACATCAACACATCGATCCTTTTAATTTTTCAAGTTTCTCCTGCAATAGTTGTGGGTCTTTGGCTTCAACTTGTTTTGAAGATTCCGGAGCGTTGAATATCATTCTACAAGACTCTACTTCATAGTCTTCTTCATCATCTTCCTCTTCTGGAGTTCTTTCTATACTTCCTCAGTGATAAAATGTTGAAGCTTTATGAGCTGAGGTATGTCTTGTTCATATTCTTCCAGCAAATCAACATATTTCTGGAGGTCAGTTTTCCCTTTTATCTCAGCCTGAGGAGTGATGTCCTTCTTGTTTTACTTCTTTGAAGATGAGCTCTTCTTCTTCTTCTTCTTTTGTTGCTTTTTATTCTCAAGTGGGCGTAAGCTTGACAATGTGCATTATTGTGTCAAGGGCTCTTTCCATGCAATGCCGGGCATCTGTCTTAATTTTTGCAAAAGCTGCCTTGTCTTTTTGTGCACCACAATGTCCCTTCTCCCATTTTCTGTTGGTGTTGAGCTTGTTTCTCCTGTTTCAATGATGTTGGCTTGTTCAGTTGGGGGCATCATTAAGTACTTGTTTGGACAATATTATCCTCCCTGTCTTATATTATTTTTCCACCCAATCCTTAAACACATAGCAATCCTCTATCGTATGCCCCAATATACGATGATAAGGACAATAGTGGGAATCATTAGTCTTGTTAACCTCTTCAGGATGCTTGGGCTCAGGTAGTTGTAAGCCATTCTTGAGGGCATCTTTAAAGATTTTCATTGTTTTCTCCTTCTTGAAAGAGTAGACTTTGTTTTTTCTTTCTACAAGAGTCACTTGTTTGCTACAACTACCCTCACTGAAAGTTGGTACCCTGTCTCTCTGGGAAGTGTTGGCATTGTGAACCTCCACCTTCCTGCCTCTGCTTGCAACATTGGTGTATGCAACCTTTTGATCATTTCTTTTTGGTTCCTCCCTTTTGAATTTTCAGTTTTGCACGTTTGGAATAGCCTGAGGGTTCGTTCGTTCCAGTTTAGCTACTTGGGTGATCAACTCCTGGAATGTGGAAATATTGTTCGTATGAAGGAAAGAGGTCATCCAATTATCTATATTACCCACCAACAATCCCACAACCTGAGCTTGCTATAAGGATTGTTCACATTTGATGCTCAAGTTCCTCCACCTTGTGATGTAGTTCAGGATTGTTTCTTCCTTCTGCCTCTTTACCCCTGCCAAGTCGGCAATTGTGATTTTATTGCTGACTGAGGCAAATTTCATGCGGAAAGCCTCTTCCATGTCAGCCCAAGTATTAATGACCCAATTGTCTAAAGAATAGTACCACTCGAAAGTGACGCCTGACAGGCTCTGTGGGAATTGTCATAGCAAGAGAGCGTCATTACTCCCTGTGTTTCCACACGTTGCGATGAAGTGGGCCAAATGTTGATCAGGATTTCCAATTCCACTGAACATTTTGAAATTTGGAACTATGTACCCTTTAGGGTAAGGTATGGCATCATACTATGAGGGATAGGGCCTTCCCCGTCTTCTTCTTGGAGCAACTTTGTTAGTCTCTAGATGCTTGGCTTGATCAATCACCAATTCTTGTACCTCCTTCCTCGTCAAGGTAACAGTATCGTTATCTAGTTGAGTTAGCAGAGACGATGTTGTTGGGGTGCTAACTTGTTGTTCTGGCCGTTTCTCTTATTTTAACAGCATTTCTTGTGTCCTTGCAAGGACACCAGTCATTTCTTCAAACTTAGCTATGAGGACGTTAATGTCTTTATCCCTTTTCTTTAGTAGTTTTCTTAGGTCAAAGATGACCTCATCTCTAGAGTCACTATGAGCAATTGGTGAGGTGATCATGACTGGCTCCTCTTCTTCTTCCTCTAAAACCTCTTGTTTTGAAGGAGCTCCCACCTTGTATCGCCCAATGGGTTCTTGAACAATTACAGAAGCCAACTTCTTCCCCTTGATTTTCTTCATTATATTTTGGAGAGTCTCATTTTCAGAATCAGAGTTTGCCTCTCTTACATAGTCCACCATGCGCACCGTGTGCACTTTATGTTTCTTCACCTTCGTTAACTTTCTCATCCTCTTCACTTCAGATTAAAGATCTTTAGATTTCAAGGCAGTTCGAGCTTTCTTATAGACATCATAAATTTTTTGTGACAGTGATTTTTGTCATGCACCTTTTGGCTTTGTATGCGATTTTTCATGTATGATCTTTCCTAACTATACCCCCTCTATCATGTTATAATTTTTCTCAACAAATAAGAGTGGTACAAATTTGTATGTTGGTAGTGTCTTAACTCTATGAATTGGTAAAACTTTCTTCAGGGATGTCTCGGGACCTTATCTCTCAAGTCTAGCCCTTTTCTTCCTCATTCTTTGTTGTTCTTGCTTTTTCATCCTCTCATGGCTCAAAAAAGTAGAGAAGTCAAATTTGCCCTCATTGATAACGAATGAGGGTTGCTCATTCTTCAGTGTCACAGGGGTCTTCTTCCTTTTTGGTGATGTCTTGGTTTTAGCTGTGAAGATTGACTTTCCTATGACATTCTCCGAGTCCGTGAATGGCAGGTAGATGAACTCCACGTCCTTTCCGAGATGGAGCTGAACTGCACTCCATGCACGATGATCGATGCATCCTCAACGAAGAAGATCATTTTCTTCGCCATTGCCTGCATAGAACTAGATAAACATGAGCACATGTATGAGAAGAGATATTATCACGTAACATAGATCTCAAAGATGAAAGGAGAAGCTAGGTCCCACCGGGTGTGCCAAAATTTATAGGGTCATTTTTGGTCATGTTTAAATATGATTCGACCTTTTCAAATTCACCTTAAATTAATGAGGCTTTTTTGTTTAATGGGTTCTGGCTTCTAATGAGTGCAAGCACTCATTGTTAATTACCCCTGAAATCAGGGAACCTTTGATTAAGAGATCTATATAAATAAACAATATTCCACAAATTAGAGGATAAAATATTTTATAAATTTCATGTCAATAGATGCCTTAAATTTGAAGCACCCAGCCTTTGAGTATTTGCTGATGAACGCTCAACTCTAACGGTCTATGAGTATGTGAATTTGAATTTGCATACTCTACCTTGGTGGCTTATGAGTAATTAAATTTGATTTGTGCTCGGCCTTAATGGCTTATAAGCATTTGAATTTGATTTATACTCGGCCTCAACGGCTTGTGAGCATTTGAATTTGATTTATGCTCAGCCTTGATGGCTTCTGAGTATTTGGATTTGCTTTGAGCTCGGCCTTGATGGCTTATGAGCATTTGAACTTCATATGCGCTCAGCTTTGATGGCTTATGGGCATTTGAATTTGATTTGTGCTTGGCCTTTATGAGTTGTGAGCATTTAGATTTAGAAAGTACTCGGCCTTGACGACTTATGAGTATTTGGATTTGGAAAGTACTCAGCCTTAATGGCTTGTGAGTATTTTGGACTTGATATGTACTCGGCCTTAGTGGCTTATGAGTATTTGAATTTGATTTATGCTTGGCCTTGGTGGCTTACGATCATTTGAATTTGACTTTTGCTCAGCCTTGATGGCTTATGAGCATTTGAATTTAGCTATATGCACGGCCTTAGTGGCTTATGAGCATTTAAATTTGATTTGTACTTGGCCTCGACGACTTATGAGTATTAGATTTGAGGTACTCGACCTTGATGGCTTGTGAGTATTTTAGACTTGATATGTATTTGGCCCTAGTGGCTTGTGAGTATTTGAATTTGAAAAATATCTAGCCTCGGCGGCTTATTGGATATTCTAATTTTAGAAAATGTCCGGTCTCAACAGCTTATTGGGTATTTCATTATGGAGAATATCTGGCCTTGATGGCTTATTGGTTATTTTAATTTAGAAAATATCCAACCTTGACGACTTGGTTGATATTTAAATTTTAGAAAATACCTGGCCTCAACGGCTTATTGGATATTTAATTTTAGAAAATATCCAGCCTTGATGGCTTATTAGATATTTTAATTCAGAAAATATCTGGCCTTAACGGCTTGGTGGATATTTTTGTAAAATATCTAGCCCTTATGGCTTAATAGATATTTTATTTTTTAAGCTTAGTAACCATAATATCGTATCAAGGAGCCACGTCCCGATGTTAAACGCTTTGTTGCGGCGTACAAAAGACTTACTAATATTTTTAAATATGATGGTTTGAAATTTGTTTTAAAGGTTTGATGGGGACAATTAATTAACCTCATTTTCTCGACTCATAAGTTAAACAGAAGTAGGGGTGGCAATGGGTCAGGTACCCGCGTTGTCGCCCAAAACCCAAACCCGAACCGAATACAAAACCCGATACCCCAACCCAATTTGAATATCTTATTGTGCAATCCGAATCCGGGTCAGGTATTTAAAATAAAAATTATTTATTCTTTTATATTTTATAAAATTAATTTAAAAATTAAAATAATAATAAATAAATATAATAACTATTTATTATTATTTTTATATTTGTACTAATAAAAAATATTTATATAATAGTTATTTTATTATGATTTATATTTTAATAAACTATATTTATTTATTTATTATTGAAATCGGGTATCGGGTACCCGGTACCCGCATCACTAAACCCAAACCCAATTAAAACCCGACCTATCAAATCCGAACCCATTCCGTTTAGATAAACGGGTACCCGAACACGGTGTAAATTTGTTGGGTCGGATAATTTTGCCGGCCATAAACAGAAGCTTATCCAATGAAGAGCGACGCAGTAAAATTAGCGTCGCCGGGATTTTTTTTAGTTATTATTTCAGCCGTCGAAAGTGGGGAGAGGAAAATCCTTAAAAGTCAAAGTGTCAAGTTTCCTCTTTGACAATTCACTGTCCAGCCATTGGACGAAGACACACGAGTCTTCAGGGCGGCGAGTTTTTTCTAATTTCGTCGAAAGCATCGACGAGATGGATATGGGCAAACGAACGTGGTGAAGTCATCGCTAGCGAAGTATTCACGTGTATCGGAAGGGGCAAGAGGGTGAGATTTATCAGGAGGTTATGGCGCTGCGATGCTGTCGAGTTTCTAGTGGAAGAAACTCTGGACGGTGAAGGGGGTTCTCGAGTAGTGGCTCCGGCGCTCAATCTGTGCGTGGTCGATGAGCGTCTGCCTTCCAAACTCACAATCTTTCGTACTGATCATGGGTTTAGGGATGAATTCCCTTCTCAACGCCGAGAACGATGGTGTCTGTGCTGTGGATGCTAACGGTAGCGTCATTCTTTTTAGCCGATCGAGGGAGGGTGTACTTGACCCGGGAGAGGTAGTCATCAGGGGAGAAGACAGTGATAGCATGGTTGTAGCTGCTCGGCGAGAAATTGGAGGGGGAAGAAAGGCGAAGGCATTACTGCGATTTCGACAATGCTACTGCCAGCGGCGCTGTTAAACCTCGGGTGGAGCTGTCATACTTAGTGGACGGCTCGATAGTGTCTGCAGACGACCCGACGAGATTGTACAAGAAATTCCTTGATGAGGATGGAATTTTAACGTGGTTGGAACAGTTGGAAGCGAGTCAGATAAGGTTTGTTTAATCTGGCCCCGAATCCAGTTAGGGACTTCTGATCCCGTCGAAGAAGAATTCTCGGTGTCTGATTCACATGAGAGTTTGACTAAGAGTCGGCTTTAAAGTTCTCTTATAAAAACAAACATCGACCGGCGATTGGGATGTATTTTACACAACTGTGATTGGGTTAATTCAAGGTAAAGTATCCTTTAGCTTCTTCTTTCATAATTTTGTTATTATCATTATTATCTTTATTTTTTTTAACGCAACCTCTCTATCAGGTAATTCATCCTTAGCTTTTCAATTTCATCTCCTCCCATTGCTTCCTGATCTCCCCAGCCGATTTTTGGCGTGGAGCAGCAGCCATATTAAGGTAAATACCCTTTTTATTCTTATGTTCTTTTTTTTTTTTGCTCGCTTCACTACCTTTTCCTCTTCTCCATTTTTTTTTCTTTTTGCTAGAGCTTCTCCCCTAGCAATATTTTATTTTCTTCCCCCTCTCTTTTTACTGCCGAGAGTTTCTCTTCCGTTTTCTTCCCCCTTTCTTGTTTGCGTACCAAGAATCTTATAGCATCTTGAGTAAGTACGCAGGATAGCACCTTAAGTTCACAGGATAAAAAAAACTAAGAATCCGGTAACATCGCGTATGAAGGATACATGAGACTCATGAAATAGGATTAGAAATCCTTGGATGTGAATTAAAGGATATGAAAAATCCATGACATTGAGAGAAAGGATATAAAAATCCTTGACAGTGAATTAAAGGATATGATAAATACTTGACATTGAGGGAAAGGATATCAAAATCCTTGACAGTGATATTTAAAGGATAAAAATCCTTGACAGTGAATTAAAGGATATGAAAAATCCTTGACATTGAGGGAAAGGATATAGAGATCCTTGACAGTGATATTTAGAGGATATTAAAAATCCTTGACATTGAGAGGAAGGATATAGAGATCCTTGACATTGATATTTTGCTTCTTTACTTCCACCATGAATTCACCTTTCACCACTTCTTCTACTACGTTCTCCTTCTGTATTTTACTCCTGCGTCAATGTATCCTCTTTCCACCACTTCTCTCTTTTTTTTACTGCTTCTCCTTCTCGATAGATATATTTTGTCTCTACCACAACGTATCCCCTTTCCATCACTTTTCTCTTTTTTTACTACTTCTCCTCTGTTTTTTTTACATCTACGAAACGAACAGATTTTATGTCACTTAAAACTTACCCTTGAAAAGAATTGCTAGTTTCCTTGATCTTTCAAGCTGAGGATTCTGATGTAAGAGTTGCGTGAGAGAATTGTCCGAGCCGCCAGTGAGAGTTGTTCTTTTTTTCTTTGTCGAGTCCCCTGTTTTATAAGAAGCCTCAACCAATCTTTAAGAGATTTCTTATCTAGTTTATTTGATTTAAATTTCTTTTTTTTTTGTTGTTATCTATCGCTATTTGTTTGCTATTTGTTTCCTTATTTACTGTCATCGATCGCTACGTTTATTTTTCTTCACCTCTATTCTCCACAAAATAGAGACGCCTACTACTCCCATAATCAAATTGATCGGTGCATCACATCTTTTTATCACACTGAACTTTGCTTTCTTTTTTTTGTTTTCCTATTTTGCTTTCTTGCCCTTTTCATTTAACACATAACTAGCTTTCTGGCTGAAATCTTTTCTTTTGATCTTGTATATTAATTTATGTATATTCACTTTCCCTCTTTTTCGCATGTCAAACTTATTTCTTTCCCCTTCTATGCTGGAATTTATCTCCAAATTCCTGGATATGCTCATAATTTGCCCCTTTGCTAGCTTGATTATTTTTTTTTTGGTGCACACTTAATTTACATTACTTCTAATCAAAATTAATTTTGACCATCTTAACTTTAGGGTAGAACTCTGTTTAGATCTTTGTTATTGAACTTCTACCTCTTTATAGCTTGATTTCCTTGTGTAATTTCAGTAGACACAGTTTTCCTTGCAGTGTCGATTCTTTCTTAATTCCCAGCTTTATTAAGTTGTAAATTTGTAAACTAGCAACCTCTTTATAGCTTGATTTCCTTGTGTAATTTCAGTAGACACAGTTTTCCTTGCAGTGTCGATTCTTTCTTAATTCCCAGCTTTATTAAGTTGTAAATTTGTAAACTAGCAAGGCGTAGACCAATGCTAACAGCTCTAGCCATGGAATACAACATATGGCCACAACATGTACCTTTTTTTTTTAAAGCCTTCAAAATTAAACCTTGTTCTTTAGATTTGTGACAAGTAATTGAGGCAAGATAGGGCCACGCTAGCTAGTAATCCTTCACACTTTTTCTTCATGCTAAGTTTCTTCTTCTTTTTAACTGAAGAACAAATTGCTACGTAGTAATGAAACCTTCCTTGGCTAAAATTTTCTGTTTTACATGCTTAGATAATAAAGTGAACTATTCCATCAAAACGTCTCTCCTACTTTTGTCATTATAGAAACCTTTCAAGACCTTTAGAGGCTTGATCTGTGTCTTCTTGAATCTGGAAAGCATATGTCCTCACATCATTAGAGTAATTCGCCATCATACAATGGTTTTGATGGCACAGCTTGCATACATATACTATACATCACTTTTTTCATACTTCTGATTCTTAGATAAAACTGTTCGCAATTACATTTGCTATTGTTGAGCTGCAGAGACCATTTTGTTCTCTTTATCAATATTGCTGACAATACTATCTTTTGCTGCTTGTTTCCAAAATATGTAGGAGTATATTATTGAACCAAAGCCACTTGATTAACTTTTTTTTTTTTGCTTTTTGCTGTAACATAGCTTTTTTTTTTCTTGTATCTGAAATAAGACCAGAAATTGAGCATTCCTACTGTAATAACAAACTGGATGGATTGTCAAATTAAGTCAGACCCGATTGAATCAATTGGGTTGGATAACTAAAAGAATCAAATACATTTTTATATTGTTTTCAAAACTTTACTCACTAAAGCTAGGTTGCAAATAACTAGTTCAATAAACATGCATCATGTAGTTTCCAAATATGGTAGGTTTGCGCATTGTAATTCATGCATGCAACTACTTTCAAAAAAAATTATGCAATGTAATTTTATACATCATGATAGGTTAGTGTTGTAATATCCCTGCTTTCAGTACACTAATTATGAAGATTAACTCATAGTTTTAATCTTATTCCATTTTACATTAGCATCACATCACATTTGTATTTTGTCACCCATTCATGTCATGGTACATAAAATATGTCAAGTGCATTATTGTTAAAGGAAGGGACCTAAAACTCAAGTTAGGAGAGAAAAAAAAAATGTAAAGAGAAAGAAAGTGGAAAGGAGAAATGTAAGTGAGAATTGAGAATTTACTTACCATGCCATGCTTATATTCCATGCCACCTCAAGCTTACTTGAGAGATGGAATCAACCTACACTTAGACACCTCCTACTAAGGGAAAAGGCTGAAGGAAAAAAAAAGGAAAAGATGAAGGTTTTCACCAACTTTCGTTTGGCTTGGGGGAGAGCAAAATGAAGGTAGTGAAATTGGAGAAGAAGAGATTAGAGAGTTCAAATCTTGATTAAGGCAAGTTTCTACCCTAAGCCTAGATTTATGTTTTCCAAAACCTTAGATTATGTTTCAAAACCCTAAAATCAGTCCTATTTTATTCTCTGATTTGGTGTAAGCATATCGAATTTGGATGGTTTTTCTTGAATTCATATGGAGAATTTGAAGATAGTAGTTAGGATGATACAATTCATGCACATCTGACCTTATGATGGTATTTCTTGTATAACATTTTCTATACAAAATATTCTTTGTCAAAAATTATTGTGCATGAAAGATAACTTGATTATCTTTCCAACTCACCTGATATTGCATATAATTGTTCAACATGAAGGCATCCAATACATAGCAACATTCAGCACATCTATGATGTAATATCAATCTGATCTTCTTGTGTTATTTTGCTTATAACTTTCGATATACAAATCAGTTTTGAATGATTCTTGTTTCAGACGAAAGAATATTCAAATAGCTTTCCAACGGATCATATATTGTATATTTGTAATCTGTTAAGATCCTTAAACAGACTATATCCTCTAGGTCAATACCAAAAACAGGGCAGGTTGACCCATTGTCACTCTAATCCATATATCTTTTTGTGTAGTTTGTCAAATCGCATCAAACAAGTTTTATTGGAAATTAGACTCAAATTTGGTTTCAATGACTCTTACTTGGTAGGAAGATATTTCATATATCCTTATGATTTATTGCAATCAATTGGGCTGATCCAGTTTGACATATGTTACTCTTAGCCTAGCATTATTGTGGTATAATTGCTAAGACATACCTATAATTTTGGTAAATGGATCAGTTATTGTTATTGGTCTGATTCATGGATGTCATTTTCTTGATACTTATTGATACTTTTATCCATGATGATCATGTTGTAAGGGCATTTGTGTAGAATTCACTAATACTACTAAGTTGGTGACTTTGTCCTTTGGCCCTTACAACTCTAGTGGAAAAATGATGATTTGATTCCATGTATGGGAATCAGGTGATGGATGTGGAACTAAGTGCTACATAGAGCAAAGTGCCACATTAGAAATAATGGGGGCCACCTCTTGAATCCATGGGAGCCACCTCTAGAATCCCTCCATTCACACTTGGTTGGGCCATGGCGAGCCCTTTGCTGTCTTTTTGCTTTGTGGGCTTTCCCAGACGTGGGTTAGTCTTGCTTCCAGACGTGGAGGACTTTGTTTTGCTTTGTTCCCACTACTCTTTGTATGATGTCTTGTATCTATGATGTTTTGATAGTATTGACACATGTTTGGATTTGATACTTGTTCGCATATGATATTTTGATACTCATGAGATATGATATCAGTTATTATCAAATAATGTGTATTGATACCTTGTGATAGTGAGCTGATCATGTGTTCCTATAATGGTGCAACTATATTTTCAAACGTTAGAATACAAATATATTTATTTTATGGGCTTTGTAGTTCTTGCTGAGTTCTTTAGCTCACTCTTGTGATAATATATATATTACAGGTTAGCTTTTTGGTTGCTTTTCCTTGGGGCAATGGAAGATTTTGATGAGCTGAGAGAAAACAAACCACTTGTATATGCCTTTTGGGTGTGTAGAGAAAGTTATAACAATGTTGTAACATGATACAACAATGTGAACTTGTGTCTTGAATGTATATATGAAGTTTGATGTTTGATTCTATCTTGTGAGTTAGCTGTATCAATGAGAATTATACTATTCATACTAGTAGTGTGATGTTTTGTATGAATTTCATAAGTGATGTTGTTGCAACCCTAGAAGTATATAAATATAGTGTTGAGGTTATTCTCAATTGTGAGTTTCTAAATTTATTTGATTTTACTCCTGGGACATTGAATTATATGATATAGGAAAACAAATATTACATGATTATTCTAGGGGTGCTACAAGTGCATAGCATTCAATTTGCATAAAAATGTGATGTATACAAGCTCAAAGCAAGCTAGCTCAGCTCACTCCACTACATCACTCCAAAAAAAGGAAAGGTATTTCAAAGTTCACTTCAGATGAAGACTTTAGATAAAGGTGATCCAACCCTCCTTCTATAGAAGCCTTCCCACCTATTTTCCTTACAAATTTCAGCCACAAATCAAGAGATATGCGCCCATAAAAGAATCCATCAAGAATCAAACCCATATCTAATCAAGATCCCACAAATCAAGGAGATCAATCAAGAAAGATTTGTGTTCACACCTCGGAAGAAAACAAAGCTAAACCCTCCAATTTTCACCAAAACAAGGAAGAAATATTTTCTTGATTTTTCCAACTCCAAGAAGGAAATCCATTCAACAAATCAGCCGATTATTAAAGCAATATTTGAACAACAAAGCCTCTCAAAACCGATCAAGGCAAATAGGGAAACTTCCAATCGGTCAAACCAAGCAAAGCCTCAAGGAATTTCAAATTTTCGGCCAAGAGTGGAAATAAAGCAAGGCACCAATTCAAACACTAATTTACTTTCCTTTCCTCATTATAAACGTTGAGGGATGTCTCAACAGAGTCTACAAAATATTGTAATAACATATTCATTCATTATAGTGCATGTCTAATAGTTTGCTATCAAATATGGTGTTTTTCTCCTCTCCTTCCCACTTCTAGCCGAAATACCTCCTCCCCTCTTCCCTTTCTCTCTAGCTCTCTTTTCCTCTTGTCTCTTTCTCCCTTCAAAGACCGAATCCCTCTCTTCCCCTTCCCTTCATCTCAATATCTTCCCCTTAATCCCCTTACTGGCCCCTCCTTTTTCCTTCACCTCTTGCCATCACTTCAAAGCAATGGTTTTTATCACCTCAAAACATCCAAACTTCATCAAGTGGTGCAAGGAATATCAACATCACCCAGGAACCATCAAGGAAGGAGATCTCTCCACATGGGCGCTTCAACAACAATCTCTTCTTCAACCAGGACTCTTTTCTTCTTCTTCTTCTTTTCTTGTAATTTGATGCCCTAAGCCTACACTCACGTACCTATATATTTTTGAGGTATTGGGCTAAGATCACAAGCATTCCATCTTCAACAAAACAACAAGGATTGAAAGAACATTTGGTACAACATCAACCATACTCTAACATCAAACCCAAATCTCTCTTACTCTTTGTTTTATTAGTTGTATTAATTCTTGTGTATGACATGATAATCTCCTCTTGTTTGTGTATAGGAAGTGCAAGTAATCCATTCATCAACAAGGGACTTACAACATGGTGCATCTTCAAGGAAACATGGATGGCCGAAACATACAAGGCCTTCTCCATCCAAAGCATGACGCTTCTCTATTTAATATTTAGTGTAGAATACATAGTTAATTAGTTTCAAGTAAATAGGTGTATTCGTTAGCAGGAGTAACTTGGAGGCTTAACCTCCCCTCTTGATTTTATCATTGTAAAAGTTTCTTAATTAAGCAATGTAATAACTTATGCTCATGCTTGTATGGGTTTGTTGTATTGGAGTGCATGTAATTGCCCGCCATCTCCATTGCTTCCATCAAAATAGGACTAGTGAATATCGGGATGGATAATTCTTCTATTCTCAAGGATCATAAGGTGAGCCTTCTTTAGTATTTTTATTATTTATTTTTGATTCTTTGGTTGGTCTTAGCTATAGATTTGCATGAGTAGTCTTATGTTACCTACATGTTTAGTTCTTGCATGCTTAGTTTTAAAATTTAATTTTAGTTACATGTGTAAATTCAGTTTTTCTTTAAAAAATACAAAAATCCATCTTCAAAAACTCGTTAGTGAAGTCTTCCATTTTAGTTTACAATTTTTTAGAACCATCTTATTTATACTAGCCCAAAACATGAGCCCTGTCCTACACCGGGTAGTGAATAGATGTTCAATGTTCATTGGAATGTTATCTAGTGTAGCTGCAGACTTTAGTCTAGCACCCGTGCACGACAACACCATAAGTGGATGACTAGTTTAGAGATTGGACTAGATCAAGTGGGGTTTATTGTAATAAACTAGGTTTGATTCTGGGGTTGATTCGAATTCTGATTTAAATTGGCTCAACAAATAAATGGTTTAATTTTATATTCCCCCCAACATTAGTTTTTAGACTTGTTGTAGTCAATTTTTGTTGAATCTTGGTCAGTTCAAGTACTCATTGAAAAGTTTAAGAAAATTTTTTATCCAATAGTATCATAATTGTTTTGTAGGAACCCCTAGTTTATGAGTGATTTCATATTTAGGGATAATTTATATGAAATCAGGTTTGGTTTCGTGTAATCTAACTAGTTCTTTGCAATCATAGCTATTTCAGTATGTTTCTGATCAAATTATGTAGAACTAGGACTAGTTCATTAAAGGTCTAATCAAGTTCTATCTAGATTTGGGCTCACTTCATAAATTAGACATCGAATTGATCGTGTTTCTACATAAACCTACTATGCAGATCAATCAGTCTGCATATTTTTGTCTAATTGATGATTAATTGTTTGAAGTTAGAGTAAATAGTATCTTACAAGGGAAGACCTTTAACCACTTTCTATGATTTTACTATCAGCTTGGTAGTTTTATTATTAGTTTATTGTTGGTGTACGAATTATTGCATTGATATCATTTGTTGATTATACATCTTTTATACCCGTTTATCTTCAGTTTCTCTTTATTCTATTTTATATGTTCTCAAATCAATTCCTGTTCTCTAATGTTAGTTTTATCAGTTTTCAAACTAGTTGATTAATCATGTGCTTAAAATTATATGATGCATAGATGTTATGTGCACACCTTAATGTAGCTTTGTTCAATTTACCTTACTACCTAAAAATTATCATGACCCATGATAAACTAGTTGTCACTAAGGGGTGACAATCCATAGGCCACGGCGGGTGTCTTCATCATGCCATTTTATCCACCATACTAGTTGTCACACCCCATTTTAACCAAGTTATCCACGTCACAATTTTTCCCTCGGCCTGTGCGCCGAAACCCAAAATTTAGCTGAATAGTTAAATCAAATTTCGATTTCATTCGCTGTGTTCGATTTCCCGTTGACCACATCAAAGCCTTGAAGAAAGCGCCTGTTCCGCGTTGTCTTAATGCAACTTCGAATGAACGAACGCCTTCGTTCGTTCGTCGGCCACCGTCACCGGAAGAGGTGGATGTAGAGGCGTGTGGCATGCTCGAACCTCGTCCAAGCCTCAGCCCTCTCTTCATGGAAGCTTTAGCCGCCGGGGATGGTGAAGAAGGGAAGCTAGAAAATAGAATTGGAAGTAGGGAAAGCTTACCAGAAATTCATTGAAGAAGACAAGGAAAACTCGCTGGAGACGATAGCACAAGTAAGGAAAAATTTCGGTTTGATTAGATGAATCAAACCTACCTAAAACCCTTACATCTTCGCTCAAATCCACCCATCGGATCTTCCCTCCCTCTCTCTCTCTCTCTCTCTCTCGTCGACGGCAATGCTCATCGTTGACTACAACTCCCTCGCTCCTCACCGGAGGAAGCTCACCGTCGCCTACCTGACGACGACATTAGAGCTTCTGCTCTGGAACAAGTGTAGGGGAGAAACGGTGATCGCTCACACATCTAGGAGAGTTCTCTGCTGCAACCATTGCTACGGGGAGGCAGAGGAAGCACGCCGCTGACTTCATACCCGCCTCGCCCTCTCTTTTTCCTCATGGACGAAGGTGCAAGGAAGAGAGGAATGCCGCTAGTCTGACGAAACCTCAGCAGCTTTTGAAATAGAGGAAGACACCCTCCCCTGAGTCAAAGCTCGTCCCCTCTCTTAAAGGCTAGAGGCAATGCTGGAAATGGCAAGGGATCTCCCCCGCCAGCCATCACCAGCACAAGGATTGCGCCCGCGTTCTCTGTTCTTCCAGATTTGCTCCCTCCGCGTGATCCCACTGCCAATCTACATCATCAACGCCTTCCAGATCTACCAGCGGCCTCGTCGTCAAGTCTACCAGAATTGCCGCCATTGTCATCATTGAGAACGTCACCGAAATAGAAGCCGCCGTCGGCATCGGGGATGGCGCCGGAGATGGCACTGCTGATGTGTCCGCACATATGTCGTCCACCTCATCTGCCTATGGGATCGTCATGAGCCTTGCTCGGTCTCGGTTTGGGCTGTGAGGATTTGGGCCACGGTTCGGGCCCATCTGCCCTTTGGCTTGGTCCATGTGGATTTGATCCTCACACTAGTTTATACTTCATTTTATAAACCCAAGACTTGTGGCACACTATGGTAGGTGTGATGCGTGGTTTCTTTGGACCAGGCCAAAAGGAGGATGGGCTGTGCAGCGGCCCAATGCCATGTTGTGAAGTTGACGTGGCAGCCTAATCATGCGTCAAAATCTGGTCAACATACAAAATCGCAGGTAGCAATTTTATCATACAAAGAGGCTTCGAAGATTTCGTCTGCTCGGTTATTTCACACGCAACGGCATCCGATTCGGGCAAAGCGGAGGCTTTGTCAGTAGTGCAAGCAGTGGGATCTCCTCCGGATGAATCTCTGATGGGTTCACATCCTTCGGCACATCCTTCAGAGACGAGGCAAGAAGACAGGGATGCGAGCAGAGGCATCGGGGCACGCGCACAAAGCAATATATGCGAGGCAGGCAGCTTCGCTCCCTCGGCGGAAGAAGCGGACGAGAGAGGCAGCCGTTTCCTGCAGAGGCGAAGCGCTTGCGACGGATAGCTTCTTCAGGACAGGAGAGGACGTGGCAGGCGATTCCCTCGGTAGGGTCTTCGAAGTTCGAACACAAACGCAAGCGGCGGGGCGGACGAAGCATATCTGGGAGCATCCTCTCCCTTTAAAACCCTTACATCTTCGATCAAATCCGCCCATCGGGTCTTCCCCGCCCTCTCTCTCTCTCTCTCTCTCTTGTCGATGGCGATGCTCATCGTCGACTACAGCTCCCTCACTCCTCATTGGAGGAAGCTCATCGTCGCCTGCCTGGCGACGACATTAGAGCTTCTGCTTTGGAACAAGTGTAGGGGAGAAACGGCGACCGCTCACACATCTCGGAGAGTTCTCTGCTGCAACCATTGCTTGGGGGAGGTAGAGGAAGCACGCCGGCTGGCTTCATACCCGCCTCCCCCTCTCTTTCTCATCATGGACGAAGGTGCAAGGAAGAGAGGAATGCCGCCAGTCTGACGAAACCTCTGCGGCTTTTGAAATAGAGGAAGCCACCCTCCCCTGAGTCAAAGCTCGTCCCCTCTCTTAAAGGCTGGAGGCAATGCTGGAAATGGCAAGGGATCTCCCTCGCCAGCCATCACCAGCCATCACCAGCACAAGGATCGAGCCCGCGTTCTCTGTCCTTCCAGATTTGCTCCCTCTGCGTGATCCCGCTACCAATCAAGATCATCAACGCCTTCTAGATCTGCCTTCGGCCTCATCGTCAAGTCTACCAGAATCGCCGCCGTTGTCATCATTCAGAACGTCACCGAAATAGAAGCCGTTGTCGGCGTTGGGACGGCGCTGGAGATGGCACCGCTGATGCGTCCGCACCTACGTTGTCCACCTCATCTGCCTATGGGATCGTCATGAGCCTTGCTCGGTCTCTTGTTTGGGCTGTGAGGATTTGGGCTGTGAGGATTTGGGCCATGGTTCGGGCTCATCTACCCTTTGGCTTGCTCCATGTGGATTTGATCCTCACATTAGTTTATACATCATTTTATAAACCCTAGACTTGTGGCACACTATGGTAGGTGTGATGCGTGGTTTCCTTGGACCAGGGCAAAAGGAGGATGGGCTATGTAGCGGCCCAAGCCCATGTTATGAAGTTGACATGGCGGCCTAAACTTGAGTCAAAATCCGGTCAACATACAAAATCTCAAGCAGCAATTTTATCATACAAAGAGGCTTCGAAGATTTCGTCTGCTCGGTTATTTCACACGCAACAGCATCCGATTCGGGCAAAGCGGAGGCTTTGTCAGTAGTGCAAGCAGTGGGGTCTCCTCCGGATGAAGCTCTGACGGGTACGCATCCTTCGGCACATCCAGTGGAGACGAGGCAAGAAGACAGGGATGCGAGCAGAGGCATCGGGGCATGTGCACAAAGCAAGAGACGTGAGGCAGCAGCTTCGCTCCCTCGGTGGAAGAAGCAGACGAGAGAGGCGGCCGTTTCCTGCAGAGGCGGAGCGCTTGCGGTGGATAGCTTCTTCAGGACAGGAGAGGACATGGCAGGCGATTCCCTCGGTAGGGTCTTCGAATGCAAACGCAAGCGACGGTGCGGACGAAGCATATCTGGGAGCATCCTCTCCCTTTAAAACCAGGAGGATGCGAGCAACAAGAGGGGAGAGTGCTTCCCTTCGATACTGGTCTTTCCCAAGCAGCGGGCGGCGGCTGAAGATCCGACGAGCTAATTAGAGAAGCTTTGGCAAGATCCCAGTGAGGGAGAGACTGTAAGTCGGCGGCAACGGTTGCCGTTGACATGAGTGAGTGAGGTGAGGGGTTTTGTAGCCTTTCCGGGTAATAGAAATGCGATTTTCCCCTCCGACAAGTGTCTCTGTGGCTTCCAATCTACTCCTTCTATTCTCTGGCGCTTTCCCCATCTTCACCTTCATCGACAACAGTCTGGCAATTCTTCCGGCAGCGGCATGGGCTGAGGGCGAGGACATGAGGATTCCTCCCCTGCCACATGCCTTCCGAGCACTTCTCCGCTCTTCCTTCCCCGGCGACGAGCATCAAAGGCAGGCAACGTTTGACGCGATGACAGCAGTTGCAATAACAAACGCAGGTAAGGGCATTTGATTCGAGGTGATTTTGACTTCGGTCAAAATCGATTTCGCCGAATTGGAATCGATGAGCGGCGGTAAAATTTCACGCAGGCGGTGAAAATTTGGGTTAGTGCACAAGCTTAGGGAAGAAGGTGCTGACATGGACAAGTGTTGGAATTAGGGCATGACAAACTAGTAACAGAGGCAACCTCGACGACATGGTGACTCAAGGAGAACATTTGGCACAAGTAGAGTAGGTGCTCGGCCTAACGGGAGAAGGGGAAGACACTGTCATTCCCCAAGTGGAGAACTTGCAGCGAATGGTGAAACAATAGAGGTTGCAAATTATCGCCCTCCAACAAACTTTGGAAGGGATGGCTGCACTTCAACAAAGTTTGGAAGGGGTGGCAGTGCTACAGGAGCAAGTAGCAGGCTTTGCTGCAACACAGCAGTAGGTATAGACAGATCTCGCAGTAATGCGCATGGCATTAGCACAGGCACAAGGGAGTGTGCCTATAGCAACAACAGTGGAGTAGGCGGCTCCTAAACTAAAGGTTCGCATCCCAAAACCTGTGATGTTTGGAAGAGTCCGATCATCCAAAGAGTTGGTAAATTTTCTTTGGGATATTGAACAATTCTTCGTCGCCAATCATGTGCCAGACCAGGAATGAGTGCGGGTGTGTACTACATACCTCTCAGATGATGCAACACTTTAGTAGAGAACCAAAGTAGATTCGACATCAGGAGCAGCTGGTTGGACTTGGGAGGTGTTCCGGGAGGAACTACGGCAGCAGTTTCTTCTCGGAAACTTAGCAGACCAAGGATGCGATGTACTGAATTGGCTTAGACATACGAACTCAATCCAGTAATATGTCCGGGCTTATTCAGTACTCATGTTGGAGATATCGGATATGACAAGGACCGACAGGCGATACATCTTCCTCCATAATCTTCAACCATGGGCGGAGGCAGAAGTCCAACGATATGCACCGCGGGACTGGAGGACGGCTGATGGAGGTAGGGACCACAGGCCAAGAAGGCACAAATGGAGTCTACGAGTACCCTAGTCAAGGGCTTGGAAGATCTCGAATAAGCTAGCAAGCTCAATCCTAACACTACCACAATAATGGGGAAGAACTACCTCAAGCATTGCAAGTGATGCTCAAGAAACTTTAAGCACACTTATCAAGTAAGAAAGATGTCTCATACGCTCCACAACTCAGCCAATCCAGCCATGCCATTTGCACCAACTCCAAATCAGCATCAAGGGATCTCATCCAACGATCACACGAATCAAGAAGTTCAATCAAGCGCAAGGACGTTGAATACTTGCAAGAAGAAGACTAATCAGATTAGTTTTTAGAACAATTGCAGGAGTTAATCAGATATGAAACTTTCTTATGCTTTTGAAGTTGATCCATTGTCGCTACAGTTGGATCGACTCATCCATCTATTAGAGCAAGGTGAGTTCTTCCTGTTGATGCCAAAGATCAAGATTTTGGTGGCGCCGATTGCTTAAAATACCTACGAGAACAAACGTAATCAGATTAGCAAAACAAGAAGCTGAAGCAGGAAATATAAGGAGATCTGGAACAGGGGAGGTGCGCGAGTGGAGCAGGGGTCATCGGCGTTCGTCCGGTGGTGCACGATCACCGGACCTATTATGTCTGGAGGTCCTTATGATGATGGAGAGCAGGTGGCCGGAGTTTAGAGATGGAAGCTGGGCTATCGGAGGAGGACGACTTCAAATGGCGGATCTAAAGCGGAAAGAGGGCGAGAACAGGGGATGTTGGTCGGTGTTTCGATTCCGGCAATCAGTGAGGGGATGGGTAGATGCTGGTGGCTAAAGCTTCTTCATGGGAAGGAAGAGTGGTGGCCGAAGTCTCGTGGAGATCCAGTCGGTGGATCATCGGCGGCGAACTCAGACAGTTTCGAGAATTTGGGTTTGATTTCAGGTGTAACAGAGGAGAAGTTTAGAGGAGGGAAAAGGTGGTAGAGAAGAGAGGAAGAGGGAGGGGTTCGGCCATAGAAGGAGAAGAGGAGAAGAACAAGGTGCCCAGCACCTAGAGAAGAGGGACGGAGAACATCCGATAGAGGACGAAAAACCATTTCCATTCAACAATCTACGTTTACAAGGATGCGAGTGAGAGTTACATATAGGAGATGTTTGTGAACATTGAAGCTTGGAGACGTTGATGTTTCCTTCTTTGAGCGGCTGCAGAGATAGCATTGGAGCTTTCCTCCTTCGATTGTTGTAGAGGAACGTTGCACCTTCCTTGTGAGGTGCGATGGGGAGACGTTGAAGCTTCCATGCTTGCAAATGTGGGCTGGCGCTTGATGAACTTCTTGATTCGTGTGATCATTGGATGAGATCCCTTAATGCTGATTTGGAGTTGGTGCAAATGGCATGGCTAGATTGGCTGAGTTGTGGAGAGTATGAGACATCTTTCTTATTTGATAAGTGAGCTTAAAGTTTCTCGAGCATCACTTGCAATGCTTGAGGTAGTTTTTCCCCATTATTGTGCTAGCATTAGGATTGAGCTTGCTAGCTTATTTTAGATCTTCCAGGCCATTGACTAGGGTACTCGTAGACTCCATTTATGCCTTCTTGGCCTGTAGTCCCTGCCTCCATCAATTCTCCCCGGGTGAAAATAATTCTTCCCCGATGAATTGTTCTTGTGGAGGTGGAGAAGTTCAGGAGAGGCAAGAGTTATTTGTTCCATCAGGATCCGCATCTTCAAACTGTTGTTAGCATCATAGCATGTTGTCTTGTCGTTCCATATCCATAGTCCAAGCTACAAGTCATGGACACCTGCATTGAATTCCCTTTCTCGGCCATTTTCATTAGTACACTTGTAATAAGAAATTATAGCATATAAGTAGCTTGGAATAATGAAATCAATATGCTCAATTTGAAAAATATCCAAAGCAGTCTTGTTTAAAGGTTCAACTTGTGTGGGTTCTAGTGGTGCCGTAAATGTGAGACAAGACTCTAGGATCATAGGGTCTTCTAATTCTAAGCTATCTCCTAAGGGTTGAGGATTAGGGTCTAAGTCAATTTCAAAAGGATCTAACTTAGGTTCAAAATCGGATTCAAGAAGATCTATGGGTTTGGGTTCAAGTTGAGAACCTGTGGGTATGGGCCCTAAAATTGAAGTTAAAGGTATTGGCCCTAAAATTGAAGGTGAAGGCATTGGTTCTACTTGAAGGTTTGGCTCTTCATGACTTGCTTCTTCATATTCAGTGGTTTCATCAAGACATGGTTTAGGCTCTAAAGTAGGCTCTAAGGTTTGCTTGAGCTCTAAAGGGGTTGATCTCTCATCTTCTCTTTGCAAGGACTTCTCCATAAGTCTCTTTATCTCTTGTTTAATCTCTTCAATTTGTTCATGTATCTCCTTACAAAGGCTATGTGTTGACTTTTCATCTTTAGGGTAGACTATGTGTTCCAAACCTTTATGAATAAAACTATAACACCATGGTTACTAAAATAATATCCCTGAAAATCATGCATAAATTCTTTGCCTAATAAAATTTCAAAACCTTCTAAACTCACAAGATCACACCATATCTTGACCTTTATACCATCTAATTGAAGAGGAACTAGACATTGCTGGTAAACTACAGTCATAAACCTATGATTATCCCAAGTTATATAGTATGGGTGGTTGTGTTTCTCTAGGATGAGTCCAAATCGTTCAGCAGCTCTAAGAGTTATGGCATTAAAGCTAACTTGATGGTCTATAACAGTTCTAATCTTATGGTCATCACACCAAACAAAAGTAGTTAAGCTATTAGGCCTGAGGGTGAGTCTTTGATATCCATCTCTAGAAAAGACAAGAAACTTAGTAAGCTGAGAATGACTATTGTAAAGTGCAGAATTTTAAACAAAAACCTAGCAATAAATCAAAATTGATTGCAGCAAGTTGATGACTACAGTATGAACAAGGGTGAAAAACAAAATTCATAATTCAAGTGCAGAAGTTAGGCTCAGCATCAATACATCAAAGACTGCATGTATAGGTGTTCCAAACTGAAATATATTGATAGTTACTGTGGCTGCAGTTTGATGGAGCTTAAGTGTAATAAGCAGGCTGAAAATTTCAGATTTAGAAGGCTGAAAACCAGATTTTAAAACTAAGAAGCTAAGTGCAGAATTCAGCATATAGAAAATTCAATTGTACTTGCTTTCAACAGTATGCAGTTTGATTAAATCATGTGTAGGGAGAGGTTGAAAACAAATCAAGAATCTCAGAAATTTAATGGTCCAGATGCCTGGAGAATTTATAACACAGGGATTAGAGTATGCAGAATTTGAGAAACGTTGCAAAAAAAAATCCAGAAATCTGATGCAGTTTTATGCAGAATTGTTTTCACGGTAAGCAATTTTTTTTTTTTAAAAGACAAAAATTCAACCCAAGGATCAATGTGGACAGACAAGAGTTGACCACTTGCCTGCTCTACAAGGAAGGTGCAACGTTCCTCTACAACAATCGAAGGAGGAAAGCTCCAATGCCATCTCTGCAACCGCTCAAAGAAGGAAACATCAACATCTCCAAGCTTCAACGTTCACAAACATCTCCTATATGTAACTATCGCTCGCATCCTTGTAAATGCATATTGTTGGTCCTGAAAGTCGGATAGCACCTCCCCCATCGGTTGATCGCTCGCTATCTACATGGCCCATAATAACCCCTAGAAATCCACCTCATTTAGTCTAGACATCTCCTTAAGGGATGCTAGCGATCTAACGAAGGCAGGGCTGCCCCTCAAGGTCACTTCCTTGCCATTTCTTTGGAACTTCAGATACAGATGATCCCAATCCGCCCGTACCTCACCCAACGTCCGGAGCCAATGAATCCCCAAGATGAGGTCAACTCCCCCCAACCTAAACAAATAGGCATCAACCACTTTGATGTGCTCCCCCAATCCTACTGATATCTGTGAACAACGCCCTTGCGAGTTGACTTTAGCACCGTCTCCTAACTGAACGCCAAAGGATGGGGTTCGCTCCACTTGCAATCCCAAGCTCTCTACCACCTGCTCAGAAATAAAATTGTGTGTGACTCCACTCTTAATTATGACCACAATCTTCTCACCTTTCAGTGTACCCAGTAACTTTAGTGTATGAGGGCCTGACAAGCCACTCACAGAGTGAAGTGATATTTCCATGTTGATGTTGCCAAGATCCAGTGCCACTCCCTTGCCTTCCAGCCTACATGATGACCCTTCCTCTTCCTCAACCAAACCCCCATCCTCGTCCTCCGCCAGAATCATGAGTCGGAGATTCTTGTTGGTGCAACGGTGCACCGGGTGGTAAGGATGGTCACACCTGAAGCATAAGTCCTTCTCCTGCTTGGATTTGAAGTATTGATATGAAAGGAATCTATTTCCCCTAACCCGGCCGTCCAGCTTGCTAACCTCACTCAACTTGTGTGACATGCCCCCTTCGGCCGACGGGTTGGTGCGAGCACTTCCTACCCCGCTAGCTATCGGGGTCACCCCCTCCAATTCCTTAAATTTGTTGACTACTCCCGAACTCAGCCCGACTCGTCTCATGTCATCCACCACCCATAGAGGGGGCAGTGTGGTGGCCCCTAGGGTCGGAGGGATCCCAACCGCCAGGACCTGGCCCTCTATTCTAACGAGGAGGCAGCTCCCTTCCCGTGAGGACAACTTCAAACTTTTGAGCTAAGTGTATGGCCTTTCTTACTGTGGGGGGGGGGGGGGGTCAAAGGTGCGAACCCACGTCCTGATTTCCGGCCGCAGACCACTACGAAAATAGCCCATGTACTATGAGGGTGATAATCGCGGGACTCTGGCTACCAACTCCTCGAACATCTCAATAAATTCATCCACCGTCTTCGGTCCTTGTTGTTGGGGAATATCGGGTGTAATTTAGAAATTTGCAATCCCAGGACGCACCGGAAGAAGCATTACACCCGAAACATATTCCTTTCCCAAGGATCCATGCGTGAGAGAGAACACAAGGATGTGATAGGGATGATACCTCTAATGCTTGTCAAGTTGATGATGCCAAGTGGAAGACGCTCAAGTTCTCGTCCTCTACAAGTATCCAGGCGTCGACCTCCTCAACATTGCTCCCTTCCACGCTTGGTGCTAGCCTCGGGAAGGGAAGATCACCTCTTGGAATCTCCTTCTTCTTCTTCCTTTGTTCTTCATGCCAACAAGACTCCTCCAAGGAGACTCTCGGCCAACAAAGAAGACGATGAAGGATAGTGGCGCAACACCAAAGGAAAAGGGTGGCTAGGGTTTCAAAGACAAACGAAACTTCTAGTTGAAGTTGCCTTACACTCGGCTTGAATTCATCACTCAAGAGAGGGGCGCATACCCCTTCTTTTATAGCCATTGAACCCCAAACTGCCACACCACTTTCCTTCTTTGCTTTTGCCATAATTCGTCCAAGGAATTTCCGCAAGACATCAGCCACATGCCTCCTTGAATTGGCGCATCATGAAGCTTGGAAAGAATCAAGCTTCTTGCCATATCAAGAGGAGTAATTTGAGTTCATTAATTATTTGGACTTTCCTTATGTGATTGGCGCATAGCATGCTTGAATTAATCAAGCCTTACAAGTTCTCGTCCTCTACAAGTATCCAGGCGTCGACCTCCTCAACATTGCTCCCTTCCACGCTTGGTGCTAGCCTCGGGAATGGAAGATCACCTCTTGGAATCTCCTTCTTCTTCTTCCTTTGTTCTTCATGCCAACAAGACTCCTCCAAGGAGACTCTCGGCCAACAAAGAAGACGATGAAGGATAGTGGCGCAACACCAAAGGAAGAGGGTGGCTAGGGTTTCAAAGACAAACGAAACTTCTAGTTGAAGTTGCCTTACACTCGGCTTGAATTCATCACTCAAGAGAGGGGCGCATACCCCTTCTTTTATAGCCATTGAACCCCAAACTACCACACCACTTTCCTTCTTTGCTTTTGCCATAATTCGTCCAAGGAATTGCCGCAAGACATCAGCCACATGCATCCTTGAATTGGCGCATCATGAAGCTTGGAAAGAATCAAGCTTCTTGCCATATCAAGAGGAGTAATTTGAGTTCATTAATTATTTGGACTTTCCTTATGTGATTGGCGCATAGCATGCTTGAATTAATCAAGCCTTACGCGCCTCCACACCAGCCCATGTGTCCAAGATAGTTTCCAATTGAGGAAACCAAATTCCACTAGGATTTATTCATGTCAATTAGCGCCAATTCCTTGTATGGAATTAAGCCATGCGCCAATGATGAATCCTACTCCCATTAGGATTCCAATCTTGCCTCAATTAGATTTAATCCAAAATCCTTAATTGGATTTGGATTTCAACACTAATTAAGCCCATGAATAAAATCCATATTGGATTAGGATTTGCACCATACACAATGGGCCTGATCCAAATCCAATTCTTATTAGAATTTGAATCCTAGTTGGATTAGGATTCGTGCCCAACCACTATGGGCCTTATCCATAGCCAAATTCTTATTAGGATTTGAATCCTAATCGGATTAGGATTCTCACTCCTAGTAGAATTAGGATTCCAACTCCTAATTAAATTAGGATTCCAACTCCTAGTTGGAATAGGATTCTAATTCCTAATAGGATTAAGATTCCAACTCCTCATTAAATTAGGATTCCAACTCCTAGTTGGATTAGGATTCCAATTCCGAATAGGATTAGGATTCCAACTCCTAATTGAATTAGGATTCCAACTCCTAGTTGGACTAGGATTCCAATTCTTAATAGGATTAGGATTCCAACTCCTAATTCAATTAGGATTCCAACTCCTAGTTGGATTAGGATTCCAATTCCTAATTAAATTAGGATTCTAACTCCTAGTTGGATTAGGATTCCAATTCCTAATAGGATTAGGATTCCAACTCCTAATTAAATTAGGATTCCAACTCCTAGTTGGATTAGGATTCCAATTCTTAATAGGATTAGGATTCCAACTCCTAATTAAATTAGGATTCGAATCCAATCATGGTTTATATTCCCAAGCCCAAGTCCAACTCCCATACAGAGTACATACTTGGCCAGGATATGCATAAACCCATGAATCCCAATTGGACTCAGATTCAACCATGAATCTGACTTGGACTTAGGATCAGAATGAACTCAAATATATATTCCAAGATATCTAGATCATAAAACAACGTCAAGAGTCTATTGCGTGTGACCCCGTAGGATCCATATGATGATGGCAATGATGATTAAACATCATAAGTAGTGAGAGGTATCTAGCAACACATCACTACTACCCATGTTATACGACTAAAGTCATCTGGCAACAACTCACTGACAAGCAACGAGGATACCCATGCATTCTATATCCCTTTGCCTAAACTGATATCCAACTATTTGATTAGTCTCATATTTATTAATCCAATCTATAAGTCATGACTTAAACAGTATGGGCAAACATTCCTATCATGCATCAATGAGGTGGGGCGCCCCAAAGTGGATATCATGCTTCCAATTAAGGAAGAGGGAAATCCTACTATTGGTCATCCATATCTCCATATGATTTATGATATGCCCAATGACAGTCGTTTTGATCACCCATTTACGGAGAGACATAAGACTGTATCAAAACATATCCATCATCACATCTAGACATGAATACCTCAAGTCTAAGGATCAATGCAAGCCTCTTGCATGTGAGATTGACCTGTTGACTAGACAAGTCAATCCTCACGGTGGGTCACTCCAGTGCATCCAATGCACCTGTAGGTCTACGTTACTATGCCTAGAGGTGGCCAATGGGCCGGGCCAGCCCACGGCCTTGCACGGCTTGAGCCGGGCACGACACGGCCCATTGACCAAGTGAACGGGCCGTGAGCGGCCTGTGGCCCGGCCCGTGGCCCGGCTCGGGTCGGGCTGGGCCGAGGTATCATAGCACATGGGCCGGGCCAGGCACGGCACAGACCCGGGCCAGGCATAGCACGCGGGCCGGGCCAGGCACAGCACGGACATGCATTTTTATAGTATAAAATTACCATTTTAGCCACTTTTAATAATTAAAAATATGGGATAAATATGTAAATATACATAATTCATACCTATAAATTGACCCCCCCCAACCCTCTCATTTCTTCACACAAGTTTCCAACTAGTTTTGGAATAATTTCTCATTCTCTCTTAATCTATTTTTTAAGTCTTGAGTTTCAATTAGTTTCTTAATTGAACTCAAACTTAAGCCTCTTCTAGCCATCAAGAATTCAATGCTCTCTCGGTCTAGACTAGCCATTTTTCTCTATGCCTCGTG
The DNA here is from genome assembly GCA_027563935.2 of Costus lasius. Taxonomy (NCBI): domain Eukaryota; kingdom Viridiplantae; phylum Streptophyta; class Magnoliopsida; order Zingiberales; family Costaceae; genus Costus; species Costus lasius. The sequence continues at coordinate 69,837,289 of CM050449.1, forward strand.
CTCACCACGTGACTAGACGTGAAGAAGATCAAGTAAGTATTAAATTAATTTATTTTTATAATATAATTATCATGTGGTGAGCACGAGGCATAGAGAAAAATGGCATATAATAGAAGAGTGAAGATAATTATCATTCTACCAAATTCTCATCGTGAAATCTTCCTTACATCTACCTTAAATTTCTTTAATGCTGATCAATGGAGAATCACTATTTTAAGTATTATCGAACGTGTTAGTCAAATCATACGAATTGATGTATTCAGGTTTGAAGAACACTTTATCCACTTATCTGAACATGCAAGACAAGAATTTTTGGCTTCTCCCTCCCCTTCTGGGGTTGAGAATGAGATAGAGGTTGAGGACTTTGAAATAAGTGATAGTGAGGAGGACAGTGATAATATCAACGATGAGCCGGAGCAATATATCGAAACAAATCATGCACAAGAGTCACTTGAGTTTTTTCTTGTTGAAAAAGGAGGTAGAGCTGAAAACATGGAGTGCGCAATATGCATAGAGAAGATGGAGCATGGTGACCAAGTATGTTTAACACAATGCTTGTACATCTTCCATAGTAGTTGCTTGCGTCGCTGGCTACGGGTTAATTGTTTATGCCCATTATATCGGCACTTGATTTAAGCTTAAATGTATAATTTATGAATATGAAATTTAATTGAATTGGTTTTAACGGCACGGCTTGTGTTGTTAGTGTTGTTTATAAATAAATAAATATTAATTTAATAAATATTAAAATTAAAATGGTATATTTCTAAAATAAAATAAAATAATTAATTAAATAATAATTTAATATTTTTTAAAAAAATTATGCAAAATACATAATTCTCAATTTCTCATTTTTTTATTTTTTCTTAATTTATATAATTTATTAATTTATTAAATTTATTTTAATGAAGTGGGCCAAAGTCGGCACGTTTGCCACATTCGGGCCAGGTCAGGCACGGCCCGTTGGGCCAGATCTGGCCGGCGGGCCGATTTCTGCCCGTGGGCGATATGCCCAATGACAGTCGTTTTGATCACCCATTTACAGAGAGACATAAGACTGTATCAAAACATATCCATCATCACATCTAGACATGAATACCTCAAGTCTAAGGATCAATGCAAACCTCTTGCATGTGAGATTGACCTGTTGACTAGACAAGTCAATCCTCACGGTGGGTCACTCCAGTGCATCCAATGCACCTGTATGTCTATGTTACTGTGCCCCGCACCTAACCAGTCCATACACCAGTCTCACATGTACCAAAGCTGTCCCTTATCGGCTAAGGCACCTTGACTCGGGATTACTTTGAGAATGGATCCAACCAAACTCCTGGGACATTATTTATGCAATTCAATACATCATCGCAAGTAAAGCAATCTGCATAATAACGACCATGCCTCAATTGATTATATCAATATTATTAATTCTATCAAAGTACATTCAAATAATGTTGGACCATGTTCATATATTGGTCTGCATGGCATAAACACTAACAATTGCTCCAAGGATGCCAGCAGCTCAAAAGGGTTAGCTGCATTGCATTCACTAAATCGCTCCACTAGTTCATCCTTTAATCCCTCCCACGCCAAATTGGGTTCCATTCTTCGCAACTAGCAGAAACAATGCACCGTCGTCCCTCCACCCTCCTCCCAATGCGCTGGCGGCCTGGCGTGAACCTACGGGGGCTATGTGGGCTCCCCGCTGCCTTCCAATCCCTTCCCTTTCAACATCGAGACCATCATCTGCTTCAGCTCATTCATATCCTCCCTCATACGTCGACGGTCCTCTTCAGCTGCTTCCAGTTCAGCTTGGCGCTTCTCCACGCTCGCTAGAATCTCCACCATCATCCACTCCAAACTTTTGAAGCGTGCTTCCGAACAGGTGGTGTTAGTCATCACTGCCCACTAAGCCCTTAGGGAATGCCGCTTGGTTATCGCGCATGAGGTGAGTAGCAGATGGTGGCAGAAGACATTCGTTCGCCTCCGCCTCCCTTTGTTCCCAGAGCTCTAAGGACTTTCGCCCACGCCTATCAGCACGTCGCCAATTCCCGTGGTCGCCGATGGCTTGAATCTCGCTCCACCACGAAGCAATGTCACCTGACCTCCTCTTTCTCTCCTCATCGCCGATTCCACTTGTAAGATCCAAGGATCTTAAGTCCTGGTAAGCATTATTTTTGATTTAAATAATATTATTGACTGAGTTATTATTCCTGAGTATTGATAGTTAATTTATGATAAATTAATTAGAGATTTTTAGTTAATAAATTATAGTTAATTAACTAGAGATTTTGTTGTTAATTAACTGGTTTATTGCTTGTTAATTTATTGTAAGTAATTAATTGGGCTTATTGGTTAATTAAATCCTTATTGGATGTTAATTAAAATCCTTAATGGATTTCGTTTAAGTGAATGGTTATTGGTTAAGTTAATTAAATTAATTGGTTAATTATGAGAATATTGGGGTTGGCGCTAATTGGATTTGAAATTCAAATTTATTAGCTAAATGAATTAAACCCTATTTGAATTAATGGGTTAATGGGTTTAAAATTTTAAAATCCAAAGTTTAAGTGGGAATTGCGCTTAGGGTAAGAGTTTTTGGCGAAATTCTAGCTTGGAAGAACCCTAGGCGACGGCTTGAAAGAAGAAGGCGATTCTTGGAAGCTTGGAGGCGATTTTCTTCTTCCTTTTGACGAAATTCTTTGAGGTGGAACTTCCTTGGTGAATTCTTGGAGATTCCTTAGGCGACTTAAAGGCTTTAGGCGATTTTGTGGAAGATTTTTCACCATAGTATTCTCGGTTCAAGGTGAGTGGAAGGTCTTGTTTGATCTATTAGATTGGTTGTGATTGTATTATATGATGCAATTGGATTCTTGGGAAAATTACCATGTTTAAAATCGAATTCTTGGGAAAATTGTTATGAAAACCGAATGTTGGTGTTGACTATGAGAAACGAAACAATCTCGAAAACTATTGTAAAAACCGAATTAATTTGATGATTGTTTAACCGAAAATTTGTATGAAATTTAAGGTATTTTGGTAGCATTAAATCATCGAACATTGAGCATGAATTTCTTGTTAATTAGATATTTTATAGAGAATTTTGGCAATATTAAACCAATGATTTTTGGAGCCGAAACCTTGTTAATTGTAGTTAAACCGAAATTTGATATTGTGGTTAACATGTTTCCATGTGAATTTAATCTTGATATTTCTCCATGAAAAGTTAGTTTAGGGTATTTTCCATGAAAACCGAATTTAAGGCATATCTCCATGAAAACCGAATTTAGGGTAATTATTGTGTGGAGTTTAGGAAGCATTAAATCATTGATCTTAAGTATGAAATTCTTGTTAACTAAGGTGTATTTTTAAATTGATATTATGTTTGAAACCGTGGGTTACATGTGTGATTTGTAAAGCAATTATGCTTTAATTTTATATTGATTTTGGGGCGCATGATAAATGTTATATGTCGAATTTTATGGATGCTTGATAAATTGCCAATAACGTTATGTTGTAAAACTCATGTTTATTTAATTAAGATCATGCAATTATGTTTGAAAACATTGGGTGATAATTTAGCAAAATTACACTGAACTGACCAGCCTGAAATTTAAGGACTACACAATATTCGGTGAAAATATTATGTGTTATGTTATATGATTTTGAACAATATGTGTGACTATGTGATTTTGAACAATAAGTGTTATGTGATGGGTTTTGTGAAATTGGAAAATTATGGGTTATGTGAATTTGGAAATTAGGTGGTTATGTGATGGTTAGGACTAAGGCTAGGTGTAACTATGAACTCAAGTGGATGGTCCTTATGTGATATGTTAAGGGTTTGAATTTCAGCCCTGTATTGTGATATGTGAGGGGGTTGATGATCAGCCTGCCTATTATGGTTATTGTGATGGGGGTTGATGTTCAGCCTGCCCGATATGATTTTTGTGATGACTATCCTAGAGTCTAGTTGACACTTAGGAGTCCACCTTTGTGAAATATGTCCACCTTTGTGAAATATGAAATAAGATATGTATGTTGTCCAGTAGGAACCTTTTGGGAGAACGGGTTTTGACGCAAAGTGCCATGTCTTGGTCAGACAGGGGCCACCTCTTGATGTCACTACTCTTTTATGTGATGGGGTAATATAAGACGCAAAGTGCCATGTCTTGATCAGACAGGGGCCACCTCTTGATGTCATTACTCTTTATGTGACAGGGTGATATAAGACGCAAAGTGCCATGTCTTGATCAGACAGGGGCCACCTCTTGATGTCATCACTCTGATGTGTTATGGGGTGAGAGAGCAAAGTGCCACGTCGTGACCTGGCGGGGGCCACCTCTTGATTCTACTCACTATCCTTGTTTATGTGTTGCATGCGGCTCCCAGTGCTTTGGCCAAGCCGGGTTAGACCATATTGGTCACTACTGAATATGCTGGACAACTAGGTTGATTATGTGTTGGTGTGTTTAGTGGTTTAGAGTATAACTCTAGAACCTGAGTTTGTGAACCTAAGTTATATGTGTTTAGTTGGTTTAGAATATATGTGTTTAGTTGGTTTAGAGTATAACTCTAGTACCCTTAGTTTGTTATATGTGGGTGTGTACATCTGACTGTTTATGTGACTTCTGTACTTAATCTTGTTATTTAATCTGGTTATATGTTGACATTATGTTCGACATTATGTTTCTGTTAAAGATTTTTAAAACAATCTGCATATATTTTTGAGTGTATGTTATGGATGGTCAATTAGACTATCCACTCACTGGGCTGTGTAGCTCACCCCTCATTATTTTCAGGTATAGAGCAGGGGCGCAGTTAGCATGATATTGATGTTGAGATTTATGCTTATAATGTCGGTTGTGGCCCTATGTTTATGCTTAATTAATTTGAGGCCGGCTGTGGCCGAATACGAATTTTATGAACTTGTGAACCATGTGATGTGAACCATGTGAACTATGTGAATTTGTGTTGCCTGATTGTGGCAATTAAATGAGTTTGATTTTTGTGTCACCGCGGGCTTCAGCCTGGTTTCGGTGTTTGGTATGAGTTTATAAAATCGATTTTTGTGATTTTGTTTTGAATTTCGGCTTGTTGTATATTCTGTGCAATCGGTTTTGATATACCCTGTAACTTGCATATGTCTAGTGCAAGTATTGCCTGGTGGCAGGTACCTTTATGGATTTTATGAATTTTGAATCGGTTTTGATATAACTGTTGCCTTGCATATGTCTAGTGCAAGGATTGCGTGGTGGCAGGTACCCTTATGAGATTTGAGTTTTGTGAATTTGTGTGTATGGATTTATGAAATTTTTCAGATCGTGTTTTCTTGAACTCGGTTTTACCTAGCATATGATCGATCTTATATGAAACATCCTGTTTCTTTTATGAATTGTGCCATTTGTTTGGGGTTAAGAATGTGGGATGTTACAGAATGGTATCAGAGCAGTTCGCTAGCTAAAACTTAGTTTGGGGGAAAACATGTTTGTGTATTGCTAGACACCGGATAGGTTTATGTTTGTTTTCCTGACTGTGGTATGTGTGTGTCACAAGCGCTATGCCTCGCTTGTGAGTGAATTCCAGAAACTGGGTCCCAACTTTGTTTATGGGGGCTCAGAATCCAGTACTGCTGAGAACTGGCAGTTGTGCTTGGAAAAGATTTTCCAAGTCATGCGCTGCTCAGATGAGGATAAGTTATGTTTGACCACCTATATGATGCGTGCTGACGCAGATGAGTGGTGGAAAGGCGTAGTGAGACTTGCCGAAGAAAGACATGAGACTGTAGATTGGCCTTACTTCTTGTCTCGATTTAACGAGAAGTACTTCCCAGATAGCTTGGTTGAGGACCGAGAGGTGGAATTTATTCATCTGGAGCAGGGTGATATGACAGTGGACCAGTATGAATTACAGTTCACGAAATTGGGAAAGTATGCTCCTCACCTGATAAACACTGAAAAGAGGAGAGCTACCAAGTTTCTCAGAGGTCTCAGATGGGACATTAGAGAGCAGGTTGGTGCTCAACACTTGGAGACCTATGTTGAAACTGTTGGGCGAGTGCGCACCATTGAGAAGTATATATCTGAGAGGAGTTCTCATGTTGCCGTGACAGTAGTTCCTGCAGCTGAGGCGGCGGTTCCTCAGCATAGCAGTGGCGGCAAGGGTAAGAAGTACCCTAGGCATAAAGATTATAAGAAGAGCAGGTATAAGCCTTACTCCTACAAGGCACCGCAGCAGTCCAGGGATGCACCGCAGCAGTTCAGGGATGCCAGGGATGCAAGAAACGGTATCACTTGTAGTCATTGTGGGCTCAAGGGACATCTAGTGAAAGACTGCCATAGGAAGAATGGTGTATGCTTCAGGTGTAAGAAACCAGGGCACATGGCTAAGGACTGCAGAGAACCTGAGATGCAACCTAGAAGCGCAGATAAGCCTACAGTCCAGACTAGAGTGTATGCTGTGGCTGAGAAGGATACACGAGCTTCCCGATCCGTCGTGGAAGGTACTTTATTCGTATTTGATCAGTTAGCTCGCATTCTATTTGATCCTGGTGCAAATCTGTCTTTTGTATCTGTTAGATTTGCTGCATGTTTACCTGTTGTACCTAAGATGCTAGATTATGTTGTGTCTGTCAGTACTCCCTTAGGAAAATCATTATCTACAGACACTGTGTGTGCTGACTGTATGGTACATGTAGAGGGTTATGAGTTTCTAGTGGATCTAATCCTCTTAGACATGCAAGATTATGATATCATCTTAGGAATGGATTGGTTGTCTTCCCATCATGCCTCTGTGGATTGCTTTGAGAAAGTAATCACTTTGAATCTGCTAGATGGGAATCGGATTTTTGTGAAAGGTCTAGTGTCGGACCAAGGACCGCATGTAATATCTTTCCTGCAGGCCAGGAAGTTACTTGCTAGTGGATGCAAGGGTTATCTTGCGCATGGTAAGGTGCAGGATGATTCTACTTCTGATTTGACTCAGATGGCGGTGGTGAAAGAATTTCCTGATGTGTTCTCTGAAGAATTTTCAGGCTTGCCACCGATTAGAGAAGTGGAATTTGGCATTGAGTTGGCGCCAGGTACGGCACCTATCTCCAGAGCTCCTTATCGTATGGCTACTTCAGAGTTGGCCGAGCTTAAGAAACAACTGGAGGAATTGTTAGAGAAAGGATATATTCGGCCTAGTGCTTCTCCCTGGGGAGCGCCAGTGTTATTTGTGAAGAAAAAAGATGGAACCCTGAGGATGTGTATAGACTACAGGCAGCTTAACCAAGTGACTATCAAGAATAAGTATCCTCTTCCCAGAATTGATGATCTGTTTGATCAATTACAGGGAGCTACAGTGTTCTCTAAGATTGATCTGAGATCAGGGTATTATCAGCTTAGAGTCAAGGATGAGGATATATTTAAGACTGCTTTCAGGACCAGGTATGGGCATTTCGAATTTTTAGTTATGCCTTTTGGACTGACAAATGCACCTGCTGTCTTCATGGATTTGATGAACAGGGTATTCCATGAGTTGCTTGACTCTTGTGTGGTGGTCTTTATAGACGATATTTTGGTATACTCACGGACTACTTCAGATCATGTCAGTGACTTGCGCAGAGTGCTGGAGATCTTGAGGAAGAACCGGTTATATGCCAAGGCTAGCAAGTGTGAGTTCTGGCTAGAGAAGATCAGTTTTCTGGGTCATGTGATTTCTGGTCAGGGGGTGTCTGTGGATCCAGTTAAAGTGCAAGCCATCCTCAATTGGGGAAGACCGACTAGTGCTACTGAGATCAGGAGTTTTCTGGGTTTGGCAGGTTACTACCGGCGATTTGTTGAGGGATTCTCCAAGCTGGCGGGTCCTTTAACTAAGTTGACCAGAAAGGAAGCTAAGTTTATTTGGGATGACAAGTGTGAAGAGAGCTTCCAAGAGCTGAAGAGAAGGTTGACTAGTACACCGATCCTCATTATACCTAGTGATGGGGAAAGGTTTACTGTTTATACAGATGCTTCTGGCAAAGGGTTGGGTTGTGTCTTGATGCAGAAGGGTTCTGTAGTAGCCTATGCTTCGAGACAACTGAAGGAGTATGAATTGAACTACCCTACTCATGATTTAGAGTTGGCGGCCGTAGTCTTTGCTTTGAAGATATGGCGTCACTATTTGTTGGGTCAGGAGTTTGATCTGTTCACTGATCACCAGAGTCTCAAGTATATTTTCACTCAGAAGGACTTGAACATGAGACAGAGGAGATGGATGGAGTTGATCAAAGACTATGACTTCTCTATTCAGTATCAGGCTGGAAAGGCCAATGTAGTGGCGGATGCGCTGAGCAGACATCCAGTTACTTCAGTAGCTGCTTTACGGGTTAGTGAGTGGCAGTTACTGCAGGAGTTCAGAGATCTCAGGATCAGTGTTGCTCCTAAAGTTCAGACTGGTTATGTGGCTTTTCTCAGAGTACAGTCTGCTTTGTTGCAGAAGATCAGAGATCAGCAGTCTGTGGATCCGAAATTAGTTCAGATCAGGGATAGTCTGGTTGATGGCGCAGTTCAGGATTTTAGCCTGTCTGATGATGGTATTCTTCGGTTTCGTGGAAGGGTATGTGTCCCTGAGGAACCGAGCTTGAGGAAAGAAATATTGGAGGACAGCCATAACTCCAAATATTCTCTACATCCTGGTGTGACTAAGATGTATCAGGACCTTAAGAAAAATTTTTGGTGGCCGGGTATGAAGAAAGAAGTAACTGATTTTGTCTCTGGGTGTTTAACCTGTCAGACTGTAAAGGCTGAACACCAGAAGCCTGGTGGTTTGTTGCAGTCTCTTCCTATTCCTGAGTGGAAGTGGGAATGCATCAGTATGGATTTTGTGTGTGGTTTGCCCAGAACCAGATTGGGTCATGATGCTATTTGGGTGATTGTTGATAGACTCACCAAATCAGCCCATTTTCTTCCGATTAAAATGACTTATTCTTTAGAGAGACTGGCCAGATTGTACATTGATGAGATAGTCAGACTACATGGAGTGCCAGTTGATATTGTGTCTGATAGGGATTCTCGATTTCTGTCCAGATTTTGGAGGAGTTTACAGGAGGGTTTGGGTACTAAGTTGAGTTTTAGTACAGCATACCATCCTCAGTCTGATGGCCAGACAGAGCGTACTATACAGACTCTAGAAGATTTGTTGAGAGCCTATGTGGTTGATTGGAGTTCTGAGTGGAACCGGGATCTATCTTTAATAGAGTTCACTTATAATAATAGTTTCCACTCCAGTATTCAGATGGCTCCTTATGAGGCTTTGTATGGGAGAAGGTGTAGGACTCCCTTGTGTTGGGAGGAAACTGGTGACAGAATGATTTTGAGATCTGATGCAGTACAGGAGACTACTGATAAGGTCAGAGAGATCCGGGATAAACTGAAAATTGCTCGGGACAGACAGAAGAGTTATGCTGATGACCGTCGTCGTTCCTTGGAGTTTATGGTAGGGGATCATGTGTTCTTGAAGGTGTCACCTACTAAGGGTGTTATGAGGTTTGGCAAAAAGGGCAAGTTGAGCCCTAGGTTTGTAGGCCCTTTTGATATTATTGAGAGAGTTGGTCCAGTGGCTTACCGATTGGCTTTACCTCCTGCTATGGATCATGTGCATAATGTATTCCATGTCTCTATTTTGAGGAAATATCATCCTGATCCATCTCATGTGTTGGAGTTGGAACCTCTTCAGATTCAGAGTGATTTGACTTTTGAGGAAAGACCTCTCCGGATTGTGGATAGAAAGGATAAAGTTCTGAGGAACAAGACTATACCTTTGGTAAAGGTTATCTGGGGAAATCAGTCAGTTGAAGAAGCGACTTGGGAGACTGAAGCTGATATGAGGAAAAATTATGCTTACCTCTTTGATGATATGGATGCTGAGCTTTAGAGGACTAAAGCTTTATAAGGAGGGAGGGATGTAAGATCCAAGGATCTTAAGTCCTGGTAAGCATTATTTTTGATTTAAATAATATTATTGACTGAGTTATTATTCCTGAGTATTGATAGTTAATTTATGATAAATTAATTAGAGATTTTTAGTTAATAAATTATAGTTAATTAACTAGAGATTTTGTTGTTAATTAACTGGTTTATTGCTTGTTAATTTATTGTAAGTAATTAATTGGGCTTATTGGTTAATTAAATCCTTATTGGATGTTAATTAAAATCCTTAATGGATTTCGTTTAAGTGAATGGTTATTGGTTAAGTTAATTAAATTAATTGGTTAATTATGAGAATATTGGGGTTGGCGCTAATTGGATTTGAAATTCAAATTTATTAGCTAAATGAATTAAACCCTATTTGAATTAATGGGTTAATGGGTTTAAAATTTTAAAATCCAAAGTTTAAGTGGGAATTGCGCTTAGGGTAAGAGTTTTTGGCGAAATTCTAGCTTGGAAGAACCCTAGGCGACGGCTTGAAAGAAGAAGGCGATTCTTGGAAGCTTGGAGGCGATTTTCTTCTTCCTTTTGACGAAATTCTTTGAGGTGGAACTTCCTTGGTGAATTCTTGGAGATTCCTTAGGCGACTTAAAGGCTTTAGGCGATTTTGTGGAAGATTTTTCACCATAGTATTCTCGGTTCAAGGTGAGTGGAAGGTCTTGTTTGATCTATTAGATTGGTTGTGATTGTATTATATGATGCAATTGGATTCTTGGGAAAATTACCATGTTTAAAATCGAATTCTTGGGAAAATTGTTATGAAAACCGAATGTTGGTGTTGACTATGAGAAACGAAACAATCTCGAAAACTATTGTAAAAACCGAATTAATTTGATGATTGTTTAACCGAAAATTTGTATGAAATTTAAGGTATTTTGGTAGCATTAAATCATCGAACATTGAGCATGAATTTCTTGTTAATTAGATATTTTATAGAGAATTTTGGCAATATTAAACCAATGATTTTTGGAGCCGAAACCTTGTTAATTGTAGTTAAACCGAAATTTGATATTGTGGTTAACATGTTTCCATGTGAATTTAATCTTGATATTTCTCCATGAAAAGTTAGTTTAGGGTATTTTCCATGAAAACCGAATTTAAGGCATATCTCCATGAAAACCGAATTTAGGGTAATTATTGTGTGGAGTTTAGGAAGCATTAAATCATTGATCTTAAGTATGAAATTCTTGTTAACTAAGGTGTATTTTTAAATTGATATTATGTTTGAAACCGTGGGTTACATGTGTGATTTGTAAAGCAATTATGCTTTAATTTTATATTGATTTTGGGGCGCATGATAAATGTTATATGTCGAATTTTATGGATGCTTGATAAATTGCCAATAACGTTATGTTGTAAAACTCATGTTTATTTAATTAAGATCATGCAATTATGTTTGAAAACATTGGGTGATAATTTAGCAAAATTACACTGAACTGACCAGCCTGAAATTTAAGGACTACACAATATTCGGTGAAAATATTATGTGTTATGTTATATGATTTTGAACAATATGTGTGACTATGTGATTTTGAACAATAAGTGTTATGTGATGGGTTTTGTGAAATTGGAAAATTATGGGTTATGTGAATTTGGAAATTAGGTGGTTATGTGATGGTTAGGACTAAGGCTAGGTGTAACTATGAACTCAAGTGGATGGTCCTTATGTGATATGTTAAGGGTTTGAATTTCAGCCCTGTATTGTGATATGTGAGGGGGTTGATGATCAGCCTGCCTATTATGGTTATTGTGATGGGGGTTGATGTTCAGCCTGCCCGATATGATTTTTGTGATGACTATCCTAGAGTCTAGTTGACACTTAGGAGTCCACCTTTGTGAAATATGTCCACCTTTGTGAAATATGAAATAAGATATGTATGTTGTCCAGTAGGAACCTTTTGGGAGAACGGGTTTTGACGCAAAGTGCCATGTCTTGGTCAGACAGGGGCCACCTCTTGATGTCACTACTCTTTTATGTGATGGGGTAATATAAGACGCAAAGTGCCATGTCTTGATCAGACAGGGGCCACCTCTTGATGTCATTACTCTTTATGTGACAGGGTGATATAAGACGCAAAGTGCCATGTCTTGATCAGACAGGGGCCACCTCTTGATGTCATCACTCTGATGTGTTATGGGGTGAGAGAGCAAAGTGCCACGTCGTGACCTGGCGAGGGCCACCTCTTGATTCTACTCACTATCCTTGTTTATGTGTTGCATGCGGCTCCCAGTGCTTTGGCCAAGCCGGGTTAGACCATATTGGTCACTACTGAATATGCTGGACAACTAGGTTGATTATGTGTTGGTGTGTTTAGTGGTTTAGAGTATAACTCTAGAACCTGAGTTTGTGAACCTAAGTTATATGTGTTTAGTTGGTTTAGAATATATGTGTTTAGTTGGTTTAGAGTATAACTCTAGTACCCTTAGTTTGTTATATGTGGGTGTGTACATCTGACTGTTTATGTGACTTCTGTACTTAATCTTGTTATTTAATCTGGTTATATGTTGACATTATGTTCGACATTATGTTTCTGTTAAAGATTTTTAAAACAATCTGCATATATTTTTGAGTGTATGTTATGGATGGTCAATTAGACTATCCACTCACTGGGCTGTGTAGCTCACCCCTCATTATTTTCAGGTATAGAGCAGGGGCGCAGTTAGCATGATATTGATGTTGAGATTTATGCTTATAATGTCGGTTGTGGCCCTATGTTTATGCTTAATTAATTTGAGGCCGGCTGTGGCCGAATACGAATTTTATGAACTATGTGAACCATGTGATGTGAACCATGTGAACTATGTGAATTTGTGTTGCCTGATTGTGGCAATTAAATGAGTTTGATTTTTGTGTCACCGCGGGCTTCAGCCTGGTTTCGGTGTTTGGTATGAGTTTATAAAATCGATTTTTGTGATTTTGTTTTGAATTTCGGCTTGTTGTATATTCTGTGTAATCGGTTTTGATATACCCTGTAACTTGCATATGTCTAGTGCAAGTATTGCCTGGTGGCAGGTACCTTTATGGATTTTATGAATTTTGAATCGGTTTTGATATAACTGTTGCCTTGCATATGTCTAGTGCATGGATTGCGTGGTGGCAGGTACCCTTATGAGATTTGAGTTTTGTGAATTTGTGTGTATGGATTTATGAAATTTTTCAGATCGTGTTTTCTTGAACTCGGTTTTACCTAGCATATGATCGATCTTATATGAAACATCCTGTTTCTTTTATGAATTGTGCCATTTGTTTGGGGTTAAGAATGTGGGATGTTACACCACTTGAGTCTCTCCCCAGCACTCGAACGCGACCAAATGAAGTCTCCTCTACGCAAGCAAGCTTCCGGCGTCACTCCAATGGGATTCGGCAGGTCGGACCATTGTTACGATCTTTCTGATCGTCCCTCAAGCCGACTCACGGTGAGTAGATACACAAGAAGGATATCACATACATGCCCGCTGATGTAGGAGGACCTTCCATGACAGCTCCAGAACTAGAGAAACCTAGCTATTCTATGGATTCCCCTCCAGACAAGGTTCCACCTCCCATAAAAAGTTCAAAGGGGCCCAACGCAGTCACGATAAGGCAATCTCAACGCTCAAGTCAACCACCAGATTGATTCGTGGGTGCCATTAGTCCATTATCAGCTCACATGGAGTTGTTGCGACCTATGTGCTTGCCACCCTGGCCACCTAAAGCCTCGGTCAACTATCGCTACCACAACTAGTTGACCAACTAATGCAAGAGCAACACAGCAAGAATTACAGCGCACCCAGCAACCAGAATTACACCCAGTGTTTCCTACGAAATTTAGCGACCAGACTAGCATGGAAGTAAGAGCAAAGTTGGGCCCAACCGCACCCCAAAAATTTTCCATAGAAAGTTCCTCGGGGTACCCAGCGACGAAAACCTCGCCTTGTGAGTCCTGCGGACAACTACCCGAGGGAGTCACCGAACTGCCCTGACTACCTCGTTTTGACATCCACAACCCTCCGTACCATGTTGAACCCTCCATGGAGGGTCTGAAGGAGCCCGACAAGGTGGAGGTACGGCAATCTCAACACACTTCTCGACCGCTAGACTGTTTTGTAGGAGTGATCAGCCCATTGTCGATCCACATCGAGGCCCTTCCGCCCAAGAGCCTGGGCGGCTGTACACCTGAAGGCCCAACACCTGAGGGGCCGCGCAACCATCTTAGCAACACTGCCCAAGAGCGCGCCACATCCGTTGTAACCCAGCCCACGACGTCCAAATTCTACTGCTTTGTCGCGGTATGCTCCGAACGCGTCTGACCGCCCAACCGCCGCCATACGAAGACCGGATGAACATGCGCCAGCTTCATAGAATATTAGGTAAAAGTTTATTTTGTTTTGTCTTGTAGTAGCAGCTTGACCACCTTTGTGGCCTGCAAGAGTGGTTAATTGTTAAAGTTGTTTGTCTTTTCTGCTTTGTCTTGTTCCCTCCCCTCTTGTTCTATAAAAGAAGAGGTTGGGGTGTTGTGTTCCTTAGTTCTCATAGTCGTAGAGTTCTCCTGGTGAGCAAGAGTTGTTGGTGTATATGCCCTTGGACCCATTGTTGGTCCATCTTGTACTACTTGACATTGATATTTAATATATCATTATAGCAATATCGTTATTATGCTATGTTTACATCTACGATTATGTACATGGATAATAATGTCCCTGGAGACAGATTGTATCTATGCTCAAATGGTGTGTCCCTGGTCGAGTACCTGAGTGGATAAGGGACAGCTCTGGTACATGTGAGACTAGTATATGGGCTGGTTACGCACGGGGTGCTAACGCAGGCATATGGGTATATCAATGGTGGATATACTGGATCGACCCGATATAAGGCTTTAACTTGGTGTCATGAGTCAAGCTCAAAAGTGATAGGAGATGCATTGATCCCTTGACTTGAGGTCATTAACTCTTCTATATCGTTAGGGGCATGCTTTGATACAACATAACACCTCGCCGTAACAGGGAGGTCATAACGGTTGTCATTGGGTATGTCACGACCCATATGAGAAGATCAATGGACAGATATAGGATTTGCCCCTTCCTACGGGAAGCTTGATATCCACGGCCCCCCCCCCATGGTTGCATGACTGAAAGTGTATGGCCATACCCAGGTGAAAGCCTGATTTAGTCATGACCATGTGATTGGGTGAAAATAAAGTGGTGACACACTTTGTCCAATCGGATATCAGTTCGGCAAAGAGACTGTAATGCATCGGTACCTTGTTGCCATGATGGGGATGTCGATGTTGATATCCATTCCGATGACTTGGGTAGCAGCGATGCACTGCTAGGTGTCAATCACTGCTTGTGATGACTCGGTTCATCACTGCCAACGTCTGAGGAACCTACAGGGTCGCACAACTTGAAACTCGGGTTCTCGTATTGATCGGGTAGCCTATTGATTGAGTTATTGGATAACTCAGATCTATTTGGGAGAATCCATCAGCACCACTGTGCTAGATGAGATGAAAGGAATCATTTGGAGCTAACTTGTTTTTGGGCCTAGTAGGCCAAATAGGCCCAATGGGCCATTTGGGCCAAATGGGCCCAATAGACCAAGTTGGGCTAACAGGCCAAATGGGCTCAATAAGCCATTTGGGCCAATGGGCCAAATGGAATGGCGCAAGCTACTTGGAGTGAGCTTGGCGCATTTCCTTGAGGTGGACAAATCCAAGTTGGACATCTTCTTAAGGTGAGAATCTTGGAGCTTCTCACTTGGAGTGGGTGAATGTACTTGGGCGCATGGCACTTGGAGTGGGCGAAATGGGTTTTACCTCTTGAAGAGGTGTGTCTCTTCATGAAGAGGTGTGCCTCTTCACTAGTGAATAGGTGAACCTATTCATGGGTATATAAACCCCCTTCCTCCCCCCTCGTCGCAACTCTTGAACTCTTGCCCCCTTGTCCCCCTTGTCGCCACTCCTGGAAAGAGGGAGAGGGATGTTCGCCCATTGCCTCTCCTCTTCCCTTTACTGAGTTCGGAACTTTGGAAGTTCCTTGGCGCCCTCCTCTCCAAAGTTGGACTTTGGCTTCGGTTGATTCCGGTTCGGATCTTGGTGGAGTGCTTCAAGAGTTGGACTCCGACGAAGCTCCACCTCCTCTCCTTGGCATCTCCTTTGGAGTTGGTGCAAGTGATTGAGGAAGTCTCCCAAAGGCGTGGATCTTCTTCCCGAGGCTAGCACCGGGCGTGGAAGAAGAGGATTCGAGGTTCGGCTGTGTGCGAGACTGCAGAGGGCACACATTTGGGCACCTGCATCGCATCACTTAATTTGCATCAAGGTATCATCTCCTACTCACCGTGTCGATCTCCTCGCAAGACTCGATCTTCTGGGTTTTTGGGACTGGCCTGTTTCGGGGATTACTTCCGCTGTGCTTGTCTGTAAAAATTTTAAAATCCCCGGGGTTTCCCAACAAGAGTGCCTCCAGCTTGTGTAGAAGACGAAGTAGCATCGCCTTCAGGATTTGTAAGAGTTGGCGACCGGTGTCTCGACACGAAGTGTTTCCTACTCGTGTTTCCTGCTTTTCAAGAAGTAAATCCCATCGTTCCGGGTGGGTCAGGTTCACCTATTTCTAGATGTTCTTTCCGTGTTGAGTTTCTTTCGCCCTCTCACCCACGAGCATCCGAGCATCAGAGTCATGGACGGTTTCCCCTGTTCGTTGGTTTGATCACAGGTGCATAGGCGTGCGAGCTAACCTCGCTATCCGCAACCCCGTTCGTGCTATGCTTAAAATGCTCTAGAGGTTAGTGAGTGAATTTCAGTAATTTTGGGTGCCGTTGGATTTCTCTCACATTAGTATTACCTCGAAATGAATTCGCGTTGATTCCCTGTGTTTCTTGCTATACATTCCAAGCGATTTGACTTCCCTCGTCTCAAGACACTCTCACGATTTTGCATGCATTGTGTAAATGCTTAGAGTACGGTTTTAAGGACCATCCCTCCTACAGAAGATACATCATTTTGGTATCAGAGGACATTGCGCGTTCGATTCTTATCGTTCGCATGGTCCGACCATTGCATAGCATATTTCAGCACCGTTTTCGTGTTTTCAGCATCCTACACTTAATCATTTTCGGAACCTTGTCCGCGCGGTTGGAATCCCACGAAGGGAATACAAGCGCGATGTTTCAGCAAATTATGGCTGGGATCCATAGCCTCGCAAGTCGCCCTCAGCCATCGGAGCATAGGAGCTCCAACCTAGTTAACCCACCTCCGTCCGCAAACCCAGCCCCCCCTCCCCCCCCCCCCCCCGACTAGAGAGTTGCCTCCAATGACCGTGCCCCTGCGACCACGAGTCTTCGAGGATGAGTTTGGTCACCTGCGACCTCATGAGGTCCAGGGGGACCTCGGTTATGGGGACGAACCCCTGGATCAGGTTGACATGTGGGCCGCACAAGGGCCCCAACCTAATGGTCGCTTTGGGCACACTTGGGCTGGGCAAAGGTGCCCAACCTGACACCATGTAGAGCACCCTCACTTGAATGACGACTTCCACCGCTACATTTGAAACACCCCCGTGCCGCCCGTCCCAATTCCTTGACTGGGTCGCATCTGTTGACTCTTACTTTGACCTTAGTAACTAGCCTCCCGAATCATGCGTTAGGTATGTGGGCACCCTACTCGAGGGCCCTGTGCATTTGCATTGGGTAAACGTGGAGCGCCAAAATGCGCAGCAAGCCCTTCCTCCCATTACCACTTGGGAGGAAATTGTAAGATCCAGAAATTTATTAGCAGGTAAGAAAATGAAAGTTTATTTATCTAGCAGTTTTGTGGAAGTTGATAATGTATCGATTTATGTATTTTTCCTGCAATGTAATAATATGGGTCGCGGAGAGGATTCGAACCTGCGACTTAAAGCGTAGAATGTGTGCTAAGTACCACTAGGTTAGTGGTGTCTTTCGATTAGAAAAGGGTAAGAGCCCTTGATAAGGGTGAAGTGGAAAATATAACTTATACTAAAGGGTTATTGGATCTTCCACTTATGTTTGATATTGGGTTTGGATCCTTTGGAGGTAGAAAACGAAAATTAAGAGGGTTCACTCACGTTTTTCCCTCTTTGCTTTCGTTCACGATTTCTTCCTAGAGTGAGGGTGGCGGCTTATCTCTTCTCCCTTCTCCTCTTCTTGTGGCCGGCGGCAATTGGTGGTGGAGGCGACTTCCGGCGGTCCTTGGGTGTTTTCCGGCGACGTGAGTAGTGTGAGGGGAGGCGTGAGGGGGTTTGTGACTTGGAAGAAACCGAAATCAAGGTGAGTGGATTTTCTCTTCACCTAGTTCACGCATATTAGTAGTATTGCTTGTTTTAGAGAAAATTAAGGGTTAGAAATATAACATGAACTCTTGCTTTCACATGTGTACACGTTTTCTTTGTTTTTCCCTAAATTTTGAAACCCTAGCTTGCATGACAATTAGGGCTTTTCGTTTTTAAGACTCCTAATCATCAATTAAACCTTGATTAAACATGTATGTAACTTTAGATTTTCAATTGTATGAAGATTAGGGCTTGAATGAGAATTTCGCCCCTTCTTCATGAAATTACGCCCAAATGTATGGGTAAAAATTGGGGAAAAACTGATATTCATGAAATTAGGTATATAAGGACTCTACCGTATTTTTTTGGGAATTTTTGGAAATAAAAGTTTCTGTTGACTGAGATTGACCTAGGGGTAATTGGGTAAATTTTCTAGTTAAAATTGGGGAAAACTTGAAATTACGAATCTAGGGATCATGAGGGATGTAATGACTATTTTTACGAAATTTTTGGATAAGTTTTCCTGCATGACTTAAACTTTGAACTAGGGGTATTTCTGTCTTTTGTTATAAGAACTAGGAGAAAACTATGAATTTGTGATATTCAGTATTTATGTTATTTGTGGATGAAATTGGTGAATTTTCTGTATTAGTATGTATTTTTAATTATTGATTGATAACCTTGAATGATAACCTAGAAAAGGTTAAACCATGCTTGCATGAAATCTAAGGACCTTTCTGAACCTGATTGATGTGATGTTCAAAATAATGTCTGTGTTAAATGCATTCGATAAGGGTCCTAGACTTGAGTGGACTGAACCTAAGGGTCAACTAGAGCACTCAGTGAACAGTCATTCTGACTTGGGGTTGGAGAATCCACCCAACCTATTCTGATTTGTTTCCGGTAATGGAGGGACTGTTCTAGAGTCTAGTGACCAGGTTAGAGGTTCAGGTTTCCAGTTTGTGTTGAGGGTATTTTTGTCCAAGTGGTAAACCTTTTGAGAGTTGGGTGTTTGAAACAAAGTGCCACGTCTTGGTCAGACGGGGGCCACCTCTTGAATTCATTCACCTTCCGTTCTGTTCTGTTTGTGTTCCCGGTAAGGGGGTGTGGTTGAGTGTCGTAGAGCAAAGTGCCACGTCGTGACCTAGCGGGGGCCACCTCTTGAATCTACGCCTCACCATTGTTCGTGCATGTTACTCTCAGTGCCTTGACGAAGGCCGGGTTGGACCCTCGGGGTCAATTCTGAAATCACTGGACAATAGTTGCGTGAGTCTGAGTCTGTTAGCCGGTTAGGCTGTTTTGTGATCTTGTTGCCCGGGATGGTGGGTGTATTGTTGTATGATCATAATTGTGATTTATGGTTATCAGTTTTATTATGTATCATGCTTTGTCATCTTCCGTTAAAAGTTTTGAAAAGATATCTGCATCTATTTTTGATTGTATATTAGTGGATGGTCGAATGAGACTATCTACTCACTGAGCTGTGTAGCTCATTCCACTATATTTCCAGATGCAGGGCAGGAGCCTACAGCCTAGCGGATGTATTATTTTCTGACTTGATATTTTGGGGCCTGCGAGCCTGTGCTGTTTTGAGGGCCGGATGTGGCCGAGGTTTTTATGATTTTATTCATTGACATGTTAGCCGGATGTAGCTGCTAGTTTTCGACTACTGTGATATTGTTGCCAGGTTGGCATTTGGTTTTGATACGAGTGTTAAACCGAGGGCTTAAGCCTGTTTTCGGTGAATTCTGTTCTGTTCAGTGTTATTTAATTAATGTGATTTATTAGTTGGATGTTGTGATAAGGATTGTGAATCTTGTTTTCGAAATGGTATGTTCAATTTGTGTTTTGGAGCATGTACAGGAATTTCCTTAGTAATTCTGGGGACATGCTGCCGAAATTTTCTGAATCGTTTTATGTAAGCTATTATTCCCTAGCATTTGTCTTGTTGTTTTGTGTGTGACGTTCCCTATCTTCCGCGGTTTCTGCATGTGTTTGGGATTTATTCTGAGGGGGCGTTACAGAGTGGTATCAGAGGGATGAGCTAGCTAATAATAGCTGTTTCGGGGGTGGAAAACCTTGCTTGTGTATTGCTAGACAGCTAGGAAACTTGTTTGAGAACTGACTTTGAGAACTGACTTGATTGTAAATTTGATTTGTGTGTATTTGTTTGTGTGTGTTTAAGGAGCCAGTATGGTGCGCCCAAGGTCGAGTGCTAGTGCTGGCAGCAGTGAGCAGACTGCTGAATTCCTGCGGGCTATGGAGTCTTTGACTGGTATGGTGCAGCAGCAGAACGCACTAATCCAGCAACAGGCTCAGATGCTGCAACAGCAGCAGACCCAGCACCAGGAGGTGCAGTAGCAACTGTTACAGCAGAATCGCGAACAGCAACGCGAGTTCATAGAGCAGTTGCAGCTTCTGTCTCAGACATAGATACCGACGCAGGGGCGGGGGTCTAAGTCTGACTCGGGCCCGGGGTCTAGCTTGCCGGAGGACACCCATAGGCGCTATGCCTTGCTTGTGGGTGAATTCCAGCGGTTGGGCCCTAGCTCTTTTTATGGGAGTCCAGACTACAGGATGGCAGAGGACTGGCTTTCCGGCTTGGAGAAGATCTTCCAAGTGATGCGATGTTCAGATGAGGACAGACTATGTTTGGCCGCTTATATGATGCGTGGTGACGCGGATGTGTGGTGGAAGAGTGAGCTGAGACTCGCGGTGGACAGATCTGAACCGGTGACGTGGCAATACTTCTTGTCCCGGTTCAATGAGAAATTCTTTCCCACTAGCATGGTTGAGGATAGGGAGGTGGAGTTTATCCACTTGGAACAAGGAGACATGACAGTGGATCAATATGACCTGATGTTCTCAAAGCTTGGGAAGTATGCTCCACATTTGATAAATACTGAGGATAGGCGAGCTAAGAAATTTCTCAGGGGTCTCAGAAGGGATATCAGACAGAAAGTAGGACTGCAACACTTGGAGACTTATGCTGAGATGCTGGATCGTGCCCGCACCGCAGAGAAGTACATCCTGGAGGAGCAGGCCGAGACGGCCCTAGTTGTAGCCCCTATAGCTGTGGCATCGGTTCCCCAGCAGACTGGTGGAGGCAGTAGGAAATACCATAAGGGGAAGGACCAGAAGAGAGATCGATACAGACCGTACCAGGGGAAGGGAACTCAGAGACCGCAGCAGACATCTCAGTCACAGCAGCAGAGTACTGATGGCCGGGTAGAGGACAGAGTCTGCTACCATTGTGGGGCCAAGGGTCACCTGAGGGCGGACTGCCACAAGAAGTCTGGGGCGTGCTTCAAGTGCGGAAAAGTGGGGCACAGGATCAAAGATTGCAAGGCGCCTGGGCCACAGATCCGGGGTACCGATAGACCAGCTGTCCAGGCCAGAGTCTACGCTATAGCAGAGAAGGACACTCGAGCTTCCCAATCCGTCGTGGAAGGTACTTTACATGTTTTCGATCAGTTAGCTCGTATTTTGTTTGATCCGGGGTCCAATTTGTCCTTTGTGTCTGCTAATTTTGCTTCTAGACTACCTGTCTCACCTAGAGTACTAGATTACACAGTTTTAGTATGTACACCCTTGGGGGATAGTTTATCCACTGACATAGTCTACCCTGACTGTGTTATTCACGTAGAGCAGTACCAGTTTTTAGTTGATTTGATACTGCTAGGCATGCAGGATTATGATTTGATCCTAGGCATGGATTGGCTATCTTCTCACCACGCTACAGTGGATTGCTTTGAGAAGATTGTTACTCTGCATCTGCTTGATGGGAGTCATCTGCTAGTAAGGGGCCTGGTGTCTGATCAAGGGCCACATATGATATCATTTGTGCATGCCAGCAAGTTGCTAGCCAGTGGGTGCAAAGGATACCTTGCACATGTTAAGGTGCAAGAAGACTCAGATCCAGACTTAGCTCAGATAGAGGTAGTCTGTGAGTTTCCTGATGTATTCTCAGATGAGTTTTCAGGTTTGCCTCCCCACAGGGATGTGGAGTTTGGTATTGAGCTGATGCCTGGTACAGCTCCAATATCAAAGGCTCCTTATCGTATGGCCACCTCAGAGTTAGCTGAGTTGAAGAAGCAGTTAGAGGAACTGCTTGAAAAGGGCTATATCAGACCGAGTGCTTCACCCTGGGGAGCGCTAGTCTTGTTTGTGAAGAAGAAGGACGGAACACTGAGAATGTGCATAGATTACCGCCAGTTGAATCAGGTGACGGTAAAGAATAAGTATCCTCTTCCGAGGATAGATGACCTGTTCGATCAGTTGCAGGGTGCCACTGTGTTCTCCAAGATCGATCTGAGGTCAGGATACCATCAGCTCAGGGTCAAGGATGAGGATATCCTGAAGACTGCTTTCAGGACCAGGTATGGGCATTACGAGTTTGTAGTTATGCCTTTTGGACTGACCAATGCACCTGCTGTTTTTATGGATCTGATGAACAGGGTGTTTCATGAGCTGTTAGACACTTGTGTGGTGGTGTTCATAGATGATATACTGGTATACTCCCGTACTTCTCAGGATCACGCTAGGGACTTGCGCAGGGTACTAGCAATTCTGAGGAAACACCAGTTGTATGCTAAGGCCAGCAAGTGCGAGTTTTGGTTGGATCAGATCAGCTTTTTGGGGCATGTGATATCTGGTAAGGGCGTGTCCGTGGATCCAGTGAAGGTACAGGCTATCCTGAACTGGGGAAGACCAACTAGTGCCACAGAGATCCGGAGCTTTCTGGGATTAGCAGGATATTACAGGAGGTTTGTGGAGGGGTTCTCCAAGCTGGCGGGTCCCTTAACCAAGCTGACCAGGAAAGAGGCTAAGTTTGTTTGGGACGAGAAGTGTGAGGAAAGCTTCCAGGAGTTAAAGAGGAGATTGACCAGTACGCCCATCCTTATCATTCCTACTGATGGGGAGAGGTTTACTGTTTATACTGATGCCTCAGGCAAAGGACTAGGCTGTGTCCTGATGCAAAAAGGGGCCGTAGTAGCTTATGCTTCGCGGCAATTGAAGGAGTATGAGTTAAACTACCCCACCCATGATTTGGAGTTGGCGGCAGTGGTTTTTGCACTGAAAATATGGCGCCACTATCTATTGGGACAGGAGTTTGACTTATTTACTGATCATCAGAGTCTCAAGTACATTTTCACTCAGAAGGATTTGAATATGAGGCAGAGAAGGTGGATGGAGCTAATAAAGGATTATGATTTCTCTATTCAGTATCAGGCCGGGAAAGCCAATGTGGTAGCTGATGCATTGAGCAGACACCCAGTTACTTCGGTAGCTGCACTGAGGGTCAGTGAGTGGCAGTTACTGCAGGAGTTCCGAGAGCTCAGGGTTGAGGTGTCTCCCAGAGTTCAGTCTGGATATGTGGCTTTTCTCCGGGTTCAGTCTGCTTTACTACAGAGAATCAGGGATCAGCAGCTGGTAGATCCGAATCTAGTTCAGATCAGAGAGAGGTTGGCTGCCGGGCCAGTGGAGGATTTCACCTTATCTGGTGATGGTATTCTGCGGTTCCGTGGACGGGCGTGTGTCCCTGAGGAACCTAGTCTAAGGAGAGAGATCTTGGAGGAGGGTCATAACTCCAAGTATTCCTTGCATCCCGGAGTCACAAAAATGTATCAGGATTTGAAGAAAGATTTCTGGTGGCCGGGCATGAAGAAGGAGGTCGCGGTGTTCGTATCTCGGTGTTTGACCTGTCAGACTGTGAAGGCCGAACACCAAAGACCTGGGGGATTATTGCAGCAGCTCCCTATTCCGCAGTGGAAGTGGGAGTGCATTAGTATGGATTTTGTTTGTGGGTTGCCTTGGACCAGGAGAGGGCATGATGCGGTTTGGGTCATCGTTGACAGGCTCACGAAGGCTGCACACTTTTTACCTATTCGGATGACTTACCCACTCGATCGGCTGGCTAAGCTGTACATCGATGAAATAGTCAGATTACACGGAGTGCCTGTGGATATTGTATCAGACCGCGATTCCAGATTCCTTTCCAGATTCTGGAAGAGCTTGCATGAGGGTCTTGGCACTAAGTTGAGTTTTAGTACCGCCTACCATCCGCAGTCAGATGGTCAGTCAGAGCGTACTATACAGACTTTGGAGGATTTGCTGAGGGCTTATGTGGTAGATTGGAGCTCTGAGTGGGACAGTGATTTATCCCTGATAGAGTTCACCTACAATAACAGCTTTCACTCCAGCATTCAGATGGCTCCGTACGAGGCTCTGTATGGTAGGAAGTGCAGGTCACCTCTGAGTTGGGAGGAATCAGGGGACCGGATGATTCTGAGATCAGAGGCTGTACAGGAGGCTACAGATAGAGTCAGAATTATTCAGGAAAAATTGAAGGTTGCTCGGGACAGGCAGAAGAGTTATGCAGATGATCGTCGTCGTCCCTTAGAGTTTATGGTGGGGGATCATGTGTTTCTGAAGGTTTCACCAACCAAGGGTGTCATGCGGTTTGGCAAGAAGGGAAAGCTGAGCCCGAGGTTTGTTGGACCTTACGATATTGTAGAGAGGGTTGGTCCTGTAGCTTACAGACTAGCTCTGCCACCATCTCTGGAGCATCTTCATAATGTATTTCATGTGTCAGTTCTGAGGAAATACTGTGCAGATCCATCACATGTGCTTGATTCTGCTCCCCTGCAGATCCAGAGTGATCTGACTTTTGTAGAGAGACCACTGAGGATTGTGGATAGGAAAGACAAGGTCTTAAGGAACAAGACAATACCGCTTGTAAAAGTTATTTGGGGAAACCAGTCAGTCGAAGAAGCTACTTGGGAGACAGAGTCAGATATGAGAAGAGAGTTCCCTCAGCTGTTCGATGATTTGGATGGTGAGCTTTAGAGGACTAAAGCTTTTTAAGGGGGGAGGAATGTAAGATCCAGAAATTTATTAGCAGGTAAGAAAATGAAAGTTTATTTATCTAGCAGTTTTGTGGAAGTTGATAATGTATCGATTTATGTATTTTTCCTGCAATGTAAAAATATGGGTCGCGGAGAGGATTCGAACCTGCGACTTAAAGCGTAGAATGTGTGCTAAGTACCACTAGGTTAGTGGTGTCTTTCAATTAGAAAAGGGTAAGAGCCCTTGATAAGGGTGAAGTGGAAAATATAACTTATACTAAAGGGTTATTGGATCTTCCACTTATGTTTGATATTGGGTTTGGATCCTTTGGAGGTAGAAAACGAAAATTAAGAGGGTTCACTCACGTTTTTCCCTCTTTGCTTTCGTTCACGATTTCTTCCTAGAGTGAGGGTGGCGGCTTATCTCTTCTCCCTTCTCCTCTTCTTGTGGCCGGCGGCGATTGGTGGTGGAGGCGACTTCCGGCGGTCCTTGGGTGTTTTCCGGCGACGTGAGTAGTGTGAGGGGAGGTGTGAGGGGGTTTGTGACTTGGAAGAAACCGAAATCAAGGTGAGTGGATTTTCTCTTCACCTAGTTCACGCATATTAGTAGTATTGCTTGTTTTAGAGAAAATTAAGGGTTAGAAATATAACATGAACTCTTGCTTTCACATGTGTACACGTTTTCTTTGTTTTTCCCTAAATTTTGAAACCCTAGCTTGCATGACAATTAGGGCTTTTCGTTTTTAAGACTCCTAATCATCAATTAAACCTTGATTAAACATGTATGTAACTTTAGATTTTCAATTGTATGAAGATTAGGGCTTGAATGAGAATTTCGCCCCTTCTTCATGAAATTACGCCCAAATGTATGGGTAAAAATTGGGGAAAAACTGATATTCATGAAATTAGGTATATAAGGACTCTACCGTATTTTTTTGGGAATTTTTGGAAATAAAAGTTTCTGTTGACTGAGATTGACCTAGGGGTAATTGGGTAAATTTTCTAGTTAAAATTGGGGAAAACTTGAAATTACGAATCTAGGGATCATGAGGGATGTAATGACTATTTTTACGAAATTTTTGGATAAGTTTTCCTGCATGACTTAAACTTTGAACTAGGGGTATTTCTGTCTTTTGTTATAAGAACTAGGAGAAAACTATGAATCTGTGATATTCAGTATTTATGTTATTTGTGGATGAAATTGGTGAATTTTCTGTATTAGTATGTATTTTTAATTATTGATTGATAACCTTGAATGATAACCTAGAAAAGGTTAAACCATGCTTGCATGAAATCTAAGGACCTTTCTGAACCTGATTGATGTGATGTTCGAAATAATGTCTGTGTTAAATGCATTCGATAAGGGTCCTAGACTTGAGTGGACTGAACCTAAGGGTCAACTAGAGCACTCAGTGAACAGTCATTCTGACTTGGGGTTGGAGAATCCACCCAACCTATTCTGATTTGTTTCCGGTAATGGAGGGACTGTTCTAGAGTCTAGTGTTGGGGTATGCCCTTAAGGCTAATGTTTGAGGCCTTGGGATTCTTTCAGTATCATGTATAAACTCTTATGTTTATAAAGGCAATGGTTGTTATTCAGTTTGTTACATTGTCTGCTGCAATAAGTGTGCTTCTGAATAATGTCTCAATGCTGTTCAGCTAGGCTGACATGCTATATGTCCTTAGTCGAGATATCTTGGTGAACATGAGACAGCCTTGATATGATTGAGACTAATATGTGTTCTAATCTTATAGGATGCTTCGAGCATGGAATAAGATGTAGACTCATGGGTACATTGGATGTACTGGACAGACCCTACTAGGATATTCAATTGCTTGTCACAATGTGAATAATCCTTGTTTGCAACAAGTGGCACATGTCCTCTGACTTGAGATCACTTGTGTTTCTAAATGATGATTGTCATTGTTTTGAGGTAGTTCAATATCATTTGAAATATAATGGTTATAGACTATCTTGGATAATGATCATGAGTCATGTTAGGGCACTAGTGATAGATATAGGATTGCCGTCTCCTTGATTGGAGTGTGATGTTCTACTGGGGCCCCCCCTGAATGAGATGATTGAGAAAGTGTATGGCCATACCCAGGTGACTATGTTCATCTGATCTAATCATGCTCATCATATTGGAGCTACAGGCTTGACACGATTGTCCAATAAGAACATCCAGTGGCAAAGGAAACATGTATGCCTAGTGAAGTGGATTCACACTTGTGCTGTGGTTTGGGTGTAGTCTTGGAAGACTCTTTCCTTTATATCGGGAGACAGTGATGTGTTGCTAGATACCCCTCACTGATCGTGATAACGTAAGTTATCGTTACCGACATTTAAAGGAAACCCTTAGGGTCGCACAATTTGATGATATGACTTACTTAAGTCAGATCGTGTGGACTGAATTGTTTGGGTTCAGTTTAAAGGGATTTAAACTCTGATTGTAAGTGAGATCTGGTCTGATCATGTTTGATTGATTAGGGCTTGAGATCGGTAAGCTTCGATTGAGAGATTGGATGCTAGATCGGTGAGATCAGGAGCATCAAGAGATGAACGGTTAGATCTTGAACCTTTAGGGTTTATTGTGATCTAGACCATATGGCTTGGGTTAATTGGTCTTTGAACCAAACCGACATTGAACCAGCTCATTGAGTGAGCGCATGGTTCAAGGGAGAGAGCAAAATGCGTTGGGGTAAACCCATGAACGCATGAACGCATGAACGCATGAACGTTAGGCGGTTACTATTTTTGGTTTTCCAAAATAAGGTAACACACTACACGTTCGAGAGAGTTACGCCCTCTCTCGTCTCTTCACGTCTTGTCGCCTCTTCTCTCGTGGGAGAACTTCTTCACGCTTTGGAGAGAGTTTTATCCAAGAAAGGAGATCATCTAAATCCCCTCAACGCGATCAGGAGACTTGGAGATCCTTGCTAGCACAAGGAGCAACAAGAAGTAGCCGATCCATCGTCTTGTGTGCGTCATCTTTGGAGGAGAACCATTTCGTTCTCTCATTTCCAAGCCGCCATCCAAATCAATGGCTATGGTAAGATCACTTGTCGATCTTTGCAAGTTTTTAACAAGTTGATCATATGACATGCATGCGATATAGAAACCCTTGCTTCCGCTTCGAATTTTTGTTATGCGCCTATTAGGGTTTCGCTCCCCCTTGAAGGGGACTTACAATTGGTATCAGAGGATGCGGTTATTGCTTGTTCATATGATTGCTTGATCTTCATGTTTGATCCATGAATGCACTTATGAATAGATCTAATGGTAAATTACATGCCTAACTACATGCTTATTGTTGTGAATTTGATGTATCTTGGCGCATGTATCATGTATGCGCTTGTTGTAGTTTTTCTAAAAAACTTGATCACTTGCGCGCCCCATATTAGATCTAAGCGCCTACTATAAACCCTTAGACGGGTTGATGGGGTTGAAGTCATCTTCTAGGTAAGATCCAACCAGTCTGATCAGACCATCTGACAGCCTAGATGGGTCGACCAGATGGCACCTGTGCGCAAGCACGAGGTGGCTATAGGTCGACTGCAAACAGGCGTGTAGCGAGGTCTGGTTGAGACAACCAGTGAGCACTCTTGAGTTAGGCCCGGGGTCACACCCGCTTGCCAGAACTCATGAAGGTTGTTCAGCCCTTTCCGCATGCATGGTTGACCATTAGGTCGACTCAAGTCAGTTAGGACTTGGTGCATGCAAGGGCAGTGGATCTGACTAGACATGATGAGTGGATCCCTATCAATGGACCGTTGTTAGGTAGTAGGGCAAATAAGACAAATAAAATTGATTCCAATGGGATTTTGAAAATTTTATTTTGTTGATGGATCACATGTTGATTGGATGCCATGTGCTTGTTTATTTTATCTTATGTGGGTTGCCCAATTAATGTGTGCTGTGCTGGGGCCTGCGTGCCTGGATTAAAAATGTAAATTATTATATTTGTGATCTGCGCATCACATTTTAATTAATTTATTGTGTAATTGACCTGCGTGTCAATCTTGTCTAGATAGATTAAATTGTAATTTTAATCATGACAAGAGCACAGAGCACACATGGCATTGGCGCATGCAGTAGAGGCTTGACCAGGTGGGAGGTCTAGGGTTCGACCCTATGACAGGCGCATTTTACCTGGTGGGCACACCTGAGCTGCAGAGGGCGCTTGGGGCCAGATGAGATGCAAAAGACCCATGAAGAGCTCAAGTGAAGACTTAAGTTAAAATTAAGGTCTTACTTAGGGTTAATGGGCTTTTACCACATAAGATCAGCATGCTTTCTACTTATCGTTTATATAATTAGAATTGCATGATTTATCTTCTGCTATCACCATAGGGTTTGCATGATAGTTAAGAAGATAAAAGGACCGTTAAAATCCAACGCTATAATATCAAGCACGTAAGCCTTCTGACGCGAAACCTCACTGTTCTGACTATCGTTGGGGCCGTGTTGTACCCACTCAGTGGGCACGCCCATCTATCTTCAGACGGTGTGTGCGATTACACCTGCGTGTTACAGGGAAGGGATTTATCGCTTCTCGTTGCTCAGCATAGCACGTGGTGGTCCAGGGAGTAGGTCAGGTCAGCTTGACCATGTAGGCTATGTAAGGGGTCCCCTTCAAGGGGGAGCGAAACCCTAAGTGGCGCATATTGTTCATTTCGGCAGCGGAAGCAAGGGTTTCATGAATCGATCTATATGTCATATGATCAACTTAAAACATCAAGTGAAAGATGCGTTACCATGGCCATGAGTAAGGAGGCGGCTTGGAAGCAAAGAGGGCAAATAAGCTCTCCTCCAAAGAAGTCGCACACAAGGTGAAGATGACTTCTCCTTGAAGCTCCTTGTGCTAGCAAGGATCTACAAGTATCCTTCTCGAGTGGTAGGGATGATGAGACGATTTCTTGGCCGAGAGAGCTTCCCTTGTCGTCAACCCTTCTCCAACGAGAATGCAATAGACGTCAAGTTCAATTCAGCGACACTTACAACATAGAGGCGTTTTTGGTTTTCAACATAGAAAACCGCCTTCCAAAATTGGTAAGTCTTAATGGCTCATGCGTTCACTCCAAGTGAACGCTCGAAACTTCCTCTAATTGAACCAAGCGTTCACATAGTGAACCGGTTCAATTAGATTTGGTTCAAAACCCCAATTAAGCCAAGCCACTTGGTCTAGATCATATTAAACCCTAAGGCTCCAGATCTAACCGTTCATCTCCTGATGCTCCTGATCTCACTGATCTAGCATCAACTCTCTCGATCGAAGCTTACCGATCTCAAGCCCTAATCAATCAAACATGATCAGACCAGATCTCACTTACAATCAGAGTATAAATCCCTTTAAATTGAACCCAAACAATTCAGTCCACACGATCTGACTTAAAGAAGCCATATCATCAAATTGTGCGACCCTGAGGGTTTCCTTTAAATGTCGGTAACGATAACTTACGTTATCACGATCAGTGAGGGGTATCTAGCAACACATCACTGTCTCCCGATATAAAGGAAAGAGTCTTCCAAGACTACTCCCAAAACACAGCACAAGTGTGAATCCACTTCACTAGGCACAAATGTTTCCTTTGCCACTGGATGTTCTTATTGGACAAGCATGTCAAGCCTGTATCTCCAATATGATGAGCATGATTAGACCAGATGAACATTGTCACCTGGGTATGGCCATACACTTTCTCAATCATCTCATTCGGGGGGGCCCCTTTAGAACATCACACTCCTTATACAAGGAGACGGCAATCCTATATCTATCACTAGTGTCCTAACCTGACTCATGATCATTATCCAAGATAGTCTATAATCATTATATTTCAAATGATATTGAACTACCTCAAAACAATGACAATCATCATTTAGAAACACAAGTGATCTCAAGTCAGAGGACATGTGCCACTTGATGCAAACAAGGATTATTCACATTGTGACAAGCAATTGAATATCCTAGTAGGGTCTGTCCAGTACATCCAATGTACCCATGAGTCTACATCTTATTCCATGCTCGAAGCATCCTATAAGATTAGAACACATATTAGTCTCAATCATATCAAGGCTGTCTCATGTTCACCAAGATATCTCGACTAAGGACATTACAGCATGTCAGCCTAGCTGAACAGCATTGAGACATTATTCAGAAGCACACTTATTGCAGCAGACAATGTAACATACTGAATAACAACCATTGCCTTTATAAACATAAGAGTTTATATACATGATACTGAAAGAATCCCAAGGCCTCAAACATTAGCCTTAAGGGCATACCCCAACAGGCTACATATGGGGCATATGTCAGCTATATGGAGGCAGCCATCTGTGGGATCAGAGACTATGTTGTACCAACTCAGTTGGCACAGTCTGCTGGATTGCCCAGATGAAGGGGAATCGCACGGGTTGGCGATTGGCAGGGACTGCCTACCAGAAATTAGTGCTTGTACTCTCTGTGCATCTTATCTCGCCTGAGCGGGACGCGGAGACCAAGTATGAAATCTGGATCCCATCTCACTAAAAGAGTCTTACTCTTTCGGACTGTTTTAATGGATTTTTCAGTCAGATAAAATAGTGAGAAAAGAATCTTTCTTAAGTCCTGGATTGATTCTAAACATTGATACTGACCTTGCTGTTCTTGCATTGTTGTAGATTCCTGCAACAACGAACACCATGAGCTTCAATGTGCGATCCCTACTGGAAAGGGAGAAGTTTGCTGGGCCAAACTTCTCAGACTGGTACGGACACCTTAAGATTGTTCTTAAGGCTGAGAGGAAACTGTATGTCCTCGAGACGGCTATACCGCCTCAACCCGCTCCGAACGCCGCAAGGGCGGTTCAGGATGCCTATGAAAAGCATGTCAATGATAGCATTGATGTCGCTTGCCTGATGCTAGCGTCTATGACGCCACAGCTGCAGCGTCAGCATGAGGATATGTCTGCTATAGAAATTATAGCAAACCTCAAGATGCTGTATGCTGCATAGGCGAGGACTGAACGCTATAATTTGACCAAGCTTTTCTTTCAGAGCAAACTGGCTGAAGGGAGTCCAGTGGGAGCTCATGTGCTCAAGATGATTGGGCACAAAGAGGCTCTAGAGAAACTGGGGCATACCATCAATCAGGAGCTTGCTGTAGACATTATTCTGCAGTCCCTCCCGGCCTCTTTCGATCCGTTCATTATTAATTTTAATATGAACAAGATCGACTGTACTCCGGCAGAGTTGCTGAATATGCTCTTGACTACAGAGGAAACTCTAAAGGGAAAGCCTTCAACCTCTGTCTTGATGTTTACGTCAAGGAACAAGAAGAAGGGGAAGAAGGGCAAAGCCCCTGTCAAGAATTACAACAAGGCTCTGAAACAAAAGGTCAAGCGGTCAAAGGAATACAGATGTTTCCATTGTGGCCAGCTAGGTCACTGGAAAAAGGACTGTAAAGCGCTCCAAGGAGACAAGAAGGGAAGCATCGCTTCTGGCTCAGGTATTTTTGTGACTGAGGTCATGATATCTTCTTCTTCTATTTCATGGGTGTTGGACACTGCATGTGGAGTTCACATTTGTTCAAATGTACAGGAACTCAAGAGAAGAAGACAGGTGGGACAACATGAGGTGGACCTACGAGTTGGAAACGGGGCACGGGTTGCTGCTGTTGCTGTAGGAGAATATTACATCTCATTACCATCTGGACTTGTATTAGAACTAGACAATTGTTACTTTGTTCCGAGTATTACGAAAAATATTATCTCTATTCCTGCTCTTGTCAGGAAAGGATTTTCCTTTGAATGCAATATTTCAAAGTGTGTTCTTTCTTATGATAATATTGTTTATGCTACTGGATCAATTAACAATGGATTATTCATGTTGGACATGGAATGTTCTATACAAAATATTGATAATAAGAAAGCCAAGTATGCTGATGACAGCACCTTGTTATGGCATAGTCATTTAGGCCATATTAACAAGAAGCGCATTAAGCGGTTGCATGATCATGGACTGCTGGGATCATTCTCCTATGAGGAGATTGATACATGCAAAGCTTGTTTAATGGGTAAAATGACGAAGTTTCCTTTTCCTAACAAAGGTCAAAGGGCTTCAGGTTTACTTGACCTTATACACAGTGATGTGTGTGGGCCATTTAGTAAACATGCCAGAGGTGGCTATTCATACTTCGTTACCTTTACTGATGATTTCAGTAGATATGGGTATGTCTATCTAATGAGACATAAGAGTGAATCTTTTGACAAGTTCAAAGAGTTCAAAAATGAAGTACAGAATCAGCTAGGCCGAAATATCAAGGCACTTCGCTCAGATCGAGGTGGAGAATACCTAAGTCGAGAATTTACTGACTATCTGAAGGAGTGTGGGATTATCTCACAGCTCACTCCACCGGGAACACCGCAATGGAATGGTGTGTCCGAGAGGAGGAACAGAACCTTACTGGATATGGTTCATTCTATGATGAGTCAGGCTACTCTACCTTACTCCTTTTGGGGATTTGCACTGGAAACAGCTGCAAAAGTACTAAACCGAGTGCCATCCAAGGCAGTTTCAAAGACACCATATGAGTTATGGTATGGGAAACAGCCGAGCTTGACATTTATTAAGATCTGGGGTAGCGAGGCTTATGTCAAAAAGCTCGCCTCTGGGAAACTAGAGAGCAGATCTGAGAAATGCATCTTTGTCGGTTACCCTAAGGAAACTAAGGGTTATTATTTCTACGATCCCAAGGAGAACAAGGTATTTGTTGCTCGGACGGCCATTTTTCTTGAGAAGGAGTTTCTTCTGCAAGAGGCCAGTGGGAGAGAAATAAAGCTGGATGAGAATCCAGAGGAAGGACAAAGTAGTCAAGCACAATTGGATGAGCATGAGCCGGTAGAACAGGTTATTGAACAACCTGAGGCTCAGATATCACGGGAACCGCGAAGATCGGGAAGGATCCGTCGACAGCCTGAGCGCTATGACGGAGTCTACATCATTGATCATGATGAACCCCTCACTTATGCGGATGCGGTCAGTGGACCGGAGTCAGCTAGATGGCTTGAAGCTATGCGAGCCGAGATGGACTCCATGTCAGATAACCAAGTCTGGGATTTGGTTGATCCGCCTCCGGGAGTGATCCCTATAGGCTGTAAATGGATCTTCAAGAAGAAGATTGACATGGATGGTAACGTGGTTACCTATAAAGGCAGGCTAGTTGCGAAAGGTTTCAAACAAATCTACGGGATAGATTATGATGAAACTTTCTCTCCTGTAGCCATGTTCAAGTCTATTCGGATTCTTTTCGCGATAGCAGCATATTATGATTATGAGATCTGGCAGATGGATGTGAAGACCGCTTTCCTTAATGGAAAACTGGATGAGGATGTGTATATGACACAACCTGAAGGTTTCACTAATCCATCAGATCGTCATAAAATATGCAAGTTAAAGAAGTCCATTTATGGACTTAAGCAAGCATCAAGAAGCTGGAATATTCGTTTTGATGAATCAATATGTGAATTTGGTTTCATCAAGAATGAAGATGACCCGTGTGTATATAAGAGGTTTAGTAGGAGCGTGATTACTTTCCTAGTCCTCTACGTCGATGATATCTTAATCATTGGAAACGATATTCCTGAACTGCATGCTGTTAAAGCATGGTTAAGAAAATGTTTCCAGATGAAAGATCTAAGAGAAGCAGCCTATGTGTTAGGTGTAAAGATCTACAGAGATAGATCTAAGAGGCTTCTCGGGCTGTGCCAGAGTACTTACATCGATAAAGTCCTGGAGAGATTCCATTTAGAGAATTCTAAAAGAGGATATCTTCCAGTCAGACATGGTCTGAATCTTTCAAAGAGTCAGTGTCCACAAACACAGACTGAGAAAGATGAAATGGACACTACGCCTTATGCTTCGGCTATTGGGTCCATTATGTATGTGATGTTGTGTACTCGCCCAGGCGTCGCTTACGGGTTAAGCGTGACCAGTCGATTCCAAAGTAATCCAGGTCAGGCGCACTGGATTGCGGTCAAGAACATTTTAAAATATCTGCGGAGGACCAAAGATATGTTCTTGGTATATGGTGGTCAGGAAGAACTCAGTATTGAAGGATATACTGACGCTTCGTTCCAATCGGACCAGGATGATTTCCAATCGCAATCAGGCTATGTTTTTAGCTTGAATGGAGGAGCAGTGGTGTGGAAAAGTTTCAAACAGTCTATTGTTGCTGATTCCACAACAGAAGCCGAGTATGTTGCAGCCTCAGAAGCATCTAAGGAGGCAGTGTGGATTCGTAAGTTCATTCAGGAACTTGGTGTTGTTCCTTCGAGTGCAGATCCTTTGGTTATCTTCTGTGATAACACTGGAGCAATCGCACAAGCAAAGGAACCACGGTCGCACCAGAAGTCCAAGCACATACAGAGACGGTTTCACTTGATCCGGGAGATCATTGATCGTGGTGAGATTAAAATCTGCAAGGTTCATACAGATGACAATCTGGCTGACCCGCTTACCAAGCCTCTGGCGCAGCAGAAGCATGAGAAGCACTGTAATAATATGGGTTTGAGATTTCTCAACCATTAGATTAAGTGCAAGTGGGAGATTGTTGGGGTATGCCCTTAAGGCTAATGTTTGAGTCCTTGGGATTCTTTCAGTATCATGTATAAACTCTTATGTTTATAAAGGCAATGGTTGTTATTCAGTTTGTTACATTGTCTGCTGCAATAAGTGTGCTTCTGAATAATGTCTCAATGCTGTTCAGCTAGGCTGACATGCTATATGTCCTTAGTCGAGATATCTTGGTGAACATGAGACAGCCTTGATATGATTGAGACTAATATGTGTTCTAATCTTATAGGATGCTTCGAGCATGGAATAAGATGTAGACTCATGGGTACATTGGATGTACTGGACAGACCCTACTAGGATATTCAATTGCTTGTCACAATGTGAATAATCCTTGTTTGCAACAAGTGGCACATGTCCTCTGACTTGAGATCACTTGTGGTTCTAAATGATGATTGTCATTGTTTTGAGGTAGTTCAATATCATTTGAAACATAATGGTTATAGACTATCTTGGATAATGATCATGAGTCATGTTAGGGCACTAGTGATAGATATAGGATTGCCGTCTCCTTGATTGGAGTGTGATGTTCTACTGGGGCCCCCCTGAATGAGATGATTGAGAAAGTGTATGGCCATACCCAGGTGACTATGTTCATCTGATCTAATCATGCTCATCATATTGGAGCTACAGGCTTGACACGCTTGTCCAATAAGAACATCCAGTGGCAAAGGAAACATGTATGCCTAGTGAAGTGGATTCACACTTGTGCTGTGGTTTGGGTGTAGTCTTGGAAGACTCTTTCCTTTATATCGGGAGACAGTGATGTGTTGCTAGATACCCCTCACTGATCGTGATAACGTAAGTTATCGTTACCGACATTTAAAGGAAACCCTTAGGGTCGCACAATTTGATGATATGGCTTACTTAAGTCAGATCGTGTGGACTGAATTGTTTGGGTTCAGTTTAAAGGGATTTAAACTCTGATTGTAAGTGAGATCTGGTCTGATCATGTTTGATTGATTAGGGCTTGAGATCGGTAAGCTTCGATTGAGAGATTGGATGCTAGATCGGTGAGATCAGGAGCATCAAGAGATGAACGGTTAGATCTTGAACCTTTAGGGTTTATTGTGATCTAGACCATATGGCTTGGGTTAATTGGTCTTTGAACCAAACCGACATTGAACCAGCTCATTGAGTGAGCGCATGGTTCAAGGGAGAGAGCAAAATGCGTTGGGGTAAACCCATGAACGCATGAACGCATGAACGTTAGGCGGTTACTATTTTTGGTTTTCCAAAATAAGGTAACGCACTACACGTTCGAGAGAGTTACGCCCTCTCTCGTCTCTTCACGTCTTGTCGCCTCTTCTCTCGTGGGAGAACTTCTTCACGCTTTGGAGAGAGTTTTAGCCAAGAAAGGAGATCATCTAAATCCCCTCAACGAGATCAGGAGACTTGGAGATCCTTGCTAGCACAAGGAGCAACAAGAAGTAGCCGATCCATCGTCTTGTGTGCGTCATCTTTGGAGGAGAACCATTTCGTTCTCTCATTTCCAAGCCGCCATCCAAAGCAATGGCTATGGTAAGATCACTTGTCGATCTTTGCAAGTTTTTAACAAGTTGATCATATGACATGCATGCGATATAGAAACCCTTGCTTCCGCTTCGAATTTTTGTTATGCGCCTATTAGGGTTTCGCTCCCCCTTGAAGGGGACTTACATCTAGTGACCAGGTTAGAGGTTCAGGTTTCCAGTTTGTGTTGAGGGTATTTTTGTCCAAGTGGTAAACCTTTTGAGAGTTGGGTGTTTGAAACAAAGTGCCACGTCTTGGTCAGACGGGGGCCACCTCTTGAATTCATTCACCTTCCGTTCTGTTCTGTTTGTGTTCCCGGTAAGGGGGTGTGGTTGAGTGTCGTAGAGCAAAGTGCCACGTCGTGACCTGGCGGGGGCCACCTCTTGAATCTACGCCTCACCATTGTTCGTGCATGTTACTCTCAGTGCCTTGACGAAGGCCGGGTTGGACCCTCAGGGTCAATTCTGAAATCACTGGACAATAGTTGCGTGAGTCTGAGTCTGTTAGCCGATTAGGCTATTTTGTGATCTTGTTGCCCGGGATGGTGGGTGTATTGTTGTATGATCATAATTGTGATTTATGGTTATCAGTTTTATTATGTATCATGCTTTGTCATCTTCCGTTAAAAGTTTTGAAAAGATATCTGCATCTATTTTTGATTGTATATTAGTGGATGGTCGAACGAGACTATCTACTCACTGAGCTATGTAGCTCATTCCACTATATTTCCAGATGCAGGGCAGGAGCCTACAGCCTAGCGGATGTATTATTTTCTGACTTGATATTTTGGGGCCTACGAGCCTGTGCTGTTTTGAGGGCCGGATGTGGCCGAGGTTTTTATGATTTTATTCATTGACATGTTAGCCGGATGTGGCTGCTAGTTTTCGACTACTGTGATATTGTTGCCAGGTTGGCATTTGGTTTTGATACGAGTGTTAAACCGAGGGCTTAAGCCTGTTTTCGGTGAATTCTGTTCTGTTCAGTGTTATTTAATTAATGTGATTTATTAGTTGGATGTTGTGATAAGGATTGTGAATCTTGTTTTTGAAATGGTATGTTCAATTTGTGTTTTGGAGCATGTACAGGAATTTCCTTAGTAATTCTGGGGACATGCTGCCGAAATTTTCCGAATCGTTTTATGTAAGCTATTATTCCCTAGCATTTGTCTTGTTGTTTTGTGTGTGACGTTCCCTATCTTCCGCAGTTTCTGCATGTGTTTGGGATTTATTCTGAGGGGGCGTTATAGAAATGAGGTATCGCCTCCCTGAATGATACGTACCCTCCTCCTATAGGCAACGACTCTTGATCAGTATAGTAGCCTACACCAAGGGTCGGGTACTGTCGAGGAATATCGCTCCACCTTTGAAACGCTACAACTCCGGTGTAACTTACAAGAGGACCCCGAGTTAGTTTTGTCAAAGTTTAGGAATGGTCTCCGTGCGGATATCCGTCGCGCCCTACCCACGTATAGCTCATAGTCGTTCGACCAGACCTTCCAGTGCGCTCGTGATATCGAGCATGACCTTAGGGTTGCAAATAGGCATAGCGAGTCCGGACCCCCTAGGCGCCTTCATTTGGGTGGACCTCCTCATGCCCACTCTCGACCCAAGCGCCACGAGCCTCGTTCCGACCCACGGCCCACGCCTGCGGCCCATCACTCCCCTAGGCATTCAGCCCCCGATGCCCATCTTCTCGCCCCACTTGGGAGGAGAAGGCGAAGGCCCCACTTGTCGGCCCGACTAGTCGAGTCAACTGTTACAACTGCCTACAGCCGGGCCATCTGTCCCGTGACTGCCCTAAGAAGTCTGCCATCGCGGACAAAACCCCTGCCCGTGTCGCCACTATCACCCGCAAGCCTGCGGAGCACGATGTAGAGGTCGAGTGCTACACGAGTGGCGATGAGTCGGGTCACCCCACGCTTGCGGTCGTGGGGTGCACCCTTGTCCAAACCCCACCCTCCGAGGATTGGAGGCGCTCTAGTATCTTCATGACTTACATCAAGTGTAATGGACACTCGTGTAAGATCGTCATTCATGGGGGTAGTAGCTTGAACGTGGTCTCGCGGACCGCGATTGCTCGCTTTGGTCTTCTCCTTGAACCCCACCCCAAACCCTACTCCATCGCGTGGGTGGACATGTCAAGTCTTCCGGTCACCACCGGTGTCAAGTTCCCACCGCTTTTGGGGCCTATCGTGAGAAGGTGTGGTGTGACGTGGCAACTATGGATGTCACCCACGTCCTCTTAGGACGTCCTTGGTTCTACGTTAGGGATGTGACCCACTATGGCTGGTCGAATACTTACGTGTTTGACCACAATGACCAGAAAATCCACTTGATCCCGGCTCCGCCCAAGGAGCTTTGCACGTCCACGTCTAAGGGACTGATTACTCCATCGGTGCCTACCCCTCCGACCCCCGCTAGAGTGACCCTCATGCGTGCCCCCGCACTTGTGCGCGAGGCCCACGAGTCCCAGGTCATGTACGCGCTCATGATTCGTGAAGCGCAGGATCCTGTTTCGTCTGCGGGCACGACGTCTCCGGCTGAGGTGTCTGCCCTCCTCTCCGAATTCTCTGACATTAGCCCTGAGGACTTGCCCCATGGTCTTCCCCCAGCTAGGGAGATCCAACATGCAATTGACCTTCTCCCGGGAGCACCCCTCCCCAACCTGCCTCACCATCGTCTCAACCCAACCGAACATGCTGAATTGCAACGTCAAGTCGATGACCTCCTCACTAAGGGGTACATTCGTGAGAGCTTGAGTCATTGTGCTGTCCCGACCTTGCTCACGCCTAAGAAGGATGGGTCGTGGTGCATGTGCGTGGACAGCCGTGCCATTAACCAGATCACCATCAAGTATAGGTTCCCTATACTGCGACTTGACGATATGCTGGACCTAGTCTCAGGTGCATCCTGGTTTTCGAAACTGGACCTCCGAAGCGGATATCACCAAGTCCGCATTCGCGAGGGCGACGAATGGAAAACCGCGTTCAAAACCAAGGAAGGTCTCTATGAATGGCTTGTCATGCCATTTGGGGTGTCTAACGCCCCATCCACCTTCATGAGGCTAATGATCCAAGTCCTCAAGCCCTGCATGGGCAAATTCTTGGTCGTCTACTTTGACGACATCCTGATTTTTAGCCGGACCCAAGACCATTTGGACCACCTTCGCGCTACGTTTGACCTCCTGCGCAAGGAGCGCCTCTTCCTTAACACGAAGAAGTGCTCCTTCATGACCAACCGAGTCCACTTCTTAGGCTACATCGTCTCTGACGAGGGCCTTTCTGTCGATCCCGCTAAGGTCGAGGCCATCCGGCACTGGCCCGAACCTCGCACTGTCTCTGATATCTGTAGTTTCCTGGGTCTTGAGGGTTTTTAACACCGCTTCATTCGCTGGTTCAGCACGCTTGTGACACTCCTAACCCAACTGCTGTCTAAGGATGACTTCGAGTGGACTATGGCCACTCAACGCGCCTTTGAGTCCCTTAAGGATGCCATCACCACTGCCCCTGTCCTACGCCTCCCGGACTTCGCCAAAGTCCTCGAGGTCACGTGTGACGCCTCCCGCACCGGTATCGGGGGTTGCCTTAGTCAAGAAGGCCACCTGGTTGCCTTCTTCAGTGAGAAACTGAACGCTGCTTGCCAGCATTATTCGACCTACAACAAGGAATTTTACGCCATAGTTCAGTCGCTTCGGCAGTGGAGGCACAATCTCCTCCACTGAGAATTCGTACTGTATAGCGACCACCAGGCCTTGTCTTTCCTCAATGCTCAAAAGAAATTGTGTGCCCGCCATGCCAAGTGGGTCGAGTACTGGCAACAGTACTCCTTCGTGATCAATCACAATTTGGGTAAAGAAAACATTATTGCGGATGCTCTGAGTCAAGTCCGAAACCTTCTGTGTGTTATGCGTGCCCGGGTTAATACTTTTGACCACATTAAGGATGAGTACGCCACCTGTCCAGATTTTGGGGCCACGTATGCCGCCTTGACTGTGTCCCCTAACCCCGAGTCATCGTATCAGCTCTGTGAAGGCTATCTTTTCCTTGGGAATCGCCTGTGCATTCCTCGGTCATCCCTTCGAGACCACCTGCTCCTCGAGCTACACGCGGGTGGCGTCGCCGGCCACCATGGCCGCGACAAGACCTACGAGATGGCCGAGGAACGCTTCTTTTGGCCATCCCTTCGCAGGGATGTAGAGCGCATTGTGCGCCATTGTGGCACGTGTCAATCGGCCAAGCCTCGTCCTCCGAACACGGGTCTCTACACACCCCTGCCTGTGGCCACAACTCCATGGCACGACCTCAACATGGACTTTGTCCTAGGGCTGCCCCGGACCGCCTCACGCTTCGATTCCATCTACGTGGTTGTAGATCGGTTCTCAAAGATGGCCCACTTTATCCCCTGTTCGCGGACAGCGGACGCATCCCACATAGCACATCTCTTTTTCAAGGAGATTGTTCGTTTCCATGGCCTCCCTAAGACCATCGTGTCCGATCGTGACACGCACTTTGTGAGCCACTTCTGGTGCTCTCTTTGGGCCCTCTTGGGCACCACTCTGAAGCTCTACACCGCTTACTGATAGGGGCCTCGACGGCTGCTACCGCAAGTGCACGGTCTATCGCGTAATATAATAAGTATCGATCCCACGACGACTAGGGGTCAAGTATTAACTAAGCAGTCAACTAATAGCTAGGTTAATGATTAATGGAGAAATGGCTAATATCCTAGTGCAAGAGATTAAACTAAAGCAAACTAAAATCAAATTAAAATCAAGAAGAGTAGAGGGCAAAACAATCGGGGTTTTAAGTCTATGAGAGAGCTTCGGGGTATCGGGTTTCACCACACTAAAATATGAAGAAATATTATGGCTTGATGTTCTAATCAAGTTTTATCTAAGTTCTCAAGGTAATCCTTCCTAGGGTACAGACGCGCTCCTTCTCAGGACACGGTCCGGTGTCCAACTTAACCCAAGTCTCCTACTCTCGTGGCTTACCGGGTTAAGTGGACCCAATGGGTTCTATGAAGAATTAGGGTTCCTCGGGTGATTTCGAGTGCTCTCGCTAAATGAAATCACCAGTCCAGTCTAAGGGATTCCAATGACTGTGGTTCACCTCTCAGTCCTTCCCATAGCATCTAAGACATGCATACATATGGCCAATACATAAACATGAGTGAAAGCATCCTAGACATGAATAAGAACAAAGATAAATAGAGAAATATATAGATCAAGTCATAATATTCAACATTCATACAGTGGGCTACGCCCAAACCCTGAAAAGAAAGTTTACACTATCATATACATTGTGAAATACATCAAATCTCTCATGCAAGTGAATTCAAACCAAAGGGAAGGGTAGATCTTTGATGGAAGAAGGTCCAGCACAAAGATTCACGTCGGAACGGAGGAAGAATCACGCCGGAACAATGTTGTCGCCCCGAAAATCACCCCAAAACCCTAGGATGTCTCCCTTTCACCTCGTTCTCCTCAACTGCCTGATCAGATCCAATGATTCTGGTCCCAAATCATGCGTTGCTGAGTTAGAAAGGTCTCCCTAAAATTTCATTTAATTCCGCTTCCAAAATAGAAAGTTATGGGCAAAAAATCGAGCGCCTGTCGTGCAGGACGCAAGACGATACAT
The DNA here is from genome assembly GCA_027563935.2 of Costus lasius. Classification (NCBI taxonomy): domain Eukaryota; kingdom Viridiplantae; phylum Streptophyta; class Magnoliopsida; order Zingiberales; family Costaceae; genus Costus; species Costus lasius. The sequence goes on from CM050449.1 coordinate 69,880,108, forward strand.
GGTCGTGCATGGATGCATGGCCATGCCCATGTATGGCTCGGTGAAGCCTAGAGTGGTCGACTCATGCACGGCCGTGCATGGATACACACCCATGGCCGTGAAGAGCGTAGACGGCTCCGATTGGGCTGAAATTTGTCGTGTAGCTTCGTCTCATTATGAGGAATTGTCTCATATCTTTAGATCTTCCAAATTCCACCAATTTTAAGGCAAAATACCTATATTTCAATAAAACAAAGGAAAAGTGAAGACTCTGTAGAATATGAAGCATTTAAGCAATTAAATGAGACAAAGTATGCATTTTATTCCAAAATAATAACATAAATGAGTCACGATATATCATATATTTGCATGTCATCAAAATACATCGAACTTAAAGTTTTGCTTGTCCTCAAGTAATTGAATTGTCTAGAACACAGTGATGACATGAAATTGGGAATCTCAACTAGCTTATAGTGGTCTATTTAGGTTGTAGGTTAATCACAACAAGTGTAACATCCCACATACTTAACCCCAAGCAAATAACACAATCGCAAAAGTAATAGGATGTTTCATATAAGATCGATCAAATGCTAGGTAAAACCGAGTTCAAGAAAAACACGATCTGAAAATTTTCAAAACTCCAAACACATAAAATCTTCGAATCACAAATCTCATAAATCACATAAAGGTACCTGCCACCACGCAATACGTGCACTAGACATATGCACGTTACAGTTATCTCAAAACCGATTGCAAAAATACACATCAACTTCAATTTCAAAACAAATCCACAAAATCGATTTTATAAACTAATACCAAACACCGAAACCAGGCCGAAGCCCGCGGTGACACAAAAATCCAACTCAGTTGATTGCCACCATCTGGCAACACAAATTCACATAGTTCACATTGTTCACATCACATGGTTCACATAGTTCATATAAATCATAAGTTTTAGCCACAACCGGCATCATAATCATAAACACATTAAGCATAATTCACAGCATCCATATAATGCTAACTGCGCCCCTGCTCTACACCTGAAAATAGTGAGGGGTGAGCTACACAGCCCAGTGAGTGGATAGTCTAATTGACCATCCATAACATACTCTCAAAAACATATGCAGATTATTTTAAAAATCTTTAACAGGATATCATGTCAACACATAATAACAAATTCGATGCAAAAGTCATATAAGCAGCCAAAAATATACACACCAACATATAATAACCTCAGGTTCTAGAGTTATACTCTAAACCAACCGAACACACATATTCTAAACCAACTAAACACACCATACTTAATTAACCTAGTTGTCCAGCATATTCACAAAGTGACCAATATGGTCTAACCCGGCTTGGCCAAAGCACTGGGAGCTGCAAAATCTCGTGCAACACATAAACATGGACAGTGAATAGAATCAGGAGGTGGCCCCCGTCAGGTCACGACGTGGCACGCTGGTCTATCACGCCATAACATAAAACGAGAATAGAATCAGGAGGTGGCCCCCGTCAGGTCACGACGTGGCACGCTGGTCTATCACGCCATAACATAAAACGAGAATAGAATCAGGAGGTGGCCCCCGTCAGGTCACGACGTGGCACGCTGGTCTATCACGCCATAACATAAAACGAGAATGATGACATCAAGAGGTGGCCCCTGTCTGACCAAGACATGGCACTTTGGGTCTTATATCATTCCCAACACATAAAAGAGTAATGACATCAAGAGGTGGCCCCTGTCCGACCAAGACATGGCACTTTGGGTCAAAACCCGTTCTCCCAAAAGGTTCCTACTGGACAACACACATATCTTATTTCATAATTTCACATAGGTGGACATATTTCACAAAGGTGGACTCCTAAGTGTCAACTTGACTCTAGGATAGCCATCACAAAAATCACATCGGACAGGCTGAACTTCAACCCCCATCACAATAATCATAATAGGCAGGTTGAACATCAACCCCCTCACATATCACAGTACAGGGCTGAAATTCAAACCCTTCACATATCACATAAGAACTATCCCCTTGAGTTCATAGTCACACCTAGCCTTAGTCCTAACCATCACATGACCACATAATTTTCCAAAAACACAACCCCACATAATTATCAAAGAATCACATAATGAAGATCACATAGTGTAGTCCTTATATTTCATGCTGATTAGTTCAGTGTAATCTTGCTATGTTATCACCCAATTCTTCTCAAACAAGGGTACATGCTACACTCATAAAGAAACATAAAATTACAACAAGCATTCATCATAAAATCAACATAAAATGTAATACATACAAATTACCACAATTTATCAAACAATCCATAAATACACATAAAGGAATATTCATGATTTGCATTTAACAAGCATCCAAAAATTGACATAAAAATCATGTATTCATATTAATTACTACATGTGATCCACGGTTAACATAACATATTATTTACTAAATTTTAAACCTTAGTTAACATCAATCTCATGCTCAAAATCATTGATTTAAAACCTCCTAAATTCCATAAAAGAATACCTTAATTTTCATGTTGCTAACTTTCGGATTTCATAAATAGCTAACTTTCGGATTTCATAAATAAAATCATCAAAATTTCGGTTTTCAAAATATACACCCATTTGCCAAATTTCGGTTTTCACAAAAAATACATCTTAATTCCATTGTTAGCATGATAAAATTTCCAACTTAAATCAAACCCTTAGTTAACAAGAATCATCATGAATAAATTAGGTTTTCATTATAAATATCTCCTTGCCATTTTCGATTCTTCACATGAGATATACATCCATTAAACTTTCGGTTTTTCATGTTATATATATATATACCTTTGCATAAATTCGGTTTTTCATCAAAATAAGAAGTTCTACCATTGTAAAAAAAATTCGGTTTTTCATCAAAATAAGAAGTTCTACCATTGTAAAAAAATTCGGTTTTTCATCAAAATAAGAAGATCTTAAATTCGGTATTTAACATGGTGAAATCTTGAATTTCGATTTAGCATGATCAAATTTCTAATCAATCTCATGCATCAATTAATACAACCAAATTACTAGAAATCAAAAAAACACTCCACTCACCTCTTAAACCGTGAACACAAGGATGAAAACCCTTCCAAAATTTCGTCCAAAGCCTTGGGGTCGCCCAAAGGATCTCCAAGACTCACCAAGGAAATTTCTTCACTTCAAGAAGATCGCCAAGAGGAAGAAGATGAAGAAGAAACACCAAAAAAAATCGCCTCCAAGCTTTCCAAGAGTCGCCAAGTTCTTTCAAGCCGCCACCTCAATTTTCTCAAGACTCCAAAATCGCCACTAATCTCACCCTAATCGATATTATCACCTAAACTTTGGGTTTTAAAAATTTTAAACCCAATAACCAATTTATTCCAATAGGGTTTAACCCATTTAACTAATAATTTCGAATTTTAAACCCAATAACCCAATATCTCATAATTAACTAATTATTTAATTAACTTAACCATTAACCAATCACTTAACGAAAATCCATTAAGGATTTAACTAACATCCAATAAGGATTTAATTATCCAATAGAGTATAATTAATTAACCAATAAGGTCTAATTAATTAACTTAAAATTTGCAACCCAAAATCCTAATTAATTTATCACAAACAACCAATGATAATTTATCATAAATTAACAGTCAATAAACAAATAAATAATCTCTAATTAATTTACAATAAATTAACAACCAAATAACCTCAAATCAATTAATTACAAATTAACAATCAATTAGCCAATTAATTAGCACCCAACAATTTTATTTAAATCATAATACAATATCACAGCTAATGATTTTATTTAAATCCAAATAATTTATCATAATTTATCATAGAAAATAATGCTTACCAGAACTTAAGATCCTTGGATCTTACATTCCTCCCTCCTTATAAAGCTTTAGTCCTCTAAAGCTCAGCATCCATATCATCAAAAAGGTAAGCATAATTTTTCCTCATATCAGCTTCAGTCTCCCAAGTCGCTTCTTCAACTGATTGATTTCCCCAGATAACCTTTACCAAAGGTATAGTCTTGTTCCTCAGAACTTTATCCTTTCTATCCACAATCCGGAGAGGTCTTTCCTCAAAAGTCAAGTCACTCTGAATCTGAAGAGGTTCCAACTCCAACACATGAGATGGATCAGGATGATACTTCCTCAAAGCAGAGACATGGAATACATTATGTACATGGTCCATAGCAGGAGGTAAAGCTAAACGGTAAGCCACTAGACCAACTCTCTCAATAATATCAAAAGGGCCTACAAACCTAGGGCTCAACTTGCCCTTTTTGCCAAACCTCATAACACCCTTAGTAGGCGACACCTTCAAGAACACATGATCCCCTACCATAAACTCCAAAGGACGACGACGGTCATCAGCATAACTCTTCTGTCTGTCCCGAGCAATTTTCAGCTTATCCCGGATCTCTCTGACCTTATCAGTAGTCTCCTGAACTGCATCAGATCTCAAAATCATCCTGTCACCAGTTTCCTCCCAACACAAGGGAGTCCTACACCTTCTCCCATACAAGGCCTCATAAGGAGCCATCTGAATACTGGAGTGGAAACTATTATTATAAGTGAATTCTATCAAAGATAGATCCCGGTTCCACTCAGAACTCCAATCAACCACATAGGCTCTCAACAAATCCTCTAGAGTCTGTATGGTACGCTCCGTCTGGCCATCAGACTGAGGATGGTATGCGGTACTAAAACTCAACTTAGTACCCAAACCCTCCTGTAAACTCCTCCAAAATCTGGACAAAAATCGAGAATCCCTATCAGACACAATATCAACTGGCACTCCATGCAGCCTGACTATCTCATCAATGTACAATCTAGCCAGTCTCTCTAAAGAATAAGTCATCTTGATTGGAAGAAAATGGGCTGATTTAGTGAGTCTATCAACAATCACCCAAATAGCATCATGACCCAATCTGGTTCTGGGCAAACCACATACAAAATCCATACTGATGCATTCCCACTTCCACTCAGGAATAGGAAGGGGCTGCAACAAACCACCAGGCTTTTGATGTTCAGCCTTTATAGTCTGACAGGTCAAACACCTAGAGACAAAATCAAGCACTTCTTTCTTCATACCCGGCCACCAAAAACTTTTCTTGAGATCCTGATACATCTTAGTCACGCCAGGATGTAGAGAATATTTGGAGTTATGGCTGTCCTCCAATATTTCTTTCCTCAAGCTTGGTTCCTCAGGGACACATACCCTTCCACGAAACCGAAGAATACCATCATCAGACAGGCTAAAATCCTGGACTGCGCCATCCACCAGACTATCCCTGATCTGAACTAATCTCGGATCCACAGACTGCTGATCTCTGATCTTCTGCAACAAAGCAGACTGTACTCTGAGAAAAGCCACATAACCCGACTGAACTCCAGGAGTAACACTGATCCTGAGATCTCTGAACTCCTGCAGTAACTGCCACTCACTGACCCGCAGTGCAGCTACTGAAGTAACTGGATGTCTGCTCAGAGCATCCGCCACCACATTGGCCTTTCCAGCCTGATACTGAATGGAGAAGTCATAGTCTTTGATCAACTCCATCCATCTTCTCTGTCTCATGTTCAACTCCTTCTAAGTGAAGATATACTTGAGACTCTGGTGATCAGTGAACAGATCAAACTCTTGACCCAACAAATAGTGACGCCATATCTTCAATGCAAAGACTACGGCCGCCAACTCTAAATCATGAGTAGGGTAGTTCAATTCATACTCCTTCAGTTGTCTCGAAGCATAGGCTACTACAGAACCCTTCTGCATCAAGACACAACCCAACCCTTTGCCTGAAGCATCTGTATAGACAGTAAACCTTTCCCCATCACTAGGAATAATGAGGATCAGTGTACTAGTCAACCTTCTCTTCAGCTCTTGGAAGCTCTCTTCACACTTATCATCCCAAATAAACTTAGCCTCCTTTCTGGTCAATTTAGTTAAAGGACCCGCCAGCTTGGAGAATCCCTCAACAAATCTCCGGTAATAACCTGCCAAACCCAGAAAACTCCTGATCTCAGTAGCACTAGTCGGTCTTCCCCAATCAAGAATAGCTTGCACTTTAACTGGATCCACAGACACCCCCCTGACCAGAAATCACATGTCCAAGAAAACTGATCTTCTCTAGCCAGAACTCACACTTACTAGCCTTGGCATATAACCGATTCTTCCTCAGAACCTCCAGTACTCTGCGCAAATCACTGACATGATCTGAAGTAGTCCGAGAGTACACCAATATATCGTCTATAAAGACTACTACACAAGAGTCAAGCAATTCATGGAATACCCTGTTCATCAAATCCATGAAGACAGCAGGTGCATTCGTCAGTCCAAAAGGCATAACTAAAAATTCGAAATGCCCATACCTGGTCCTGAAAGCAGTCCTAAATATATCCTCATCCTTGACTCTAAGCTGATAATACCCTGATCTCAGATCAATTTTAGAGAACACTGTAGCTCCCTGTAATTGATCAAATAGATCATCAATTCTGGGAAGAGGATACTTATTCTTAATGGTCACTTGGTTCAACTGCCTGTAGTCTATACACATCCTCAGGGTTCCATCCTTCTTCTTCACAAATAGCACTGGCGCTCCCCAGGGTGAAGCACTAGGCCGAATGTACCCTTTCTCTAACAATTCCTCCAGTTGTTTCTTAAGTTCGGCCAACTCTGAAGTAGCCATACGGTAAGGAGCTCTGGAGATAGGTGCCGTACCTGGCGCCAACTCAATGCCAAATTCCACTTCTCTAACTGGTGGCAAACCTGAAAATTCCTCAGAGAACACATCAGGAAATTCTTTCACCACCGCCATCTGAGTCAGATCAGAAGTAGAATCATCCTGCACCTTAACATGTGCAAGATAACCCTTGCAACCACTGGCAAGTAACTTCCTGGCCTGCAGGAAAGATATCACATGTGGTCCTTGTCTGACACTAGACCTCTCACAAAAATCCGATTCCCATCAAGCATATTCAAAGTGATCACTTTCTCAAAGCAATCCACAGAGGCATGATGTGAAGACAACCAATCCATTCCTAGGATGACATCATAATCTTGCATGTCTAAAAGGATTAGATCTACCAAAAACTCATAACCCTCTACATGTACTACACAGTCAGCACAAACAGTGTCTGTAGACAATGACTTTCCCAAACGAGTACTAACAGACACAGCATAATCTAGCATCTTAGGTACAACAGGTAAACATGCAGCAAACTTAACAGAGACAAAAGACAAGTTTGCACCAGGGTCAAATAGAATGCGAGCTAACTGATCAAATACAAATAATGTACCTTCCACAACGGATCGGGATGCTCGTGTATCCTTCTCAGCCACAGCATACACTCTGGTCTGGACTGTGGGCTTATCTGTGCCTCTAGGCTGTATCTCAGGCTCTTTGCAGTCCTTGGCCATGTGCCCGGGTTTCTTACACCTGAAGCATACACCATTCTTCCTATGGCAGTCTTTCACTAGATGTCCTTTGAGCCCACAATGACTACAAGTGATAACGTTTCTTGCATCCCTGGCATCCCTAAACTGCTGCGGTGCATCCCTGGACTGCTGCGGTGCCTTGTAGGAGTAAGGCTTAAACCGGCTCCTCTTGTAGTCCTTATGCCTAGGGTATTTCTTACCCTTGCCGCCACTGCCATGCTGAGGAACCGCCGCCTCAGCTGCAGGAACTACAGTCACCGTAGCATGAGAACTCCTCTCAGATATATACCTCTCTATAGTGCGTGCTCGCCCAACTGTCTCGACATAGGTCTCCAAGTGCTGAGCACCAACCTGCTCTCGAATATCCCATCTGAGACCTCTCAGAAACTTGGTAGCTCTCCTCTTTTCAGTGTTTATCAGGTGAGGAGCATACTTTCCCAATTTCGTGAACTGTAGCTCATACTGGTCCACTGTCATATCACCCTGCTCCAGGTGAATAAATGCCACCTCTCGGTCCTCTACCAAGCTATCTGGAAAATACTTCTCATTAAATTGAGATAGGAAGTAAGGCCAATCCACTGTTTCCTGCCTTTCCGCTGCTAGTCTCACAACTCCTTTCCACCACTCATCTGCGTCGCCACGCATCATATAGGTGGACAAACATAGCTTATCCTCATCTGAGCAGCGCATAACTTGGAAAATCTTTTCCAAGACCAACTGCCAGTTCTCAGCAGTACTGGATTCTGAGCCCCCATAAAATGAGCTAGGACCCAGTTTCTGAAATTCACTCACAAGTGAAGCATAGCGCCTGTGAGCACCCTCCTGAGAGTCATCCCCCACTGCCCGAGTAGTAGTCTGGGGTCTCTCTTGAGTCAGCTGCTGCAAAAGCTGATGTTGTGCTTCTTGGTGCTGAGTCTGCTGCTGCTGCAGCATCTGAGCTTGCCTCTCAATCATGGCACCTTGTTGCTGTACCATGCCAGTCAAGGCCTCAATAGTCCTAGTGAGATTCGGGGTCTGCTCGCCCTCATCACTAGCATTACCTCTGGTTCGCACCATCTTAAATTCAGATTCCTACACGCACATATCATAGTCACACACATATCATAGTCAGGAAAACAACATAACCTATTAGGTGTCTAGCAGTACACAAACATGTTTTCCCCAAACTAAGTTTTAGCTAGCCAACTCCTCTGATACCATTCTGTAACATCCCACATACTTAACCCCAAGCAAATAACACAATCGCAAAAGTAATAGGATGTTTCATATAAGATCGATCAAATGCTAGGTAAAACCGAGTTCAAGAAAAACACGATCTGAAAATTTTCAAAACTCCAAACACATAAAATCTTCGAATCACAAATCTCATAAATCACATAAAGGTACCTGCCACCACGCAATACGTGCACTAGACATATGCACGTTACAGTTATCTCAAAACCGATTGCAAAAATACACATCAACTTCAATTTCAAAACAAATCCACAAAATCGATTTTATAAACTAATACCAAACACCGAAACCAGGCCGAAGCCCGCGGTGACACAAAAATCCAACTCAGTTGATTGCCACCATCTGGCAACACAAATTCACATAGTTCACATTGTTCACATCACATGGTTCACATAGTTCATATAAATCATAAGTTTTAGCCACAACCGGCATCATAATCATAAACACATTAAGCATAATTCACAGCATCCATATAATGCTAACTGCGCCCCTGCTCTACACCTGAAAATAGTGAGGGGTGAGCTACACAGCCCAGTGAGTGGATAGTCTAATTGACCATCCATAACATACTCTCAAAAACATATGCAGATTATTTTAAAAATCTTTAACAGGATATCATGTCAACACATAATAACAAATTCGATGCAAAAGTCATATAAGCAGCCAAAAATATACACACCAACATATAATAACCTCAGGTTCTAGAGTTATACTCTAAACCAACCGAACACACATATTCTAAACCAACTAAACACACCATACTTAATTAACCTAGTTGTCCAGCATATTCACAAAGTGACCAATATGGTCTAACCCGGCTTGGCCAAAGCACTGGGAGCTGCAAAATCTCGTGCAACACATAAACATGGACAGTGAATAGAATCAGGAGGTGGCCCCCGTCAGGTCACGACGTGGCACGCTGGTCTATCACGCCATAACATAAAACGAGAATAGAATCAGGAGGTGGCCCCCGTCAGGTCACGACGTGGCACGCTGGTCTATCACGCCATAACATAAAACGAGAATAGAATCAGGAGGTGGCCCCCGTCAGGTCACGACGTGGCACGCTGGTCTATCACGCCATAACATAAAACGAGAATGATGACATCAAGAGGTGGCCCCTGTCTGACCAAGACATGGCACTTTGGGTCTTATATCATTCCCAACACATAAAAGAGTAATGACATCAAGAGGTGGCCCCTGTCCGACCAAGACATGGCACTTTGGGTCAAAACCCGTTCTCCCAAAAGGTTCCTACTGGACAACACACATATCTTATTTCATAATTTCACATAGGTGGACATATTTCACAAAGGTGGACTCCTAAGTGTCAACTTGACTCTAGGATAGCCATCACAAAAATCACATCGGACAGGCTGAACTTCAACCCCCATCACAATAATCATAATAGGCAGGTTGAACATCAACCCCCTCACATATCACAGTACAGGGCTGAAATTCAAACCCTTCACATATCACATAAGAACTATCCCCTTGAGTTCATAGTCACACCTAGCCTTAGTCCTAACCATCACATGACCACATAATTTTCCAAAAACACAACCCCACATAATTATCAAAGAATCACATAATGAAGATCACATAGTGTAGTCCTTATATTTCATGCTGATTAGTTCAGTGTAATCTTGCTATGTTATCACCCAATTCTTCTCAAACAAGGGTACATGCTACACTCATAAAGAAACATAAAATTACAACAAGCATTCATCATAAAATCAACATAAAATGTAATACATACAAATTACCACAATTTATCAAACAATCCATAAATACACATAAAGGAATATTCATGATTTGCATTTAACAAGCATCCAAAAATTGACATAAAAATCATGTATTCATATTAATTACTACATGTGATCCACGGTTAACATAACATATTATTTACTAAATTTTAAACCTTAGTTAACATCAATCTCATGCTCAAAATCATTGATTTAAAACCTCCTAAATTCCATAAAAGAATACCTTAATTTTCATGTTGCTAACTTTCGGATTTCATAAATAGCTAACTTTCGGATTTCATAAATAAAATCATCAAAATTTCGGTTTTCAAAATATACACCCATTTGCCAAATTTCGGTTTTCACAAAAATACATCTTAATTCCATTGTTAGCATGATAAAATTTCCAACTTAAATCAAACCCTTAGTTAACAAGAATCATCATGAATAAATTAGGTTTTCATTATAAATATCTCCTTGCCATTTTCGATTCTTCACATGAGATATACATCCATTAAACTTTCGGTTTTTCATGTTATATATATATATACCTTTGCATAAATTTGGTTTTTCATCAAAATAAGAAGTTCTACCATTGTAAAAAAATTCGGTTTTTCATCAAAATAAGAAGTTCTACCATTGTAAAAAAATTCGGTTTTTCATCAAAATAAGAAGATCTTAAATTCGGTATTTAACATGGTGAAATCTTGAATTTCGATTTAGCATGATCAAATTTCTAATCAATCTCATGCATCAATTAATACAACCAAATTACTAGAAATCAAAAAAACACTCCACTCACCTCTTAAACCGTGAACACAAGGATGAAAACCCTTCCAAAATTTCGTCCAAAGCCTTGGGGTCGCCCAAAGGATCTCCAAGACTCACCAAGGAAATTTCTTCACTTCAAGAAGATCGCCAAGAGGAAGAAGATGAAGAAGAAACACCAAAAAAAATCGCCTCCAAGCTTTCCAAGAGTCGCCAAGTTCTTTCAAGCCGCCACCTCAATTTTCTCAAGACTCCAAAATCGCCACTAATCTCACCCTAATCGATATTATCACCTAAACTTTGGGTTTTAAAAATTTTAAACCCAATAACCAATTTATTCCAATAGGGTTTAACCCATTTAACTAATAATTTCGAATTTTAAACCCAATAACCCAATATCTCATAATTAACTAATTATTTAATTAACTTAACCATTAACCAATCACTTAACGAAAATCCATTAAGGATTTAACTAACATCCAATAAGGATTTAATTATCCAATAGAGTATAATTAATTAACCAATAAGGTCTAATTAATTAACTTAAAATTTGCAACCCAAAATCCTAATTAATTTATCACAAACAACCAATGATAATTTATCATAAATTAACAGTCAATAAACAAATAAATAATCTCTAATTAATTTACAATAAATTAACAACCAAATAACCTCAAATCAATTAATTACAAATTAACAATCAATTAGCCAATTAATTAGCACCCAACAATTTTATTTAAATCATAATACAATATCACAGCTAATGATTTTATTTAAATCCAAATAATTTATCATAATTTATCATAGAAAATAATGCTTACCAGAACTTAAGATCCTTGGATCTTACAACAAGTCTTCAGGTTGTAATGCAGTATGGAAAGCAAATTGAACCAATTATCATGAATGCAATCTATAAGAGTATGCAAAGTTACCTTACCAAAAACCTCTACAATACATTTCACTTGAATGCTACGATTGATCAAGCATTCAAATAGGGGGTAAGAGATAGAACAGTGCCAAGCCATAGAAGTGGGGACATCTTGGCTTCGGTACCACTGTTATTATTTTGATCCATGGGGTAGTGCCAAGTAGGATAAACAATGAACTTAGGTACCACTACCCTTTTGCTATTTGGATGCTATGAATAGTGCCAAGTGGAAGTACAATATGCAATGTATGAGAACACTTCGGTACCACAATTATTATTTTTGACTCCCATGACAAAGTGCACAAATGAAGTAGAGTTATGAAGCAAGATTCAATCAATCACTACACATGAGATGCATATCAAGGATAAGATGAAATAACAAGCACACTCTGCAAGATCATACCAATAATGAATTGAGTTAATTAATTCAATCAACTGCATTAAACCAAAGAATCATATGTGCAGCCCAAAACCATGATAGACTGTGGCAAAGAAAAGTCAAGATTCCCATCCCAAGCAATCAAGTAATCATAGAACAATGCAATACCAAAAGATGAAGCAAATAGCATAAAGGTAGGGGTTGGGCAAGACACTTAAGATGTTGATACAAGCAGGAAAACTAAAACATGCAACTAAGAATGAAAGTAAATTAATAAAAGCTGACAAATGAAAACTAACAATTAAAGTAAACTACTAGAAAAATAGAAAACTGACCAAGTGATGGGTGAAACCGATGGTGCTCATCCCCAGCGCCGATGAAGTCTCGCCTGAAGGTTATGCACAAACTCTAAAATAGAGGACTGTACTCGTCCTTGGCACTCAACCTGAGTCTCAAGATGTTGAATCTGGTCATTGCCTGCATCGATGGACAGGTGAGTCTCTTGCTGGGCATCTCGGACAAAGCGGATCATAGTCTCTATGCAGTCAAGCTGGGTAGAAGGTCGCTGTGAAGGGGGTGGAGGTTCAGTCGCAAGAGGCACGTCATGATCCTCGACTGCCTCAACTCTCCAGTCTTGCTGCTCGCGGACTGTGGTGCGAGCGGGATTTGGCAGTGGTAGCTTAACATCACTCCCGGGGAAGAGTAGACTGTAGAATTCTCCCTCCATGACTATCATCCACATGGAGATGCAGGAATCAAGGTCGAGTCGGTTGTTGCCCTGGGCTTGTTCCATCTGGTAGGGATGGATCCCTACTGCAAAGGCCAATGGGGTAAGAAGTCCTCCGAGAGCAATGGCACCCTTCGGCGCCCTTGATACTTTCTGCAGTTGCTTGGCGAAATAAAAGGTAGTGTTGAGGCGGGCCCCATGCAGCATCGCCCAGAGAAATTGGAGTTCGGATGCCCGAACAAGACCATCAGACTCTCCTCGGCCAAAAATAGTGTGTGCCATGACGCAATGCACATACTTCAAGACGGGGTTCCTAAGGTAGGTGGCTCTGGCTATCCTAGTATCAAAAGGTCAGAAACCAGTCAAGTCGGCCTAGAAGTTGCTTGCTTTAAATTCAGTTGGTGTGAGTCTTGTTCCATCCGTAGGAAAGCCATATATCGAATTCAGCTCTATCAACGTAAGCACACACTCAGTATTGTTGAGCCAGAAGGATAAGCTACCGTCATCTTCGTCGGTGTGGATGCTAGCATGAAACTCCATAGAGGATAGGAACTCTAGTATAATGGGAATGTAGGTGGGATAGCAGATAGTGAAGAACTGATCCCACCCCAAACGTTGAAACAGCCAGTGCACATCCTCATAGAATCCCAGAGTGTTCAATGTAGCATGATCCAGGAATCGTGTGGTCACCACTGGGCGGCATGAGAGGGCGGTGAGTTTGGCAAGCTGCTCAGGATCTCTGCAGATGATTCCATAGGGAGTTGGAGGAGTAGCAGGCGGTGGCTGTTGGACGGCGGCGGCGCTGGAAGAGGTGGAAGCGCGGTGCTTAGAGGTAACCTATTTGCGTCGAGACATCCTGGAAGTGTAGGAAGGCGACTGGAAGTTAGCCGGTGCTGTAGGGAAAGCTTTAGAGGCGCCGGAGTCGAAGGAGAAAGGTCGGCGGCAGCGGAGTCATAGGCGGCGACTGAAAGTAGGGCGACAGCGTGCGGTGGCGGAAGACACAAATCATCTGTAGAAATTTATGGAAAAGACTCGCCGGAGGTCGGAGAAGACGGTGGGGGGTCGCCAGAGGCCGATTGGGCACCGGGCGTGGCGGATCAGGATTGCGGCGGCGGCGCTAGGGTTTCGTACACGGGTGTGTACGAGGGTGTGCAGGCGGCGCTCCATATAAGAAAATCGTGCACGGGTGTGCACGCGTACACAGCCCAGCCCGTGCAACTCTCGGCTGAAAAACACATCTGAGTTCACTTACGATGCACGGCCATGCATCGGTGCATGGGCATGCCCGTGCACGTCTCGGTGAAGGGTGTTTGCGGAGCTCGTTACGTGTCACGGCTGTGCGTCCCTTCATGCCCTTGTCCGTGCAGCTCTCGGTCGTGTGTGCAAAAGAGTTTACCGAGCCGTGATGCTGATGGTGGATCCGGTGGTGGGGAAGCTAAGTATGTGGCATGGAGCTTCTGCCTTTGTCATCGTACATGGATTACACCTATTAAAACAAGTATGAGGTACAAAAGTTTCTCCTTAACTGTCTTGAAAGGACATGGAATAACAAAGTAGTAAAGCGCATAAACTGTCCCAAGGTCAATTAAAATTTCATCCCTAAAAAATCCCAATATCTTCTTCTTTAGATCAGCTCCCATGACACCTTCAGCGTGCGTCGTCATTGCCACCATCTTGTCTCCTCCTAGACCAATCAAGTCGTCTGGTCTATCTCCAAAGTGTTCAGGAAAAGTTTCTGGGAAAAGTTCCATCTTGCTTTTTGATTGCACAGTACTTTCCTTCACCACCGCTCTGCTCTCCTTGGAACCTGAAAGGTAGAATTCGTTGTTAATAGCAGGAAGATTAAATGATATAGTGTTTCCATGAATGCAGAACTTCATCGTCCTGTGTGGGACATCAATTATGGCGCTGACGGCGGCAAGGAATGGCCTACCCAATATAAGAGGGAAAGTGGGGTTTTCGTCCATATCCAGAATCACAAAGTCTACCGGGAGAGAGAATCCTTTAAATTGCAATGGTACATTCTCAGCGACCCCGAGCGGGTGAAGTCTATAGCTGTCTGCGAACTGGAGAACCTGAGATGTTGATTTGAGATCTCCCAAGTCCAGCTTCTTGAAGGTGACGGATGACATGATGCTGACCCCAGAACCCAAATACAAGAGTACTCGAGCGAATGAAATGTTGCCGATTGTGCATGGTATATCAAAACTACCAGGATCCTCGATTTTTAGCGGTGGTTGATTACATGCAGAATCTGTTGAGTCTTCAGCAACCACCATTATTATTTCAGCGTCAAGTGTGTTAGGAGACTCATGATGAGGCTCCTCTTCCTGGCTATAATAAGTATCGATACCACGAGGACTAGGGGTCAAGTATTAACAAATCAGTGAACTAATAGCTAGGTTAATGATTAATGGAGAAATGGCTAATATCCTAGTGCAAGAGATTAAACTAAAGCAAACTAAAATCAAATTAAAATCAAGCAGAGTAGAGAGTAAAACAATCAGGGTTAGTTGGTAGTAGTTAGTATGAGTTGGTTAGTGCTCGCATCAGCATGCTTGCATCAGCAGCATCTTGACTACGTTAGTATGAGTTAGTTAATGCTTACATCAGCATGCTTGCATCAACAGCATCTTGACTACTTTTATTTACTTAGATTAGGCAGTCATGCTTGTGGTGTGTTATTCCCTAGTCATTCTTGTGGTGTGATATTCCCTAATCATGTGTACAGTGTGATATTCCCTCCCTTGCTCTAGAGTTTAGTTTGTTCCTTAGCTCTTCTTGTGTGAAAGATTAGCTCATAGTGTGCTTTGAGAGTGAGGTTGGTGCCTTGACTCAAGAGTTTGTGGCGACGATAGAGTGACAAGCAAGGTGTGTGATCCTTAGCTCGGTCTCGATTCCTTGCCTTCCGGTTGTAATCGTCTTTCACTTCAAAGAAGTAAATCGCACCGCCGGTGCATCAGGTTCACCTGTTTTCTTATTTTCATTTTGTTATTTTTGCTTGATTTCCTTATGGGCATCCGTACACCGGAGATATGGAGGTTCCTTGGCTTTGGTGTGATCGTAGGTTCATAGGCGCACGAGCTGAGTCACCGCTAAGTCCGCTGCCCGTGTTGCTGTGCTGTGCTTAAATCGCTCGCTAAGAGAGGTTAGTGAGTTTTCATTTGCGTAGTTGGGTGTCGTTGGTTTTTTCGTCTCCGTGTTGCCCCGAAATGTATTCATTGCCATCTTCTGTATTGTTTCTCGCTGGTTTCCTTGTTGCTCATTTTCTGACGCGATTTTACTTCCCTCGTCTCAAGACCTTCTCATGTTTTTTGAGCATCGTCTCATAAAACCCTAGAGCATGGAACTAAGGACCAACCCACCAATAGTAGTTGCATCAAATTTGGTATCAGAGGAGTTGCGCGTTCAATTCTTATTGTTCGCACGATCCAACTCCATTTCATCTTCATATTTCTGCATGCTTTCAGCATTTGCATTTTGAATCATACCTTGTTTGTGCATGGTGACTACGAGGTCACAAACCATGTCCCAGTTCCCTAATTCCCAAGAGTCTGTCCTACCCACGGAAGGGTCTAAGGACTAGGTCAATTCGAATGATGCCCTGTCATCGAGATTAGACAAAATGGAGGACTTTTGTCACCAACTTAGCCGACTGCTCACAGAGTCCATGGATCAACTCATAGCTTCTCTTAAGGGCGTGAGTGATCGCCTCGAGTCTTTAGAGCGTAGAACCCGAGTCCTGGTTGACCCCTCCCCGCCAACCTACCGAGCTCCGACTAGGGAGCTACTCCCCTTAACCCAACCCGTTAGGCGTAGGCCCTTTGAGGAAGAACCAGTTCTTGAGGATGAACCATTTGATGAGGATGATGTGTGGGCCGCACTAGGGCCCCAAACCCAACACCGTTATGGTTGAAACCAGATGGACGATGATTTTCATCACATCGTGCGTACCTCACCCACACCCTTTGATGGTAGCCTTTACCCCCACACAGTTCCTTGATTGGGCCGCGTCTGTCGACAACTACTTTGAGTGGTGCACCATGCCCCAACACCTGCGCACCTCCTACAAGAGGGTCCAGCCCGTCTGCATTGGGCAAATGTGGAACAGCAACTATAGCAGCAGACCCCCCACCCATTACATGATGGGATGAAATGAAGTACCGCCTCCGTGAGCGGTATGTTTCCCCCTCCTATAGGCAGCACCTTTTGGACCAATATAGTAGCATACACCAGGGATCTATTACCGTCACTGAGTATAGGCTAGCCTTTGACACATTGGCACTTTGGTGCAACTTGCGAGAGGACCCCGAGTTTACCCTATCTAGATTCAAGAATGGACTCCGATCAGAGATCCGAAGAGCCCTACCTGCCTATAACTCAGAGAGTTTGGACCAGACATTCCAGCGAGCTCTAGACATTGAGCAAGACTTGTGCATTGCTGCTAGGCGCAGTGAGATGGCACATTCTAGACGATCCCCAACTGTCGGTCCCCCACCTATTCATTCTAGAGCTGAGCACGCAGAGCCCCGATATGCTCCAACTATCTGCGAGGCACGCTCGGAGCCCCATCATGCTCCCACTGTTCGAGACCCCCCTAGGCGTCCCACACCCGATGCCCCTCCCCCTTGCCTTTCAAGGGAGGAAAAGGGCAAGGCCCTAGCTCATGGGCTCGCGAACCATGTGAATTGTTTCAACTGTCTCCAGCCAAGCCATTATTCGAAGGATTAACCTAAACATTCTGCCCATGTTGACAAGAGTCAGCCCCGGTTGGTTGCTATAACCCGTGACTGCCCTGAGCACGATATTGAGCCTAAGTGCTATACTAGTGAGGATGAGTCGGGTCAGCCCACACTTGCGGTTGTCCGATAACTCTAGTGCAAACCCCTCCCTCTGAAGATTGGAGGCGCGCTAGTATTTTCACGACTTACATCAAATGCAACGGGCATTCGTGTAAGATCGTTATCAATGGGGGTAGTAGCCTAAACATGGTGTCACGCACCACAATCACCCGGTTCAACCTTGCACTTGAACCCCACCCGAAGCTGTACTCCATCGCTTGGGTCGACACATCGAGCCTACTAGTCACCCACCGTTGTTAGGTTCCCATTAGTTTTGGGGACTATAAGGAGAAAGTTTGGTGCGATGTGGCAACTATGGATGTTGCCCACATGCTATTGGGCCACCCTTGGCTATACGACCGTGATGTGGTCCACTATGGTCGGTCGAACACTTATGTCTTCGACCACAATTACTAGAGAATCTGGCTCAACCCAGCCCCACCCAAAGAGTTGCGTGCATCAACATCTAAGGGCTTCATTGTGCCCCCAAAACATGCTGCAATCATGTCCTTAATGCGCACCCCAGCGTTGATCCGTGAAGCTAGTGAGACCAAGGTGGTCTATGCCCTGATGTTGCGTGAGGCGGTGGACCCGTCGCCCCAGGCAGAGACGAACTCTTCAGCCGACATCATCCCCCTCTTGTCTAAGTTTAGTGACATCTCTCCTGAGGATCTGCCTCATAGACTCCCTCCAGAAAGGGAGATCCAACATGTGATAGACTTAGTGCTGGGAGCCCCTCTCCCAAACTTGCCCCACCATAGACTCAACCCCACTGAATACGCCGAGTTGCAACGTCAAGTGGATGAACTCCTCACCAAGGGGTAGATCTGCGAGGAGCCTTAGTCCATGCGTTGTTCCCGGTCTGCTCACACCCAAAAAGGATGGCTCGTGGTGCAGGTGCATAGATAGTCAAGCCATTAACAGGATTTCCGTCAAGTACCGGTTTCCCATACCCCGTCTTAATGACATGCTCAATTTGATTTAGGGTTCATCATGGTTTACCAAGTTGGACCACTAGAGCGGATATCACCAAGTCCACATCCGTGAGGGTGACAAATGGAAGACTATGTTCAAGACCAAGGATGGTCTGTACGAGTGGTTAGTCATGCCCTTTGGCTTGACGAATGCCCCCTTCACGTTCATGAGGCTGATGAGTCAAGTCCTCAAGCCCTACATGGGCAAATTCCTAGTCGTCTACTTTGATGACATTCTGATCTTCAGCTGCACCCGAGAGGAACACTTAGAGCATCTTCACTCTACATTTGAGATTCTCCGGAAGGAGCGCCTCTTCCTTAACACGAAGAAGTGTACCTTCATGGCCACCCAAGTCCACTTTCTAGGGTACATAGTGTCTGACCAGGGTCTCTCTATTGACCCCACCAAGATTGATGTCATTCGGCATTGGCCTGAACCTTGCACTGGTTCTGAGGTTCACTGTTTCTTAGGTCTTGCTGGGTTCTACCGTCGATTCATCGGTGAGTTTAGCACCATCGTTACCCCATTAACCCAGCGTCTGTCAAAAGATGACTTTGAGTGGACACCGGCCACTCAGCGTGCCTTTGACGCCCTCAAGGACGCCTTGACCACAGCCCCTGTTCTTCGACTTTCAAACTTTTTCAAAGTCTTTGAAGTCGCATGTGATGCCTTCGATACTGGGATCGGAGGAACTCTGAGTCAAGAAGGCCACCCAGTTGCCTTCTTTAGCGAAAAACTGAACGCAGTTAGGCAACGGTACTCCACATACGACAAGGAATTCTATGCCATTGTCCAATTGTTAAGGCAGTGGAGGCACTATTTACTCCACCGCGAGTTCATCATGTATAGAGACCACCAGGCATTATCCTTCTTGAGTGCCCACAAGAAGTTGGGTGCCCAACATGCCAAGTGGGTGGTGTACTTGCAACAGTATACTTTTGTGATTAACCATAAGGCGGGTAAGGAGAACATTATAGTGGATGCCCTGAGCCGAGTAAGGACCCTTTTGTGTGTTATGCGTACCCGCGTCAATACCTTCACCTATGTTAAGGATGAGTACCCTAGTTTCCCCGATTTTGGTGCCATCTATACTCACCTGAGCGAGAATGAGGATGTCGAGTCACCTTACCAGTTGTATGAGGATTACTTGTTCTTTGGGAACCGGTTGTGTATTCCTCGGTCCTCCCTTCGCGACCACCTTCTATTAGAGTTGCATGCGGGTGGCGTTGCCGGCCACCATGGACGTGATAAGACATTTGAGATGGCCAAGGAGCATCTGTTTTGGCCCTCCTTGCGCAAAGATGAGCAGCGCATCGTCCACCACTGTGGCACTTGCCAAATGGCTAAGCCTCGACCCCCGAACACTAGTTTGTACACCCCACTACCTATTTCTGAGGGTCCATGGAGGGACCTCAGCATGGACTTCGTCCTAGGGTTGCCCCGCACTGCATCTAGATTCGATTCCATCTACGTCGTAGTGGATTGGTTCTCCAAGATGGCCCATTTCATCTCCTATTCTAGGACAGCGGATGCGTCCCACATAGCCCATCTCCTCGTTAGGGAGGTAGTTCACCTCCATGGCCTCCCACTCTCTATAGTGTCCGATCGCGACACCCGCTATGTGAGCCATGTTTGGCGATCACTATGGGTACTATTAGGGACCACCCTTAAGTTCTCTACCGCCTATCACCCCCAAACCGATGGCCAAACTAAGGTTGTTAACCGGAGTTTAGGTAACTTGCTCCGATGTCTCGTTGGTCATCACCCTAAGAGTTGGGACACTATGCTCCCTATTGCCGAATTTGCGTATAATAGTGCGGTCAATCGGTCTACGGGTCTAAGTCTCTTCCAAGTGGTCCTTGGCCAGCAACCACAAAAACCTATTGACTTGCATGACCTTCCCATGGAGTCCCATCTTTATGAGCATGCATTTTCCTTTACGAGTCATATCGCGAGTTTGCATGAGGAAGTTTGGCATCGAATCTTTTTGGGCAACACTCAGAATGCTCTAAAGGCCAACAAACATCATAGGCCACTCCACTTTAGTGCAGGTGATCTTGTGAGGGTGCGCATCCACCCCGAGCGAGTGGCAAATCGGGCGCACTTTAAGCTACAAGCACGGTACATGGGGCCCTATGCAGTACTACAGTGGGTAGGCTCCAACGCCTATGTCCTCGATCTACCGGAAAGCATGGGGATCCACCCCGTATTCAACGTCGCGGACCTCCTTCCCTACCATGACCCATTGGAGGAGCCCCTCGCCACCGATGAGCATCCCCTTAGTTCTCCAGAGGAGAACTCTTCAAACCATGGGGGATTGATGCAGGAGGACCTTCCATGACAGCTCCAGAACTAGAGAAACCTAGCTATTCTGTGGATTCCCCTCCAAACAAGGTTCCACCTCCCTTAAAAAGTTCAAAGGGGCACAATAAGGCAATCTCAACGCTCAAGTCAACCACCAAATTAATTCGTGGGTGCCATCAGTCCATTATCAGCCCACACGGAGGTGTTGCGACCCATGTGCTTGGCACCCTGGCCACCTGAAGCCCCGATCAACGATCGCTACCACAACCAGTTAACCAACACGGCCCAAGAACAAGCTAACACAGTGATGAATCAGCCCACCATCAGCAAATTCTGCTATTTCATCGCCGCGTGCTTCAAGATGGTTTGACCGTCCAGTCATAGCCCAGAAGGCCCAGCCCATGCACCAGCTTCAGATTCCCTCATCTACTTTAGTTGGTAGTAGTTAGTATGAGTTAGTTAGTGCTTGCATCAGCAGCATCTTGACTGCGTTAGTATGAGTTAGTTAATGCTTACATCAGCATGCTTGCATCAGCAGCATCTTGACTGCTTTTAGTTAGTTAGAGTAGGTAGTCATGCTTGTGGTGTGTTATTCCCTAGTCATACTTGTGGTGTGATTTTCCCTAGTTATGTGTATGGTGTGATATTCCCTCCCTTGCCCTGTAAAAGGGAGATAGAGTTTAGTTTGTCCCTTAGCTCTTCTT
Organism: Costus lasius; assembly: GCA_027563935.2. Lineage (NCBI taxonomy): Eukaryota > Viridiplantae > Streptophyta > Magnoliopsida > Zingiberales > Costaceae > Costus > Costus lasius. The sequence continues at coordinate 69,902,159 of CM050449.1, forward strand.
GTGTGATAGATTAGCTCACCATGTGCTTCAAAAGTGAGGTTGGTGCCTCGACTCAAGAATTTGTGGCGACGGTAGAGTGACAAGAAAGGTGTGTGATCCTTAGCTCGGTCTCGATTCCTCGCCTTCCGGTTGTAATCGTCTTTCATTTCAAAGAAGTAAATCGCACCGCCTGTGCATCAGGTTCGCCTATTTTCAGATTTTCATCGTGTTGTTCTTGCTTGATTTCCTTACCCATGGGCATCCGTACGCCGGAGATGTGGAGGTTCCTTGGCTTAGTGTGATCGCAGGTTCATAGGCGCACAAGCTGAGTTGCCGCTAAGTCCGCGGCCCGTGTTGTTGTGTTGTGCTTAAATCACTCGCTAAGAGAGGTTAGTGAATTTTCATTTGCGTAGTTGGGTGTCGTTGGTTTCTTCGTCTCCGTGTTGCCCCGAAACGTATTCATCGCCGTCTTTTGTATTGTTTCTCGCTGGTTTCCTCATTGCTCATTTTTCGACGCGATTTTACTTCCCTCGTCTCAAGATCCTCTCACATTTTTCGAGCATCGTCTCATAAAACCCTAGAGTACTGAACTATGGACCAACCCACCTATAGTAGCTGCATCACCCTCTCCACTCGCCTCTCCCTACCCTAAACCTCTCCTCTCAGCTGAGTTGGGCTTGGGCCGCTGCTGTCTTCTTGGGCTCACGCCTAGAGTAAACCTACCATTGGTGTTGATGGGCCAAGTCACTCTGAGCCTCCTGATCCACATGATCCCTAACAGATTGCCTATAATTAAACTAAGTGAATTTAGATCATGAGAGTAGTTCTAGATCACTTAAGAGGTTACACAATTTGTCAAAGAAATTAATGGGTTTATTTAAATTAATAAGCCACAATAGTAGGGGAGTAGTTCAATTAAATACCAAATTGGGCTATTGAGAGGGGGACAATACATAAATCAAGACCAATTCCCTTTAACTTATTTGAAATTTATGATAAAAAAAATCATATTGGATTGTCTTTTGAAGCCAATGTGGTGGAACCCTAGCCTTGAATCTTTATCGTATTTTTTTTCTCAAATATTGATTATAATTATCTAACATTACTTTTGGTTCTATACTTGCTTTAGTTCAATTAAATCACCCACTTTTTTCTATCTAGCTAGTGAAATTGCAATTTGTTAGTATTTAGCATTTAGGTCCTTATGAGAATGATATTAATTTATTACTTCAACTAGTTGTGCACTTGCACGACATCATCGTATAGTTCCTACAAGTCAATGTGGCATCGCCAACTTCTTTGGACTAGATTGACAAATTAGTGGACCTAGTGCCTTAGATTTTGACCAAAGGATATTTTAATCACAATTAACTAAATAGAGTCAAATAGATGATGCTTACATGAAGTCAGAGAAGTATGACACTGGTTAAACTATATCAAAATGGTTTTTTTTAATCGGATTTTAGCTCGTGTCATAAGCGACACTTATTATCACACTATAGTTTCAAAGGTCCAAGAACCAAGCCTAAGAATTTAGCTACCTACCCCATATATGAGATTGTTTTGGTTATATTTTTATAAAGAAGTGGATGAATGATGCATTTGAATCAAAAGCATCAGGAAATGAGAGGGATTCAAGATCAGGAAATGAGAGGAATTCAAGATCACTCTCATTTGTTATGCTTAAAAATAGTCTACCAGGATGAGTATAATCAATTTTCTTATATATTAAAATAACAAAGTTATGTTCCATGAGTTAGTAAATGCATCAACCAAGGATCATGATACAATGTATATCTATCAGCTATTGAAGATTGTCATTTAAGAGATTGGACTAATGTCCAATTAGTGACAAATAATAGAAACAAGTTGAAGTGAATCTATGAGTTAATTAGAGTTAATTACTGTATATTTGTACTCATGTTGCTCATTACACCAACCTATTGATGAAGGACCTTTGGGAGATCAATAAGTTTAAAAATATATTGAAGGAACACAAATTATCACTTGATTTATATGCAATTATCATTTGGTGCATGTAAAGATGCAATAATTTCCAGAGGGTGGGATACTTTGACATGGGGCAACAAGGTTTGTTAGACATTTTTATTGCTTTGAAGCTTTTTCTTACAAACAAGATTGGCCTAAAGATATTGTTTTTGGGTGAGAAGTGGTGTAGATATCCTTATTTAAGTTCACTAGAGGGTAGGAAAGTGGAACGAATCATTCTCGACACACACTTTTGAGATAATATAAGTGATATATATGGCGGTAGAGCCTCCATATGTAGTCTTAAGGAAAGTTGATACAGAGTGGAAGCTAATAATAAAGGAAATATATCATATGATTTAAGAAAGTATAAAACATATTAACACAACAATAAGTAATAAGGTTGCTTCGCACGTTAACATTGTCTAATGTATATGAGAAAACCAAATGGAGCAAAAAATTCACTTGGTTGATAAGTACAATAATTTTTATGCAATAGTTTTAGTTATTTTATTGCCTTTAATCATGTATAGATGTTAATAATATTTACATTTTCTATTTTATCTTACTACATAAATTCCTCATATCAATACTAGTATAACTTTAGAACACAATAAGATTTGCTGATTGCATTACACAATATGATACCTCACTTGGAGCTAAGTGGTTGCTGCAACAATTAGAGAAGGTTGGTTGTATATAGAAACCCAAATGACTTTTCAATTTATAATACAAGATTGCTCTAAGTATTTTAATTTATTTTTTCCATTTAATCTAGTCTTGTAATTATAAGTTAACTATATAATTAAGATATACTTTAACTAAATGATGGTTACAATTAGGAGTTAAAGCCCTAAACTTATGAAATGTAACCATTCCTATCCTCTCACAGTGTGTATCATCAAGTGAATGCGGATGTAATTGTTTGACCTTTCTATTAATTTATATAAAGAATTAGAATAAATTATCATATCATCATCTTGAGAAATTAGTGTATGTTTATTATAATATAAGACTTAGATTTACGATTCTTTAAGAGCAAAAAGACCAAGAATTGAAGTTATGTTGGCCCATTTTAATAATTTATTTATTCAAGATGATGCTAACCAAATGATGGATCAATGGTCATCCAGAAAAAAAAAAAATCAAGATCCTATTATGGATGAGTCTAGTAATCCATCCTGGCACTCTTAATATATTGCTAAACTCATTGAAAGAGAGAAAGATAGGTGGTGAAACTAGCTAAGGTACCCAATCAGTAAGAGACTATATTTAAATGATTGATTGAAATGGGAAATGCTACTTTGACCAAGTTGAATCCAACCATCATGCTATCTTCCCAACAACAAGGCTAAGAGACGATATTTAAATGATTGATTGAAATGGGAAATGTTGCTTTGACCAAGTTGAATCCAACCATCATGCTATCTTCCTTACAACAACGCCAATAATGAGCTCAAATGTCAAATTAAAGATTTAGAAGAAATACTTTGGTAACTAAAAAGGGAAAAGCTTGAGTGAACTCATTATCTATTATTAATAAGCAAGAAGATAGGAAGTCTAAAGAAAATCTTCTCTTTTAGATAGACTTCTAGATTGGGAGGTACCAAATGATTCAAGTGACTAACATAATAGTGCAAGCAGATATGATAAGGATGTTGGTGGTGGTAGTGAGACATACATGCCAAGACACAATAACTTTGGACTTATGAAGAAGGCTATATAGATGCCACAATGAAGCTCATGGTAGTTGCTTGAGTAGACCTAAAGGCAGCATAACATACCAATATTAAAGAAGAGGCAAGTGCTCAAGTCTAATGAAAAAAATAATCCAAGTTTTAGAATACTATAAAGAAATGAGATCTACTCTACTATTAGAGCCAAAGATTGGCTCATCATGGTCCCAACTTAAGTTATGAAGGATATAGTTTAGAAGGAGCTTATATATTTGTATCTTATTCTATATCTCAAGTTTTAGAATACTATAAAAAATGAGATCTACTCTTGATGGAGGCAGTAGCCCTGCTCTGAGGAGATCTGGTCGGACCCGTAGGGTACCTAATCGATATGGGTTCCCTTAGGGTTCCATTTCTTGCATGGCATCTAGGGTAATTTACTTTCAATAAAAACATGCATCATGTAGACCTTTATGGCAAGTCCACTTGTAGTAGGTAGTGCATTGTAATTCATGAACTTATGTATTCTTGCATCATAAGTAGTGCATGTAGGCATTAGGATCATTTTGGCAGGTCAATCAAGAAAGGAGTAGCTCAAGATCCAGCTCAAGGCCACTCAAGCTCCACTCATCAAGTTCAGCTCCAGAAAAGGAAAGGAGGACTTCAAAGCCCAAGCTCACTTCAATCCATGTCATAACTCACTTGCTATTTTGTTGGGCGCATCTTCAAGGAAGCAATCAACCACCTCATCATCCAATCAAGTTATATGCGCCAACCACTAGAGGAATGAATTCAAATCTCCCCATCAAGATCCACAATCAAAGGGATTACTCATCAAGATCCACAATTAGAGGAGAGCATTTATGAAGACATTAATGAGAAGATTCCAACTCTTGTTGCCGCCCATGCCTTCATGGAAAGGATTCGAATTGTGAAATCCCTTGTCCATGCGCCACCAAGCTTGTCGCCAAAGATAAGAAGACAACCCTCAAGCACTAAAAGAGTTGCCAAACAAAGATCACCAAAGAAGGAAACTCATGAAGAGGATTTGCGCCCACATCACCATGAATTTGAAATTCAAAAATCCATCCATTTTTGTAATAGGCGCATGGAAGACAATTACTATCCTGCCCTAGCCCCATCTCATCTATAAAAGCATGACCTCCCCCTTGTATTTTCGATTACCTCTTGATGAAATATATTGTCTATTAGTTGCCTAGCTTAATTAATTGTGTTAGTGTTCAAGTTCTCTTTATCCGAGCTCTATCCCTTTCTTCTAGTTCTTCCACCGAATCCCTAAGAAGCTTTTCCTCTTTGTTTGTGTGCGCCACTACAAGGAGCCCTTCTTCACCCTCGGTTTGGAGCAAGAAGAGAAGCATCCTCGGCTTCAAGGAGTTCTCACCCTTTCGGATAAGTCTTCTTCTTTACACCTCTTATTTACTCTAAAGAACTCTTCTCTACACTCATATTTTGTTTATAAAACTTTAGGGTTGCGCTTGGAGTGGTCTAAGAGGGGCGCTTCTGTTGGGTCCCCTTCAAGGGGGAGCGCAAGGGGGTGAAACCCTAAAGGTGGCGCATGTCATTCTTTTGCAGCGGAAGTAGGGTTTCATGAAGATCAGATGCTATACATTCATATGATCAACTTTCAAGAAGCATGAAGATCGAAAGATAATCATACCGAAGCCATGTGTTGGATGGCGTCAAGGAAGAAGAGACTCGAATGAAACTCCTCCAAAAGGTGCGCACACAAGGTGATGCCGCCTACTCCTTGAGATCCTTGTGCTAGCAAGGTGCTTCAAGGGTCTTTGATCGATTCAAGAGGATGAGATGTTTTCTCCACTTGGCCGAGAGCTCTCCAAGTCGTGAAGAAAAAAAATTTTCCACTAGAGAGAAGGGCGTCGAGAGGAATGGATGAAGCGTTGAGGCGTTGAGAAGAGGTGGCGCATTATGGCTTTCCAAAAATAGCAAGCCATGAAGCCATGCGCCCACTTCTTCAAAAACCGACCAAAACGTTTCTTAGCATTGAACCATGCGTTCATTGCCTTGAACCGGTTCAATCTAATTGACCCAACCCAATTTGGTTCAAATACCAAATTAAAACAGCCCAAGCCATGGTCTAGATTCCTCTGAACCAAATGGTTCAAGATCTAACCGTTCATCTCTGGATGCTTCCGATCTCACCGATCTAGCATCAATACTCTCGATCGAAGCTTACCGATCTCAAGCCCTAATCAATCAAACATGATCAGACCAGATCTCACTTACAATCAGAGTTTAAACCCCTTTAAACTGAACTCAAACAATTCAGTCCACACGATCTGACTTAAGTAAGCCATATCATCAAATTGTGCGACCCTAAGGGTTTCCTTTGAACGTCGGTAACGATAACTTACGTTATCACGATCAGTGAGGGGTATCTAGCAACACATCACTGTCTCCCGATATAAAGGAAAGAGTCTTCCACGACTACACCCAAAACACAGCACAAGTGTGAATCCAATTCACAAGGCATACATATTTCCTTTGCCACTGGATGTTCTTATTGGACAAGCGTGTCAAGCCTGTAGCTCCAATATGATGAGCATGATTAGATCAGATGAACATAGTCATCTGGGTATGGCCATACTCTTTTCTCAATCATCCCATCCAGGGGGCCCCTTTAGAACATCACACTCCTTAAACAAGGAGACGGCAATCCTTTATCTATCACAAGTGCCCTAACCTGACTCAAGATCATTGTCCAAGATAGTCTATAATCATTATGTTTCAAATGATATTGAACTACCTCAAAACAATGACAATCATCATTTAGAAACACAAGTGATCTCAAGTCAAAGGACATGTGCCACTTCATGCAAACAAGGATTATTCACATTGTGACAAGCAATTGAATATCCTAGTAGGGTCTGTCCAGTACATCCAATGTACCCATGAGTCTACATCTTATTCCATGCTCGAAGCATCCTATAAGATTAGAATACATATTAGTCTTAACCATATCAAGGCTGTCTCATGTTCACCAAGATATCTCGACTAAGGACTTTATAGCGTGTCAGCCTAGCTGAACAGCTTTGAGACATTATTCAGTAGTACACTTATTATAGCAGACAAGGTAACAACCTGAATAACAACCATGCCTTTATAAACACAAGAGTTTATTACATGATACTGATACAATCCCAAGGCCTCAAACATTAGCCTTAAGGGCATACCCCAACAGCTTCCCCTCCCCTTCTCCTTCTCCCCCTCTCTATAGTTGATTAGGATTAGCAAGGGAATTTGTGAGGCCTAACCTCACCCCTTGATTTGTTCTTGTATTAAAATCCGTGACTTGTACGGATCTTCTGTGTTTGCTTGTAAGCTCCACCCTACACCTTCCATCAGAGTTGGACCGGTGAAGATCGGGAAGCACAGCCCTTCAATTCTCAAGGGCTGCACTGTAAGTTTAATTCCTGCATTTACTGCTTTCTAGGGTTTTACTGTTCTACTTGTTCTCGGTTTTCCTATATATACTAAAATACAAAAAAAATTAGTTTCAAACCTCGTTAGTGTAACTACGGTTTTCTTATTATTAAGCTAGTTATCAAAACTATTTTCAAAAGACGTTGTTTGAATGCTTTAGACCCCCGTCCTACATCAGCTTGGTATCAGAGCTTTTGGCTCTTAGACTAGAAATTTTAAGCCTCAAAAACTTATTTTTCTACTTCTAAGCGGTCTTTGGATTTAGGTTGTTTGAAAGAAGTTGACTACTTATCTTATCTATCATTTTGGCTTTATTTTCAAAACTTATATCTTGTCAAAACACCCATGCAAACTCGGTCTAAAACCCAACAACAAGAACAAAATCCCACCATGGATCACAATGCTACAGATGAAAGGTTTGAGTTCTTAACTGAGCAGATAGGGACCCTTACCCGAAGCCTTAACCAACTTACTACTGAATTTCATGATTTTAGGGAGAGGTCTTCCCATCATGCTAGTGAACCACCTAGCCCTCATCATGTAGAAACCCAACAACCACCTGCGTGGAACGGGCATCAAACCCCAAACCGTGCAGGCGCTCAACCAACATGGAATGGATACCCCAATCCAAACCATGCGGGAAACCACCAACCCAATATGTGGAATGGACCTCCTATTCAAACCCCACCTCAACCCAGATTCAGGGAGGATGATGTGCACCGCGCCATCAAACTCAACCCACCAACCTTCAATGGCTCCCTAGAACCCCGAGACTTCTTGGACTGGACAACCAAACTCGAACAATATTTCGAGTGGAGTATGATCCCTGAGCACAGCAAGGTCCGACTTGCAAAGTGCCTTCTTGAGGGAAATGCTAGGTTGTATTGGACCAATGTAGAGAACAACCAACAAAGACTCAACCTTCCTCCCATAGACACCTGGCTAGAAATGCGCCAACAACTTAAACTGAAATATGTTCCCTCATATTTTCAGAGTAAGTTGTTTGACCAAGCCTCTAGCTTAACCCAAGGAGCAATGACCGTTGACCAATACACTGCTAGCTTTGAGGAATTCCTCCTTAGGGGAAACCCAGGAGAAAACCCTCTATTTACCCTTAGCAGGTATAAAAACGGTCTCCGATCTGAGATTAGAAAGGGCCTTACCTACTACTAGATAGATTCCATAGAGGTTGCCCATCTTAGAGCCAAGGAGATTGAACAAGAACTTAAGGTTGCCTATAGGAAAGAGTTTAGTGCCTCTAGACCAAGTCCTAGACCAACCCAACCTCAAAGCTCTCCTAGACCAACCCAACCGCAAAACTCTAACACTCCTAGAACCAATCCCTCGAGTTATCCAGAACCATCTAGGGTCAAGTGCCATGGGTGTCAACAATATGGACACTATATAAAAGACTGTCCCAAACGAGTCTTATACCTAGGTGAGGAAACCCAAACCCCTAGGCTTGAAGATATTAATGATCCAGATACTGACTGCCAAATCCTAGAAGATAATGATTATGATAGTAGTGAGGAACCTGTCCAAAACACCTTAGGAGTTGTTAGGTGTACCCTGATCAAACCCTCACCCACGGATGATTGGCGAAGAACTAGTATCTTCCATACTTACACGAAATGCAATGGAAACATGTGCAAAGTAGTGATAGATGGGGGTAGTAGTCTCAACGCTGTCTCCCACTCTGCTGTCACCGAGTTTAAGCTTAAGATGGAAGCTCACCCAACCCCTTATAACATCTCTTGGGTCAACCAGTCTAGTGTGCCAGTAACTCATAGGAGTCTAGTGCCTTTACAGTTTGGTACCTATGATGGACAAATTTGGTGCGACGTCATCACCATGGATGTCGCTCAAGTCCTTCTAGGCAGACCATGGCTATATGACATGGATGTAGTCCACTACGGTCGGACTAACACCTATGTCTTTAGTCACTCAGGTCAAAAGATCAAACTTAAACCATCTATGCCTAGAGAGCTTAAAGTCTCAACCAATAAGGGGAAAATAGAAGAGAACAAAACCATACAACCAACCCTTCAGCTCATGAGACCTAAGGATTATAGACCTGATCAACCTTTATACACCTTAGTCCTGAAAGAAGTCAACCAAGAGGAAGAGAGCAAACCACCCCCTGAAGTAGAAGCCCTCTTAGAACAATATAGTGAGCTTACCCCTGAAGAACTACCCACAGGTCTCCCACCTCTTAGGGACATCCAGCATGCAATAGATCTTGTCCCTGGCTCAACCCTTCCCAATCTACCCCACTATAGGATGAACCCTACTGAGCATCAAGAACTTAAGAGGCAGGTAGATGACCTATTAGAGAAAGGACATATCAGAGAAAGTCTAAGCCCTTGCGCCGTGCCTGCTCTGCTCACCCCTAAAAAGGATGGCAGTTGGCGCATGTGCATAGACTGCAGAGCCATAAACAAAATCACAGTAAAGTATAGGTTTCCTATTCCTAGACTTGATGACATGCTAGACATGTTAGTTGGCTCCAAGTGGTTTAGTAAGCTTGACTTAAGGAGTGGATACCACCAGGTCAGGATAAGGCTAGGTGATGAATGGAAGACAGCCTTCAAGACCAAGGATGGTCTCTATGAATGGTTAGTCATGCCTTTCGGCTTGACTAATGCCCCTTCCACATTCATGAGACTCATGACTCAAGTCTTGAAGCCTTTCATTGGAAAATTCCTGGTAGTCTACTTTGATGATATCCTCATCTATAGTAAGACTAAAGAGGAACACCTAGAGCACCTTAGGAAGACCCTTGACCTTCTTAAGGAAGAGCAACTCTACATCAATCTCAAGAAATGCTCCTTTCTGTCACATAGTGTGATCTTCTTAGGATTCATAGTGTCTGAGCATGGCCTTCAAGCCGACCCATCCAAAATCCAAGCCATCAAAGATTGGCCTGAACCTAAGACCATCACTGAGGTCAGAAGTTTCCATGGCCTAGCTACCTTCTATAGGAGATTCATAAGGAACTTCAGCTCTATAGTGGCACCTATCACTAGTTGCCTAAAACAAGGTGAATTTTCCTGGACCAAAGCTGCTAGCAAAGCCTTCCAAGAACTTAAGGATAAGATGACCACCGCCCCGGTCCTTAGATTGCCTGACTTCAGTAAAGTCTTTGAGGTAGATTGTGACGCCTCTGGAGTTGGCATAGGGGGAACCCTAAGCCAAGAAGGTCATCCCATAGCCTTCTTTAGTGAAAAGCTCAACGAGGCAAAACAAAAATACTCTACCTATGATAAGGAATTTTATGCTGTAGTCCAAGCCCTAAGGTATTGGAGACATTACCTCATCCATAGGGAGTTTACCCTTAACAGTGACCACCAGGCCCTCTCCTACCTAAGTGCTCAGAAAAAGTTAAACTCAAGGCATGCTAAGTGGGTCGAATACTTACAACAATACACTTTTGTGCTTAGACATAAATCAGGATCTGAGAATAAAGTAGCAGATGCCCTTAGTAGAGTAACTTTACTTTTGAATAAAATGCATGTTGAAGTTACCTGCTTTGAATCCATGAAAAGTGCTTATCTTGAATGTCCTGATTTTTCTACTTTATATGCTGACCTTCGTCAAGACCCATTAAGCCACCCCCTCTACACCCTTAGGGATGGGTATCTCTTTCTGGGACCAACCCTTTGTGTGCCGAAGACTTCCATCCGAGAATTCCTTGTTTGGGAATTGCACGGAGGCGGGTCTGCCGGGCACCACGGTCGAGATAAGACCCAAGCCCTTGTAAAGGAACGGTTCTACTGGCCGAACCTTTACCAAGATGTAGCCAAGGTTGTGAAACATTTGAAGGAACCCCTAATCATAAGGGGGCAAAACCCTAAGCATGGCGCTAATGTAAAATATGCAAGCGGAAGCAAGGGTTCAAGATCATTTGCATGCCATATGTTCAACTATAATCGATTGAATAGATTGAGATAAAAATCATACCAACGCCATATGCTTGGAAGTCGGCTTGGATAAAGAGAACAAAGTAGATCTCCTCCACAAGTTCACACACAAGGTGAAGATGCTTACTCCTTGCGGTCTCTTGTGCTAGCAAGACACCCAAGCCTTCAAGTGTCGAATGGAAGGGGATGATGAACCTCTTGGCCGAGAGCTCCTCTCGCTCAACCTCTCCTCCTCTTTGTCAATCACCACCCAACCAAAGTCGAATGCGTTGAAGAGAAGAGAGCAAACGCATATGCGTTTTTGGCATTTAAGTGAGTGAAACCGGCCCTTGATGACTTTCCATAAATGGAAGCTCATCAAGTCCATGCGCTCAACTCAACCCAAACGCATTTTAGGATTGAACCATGCGTTCACCATTGTGAACCGGTTCAAGCCAAAATGTCAAATCGGCTTTGGTTCAACAAACCAAACCGAAATAGCTCTAGCCACTTGGTCTAGACCAAATTGAACCCCCAAGGCTCATGATCTAACCATTCATCATCTGATGCCCTTGATCTCTCCGATCTAGCATCACCTCTCTCGATCGAAGCTTACCGATCTCAAGTCCTAATCAATCAAACATGATCAGACCAGATCTCACTTACAATCAGAGATTAAATCCCTTTAATCTGAACTCAAAGAATCCAGTCCATACGATCTGACTCAAGTAAGCCATATCACCAAATTGTGCGACCCTGAGGGTTTCCTCTAAATGTCGGTAACGATAACTTACGTTATCACGATCAGTGAGGGGTATCTAGCAACACATCACTGTCTCCCGATATAAAGGAAAGAGTCTTCCAAGACTACTCCCAAACCATAGCACAAGTGTGACTCAATTCACAAGGCATACATGTGTCCTTTGCCACTGGATGTTCTTATTGGACAAGCGGGTCAAGCTTGTAACTCCAATACGATGAGCATGATTAGATCAGATGCACATAGTCATCTGGGTATGGCCATACACTATCTCAATCATCTCATATAGGGGGGCCCTTAGAACACCACACTCCTTAAACAAGGAGACGGCAATCCTATGTCTATCACTAGTGCCCTAACCTGATTCAAGCTCACCATCCAAGATAGTCTATAATCATTATATTTCAAATGATATTGAACTACCTCAAGACAATGACAATCATCATTTAGAAACACAAGTGATCTCAAGTCAGAGGACATGTGCCACTTGCTGCATACAAGGATCATTCACATTGTGACAAGCAATGGAATATCCCAGTAGGGTCTGTCCAGTACATCCAATGTACCCATGAGTCTACATCTTATTCCATGCTCGAAGCATCCTATAAGATTAGCACTTATATTAGTCTCAATCATATCAAGGCTGTCTCATGTTCACCAAGATATCTCGACTAAGGACATATAGCCTGTTAGCCTAGCTGAACAGCTTTGAGACATTATTCAGAAGTACACTTATTACAGCAGACAAGGTAACAACCTGAATAACAACCATGCCTTTTATAAACATAAGAGTTTATTACATGATACTTATACAATCCCAAGGCCTCAAACATTAGCCTTAAGGGCATACCCCAACAATCTCCCACTTGCACTTAATCTAATGGTTGAGAAATCTCAAACCCATATTATTACAGTGCTTCTCATGCTTCTGCTGCGCCAGAGGCTTGGTAAGCGGGTCTGCCAGATTGTCATCTGTATGAACCTTGCATATTTTGATCTCGCCACGATCAATGATCTCCCGGATCAAGTGAAACCGTCTCTGTATGTGCTTGGACTTCTGGTGCGACCGTGGTTCCTTTGCTTGTGCTATAGCTCCAGTGTTATCACAGAAGATAACCAAAGGATCTGCACTCGAAGGAACGACACCAAGTTCTCTCACGAACTTACGAATCCACACTGCCTCCTTGGATGCTTCCGAGGCTGCAACATACTCGGCTTCTGTTGTGGAATCAGCAACAGTTGACTGTTTGAAGCTCTTCCACACCACTGCTCCACCATTCAAGCTAAAAACATAGCCTGATTGCGATCGGAAATCATCCTGGTCCGACTGGAACGAAGCGTCAGTATATCCCTCTATACTGAGTTCTTCCTGACCACCATATATCAAGAACATATCTTTGGTCCTCCGCAGATATTTTAAGATGTTCTTGACTGCAATCCAGTGCGCCAATCCTGGATTACTTTGGAATCGACTGGTCACGCTTAACCCGTAAGCGACGTCTGGGCGAGTACACAACATCGCATACATAATGGACCCAATAGCCGAAGCATAAGGCGTATTGTCCATTTCATCTTTCTCAGTCTGTGTTTGTGGACACTGACTCTTTGAAAGATTCAGACCATGTCTGACTGGAAGATATCCACGTTTAGAATTCTCTAAATGGAATCTCTCCAGGACTTTATCGATGTAAGTACTCTGGCACAGCCCGAGAAGCCTCTTAGATCTATCCCGGTAGATCTTGACACCTAATACATAGGCTGCTTCTCCCAAATCTTTCATCTGGAAACATTTTCCTAACCATGCCTTAACAGCATGCAGTTCAGGAATATCATTTCCAATGATTAAGATATCATCGACGTAGAGGATTAGGAATGTAATCACGCTCCCACTAAACCTCTTATATACACACGGGTCATCTTCGTTCTTGATGAAACCAAACTCAGAGATTGATTCATCAAAACGAATGTTCCAGCTTCTTGATGCTTGTTTAAGTCCATAAATGGACTTCTTTAACTTGCATATTTTATGACGATCTGCTGGATTAGTGAAACCTTCCGGTTGTGTCATATACACATCCTCATCCAGATTTCCATTAAGGAAAGCTGTCTTCACATCCATTTGCCAGATCTCATAGTCGTAATATGCTGCTATCGCGAAAAGAATCCGAATAGACTTAAACATGGCTACAGGAGAGAAAGTTTCATCATAATCTATCCCGTAGATTTGTTTGAAACCTTTCGCAACTAGCCTGCCTTTATAGGTAACCACGTTACCATCCATGTCAATCTTCTTCTTGAAGATCCATTTACAGCCTATAGGGATTACTCCCGGAGGCGGATCAACCAAATCCCAGACTTGGTTATCTGACATGGAGTCCATCTCGGCTCGCATAGCTTCAAGCCATCTAGCTGACTCCGGTCCACTGACCGCATCCGCATAAGTTAGGGGTTCATCATTATCAATGATGTAGACTCCGTCATAGCGCTCAGGCTGTCGACGGATCCTACCCGATCTTCGCGGTTCCCGTGATATCTGAGCCTCAGGTTGTTCAGTAACCTGATCTACCAGCTCAGGCTCATCCAACTCTGCTTGACTACTTTGTCCTTCCTCTGGAATCTCATCCAGCTTTATTTCTCTCCCACTGGCCTCTTGCAGAAGAAACTCCTTCTCAAGAAATATGGCCGTCCGAGCAACAAAAACCTTGTTCTCTTTGGGATCGTAGAAATAATAACCCTTAGTTTCCTTAGGGTAACCGACAAAGATACATTTCTCAGATCTGCTCTCCAGTTTCCCAGAGGCGAGCTTTTTGACATAAGCCTCGCAACCCCAGATCCTGATAAATGTCAAGCTAGGCTGTTTTCCATACCATAACTCATATGGCGTCTTTAAAACTGCCTTGGATGGCACTCGGTTTAGTACCTTTGCAGCTGTTTCCAGTGCAAAACCCCAAAAGGAATATGGAAGAGTGGCCTGACTCATCATAGAACGAACCATGTCTAGTAACGTTCTATTTCTCCTCTCGGACACACCATTCCATTGCGGTGTTCCTGGCGGAGTGAGCTGTGAGATAATCCCACACTCCTTCAGATAGTCAGTAAATGCATGACTTAGGTATTCACCACCTCGATCAGAACGAAGTGCCTTGATATTTCGGCCTAGCTGATTTTGTACTTCATTTTTGAACTCTTTGAACTTGTCAAAAGATTCACTTTTATGTCTCATTAAATAGACATACCCATACCTACTGAAATCATCAGTAAAGGTAATGAAGTACTGATAGCCACCTCTGGCATGTTTACTAAAAGGCCCACACACATCACTGTGTATAAGGTCAAGCAAACCCGAAGCCCTTTGACCTTTGTGAGGAAAAGGAGACTTCGTCATTTTACCCATCAAACAAGCTTTGCATGTATCAATCTCCTCATAGGAGAATGATCCCAGCAGTCCATGTTCATGCAACCGCTTAATGCGCTTCTCGTTTATATGGCCTAAACGACTATGCCATAACAAGGTGCTGTCATCAGCATACTTGGCTTTCTTATTATCAATGTTTTGTATAGAATTTTCCATGTCCAACATGTATAACCCATTGTTAATTGAACCAGATGCATACACAATATTATCATGAGATAAAACACACTTTGAAATATTGCATTCAAAGGCAAATCCTTTCCTGACAAGAGCAGGAATAGAGATAATATTCTTGGTAATACTCGGTACAAAATAACAATTGTTTAATTCTAATACAACGCCAGATGGTAAAGAAATGAAATAGTCTCCTACAGCAACAGCAGCAACCCGTGCCCCGTTTCCAACTCGTAGGTCTACCTCATGCTGTCCCACCTGCCTTCTTCTCTTGAGTTCCTGCACATTTGAACAAATGTGAACTCCACATGCAGTGTCCAACACCCATGATATAGAAGAAGATAACATGACCTCAGTCACATATATACCTGAGCCAGAAGCGATGCTTCCCCTCTTATCTCCTTGGAGCGCTTTACAGTCCTTTTTCCAGTGACCCAGCTGGCCACAGTGGAAACACCTGTTGTCCTTCGACCGCTTCACCTTCTGTTTCAGGGCCTTGCTGTAATTCTTGACAGGGGCCTTGCCCTTCTTCCCCTTCTTCTTGTTCCTAGAAGGAACCATCAAGACAGAGGTTGAAGGCTTACCCTTCAGAGTTTCCTCAGTGGTCAAGAGCATATTCAGCAGCTCTGCCGGCGTACAATCGATCTTGTTCATATTAAAGTTAATAATGAACGCATCGAAAGAGGGCGGAAGAGACTGTAGAATAATGTCCACAGCAAGCTCCTGGTTGACGGTATGCCCCAGTTTCTCTAGAGCCTCCTTGTGCCCAATCATCTTGAGCACATGAGCTCCCACTGGGCTCCCCTCAGCCAGTTTGCTCTGAAAGAAGAGCTTCGTCAGATTATAGCGCTCAGTCCTCGCCTGTGCAGCATACAGCATCTTGAGGTTCGCTATAATTTCTATAGCCGACATATCCTCATGCTGACGCTGCAGCGGTGGCGTCATAGACGCTAGCATCAGGCAAGCGACATCAATGCTATCATTGACGTGCTTTTCGTAGGCTTCCCGAACCGCCCTTGCGGCGTTCGGAGCGGGCTGCGGCGGTATCGCCGTCTCGAGGACATACAGTTTCCTCTCTGCCTTAAAAACAATCTTAAGGTGTCCGAACCAGTCAGAGAAGTTCGGCCCAGCAAACTTCTCCCTTTCCAGTAGGGATCGCACATTGAAGCTCATGGTGTTCGTTGCTGCAGGAATCTACAACAAGCAAGAACAGCAAGGTCAGTATCAATGTTTCAGAATCAATCCAGGACTTAAGAAAGATTCTTTTCTCACTATTTTGTCTGACTGAAAAATCCAGTAAACAGTCCGAAAGAGTAAACACTCTTTTAGTGAGATGGGATCCAGATTTCATACTTGGTCTCCGCGTCCCGCTCAAGCGAGATAAGATGCACAGAGATGACAAGCACTAGTTTCTGGTAGGCTGTCCCAGCCAATCGCCAACCCGTGCGATTCCCCTTCATCTTGGCAATCCAGCAGACTGTGCCAACTGAGTTGGTGCAACACAGTCTCTGATCCCAGAGATGGCTGCCTCCATGTGCTACCATATGCGCCACATATGTAGTCTACATGGTCAAGCTGACCTGACCTACTCCCTGGACCACCACGTGCTATGCTGAGCAACGAGAGGGGATAAATCCCAACTCTGTAACACGCAGGTGAAATCCAGCACCGTCTGAAGATAGATGGACGTGCCCACTGAGTGGGTTCAACACGGCTCCAACGATAGTCAGAAAGGTGAGGTTTCGCGTCAGAAGGCTTACGAGCTTGATATGTTAGCGTTGGATTTTAACGGTCTTTTATCTTCTTACTATCAGGCATGTCCTATGGCTATAGCAGAAGATAAACATAAATATGCAATTCTAATTATTAGCAATAAGTAGAAAGCATGATCTTATGTGGTAAAAGCCCATGAACCCTAGCAAGACCTTAATATAACTTAAGTCTTCACTTGAGCTTCATTGCATCTCATCTGGTCCAACCCAGTGCCCTAGCGCCAAGAGCACCTCAGGTGCACCACCAGGTGAATGCCCCTTTTGGATGTGTGCCTTTGTTCTTGTCTAATCAAAGTACATTTGATCTATCTAGACAAGGTTGACTCGCAGGTCAACAACATATTATAAATTAAGTACAATGTGATTCGCAGATCACAAATTAATTTACAATTTTTAAGTCCAGGCACGCAGGCCCCAGCACAGCACACAATTGGGCAACCCACATAAGACTAAATAAACAAGCATATGGTTCAATCAACATGTGATCCAATCATCTTGAAATTAAAAGTTTTGAAAACCCCATGGCATCAATTTTAATTTCCTTATGAGCCCTACAACCTTACAATGGTCCATTGATGGGGATCCACTCATCCATCTAGTTAGATCCTTTGCCCTTGCATGCACCGAGTCCTAACTGACCCGAGTTGACCTAATGGTCAACCATGCATGCGCCAAGGGCTGAACTACCCCCATGAGTTTTGGCAAGCGGGTGTGACCCCGGGCCTAACTCAAGTGTGTTCAGTAGTGTCTCAACCAGACCTCGCTACACGCCCTAGATGCAGTCAACCTATAGCCACCTTGTGCTTGCGCATAGGTGCTATCAGGTTAACCCATCTGAGCTGTCAGATGGTCTGATCAGACTTGGATCTAACCTAGTGGTGACTTCAACCCCATCAACCCATCTAAGGGTTTAATGTAGTGGCACCTTAGATCTAATTAAGCGCGCAAGATGTAAGTTTTAGAAAAACCTTAGAACATGCGCAATCATACAAACAAACAACATGCTTGCATATAACCCTTAGATCTAAGGGGGTCCCCTTCAAGGGGGAGCGCAAACTTTAGGGGGTCCCCTTCAAGGGGGAGCGCATACTTCATATAAGCAAAGCATGATACAAGCGCAACTTCATGTAAGCAAAGCATGATACAAGCGCAACTTCATGTAAGCAAAGCATGATACAAGCGCAACTTCATGTAAGCAAAGCATGCCTCAAGTAAAAGTAAGCGCAACATGAGGATCACATCAGCAAACATAATAGCATGCATAGAGCCTAGCTCTGATACCAATTGAAGGAACCCCTAATCATAAGGGGGCAAAACCCTAAGCATGGCGCTAATGTAAAATATGCAAGCGGAAGCAAGGGTTCAAGATCATTTGCATGCCATATGTTCAACTATAATCGATTGAATAGATTGAGATAAAAATCATACCAACGCCATATGCTTGGAAGTCGGCTTGGATAAAGAGAACAAAGTAGATCTCCTCCACAAGTTCACACACAAGGTGAAGATGCTTACTCCTTGCGGTCTCTTGTGCTAGCAAGACACCCAAGCCTTCAAGTGTCGAATGGAAGGGGATGATGAACCTCTTGGCCGAGAGCTCCTCTCGCTCAACCTCTCCTCCTCTTCGTCAATCACCACCCAACCAAAGTCGAATGCGTTGAAGAGAAGAGAGCAAACGCATATGCGTTTTTGGCATTTAAGTGAGTGAAACCGGCCCTTGATGACTTTCCATAAATGGAAGCTCATCAAGTCCATGCGCTCAACTCAACCCAAACGCATTTTAGGATTGAACCATGCGTTCACCATTGTGAACCGGTTCAAGCCAAAATGTCAAATCGGCTTTGGTTCAACAAACCAAACCGAAATAGCTCTAGCCACTTGGTCTAGACCAAATTGAACCCCCAAGGCTCATGATCTAACCATTCATCATCTGATGCCCTTGATCTCTCCGATCTAGCATCACCTCTCTCGATCGAAGCTTACCGATCTCAAGTCCTAATCAATCAAACATGATCAGACCAGATCTCACTTACAATCAGAGATTAAATCCCTTTAATCTGAACTCAAAGAATCCAGTCCATACGATCTGACTCAAGTAAGCCATATCACCAAATTGTGCGACCCTGAGGGTTTCCTCTAAATGTCGGTAATGATAACTTACGTTATCACGATCAGTGAGGGGTATCTAGCAACACATCACTGTCTCCCGATATAAAGGAAAGAGTCTTCCAAGACTACTCCCAAACCATAGCACAAGTGTGACTCAATTCACAAGGCATACATGTGTCCTTTGCCACTGGATGTTCTTATTGGACAAGCGGGTCAAGCTTGTAACTCCAATACGATGAGCATGATTAGATCAGATGCACATAGTCATCTGGGTATGGCCATACACTATCTCAATCATCTCATATAGGGGGGCCCTTAGAACACCACACTCCTTAAACAAGGAGACGGCAATCCTATGTCTATCACTAGTGCCCTAACCTGATTCAAGCTCACCATCCAAGATAGTCTATAATCATTATATTTCAAATGATATTGAACTACCTCAAGACAATGACAATCATCATTTAGAAACACAAGTGATCTCAAGTCAGAGGACATGTGCCACTTGCTGCATACAAGGATCATTCACATTGTGACAAGCAATGGAATATCCCAGTAGGGTCTGTCCAGTACATCCAATGTACCCATGAGTCTACATCTTATTCCATGCTCGAAGCATCCTATAAGATTAGCACTTATATTAGTCTCAATCATATCAAGGCTGTCTCATGTTCACCAAGATATCTCGACTAAGGACATATAGCCTGTTAGCCTAGCTGAACAGCTTTGAGACATTATTCAGAAGTACACTTATTACAGCAGACAAGGTAACAACCTGAATAACAACCATGCCTTTTATAAACATAAGAGTTTATTACATGATACTTATACAATCCCAAGGCCTCAAACATTAGCCTTAAGGGCATACCCCAACAACATTGTAGGACTTGTCAGCTCACCAAAGTCCACAAGCATAGTCCCGGCCTGTACACTCCCTTACCTATTCCCCAAGCCCCTTGGCAAGACCTTAGTATGGACTTCATTCTAGGACTACCCCGAACCTCAGCTAAACATGATTCTATATTTGTGGTAGTTGATAGATTTACTAAGATGGCCCATTTCATAGCTTGCACCAAAACCACTGATGCCTCCCATGTTGCTAAACTCTTCTTTAGGGAAGTTGTAAGGCTACGTGGAACACCTCTAACTATAGTGTCTGATAGAGACCCTAGGTTTGTAAGTCATTTTTGGAGAACCCTCTGGACCCTTCTAGGAACAAAGCTCAAGTTCTCCACAGCCTACCATCCCCAGACGGATGGGCAGACTGAAGTGGTCAACCGATCACTTGGGAGTATCCTTAGAAGTTTGGTGAGTGAACACCCTGGCAACTGGGATAAACTCTTACCCACTGCCGAGTTCTCCTACAACAGTACAGTCAACAAGACCACAGGTCTCTCCCCCTTCCAAGCCAACCTAGGATATCAACCCAACAAACCCATAGATCTTTTCCCCCTACCTAGACACTTTAGAACCTCCTTACCTGCTCGTGACTTTGCATTACATACCTCGCAAATGCATGCTGAAATATTTTCAAAAATGCTAGAATCTGTTAATCAATATCGCGAAGCTGCTAACAAACATCGCCGAGAAAGGTTATTTTCTACAGGTGATAAGGTGATCCTACGAGCACGGGAAGAGCGCATCCATGGGATTGGACACAAGTTGGAAGCAAAAGGACTAGGCCCCTTCACCATTGTAGACAAAATCAACGACAATGCCTATGTCCTCGACCTGCCACCTGAACTGGGGATCCCCACTACCGTCAACGTGGAGGATCTCACCCTCTATCATGAGCCCCTCTCCATACCAGATCCAAGTGACCCTCACAAAATGGAGATTGAGGCTATTCTTGAAGACCAAACCAAGTTCACCACTGATGAGGTACAAATGTTTTATCGCGTTAGACTCATTAATGGTGAAGAGGTATGGCTTCCTGAGTCTGAGCTAGCTATAGCCGCCCCTGAGTTACTCCAAGGGTACAAGGACAATTCTCCAGAGGAGAATTCTTTCAACCCGGGGAGAGCTGATGGAGGCAGTAGCCCTGCTCTGAGGAGATCTGGTCGGACCCGTAGGGTACCTAATCGATATGGGTTCCCTTAGGGTTCCATTTCTTGCATGGCATCTAGGGTAATTTACTTTCAATAAAAACATGCATCATGTAGACCTTTATGGCAAGTCCACTTGTAGTAGGTAGTGCATTGTAATTCATGAACTTATGTATTCTTGCATCATAAGTAGTGCATGTAGGCATTAGGATCATTTTGGCAGGTCAATCAAGAAAGGAGCAGCTCAAGATCCAGCTCAAGGCCACTCAAGCTCCACTCATCAAGTTCAGCTCCAGAAAAGGAAAGGAGGACTTCAAAGCCCAAGCTCACTTCAATCCATGTCATAACTCACTTGCTATTTTGTTGGGCGCATCTTCAAGGAAGCAATCAACCACCTCATCATCCAATCAAGTTATATGCGCCAACCACTAGAGGAATGAATTCAAATCTCCCCATCAAGATCCACAATCAAAGGGATTACTCATCAAGATCCACAATTAGAGGAGAGCATTTATGAAGACATTAATGAGAAGATTCCAACTCTTGTTGCCGCCCATGCCTTCATGGAAAGGATTCGAATTGTGAAATCCCTTGTCCATGCGCCACCAAGCTTGTCGCCAAAGATAAGAAGACAACCCTCAAGCACTAAAAGAGTTGCCAAACAAAGATCACCAAAGAAGGAAACTCATGAAGAGGATTTGCGCCCACATCACCATGAATTTGAAATTCAAAAATCCATCCATTTTTGTAATAGGCGCATGGAAGACAATTACTATCCTGCCCTAGCCCCATCTCATCTATAAAAGCATGACCTCCCCCTTGTATTTTCGATTACCTCTTGATGAAATATATTGTCTATTAGTTGCCTAGCTTAATTAATTGTGTTAGTGTTCAAGTTCTCTTTAGCCGAGCTCTATCCCTTTCTTCTAGTTCTTCCACCGAATCCCTAAGAAGCTTTTCCTCTTTGTTTGTGTGCGCCACTACAAGGAGCCCTTCTTCACCCTCGGTTTGGAGCAAGAAGAGAAGCATCCTCGGCTTCAAGGAGTTCTCACCCTTTCGGATAAGTCTTCTTCTTTACACCTCTTATTTACTCTAAAGAACTCTTCTCTACACTCATATTTTGTTTATAAAACTTTAGGGTTGCGCTTGGAGTGGTCTAAGAGGGGCGCTTCCCCTCCCCTTCTCCTTCTCCCCCTCTCTATAGTTGATTAGGATTAGCAAGGGAATTTGTGAGGCCTAACCTCACCCCTTGATTTGTTCTTGTATTAAAATCCGTGGCTTGTACGGATCTTCTGTGTTTGCTTGTAAGCTCCACCCTACACCTTCCATCAGAGTTGGACCGGTGAAGATCGGGAAGCACAGCCCTTCAATTCTCAAGGGCTGCACTGTAAGTTTAATTCCTGCATTTACTGCTTTCTAGGGTTTTACTATTCTACTTGTTCTCGGTTTTCCTATATATACTAAAATACAAAAAAAATTAGTTTCAAACCTCGTTAGTGTAACTACGGTTTTCTTATTATTAAGCTAGTTATCAAAACTATTTTCAAAAGACGTTGTTTGAATGCTTTAGACCCCCGTCCTACATCAACTCTACTATTAGAGCCAAAGATTGGCTCATCATGGTCCCAACTTAAGTTATGAAGGATATAGTTTAGAAGGAGCTTATATATTTGTATCTTATTCTATTTCTCATTCCAATCATAGTATGAGTTGTGATGGTAGTAGCTATCCACAGGAAGTAGTAACTCACATGAGTACAGTGAATATGTGGACTTTCACATAGAGTACTACAAGCATTAAATGAACTTCCAAATATGAGCACTACAAAACAATAAGATAAATTAAAACAATAAGATAAATTAAAATTGCATGTAGTTGGTTGTATATTTGGATAGTCACTATTCATTTTCAATATAGTAGGAGCTCCAACTTATTAGAAAACATCATAATTGCATGGTATTGTATCATAAAATTATCATATTACTTACCATATTTACTCAATTTCATATTATTTTAATTCTAAGCACCCTATGATTGTATAGATTCATTGTTTTCTAAGCTGAAATGGATTAAATCTTTAAAACAAAAACTTTAATTTGGGACAAAAAACTGAGTTTGTTATGGACTGAGTTGAATTGATCATATTGTGTGTTGATACAATCGGTATACTAGTTTATATTTGTCTAGTCCAAGATCAATTTACTAGTTCAAACTAATATCTTAAAATTGATTATGGAAGAGTGTTATAAGTTTAGATCAAAGGTTTAGCAACTAGGAGTAAAGGTAAATAAAGTATATTAATTAAATGAAAAGAATATAATTTTGGAAAACTTGTGTTAACACTACAATGTTGGAGATTAAATGGGTGGTTGCATGGGTTCATGAGTCTACATGAAGTGTGAGAGCTTTTTTGGCATTAGGTGATACTTGTCTTTATAAGTTAACTGTCCAAGTGGAGTAATATTATGTGATATTTGATATGAAGGCCACATAAAAGAGATGTCTTTGAGGCAAGGATGTGGGATTATGATGAGTTATGAACAATGCATGTTTACTCTATCTACATGATGTACATTGAAATATTTTTAGCTTATGCATGTTACACTATCCAATTCTATGTGATGCATGATTGCATTTGTGAAACCCAAATATGTATGATGCATATATTACAACATTGCCAGAATTAATCGGGTGGTAATCATCAATTTGATCTCCAATCTAGAATTTGGTGGTTAAATCCGCCATCATCTCATCGCTCCTATGACAACAAGTGTTGGAGTAGCTCAGGGTGGAGTTGTTGGAGTTGGGCTTTAGAAAAGCCATGTCTTGTTTCTATCCTTGCAACGGATGACATATTGTTGTGAGGTTTCATTATTCGCTTAGATGAGAATGTATCATCTAGGACTAGATCCTAATAATGTATGATGGTATCTGAGTGATTAAAAAATATTAAGCTATTCTATTGTATCCCTGAATATATATTTTTTTGTTTTGTAATCATATTTGTATTTTTTAAGTGTAGAATCAATATAGGTAGTCATTGTCTTTATTGCCTAGCAAGCTACCGTGATATGAGGGATGACAAGATAATGAATCAATCAACCACATCGTTTAATTTTCCTTAGTAAAAAATTAGGTCTGTGACACGGCTTTTTTAAAGGTCGATATTAATTAGTGCATGACACCATCAAACATTACTATAAAACAACGTGACTGATGGCTACAAGTAGAAGACCAGGCAAGAGGGCATCTCTTCATTCATCACCTTCCCGTTAAAGAAACAAAAGAAATTGTAAAGAAGGAAAATCTATGCACAATGCCGGCCAAATAAATTACTCACCTCTGGTCTCCTTCCTTGCACCCAAACCAGCTTTTTCGTGACAGCTATATTACCTTCTTCATTGTCTCTTCCTCCATCGCCACCATTATTTCTTCCCCAAGAATGCATATATATGCGCCTTCCGTTTACTCCCAAATTCTTTATCCAACTACTGCTCTCTCCCTGCCATATGGACCGCGACCGCAACCAGGATCGCTCCAAGACCCCAGGTAAGCACTCCGCCTCCCAGGGGCACATCACCACCTACTACGAGTGCATCTTCTGCAAAAGGGGGCTCTCCACGGCTCAGGCCCTGGGCGGCCACATGAACATCCACCGCAAAGATCGATCCAAGATCCACAAAACTCTGCAGCAGCCGCCGCCGCCGCCGCCGCCGCCTACTTGCACCACCTACTTGCACCCTGCGGATCAGCAAGGGCTGAGTACTCTGGGAAGACTCCAAGAGGTGCAGTTTTTGGATGAAAACGATTATTTGCAGCTGGGGTTGAGCGTGCATGCCTGCGCTGATTCTGATTTGCTGGCACGAGGATTGAAGGATGAGCAGCAGGAACTGGATTTGGAGCTCAGGCTTGGCCATTAGCACGTGTTCATATGGTCAGTTGAAGAGAAGTTAAATCTCCATATGCTAGAATAAATCTTTATACGAACTGGATTTGCAATTAAGTAGTATAATGATCATCTGATACTTTTTTTTTTTTTTTTTTTTTTGTTTTGGCATCACGAGTGTATGAATCCACCTGGATATATGTCGACTTAATTGTGTCTTGTTCAGATTTATGGCGACAAAGTTTCAGAGAATCCCAAAGATGGGGCAATGGTTTTGGGTGTCTTGTAGTTGTTATCAGCCTTGCTCCCTCAAACGTAACATCTACTTTATTTCATTTCTTTTATGTGTTGGTGCATTTCTCTACAACGCCTGGAGTATTTGCCAGCAAAAATCTCATATGCAAAAAGATTTCTTTCATCTACAAAATACTCAATTTAAGATAGAGAATAGCGCACGTAAATTTTACATGACACGTAATTGATTACATATTTGATAGTAATAGTATATAACACCTTTACAAACTGATGGTATAAGGTTTTATACAATGTGTTGTTTATGACTATATATAATTGATAGTATATATAGTCATGAACTGATAATCTCTATAATCATACACTATCAACTCATATACTACCCAATATATATCGTCATGTACTACTACTAGACAAGTATTGTATCAAATGTTATGCAAGTTTTATGATTTATGCATGAAAATTTCTCAAGACAAGTATTATGTGGATAAAGAGACCTTTTTATAATCGCTTGTGAAGTGTCCTTTGTAGTCTTTTACTTAACCTCATCTACCCTTAAGGGCTACATGTCTAGATGTAATTTGTTTGTTTATGAATTATGTATCTTGTTCTTTACATCTTTATAAAATATAGAGTGGCACGATATTCCTGACGAAATTTGAGGAATCAGGAATTTAACCGTCGCCCTAGTTTTCACTGCCGGGAAGCGTACAACACATCTCCGGCCGAGAAATTTGAGGAGAAGCTGCGCCTAGAGGAGTAGAACATACTCTAGAAGTTTTAGAGTAAAAGGAGATCGATCGGAGGAGAAATCAACAAAGGAGGCATCACCGCTACTGTTCATCATACGAAATTACGGCTGTAATTTTCATTACAGCCATGCTGTTAGTAAAATTTCCCCTTTCTTTTCGATTTCTGATCCTTCGAAACTATGGTTTATTGTAATTCTTTAACTATGCTAGGTTAAACCATTTTTGGGACATGGGGTGTAATCCCCTTAATTTCTTATGACTAGATGATTTTTATTTCGTCAAGATAATTTTACTATGATAATTCTACTTATGTGATGATTGCCTTTAATTCATTCTAGTTTCATATTATTAGTATGATTTACAGTTTTTGTGATATGGACTGAAGAGTGATTTGCGAAAACTTTGAACCCTAGAATCATGATTTAGGAACTCATCATAAGAAACTTGGTTTATTTTTATTTCTAGATTTTAGAAGTTTGTTGCCATGCTGATAATATGAGCTCTGATTGAGTTACTGAAATAAACATGAAGATACTGTAAGAAATTAAGTATTGGATCGTTGGATCGTTGGAGAACCTTAAGTAAAACTTATGAAAATTATAGTATGAAAGTATTTAGTTTTCACTTGAGATGATTGACTTAGAATTTGGATGCACGAAAGTGATCTTTGAGTTCTTTGTCAATGATTTACTTTTATTCAACTTAGAATAAATCCTGTGTGAAAGTAAGGATTGGTTCTCTGTAAATTATCTACGTGAAAGCGAGTTGATTTCTTTATAAAGTAAATTATATCTTTATCATAATAAAATTAGACTGACGACCACTTATTTAGATCTAGTCATTGAAATTAAGGTAGATGAAACTCTAGTCCTAGTTTCTCTCTCTGACTTTTTCGTGTAGTTTCTGATAGTTTGCTTTCATCTTATTCGATTGCCTAGCTAGTGAGAAATCGATTATTTGGTACTTGACAAACGAGGTCTCTGTGGTTCGATATCTTTATTATTACTTCGAGTATCCGTGCACTTGCGGACACAATAAGTTTTTGGCGTCGTTGCTGGGGACCTTGGTTTTTGTCAATATTGAAGATATTGATAGTATTGCTAGACGAGGTTTTATTTTTCATTTTCTGCTCCTTCTTGTTTATTTTGAGTTTATTTAATCGATCTACTTAGACTCGTAGGAAACTAAGATTTGAAGAAAGACAGGGAGAAGAAGTTGTCATGGCAGGTAGAAGAATACTTAGGGACTATGCAGCCCCTAATCCACAGGAGATACACTTTAGCATTGCCAGACCAGCTACCGAGGCTAATAATTTTGAAATCAAGTCAGCTTTCCTATCTATGATACAGCAGAATCAGTTTAGAGGATCACCACTTGAAGATCCTTATCAACATTTATATCTCTTTCTTGAATATTGTGACACCATTAAAATTAATGGTGTTTCTAATGATGCATTAAAACTAAGGTTGTTTCCTTTTTCTCTCAGGGAACGAGCACATTCTTGGCTACAATCTCGATTTACCGGTACCTTCACTACATGAGATCAATGTCAAATGCTTTCTTGATGAGGGGGATTTTTCTAAATCAATTTTCTCAGTTTCCAAATCAAACTCAAACAAACAAGCTTGTTGTGCTAATTGGGTTTCTAATGACTCTAAATTTTATAGTGTTTTTCATACTTATTTGGTAGTCTTTTGAGCCATAATCTTACTCTCTTGCTTTGTTTTTATACCTTTTTTGCCAAAAGCTTCAGAATCTACACCATCTTTAGTTTTAGATCAATTTCAGGCAAAAAGGAATCATTAACACTGGTTTTTAAGTAATCTCAATGCATGAATGAGTTCTAACCATCAAGAGGAGTCTACCCATCAAATTTCAAGTCAAAATGGAACTTCTAGCAAAAATACGGCACCACCGCATTTTTGGGCATAATTTGCACGGTACCGTATTTCGCATCAGACACCGACCAGAAGACTTGGGTGAAATATGGCACTACCGTATGGAACTACACGGTGCCATATTATTCAGCGTTTTCAACCAGAAAAGTTTGACAAGAATACGGCACACCATATGAAGGTACATAATACCGTATTTTGTGGCAATTCTGACCAGAAGATTTCAACAAGAATATGACACTGCCGTATAATTGGGCGACATTGTCATGGTACCGTATTTGCTGCCCAGAACTTACAGAAGGAAAATACGGCACAGTCGTAATCAGGATACGGTACCGTATTTTTAACCCTAGATTTCTAATTTTTTCGCCCGATTCTTGCGTGGACCATATCTTTTGATCTAGACCTCCAAATTGAGATCCGAAAGAGGCAGTGAACTTGTCTTAAAGTAGAGAAGACACACAAAGCAAGAAATAAGAATTTTTATCGACCAGCCATGGTGAATTTGAGAGAAGAGCGGCTGCGCTAGGGTTCATCGGTTCTCAACCTACAGACCACCTCCGGCCATGATTTTTGATAGAAAGCTTTGCCTAGTGAAGGAGAATACACAGCTGAAGTTTCAGAGTGTTTGGACTCTAATCGAGGGAGAAATCAACAAAACAGTGGGTGACGCCATTGTTCACCGCGTTTACAGCACTGTGTTCTATAATTTCTTCCCTCTCTTCGATTTCTTATCACATTGAAACATGTTTTATTGTAACTCCTTCATTATGGTAGCTTAATCCTTCTCTGGGACATGGGGGTGTAATCTCTTTGTTTCTTAATGACTAGAAACCTTAATTTTGTCAAATTGATTTTATTGTGATAATTTTACTTTTGTGATTGATTGTTCTTTAATTCTCCTTTGTATCTTAAGATCAATATGTTTTAGAATTTTGCGAAAAAGACTCAGAAGTTGATTGTGAATTTCAAAACCCTAGGAATTATCGAGTTTGGAACTATCGTAAGAGATTAGGTTGTTCTTTGAATTCTAATTCTTAGAGACTTTTAATGCCTCGTGGATGTTATGATTCTTTGGATTGAGTTAATATTTTAGACTTGATTAGAAATTGTAGGAGATTAAATTTCTGGTCATCAGAAAACCTTGAGTAAAACCTGTGTTGAGACTCTGATGCATGAGAGTGATCTTGAGTTTCCACTTGAGGTTATCAACTTAGAATTCGGATGCACGAGAGTAATCCTTGAGTTCTTAGTTGATGGTTTACTTATTTTCAGCATTGAATAGATCTTGCACGAGAGTGAAGATCGATTCTTCATACAATTGTTTGCGCGAGAGCGATACAATTTATTTATGAAGTAAACTATACCTTTATCATGATAAAATTAGATTGACAGACACCTATCTTAATCTAGCCATTAGAAATTAAAGTAGATGAACCCCTAGTCCTGATTTCTTCTCTGATATTTTCTCCGTGTTCTTTTCGATTGTCTGATTCACTATTTTCCGATTGCCTAGCTAAAGAGAAATGGATTATTTAGTACTTGGCAACAAGGTCTCTGTGGTTCGATATCTATTTTATTACTTCGAGTATCCGTGCACTTGCGGACAACAATAGTTTCTAAAATTTTCTTATGAGCTGTTAAAGATCCTACTTGAGAAGCAAGCTGATTAATTATGTTAGTGTTATGCCCTGAGACCTATCTTTTGGTCTAGATTGTACTACTTGACTTTGATATATATATCATTCTGGCATTGTCGTTACTATGCTATGTTTACATCTGCGACTATGTACATAGATAATAATGTCCCTGGAGACAGATTGTATCTGTGCTCAAACGGTGTGTCCCCAGTCGAGTACCTGAGTGGATAAGGGATAGCTCTGGTACATGTGAGACTGGTATATGGGCTGGTTATGCACGGGTGCTAACGCAGGCATATGGGTATATCAATGGTGGATATACTGGACCGACCCGCTGTGAGGCTATGACTTGGTGTCATGAGTTAACCTCGCAAGTGACAGGAGATGCATTGATCCCTTGACTTGAGATCATTGACTCTTCTGTATGGTTAGGAACATGCTTTGATACAACCTAACGCCTCGCCGTAAGCTGGGAGGTCATAACGGTTGTCATTGGGTATGTGACGACCCATATGAGAAGATCAATGGACAAACATAGGATTTGCCCCTTCCTACGGGAAGCTTGATATCCACGGGGCCCCTATGGTTGCATGACTGAAAGTGTATGGCCATACCCAGGTGAAAGCCTGATTTAGTCATGACCATGAGATTGGGTAAAAACAAAGTGGTGACACACTTTGTCCAATCGGATATCAGTTCGGCAAAGAGACTGTAATGCATCGGTATCTTGTTGCAATGATGGGGATGTTGATGTGATATCCATTCCGAAGACTTGGGTACCAGCGATGCACTGCTTGTGATGACTGGGTTCATCACTGGCAACGTCTGAGGAACCTACAGGGTCGCACAACTTGAACTCGGGTTCTCGCATTGATCGGGTAGCCTATTGATTGAGTTATTTTATAACTCAGATCTGTTTGGGAGAATCCATCAGCACCACTGTGCTAGATGAGATGAAAGGAATCATTTGGAGCTAACTTGTTTTTTGGGCCTAGTAGGCCAAATGGGCCCAATGGGCCATTTGGGCCAAATGGGCCTAATAGACCAAGTTGGGCTAATAGGCCAAATGGGCTCAATGAGCCATTTGGGCCAAATGGGCCAAGAGGGATAGGCGCAAGTCACTTGGAGTGAGCTTGGCGCATATCTTTGAGGAAGACAAATCCAAGTGGCGCATCTCACTTAAAGAGAGAAGCTTGGAGCTTCTCACTTTGAATGGGTGAATGAACTTGGGCGGATGGGACTTGGAGTGGACGAATTGGGTTTTACCACTTGAAGAGGTGTGTCTCTTCATGAAGTGGTGTGCCTCTTCACTTGTGAAGAGGTGCACCTATTCATTGGTATATAAACCCCCTAGCCCCCCTTTTGTCGGGTTACACTCTCCTCTCCTCTTCCCTTTGTCGCCACTCTTGAGGTATTCGGCCATTAAGAGAGTTGGACTCTCTTCCTTACTTGGTTCAATTCCTGCAAGCTCCTTGTCGCCCTCCTCCCCAAAGTTGGACTTTGGCTTGGGTTGATTCCTGTTCGGATCGTGGTGGAGTGCTTCAAGAGTTGGACTCCGACGAAGCTCCACCTCCTCTCCTTTGCATCTCCTCAGGAGTTGGCGCAAGTGATTGAGGAAGTCTCCCAAAGGCGTGGATCTTCTTCCCGAGGCTAGCACCGGGCGTGGAAGAAGAGGACTCGAGGTTCGGCTGTGTGCGAGACTGCAGAGGGTGCACACTTGGGCGCCTGCATCGCATCTCTTGATTTGCATCAAGGTATCATCTCCTACTCACCGTGTCGATTCCCTCGCAAGACTCGATCTTCTGGGTTTTTGGGACTGGCCTGTTTCGGGGATTACTCCCGCTGTGTTTGTCTGTAAAAGTTTTAAAATCCCTGAGGTTTCCCAACAGTGGTATCAGAGCCATCTTGCGAACTCGAACGGTGTTTTATGCTTTTGTTGTATGCTCACATGTCATCTGAAATATTTCGAAAATTTGCATATGTGCATGGATTTTTCTATGTAAGAAAAATTATAAGTTTTTCGTTCGTGATATCTATTCGATATCTTTGATTTTTCGCTTTCTTAACTTTGTGGGTTATACCCATATGTGAGAGAATTAATTTCTCCCCACGCATGTAGGATAGTCCTACTGTGTGGGACTTGTCGAAGATTATGGGCACATGTTTGTCCTAATCTTGGCAGGTTAAGGATTGCAAGGGTAGATGGCAAGCGTGCTTGGAGCATGCATGCGTCACTTGTAGACTCCTGAGAGAAACGAAAGATCCTAGATTTGCGAAGAGACGTTGAGGTTGAAAGACATGTTTTCTAAGAAACTAAAACTGAAGTTTTATGTTTTCATGAGCATATAGAAAAGCATGAGATGATTGTGCATCGTGTTGTGGTCATAGTCAAGCCCCTTGTATGCCTGTGATGTATTTATGTGAGGCCTGCGTGCCACTTTTTCTTTTTGTTTTGTAAACGCACAAAGAAGATTAGGGGCGCATCCCTCATGGAGCTTACATCTTGGCGCATCAACCATGATGGCGCATCTTACTTGGTGGCGCAAGTAAGGGCTTGGCCGAACCTAGGGTTCGAGAGCTATCCCTCTTGGCACAAGCATGATGGCGCATCATGCATGGAGGAGCCACCAAGGTTTTGGCCGAACCCTAGGGTTTGTGTGCTATGCCTTGGTGCGGAGGACCTTGGAGCCGCACTTAAAGATAAAGCTTAGTGGCAGCTAGGATAGGTCTGGTTGGGGCTTGTCACCTAGGTCAAGCATTGAACGTCCTTTGACATGTGATGGTTCAATGTGTTGATTAGGCTATGACCACATCGCTTATTTACTGCTTTTGATATTTGTTAAAGCATGCCTGGATGTGTTTTATCTTATTATTATCACTATAGGATTGCATGCCTGTAATGTTAGACAAAAGATAAAATTAAGAGGATGAAACCTCAAAAACCCTCAAAGACAATATCAAGTTTGTAGCCTTCTGACGCGTAGCCCTCATCAAGCTATCGATCAGTGATGTTGTGAACTGTTTTCCATGCTCGTGGGACACACTCACTTATCTTTAGAAGGCGTGTGGTGGCAATGGTTTCCCCAGTCCGTTTTAACCGGGCGCGCATTCGCAAGGAAATTGTTGGCCCTAGGCATAACGGTCAGGATAGACTTGACTAATTTTTCATATGTGGTGGCCACATGATGGAACTCTAGATGCAGCCTCGAGAGGTTAAGGTTTTGTGTTGTTCCAGCCCTAGCTGGGCACAAAATGCTTGAACTGTCTTGAGAAGGGGAATTACTAGGGTGTAATCGACCGGCGTGCCCACCTTAGGAAGCATGGGTCACTTTGTGCATCTCATCCCACCCTCGTGGGACGCGAAGCCTCATGTGGAATAAAGATCCCATCTCACTATGAAATCTCAAATTTCCCGATTGACTTTGTGGGTTGTCAATTCGATTAAAATAGTGGGAGCCATGATCATTTAATGTAAGTCCAGATTAAATGATTCGAAGTAGTACTAATCTGCTATCTTGGTTGTTGTAGATCAATGGCTACGAACAATAGCGGATGGTTACTACGATCTATCCTGAAAAAGGACAAGTTGGTTGGATCCAACTTGATGGACTAGTATCGAAACTTGAGGATTGTCCTTAAGCTCGAGAGGAACCTCTATGTCCTTGAGCAGCCTATTCTAGACCCACTTCCATGCTCGGCCTCAGCGGCTGAGAATGATGCTTTTGACAAGCATTAGGCTGATACTTTGGAGGTTGCTAATTTGATGCTAACCAATATGTCGCCTGAATCAAGAGGGCAACATGAATCTAAGAGTGCCTCTGAGATTATTTCTAATCTAAGGCAGTTCTTTAATGAATTGGTTGAGCTCAACCCTCCTAAAGTAGTCATTCAGTGTGGTGAGCCGAAAGGTTTGACCAAAGAGCTAAAACTAAAGATGGAAAGGATCAGGAATAACAGGTGCTATTCATGTGGAGGGCCACCTCACATGTTAAAGGACATGGTGCGACTTCAGAACGAGGAGAAGAGAAGCAGGGCTTCGTCTTCTGGCTCAGGTATTTATGTTACCGAAGTCAACCTTTCTACTTCAATGTCATGGGTATTGGATACCGCATGCGGAGCTCATATTTGTACAAATATGCAGGGGCTCAAGAAAAGTAGATCAGTACGGCCTAGAGAGATTGACCTACGTGTTGGAAACGGAGCACAGGTTGCTGCTGTTGCCGTAGGACTTTTAACGCTCTCCCTGCCTTCTGGACTTCAACTAGAGTTAAATAATTGCTATTATGTACCTTCTCTGACTAAAAACATTGTATCTATTCCTTGCTTGGCAAGGAAAGGATTTAAATTTGAAATAAAAGAGGACTCTTGTTCTTTTTCATTTGCAAATGTGTTTTATGGGAAGGGTACCTTGTGCAATGGATTATATGTCTTGGACATGGATAACTCTATATGTAACATAAATCATAAAAGGATCAAACTGAGTGGTTCTGTTGGTGCGTACCTTAGGCATTGTCGATTAGCCTATATAAACAAGAATCGCATTCAACAACTCCATGCAAATGGATTGTTAGATTCAACCTCCTTGGAGGAGTTTGATACTTGTGAGCCTTGTTTATTAGGGAAGATGACAAAAGCGCCCTTCGCCAGGATTCGTGAGAGGGCAGTGATGGAACCCTTTCAGGAGGGGAGCGCAAAACCTATTGTGAGAAGAACCCCTTTCATGAGGGGGGCGCAAGTCATATGTTTCTTTCTCATAGCAGCGGAATTAGGGTTTCCACATAAGATCGCATTCTATACTTTCATATAATCAACTTGAATAACAAGTGAGAGATTCATTACCATGGCCATGGGAAGGTGCGGCTTGGAAGAAGAAAGATCGAAGGGATCTTCTCCAAAGAAATCACACACAAGGGATGAAAGCTTCCTCCTTGCGCAACTCTTGTGCTAGCAAGATTGCCAAGCTTTTCCAACCGTGTGTAGGAGATTAGATGAAAAGGGCTTCCTTCTTTTCGAGAGCTCTTCTTCCTTGGCGCAAGAACGATGCCTTCCACACGAGCAAGCCGTTCCAAAACCACGTCCAAGAAGCAAAACCGAAAAACATTAGAGAGACATCAAGCCATGAACGCATATGCGTTATGCTTTTGGAACTTTCCAAAATTGGCAACGATTAAGAGTTGGCGTTCACGTTTCCATGAACCAAACGCAACCTCTTCTCCCTCTTGAACCAAGCGCTCAACCCATGAGCCGGTTCAATATCCTTGGTTCAATAGCGAAACCAAATCAGCCCATAAATTAAGTCTAGATCAAATTAGACCCCAAGGTCCTAGATCTGACCATTCATCATCTGACGCTTCTGATCGCATCGATCTAGCATCATCTCTCTCGATCGAAGCTTACCGATCTAAAGCTCTAATCAATCAAACATGATCAGACCAGATCTCACTTACAATCAGAGATTAAATCTCTTTAAACTGAACCAAAACAATTCAGTCCACACGATCTGACTTAAGGAAGCCATATCACCAAATTGTGCGACCCTGAGGGTTTCCTTTAAATGTCGGTAACGATAACTTACGTTATCACGATCAGTGAGGGGTATCTAGCAACACATCACTGTCTCCCGATATAAAGGAAAGAGTCTTCCAAGACTACTCCCAAACCATAGCACAAGTGTGACTCAATTCACAAGGCATACATGTGTCCTTTGCCACTGGATGTTCTTATTGGACAAGCGGGTCAAGCTTGTAACTCCAATACGATGAGCATGATTAGATCAGATGCACATAGTCATCTGGGTATGGCCATACACTATCTCAATCATCTCATATAGGGGGGCCCTTAGAACACTACACTCCTTAAACAAGGAGACGGCAATCCTATGTCTATCACTAGTGCCCTAACCTGATTCAAGCTCACCATCCAAGATAGTCTATAATCATTATGTTTCAAATGATATTGAACTACCTCAAGACAATGACAATCATCATTCAGAAACACAAGTGATCTCAAGTCAGAGGACATGTGCCACTTGCTGCTTACAAGGATCATTCACATTGTGACAAGCAATGGAATATCCCAGTAGGGTCTGTCCAGTACATCCAATGTACCCATGAGTCTACGTCTTATTCCATGCTCGAAGCATCCTATAAGATTAGCACTCATATTAGTCTCAATCATATCAAGGCTGTCTCATGTTCACCAAGATATCTCGACTAAGGACATATAGCCTGTCAGCCTAGCTGAACAGCTTTGAGACAGTATTCAGAAGTACACTTATTACAGCAGACAAGGTAACAACCTGAATAATAACCATGCCTTTATAAACTTAAGAGTTTATTACATGATACTAATACAATCCCAAGGCCTCAAACATTAGCCTTAAGGGCATACCCCAACAATCTCCCACTTGCACTTAATCTAATGGTTGAGAAATCTCAAACCCATATTATTACAGTGCTTCACATGCTTCTGCTGCGCCAGAGGCTTGGTAAGTGGGTCTGCCAGATTGTCATCTGTATGAACCTTGCATATTTTGATCTCGCCTCGATCAATGATCTCCCGGATCAAGTGAAACCGTCTCTGTATGTGCTTGGACTTCTGGTGCGACCGCGGTTCCTTTGCTTGTGCGATGGCTCCAGTGTTATCACAGAAGATAACCAAAGGATCTGCACTCGAAGGAACGACACCAAGTTCTCTCACGAACTTACGAATCCACACTGCCTCCTTAGATGCTTCCGAGGCTGCAACATACTCGGCTTCTGTTGTGGAATCAGCAACAGTTGACTGTTTGAAACTCTTCCACACCACTGCTCCACCATTCAAGCTAAAAACATAGCCTGATTGCGATCGGAAATCATCCTGGTCCGACTGGAATGAAGCGTCAGTATATCCCTCTATACTGAGTTCTTCCTGACCACCATATATCAAGAACATATCTTTGGTCCTCCGCAGATATTTTAAAATGTTCTTGACCGCAATCCAGTGCGCCAAACCTGGATTACTTTGGAATCGACTGGTCACGCTTAACCCGTAAGCGACGTCTGGGCGAGTACACAACATCGCATACATAATGGACCCAATAGCCGAAGCATAAGGCGTATTGTCCATTTCATCTTTCTCAGTCTGTGTTTGTGGACACTGACTCTTCGAAAGATTCAGACCATGTCTGACTGGAAGATATCCACGTTTAGAATTCTCTAAATGGAATCTCTCCAGGACCTTATCGATGTAAGTACTCTGGCACAGCCCGAGAAGCCTTTTAGATCTATCCCTGTAGATCTTCACACCTAGTACATAGGCTGCTTCTCCTAAATCTTTCATCTGGAAACATTTTCCTAACCATGCCTTAACAGCATGCAATTCAGGAATATCATTTCCAATGATTAAGATATCATCGACGTAGAGGATTAGGAATGTAATTACGCTCCCACTAAACCTCTTATATACACACGGGTCATCTTCGTTCTTGATGAAACCAAACTCAGAGATTGATTCATCAAAACGAATATTCCAGCTTCTTGATGCTTGTTTAAGTCCATATATGGACTTCTTTAACTTGCATATTTTATGACGATCTGCTGGATTGTTGAAACCTTCCGGTTGTGTCATATACACATCCTCATCCAGATTTCCATTAAGGAAAGCTGTTTTCACATCCATCTGCCAGATCTCATAATCGTAATATGCAGCTATCGCGAAAAGAATCCGAATAGACTTAAACATGGCTACAGGAGAGAAAGTTTCATCATAATCTATCCCGTAGATTTGTTTGAAACCTTTCGCAACTAGCCTGCCTTTATAGGTAACCACGTTACCATCCATGTCAATCTTCTTCTTGAAGATCCATTTACAGCCTATAGGGATTACTCCCGGAGGCGGATCAACCAAATCCCAGACTTGGTTATCTGACATGGAGTCCATCTCGGCTCGCATAGCATCAAGCCATCTAGCTGACTCCGGTCCACTGACCGCATCCGCATAAGTTAGGGGTTCATCATTATCAATGATGTAGACTCCGTCATAGCGCTCAGGCTGTCGACGGATCCTACCCGATCTTCGCGGTTCCCGTGATATCTGAGCCTCAGGTTGTTCAGTAACCTGATCTACTGGCTCAGGCACATCCAACTCTGCCTGACTACTTTGTCCTTCCTCTGGAATCTCATCCAGCTTTATTTCTCTCCCACTGGCCTCTTGCAGAAGAAACTCCTTCTCAAGAAATATGGCCGTCCGAGCAACAAATATCTTGTTCTCTTTGGGATCGTAGAAATAATAACCCTTAGTTTCCTTAGGGTAACCGACAAAGATACATTTATCAGATCTGCTCTCTAGTTTCCCAGAGGCGAGCTTTTTGACATAAGCCTCGCAACCTCAGATCCTGATAAACGTCAAGCTAGGCTGTTTCCCGTACCATAACTCATATGGCGTCTTTGAAACTGCCTTGGATGGCACTCGGTTTAGTACCTTTGCAGCTGTTTCCAGTGCAAAACCCCCAAAAGGAGTATGGAAGAGTAGCCTGACTCATCATAGAACGAACCATATCAAGTAACGTTCTATTTCTCCTCTCGGACACACCATTCCATTGCGGTGTTCCTGGCGGAGTGAGCTGTGAGATAATCCCACACTCTTTCAGATAGTCAGTAAATGCATGACTTAGGTATTCACCACCTCGATCAGAACGAAGTGCCTTGATATTTCTGCCTAACTGATTTTGTACTTCATTTTTGAACTCTTTGAACTTGTCAAAAGATTCACTTTTATGTCTCATCAAATAGACATACCCATACCTACTGAAATCATCAGTAAAGGTAATGAAGTACTGATAGCCACCTCTGGCATGTTTACTAAATGGCCCACACACATCACTGTGTATAAGGTCAAGTAAACCTGAAGTCCTCTGACCTTTGTGAGGAAAAGGAGACTTCGTCATTTTACCCATCAAACAAGCTTTGCATGTATCAATCTCCTCATAGGAGAATGATCCCAGCAGTCCATGTTCATGCAACCGCTTAATGCGCTTCTCGTTTATATGGCCTAAACGACTATGCCATAGCAAGGTGCTGTCATCAGCATACTTGGCTTTCTTATTATCAATGTTTTGTATAGAATATTCCATGTCCAACATGAATAACCCATTGTTAATTGAACCAGTGGCATACACAATATTATCATAAGTCAAAATACACTTTGAAATCTTGCATTCAAAGGCAAATCCTTTCCTGACAAGAGCAGGAATAGAGATAATATTCTTGGTAATACTGGGTACAAAATAACAATTGTTTAATTCTAATACAATGCCAGATGGTAAAGTAATGAAATAGTCTCCTACAGCAACCGCAGCAACCCGTGCCCCGTTTCCAACGCGTAGGTCTACCTCATGCTGTCCCACCTGCCTTCTTCTCTTGAGTTCCTGCACATTTGAACAAATGTGAACTCCACATGCAGTGTCCAACACCCATGATATAGAAGAAGATGAAACCATGACTTCCGTCACGTATATACCTGAGCCAGAAGCGATGCTTCCCCTCTTATCTCCTTGGAGCGCTTTACAGTCCTTTTTCCAGTGACCCAGCTGGCCACAGTGGAAACACCTGTTGTCCTTCGACCGCTTCACCTTCTGTTTCAGGGCCTTGCTGTAATTCTTGACAGGGGCCTTGCCCTTCTTCCCCTTCTTCTTGTTCCTAAAAGGAACCATTAAGACAGAGGTTGAAGGCTTGCCCTTCAGAGTTTCCTCAGTAGTCAAGAGCATATTCAGCAGCTCTGCCGGCGTACAATCGATTTTGTTCATATTAAAGTTAATGATGAACGCATCGAAAGAAGGCGGAAGAGACTGCAGAATAATATCTACAGCAAGCTCCTGGTTGACGGTATGCCCCAGTTTCTCCAGAGCCTCCTTGTGCCCAATCATCTTGAGCACGTGAGCTCCCACTGGGCTCCCCTCAGCCAGTTTGCTCTGAAAGAAGAGCTTTGTCAGATTATAGCGTTCTGTCCTCGCCTGTGCAGCATACAGCATCTTGAGGTTCGCTATAATTTCTATAGCCGACATATCCTCATGCTGACGCTGCAGCGGTGGCGTCATAGACGCTAGCATCAGGCAAGCGACATCAATGCTATCATTGACGTGCTTTTCATAGGCATCCCGAACCGCCCTTGCGGCGTTCGGAGCGGGCTGCGGCGGTATCGCCGTCTCGAGGACATACAGTTTCCTCTCTGCCTTAAGAACGATCTTAAGGTGTCCGAACCAGTCAGAGAAGTTCGGCCCAGCAAACTTCTCCCTTTCCAGTAGGGATCGCACATTGAAGCTCATGGTGTTCGTTGCTGCAGGAATCTACAACAAGCAAGAACAGCAAGGTTAGTATCAATGTTTCAGAATCAATCCAGGACTTTAAGAAAGATTCTTTTCTCACTATTTTGTCTGACTGAAAAATCCAGTAAACAGTCCGAAAGAGTAACACTCTTTTAGTGAGATGGGATCCAGATTTCATACTTGGTCTCCGCGTCCCGCTCAGGCGAGATAAGATGCACAGAGATGACAAGCACTAGTTTCTGGTAGGCTCTCCCAGCCAATCGCCAACCCGTGCGATTCCCCTTCATCTTGGCAATCCAGCAGACTGTGCCAACTGAGTTGGTACAACACAGTCTCTGATCCCAGAGATGGCTGCCTCCATGTGCTACCATATGCGCCACATATGTAGTCTACATGGTCAAGCTGACCTGACCTACTCCCTGGACCACCACGTGCTATGCTGAGCAACGAGAGGGGATAAATCCCAACTCTGTAACACGCAGGTGAAATCCAGCACCGTCTGAAGATAGATGGACGTGCCCACTGAGTGGGTTCAACACGGCTCCAACGATAGTCAGAAAGGTGAGGTTTCGCGTCAGAAGGCTTACGAGCTTGATATGTTAGCGTTGGATTTTAACGGTCTTTTATCTTCTTACTATCAGGCATGTCCTATGGCTATAGCAGAAGATAAACATAAATATGCAATTCTAATTATTAGCAATAAGTAGAAAGCATGATCTTATGTGGTAAAAGCCCATGAACCCTAGTAAGACCTTAATATTACTTAAGTCTTCACTTGAGCTTCATTGCATCTCATCTGGTCCAACCCAGTGCCCTAGCGCCAAGAGCACCACAGGTGCACCACCAGGTGAATGCCCCTCTTGGATGTGTGCCTTTGTTCTTGTCTAATCAAAGTACATTTGATCTATCTAGACAAGATTGACTCGCAGGTCAACAACATATTATAAATTAAGTACAATGTGATTCGCAGATCACAAATTAATTTACAATTTTTTTAAGTCCAGGCACGCAGGCCCCAGCACAGCACACAATTGGGCAACCCACATAAGACTAAATAGACAAGCATATGGTTCAATCAACATGTGATCCAATCATCTTGAAATTAAAAGTTTTGAAAACCCCATGGCATCAATTTTAATTTCCTTATGAGCCCTACAACCTTACAATGGTGCATTGATGGGGATCCACTCATCCATCTAGTTAGATCCTTTGCCCTTGCATGCACCGAGTCATAACTGACCCGAGTTGACCTAATGGTCAACCATGCATGCGCCAAGGGCTGAACTACCCCCATGAGTTTTGGCAAGCGGGTGTGACCCCGGGCCTAACTCAAGTGTGTTCAGTAGTGTCTCAACCAGACCTCGCTACACGCCGTAGATGCAGTCAACCTATAGCCACCTTGTGCTTGCGCATAGGTGCTATCAGGTTAACCCATCTGAGCTGTCAGATGGTCTGATCAGACTAATGGATCTAACCTAGAGGTGACTTCAGCCCCATCAACCCATCTAAGGGTTTATAGTAGATGCATATAGATCTAAATGTTTGCGCGCAAGTAGGTATAAGATTTGATGAAATATCATTCAACCATTCAACATACTTATCATGCGCCAACACAACAACATGCGCAACTCATGAAGAAACATACATCTTGCGCAACTCATGAAGAAACATACATCTAAGTTCTAAACTAGCATGTAGGTTTCGGCATGTGAGCAATCACCTTTAGATCTATTCACCAACATATTCATGGATCAAACATGATGATCTACTCATTAGAACCGCAAGCAATCATATGAAAAAGTATAGATTGGCTCTGATACCAATTGATGGAACCCTTTCAGGAGGGGAGCGCAAAACCTATTGTGAGAAGAACCCCTTTCATGAGGGGGGCGCAAGTCATATGTTTCTTTCTCATAGCAGCGGAATTAGGGTTTCCACATAAGATCGCATTCTATACTTTCATATAATCAACTTGAATAACAAGTGAGAGATTCATTACCATGGCCATGGGAAGGTGCGGCTTGGAAGAAGAAAGATCGAAGGGATCTTCTCCAAAGAAATCACACACAAGGGATGAAAGCTTCCTCCTTGCGCAACTCTTGTGCTAGCAAGATTGCCAAGCTTTTCCAACCGTGTGTAGGAGATTAGATGAAAAGGGCTTCCTTCTTTTCGAGAGCTCTTCTTCCTTGGCGCAAGAACGATGCCTTCCACACGAGCAAGCCGTTCCAAAACCACGTCCAAGAAGCAAAACCGAAAAACATTAGAGAGACATCAAGCCATGAACGCATATGCGTTATGCTTTTGGAACTTTCCAAAATTGGCAACGATTAAGAGTTGGCGTTCACGTTTCCATGAACCAAACGCAACCTCTTCTCCCTCTTGAACCAAGCGCTCAACCCATGAGCCGGTTCAATATCCTTGGTTCAATAGCGAAACCAAATCAGCCCATAAATTAAGTCTAGATCAAATTAGACCCCAAGGTCCTAGATCTGACCATTCATCATCTGACGCTTCTGATCGCATCGATCTAGCATCATCTCTCTCGATCGAAGCTTACCGATCTAAAGCTCTAATCAATCAAACATGATCAGACCAGATCTCACTTACAATCAGAGATTAAATCTCTTTAAACTGAACCAAAACAATTCAGTCCACACGATCTGACTTAAGGAAGCCATATCACCAAATTGTGCGACCCTGAGGGTTTCCTTTAAATGTCGGTAACGATAACTTACGTTATCACGATCAGTGAGGGGTATCTAGCAACACATCACTGTCTCCCGATATAAAGGAAAGAGTCTTCCAAGACTACTCCCAAACCATAGCACAAGTGTGACTCAATTCACAAGGCATACATGTGTCCTTTGCCACTGGATGTTCTTATTGGACAAGCGGGTCAAGCTTGTAACTCCAATACGATGAGCATGATTAGATCAGATGCACATAGTCATCTGGGTATGGCCATACACTATCTCAATCATCTCATATAGGGGGGCCCTTAGAACACTACACTCCTTAAACAAGGAGACGGCAATCCTATGTCTATCACTAGTGCCCTAACCTGATTCAAGCTCACCATCCAAGATAGTCTATAATCATTATGTTTCAAATGATATTGAACTACCTCAAGACAATGACAATCATCATTCAGAAACACAAGTGATCTCAAGTCAGAGGACATGTGCCACTTGCTGCTTACAAGGATCATTCACATTGTGACAAGCAATGGAATATCCCAGTAGGGTCTGTCCAGTACATCCAATGTACCCATGAGTCTACGTCTTATTCCATGCTCGAAGCATCCTATAAGATTAGCACTCATATTAGTCTCAATCATATCAAGGCTGTCTCATGTTCACCAAGATATCTCGACTAAGGACATATAGCCTGTCAGCCTAGCTGAACAGCTTTGAGACAGTATTCAGAAGTACACTTATTACAGCAGACAAGGTAACAACCTGAATAATAACCATGCCTTTATAAACTTAAGAGTTTATTACATGATACTAATACAATCC
Organism: Costus lasius; assembly: GCA_027563935.2. Classification (NCBI taxonomy): domain Eukaryota; kingdom Viridiplantae; phylum Streptophyta; class Magnoliopsida; order Zingiberales; family Costaceae; genus Costus; species Costus lasius. Next base: position 69,945,682 of record CM050449.1, read on the forward strand.
CAAGGCCTCAAACATTAGCCTTAAGGGCATACCCCAACAGGCAGGAGGTTTGTTGGATCTCATACATAGTGATGTGTGTGGGCCATTCAGTAAACAAGCCAGAGGAGGGCACAACTACTTCATCACATTTACTGATGACTTCAGTAGATATGGTTATGTCTATTTGATGAGACATAAGTCTGAATCCTTTGAGAAATTTAAGGAGTTCAGACATGAAGTAGAGAACCAGCTTGGTAGATCTATTAAGGCTCTTCGATCAGATCGTGGTGGAGAGTACCTGAGCGGTGAGTTCTTTAACTATCTTAGAGAGTGTGAGATTATATCCCAACTCACTCCTCCTGGAACACCTCAATGGAATGGTGTGTTTGAAAGGAGAAATCGAACTTTGTTGGACATGGTTCGATCTATGATGAGTCATGCAACTCTACCTCCCTCATTTTGGGGCCATGCACTTGAGACAGCTTCTCTCATACTGAATAATGTTCCATCTAAGAGTGTCTCCAAGATTCCGAACGAGGTATGGAATGGGAGACGACCGAATCTCTCCATTATTAGAGTCTGGGGATGTGAGGCTTATGTCAAACGTCAGGATTCTAGCAAGCTAGAACCCAGATCTGATAAATGCGTGTTTGTGGGGTATTCTAAGGAAACTAAAGGATATTACTTCTAGATTCCCAGTGAGAACAAAGTTTTTGTTGCTCGGGATGCTGTCTTTCTCGAGAAAGAATTTCTCATGAAAGAAGTTAGTGGGAGGAAGTTTGACTTGGACGAGGTCCAAGTGCAATCAGAAGACACCGAGATGGAACCTGAGCCACCTACATCGGTTGCTGGGCAACTAGAAGCTCAAACACAGGCCCTGCATAGGTCTGGGAGGATTCGTCGTGCACCTGAGAGGTACGGGTCGCTGCCGACCCAACACGACGGGATCTTCATCATTGAGGATGAACCCATGACCTATGATGAGGCGGTCGCTGGACCGGACTCCAAGAAATGGCTTGAGGCCATGAGATCCGAGATGGATTCCATGTCAGCTAACCAAGTCTGAGATTTGGTTGAGCTACCTGATGGGGTAAAACCTATAGGGTGTAAATGGGTCTTCAAGAGGAAGACTGACATAGATGGCAACATAGTTACCTATAAGGGTAGACTTGTGACTAAAGGATTTAGACAAGTTCATGGGGTGGACTATGATGAAACCTTCTCGCCAGTTGCCATGTTCAAATCCATTCGAATCCTGCTTGCTATAGCTGCGTATCACGATTATGAGATATGGCAGATGGATGTGAAGACAGCATTCCTTAACGGCAAGATGACTGAGGATGTGTTTATGACACAGCCTGATGGCTTCATCCATCCTGCAGAGGCCAATAAGGTCTACAGGCTTAAGAGATCTATTTATGGATTAAAGAAAGCTTCTCGAAGTTGGAATCTTCGATTTGATGAGGCAGTAAGAGATTACGGCTTTATCAAGAGCGAAGATGACGCTTGTGTTTACAGTAAATTCAGTGGGAGCTTGGTGACATTTCTGGTCTTGTATGTCGACGACATACTACTCATCGGAAACGACATCCCTAGTCTTCAAGCTGTGAAAACATGGTTGGGGAAGTGTTTCAAGATGAAAGACTTAGGGGAGGCCGCCTATATCCTAGGCGTGAGGATCTACTGGGATAGATCCAAGAAGCCCCTGGCCCTTAGTCAGAGTACCTACATTGATAAGGTCCTGGAGAAGTTCAGCTTAGAGCAATCTAAGAAAGGATACCTTCCAGTGAGACATGGCCTTATTCTCTCCAAGAGCCAGTGTCCCGTTACACAGGCTGAGAGGGACGACATGAGTCGAGTGCCCTATGCTTCGATAGAAGTTTCGATCATGTATGCGATGTTGTGTACTAGATCAGACGTGGCTTATGCTGTGAGCATAACCAGCCGATACCAATCCAACCAGGTCTGCAGCACTGGGTGGCTATAAAGAACATTCTATGTTTATGAGAAGAACTAAAGAATGATTCTTGGTCTATGGGGGACAGGAAGAGCTCAGTGTTCAGGGCTACACTGAGGCATCATTCCAGTCTGACCCTGATGACTTCAGATCGCAGACAGGCTATGTGTTCAGATTGAGTGGAGGTGTTATGAGCTAAGAGAGCTCTAAACAATCCATTGTAACTGATTCTACGACCGAGGCTGAGTATGTCGTTGCTTCTGAGGCAGCCAAAGAAGCCGTTTGGATTCGGAAGTTCATTTCTGAACTTCAGGTGGTTCCAACTACTGTGGATCCGAGTGAGCTCCATTGTGACAACAATAAAGCGATGGCACAGGCAAAGGAACCACGGTCTCATCAAAAATCCAAACACATTCTCAGTAGATTTCACCTGATCTGGGAGATCATTGATAGAGGTGATGTCAGGATAAGTAGAGTTGACACAGATAACAATCTAGCAGACCCACTGACCAAAGCTTTGGCGCAACATAAGCATGATGGTCATACTCGAGACATGGGGTTAAGTAACCTCAACGATAAGGTCTGAGTGCAAGTGGGAGATTGTTAGTGTTATGCCCTGAGACCTATCTTTTGGTCTAGATTGTACTACTTGACTTTGATATATATATCATTCTGGCATTATCGTTACTATGTTGTGTTTACATCTGCGACTATGTACATAGATAATAATGTCCCTGGAGACAGATTGTATCTGTGCTCAAACGGTGTGTCCTCAGTCAAGTACCTGAGTGGATAAGGGACAGCTCTGGTACATGTGAGACTGGTATATGGGCTGATTACGCACGGGGTGCTAACGCAGGCATATGGGTATATCAATGGTGGATATACTGGACCGACCCGCTGTGAGGCTCTAACTTGGTGTCATGAGTTAACCTCGCAAGTGACAGGAGATGCATTGATCCCTTTACTTGAGGTCATTGACTCTTCTGTATGGTTAGGAACATACTTTGATACAACCTAATGCCCCGCCGTAAGCTGGGAGGTCATAACGGTTGTCATTGGGTATGTGACGACCCATATGAGAAGATCAATGGACAGACATAGGATTTGCCCCTTCTTACGGGAAGCTTGATATCCACGGGGCCCCCTATGGTTGCATGACTGAAAGTGTATGGCCATACCCAGGTGAAAGCCTGATTTAGTCATGACCATGAGATTGGGTAAAAACAAAGTGGTGACACACTTTGTCCAATCGGATATCAGTTCGGCAAAGAGACTGTAATGCATCGGTATCTTGTTGCGATGATGGGGATGTCGATGTGATATCCATTCCGAAGACTTGGGTAGCAGCGATGCACTGCTAGGTGCCAATCACTGCTTGTGATGACTGGGTTCATCACTGCCAACGTCTGAGGAACCTATAGGGTCGCACAATTTGAACTCGGGTTCTCGCATTGATCGGGTAGCCTATTGAATGAGTTATTTTATAACTCAGATCTGTTTGGGAGAATCCATCAGCACCACTGTGCTAGATGAGATGAAAGGAATCATTTGGAGCTAACTTGTTTTTTGGGCCTAGTAGGCCAAATGGGCCCAATTGGCCATTTGGGCCAAATGGGCCCAATAGACCAAGTTGGGCTAATAGGCCAAATGGGCTCAATGAGCCATTTGGGCCAAATGGGCCAAGAAGGATAGGCGCAAGTCACTTGGAGTGAGCTTGGCGCATATCTTTGAGGAAGACAAATCCAAGTGGCGCATCTCACTTAAAGAGATAAGCTTGGAGCTTCTCACTTTGAATGGGTGAATGAACTTGGGCGGATGGGACTTGGAGTGGACGAATTGGGTTTTACCACTTGAAGAGGTGTTTCTCTTCATGAAGTGGTGTGCCTCTTCACTTGTGAAGAGGTGCACCTATTCATGGGTATATAAACCCCCTAGCCCCCCTTTTTTCGGGTTACACTCTCCTCTCCTCTTCCCTTTGTCGCCACTCTTGAGGTATTCGGCCATTAAGAGAGTTGGACTCTCTTCCTTACTTGGTTCAGTTCCTGCAAGCTCCTTGTCACCCTCCTCCCCAAAGTTGGACTTTGGCTTGGGTTGATTCCTGTTCGGATCGTGGTGGAGTGCTTCAAGAGTTGGACTCCGACAAAGCTCCACCTCCTCTGCTTGGCATCTCCTCAGGAGTTGGCGCAAGTGATTGAGGAAGTCTCCCAAAGGCATGGATCTTCTTCCCGAGGCTAGCACCGGGCGTGGAAGAAGAGGACTCGAGGTTCGGCTGTGTGTGAGACTACAGAGGGCGCACACTTGGGCGCCTGCATCGCATCTCTTGATTTGCATCAAGGTATCATCTGCTACTCACCGTGTTGATTCCCTCGCAAGACTCGATCTTCTGGGTTTTTGGGATTGGCCTATTTCGGGGATTGCTTCCGCTGTGTTTGTCTGTAAAAGTTTTAAAATCCCCAAGGTTTCCCAACAAATTATCCCTTGAAGATCTTCAATTTCCTTACTTCGATTTGTCATGATTTGAATTTGATTCGTCATGAATTTTTCAAGCACGGGTTTTAACCTAGATTTTTCAGTATCCTCAAAGTATGGTTCAGAAACATGATTTGAAGGAGTTAAAATTTGGTAATTAGAAGTATAATGATCAAAACATCCACAAATATCATATCTAATAGAAGAATCGGATGTCCTAGAAAGATGCATACAAGAGTGTAATTTCAATTTATCTGCAAGAGTGCACAATGAATCATCTTTATACTTACCTTGTGGCACGTATACCTCACCTCTTTCCGTTGCCCATGAGTTGTGATTAAAAGACATATCTTCAAATCCATCAAGAACAGAAAGATTGTCCAACACCAATCAATTAATTTTTTTTAGAATATATAAAAAAATAGAAAATATAAAACACAAGCAAATACAAAAATTTCAGAAATCACAGTTCTGTCACAACTTGTGAAAATCTAAAACCTGCAAAAACAAAAAAACAAAGTTAAATCTAGAACAAATAAAACTTAGTCTAGGATTAACAACTATTTCGATATTAACAAAACTACGGTCCTCGGCAACGGCACCAAAAACTTGTTGTGTCCGTAAGTACACGGATACTCGAAGTAATAAAAAGATATCGAACCACAGAGACCTACGTGATTTTCTCTCTATCTAAGCAAATCGAATATATGAAGCAAGTAAACGATAGGAAAGTGCACGAAATATCTAGGAGAGAAACTGGGACTAGTGTTTCATCCACCTTAACTTCAATGACTAGATATGAATAAGTGTTCATCAGTCAAATCTTATTATAATAAAGATATAGTTACTTCATAAAGAAATCATCTCACTTTCATGCAGATAATTATACAAAAAACCAATCCTCACTTTCATGCTGGATTTATTCAATGCTGAAGATAAGTAAACCATCAACAAAGAACTCACGGATCACTTTCGTGCATCTAAATTCTAAGTTAATTATCTCAAGTGGAAACTCAATGATCACTTTCGTGCATCCGAATCTCAACACAGGTTCTACTTAAGGTTCTCTAACGTTCCGGTACTCAATTTCTTGCAATACCTCCTATGTTTATCACAGTAACTCAATTCTAGATTCAGATTATCAACATGGCAATTATATTTCTAAAATCAAGAAATAAGAACAGACCTAATTTCTTATGGTAAGTTCGTAGCATTCAATTTTAGGGTTCCAATTTCTCAAGCAAATCACCTTTCAGTCCATCTTGCGAATACTCTAAAACATGATGATAATATGAAACTATGGAGAATTAAAGACAATCGTCACAAAAGCAGAATTATCATATCAAAATTATACTGATGAAATAAAGATTATCTAATCATTATGAAATTAAGGGGATTACACCCCTATGTCCCAAGGAGAAGTTTACACTACCATGGAATTAAAAATATAATAAAAATTATGATAAATTAGAATTCGAAAAAGGAAGAAACACCACCATAATTTTGGGAATTTCCGAGTGCTACAGTACTACTACAGTATCGTGAACATTACTGCTACAGTAAAATCGCAAAACACTATTCACGCCCGAATCTTCTTTCTTCGATTTCTCCCTCGTTCGAACTCCTTTCGATCTAAAATTTTTGGTGTATCCTCTCCTCCCTTGAGCAAAACTTTCATGTAAATTTGGTGGCCTGAGGTGGCCTCTACGCCTCACGACGAGAGGCCATGCCTAAGGACGCTCTTTCTGATTTCTCCCTCGATTCTTCACGAAATAGGATTCTTCTTGTTCTCAAATCTTCTCCTCAATTTATAGAAGAGACCCCTTTTTACGGTTTTTCAATTGGTGCCCTGGATCTCCAGATATTGCATCGCAAAATTCAGGCTTTTGAGTGTCCGCGGAAGACCCGACCAAAAACATAATTACGACCGTAATTTTGATTACGGCAGTACCGTATTTTGGTTCTGTGTGTTTTTGGCTCAAAATTACAGACGGTGAAAAATATTATGGCAGTGCCATATTTTCTTCTGTAAATTTCTGGACCAAAATTACGGCCTGTGGAATTCCTTATGGCAGTATCGTAATTTCTTCTGTGGATTTCTAGGCCAAAATTACGGGTCCTAAAAATCATTACGGTAGTGGTGTATTCCTAGGCAAAAAAATTACACCCGTAATTTCCATTACGGCAGTGGTGTATTTTTCAAACTTCCTCTGATTTGCATGAAAATTGACGGGCGGCTTCGTCTCGACGTCTGGAATCCATTGGTGTGCTCAAATCTTCCAAAATCCATAAAAATATGGCACTTTTTACCTGAAAATCATCAAAAATAAGAAATGGTGTAGATTTCGTAATATTTGATAAATATGGCTTAAAAATAAGCAAAAGAGCATGAATATGACACAAAAAGACCAATGCAATGACATAAAATATACTATGAATTTTGGTGTCATAAAAAACATAAGACTCAAACTTTGCTTGTCCTCAAGCAAATGAATAGAATAAAGAACAATGCTAAGTATGGAAAATATGCTCTTTTATGAAAAATAAATTTCTAAAATATAATCACTCATGAAATATTCCACCAACTGTTACACAAAGTTTCAGATAAATACATCATCCTTTGAAATTAATCTTTAAGATTCACAACTTTGATCAAATAAAATTTTGCAACTCGTATAATAAAAAGAATCTCAGTCTCATGAATTCACTCAAGTTTCAGTTTAAATCTATCATACCTTTGTTTACAGGAATAGGATATCCAAAATCTTTTTCCACTTAAAATCTTTCTTTTTCTTTTTATTCCTTTTTTGGATAGCATGTACCCATATAGATACACACTTTTTAATGGGACTTCAACTCTTGTCTTAGGTACCACTGTCAATTTTACACAGTGCCAAGTAGATGAGTCATTTTCTTTTTCTTTCTGTCAATTTTGTTCTTTTCAGACTTCAACCCATATCTTCGGTACCACTGCCAATTTTACGCAGTGCTAAGTAGGGGAGTCTCTCTCTCTTTTTGGATCTTGGATGCTTTCTTCCCAACAAAAAGTAAGATAAACTAAACATCAACTACGTTAATCAATTGACATCAATTCAAAAATTACACTCATATGCTCATTTTATTCAAGAAAGATTGTTTCACTCTTAGATTGCATTCATCAAACAACATACCTACCAAAAAAACTTTATGCATCAATCAATGAAGGATTTCAACAAGTAGATATATACTGAAGAAATAAATTCGGCATAAGACGTATATCTCCATTCATAGATAGTGACATGCATAATCATAGAAAAATCTACACACCTCTCATCTCATAGATTCAAGTCATAAAAATTTTAAACATCAAAAATACCAAAATCAATGCAAAAAGTGTGAAGCTTGAAACTCATAGAATCATAGTCAAAAGTGTAACATGATAGATTCAAGCAATGACATCGAATATAAATCTCAGTGAGTGATACAATCATAGCAAATAGCAGAACAAATCAAGTAGCAACACCATACAATCATATCGAATAAGATCACTAGAAAGTTTAAACAATACTCACAAAACTATATAGCAAGCTCAATCATCGTCCGGGGTGTACCGTCAGGCTAGATGCGGCTGGGTCCAAAGATGTGCCTTCTAAAAATTTTCCTACACAATTTTCAAATACATAAGGCTCACTTCAAAAACAGTATCTAACTTTAACAAAAAATAATATTTTTCTCAAAGGAAATCACTGGAGGTCCAAAGAAGGTGCCGGTGGAAAGAGCTGATGCAAAGTAGATGCCAGTGGAGGAGTTGCTAGCATTGAAGATGATGGTGCCGACAGTAGAGTGATGATGAGTAGTCTCCAGTGGCCAGTTGGAGATTACAGTCCTGAAGGCAAAGTTGTCGGATGGTGGGCGGCGAGAGATGATGCTGCATAAAAAAAGTCAGTCACTAATGAAGATTCTGCTGCAAAAATAAATAAAATCAATAGAAATAGAGGCAGCAGAAGTAAGAGGCTGCTGGAGGTAGAATCCAGTGTCGATTGCTGGAAATAATGGCGTTAGAGGCGGATACAGTGGTGGTGCCTGGGCTGTAGCTTCTAGTGGCAATTTGAAGACAAAGAGCTACTAATGTTGATGGAAAGCTATGCAGCCTACTAATTCAATTACAAAAAGTAGCTATACTCAAGAATAAGATTTAATGATCCAAAAGAAAATAGACAAAGCCAAAAGGTACAATAAAACTTGTTCTTTCCGGGCGTATAAAAATTAAAGGATCAAAATCTGTTAGGAATTTATGATATCAGCAGAAAGAAGGCTACTCATATTTCTAAATGAAAAATAGCACAGAAATTAATCAGTTACCAAAAGTTATCATGCTTCCTAGAATGATCAGAAAATATTTTAATGAAATCAAAAAATCCAAGAGATAGAATGAATCATGTACTTCCAATTTCAAGTGAAAGATCAAGGTTTCAACTCATCAAAGCATCTTAAAAATCTGCAGCAAAAACGCTAATCAGATCAGTCAAACAAAACTGTTGCAGAAATTAATTAAGTACCAAAAGATGTTATGTGTTATAGGATGATCCATGGACTTTAAAATTCAATAAAAATATCCAAATAATAGAAAAAGATGAATACTTCATGTTCGAGCTAAAGATCAAAAATTTTACCACCCCAGTTTCTTAAAATCACTAAGAGAAAACACCTAATCAGATAAGCAGAATGTAGTTTTAACATTACGGGCATAATATTCCTTACGGCAGTGCTGTAATATACACAATATTCTCGGGTCAGAAATATGATGGAATTACGGCACCGTAAAAATAGTTACGGTACTGCCGTAAAACTAAAAAAACTTTCGGGTCAAAAATTAGACAAAATTACCGTACTGTGAAAAAGATTACGGTACCGTCGTATTTTTCACAAAAATCTCAAAACTCTCGGATAAGAAAATACTCAGAATTATGGCATGTGAAGTTGAAAATGGACCGAAAATACGGTACCGTAAAATTTATTACAGTAGTGCTGTAAAAACCAGAAAACATTATGTTTAAAAATTACCCCAAATTACGGCCCGTAAAATTGCAAAATACTATTCACACTCAAATATTCTTTCTTCGATTTCTCCCTCGATCGAACTCCTTTCAATCTGAAATTTTTGGTGTATCCTCTCCTCCCTTGGGCAAAACTTTCCTGTAAATTTGGTGGCCTGCGGTGGCCTCTACGCCTCACGACGAGAGGCCATGTCCTAAGGACGCCCTTTCTGATTTGTCCCTCGATTCTTCACGAAATTGGATTCTTCTTATCCTCAAATCTTCTCCTCGATTTATAGAAGAGATCCCTTTTTACGGTTTTTCAATTGGTGCCCTAGATCTCCAAATATTGCATCGCAAAATTTAAGCTTTTGAGTGTCCGTGGAAGACTCGGCCAAAAACATAATTACGGCCGTAATTTTGATTACGGCATTATCATATTTTAGTTCTGTGTGTTTTGGGTCAAAATTATAGCCCGTGAAAAATATTACAGCAGTGCCGTATTTTCTTCTATAAATTTCTAGACCAAAATTACGGCATGTGGAATTCCTTACGGCCGTACCATAATTTCTTTTGTGGATTTCTAGGCCAAAATTACGGCCCGTAAAAATCATTACGGCAGTGGTGTATTTCTGGGCAAAAAATTACACCCGTAATTTCCATTACGGCAGGGGTGAATTTTGCAAACTTGCTCTGATTTGCATGAAAATTGACGGGCGGCTTCGTCTCAACGTCTGGAATCCATTGGTGTGCTCAAATCTTCCAAAATCCATCAAAATATGGCACTTTTTATCTGAAAATCATCAAAAATAAGAAATGATGTAGATTCTGCAATATTTGATAAATATGGATTAAAAACAAGCAAAAAAGCATGAATATGACACAAAAAGACCAATGAAATGACACAAAATATACTATGAATTTTGGTGTCATTAGAGATGGCCCATAATCATAACCAATGGGCTACTGAAGAAGGAATGCTATATTGTTATCAACATGGTAAGAATGAAAATGATGGATGGCATAGCTTGAATAAAAAGGTAAACTCTTTTAGGGTAGAGATCATGTTTGAAAAGTTTATGGTTAGTCAAAATCAATTCATGACAAATCAAAATAAGGAGATTGAAGATCTTAAGGGAATGGTTAGTCATCTTACTTCTCAAGTAGGATCTTTAGCAGCTTACAATAAAACCCTAGAAGACCAAATACCTGCTAAACTTGAATTAAACCTTAAAGAACACTGTAATGCTATAATTACAAGGAGTGGGAGGCAATTAGAGGAACCTATAGGGAGAGTTGAGGATAATGAAGAAGAGCCTAACAATGAACTAGACTTAGAAAAACCTCTTGTACAAGGGCAGTCCCAAACTAGTTTGTCACCTCAACAGAGTGATGAACCTAAAGGAGATGAGCCATGTCAGCCAGAAATTCCTAGATCAAGTTCACATGCACCATATAAACCACCTATACCCTTTCTCTAGAGATTAGTTCAAGCAAAGTTAGATAAGCAATTTGGGAAATTTCTTGATGTCTTAAAGAAGTTTTATATTAATATTCCATTCACTGAAGCTTTATCTCAAATGCCCACATATGCTAAATTTTTGAAAGAAATTTTGTCTAATAAGAGAAAGATAGAAGACTATAGTACTGTGGCTATAACTGAAGAGTGTAGTGCTATTATCCAAAACAAGTTGCCACCGAAACTAAAGGATACAGGTAATTTCTCTATTCCTTATTTTATTGGGAGTATGGCGTTTGACTGAGCCTTATGTGATTTAGGTGCTAGTATGAGTCTAATGTCATTATCTATTTGCAGGAAATTGGACATGGGAGAGCTTAAACCAACTTCAATATCTTTGCAGCTCGCCGATCGTTCAGTTAAGTATCCTGTAGGGATTCTGGATGATGTACCTATCCAAGTAGGTAAGTATTTCATTCCAGCAGATTTTGTAGTTCTTGAGATGGAAGAAGATGCAAAGATTCCTATTATACTTGGTAGACCGTTCTTAGCCACAGCAGGAGCGATTATTGATGTAAAGAATGGTAAACTTACACTAAACATTAGAGATGAAAGAACTGAGTATGACTTAAATGAGGCCATGAAAAACCCATCAAATTCTGGATCTTGTTGTAGTATACATGTTGTAGATGACACTGTCTATTATCTTAGTGATTTATTTGTTGAAACCTCTGAATATGATTCTGATTTAGATTCTGTTCTTGATTCTAATGTAGACACCAGTTCTGAAATTAATGAATTTTTAGATTGCATTGTTTGTGATGATAAAAAGAGTGAATAAGAGAAGGCTCCAAAAGTAGAACTTAAGGTTTTACCTGATAACTTTTGTTATGAATTTCTTAGTCCTAATCTACTTACCCTGTCATTGTGATGCATAGCTTGGAAAAAGGGAGACAGATTTGCTTCTTAAGGAATTAAGGATTCATAGGAAGGTAATTGGGTACACAATTGAAGACTTAAAGGGAATTAACCCCTCTTTTTGTATGCACAGGATCTTGATGGAAGAGGAACACAAGCCACATGCAGATTTTCAAAGGAGACTTAACCCCTCTATGAAAGAAGTTGTGAAAAAGGAAGTCCTGAAACTACTTGATGCAGGTATTATCTATCCTATCTCTGACAGTAAATGGGTAAGTCCTGTATATTGTGTTCCTAAGAAAGGAGGAGTAACTGTCATGAAAAACAAAGACAACGAATTGATTCCTATTAGAACACTAACTAGTTGGTGCATATGCATAGATTATAGAAAATTGAATGCGGCTACTAGGAAAGACCACTTTCGCTTACCTTTTATTGATCAGATGGTTGAAAGGCTTGCAAACCATTCTCACTTTTGTTTCTTAGATGGATATTCTGGGTTTTTCCAAATTCCTATACATCTTGCTGATCAAGATAAAACCATTTTCACTTGCCCATACAGTACTTTTGCATATAGGAGAATGCCTTTTGGTTTACGTAATGTACCTACTACTTTTCAGAGGTGTATGATGGCTATTATTTCTGACTTCATTGAGGATTTCATGGATGTATTTACGGATGATTTCTCTGTATATGGTTCTTCCTTTGATGATTGTTTGGCTAATTGATCTCGAGTTTTGCAGCGGTGTGAAGAAACTAACTTTGTGCTTAATTGGGAAAAATGTCATTTCATGGTTAGGCAAGGGATAGTTTTGGGGCACTTGATTTCAGAGAGAGGGATTGAAGTTGACAAAGCCAAAGTCGAGGTGATAGAGAAATTAGAGACGCCCACTACAATAAAGGAGGTCTAAAGTTTTCTAGAATATGCAGGATTCTACCGGCGATTCATCAAGGATTTCTCTAAACTTGCTAGACCTCTTACAAATTTACTTTGTAAAGATGTTTAAATTTTCTTTTGATGAAGATTATTTATCTGCTTTTCAGGAATTAAAGAAAGCTTTGGTTTCAACACCTATCATTTAACCTCTAGATTGGGATTTACCCTTTGAACTCATGTGTGATGCTAGTGATTATGCAATATGCTAGTAGGACTTTGGATGAGACATACAGGAATTACACCACCACTGAAAAAGAACTTTTAGCCATAGTATTTGCCTTTGATAAATTTAGATCATACTTGATTAACTCAAAAGTGGTGGTGTACACTGATCATGCAGCAGTGAGGTACTTAATGCAGAAAAAGGATAGTAAACCACGCTTGCTTAGATGGATTTTACTCTTACAAGAGTTTGATTTAGAAATTAAAGATAAAAAAGGATCAGAAAACTTTGTTGCAGATCATCTTTCAAGGATAGTGGTAGATACTGAAAAGAATGATATAATCAATGATTCCTTCCCTGAAGAACAACTCTTAACCACTGAACAAATCAGAGCCCCATGGTATGCTGACATAGTAAATTACCTATTAGCTAATGTTTTTCCTCTTGGTTTAAGTTACCAAAGAAAGAAGAGATTCTTAGCTGAGGTAAAGAACTATTTTTGGGATGAGCCGTATATTTTTAGGAGATGTGCAGATGGAATTTTTAGAAGATGTATACCTGAAGAGGAAATCATAAATATATTATTTCAGTGTCATGGATCCTCTTATGGAGGGCACGCTAGTACTGAGAAAACTGCTTTCAAGGTTTTGCAATCGAGATTTTATTGGCCTTCAATTTTTAAAGATGTTAGAAATTTTATTTTATACTGTGATAGATGTCAAAAGATAGGGAACATTAACAGAAGACATGAGATGCCACTATCCACTATTCTTGAGGTTGAGATATTTGATGTTTTGGGGATAGATTTCATAGAACCTTTTCCATTTTCTAGAGGTAACAAATATATACTTGTAGCAGTTGATTATGTTTCAAAGTGGGTTGAGGCTCTTGCCTCTCCTACTAATGATTCTAGAGTTGTTGTTAAACTGTTCAAAAAGATTATCTTTCCACGATTTGGGACACCATGAGTAGTAATTAGTGATGGAGGCTCACATTTCATAGAACATAAGTTCTCAGCCTTGCTTAGAAAGTATGGGGTAAATCATAGAGTTGCAACACCTTATCACCCCCAAACAAGTGGACAAGTTGAGATATCGAATAGAGAAATCAAGGAAATTTTGGAAAAGACAGTGTCGCGCACGAGAAAAGATTGGGCATTCAAACTTGATGATGCACTGTGGGCCTACCAGACTGCTTTTAAAACACCAATAGGTATGTCTCCTTTTCAATTGATATATAGTAAATCTTGTCATCTACCTATAGAGCTTGAGCATAGGGCGATCTGGGCAATCAAAGCACTAAACTTTGACTTAAAAGACGCGGGTGAGAAATAGAGGCTACAATTGAACGAGCTAGATGAGATTAGACTCTCTGCTTACGAAAATGCAAGAATTTATAAGGAGAGGACTAAAAGATGGCATGATTGACATATTTTCAGAAGGGAATTTCAACCAGGTGACCTTGTTCTTTTCTTCAATTCTAGATTGAGACTTTTTCCTGGTAAACTTAAGTCTCGATGGTCTAGACATTTTCAGGTAAAGAAAACTTACCCCTACGAAGCTGTGGAGATATGGAGTGATGAAATAGGAGAGTTTAAGGTTAACGGGCTGAGATCGAAGCATTATTATCAAGAAGAACTGATTGAAGGAAAGGAAAATTTTCATCTTGATGAACCACGATCAAATCCGAGTGCAGAACGATCAAGCTAATGACCTTTAAATTAGCGCTTCTTGGGAGGCAACCTAAGCACTCTTACTTTAGTTCATTTTCTTTTACTTTATTTTTATTTTTGCTTTAGAACTAATTTCTCTTCTCTTTTTGTAGATGAAATCAAATTTTGGTGTAAATTACGGCACTACCGTAATGAAAATTACGGCCCGTAATTTCGATCTGTTGTTGGTGTATATGCCCTAGGACCTAGTTTTGGTCCATCTTTGTACTACTTGACTCTAATATTCATATATGTATCTTTCTGGCATTGTCGTTATTATTGTTTGTCTACACCTGCGATTGTGTACTTACATGATAATGTCCCTGGAGACAGATTGGATCTGTGCTCAAATGATTGTCCCCAGTCGATGTACCTGAGTGGATGTGGGACAGCTCGAGTACTTGTGAGACTAGTATATGGGCTGGTTAGGCACGAGGTGCTAACGCAAATATATGGGTATATCAGTGGTGGATATACTAGACCGACCCGCTGTGAGG
Source organism: Costus lasius (assembly GCA_027563935.2). NCBI lineage: Eukaryota > Viridiplantae > Streptophyta > Magnoliopsida > Zingiberales > Costaceae > Costus > Costus lasius. The sequence continues at coordinate 69,960,790 of CM050449.1, forward strand.
CTATGACTTGGTGTCATGAGTTATCCTCACAAGTGACAGGAGATGCATTGATCCCTTGACTTGAGGTCATTGACCATTCTATATGGTTAGGGACTTGCTTTGATACAACCTAAAACCTCGCCGTAGTTGGGAGGTAATAACGATTGTCATTGAGCATGTCACGACCCATATGAGAAGGTCAATGGACAGACATAGGATTTGCCCCTTCCTAAGGGAAGTATGATATCCATGGAGCTCCTCTATGGTTCTATGACTGAAAGTGTATGGCCATACCCAGGTGAGAACCTGATTTAGTCATAACCATGTGATTGGGTGAAAACAAGTGGTGACACACTTGTCCAATCGGATATCAGTTCGGCAAAGAAACTGTAATGCATCTGTACCTTGTTGCAATGATGGGGATGTCGATGTCGATATCCATTCTGATGACTTGGGTAGCAGCGATGCACTGCTAGGTGCCAGTCACTGCTTGTGGTGACATTTGGTCAGCACTGCCAACGTCAGAGGAACCTACAGGGTCGCACACCTTGATACTTGAGTTCTCAAATTGATTGGGAAGCCTTATGATCGAGTTATTGGATAACTCAAATCTAATTGGGAGATTTCATCAGCGCCAATGGGCCTGATGAGATGGAAGAATGTTATTGGAGCCAAACTTCATTTTTGGCAGGTTGACCCAAAATTGACCATGGTTGGCCACATTTGGATTAGGGTTGCATTGGATTAGATCCAAGTGCTTAATCAAGCCATGTAATGAAGTGTGGACTAGCTCATTATCCAATGAGGCCCAATAATAAGTTGTCATGAAGAGGCAATAGGCTAAAAGGGTATAATGGGGAGGAAGCCAAGCCCATTGGCGCCTAAGGGGCATAATGGGGTTTGGATGGCAAATTTGCTTCATTAAGGAAGCTTTTTGCGCCTAGCCCTCTCCCATTGACAGTGTGAATGCATTAAGGCATTGCTTGGGGCGCAAGGCTAGGCCTTGGCGCACAAGGCAAGGCTTGGTAGCTTATGGAAAAATTGAATGAGGTTTATGGTAAAGTCTTGGAGACTTTCCTTACCTCAAACCTTCTCATCCAAGCCATACACTTGTCATGATCTCAACCCTTGCCCTAACCGCCTCTAGCTCTTTATAAGTGACCCTAGCCGCCCTCTCTTATAAGGTTACAATCCTTAGAGGCGTGACAACAAGAGGAGGGGCGAAAGCAAGGGCTTGAAGGGCGACAACACCAAGAAGTGGCGCATCTTCTTCTTCCTTCGAAACCCTAGCCTCAAGCCTCTTCCTTCTCTGTTGACGCAAGGAACTTGATGCTTCGCGGTTTCCCTCTCCCTCATCCTTCTTCATCTTTGGCGCATCTACCTTGGAGGTGGCGCATATTTTGAAGAAGGAGCACAAGGCTTGGATCTTCTTCCCGAGGCTAGCACCGGGCGTGGAAGAAGAGGACTCGAGGGGTCTGTGTGTGTGAGACTGTAGGGGGCGCACGCTTGGGCGCCTATCACGACATCGACCTCATCTTGCTCTAAGGTATTTCCTAACTCATCGTGTCGACTCTCTTGCTTGCGATCTTCACTGGGTTTTTGGGACCGGCCTGTTTCGGGGATATTGCTTCCGCTGTGCAATGTATTTTGTAATCTCTATCTCTGAAAATTGTAAAATATGCCCGGGGTTTCCCAACAGTGGTATCAGAGCGACTTGCAAGACTCGAACGATGTTTTATGCTTTTCTTTCATGCTCACATGCCATATCTCTGTTTTCGTAAATAGCATGATGCATGGCAAACGATTTTTCTAAAAGTAGAAAAATTAGGGTTTCTTGTTTCTATCATCCTCTCAATCTCTTTTGGATTTTTGGACTGTTTTTCTTGTCTGATTTAAAGATCAAAGGCGCACGTAATTTTGTCAAGTAGGACGGGCATTGAGTCTTCGGACTGGCCAAGTCTCTTGATCTGACAAAATTGCCAGCCGAAAGGATCTCTGAAATCATCATGAAAAATAAATCGAAATTAACCAAAAGATTTGTGAGAAGAAGATGAGAAAAAGAGACTAGTTTTATGAAAAAGTAAAATTTCAGATTTTATGTTTTTCATGAGCATGTCGAATTGCATGAGTAAATACCTTGATTGTGCATAATGTTGTGATCATGAGTCAAGCCCCTTTTGCATGCCTGTGATGTATCCTTGTGCGGCCTGCGTGCCATCTTTTTCATTATTTTTGTAAAAATTAAGATGAAGATTAAGGGCTAGGCGCATCCTTCTTAGACCTTGATGCTCGCATCTTGCTTGATGGTGCAAGCATGCAAGGTGGCACATGCAAGCTGGTGCTTGGTTGCTTGGTGGTGCAAGAAAGCTTGGCCAAACCTCTTTTGGTTTGAGAGCTAGCTATCTTGGCCCCTTGCATGGTGGCGCACCTTCCTTGGAGGAAGACCATGGCATTGGCCGAACCTATGGGGAACTTTTAAAGTGTACCTCTAGGGTTTGAGAGCTAAACCATGAGAGAAGGACCTTGGAGCCAACCTTGAAGTACAAGCTAGAGGTCGGCTAGGCTAGGTCTAGTTTTTGGGGCTTGAGTTCTAGGACAAGAGTTGAACCTCTTTCATGGCATGGGTTGGTTCAATGTCTTGAATAGGATATGATCACATCATTCTTTACTGCTTTTATTATTATCTGCAGAAGCATGCCTGTAATGTTTTATCGTTATGTTATCACCATAGGATTGCATGCCTGTACTGATAGACATAAGATAAAACTAAGATGATGAGACCTTAAACAAAAACCCTCAATTAAAATATCAAGTCTAGTAGTCTTCTAACGCGTAGCCCTCACTAAGCTATCGATCAGTGGAGTTGTGAATTGTTTCCCACCCTCGTGGGACACACCCACTTATCTTTAGAAAGTGCATAGTGACAATGGTTTCCCTAGTCCAGTTTTAACCTGGGCGTGCCTTCGCAAGGAAACTCGTTGGCCCTGGGCATAACGGTTAGGAATGGACTTGACTAGATTTTCATGTGTGCTAGGCACATGATGAAACTCTAGAGGCATCGTTGAGAGGTTAGGGTTTCATGCTGTATCCAGCCCTCGCTAGACATGAAATGCCTGGACTGTCTCAATAAGGGGAATTGCTTGGAGCAATCGGCCGGCGCGCCCACCTTAGGAAACATGGGTCACTTTGTGCATCTCATCCCACCCTCGTGGGACGCGAAGCCCTGTGTGGAATGAGGATCTCATCTCACTAAGAAATCTTGGATTTCTCGATTGACTTTGTGGGTTGTCAATTCGATTAAAAAATAGTGGGAGCCATGGTCATTTAAAATAAGTCCAGCTTAAATGACTCGAAGTAGTACTAATCTGCTGTTTCTTGGTTGTTGTAGAACAATGGCTATGAACAATAGCAGTTGGTCACTGCGATCTACCCTGGAAAGGGATAAGTTGGTTGGATCCAACTTACTGGATTGGTATATGAACTTGAGAATCGTGCTCAAGCTCGAAAGGAAGCTTTATGTCCTTGAGCGTCCTTTTCCTGAGCCACTTCCATGCTCGGCCTCAGCGGCTAAGAGGGATGCTTATGATAAGCATCAGGTTGATACTTTGGAGGTTGCTAACCAACATGTCACCTGAATTTAGAGGGTGATATGAATCGAAGAGTGCCTCTGAGATTATTTTTAATCTAAGGCAGCTCTTTGATGAATTGGTTGAGCTCAATCCTCCTAAAGTTGATATTCAGTGTGTTGAGCCAAAAGGCTTGACCAAAGAACTGAAATTAAAGATGGATATGATCAGGAATAATAGGTGCTATTCATGTGGAGGGCCACCTCACATGTTGAAGGACATGTTGCAACTTCAGAATGAGGAGAAGAAAGGCAAGGCCTTGTCTTCATGCTCAGGTATTTATGTTACCGAAGTCAACCTTTCTACTCCTATGACATGGGTATTGGATACCGCATGTGGAGCTCATATTTGTACAAATATGCAAAGGCTCAGAAAGGGTAGATCGGTAAGGCCTAGAGAGATTGACCTACGGATAGGTAACAGGGCACAAGTTGCTGCTGTTGCTGTAGGAGTTTCTCTTCCTGCCTTCTGGACTTCAGTTAAAGCTAGACAATTGCTATTATGTACCTTCCCTTACCAAAACATTGTATCCACTCCTTGCTTGGCAAAGAAAGGATTTAAGTTTGAAATAAAAGAGAACTTATGTTCTTTTTCTTTTGCAAACATGTTTTATGGGAAGGGTACTTTGTGCAATGGTCCGCATGTCTTGGACATGGATAGCTCTATTTGTAACATAAATAATAAAAGGACCAAACTAAGTGGTTCAGTTGGTGCTTTCCTATGGCATTGTCGATTAGCCCATATAAACAAGAATCGCATTCGACAACTCCATGCAAATGGGTTGTTAGATTCGAGTTCCTTGGAGGAACTTGATACATGTGAGACTTGTTTATTAGGGAAAATGACAAAGGCGTCCTTCACCAAGACTGGTGAGAGGGCAGGAGGTTTATTAGATCTCATACATACTGATGTGTGTGGGCCTTTCAATAAACAAGCCAGAGGAGGGTACAACTACTTCATCACGTTTACTGATGACTTCAGTAGATATGGTTATGTCTATCTGATGAGACATAAGTCTGAATCCTTTGAGAAATTTAAGGAGTTTAGACATGAAGTAGAGAACCAGCTTGGTAAATCCATTAAGGCTCTTCGATCAGATCGTGGTGGAGAGTACCTGAGCGGTGAGTTCTTTGACTATCTGAGAGAGTGTGGGATCATATCCCAACTCACTCCTGCTGGAACACCTCAATGCAAAGGTGTGTCTGAAAGGAGAAATCGAACTTTGTTGGACATGGTTCGATCTATGATGAGTCATGCAACTCTACCTCCCTCATTCTGGGGACATGCACTTGAGACAGCTTCTCTAATACTGAATAATGTTCCATCTAAGAGTGTCTCAAAGATTCCATACGAGGTATGGAGTGGGAGACGCCCTAATCTCACTTTTATCAGGATCTAGGGATGTAAGGCTTATGTCAAACATCACGATTCTAGCAAGCTAGAACCTAGATCTGATAAGTGTATGTTTGTGGGGTACCCTAAGGAGACTAAGGGTTACTACTTCTATGTTCCCACCGAGAACAAAGTTTTTGTTGCTCGGGGTGCTGTCTTTCTAGAGAAAGAATTTCTCATGAAAGAAGTTAGTGGAGGAAGTTTGACTTGGACGAGGTCCAAGTGCAACCACAAGAAATAGAGATGGAACTTGAGCCACCTGCACCGGTTGCTAGGCAACCTGAGGCGTAGACACAGGCCCCATGTAGGTCTAGGAGGATTCGTCGTGCACCTGAGAGGTATGGGTCGCTGCCGACCCAACACGATGGGATCTTCATCATTGAGGATGAACCCAGGATTTATGATGAGGCGGTCAGTGGACCGGACTCCGAGAGATGGCTTGAGGCCATGAGATCCGAGATGGATTCCCTGTCAGCTAACCAAGTCTGGGATTTGGTTGAGCTACCTGATGGGGTAAAACCCATATGGTGTAAATAGGTCTTTAAGAGGAAGACAGACATGGATGGCAACATAGTTACCTATAAAGGTGGACTAGTGGCTAAAGGATTCAAACAAGTCCACAGGGTGGACTATGATGAAACCTTCTCGCTAGTTGCCATGATCAAATCCATTCGGATTCTGCTTGCTATAGCTGCATATCATGATTATGAGATATGACAGATGGACATAGAGACAGCGTTCCTTAATGGGAAGCTGACTAAGGATGTGTATATGACACAACCTGATGGCTTCATTCATCCTGCAGATGCTAGTAAAGTCTGCAGGCTAAAGAAATCCATTTATGGATTAAAGTAAGCATCTCGAAGTTGGAATCTTTAGTTTGATGAAGCTATGAGAGATTATGGCTTTATCAAAAGTGAAGATGACGCCTGTGTATACAGAAAATTCAGTGGGAGCTTGGTGATTTTTCTGGTCATGTATGTCGATGACATACTGCTCATCGGAAACGACATCCTTAGTCTTCAAGCTGCGAAGACATGGTTAGGGAAGTGTTTCGAGATGAAGGACTTAGGGGAGGCCGCCTACATTCTAGGCGTGAGGATCTACCGGGATAGATCTAAGAGGCTCTTGGCCCTTAGTCAGAGTACCCACATTGATAAGGTCCTGGAGAGGTTTAACTTGGAGCAATCCAAGAAAGGATACCTTCTAGTGAGACATGGCCTTACTCTCTCAAAGAGCCAGTGTCCTACAACACAGGCTGAGAGGGATAATGTAACATCCCTCAGAACACACCCCACACGCATACAAGTAAAATACGGGGCTAAAAAAAATTTTTACTCTTCCATTAATACACAAGAAGAAAGCGGCATCGAAGGACATTACTACGGAACTGAAAACCGCACAGAACTGAGTAGGATCGATTTACTAGGAAATAGAAATCCGGAAGTTCAGAAAAATCCGGCAGCAAGTATACTAAACTACTGCTGCACAGACACACATGTAACAACAACAAATGTCCACACTACACATATGTGGAATTTCAGAAATATGCAGAACTGATTATTCAGATATTAAAACAACATAAATTCGGTTACACGTCTCAAATCGGACATTTCAAAATAAGAACCAATTCACTAAAAGAATCCAAGACTCGTATCCAATAATTTAAACGAGACAACTATAATATAATATCCTGAAAACAGGCATAAGCCCTCAGGAGATAAAACGTGTCACATAAGTCATAACAAATTAGGCACGCAGGCCTGATAAATTTTTAGAAGAAAATTCTTAGAAATTACATCAAACATTAGCATCATAACAATTAGCTGTAGCGGTTACTGTCTTGATGTCTCACCTGAAAACATTTAAACAACGGAGGTGAGCTAAAAAGCTCAGTGAGTAAAAGACACTAAAAGTCATCCATAGTACACATCAAAAATATCATGCTTAAGTTGAAATTCTTTTATTTAACAGATAAAATAAATCAGCTTAACATGCACACTCATATCAGAAACAAAACACAATCAAATACAGATACTTGTAACAATAGGCTTCAAGCAGGTAGGATATGAATATACCAACCCATACCAACTAACCACACCGCCTAATACATCTAAATACAGATCGAAACAGAACTACAGAAATCAGAACTGACAGACAGAAAATCAGAATTTTCAGAGTCCAAACGGATAGTCTACATCGGAAACAGAAAGGCCACAGAAGGCCTGATGACCACAGAAGGTCTGACCCCACCTCTGCCGAGGACGAGACAATGCATGCATATCAGAAACAGAATGGTAGAGGAGATATCAGTGGGTGGCCCCCGTCTTGTCAGGACGTGGCACTCTGGTCTCCAATACCCAGAACAGAATGGTAGAGGAGGTATCAGTGGGTGGCCCCCATCTTGTTAGGACGTGGCACTCTGGCCTCCAATACCCAGAACTGAATGGTAGAGGAGGTATCAGTGGGTGGCCCCCGTCTTGTTAGGACGTGGCACTCTGGCCTCCAATACCCAGAACTGAATGGTAGAGGAGGTATCAGTGGGTGGCCCCCGTCTTGTCAGGACGTGGCACTCTGGCCTCCAATACCCAGAACTGAATGGTAGAGGAGGTATCAGTGGGTGGCCCCCGTCTTGTTAGGACGTGGCACTCTGGCCTCCAATACCCATAACTGAATGGTAGAGGAGGTATCAGTGGGTGGCCCCCGTCTTGTTAGGACGTGGCACTCTGGCCTCCAATACCCATAACTGAATGGTAGAGGAGGTATCAGTGGGTGGCCCCCGTCTTGTTAGGACGTGGCACTCTGGCCTCCAATACCCAGAACTGAATGGTAGAGGATGTATCAGTGGGTGGCCCCCGTCTTGTCAGGACGTGGCACTCTGGCCTCCAATACCCAGAACTGAATGGTAGAGGAGGTATCAGTGGGTGGCCCCCGTCTTGTTAGGACGTGGCACTCTGGCCTCCAATACCCAGAACTGAACAGAAATAGTGTCTCAAGGGTCGTAGTAGACTATCAGCACCATTACAGCGCCACAGAAGGAGGGTAAGGACACGGAAGAGTGCTACACTAGGGCATAATTTTACAGAACAGATTATACTGAAACGGAGAAGTAGGATCAACCACTACTTAATTCTTACATTATGCCCAAAGTCTAACAAACCAGAAAATGACACACCCCAATATCCAGTCCTTAAACACAGAACAGAAATTATATGAGTGAATTCCTTACAACTAACCTTAATTCATGTCAAACCATTCTATGTTCTCACAAATGTTTTAACACATTCAAGGTTTTCAGAAACTTCACAACATATAAACAGAACAGGAAATATCCACATAACAAACAATTAAATACAGAACAGAAATTATTCATATAACAAACATTTAAATACAGAACAGAAATTATTCATGAAATAATCTCCTCAAAATTCCTAAAACCGTGAGCTATAAAATTACTGTAAGGGGCGCCACTTTCAGAACCTTAACAGAACGTACAAATTTCATGTAATTAATTTTAGTCCCCCACTACAGATAATTTTAATTACACGTTTGTGAAGAAAATTGACAAAAGCCCCAAAATTGGCTCGAACCATGATTTTCAAAAATTCCTAAGTTCTTAGTTAAATCCCCAATTTTGTTTTCTCTAAAATTTCTCATCAAGCAAATAAATTTTAGAAGAACTACAGACCACAATTTAAGAGATTAAACCATACAGGATAAATTTTTCTCACAAGGGAATTTTCGTCTAACCAAAACATAGCAGATTTATATTGTCAGATTGCAACATATATTTTTGGTCCAATTTCGAACCAAAGCCAGTCAATATTGTATTCAAAATGAAGCTCTCTGAATCTAGTTTCCAATAAAACTGGTTTCACAAGATTTCGAATTGTAGGCAGGAAGATATAAGGGTTCGAACATGGGATGGTCAGAATTTCAGATTTCAAGAAAACAGATTCATATATCAGAATTGCGACATATATTTCAGATCCAATAACTAATCGAAAATAGGCTTTATGGGAGTCAAAATGAAGCTCTTCAAGCCTACGGTCTAATAAAACTGGTTTCACAGGATTTCGAGCTATACCTAGGGAGATATGATGGTTCGAACACATAAAGGTCGAAATCCAGATTTCCAGAAAACTGATTTTGTACAGCTAGATTGCAATACATATTGAAATACAAATACAGCTCTGATATGGTCGATATCATATTCAAATTAAAGCCGAATGTGTCTAGTTTCATACAAAATTTGTTTCATACGATTTGGATCTATAGACCATGAGATATTAGGGTTATAGTACACAAAGGTCAGATTAGAGAATGCAGATTTCAGCAGAACAGGATTTTAAAACCCTATAATTATTTGAATTCGACCATAACGAATTTTAATTGAATGATAATCTAAAATTTAGCGGATTAGACTCCTTAGGATCGAATTACTCACCGAAAATCGCCCACAGAAAAAAAAAAACGCCACAACAGAGGGTCAGGGATCTCCAGGAACTTCGTCCACCACCAATCTGCCACCACCAGCGTCAGAAATTTGCAGGAGGTGCCAAACACAGTAAGGGGCGACAACCACAGGCGGCTAGGGCAAGAAAACAACAAAAATCGTGAGGGAGAGGAGCTCTCACGATATTTCTCTTTTTCTCCCACTCCAAACGGATCCAAGATCCAATAACCCAGTTAACTTAAGTGGAAATCGGCTTTAATGGGCTTACCTGGGCTTAACCACCATGCGCCACTCCAATAACACAGAAATATGCGCCACCATGGTGGAAGAATTCCAGGAGCAAATAGTCAAGGCTGAGGGTTCGAAGCCCCAACGAAAATAATTATTTTTGCCCTGTAGGAAAAAGTCCTACAATTAGGCAAAAATCCCAAAATTTTAACAGATAAAAATACAGAAACAGAATTTCTAACCTTAAATCGTAATTCAGAAAATCGAGGGCGTTACAGATAACATGAGTCAAATTCCCTATGCTTCGGCAGTGGGATCAATCATGTATGCAATGCTGTGTACTAGACCAGATGTGGCTTATGCTGTAAGCATAACCAGTCGATACCAATCCAATCCAGGTCTGCAGCACTGGGTGGCTGTAAAGAATATCCTTGAGTATCCTAAAAAGGACTAAGGATTTATTCTATATGGTCTACGGGGGACAGGAAGAGCTCAGTGTGCAGGGCTTCACTGATGAGTCATTCTAGTCTGATCCTGACGACTTCAGATCGCAGACCGGCTATTTGTTTAAGATGGTTGGAGGTGCTGTACGCTGGAAGAGCTTCAAGCAATCCACCATAGCTAATTCTACAACCGAAGCTGAGTAATGGTTGCTTCTGAGGTAGCCAATGAAGCCATTTGGATCAGGAAGTTCTTTTCTGAACTTCAAGTGGTTCCAAGTGCAATGGATCCCATTGAGCTCTACTATGACAAACAATGGGAACTGCACATGCTAAGGAACCACGGTCTCATCAAAGGTCCAAACACATACTCAGGAGATTTCGCCTGATCAGAGATATCATTGATCGAGGTGATGTCAAGATTAGTAGATTTGACACAGAGAGCAATCTAGCAGACCCACTGACCGAGGCTTTGGTGCAGCAGAAGCATGATGGTCGTACTAGAGATATGGGGTTGAGGTTGCTCAACCTCTAGATCTTAGTGCAAGTGGGAGATTGTTGGTGTATATGCCCTAGGACCTAGTTTTCGTCCATCTTTGTACTACTTGACTCTGATATTCATATATGTATCTTTCTGGCATTGTCGTTATTATTGTTTGTCTACACCTGCGATTGTGTACTTACATGATAATGTCCCTGGAGACAGATTGGATCTGTGCTCAAATGATTGTCCCTAGTCGATGTACCTGAGTGGATGTGGGACAGCTCTGGTACTTGTGAGACTAGTATATGGGCTGGTAAGACACGAGGTGCTAATGCAGACATATGGGTATATCAGTGGTGGATATACTGGACCGACCCGCTGTGAGGCTATGACTTGGTGTCATGAGTTATCCTCACAACTGACAGGAGATGCATTGATCCCTTGACTTGAGGTCATTGACCATTCTATATGGTTAGGGACTTGCTTTGATACAACCTAAAACCTCGCCGTAGTTGGGAGGTAATAACGGTTGTCATTGAGCATGTCACGACCCATATGAGAAGGTCAATGGACAGACATAGGATTTGTCCCTTCCTAAGGGAAGTATGATATCCATGGAGCTCCTCTATGGTTCTATGACTGAAAGTGTATGGCCATACCCAGGTGAGAACCTGATTTAGTCATAACCATGTGATTGGGTGAAAACAAGTGGTGACACACTTGTCCAATCGGATATCAGTTCGGCAAAGAGACTGTAATGCATCTGTACCTTGTTGCAATGATGGGGATGTCGATGTCGATATCCATTCCGATGACTTGGGTAGCAGCGATACACTGCTAGGTGCCACTCACTGCTTGTGGTGACATTTGGTCAGCACTGCCAACGTCAGAGGAACCTACAGGGTCGCACACCTTGATACTTGAGTTCTCGTATTGATTGGGAAGCCTTATGATCGAGTTATTGGATAACTCGGATCTAATTGGGAGATTTCATCAGCGCCAATGGGCCTGATGAGATGGAAGAATGTTATTGGAGCCAAACTTCATTTTTGGCAGGTTGACCCGAAATTGACCATGGATGGCCACATTTGGATTAAGGTTGCATTGGATTAGATCCAAGTGCTTAATCAAGCCATGTAATGAAGTGTGGACTAGCTCATTATCCAATGAGGCACAATAATAAGTTGTCATGAAGAGGCAATAGGCTAAAAGGGTATAATGGGGAGGAAACCAAGCCCATTGGCGCCTAAGGGGCATAATGGGGTTTGGATGGCAAATTTGCTTCATTAAGGAAGCGTTTTGCGCCTAGCCCTCTCCCATTGATAGTGTGAATGCATTAAGGCATTGCTTGGGGCGCAAGGCTAGGCCTTGGCGCACAAGGCAAGGCTTGGTAGCTTATGGAAAGGTTGAATGAGGTTTATGGTAAAGTCTTGGAGACTTTCCTTACCTCAAAACTTCTCATCCAAGCCATACACTTGTCATGATCTCAACCCTTGCCCTAACCGCCTCTAACTCTTTATAAGTGACCCTAGCCGCCCCCTCTTATAAGGTTACAATCCTTAGAGGCGTGACAACAAGAGGAGGGGCGAAAGCAAGGGCTTGAAGGGCGACAACACCAAGAAGTGGCGCATCTTCTTCTTCCTTCCAAACCCTAGCCGCAAGCCTCTTCCTTCTCTCTTGACGCAAGGAACTTGATGCTTGGCGGTTTCCCTCTCCCTCATCCTTCTTCATCTTTGGCGCATCTACCTTGGAGGTGGCGCATATTTTGAAGAAGGAGCACAAGGCTTGGATCTTCTTCCCGAGGCTAGCACCGGGCGTGGAAGAAGAGGACTCGAGGGGTCCGTGTGTGTGAGACTGCAGAGGGCGCACGCTTGGGCGCCTATCACGACATCGACCTCATCTTTCTCTAAGGTATTTCCTAACTCATCGTGTCGACTCTCTTGCTTGCGATCTTCACTGGGTTTTTGGGACCGGCCTGTTTCGGGGATATTGCTTCCGCTGTGCAATGTATTTTGTAATCTCTATCTCTGAAAATTGTAAAATATCCCCGGGGTTTCCCAATATCTGTTTTCGACTAGAAAGTTTTGAGGCCATTACGGTACTATCGTAATTATTTATACGTGCTGTATTTTCCCTCCAAAATTTTCCCGAGAGTTCTACCGCTTTTACGGCACTACCGTAATTCTTTTCACTGGCCATATTTTCTATTGATTTTCAACCTAAAAGTTTTTGAAATTTGGCTCGTATTACGGTAGTACCGTAAACAATTCTACATGCCATATTTTGTGCTGAAAAAAAAACTATCTTTTCGTTTTTACAGTACTACCATAACCGATTTCACGCTGCCATATTTTTGACCATTTTCTCTGCCGAGAGTTGGTTGAAGTTTTGTGGAAATTACGGCAGTACCGTAATCATTTATAAGGTACCGTAATTCTTGCAGTTTTTTGACCCGAGAGTTTTGGATCTTTTACGGCAAGGCCGTATAGACTTTACGGCCTGTGTTTTTCGAAATTACCACATTACGGCACAGCCGTAATGAAAATTACGGCTGTAATTCCATCGGCCCTACACGATTTTGATCATAGTATATCTTGCGTCATTTAATAGGTTTTTTGTGTCATATTCATGCTCTTTTGCTTATTTTTATGCCTTAATTATCAAATATTGCGGAATCTACACATTTTCTGGTTTTTGATCATTTTCAGGTAAAAAGGCACTATTTTAAGACATTTTCAAGCAAATTCAGATGCATAGATGAATCCCCATCAACAAGGGAAGATTACATGTCAATTTTCACGAAGATTGAAGCCACAAACCAAATTACGGCACAGCCGTAATTAATATTACGGTACCGTGGTTTCACTGAACCTACAGAACAAACCACGGCACTACCGTAATTTCAGAGCACTACCGTAATTTGGGGTAAATTTCATACAGAAAGATTTGCAGATATTACGGCACCGCCATAAACAATATTACTGGTCGTAATTTTGAGAGATTTTTAACCCAAAAGATTTGTAGAAATTATGGCACTACCGTAATGCATATTAAGGGCCGTAATTTAGGTCGATTTCTGTACAGAAGAACTCTGCTGTTATTACGACACTACCGTAACGAATTACACGGCCGTAATTATAACCTGGACGACCGATTTTCTTGGACTTATTGAAGCCCGATTCTTGCGCGGGTGATTACGGATGATCTAGACCATGAATTGGAGATCCGTAAAAAGGAAAATACTCGTTAGATTGAGGAGATGAGACACACATAAAAAGCCCTAATTTTGATCTACGTTCAAGAGAGAAATCAGGAATTTCACTGTTGCCCTAGGTTTCACCACTGGGAAGCATACAGCGCATCTCTGACCGAGAAATTTGAGGGGAAGCTGCGCCTAGAGGAGGAGAACATAATCCAGAAGTTTCAGAGCAAAAGGAGATCGATCGGAGGAGAAATCAACAAAGGAGGCATCACCGCTACTATTCATCATACAAAATTTTTCATTACAGCCATGCTGTTATTAGAATTTCCCCTTTCTTTTCGATTTCTGATCCTTTGAAACTATGGTTTATTGTAATTCTTCAACTATGCATGCTAGTTTAAACACTTTTTAGGACATGGGGTGTAATCCCCTTAATTTCTTATGACTATATGATTTTTATTTCGTCAGGATAATTTTACTATGATAATTATACTTATGTGATGATTGCCTTTAATTCATTCTAGTTTCATATTATTAGCATGATTTAGAGTTTTTGTGATATGGACTGAAAAGTGATTTGTGAAAACTTGGAATCCTAGAATCATGATTTAGGAGCTCATCATAAGAAATTAGGTTTGTTCTTATTTCTAGATTTTAGAAGTTTGTTGCCATGTTGATAATCTGATCTAGGATTGAGTTACTGAAATAAACATGAAGATACTGTAAGAAATTAAGTATTGGATCGTTGGAGAACCTTAAGTAGAACCTGTGAAAATTATAGTATGAAAGTATTTAGTTTTCACTTGAGATGATTAACTTAGAATTTGGATGCACGAAAGTGATCTTTGAGATCTTTGTCAATGATTTACTTTTATTCAACTTAGAATAAATCCTGTGTGAAAGTGAGGATTGTTTCATTGTAAATTATTTGCGCGAAAGCGAGATGATTTCTTTATAAAGTAAATTATATCTTTATCATAATAAAATTAGACTGACGACCACTTATTTAGATCTAGTCATTGAAATTAAGGTGGATGAAACCCTAGTCCCAGTTTCTGTCTCTAACTTTTTTGTGTAGTTTCTGATAGTTTGCTTTCATCTTATTCGATTGCCTAACTAGTGCGAAATTGATTATTTGGAACTTGACAAACGAGGTCTCTGTGGTTCGATATCTTTATTATTACTTCTAGCATCCATGCACTTGCGGACACAACAAGTAGATGTCTATAACAAATGGATGCATCATGCTATGAGCAGAAAGTACTTAGCTAGTTTTTGCAGAACACAGAGTCGACTCAAGGAACAGGTAGCGGGTGGAGCTTAGTGAGGGATGGTTCTCCACCTTGGTTGATCTGAGGGGTAGAGGGCTTCTTTCGGCATCGACAGGGGTCTAGAGGATGCTAGTGAAAGCCCAGCTAAGTTCACACTCTTAGTGATGAGAGCCGACCATTGGCACCACTTCGGCTCATGAGACAGGGGACGCGGCAGGAAGCGGAGAGCACGCGTCAAGAGTAGTCAGCTGGCGCTGGCGAGCCCTTCTTCAAACGATGTGACAAAGTAGATTGGTAGCATCTCCTATGCCTAGAGAGGAACACTAGCGGCGGCGCGCCTAGAAACGACAAGGGCATCTGCCCATGAGCCCTAATCGCCATTCAGGACTCGGGACATAAGGGATGAGCGGCGACACCCCTTCCGGCCTCGACCCGAGCTCGGATCCACACCTTCGACTCCTGGACATGGTGACAAGACGGGAAGTGAGGCAGGGCAGCTTGGAAAAGGGCGATGATGTCAGTGGATGTGATGGGGATGAGAGTGGTTCAATGCGTAATGAGGAACCAAAGACGAAAACAGAGGAAGAGGGTAGGAACTCGGCGTCACATGCGCCTGGAAACGAAGATGAGGAGAATGGCGACACAAGCACCAGAGAGGATGAGGAAGATGAGTTTCATTAATCAAAATCTGCCAAAAAGGCAACTACAAAATGGTTTACACCTTATAGACAAGCGACAAAGTAGACATTGCAACAAACAAAATAGCTGGAGGTCTCTTCTTCACGCAGGCGGTTGTTGTTTCCTTCACGCAAGCTGTTTCCTTCCTCCTGTTTCCTCCTTTGATGTGAGTCCAGCTGCAAACCTGTCCCTTTCCATCCTAAGAAGGGCTGACGCAAGTCTCCCTTACTATAAGATGTAACACAAAAAGCACAAAGGGCAGTGGGATCTAGGAAGAAGGGCCATATCTAGCGGGCCTCTTCCGAGCTCGAGTGGATCTATGTCATGGGCCTCCATTACCTCTGCCGGGGTGGGTAAAATTCTCCTCTAGAGAATTGTCTTTGTATACTCGGAGCAGCTCTGGGGCAGTCTTCGAGAGTTCTACTTCAGGGAGACAAACTTGTTCACCACTGGCGTATTTGACAAGGTAGAAAATCTGTGCCTCGCTAGGGGTGAGTCAAGTCTGGTCCTCGAGAATAGGCTCAATCTCCAGGTCTCCAATATCGTCAGGCATGGCGATAGTGATGGGCTCATGATAAGGGGTGAGATCCTCCACGTTGATAGTGGTGGAGATCCCTAAGTCTGGGGGCAAGTCCAATATGTAGGAATTCTTGTTGACTTTGCCAATGATAGTGAATGGTCCAATTCTTTTAGCATTTAGCTTTCGTCCAAGTCCCTGCTCTCTCTCCTTGCGCGTCCTCAGGATAACACGATCCTCTATAGAAAATAACCTTTCTTAGTGACATTTGTTAGCATCATCATGATAAGCATTTATAGAATCAGATATTTTAGAAAATAATTCATGATGTAGCTGAGAAATATGCATAGCAAAGTCACGGGCAGGCAAGGAGGTCCTAAACTATTTAGGCAGTGGAAACAAATCAATAGGCTTGTTACGTTGGTGCCCTATTTTTTGCTTGGAAAGGTGATAAGCCAGTGGTCCTATTGGGTATACTATTATACGAAAACTCAGCAATGGGCAAGAGCTTATCCCAATTACCGGGATGTACTCTAACGAGGCTCCTAAGAATGCTCCCAAGTGATCTGTTGATCACTTCAGTCTGACCATCAGTCTGAGGATGATAGGCTGTAGAGAACTTGAGTTGAATACCTAACATGGCCCATAAAGCCTTCCAGAAATGGCTGACAAACATGCTATCTCTATTTGAAACATTGGTTAGCGGGGTACCACGCAACCTAACAACTTCCCTAAAGAACAATCTCGCTATATGAGAAGCATCTAATGTTTTGGAAGAAGGAACAAAATGAGCCATCTTGGTAAATCTGTCTACTACTACAAAGATGGAGTCATGCTTAGCAGGGGTCCATGGCAACCCTAAAACAAAATCCATGCTAAGATCTTGCCATGGTTTGGGGAATGGGTAGAGGCATATAAAGACCTCAACTATGATTATACGCCTTAGTGACCTGACAAGTCCTACAATGCCGGATCATCCTAGACACATCCCGGTAGAGGTTAGGCCAATAGAACCGCTCCTCTACTAAGGCTTGGGTTTTGTCTCAACCGTGGTGCCCCATGGCCTCGCCTCCGTGCAATTCCCATACTAAGAATTCTCGAATTGAGGACTTAGGAACACAAAGAATCGACCCAAGAAACAAATACTCATCCCTAAGGGAATAGAGTGGATGGCTCATGGGATCTACATTAATATCAGCATACACAGAAGAGAAATCAGGACACTCCAGATAAGGAGATTTCATATATTCAAAACCAGTAATTTCAGCATGTAGAGAAGTCAAAAGTAAATTTACTCTACTTAAAGCATCTGCAACTTTGTTTTCAACTCCTGATTTGTTCTTATGGATAAAGGTATATTGTTGAAGATACTCTACCCACTTAGCAAGCTTAGAATTAAGTTTTCTTTGAGCACTCAGATAAGACAAGGCTTGGTGATCACTATTTAGGGTGAACTCCTTATGGATTAATAGTGTCTCCAATGCCTAAGGGACTAAAGCATAACATAAAATTCTTTGTCATAGGTGGAGTATTTTTGTTTGGCTTCATTTAATTTTTCAGTGAAGAAGGCTATGGGATGCCCTTCTTGACTCTGGGTTCCACCTATGCCCATCCCAGAAGCATCACAATCTACTTCGAAAACTTTATCAAAATCAGGTGGCCTGAGGACTAGGGCTGATGTCATCCTAGCCTTAAGCTCTATGAAGGCTTTACTAGCAGATTTAGTCCATACAAAATCACCTTGCTTTGTACAGTGGGTGATGGGAGCAGCTAGAGAGTTGAAATTCCTAATGAACCTTCGGTAGAAGGTTACTAGGCCATGAACACTTCTAACTTTAGTAATGGTCTTGGGTTCAGGCCAATCTATAATGGCTTGGATTTTAGCTGGGTCAGCTTAAAGGCCTTGTTCAAAAACTATGAACCCTATAAAGACCACACTATGAGAGAGGAAAGAGCACTTTTTCATATTGACATACAATTTCTCATCTTTAAGAAGATCTATGGCTTTATTAAGATGTTCTAAGTGATCTTCCTTAGTCTTGCTATAAATCAAGACGTCATCAAAATAGACTACTAAGAACCTACCTATGTAGGGTTTTAAGACCTGGGTCATGAGTCTCATAAAAGTTAAGGGGGGCATTAGTTAAGCCAAAAGACATTACTAGCCACTCATACAGACCGTCCTTGGTCTTGAAAGCAGTCTTCCATTCATCACCTTCCCTGATTCTCACTTGGTGATACCCACTCCTTAAATCTAGCTTACTAAACTACTTGGATCCAACCAACATGCCTAGCATATTATCAAGTCTAGGGATAGGGAACCTATATTTAATAGTGATCTTATTAATGGCCCTAAAGTCAATGCACATTGATGGAGTCAACGACACATATGGGTGTGACCAAACACCCCTAGAAGACACTTGGGAAGACTTCCCAGAGCATGAGAAGGACGCTCCAGAAAATTCAACTCAAATGGAGAACAGTAGCCAAAATTACGAGTGTAAAAAAAATTACACTCCTGCCCTAAAAGCCCTGCCCAGAATCTGGCGGAAATTAAACCCTGTGGAAAAAATTACACCCCTACCATAAAAGCCTCTACCCAGGATCTGGCCAAAATTACACCCCTGTCGTAAAAGTCTCTGCCCAAAATCAGGCTGAAATTACACCCCGTGAGAAAAATTACACCCCTACCGTAAAAGCCTCTGTCCAAGATCTGGCCAAAATTACACCCCTACCATAAAGTTCTCTACGCAGGATCCGGCCAAAATTATGACAGTGGAAAAAATTACACCCCTACCATGGAAATGCCCATAAATGCAGGAAAGGTAGAAAAGCTCCATTTTTCAAGACGTTCAACGTTCGCATTGGTCCTCACACCCTCTTCACCATTATGTAGGGATCCTCAGTCCATCTACTACCTCAATGGAGTCCC
This sequence comes from Costus lasius, assembly GCA_027563935.2. Taxonomy (NCBI): domain Eukaryota; kingdom Viridiplantae; phylum Streptophyta; class Magnoliopsida; order Zingiberales; family Costaceae; genus Costus; species Costus lasius. The sequence goes on from CM050449.1 coordinate 69,979,995, forward strand.
TCCACCCTATCAACATGGCGAATCTTCCCCGAGGACCACCGCAAGAGCCCACAACGGACCGTTGCCACAACCGGGTCCTCAACTCTGCCCAAGAGACAGCCAACAACGTCCAGAACTAGCCCATGATCAGTAAGTTTTGCTGCTTCGTAGCAGTTTGTTCGAAGATGGTCTAGCACGTCAAAGCCCGGCCCAGACAACGGCCCAAGTAGCTTGAACCATACGCCCACCAACCTGAAGATTCCTTGCATGGAGTTGGTAGTTGCTGCTTTTAGTTTGTTAGGGGTATCTTGACCCTCTTTTAGGAAGTTAGGGGTTGTTGGCTTATCCAACAACCCTCATGTGTTTTACATGTGTTCTTCCCTCCCTCTTAATCTATAAAAGAGGGCTGAGGGCTAGTTCTTCTTTAGCTTTGTTGTAGTAAACACCTTCCCCCGTATGAAGGTCTAGGTCCAGCAAACTCCGAGGGGCTCGGCTATGAGTCCTTCCGTTCCACTCTCTCCTTCTGTATTGCATTCCGTTTCAATCAAAAGAGCCTAGGTGACACAACTCACCTCCGCCGTCTTTCTTCTACAAGTTTGCGTTTGCATTGGTTGTGCGTCCTGGACGGGCAGAGCTGCCTCCCCCGTAGCATCGTGAAGGGTTTTTGCATGCGCGCATGCTCAAAAAATTGGCTCCACAAGCAAAGTCAGTATTTTCCAGTTAGAATCATGTTCGTCAGTGTTTCAGCTCACTGGTATTGCTCAAGTTGTGTCTCAGCAGCACGTTAGTTCATCAGTTTCCTTGGGTTTCCCTCCAACGCAATTTTCTTTCCGTCGTCTCAAGACCCTCTATCAGTTTTCTGCATCATCGTCTCCGCCTCCTTAGAGTAGTAAACTAAGGACCAATCCCTCCTATACATCTGCTGCGTCACACATCCGCCAGCTTCCATCCTTTTTAGGGGTTAGAAATGCAGGAACGACACATGGGCGAAGGCTTTCCCTAATGAATCCCTTATCTAGGAGGTCATCTACCTGCCTTTTAAGCTCTTCATGTTCAATGGGGTTCATCCTATAGTGTGGCAAGTTTGGTAAGGTTGAACCAGGAATGAGGTCTATAGCATGTTGGATGTCCCTTAAAGGTGGAAGGCCTATGGGTAGGTCCTCAGGCGTAAGCTCACTATAGTCTAACAAAAGGGATTCCACCTCAGGTGGGACATGGGTTTCAAATTCAGAATTGGCCTCCTTAACAATCAGGGTATATATTTGTTGAGTCTCCTAGCATTCCTTGGTGAAGGCTTGGGGTCTAATCAACTGAATGGTTGGTTTACGAGACTTAGACTCTTCTATCTTTCCCTTTCTAGTGGAGGCTCTAAGCTCTTTATACACGGAGGGTTTGAGTTTGACCTTCTGCCCGTCATTGTAAGATCCAAGGATCTTAAGTCCTGGTAAGCATTATGTTGATTGTTAATCTATGTATTGGTTGTTAATTTATAGTTAATTAAATTAGAGATTTTTGGTTGTTAATTTTAAGTTAATTAATTAGACCTTATTGGTTAATTAATTAGACTTTATTGGATATTAATTAAATCCTTATTGGATTTGCGTTTAAGTGGTGAATTAATTAATTGGATGTTAATTTAAATTCTTATTGGATTTTCACTTAAACCATGGGTTATTGGGTTTGCACTAATTGGGTTTTTAAAATTCGAACTATTTGACAATTAATTGGTTAGCGGGTTTAGAATTCAAAAACCGAAATTTTAGTTAGTAATTTCGGTTAGGGTAGAGTTTTTGGCGAAATTTTGGCTTGGAGGAAAATCTTGGGCGACGGCTTGAAGGCTTGGGGCGATTCTTGAAGGCTTGGAGGAATTTTCCTTTCTTCCTCTTCCTTTTCCCTTGGCCGGCATCTTTGGTTTGGGTGGCGTTTCTTCCTTCCATTGGTGGCGACGTTGGTGGAGCTTCAAAGGCTTTAGACGATTTTTGTTGGGGAGATTTTTTAACCTAAGTGTTCACGGTTCAAGGTGAGTGGAGTGTCTTATTAGATCTATCAATTTGGTTGTATTTGTGTTAAATGATATATTGGATTTCTTGAGAAATTTACCATGTTAAAATCGAAATTTTGCAAAGTGTATCTACCATGAAAACCGAATTTAAGATGCTTCTTCATGAAAACTGAATTTAGGGTATTTCTCCATGAAAACCGAATGTAAGATATTTCTTATCTTCATGAAAACTGAATTTAGGGTATTTCTCCATGAAAACCGAATTCTTGATAATAATCATGAGACTCGAAATCTTGATAATTATTTATGAAAACTGAAATTTTGATGTTAATTATGAAACCGAAATCTTGATGATTGTTTTATGAAAACTTTCAACCGAAATCTTGATGATTCTTTTATGAAACCGAAAGTTTGCAATATGAAATTTAAGGTATTAATTTATGGAATTTAGGAAGTTTTAAACTAATGATTTTGAGCATGATATTCATGTTAACTAAGGTTTAAAATTTAGTAGATAATATGTTATGTTAACCGTGGGTTACATGTAGTGATTTGTAAAGCAATTGTATGAATACATGTTTTAATTTTATGTTTAATTTTATGTTGATTTTTATGTATGCTTGATAAATGCTATATGTCGATTTTATGGATGCTTGATAAATGCTAATAATGTTATAAAACTCATGTTTATTTATCTAAGACCATGTATTCATGTTTGAGAACATTGGGTGATAATTTAGCAAGGTTAGACTGAATTAATCAGCATGAAACCTAAGGACTACACTACAATGTAATTTTTATGTAGTTTATGTGGTTTTTGAATATTATGTGATTTGTAATTTTTGGAATATTATGTGGTTATGGGAATTTAGAATATTATGTGTTATGTGATGGGTAGGACTAAGGCTAAGTGTGACTGTGTACTCAAGGGGATAGTATGTGTAATATGTTAAGGGTTTGAGATTTCAGCCCTGTATTGTGATATGTGAAGGGGTTGATGTTCAGCCTACCTGTTATGATTATTGTGATGGGGGTTGATGTTCAGCCTGCCCGATATGATTATTGTGATGACTATCCTAGAGTCTAGTTGACACTTAGAAGTCCACCGTTGTGAAATAAGATATAAGATGTGTCTGTTGTCCAGTAGGAACCTTTTGGGAGAGCGGGTTTTGACGCAAAGTGCCATGTCTTGGTCGGACAGGGGCCACCTCTTGATGTCATCACTCTTTTTGTGATATGGGGTGTCGTAGAGCAAAGTGCCACGTCGTGACCCGGCGGGGGCCACCTCTTGAATCTACACACTATCCATCGATGTGTTATGGGGTGTTTTAGAGCAAAGTGCTGTTGGGGTATGCCCTTAAGGCTAATGTTTGAGGCCTATGGGAATGTATCAGTATCATGTAATAAACTGTTATGTTTATAAAGGCATGGTTGTTATTCAGTTAGTTACATTGTCTGCTGCAATATATGTTCTTCTGAATAATGTCTCAAAGCTGTTCAGCTAGGCTGACATGCTGTTAAGTCCTTAGTCGATATATCTTGGTGAACATGAGACAACCTTGATATGATTGAGACTAATATGTGTTCTAATCTTATAGGATGCTTCGAGCATGGAATAAGATGTAGACTCATGGGTACATTGGATGTGCTGGACAGACCCTACTAGGATGTTCAATTGTTTGTCACAATGTGAATATTCCTTGAATGTGACAAGTGGCACATTTCCTTTGACTTGAGATCACTTGTGTTTTCTAAATGATGATTGTTCAATATCATTTGAAACATAATGATTATAGACTATCTTGGATGCGTGAGCCTTGAATCAGGTTAGGGCACTAGTGATAGACATAGGATTGCGGCGTCTCCTTGTTTAAGGAGTGTGATGTTCTAAAGGGGGCCCCCTGGATGAGATGATTGAGAGAGTGTACTGGCCAATACCCAGGTGACTGCTGTTCATCTGATCTAATCATGCCTTATCATATTGGAGTTACAAGCTTGACAAGCTTGTCCAATAAGAACATCCAGTGGCAAAAGGAAATATGAGCCATGCCTTGTGAGTTGATTCACACTTGTGCTGTGGTTTGGGTGTACGTCTTGGGAAGACTCTTTCCTTTATATCGGGAGACAGTGATGTGTTGCTAGATACCCCTCACTGATCGTGATAATGAGAATTATCGTTACCGACATTTAGAGGAAACCCTCAGGGTCGCACAATTTGATGATATGGCTTACTTAAGTCAGATCGTGTGGACTGAATTGTTCAGGTTCAGTTTAAAGGGATTTAATCTCTGATTGTAAGTGAGATCTGGTCTGATCATGTTTGATTGATTAGGGCTTGAGATCGGTAAGCTTCGATCGAGAGAATGGATGCTAGATCGGTCAGATCAAGAGCATCAAAGAGATCGACGGTTAGATCTGAAGCCTTAGGGTTTAATTAAGATCTAGACCATATTGCTTGGGATAATTGGTCTTGGACCAAACCGTGATGAACCGGCTCATGAATGAGCGCATGGTTCAAAGTGAAGAGAAGTTTGCGCTTGGGGTAAAACCGAAGTCGCATGAGAGCATGAACGTGGGAGTGGTTTTCTATTTTTAGAAACCACGACTCCTAAGCGTGGTCACATCTCTCTCGCTTCATTCACACCTTGTCGCCGCGCTTGGCTAGAGGGTCTTGAGGCATTCTCGCGTGGAGGAGAGGCTAAGACGACAAGGAAGTTTTCGCCAAGGAGATCTCTCATCCTTTCGCACTCGACAAGAACCTTTGGAGAACCTTGCTAGCACAAGGATCACAAAGAGTAGGCGACATCACCTTGTGTGCGCCACCTAAGGAGGAGATCCATTTCGCTCTCTCATTCCAAGACACCATCCAAGTGATGGCAATGGTGAGTATCGCTTTTCATTATAAGTTGATCATATTACATGCTTTAAGATCGCATAAGAAACCCTAGATTCCGCTAGAAATTTTGTTGCGCCTCCTATTAGGGTTTCGCCCCCCTCTTGAAAGGGGTTCCCTGCAATTGGTATCAGAGCGAGGTTCATGCATGTTAATATGATTGCTTTGATTTTGTGTTCCATGAATGCTTAGATCTATATCATGCGAAATTTTAACATGTTGATTTGTTTCATACCGAAACCTATTTCATGTTTCATTTGCGCATGTATGATGATATATTGGCGCATCTTGGTTTTCTCAAAACTATTTTACATGCGCGACTCACTATAGATCTAAGGCCCTCCTATAAACCCTTAGACGGGTTATTAGGGTTGAAGTCACCCCCTGAGTTAGATCCAAACGGTCTGATCAGACTATCTGACAGCCTGAATGGGTCGACCAGATAGCACCATGGCGCAAGCCTGTGGTTGCTATAGGTCGACTGCAGACAGGTGTGTAGCGATGTCTGATTGAGACAACCTATGAACACACATGAGTTAGGCCCGGGGTCACACCCGCTTGCCAGACCTCAATGTGGTTGTTCAGCCCTGACGCAAGCATGGTTGACCTTATGGTCGACTCAAGTCAATTAGGACTTGGTGCATGCTAGGGCAGTGGATCTGACTAGGTTGGATGAGTGGATCCCTGGTAATGGACCGTTGTAAGGTTGAAGGGCGAATAAGGAAATTAAATTGATACCTATGGGGTTTTTTCAAAATTTTAATTTTCTTGGTTGGATCACATGTTTGAATGATGCATATGTTTGTCTATTTAGTCTTATGTGGGCTGCCCATATTAATTGTGTGCTGTGCTGGGGCCTGCGTGCCTGGGATTTACAATTGTAAATTAATTGTTATTTTTGTGATCTGCGAATCACAGTTTAATTAATTTATAATGTCATATTGACCTGCGTGTCAATCTTGTCTAGATAGTTAAATTTGTAATTTAATTAGACAAGAGCACTGAGCACACTTGGCAGAGGCGCATGCAGCAGTGGCTGGACCAGGTGGGAGGTCTAGGGTTCGACCCTAGGACCTGGCGCAATTTTCCTGGTGGGTGCACCAGAGCTGCAATTGGCGCTTGGGCCCTGTTTTGGGCCAGATGAGCAGCAAAAGACCCATGAAGAGCAAGTGAAGACTTGATTTAGGTTAAGGTCTCACTAGGGCTATGGGCTTTTACCACATAAGATTCATGCTTTCTTTTATTTACTGTTTAAATATTAGAATTGCATGATTAAGTTTATCTTCTGCTATCACCATAGGAATTGCATGATAGTGAAAGAAGATAAAAGACCGTTAAAATCCAACGCTAAATATCAAGCTCGTAAGCCTTCTGACGCGAAACCTCACTGTTCTGATTATCGTTGGAGCCGTGTTGTACCCACTCAGTGGGCACGTCCATCTATCTTCAGACGGTGCGGGATTTCACCTGTGTGTTACAGAGTGGGGATTTATCCCTTCTCGTTGCTCAGCATAGCACATGGTGGTCCAGGGAGTAGGTCGGGTCAGCTTGACCGTGTGGGCTACATATGTGGCGCATATGGTAGCACATGGAGGCAGCCATCTGTGGGGTCAGAGACTGTGTTGTACCAACTCAGTTGGCACAGTCTGCTGGATTGCCCAGATGAAGGGGAATCGCACGGGTTGGCGATCGGCAGGGAATGCCTACCGGAGATTAGTGCTTGTACTCTCTGTGCATCTTATCTCGCCTGAGCGGGACGCGGAGACCAAGTATGAAATCCGGATCCCATCTCACTAAAAGAGTACTACTCTTTCGGGCTGTTTTGCTGGATTTTTCAGCCAGATAAAAATAGTGAGAAAAAGAATCTTTCTTAAGTCCTGATTGATTCTTATACATTGATACTGACCTTGCTGTTCTTGCATTGTTGTAGATACCTGCAGCAACGAACACCATGAACTTCAATGTGCGATCCCTACTGGAAAGGGAGAAGTTTGCTGGGCCGAACTTCTCTGACTGGTTTGGACACCTTAAGATCATTCTTAAGGCAGAGAGGAAACTGTATGTCCTCGAGACGGCGATACCGCCGCAGCCCGCTCCGAACGCCGCAAGGGCGGTTCGGGAAGCCTATGAAAAGCACGTCAATGATAGCATTGATGTCGCTTGCCTGATGCTAGCGTCTATGACGCCACCGCTGCAGCGTCAGCATGAGGATATGTCGGCTATAGAGATTATAGCGAACCTCAAGATGCTGTATGCTGCACAGGCGAGGACAGAGCGCTACAATTTGACGAAGCTCTTCTTTCAGAGCAAACTGGCTGAAGGGAGCCCAGTGGGAGCTCACGTGCTCAAGATGATTGGGCACAAGGAGGCTCTAGAGAAACTGGGGCATACCATCAACCAGGAGCTTGCTGTGGACATTATTCTGCAGTCTCTCCCGCCTTCATTCGACGCGTTCATTATTAATTTTAATATGAACAAAATCGATTGTACTCCGGCAGAGCTGCTGAATATGCTCTTGACCACTGAGGAGACTCTGAAGGGTAAGCCTTCGACCTCTGTCTTAATGGTTCCTTCCAGGAACAAGAAGAAGGGGAAGAAGGGCAAGGCCACTGTCAAGAGCTACAGCAAGGCTCTGAAGCAAAAGGTCAAGCGGTCTAAGGAATACAGGTGTTTCCACTGTGGCCAGCTGGGTCACTGGAAAAAGGACTGTAAAGCGCTCCAAGGAGATAAGAGGGGAAGCATTGCTTCTGGCTCAGGTATATTCGTGACTGAGGTCATGTTTTCTTCTTCTATATCATGGGTGTTGGACACTGCATGTGGAGTTCACATTTGTTCAAATGTACAGGAACTCAAGAGAAGAAGGCAGGTGGGACAGCATGAGGTGGACCTACGCGTTGGAAACGGAGCACGGGTTGCTGCTGTTGCTGTAGGAGACTACTTCATTTCTTTACCATCTGGCATTGTATTGGAACTAGACAATTGTTACTTTGTTCCCAGTATTACTAAAAATATTATCTCCATTCCTGCTCTTGTCAGGAAGGGATTTTCCTTTGAATGCAATATTTCAAAGTGTGTTTTATCTTTAGATAATATTGTTTATGCAACTGGTTCAATTAACAATGGGTTATTCATGTTGGACATGGAATGTTCAATACAGCAAATTGATATTAAGAAAGCCAAGTATGCTGATGATAGCACCTTGTTATGGCATAGTCGTTTAGGCCATATTAACGAGAAACGCATTAAGCGGTTGCATGATCATGGACTGCTGGGATCATTCTCCTATAAGGAGATTGATACATGCAAAGCTTGTTTGATGGGTAAAATGACGAAGTCACCTTTTCTTCATAAAGGTCAAAGGGCTTCAGGTTTACTTGACCTTATACACAGTGATGTGTGTGGGCCATTTAGTAAACATGCCAGAGGTGGCTATCAGTACTTCATTACCTTTACTGATGATTTCAGTAGGTATGGTTATGTCTATCTAATGAGACATAAAAGTGAATCTTTTGACAAGTTCAAAGAATTCAAAAATGAAGTACAGAATCAGTTAGGCCGAAATATCAAGGCACTTCGCTCAGATCGAGGTGGTGAATACCTAAGTCATGCATTTACTGACTATCTAAAGGAGTGTGGGATTATCTCACAGCTCACTCCGCCAGGAACACCGCAATGGAATGGTGTGTCCGAGAGGAGAAATAGAACGTTACTTGATATGGTTCGTTCTATGATGAGTCAGGCTTCTTTACCCAACTCCTTTTGGGGTTTTGCGCTGGAAACAGCTGCAAAGGTACTAAACCGAGTGCCATCCAAGGCAGTTTCTAAGACTCCATATGAGTTATGGTATGGGAAACAGCCAAGCTTGACATTTATCAGGATCTGGGGCTGCGAGGCTTATGTTAAAAGGCTCGCCTCTGGGAAACTAGAGAGCAGATCTGACAAATGTATCTTTGTCGGTTACCCTAAGGAAACTAAGGGTTATTATTTCTTCGATCCCAAAGAGAACAAGGTTTTTGTTGCTCGGACGGCCATATTTCTTGAGAAGGAGTTTCTTCTGCAAGAGGCCAGTGGGAGAGAAATAAAGTTGGATGAGAATCCAGAAGAAGGACAAAGTGATCAAGCAGAGTTGGATGAGCCTGAGCCGGTAGTACAGGTTATTGAACAACCTGAGGCTCAGATATCACGGGAACCGCGAAGATCGGGAAGGATCCGTCGACAGCCTGAGTGCTATGACGGAGTCTACATCATTGATAATGATGAACCCCTCACTTATGCGGATGCGGTCAGTGGACCGGATTCAGCGAGATGGCTTGAAGCTATGCGCGCCGAGATGGACTCCATGTCAGATAACCAAGTCTGGGATTTGGTTGATCCGCCTCCGGGAGTTATCCCTATAGGCTGTAAATGGATCTTCAAGAAGAAGATTGACATGGATGGTAACGTGGTTACCTATAAAGGCAGGCTAGTTGCGAAAGGTTTCAAACAAATCTACGGGATAGATTATGATGAAACTTTCTCACCTGTAGCCATGTTTAAGTCTATTCGGATTCTTTTCGCGATAGCTGCATATTATGATTATGAGATTTGGCAGATGGATGTGAAAACAGCTTTCCTTAATGGAAATCTGGATGAGGATGTGTACATGACACAACCAGAAGGTTTCACTAATCCAGCAGATCGTCATAAGATATGCAAGTTAAAGAAGTCTATTTATGGACTTAAGCAAGCATCTAGAAGCTGGAATATTCGTTTTGATGAATCAGTTATTGAATTTGGTTTCATCAAGAACGAGGATGACCCGTGTGTATATAAGAGGTTTAGTGGGAGCGTGATTACTTTCTTAGTCCTCTACGTCGATGACATCTTGATCATTGGAAATGACATTCCTGAGATGCATGCTGTTAAGGCATGGCTAAGGAAATGTTTCCAGATGAAAGATCTAGGAGAAGCAGCCTATGTATTAGGTGTGAAGATCTACAGGGATAGATCTAAGAGGCTTCTCGGGCTGTGCCAGAGTACTTACATCGATAAAGTCCTGGAGAGATTTCATTTAGAGAATTCTAAGCGAGGATATCTTCCAGTCAGACATGGTCTGAATCTTTCGAAGAGTCAGTGTCCACAAACACAGACTGAGAAAGATGAAATGGACAATACGCCTTATGCTTCGGCTATTGGATCCATTATGTATGCGATGTTGTGTACTCGCCCAGACGTTGCTTACGGGTTAAGCGTGACCAGTCGTTTCCAAAGTAATCCAGGTATGGCACACTGGATTGCAGTCAAGAACATTTTAAAATATCTGCGGAGGACCAAAGATATGTTCTTGATATATGGTGGTCAGGAAGAACTCAGTATTGAAGGATATACTGACGCTTCGTTCCAGTCGGACCAGGATGATTTCCGATCGCAATCAGGCTATGTTTTTAGCTTGAATGGAGGTGCAGTGGTGTGGAAGAGTTTCAAACAGTCAACTGTTGCTGATTCCACAACAGAAGCCGAGTATGTTGCAGCCTCGGAAGCATCCAAGGAGGCAGTGTGGATTCGTAAGTTCGTGAGAGAACTTGGTGTTGTTCCTTCGAGTGCAGATCCTTTGGTTATCTTATGTGATAACACTGGAGCAATCGCACAAGCAAAGGAACCACGGTCGCACCAGAAGTCCAAGCACATATAGAGACGGTTTCATTTGATCAGGGAGATCATAGATCGTGGCGAGATCAAAATCTGCAAGGTTCATACAGATGACAATCTAGCAGACCCGCTTACCAAGCCTCTGGCGCAGCAGAAGCATGAGAAGCACTGTAATAATATGGGTTTGAGATTTCTCAACCATTAGATTAAGTGCAAGTGGGAGATTGTTGGGGTATGCCCTTAAGGCTAATGTTTGAGGCCTATGGGAATGTATCAGTATCATGTAATAAACTGTTATGTTTATAAAGGCATGGTTGTTATTCAGTTAGTTACATTGTCTGCTGCAATATATGTTCTTCTGAATAATGTCTCAAAGCTGTTCAGCTAGGCTGACATGCTGTTAAGTCCTTAGTCGATATATCTTGGTGAACATGAGACAGCCTTGATATGATTGAGACTAATATGTGTTCTAATCTTATAGGATGCTTCGAGCATGGAATAAGATGTAGACTCATGGGTACATTGGATGTGCTGGACAGACCCTACTAGGATGTTCAATTGTTTGTCACAATGTGAATATTCCTTGAATGTGACAAGTGGCACATTTCCTTTGACTTGAGATCACTTGTGTTTTCTAAATGATGATTGTCATTGTTTTGAGGTAGTTCAATATCATTTGAAACATAATGATTATAGACTATCTTGGATGGTGAGCTTGAATCAGGTTAGGGCACTAGTGATAGACATAGGATTGCCGTCTCCTTGTTTAAGGAGTGTGATGTTCTAAAGGGGCCCCCTGGATGAGATGATTGAGAGAGTGTATGGCCATACCCAGGTGACTGTGTTCATCTGATCTAATCATGCTTATCATATTGGAGTTACAAGCTTGACAAGCTTGTCCAATAAGAACATCCAGTGGCAAAGGAAATATGCATGCCTTGTGAGTTGATTCACACTTGTGCTGTGGTTTGGGTGTAGTCTTGGAAGACTCTTTCCTTTATATCGGGAGACAGTGATGTGTTGCTAGATACCCCTCACTGATCGTGATAATGAGAATTATCGTTACCGACATTTAGAGGAAACCCTCAGGGTCGCACAATTTGATGATATGGCTTACTTAAGTCAGATCGTGTGGACTGAATTGTTCAGGTTCAGTTTAAAGGGATTTAATCTCTGATTGTAAGTGAGATCTGGTCTGATCATGTTTGATTGATTAGGGCTTGAGATCGGTAAGCTTCGATCGAGAGAATGGATGCTAGATCGGTCAGATCAAGAGCATCAAAGAGATCGACGGTTAGATCTGAAGCCTTAGGGTTTAATTAAGATCTAGACCATATTGCTTGGGATAATTGGTCTTGGACCAAACCGTGATGAACCGGCTCATGAATGAGCGCATGGTTCAAAGTGAAGAGAAGTTTGCGCTTGGGTAAAACCGAAGTCGCATGAGAGCATGAACGTGGGAGTGGTTTTCTATTTTTAGAAACCACGACTCCTAAGCGTGGTCACATCTCTCTCGCTTCATTCACACCTTGTCGCCGCGCTTGGCTAGAGGGTCTTGAGGCATTCTCGCGTGGAGGAGAGGCTAAGACGACAAGGAAGTTTTCACCAAGGAGATCTCTCATCCTTTCCACTCGACAAGAACCTTTGGAGAACCTTGCTAGCACAAGGATCACAAAGAGTAGGCGACATCACCTTGTGTGCGCCACCTAAGGAGGAGATCCATTTCGCTCTCTCATTCCAAGACACCATCCAAGTGATGGCAATGGTGAGTATCGCTTTTCATTATAAGTTGATCATATTACATGCTTTAAGATCGCATAAGAAACCCTAGATTCCGCTAGAAATTTTGTTGCGCCTCCTATTAGGGTTTCGCCCCCCTCTTGAAAGGGGTTCCCTGCAAGTGCCACGTCGTGACCTGGCGGGGGCCACCTCTTGATTCTACTCACTGTCCATGTTTATATGTTGCATGAAATTTTGCAGTCTCCCAGTGCTTAGGCCAAAGCCGGGTTAGACCATAATGGTCACTACTGAATATGCTGGACAACTAGGTTAATTAAGTGTTAGTGTGTACATCTGAGTTGGTTTAGAGTATAACTCTAGAACCTGAGTTTGTTATATGTTGGTGTGTACATCTGACTGTTTATATGACTTCTGTTTTCTTTATGTTGTTATATGTTGACATAATGTTCCTGTTAAAGATTTTTAAAATAATCTGTCTATATTTTTGTGTATGTTATGGATGGTCGATTTAGACTATCCACTCACTGGGCTGTGTAGCTCACCCCTCACTATTTTCAGGCATAGAGCAGGGGCGCATTTCTTGAGTTAGCATTGGCATGGATATCGCTAGTTTGCTGTTTAAGAACTTTTGTGCTTAATTATTTGGGGCCGGTTGTGGCCGAACTATATGAATGATGTGAACTATGTGAACTTGTGATGTCAGATTGTGACTGTTAAATGAGTTTGATTTTTGTGTCACCGCGGGCTTCAGCCTGGTTTCGGTGTTTGGTATGAGTTTATAAAAATCGATTTTGTGATTTTGTTTTAAAATTCGGTTTGTGGTGTATTCTTTGTAATCGGTTTTGATATACCTGTAACTTGCATATGTCTAGTGCAAGTATTGCCTGGTGGCAGGTACCTTTATGGATTTTATGGATTTGATACGGATTTGATATAACTGTTGCCTTGCATATGTCTAGTGCAAGGAATGCGTGGTGGCAGGTACCTTTATGAAATTGTGTTTTTGTGGAGATTTATATGTATGGATTTTCGAAATTTTCAGATCAGGTTTCCTGAACGGGGTTTTACCTAGCATATGTATCGATCTTGTGTGATAACATCCTGTTTCTTTCATGATTTGTGTTGCTTGTTTGGGGTTAAGATAACGGGATGTTACAGAATGGTATCAGAGGAGTTGGCTAGCTAAAACTTAGTTCGGGGGGGAAAACATGTTTGTGTATTGCTAGACACCTGATAGGTTTATGTTTGTTTTCCTGACTATGGCATGTGTGTGTAGGAATTTAAGATGGTGCGAACCAGAGGAAATGCTAGTGGCGAGGATGAGCAGCCTTCGAATCTCTCGAGAACTATTGAGGCTCTGACTGGCATGGTACAGCAACAAGGTGCCATGATAGAGAGGCAAGCTCAGATGCTGCAGCAACAACAGACTCAGCATCAAGAGGCACAACAGCAGCTTTTGCAGCAGCTGACTCAAGAGAGACCCCAGACTACTACTCGAGCGGTGGGGGATGACTCTCAGGAGGGCGCTCACAGGCGCTATGCCTCACTTGTGAGTGAATTCCAGAAACTGGGTCCCAGCTCTTTTTATGGGGGCTCAGAATCCAGTACTGCCGAGAACTGGCAGTTGTGCTTGGAAAAGATTTTCCAAGTCATGCGGTGCTTGGACGAAGACAAGTTATGTCTGACCACCTATATGATGCGTGGTGACGCAGATGAGTGGTGGAAGGGCGTGGTGAGACTTGCCGAAGAAAAACATGAGACAGTAGATTGGCCCTATTTCTTGTCTCGATTTAATGAGAAGTACTTCCCTGATAGCTTGGTGGAGGACCGAGAGGTGGCATTTATTCACCTGGAGCAGGGTGATATGACAGTGGACCAGTATGAATTGCAGTTCACTAAGTTGGGAAAGTATGCTCCTCACCTGATAAACACTGAAAAGAGGAGAGCTACCAAGTTTCTCAGAGGTCTCAGATGGGACATTAGAGAGCAGGTTGGTGCTCAGCACTTGGAGACCTATGTTGAGACTGTTGGGCGAGCACGCACCATTGAGAGATACATAGCTGAGAGGAGTTCTCATGTTGCCGTGACAGTGGTTCCTGCAGCTAAGGCGGCGGTTCCTCAGTATGGTAGTGGCGGCAAGGGTAAGAAGTACCCCAAGCATAAGGATTACAAGAAGAGCAGGTATAAGCCTTACTCTTACAAGGCACCGCAGCAGTCCAGGGATGCACCTGCTGTCTTCATGGATTTGATGAACAGGGTATTCCATGAATTGCTTGACTCTTGTGTGGTAGTCTTTATAGACGATATTTTGGTATACTCACGGACTACTTCGGATCATGTCAGTGATTTGCGCAGAGTGCTAGAGATTCTGAGGAAGAATAGATTATATGCCAAGGCTAGTAAGTGTGAGTTTTGGCTAGAAAAGATCAGTTTCCTTGGGCATGTGATTTCTAGTCAGGGGGTGTCTGTGGATCCAGTTAAAGTGCAAGCCATCCTTGATTGGGGAAGACCGACTAGTGCTACTGAGATCAGAAGTTTCCTGGGTTTAGCAGGTTACTACCGGAGATTTGTTGAGGGATTCTCCAAGCTGGCGGGTCCTTTAACTAAATTAACCAGAAAGGAGGCTAAGTTTATTTGGGATGACAAGTGTGAAGAGAGCTTTCAAGAGCTGAAGAGAAGGTTGACTAGTACACCGATCCTCATTATTCCTAGTGATGGGGAAAGGTTTACTGTTTATACGGATGCTTCAGGCAAAGGGTTGGGTTGTGTCTTGATGCAGAAGGGTTCTGTAGTAGCCTATGCTTCGAGACAACTGAAGGAGTATGAATTGAACTACCCTACTCATGATTTAGAGTTGGCGGCCGTAGTCTTTGCTTTGAAGATATGGCGCCACTATTTGCTGGGTCAGGAGTTCGATCTGTTCACTGATCACCAGAGTCTCAAGTATATCTTCACTCAGAAGGAGTTGAACATGAGACAGAGAAGATGGATGGAGTTGATCAAAGACTATGACTTCTCCATTCAGTATCAGGCTGGAAAGGCCAATGTAGTGGCTGATGCACTGAGCAGGCATCCAGTTACTTCAGTAGCGGCACTACGAGTCAGTGAGTGGCGGTTACTGCAGGAGTTCAGCGATCTCAGGATCAGTGTTTCTCCTAAAGTTCAGTCGGGTTATGTGGCTTTTCTCAGAGTACAGTCTGCTTTGTTGCAGAAGATCAGAGATCAGCAGTCTGTGGATCCGAGATTAGTTCAGATCAGGGATAGTTTGGTTGATGGAGCAGTTCAGGATTTTAGCTTGTCTGATGATGGTATTCTTCGGTTTCGTGGAAGGGTATGTGTCCCTGAGGAACCGAGCTTGAGGAAAGAAATATTGGAGGACAGCCATAACTCCAAATATTCTCTACATCCTGGCGTGACTAAAATGTATCAGGACCTTAAGAAAAATTTTTGGTGGCCGGGTATGAAGAAAGAAGTATCTGATTTTGTCTCTAGGTGTTTAACCTGTCAGACGGTAAAGGCTGAACACCAGAAGCCTGGTGGTTTGTTACAGCCCCTTCCTATTCCTGAGTGGAAGTGGGAATGCATCAGTATGGATTTTGTGTGTGGTTTGCCCAGAACCAGATTGGGTCATGATGCTATTTGGGTGATTGTAGATAGACTCACTAAATCAGCCCATTTTCTTCCGATCAAGATGACTTATTCTTTAGAGAGACTGGCCAGATTGTACATTGATGAGATAGTCAGACTGCATGGAGTGCCGGTTGATATTGTGTCTGATAGGGACTCTCGGTTTTTGTCCAGATTTTGGAAGAGTTTACAGGAGGGTTTGGGTACTAAGTTGAGTTTTAGTACAGCATACCATCCTCAGTCTGATGGCCAGACGGAGCGTACTATACAGACTCTAGAAGACTTATTGAGAGCTTATGTGGTTGATTGGAGTTCTGAGTGGAATCGGGATCTATCTTTGATAGAGTTCACTTATAATAATAGTTTCCACTCCAGTATTCAGATGGCTCCTTATGAGGCTTTGTATGGAAGAAGGTGTAGGACTCCCTTGTGTTGGGAGGAAACTGGTGACAGAATGATTTTGAGATCTGATGCAGTACAGGAGACTACTGATAAGGTCAGAGAGATTCAGAATAAACTGAAGATTTCTCGGGACAGACAGAAGAGTTATGCTGATGACCGTCGTCGTCCCTTGGAGTTTATGGTAGGGGATCATGTTTTCTTAAAGGTATCACCTACTAAGGGTGTTATGAGGTTTGGCAAAAAGGGCAAGTTGAGCCCTAGGTTTGTAGGACCTTTTGACATTATTGAGAGAATTGGTCCAGTGGCTTACAGATTAGCTTTACCTCCTGCTATGGATCATGTGCATAATGTGTTCCATGTTTCTGCTTTGAGGAAATATCATCCTGATCCATCTCATGTGTTAGAGCTAGAACCTCTTCAGATTCAGAGTGATTTGACTTTTGAGGAAAGACCTCTTCGGATTGTGGATAGAAAGGACAAAGTTCTGAGGAACAAGACTATACCTTTGGTAAAGGTTATCTGGGGAAATCAGTCAGTTGAGGAGGCAACTTGGGAGACTGAAGCTGATATGAGGAAATTTTATGCTTATCTCTTTGATGATATGGATGCTGAGCTTTAGAGGACTAAAGCTTTATAAGGAGGGAGGGGTGTAAGATCCAAGGATCTTAAGTCCTGGTAAGCATTATGTTGATTGTTAATTTATGTATTGGTTGTTAATTTATAGTTAATTAAATTAGAGATTTTTGGTTGTTAATTTTAAGTTAATTAATTAGACCTTATTGGTTAATTAATTAGACTTTATTGGATATTAATTAAATCCTTATTGGATTTGCGTTTAAGTGGTGAATTAATTAATTGGATGTTAATTTAAATTCTTATTGGATTTTCACTTAAACCATGGGTTATTGGGTTTGCACTAATTGGGTTTTTAAAATTTGAACTATTTGACAATTAATTGGTTAGCGGGTTTAGAATTCAAAAACCAAAATTTTAGTTAGTAATTTCGGTTAGGGTAGAGTTTTTGGCAAAATTTTGGCTTGGAGGAAAATCTTGGGCGACGGCTTGAAGGCTTGGGGCGATTCTTGAAGGCTTGGAGGAATTTTCCTTTCTTCCTCTTCCTTTTCCCTTGGCCGGCATCTTTGGTTTGGGTGGCGTTTCTTCCTTCCATTGGTGGCGACGTTGGTGGAGCTTCAAAGGCTTTAGACGATTTTTGTTGGGGAGATTTTTTAACCTAAGTGTTCACGGTTCAAGGTGAGTGGAGTGTCTTATTAGATCTATCAATTTGGTTGTATTTGTGTTAAATGATATATTGGATTTCTTGAGAAATTTACCATGTTAAAATCGAAATTTTGCAAAGTGTATCTACCATGAAAACCGAATTTAAGATGCTTCTTCATGAAAACTGAATTTAGGGTATTTCTCCATGAAAACCGAATTCTTGATAATAATCATGAGACTCGAAATCTTGATAATTATTTATGAAAACTGAAATTTTGATGTTAATTATGAAACCGAAATCTTGATGATTGTTTTATGAAAACTTTCAACCGAAATCTTGATGATTGTTTTATGAAACCGAAAGTTTGTAATATGAAATTTAAGGTATTAATTTATGGAATTTAGGAAGTTTTAAACCAATGATTTTGAGCATGATATTCATGTTAACTAAGGTTTAAAATTTAGTAGATAATATGTTATGTTAACCGTGGGTTACATGTAGTGATTTGTAAAGCAATTGTATGAATACATGTTTTAATTTTATGTTTAATTTTATGTTGATTTTTATGTATGCTTGATAAATGCTATATGTCGATTTTATGGATGCTTGATAAATGCTAATAATGTTATAAAACTCATGTTTATTTATCTAAGACCATGTATTCATGTTTGATAACATTGGGTGATAATTTAGCAAGGTTAGACTGAATTAATCAGCATGAAACCTAAGGACTACACTACAATGTAATTTTTATGAAGTTTATGTGGTTTTTGAATATTATGTGATTTGTGATTTTTGGAATATTATGTGGTTATGGGAATTTAGAATATTATGTGTTATGTGATGGGTAGGACTAAGGCTAAGTGTGACTGTGTACTCAAGGGGATAGTATGTGTAATATGTTAAGGGTTTGAGATTTCAGCCCTGTATTGTGATATGTGAAGGGGTTGATGTTCAGCCTACCTGTTATGATTATTGTGATGGGGGTTGATGTTCAGCCTGCCCGATATGATTATTGTGATGACTATCCTAGAGTCTAGTTGACACTTAGAAGTCCACCGTTGTGAAATAAGATATAAGATGTGTCTGTTGTCCAGTAGGAACCTTTTGGGAGAGCGGGTTTTGACGCAAAGTGCCATGTCTTGGTCGGACAGGGGCCACCTCTTGATGTCATCACTCTTTTTGTGATATGGGGTGTCGTAGAGCAAAGTGCCACGTCGTGACCCGGCGGGGGCCACCTCTTGAATCTACACACTATCCATCGATGTGTTATGGGGTGTTTTAGAGCAAAGTGCCACGTCGTGACCTGGCGGGGGCCACCTCTTGATTCTACTCACTGTCCATGTTTATATGTTGCATGAAATTTTGCAGTCTCCCAGTGCTTAGGCCAAAGCCGGGTTAGACCATAATGGTCACTATTGAATATGCTGGACAACTAGGTTAATTAAGTGTTGGTGTGTACATCTGAGTTGGTTTAGAGTATAACTCTAGAACCTGAGTTTGTTATATGTTGGTGTGTACATCTGACTGTTTATATGACTTCTGTTTTCTTTATGTTGTTATATGTTGACATAATGTTCCTGTTAAAGACTTTTAAAATAATCTGTCTATATTTTTGAGTGTATGTTATGGATGGTCGATTTAGACTATCCACTCACTGGGCTGTGTAGCTCACCCCTCACTATTTTCAGGCATAGAGCAGGGGCGCATTTCTTGAGTTAGCATTGGCATGGATATCGCTAGTTTGCTGTTTAAGAACTTTTGTGCTTAATTATTTGGGGCCGGTTGTGGCCGAACTATATGAATGATGTGAACTATGTGAACTTGTGATGTCAGATTGTGACTGTTAAATGAGTTTGATTTTTGTGTCACCGCGGGCTTCAGCCTGGTTTCAGTGTTTGGTATGAGTTTATAAAAATCAATTTTGTGATTTTGTTTTGAAATTCGGTTTGTGGTGTATTCTTTGTAATCGGTTTTGATATACCTGTAACTTGCATATGTCTAGTGCAAGTATTGCCTGGTGGCAGGTACCTTTATGGATTTTATGGATTTGATACGGATTTGATATAACTGTTGCCTTGCATATGTCTAGTGCAAGGAATGCGTGGTGGCAGGTACCTTTATGAAATTGTGTTTTTGTGGAGATTTATATGTATGGATTTTCGAAATTTTCAGATCGGGTTTCCTGAACGGGGTTTTACCTAGCATATGTATCGATCTTGTGTGATAACATCCTGTTTCTTTCATGATTTGTGTTGCTTGTTTGGGGTTAAGATAACGGGATGTTACAGTCATGGCTAAAGACATAAGTGTTAGTCCGACCGTAGTGGATACCATCCATGTCATAAAGCCATGGTCGGCCAAGGACTGTTGGGAAACCCCGGAGATATTTTTCAATTTTTCACAGAGGTTACATTACATGCACAGCGAAATAATATCCCCAAAATAGGCCGGTCCCAAAAACCTACTGAAGATCGTCTTACGAGGGGGTCGACACGATGAGATAGTTAGTATCTTAGGAGCAAGATGAGGCCGATGTCGAGGTAGGCGCCTGTTGTGTCCGCAAGTGCACGGATACTCGAAGAAATAAATAAGATATTGAACCACAGAGACCTCGTTTGTCAAGCACCGAATAATCGATTTCTCACTAGCTAGGCAATTGTTGTGTCCGCAAGTGCACGGATACTCGAAGTAATAAATAAGATATCGAACCACAGAGACCTCGTTTGTCAAGTACTGAATAATCGATTTCTCACTACCTAGGCAATCGAAAATGATAAAAGCAAACTATCAAAAATTACATGAAAAAGTCAGAGAGAGAAACTGGGACTAGGGTTTCATCCACCTTAATTTCTATGACTAGATCCAAATAAGTGTTCGTCAGTTTATTCTTACTATGATAAAGATATAATTTACCTTATAAAGAAACCATCTCGCTTTCGCGCAGACAATTTACAAAGAAGCAATCCTCACTTTCGCGCAGGATTTATTCAATGCTAAAAATAAGTAAATCATTGACAAAGAACTCAAAGATCACTTTCGTGCCTCCAAAATCTAAGTCAATCATCTCAAGTGAAAACAAAATACTTTCATACTTTAGTTTTCACAGGTTCTACTTATGATTCTCCAATGATCCGATACTTAATTTCTTACAATATCATCATGTTTATTTCAATAACTCAATCCTAGATCAGATTATCAATCATGGCAATAAACTTCTAAAATCTAGAAATAAGAACAAACCTAATTTCTTACGATGAGTTCTTAAATCTCAATTTTAGGGTTCCAAGTTTTCGCAAGTCACTTTTCAATCCATATCACAAAAACTCTAAATCATGTTGATAATATGAAACAATGGAGAATTAAGGGAAACCATCACATAAGTAGAATTATCATAGTAAGATTATCCTGACGAAATAAAAATCATCTAGTCATTAAGAAATTAATGGGATTGCACCCCCATTTCCCAAAAAGTGTTTAAGCTAGCATAGTTGAAGAATTACAATAAACCATGGTTTCGAAGGATCAGAAATTGAAGAGAAAGGAGAAATTCAACTAACAGCATGGTTGTAATGAAAATTACAGCCATAATTTCAAGTATGAACAGTGGCGGCGATGCCTCTTTTGTTGATTTCTCCTCCGATCGATCTCCTTTCGCTCTGAAACTTCTGGGGTATGTTCTCCTCCTCTAGGCGCAGCTTCCCTTCAAATTTCACAGCTGGAGATTGATGACACCAAAATATATAGTATATTTTGTATCATTTTATGTAACTTTTCATGCTAAATTGAAGATCTTTTGCTTATTTTTATGCTAAATTTATTAAATATTGCAAAGTCTACTTCTATTTTGGTTTTTCATGATTTTCAGGTAAAAAGGCACTACTTTGAGGCATTTTCTAGCAAAATCAAATACATGGAAGAGTTACCGTCATCAAGAGGAGATCACCCGACAAATTTCAAGCAAATTGAAGCAACACACCAAAATACGGTAGTGCCGTATTTTATATTACGATATCGTATTTTCGTACGCTACCGTAATATCAGAGCACTGCCGTAATTTGGTGAATTTTCTGGATAGAAGATTTTGTGTAAAATACGGCACTGCCGTAAGAAATTACACGGGCTGTATTTTGAAGCACATTCAGAACAGAGAAAATTGCTGAAATTACAGCACTGCCGTAAACTTTGACACAGGCCATATTTTCCTGATGAATTCAACCAGAAAGTTCAGCCCATTTTACGGCAGTGCCGTGAACCATTTTACGGTGCTGTATTATACAGACAATATCAGATTAGAGAATGCGACCGATTTTACGGCACTGCTGCAAACTATTACACTATCGTATTTCAGTTTTTGAACATGACTCCCAGGTCAATTTCGAAGCCCAATTATTGCGGAGAGGATAGCGAATGATCCAGGGCTTTAAAGATGAAGCCATAAGAAGGAGAAAGGAAGCCTACGATGAGAGGAACACGAAGACACCGAAAGCCCCAAATTTTAACAACTCTACAAAGAGAAATCGCATCTCACACCGTCGCCTAGGGTTCCGACGCCGCGACGAATCCAGAGCATCTCCAGTCATGAAAATCACACTGTAGCTTCGCCTGGAGGAGGAGACAACAACCCAGAAGTTTCAGAACGAAAGAAGATCAATTGGAGGAGAAATCAAGGAAAAAGGAGGCGCCACCACTATTCATCGACGCCTCTTCTACAAATTATGGCTGTGTTTATTTTCACAGCCGTGGTGTATTCTCCTAAACACTCTTTTCCTTTGATTTTTCATCTTCTGAAATTATGGAATATTGTATTTTCTTCACCATGTTAGCTTAAACACTCTTTGGGACATGGGGGAGTAATTCCCTTTGATTTTCTTAATGACTAGATACTTTCTACTTTCATCATGATTATTCTAATTTGATAATTTTACCTATGCGATTATTGCTTTAAGATTTTTCTTAGTTTACTTTTTGTCATCATGATTTAGAGTTTTCGCAATAAGGACCGAAAGGTGATTTGCTTGAGAACTTGGAACCCTAAAATTGATTAATAGGAACTCACCGTAAGAAATTAGGTTAAGTTCTTATTTCTTTATTTTAGTAGTTTAAATTGCCATGGTGATAATTATGAACCTACGATTAAGTTATTGTGTCAAATGTGGAGATCTTGCACGAAAGTGAGGATCGGAACGTTGGAGAACCATAGGTAAAACTTGTGTTGAGACTCGAATGCACGAAAGTGATCCTTAAGTTTCCACTAGAGGTGATCGACTTAGAACTCGGATGCACGAAAGTGATCCTTGAGTTCTTTGTTCAATGATTTACTTATTAGTAGCTTGGGATAAATCCTGCGTGAAAGCGAGGATTGGTCTCTGCATGGTTATTTGCATGAAAGTGCAATAATCTCTTTGCCAAGTAAATTAAGCCTTTATCAAAATAGAATTTAATTGATGAATAATAGCTTTATATATCTAGTCATGAAAATTAAAGTGAATGAAACCCTAGTCCCAGTTTCTCTCTGATAGTATCTTTCCGTGTGTTTTCAATCTTTGCTTAACTTCTATTCGATTACCTAGATAGGAAGAAATCAATTATTTGGTACTTGACAACATAGGTCTCTGTGGGATCGATATCTTCTTTATTACTTCGCGTATCCGTGCACTTGCGGAGATAACAACAAGTGTGGTGACTCAACAAGTTTTTGGAGCCGTATCAAGGGGTGACAAGCCCCTATGCACCAACACTTAGGTTTTGGCTGCAACTTCAAAAATAAGTTTTGTTTACCAACTTGTTGGGATACAATAAGTTTTTGGCACCGTTGCCGAGGATGACAAGTCCCTGTGCGCCAACACATAGGTTTTGGCTGCGACTTCAGAAATAAGTTTTGTTTACCAACTTATTGGGATACAACAAGTTTTTGGCGCCGTTGCCAAGGATCTTAGTTTTGTCAATATTGAAGATATTGAGAGTATTTCTAGACTAGGTTTTTATTTTTACTGTGTATTTTCTGCTTTTCTTGAAATCACTTGATCTACCTACTTTGCATGTGCAGGAATCTTAGGTCAGGACTGCTTGTTCCATGGATCCTGAAATTAACAAAACCGTTAGATTGCGCAGGAAGTTGAGACTTGAAGCGGATTTACAAGAGACACAACAAGAGATAGAAGAAGAAATTTTGGATATGGTGAATAACGAGAGAAGATCTTTGCGCGACTACGCTACCCCTAATTCACAGGGAGTTCACTTTAGTGTCACCAGACCAGTCATTGATGTGAACAATTTTAAGATTAAACCAACATTCTTATCTATGCTTCAACAACATCAGTTTGGAGGATCTTCGCTTGAGGATCCTAATATTCATCTTTCTCTTTTTCATGAATTATGTGATACAATTAAAATTAATGGAGTTTCTGATGATGCACTAAAATTGTGATTATTTCCTTTTTCTCTCAGGGACCGAGCACGTGATTGGCTACACTCTCAACCTTCTGGAACATTCACGACTTTGGAGCAGCTGTCTAATGCTTTTCTAATGAAATACTTCCCTCCCAGTAAGACGATTCATTTAAGAACCAGATCACGGGATTTGCTCAGAAGGAAGGAGAATCTCTTAGCGAAGCATGGGAGCGGTACAATGATTTGCTCAGTGGTGTGGAAGAGTTTCAAACAGTCAACTGTTGCTGATTCCACAACAGAAGCCGAGTATGTTGCAGCCTCGGAAGCATCCAAGGAGGCAGTGTGGATTCGTAAGTTCGTGAGAGAACTTGGTGTTGTTCCTTCGAGTGCAGATCCTTTGGTTATCTTCTGTGATAACACTGGAGCAATCGCACAAGCAAAGGAACCACGGTCGCACCAGAAGTCCAAGCACATACAGAGACGGTTTCACTTGATCAGGGAGATCATAGATCGTGGCGAGATCAAAATCTGCAAGGTTCATACAGATGACAATCTGGCAGACCCGCTTACCAAGCCTCTGGCGCAGCAGAAGCATGAGAAGCACTGTAATAACATGGGTTTGAGATTTCTCAACCATTAGATTAAGTGCAAGTGGGAGATTGTTGGGGTATGCCCTTAAGGCTAATGTTTGAGGCCTTGGGATTGTATCAGTATCATGTAATAAACTCTTATGTTTATATAGGCATGGTTGTTATTCAGGTTGTTACCTTGTCTGCTGTAATAAGTGTTCTTCTGAATAATGTCTCAAAGCTGTTCAGCTAGGCTGACAGGCAATAAAGTCCTTAGTCGATATATCTTGGTGAACATGAGACAGCCTTGATATGGTTAAGACTAATATGTGTTCTAATCTTATAGGATGCTTCGAGCATGAAATAAGATGTAGACTCATGGGTACATTGGATGTACTGGACAGACCCTACTAGGATATTCAATTGTTTGTCACAATGTGAATAATCCTTGAATGTAACAAGTGGCACATTTCCTCTGACTTGAGATCACTTGTGTTTCCTAAATGATGATTGTCATTGTTTTGAGGTAGTTCAATATCATTTGAAACATAATGGTTGTAGACTATCTTGGATGATGAGCTTGAGTCAGGTTAGGGCACTAGTGATAGACATAGGATTGCCGTCTCCTTGTTTAAGGAGTGTGATGTTCTAAAGGGGCCCCCTGGATGAGATGATTGAGAAAGTGTATGGCCATACCCAGGTGACTATGTTCATCTGATCTAATCATGCTCATCATATTGGAGTTACAAGCTTGACACGCTTGTCCAATTAGAACATCCAGTGGCAAAGGAAAAATGTATGCTTTGTGAGTTGATTCACACTTGTGTTGTTTTTGGGTGTAGTCTTGGAAGACTCTTTCCTTTATATTGGAAGACAGTGATGTGTTGCTAGATACCCCTCACTGATCGTGATGACGTGAGTTATCGTTACCGACATTTAAAGGAAACCCTCAGGGTCGCACAATTTGATGATATGGCTTACTTAAGTCAGATCGTGTGGACTGAATTGTTTGAGTTCAGTTTAAAGGGATTTAATCTCTGATTGTGAGTGAGATCTGGTCTGATCATGTTTGATTGATTAGGGCTTCAGATCGGTAAGCTTCGATCGAGAGATTGGATGCTAGATTGGTCAGATCAGGAGCATCAAGAGATTGACGGTCAGATCAAGAACCTAAGTGTTTATTATGGTCTGGACTGAATGCTTGGCTTATTTGGTTATTGAACCGAACCAAAGTGAACCGGCTCATGAATGAGCGCATGGTTCAAGGGTGAAGAGAAGTTTGCGCTTGGGGTAAACCCATGGTCGCATGAGAGCATGAACGTGGGAGTGTTTCTATTTTTAGAAACCATGACTCCTAAACGTGACATCGCCTCACGTTACTCCTCTCTCACGCCTATTGTCGCTCCTTCCTCTCGTCGCTTGCTCATTCGAGAGTGCATGTGGTGTTGACGAAAGGAGAAGGAAGTTTTTCGCCAAGCCAAGAAGATCTCATCCCTTCCATACGAGAAGGATACTTGGACGATCCTTGCTAGCACAAGGGACGACAAGAAGAAGCTATACCTCATCTTGTGTGCGACAATTTGGAGGAGACCTCTCTTGTTCTCTAGCTTCCAAGACGCCATCTAGAAATGGCTATGGTATGGTTCTATCACTACTATACAATCGATTTTGTTAATCATAATACCATGCAAGATCTAGAAACCCCCTTTCCGTTGCTTTCATTCTTCATATGCGCCTATGATTTAGGGTTTCGCCCCCTTGTGGGAACCTTTCAAGTGTCACCAGACCAGTCATTGATGTGAACAATTTTAAGATTAAACCAACATTCTTATCTATGCTTCAACAACATCAGTTTGGAGGATCTTCGCTTGAGGATCCTAATATTCATCTTTCTCTTTTTCATGAATTATGTGATACAATTAAAATTAATGGAGTTTCTGATGATGCACTAAAATTGTGATTATTTCCTTTTTCTCTCAGGGACCGAGCACGTGATTGGCTACACTCTCAACCTTCTGGAACATTCACGACTTTGGAGCAGCTGTCTAATGCTTTTCTAATGAAATACTTCCCTCCTAGTAAGACGATTCATTTAAGAACCAGATCACGGGATTTGCTCAGAAGGAAGGAGAATCTCTTAGCGAAGCATGGGAGCGGTACAATGAATTGCAAAGGAAGTGTCCTCACCATGGCTTGGAGAGATGGGTTTTGATTGAAACATTTTATTATGCTTTACTCAGTAATACACGCCTCACAGTTGATGCTGCTACAGGAGGATCTTTCATGAGCAAGACTTCGGAGGAAGCCTATCAACTGATTGAAGAGATGGCCTTGAACAATGATCAGAATTCTAGAGAAAGAGGAGTGATATATCGACCTCCTCAGGGTAAGAATGATGGTAATGATTTTCGCACTCTAGCTGAGAAAGTTGAGTCTTTGTGCAATCGTTTCGATACGTTTAAAATGCAAACTCATGCTCTTTCTTCTTCTATGACTTGTGAGATTTGTGGGAATAAGGGGTACAATGCTGAAGAGTGCAAAATAATTATTGATATGGGTGAGGAACAAGTTAATGCAGTAGGAGGTTACAATCAAAGTAGATCTAATGACCCCTACTCTAATACCTACAACCTTGGATGGAGGAACCACCCTAATTTGTTCTGGAAAAGCAATAATCATGCTAGTGAGCAGAATGAACATAGGGGGTTTCAACAAAGGACACACGAACAGAGTCAACCCCAGAAACCTAGCTTAAAAGAGATGTTTACTCAATTTATGGGGTTCCAGAAAAAATAGAATGATGATGTGAATGAGAATCTGAAACAGATCAGTTCTAATTTGAATGAGAGTCTGAAACAAATCAATTCAAGGATAGATGGTATTGTTGCTCACAATAAAATGCTAGAATCACAAATTGCACACAGGCTAGTACCTCATACGGACCCCTAGGAAGATTACCTACCAAACCTGAGATAAACCCTAGGGAGCACTGTAATGCCATCATGACTAGGAGTGGGAAACAACTAGGAGAACCTAGAGGGAAATTTGTGGATATTGAAAAAGAGCTTGATGATAATCATGAAAGGGAATTAGAATTAGGAAAATCTTCTTTACATCAAGAGTCCCAAACTTGTTTACCACCTCAAAAGGGTGATGAACCAAAAGGAGATGAACCATGTGAGAAAGATATTCCTAAACCTAATTTGCCTCCTATCTACAAGCCACCTATACCTTTTCCTCAAAGGTTAGTTCAAAATAAATTAGACAAACAATTTGGCAAATTTCTTGATGTCCTGAAAAAGCTTTATATTAACATTCCATTTACTGAAGCTATTTCTCAAATACCTTCTTATGCTAAATTTTTAAAAGAGATTTTGTCTAACAAGAGAAAATTAGATGATTATGGTACTTGCATTGTAACTTTGACTGAAGGTTGTAGTGTCATCATACAAAACAAATTACCACCAAAACTGAAAGATCCAGGTAGTTTTTCTATACCTTGTTCAATTAGAACTATGGTTTTTGACCAAGCCTTTTGTGATTTGGGCGCAAGTGTAAGTCTAATGCCTCTATCTATTTACAGGAAACTAAACATTGGAGAGCTTAAGCCTACGTCCATATCTTTATAGCTCGCAGATTCATCGGTAAAGTATCCTGTAGGTATATTAGAGAATGTTCCAATAAAAATAGGTGAATTTTTCTTACCCGCATATTTTGTAATTTTAGACATGGAAGAAAACTGCAAAAATCCTATAATTCTTGGTAGACCACTCTTAGCCACTGCAGGAGCACATATTGATGTTCAAGAAGGAAAAATCACTTTTAAAATTTGTGAAAACACTGTTGAGTTTGATCATAATGATTCTTCGAACAAAATTTCATACTCACGATCATGTTGTAGTGTTGAAGTAATTGATGATGTTGTTTATGATGCTTGCAATTTATTTGATGAATCCTCAAACATTGAAACTAACAATTCTTCTGAGGATGTTGATAAAGTATTGCATGAAAAGAAAAATAAAATTTCTAGAAAAAGGAGAAAAAGAAGAAGAAAATCTAGATTGTTTGATAAAGGAAAAAAAGATTTGGAGCAAAATTGGAAATTGTTTCAAGGCTGAGCCTTATGTGGTTCAAGGTAATGCCCAACTTAAGGGAAAATCAGAAGGGCAATTGGGGAACTCACGATCGAATCCGAGTGCAAGAGGGTCAAGCTAATGACCTTTAAACTAGCGCTTCTTGGGAGGCAACCCAAGCTTTCTAACCTCTATCTATTTTCTTTTACTTTAATTTTTGCTTAGGACTAATTTTTTTTCTTTTGTTTTTGTAGGTAAAACAAAATTTGGTGTAAAATACGGCACTGGCGTAAAGAATATTATGGTACCATATTTCCAGTCCACTTTCGACCAAAAAGTTGTGACGAAATTACGGCACGGCAGTAAACTTTTACACGGTACCGTAATTTGTGGCCAATATTAACCAGAGAGTTTCCTCATTTTTACGGCACCACCGTAAATTAGTTTACGGGCCATATTTTTCTTTCACCAAAAATAAAAAATAAAAAAATTTCGTTGATTGATTTTTACGGCGGTACCGTAAAGACTTACATGATACCATATTTCTGAGTCATTTTTTAACAGAAGATTGCCGAGATTTTATGGCGGGTACCGTAAGCTGTTACACGGTACTGTATTCCTGAACCAGTTTTGACCCGAGAGCAGTCGTGATTTTACGGCACTACCGTATTTTGAATTCTGGAACGCGAGTTTTGTGCCGTTTTTAGGGTTTTTCCACTCGTTCTCTCTAGTTTTCATGCCGTTCTCGCGTCTTCGACCTTCTCCGACCATCGGAGCATGCCGGCGACTCTTCCAGTGAAATTTCGACCTCGATTGGGTACTCTTCTCACCGATTTCTCCACCTTGGTGAGTTTACACGATTTTCGCCCCTTTCGCTCGTTCCTCCTCATTTCTCAATCATTTTAAGAGATTTTTGCTTACATTTGCTTCTTAGAGGATAGGCGATGATTCCTAGTTCAATTCTAGAGTTCTTGGACTGATTTGTGAAGTGTATCGAGCTAGATTGAACCCACATGCATATTTTCTACCCTGTTTTCCTCTGTTCTGATTTTAAACGAGTTATTCAAAGACATTAGATATGATTTAACTGATATTCATGCTGAGATTGCTTAAATTGAATTATTGTATTGCTATATGGTGCATTGAATATGTAGTTTGTAACTTCTTTGGGATGGCACCAAGAACAAAGTCCATCTGTCCAAGAAGGAAAGGGAAGGCTCCAGCTGAACCTTGTCAACCTGAGAATCCATATGGAATAATCTTTAGAAATGAGATGCAAGAAACCAGATACAACTAGATCTTGGAGAGGAAAATAATCAACACTAAATATGCTGATAAGAGGACTTTGGTAGCTTTGGGGTTGTACGAAGACGTGCTATGGATGTTTGATTAGATCCAAGCAAAGAAGTTTTTCCAGATGACTCCACCCACTTATTTGCCATTGGTTTTGGAGTTTATGAGTAGTTTGATTATTGATTTGAGGGAGTTCTCAAATGGACCTGCTGAAGGGGAAATCACTTTTAGACTAGCCAATGAAGAAAGGAATCTCACACTGTAGGAGGTCAGAGATATCTTTGGTTTGAGTACAGAAGGCTACACCAAGATACCCCTTGGATTTATGGAGAGCATTTTTTGGAATCAAATTACTAATGAAGGACATTACTATGCTGTTTCTGCTAGAGCCTCAAAAATCATGAACCCATGTATCAAGTATGCACATAGAGTGCTAGCACACACTGTGTTTGGTAGAGGAGACAGTGACGGTATGGTCCGTCAACATAAGTTGTATTTTCTGTGGGGAATGCTGAATGGATTTGGTGTGGATGTGGCTTTCTTTATGGTGAAACATATGGACAAGGTGGCTAGGGCGAAAAGGGGAGCTGTGGTGACAGGAGGATTGATCACTCCTATAGCCCAGTATTTTGGAATAGAGCCCTATGGAGTGGAACTCGCAAAGGGAAATGCAAGGCTTGACCTTGAGTCTTGTATAGCTATGAAGATGATTGTGAGAGAGGGAGATACCTTTTGTTTGGTCCTTGGACCAAATATCCCTACTCTACCTTTACCCCACATTGATAAGACCACAGTCAAAGACAGAGCAAATTGGAAGTTATCTCCGAGTGCCGCCAAAGCAGCTTTCACACCGCCACTTGACACCGTTCCACCACCACCCACATGGGGTAGGAGAGGTGACCACTTTGGCATGGAGTCCCCCCCCCCCCCCTCGTGATTCTTCGCACCCTGCTAGTGATTCTTCACACACACATAAAGGAGGATTTGCCAGTGCTCATGATCTAGGATTCCAGGCTCTACATGCGCAGATGTATAATCAGGAACGCCGCATGGACAGGGTGATTGACTCCTTGGGGAAGGTGACTGAATCTCTTGGGCACCTCCATCAAGATGTAGAGAGATTGAGCAACCACATGGAGGATATGGGGAACTTCCTCTATGATCGATTCCGATACGAAGACCAGAGGTATTATGATTGCTACGGTGATCAAGCTGCAAGGGACACCAAGGAGAGACAACCCGATGATGAGGAGTAGATGTTTTGTGAGTATTATCTTCCCTTATTTCTTTGCTATACTTTATTTTCTATATCTTATTGATGTCTCATGTGATGAAGGGAAGGATGACGCTTCTACACCTCTATGCCCGCCACTGCTATTCTATTTCACATGCTTATATTTCTTTTCGATGTGGTTGTATGATGATTGTGATGATACTGATTTTTACTACTTCGATGGGCTGTATTATGATATTTTGATATTCTGATGATTTATCTTCGATATGGTTGTAGTATACACGATGACATGTTTTTATATATTTTTGATGATATTGTGATATTTGATGATGATGAGTACACTCTTGATTTATATTGTTGATGACTTGATTGATGATGAATAAATTCAAATTCATGATTAGAGACAAACCTTATCTGGTTAGATTTATTTCTTCAATATATATTTATTTTTGAAATTTTGACATTGGTTGATGCATAAAATTTTAGGTAGATATATTATTTGAGGGATAAGATCTAAAAGTGAAACTATTCTTTTGAATAAAATGAGTATATGAGTATGATTTGAGAATTAAGATCAATTGATCAACCTAGTAGATGTTTAGTCTATTTTTGCTATTTGTTGGGAAATAAGAATCCAAGATCCATAAAAATAGTGAGAGACTCCCCTACTTGGCACTATGTAAAATTGATAGTGGTACCTAAGACATGGGTTGAAGTCTATGCATGATAAATAATGAGAGATAAAAGGAATAAGACTCCTCTACTTGGCACTATGCAAAATTGATAGTGGTACCGAAGAAAAGAGTTGAAGTCAAAATAAAAAGTGTGTATGTACATGCCATCTATGCGAAAATAACAAAATACAAGAAAATTTTTGTGTGGAAAAAGATCTTGGAAATCTAATTCCTGTAAACAAAAGCATGATAGATTTGTACTGAAATTGGGTGAAATCTTTAGATTCTAAATTCTAATTATTATACAAGTTACAAAATTTTATTTAATTGAATTGTGCATCTAGAGGGTTGAGTTCTAAGGATGATATATTTATTTGAAGTTTTATAAATCAATTGATGAATTCTTTTCATTGATGATTTTATTTTAGAAATTTATTGAGCATGAAAAGGTTATTCTTTTAATCAAATTTTGATTTTTGCTTGAGGACAAGCAAATTTTGAGCCTTATGTATTTCGATGACACCAAAATATATAGTATATTATATATCATTTTATGTATCTTTACATGCTAAATTGAAGATCTTTTGCTTATTTTTATGCTAAATTTATTAAATATTGCAAAGTCTACTTCTATTTTGGTTTTTCATGATTTTTAGGTAAAAAAGCACTACTTTGAGGCATTTTCTAGCAAAATCAAATACATGGAAGAGTTATCGTCATCAAGAGGAGATCACCCGACAAATTTCAAGCAAATCGGAGCA
Organism: Costus lasius; assembly: GCA_027563935.2. NCBI lineage: Eukaryota > Viridiplantae > Streptophyta > Magnoliopsida > Zingiberales > Costaceae > Costus > Costus lasius. The sequence goes on from CM050449.1 coordinate 70,012,482, forward strand.
ACACACCAAAATACGGTAGTGCCATATTTTATATTACGGTACCATATTTCCGTACGCTACCGTAATATCAGAGCACTGTCGTAATTCGGAGAATTTTCCGAATAGAAGATTTTGTGTAAAATACGGCACTGCCGTAAGAAATTACACAGGCAGTATTTTGAAGCACATTCAGAATAGAGAAAATTGCTGAAATTACGGCACTGCTGTAAACTTTGACACGGGCCATATTTTCCAGATGAATTCAACCAGAAAGTTCAACCGATTTTACGGTAGTGCCGTGAACCATTTTACGGTAGTGCCGTGAACCATTTTACGATGCCGTATTATATAGACAATTTCAGATCAGAGAATTCGACCGATTTTACGGCACTACCGTAAACTATTACACTGTCGTATTTTAGTTTTTGAAGGCGACTCCGAGGTCAATTTTGAAGCCCGATTATTGCGGAGAGGATAGCAGACGATCCAGGGCTTTAAAGATGAAGCCGTAAGAAGGAGAAAGGGAACCTGCGACGAGAGGAACACGAAGACACTGAAAGCCCCAAATTTCATCGACTCTACAGAGAGAAATCGCATCTCACGTCGCCGCCTAGGGTTCCGACGCCGTGACGAATCCAGAGCATCTCCGTCCATGAAAATCACACTGAAGCTTCGCCTGGAGGAGGAGACGACATCTCAGAAGTTTCAGAACGAAAGAAGATCAATTGGAGGAGAAATCAAGGAAAAAGGAGGCGCCACCACTGTTCATCGACGCCTCTTCTACAAATTACGGCTATGTTTATTTTCACAGCCGTGGTGTATTCTCCTAAACACTCTTTTCCTTTGATCTTCGATCTTCTAAAATTAGGAATATTATATTTTCTTCACCATGTTAGCTTAAACACTCTTTGGGACATGGGGGAGTAATTCACTTTGATTTTCTTAATGACTAGATACTTTCTACTTTCATCATGATTATTCTAATTTGATAATTTTACCTATGCGATTATTGCTTTAAGATTTTCCTTAGTTTACTTTTTGTCATCATGATTTAGAGTTTTCGTAATAAGGACCGAAAGGTGATTTGCTTGAGAACTTGGAACCCTAAAATTGATTAATAGGAACTCACCGTAAGAAATTAGGTTAAGTTCTTATTTCTTTATTTTAGTGGTTTAAATTGCCATGGTGATAATTATGAACCTACGATTAAGTTATTGTGTCAAACGTAGAGATCTTGCACGAAACTGAGGATCGGAACGTTGGAGAACCATAGGTAAAACTTGTGTTGAGACTCGGATGCACAAAAGTGGTCCTTAAGTTTCCACTAGAGGCGATCGACTTAGAACTCGGATGCACGAAAGTGATCCTCGAGTTCTTTGTTCAATTATTTACTTATCAGTAGCTTGGGATAAATCCTGCGTGAAAGCGAGGATTGGTCTCTGCATGGTTATTTGCATGAAAGTACAATAATCTCTTTGCCAAGTAAATTAAGCCTTTATCAAAATAGAATTTAATTGATGAATAATACCTTTATATATCTAGTCATGAAAATTAAAGTGAATGAAACCCTAGTCCCAGTTTCTCTCTAATAGTATCTTTCCGTGTGTTTTCAATCTTTGCTTAACTTCTATTCGATTACCTAGATAGGAAGAAATCAATTATTTGGTACTTGACAACATAGGTCTCTGTGGGATCGATATCTTCTTTATTACTTCGAGTATCCATGCACTTGCGAAGATAACAACAACTGTGGTGACTCAACAGGTTTTTGGAGCCGTATGAGGGGGTGACAAGTCCCTGTGCGCCAACACTTAGGTTTTGGCTGCGACTTCAGAAATAAGTTTTGTTTACCAACTTGTTAGGATACAACAGAGATGCACTGTACACTTCGCGGTGGCGAAACCTAGGGCGACGGTGAAGATCATGATTTCTCTCTCGAACGTCGATCAAAATTGTGGCTTTTCATGTGTGTCTCCTCTCGTCGGTCTGACAAGTATTTCCCTTTTTACAGGTCTCAAATTGATGGTCTAGATCGTCTGCAATCATCCACGCAAGAATTGGGCTTCAAAAAGTTCAGAAAAATCGGCCGCCTAGGTTAGAATTACAGCCGTGGAAATCTTTACGGCAGTGCCATAATAACTGCAAAGTTCTTTTGTATAAAATTCAACCAGAATTACGGCACCATAATATGCATTACGGTAGTGCCGTATTTTCTGAAAATCTTTCTAGTCATAAATCGCCTAAGAATACAGCCTGTAATATTGTTTACGGCGGTGCCGTAAAGTCTGCAAATCCTTTTGTACAAAATTGATCCCAAATTATGGCAGAGATCTGAAATTAAGGTAGTGCCGTGTTTTCTTCTGTAGGTGCAGTGAAACCACAATACCGTAATATTAATTACGGCCCTACCGTAATTTGGTCTGAAGCTTTGATTTGCGTGAAATTTGACATGCAATCTTTTCTTGATGATGGGAATTCATCTATACATCTGAATTTGCTTGAAAACGCCTTAAAATAGTGTCTATTTACCTAAAAATGATCAAAAATCAGAAAAGGTGTAGATTCTGCAGTATTTGATAAATATGACATAAAAATAAGCAAAAGAGCATGAATATGACACAAAAAGACCTATCAAATAGCACAAAATATACTACAAATTTTCGTGTCATCAAATACATAAGGCTCAAACTTTGCTTGTCCTCAAACAAAATCAAAAATTGCAAAGGAAAAGACTTTCTCATGAAGAATAAATTTCTAAAATACAATCACCAATGAAAAATCTCACCAATCATTTTATAAAATTTCAAATAAACATATCACTCTTTTGAATTCAATTCTCAAGATCCATAACTTAATCAAATAAAATTTCGCAACTTGTATAATAAGTAGAATTTCAATCTCAAGATTTCACTCAGTTTCAGTTCAAACCTATCATACTTTTGTTTACAGACTGAGTGGAGGATGGCCCAGTGCCCATGACCCAGGGTTTCAAGCCCTCTCTGCTGAGATGTACCGTCAGGGATGTCTCATGGAGAGGATGCTTGATTCTATGGGGAGGATGACTAACTCCATGGATCATATTCACCAGGATGTTGAAGATCTAGGTAACTACATGGAGGAGATGGGGAATTTCCTCTATGACCATTTTGGTTTTGAGGACACCAGGGTCCCCCTCTCTGACAATCATCTTCAAGGCTATGCAAGATTCAATATCCAATCTTGCATTTCCCTTAGCCACCTCAACTCCATAGGGTTCGACATTCAAATGAAGGGCTATAGGAGTGATCAAACCTCCTATCACAATCGCCCCCCTCTTAGCCCTGGCAACCTTATCCATGTGCTTGATTAGGAAGAAAGCTACATCAACTAGAAATCCATGCAACATCCCCCACAAGAAATATAACTCAGATTGACGGACCATGCTGTCACTATCACCTCTCCCAAAGACTGTGTGAGCCAACACTCTATGAACATATTTAATACATGGATTTGAGATCTTTAAGGCACGGGCTGAAACTGCAGAAAAATGGGTTTCATTAGTGATTTGGTTCCAGAAAATATTCTCTATGAAACCCACTGGCACTTGGGTGTATCCCCCTGATGCTAAGTGAAAAATGGATATGATGTCTCTCAAAGTAAGCTTCCTTTCAATGTTAGCTAATCTGAAAGTGATCTCCTCGTCAACATGACTATTAGTGAACTCCTCAAACTCCATATACATGCTGCTCAAGAATTCCAAATCTAAAGGAAGATATGTGGCTGTTGTAGTCCTCAAGTACATGAATACTCGAAGTAATAAAGAAAGATATCGAACCACAGAGACCTTATTGTTAAGTACCAAATGGTTATATTCTTACTAGCTAAGCAATCAATTATAATGCAAATAAATGATAGAAAGAGTATAAAGATAGAGAGAGAAACTGGGACTAGGGTTTCATCCACCTTAATTTCCATGACTATATATGAATAAAAGGTCGTCAGTCTAATTTTTTCATGATAAAGATCTAATTTACTTAATAAAGGGATTGTCTCACTTTCGTGTAGACAACCACGCAGGGACCAATCCTCGCTTTCACACAAGATCTATCCCAATGCAGAAAATAAGTAAATCATCAAACAAAGAACTCAAGGATCACTTTCGTGCATCCGAATTCTAAGTTGATTATCTCACGTGGAATCTCAAGGATCACTTTCGTGCATCCAAGTCTCAACATAGGTTCTACTTATGGTTTTCCAACGTTCCGATCCTTGCTTTCGCACAAGATCTTCCCGTTTGACAAAATAACTCAATCCTAGATTCTTTTTATCAAACATGGAAATTATTATTCTAAAATCAGGAAATAAGAACTAACCTAATTTCTTATAGTGAGTTCCTATTATTTAATTTTAGGGTTCCAAGTTCTCAAGCAAGTCACTTTTCAGTCTATTGCGAAAACTCTAGAATCATGCATGATAATAAGAAAACTATGGAGAATCATAGAGCAATCTATCAAATAAGTAGAATCATCATAACAAAACTATTCTGACGAAAATAAAAGTAATCTAGTCTTTAAGAAAATCAATGGGGATTACTCCCGTATGTCCCATAAAAGTTTAAGCTAGCATAGTGAAGGAGTTACAATAATCCATGGTTTCAAAAGATCAAAAATTAAAGAGAAAAGAGAGTTTAAGAAAACACACCATGGCTGTAATATAAATTACAGCTGTAATTTGCATAAGGGGGTGCTGTGAACAGTGTCGGCACCTCCCCTTTCGTTGATTTCTCCTCCAATTGATCTTCTTTCACTCTGAAACTTCTGAGGCGAGTTCTCCTCTTCCAGGCGTAGCTTCCCCTCAAATTTCACGGCCGGAGATACACTGTGTGCTTCACGGTGTTGAAACCCCTGGCGACGGCGTGGAACTCGATTTCTCTCCATATGGTGGATGAAAATTAGGGCTTTCGCCCTTGGCGTGTTCTCCTCCTCCGAGGCTCCCTTTCTTCTTTTCATGGCTTCGAATTTAAAGGCCTAGATCATCCGCAATCATCTTCGCAAAAATCGGGCTACAAAGTTGACTGTGGAAGTCGTGTTCAAAAATAGAATTACGGCCGTGTTTTATATTACGGCACTACCGTAATTTCAGTGGCGTTCTCTGATCCAAAATCTCTGGCAATTATGGCACCGTAATATAAGCTACGGTAGTGCCGTAAAATCGTCTGAATTCTCTAGTCAAAATTGTCTAGAAATTACGGCCTGTGTAAATTCTTACGGCAGTGCCGTAAAATCAGCAAATATCTCTGGTCTGAAGGCGCTCCAAATTATGGTACCGTGTAAAGTCTTACGGCAGTGCCATAATTTGCATAAAACTTTCTGGTCAGAAATTTTCCAAATTACGGCAGTGCTTTGATATTACGGTAGCATGTGAAATTACGGTACCGTAATATAGATTACGGCCCTACTGTAATTTGGTTTGTTGCTCCGATTTGCGAGAAATTTGTCATGTAATCTCCTCTTGATGATGGTAATTCTTCTCTGTATTTGATTTTGCTCAAAAAGGCCTAAAAAAGTACCTTTTTACCTAAAAATCATCAAAAACCAACATAGAAGTAGATTTTGCAATATTTGATAAATTTGGCACAAAAATAAGCAAAAGAGCTTTAATTTAGCAAAAAAAGATATATAAAATGGCAGGAAATTTACTATAAATTTCGGTGTCATCAGCGGCCGGTGTCATTTGAAAGAATCGTTTTGCCCTTATCTGGTCAAACATCCAAAAAACATCGTCATAAAGTCCCAATGTTTCTAGTGTGCGTCGATCTGCATACTTTGTGTTGACAACTCTTCTGGCTACCAATTAGTTGTATCTGGTTTCTTGGATTTCATCCCTAAAAATGATACCATAGGGAATTGGGGGAGTTGAGGATTCAGCTGGTGCCTTTCCCTTCTTTGAGACCACTGATTTTACTCTTGGTGCCATCTGATGAATCTAATTACCTCTTGTGTTGAAATAGGCTGCAAACTGAAAATTTGAACACAATATAGCAAAAATCTTGTTCTAATAGAAATTACACTTTCAATTTCCTTAGGAATGAACATCTTCACTTAACAAGCATCATAGAAATAAGAATCAACTAAATCCAAGCATAAACCCAAAAATTTTCACTAGAAAAGGATGAGGGCGGAACAGTACACTGAAGAACACAGTTGATTGAGCTCGTTTGAGGTTCAAAATCACTCCAAAATTAGTCAAAATTTTCTATAAACGAACTAGGAGGAGTCGCCTATCATCTAAGGATCAAATGCGAGCAAACATTTCAGAAATTGACCAAGAATCGGAAGAAAACAAGAAAGGGGCGGAAATCTCGTCAAAAATCACCATAATGAAAAGATCAGGCAAGATAGTACCAAATCGGCAGCCGGAGCTAGACTGGAAGGGTTGCCGGCGAGCTCTGAAGGCAAGGGAAGGTCGGAAGCTTGAGGTTGGCGCGAGAGAATGAGTGAAATCCCAAAAACACGGTACAAAAACCCTAAAAATGGCAGAGTAAATCGTGTGGGGTGATAGAATTATGGTCGTAATTTACATTATGGCAGTGCCGTAATGTGCTTAATTCGAAAAACTCAGGCCGTAATATTCTAGACGGCAGTGCCGTAAATGTCTAAAAACTCTCGCGTCAAAAATGGACTGGAATTACGGTACCGTATAAATGATTATGGTACTACCATAAAAACTTCAAAACTCTCAGGTCAAAAATCAGCTGTAATTACGGCACCATAAAAGCAGTTACGGCAGTGCCGTAAAAAGGAGCAAAAATTTTTTTTTTTTGACACAAAATACGGCACATAGAAATGTTTATGGTACTACCGTAATATGAACCAAATTTCAGAAAGTTTCGGGTCGAAAACCAACACAAATTACAGCACGTGAAAAGCATTACGGTAGTGCCGTAAAAGCAATAAAACTCTCAGGAAGATTTCGGAGCAAAAATACGGCCCGTAAAAATACTTACGGCCGTGCCGTAATGGCATCAAAACTTTCTAGTCGAAAACGAACCGAAAATACGACCCGTAATTTTAATTACGGCGGTGCCATATTTTTGTACCAAACTCAATTTTACCTGCAAAAAGAAAAGAAAAAATAACTCTAAAAATAAACTAAAATAAAAGAAACTAAGCTAAGTAAGAGTGCTTGGGTTGCCTCCCAAGAAGCGCTAATTTAAAGGTCATAAGCTTGACCGTTCTGCACTCGGATTTGATCGTGGTGGTGCCTTCAGTTGCCATTCAAGAAACAGTGTCCAACTTTACTCAAGATCTTTTTTCCTCTGTCAAGCAATTTTGATCTTCCTTTTCATCTTTGTCTCTTCTTCTTTTTCTTTACAGAAATTGAATCAGTTTTCTCCTGAAATCCTCTATTTACACACTCAGAAAAAGTGTCATTCCCAATATTAGAAGGTTCATCAAATAAATTGTGCACATCACTAACAACATTATCAACTAAATCAATACTACAACATGTTCCCAAAAATGATGCTTTTTTCAATGAATCTATTAAATCAAACTTAATTATATTTTCACAAATATCAAACGTGAGTTTTCCCTTCCTAACATCTATGACCGCACCTAGTGTGGCCAAAAATGGTCTACCAAGAATAATTGGATTCTTATGACTTTCCCCCATCTCAAGAACTACAAAATCTGCTGGAATGAAATGCTTACCTATTTGAACTGGAACATTTTCTAAAATACCAACTGGGTACTTTACCAATGAATTAGCAAGCTACAAAGATATTAAAGTTGGTTAAAGCTCGCCAATGTCCAATTTCCTACAAATAGATAATGGCATTAGGCTTACACTAGCACCCAAATCACATAAGGCTTGGTCAAAAGCCATACTCCCAATAGAACAAGGAATAGAGAAACTACCTGGATCCTTTAATTTTGGTGGTAGTTTATTTTGGATAATAGCACTACACTCTTCAATTAAGGCCACAGTACCATAGTCCTCTATCTTTCTTTTATTAGACAAAATTTCTTTCAAAAATTTAGCATATGTGGGCATTTGAGATAATGCTTCAGTGAATGGAATGTTAATATAAAGCTTTTTCAAGACATCAAGAAATTTCCCAAATTGTTTATCTAATTTTGCTTGAACTAATCTCTAGGGAAAGGGTATAGGTGGCCTATATGGTGCAGGAGAACTAGGTTTAGAAACATCAACCTGACATGGCTCATCACCTTTAGGTTCATCACCCTTATGAGGTGGCAAACTAGCATGGGACTGCTCATGCACAGAAGATTTTTCCAAGTCTAGTTCATTGTCAAGTTCATTATTAGGCTCTCTTTCATTATCCTCAGATTTCCCTTTAGGTTCATCTAATTGCCTCCCACTCCTAGTAATTATAGCATTACAGTGCTCCCTAGGGTTTAATTCAGGTTTAGTAGGTAATTTTCCTGAGGGCCTGTAAGAAGTGCTTGCTTGTTGTGCTATTTGATTTTTTAATATTTTATTGTGGGCTACTAATGATCCTACTTGAGAAGCAAGTTGGATAACCAATCCTTTAAGATCTTCCATTTGCTTATTTTGATTTGTCATGAATTGATTTTGATTAGCCATAAACTTTTCAAGCATAGACTCTACACTAGAATTTTGGGGTTGGTTTTGATTCTGATTTTGCCTTTGTGGATATCCTCTATTCTCAGTTTGTCCCCCTACATTGTTATTACTTTTCCAAGATAAATTGGGGTGATTCCTCCATCCAGGTTTGTAAGTACTAGAATAAGGATCATTGATTCTACTTTGATTATAACCCCTCACAGCATTAACTTGTTCAGTACCCTGATTAGCAATGACTTTTCACTCTTCAGAATAATGGCCATTATTACCACAAATATCACACACAACAGAAGATGAAACTACAACAGTTTGCATTTGAAAAGAGTCATATCTGTTGCACAAAGAATCTATCTTTTCAGCCAAAGTGCACTAGTTATCACTTTCATTCTTACCATGAGGAGGTCGATACAGCACTCCCCTCTCTGTAGTCCACTGGTTGTGATTTAAAGTCATCTCCTCCAACAACTTGAAAGCATCTTCAATTGTTCTACTCATGAGGGCTCCTCCTACAGCAGCATCAACAGTCAGACGGGTATTATACAGTAAACCATTGTAAAAAGTATGAATTAAAACTCAATTTTCATGGCCATGGTGAGGACACTTCCGTTGAAAATCATTAAAACGCTCCCATGCCTCGCTGAAAGATTCGCCATCCCGTTGTGCAAAGCTTAAAATTTGGTTCCTTAACTGGATGGTCTTGCTAGGTGGAAAGTACTTCATCAAGAAAGCATTAGATAGTTGTTCCCGTGTGGTGAAGGTACTGGTAGGTTGAGCTTGAAGCCAAGAACGCATGCGGTCCCTAAGAGAAAAAGGAAACAATCTCAGTTTCAATGCATCGTTAGAAACACCATTAATCTTAATTGTATCACATAATTCAAGAAATAAAGCAAGATGTTGATTAGGAACTTCAAGGGGAGATCCTCCAAACTAATTTTGTTGAATCATATATAAGAAGGCAGGCTTGATCTCAAAATTGTTAACCTCTATAACCGGTCTAGCAATGCTAGAGTGTATTTCTTGTTGATTAGGGGCTGCATAGTCCCTAAGTGATCTCCGTTCTGCCATGGTTACTTCTTCTTCTTGTCTCTCTTCAAATCTGAGTTTCCTGCGCAGTCTAAGAGTTTTATTTATCTCAGGGTCTAAAGGAACTAGAAGTCCTGATCTAAGATTCCTGCGCATGCAAAGTAGATAGATCAAATAAACTCAAAAGAACAGAAAAACAAAAAGTAAAACATAAAATAAACAAAACCTACTCTAGCAATACTTTCAATATCTTCAATATTGACAAAATCCAAGGTCCCCGACAACGGCGCTAAAAACTTGTTGTGTCCGCAAGTGCACGAATACTCGAAGTAATAAATAAGATATCGAACCACAAAGACCTCGTTTGTCAAGTACTAAATAATTGATTTCTCACTAGCTAGGCAATTGAAAATGATGAAAGCAAACTATCAAAAATTACATGAAAAAGTCAGAGAGAGAAACTGGGACTAGGGTTTCATCCACCTTAATTTCTATGACTAGATCCAAATAAGTGTTCTTTAGTTTATTCTTATTATGATAAAGATATAATTTACCTTATAAAGAAACCATCTTGCTTTCGTGCAGACAATTTATAAAGAACCAATCCTCACTTTCACGCAGGATTTATTCAATGCTAAAAATAAATAAATCATTGACAAAGAACTCAAAGATCACTTTCGTGCATCCAAATTCTAAGTCATTCTGTTAGCGTACCGCCCATGTGGCGGGTTTATTCAAAGCAGTTCAGGGAGATGAGGAGGTGGGAGATGAGGAGGTGGATGGTTCAAGGAGATGAGGAGGCAGGAGATGAAGAGGCAGATGGTTCAGGGAGATGAAGAGGCGGATAGGTGGAGGTGGATAGGTATTTAAGGGGAAAGGGAGGAAGAGAGTGGGATGCGGAGTTATTTTCTTTGAGTGTTAGGGCTTGTTCTCGCCGGAAGACTGCCGGTTGAGGTTGTGAGTGTTCTTTTGTGTCTTGTTCATGCTCGTGGAGTAGTCAGGAGTCTTATGTGGATCTTGTCTTTTGTTCAATAAAATTCTCTCTAATTCGCCTCCATAACTCGTCGTTTGTGGCTTGAGGGACGATCCAATTTTTTGGACCGTATCAATTGGTCCGACCTGCCGGATAACTCGCCGATGATGGCTTGAGGGAGGATTCATCCTTGAATCCTAACAGTGGTCGGGCGTTTTGCTGCTCATCGGACGCAAGTTCACTGCCGGATTGATTCGCCGGGGAACCAGTGGTCCAGCGATGGATAAAGGCGGAAGCGATTCCGTTGTCGATAGTAGATCTAATCGGCGGGTCTAGTATCGTTCATCAAGACAAAGAGAAACCCTAGGGGAAGTAATCAAAACCCTAGGTGGAATCTATCAGTCCGTGTTCTATCGAACCCTAGGAGGGAAATCAGACAGTATGTGTGAAGGCGGCTTTCTCTCCAGCGGCGCGTGAGAAGGAGGGTTCAGCACTTGGAACTTCTGGCGGGGGTGTCTTATTCTTCTTCGACTCGAGGCGGCGGCAGTGGAGATAGAATGAGGTTGGGCATGAAGATCGAGCATCCCGAGGTCAGACCCTCCATGGAAAGCTTTCAGTTCGATGCGGTCCCCGACCAGGGAAATCAGCCGTTGAGGAGCGGCGACCTCCGGCGGTCGAAGAATCGTGAGTTGCAGGTAAAAGTAGAGGAGCTGGAAAGGCTGTACGCAGCACACTTTAAGATTAGGTTATCGGAGAAGAGTCTTGAAGGCAAATCGTTGGTTCGGATGGTGGATGTCCCGGAGAACCAAATGAATCTGAGGGAGGCGGAGATCCGGAAAGGGAGGGCGTACTGTAGGTATGCGGAGAAGAGAGACGCGAAGCTGAGTGCGGAGAGGGGATGGAAGAGAAGGGAGATGGAGATGTTGGAGAACATCTTTGAGGAAAGTTGGGCGTAGATGAAGGCATGGAGGAGCCAAATCTATGATGCCAAATCTGAGAAGCATGAAATCTTGAAATATGCAGGTGAAGAAGACAATAGATTGGCTACTGCTGCTAGTGAGAATAAGTTACCAGAAGAAAGTTTTCAGCTATGCAGCTCAAACATTATTCATGCTTCTCAGTCGTGTGTGCATGTGGTATCATCATATGCCGATAGCTCTGTGCATGCTCCTACTGGCAAACCAGTAACTTGGACTACTCTTCACCAAACTATGATGCAGGAGGGTGATTCTATGCGAGTTAGGAGGAAATGGGAAATTATTGAGAAACCTAAAATTGCATCTAATAATTCTGATAAGCTGTTGAAGGATGTGGCAAAGCAGTTCAAGAAATTACTAAAATTTGAGAGGAATGGCAAAAATGCAGAAGATGTAATACTTGACGCACAAGTAGATGTTCAAGCCCAAGAAGCGGTCAAGCTTGAGGCGACCATCTTTGGTGTTCCTGATGAAACAAATTATCGAGACACTTGGGATCCCGGTAATATGCTTGAGGCCGCAATGTTTGGTGCACCGGCTTCTACATCCTTCCGAGCGATTTGGGATCCGGGCAAAATCTTTGGTGCACCGGCTTCTACAACCTTCCGGGCGATTTGGGATCCGGGCAAAATAAAATTTTCCAGCCTTGGGGACAAGGCTGTTCTTCAAGAGGGCGGTATTGTTAGCGTACCGCCCATGTGGCGGGTTTATTCAAAGCGGTTCAGGGAGACAAGGAGGCGGGAGATGAGGAGGCGGATGGTTCAGGGAGATGAGGAGGCGGATGGTTCAGGGAGATGAGGAGGCGGGAGATGAAGAGGCGGATGGTTCAGGGAGATGAAGAGGCGGATAGGTGGATGTGGATAGGTATTTAAGGGGAAAGGGAGGAAGAGAGTGGGATGCTGAGTTATCTTCTTTGAGTGTTAGGGCTTGTTCTCGCCGGAAGACCGCCGGTTGAGGTTGTGAGTGTTCTTTTGTGTCTTGTTCATGTTCGTGGAGTAGTCAGGAGTCTTATGTTGATCTTGTCTTTTGTTCAATAAAATTCTCTCTAATTCGCCTCCATAACTCGTCGTTTGTAGCTTGAGGGACGATCTGATTTTTCGGACCGTATCACATTCATCTCAAGTAAAAACTAAATACTTTCATACTTTAGTTTTCACAAGTTCTACTTACAGTTCTCCAACGATCCGATACATAATTTCTTACAGTATCATTATGTTTATTTTAATAACTCAATCCTAGATCAGATTATCAATCATGACAATAAACTTCTAAAATCTAGAAATAAGAACAAACCTAATTTCTTACGATGAGTTCCTAAATCTTAATTTTAGGGTTCCAAGTTTTCGCAAATCACTTTTCAGTCCATATTGCAAAAACTCTAAACCATGCTAATAATATGAAACTATGGAGAATTAAAGGCAATCATCACATAAGTAGAATTATCAGAGTAAGATTATCTTGATGAAATAAAAATCATCTAGTCATTAAGAAATTAAGGGGTTTATACCCCCATGTCCCAAAAAGTATTTAAGCTAGCATAGTTGAAGAATTACAATAAACCATGGTTTTGAAGGATCAGAAATTGAAGAGAAAGAAGGAATTCAACTAATAGCACGGCTGTAATGAAAATTACAATCGTAATTTCGAGTATGAACAGTCGTTGCGATGCCTCTTTTGTTGATTTCTCCTCCGATCGATCTCCTTATGCTCTGAAACTTCTGGGGTATGTTCTCCTCCTCTAAGCGCAATTTCCCTTAAAATTTCACGGTCAGAGATGCACTGTACACTTCGCGGCTGTGAAACCTAGAGCAACAGTGAAGATCATGATTTCTCTCTCGAATGTGGATCAAAATTGGGGCTTTTGTGTGTATCTCCTCTCCTCAGTCTGACGAGTATTTCACTTTTTACGGATCTCAAATTGATGGTCCAGATCATCCGCAATCATCCGCGCAAGAATCGGGCTTCAAAAGTCCAGAAAAATTGGCCGCCTGGGTTAGAATTACGGCCGTGGAAATCTTTACGGCAGCGCTGTAATAACTGCAAAGTTCTTCTGTACAGAATTCGACTGGAATTACGGCACCATAATATGCATTACGGCAGTGCCATATGTTCTGTAAATCTTTCTAGTCAGAAATTGCCTCGGAATACGGCCTATAATATTATTTACGGCCTATAATAAATCCATTTGTATGAAATTTATCCCAAATTACGGCAATGCTCTGAAATTATGGTAGTGCCATGTTTTCTTCTGTAGGTGCAGTGAAACCACGGTACCATAATATTAATTATGGCCATGCCATAATTTGGTCTGAAGTTTTGATTTGCGTGAAATTTGACATGCAATCTTCTCTTGATGATGGGAATTCATCTATGCATCTGAATTTGCTTGAAAATGCCTTAAAATAGTGCCTTTTTACCTGAAAATGATCAAAAACTAGAAAAGGTGTAGATTATGTAATATTTGATAAATAAGGCATAAAAATAAGCAAAAGAGCATGTGATGCATTGTATTTACACCATATTTTTTCCTATATTTTACACTATATTTTAGGCTTAATTGTATAATTTTGTGCTAAATTTGGTATTTTTACTTCACTTGGCACAGAATCTTCACTTTTCTCGGTTTTATTGAAAATGCAGGTAAAAATGCATGAAAATAATGGATTTCATAAGTTTTGAAGCCACAGCACGATTCCCAAAGGGATCACGAGCTTACACGTCAAATTTGGAGCGAAAATGGTGAAAGATTTGATATTTACAGCCGTGGCTATAATTATGAAGTTGGCCGTAATTTTGCGTTCGAGCAGAGGGCGAAAAACGGCTAAGTATGGGAATGCACAGAAACTTTCACAGGTGAAGCCGTGAATCCATCACGGACCGTGAAACTTTCTGTGTACGAGGAGCTGTACACACAGAGACTTTCACGGCCATGGCCGTGAACATGTTACGGACCGAGAAAACGCCCGCCTGACGGGTTTTTCACTCGATTCTTTCCCGATTCGAACCGGATTTGAACCAAACTTTGCAGAAACGCTCCTTGATGGGTTCCGAACCGATTAAGCTATAAAAGATCAGATTTTTTGAGGGAAAAAGAGAGATTTTTGGATGAAGACAACTGGCGATGGTGACTAGGGCGGATTTCCAATTTCTGAGCAGATTCCGGTGAGATTCCACGAAAAATACTAGATTGATCAATTCTTCTTCATCATCAGATTTAGGGGAAGCCAATTTAATTTCTGTCTTAGTGAAATTCTTGCAATTTTTAGAAGATTTATACTTGTTCATCGAACAGACATGTCGTTTCTTAAGAACATGAGCGAGTAGACTCTATTTTCTGGATTAAGGGCTTAGCCCGCTGACTTTTACGAATTAATCTGTATTTACACTCTTTTTATACGATTATGTTATCATGATTTGATTGAAATTGTGTTTGATTCATAGTTTACACTGGCCACGTATAATTGCGTATTAGACGTCGCGAGAAGTACCGGGAGGTGAATCGCAATGTCTGATCTATTTTAATTGAACCTTCGAATCTAATCACAGGAGTAGATTAGATTCGTCTGAATGATTTAACAAGCTTTTCATAGAACTCAAGGGGTCTAGTTACGTTAACTGTCATGAGAGTAGGGAGTTAACGTAATTCGATACCGAATTACACTTCGGGAGGAGGTAGTCCGTACATTAGGAAAAGTTCCTTTCTTGATAAACATTTTCTATTGATAGAGTTATCTTTATTCGATTCATATTTGTCAGTGTGGTGAAACCCTAACATCCCGATCTTCCTAAAATTGAAACCCCCTTAACGTTGTTTCTGATATTGCTTATGCTTAGAGTTCAACACAACCCATCATTTGGTTCTGCCTAGATTTAAACGAGTTGAAGAGTCAGTACTTAACCGCCTAATCCTCGTTGGGAACGATAATCTTTTTATTACTTCGATAAATCCGTACACTTACGGAGCGTATCAAGTTTTTGGCGCCGTTGCCGGGGATTATGGCTTGTTAATATTGACTTATTGGATAAGTTTGTAGACTAGGCATTTTTATTTCTTTTGCTTTAGCAGTTTATTTTTCTTTAAGTTATTCACTGCTGATTTATTTATATTTTAGCTTACACATTGCATGCCCAAAATTTCACGTGCAGGTACTTTTTTTCTTGAAGACCCAGAAATTGAGCACACATTTTGCCTTCGAAGGAGATTACAGTTTTAGACTCATAAGACTTCTAAAGAAAGTGTAATGGTGGCAAACAACCAATCTTTGAGGCACTTCGCAGTACCGAATATACAAGGCTTTAATTCAAGCATAGTTCGACCTAATGTAGAGGCGAACAACTTTGAACTCAAGCCAGTGTTGATGACGATGGTCTAGCAAAATCAATTTGGGGTTCCCCAAATCAGGACCCTAATCTCCATCTAGCTGTGTTTTTAGAATACTGCGATACTGTTAAAGTTAATGGAGTTTCATCCGACGCAATAAGATTAAGACTTTTTCCATTTTTTCTCAGGGACCGTGCGAGAGCTTGGCTATATTCATTACCAGTAGGATCGATTACTACCTTTGACGAGCTTTCCAAAGCTTTTCTAAACAAATATTTCTCACCTAGCAAAACAGTTCAACTACGCAACAGAATTACTTGTTTTGGACAACACGAGGGAGAACCTCTCTATGACGCCTAGGAACACTTCAAGGAGCTCCAGTGGATGTGTCCACACCATGGACTCGAAAGATGAGTCCTAATCCATATTTTTTTATAATGGATTGGACTATAACACTAAGTTGACGGTGGACGCTACGGCTGGAGGAACTTGTTGGGGTATGCCCTTAAGGCTAATGTTTGAGGCCTTGGGATTGTAACAGTATCATGTATAAACTATTATGTTTATAAAGGCAATGGTTGTTATTCACGTTGTTACGTTATCTGCTGCAATAATTGTACTTCTGAATAATGTCTCAATGGTGTTCAGCTAGGCTGACATGCTGTAATGTCCTTAGTCGAGATATCTTGGTGAACATGAGACAGCCTTGATATGATTGAGACTAATATGTGTTCTAATCTTATAGGATGCTTCGAGCATGGAATAAGATGTAGACTCATGGGTACATTGGATGTACTGGACAGACCCTACTAGGATATTCAATTGCTTGTCACAATGTGAATAATCCTTGATTGCAACAAGTGGCACATTTCCTCTGACTTGAGATCACTTGTGTTTCTAAATGATGATTGTCATTGTTTTGAGGTAGTTCAATATCATTTGAAACATAATGGTTATAGACTATCTTGGATGGTGAGCTTGAGTCATGTTAGGGCACTAGTAATAGATATAGGATTGCCGTCTCCTTGATTGGAGTGTGATGTTCTAAAGGGGCCCCCCTGGATGAGATGATTGAAAAAGTGTATGGCCATACCCAGGTGACTATGATCATCTGATCTAATCATGCTCATCATATTGGAGCTACAAGCTTGACACGCTTGTCCAATAAGAACATCCAGTGGCAAAGGAAACTTGCATGCCTCGTGAAGTGGATTCACACTTGTGCTGTGGTTTGGGTGTAGTCTTGGAAGACTCTTTTCTTTATATCGGGAGACAGTGATGTGTTGCTAGATACCCCTCACTGATCGTGATAACGTGAGTTATCGTTACCGACATTTAAAGGAAACCCTCAGGGTCGCACAATTTGATGATATGGCTTACTTAAGTCAGATCGTATGGACTGAATTGTCTGGATTCAGTTTAAAGGGATTTAATCTCTGATTGTAAGTGAGATCTGGTCTGATTATGTTTGATTGATTAGGGTTTGAGATCGGTAAGCTTCGATCGAGAGAATGGATGCTAGATCAGTGAGATCAGTAGCATCAAGAGATCAACGGTTAGATCAAGAACCTTAGGGTTTAATGTGGTCTAGACCATATCGCTTGGGTTAATTGGTCTTTGGACCAAACCAAATTGAACCAGCTCATTGAGTGAGCGCATGGTTCAAGGGAAGATGAGTTTGTGCATGGGGGTGAACCCATGGTCGCATGAACGTTTGGGGTTTACTAATTTTAGAAGCCATGACTTCTAAACGTGGGAACGCCTCACGTTCATGCCTAAGACGCTCTACTCTCTCGCCTCTCCTCTCTCTCGTCGCCAACAAGCTCTCTCTCGTGTGTGGTGAAGAGGTTGACGAAAAAGGAGAAGGAAGATATCGCCAAGCAAAGGATTCTCTTCCCTTCCATTCGACAAGGACTCCTTAGAACCTTGCTAGCACAAGGAGCACTAAGGGAGTAGGCGATCACATCTTGTGTGCGTCTTCTCTGGAGGAGAGCGACTTCACTCTCTGCTTCCAAGTCGCCATCCATACAATGGCATCGGTATGATTTCTTCTCTGATCTTTGAAATCGATTTATGTTGATCATATTACATGCATAGATCCTAGAAACCCCTTCCGCTGCATCAAAACCTTCATATGCGCCTATTAGGGTTTCGCCCTCCCCTTGTTTAGGGGACTTTCAGAACTATCATGAGCAAGGGCGTGGATGAGGCGACTGCTCTACTTGAGGATATGGCCATGAACCATAACCAATGGTCTAGTGAGCGAGGTACTACTTCCACGGTGCTTGGTAAGTACAATAACGATTCCTTGACATCTCTAGCGGCAAAGGTAGATTCTTTAGCATAGAAAGTAGATTCTTTTTCTTTTCCCTCAGTTGTTGTTAATGCTGTTTCTTGTGAAGTGTGTGGTACAACAGAGCATAATTCATCTGATTGTCAACTTATAGTTTCATCACAAGAAGACTCTAGTCAGGAGCAAGTCAATGCCTTGGGAATTTTAATCAAAGGCCAGTGAATGACCCATATTCTGCAACGTATAATCCAGGATGGAGGAACCACCCCAACTTATCCTACAAGAATAATCAAGGGCAAGCTCCTCCTCAGTATTCTTAGCAGAATAATGGGCCACCACTCGGTTTTCAATCTAGGCAGTATGGGCAACCCCATAAGTCAAACTTGGAAACCCTTCTAGAAAGATTTGTTGTGCAACAAAAGAAATATAATGAGGATGTGACTGATGCTATTAAGCATCTAACATCTCGTGTGGATGCCTTGGCTACCCACAACAAGATGTTGGAAAGCCAGATAGCTTAGCAAGCAAGTACTTCTAATAGGCCCCCAGGGAAACTTCTAGGACAACCAGAGATGAATCCCATGGAGCACTGTAATGCAGTCACTGTTGTGAGTGGCAAACACAGTGATGCACCTAGCGAGCCCATCAAGAGTTCTGGATTTGAAGATATCAAGGATAGACCTGAGGAGGCTTTCCCTAAAATAGAGAAGTGTGAGGAAAAAGGGAAAGAGGAGAAATATGTAGGTCCACCTGCATATGTTCCCCCAGTTCCGTTTCCCTAGAGGCTATTTGATATGGAACAGAGAAAATTTGACATTGGAAAATCTGAAGGAAAGGGCGACCAGGTAAGTAAGGTCATAGAAATAACGAAGGTAAGAAGTCCTGGAGACATTTCAATTCCCTGCCAAGTTGGTAAGATCTCTATTGAAAGTGCTTTATGTGACTTGGGATCGAGTGTTAGCTTGATGCCCTCATATATGATTGAGAAAGTAGGCAATGGAGAATTTAAACCTTCTGAAATTTGTCTTCAATTTGCTAATGGTTCTGTTCAGCAACCTCTAGGAATTTTAGAGAATGTGTCTGTTAAAGTTGATAAGTTTTCTATCTTGACTGATTTCATGATGGTTAAAATAGAAGAAGACACTAAATCACTTATTATTCTAGGTAGACCATTTTTGGCAAGTACAGGAGCTGTAATAGATATGCTGCATGAGAAATTAACATTGAATATGTGTGAAAGCAAATTGATTTATGACTTTTCCTCAAAAGATAACAAGTCTTATTTTTCAGGTTTTCATCAATCCTTTGAAGTGAAAGGGAGTGAATTTGATGATGGAAATATATTTGAAATTGATGAATATCCCTTAGAAAATTTCTTGAAGCATGAAAGGGATAAGAAGAAGAAAGATGGAACATGGGCACTGTCTCAAACTTCAAAGTTAAGCTCATATAGTGACTTGGAAAGGCGTGGAGATGAACAACTTCCTATTATCCACTGCACCTCCTATCCACCTGAAGGACTATGAACATTGTTTTAGTCAAGCTAGGGACTTTAAATAAGCGCTACCTGGGAGGCAACCCAGAGGCTCTAAACTTTATTAATTTCAGCAATTTTCTTTTAAAATTTAAGTTTTGAATTTTTCGTGATTAGTTTACTAGCATCGAATTTTTAATCAATTTTATCAGCATATTGTGATGAACTTGTCTATAAGAAAAACACTCTAAATTCATTGTTTTATGTGCAAAAATTTTCTAAAAATTTCTATAAATTTTTCTGGTGAAGAACGAAGTCAAAATGCGAGAATTATGGCCGGACCCGTGAATATCGCGCAGCCGTGATTATAAACATAACTGGGACTGTACACAAAAGAGGAATTATGGCCGAAGCTGTGAAGCCTTTACGGACCGTAAGTTCTTACGGTTTAAACTTAACATGCAAGTTAGGGTTTACCCCCACCCTCGTAATTCACCGATTTTCGACGATTCCTCCCTTGTGCGGCGACGAAATCCTTCCACCGACCTTCCTCTACTTCCAACGAGTGATTTCCAGAGATCTACCACCGAATTTAGTGGTGAACTGCCGTTCGTCTACCAGCACGTCCAAAACCCATTTGCGACCGTTTCGAGCCCGATTTCTACACGGATTTGTGAGCAAACCTTCCCAAAATCCTATCTTTCCATTTTACACTAGATTTACATTCATACAGCATCGATTTGGAGCCTATAGATTGGATTTCTGGTTCGATTTTCATGCTGGTTTTCACGGGTGTTTTTTGAAGCTATTGTAGCATTCACGAATTTTTTGGTAAAATTGCATATTCTGGATCGTTTTGATCGACATTATGGCACCGAGGAGATCAGTGAGGACTAGGCCCTATGGGGCAGTGAGGAAGGAGAGTGTACGAGGACCGTACCCTCCTATATATCCTATTTACATGATGGTTCATGGAGTGCTCCCGGAGAGATTCGAGCTAACACAGATGTCAGCCGTGGAGTCTCCGATACCATTCGATTTGTATCCTCCTTCTGATACACCATGGGAGTATCCGAGTGTTTCTGACAAGATCGATACTGAGAGGACATCCCCAGCTCCTAGCACTTCCTTAGCTCCTAGTACGTCACAGGCAGCAGTGCCCGAGCTAGTCAGCTCTCTAGAGTTGGAGATCATATCAGAGAGGCCTGCTGACAGGCCAGAGAGCCGTGACCAGAGGATTGCCAAATGGTACGGTAGGAAGCGTACCGATCGATCCACTACTACTAGGGGGAGGAGAGCCACCAGACCGTTACCACCAGTTATAGAGACTGCAGAGACATCTGTAGCACCCCCTATGCCAGCACCTATAATAGTAGAGATGGAGCATTCAGTAGAGATGCAAACTGATGCTACTCCGATGGATGTGGAGGAGTCCGCTACACTAGAGCCTCCTTCTGATTTACCCAAGTCTGCAGTCCCCATCGACACTCAAACTATGGAGGTGGACACTCCACATGAATCAAACACCGGAGATTCCATCACCATTGATGACACGAAAATCTATAGTATATTTTGTGTCATTTGATGAGTATTTTTGTGTCATATTCATGTTCAATTGCTTATTTTTATGCTTTTTTATCAATTATTGTGAAATCTACACATTTCCTAGTTTTTGATGATTTTCAGGTAAAAAGGCATTATTTTTTAGCGTTTTCAAGAGAAAATTACATGTTAAATTTCATGCAAATTGGAGCTTCAGACAAAATTACGGCACTACCGTAATTCAAATTACGGTACCATGGTTTCACTACACTTACAGAAGAAACCACGGTACTGCAGTAATTTCCGAGTGCTACCGTATTTTTGGACGATTCTGAACCGAAAGTTTCTGAAGAATTATGGCTCTGCCGTAATGGATTTCACGGGCCGTATTTCGAGTCGATTTTTCACCCGAGAGATTTGACGAAAATATGGCACTACCATAACGAATTTCACGGTACCGTAATTCTAGATGATTTCTGTACCGAGAACTTTGCTGAAATTATGGCACAGTCGTAACTTTTTTCACGGCCGTAATGTTGGGGTATGCCCTTAAGGCTAATGTTTGAGGCCTTGGGATTGTATCGGTATCATGTAATAAACTCTTATGTTTATAAAGGCATGGTTATTATTCAGGTTGCTACATTGTCTGCTGCAATATATATATGTTCTTCTGAATAATGTCTCAAAGCTGTTCAGCTAGGCTGACATGCAGTTAAGTCCTTAGTCGATATATCTTGGTGAACATGAGACAGCCTTGATATGATTGAGACTAATATGTGTTCTAATCTTATAGGATGCTTCGAGCATGGAATAAGATGTAGACTCATGGGTACATTGGATGTACTGGACTGACCCTACTAGGATATTCAATTGCTTGTCACAATGTGAATAATCCTTGATTGTAACAAGTGGCACATTTCCTCTGACTTGAGATCACTTGTGTTTTCTAAATGATGATTGTAACATCCCGTTATCTTAACCCCAAACAAATGGCACAAATCATGAAAGAAACAGGATGTTTCATATAAGATCGATTCATATGCTAGGTAAAACCGAGTTCAAGAAAACACGATCTGAAAATTTCGAAATTCCATACATATAAATATCCACAAAACACAAATCTCATAAATCACATAAGGGTACCTGCCACCACGCAATCCTTGCACTAGACATATGTAAGGCAACAGTTATATCAAATCCGATGGCATAAATACAATTCGATTCGAAATTCAAAGCAAAGCCACAAAGTCGATTTTATAAACTCATACCAAACACCGAAACCAGGCTGAGGCCCGCGGTGACACAAAAAATCAAACTCATTTAACAGCCACAATCTGGCATCATAGGTTCACATAGATTCACATAGTTCACATCATTCATATAGTTCGTATAACTCATATAGTTCGGCCACAACCGGCCTCATATTTAAGCACAAAAGTTCTTAAATATAATCACAGCAAACTAGCATAATGTCCACGCCAATGCTAACTCAAGAAATGCGCCCCTGCTCTATGCCTGAAAATAGTGAGGGGTGAGCTACACAGCCCAGTGAGTGGATAGTCTAAATCGACCATCCATAACATACATTCAAAAATATAGGCAGATTATTTTAAAAATCTTTAACAGAACATTATGTCAATATACAACAAGATTAAATACAGAAGTCATATAAACAGCCAGATGTACACACCAACATATAACAAACTCAGGTTCTAAACAAACTCAGGTTCTAGAGTTATACTCTAAACCAACTAAACACACCAATACTTAGTTAACCTAGTTGTCCAGCATATTCAGTAGTGACCAATATGGTCTAACCCGGCTTGGCCTAAGCACTGGGAGCTGCAAAATCTCGTGCAACACACATAAACATGGACAGTGAGTAGAATCAAGAGGTGGCCCCCGCCAGGTCACGACGTGGCACTTTGCTCTAAAACACCCCATAAACACATCGATGGATTGTGTGTAGATTCAAGAGGTGGCCCCCGCCGGTTCACGACGTGGCACTTTGCTCTACGACACCCCATATCACAAAAAGAGAGTGATGACATCAAGAGGTGGCCCCTGTCTGACCAAGACATGGCACTTTGCGTCAAAACCCGTTCTCCCAAAAGGTTCCTACTGGACAACAGACACATCTTATATCATATTTCATAAAGGTGGACTCCTAAGTGTCAACTAGACTCTAGGATAGTCATCACAAAAATCATATCGGGCAGGCTGAACATCAACCCCCATCACAATAATCATAATAGGCAGGCTGAACATCAACCCCCTCACATATCAAATACAGGGCTGAAATTCAAACCCTTAACATATCACATAAGGACTATCCTATGAGTACCCGGTTACACTTAGCCATAGTCCTAACCAACACATAACACATAATATTCAAAATTCCCATAATCACATAATTTTCAAAAATCTCATAACCACATAATGTTCACAATTCACATAATCACATAATGTTCACAAATCACATAACAACATAATATTCCAAAAATCACATAAACACCTAATATTTAAAAATCACATAATTACATAATATTAACAATCATATAATGTAGTGTGGTCCTTAGGTTTCATGCTGATTAGTTCAGTCAAACCTTACTAGGTTATCACCCAAATTTCTCAAACAATTTCTCAACATTGCAGTTAACAAGCATCCATAAAAATTAACATAAAACTAAAACATGTAGTCATACAAACTATCCATAAAATTAACAAAAACTAAAACATGTATTCATACAAACTATTTTACAAATCTCTACATATAACCCACGGTTAACATAACATATTATCTATTAAATTTTACACCTTGAATTAACATGAATTTCATGCTCAAACCATTGGTCTAAAACTTCCGAAATTCCATAAATTAATACCTTAAATTTCATATTACCAATTTTCGGTTTTCATAAACAATCATCAAGATTATTTCGGTTTACATGGAAATTTAGGTTTTCATGGAAAAATACAATTCGGTTCTCATGAAGAACAATACCCTAAATTCGGTTTTCATACCCTAAATACACTTTGCATAATTTCGGTTTTAACATGGTAAATTTTCCAAGAACTCAAGTGTATCATTTAACACAAACACAACCAAATTGTTAAATCAATTAAGACATTCCACTCACCTTGAACCGTGAACACCAATAAGAAAAACCCTTCCAAAAATTCGTCTAAGGCTTTGAAAGACGCCACCAAACACCAAGGAATGCCGGCCAAAGGAAGAGGAAGAGGAAGAAAGGAATTTCGCCTCCAAGCCTCCAAGAATCGCCCACTTCTTCCTAGCCGTCGCCCAAGTTTTCTCCCAAGCCAAAATCGCCAATTTTCTTTCCCCAATCGTTAAACCCACTAAAAATTCGGTTTTTGAATTTTAAACCCACTAACCAATTAATTCAAATAGGGTTTAACCCCTTTAACTAATTAATTCGAATCTTCATTCTAATATCCCATAGTTAACCAATTAATTTAATTAACTTAACCATTAACCATTCACTTAAACGAAATCCATTAAGGATTTAATTAACATCCAATAAGGATTTAATTAACCAATAAGGTCTAATTAATTAACCAATAAGCTCTAATTAATTAACTTACAATTTACAACCCATAAATCCTAATTAATTTATCATGAACAACCAATGATAATTTATCATAAATTAACAGCCAATAATCAAATAAATAATCTCTAATTAATTTACAATAAATTAACAACCAAAAATCTCTAGTTAATTAACTATTAACAACCAATACATAGAAAAATATCACAGTCAATAATTTTAGAAAAAATCAAAATAATGCTTACCAGGACTTAAGATCCTTGGATCTTACAATGATTGTCATTGTTTTGAGGTAGTTCAATATCATTTGAAACATAATGATTATAGACTATCTTGGATGGTGAGCTTGAGTCAGGTTAGGGCACTAGTGATAGATATAGGATTGCCGTCTCCTTGTTTAAGGAGTGTGATGTTCTAAAGGGGCCCCCCTGGATGAGATGATTGAGAAAGTGTATGGCCATACCCAGGTGACTCTGTTCATCTGATCTAATCATGCTCATCATATTGGAGTTACAAGCTTGACAGGCTTGTCCAATAAGAACATCCAGTGGCAAAGGAAACATGTATGCCTTGTGAAGTTGATTCACACTTGTGCTGTGGTTTGGGTGTAGTCTTGGAAGACTCTTTCCTTTATATCGGGAGACAGTGATGTGTTGCTAGATACCCCTCACTGATCGTGATAACGTGAGTTATCGTTACCGACATTTAAAGGAAACCCTGAGGGTCGCACAATTTGATGATATGACTTACTTAAGTCAGATCGTGTGGACTGAATTGTTCAGGTTCAGTTTAAAGGGAATTAATCTCTGATTGTAAGCGAGATCTGGTCTGATCATGTTTGATTGATTAGGGCTTGAGATCGGTAAGCTTCGATCGAGAGAATGGATGCTAGATCGGTGAGATCAGGAGCATCAAAGAGATGAACGGTCAGATCTGGAGCCTTAGGGTTTAATTGAGATCTAGACCAAGTGGCTTGGGTTATTTGGTATTTGAACCGAATCAAATTAAACCAGCTCATGGATGAGCGCTTGGTTCAAATCTAGAACAAGTTGCGATTGGGGTAAAACTTCATGGTCGCATGAAGAGGTGGTTTACTATTTTTAGAAGCCACTTTCACACGCCTCACGTCGCCACATTGCTCTCTCCCTTTCTTGTGCCCCGCCTCTTCCTCTCGAGATAGAACTCTTGTATGTGTGAAGGTGGACAAGAAAAGAAGAAGGAGACTCTCGCCAAGCAACTCTCCATCCCTTCCATTCGATCAAGGACGCCTTTGGAACCTTGCTAGCACAAGGAGCACCAAGGAAGTGAGCGCATTCTCATCTTGTGTGCGCATCCTCTGGAGAAGATCTCTTTTGGTCTTTGATTTCAAGACATCGTCCAAGCGATGGCAATGGTGAGAACTTTTCTTATCTATTCAAGTTTTGATAGTTGATCGTATAATGCATGCTATCCGATTCTATGAAACCCTAGTATCCGCTGCCCATATTCATATTTGCGCCACTTTAGGGTTTCGCCCCCCCTTATTCAACCTTCAATTGGTATCAGAGCGAGGTTAACGCATGATTTATATGATTGCTATATGTTTTGTGATCCTTGATTGCAATGATGCTTAAATCTATGACATGCGAAAGTTACATATTGTATATTCATCTTTGCGCATGTATGAAGGTGGCGCTTAATTCTTATTGTTGTTGTTTTTCTCAAAAAAACTTAACGACTTGCGCGCTTCCATTAGATTTAATTGCGCCTGCTGTAAACCCTTAGACGGGTTATTAGGGTTGAAGTCATCCCCTAGGTTAGATCCAAACAAGTCTAATCAGACTATCTGACAGCCTTGATGGGTCGACCAGATAGCATCTGTGCGCAAGCACAAGATGGCTATAGGTCGACTACAGACAGGCGTGTAGCGATATCTGATTGAGACAACCAATGAACGCGCATGAGTTAGGCCCGGGGTCACACCCGCTTGCCAGACTTCATTGTGGTTGTTCAGCCCTGGCGCATGCATAGTTGACCACTGGGTCGACTCAAGTCAGTTAGGACTTGGTGCATGCAAGGGCAGTGGATCTGACTGGGTCTGATGAGTGGATCCCTAATGATGGACCGTTGTAAGGTAGTAGGGCATATAAGGAAATTAAAATGATCCCATGGGGTTTTCAAAAGTTTTAATTTCTTGTTTGGATCACATGCTGATTGATGCCATTTGCTTGTTTATTTAATCTTATGTGGGCTGCCCGTTTTTAATGTGTGCTGTGCTGGGGCCTGCGTGCCTGGTTAATTTTGTAAATTATTTTTATATTGTGATCTGCGCATCACATTGCATTTAATTTATAAAATGTAATTGACCTGCGAGTCAATCTTGTCTAGATAGATTAATTTGTACATTAATCAGACAAGAGCACAGAGCACACTTGGCAGAGGCGCATGCAGCTTGTGGCTTGACCAGGTGAGAGGTCTAGGGTTCGACCCTAGGACCTGGCGCATTTTCTTGGTGGGCGCACCAGAGCTGCAGATGGCGCTTGGGCCCTGGGTTGGGCCAGATGAGAAGCAAAAGCCCCATGAAGAAAAGCAAGTGAAGACTTAAGTTAGGTTAAGGTCTTACTTAGGCTTTATGGGCTTTTACCACATAAGATTCATGCTTTCTTTTATTGTTTCAATAAGTAGAACAGCATGATTTGTTTATCTTCTGCTATCACCATAGGAATTGCATGATAGTGAAGAAGATAAAAGACCGTTAAAATCCAACGCTAAAATATCAAGCTCGTAAGCCTTCTGACGCGAAACCTCACTGTTCTGACTATCGTTGGAGCCGTGTTGTACCCACTCAGTGGGCACGTCCATCTATCTTCAGACGGTGCTGGATTACACCTGCGTGTTACAGAGTAGGGATTTATCCCTTCTCATTGCTCAGCATAGCACGTGGTGGTCCAGGGAGTAGGTCGGGTCAGCTTGACCATGTAGGCTACATATGTGGCGCATATGGTAGCACATGGAGGTAGCCATCTGTGGGATCAGAGACTGTGTTGTACCAACTCAGTTGGCACAGTCTGCTGGATTGCCCAGATGAAGGGGAATCGCACGGGTTAGCGATTGGCAGGGACTGCCTACCAGAAATTAGTGCTTGTACTCTCTGTGCATCTTATCTCGCCTGAGCGGGACGCGGAGACCAAGTATGAAATCTGGATCCCATCTCACTAAAAGAGTTCTACTCTTTCGGGCTGTTTTGCTGGATTTTTCAGCCAGATAAAATAGTGAGAAAAAGAATCTTTCTTAAGTCCTGATTGATTCTTAACATTGATACTGACCTTGCTGTTCTTGCATTGTTGTAGATACCTGCAGCAACGAACACCATGAGCTTCAATGTGCGATCCCTACTGGAAAGAGAGAAGTTTGCTGGGCCGAACTTCTCAGACTGGTTCGGACACCTTAAGATTGTTCTTAAGGCAGAGAGGAAACTGTATGTCCTCGAGACGGCTATACCGCCTCAACCCGCTCCGAACGCCGCAAGGGCGGTTCGGGAAGCTTATGAAAAGCACGTCAATGATAGCATTGATGTCGCTTGCCTGATGCTAGCGTCTATGACGCCACCGCTGCAGCGTCAGCATGAGGATATGTCTGCTATAGACATGATAGCGAACCTCAAGATGCTGTATGCTGCATAGGCGAGGATAGAACGCTATAATCTGACAAAGCTATTCTTTCAGAGCAAACTGGCTGAAGGGAGCCCAGTGGGAGCTCACGTGCTCAAGATGATTGGGCACAAGGAGGCTCTGGAGAAACTGGGGCATACCATCAATCAGGAGCTTGCTGTAGACATTATTCTGCAGTCTCTCCCGCCCTCTTTCGATGCATTAATTATTAACTTTAATATGAACAAAATCGACTGTACTCCGGCAGAGCTGCTGAATATGCTCTTGACTACTGAGGAAACTCTGAAGGGAAAGCCTTCAACCTCTGTCTTAATGGTTCCTTCTAGGAACAAGAAGAAGGGGAAGAAGGGCAAGGCCCCTGTCAAGAGCTACAGCAAGGCTCTGAAGCAGAAGGTTAAGCGGTCCAAGGAATACAGGTGTTTCCACTGTGGCCAGCTGGGTCACTGGAAAAAGGACTGTAAAGCGCTCCAAGGAGATAAGAGGGGAAGCATCGCTTCTGGCTCAGGTATTTACGTGACTGAAGTCATGTTTTCATCTTCTTCTATATCATGGGTGTTAGACACTGCATGTGGAGTTCACATTTGTTCAAATGTGCAAGAACTCAAGAGAAGAAGGCAGGTGGGACAGCATGAGGTGGACCTACGAGTAGGAAATGGGGCACGGGTTGCTGCTGTTGCTGTAGGAGACTATTTCATCTCATTACCATCTGGAATTGTATTAGAATTAAATAGTTGTTACTTTGTTCCCAGTATTACTAAAAATATTATCTCCATTCCTACTCTTGTCAGGAAGGGGTTTTCCTTTGAATGCAATATTTCAAAGTGTGTTCTTTCTCTTGATAATATTGTTTATGCAACTGGTTCAATTAACAATGGGTTATTCATGTTGGACATGGAAAGTTCTATACAAAATATTGATAATAAGAAAGCCAAGTATGCTGATCACAGCACCTTGCTATGGCATAGTCGTTTAGGCCATATTAACGAGAAACGCATTAAGCGGTTGCATGATCATGGACTGCTGGGATCATTCTCCTATGAGGAGATTGATACATGCAAGGCTTGTTTAATGGGCAAAATGACGAAGTCACCTTTTCCTAACAAAGGACAAAGGGCTTCAGGTTTACTTGACCTTATACACAGTGATGTGTGTGGGCCATTTAGTAAACATGCCAGAGGTGGCTATCAGTACTTCATTACCTTTACTGATGATTTCAGTAGATATGGGTATGTCTATTTAATGAGACATAAAAGTGAATCTTTTGACAAGTTCAAAGAGTTCAAAAATGAAGTACAGAATCAGCTAGGCCGAAATATCAAGGCACTTCGTTCTGATCGAGGTGGAGAATACCTAAGTCATGCGTTTACTGACTATCTGAAGGAGTGTGGGATTATCTCACAGCTCACTCCGCCAGGAACACCGCAATGGAATGGTGTGTCCGAGAGGAGAAATAGAACGTTACTTGATATGGTTCGTTCTATGATGAGTCAGGCTTCTTTACCCAACTCCTTTTGGGGTTTTGCGCTGGAAACAGCTGCAAAGGTACTAAACCGAGTGCCATCCAAGGCAGTTTCTAAGACTCCATATGAGTTATGGTATGGGAAACAGCCAAGCTTGACATTTATCAGGATCTGGGGCTGCGAGGCTTATGTTAAAAGGCTCGCCTCTGGGAAACTAGAGAGCAGATCTGACAAATGTATCTTTGTCGGTTACCCTAAGGAAACTAAGGGTTATTATTTCTTCGATCCCAAAGAGAACAAGGTTTTTGTTGCTCGGACGGCCATATTTCTTGAGAAGGAGTTTCTTCTGCAAGAGGCCAGTGGGAGAGAAATAAAGTTGGATGAGAATCCAGAAGAAGGACAAAGTGATCAAGCAGAGTTGGATGAGCCTGAGCCGGTAGTACAGGTTATTGAACAACCTGAGGCTCAGATATCACGGGAACCGCGAAGATCGGGAAGGATCCGTCGACAGCCTGAGCGCTATGACGGAGTCTACATCATTGATAATGATGAACCCCTCACTTATGCGGATGCGGTCAGTGGACCGGAGTCAGCAAGATGGCTTGAAGCTATGCGAGCCGAGATGGACTCCATGTCAGATAACCAAGTCTGGGATTTGGTTGATCCGCCTCCGGGAGTTATCCCTATAGGCTGTAAATGGATCTTCAAGAAGAAGATTGACATGGATGGTAACGTGGTTACCTATAAAGGCAGGCTAGTTGCGAAAGGTTTCAAACAAATCTACGGGATAGATTATGATGAAACTTTCTCACCTGTAGCCATGTTTAAGTCTATTCGGATTCTTTTCGCGATAGCTGCATATTATGATTATGAGATCTGGCAGATGGATGTGAAAACAGCTTTCCTGAATGGAAATCTGGATGAGGATGTGTACATGACACAACCTGAGGGTTTCACTAATCCATCAGATCGTCATAAGATATGCAAGTTAAAGAAGTCCATTTATGGACTTAAGCAAGCATCAAGAAGCTGGAATATTCGTTTTGATGAATCAGTCACTGAATTTGGTTTCATCAAGAACGAAGATGACCCGTGTGTATATAAGAGGTTTAGTGGGAGCGTGATTACTTTCCTAGTCCTCTACGTCGATGATATCTTGATCATTGGAAACGATATTCCTGAAATGCATACGGTTAAGGCATGGTTAAGGAAATGTTTCCAGATGAAAGATCTAGGAGAAGCAGCCTATGTATTAGGTGTGAAGATCTACAGGGATAGATCTAAGAGGCTTCTCGGGCTGTGCCAGAGTACTTACATCGATAAAGTCCTGGAGAGATTCCACTTAGAGAATTCTAAGAGAGGATATCTTCCAGTCAGACATGGTCTGAATCTTTCGAAGAGTCAGTGTCCACAAACACAGACTGAGAAAGATGAAATGGACAATACGCCTTATGCTTCGGCTATTGGGTCCATAATGTATGCGATGTTGTGTACTCGCCCAGACGTTGCTTACGGGTTAAGCGTGACCAGTCGGTTCTAAAGTAATCCAGGTCAGGCACACTGGATTGCAGTCAAGAACATCTTAAAATATCTGCGGAGGACCAAAGATATGTTCTTGATATATGGTGGTCAGGAAGAACTCAGTATTGAGGGATATACTGACGCTTCGTTCCAGTCTGACCAGGATGATTTTCGATCGCAATCAGGCTATGTTTTTAGCTTGAATGGAGGAGCAGTGGTGTGGAAGAGTTTCAAACAGTCAACTGTTGCTGATTCCACAACAGAAGCCGAGTATGTTGCAGCCTCGGAAGCATCCAAGGAGGCAGTGTGGATTCGTAAGTTCGTGAGAGAACTTGGTGTTGTTCCTTCGAGTGCAGATCCTTTGGTTATCTTCTGTGATAACACTGGAGCAATCGCACAAGCAAAGGAACCACGGTCGCACCAGAAGTCCAAGCACATACAGAGACGGTTTCATTTGATCAGGGAGATCATTGATCGTGGCGAGATCAAAGTCTGCAAGGTTCATACAGATGACAATCTGGCAGACCCGCTTACTAAGCCTCTAGCGCAGCAGAAGCATGAGAAGCACTGTAATAATATGGGTTTGAGATTTCTCAACCATTAGATTAAGTGCAAGTGGGAGATTGTTGGGGTATGCCCTTAAGGCTAATGTTTGAGGCCTTGGGATTGTATCAGTATCATGTAATAAACTCTTATGTTTATAAAGGCATGGTTATTATTCAGGTTGCTACATTGTCTGCTGCAATATATATATGTTCTTCTGAATAATGTCTCAAAGCTGTTCAGCTAGGCTGACATGCAGTTAAGTCCTTAGTCGATATATCTTGGTGAACATGAGACAGCCTTGATATGATTGAGACTAATATGTGTTCTAATCTTATAGGATGCTTCGAGCATGGAATAAGATGTAGACTCATGGGTACATTGGATGTACTGGACTGACCCTACTAGGATATTCAATTGCTTGTCACAATGTGAATAATCCTTGATTGTAACAAGTGGCACATTTCCTCTGACTTGATATCACTTGTGTTTTCTAAATGATGATTGTCATTGTTTTGAGGTAGTTCAATATCATTTGAAACATAATGATTATAGACTATCTTGGATGGTGAGCTTGAGTCAGGTTAGGGCACTAGTGATAGATATAGGATTGCCGTCTCCTTGTTTAAGGAGTGTGATGTTCTAAAGGGGCCCCCCTGGATGAGATGATTGAGAAAGTGTATGGCCATACCCAGGTGACTCTGTTCATCTGATCTAATCATGCTCATCATATTGGAGTTACAAGCTTGACAGGCTTGTCCAATAAGAACATCCAGTGGCAAAGGAAACATGTATGCCTTGTGAAGTTGATTCACACTTGTGCTGTGGTTTGGGTGTAGTCTTGGAAGACTCTTTCCTTTATATCGGGAGACAGTGATGTGTTGCTAGATACCCCTCACTAATCGTGATAACGTGAGTTATCGTTACCGACATTTAAAGGAAACCCTGAGGGTCGCACAATTTGATGATATGACTTACTTAAGTCAGATCGTGTGGACTAAATTGTTCAGGTTCAGTTTAAAGGGAATTAATCTCTGATTGTAAGCGAGATCTGGTCTGATCATGTTTGATTGATTAGGGCTTGAGATCGGTAAGCTTCGATCGAGAGAATGGATGCTAGATCGGTGAGATCAGGAGCATCAAAGGATGAACGGTCAGATCTGGAGCCTTAGGGTTTAATTGAGATCTAGACCAAGTGGCTTGGGTTATTTGGTATTTGAACCGAATCAAATTAAACCAGCTCATGGATGAGCGCTTGGTTCAAATCTAGAACAAGTTGCGATTGGGGTAAAACTTCATGGTCGCATGAAGAGGTGGTTTACTATTTTTAGAAGCCACTTTCACACGCCTCACGTCGCCACATTGCTCTCTCCCTTTCTTGTGCCCCGCCTCTTCCTCTCGAGATAGAACTCTTGTATGTGTGAAGGTGGACAAGAAAAGAAGAAGGAGACTCTCGCCAAGCAACTCTCCATCCCTTCCATTCGATCAAGAACGCCTTTGGAACCTTGCTAGCACAAGGAGCACCAAGGAAGTGAGCGCATTCTCATCTTGTGTGCGCATCCTCTGGAGAAGATCTCTTTTGGTCTTTGATTTCAAGACATCGTCCAAGCGATGGCAATGGTGAGAACTTTTCTTATCTATTCAAGTTTTGATAGTTGATCGTATAATGCATGCTATCCGATTCTATGAAACCCTAGTATCCGCTGCCCATATTCATATTTGCGCCACTTTAGGGTTTCGCCCCCCCTTATTCAACCTTCACGTAATTACAACCCAGATTCACGATTTTCACGGTCAATTCAAAGCCCGATTTTGGTGGAGATGATTATGACCAATCGAGGCCCCTAAATTGAGATCTGTAAGAAAGAGAAAGGGAGTTCGGATCGAGAGGAGGTGACACAGACCGAAAGCCCTAATTTTCATCCATTGTTGAGAGAGAAATCGTGATTCTCATCGCCGCCCTAGGTTTCACCGCCGTGACGTGTACAGCGCATCTCAGGCCGTGAAATTTGAAGGGAAGCTACGCTTCGAGGAGGAGAAGATATCCCAGAAGTTCCAAAGGGAAAGAAGGTCGATCGGATGAGAAATCGACGAAAGAGGCGCCGCTGACACTATTCATTGCCCAAAATTACGGCTGTACTTTTCATTACAGCCGTGTTATCAGTTGATTCTCTCCTTTTTCTTCAATTTTTGATCACTCTAAACTATGGATTATTGTAATCTTTCTACCATGCCAGCTTAAACTTCCTTTGGGACATGGGGAAGTAGTTCCTTTTGATTTCTTAATGACTAGATGAATCTTTCATTAGTTCATCAAGTATAATTTTAGTATGATGATGACACCAAAATATATAGTATATTTTGTATCATTTTAGATATCTTTTCATGCAAGATTGAAGATCTTTCACTTGTTTTCATGCTAAATTCATCGAATATTGCAAAGTGTACTTCTATTTTGGTTTTTCATGGTTTTCAGGTAAAAAGGCACTATTTTTAGGCATTTTCAAGCAAAATCAAATACATAGAAGGATTACCATCATCAAGAGGAGATCACCCAAGAAATTTCATGCAAAACGGAGCAAGTCTGCAAATTACGGCAGTGCCGTAATCCATTTTACGGTACCGTAATTTCAGACAGTACTGTAAAATCCGAGCCCTGCCGTATTTTGAAGAATTTTTGAACATAAAGTTTTTCAGATTTTACGACACCGCCGTAAACAATATTACGGTACCGTATTTCAGAATGCTTCAGAACAGAAACTTCGCTCAATTTTACGGCACTACCGTAAGAAACTACACGGGCCATAATTGCCAGATGTTTGCGAACAAAGAGTTCAGCCGATTTTATGGCACTACCATAAACCAGATTACGGTGCCATAATTTTTAGCCTTTTTAGGAACAGAATACTCGAGGGATTTTACGGCAATGCCGTGAACTATTACACTATCGTAATTCCTTATTTGATCACGACGCCCAGGTCAATATCGATGCCCGATTCTTGCGGAGAAAATTGTGAGTGATCCAAAGCTTTAAATTGGATGCTGTAAGAAGCAATCGGGGAGCTTTTGACGGGAGAATTAGGCAGACACCGGAAGCCCCAATTTTCATCCACTGTCGAGGGAGAAATTGCGATTCACGCCGCCGCCTAGGGTTTCGCCGCCGCGCTCGATCCAGACGATCTCCGACCGTGATTTTTCTACTGAAACTTCGTCTGAAGGAGGAGACAACACACTAGAAGTTTCAGATCAAAAGGAGGTCAATTGGAAGAGAAATCAAAGAAAAAAAGACGCCGACACTGTTCATCGACATTCTTTGCAAATTACGGCTGTGAAATACTTCACAGCTGTGCTGTATTTTCTAAACTTCTCTTTTCCTTTGATTTTTGATCTTCTGAAACCATGACTCATTGTAATTCCTTCACGATGATAGCTTAAACTACTTTGGGGACATGGGGGAGTAATTCACTTAATTTCCAATGACTAGATGACTACTTTTTCAATATTTCGTTGCATTTAATCTTAGCATGATGATTTTGCTCATGTGATAATTGTGCTTATACTCTCTATAAGTCCATGTTACTAATTATGTTCTTACAATTTTTGCTGTTGACTGAAAGGTAATTGCTTGAGAATTTGGAACCCTAGAATTGCATGTTAGGAACCCTTCCTTAGGTTAGATCCAACTTGATCTATTCTAGTAGAATAATTGTCATGATTATAACATGAACTATAGATCGATGTCTATTTGTCAAACGTGGAGATCTTGTGCGAAAGCAAGGATCAGAACGTTGGAGATCCATGAGTAAAACTAGTGTCGAGACTCGGATGCACGAAAGTGATCCTTGAGACTCCACTAGAGGTTATCAACCTAGAATTCGGATGCACAAAAGTGATCCTTGAGTTCTTTGTTTGATGATTTACTTATCTTCAGCGTTGGGACGAATCTTGCGCGAAAGCGAAGATAAATCCCTGTGCGGTTGTTTGGACGAAAGTGAAACAATCCTTTTATTAAGTAAATTACATCTTCATCATGATAAAATTGAACTGACGAAATCCTTATTCATATCTAGTCATAAAAGTTAAAGTGAACGAAATCCTAGTCCCAGCTTTTCTCTCTGATAATTCCGTTTTAGTTTCCTATTGCTACTTTTCACTACTTCGAATTGCCTACATAGTAAGAAATCAACTATTTGGTATTCGACAACATAGGTCTCTATGGGTTCGATATCTTAATTATTACTTCGAGTATCCGTGCACTTGTGGAGATAACAACAAGTGTAGTAACCGAACAAGTTTTTAGAGCCGTATCAGGGGGTGATAAGTCCCTGTGAGCCAATACTTAGGTTTTGGCTGCGACTTTAAGAATAAGTTTAGTTTACCTACTTGTTGGGATACAACATATGATAATTCTGCTTCTGTGATGATTGCTCTTTAATTCTCCATAAATTCATATTATCAAGCATGTTTTAGAGTTTTGCAATAAGGACCAAAAGGTGATTTGCTTGAAAACTTGGAACCCTAAAATTGAATGTTAGGAACTCACCATAAGAAATTAGGTATGTTATTATTTCTTAATTTTAGAAGTTTAATGCCATGATTGATAATCTGATCTAGGATTGAGTTAATGAAACAAACATGACGATATTGCAAGAAATTGAATTTTAGATTGTTGGATAACCTTAAGCAGAACCTGTGTTGAGATTCAGATGCATGAAAGTGATCCTTAAGTTTCCACTTGAGATTATTAACTTAGAATTCGGATGCATGAATGTGATCCTTGAGTTCTTTGTTGATGATTCACTTTTATTTACTAAACGAATAGATCCTGCACGAAAGTAAGGATTGGTACTTGTAAATTGTCTAGGCGAAAGTGAGATGATTTCTTTATTAAGTGAATTATATCTTTATCATAATGAAATTAGACTGACGAACTTCTATTCATATCTAGTCATCGAAATTAAAGTGAATGAAACCCTAGTCCCAGTTGCTCTTTTTGATATCTTCATGTAGCCTTCGATAGTTTACTTTCATATTTCTGATTGCCTAGCTAGTAAGAAATTAATTATTCAGTACTTGGCAACAAGGTCTTGTGGTTCGATATCTTTTTATTACTTCGAGTATCCGTGCACTTGCGAACACAACAAGTTTTTGGCGCCATTGCCGGGGACCTTGGTTTTTGTCAATATTGAAGATATTGAAAGTATTGCTAGACTAGGTTTTGTTTATTGTTTATTTTCTGTTCTTTTCTGTTTACTTGAATTATTTGATCTATCTGCTTTAGACTGCACATGAAGGTTAGATCTGATGGCAGGCCGAAGATCACTTAGGGACTATGCAGCCCCTAACCCACAGGATCGACACTTTAGCATCGCTAGACCAGCTAATGATGCTAATAATTTTGAAATCAATCCTACTTTCTTGTCTATGATCCAGCAGAATTAGTTTGGAGGATCACCAATTGAAGATCCTTATCAACATTTATATCTTTTTCTTGAATATTGTGACACCATTAAAATTAATGGAGTTTCTGATGATGCATTAAAACTAAGATTGTTTCTTTTTTCTCTCAGGGACCGAGCGCGTTCTTGGCTACATTCTCGACCTACCTGTACCTTCACCACATGGGAACAACTATCAAATGCTTTCTTGATGAAATACTTTCCACCCAGCAAAACCATCCAGTTGAGAAACCAAATTACAAGCTTTGCACAGAGGGATGGCGAGACTTTTAGTGAGGCATGGGAGCGGTTCAACGAATTACAACGGAAGTGTCCTCACCATGGCCTTGAAGATTGGATTTTTAATTCATACATTTTATAATGGCTTACATTATAATACTCGTCTGACTATTGATGTTGCCGCGGGAGGAGCCCTCATGAGCAAAACAATCGAAGATGCTTCTACCCTACTTGAGGAGATAGCCCTAAATCTTAACTAGTGGGCTCCTGAAGAAGGAATGCTATATTGTCATCAACATGGTAAGAATGAGAATGAGGGATGGCGAACCGTGACTGAAGAGGTAAATTCTTTTAGTGTAGAGTCCATGCTTGAGAAGTTTATGACTAGTAAAAATCAATTAATGACAAATCAAAATAAGGAGATTGAAGATCTTAAGGGATTAGTTAGTCATCTTACCTCTCAAGTAGGATCCTTAGCTGCTTACAATAAAACTCTAGAAGATCAAATACCTTAATTAGACCCTAGAGAACACTGTAATGTTATCATTACTAGGAGTGGAAGGCAATTATATGAGTCAAAAGGGAGAGTTGAAGATAAGGAAAAAGGGCCTATTAATGAACAAGATCATGAATTAGACTTAGAAAAATCTTCTAAGCATGAGCAGTCCCAAACTAGTTTGTCATCTCACCAAGGTGATGAACCTAAAGGTGATGTGCCATGTCAGAATGATATTTCTAAACCTAATTCTCCTTTACCATATAGGCCACCTATACCCTTTCCCTAGAGGTTAGTGCAAGCAAAATTAGACAAGCAATTTGGGAAATTTCTTGATGTTTTAAAAAAGCTTTACATTAGCATTCCATTTACTGAAGCTTTATCTCAAATGCCCACATATGCTAAATTTTTAAAAGAAATTTTGTCTAATAAAAGAAAGATAGAGGACTGGTATTGTGGCTCTTAATGAAGAATGTAGTGCTATTATCCAAAACAAGTTGCCACCGAAATTAAAAGATCTAGGTAGTTTCTCTATACCTTGTTTTATTGGGAGCATGGCTTTTGACCGAGCCTTATGTGATTTGGGTGCTAGTGTGAGTCTAATATCATTGTCAATTTGCAGGAAATTGGACATGGGAGAGCTTAAACCAACTACGATATCTTTGCAGCTCACCGATCGTTCAGTTAAGTATCTTGTCAGGATTCTTGAAGATGTGCCTATCCAAGTAGGTTAATATTTCATTCTAGCATATTTTGTAGTCCTTGAGATGGAGGAAGATGCAAGAATCCCCATCATACTTGGTAGACCGTTCTTAGCCACAGCAGGAGCACTTATTGATGTAAAAAACAGTAAGCTTACACTTAACATTGGGGATGAAAGAATTGAGTTTGACTTGAATGAGGCCATGAAAAGCCCATCGAATTCTGGATCTTGTTGTAGTATACATGCTATAGATGACACTATCTATAATCTTAATGATTTGTTTGTTGAAACCTCTTAATATGATTCTGATTTAGATTCTGCTCTTGATTCTAAGGTAGAGACCAATTCTGAAATTGATGACTTATTAGACTGCAGTGCTTGTGATAATGAAAAGAGTGAAGAAAGGAAGGCTCCGAAAGTAGAACTTAAAGCTTTACCTGATAACCTTCGTTATGAATTTCTTGGTCCTGATTCTACTTACCCTATTATTGTTGATGCATAGCTTGGAAAAAGGGAGACAGATTTGCTTCTCAAAGAATTAAGAATTCATAAAAAGGTAATTAGGTACACAATTGATGACTTAAAGGGAATTAACCTTTCTTTTTGTATGCATAGGATTTTGATGGAAGAGGAACACAAGCCACATGTTGGGGTATGCCCTTAAGGCTAATGTTTGAGGCCTTGGGATTGTATCAGTATCATGTATAAACTCTTATGTTTATAAAGGCAATGGTTGTTATTCAGGTTGTTACATTGTCTGCTGCAATAATTGTACTTCTGAATAATGTCTCAATGCTGTTCAGCTAGGCTGACATGCTATAAAGTCCTTAGTCGAGATATCTTGGTGAACATGAGACAGCCTTGATATGATTGAGACTAATATGTGTTCTAATCTTATAGGATGCTTCGAGCATGGAATAAGATGTAGACTCATGGGTACATTGGATGTACTGGACAGACCCTACTAGGATATTCAATTGCTTGTCACAATGTGAATAATCCTTGTTTTGCTTCAAGTGGCACATGTCCTCTGACTTGAGATCACTTGTGTTTCTAAATGATGATTGTCATTGTTTTGAGGTAGTTCAATATCATTTGAAACATAATGGTTATAGACTATCTTGGATAATGATCATGAGTCAGGTTAGGGCACTAGTGATAGATAAAGGATTGCCGTCTCCTTAATTGGAGTGTGATGTTCTAATGGGGCCCCCCCTTAAATGAGATGATTGATAAAGTGTATGGCCATACCCAGGTGACTATGTTCATCTGATCTAATCATGCTCATCATATTGGAGCTACAAGCTTGACACGCTTGTCCAATAAGAACATCCAGTGGCAAAGGAAATATGTATGCCTAGTGAGTTGATTCACACTTGTGCTGTGGTTTGGGTGTAGTCTTGGAAGACTCTTTCCTCTATATCGGGAGACAGTGATGTGTTGCTAGATACCCCTCACTGATCGTGATAACGTAAGTTATCGTTACCGACATTTAAAGGAAACCCTCAGGGTCGCACAATTTGATGATATGGCTTACTTAAGTCAGATCGTGTGGACTGAATTATTTAGTTCAGTTTAAAGGGATTTAAATTCTGATTATAAGTGAGATCTGGTCTGATCATGTTTGATTGATTAGGGCTTGAGATCGGTAAGCTTCGATCGAGAGTGTTGATGCTAGATCGGTGAGATCAGAAGCATCAGGAGATGAATGGTCAGATCTGGAACCTTAGGGTTTAATTCGATCTGGACTAAAAGCTTGGGCTGATTTGGTTTGGTCATTGAACCAAATACATTGAACCGGCTCATGTGTGAGCGCATGGTTCATATGGGAGAAGGGATATGCGTTTGGTTCACTTCAAGTGAACGCATAACGCATGAAATCAAGTAGTTGCTATTTTTGGAATTTCGGTTTTCCAAAATGGGAACGTCTCCACGTTCGAATGAAACGCTTCTCGATTCTCATCTCTCGCCCCTTTGCTCTTGACGACTCACGGCTTGCGTTGTGAAGGTTGACGACAAGAGAGGATTCGGCCAAGCAAAGAGTAGATCTCTTCCCTTCCAGTCGACAAGGACCCTTGAAGCCTTGCTAGCACAAGGAACACAAGGAGTAGCCATCATCCTCTTGTGTGCGCCACCTTTGGAGGAGAGCCCCTTTCGCCCTCTTGCTTCCAAGGCACCATCCAAGCGATGGCTATGGTAAGATCACATCTTGATCTTAGTAAAACTTAAGTTGATCATATGGTTATACCACATGCGATCTTATGAAGCCCTAGAAAATTTCTTGAATGCGCATGCTTTAGGGTTTCGCCCCCCTCATGAAAGGGGTACTTACACCACATGCAGATTTTCAAAGGAGACTTAACCCCTCCATGAAAGAAGTTGTGAAGAAAGAAGTTATGAAATTACTTGATGTAGGTATTATCTATCATATCTCTGATAGTAAATGGGTAAGTCCTATACATTGTGTTCTTAAGAAAGGAGGAGTGACTGTCATGAAAAATAAAGACAGCGAATTAATTCCTGTTAGAACTATTACTAGTTGGCGCATGTGCATAGATTATAGAAAATTGAATGCTACTACTAGGAAAGACCATTTTCCTTTACCTTTTATCGATCAG
Organism: Costus lasius; assembly: GCA_027563935.2. Taxonomy (NCBI): domain Eukaryota; kingdom Viridiplantae; phylum Streptophyta; class Magnoliopsida; order Zingiberales; family Costaceae; genus Costus; species Costus lasius. The sequence continues at coordinate 70,053,891 of CM050449.1, forward strand.
ATGGTTGAAAGGCTTGCAAACCATTCTCACTTTTTTTTTCTTAGATGGATACTCTGGATTTTTTCAAATTCCTATACATCCTGATGACCAAGATAAGACGACTTTCACTTGCCCGTATGGTACTTTTGCATATAGGAGAATGCCTTTTGGTCTATGTAACGCACCTGCTACTTTTCAAAGATGCATGATGGCTATTTTTTTTATTTTATTGAGGACTTTATGGATGTATTTATGGATTATTTCTTAGTATATAGTTCTTCTTTTGAGGATTGTTTGGCTAATTTATCTCGAGTTTTGCAGTGGTGTGAAGAAACTAACCTTGTGCTTAATTGGGAAAAATGTCATTTTATGGTTAAGCAAGGGATAGTTTTGGGGCACTTGATTTCAGAAAGAGGGATTGAAGTTGATAGAGCCAAAGTTGAGGTGATAAAGAAATTAGAGCCACCCACTACAGTGAAGGAGGTCCGAAGCTTTCTAGGATATGCAAGATTCTACCGGCGATTCATCGAGGATTTCTCTAAACTTGCTAGACCTCTTACAAATTTACTTTGTAAAGATGTTAAATTTTCTTTTGATGAAGATTGTTTATCTGCTTTTCAGGAACTAAAGAAAGCTTTGGTTTCAGCACCTATCATTCAGCCTCCAGATTGGGACTTGCCCTTTGAGCTTATGTGTGATGCCAGTGATTATGCAATAGGAGCAGTTTTGGGACAGAGAAAGGTGAAAAAGCCCTATGTTATTCATTATGCTAGTAGGACTTTGGATGAGACACAGAGGAATTACACTACCACTAAAAAGGAACTTTTAGCTATAGTATTTGCCTTTGATAAATTTAGATCATACTTGATTAACTCCAAAGTGGTGGTATACACTGATCATACAGCTGTGAGGTACTTAATGCAAAAAAAGGATAGTAAACCACGCTTGCTCAGATGGATTTTACTCTTGCAGGAGTTTGATTTGGAAATTAAAGACAAAAAGGGATCAGAAAACTTTGTTGCAGATCATCTTTCGAGGATAATGGTGGATACTAAAAAGAATGATATAATTAATAATTCCTTTCCTGAAGAACAACTCTTGGCCATTGAACAAATCAGAGCCCCATGGTATGATGACATAGTAAATTACCTAGTAGCTAATGTTCTCCCTCCTGAATTAAATTACCAAAGAAAGAAGAGATTCTTGGCTGAGGTAAAGCACTATTTTTCGGATGAGCCTTATGTGTTTAGAAGATGTGCAGATGGTGTTTTTAGAAGATGTATACTTGAAGAGGAAATCACAGATATATTGTTTCAGTGTCATGGATCTTCTTATGGTAGGCACGCTAGTACTGAGAAAACTGTTTTCAAAGTTTTACAATCAGGATTTTACTTGCCTTCAATTTTTAAAGATGCTAGAAACTTTATCTTATCTTGTGATAGATGTCAAAAGACAGGTAACATTAACAAAAGACATGAGATGCCATTGTCCACCATTCTTGAGGTTGAGATATTTGATGTCTGGGGGATTGATTTCATGGGACCCTTTCCATCTTCTGGAGGTAACAAATACATACTTGTGGTGGTAGATTATGTTTCAAAGTGGGTTGAAGCTCTTGCTTCTCCTACTAATGATTCCAGAGTTGTTGTTAAACTATTCAAAAAGATTATCTTTCCAAGGTTTGGGACACCACGAGTAGTGATTAGTGATGGAGGCTCACATTTCATAAAACACAAGTTCTCAGCCTTGCTTAGAAAGTATGGGGTAGATCATAGAGTTGCAACACCTTATCACCCCCAAACAAGTGAACAAGTTGAGATATCAAACAGAGAAATAAAGGGAATTTTGGAAAAAACGGTGTCACGCACAAGGAAATATTGGGCATTCAAACTTGATGATGCACTATGGGCCTACCGGACTGCTTTTAAAACACCAATAGGTATGCCTCCCTTTCAGATGGTTTATGGTAAATCTTGTCATGTACCTGTAGAGCTTGAGCATAAGGCGTTCTGGGCAATCAAAGCACTAAACTTTGACTTAAAAAATGCGGGTGAAAAACGGAGGTTACAATTGAATGAGCTAGATGAGATTAGAATCTCCGCTTACGAAAATGCAAGAATTTATAAGGAAAGGACTAAGAGATGGCATGATCGACATATTTTTAGAAGGGATTTCCAACCAGGTGACTTTGTTCTTTTGTTCAATTCTAGATTGAGACTTTTTCTGGGAAAACATAAGTCTCGATGGTCTAGGCCTTTTCAGGTAAAGAAGACTTACCCCTACGGAGCTGTGGACATATGGAGTGAGGAAACAGGAGAATTTAAGGTTAACGGTCAAATATTGAAGCATTATTATCAAGAAGAACTAATTGAAGAAAAAGAGAAATATAATCTTGATGAACCACGATCAAATCCGAGTGCAAAACGGTCAAGCTAATGACCTTAAAATTAGCGCTTCTTGGGAGGCAACCCAAGCACTCTTACTTTAGTTTATTTTCTTTTACATTATTTTTATTTTTATTTTTTCTTTTAGAACTAATTTTTCTTCTCTTTTTGTAGGTACAATCAAGTCTTGGCACAAATTACGGCACTACCGTAATGAAAATTACGGGCCATATTTTGTGTCTGTTTTCAATCAAAAAGTTTTGATGCCAATAAGGCACTGCCCTAATCATTTTTACAGTGCCGCAATTGTAAAAAAATATTGTGGTCCAGACCAGAGGACACTGAGGAGATTAGTGAAGGATGCTTGATGTTTGTTTTTCCCTTACTTCTTTGCTATTTTGTTTTTCCTTATCTTATTGATGCTTGATGTTTTATAGTGAAGGATGATTCTTCCAAACTCTTTATGTCCGCCATTGCTACCTTGCTCTATTTTACCTGACTGTTTCATGATTCGATATGGTTGTATCATAATTTGATATTGATGTTGATTTCAATTGGGTTGCATAACACTGATGACACTTTTGACTTTGGCCACCTTGTGGAGGTGCATTTTGTTGCATGACGACTTGTATGATTTGAATTTTGAATGGGTATATGCTATTCTTATTGATATGATTATTTTGTAGCCTAGTCTGTTTTTGAAGAAAATTCTTGTTGATAGTATGATTTTCTTGACGGAGAATTTGTTCATGAATGTGATTAGGACTAGACCTATTATGTTGAATTTATTTCTCTGATATATATCTGTCTGATCGAGTTTTTCATTGATTGATGAATAAAATTTTGGGTAGACATATTATTTGATGAATTTGACTTAAAAGTAAAGCTACTTCTTTAAATAAAATTAGCATATGAGTATGATTTCTGAATTGTTATCGATTGATTAATTTAGTTGATGTTCATACTATTTACTATTCATTGGGAAGAAAGATTCCATGATCCAAATAAAGAGAGTGATGACTCCCTTACTTGGCACTGCACAAAATTGGCAGTGGTACCAAAGACATGGGTTGAAGTCAAAATGAGAGAAAAAAAATCAAGAGAATGACTCCTCGTCTTGGCACTGTGTTGATTTACGGTGGTACCTAAGTTAAGAGTTGAAGTTCAAAGAAAAAAGCATGTATCTATGTGGGTACATACCATGAGAGAAAACATAAAAGGGAGGAACTAAAAAAAAATTTTGAGTGGAAAAAGATCTTGAAATCCTATTCCTGTAAACAAAAGTATGATAGTTTTGAACTAAAACTAGATGAAATCTTGAGATTGAAATTCTACTTATTGTACAAGTTGTGAAGTTTTATTTGATTAAGTTGTAGATCTTGAGAATTGAATTCAAAAGATGATATGTTTATTTAGAATTTTATGAAACAATTGGTGAGAATTTTTCATTGGTGATTGTATTTTAGAATTTTATTCTTCTTAAGAAAGTTATTCCTTTGATCAAATTTTGATTTTGCTTGAGGACAAGCAAAGTTTGAGCCTTATGTGTTTAATGACATGAAAATCTATAGTATATTTTGCACCATTTCATGAGTATTTTTGTGTCATATTCAGGTTCAATTGCTTATTTTTATGCCTTTTTTATCAATTATTGCGGAATCTACACATTTCCTAGTTTTTGATGATTTTCAGGTAAAAAGGCATTATTTTTTAGTGTTTTCAAGCAATTCAGATGCATGGATGAATTCCCACCATCAAGATAAGATTACATGTCAAATTTCATGCAAATTGGAGCTTCAGACAAAATTATAGCACTACCGTAATTCAAATTATGGTACCGTGGTTTCACTGCACTTACAGAAGAAACCACGATACTGCCGTAATTTTCTAGGGCTACCGTACTTTGGGACGAATCTGAATAGAAAGTTTCGAAAGAATTACGACATTGCCGTAATGGATTTCACAGGGCCGTATTTTGAGTCAATTTTTCACCCGAAAGATTTGACGAAAATATGGCACTGCCATAACGGATTTCACGATACCGTAATTCCGGATGATTTCTATATCGAGAACTTTGCTAACGTTTTCCATGGCTGTAATTATAACCCAGATTCACGATTTTCACAATCAATTCGAAGCTTAATTTTGGCGGAGATGATTGTGAGCGATCGAGGCCACTAAATTGAGATATGTAAGAAAGAGAAAGGGAGTTCAGATCGAGAGGAGGCGACACAGACTGAAAGCCCTAATTTTCATCCACTATTGAGAGAGAAATCGTGATTCTCATCGCCGCCCTAGACTTCGCTGCCGTGACGCGTACAACGCATCTTCGGCCGTGAAATTTGAAGGGAAGCTATGCTTGGAGGATGAGAAGATATCCCAGAAGTTCCAGAGTGAAAGGAGGTCGATCGGAGGAGAAATCGATGAAAGAGGCGCCATCAACACTATTCATCACCCAAAATTACGTCTGTAATTTTCATTACAGCCGTGTTGTCAGTTGATTCTCTCCTTTTTCTTCAATTTTCAATCACTCTAAACTATGGATTATTGTAATCTTTCTACCATGCTAGCTTAAACTTCTTTTGGGACATGGGGGAGTAATTCCCTTTGATTTCTTAATGACTAGATGAATTTTTCATTATTTTGTCAAGTATAATTTTAGTATGATAATTCTACTTCTGTGATAATTGCTCTTTAATTCTCTATAGATTCATATTATCAAGCATCTTTTAGAGTTTTCGCAATAAGGACCGAAAGGTGATTTGCTTGAGAACTTGGAACCCTAAAATTGAATGTTAGGAACTCACCATAACAAATTAAGTTTGTTCTTATTTCTTAATTTTAGAAGTTTAATGTCATGATTGATAATATGATCTAGGATTGAGTTAATGAAACAAACATGATGATATTGCAAGAAATTGAATATTAGATTGTTGGAGAACCTTAAGCAGAACCTGTGTTGAGATTCGGAGGGACGAAAGTGATCCTTGAGTTTCCACTTGAGATTATTAACTTAGAATTCAGATGCATGAATGTGATCCTTGAGTTCTTTATTGATGATTCACTTTTATTTAACAATCGAATAGATCCTGCACGAAAGTAAGGATTGATTCTTGTAAATTGTCTGCGCGAAACAAAGATAATTTCTTTATTAAGTGAATTATATCTTTATCATAATGAAATTAGACTGACGAACTTTTATTCATGTCAAGTCTTGGAAATTAAAGTGAATGAAACCCTAGTCCCAGTTGCTCTTTCTGATATCTTCGTGTAGCCTTCGACAGTTTACTTTCATATTTTCGATTGCCTAGCTAGTAAGAAATTAATTATTCAGTACTTGACAATGAGGTCTCTGTGGTTCGATATCTTTTTATTACTTCGAGTATCCGTGCACTTGCGGACACAACAAGTTTTTGGCGTCGTTGCCGGGGACCTTGGTTTTTGTCACTAGATTGTTTATGATTTTTAAGGATACACCAGATTGTTTTTATCCTCAATATTGGACTTAGAAATCTTTTTGGGCATTTAATTTGATAACTAAGGAAATTTTTGAGATATCATGTAAACTTAAATTATTGAGTAAGTTCGATTCTGGTATTGATAAAATTTAGATATTGAGTGTTATACGTACAGACGACATGTGCATAGTAATATTGTAATTTAAGTTTAATTTATCTTGCTTTGGTTGATAGAAAATTTCTATGGATGGAAATTTGGTGATACACATATCTAATTTGAGATGCTCCAACTCCGCTGGTTGTATAATCTGAGGTTATGAGTTATCACTGGTCGGCTTTCTCTGATTATAAGAAAAAAAATAAAAATAAAAATAAAAGAAAGAGAGAAGACTCCTCTACTTGGCACTGCGAAAAATTGGCAGTGGTACCGAAAACATGAGTTGAAGTCTAAATAAAATAAATGGAGAAAAAGAGAAAGTTGTAGACTAAGTGACGACTCCGTTGACTTAAGACAGATACCATGAGTTAAATTATACTGCTATGCAGTGTACTTTAAACAAGGTTATGGCACATAACAGTTTAAAGACCACATTGCATTGAAAATCTCTTATCTATAGTTTCACCAAGTGACTTGAAGTAAATCTTTATCTATTGATTAAAGAAGATTTATTAAACTCAAAAGTATTTAATACTTGACATGTGTTGAATGACTGTTATGACATGAATTGTGAATTTTTGTTGGTGTATATGCCCTAAAGACCAATGTATGGACATGGTCAGGCATTGTTTGAATGTACTTTGATAGAACTATTACTCTTAATATAGGCATGGTGGTTATTATGCAGACTTCTCTACCTGCGTTGATGTATTGAGTTGCATAAATAATGTCCCAGGAGTTTGGATTGGATCCATTCTCATAAGCTATCCCCAGACAAGGTACCTTAGCAGATATGGGACAGCTTTGGTACATGTGAGACTGGTGTATGGGCTGGTTAGGTGCGGGGCACAGTAACGCAGACATACAGGTGCATTGGATGCACTGGAGTGATCCACCGTGAGGATTGACTTGTCTAGTCAACAAGTCAATCTCACATGCAAGAAGTTTGCATTGATCCTTAGACTTGAGGTATTCATGTCTAGACTTGATGAAGGGTATGCTTTAATACAGTCTTACGTCTCTCCGTAATTGGGAGATCAAAACGACTGTCATTGGGCATGTCATAAGTCACGTAGAGACATGGATGACCAATAGTAGGATTTGCCCCTTCCTTCCGAGGAAGCATGATATCCACCTCGGGGCGCCCCACCTTATTGGTGCATGACAGGAGAGTGTGGCCACACTTGTTGAGTCATGACCAATGCATTGGATAATAAACTTGAGACTAATCCAATGGCAGGATATCAGCTTAGGCAAAGGGATCTGTAATGCAATGGGAATCCTCGTTGCTTGTTAGGAGTTGTTGCCATAATGACTTAAGTCCTATGACATGGGTAGTAGTGATGTGTTGCTAGATACCCCTCACTACTTATGATGTTTACATCATTGCCATCGTCATATGGATCCTACGGGGTCACACGCAATAGACTCTTGACGTTGCTTTAATCAGAAGCCTTAGGATCAAGTTATTGGATAACTTGGATCCATTTGGAAGATTTCATTAGTGCCAATGGGCCTGATGAGTTGGAAGAAAGTTATTGGAGCCAGACTTCATTTTTGGCAGGTTGACCCGAAATTGACCTAGATTGGTCACATTTGGATTAGGGTTGCATTGGATTGGATCCAATGGCTTAATCAATCCATGCCATGAAGTTTGGGCTAGCTCATTATCCAATGAGGCCCAATAATTAGTTGTCATGAAGAGGAATTGGCTTAAAAGGGTATAATGGGGAGAAATCTCACCCCATTGGTGCCTAGAGGCATAATGGGGTGAGGGAGGCGCCTTTGCTTCATTATGGAAGTAAAGGGTGCCTAGCCCTTCTTCCTTGGAAGGAATACTTGCCTCTAAGGTAAGTCTTGGGGCTGATATGGCTTAATGGCTCTTTTGGAAAGAGCTTGGGCGCATATGGATAGTAGGGTAAGGTATATGGTAATGTCTTGGAGACTTACCTTACCTAAAACCCTAGTTTCTCCCAAAATTCTTACCCTAGCCGAAACTCCTCATGCTTGTTGCGCCTTGCCCTTCCCTTGGATGGAATGCATGCATCTAAGGCATGTCTTGGGCTGATATGGCCATTGGGCAAATTAGGATAGGTTGAATGAGGTTTATGGTAAAGTCTTGGAGACTTTCCTTACCTCAAGACCCCTTTATCCTAGCCACCCACTTGGCATGATCTTAGCCATTGCCTTGCCGCTTCTTGTCCTATTTATAGGACCCCTTACCGCCCCTTCCATGGTCGGACTTTAAGGAGGCGTGAACACACATAGAAGGGAGAGAGAGCAAAGCAAAGGGCGACAACAAGGTGGTGCAAACTTCTTCCTTGGAGCCGCTAGTTCTTCCTCTTCCTCTCTTCTTGGCGCAAGGATTCTTTGTGCTTGGTGGCGTCTTCTTGTCACAAGCCCTCATCGTCCCTTGGCCATAGGCGCACCTTGGAGGTGGCGCAAGCAAAGAAGAAGACGGAAGTCCTTGGTGGCATCATCTTCCCTATCCCCCCTTTGGCGCAACTTCTCTTGAAGGTGGCGCAAGTGGAAGTGAAGGCTTGATTCTCTTCCCGAGGCTAGCACCGAGCGTGGAAGGGAGCAACGATCAAGGAGTCGACGCGTGGATACTTGTAGAGGGCGAACACATGGGCGCCTTCAACATGGCTTCGACATCTAGACAAGCAAAAGAGGTATATCTCTATCACATCCTTGTGTATACTCACTCGCAAGGATCCTTGGGAAAGGAATGTGTTTCGGGTGTAATACTTCTTCCGCTGCGTCCTGGGACTGCAAAATTTTAAAATTACACCCGGCATTCCCTAACAATTTTATCTTTCTTGGATTATAAATTCTTGACGATTTATTTTTACTATGATTCCTATTAGATTATTTAAGTTATGAAAAATTGATATCCTGAAATGCAGACTGAGAACTTTATTGATGGTAGAACAGATGAGTGTTTCTTATCTTTACATTCTTTATTCATATTGATGCATTGCATGAGGACAAGCAAAATTCTAAGTCTAAGGTATCTTGATGCGTTGTATTTACACCACATTTTTGCCTATATTTTACACTATATTTTAGGCTTAATTGTATAATTTTGTGATAAATTTGGTATTTTTACTTCACTTGGCACAGAATCTTCACTTTTCTCGGTTTTATTGAAAATGCAGGTAAAAATGCACGAAAATAATGGATTTCATAAGTTTTGAAGCCACAGCACGATTCCCAAAGGGATCACGAGCTTACACGTCAAATTTGGAGCAAAAATGGTGAAAGATTTGATATTTACAGCCGTGGCTGTAATTATGAAGTTGGCCGTAATTTTGCGTTCGAGCAGAGGGCGAAAAACGGCTAAGTTTGGGAATGCACAGAAACTTTCACAGGTGAAGCCATGAATCCATCACGGACCGTGAAACTTTCTGTGTACGAGGAGCGATACACACAGAGACTTTCACGACCGTGGCTGTGAACATGTTACGGACCGTGAAAACGCCCGCCCGACGAGTTTTTCACTCGATTCTTTCCCGATTCGAACCGAATTTGAACCAAACTTTGCAGAAACGCTCCTTGATGGGTTCCGGACCGGTTAAGCTATAAAAGATCAGATTTTTTGAGGGAAAAAGAGAGCTTTTTGGATGAAGACAACTAGCGGCAGCGACTAGGGAGGATTTCCAATTTCTGAGCAGATTCCGGCGAGATACCACGAAAAAGACCAAATTGATCAACTCTTCTTCATCATCAGATTTAGGGGAAGCCAATTTAATTTCTATCTTAGTGAAATTCTTGCAATTTTTAGAAGATTCATACTTGTTCATCGAATAGACTTGTCGTTTCTTAAGAACATGAGTGAGTAGACTTTATTTTCGGCATTAAGGGCTTAGCCCACTGACTTTTACGAGTTAATCTGTATTTACACTCTTTTTATATGATTATGTTATCATGATTTGATTGAAATTGTGTTTGATTCATAGTTTACACTGGCCACGTATAATTGCGTATTAGACGTCGCGAGAAGTACCGGGAGGTGAATCGCAATGTCCGATCTATTTTAATCGAACCTTCGAATCTAATCACTGGAGTAGATTAGATTCGTTTGAATGATTTAACAAGCTTTTCATAGAACTCAAGGGTTCTAGTTACGTTAACTATCACAAGAGTAGGGAGTTAACATAATTCGATACCGGATTACACTTCGAGAGGAGGTAGTCTGTACATTAGGAAAAGTTCCTTTCTTGATAAACATTTTCTATTGATAGAGTTATCTTTATTCGATTCGTATTTGTCAGTGTGGTGAAACCCTAACATCCCGATCTTCCTGAAATTGAAACCCCCTTAACGTTGTTTCTGATATTGTTTGTGCTTAGAGTTCAACGCAACCCATCATTTGGTTCTGCCTAGATTCAAACGAGTTGAAGAGTAAGTACTTAACCGCCTAATCCTCGTTGGGAACGATAATCTTTTGATTACTTTGATACACTTGTGGAGTGTATTGATACACTTACGGAGTGTATCAACATAAATATGACACAAAAAGACCTATCAAATGGCACAAAATATACTATAAATTTTTGTGTCATCAGCAATCGAATATAATGAAAGCAAACTATCAGAAACTATACAAAAAAAGTCAGAGAGAGAAACTGGGACTAAGGTTTCATCCACCTTAATTTCTATGACTAGATCCAAATAAGTGTTCGTTAGTTTAATTTTATTATGATAAAGATATGGGATGTCAAAACACTTCCCCAACCATGTCTTCACAGACTGAAGACTAGAGATGTCGTTTCTGATGAGCAATATGTCATCGACATACAAGACCAGAAAAGTCACCAAGCTCCCACTGAATTTTCTGTATACATAGGCGTCATCTTTACTTTTGATAAAGCCATAATCTCTCACACCTTCATCAAACCGAAGATTCCAACTTCGAGATGCTTGCTTTAATCCATAAATGGATTTCTTTAGCCTGTAGAGATTATTGGTATCTGCAGGATGGATGAAACCATCAGGTTGTGTCATATACACATCCTCTGTTAGCCTCCCATTAAGGAACGTTGTCTTAACATCCATCTGCTATATCTCATAGTCATGATATGCAGCTATAGCAAACAGAATCTGAATGGATTTGATCATGGCAACAAGCAAGAAGGTTTCATCATAGTCCACCCCGTGGACTATGATGAATCCTTTAGCCATTAGTCTACCCTTATAGGTAACTATGTTGTCATCCATGTCAGTCTTCCTTTTGAAGACCTATTTACACCCTATGGGTTTTACCCTATCAGGCAGCTCAACCAAATCCCAGATTTGGTTAGCTGACATGGAATCTAACTCGGATCGCATGGCCTCAAGCCATCTCTCGGAGTCTGGTTTACTAACCGCCTCATCATAAGTCCTAGCCTTATCCTCAATGATGAAGATCCCGTCATGTTGGGTCGGCAGCGACCCATACCTCTTAGGTGCACGACGAATCCTCCCAAACCTATGTGGGACGTGTGTTAGAGCCTCAGGCTGCCTAGTAACTAGTGCAGGTGGCTTAGGTTCCATATCTGTGTCTTGTGGTTGCACTTGGACCTCATCCAAGTCAAACTTCCTCCCACTGACTTCTCTCATGAGAAATTCTTTCTCTAGAAACATAGCACCCCGAGCAACAAAAATTTTGTTCTTGGTGGGAACATAGAAATAGTAACCTTTAGTTTCCTTAGGATACCCCCACAAACACACATTTATCAGATCTAGGTTCTAGCTTGCTAGAATCCTGACGTTTGATATAAGCCTCACATCCCCAGAACCTGATAAATGAGAGGTTAGGGCATCTCTCACTCCATACCTCGTATGGTATCTTGGAGACACTCTTAGATGGAATGTTATTCAGTATAAGAGAAGTTGTATCAAGTGCAAAACCCCAGAATGAGGGTGGTAGAGTTGCATGACTCATCATAGATCGAACCATGTCCAACAAGGTTTGATTTCTCCTCTCAGACACACCATTCCATTGTGGTGTTCTAGGAGGGGTGAGTTGGGATAGGATCCCACACTCTTTAAGATAGTCAAAGAACTCTCCACTCAGGTACTCTTCACCACGATCTGATTGAAGAGTTTTAATGGATCTTCTAAGCTGGTTCTCTACTTCATTTTTGAACTCTTTGAATTTCTCAAATGATTCAGACTTATGTCTCATCAAGTAGACATAACCATATCTACTGAAGTCATCAGTGAATGTAATGAAGTCGCTGTACAATCCTCTGGCTTGTTTACTGAATGGCCCACACATATCACTGTGTATAAGATCCAATAAACCTCCTGCCCTCTCATCGATCTTAGTGAAGGGCGCCTTTGTCATCTTCCCTAATAAATAAGGCTCACAAATATCAAATTCCTCCAAGGAACTTGAATCTAACAACCCATTTGTATGGAGTTGTTGGATGCGGTTCTTATTTATATGGGCTAATCGACAATGCCATAAGAAATCACTAACTGGACCACTCAGTTTGATCCTTTTGTTATTTATGTTACAAATAGAACTATCCATGTCCAAGACATATAACTCATTGCATAAAGTACCCTTCCCATAAAACATGTTTGCAAATGAGAAAGAATAAGAGTCCTCCTTTATTTAAAACTTAAATCCTTTCTTTGCCAAGCAAGGAATGGATACAATGTTTTTAATAAGTGAAGGTACATAATAGCAATGATCTAGTTCTAATTGAAGTCCAGAAGGCAAGGAGAGAGTCAAAACTCCTACAGCAACAGCAGCAACTTGTGCCCCATTTCCAACCAGTAGGTCAATCTCTCTAGGCCGCACCGATCTACTTTTCTTAAGCCCCTGCATATTTGTACAAATATGAGCTCCACATGCAGTATCCAATACCAAATACCTGAGTTAGAAGCTAAGGCCAAGCCTTTCTTCTCCTCATTCTAAAGTTGCTTGCAGTCCCTCCTCCAATGACCCTGCTCGCCATAGTGGAAGCACCTTTGTTCCTTTGACTTCTTCGCCTTTTTCTTCAGTGCCTTGGTAGGACCTTTGGCACTGCCCTTAGCACGTGCCTTGCCCTTCTTCTTCATCTTCTTGGTCGCAGTGACCAAAAGAACAAAATTGGGTTTGGTCTTACCCATCTCACACTCGGCTGTTTGAAGCATATTCAGTAGTTCCTCCCTTGTGCAATCAATCCGGTTCATGTTAAAATTTATGATAAACAGACTGAAGCTAGGGGGCAGGGATTGCATAATAAGATCCACAACCAGCTCGTTATCTATGGTGTGTCCCAGTCTCATGAGATGATCCACATTCCCAATCAGCTTGAGAACATGGGGTCTCACTGGTGCACCCTCAGATAACTTGCACCGAAATACTGCTTTGGCAATGTCATATCTCTCAGTTCTAGCCTAAGCCTCGAACATCTATTTCAGATGAGTGATCATCTAAAAAGCGTTCTGCTCCTCATATTGCACCTGAAGTTCAGGTGCCATAGTGGCGAGCATGAGACATGCAACCTCCAAAGAGTCATCCTGATGCTTTCTAAAAGCATTCATATCTGCCGTCCGGGCATTAGGCACAGGAGCCGCAGGAAGAGGCTGTTCAAGGACATACAGCTTCTTCTCGTGCTTGAGGGCTATCCTCAAGTTCTGATGTCAGTCCATAAAGTTGGATCTAACCAACTTATCCTTATCGAGAAGGGATCGTAGTGTTAATCTGCTAGTGTTCGTAGCCATTGTTCTACAACCACCAAGAAACAACATATTAGTACTACTTCAAATCATTTAAACTGAACTTGTTTTAAATGATTATGGCTCTCACTATTTTAATCGAATTGACAACCCACAAAGTCAATCAGGAAATTTAGGATTTCCTAGTGAAATGAGATCCTTATTCCACATAGGGCTTCGCGTCCCACGAGGGTGGGATGAGATGCACAAAGTGACCCATGCTTCTTAAGGTGGGCACGCCAGCCGATTGCGCTTGGCAACTCCCCTTATTGAGACAGTCTAGGCATTTCATGTCCAGCGAGGGCTGGATACAGCATGAAACCCTAACCTCTCAATGATGCCTCCAGAGTTTCATCATGTGCTCAGCACATATAAAAATCTAATCAAGTCCATTCCTAACCGTTATGCCCAAGGCCAACGAGTTTCCTTGCGAAGGCACATCCAGGGTAAAATCGGACTAGGAAAACCATTGCCAACACACACCTTCTAAAGATAAGTGGGTGTGTCCCACGAGGGTGGGAAACAGTTCACAACACCATTGATCGATAACTTGGTGAGGGCTATGCGTTAGAAGGCTACTAGACTTGATATTTAGATTGAGGGTTTTTGAGGTCTCATCATTTCAGTTTTATCTTATGTCTAACATTACAGACATGCAATCCTATAGTTATAACATAACGATAAAACATCATAGGCATGCTTTAGCTTTTGTAAATAAAGCAATAAAAGGATGATGTGATCATAGCTCATTCAAGACATTGAACCAACCCATGCCAAGAAGGGGTTCAACTCTTGACCTAGGACTCAAGCCCCTAAAACTAGACCTACCCTAGCCGACCTCTAGCTTGGTCTTCGAGGTTGGCTCCAAGGTCCTTCCCACCATGGTTTAGCTCTCAAACCATAGAGGTACCCCCTAGAAGCAACCTCATAGGTTCAACCAATGCCATGGGCTTTTCTTCAAGCAAGGTGCGCCACCTTGCAAGCCACAAGATGTATAGCTCTCAAGCCCAAGGGCTCAGCCAAAGCATCTTGCACTCCCATGCAAAGAGTTTGATGCGCCACCAAGCCAAGCAAGGATGCTTGTTGCGCCACCATCCAAGGTGCGCAAGCAAGCATGCATGTGCCAAGGTTCCAAGTGGGTGCGCCACCCTAATCTTCTTCGTAGTTAAAAGTAAAAAGAAAAGCGGCACGTAGGCCTCACAAGGATATATCATAGGCATGCTAAGGGGCTTGACTCATGACCATTACATCATGCATAAACAAGGCATTTACACATGCAATTCTACATGCTCATGAAAAACCTAAAATCTGAAATTTTAGTTTCTCATAAAACAAGCTTCTTTTCCTCATCCTCTTATCACAAATCTTTTGGTTATTTGCGATTAAATTCCATGACAATTTCAAAGATCCTATCGGCTGGCAATTTTGTCAGATCAAGAGACTCGGCCAGTCCGAAGACACAATGTCCATCCTACTTGACAAAACTACGTGCGCCTTTGATCTTAAATCAATCAAGAAAAATAACCCAAAATTCCAAAAGAGATTGAAAAGATGATAGGAACAAGAAACTATAATTTTTTCTACTTAGAAAAATCGTGCGCCATGTGAACATGCAATTTGCGATAATTAAAACATGGCATGTGAGCATGGAAAGGCATGAAAGTACATTGTTCGAGGCTCGCAAGTTGCTCTAATACCACTGTTGGGAAACCCCGGGGATATTTTATAATTTTTCACAGAGGTTACATTACATGCACAGTGGAATAATATCCCTGAAACAGACCGGTCCCAAAAACTCAGTGAAGATCATCTTGCGAGGGGGTCGACACGATGAGATAGTAAGTGCCTTAGGAGCAAGATGAGGCCGATGTCGAGGTAGGCGCCCAAGTGTTCGCTCTCTGCAGTCTCACACACACAGATTCCTCGAGCTCTCTTCTTCCTCACCCGGTGCTAGCCTCGGGAAGAAGATCCAAGCCTTAGTACTCCTTCTTCTATGCTTGTGCCACCTTCAAGGGAAGATGCACCAAGGAGAAGATGGATGGAGATGATGCCGCCAACCTCAAGCCCTTCAAGCGCCAAGAAGAGAAGGAGAAGAGTGGAAGACTTGCAGCTAGAGGATGGAAGAAGACTTGCGCCAATCACTTGCTCTCACCCTTTGATTTGCTCACTCACGCCAATTGATGTGTATCCCCTTACTCTCGCATATAGTCAGATATATAGAGATAAGGGGGGCGGCAATGCAAGGGTGAAGGCGCAAGACACAGAGAGAGACGACTAGGGTTTATTGGATGGAGCAATTAGGGTTTAGGGTTTTGGAAAGTCTCCAAGACTTTACCATAAATCCCTTCCATTAAGCTATATGCGCCTAAGACCTTCCTAAGAAGTCCTCCAAGCCATATCAGCCCCAAGACTTGCCATAGAGGCAAGGATACCATCCAAGGAGAGAGGGCAAGGCGCCAATTGCTTCCTTATGAAGCAAATTGCGCCATCTTATCCCCATTGAGCCCCTAGGTGCCGATGGGATAAGATTTCTCCCCATTATACCCTTTTAGCCTATTATCTCTTCATGACAATTTATTATTGGGCCTAATTGGGTAATGAGCTAGCCTAAACTTCATTACATGGGTTGATTAAGCAATTGGATCCAATCCAATGCAACCCAAAGTCAAATGTGACCAACCATGGTCAATTTTGGGTCAACCTACCAGTTTGGCTCCAATAACTCTCTTCCATCTCATCAGGCCCATTGGCGCTAACAAAATCTCCCAAATAGATCCGAGTTATCTAATAACTCGATCATAAAGCTTTCCGATCAATACGAGAACTCAAGTATCAAGGTGTGCGACCCTGTAGGTTCCTCTGACGTTGGTAGTGCTGACCCAAGGTCACCACAAGCAGTGAGTGGCACCTAGCAGTGCATCGCTGCTACCCAAGTCATCGGAATGGATATCAACATCAACATCCCCATCATCGTAACTAGATACAGATACATTATAGTCCATTTTCCAAACTGATATCTGATTGGACAAGTGTGTCATCACTTGTTTTCACCCAATCACATGGTCATGAGTAAATCAAGTTGTCACCTGGGTATAGCCATACACTTTCAGTCATAGAACCATAGAGGAGCTCCATGGATATCAAGCTTCCCTCAGGAACGGGTAAATCCTCTGTCTGTCCATTGACCTTCTCATATGGGTCGTGGTATACTCAATGACAACCGTTATTACCTCCCAACTACGGCGAGGTGTTAGGTTGTATCAAAGCATGTCCCTAACCATATAGAACGGTCAATGACCCCAAGTCAAGGGATCAATGCATCGCCTGTCACTTGTGAGGTTAACTCATGACACCAAGTCATAACCTCACAGCGGGTCGGTCCAGTATATCCTCCACTGATATACTCATATGTCTGCGTTAGCACCTCATGCCTAACCAGCCCATATACTAGTCTCACAAGTACCAGAGTTGTCCCATATCCACTCAAGTACATCGACTGGGGACAACCATTTGAGCATAGATCCGATCTGTCTCCAGGGACATTATCATGTAAGTACATAATCACAGATATAGACAAACATTGATAATGAAAATGCCAGAATGATATATATATATATATATATATATATATATATATATATATATATATATATATATATATATATATGTTAAGTAGTACAAAAGATGGACCGATACTAGGTCTCAGAGCATACACACCAACAAGGAGGACTTGGGCAACATCCATTGTGATGATGTCACACCACACCTTCCCTTAGTAGATGGCAAATTGCAAAGGCACTTGGCATCTATGAGCTACAGGCACACTAGATTGATTAACCCAAGAAATACTATAGGGGGTTGGGTGAGGCTCCAACTTAAGGTTGAACTTGGTCATAGTTGTGTGAGAGATAGCATTAAGGTTACTACCCCCATCTATTACTACCTTGCAAACCTGACCGTTGCACTTGGTGTAGGTATGGAAAATACTAGTCCGGCACCAATCTTCACTAGAAGGCTTAATGAGAGTGCATCTAACTACTCCTAAGGTGGCTTGAGCTTGGTCACTATCATAGTCTTCATCTCCCCATACTTGACAACTAGTATTAGGGTTATGTGTTTCCTCATGGTTTTCCTCATAAGTTTCTTCCTCTTGAGTTTCTTCTTCCAAGTATAGAACTCTCTTAGTACAGTTCCTCATAAGATGGCTGGGAATGATGGGTTACCCTAGAGGGTTCTTGGAGTGGAATGGGGTTCGGCCTGTGCTTAGCTTGGCCTGGACTAGGAGTAGGAGTCCTAGGGATAGGTCTAGAAGTGTTAGTCTTTCTCCTATAGGCAGCCCTAAGGTCTTGCTCCACATCACGAGCTCCTTGGTAGCATTGCTTCATGGTGTCTATTTGGTTGTAAGTCAAATTTCTCTTAATTTCATACCTTATCTCATTCTTGAACCTACTTAGGGTACACCTAGTTGTTTCACGAATTCCACTCCTAAGAAGGACCACATCAAACTTAGTTGTGTAATTATCCACAGTCAAACTACCTTGGGTGAGGCTATAAACATGATCCAAAAGCTTGTCCTTGAATGAGGAAGGAACATATTTCTCTTTTAATTTCTCAAGCATTTCATACCATCTTTCTATGGGTGGACTGTTATCCCTATCTAGACTGTTCTCTACACTAGTCCAATACAATCTAGCTAATCCTTCAAGGAGGCATCGTGTGAATCTAACCTTGCTATGCTTGGGCATCATGCTTCAGTCGAAGTAATGTTCGACCCTACCTAACCAGTCAATGAAATCCCTAGGATCAAGGGATCCACTAAAAGTTGGAGGGGTGAGTTTGATGGACCTCTGCACATCATCATCCCTATGTCTAGTCTAAAATTTGGTTTGACCATGGTGGCCTTCCCACTCTCGAGTCTGATGGGAATCTTTTCTAAGGGTCTGATTTTTACGGGAAGACTCAGGGAAATCCCTAAGGATTGGCTTTCTAGAAGGACGGCTAAGGGGTCTCTCTTCCCTACTATAACTTTCAACATGGCTTTCAACACTTTAAACCCTTGGACTAATTTCCTTCATTTCAGCCCTTAGGTCATTCATGCTCTCACACATGTTGGCCACCATTTCCCTTAAGGCAGCGAGTTCCATAGGTGAATCAGGCTCTTGTGGGGCTTTAAACTGGGTATGCATGATTTTGAAAGATTATAAATTTGAAAACAATGCACCTAGTCAATTTGAAAATAATGCCCTTTCAGCAACGAGCAGCAAAAGCAAAGATCCAAGAAGAGATTAAAGAAAAACATAGAAGAACAAAGAAGGGGATGAGGAAAAAATCAATAGATAATGGAAATTGCTTTCCATCCCCTCGGCTCAAAAAGATAAAGCCTTCATCGGCTTTTTCCAAATGTTATCAAGTTAATGCTAACATTAACATATAGTAACGTTAGCATTTATAGAGTTTTTTTAAAAAAAAAATTTCCTAACAATCCCCCACAAAATTAAAAAAAAAAACCTGAATATAATCAAACTTAACAAGATGATTAAAAGAATTTAAATTGCTGCTCATGCTTATATTATGCGGTCAGTAAAGTGCACTTAAAAGATAACCTTTACTTAGTGAAAATATTTTCATCTGAAGGAAAGATAGTGAACTAGTCTTGAACTACTTCCCTTTGACCCAGACTTCAATAAATCCACACACAATATAGGGTTTGTCCAATCGCGGGGTTGCGTATTTTTGGCCGTGCGCGTGTATCTTCATGAGAGCTTCTGAGGATTGTCCATGTCCTCAGCCGTGGCCGTATACGGACTCTCTCATATAGGAAGTTCCCTACAAGGGATGAGTGTAGAGGCTCATCTCATGGTAATTAACCACTTCGGGAAGTTTTCCTTACCTCTACAATAAGAAGCATAAAAAAATATATCCTCAGGAATGGGAGTGTAGAGTATCAACTCTATCAAATAAATATTTGTATACACCGTAATGTTTTATAATTTTTATTTTTCAAAGTGCTTCCTGGTCAATCAATCAGCTTGTTAGTATCACATTGAACCTCCTTCAAGGGATCTCCTATCATATAGGTTGGGTTCCCACCGCTGAGAGGTCTATTTTTAGACTAATCTCATTCCTATCAATATTTCCAAGATTATAATCTTGGGCAAGCTTTGGTCTAGCCAATAGCTTTGTTGTTCTCAATCTTTATAAAAGAAAGAGCTGTAACTTTTTATGAGTCAAGCCATTTATAGACTTATGTCTAATTTAATATGGCTACTCTTTTAATATGGCTACTCTTTTTATGAGCCTCTACACTCTAATTTTTTTTTCCTAAACATATATGTCTAATTGAAAACAAATGCACCTAGTCAATTATGATAATGCAAGTTTTGTTTCAAACAACCTAGTTCCAAAATCGCCTTAGGGATTTAGAAAAATAAGTTTTTAGGCTTAAAAATCTAACTAAGGAGCCTAAGCTCTAATACCAACTGATGTAGGGTGGGCCATCATATAAACAATGCCTTTTGAAATAAATTTTGTAATAGATAAATTAAGGAAACCTAAGTTAAGCTAATGCGTTTAGTAAACTAAATTTTTTTGTATTTTATATAAAAACCCGAATTTTACTCATGCAAGTCTACGGAAAGCAGTAGATTTATGCATGTTGTTCTAGCAAAGCGATAAACAACGAATTCTTAAAGAAAGCTCACCTTGCACTCCTTGAGAATAGAAGGGACGTACCTTCCCATTCTTCACCGATCCAATGGTGGAAAACACAGGCAAGTAGGGCCCTATGAGCTTACAGCCATATAAGTACAGCATCCCACACAGGCGTGGGTGAGTTGTGAATAAATATTAAGAGGCCAATTACAGTTAATGGGTGAAAGGGGGAGGTTGGGCCTCCAAATTCCCTTACTAACAAAATAGAGGCTAACTATGAAAAGAGGGGGTGATGACACCAAAATTTATAGTAAATTTTGTGTCATTTCATATATCTTTTTGTGTCATATTCATGAGCTTTTGCTTATTTTTATTTCTTATTTTTGATAATTTTCAGGTAAAAAGAGTCATATTTTGATGGATTTTGAAAGATTTGAGTGCACGAATGAATTCCAAACGTCGAGACGAAGCCGCCGGTCAATTTTCATGCAAATCAGAGTAAGTTCGAAAATTACACCCCGAGTGTAATATTTATTACGGGTTGTAATTTTCTACCCAGATTACACCCCTGCCATAATGAAAATTATGGTACTGTATTTTTGCCCAAACTTACACAGAAGAAATTACGGCAGTGTCGTAATGTTTTTCACGGTACCGTATTTTCGGCCCAGAATTCATAGAACCAAATTACTACCCTGCCGCAACCAAAATTACGGCCGTAATTATGAATTTGAACGAGTCTTCCGTAGCTGCTCAAAAACCTAATTTTTGCGACGCAATATCTGAAGATCCAGGGCATCAATTGAAAAACTGTAAAAAGGGGAGTGTTCTATAAATCGAGGAGAAGATTTGAGAATGAAAAGGATCGAATTTCGTCAAGAACCGAGGGAGACATCAAAAAGGGTGTTTCTAGGGCACGGCCTCGCGCCGAGAGGCGTAGAGGCCATCTTATGCTGCGATTTTCACAAGGAAGCTTCGCCTAGAGGAGGAGAGGATACCCTAGAAGTTTTAGAGTGAAAGGAGATCGACCAAATGAGAAATCAACAAAAGAAGGAGCGCAGGCACTGTTCACTGCGTTTTCTAGAGCGAAATTACGGCTGTAATTTCTATTACAGCCATACTGTAAAGTTGTTTTCTTCTTTCTCTTCGATTTCTGATCATTCTAAACTATGGCTTATTGTAATTCTTCATCCATGCTAGCTTAGACATCTTTTGGGACATGGGGTATAATCCCCTTGATTTTATATAACTAGATAATTTTTATTTCGTCATGATAATTTTACTTACGTGATAAATGCCTTTAATTCTCCGAAGATTCATATTGTTAGCATGTTTTAGAGTTTTTCGCCATATGGACCGAAAGGTGATTTGCTTGAGAACTTGGTACCCTAAAATTGAATATTATGAACTCATCATAAGAAATTAGGTTTGTTCTTTTTTCTCTATTTTAGAAGTATATTGCCATATTGATAATCTAAATTTAGGATTGAGTTACTGTAATAAACATGACAATACTATGAGAAATCAAGTATTGAACTGTTCGAGAACCTTAAGTAGAACCTGTGTTGAGATTCGGATGCACGAAAGTGATCCTTGAGTTTCCACTTGAGATAATTGACTTAGAATTCGGATGCACGAAAGTGATCCTTCAATTCTTTGTTGATGGTTTACTTATCTTCAGCATTGAATAGATCCTACATGAAAGTGAGGATTGGTTCTTTGTAAATTGTCTGCGCGAAAGCGAGATGATTTCTTTATGAAGTAAATTATATCTTTATCATGATAAAATTTGATTGACGAACATCTATTCATATCTTGTCATGGAAGTTAAGGTGGATGAAACCCTAGTCCCAGTTTTCTCTCTGATTATCTGTACGCTCTTCCTATCATTTACTAGCATCTTATTCGATTACTTAGTTAGTGAGAAAACAATTATTCGGTACTTAACACATAGGTATCTGTGGTTCAATATCTTTTTATTACTTCGAAGTATTTGTGCACTTGTGGACTACAACAAGTTTTTGGCGCCGTTGCCGGGGATCTTAGTTTTGTTAATATCAAAATAGTTGTTAGTATTGTTAGACTAAGTTTTATTTATTTTTAGTTTTAACTTTGTTTTCTGTTTTTGCAGGTTTTGGATTTTCACAAGTTGTGACAGAACTGTGATTTCTGAAATTTTTTTTTAATTTGCTTGTGTTTTATAGTATTTTCTATTCTGAGAAAATTTTTAAAAAAATATATTTTGATTGATTGGTGTTGGATAATCTTTCTGTTCTTGATATATTTGAAGATATGTCTTTTAATCACTACTCATGGGCAACTGAAAGAGGTGAGGTATACATACCACAAGGTAAATATGAAGATGATTCGTTGTGCACTCTTGCAGACAAATTGAAATTACACTCTTGTATGCATCCTTCTATAACATCTTATTCTTCTATTAGATGTGATATTTGTGGATGTTTTGATCATTATACTTCTGATTGCCAATTTTAAACTCCTCCAAATCATGTTTCTGAACCATACTTTGAGGATATTGAGAAATCAAGGTTAAACCCATGCTTGAAAATTTTATGACAAATCAAATTCAAATTATGACAAATCGAAGTAAGGAAATTGAAGATCTTAAAGGGATAATTAGTCAGCTTATTTCTTAAGTAGGATCTTTAACAACTCATAAGAAAATTTTGGAAACCTAGATAGCACAACAAGCTTGTTCATTTGATTTGGAAACTGAAGAAATTGATTTAGAAAAATCCCTTTCTAATTTTGATTGTTTTGAAATTGATTCTTTTGTGAACATTAATGAATCTCACTCTAATTTTGATGATTATAAAATTGATTCATTTAATAATTTATTTATGGAAAAGTTTAAGGAAATTGATTTTGAAAAATCCCCTTTTGATTCTAGTGAAAGTTATGAAATTGATTCCTTTGATGATATAATATTTATGGTTAAATCTGATTCTTGCAATTCTAAGATTGATTCTTCTGATTATGAATTATTTGTGGAAAGACATGAGGAAATTAAAAATGATTTGAAAATTATAAATATTGATGAATCTCACTCTGATGTTTTGCCCATATCTACTGTTGAACCTTTCGATTTATTTGAAAAATTATGCTTTGTTGAAGAATCTAATGTGAGACAGAAAGACTATTTTGATGATCTAATACTTGAATCTTTTGATCAAAGTCCTATTGCAATTGAAGATATAATTTTGAAGAAAGGACTAATGATTTTGCTTACTAACAAATATAGAAAGATCATTAAATATCCTTGGAGTGGAATTAAAAATTTTGATTTTAGTTTCTACATATTTGAGAAATGCAGAAAATTGTATACTATTTACTATGGTACCGATCCACCTGCTTCGCCATGAAATTTAATTTTTGGTCAAGTTATGGACCTAAAAATTAGCACTTCTTGAGAGGCAACCCAAGCACTCTTACTTTGCTTAGTTTCTTTTATTTTAGTTTATTTTTAGAGTTAATTTTTCTTTCTTTTTGCAGGAAAAAATTGAACTTTGTGCAAAATACGGCACTACCGTAATAAAAATCAGGCTTCTTCTCCAGATTTGCAGCGCCTCTGACTACCAGCCACTGCTGCTTCTTCAGCGCTCATCATTTTCAGATCTCCTAGCCAGCAATCTACTTCCAGCTGCATCGCTTTCCACCAGAAAAATTTGTCGGAGCACCACCAGCAGCTTCTTACTTCTTCTGCTACCTCTGTTTTCATTGATTTTATTTTTGCAGTAGAACCTTCATTATTGACTCTGATTTTTTTTCTATGCAGCATTATCTCTCGCAGCCCACCAGTTGACAACTTTGCCTCTAGGACTGTAGTCTCCAGCAGGCCACTGAAGACTACTCATCATCACTCTACTGTCGGCACCATCATCTTCATTGCTAGCAGCTCTTCAACTAACATCTGTTCCACCTCTGCTTCTTGCCTGCATCAGCTCTTTCTACCAGCACCCTCTTTGGACCACTAACAATATCTATGATTTCTATTTTAGTTAAAGTAAGATACTGTTTTTGATCTGAGCCTTATATATTTGAAAATTGTGCTAGAAAATTTTCAGAATGCGCATCTTTGGACCCAGCCGCATCTGGCCTGACGCTACATCCCGGACGATGATTGAGCTTGCTATATAGTTTTGTGAGTATTGTTTGCACTTTCTAGTGATCTTATTCTATATGATTGTATGGTATTGCTACTTGATTTGTTTTTGGTATTTGCTATGATTGTATCACTTACTGAGATTTCTATTCGATGTGGTTGCTTGAATCTATCATTTTACACTTTTGACTATGATTGTATGAGTTTGATGCTTCACACCTTTTGCATTGATGTTGACATTTTTTATGTTTAATTTTTTTATGACTTGAATCCATGTGATAAGAAGGGTGGATTTTTCTATGATGAATGTTTATGCATGCCAATGCCTATGAATGGAGATATACATATTATGCTGAATTTATTTCTTCAATATATATCTACTTGTTGAAATCCTTCATTGATTGATGCATATAGTTTTGAGTAGGTATATTGTTTGATGAATACAATCTAAGAGTGAAACATCTTTCTTGAATAAAATGAGCATATGAGTATAATTTTTGAATTAATGTCAATTGAATAACCTAGTTGATGTTTAGTTTATCTTACTATTTGTTGGGAAGAAAGAATCCAAGATCCAAAAAGAGAGAGAGACTCCCTTACTTGGCACTGTGTAAAATTGGTAGTGGTACCGAAGATATGGGTTGAAGTCTGTAAAAAGGGAAAGAGAGAAAAAGAAAAAAAAAATCCCCTACTTGGCACTGTGTAAAATTGACAGTGGTACCGAAGACAAGGGTTGAAGTCCAAATAAAAAGTGTGTATCTATGTGGGTACATACCATCAAAAATACAATAAAAGAAAATTTAGAAAAGAAAGATTTTGATGTGGAAAAAGATTTTGGATATCCTATTCCTGTAAACAAAGGTATGATAGAATTAAACTGAAACTTGAGTGAAATCATGAGATTGAGATTCTTTTTATTATGCAAGTTACAAAATTTTATTTGATCAAAGTTGTGAATCTTAAAGATTAAATTCAGAGGACAATGTATTTACCTGAAATTTTGTGTACCGATTGGTGGAATATTTCATAAGTGATTATATTTTAGAAGTTTATTTTTCATAAAAAAAGCATATTTCCCATACTTAGCATTGTTCTTTATTTATTTGCTTGAGGACAAGCAAAGTTTGAGCCTTATGTGTTTGATGACACCAAAATTTATAATAAATTTTGTGTCATTTCATTTATCTTTTTTGTGTCATATTCATGAGCTTTTGCTTATTTTTAAGCCTTATTTGTCAAATATTATGGAATCTACACTATTTCTGAAAGTGCCATATTTTGATGGATTTTGAAAGATTTGAGTGCACGAATGAATTCCAGACGTCGAGACGAAGCCGCCCATCAATTTTCTTTCAAACCAGAGCAAGTTTGAAAATTACACCCCGGGTGTAATATTTATTACGGGCTGTAATTTTCTACCCAGATTACACCCCTGCCATAATGAAAATTATGGTACCGTATTTTTGCCCAAAATTACAGAGAAAAAATTACGGCAGTGCCATAATGTTTTTCACAGTACCATATTTTCAGCCCAAAATTCACATAACCAAATTACGGCCCTACCGTAACCAAAATTACGGCCCTACCGTAACCAAAATTACGGCCGTAATTATGAATTTAACGAGTCTACCACAGCCGCTCAAAAGCCCAATTTTTGTAACGCAATATCTGAAGATCCATGGCACCAATTGAAAAACCGTAAAAAGGGGAGTGTTCTATAAATCGAGGAGAAGATTTGAGGATGAAAAGGATCGAATTTCATCAAGAATCGAGGGAGAAATCAGAAAGGACATTTCTAGGGCACGGCCTTGCGCTGAGAGGTGTAGAGGTCATCTCAGGCCACGATTTTCACAAGGAAGCTTTGCTTGGAGGAGGAGAGGATACCCCAGAAGTTTCAGAGCGAAAGGAGATCAATCAGAGGAGAAATCAACGAAAGAAGGAGCGCTAGCACTGTTCACTGCGTTTTCTAGAGCGAAATTACGATTGTAATTTCTATTACAGCCGTGCTGTAAAGTTGTTTTCTTCTTTCTCTTCGATTTCTGATCATTGTAAACTATGGCTTATTGTAATTCTTCATCCATACTAGCTTAGACATCTTTTGGGACATGGGGTGTAATCCCCTTGATTTTATATGACTAGATAATCTTTATTTCGTCATGATAACTTTACTATGATAATTTTACTTATGTGATGAATGTCTTTAATTCTCTGAAGATTCATATTGTTAGCATGTTTTAGAGTTTTCGCGATATGGACCGAAAGGTGATTGGCTTGAGAACTTGGAACCCTAAAATTGAATGTTAGGAACTCATCGTAAGAAATTAGGTTTGTTCTTATTTCTCTATTTTAGAAGTATATTATCATGTTGATAATATGAATTTAGGATTGAGTTACTATAATAAACATGACGATACTGTGAGAAATCAAGTATTGAACTGTTGGAGAACCTTAAGTAGAACCTGTGTTGAGATTCGGATGCACGAAAGTGATCCTTGAGTTTCCACTTGAGATAATTGACTTAGAATTCGGATGCACGAAAGTGATCCTTGAGTTCTTTGTTGATGGTTTACTTATCTTCAGCATTGAATAGATCCTGCATGAAAGTGAGGATCGGTTCTTTGTAAATTGTCTGCGCGAAAGCGAGATGATTTCTTTATGAAGTAAATTATATCTTTATCATGATAAAATTTGATTGACGAACATCTATTCATATATAGTCATGGAAGTTAAGATGGATGAAACCCTAGTCCCAGTTTTCTCTCTGATTATCTTTACGCTCTTCCTATCGTTTACTAGCATCTTATTCGATTGCTTAGCTAGTGAGAAAATAATTATTTGGTACTTAACACATAGGTCTCTGTGGTTCGATATCTTTTTATTACTTCAAAGTATCTGTATACTTGCGGACTACAATAGGGGGAGAGCTTCCAGCTTGATCGGAACAGCCTTGGGTCCTACAAGCCAACGATTCGTGAGTGTAGATGTCTCTAACAAATGGATACATCATGCTATGAGAGCAAAGTACTTAGCTAGTTTTGGCAGAACACAGAGTCAGCTCAAGGAACAGGTAGCAGGTGGAGCTTAATGAGGGACGGTTCTCCACCTTGGTAGATCCGAGGGGTAGAGGGCTTCTTTCGGCCTCGCCAGGGGCCTGGAGGATGCCGATGAAAGTGCCCAGCTGAGTTCACACTCTCAGTGATGAGAGCCGACCATTGGTGCCACTTCGGCTCGCGGGACAGGGGATGCGGTAGGAAGCAGAGTGCGTAGGTCAGGAGCAGTCAGCTGGCACTGGCGAGCCCTTCTTTGAACGATGCAACAAAGTAGATCGGCGACATCTCCTATGCTTGGAGAGGAACACCAACGGCGGCACGCTAGGTAACGGCAAGGGCGTCTGGCCGCGAGCCCTAATCGCCATTCAGGACTCGGGATAGAGGGGATGAGCAGCGACACCTCTTCCAGCCTCGACCCGAGCTCGGATCCATGCCTTCAACTCCTGGATGTGGTGACGGGACGGGAGGCGAGGCAGGGCAACTTGGAAAAGGGCGATGGTGTCAACGGAAGTGATGGGGACGAGAGTGGTTCAACACGTGACGAGGAACCAAAGACGAAAACAGGGGAAGCGGGTAAGAACTCGACGTCACACACGCTTGGAAATGAAGATGAGGAGAATGGCGACGCAAGCACCAAAGAGGAAGAGGAAGACGAGTTACTTTAATCAAAATCTATCAAAAAGGCAACTACAAAATGGTTGACACCTTATAGACAAGGGACAAAGTAGCCGTTGCAACAGACAATTGTTAGAGGTCTCTTCTTCACGCACGCAGTTGTTGTTTCCTTCACGCAAGCTATTTACTTCCTCCTGTTCCCTCCTTTGACGCGACTCTAGCTACAAACCTGTCCCTTTTCATCCTAAGAAGGGTTGACGCAAGTCTCCCTTACTATAAGATGTAACACAAAAAGCACAAAGGGCGGTGGGCTCTAGGAAGAAGGGCCATCTCTAGCGGGCCTCTTCTGAGCTCAAGTGGATCTACGTCGTAGGCCTCCATCATAGGTGCTTGCACGAAGAGGGAAAATAAGGTCGAACACCAAGCGGATCGAATAGATGTTGCGAGTAGGGTACCCTGCTCGCCGATCCGTGAGAAGGGTGGCGATTTTGCCACCCTAATGAGCCTTAAAAAAAATTTAGGGTGATATTCTATGTATTTTTACCTATCCAAAGGTACCAATATCACTATGAATGAAATCTTCTACTATAAAATATAAAATCATAAAAGATAATAGATAATAGAAAAAATATTACTATAACATATTTTACCATTATGTTTTACGATTTTGTTTCTTATGGTAGAAAATTTTATTCATAGTGATATTGATACCGTTGGATAAATAAAAATATGTAGAAACATCATCCTAATTTTTTATTTATTTTTTTTTAGACTCGGCAAAATCACCACCCTTCTCATGGATCGGCGAGCAGGATACCCGCAACATCCGTTCAAGCGGGTCTCATACATCACTTGTCTACACAACAATTAACAAATTAGAAAGAAAAACACCAAAAGAAAAATTGTAAAAAGAGAAGAAGAGCGGAAGATTTGCGGCGAGTTTTGTTTCCTTCTTGCTTCTTCATTGAGAAGGAACTTCTACGTCGCGCAGATGAAGGGGAAGCAGGGGAATGAACGGAAGGAGCCGCGGCGGCAGTGACGCTAGCTGTTCTTGCTTTAGGCTTGAAATGGAAATGAAGAGGTTCGTGCGATGCCGAGAGGCAGGGGAAACATGTGCCATCCTCGTCAACACAAGCTCACGAAGTTTGAAAAATTTTCAGAAATTGCCGCTAGATTCGAACGTTGCTGGAGCGGTGGAGGCAGCTGTCCGATCCTGTTGCTACTATGGTGTCTCGAGCGTTGCTAAAGCTGGCGGAAGAAGCTTTTCGTCTCTCTTCTTCTGGACCGGCATCAGCTAGGCGAGCTTCTTCTGGGCGCGGATCTCCCAGGAAAGCAACTAATGTTGGAAAATAAAAAAATAATAAATTAATAATAGTATTAAATTCTAACGTTAACGTTTTTAAAAGCTTGAAGCCTTAAACAATCTCATGCGATGACGAAGATTTTTTTTTTCCTCCTTTATCTTTCTTGTTCTTTATTTATTTTTTTTTTTTTTGGATTTTTATTTTTACTTATTGTCAACAAAATATTCGAACAATTTCTCTATAATCGTACGCCTGAAGTACCCGATTGCATTATCAAGTGTTTAATCCAGAATTAATTTAAACAAGAGTAAAGATTTTTACCTAAAGATAAGCTATAACATGACTCTAGATTCTATTTTTTTAACTTTCATTTAAATATAATTTATAAAATTATTATTTATAATTTTTGTTTTTATTTATAACTTCAAATTTATATATGAATTTGTTTCTGTTTACTTCTTTGTGTATATCAGAGAAAAAAATCTTATTTACTCTCTCTTTGTTTATTCTATTATGTTTAATAAAATAAAAATAAAAAATCTTATTGTTGCTGTTGGTCTAAAATCTTATTACTTGTAAGTTCCATGTGAGTTGCACAAGGCAAAATTAGTGGTGCCATCTATACCTACTAAGTTATTTTATTTGTAGAGAAACGTGAAGTTTAAATTGGTAGCTAAGTGCGACATTCAAGTTTCCTCCTCTAGTGAAATTGCATCTATAACTAAAGATTTATACTATAACTCATTGGGAATAATGTGAAAAAAATAGGCAAAAAGGTAATTTCAACCACATAGAGCATATATGATTAGCTAAGAGGTAATGTGTTTAGCGTGCAAGGCAAGGAAATAAGTGAATTCACTGTGTGAGTGCATGAAGAAACTTCATGTGGTGATGACACCTCATGCTTCCTTGCCACCTCATGATAAAGACAAAATTAGGAGAGACACCTCATGCTATTGAAGTTTCTAGGGAAAACAATTAGGGAAAAATAGAGAAAGTGTTGCTTTTTCACCAGCAACTTTCGTTTGGCTTGAGGGATAGACGATTGGAGGTGTTCAAGTGGACAAGAAGAGGAGAAAAGGAAGAAAACTTCAATTTAGGCAAGTTTCTATGTTTTACCTTACATTTGTATTTTTAAAATTTGTATATTTTTGTATAACTTGTACAACTTATGATTTTGATTTGTTGATCTACCTCTGATTGCAATTAGATGGAATTTGTATGATTTTATATTAGGAAATGAATGTGAAGGATGGTAAATCATAGTTTATGGTGATTTGGTTATGCAAATCTGACCTTATGGTGGTATTTGTGATGTAACTTTGTCTACGCAAACGATCTTGAATTGAAACTTGATTTCTGTAAAAGCAGACTTGAAAAGCTTTCCAACGGATCCAATAGTTCCTATACTTAAGGAGATGTAGGGTATGAGGTATGTAGCACAATACAAAATCTAGTTGCTGTAATTTCAGAATAACCTACCTGTACCATTTTGCTTATAACTTTTGATTGATAATTTGGTTTTGAGAAATTCCTATTGTATACGAAAGCAGATTCACATATCTTTCCAATGGATCATAGCTTGCTTATATGTGACATGCTTCAGTACCTTAATCAGTGCGCATTGTCTTGTGTAATACCCTGAAATTCTGGAAACAGGGTAGTTTGACCTATTTGTACTTTGATCGTCATATCTTTGTGTATCCTTAGTCAAATGGTTTGAAATCTGGTTTATTGGAAAGTAGACTTGTATACGATTTCAATGACTCCTCATTTGTATGGTTCTATGCCATATGTCCCTATAATTCGTGTGAATGACTTGGGATGATTTATCTTGCAATGTTCTCCTCTTTCCTTGCATTCTACCTCTTATGGGAGATTATGTTATTGTGTTACACTCCAAGATTATGATGGTATGAATTGATCAACTTTGTATTTATTTGCTTCATGACATTTCACATTTGATCAAATGAGCTTGATAATGACCTTTGATACTATGGATCAATGATCATGGTGTAAGGGCAACTATGTGAAGGCAATCATGCCATTATGTTACTTTGACTTTGTTATGCTACCATTATTCTTTGGCCCTTACATCTTATAGTGGGAAATGATTTGATCCCATTCATGGGAATTATGACTATGGACATGGAACTAAGTGCCACATGGACCAAAGTGCCACATTGGAAACAATGGGGGCCACCTCTTGATCTCCATGGAAGCCACCTCTAAACTCCATCCATATTTGGTGGTGGATGTGGACCTAAGTGCTACATGGACCAAAGTGCCACATTAGAAATAATGGGGGCCACCTCTTGATCTCCATGGGAGCCACCTCTAGATTCCCTCCACTCACATTTGGTTGGGCCATGGCGAGCCCTTTGCCGGCGTTTTGCTTTGTGGGCTGTCCTAGACGTGGGTTAGTCTAGCTTCTAGACGTGGAGGACTTTGTTTGCTTTGGTTCCCACTATTCTGTGTACGATACTTTGATAGAGTTTTTGACATTTGACACTCATGATATGATACCATATTTGCTATTATGACATTTTGTTTGAATACCATGAAATTACCATGTTATGAATACCATGAGATCATGAACTTACCATGATTCCTATGCTTGAGTCTTTTAAGCTATTCATATGATTCTTGTTCTTGATGTTTGTCATGTTGGAAGACCCTTTTGGATATATGTACTCCTTCTACTTTGAATACCATTTGGACAGACTTATGCCACTTACCATGACGAGTTATGTACTTATGCTACTTACCATGAAACTCTATGTTCCAATGTAGTAACAAAATTATATTTTGTTCCATAGGCATGATAGATCTTGCTGAGTTTTTCCATAACTCACTCTTTTGATTTAATATCTATTTACAAGTTAACTTTTGGTTGCTTTCCCTTGGGTCACTAGAAGAAAATATTGAAGAAGTATATGTTTATAGACTTTTAGCTGGGTTTCGATGTGTTGTATGAGATATTTTGTATATGTGCTTTTGGCTTGGTTGTGATGAACTAAAATGAGATGTTCTTGTATATGTTCTTTTGGGAATATAGGATAAGTAAGAAGAAGTTTTGTAAAGTGCTAAGAAAATGTGACCTTGTGTTCATGTATAAATAAAGGTTGCTTTTGATCTCTCATCTTGAAGTTGGTAATTGTGATTCATTATGATATTAATTGAGTGGGATTACTATATGATTGGTTGTTATTGTGTTGTTGTTGCAACCATAGAAAATCGATATGTATATAGTGATGATGCACAAATTTGACATATTTTGAATCCTGGGTTTGAAATGAAATTTTTTTTAACATGACGATTCTAGGGGTGTGACACCCTAACTTCGACTAGACCGCACGCAGGCGATCGAATACAACACTCGCCCAAAGAGGAACATCTCGCAGACGTTCGGCATAGACAAACCGGCCAACGCCGGGCAACATCACACAAGGCCGGCGCACTTGACCGGAGCGCGGAGAGGGGCGAGGAGTCACCAACCGAGAAAGACAACCTGGCCGGGAGAGCGAAGCTCAGGGAGCCGGAGAGAAGGAGACGCCGACCGAGGGCAGCTGATCGGCCGGGAACAGGAACCGCGTCCGGAACCCGCTAGAGACGCCCACACAGAAAACGAGACACGTGCACGCCAACCAAAGCATATGCATGTAAAACGAGGCAGTGGGCCGACGGCCGGAAGATCGTCAGAGACCACCTGAGGCTCGCCGGAGCACCGTCCGGCCGAGCCCAACCTCGCCGGAGCAACAGGCGGTGCCGGCGAACCCAAAGAAGTTCACCCGACGCCAACTAGAGAGGAGGCGGAGCCGCTGCCCAAGCCCCAGCAGCCGGCGACGTCGGCGAACCCACTCCAGCTCGCCGGACGACGCCAAGAAGAGGGGACCAAAGTCCTAGCCTCGCCGGTCACCTCAGATCCCGCCGGAAGCGAGAGAAGGAGAGAGACGCGGCAAGGACAAAGAAACAGGTCGGCAACGCCCGTCGACCAGAAAACCTACTCGCCGGACAGAGCCGGAGCGGGAGGAGGAAGGAACATACCTTCGGTGGGCGACTGCCGCTAGATCCACCACTGGCAACACCGAGGATAGAGGAGGAGGAGGGAAAAGGGGGCGCCGCCCCTTTGCTCCGATGCGCCCCGTACCGCCGCACCCAACCCACTGGGAAACGCCGGAGCTGCCGATGCCGCCGAGAACCCCTCTCACCGGATGCCGCTCGACGGCAAAGGAGGAGATCGGGGAGAGGGAGAGAGACGCCACCGCCGCATTCTCTCTCTCGCAAATGAACCGCCCGAAGCTCCAGTAGCCAGCCCCCTCCTCCCCTCTGGCACTGTAGCCCTAACCTACCTCATGTAAGTGAGCTCCAAACGAAGCTCCGCCAGCCGCCCGGATCCATCACCCGCGAACCCGTTAACTAGCTGCTACAGAGAAAATTGGACCGCCGCCCGGGCTGGGCTTGGGTGCGCGCATGCGCCTGGCCCAACGCCAATAATGGGTGTAACAATCGGCATAGTACAAATATAATCTTGCACAGTGCAATTTAACTAATTAAAACTCTTATTTAGTTAAAAGCAACAGTAACCAATATGAAAGCGAATTGAAATTTTGGACTGTTTTAATCAGCTTTCAGAAAAAAAAACTGAAACATAAAAGTTATGTTAGTTAATATTGCTGACTGTGTACCACTGTTACAAACATTAATACAAAACAATGACTGTGTACCACTGTTACAAACATTAATACAAAACAAATATGACAGGCTTTTTTTTAAAAAAACAAAAAAAAAAACATTGTCGCTTAACAATAACCATAAATTTGGAAATAAGTAAAAGTTAAATTAACTTTCCTTTAAAACTCTTAACAAAACGTAATTCAAAATTAATGAAAAATTTCAGCATTTAAAAAATTTCCTATTATAATTAAATAATAAACATAAATGTTTATTATTATTATTAAATTAAGATAAGCAAACAATAACGTTATGAATACAATCACGTTATAAGGTTCTAAAAGCTAACCAATAGATTCTCAACGCAACAAATTTATTAATCATTAATAAAATTGATAGAGAGATAAAGGAAAATCTGAGAACAGAGATATGAGAAAAAATTTTAAATCCATTAAAAGAAATTAAATTCTAGAAAGAGCACGATTTCTAGCATAGAATCGAACAGAAATTTAATTCTGTTTATAGTAATATTTATTATTAGAAACATTACTAGCACCTTTTTTTTATTACCAAATATAGATGCTCGAAACATAGTATTTTTTCTGATCTACATAAGCAGCAAGCAAAAAAGAGAAACAACTGGATTTGATAATTTTAATTCTTTAATTAATAAAAAAAAAATAGTCAATTAGTAACAAACAATAATATATTATGTAATTCTTAAATTAAAAAGTTATCATTCGCCCTGGCAACATGCGTTTTACTTTTTTTTTCTTTTTTTTTACATACAAAAACAATTAATAAAAACAGAAAATATATTATCCCAAAATTTTCACCTAAGATTGTTGATCTTAAAATCTCAAGTAGACTTTTATTTAAAAGGAACATAAAACATAAATAAAGAAGCAATAAAACTTGTAAAATATATTAAAAAGAGAATTTAGAAAATTAGAACCCGGAGGTGCATTGCGGCTTATTGTTAGGTGAAAATTCGGGCTCTTGTGCGAGTTAAATCCGGATTGAACACTTCGGATACAACCGGGTATTCTTCTCTTGCAAATATATTCGTGGAGAAGTTAATCAGATGCCCTTTTAGCAATAGGCAGCAAAAATAAAAATGAAAAAAGAAAGAAAAGAAAGGGGAAGAGAAATAAAAAAAAAGCATCCTCGTACTCTGGCATAGTCGCATGAGGCCCGAAAAAAGAAAACACTTTTATATGCTACAAAGTTATTTTATAGTAATTTTTAATTAAACTATAAAAATAGTTTCTAAAGAAATCTATTTTTAGTTTTAAATATTTAATTATCTAATTAGAATTGATTCTTTAATTACGTTTTAAATTGTCTTAATTAGTTGTGCAGCAATTTTATTCTGTAAATAAATTGATTTTTTTAATCGTCTTAATTGACTATTTGAATCTGTGCAGTAGTTGTATTATTTGCTATAATTTATTGTAATTTACCTCAATTTAAAAAATAATAATAGTAATATGTTATACCCTAAATTTTTATTTAAAATATTTTTATATAAAGTCATAATTAATTTTGACTATGAAAGGGACATGCGGTTCATAAATTTGAAAGTGATATTTAAGAAAAATTTTGATTTCATCTGCACAGCAAAAGAAAGGAGGAAAAGAGCAATTCGGCTGTGTAAAAAGAAGAATAAATAAGTATAAAATCATCCAAAAAGGAAATATAAAATTGTAAAATCGATTAACTCCAAGAATAGAAATAAAAATAGTAAAAGAATCAAACATGGAATAAATTAAAGGATATTTGATTTGTCCATGAACCATGTCCAAATTTAACCAAATTTGGATAACAAAATCGTGAATCTCAATCACGATTAAGGTGACACCCTACTGTATGAAAAGGGTCAAAACAAAAATAAAGGTAGAGAATTTTCCAAGCTTTCAGTAACACAGAAAGGAAAAAATTGAAAGGGGAGATTGAGAGTCTTCCAAACTCTCGGCAACAAAAATAAAAGAAGAAGCGGCTCAAAAATCAAAAATAAAGGTGGAGAATTTCCCAAGCTT
The DNA here is from genome assembly GCA_027563935.2 of Costus lasius. Classification (NCBI taxonomy): domain Eukaryota; kingdom Viridiplantae; phylum Streptophyta; class Magnoliopsida; order Zingiberales; family Costaceae; genus Costus; species Costus lasius. The sequence continues at coordinate 70,090,020 of CM050449.1, forward strand.
TCAGTGACACAGAACAGAAAAATTTGAAAGGGGAGATTGAGAGTCTTCCAAACTCTCGGCAACAAAAATAAAAGAAGAAGCGGCTCAAAAATCAAAAATAAAGGTGGAGAATTTTCCAAGCTTTCAGTAACACAGAAAGGAAAAAATTGAAAGGGGAGATTGAGAGTCTCCAAACTCTCGGCAACAAAAATAAAAGAAGAAGCGGCTCAAAAATCCGAGGGGAGGAGGGTGCAGCCGATAGCTAAAAAAAAAGTAAGAGAGGAGGCGGTATGAATCATCGGCAAGGGAGAGAAGGTAAAAAAAAAAAAAAATGAAAGAAGAGAAGAGGGAGATGGAGGGACGGTATGAATCATCGGCGGTATGAATCACCCGGTCTGTTTTATTGGAGAAAAGTGATTTTTTTTTTTGCCTTTTAAATTTGCCATTCTAATAAAATATGTGAAAAATTAAATTTTTTTTTTCTCTAGTTTTTATCCTAATAAAACAGGTCCTAAGTGTTGAGATATGTGTTTTCACACATCTCGATGTATTATTCTGGTACTTAGACGATGGATGGGAGAGAGCTTGCATGGCAACATTGAGAGAGAAATTAAGAAATTGAAAAATTGAGAAAATAATTAGAGAAAGATCTCTCAGCAATTAAAGAAGATGTGGTGCAGCCGAAACCAAAAAACGGAAAGCAGCCAAAAAAATGGAGTGAGGGAGAGGGGAATATCTATCGGCAATAAAAGGGGAGGGAGGAGATTCTCAAGAAAAAAAAAAAAAAAAAAGCAAGGACAGGAAGAAAGCGACATGGGTCATCGGCAAAGAAAAAAACAAGTGAAATAAGAGATGGAGAAATTGAGGAGGGGCGGCGAAAAACAAGAGAAGGAGAAATTGAGGAGGGGCGGTGTAATACCCCGAGTATAGTCCCACATTGCAAGTGGGAGAAACTATTATGTGGTTTATAAGGCTTAGTGAGCTTGCTATTGTTAACTTGGGCTTAAGCATTTTAATAAATTGGGCCACGTCACCAAGTTAATAAATAGTTTGCTTACTAAGTGGGTCGTAACAAATGGTATCAGAGCAAAACTTAGTCCTAAGCATGGTGAGAGGCCAATAGGAAAGGGCTACCGAGGATGGTGGAGCCACCTTTAAGCTGACCTCACATGCTGCCGACTAAGGGATGATTCTTGAGCATGTGTTAATGTTTGGGCTTGACGAGGACGTCAAGTCTTAAGTGGGGGAGATTGTAATACCCCGAGTATAGTCCCACATTGCAAGTGGGAGAAACTATTATATGGTATATAAGGCTTAGTGGGCTTGCTATTGTTAACTTGGGCTTAAGCATTTTAATAAATTGGGCCACGTTGCAAATCGGCTCACCAAGTTAATGAATAGTTTGCTTACTAAGTGGGTTATAACAGGCGGCGGAAAAAAAAAGAAAGAAGAATATCTCTCGGCAACGATAGGACAAGAAGGAGAGAGAAAGAATAAAAGATCAGAGAAGGGGCTGACGTCTCGGCAAAGTATAGAAAAAAAAGGAAGGAGGGCTTTGTTTGGTTTGGTCTCGGTAACAAAAGAAAATGAGGGCTCTTGGAGTCTCGGCAAGAGAGAGAAGCATAGGAGATAAAAGCTTGATAAAAAGAGAAGAGGGAGTTCTTCGATTTATTATTTATTGTTCCTGGGATTTTTATATCCTCCAAAGTTTCTGGGATTTTTATATCCCTTAGATTATTTTCTGGGATTTTTATATCTTTTAACGTTCCTTGGATCTTTATATCCCTCAAGATTATTTCTAGGATTTTTTATATCCCCTAACATTTTTGGGATCTTTATATCCACTAAATTATTTGTTAAAATTTTATATTCTATAATGTTCCTGGGATCTTTATATCCCTCAAAATTATTTCTGGGATCTTTATATCCCTAAATTTTATTGGGATCTTTATATCCCTAAATTTTCCTAGGATCTTTATATCTCCTCTTATCATATTTATGTTGTTCTGATTTTTAGGGCCGTACAAAATTATAAGTGTTGTATGTTCTTTTTATGTGGACGAGAAGAAATTGAAGCTCCGACGACAAACGCTATGGACGTTGAACACAGACGCTCACGTACAAAGCCTCAACACCGAAGCTTTCTTCATCCGCCGACACTCTATTGCAAGAACTTGAGATCCGACCGTTGGATCTCGATAAAATCACGCCTGTATGATCTTCTCACGCCGGCAAAACTACAACCTAAAGGATCCAGCCATCCGATCACAGGATCGCCGGAATCGAACGAAAAACACCGGATACGTTGTTTCCACCTAAATCGATGATTCATCACCGATACTCCATCGGACGACTCCAAACTTCGACCACAAGTCCCCCTCGACATAGAGAAGCTACACCCAGAGCCGATTGGCTAGAGGAGCGGTGAGCGGGCGGCGATGATGAACCCTAATCTTCGAACGCCACAGCTGTCGTCGAAAGAGACAAAAAATAGATGGATGGCTAAGATATGTCCACGAATATCAACGGTCAAGATCTAAAGTAAATCAACAGTCTAGATTATATCAAGTTTAATCGGACGACCGATTTTAACTTAATCAAATAACTTGAATCCAATCACTGTGATTCATTCATATAAAATCAACAGACCAGATCTGATCTAAATCAACGATCCAGATTACTTCAAGCTTAATCGGATAGTTCAAATCAATCTGGTTTAAGTTAGAAATCGAACGGATCAGATTAAATCAAAACTTTAATCGAACGGCTCAGATCTTTACTCTGATCGAACGGTCAGGATCAATTAGATGTGATCCAACGGCTCAGATCTAAAATTTAAATGAATGGCCGAGAATGATCAGAATATATCTAGGTCAATTGGTTGATGTTTGATGTGATCAAGGAGTCGATCCCTACTAAGTCGAACCTGATCTCTCCAAATATTTTATCGGATCTTCGATCCGATCCTTAAATCAAAATAGATCAGCGAATTTAAATGAACGGTCATGATAAATCAGATATAAACTCTAAATCAACGGCTGAAATTTATCAGAGCATATCTAGGCCAATCCATTGACGATTGACATAATCAAAGTGTCGATCCCTACTAAGTTGAACTTGATATCTCCACATATGATATCGGATTTTCGATTGGAGACATCAATTAAAGCCGATCAATGAATTTAAACAAACAGTCAAGATGAATCTAATCTAAACTCTAAATCAATGTCTGAAATTGATCAGAGCATATCTATGTCAATCCATTGATGATTGACATGATCAGGGTGTCGATTCCCATTATATCAAACCTGATCTCTCCAAATATGACATACAATTTTCAATTTGAATTCTAGATTGAAACATATCTGTGAATTTAAATGAATGATCAAGATGAATTTGATCTAAATATATAATCAACGGTTGACAATGATCTAGATGTATCTAGATCAATCGGTTGACATTTGATATGATCAAGGAGTCGATCCTTATTAATTTGAACCTGATTTTCCCATATATGATATCAAGTTTTCGATCTGAATTCTGGATTAAAGAAAATCTATGAATTTAAGTTAATAGTTTTGATAAATTTCAAATCAACGGCTGAAATTGATATCAAAATTTGTAAGAAATATTCATATAATGTTAGTCAACAAACTGAGCTCAACTCTAAGGTGGATTGTGGTCAGGACAAATTATGTACCACTAATATTTGGAAATTTGACCAAGAACTTATAAGGAATGCACTAGCTCGAATGATCATTATTGATGAGCTTCCTTTTAAGTTTGTTGAGAGTGAAGGCTTTAAACAACTACTTGCAACTACATACCCTAGATTCAAAATTCCATCACGCTATACTATTTCACATGATTGTTTACAGCTTTATATGGATGAAAAATTGAAACTTAAGAATCTATTTCAAAATTCTTCTCAAAGGGTTTCTTTGACAACTAACACGTGAACATCATTATAAAGGATCAGTTATATGTGCTTAACAGCACATTCTATATATGATGAGTGGAGGTTGCAAAAGAAAATTCTAAATTTTTGCCCAATTAATGATCATACTGGGAGGGGCATAGGCATATCTATCAAAATGTGTCTTATTGACTAGGGAATTGATGAAGTTTTTTATATAACATTTGACAATGCTTCAAGCAATAATGTTGCCATTAATTATTTGAGGGATAAACTCATCAATTGGGGCTCTAGTATTGCACTTGGAAACTATGTTCATGTAAGGTGCATTGCTCACATTATTAACCTTATTGTAAATGATGGGTTAAAAGAAATAAGTAGTTCTATCTCAAAAATTCAGCAATCAATTCGCTATATCAGACAATCGCCATCCAGATTGAGTAGATTTAAAGAATGTATTTAGATTGAAAAAATTCAATTCAAGGGTTTGTTATACTTGGATGTTCGCACTAGATGGAATTCCACCTACCCTATGTTAGATACTGCTCAAAGATTTCAAACAGCATTTGACAAATTTAAAGCGATGGATCCTAATTTTTCCCATGACCTTATGATGGCAGATGGGAGTGATGGGGTGCCCAATAATAGAGATTGGGAAGATGCTTGGAGAGCAATGATGCTTTTGGAAAATTTTATGATCTGATCGTTAAAGTTTTTGGCACTTCATATGTTACTTCCAACATTTTATTTGAAGAGATTATTGTTGTTGACAAACTTTTGACTAAGTTGCAGAATAGTGAAGACTTGGATTTAAGTGTTATGGCATTCGCTATGAGGGAAAATTTTGAGAAGTATTGGGGTGATACCTCTAAGAAAAATAAGTTAATTTACATTGCTGTTGTACTTGATCCAAGACTTAGGTTTAAATATGTTGAAGTAGAGCTTTGCACATTGTATGATCATCATAAGGGTATGGCTGTGGCTGAGGAAGTAAAAACTACTTTGTATGAGATTTTTAATGAATATAAGCGTGTAGATTGATCTCAAAAAGCCTCTCAATCATCTGATAGTTCACACGCTAAAATTACAATGGTTGAGGACTCTAGCGGCACAGGCATTGTAAGTTTTTGAGTTGCAGAAATTAAAAGGATGAAGGATTGGCTAAAAAGGAATAAGTTAGATGTTGGAGGGACAAATTCAAGAATAGAATTGGATAGGTATTTAAATGAAGAAATTGATGATGATTCTGATGGATTTGATATATTATCATGGTGGAAGGTAAATAGTCCTAGATTTTCTATGTTATCACAAATGGCTAAAGATGTGCTTGCTGTCCCAGTTTCTACTATTGCTTCAGAATCAGCCTTTAGTACTAGAAGTCGAGTTCTTAATCCATTTAAGAGTTTCTATCTCCTAAAGTAGTAAAAGCTCTTATATGTGCTCAGGATTGGCTTTGAAGTTCATCCTATCCAATTAATTTTGAAGAAGCAATTGAAGATATTAATAAACTTAAGACAGGTAAAATTTTCTATTTATTTTTTTATTATTTTGAAGATTTTATTACAATTTGCTAAACTCATTGTTTTATTTGCAAAAGTTTTAAACATGGGTCATGGGGCATGAAGGCAATGCAATTGGTATTGGCAAATAGCAATTGTCAATTGGTGTTAACTGTTAAGTGTTAACTTGTTAACTATTAATTCTTTATTTATCTCTATTGTTTAAGTACTTGTAATTTGTAAAATGATTAACTTGTTTTATTTTTTATTTTGTAGTTTATTGGATCAGGATGACATTGGATAAGGATGACTGATGGTGATGTGTTCATGTTGATGTTGGCGACTTACTATATTTTGTTGGCTTGTGGTTGTAATTGTGCTCTTGTGTTGTTGAATGTTGACACTTGAAACTTAAATTCTAATATCAATGTGTTATTGTGTTGTAACTATTGTTGACATTATGTATGATGTACTTAATTGTGTTATTGTGTTGTAACTGATATCAATTGTGTTCATATATGTTGATAGTTCTTCTTGTATTGAGTAATACTTTGTTATCGCTCAATTTCTACAAATTCATGACTTTGTCCTTCTAGAATGGTGAATGAAGAACTTCATATGAGGATTTTGTTTCTCAGGAATTCCTTTGGTATGAAAAATCCTTGCATTTGTATGTGACGTCATAACCTATATATACATATGTATATATACATATGTATACATGTATATATACATGTATATACATGTATATATACATGTATATACATGTATATATACATGTAAGCTCAGATGGTTAAAGGGTCATGACTCGTGAGGGTCATGGACAGGGGTCGAATCCTGCTGCAGACGTGAATTGTTTGGGGTAACGGGGATCCAAACCAGGATTCGTGAGGTCGGAGGGACCTAGCCCGCTGGGCCTGGACCTGTTATGGGTGGGGTGGCCCTAACAAAAAAGGGGTGGGGTGGCCCTATGTATATACATGTATATATACATGTATATATACATGTATATACACATATACATGTATATATACACATATACATGTATATATACACATATACATGTATATATACACATATACATGTATATATACATGTATATATACATGTATATATACATGTATATATATATATATATATGTATATGTATGTATGTATGTATATGTATGTATACGTATGTATGTATGTATATGTATGTATACGTATGTATGTATGTATATGTATGTATACGTATGTATGTATGTATATGTATGTATATGTATGTATATGTATGTATACGTATGTATGTATGTATACGTATGTATGTATGTATATGTATGTATGTATGTATATGTATGTATGTATGTATATGTATGTATATGTATGTATATGTATGTATGTATGTATATACATACATATATATATATAGATATATATATGTATGTACATATATATATATACATATGTACATACATACATACATATGTATATATATATATATATATATATATATATATATATATATGTACATACATATATATATATATATAATTAAAATATTATATAGATATATTACTATTTGCCCCCACTGAACTAATGTATAATCTCTATTACCCCCTAATTGCCCCTCCCTCCATTCAATTTGCGTAAAATCTAATTTGCCACATAAAATTGATGTGACAAGTTGATAGGTGTTATTTTTATAGGATTTAGAGTCATATCAATACCATCGTTATAGGCTTAAGTTCTATTTTATGTCAAATTTTAATATCTTTTCTTGTAAAGTATGGAATCTTCACTCTTTTTCATTTATTTGTGAAATGCAGTCATTTCTCTATATTTTCGTGAAGAATATTAAAGATTTTATGTTATGAAAAGATTCATCATAGTTCGGCGAAGTTACAAGCAAAATTTCAAAGTTTTTGGAGTTTTCTATGGAGAACACGGCCTGCCCGTGCTTGTGATCACGGCCGTGTTCATCACGGCTTCAGAATCAGCACTCGGCGAAAGAAGCACGGCCTGCCCGTGTTCAGAAGCACGGGCCGTGCTTATATAAGATCACCGAAGTCGACACGACCTGCCCATGTCCAGACGCACGCCCGTGCTTACTTCGTCGCAAGTTCCAAAGCCAAGCACGGCCTGGCCGTGCTTATTTGCACGGCAGTGACAGCTTCTGCGCAGATCGACCTTTCGATGGTTTTTCGCCCGATTTCAGTGATTCCGAACTCGGAATTGGCTGAAATTTGGAGGGAAACTTCCTAATTACCCAAGGAAGAGATAGAACTATAAAATAGGATTTTTGGAGCGGTTTTGGGGGTCGAACTTTGGAGAGAGGCGACCTAGGGAGAAAAAGGGTGTTTTTGCTTGATTGAAGGCTCGATTCGACGAAATTCTTTGGGGCTTTCGAGAGAAGACTGAAGATTCATCGTCTCCTACCCTTAATCTGTAATTCCCCTCTTTTCGAATATATTTTATTGGGTTTTCATTGAGTAACGGTGTATTTTCTAGAGTAAAACCCTAGTTCGGGACTCGGGCGTAGCCCGTTGAACAATTCTCCTCATGTAAAACATTATTATGAATCTCAGTGAAATTGTTAAGTAATTTAGCTTTTTTAAATGAGTTGCACTTATTGCGTATGATTGTTGTGTACAGACAATTTATATGTGTTAAGTGTTACGAGAAGTACCGAGAGGTGAATCGTAACACTCGATCGTGCTCATTTAAACTTGTGATTAGAATTACGAGAGTCGTTCGACGTCACTCGAGGACTCACGATCTTTCATAGAGCCTAATGGGTCTCTTAAGGCTAATTTTGCTACGAGAGTAGGGAATTAGCTTATGCGAGATACCGGTTTACGCTTCGAGAGAAGGTAACCCGTACCATAGGAAAGATTGCCTTAAGTTACTTACTGTCGGATTGAGCTTCGAGAGAAGGAGATTCGTTTGTTTTAATCTAATTAGATTCAATGTTTTACATTAAAAACATTCAACGCGGTGAAATCTAGAATTCCGAACATCTTTTAAATTGTATTTTCCCGGTCGTCAACTTCTTGGATCGATAAAATTAGTTTAGTGTAGTTCTTTCATTTTGAGTTCGAATTATCTAGCTAACAATGACGCGTAAAGTCGGTATTTGACACCTGCTCCCTGTGGGAACGATCTTATTTACTACTTCGATAGAAACCGTGCACTTGCGGGGCCTATCACAAGTGAGTGGATAAATTAAGTTAGGAAAATCTGAGGCATGTAATATAAGACAAATATCAGAAATTTTAACGTTGAAAAAAATCTGCGGTTATCAAATCAATTCTTTTCGCGTCTTACCTATTCACACACGACACTCTCAAAATCGGTTCACTTTTCATTCCCCTAATCTAAGGAAACAAATCCACATCCTCAAATCTCAATCGCCTATAATCTCTGCCCTCTTCGACGACAAAAATCCATAGCCTCAACCCTCAAATCTCATTTGTTCTGCTCGTCGGCTGCATCGAGAGCTTCCGCCTCCCAAGCGGCCAAGCTCCTACGGGCTACGCATCTTCGGACTAAGCAACTTCGTGGCTTTGTCATCAACTCACCAACTTGACTCGTTAATCGCCATTATAATTTCCATCAGAAGCACTCAAGTCTCAAGTCTCAACATCGGCTACGGGCCTACGACTACATTCCTACAGTCCTACGCACCTTCGCAACTCGCTCCACAGGCCACACGCAAGCTTGCGTCAAACACATTGCTGGTGCTTGGTAGCCCGTATCATTATCTTTTTATCTAATCTAAGTCTAACTCATCTAATTTTGTTTAAGTTGCTATTAATCTATCTATTTAGTAATTTCTTTCTTTATATATGCAGCATTTCATCTTTTATTAAAAGTTTAGTTATTCACTCATAAAAGCTTTTTCTAGATTCATACAATTGTATTCCTATATTTTATATAATTTATATAGTGGAATAACTCTGTTTAATAGAATATGGATAAATTTCTTAAAAAAAAATCTATTGTAGAAAATTCATTAACTCTTAAGGAAAAAAATAAGTAAAGATAAAGAAGAACCATCTAAACAATTATGTAGTGAGTTTAATATAGAAGATCTTCTTGCTGATCCAGGATTAAGAGTTAAAATTCTAAATATCATATTAATGATAGAGATAAAATAAGAAGAGCATATTTACAAAGGGGACCATGCCAACCTAGACAATATAATTTTCCTCAAAAGAAAATTGAAAATGTATTTAGAAGATTTTGTCCTTCTTGGTTTAATGAATTTGCTAATTGGTTAGAGTATAGCAATTAAAAAGATGTTGCTTTTTTGTTTATGTTGTTATCTCTTTAAACCAGATTTGGGTTATCAAGGAGGTGGAGATTCTTTTGTTTCAGAGGGGTTTTCAAATTGGAATAAGATACATGTTGTGTGTGTGTGTGTGTGTGTGTGGGGGGGGGGGGGGGGGGGGGGGCTAATAGTCCACATAATCAAGCTTTAGGAAAGTGTAACATCTTAATGAAATAAAGTCAACATATAGAAACTATTTTATTTAAACAATCTGAACAAGCTCGAAGTATATATTGTACTTGGTTAAATGCATCAATTGATTGTATAAGGTTTCTTTTGCATCAAAGATTAGCTTTTCATAGTCATGATGAATCTGAAACATCCACTAATCAAGGTAACTTCCTTGAACTTCTTAAGTTTTTAGCTGAACATAATGAATCAATAAACAATGTAGTATTACAAAATGCACCAGAAAATAATCAATTGATTGCTCCTGATATTGAAAAAGATATAGTAAATGTTGTTGCACAAGAAATAACTAATGCTATACTTAATGAGTTAGGAGATGAATTATTTGCAATTATTGTAGATGAATCAAGAGATATATCTAATAAAGAACAAATGACAATTGCTTTATGGTTTGTAGATAAAAAAGGAAGAGTCTTAGTAAGATTTCTTACTATTATACATATTAGTAACACAAGTACAATATCTTTAAAAATAGCAATATAGTCTTTGTTTTGTAAGTATAAACTAAGTTTATCAAGAATACATGGGCAAGGTTATGATGGTGCTAATAATATGCAAGGTGCATTAAATGATTTTTAAAAAGTTTACTTATTAGAGATAATTCATCAGCATTCTACATTCATTATTTTGCACATCAACTTCAACTCACACTTGTTTTTATTTCAAAAAATAAAATTCAAGTTACTTCATTATTTAATTTAGTATTTGTCTTACTAATATTGTTGGGGGCTCATGCAAACGGGTGGATATGCTTCGAGAAAAATAAATTGCTAAAGTGAAAGAAGGATTAGCAAAAGGTGAGTTGAAAAGTAGATGTGGTTTAAATCAAGAAACTAGTTTAAAACGACCAAGTGATACTTGTTGGAGCTCACATTATAATATATTAATAAATATAATTATTATGTATTCTTCTATCATTGATGTACTTAAGATAATTGTAGAAGATGGATTGAGTTCAAAGCAAAGAACTAAAGCAAAAGGGCTTTTAAAATCAATACAAACATTTGATTTTGTGTTTACTTTACATTTAATAAAAAATATTTTAGGAATTACTAATGAATTATCACAAGCATTGCAAAGAAAAGATCAAGATATTATTAATGCCATGACGTTGGTTAGAATTTCTAAACAACGTCTACAAATGATGAGGGATAATGGATGAGAGTCATTATTAGATGAAGTATCTATATTTTGCAAAACTAATGAAATTGATATTCCTAATATGAATGCAATCTTTATTGTAAAAGGGAGGCGACGTCGTGAAATTCAATAGGTACTTAATATAGATAAATATCGTGCTGGATTATTTTATGTTGTTTTAGATCAACAACTTCAAGAGCTTAATTACCGATTTAATGAAATAAATTTTGAATTACTTCTATGTGTTGCATGTCTTAATCCTGATGATTACTTTTCAACTTTTGATAAGAGAAAACTAATTTGTCTTACTCAATTTTACCCCTCTGAGTTTTCTGATGTTGATTTAATAACACTTGAAAAACAACTTGATACTTGTTGGGAAACCCCGGGGATTTTAAAACTTTTACAGACAAGCACAACGGAAGCAATCCCCGAAACAGGCCAGTCCCAAAAACCCAGAAGATCGAGTCTTGTAAGGAGATCGACACGGTATGTAGGAGATGATACCTTGCAGCGAAAAAGAAGGATGCGATGCAGGCGCCCAAATGTTCTCCCTCTGCAGTCTCGCACACAGCCGACGCTCGAGTTCTCTTCTTCCACGCCCGGTGCTAGCCTTGGGAAGAAGATCCATGCCTCTTGGGGAGTCCTCCTCTAGAACTTGCGCCGCTCACAAGTAGAAGGCGCTAAGGAGAGGGATGATGGAAACTCGCCAAGGTCCAACCTTGCGGATGCCAAGAGGAGAGGAAGAAGGAGAAATCGCCAAGCTCCAAGCTTGCGAAACAAGTCTTCAAGCGAGAGTCTCAAAGGGGAAATCGCCAAGCTCCAAGCTTGCGAATGAAGTCTCCCCACGCGAGTCTCTCGGAGACGTCTCCTCATCCAGAACATCTTCCTCTCAACCCTCCTAGCCCTTATATAGAAATCACGGTGACCTCTGGTATTCTGAAATAAATTCAGAATTAATCTCTGTAATAAATTCATCATTAATGGTAGAATTAAATTCAGAATTAATTATAGAATTAAACCCTAAATTAAAGTCTCATAATGACTCATTAAAACCTTGAAATAAAGTCTCATAATGATCATTAATGATGTGACTCTTCAAATTCAGAATTAAATTCAGAATCAAATTCAGAATTAAATTAATCATTAAACTTAGAAATAATTACAGAATTAAATGCATAATTAAATGCATAATTAAATACAGAATTAATTCCCAGAATTAAATGCAGTATTTAATTCTCATGATTTCTATTGGGCCAGGCAACTTATTGTCATGGCTCATTAGGCCTGACACCCCATTGGGCCTCAAGGCCCACTATACCTCATGCCCCAACTGGGCTTCACGCCCATTGGGCTTGGAGGCTCATTAGTCCATGCTCCATGCTAACACTTCATTCAGCCCATTTGGCCCAATTAGCCTATAGGGCCCATTAGGCCCATCTGGCCTAAAAATGAAGTTAGTTCCAATAAGTCCCTTCCATCTCATCAAGCACAATGGCGCTGATAGATTCTCCCAAAAAGATCCGAGTTATCTAATAACTCGATCATTAGGCTGCTCGATCAATACGAGAACCCGAGTTTCAAGTTGTGCGACCCTGTAGGTTCCTCTAACGTTGGCAGTGATGAACTTAAGTCATCACAAGTAGTGAGTGGCACCTAGCAGTGCATCACTTCTACCCAAGTCTTCGGAATGGATATCAGCATCGACATCCCCATCATCGCAACAAGATACCGATGCATTACAGTCTCTTTGCCAAACTGATATCCGATTGGACAAAGTGCGTCACCACTTTGTTTTCACCCAATCTCATGGTCATGACTAGATCAGGCTTTCACCTGGGTATGGCCATACACTCTCAGTCATGCAACCATAGGGGGGCCCCATGGATATCAAGCTTCCCGCTGGAAGGGGCAAATCCTATGTCTGTCCATTGATCTTCTCATATGGGTCGTGACATACCCAATGACAACCGTTATGACCCCCCAACTACGGCGAGGCGTTAGGTTGTATCAAAGCATGTCCCTAACCACATAGAAGAGTCAATGACCTCAAGTCGAGAGATCAATGCATCTCCTATCACATGTGAGCTTAACTCATGACACCAAGTTAAAACCTCAGAGCGGGTCGGTCCAGTATATCCACCACTGATATACCCATATGCCTGCATTAGCACCCCGTGCGTAACCAGCCTATATACCAGTCTCACATGTACCAGAGCTGTCCCTTATCCACTCAGGTACTCGACTGGGGACACACCGTTTGAGCACAGATACAATCTGTCTCCAGGGACATTATTATCTATGTACATAATCGCAGATGTAAACATAGCATAATAACAACAATGCTAGAAAGATATATATTAAATATCAAAGTCAAGTAGTACAAACTAGACCAACAACGGGTCTAAGGGCATATACACCAACAATCTCCCACTTGCACTTAGACTTAGTTGTTGAGAAATCTCAACCCCATGTCCCTCGCATGACCATCATGCTTCTGCTGCGCTAAAGCTTTAGTGAGTGGCTCTGCTAGATTATTATCTATGTCAACTCTACTTATCTTGACATCACCTCGGTCAACGATCTCTCTAATCAGGTGAAATCTTCTAAGTATGTGTTTGGATTTTTGATGAGACCTTGGTTCCTTTGCCTGTGCAATCGCTCCATTTTAATCACAATAAAGCTCGATTGGATCCACAGCAGAGGGAACCACCTGAAGTTCAGATATGAACTTCTGAATCCAAACGTCTTCTTTGGCTGCCTCAGAAGCGGCAACATACTCAGTCTCGATCGTAGAATCAGTTATAGTGGACTGCTTGAAGGATTTCCAGCATACAGCGCCACCATTCAACTTGAACACATAGCCTGCCTGCGATCTGAAGTCATCAAGGTCAGACTGCAACGATGCATCAGTGTAGCCCTGAACACTGAGCTCTTACTGTCCCCCATAGACCAAGAACAAATCTTTAGTTCTTCTGAGATACTTCAGAATGTTCTTTACAGCCACCCAGTGCTGCAGACCTCGATTGGATTGGTATCGGCTAGTTATGCTCACAGCATAAGCCACATCTGGTCTAGTACACAACATCGCATACATGATCGAACCTACTGCCGAAGCATAGGGCACTCGACTCATGTCATCCCTCTCAGCCTGTGTGATGGGACACTGGCTCTTGGAGAGAATAAGGTCATGTCTCACTGGAAGGTATCCTTTCTTAGATTGCTCTAAGCTGAACCTCTCTAGGACCTCATCAATGTAAGTACTCTGACTAAGGGCCAGGAGCTTCTTGGATCTATCCCGGTAGATCCTCACGCCTAGGATATAGGCGGCCTCCCCTAAGTCTTTCATCTCGAAACACTTCCCCAACCATGTCTTCACAGCTTGAAGACTAGGGATGTCGTTTCCGATGAGTAGTATGTCATCGACATACAATACCAGAAATGTGACCAAGCTCCCACTGAATTTTCTGTATACACAGGCATCATCTTCGCTCTTAATAAAGCCGTAATCTCTTACTGCCTCATCAAATCGAAGATTCCAACTTCGAGAAGCTTGCTTTAATCCATAAATGGATTTCTTTAGCCTGCAGACCTTATTGGCCTCTGCAGGATGGATGAAGCCATCAGGCTGTGTCATAAACACATCCTCAGTCAGCTTTCCGTTAAGGAATGCTGTCTTCACATCCATCTACCATATCTCATAATCGCGATACACAGCTATAGCAAGCAGGATTCGAATGGATTTGAACATGGCAATTGGCGAGAAGGTTTCATCATAGTCCACCCTGTGAACTTGTCTGAATCCTTTAGCCACAAGTCTACCTTTATAGGTAACTATGTTGTCATCCATGTCAGTCTTCCTCTTGAAGACTCATTTACACCCTATAGGTTTTACCCCATCAGGTAACTCAACTAAATCCCAGACTTGGTTAGCCGACATGGAATCCATCTCGGATCTCATGGCCTCAAGCCATTTCTCGGAATCCGGTCCAGCGACCGCCTCATCATAGGTCCTGGGTTCATCCTCAACGATGAAGATCCCATCGTGTTGGGTCGGCAGCGACCCGTACCTCTCAGGTGCACGACGAATCCTCCCAGACCTACGTAGGGCCTGTGTCTGAGCCTCTGGTTGCCCAGCAACCAGTGCAGGTGGCTCAGGTTCCATCTCACCTGCTGTGTCTTGTGGTTGACCTTGGACCTCACCAAGTCAAAGCTTCTCCCACTAGTGTCTTTCAAGAGAAAATCTTTCTCAAGGAATACAGTAGTCCGAGCAACAAAAACTTTGTTCTTGGTGGGATTAAAGAAGTAGTATCCTTTGGTTTCCCTAGGATATCCCACAAACACACATTTATCAGATCTGGGTTCTAGCTTACTAGAATCCTGACGTTTGACATAAGCCTCACATCCCCAGATCTGCATAAATGATAGCAATGAGCATCTCCCAGCCCACATCTCGTGTGGGGTCTTAGGAACACTCTTTGACGGAACATTATTCAGTGTCTTGATCGCTGTAAGTAATGCAAAACCCCAGAAATACGGAGGTAGAGTTGCGTGACTCATCATAGATCGAACCATGTCCAACAAAGTTCGATTTCTCCTCTCGGACACACCATTCCATTGAGGTGTTCCAGGAGGAGTGAGTTGGGAAAGAATCCCACACTCTGTAAGATAGTTAGCAAACTCATGGCTCAAGTACTCTCCGCCTCGATCAGACCGAAGAGCCTTAATGGATCGTCCAAGCTGGTTTTCCACTTCAGTCTTGAACTCCTTGAATTTCTCCAAGGATTAAGACTTATGTCTCATCAAATAGACATAACCATATCTACTGAAGTCATCAGTAAATGTGATGAAGTAAACATACCCACCTCTAGCTTGTTTGTTGAATGGCCCACACACATCACTGTGTATCAGATCCAACAAACCTGTGGCCCTCTCACCATGCTTGGTGAGTGGCGCCGTTGTCATTTTGCCCAACAAACAAGGCTCGCATGTGTCAAATTTCTTGAAGGAATCTGAATCCAGGAATCCATTTGCATGGAGATTTTAGATGCGATTCTTGTTAATGTGCCCTAAACGACAATGCCAAAGATAAGTATTGTTGAAACCACTTGACTTGATCCTCTTAGCATTTACGTTGCACACAGAACTTTGCATGTCCAAGACATAAAGCCCATTGCATAGTGTACCAGATCCATAGAATAGGTTTGCCAATGAAAAAGAACATGTGTTCTCTTTTATTGCGAAATAAAATCCTTTCCTCGCCAGGGCAGGAATGGATATAATATTCTTAGTGATCGATGGTACAAAGAAGCAATGTTTCAGTTCTAGTTGAAGTCCAGACGGTAGCGAGAGAGTGTAGTCTCCTACAGTTACAGCAACAACCTGTGCGCCATTACCGACCCGAAGGTCAATCTCTCCTGGTCGCACTATCCTACTTCGTTTGAGCCCTTGCATACTTGTGCAAATATGCGCTCCACATGCGGTATCCAATACCCATGTATTTGAAGTAGACAGGTTGACTTCAACCACGCAAATGCTAGAGCCTGAAGACGAAGGTGTAACCCCTCTCTTCTCTTCTTTCTGGTGATGCCTCTTACAGCTCTCGAGCTTGAGGTCACCCCTCAAGGTTCGACACCAGTCCATCTCGTCCTTCCAAAGGATCGATCGCAGTATTAATCTGCTATTGTTCATAGCCTTTGATCTACAACAACCAAGAAAGCAGATGAGTACTACTTCGAATCATTTAATCTGGGCTTACATTAAATGATCATGGCTCCCACTATTTTAATCGAATTGACAACCCACAAAGTCAATCGGGAAATCCGAGATTTCCTAGTGAGATGGGATCCTTGTTCCTCACACGGCCTCGCGTCCCGCTAGGACAGGATGTACTGCACGAGGTGACACATGTATCCCAAGGTAGGCGCGCCGGCCAATTGCAACTTGGCAATTCCCCTTCTCAAAACAGTTCAAGCATTTTGTGCCCAGCTAGGGCTAGAACAACACAAAACCCTAACTTCTCGAGGCTGCCTCTAGAGTTCCATCACGTGGCCACCACATATGAAAAATTAGTCAAGTCTATCCTGACCGTTATGCCTAGAGCCAACGAATTCCTTGCAAAGGCGCGTCCAGGATTTTAACTGGACTGGGGAAAACATTGTCACCGCACGCTTCCTAAAGATAGATGAGTGTGTCCACTAGGGTGGAAACAATGCACAACACCATCGATCGATAGTTTGACGAGGGATACGCGTCAGAAGGCTATTCCAGACTTGATATTATTTTTGAGGTCTCATCCTCTTAGTTTTATCTTTTGTCTAACATTACAGGCATGCAATCCTATAGTGATAAAAAACGATAAAACACAACCAGACATGCTTTAGCAGAAGTGGAAAATAGTAAACAAGCGATGTGGTCATAACCTAATCAACACATTGAACCATCACATGCCAAAGGATGTTCAATGCTTGACCTAGGTGACAAGCCCCAACCAGACCTAACCTAGCCGCCATTAAGCTTTATCTTTAAGTGCGGCTCCAAGGTCCTCCACACCAAGGCATAGCACACAAACCCTAGGGTTCGGCCAAAACCTTAGTGGCTCCTCCACGCATGATGCGCCATCATGCTTGTGCCAAGAGGGATAGCTCTCGAACCCTAGGTTCGGCTAAGTCCTTACTTGCGCCACCAAGTAAGATGCGCCATCATGGTTGATGCGCCAAGATGTAAGCTCCATGAGGGATGCGCCCCTAATCTTCTTTGTGCGTTTACAAAACAAAAAGAAAAAGCGGCACGCAGGTCTCACATAAATACATCACAGGCATACAAGGGGCTTGACTATGACCACAACACGATGCACAATCATCTCATGCTTTTCTATATGCTCATGAAAACATAAAACTTCAGTTTTAGTTTCTTAGAAAACATGTCTTTCAACCTCAACGTCCGTTCACAAATCCAGAATTTTTCGTTTCTCTCAGGAGTCTACAAGTGACGCATGCATGCACCAAGCACGCTTGCCGTCTACCCTTGCAATCCTTAACTTGCCAAGATTAGGACAAACATGTGCCCATAATCTTCGACAAGTCCCACACAGTATGACTATCCTATATGCGTGGGGAGAAATTAATTCTCTCACATATGGGTCTAATCCTACCATGTGAAGAAAGTGAAAAACCAAAGAGATCGAATAGATGTTAGGAACGAAAAACATACAATTTTTCTTACATAGAAAAATCCATGCGCATATGCAAATTTTTGAAAAATTTCAGATGGCATGTGAGCATACAATCAAAGCATAAAACACCATTCGAGTTCGCAAGATGGCTCTGATACCACTGTTGGGAAACCCCGGGGATTTTAAAACTTTTACAGACAAGCACAGCGGAAGTAATCCCCGAAACAGGCTAGTCCCAAAAACCCAGAAGATCGAGTCTTGCGAGGAGATCAACACGGTATGTAGGAGATGATACCTTGCAGTGAAGAAGAAGGATGCGATGCAGGCGCCCAAATGTTCGCCCTTTGCAGTCTCGCACACAGCCGACGCTCGAGTTCTTTTCTTCCACGCCCGGTGCTAGCCTCGGGAAGAAGATCCACGCCTCTTGGGGAGTCCTCCTCTAGAACTTGCGCCGCTCACAAGTAGAAGGCGCCAAGGAGAGGGATGATGGAAACTCGCCAAGGTCCAACCTTGCGGATGCCAAGAGGAGAGGAAGAAGGAGAAATCGCCAAGCTCCAAGCTTGCGAAACAAGTCTTCAAGCGAGAGTCTCAAAGGGGAAATCGCCAAGCTCCAAGCTTGCGAATGAAGTCTCCCCGCGCGAGTCTCTCGGAGACTTCTCCTCATCCAGAACATCTTCCTCTCAACCCTCCTAGCCCTTATATAGAAATCACGGTGACCTCTGGTATTCTGAAATAAATTCAGAATTAATCTCTGTAATAAATTCATCATTAATGGTAGAATTAAATTCAGAATTAATTATAGAATTAAACCCTGAATTAAAGTCTCATAATGACTCATTAAAACCTTGAAATAAAGTCTCATAATGATCATTAATGATGTGACTCTTCAAATTCAGAATTAAATTCAGAATCAAATTCAGAATTAAATTAATCATTAAACTTAGAAATAATTACAGAATTAAATGCATAATTAAATGTATAATTAAATACAGAATTAATTCCTAGAATTAAATGCAGTATTTAATTCTCATGATTTCTATTGGGTCCAGGCAACTTATTGTCATGGCCCATTAGGCCTGACGGCCCATTGGGCCTCAAGGCCCACTGTACCTCACGCCCCAACTGGGCTTCACGCCCATTGGGCTTGGAGGCCCATTGGTCCATGCTCTATGCTAACATTTCATTCGGCCCATTTGGCGCAATTAGATTATAGGGCCCATTAGGCCCATCTGGCCCAAAAATGAAGTTAGCTCCAATAAGTCCCTTCCATCTCATCAGGCACAATGGCGCTAATAGATTCTCCTAAAAAGATCCGAGTTATCTAATAACTCGATCATTAGGCTGCTCGATCAATACGAGAACCCAAGTTTCAAGTTATGCGACTCTGTAGGTTCCTCTGACATTGGCAGTGATGAACTTAAGTCATCACAAGCAGTGAGTGGCACCTAGCAGTGCATCACTTCTACCCAAGTCTTCGGAATGGATATCAGTATCAACATTCCCATCATCGCAACAAGATACCGATGCATTACAATCTCTTTGCCAAACTGATATCCGATTGGACAAAGTGCGTCACCACTTTGTTTTCACCCAATCTCATGGTCATGACTAGATCAGACTTTCACCTGGGTATGGCCATACACTCTCAGTCATGCAACCATAGGGGGGCCCCGTGGATATCAAGCTTCCCGCAGGAAGGGGCAAATCCTATGTCTGTCCATTGATTTTCTCATATGGGTCGTGACATACCCAATGACAACCGTTATGACCCCCCAACTACGGCGAGACGTTAGGTTGTATCAAAGCATGTCCCTAACCACATAGAAGAGTCAATGACCTCAAGTCGAGAGATCAATGCATCTCCTGTCACATGTGAGCTTAACTCATGACACCAAGTTAAAACCTCACAGCGGGTCGGTCCAGTATATCCACCACTGATATACCCATATGCCTGCATTAGCACCCTGTGCGTAACCAGCCAATATACCTATCTCACATGTACCAGAGATGTCCCTTATCCACTCATGTACTTGACTGGGGACACACCGTTTGAGCACAGATACAATCTGTCTCCAGGGACATTATTATCTATGTACATAATCGCAGATGTAAACACAGCATAATAACGACAATACCAGAAAGATATATATTAAATATCAAAGTCAAGTAGTACAAACTAGACCAACAACGGGTCTAAGGGCATATACACGAACAATACTTATATAATTGATATGTGTACAAGTGATGAATTTTTAATATTAAAAGGAATTGCAGCTCTTGCAGAAAAATTAGTTAAAACAAAAACAAATATTGTTTATTCATTAGTTTATATGCTTATAAAATTAGCTCTTATTGTTTATTCAGTAGAGTGATGTTTGAAAATTAGATACGGGGACCAGATAGAAATACCTAACATCAGGTGCTTGTGCCGGTTGAAATGTTGTTATGTTCAAAATTACAAATCACAAATCACTAGTTTACAAATGAGATTGAATGAATGCAAAATTACAAATCAACGTTACTATTTACACTTTACAGTGAATTGAATCAATACAAAATTACAAATTATAAATCACTATTTTACATTGTACAGTGAGATTGAATGAATACAAATCACTATTCCCTATATTGGATGAGATATTTGAAAATTTTTTATTCCACAATGGCATTTGACAACTATAAATAGTAATTTTTTATTCGGTAAATTACCGAATTTTTTTGGTAAATTCGGTTTGGTATATATACGATAAATATCTTGTTCGGTTTGGTATCTATAATTAATTTTTCGGTAAATTCTGAATCGGTAAATTCGGTAACACTAAATTCGGGTCGGTAATTACTGATTGCCCAACCCTAGAAATAACCTAGTTAAAGACGATAACCTATCAAACTATTTTTTGATAATCAAGCTGCACTCAATATTGCGACAAATCTAGCCGATAATGGGCGAACAAATCACACAGAGATAAATTGTCACCAAATACACGAAAACACTCAATCATTTGGTTGATGTATTTACCAAGCCGTTGAGTATTAGACTTGAGGACACTAGTCAACAAGTTGGAAATTATTAACATAACATTCTTACCTTGAAGGGAGTGTTGAAGAGCTGGATTCAACATCACTAGAATCCAAGGAGAAGACAAGCTTAATTCAGGCAGGAAAATGTGCTGAAGATATTTATAGATTGTTCCGAGAATCAACAAGGTAAACAGCCTCGAATTAAAGGATTAAATTTCTTGTATCCATACGAAGAAAGGCTTTGTTAGAATGAGTGGGTGTGTTTCTAGTTTTGTGCGTGAATGCAGATTATGAAATCTCGATATGCTTTTGAAATTATATATATGAGTAAACGCCGCAGGAATAAACAACAAGTTGAGCATATGAGAGAAATAGCCTTGGATGTAATTTATGTTGACAATGCAGTGTTGACTTGACAACAAACGTATTATTCTACTTTGTTGGATGATTAAACAAGCAAATGAAAGCACCTCAAGTTGAGTCGCCACGGAAGGAATTAGGAATTTCATGTGCTGCTGAACATTCATTTGATTGTTGAGGCTTGAGGCAAAGGGCATTCATTTCTTATGACGCAGTCATACGATGCATTTGATACTAGAGTTGTAATGTTAAAAGAAGGAAGTTAAGTGATGCATCAGTTGCTTGGCTGCAAAGTCAAGCATCATTCCATCCCCAGGCTTGGAAGTTGGAACGATACGCTGCCACAGCATATGCTAAAAGGCCTGGGATGCCCTGACATCCCTAGCTCAGGCCTACACAGATAGCATTGCAACTAGGTGGGGGCTAAAGTTTATGCTCCTGCCATCTCTGTTACACCTTGAAATTTCTTTTTCTTTATTTTTTTTTGAAATATATAAAAATTTGCCATTGTAATGCTATAATGGGGATTGAGTGAGGGATGTATTGGCATTGGGTTGAAGCAGCTCAAGGTGGCATAAACCAATTACATTGGCATGTCAAAAGCCTTGTTTTACGGGCAGTATTTAGGTCACACATCAGACTTGAAATTTATCTACTTGTGAGATTTTATATTAAATGTGAAGTCACGTCGACCAAACTCCCACACGGCTCCTCAGCATTGACCTTTAATTTTTCTTCAACTCAAATCAAACGTTTCTCCAAAGTTGACCCATCTTTTTGACTTGTATCGTTTCTCCACCAAACCCATGCCTATCAATTCGCAGCCCTTTGATGAAAGTCAAATTATAGCTAAACTTTGTTTTCTTTCAACCGTAATTAAGAATGAATTTACACCTTAAAATACACAGATTTTGGCTTCATGCTAGCGTAATCGGAATGCATAATAAAGTCAAAAGTGTTAGGTTTTTACTCAACGAGGAACGCACGCGTGTTTAACGAGAATTGGTGAACAGGAGATATATAAATTAAACAAGAATACGTCGCCAATAATAGCAAGGGCAGCCTCACCTCATCCAAAAGAAAAAAAAGAAAAAAAAGGAAAATAGAAAATAGAAAAAGGGTTAGCTGTCTGTGGCCAAAACGAAGGCGCCTCGGGAGCATCATCCATTAATTTGCCGGAGCTACTCCACATGTGAGTTGTGACCTCCTTGGAATATCCTATCATCCATCCACCATCAAACATAGTAAAAGATAACTGCATCCTTTTTGAAACGTAAAAACAACCAATCACGACGTGGCACCTCATTGATTATTCTTTTATTCTTTATTACTAGCTCGCCTTCATTGATTATTAATTGATTATTCATTGATTATTCATTGATTATTCATTGAGAGAGAAAGAGAGAAAGAGAGCATCTTTGACTCCCCCGGGCTAAAAGGAGAGTGGAAGAGGGTGGACTCTCTCATCAATTCCTCCTCCAATCCATCCATGTCGAATTCTCGATGGATGGCTCATTGCCTAATTGCTTGCTGATTAGTGATTACCATTCCCAACAACAGTGACAGGCTTTTGCTCCCTTTGTTTTTACAGGGTGGGCTTCCACCACGCCTGCATCTGCATCTGCATCTGCGTCTGCATGCATGCCACGACAAACGAAACAAATAAAGGCAGGAGGAAGGAGGTTAAATATTATTTATTAATAAATATTTATTTAATTATTATAATAATCATCAACGCAATCCTGCCTTGCCTACTTGGACGAGTAAGGAGGGTCCCCAGCCTACCCTTGCTGCAAAAGAGTGGGTGGTCCCCCGTCCAGCTGGCACTCTCCATTTTTTGTTTAATGTTTTACAATAATAATATTATTTATTTATTGCAGTGGGTGGGTGATACTGACAGAGCCGACTAAATAAATAGATAAACAAA
Organism: Costus lasius; assembly: GCA_027563935.2. NCBI lineage: Eukaryota > Viridiplantae > Streptophyta > Magnoliopsida > Zingiberales > Costaceae > Costus > Costus lasius. Next base: position 70,113,534 of record CM050449.1, read on the forward strand.
TAGAAAATATTATCAAAATTTAATCATTTAAGCATAATTAAAAGCAGATCATTTTCTTAAACTACACAGCACAGCATGTGGAATCATAAAACTATAGCTTTACATGAGCTGGCAGTCTATATTAGATATTTAGATTGTTGTGCATGACTTGCCACCAATATGAATGAATATCAATATGATGGCTCGCTCAATTCAAAGTTCAAACCCACTCAATATCAATATGATGGGTCTAATTAACATTTCCAACCACCCATCAATTTACCCAAATCACATGGGTCTAATTAACATGTCTCAATGGTCGGCTCATGCCATTCTATAATAATAATAATAATTATTATTAATATTCTTAATAATAATAATAATAATAATAATAATAATAATAATAATAATAATAATAATAATAATAATAATAATAATAATAATAATAATAATAATAATAATAATAATAATAATAATAATAATAATAATAATAATAATAATAATAATTAACAACAACGGCATCACGATTAACGAATTTGGGTGGGTCCCACCATTTTAAATATTTATATGCCTTGAAATTTATTTCTTTATATAATTATTATAATAGTTTTATTGGACATTGTGTTTGCCATTGAGATGGAAACTACTAATTTGCCCCTCAATCGATCCGTAGCTTGGCTTGTGTTCAAGGATAAGATGATTCCCACTCCCCTCTCGCTCTCTCCCATTCATTTATACTTGCACAAATATTATATAAAATACACGCAAAATACCCTTCATTAGTTCATAAAAAAAAAACAAAAAAAACCCAGCAGATACATGCACTTGGCTCCTGCTGTCTTGCGCAGATCAGCCCTCCTCGCTGCTCTTCTTCTTCCTTGAATCGCCAAATTTGAGCTGAAATTTTCTTCTTCTTTTCCGTTATTTTTTTTTTCATCCTTGATGTTTCTGCTCTTTTGAGATCGCTTCATTTGTGCAAAACCCTTGAACAACACCAAAGAGGGGTTCCCATGGCTGGGCTGGATCCGATCAAGTACGCGCACAGCCCGGCGCACAAGGCCGTGCTCGCCCGCGACTACGCCGCCCTCAAGCGCACCCTCTCCGCGCTGCCGCGCCTGGCGGACCCCTCGTCCATCCGCACCGAAGCTGCCTCTCTAGCGGAGGAGGACAAGGCCGACGCAATCTCCGCCGTCATCGACCGCCGCGACGTCGCCGGCCGGGAGACACCGCTCCACCTTGCTGTCCGCCTCGGAGACGCCACCGCCGTCGAGATGCTCATGGCCGCCGGCGCCGACTGGAGCCTCCAGAACGAGCAGGGCTGGAGCGCCCTCCAGGAGGCCATCTGCGCTCGGGAGGAGAACCTTGCCCGGATCATCGTCCGCCACTACCAGCCCCTCGCCTGGGCTAAGTGGTGCCGCCGGCTCCCGCGGGTCGTCGCAACCATGCACCGGATGCGAGACTTCTACATGGAGATCACCTTCCACTTCGAGAGTTCTGTCATCCCCTTCATCTCCCGGATCGCCCCCTCGGACACCTACAAGATCTGGAAGCGGGGCTCCAATCTGCGGGCCGACATGACGCTTGCCGGATTTGACGGCTTCCGGATTCAACGCGCTGATCAAAGCCTTCTCTTCCTCGGCGATGGATCGGAGGACGGCAAGGTGCCACCTGGATCCCTGTGCATGATCTCTCACAAGGAGAAGCAAGTAATGAATGCTTTGGATGGGGCGGGCTCGCCGGCCACCGAGGCCGAGGTGCAGCAAGAAGTCACGGCCATGTCCCAAACAAACATCTTTCGGCCAGGGCTTGACGTCACGCAGGCCGTGCTGCTACCGCAGCTTACATGGAGGCGGCAAGACAAGTCCGAAATGGTTGGTCCTTGGAAAGCCAAGGTCTATGACATGCATAACGTTGTGGTGAGCGTCAAGTCCCGGCGGGTGCCAGGGGCAATGACGGATGAGGAGTTCCTCTCGGCCTGCAATGACAACGATACGGAGAGCGAGGAGTTTGATGACATCTTGACTGACGAAGAGCGGAAGCAATTGGAGCATGCTCTCAAAATGGAATCACCGGATATCATTGATGAACAAACCGATGCATATGTTGCTCACCGGCATAGTTGCTGTGAGTCGAGGGAGATTGCAGTCGAGGATGTAGGTAGTACTAGTAGTAATACTGAAAATAGACGGGAGAGGAAAAGTTGGTTTAGTAACTGGGGAAGGAGGGGCAGTAACAAACAACAAGGGCAGAAGAAGGTTGTTCCTCCGAGGAGCTCACTTTGTGTTGAGGAGAAGGTGAGTGATCTCCTTGGCGATTCTCCATCGAGGAGCCAGAGTAGACCAGCAAGGCACTCAGTAGAGGTTGTTATTAGGAGTGAGGATCTTAAGAGGGGGAGGGATAGAGATTCCAAAAGGCCCTCAACAAGCTTAGAAAATGGACATCGACGCAAAGAGACTAGCAAGGAGAGTGAGTATAAAAAGGGTCTAAGACCTGTTTTATGGCTCTCCCCTGATTTTCCACTTCGGACTGAAGAGCTATTGCCACTGCTAGATATTATTGCAAATAAGGTCAAGGCAATTCGTCGTTTAAGGGATCTTCTTACGACAAAGCTTCCACCTGGAACATTTCCTGTTAAGGTATGTTGCATTTTCTTCTGAATATGCCAGTGACTATTTTCTCCTTATCTTATGATATTCAATTATCCATAATTTTGAGAATTGCTATTGTTTGTTTGTGACTTGACATACATTTCTTAAAGCAAAGGGTGTGAGCCTAAGTAAATCATTCAGATGATGAATAAATCACATCAATAGGGACGGGAAAACAACAACATAGAATAAGGAAAAATAGCAAAAACAAAAAGAAAGCAAAAACTAAAACAAATAGAGATATCAAAGTAAGAAATATTACAAAAGTCCTGTCCCAAATTAACCCAAGATTCTAGGCCAAGAAACTGAATTAAGCAATAAGTTCCTTATTTTAAAGATGCATATGTTCCTTTCTATCATTTCAGTTGACTGATTGTGGCATATACGATTGATCACTGTTCCTTGGGGAATCGTGGGAAACTTAGAATCTTTCTTTTGTGTTATTATGACATTGTCATGTGAAAATACACTCAATTGTTCAGGTGGGCGACACTTGTAAGATTTAATCTGCCCTTAGAGCAGTGTTGTAATATGCTTGTTATTCTTTTAACTTCTATTCCTAGTGTACTTTGTTTTAGAAGATTTAGTGGATAAAATCTAGTGTGTTTTTTTATTACTGATTATGACGATGGAGGAAAATCAAGTCTATGCAAGGCACATGCTTAAATGCTGATCATTTGTTGGTATTGTCTATAGTAATAGGAGTACAACATAGACTGATTTGCGTTTCTTTGATGCAGTATTGCCTAATGGAAATCTGTATAAGAACCCTTTACTTGCTTTTCAAATGCAACACATCAACAGAATTCACTTGCTAGTAGAACATTCAAACAAAATAAACACATTTACACTACCAACATTGAAATATTATTTATATCCAGTTCCAAACAAAAATCTTCTCAGATACTAGTTTCATATCACAAACACTACTAGAATATTATATAAGACATGTCTTTTGTTATCAATGATCTACTAGAAATTAATGACTGGAACTGGAAGAATGGGTAGAATGTAAAACAATCTGAGGGAATTCAGAGTTTGTTGATGATACGGTTGATAGGTGTGCAGCTCTGCATTAAAACATTTTAAAATTATAACAATGGAAATTACTTTGTGCTTCATTTTGAAAAATTATCTGAAGTTCTTTGAAGAGAAGTCTGCCGAAATATTTAAATTCGACATGAGATAAATGGATATATGATATCATAATGGAACCTCATGGACTTTAAGCTGTACTCTGCAGCTGTTGTGATCAGTGATTAAAATTTCATTCTATACCGGACGATACAAACCAGTTCGGCGGGCAGCCGGTTCTAGCACAAGCTTCGGAGCACGGCTCTGAGCAAAAGGACAGTGGCGACAGCGGGTAGTGGCGGACGGCGGCGATCGAAGCTTCCAACAATCAAAGCTTCCGCTGCTTCCAGCCTGCCGCCACCTCCAAAGTCCAGCCTGCTGCTGCCACTATCGCCTACTACCGTTCGGTACAGGTGGTATGGTACCGGTCCGGTAGCTCACCAGACCGAGCTGCCAGACCGGATTTTTGAATCTTGGTTGTGATGGTGGAAAGGCACTGCAGAGAGTGATTGAAGATGCATGTTCATGGATGAACATGTTCAAACTTTCTAGATGCTAATTGGTGTAGTAGATATTCATTTCTCGGAGATGAGTTGTTGCATAGACGAACTTTAGGCACTTAGCATCAGTTTTGTACAAATCGTCATAAATAATAATCATTATTTGTTTTCAAAGACATTATTAAAATTCTACACTTTTATTTGTGGAACAATCTTCCATCAAGCTAGACTAAGGATGATTTTCCAAAGAAGACCCGATAAAATACAAGTTTCCATCATGTGTTACAATTCTTGTTCTCACTAACATTATTCCTTCATATGGTACACTAACTTGATAAGATATTCAGTGTAAGTTCCAAGGACATCTAACCAATGAGCTATAACATATATTATCTATACTAAACTATGCTTTACTTCATCTATATTATCATTTAATCTCTAACACCTAAATTTCAGCCCATGAAAATCAATAATTCTTCGTAAACCACCGCGGCATGCTACCTTTAACCTGTACTTAATGAAATGAAGTGGCACTTTTGTGCCACTGTATTGCACTTCTTACTGTCATATAAACTGGGACAAATGCGTGAAACTATTGTATGATGGCAAAGTGGTAGATACCATGACCTCCTCATTCCTAAAGTCCTTTTAGAATGACGAACATTATGGTGAAAAAAATATTGGTCCATACTTGATGGTAACCCTGATACATACTTTTTTGTCCAGATACTAAACTAGGGAGTAGTTGTTTTTGGTTGAACCAATGTGCCTTAGGTGCACCCGTATTAGGTTGCACCACCCATGTGTATCATGTGTTGGTACTCATGTACACTGTACTGCCATGAACGAGTTGATATTGGTCCTTTGATGGTAAGCCTGATACATACTTGTTTGTCCAAATACTAAGATAGGGAGGAGTTGTTTTTAGTTGGACCAAGTTGTCTTAGGTGCACCCCATATGTTGCACCACCCACATGTGTTGGTAATTGTGGACACCACCATGTACATACAACTTCAACAATTGGTTTCCTAGACCTAGGAACAATATTCAACTAGCCATTGTAGTGGTCATTTGACATCCCCATTAGCCTATAGAATTCTCTCAAATTTCTTCTTCACTTCGTCTTTTTAGTTCTCATACTCCAAGTTCTTATGTATATGAGCAACACAATTATGCATTTGAAGTAACATTTGGTTGATGGCTGCCCAATGTTGTATAATTCTTGAAAGTTCCCTAAGAAATATATCAACCATTACAAAAGAAACTAGAGGCATATAAAGTCAACTAACAATGTTAAACCAAGAAATATGAAGAATTTGATTGATGAGCATTTGAGCACCCATCTATGATAAACATGAAGGAGAAGAAGATCCTACAACTATACAACTAAGGCCTAGATATAAAGTAGACTTTATGTTATGAGAGCCAATATGCCTTCAATGATAGACATAAATTTCATCTATACATTATGCTAAATGATAAAACTTTCTAACAATTAGTGATGGTGGAAGTGCATCCAACAAGTTGATACAAGTAGCTTACCTACCTCACTTGTTCTAGATCGGGCACAATACGCTAATGATTGAAAAGTCGGTCCGGTACAGCCGATTTGTACTGGTCCGGTGGAGGACCGGCAGACCTTCAGTCGGAGCACGGACGGCGGGTGGACGGTGGTAGACGGCGGGCGGAAGCAGCAGAGGCGGCCGCTGCCGCTGCTGCTGATGGTATGCCGGTACCATACCAGTCTGGTGGCTCATCGGACCAAGTCCCTAGACCGGCTTTTTGAACCTTGCAATATGCTACATCAATCATGAAAGATTCAGTGCTTCGTAGTGGTGAACAAGACCTTAATCTACAATTATCATTGGTTCTCCTCTCAAATTTATTCCTCTCAAATTTATACCTTCATACCTTCAGAGATTTTACTTGTAGGGGTAATCATGTTTCTAACACACCATCACTTTGATGTTTAGAGGTTTTAATTGAAGATCAGGTTCATGAGAATAGGAAGGTATGACTTGCAATATGCCTTTTCAGCATAAGTGAAATATAGAGAAAATTATCCTTTGTGATCAATTATGGGAGTTTACGGAGGAGATTATAGTTTGTGATGGAGCCTTTATATTTTGTATTGAGCAAGGTAGACATGGATAGAAAAACCATGATGTAGAATTTACCATACAATCCTTGTGGATAAAGAGAAAATTGTTGTCACCTTGCTAACCTTTACCGAGTACAGAGTCATATATAGATATCATCCATTATAGATAAGAATGTTACAACTTGTTTAGTGACCAAACTAACTATTTAACTTGGTATGTATAAAATAATTTAATTTAATTAAAATGCTAAAACCTAAGTTAATGATAGTATGCTTATTAAGCTTTATATATACAATAACATTTCTCCTTTTACTTCACGTGAGACTAAATCATGACATCACAATCTCCCACCCCCAACTAATGTTCTTAGTAAACTCAAAGCCTAATATATAGTCGAGAACCATCCTTAGTCAACAGTGCAGGAGAGCCCAATAGTCATTTTCTATTGGCCTCTATTCATGTTTAGGACTAGGTTTACTCTAATACTATTTGTTATAACATACTTATAAGTAAATTGACTCATTAGCTTGGTGAGTCTAAAACATCGGGCCTTAATTAAATGTTTAATCTCAAGTTAATAAGTTTATCAAGCCTTAAATACTATAATATATCTTTTTCCACTTCCCATATGGGACTAAATCTGGGTATCACAAAGAAACACATGTAGGACAACAAATTTTTTATGTTGGTAATTTGTTAACTTCTACCTAGTTTTGTAGTTAATTAATTTAATATTTTTAAGTCGTAAAGCATTACCTAACTCTGTCATTTTAATACCAATATGACTATCTTTATGAAAAACCTTTTAAAAACACTTCAAGATGTGATATTTTGTATGCCAATGAATTCTAATACTAATACTACACTAGTAGAAATTAGCAAAAACACATCTTCGAAGAAGCTAACATGTATTTAAATATAAATGTTCCAAATAGTTTAAAATGCATGATAAATGTAAGTAATTATAAATTGTTATTAACTATTTTTGATGTATTATAGAATTTCCAAAAATGCTAATACTATTTGTAGTTATTTTGATTTTGCAATAGATGGTTATTCATTGAGATGGGTGTCATGAACCTTAATTGCAGTACATATTCTCAATCAAATATCTTTGAGCTATCGTGAGCATAATTTGTTTTGCATTGATCCTTATGAAAATGCATTAGATTCGACAAGGGAGTTGATTCATGTGCAATATATGTTGAGAATCATACAACTTGAGAGTGATGGTGACCCATCCTATGCATATAGTTTATAACATACATAAAATGATCATAATAATGCGGAAAGGTACAAAATTAGGCTACAAAATTTTTTCAAACACGTCTCATACATTCTTTTTATAATAATAAACTATGACAAGGTGTATAACATCCTTTAAATAAAACATTAACAATAATTTTAAATAATGGATATAGAATAATCTATACAATCTCAACTTCCATCAAAGTCCACTTCTATTTCCTTGAGCTGATTAACCTAGTCTAGACTAGCACCAACAAATAGCAATATCAACAAATCTTAGCATACATTACTGAAAGTCTCTCTCTAGAAGAACAAGTAGTCCCTTAGAATCAAAGAAATGAAGGCTAACTATATGACATAAAGCAAAGATTATAACATATGAATAAATTGGAATAAGCATAAAATATGGGCTACATATACTCAAACATCATATCTATACTATCATAGAGTATACTAGACTATAAACCAATAATTGAACTAGAACATGTATATTAAATATGAAGTATACCAACTGGAAACTGAAACTAATAACTGAACAATGAAAGATGCACACATGAAGTATACTAATGGTAAACTGAAACTCATAACTAAGCTAGAACTAAAACTAATGCATACTAAATATGATGCACACTAAACATGATAATAGCATATAAAGTGTAAGTGCCGAATTGGGGTTGTCAACCGCATGGAGTAGTCACCCCCATTAAGTGCACCTTGGGTGCTGAACACTTGCTAACATGTATCACGAGTCCATTGGCATGCTCTAGTATGGACCCTGCATCCACCTTGTGGATATTTTCAGATAATATTCTATATCAATGTGAATGTCATAAAGCATAAAGTATAACTCAACTAAATGTCCCATAAATCTTATCAACTAAATAGTCTATAATATGCAAATAGACTAAAAACATCATAGCACAGGATACTAATATCCTGAATTAGCCAAGATTTGATCGAAATTGAGTCGAACCAATCCAAAATCTAACTCTTGGTTGATCATGAAATTGAACTGCCCAATCTATTAGGCCAATCCAAATTAAAAATTGACCCAAACCCAAAATTAACCTTGGTTTATTTCCAACAAGTCGTGATTAACTCGGCTCAAATCTAAAACTAGCTCCTCCATTGCACCGCTCAAATGTTGCCACTCAAAGCTAGTAGATCGAGGTTCAACCTTGCACCAGCAAGTGCTCCGGGGCACGTTGCTACTCTTTCATCCTCAAACTTTGCCCGATGAGGTGATGAATGTCGGCGATTGGCCACCTTGCGGCGAACTTCTGACACCGACGAGAACTATCTAACTCGATAGATACTTATCTAAACTTGAAAGTAACAATAGTAGATTTTGTAGCCTGTTTCAGTCCATGCGGTGATAGGGTTTCTAGAGCAAGCAAGGCAAAATAGCGCTTGCCATTATAACTCAGGAATGCACAATTGCTCCATGCGGTGATAGGGTTTCTAGAGCAAGCAAGGCAAAATAGCGCTTGCCTTTATAACTCGGAATGCACAATTGCAGACTTAGTCGTTGAAAGACTCGACGAGAGCAGCACAAATTAAACCAAATAGAATTCGCAATAATTAATTTCCAACTGACCGAGCCAAACTTGTGCTACATGTTGCAGGTTCGAAACGACGTAGCTGGGCGTGTTAACTATATATATATATATATATATATATATATATATATATATATATATATATATATATATATATATATATATATATATATTAAATCATAAAAAATAAGGAAAAATCCTAAAAATTCCAAAAATCTCCTAAAAATGCAAAATATTAATTCTGAATTTCTAAGAATATTTTTAAATGAAAAATCCAAAATTTGGGGCATTCCAAATGGACCTTAGTTATAGATAACAAGGCCTTAGGATCAAGTTCCACATACATTAATTACTTGCATGCGTCAAAAAAAAACTTAAAGAGTGATGTAGACATTGAGGAAGATTGATATGCTTCATTCCTTTGATTAGAATGAGGAATATCATATAATGCAACTGTTGTCTATAATCCATCTATTACACTACATTTCTCAACTAATTATCACAACAATACAAGTGCAGATGCATCCAATAGAAATAGACAAATAGAAGAAGATGATGATGATGATTGACTACAATGGAAAATATTAACCCGCAAGGCTTGTATCCATTGCAATCTAAACTCTCAAGCCACGAGTGTGGTAATTAGCTAGTGTGCCAACAACTAAACCATAATTAGGCTGAAAACAAGTAATAACTGTCAGGAAATAAGCCTATTCCTATAAAATAAGTAAGGACAAAAATCTAGTTAATCCTTAAATTCTATCAATGAAGAAGTCTTTGATGAAGAAGAGACTACCTCCAATGATTGGTTGTAGAGGAGGACAACAGGGAAGTTAGTCAATAACAGTTCCTGATTATGAGGAGATGCATTCATACTTTACCTAGTGTCGCTTGGTCGCAAACCTTCCTATCACATATGAATCATCAAAAGCAAGTCAAACTCTTTATATGCGTATTTATATCCAATATAACTCGTAGTGCATGTGTTAGTTCTAGCACTCATGGTAGTCCCAACTATACCAAATGCAAGTTTTGGATCATTGTTGCTACCTCACATGTGATATTCAACCTATCAATACCATGTCTTGGAACCATTGCCAGATATAGACCTTATGAAACTATGACATCGTAGTTGATTCGTCCTAACTCAATGCTATTTTGATGAACTTCATTCCTTCTGAATGTAATTCCTATTGTAATTATTAGTAGAAATGTCCATACTAAGAAGGTAAGATATTATGATTCAATAATATTTTTTATTTTCATACAAACATAATTTTGTGTCCTGTTTAACTATTTACTTTAATATTTTTATTGGATGAATATGCCTTGTGGGATGAACCATGTGGCTGGACTGGTTCTAGAGCTGCTTGAATCAGACACCATCTCAAAATATAGAAATTTTGATCGGTAGAATCTAAACAAGCTTTGTAAATAAAGAACTTTTCTTTAAGATCTTAGTTAATATATTGTCTAGACGGTCTAAATTGTCTAGACGTCTAGAATTTTGAATTGATGTTTCATTGTATATAACTTGCTTGATAAAACTTCAGTTTATGATAAGCAAAAGAAATGGAGCTTGTATGGTTAGATGAAATATCTACTCCGTCTCGTGTATTCCTTGATGAATTGTTGTCTCTTGTTTGCTTTAGAAATAGACGAGGAACAATTATTCCTTGTTGAGACTAAGGTATAAATATTTCTTATCTATGAGAAAAACATAAATTGTTATTTTTTTTTTAAAAAAATCATTTTTATTTACTTCTTTCAATCAAATAATTGAATCGTTATTCCTCTTATATTCCTAGTATATTCTTATTCACAAGCCAAAAATGCTAATATATCATTCTTTTCTGTTCTGTTCCCTATTTGTTTCTATTTCATGGCTATTGTATTGTTCTTATTTCATTCATCTTACTGAATACTCTTATAAGCTCATTCCTGACGCAGTGCCATAAAAAGGGTTGTAACTTGTAAGCCCGTTTTCACTAAGCTGCTTGCAAAGTGATCAAAATTGTACACGTAGTGTAAACCTATTATGCATTCACTATGATACTTTTCGCACCTTCACATTTTGTATTGTAGACCGTGCTTGTGATTCTTAAGTTACATTTTTTAACACGATCTGCTCTTGACCAAAGTCCTGACTTCTGAACTGATCTTTCTTTCTTAAAGAAAATGATTTTAAAAAAATATCTGATTCGACATTTTTAACCATTATCCGGAAAATTGTATTGTGCGAACAAAATCAAAGTTGTATTTATTACTAAATTGTAATTTGAAACTTGAGTCCATATAGCAATAATGCTTTTAGCAATACCTGTGCGTTATTTAAGAATGATTGATAAATATTTGCAGGTTGCTATTCCAGTCGTCCCTACCATCCGAGTCATTGTTACTTTCACTAAATTCGAAGAATTACAGCCACTGGAAGAGTTTTCAACACCTCCATCTAGCCCTGGGAGCAAGTCCCCTGAAACACAGACATCAAACTCCTGGATTCAATGGATAAAGGTACCCTATCGTCAAAGTTACGCCACAACATCTGGACCCAGTAGCCGCGTAGAGGATATACAAGATCCATTTGTAATTCCGTCTGACTATACTTGGACTACTCCTGAAGCTAAAAAGAAGAAGATGCAGGAAAGCAAGAGCAAATCCAAGAAGGGAAAAAGTCAGAATCAATGAATGATTGTATGAAAATTGATCCCAGATAAAGATGTGCTATGACGATTCTTCTGGCAAGAACATTCAATTGAGAGTTTCTGCGTTTGACTGATGTTTCATGACCAAATGGAATTGAAAACAAGTGCTGAACCTGCGTGAAAGTGAATATTAGAAGCCTTGATTGTGGGTACTCGTGTACAATACTGAGGTGTGCTTATAGCCTTACAGCCAGATATCATGTCATAAGATTTGTTAGAAAATTCTTTCGCAAGCAAATTGTGCCAATGCATTTTAACTAGCTGCTTCTAACCAAGCGACAACACTTGCAACTACTCACCATATATATGCTTGATGTTATTATTTTTTGTCCACATTGTCATCTCTTTCTTTAGGCGCGCTCTACTTTTTAATTATTCAGTTGGAATTTTCCTTCGTCTAGTTAATTCTACTTGTGTGCATATCCTATTTGAGTTTTGGAATGCCTCTATGGTTCTAACGGCACGATAACAGATACCTTACCTCAGTGAATGCCAACTGTTCATTTGATTAAAGATCAGAGTATAATTACGTTGAACATAACGTGTAGTACACTTATATATTGACTCTGCTTAGTACTCACGGTGTCATGCCCCGGTCGGATCAATCTTAAACCGATGTTTATTCATTGTCTCAGGGTCGTCCGGCGGAACACCAGAGTATGCACTCGCTAGGGTTTCCGGGCAAATCTCACCCCCAAATCAGAAACTCTAATTCTCTGCTCAACTTTTATCCCCCAAATTACAATCTGCACGAAAACCTTTACCCTAATTAGAGAAATCCGGAAAGCATCGGAACCCTAAATTAAAATACCTCTATGGTCAAAATCAATTTTGACCCATCAACGCACCAAAATCGTCAACATCCAAATCGCCGCTCGCCGCTCGTCAAAATTGGGTTTGCTGACGTCGGCCTGACGTCAGCCGCCCAAATCGATTTTGTTCGAAATCGACGATTTTGCCGTTGACTACCCTCGCGATTGACTTTCTCCTCGAAACGAACGCCGCACTTCATCTTCGCATCGTCTTCTCTGCGAACGAACGCTGCTGCGTTCGTCACCGCTGTTCGCATCGCCACTCAGCGCTTGCGAACTCACCGAGGAAGGAAAGTGCGCCGCCTGCGCCTCGTCACCGACTCTCATCACCGTCCGGCAGCCGCCTGCTGCCGGCAGCACACCGAGATGCTATCGTTGCGCTGAAGAGCAGGGGAGTAACAGGGGATGCAAGGAAGATGAAGAAGATGGGGAAAACTTCCTTTATTCCGTGATAAGCTACAAAACCCCTCTGACCTCTCCCTCTCGTCGGCGGCGACTCTAGCCGCCGATTACAGGTCTCTCTTCTCTCTCAAGTTCTCTGCTCGCCAAGCTCTCGCTGGTGCTCTCTCTCTCTCTCTGGGTGACGAAGATGGTCCTGCTCCACGATCGCTCCATCCTCCTGTGCGCAGCTTCTCCTCCCTTTTAACGAAGGAAGCTGCCGCCTCAACGAGCTCCGTGTCACTTGCGGAAGTCTCGGCACCGAAGACCACACTCCGCCGCTTGTTTGCAGAGTCCGCCGCCGGATCCGGTCTTTCTCAGCCGCCTTGAAGAGCCTCGCCGCACTCGTCCGAGAGCCTGGTCCGCATCTGAAGCTCGCGCCTACTTTTATGCTTCCACCTGTGTCTGAAGGGGATGAAGCCCGCGTCGTCCGCTCCGCACGCATTCGGCAAGGGAGACGCAGCCACCGCTGCTCTCCATGTTTTGGGGTCAAAATCCCCCCATTGACCACACTGTTTGGACTGTATTTGGGCCTGGTGTGGCCCACTGGGCTTTGGGCTGAACCGGGGAATCCAGGGCCTAACAATTCTCCCCGGCCCAATTTGGACATTGCCCTCGATGTTCGGCACGGGCGGGCTACTCAACGCCTGCTCGAGAGCTCGCTCTTGCTTGGAGCTTTGACGTCCATAGGCTTCTTCCACATCTCCTTACGTCTCTGCTGGTACTCAGCATCGTCAAATATAGCTTGACGCCTTCGTTCGTACTCTACGGGATCGGCTAAAGAGGGCCAATATCTCCCTTGCATCCGCTGGGGCCCGTCGTCCCTCTCTGTGTCTGAAGAATTCGAGGACTTCGGTGGAGCCTTTTCCTCCACTACTTGTTTCCACGTCTTTTCCTCCTGTGAAGGTTTCGCATCTTCGGGGCTCGCTTTCTTCTCGATATCACCCTTGCCAATTGCATCCTCTGGCTTGGCATCTGCATCTGCGGAGGTCGATGATGATTTACCTGCGACCATTGAGGCAATGCGCAATATTCCTATGCGTGCCTCAACTGGTTCGTCCTCCACCACCGCCGGTTTCTCAGCTAGCTCCCGATGCACGATCGCTGCAATTGCGTTCACCCCGCTAGCGGTCCGGACAATCGCGTATCCGGTGTGGTCCTTTGCACAAGAAGCAAACAATCGGTCTTAGTTGACCCTGCCCTCTATCTGCAAGTCGGGTCTGCTCCTGCCGTGCCGGTTGACCTCCGTTCCGCCGGGGAGAGAGCCTCTCTCTCTCTGGTGCTCTTGCTCTGGGTGGAGATGGTCGCTTCGGGGGCGACCTCGGTGCTCTCTGAAAGGTCGTCCCTGAAGTTCTCTGGTTCACGAGACACTCGGCTATAGCTGCAGCCGTCCTCCAGTCCTGCGGTGCATGTCGTCGAACCTCCGTCGCCGCCCATGGTTGGAGATTCCGGAGGAAGAAGTACCTCCTGTCTCCCTCCACCATCTCAGGTAGCTCCAACATCAGCGTGGAGAATGCCCTGACATACTCCTGGATCGCCCCTGTGTGCTTTAGCCGATCCACCGCCTCTCGTGCTTGGTCCATCGAGTTTCCGGGAAGGAACTGCTGCCGCAGTTCCTCTCGGAACACCTCCCATGTCCAACCAGCTGCCTCTGATGTCGAATCAACTTTGGTCCTCCACCAAAGTTTCGCATCATCTGAGAGATATGCTGTGCACACCCTCACCTTCTCCTGGTCTGAAACATGGTTAGCATCAAAGTATTGTTGCATATCCCATAGAAAATTACCCAATACTTTTGCTGATCTGGCCCCCTTGAACACTACAGGTTCTGGGGTGTGAACCTTCCCGTTGGGAGCCCCATACTCCGCCATGGCTGCTGTAGGGGCCCCGCCTTGTGCCTGCGCCAATGCCATGCGCATCACCGCGAGGTCTGCCAATATCTGCTGCTGAGTTGCCGTGGTGTTGGCTAGTTGTGTCGCCAAAGTCGTCACTTGTCCTTGCAAGACTCCTACTTGTTCTTGTAGGGCCGCCATGCCTTCAAAAGTTTGGGGAGCCTCCATTACTCCAGCCAAAGTCTGTTGGAGGGCAAGGATCTGCAACCTCTGCTCCTCTATCGTGTGATGGAGGTCCTCCACCTGAGGAACCACCGCATCTTTGCTGTTCCCTGTCAAACCGAGCACCTGCTCGATTCGTGCTATACGATCTCCTTGATTCACCATGCTGCTGGATCTCTTTAGGCTCTGATACCTTTGTCATGCCCCGGTCGGATCAACCCCAAACCGATGCTTATCCGTTGTCTCAGGGTCGTCCGGCGGAACACTAGAGCGTGCACTCGCTAGGGTTTCCGGGCAAATCTCACCCCCAAATTAGAAACCCTAATTCCCCGCTCAACTTTTATCCCCCAAATTACAATCTGCACGAAAACCCTAAACCTAATTAGAGAAATCCGGAAAGCATCGGAACCCTAAATTAAAATACCTCTCTGGTCAAAATCAATTTTGACCCGTCAACGCGTCAAAATCGTCAACGTCCAAATCGCCGCTCGCCGCTCGTCAAAATCGGGTTTGCTGACGTCGGCTTGATGTCAGCCGCCCAAATTGATTTCATTCGAAATCTACGATTTTGCCGTTGACCGCCCTCGTGGTTGACTTTCTCCTCGAAGCGAACGCCGCGCTTCGTCTTCGCGTCGTCTTCTCAGCGAACGAACGCCGCTGCGTTCGTCACCACTGTTCGCGTCACCGCTCAGCGCCTGCGAACTCGCCGGGGAAGGAAAGTGTGCCACCTACGCCTCATCACCAACCTCTCGTCACCGTCCGGCAGCCGCCTGCCGCCTGCCGCCGGTAGCACACTGAGATGCTGTCGCCGCGCTGAAGAGCAGGGGAGTAACAGAGGATGCAAGGAAGACGAAGAAGATGGGGAAAGCTTCCTTTATTCCGTGATAAGCTACAAAACCCCTCTGACCTCTCCCTCTCGTCAGCGGCGACTCTCGCCGCCGATTACAGGTCTCTCTTCTCTCTCAAGCTCTCTGCTCGCCAAGCTCTCGCCGGTGCTCTCTCTCTCTGGGTGACGAAGATGGTCCTGCTCCACGATCGCTCCATCCTCCAGTGCGCAGCTTCTCCTCCCTTTTAACGAAGAAAGCTGCCGCCTCAACGAGCTCCGTGTCACTCGCGGAAGTCTCGGCACCGAAGACCACACTCCGCCGCTTGTTTGCAGAGTCCACCGCCGGATCCGATCTTTCTCAGCCGCCTCGACGAGCCTCGCCGCACTCGTCCGAGAGCCTGGTCCGCATCCGAAGCTCGCGCCTACTTTTATGCTTCCACCTGTGTCTGAAGGGGATGAAGCCCGCGTCGTCCGCTCCGCACGCGTTCGGCAAGGGAGACGCAGCTGCCGCCGCTCTCCATGTTTTGGGGTCAAAATCCCCCCATTGACCACACTGTTTGGACTGTATTTGGGCCTGGCTTGGCCCACTGGGCTTTGGGCTGAACCGGGGAATCCAGGGCCTAACACACGGGATCTTTTTTTTTCTTCTCACTATTTTGCTTTAAGTTGAAAAAAGGAATAACTATAACTAGTTATATAATTTAACATAATTATTTAGAAACACTAAATAATGCAGGTAATAGCAAACATTGGCATGTACATATGTATATCTAAATACTTTGTAGAACTGAAAGTGTATTAGGTTATCTGATGCAGTTATTATACTTTTGCATAATTGACCACTGTCCCGCATGTCCACTTTTCGGTTCCTCCGACGAGTGACAACTTCGAAACTAATTCGTAAGAATTTGCACCATTTAAATTTATTGGTTCAAGCTTTTCAAGGTTATAAAAATTATTATATGCTTGATTAATCTTAATATGCCTGACTTCTGTCGTTGGGGAGTTTTCTCTTTTTATAACTCTGCATCATCCAAACTCACAAATCCAACGCATCTAAATCTTCGTAGACCTAATATTGTAAATGATAAATAATTATTATAAGTCTCATTTGTATATGATTTTGATAATCTAAAATAGAGGACAATATTTTTATGCATGACAAGATCTGCACCTTTTAAAGCTTATTCTATGAAATTAATTGGCGCGAAGTCACATTTAGTTAATTTGATCAAATCTTTTATCTTTGGATACGCTATCTTACTCTTGTTCTAAGTTCGGTCAATAAATATAATCTCCAATATGCTTTCAAGTACCAAATTAACTAGAATAATGTACTATAATCGACATAGGGAAGTTATAAACGACTTATTAACCCTAAGAAAAGATTTTATTGAAAATCAAAAGCCATAGTTATAGACAGATTCTTAACCCAAAGAATATTAACTCTAGCCATTGCAAAATCTCTGAACCTAAGGGAAACACTCAAAATTCATCTAAAAATGCTTCAACGCCAAAGAATCATAACTCAAATTAGAATTGATGTTGATCAAAATGTAGTTGACCAAGTGGGTGAGAGTAGGCTCAACTTGTTTGTCTTTGATCTGGCTGAGTTCAAGATTAAGAATTGTTGCTCTCTTCTTTTTTTTTTCAACTATTTTTTGCAACTTGCAGTAAGAAGGGACCTGAAGGTTTTCTTTCAAGCACTCTTCCTTTGATGCCCAAGTTAGCTTAGGATCTCAAGATGATGAATAGGGTAGCAAAGTAATGTATGTGAGATTGTTTTTTTCTTTTTTCTTTTTTTTTTCTTTTTTTACATTTGTGGCTTATAATTTAGCTTTTGCCTATGGTTACTAACCCTATGGTTATCTTGGCAATGGTGATGGAGGTAGGAACCATAACCCAAGGAGGTTTAAATGGAGCTTAAGGCTACCCTAAGGCACCACCCCCTTGCATGCATTATATTAGGTTAGTTCCACCCAAAAGAATAGCATGCATCATGTAGCTTCCAAATATAACATGTTTGTGCATTTTAAATCATGCTTGCACCTCCCCCTCCCAAATATGGAATGTGACTCAATGCATCATAGTAGGTTAGAGCATAGCATCTCAATTTTGCATTTACAATGTTTATATGACATGTTCCTCAAGTGCTAAGCTACCTCACAAGCTTACTCAACAAAGCTAGCTCCAAAATGAAAAGTGATACTTCAACAACATATTATGATTATAAGATACGGTAGATGGATGTTAAAATCGCTTTCCTTAATGGAAATTTAGGAAAGGATGTGTATGTAGCACAACCTGAGGGTTTTATCTATCTTGTAGAGGCTCATAATGTGTGCAAGCTAAAGAGATCTATCTATGGATTGAAGCAAGCCTTTTGAAGTTGGAATCTTTGTTTTGATGAGGTAGTAAGAGATTATGGTTTCATCAAGAACGAAGATGATGTATGAGTGTATAAGAAATTTAATGGGAGCATTGTGATCTTTATGGCCTTGTATGTCGATGACATGCTGCTCTTTGGAAATGAAATCCCAACCCTTCATGCTGTGAGGATATGGTTACGAAAGTATTTCAAGATGAAGAACTTAGGGGAGGCTATGGGGTCATTTTTGGTCATGTGATTAATATATTTGACCTTTTCAAATTCACCTCATAAAAATAAGATTTTTTTTTGTTTAATGAGTTCTGGCTTCCAATGAATGCAAGCATTCATTATTAATTACCCCTGAAAATCAGGGTACCTTGGACTGAGAGATCTATGTTATGAAATAAAATAAAAAAAATAACTAAATAATATGATTCATTAAACATTAAAACAAAAATACATGATGAATTCGGAAAGAAAAAAATAACAAAAGAGAAAAGTCTTCGTCAACTTAGATGATTTGTGTCTGAGGAGATATCCGACCTCAATGGCTTGTTGGATATTTAATTTAAGAAAGTACCCAGCCTTAATGGCTCTTTGAGTAAAGATATTCCGCCATGATGACTTATTGGATACTTTCGTAGAATGTTCAATTTGAGAATTATCCAGCCTCAATGGCTTGTTGGGTAAAGATATCCGGTCTTGTGGCTATGTTGGATATTTGATTTAAAAAATATCCGGCCTTGTGGCGTGTTGGATATTTGATTTGAAAAATATCTGGCCTTACGGCGTGTTAGATATTTAATTTGAGAAATATCTGGCCTTGCGGCGTATTGAATATTTGATTTGAAAAATATCTGGCCTTGCGGTGTGTTGGATATTTGATTTGAAAAATATCCGGCCTTACGACGTGTTGGATATTCGATTTAAAAAATATCCAGCCTTGCGACGTGTTGGATATTTGAGAAAATTACCCGGCCTCAATGGCTTGTTGGGTAAAGATATCTGGCCATGACAGCGTGTTGGACATTCGATTTAAAAAATATCCAACATTGTGGCATGTTGGATATTCGATTTAAAAAATTACTCGGCCTCAACGGCTTGTTGGGTAAAGATATCCGGCCTTGCGGCGTGTTAGATATTCAATTTGAAACATATCCGGCCTTGTGGTGTGTTGGATATTCGATTTGAAAAATTGCCCGGGCTCAACAGTGTGTTGGATATTCGATTTGAAAAAATACCCGCAAAACTGATATGCATTTGTCATAAGTCATGGAGAAAAATTTGAGCTGTGTTGTAACAACGTTGAGGAACTACGCCCGATATAAATTATTGACATACGCACATCCCAAACAACGTTATTTACAATACGCATCAAACATTTATCGTCCACAACTATGTTTGAATTAGTTGAGTGCATGGGTTGGGTGAACGAGTCGTGGGGCTAAACGTTCGATGTTTGGATGAAGGGCCGAGGGGCCAAGAGTTGGAAATTTGGATGAATGGGTCATGGGACCAAACATTTAGAATTTGATGGCTGAATTGTAAATCTACTTAGATCTAGGCTTTTGATTGACAATCTGAGATCAAATTCAGAAAGATCTGACTCAATTTGGTAAGAGTTGATGTTTGGATAATTTTGCGAGTCACTTGATTAGCTGAGATTCGGGAGAATTAATTTCAACCGCTAAATGTTTGATTTGTAGATCTGCTTTGATCTAGATCTCTGATCGAAAATTAGAGTTTGGATCTGGAAAGATCTAATCCAAATTTGTGAGGATAAACATTCGGACTACTATGGATGTCATCTGATTGGCCGAGATTCAGGAGAATTAATTACAGTCGTTGAATGATTGATTTGTAGATCTGTTTTAATCTAGATCTTTAATGGAAAATCCGATGGTGGATCTGATCCAAATTTATAGGGATCAATATTTGGATCACTTTGGAAGCAATCTGATTCACTGAGATTTGTGCAAATCAATATTAGCGGTTGATTTCTTCAAACTCATAATGACTATTTATTCAAATTAGCAGATTTGCTTCAATTCAAGTTTCGGATCGAAGATCCGATATTATATCTGGAAAGATCAAGTTCTATTTGATAAGAATGAACTCCTTGATCATGTCGAACGTCAACCGATTGACCTAGATATCCTCAAATCAATTTCGACCATTGACTTAGATTTAAATTGATTTATCATGACTTTTCATTTAAATTCACAGATTTGTATCGACCCAAGTCTCAGATCAAAAATCCAATATCATAGTTGCAAAGATCGGGTTCGATATAGTGGGGATCGACACCTTGATCATATCAAAAGTCAACTGATTGACTTAGATATGTTCGGATCATTCTCAGTCGTTCATTTCAAATTTAGATCTGAACCGTTCAATCGCATCTGATTGATCCTGACCATTCGATCAAAGAAAAGATCTGGACCATTCAATCAACGTTTGATTTAATATGATCCGTTCGAGTTTGATTCAATCTGGAGCGTATTATATTTGAATGAATCTGAGCCGTTAGATCAAATTTATTTAATCAGATTGATCTCAACCCCCCAATTTTGTTTAAAGTAATCTTGACCATTAGATTTCATAAAGATTGAGACCGTTGGATTTAAATCGAATAGATCTAGACTGTTGAATTTAAATTTTAAAATCGGATTGATCTAAACCGTCTGATTAAGTTTGACGTGATCCGGATCGTTCAAATTTACTCAAGATCAAGACCATTGGATTTAACGCAAATAGATCTGGGCCATTGGATTTAAATATTTAAATCGAATTGATCTGAATAGTCCGATTAACTTTGAAGTATTCTGGATCGTTGATTTTGTTTCGAATCTGGATCGTTGATTTTGTTTGAACAAATCTGAGTCATCCAATATTTTCTTTGCCTCCCTTATCGATGGCGACGGCTGACGAAACTAGGGTTCATCGCCGCTGGCTGTTCACTGCCCCTCTGTCCAATCGGCTTTGGGTGTAGCTTCTCTGTGTCGAGAAGGACTCGTGGCAGGAGTTTGACGTCGTCCGATGGAGTATCAGAGGCGAATCGGAGCTTTGATCAAACAGAGGTCGCCAATGTTAAATCGTTTGATTTTGTTGATCTATCTGTCAGATGGCTGGATTTTTCTGGTAGTCGATTTGCACACTCAAAGAGAATCCGTAGACGAAATCTTGGCTCAATTATGTTGCTGGATGTCGAACGCCGCAGTGAATAGGGATCACCGGATTCCTTTGGACTGCAAATTCTTCTAGAAGTTGATTCCAGTGATTTGATCGTCAGATGGCTGGATCCTTTCGGTCATAGATTCGCATGACCCAGGAGAAGTGTGGCTGAAGTTTTGGCTCGATCGGATGAGCGGATGTAATGCTCGACGAGAGGGAGTGCAGTGAAGTTCAGCGTTGAGTCCTACGGAGGGTGATAACAAACCGTTCTAATTTTTGTTGAGGTAAAATCACCAAATCATGGTCAAAATCATAGCTTGCAAATATTTTTACGAGATCTCTATTAGCCGCTCTCTCAGTCGGAAAAGTGAGAAGTTTTTTTTTAATGATTTATTTCGGAGTTTACTCTCCATCAAAATAGACGTTTATTTTGGAGTTGTCTCTCCATCATGATGTGTTTATTTTGGAGTTATCTCTCCATCATCGTGTGTTTATTTCGAAGGGTCCTGTGCCTAACGCAACATTAGTGCGTAGACCACCTTAGTCTCGGTGGCCTCACGCATGGGCGCAGAGGTGCTCATGAGGGACACAACAGTGGGTGCCGGAGGGGTAGACTTAGGAGGGACAATCAGGCCCTTGGATGTGGATGCACGCAACTCCTTGGGCGGAGTTGGGATTAGGCGAATTTTCTGGTCGTTGTGATAAAACACATAAATGTTCGACCGGCCATAGTGGACTACATCTTATCGTACAACCAAGGGCGTCCTAAGAGGACGTGGGTGACATCCATGGCCGCCACGTCACACCACACCTCCTCACGGTAGATTCCAAAGGCAATGGAAATTTGGCAGCGGTGGGTTCTGTGTTGTATCCAGCCCTCGCTAGACACAGGGCGCCTAGTCTGTTTTAACTAAGAGGAGTTGTGCACAGCACAATTGGCTGACATGCGTACCTAAGGAAGCATGGGATCACTCTGTGCACCCCAACTCACCCTCGTGAGTCGTAGAGACCTCATGAGAAATTAGGATCCTACTCACTTATTTCCAAGTTGAGTTTGAGAGTTATCAACTTGTTAAGGAAATAGTGGGAGCATAGCATTTAATTTACGACCTTGTTAAATGCTTTATCATTGTACTTATTTTGCTTATTTGCTTATTGTAGATAATGTCATCTCCTAATCTTAGATTGAAACTTCATAAACATAAACTGGATGGAACAAATTAGACAAGATGGTTCAGAATATTGGCCAAAATACTGAAAAAAGAGAATAAGATGCATCTTCTTGAAAGACCTCCATCCCAGCCCTGTATTTATTTTACTACAGGGTGGGAGTGGAATGTCTATCTTGAACACTGTGAAGATAATAAATAGTACACTGCTCTTGTCTTAGAGTGTATGACCCCTGAGGTCCAGGTTGAGTGTGATGAGATGGGGATTTATGATATCATCATACATCTTCAAGGTCTCTTCACACCAGGCACTTCAAATAGTGATCAAGAGAGTGTTGTTGGATCTTCTGGGTGTTTGCCAAAATCCAGGAATGACCATGGTTTTGTTTCTTCGAAGCTAAATCTTCGGAAGACTAGGAATGCATGGAAATTTTAGGATGGATTAAGGCCCCAAGAAGAGCATGGCACAATGAAGGGATGTAATCCATCTGCTTCAGGTATTGTGTTACTGAGGTCTTTATGTCTACTTCTTATTCATGGGTACTGGGTACCGCATGTAGAGCTTACATATGTTTTTCATATGCAGGGGCTCAGAAGAAGTAGGACAATGAGGCTTGGTGGGATCGACTTTTGAGTCAGGAACGGAGCATTGGATGCTGCTGTTGATATCATCTCACTGCCTTCAAGACTTCAAACTAGAACTTTGCTATTATGTACCAGCTTTTGTATTAGAACTTTATGTCCATTACTTTAAATGGATTTTCAGTTTGAAACAAATGATATTTCTTTAAATCTGGGATGTTCTATAGAAGTGGTACAATTGATAATAGTTTGTAGTTCTATGTGTAACACTGAATAGATCAAATCCAATGATTCAATCAATACCATCTCTTTGCATTGTCTCTTGATCCATATGACAAAAGTCACACCCAAAAGTCCATGGACTATTGGGATCATTATCCTTTCAGGGTTATGATACATGTGAGTCTTGTCTAATGGACAAGATAACAGATGCTGCCTTCACCAAGAACGGTGGAAGTGTCAGTTGCTTGTTGGATCTATTACACAACAATGTGTGCAGACCCATGGAAACAAGCACTTGAAGGTATTGAATACTTCATTAGGTATGGATATGTCTTATCCAATACATAACTTTGGAGAAATCCAAGAAATTAAGAAATGAAGTACTGAATCGGATTGGAGAATCTATTAAAGCACTTTGATTGGATCAAGGTGGTTAAAGAGAAATTTGATGACTGTCCTAAGGAGTGTGGGGTTATCTCACAGTTAACTTGGAACACCACAATTGTGTGGTGAAATTCAAGGAAGAAAGAGGAACACATTGGATGTGGTTCCATCTTTGAATAGTCATGCAAATTTTGAGGCCATGCAAGCAAATGTTCTGACACTCCATAGTGTGTGTTTGTGGGGCACTTAGAGTGCTATTTCTATCTCGATGAGAATAAAATATTTGTTGCTCAAACTACTATCTTTCTTGAGGAGATATTTCTTTTGAAAGAAGCTAGTGGGAGTAGATTTGATTAGGACAAGGTCCAAAATCAACCACAAACAATTAGACATAGATGGAGAGGAATCTCACATGCAGGTTGAAAGTCAACCTAGGTTCAAGTAACACAGGAACAACATAAGTCTGGCTGGATTCAAAATGCTCTCACAGGTTGTGGGCATGATGAATTTTTCATCAAGGATGAACCTAAGACTTATCAGGAAATGGAAGTGGTCAGTGGACCAAATTCCAAGAAAGGGCTGAGTGCCATAAGAACCATAATGGACTCCATGTCTGCTAATTAAGTATGGGACTTGATTGAGCCGCCAAAGGGGTAACACCCATAGGTTATAAATGGATCTTCCAAGAAGATAGACATGGAAGGTAACAATGTTACCTATAATGGCAAGCTAGTGAATAAAATTTCAGGCAAGTCCACTCGGTGGATAGTGATGAAATTTTTCACCAATAGCTATGTTTGAGTCCATTAGGTATCTGCTTGTTATAATTGCATTTTCTGGCGTGTTGTTATGAAAACTACTTTTCTTAATAGACGTCTGGAAGAGAATGTCTATATGGAAATAGCCGATAGCTTTTCATATAGAGGCCATAAAGATATGCATGGTCTTATGCAAGTATCTTTGAAAGGAGCCTGTGTTTACAAGAAGATCAATGGGAGCATCATAGTGTTTCTTGTTCTACTTGATTGATGATATTCTCCTCACATGAAATGACATGCCAGCTCTTCACGCGGTGAAGTAAAGGCTAGGGAAGTATTTCGAGAAGAATGATGTAGGGAATGAGGTCTATAACCTAAGCATGTGGATCTATGGATAGGGATCCAAGAAAGTCATTGCCCTTTAATCAATTATGTTCATCCAGGAGATTCTAGAGAGGTTCATATTGGGTGATTCCAAAAGTTGATACCTTCCAGGAAGACATGGTCTGACTCTCTCAAAGATACTATGTCCTATGATATAGCTGGAGAGTTGAGTCTATAATCCTAATACATTGGGTATAGGATAGATCATGTTTTGTGCAATATGCACAAGACCATATGTGGCGAATGCTTGGAGCATGGCCAGTAAGTTTCAATCAGATCCTAATGTTCAACACTGGATAGCTGTGAAAGAAATCCTTTATGCTTGGGAAGTATAAAGGATTGAGGTCTAGTCTGTGATAGATAAGAAGAATTTTGTGTACAGGGGTACACTGATACTTCGTTCTAGTCTAATGACTATCGTTCACAGTCAGGATTTGTGTTTTGCCTTGATGTGGTGTTGTATGTTGGAAGAGCTTTATGCAAACCACAGTGGCAAATTCTACAATTAAGGCTAAGTACATTGCAGTTGCTTATGGCAGTCAAGGAAGTAGCTTCATTCACTTGAACTTGATTTAGTCCCTGGTGCTTGATGGTCTAGTATAATTCTTACTGGGGCCATGGCATAAGTGAAGGAACTTAGCACTCAAGTATGTACTGCATCGATATCATCTGATCTTAGAGATCATTAGTAAAGATGATGTTCAAATTTGTGAAATAAACACAAATAGCAATCTGGAATACCCACGGACATAGCCTCTGGCGCAGTGGAAGCTAAATGAGTCATACTAGAGACATGAGACCAAATAAACTCAGTTGCCCTTGGTCTTAGTGCAAGTGGGAGATTGTTAGTATTTATGCCCTGCAGACCAATATATGAACTTGGTCCAGCATTATTTTAATGTACTTTGATAGAATTGATATTATTGATAAAGGCATGGCCGTTATTATGCAGATTGCTTTACCTGCGTTGATGTATTGAATTGCATAAATAATATCCCAGGAGTTTGGTTGGAACCATTCTCATAAGTAATTCCCAGTCAAGGTGCCTTAGCCGATATGGGACAGCTTTGGTGCATGTGAGACTGGTGTATGGGCTGGTTAGGTGCGGGGCACAGTAATGAGACATACAGGTGCATTGGATGCACTGGAGTGACCCACCGTGAGGATTGACTTGTCTATTCAATAGGTCAATCTCACATGCAAGAGGTTTGCATTGATCCTTAGACTTGAGGTATTCATGTCTAGATATGATGACAGATATGTTTTGATACAGTCTTACGTCTCTCCGTAAATGGGTGATCAAACGACTATCATTGGGCATATCATAAATCATATGGTGATATGGATGACCTATAGTAGGATTTGCCCCTTCCTTAATTGGAAGCATGATATCCACTTTGGGGTCCCCCACCTCATTGTTGCATGACGGGAATGTATGACCGTACTATTTATGTCATGACCAATAGATTGGATTAATAAATATGAGACTAATCCAATGGCAGGATATCAGTTCAGGCAAAGGGATCTAGAATGCAAGGGAATCCTCGTTGCTTGTTAGGGAGTTGATTGCCACGATGACTTTAGTCCTATGACATGGGTAGTAGTGATGTGTTGCTTGATACCTCTCACTACTTATGATGTTTATTCATCATTGCTATCGTCATATGGATCCTACTGGGTGATACACAATAGACTCTTGACGTTGTATTTTGATCTGGATATCTTGGAATATATTTGAGTTCATTCTGATTCTAAGTCCAAGACAGATTCATGGTTGAATCTGAGTCCAATTGGGATTCATGGGTTTATGTATATCCTGGCCAAGTATGTACTCTGTATGGGGGTTGAACTTGGACTTGGGACTATAAACCATGATGGATTCGAATCCTAATTTAATTAGGAGTTGGAATCCTAATCCTATTAGGAATTGGAATCCTAATCCAACTAGGAGTTGGAATCCTAATTTAATTAAGAGTTATAATCCTAATCCTATTAGGAATTGGAATCCTAATCCAACTAGGAGTTGGAATCCTAATTTAATTAGGAGTTGGAATCCTAATTTAATTAGGAGTTAGAATCCTAATCCTATTAGGAATTGGAATCCTAATCCAACTAGGAGTTGGAATCCTAATTTAATTAGGGGTTGGAATCCTAATTCTACTAGGAGTTGGAATCCCAATCCAATTAAGATTCAAATCCTAATGAGAATTTGGTTTTGGATATGGCTCATAGTGGTTGAGCGCAAATCCTAATCCAACTAGGATTCAAATCCTAATGAGTATTGGATTTGGATAAGGCCCATTATGTTGGGCGCAAATCCTAACCCAATATGGATTTTATTCATGGGCCTAATTAGTGTTGAGATCCAAATCCAATTAAGGATTGTGGATTAAATCAAATTGAGGCAAGTTTGAATCCTAATAAGTGTTGGAAATACACTTGGCGCATGGGATAATTCCATATATGGAATTTGCGCCAATGGGATGAATGAATCCTAGTGGAATTCGGTTTTCATATTTGGAAACCACTTGGTCGCATAGGGCTGATATATTGGCGTGTAAAGCTTGGTTAATTCAAGTAAGAATCAAGCCAACAATATATGGAAAGTCCTAATAAGATAAGAACTCAAATATTCTCTCTTGATATGGCAAGAAGCTAGATTGTTTATATGATAAGAACTTGATGTACCATAAGGTAACACTACAAGTTCGGCATGCGTATACTTTGGACTAATCCCCGGTAACGGCGCCAAAAATTTGTTGTTATCCCGCAAGTGCACGGGTACACGAAGTAATAAAGAAAGTATCGACTCCACAGGGACCTATGTTGTCAAGTACTGAATAATTGATTTTTCACTATCTAGGCAAACGAATGAAAGTCAAGCAAATATCGCAAACACACGAAAGAAAACTATCGGAGAGAAAGCTGGGACTAGGGTTTCGTTCACTTAACTTTTATGACTAGATATGAATAAGGATTTCATCAGTTTAATTTTATCATGATGAAGATACAATTTACCTAATAAAAGGATTGTTTCACTCTCGTGCAAACAATCACGCAGGGATTTATCTTCGCTTTCGTGCAAGATTTGTCCCAACGTTGAAGATAAGTAAATTATCAATCTATGAACTCAAGGATCACTTTCATGAATCCGAATTCTAGGTTGATAATCTCTAGCGGAAGCTCAAGGATCACTTTCGTGCATCCGAACCTCGACACTAGTTTTACTCATGGATCTCCAACATTCCGATCCTCACTTTCGTGCAAGATCTCCACATTTGACAAATAGACTCGATCTATAGATTCATGTTATAATCATGGCAATAATTCTACTAGAACAGATCAAGTTGGATCAAACCTAAGGAAGGGTTCTTAACATGCAATTCTAGGGTTCCAAATTCTCATGCAATTACCTTTCAGTCAATAGCGAAAATTCTAAGAACATAATTAATAAGATGGACTTATAGAGAGTCTAAGCACAATTATCACATGAGCAAAATCATCATGCTATGATTAAAAGCAACGAAATATATAAAAAATAGTTATCTAGTCATTGAAAATTAAGTGAACTACTCCCCTATGTCCCAAGAGTAGTTTAAGCTATCATGGTAAAGGAGTTACAGAATTCCATGATTTCAGAAGATCAAAAATCAAAGGAAAAGAGAAGTTTAGAAAATACAGCACGGCTGTGAAGTATTTCACAGCCGTAATTTCCAATTTGAGGCGATGAACAGTGTCGGCGCCTCTTCTTTCCTTGATTTCTCCTTCAATTGATCTCCTCTCTGTCTGAAACTTCTAGCACATCGTCTCATCCTTTAGATGAAGCTTTAGTATGAAAATCACGGCCGGAGATCGTCTGGATCAAGCACGGTGGCAAAACCCTAGGCGGCATGGATGACGATTTCTCCCTCGATAGTGGATCAAAATTGGGGCTTTCCGTCTGTGCGTGCTCCCCTCGTCCAAGACTCCCCTTTTCCTTTTTTCAGTCTTTTGTTTTAAGCTTTGGATCGACCGCAATGATCTCCGCAAAATTCGGGCGTTGAAATTGACCTGGGAGTCGCGTTCAAAAATTGAAATACGGCAGTGTAATATCTTACGGTATTGCCGTAAAATCCCTCGAGTCTTCTATTCTGATGTCGTCTGGGAATTACAGCACTGTAATTTGGTTTACGGTACTGCCGTAAAATCGAGGAAACTTTCTGTTCGGAAGTGATCAAAAAATACGGCCCGTGTAATCCTTTACGGGGGTGCCGTAAAATCGGGCAATGTTTCTGTTCTGAAGCGCTCTAAAATACGGTACCGTAATATTGTTTACAGCGGTGCCGTAAAATCCGAAGAACTTTCTGTTTGCAAACTCCTTAAAATACAGCAGGGCTCGGATTTTACGGTAGCATCTGAAATTACGGTACCGTAAAATGGATTACGGCCCTGCCGTAATTTTCAGACTTGCTCTGTTTTGCGTGAAATTTCTTGGGTGATCTCCTTTTGATGGTGGGAACTCTTCCATGTATTTGATTTTGCTTGAAAATACCTTAAATAGTGCCTTTTTGCCTGAAAAACATGAAAAACTAAAATAGAAGTAGACTTTGCAATATTTGATGGATTCAACATAAAAGCAAGTAAAAGATCCTCAATTTGGCATGAAAAGGTACCCAAAATGAAGCAAAATATACTACATATTTTGGTGTCATCAGAACTCCTTGGAGGAATTGCACCAAGAGCAAAGAAGGAAAGAGGTGTGGCGGTTTAGGGTTCAATGGCTATAAAAGAAGGGGTATGCGCCCCTCTCTAGTGTGATGATTTCAAGCCGAGAGCAAGGCATCTTCAACTAGAAGTTGCGCTTGTCTTAGAAGCCCTAGCCGCCTCTCTTCTTCAAGTGTTGCGCCACTCTTCTCCCTCACCTCTTGTTGGCCGAGAGTCTCTAAGCAAGACTCAAGTTGGCGTGAAGAACAAGGAGGAAGAAGAAGGAGATTTCAAGAAGTGATCTTCTCTTCCCGAGGCTAGCACCAAGCGTGGAAGGGAGCAACGTTGAGAAGGTCGACGCGTGGATACTTGTAGAGGATGAGCACTTGAGCGTCTTCAACTTGGCATCACCAACTTGACAAGCATTAGAGGTATCATCCCTATCACATCCTTGTGTTCTCTCTCTCGCATGGATCCTTGGGAAAGGAATATGTTTCGGGTGTAATGCTTCTTCCGCTGCATCCTGGGACTGCAAAATTTTAAATTACACCTGGTATTCCCCAACACTGCCTATAGGAGGGGGGTACGTACCGCTCGTGGAGGCAATACTTCATCTCATCCCAATGAGTGATAGGAGGGAGAGTGTGCTGCTCATTTTGACGCTCCACGTTTGCCCAATGCAAACACGCAGGGCCCTCATGCAAGGTTCGTGCATCCCTAACAGGCATGTGCGGGGGACAATCACTCCACTCAAAGTAAGTGTCGACCGATGCGACCCAATCAAGAAATTGTGTGGGATCAAGACCACCTATGAAGGGTGCATGGGCTACGTGGACGATGCTGTGAAACTCGTCTTCCGTCCGGGTGTGCTTGTAATGGGTTTGGGCTTGCGGCCTTTGTGTGGCCCAAATGTCATCCTTATCAGATGGGTCATCCTCATGAATCAGGCCTCCATGGGCCTCGAAGGGCCTATGTCAGCCTGATTCATCCTTGAAGGCTCGGTGCCTTGCAGGCATAGCTAATGGGGGTAACTCCCTAGTCAGGGCAGGATGTGAGGACGGGGGAGGATGAACCTGTTGGTGTATATGCCCTAGGACCTAGTTTGGTCAACTTATGTACTACTTAACATTGATATTTATATATCATTCTGGCATTGTCGTTATCATTGTTTGACTGCACCTGCGATTGTGTACTTACATGATAATGTTCCTGGAGATAGATTGGATCTGTGCTCAAATAATTGTCCCCAGTCGATGTACCTGAGTGGATATGGGACAGCTCTGGTACTTGAGAGACTGGTATGTGGGCTGGTTAGGCACGTGGTGCTAACGCAGACACATGGGTATATCATTGGAGGATATACTGGATAGACCCGCTATGAGGCTATGACTTGGTGTCATGAGTTATCCTCATAAGTGACAGGAGATGCATTGATCCCTTGACTTGAGGTCATTGATCATTCTATGTGGTTAGGGACTTGCTTTGATACAACCTAACACCTTGCCGTAGATGGGAGGTCATAACGGTTGTTATTGAGCATGTCACGACCCATATGAGAAGATCAATGGACAGATATAGGATTTGCCCCTTCCCTAGGGAAGTATGATATCCATGGAGCTCCTTTATGGTTCTATGACTGAGAGTGTATGGCCATACCCAGGTGAGAACCTGTTTTAGTCATAGCCATGAGATTGGATGAAAGCAAGTGGTGACACACTTGTCCAATCGGATATCAGTTCGGCAAAGAGACTGTAATGCATCTGTATCTAGTTGCGATGATGGGGATGTCGATGTCGATATCCATTCCAATGACCTGGGTAGCAGCGATGCACTGCTAGGTGCCACTCACTGCTTGTGATGACCTTTGGTCAGCACTGCCAGCGTCAGAGGAACCTACAGGGTCGCACACCTTGATACTTGAGTTCTCGTATTGATCGAGAAGCCTTATGATCGAGTTATTGGATAACTCGGATCTAATTGGGAGATTTCATCAGCACCAATGGGCCTGATGAGATGGAAGAATGTTATTGGAGCCAAACTTCATTTTTAGCAGGTTGACCCGTATCTGACCATGGTTGGTCACATTTGGATTAGGGTTGCATTGGATTGGATCCAAGTGCTTAATCAACCCATGTAGTGAAGTTTGGGCTAGATCATTATCCAATGAGGCCCAATAACAAGTTCTCATGAAGAGATGAGAGGCTAAAAGGGTATAATGGGGAGAAACATGAACCATTAAGCGCCTAGGGGCATAATGGGGTCATGTTGGCGCCTTTGCTTCATTATGGAAGTTAAGGGCGCCTCCCCTATCTTCCTAGGATGGAATGCATGCCTCTATGGCATTGCTTGGGGCGCAAGGCAAGGCCTTGGCGCACAAGGAAAGGCGTGGGGAAAATAAGGAATGGTTGAATGAGGATTATGGAAATGTCTTGGAGACTTTCCTTGTCTCATACCTCCTCATCCTAGCCCTACACTTGTCATGATCCTAGCCCTTACCCTAACCGCCTCTTGCCCCATAAATGTGACCCTAGTCGCCCCCTCTTGTTAGTGATCAATCCTTGAAGGCGTGAACACAAGAAGAGGGGCGAGTGCTTGGAGCAAGGGCGCATCTTCCTTCTTCCATAACCGCAAGCCACTTCCTCCTTTCCTCTTGGCGCAAGGAACATTAGTGCTTGGCGTTTTGGATAGTCTTCCTTCTTCTCTTGGCGCATCATCTCTCTTGGTGGCGCAAGTGAAGTAGAGTATCTCCCTAAGGCTTGGATCTTCTTCCCGAGGCTAGCACCGGGCGTGGAAGAAGAGAACTCAAGAGATCCGTGTGTGCGAGACTGCAGAGGGCGCACACTTGGACGCCTACATCGGCATCGCTCTTCATTGCTCTTAAGGTATTTCCTAACTCATCGTGTCGACTCCCTTGCTTGCGATCTTCACTGGGTTTTTGGGAACGGCCTGTTTCGGGGACATTCTGTTGGTGTATATGCCCTAAAGACCAATGTATGGACATAGTCAGGCATTGTTTGAATGTACTTTGATAGAACTATTACTTTTTATATAGGCATGGTCGTTATTATGCAGACTTCTCTACCTGCGTTGATGTATTGAGTTGCATAAATAATGTCCCAGGAGTTTGGATTGGATCCATTCTCATAAGCTATCCCCAGACAAGGTACCTTAGCAGATATGGGACAGCTTTGGTACATGTGAGACTGGTGTATGGGCTGGTTAGGTGCGGGGCACAGTAACGCAGACATACAGGTGCATTGGATGCACTGGAGTGATCCACCGTGAGGATTGACTTGTCTAGTCAACGAGTCAATCTCACATGCAAGAGGTTTGCATTGATCCTTAGACTTGAGGTATTCATGTCTAGATTTGATGATGGGTATGCTTTGATACAGTCTTACGTCTCTCCGTAATTGGGGGACTAAAACGACTGTCATTGGGCATGTCATAAGTCATATAGAGACATGGATGACCAATAGTAGGATTTGCCCCTTCCTTCTGAGGAAGCATGATATCCACCTCGGGGCGCCCCACCTTATTGGTGCATGACAGGAGAGTGTGGCCACACTTGTTGAGTCATGACCAATGCATTGGATAATAAACTTGAGACTAATCCTATGGCAGGATATCAGTTTAGGCAAAGGGATCTGTAATGCAATGGGAATCCTCATTGCTTGTTAGGAGTTATTGCCATAATGACTTAAGTCCTATGACATGGGTAGTAGTGATGTGTTGCTAGATACCCCTCACTGCTTATGATGTTTACATCATTGCCATCGTCATATGGATCCTACGGGGTCACACGCAATAGACTCTTGATGTTGCTTTAATCAGAAGCCTTTGGATCAAGTTATTGGATAACTTGGATCCATTTGGAAGATTTCATCAGCGCCAATGGGCCTGATGAGTTGGAAGAAAGTTATTGGAGCCAAACTTCATTTTTGGCAGGTTGACCCGAAATTGACCTAGATTGGTCACATTTGGATTAGGGTTGCATTGGATTGGATCCAATGGCTTAATCAACCCATGCCATGAAGTTTGGGCTAGTTCATTATCTAATGAGGCCCAATAATTAGTTATCATGAAGAAGTATAAGCAAATAAGGGTATAATGGGGAAGATTTACACCCCATTGGCGCCAAGGGCATAATGGGGTGAAGTGGGCGCATGTTGCTTCATAAGGAAGCATTAGGCGCCTCCCCCTTTGATCCCTTGATGGTATCTTGCCTCTATGGTAAGTATTGGGGCTGATATGGCTTGAGAACTTTTATGGGAAGTTCTTGGGCGCATATGGATAGTAGGGTGAGGAATATGGTAATGTCTTGGAGACTTACCTTACCTCAAACCCTAATTTCTCCCAAGAAACCATCCTAGCCGAATTCTTCATGGATGTTGCGCCTAGCCCTTCTCCTTGGATGGAATGCATGCCTCTAAGGCATGTCTTGGGCTGATATGGCCATTGGGCAAATTAGGATAGGTTGAATGAGGTTTATGGTAAAGTCTTGGAGACTTTCCTTACCTCAAGACTCCTTTATCCTAGCCGCCCACTTGGCATGATCCTAGCCATTGCCCTTGCCGCCTCTTGTCCTATTAATAGGACCCTTGCCGCCCCCTTGTTAAGGTTGGTTCGATTCCTTGGAGGTGTGAACAAACATAGAGAGGTGTGAGCTAGGGCAAAGGGCGACAACATCAAGGTGGCGCAACCTTCCTCCTCTTAGTAGCCGCAAGCCTGCTTCTCCTTCTTCTCCTCTTGGCTCAACTTGGAGAAGGGCTTGGTGGTGACATCTCTTGGAGAGAATTGGAAGTTTAAGGTGGCGACAACTTGAGGGCTTGGAGCTCTTCTTCTTCCATCAAAGGCGCAAGCAAGTTCTTCTTGTTCTTCTTCTCATCTTCTTGGCGCAAGGATTCTTTGAGCTTGGTGGCGTCTTCTTGCCACAAGCCCTCATCGTCCCTTGGCCATAGGCGCACCTTGGAGGTGGCGCAAGCAAAGAAGAAGAAGGAAGTACTTGGCGCATCATCTTCCTCCTCATCTCTTCTTGGCGCTTCTACCTTGGAGGTGGCGCAAGTTTTGAAGAGAGTGATAAGGCTTGATTCTCTTCCCGAGGCTAGCACCAAGCGTGGAAGGGAGCAACGATCAAGGAGTCGACGCGTGGATACTTGTAGAGGACGAACACTTGGGCGTCTTCAACTTGGCACCTTCATCCTAACAAGCAATAAAGGTACTGACCCTAACACATCCTTGTGTTCTCTCTCTCGCATGGATCCTTGGGACTGGAATGTGTTTCGGGTGTAATGCTTCTTCCGCTGCGTCCTGGGACTGCAAAATTTTAAATTACACCCGGCATTCCCCAACAGTGGTATCAGAGCTACTTGCGAGAAACACAAGGTGTACGTTTGCTTGTGTGAAAAATTTTTGGAAAATTTTTCTTTCATCCATGCGCGATTCACCTAGAAGGCGCTTTCATCCAAACTTCTTTTATCAATTTTATGGCCGAAATTTGGATTGTGTTTATGATGGATTTAAGACTAAAGGCGCACGTAGTTTTGTCAAGTAGGACGGGCATTGTGTCTTCGGACTGGCCGGGTCTCTTGATCTGACAAAATTGCCAGCCGATAGGGTCCATGAAATCATCATGAAACTTGATCCCAATTTTAGCATAAATTCGATTGAGAGAGTGCTTTGGATGGAGTTGGCGCATAAGGGGATAAAATTTGATTATTCTGGTTTTTCAAATTTTATATATGCGCCACTTATCTCTTCCTTGGGTTAATATGGTCATAGCGGGTGCCCTCCTGTGTTGTGATGTGGAAGCATGTTTCCACCTGTGATGAATGCTTGTAAAATCTTTCTGCCACCTGCGTGTGGTTCTCCCCCTTCTTGATGTAAAATTTTCATCTTTCCTTAGAATAGATGTAGAACTGTTTACATAAGATAGGTTAAGGTTCATCAAAGACAACAAGGTGTCTTCTTCAACCGATTTCAGAGTGGCGCCAGCTTTGGAAGCGTGGTGATGGATTTGCGGCTGAAGGAAGGACACTAGCTTTCGGCTTCTGGCATGGGCTGATTTGCTTCAGGGACTCGCAACCCTTGGATGCACGATAACATGTCACATGGCTCGTGACAAGTTATATGTATGAAAAGGGCTATGACCATATAGACCAAACTAGCATGCCTGTGATGGTTTATTATTTTGTCCATAGCATGCCTGTGATGTTTTTCCTTTGCTGCCATAACCATAGGAAAACTGCATGCTAGAAAAGAATAAAATCAACATGCAAAACTCTCATTGAAATATCAAGTCAATAGCCTTCTAACGCGTAGCCCTCATCAAACTATCGATCGGTGGTGTTGTGAACTGTTTCCCACCCTCGTGGGACACACCCACTTATCTTTAGGAGGTGTGTGGTGACAATGATTTCCCCAGTCCAGTTTTAACCTGGGCGTGCCTTCGCAAGGAAATTCGTTGGCCCTGGGCATAACGGTTAGGACCAGACTTGACTAGTTTTTCATATGTCACTGACATGATGAATCACTAGAGGCAGCTGTTGAGAGGATAGGGTTCTGTGTTGTATCCAGCCCTCGCTGGACACAGGGCGCCTAGTCTGTCTTAACTAAGAGGAATTGTGCGCGGCACAATTGGCTGGCATGCCTACCTAAGGAAGCATGGGACTCTCTGTGCATCTCAACTCACCCTCGTGAGTCGCGGAGACCTCGTGTGAAATTAGGATCCTACTCACATATTTCCAAGTTGAGTTTTGGGAGTTATCAACTTGTTAAGGAAATAGTGGGAGTACAGCATTTAATTTTAAAGTCCTTGTTAAATGCTTTATCATAGTACTTATTTTGCTTGTTTGCTTATTGTAGATGATTCCATCTCCTGAACCTAGATTGAAACTTCTTAAAAATAAACTGGATGGAACAAATTGGACAAGATGGTTCAGACTTTTGTCCAAACTTCTAGAACATGAGAATGTGGTCTATCTTCTTGAAAGACCTCCAACCCAGCCCTGTATATATTTTTGTACAGAGTGGGAGTGGAATGTCTATCTTGAACATTGTGTGGATAGTGAACATTACACTGCTCTTATTTTGAGGTGCTTGACCCCTGAGGTCCAGGTTGAGTGTGATGAGATGGGGATTTATGATATGATCATACATCTTCGACGTCTCTTCACACCGGGCACTTCAAATAGTAATCAAGAGAGTGTTGTTGGATCTTCTGGGTGTTTGCTTGAATCCAAGAATGACTATGGTTCCGTATCTTCGAAGTTAAAACTTCGGAAGACTGGGAATGCATGGAAATTTCAGGATGGATTAAGGCCCAGGAAGAGCATGGCACAA
Source organism: Costus lasius (assembly GCA_027563935.2). Lineage (NCBI taxonomy): Eukaryota > Viridiplantae > Streptophyta > Magnoliopsida > Zingiberales > Costaceae > Costus > Costus lasius. Next base: position 70,150,548 of record CM050449.1, read on the forward strand.
AAGAAGGGATGTTATCCATCTGCTTCAGGTATTGTGTTACTGAGGTCTTTATGTCTACTTCTTATTCATGGGTACTGGGTACCGCATGAGGAGCTTACATATGTTTTTCATATGCAGGGGCTCAAAAGAAGTAGGACAATAAGGCTTGGTGGGATCGACTTTCGAGCCAGGGACGGAGCATTGGATGCTGCTGTTGATGTCATCTCACTACCTTCAAAGACTTCAACTGGAACTTTGCTATTATGTACTAGCTTTTGTATTAGAACATTATGTCCATTGTTTTCAATGGATTTTCAGTTTGAAATAAATTGGTATTTCTTTAAATCTGGAATGTTCTATAGTAGTGGTACAATTAATAATAGCTTGTAGTTCTGTGTGTAACACTGAATAGATCAAATCCATTGATTCAATACCATCTCTTTGCATTGTCTCTTGGGCCATAAGACAAAAGTCACATCCAAAGGTCCATGGACTATTGGGATCATTATCCTTTCAGGGTCATGATATATGTGAGCCTTGTCTAATGGACAAGATAACAGATGCTACCTTCATTTAGGAAGGAGAGAGAGGTTAGATGCTTGTAGGATCTAGTACACAGCAATGTGTGTAGACCCATGGAGACAAGCACCAAGTGGTATACTTCATTAAGTTGGGATATGTCATATCCAACACGTAACTTTGGAGAAATCCAAGAAGTTAAGAAATGAAGTATAGAATCGAATTGGAGAATCTATTAAAACCCTTTGATTGGATCAAAGTAGGAAGTGAAGAATTTGATGACTATCTTGAGGAGTGTGGGGTTGTCTCACAGCTCACTTGGAACACCACAACTGTGTGGTGAAATTCAAAGAAAGAAAAGGGAACACATTGGATGTGGTTCCATCTTTGAATAGTCATGCAAATTTACTTCCTTTAGAGGCCATGCAAGCAACTGTTCTGACACTCCATAGTGTGTATTTGTGGGGCACTGAGAGTGCTACTTCTATCCCGATGAGAACAAAAATATTTGTTGCTCAAACTGCTGTCTTTCTTGAGGAGATATCTTTTTGAAAGAAGATAGTGGGAGTAGATTTGATTAGGACAAGGTCCAAAAATCAACCACAATACAGTTAGACACAAATGGAGAGTAGATTCACACATGCAGGTTGAAAAGTCAACCTGAGGTTCAAGTAACACAGGAATCACATGAGTCTGAATGGATTCGAAATACTCTCACAGGTTGTGGGCATGACGAATTTTTCATCTAGGATGAACCTAAAGACTTATGAGGAAATGGAAGCAGTCAGTGGACTAGATTCCAAGAAATGGCTGAGTGCCATAAGAACCGTAATGGACTCCATGTCTGCTAATCAGGTGTGGAACTTGATTGAGCCGCCAAAGGGGTAACACCCAGAGGCTGTATTTGGATCTTCTTGGAAGATAGACATGGAAAGTAACATTGTTACCCATGATGACAAGCTAGTGAATGAAATTTCAGATAAGTCCACTGGGTGGATAGTGATGAAATTTTTCACCGATAGCTTTGTTTGAGTCCATTAGGTATCTACTTGTTATAATTGCATGTTCTGTTATAGCGTGTTGTTATGAAAATTGCTTTTCTTAATGGACGTCTGGAAGAGGATGTCTAGATGGAAATAGCCAAAATGTTTTCATACAGTCGCCATAAAGATATGTATGGTATTATACAAGTATCCTGTGTTTACAAGAAGATCAGTGGGAGCATCATAATGTTTCTTGTTCTAATAGATTGACGATATCTCCTCGCATGAAATGACATCCCAGCTCTTCACGTGGTGAAGTACAGGCTTGGAATGTATTTCGAGAAGAATGACCTAGGGAATGATGCCTACATCCTAGGCATGAGGATCTATAGACAGAGATCCAAGAAAGTCATTGCCCTTTAGTCAATCTATGTTCATCCAAGATTTTCTGGAGAGGTTTATATTGGATGATTCCAAATATTGATACCTTCCAGAGAGATATGGTCTGACTCTCATGAGGATGTTGTGTCCTATGACACAGCTGGAGAGTAGTGACATGGGTCTATAATCCCGGTACATTGGGTACAAGATAGACCATGTTTTGTGCAGAGTGCACTAGACCATTTATGGCAAATGCTTGGAGCAATGCCAGCAAGTTTCAATCTAATCCTAGTGTTCATACACTAGATAGCTGTGAAAGCAATCCTTCGTATTTTGGAAGTATAAAGGATTGAATTTTAGTCTGTGATAGACAGGAAGAACTTTGTGTACAGGGGTACACTGACACTTCGTTCCAGTCTAATGACTATCGTTCACAGCCAGGATTTGCGCTTTGCCTTGATGTGGTGTTGTAGGCTGAAAGAGCTTTATGCAAACCATAGTGGCAAATTCTACAAATAAGGCTGAGTACATTGCAGCTTCTTGTGGCAGCCAAGGAAGCAGCTTCATTCATTTGAACTTGATTTAGTCCCTGGTGCTTGATGGTCCAGTATAGTTTTTTTTTACTGGGGCCGTAAGCATATGTAAAGGAACTTAGCATTCAAGTATGTACTGCAGCAATATCATCTGATCTTGGAGATCATGGATAAGAATGATGATTCAAACTAATTAAAATAAACACAGATAGCAATCTGGAAAAACCCACTGATCCAGCCTCTGGCGCAGCGGAAGCTAAATGGGTCATACTAGAGACATTGGAACTGACTAAACATCAGTTGTCCTTGGTCTTAGTGCAAGTAGGAGATTGTTGGTGTATATGCCCTAAAGACCAATGTATGGACATGGTCAGGCATTGTTTGAATGTACTTTGATAGAACTATTACTTTTTATATAGGCATGGTCGTTATTATGCAGACTTCTCTACCTGCGTTGATGTATTGAGTTGCATAAATAATGTCCCAAGAGTTTGGATTGGATCCATTCTCATAAGCTATCCCCAGACAAGGTACCTTAGCAGATATGGGACAGCTTTGGTACATGTGAGACTGGTGTATGGGCTGGTTAGGTGCGGGGCACAGTAACACAGACATACAGGTGCATTGGATGCATTGGAGTGATCCACCGTGAGGATTGACTTGTCTAGTCAACGAGTCAATCTCACATGCAAGAGGTTTGCATTGATCCTTAGACTTGAGGTATTCATGTCTAGATTTGATGATGGGTATGCTTTGATACAGTCTTACGTCTCTCCGTAATTGGGGGACTAAAACGACTGTCATTGGGCATGTCATAAGTCATATAGAGACATGGATGACCAATAGTAGGATTTGCCCCTTCCTTCCGAGGAAGCATGATATCCACCTCGGGGCGCCCCACCTTATTGGTGCATGACAGGAGAGTGTGGCCACACTTGTTGAGTCATGACCAATGCATTGGATAATAAACTTGAGACTAATCCTATGGCAGGATATCAGTTTAGGCAAAGGGATCTGTAATGCAATGGGAATCCTCGTTGCTTGTTAGGAGTTATTGCCATAATGACTTAAGTCCTATGACATGGGTAGTAGTGATGTGTTGCTAGATACCCCTCACTGCTTATGATGTTTACATCATTGCCATCGTCATATGGATCCTACGGGGTCACACGCAATAGACTCTTGACGTTGCTTTAATCAGAAGCCTTTGGATCAAGTTATTGGATAACTTGGATCCATTTGGAAGATTTCATCAGCGCCAATGGGCCTGATGAGTTGGAAGAAAGTTATTGGAGCCAAACTTCATTTTTGGCAGGTTGACCCGAAATTGACCTAGATTGGTCACATTTGGATTAGGGTTGCATTGGATTGGATCCAATGGCTTAATCAACCCATGCCATGAAGTTTGGGCTAGTTCATTATCTAATGAGGCCCAATAATTAGTTATCATGAAGAAGTATAAGCAAATAAGGGTATAATGGGGAAGATTTACACCCCATTGGCGCCAAGGGCATAATGGGGTGAAGTGGGCGCATGTTGCTTCATAAGGAAGCATTAGGCGCCTCCCCCTTTGATCCCTTGATGGTATCTTGCCTCTATGGTAAGTATTGGGGCTGATATGGCTTGAGAACTTTTATGGGAAGTTCTTGGGCGCATATGGATAGTAGGGTGAGGAATATGGTAATGTCTTGGAGACTTACCTTACCTCAAACCCTAATTTCTCCCAAGAAACCATCCTAGCCGAATTCTTCATGGATGTTGCGCCTAGCCCTTCTCCTTGGATGGAATGCATGCCTCTAAGGCATGTCTTGGGCTGATATGGCCATTGGGCAAATTAGGATAGGTTGAATGAGGTTTATGGTAAAGTCTTGGAGACTTTCCTTACCTCAAGACTCCTTTATCCTAGCCGCCCACTTGGCATGATCCTAGCCATTGCCCTTGCCGCCTCTTGTCCTATTAATAGGACCCTTGCCGCCCCCTTGTTAAGGTTGGTTCGATTCCTTGGAGGTGTGAACAAACATAGAGACGTGTGAGCTAGGGCAAAGGGCGACAACATCAAGGTGGCGCAACCTTCCTCCTCTTAGTAGCCGCAAGCCTTCTTCTCCTTCTTCTCCTCTTGGCTCAACTTGGAGAAGGGCTTGGTGGTGACATCTCTTGGAGAGAATTGGAAGTTTAAGGTGGCGACAACTTGAGGGCTTGGAGCTCTCCTTCTTCCATCAAAGGCGCAAGCAAGTTCTTCTTGTTCTTCTTCTCATCTTCTTGGCGCAAGGATTCTTTGAGCTTGGTGGCGTCTTCTTGCCACAAGCCCTCATCGTCCCTTGGCCATAGGCGCACCTTGGAGGTGGCGCAAGCAAAGAAGAAGAAGGAAGTACTTGGCGCATCATCTTCCTCCTCATCTCTTCTTGGCGCTTCTACCTTGGAGGTGGCGCAAGTTTTGAAGAGAGTGATAAGGCTTGATTCTCTTCCCGAGGCTAGCACCAAGCGTGGAAGGGAGCAACGATTAAGGAGTCGACGCGTGGATACTTGTAGAGGACGAACACTTGGGCGTCTTCAACTTGGCACCTTCATCCTAACAAGCAATAAAGGTACTGACCCTAACACATCCTTGTGTTCTCTCTCTCGCATGGATCCTTGGGACTGGAATGTGTTTCGGGTGTAATGCTTCTTCCGCTGCGTCCTGGGACTGCAAAATTTTAAATTACACCCGGCATTCCCCAACACATTCTTCCGCTGCGTAAAATGTATGTCCATGACTCTGAAAATTGTAAAATGTCCCCGGGGTTTCCCAACAGTGGTATCAGAGCGACTTGCAAGACTCGAACGATGTTTTATGCTTTCCTTCCATGCTCACATGCCATATCTCTATTTTCGTAAATAGCATGATGCATGGCAATTGATTTTTCTAAAAGTAGAAAAATTAGGGTTTCTTGTTTCTATCATCCTCTCAATCTCTTTTGGATATTTGGACTATTTTTCTTGTTTGATTTAAAGATCAAAGGCGCACGTAATTTTATCAAGTAGGACGGGCATTGTGTCTTCGGACTGGCCAAGTCTCTTGATCTGACAAAATTGCCAGCCGAAAGGATCTCTGAAATCATCATGAAAAATAAATCGCAATAAACCAAAAGATTTGTGAGAAGAAGATGAGAAGAAGAGACTAGTTTTATGAAAAAGTAAAATTTCAGATTTTATGTTTTTCATGAGCATGTAGAATTGCATGAGTAAATACCTTGATTGTGCATGATGTTGTGATCATTAATCAAGCCCCCTTTGCATGCCTGCGATGTATTCTCGTGAGGCCTGCGTGCCGCTTTTCTTTTTGCTTTTGACTAAGAAGAAGATTAGGGTGGCGCATGTGTTTGGAGGTTAGCGCATGCATACCTTGGATGGTGATGCAACAAGCATGAGGCGCAAACCTGCTTAGTGGCGCAAGACCATGGCATTGGCCGAACCTATGGGGAACTTTTAAAGTGTACCTCTAGGGTTTTAGAGCTAAACCATGAGAGAAGGACCTTGGAGCCAACCTTGAAGTTCAAGCTAGAGGTCGGCTAGGCTAGGTCTAGTTTTTTGGGGCTTGAGTTCTAGGACAAGAGTTGAACCTATTTCATGGCATGGATTGGTTCAATGTCTTGTATAGGATATGATCACATCATCCTTTACTGCTTTTATTGTTATCTGCAGAAGCATGCCTGAAATGTTTTACCGTTATGTTATCACTATAGGATTGCATGCCTGTAATGATAGACATAAGATAAAACTGAGATGATGAGACCTTAAATAAAAACCCTCAATTAAAATATCAAGTCTGGTAGCCTTCTAACGCGTAGCCCTCACTAAGCTATCGATCAGTGGAGTTGTGAATTGTTTCCCACCCTCGTGGGACACACCCACTTATCTTTAGAAATTGCGTGGTGGCAATGGTTTCCCCAGTCCAGTTTTAACCTGGGCGTGCCTTCGCAAGGAAACTCGTTGGCCCTGGGCATAATGGTTAGGAATGGACTTGACTAGAAGTTCACATGTGCTGGGCACATGGTGAAAGTCTAGAGGCATCGTTGAGAGGTAAAGGTTTCATGTTGTATCCAGCCCTCGCTGGACATGAAATGCCCAGACTGTCTCAACAAGGGGAGTTGCTTTGAGCAACCGGCCGGCGCGCCCACCTTAGGAAACATGGGTTACTTTGTGCATCTCATCCCACCCTCGTGGGACGCAAAGCCTCATGTGAAATAAGGATCCCATCTCACTAGGAAGTCTTGAACTTCCCGATTGACTTTGTGGGTTGTCAATGCGAATTTAAAATAGTGAGAGCAGAAATCATTTAAAACAAGTCCAGTTTAAATGATTCGAAGTAGTACTAATCTGTTCTTCTTGGGTGTTGTAGAACAATGGCAATGAACACTGGCAGATTATCACTGCGATCACTCCTTGATAAGGATAAGTTAGTTGGAACTAACTTTATGGACTGGCATCGGAACTTGAGGATAGTCCTCAAGCTTGAGAAGAAGATGTATGTCCTTGAACAGCCTCTTCCTGCGGCTCCTCCGCCTAATGCCCGAACGGCAGACAGAGATGCTTATAGAAAGCATCAGGATGACTCTTTGGAGGTTGCATGTCTTATGCTAGCCAGTATGGCACCTGAACTGCAGGTGCAATATGAGGAGCAGAACGCTTTTCAGATGATTACTCGTCTGAAACAGATGTTCGAGGCTCAGGCTAGAACTGAGAGATTTGACACCGCCAAAGCAGTCTTTCGGTGCAAGTTGTCTGAAGGTGCACCAGTGAGACCCCATGTTCTCAAACTCATTGGGAATGTGGATCATCTCAGGAGACTGGGACACACCATAGACAACGAGCTGGTTGTGGATCTTATTCTTCATTCCCTGCCCCCTAGCTTCAGTCCGTTTATCATTAACTTCAACATGAACCGGATTGAGTGCACACGGGAGGAATTGATGAATATGCTCCAAACAGCTGAGCGAGAGATGGGTAAGACCAAACCCAATTCTGTTCTTTTGGTCCCTGCGACCAAGAAGATAAAGAAGAAGGGTAAGGCACGTGCTAAGAGCAGTGCTAGAGGTCCTACCAAAGCACTGAAGAAAAAGGCGAAGAAGTCAAAGGACTAGAGGTGTTTTCACTGTGGCGAGCAGGGGCACTGGAGAAGGGACTGCAAGCAGCTTCAGAATGAGGAGAAGAAAGGCTTGGCCTTAACTTCTAGCTCAGGTATCTATGTTACAGAAGTCAATCTTTCTACTTATATGTCATGGGCATTGGATACCGCATGTGGAGCTCATATATGTACAAATATGCAGGGGCTCAAGAAAAGTAGATCGGTGCGGCTTGGAGAGATTGACCTACGCGTTGGAAACGGGGCACAGGTTGCTGCTGTTGCTGTAGGCGTTTTGACTCTCTCCTTGCCATCTGGACTTCAATTAGAACTAGATAATTGCTTTTGTGTACCTTCGCTAACAAAGAACATTGTATCCATTCCTTGCTTGGCAAGGAAAGGATTTAAATTTGAAATAAATAAGAACTCCTGTTCTTTTTCATTTGCAAATATGTTCTATGGGAAGGGTACTTTGTGCAATGGTCTATATATCTTGGATATGGAAAGTTCTATTTGTAACATAAGCAATAAGAGGACCAAACTGAGTGGTTCAGTTGGTGCTTTCCTATGGCACTGTCGATTAGCCCATATAAACAAGAATCGCATCCAATAACTCCATGCAAATGGATTGTTAGATTCAAGTTCCTTGGAGGAATTTGATACTTGTGAACCCTGTTTATTAGGGAAAATGACAAAGGCGCCCTTCACCAAGATTGGTGAGAGGGCAGAAGGTTTATTGGATCTCATACATACTGATGTGTGTGGGCCCTTCAATAAACAAGCCAGAGGAGGGTACAACTACTTCATTACCTTCACTGATGACTTCAGTAGGTATGGCTATGTCTACTTAATGAGACATAAATCTGAATCCTTTGAGAAATTCAAGGAGTTCAAGAATGAAGTAGAGAACCAGCTTGGAAGATCCATTAAAGCACTTCGATCAGATCGAGGTGGAGAATACCTGAGCGGTGAGTTCTTTGACTATCTGAGAGAGTATGGGATCATATCCCAACTCACTCCTCCTGGAACACCTCAATGGAATGGTGTGTTTGAAAGAAGAAATCGAACTTTATTGGATATGGTTCGATCCATGATGAGTCACGCAACTCTACCTTCTTCATTCTGGGGGCATGCACTAGAAACAGCTTCTCTGATACTGAATAATGTTCCATCTAAGATTGTCTCCAAAATACCATACGAGATGTGGAGTGGGAGACGCCCTAATCTCGCGTTTATCAGGATCTGGGGATGTGAGGCTTATGTCAAACGTCAGGATTCTAGCAAGCTAGAACCTAGATCTGATAAGTGTGTATTTGTGGGGTATCCTAAGGAAACTAAAGGATACTGAAAGAACCCCATACAAGGGGGGCGAAAACCCTAACAGGAGGCGCAACAAAAATCTGGCGGAATCTAGGGCTTTCAAATCGCTTAGCATGTATTATGATCAACTTATAAACTCTGCATGAATAAAAATGATTCATACCATAGCCATTTCTAGATGGCGCCTTGGAAGCAAAAGTTGCAAGCGCCTCTTCTCCAAAGTCTCGCACACAAGATGAAGATGTGCTCCTTCCTTGATGCTCCTTGTGCTAGCAAGGATCGTCCAAGGTGTCTTGATCGTTTGAAGGGAAGAGAGAGTTCTTGCTTCCTTGATTCTCGAGTCTCTAAGGCGTGAACCAAAGTTCCACACGAGAGGGCGACGAGAATAGAGGGTTGAGACGACAAGAGATGCGCTCCACTCAAGACATGGAGGCGTGGTTACTAAAAATAGCCAACCTCTCTTTCATACGATCATGTGTTCATGCGCTCATGAACCAATCGCATTTTTCTCTCTACTTTGAACCAAGCGCTCATATCTAGAGCCGGTTCAATTAGGTCTGGTTCATAGACCAATTAACCCAAGCAATTAGTCCAGATCACATTAAACCCTAAGGTACTTGATCTGACCGTTGATCTCTCGATGCTCCTGATCTCACCGATCCAGCATCCATTCTCTCGATCGAAGCTTACCGATCTCAAGCCCCAATCAATCAAACATGATCAGACCAGATCTCACTTACAATCAGAGATTAAATCCCTTTAAACTGAACCCAAACAATTCAGTCCACACGATCTGACTTAAGTAAGCCATATCATCAAATTGTGCGACCCTGAGGGTTTCCTTTAAATGTCGGTAACGATAACTCACGTTATCACGATCAGTGAGGGGTATCTAGCAACACATCACTGTCTCCCGATATAAAGGAAAGAGTCTTCCAAGACTACACCCATAAACAGCACAAGTGTGAATCAACTCACAAAGCATACATATTTCCTTTGCCACTGGATGTTCTTATTGGACAAGCGTGTCAAGCTTGTAACTCCAATATGATGAGCATGATTAGATCAGATGAACATAGTCACCTGGGTATGGCCATACACTTTCTCAATCATCTCATCCAGGGGGCCCCTTAAGAACATCACACTCCTTAAACAAGGAGACGGCAATCCTATGTCTATCACTAGTGCCCTAACATGACTCAAGCTCACCATCCAAGATAGTTTATAATCATTATGTTTCAAATGATATTGTACTACCTCAAAACAATGACAATCATCATTTAGAAACATAAGTGATCTCAAGTCAGAGGAAATGTGCCACTTGTCATATTCAAGGATTACTCACATTGTGACAAACAATTGAATATCCTAGTAGGGTCTGTCCAGTACATCCAATCTACCCATGAGTCTACATCTTATTCCATGCTCGAAGCATCCCATAAGACTAGAACACATATTAGTCTTAACCATATCAAGGCTGTCTCATGTTCACCAAGATATATCGACTAAGGACTTTATTGCCTGTCAGCCTAGCTGAACAGCTTTGAGACATTATTCAGAAGAACATATATATTGCAGCAGACAATGTAGCTAACTGAATAATAACCATGCCTTTATAAACATAACAGTTTATTACATGATACCGATACAAACCCAAGGCCTCAAACATTAGCCTTAAGGGCATACCCCAACAATCTCCCACTTGCACTTAATCTAATGGTTGAGAAATCTCAAACCCATGTTATTACAGTGCTTCTCATGCTTCTGCTGTGCCAGAGGCTTGGTAAGCGGGTCTGCCAGATTGTCATCTGTATGAACCTTGCAGATTTTGATCTCGCCGCGATCTATGATCTCCCTGATCAAGTGAAACCGTCTCTGTATGTGCTTGGACTTCTGGTGCGACCGTGGTTCCTTTGCTTGTGCGATTGCCCCAGTGTTATCACAGAAGATAACCAAAGGATCTGCACTCGAAGGAACAACACCAAGTTCTCTCACGAACTTACGAATCCACACTGCCTCCTTGGATGCTTCCGAGGCTGCAACATACTCGGCTTCTGTTGTGGAATCAGCAACAGTTGACTGTTTGAAACTCTTCCACACCACTGCTCCTCCATTCAAGCTAAAAACATAGCCTGATTGCGATCGGAAATCATCCTGGTCAGACTGGAACGAAGCATCAGTATATCCTTCAATACTGAGTTCTTCCTGACCACCATATATCAAGAACATATCTTTGGTCCTCCGCAGATATTTTAAGATGTTCTTGACTGCAATCCAGTGTGCCTGACCTGGATTACTTTGGAACCGACTGGTCACGCTTAACCCGTAAGCGACGTCTGGGCGAGTACACAACATCGCATACATAATGGAACCAATAGCCGAAGCATAAGGCGTATTGTCCATTTCATCTTTCTCAGTCTGTGTTTGTGGACACTGACTCTTCGAAAGATTCAGACCATGTCTGACTGGAAGATATCCTCGTTTAGAATTCTCTAAATGAAATCTCTCCAGGACTTTATCGATGTAAGTACTCTGGCACAACCCGAGAAGCCTCTTAGATCTATCCCTGTAGATCTTCACACCTAATACATAGGCTGCTTCTCCTAAATCTTTCATCTGGAAACATTTCCTTAACCATGCCTTAACCGCATGCATTTCAGGAATATCATTTCCAATGATCAAGATATCATCGACGTAGAGGACTAGGAAAGTAATCACGCTCCCACTAAACCTCTTATATACACACGGGTCATCCTCGTTCTTGATGAAACCAAATTCAGTGACTGATTCATCAAAACGAATGTTCCAGCTTCTTGATGCCTGCTTAAGTCCATAAATAGACTTCTTTAACTTGCATATCTTATGACGATCTGATGGATCAGTGAAACCCTCAGGTTGTGTCATGTACACATCCTCATCCAGGTTTCCATTAAGGAAAGCTGTTTTCACATCCATTTGCCAAATCTCATAATCATAATATGCAGCTATCGCGAAAAGAATCCGAATAGACTTAAACATGGCTACAGGTGAGAAAGTTTCATCATAATCTATCCCGTAGATTTGTTTGAAACCTTTCGCAACTAGCCTGCCTTTATAGGTAACTACGTTACCATCCATGTCAATCTTCTTCTTGAAGATCCATTTACAGCCTATAGGGATAACCCCCAGAGGCGGATCAACCAAATCCCAAACTTGGTTATCTGACATGGAGTCCATCTCGGCGCGCATAGCTTCAAGCCATCTCGCTGACTCCGGTCCACTGACCGCATCCGCATAAGTGAGGGGTTCATCATTATCAATGATGTAGACTCCATCATAGCGCTCAGGCTGTCGACGAATCCTTCCCGATCTTCGCGGTTCCCGTGATATCTGAGCCTCAGGTTGTTCAATAACCTGTTCCACCAGCTCAGGCTCATCCAACTCTGCTTGATCACTTTGTCCTTCCTCTGGATTCTCATCCAGCTTTATTTCTCTCCCACTGGCCTCTTGCAGAAGAAACTCCTTCTCAAGAAATATGGCCGTCCGAGCAACAAATACCTTGTTCTCTTTGGGATCGTAGAAATAATAACCCTTAGTTTCCTTAGGGTAACCGACAAAGATGCATTTGTCAGATCTGCTCTCTAGTTTCCCAGAGGCGAGCTTTTTGACATAAGCCTCGCAGCCCCAGATCCTGATAAATGTCAAGCTCGGCTGTTTCCCATACCATAATTCATATGGCGTCTTAGAAACGGCCTTGGATGGCACTCGGTTTAGTACTTTTGCAGCTGTTTCCAGTGCAAAACCCCAAAAGGAATATGGAAGAGTAGCCTGACTCATCATAGAACGAACCATATCAAGTAACGTTCTATTTCTCCTCTCGGACACACCATTCCATTGCGGTGTTCCTGGCGGAGTGAGCTGTGAGATAATCCCACACTCCTTTAAATAGTCAGTAAACGCATGACTTAGGTATTCTCCACCTCGATCTGAGCGAAGTGCCTTGATATTTTGGCCTAGCTGATTTTGTACTTCATTCTTGAACTCTTTGAACTTGTCAAAAGATTCACTTTTATGTCTCATTAAATAGACATACCCATATCTACTGAAATCATCAGTAAAGGTAATGAAGTACTGATAGCCACCTCTGGCATGTTTACTAAATGGCCCACACACATCACTGTGTATAAGGTCAAGTAAACCTGAAGCCCTTTGACCTTTGTGAGGAAAAGGTGACTTCGTCATTTTACCCATCAAACAAGCTTTGCATGTATCAATCTCCTTATAGGAGAATGATCCCAGCAGTCCATGATCATGCAACCGCTTAATGCGTTTCTCGTTAATATGGCCTAAATGACTATGCCATAGCAAGGTGCTGTCATCAGCATTCTTGGCTTTCTTAATATCAATTTTCTGTATAGAACATTCCATGTCCAACATGTATAACCCATTGTTAATTGAACCAGTTGCATAAACAATATTATCATAAGATAAGACACACTTTGAAATATTGCATTCAAAGGAAAATCCCTTCCTGACAAGAGCAAGAATGGAGATAATATTTTTAGTAATACTGGGAACAAAATAACAATTGTCTAGTTCCAATACAATTCCAGATGGTAAAGAAATGAAATAGTCTCCTACAGCAACAGCAGCAACCCGTGCCCCGTTTCCAACGCGTAGGTCCACCTCATGCTGTCCCACCTGTCTTCTTCTCTTGAGTTCCTGCACATTTGAACAAATGTGAACTCCACATGCAGTGTCCAACACCCATGATATAGAAGAAGAAAACATGACCTCAGTCACATAAATACCTGAGCCAGAAGCGAAGCTTCCCCTCTTATCTCCTTGGAGCGCTTTACAGTCCTTTTTCCAGTGACCTAGCTGGCCACAATGGAAACACCTGTATTCCTTGGACCGCTTCACCTTCTGCTTCAGAGCCTTGCTGTAGCTCTTGACAGGGGCTTTGCCCTTCTTCCCCTTCTTCTTGTTCCTGGAAGGAACCATTAAGACAGAGGTCGAAGGCTTTCCCTTCAGAGTCTCCTCAGTAGTGAGGAGCATATTCAGCAGCTCTGCCGGAGTACAATCGATTTTGTTCATATTAAAATTAATAATGAACGCGTCGAATGAAGGCGGGAGAGACTGCAGAATAATATCCACAGCAAGCTCCTGGTTGATGGTATGCCCCAGTTTCTCTAGAGCTTCCTTGTGCCCAATCATCTTGAGCACGTGAGCTCCTACTGGGCTCCCTTCAGCCAGTTTGCTCTGAAAGAAGAGCTTCGTCAAATTATAGCGTTCAGTCCTCGCCTGTGCAGCATACAGCATCTTGAGGTTTGCTATCATGTCTATAGCAGACATATCCTCATGCTGACGCTGCAGCGGTGGCGTCATAGACGCTAACATCAGGCAAGCGACATCAATGCTATCATTGACGTGCTTTTCATAGGCTTCCCGAACCGCCCTTGCGGCGTTCGGAGTGGGCTGAGGCGGTATCGCCGTCTCGAGGACATATAGTTTCCTCTCTGCCTTAAGAATAATCTTAAGGTGTCCATACCAGTCAGAGAAGTTCGGCCCAGCAAACTTCTCCCTTTCCAGTAGGGATCGCACATTGAAGTTCATGGTGTTCGTTGCTGCAGGTATCTACAACAATGCAAGAACAGCAAGGTCAGTATCAATGTTAAGAATCAATCAGGACTTAAGAAAGATTCTTTTTCTCACTATTTTATCTGACTGAAAAATCCATTAAACAGTCCGAAAGAGTAAACACTCTTTTAGTGAGATGGGATCCAGATTTCATACTTGGTCTCCGCGTCCCGCTCAGGCGAGATAAGATGCACAGAGAGTACAAGCACTAATCTCTGGTAGGCTGTCCAAGCCAATCGCCAACCCGTGCGATTCCCCTTCATCTGGGCAGTCCAGCAGACTGTGCCAACTGAGTTGGTACAACACAATCTCTGACCCCACAGATGGCTGCCTCCATGCGCTACCATATGCGCCACATATGTAGCCTACATGGTCAAGCTGACCCGACCTACTCCCTGGACCACCACGTGCTATGCTGAGCAACGAGAAGGGATAAATCCCTACTCTGTAACACGCAGGTGTAATCCCGCACCGTCTGAAGATAGATGGACGTGCCCACTGAGTGGGTACAACACGGCTCCAACGATAGTCAGAACAGTGAGGTTTCGCGTCAGAAGGCTTACGAGCTTGATATTTTAGCGTTGGATTTTAACGGTCTTTTATCTTCCTCACTATCATGCAATTCCTATGGTGATAGCAGAAGATAAACTAACCATGCAATTCTAATATTTAAACAATAAAAGAAAGCATGTATCTTATGTGGTAAAAGCCCATAGCCTTAGTAAGACCTTAATTAACTTAAGTCTTCACTTGCTTTTCTTCATGGGGCTTTTGCTGCTCATCTGGCCCAAACCAGAGCCCAAGCGCCATCTGCAGATCTGGTGCGCCCACCAGGAATATGCGCCAGGTCCTAGGGTCGAATCCTAGACCTCCCACCTGGTCAAGCCACTGCTGCATGCGCCTCTGCCAAGTGTGCTCTGTGCTCTTGTCTAATTAAATTACAAATTTAACTATCTAGACAAGATTGACACGCAGGTCAATTACAATTTATAAATTAAAGCAATGTGATACGCAGATCACAATAATTAATTTACATTTAATACAGGCACGCAGGCCCCAGCACAGCACAGATTTAACATGGGCAGCCCACATAAGAATAAATAGACAAACACATGGCATCAATTAACATGTGATCCAATCATTAAAATAAAATTTTCGAAAAACCCCATGGGCATCAATTTTATTTTGCTTATGTGCCCTACAACCTTACAACGGTCCATTACTAGGGATCCACTCATCCAACCTAGTCAGATCCACTGCCCTTGCATGCACCAAGTCCTAATGTAAGATCCAAGGATCTTAAGTCCTGGTAAGCATTATTTAGATTTAAATAAAATCATTAGCTGTGATATTTTATTATGATTTAAATAAAATTATTGGATGCTAATTAACTGGCTTATTGATTGTTAATTTGTAATTATTTGATTTGAGTTTATTGGTTGTTAATTTATTGTAAATTAATTAGAGATTATTTATTTGATTATTGGCTGTTAATTTATGATGAATTATTATTGGTTGTTCATAATAAATTAATTAGGATTTATGGGTTGTAAATTGTAAGTTAATTAATTACAGTTTGTTGGTTAAATTAATTAGACCTTATTGGTTAATTAATTAGACCTTATTGGTTAATTAAATCCTTATTGGATATTAATTAAATCCTTATTGGATTTCGGTTAAGTGATTGGTTATTTGTAAGTTAATTAAATTAATTGGTTAACTATGGGTTATCCTTTAGAGAGGCTGGCCAGATTGTACATTGATGAGATAGTCAGACTGCATGGAGTGCCTGTTGATATTGTGTCTGATAGGGACTCTCGGTTTTTGTCCAGATTTTGGAAGAGTTTACAGGAGGGTTTGGGTACTAAGTTGAGTTTTAGTACAGCATACCATCCTCAGTCTGATGGCCAGACGGAGCGTACTATACAGACTCTAGAAGACTTGTTGAGAGCTTATGTGGTTGATTGGAGTTCTGAGTGGAATCGGGATCTATCTTTGATAGAGTTTACTTATAATAATAGCTTCCACTCCAGTATTCAGATGGCTCCTTATGAGGCTTTGTATGGGAGAAGGTGTAGGACTCCCTTGTGTTGGGAGGAAACTGGTGACAGAATGATTTTGAGATCTGATGCAGTACAGGAGACTACTGATAAGGTCAGAGAGATCTGGGATAAACTGAAAATTGCTCGGGACAGACAGAAGAGTTATGCTGACGACCGTCGTCGTTCCTTGGAGTTTATGGTAGGGGATCATGTGTTCTTGAAGGTGTCACCTACTAAGGGTGTTATGAGGTTTGGCAAAAAGGGCAAGTTAAGCCCTAGGTTTGTAGGCCCTTTTGACATTATTGAGAGAATTGGTCCAGTGGCTTACCGGTTAGCTTTACCTCCTGCTATGGATCATGTGCATAATGTATTCCATGTCTCTGCTTTGAGGAAATATCATCCTAATCCATCTCATGTGTTGGAGTTGGAACCTCTTCAGATTCAGAGTGACTTGTCATTTGAGGAAAGACCTCTTCGGATTGTGGATAGAAAGGATAAGGTTCTGAGGAACAAGACTATACCGTTGGTAAAGGTTATCTGGGGAAATCAGTCAGTTGAGGAGGCGACATGGGAGACTGAAGCTGATATGAGGAAATTTTATGCTTACCTCTTTGAAGATATGGATGCTGAGCTTTAGAGGACTAAAGCTTTATAAGGAGGGAGGGATGTAAGATCCAAGGATCTTAAGTCCTGGTAAGCATTATTTAGATTTAAATAAAATCATTAGCTGTGATATTTTATTATGATTTAAATAAAATTATTGGATGCTAATTAACTGGCTTATTGATTGTTAATTTGTAATTATTTGATTTGAGTTTATTGGTTGTTAATTTATTGTAAATTAATTAGAGATTATTTATTTGATTATTGGCTGTTAATTTATGATGAATTATTATTGGTTGTTCATAATAAATTAATTAGGATTTATGGGTTGTAAATTGTAAGTTAATTAATTACAGTTTGTTGGTTAAATTAATTAGACCTTATTGGTTAATTAATTAGACCTTATTGGTTAATTAAATCCTTATTGGATATTAATTAAATCCTTATTGGATTTCGGTTAAGTGATTGGTTATTTGTAAGTTAATTAAATTAATTGGTTAACTATGGGTTATTGGGTTTGAAAATTCGAAATTATGAATTATATGGGTTAAACCCTATTGGAATTAATTGGTTAATGGGTCTAAAATTTAAAAACCCAAAGTTTAAGTGGTAATATCGACTAGGGTGAGATTATTGGCGATTTTTGGAGTCTTGAGAAAAATTAGGGTGGCGGCTTGAAGAAGTGGCGATTATTGAAGAGTTTTGAGGCGATTTTTCTCCATCTTCTTCCCTTGGCGAATTTCCCTTGAGGTGAAACTTTCTTGGCGATTTCTTGGAGATCCTTTGGGTGACTTCAAAGGCTTTGGACGATTTTTGTTGGGGAGATTTTTAACCTAAGTTTCAAGGTGAGTGGGTTGTCTTAATTGATTCCTAACAATTGGGTTGTGTTATTGATGCATGAGATTGATTAGAGATTTGCAATGTTAAAAACCGAAAATTCAAGACTTCTTCTTGTGATAACCGAAAGTTATAATGGTATAATTGTCATGGAAACCGAATATTTATATATCCTTATTATTCATGAAACCGAATTTAAGATCTTCTTGTATTTTCATGAAAACCGAAATTTTGTAAAAGGTATGTATCTCATGAAAACCGAAAATTGTGGCATGAAATTTAAGGTATTTTTATAGGGATTTTTGGTAGCTTTAGATCATTGAATTTTGAGCATGAAATTCTTGTTAACTAGGTATTTTATAGGGAATTTTGGTAACATTAGATCAATGATTTTTATAGCATGTATGAAAACCGATACCTTTATAATTGTAGTTAAACCGAAATTTTTATAGTTGTAGTTAACATGTTTACATGTGGTAATTTGTGGTAATTTGTAAAGTGATTTATAAGAATACATGTTTTACAATTTATGTTGATTTTATGGATGCTTTATAAATGCTGTTAACGCTACCTTGGTTATTTCTTTATGTGTGTAACATATTATATGTTTATGGTCATGTATTTTGTTTGAGAAAATTTGGGTGATAACATAGCAAAATTTGATTAAACTAATCAGCATGAAATTTAAGGACTACACTATATTCGGTGATATTCGAATATAAAATATTATGTGTTATGTTATGTAAATTTTGAACAATATGTGTGATTATGTGAATTTGGAAAATTATGGGTTATGTAAATTTGGAAAATTATGTGATTATGTGATGGTTAGGACTAAGGCTAGGTGTAACTATGAACTCAAGGGGATAGTCCTTATGTGTTATGTTAAGGGTTTGAATTTCAGCCCTGTATTGTGATATGTGAGGAGGTTGATGTTCAGCCTGCCTATTATGATTATTGTGATGGGGGTTGATGCCTGCCCGATATGATTTTTGTGATGACTATCCTAGAGTCTAGTTGACACTTAGGAGTCCACCTTTGTGAAATATGTTCACCTATGTGAAATATGAAATAAGATGTGTCTGTTGTCCAGTAGGAACCTTTTGGGAGAACGGGTTTTGACGCAAAGTGCCATGTCTTGGTCGGACAGGGGCCACCTCTTGATGTCATTACTCTTTTATGTGTTGGGGTGATATAAGACGCAAAGTGCCATGTCTTGATCAGATAGGGGCCACCTCTTGATGTCATCACTCGGTTTATGATGTTGGGTGTGTGGAGCAAAGTGCCACGCCGTGACTCGGCGGGGGCCACCTCTTGAATCTACACACAATCCATCGATGTGTTTATGGGGTGTTTTAGAGCAAAGTGCCACGTCGTGACCTGGCGGGGGCCACCTCTTGATTCTACTCACTGTCCATGTTTATGTGTTGCACGAGATTTTGCAGCTCCCAGTGCTTAGGCCAAAGCCGGGTTAGACCATATTGGTCACTACTGAATATGCTGGACAACTAGGTTAATTAAGTATGGTGTGTTTAGTTGGTTTAGAATATATGTGTTTAATTGGGTTAGAGTAAAACTCTAGAACCTGAATTTGTAATATGCTAGTGTGTACATTTAACTGTCTATATGACTTCTGTTTCTTTATTTTGTTATATGTTGACATAATGTTCCTGTTAAAGATTTTTAAAATAATCTGCCTATATTTTTGAATGTATGTTCTGGATGGTCGATTTAGACTATCCACTCACTGGGCTGTGTAGCTCACCCCTCACTATTTTCAGGCATAGAGCAGGGGCGCATGTCTTGAGTGCTTTGGCGTGGATAATTATGCTGTTTGCTGTTTTAAGAATTTTTATGCTTAATTCTTGGGGCCGGTTGTGGCCTTAACATAAATTATATGAACTATGTGAATCATGAGACTATGTGAACTATGTGAATTATGTTGCCGGTTATGGCAGTCTTATGAGTTTGATTTTTGTGTCACCGCGGGCTTCAGCCTGGTTTCGGTGTTTGATATGAGTTTATAAAATCGATTTTGTGATTTTGTTGTGAATTTCGGTTTATGGTGTATTCTTTGTAATCGGTTTTGATATATCTGTAACTTGCATATGTCTAGTGCAAGTATTGCCTGGTGGCAGGTACCTTTTTGGATTTTATGGTTTTGATACGGATTTAATATAGCTGTGGATTTGATATAACTGTTGCCTTGCATATGTCTAGTGCAAGGATTGCGTGGTGGCAGGTACCCTTATGAGATTTATGAGATTTGAGTTTTGTGAATTTGCATGTATGAATTTATGGAAAATTTTCAGATCGTGTTTTCTTGAACTCGGTTTTACCTAGCATATGATCGATCTTATATGAAACATCCTGTATCATTTGTGAATTGTGCCATTTGTTTGGGGTTAAGAATGTGGGATGTTACACCTAACTGACTTGAGTCGACCATAAGGTCAACCATGCATGCGCCAGGGCTGAACGACCACAATGAGGTCTGGCAAGCGGGTGTGACCCCGGGCCTAACTCATGTGCGTTCATCGGTTGTCTCAATCAGACATCGCTACATGCCTGTCTGCAGTCGACCTGTAGCCACCACGTGCTTGCGCACAGGTGCTACCTGGTCAACCCATCAAGGCTATCAGATGGTCTGATCAGACTTTTGGATCCAACCTAGGGGGTGACTTCAACCCTAATAACCCGTCTAAGGGTTTACTGCAAGGCCTTAGATCTAATGAGGTCGCGCAAGTAATATAGATTTTGAAAACCTAAGATGCGCCAACACATCAAACATGCGCAAAAGATAGAAACATACATAATAGATGTATTTTCGCAAGATGATAAACACTATCATGAAACTTTCGCATGTCATGTAGATCTAAGCATATGCGCAAACATGGATCAAACATGGAGACCAAGCATTAAGCAATCATAATAACATGCGTTAACCTAGGCTCTGATACCAATTGAAAGAACCCCATACAAGGGGGGCGAAAACCCTAACAGGAGGCGCAACAAAAATCTAGCGGAATCTAGGGCTTTCAAATCGCTTAGCATGTATTATGATCAACTTATAAACTCTGCATGAATAAAAATGATTCATACCATAGCCATTTCTAGATGGCGCCTTGGAAGCAAAAGTTGCAAGCGCCTCTTCTCCAAAGTCTCGCACACAAGATGAAGATGTGCTCCTTCCTTGATGCTCCTTGTGCTAGCAAGGATCGTCCAAGGTGTCTTGATCGTTTGAAGGGAAGAGAGAGTTCTTGCTTCCTTGATTCTCGAGTCTCTAAGGCGTGAACCAAAGTTCCACACGAGAGGGCGACGAGAATAGAGGGTTGAGACGACAAGAGATGCGCTCCACTCAAGACATGGAGGCGTGGTTACTAAAAATAGCCAACCTCTCTTTCATGCGATCATGTGTTCATGCGCTCATGAACCAATCGCATTTTTCTCTCTACTTTGAACCAAGCGCTCATATCTAGAGCCGGTTCAATTAGGTCTGGTTCATAGACCAATTAACCCAAGCAATTAGTCCAGATCACATTAAACCCTAAGGTACTTGATCTGACCGTTGATCTCTCGATGCTCCTGATCTCACCGATCCAGCATCCATTCTCTCGATCGAAGCTTACCGATCTCAAGCCCCAATCAATCAAACATGATCAGACCAGATCTCACTTACAATCAGAGATTAAATCCCTTTAAACTGAACCCAAACAATTCAGTCCACACGATCTGACTTAAGTAAGCCATATCATCAAATTGTGCGACCCTGAGGGTTTCCTTTAAATGTCGGTAACGATAACTCACGTTATCACGATCAGTGAGGGGTATCTAGCAACACATCACTGTCTCCCGATATAAAGGAAAGAGTCTTCCAAGACTACACCCATAAACAGCACAAGTGTGAATCAACTCACAAAGCATACATATTTCCTTTGCCACTGGATGTTCTTATTGGACAAGCGTGTCAAGCTTGTAACTCCAATATGATGAGCATGATTAGATCAGATGAACATAGTCACCTGGGTATGGCCATACACTTTCTCAATCATCTCATCCAGGGGGCCCCTTAAGAACATCACACTCCTTAAACAAGGAGACGGCAATCCTATGTCTATCACTAGTGCCCTAACATGACTCAAGCTCACCATCCAAGATAGTTTATAATCATTATGTTTCAAATGATATTGTACTACCTCAAAACAATGACAATCATCATTTAGAAACATAAGTGATCTCAAGTCAGAGGAAATGTGCCACTTGTCATATTCAAGGATTACTCACATTGTGACAAACAATTGAATATCCTAGTAGGGTCTGTCCAGTACATCCAATGTACCCATGAGTCTACATCTTATTCCATGCTCGAAGCATCCCATAAGACTAGAACACATATTAGTCTTAACCATATCAAGGCTGTCTCATGTTCACCAAGATATATCGATTAAGGACTTTATTGCCTGTCAGCCTAGCTGAACAGCTTTGAGACATTATTCAGAAGAACATATATATTGCAGCAGACAATGTAGCTAACTGAATAATAACCATGCCTTTATAAACATAACAGTTTATTACATGATACCGATACAAACCCAAGGCCTCAAACATTAGCCTTAAGGGCATACCCCAACAGATACTACTTCTATGTCCCAACCGAGAACAAAGTTTTTGTTGCTCGGGGTGCTGTCTTTCTAGAAAAAGAATTTCTTATGAAAGAAGTTAGTGGGAGGAAGTTTGACTTGGATGAGGTCCAAGTGCAAGCACAAGACAAAGAGATGGAATCTGAGCCACCTACACCGGTTGCTAGGCAACCTGAGGCTCAGACACAGGTCCCGCGTAGGTCTGGGAGAATTCGTCGTGCACCTGAAAGGTATGGGTCGCTACCGACCCAACACGATGGGATCTTCATCATTGAGGATGAACCTAGAACCTATGATGAGGCAGTCAGTGGACCGGACTCCGAGAAATAGCTTGATGCCATGCGATCCGAGATGGATTCCATGTCGGCTAACCAAGTCTGGGATTTGGTTGAGCTGCCTGATGGGGTAAAACCTATAGGGTGTAAATGGGTCTTCAAGAGGAAGACAGACATGGATGGCAATATAGTTACCTACAAGGGTAGACTAGTGGCTAAAGGATTTAAACAAGTCCACGGGGTGGACTATGATGAAACCTTCTCGCCAGTTGCCATGTTTAAATCCATTCGGATTCTGCTTGCTATAGCTGCATATCATGATTATGAGATATGGCAGATGGATGTGAAGACAACGTTCCTTAACGGGAAGCTGACTGAGGATGTGTATATGACACAACCTGATGGCTTCATCCATCCTGTAGAGGCTAATAAGGTCTGCAGGCTGAAGAGATCCATTTATGGATTAAAACAAGCATCTCGAAGTTGGAATCTTCGATTTGATGAGGCCGTGAGAGATTATGGCTTGATCAAAAGTGAAGATGACGCCTGTGTATACAGAAAATTCAGTGGGAGCTTGGTGATTTTTCTGGTCTTGTATGTTGATGACATACTACTCATCGGAAATGACATCCCTAGTCTTCAAGCTGTGAAGACATGGTTGGGGAAGTGTTTCGAGATGAAAGACTTAGGGGAGGCCGCCTATATTCTAGGCGTGAGGATCTACCGGGATAGATCCAAGAGGCTTCTGGCCCTTAGTCAAAGTACTTACATTGATAAGGTACTGGAGAGGTTCTACATGGAGCAATCCAAGAAAGGATACCTTCCAGTGAGACATGGCCTTACTCTCTCAAAGAGCCAGTGTCCTACAACACAGGCTGAGAGGGATGACATGAGTCGAATTCCTTATGCTTCGGCAGTAGGATCGATCATGTATGCAATGTTGTGTACTAGACCAGATGTGGCATATGCTGTGAGCATAACCAGCCGATACCAATCCAATCCAGGTCTGCAGCACTGGGTGGCTGTGAAGAACATCCTAAGGTATCTGAGAAGAACTAAGGATCTGTTCTTGGTCTATGGGGGACAGGAAGAGCTCAGTATGCAGGGCTATACTGATGCATCGTTCCAGTCTGACCCTGACGACTTTAGATCGCAGGCCGGCTATGTGTTCAAGATAAATGGAGGCACTGTATGTTGGAAGAGCTTCAAGCAATCCACCATAGCAGATTCTACAACCGAAGCTGAGTATGTGGCTGCTTCTGAGGCAGCCAAGGAAGCTGTTTGGATAAGGAAGTTCTTATGTGATCTTCAAGTGGTACCTAGTGCAATGGATCCCATTGAACTCTACTGTGACAACAATGGAGCAATTGCACAAGCCAAGGAACCACGGTCTCATCAAAGATCCAAACACATACTCAGAAGATTTCACCTGATTAGAGAGATCATTGACAGAGGTGATGTCAAGATTAGCAGAGTAGACACAGAAAATAATCCAGCAGACCCATTGACCAAGGCTTTGGCACAGCAGAAGCATGATGGTCACGCTAGAGATATAGGGTTGAGATTCCTCAACTTCTAGGTCTTAGTGCAAGTGGGAGATTGTTGGTGTATATGCCCTAGGACCTAGTTTTGGTCAACTTATGTACTACTTGACATTGATATTTATATATCATTCTGGCATTGTCGTTATCATTGTTTGTCTACACTTGCGATTGTGTACTTACATGATAATGTCCCTAGAGACAGATTGGATCTGTGCTCAAATAATTGTCCCCAGTCGATGTACCTGAGTGGATATGGGACAGCTCTGGTACTTGAGAGACTGGTATGTGGGCTGGTTAGGCACGTGGTGCTAACGCAGACACATGGGTATATCATTGGAGGATATATTGGATAGACCCGCTATGAGGCTATGACTTGGTGTCATGAGTTATCCTCATAAGTGACAGGAGATGCATTGATCCCTTGACTTGAGGTCATTAATCATTCTATATGGTTAGGGACTTGCTTTGATACAACCCAACACCTTGCCGTAGCTAGGAGGTCATAACGGTTGTTATTGAGCATGTCACGACCCATATGAGAAGATCAATGGACAGACATAGGATTTGCCCCTTCCCTAGGGAAGTATGATATCCATGGAGCTCCTTTATGGTTCTATGACTGAGAGTGTATGGCCATACCCAGGTGAGAACCTGTTTTAGTCATAGCCATGAGATTGGATGAAATCAAGTGGTGACACACTTGTCCAATCGGATATCAGTTCGGCAAAGAGACTGTAATTCATCTGTATCTAGTTGCGATGATGGGGATGTCGATGTCGATATCCATTCCAATGACCTGGGTAGCAGCGATGCACTGCTAGGTGCCACTCACTGCTTGTGATGACCTTTGGTCAGCACTGCCAGCGTCAGAGGAACCTACAGGGTCGCACACCTTGATACTTGAGTTCTCGTATTGATCGAGAAGCCTTATGATCGAGTTATTGGATAACTCGGATCTAATTGGGAGATTTCATCAGCACCAATGGGCCTGATGAGATGGAAGAATGTTATTGGAGCCAAACTTCATTTTTGGCAGGTTGACCCATATCTGACCATGGTTGGTCACATTTGGATTAGGGTTGCATTGGATTGGATCCAAGTGCTTAATCAACCCATGTAGTGAAGTTTGGGCTAGCTCATTATCCAATGAGGCCCAATAACACGTTCTCATGGAGAGATGAGAGTCTAAAAGGGTATAATGGGGAGAAACATGAACCATTTAGCGCCTAGGGGCATAATGGGGTCATGTTGGCGCCTTTGCTTCATTATGGAAGTAAAGGGCGCCTCCCCTCTCTTCCTTGGATGGAATGCATGCCTCTATGGCATTGCTTGGGGCGCAAGGCAAGGCCTTGGCGCACATAGAAGGACATGGGCTCTAAAAGGAATGGTTGAATGAGAATTATGGAAATGTCTTGGAGACTTTCCTTGTCTCAAACCTTCTCATCCTAGCCGCCCACTTGTCTTCATCCTGGCCTTTCATAAATCGCCTCTTGCCCTATAAAAGAGCACCTAGCCGAGCCCTCAAAGGATGATCAATCCTTGGAGGCGTGAACACAAGAAGAGGGCGAGTGCTAGGAGCAAGGGTGCATCTTCCTTCTTCCTTAACCGCAAGCCTTTTCTTCCTCTCCTCTTGGCGCAAGGAACTTTAGTGCTTGGCGGTTTGGGCAATCTTCCTTCTTCTCTTGGCGCATCATCTTTCTTGGTGGCGCAAGTGAAGTAGAGCATTTCCCTAAGGCTTGGATCTTCTTCCCGAGGCTAGCACCGTGCGTGGAAGAAGAGAACTCAAGAGATCCGTGTGTGTGAGACTGCAGAGGGCGCACACTGTTGGGGTATGCCCTTAAGGCTAATGTTTGAGGCCTTGGGATTGTATCAGTATCATGTAATAAACTTTTATGTTTATAAAGGCAATGGTTGTTATTCAGTTTGTTACCTTGTCTGCTGTAATAAGTGTACTTCTGAATAATGTCTCAAAGCTGTTCAGCTAGGCTGACATGCTGTAATGTCCTTAGTCGAAATATCTTGGTGAACATGAGACAGCCTTGATATGGTTAAGACTAATATGTGTTCTAATCTTATAGGATGCTTTGAGCATGGAATAAGATGTAGACTCATGGGTACATTGGATGTACTGGACAGACCCTACTAGGATATTCAATTGCTTGTCACAATGTGAATAATCCTTGTTTGCATCAAGTGGCACATGTCCTTTGACTTGAGATCACTTGGGTTTCTAAATGATGATTGTCATTGTTTTGAGGTGGTTTAATATCATTTGAAACATAATGATTATAGACTATCTTGGATGGTGAGCTTGAGTCAGGTTAGGGCACTAGTGATAGATAAAGGATTGCCGTCTCCTTGTTTAAGGAGTGTGATGTTCTAAAGGGGCCCCCCTGGATGAGATGATTGAGAAAGTGTATGGCCATACCCAGGTGACTGTGTTCATCTGATCTAATCATGCTCATCATATTGGAGTTACAGGCTTGACACGCTTGTCCAATAAGAACATCCAGTGGCAAAGGAAACATGTATGCCTAGTGAAATGGATTCACTCTTGAGCTGTGGTTTGGGTGTAGTCTTGGAAGACTCTTTCCTTTATATCGGGAGACAGTGATGTGTTGCTAGATACCCCTCACTGATCGTGATAACGTAAGTTATCGTTACCGACATTTAAAGGAAACCCTTAGGGTCGCACAATTTGATGATATGGCTTACTTAAGTCAGATCGTGTGGACTGAATTGTTTCAGTTCAGATTAAGGGATTGAAACTCTGATTGTAAGTGAGATCTAGTCTGATCATGTTTGATTGATTAGGGCTTGAGATCGGTAAGCTTCGATCGAGAGTGTTGATGCTAGATCGATCAGATCAGGAGCATCCGAAGATGAATGGTCAGATCTAGGACCTTAGGGTTTAATCCGATCTTGACTTAATGCTTGGGCTAATTCGGTTTGGTCATTGAACCAAAGACCTTGGACCGGCTCATGATTGAGCGCTTGGTTCAATGTGAATAAGTGAGTTTCGAATAGTTCAACGCAAAACGTTTTGGAGTTAAAGACTTTCTATAATTGGAAAGTCGGTTTTTCAAGTGTAAAAACGTCTCCACGTTTTGGCTGAACGTCTCCACTTCGTGTGGGTCGTTGTCTCGCTTCTTCCTCTCGTGGACTCTCGGGTGTAGAGAAGAGAACTCACGCCGAAGTCTAGTGGAAAAAGCCGAGCAAGTCTTTCATCACCCCTACAAGCGATCAAAGACACTTTGGTGCCTTGCTAGCACAAGGAGCGATCGAAGTGTAGGCCTTCTTCCTCTTGTGTGCGATTCCTTTGGAGAAGAACCAATCGAGTCTTTGCTTCCAAGGCATCATCTAAACTATGGCATCGGTATGACCCTTTGTTGATTTTAGCAACCTTTCATCTAGTTGATGATATATCATACATGCGATTCTTGAATCCCTAATTTCCGCCATGCAAAGGTTTCGGTTGTGCATGTTTAGGGTTCTCGCCCCCCTCTTGAAAGGGGTTTCTCCAATTGGTATCAGAGGCAGGTTGTATGTATGGTTATATAATTGCTTTGTGATCCTTGTTTGCGCTCTAGTATAGATCTTTTTCACATGCGAATCTACATGCTAGGTTTTAAGTGTTGGCGCATGTGGTTTGTTCATGTTTTTGCATGATCTTGTTGGCGCATGTTTAGTTTGTTGAATGGTATTTCATCAAAAACTTGTTTACTTGCGCGCAAACAATTAGATCTATATGCACTTACTATAAACCCTTAGACGGGTTGATGGGGTTGAAGTCACCCTCTAGGTTAGATCCAATAGTCTGATCAGACCATCTGACAGCCTAGATGGGTTTACCAGATAGCACCTGTGCGCAAGCACGAGGTGGCTATAGGTCGACTGCATCAACGGCGTGTAGCGAGGTCTGATAGAGATGACCAGTGAACACACATGAGTTAGGCCCGGGGTCACACCCGCTTGCCGAAACTCATGAGGGTTGTTCAGCCCTTTACGCATGCATGGTTGACCATTAGGTCAACTCAAGTCAGTTAGGACTTGGTGCATGCAAGGGCAGTGGATCTGACTAGATGGATGAGTGGATCCCTATCAATGGACCGTTGTAAGGTTGTAAGGCACATAAGGAAATTAAAATTGATGCCAATGGGGTTTTCAAAATTTTATTTTCTTTGTAATGGATCACATGATGATTGATTGATGCCATATGCTTGTTTATTTAATCTTATGTGGGCTGCCCGTTTATTGTGTGCTGTGCTGGGGCCTGCGTGCCTGGAAATTAAATGTAAATTAATTATTGTGATCTGCGTATCACATTGTATTTAATTTATAAAATGTAATTGACCTGCGTGTCAATCTTGTCTAGATAGATTAATTTGTAAATTAATCAGACAAGAGCACAGAGCACACATGGCATTGGCGCATGCAGCAGTGGCTAGACCAGGTGGGAGGTCCAGGGTTCGACTCTGGGACCAGGCGCATTTTCCCTGGTAGGCGCACCTGAGCGCATTTTCCCTGGTAGGCGCACCTGAGCTGCAGATGGCGCTTGGGCCCTGGGTTGGACCAGATCAGATGCTAAAAGACCCATGAAGAGCAAGTGAAGACTTAAGTTAGGTTAAGGTCTTACTTAGGCTATGGGCTTTTACCACATAAGATCCATGCTTTCTTTTATTGTTTAAATAAGTAGAACAGCATGATTTATTTATCTTCTGCTATCACCATAGGAATTGTATGATAGTGAAGAAGATAAAAGACCGTTAAAATCCAACGCATCCATATCAAGCTCGTAAGCCTTCTGACGCGAAACCTCACTGTTCTGATTATCGTTGGAGCCGTGTTGTACCCACTCAGTGGGCACGTCCATCTATCTTCAGACGGTGCTGGATTACACCTGCGTGTTACAGAGAAGGGATTTATCGCTTCTCGTTGCTCAGCATAGCACGTGGTGGTCCAGGGAGTAGGTCGGGTCAGCTTGACCATGTAGGCTACATATGTGGCGCATATGGTAGCACATGGAGGCAGCCATCTGTGGGGTCAGAGATTGTGTTGTACCAACTCAGTTGGCACAGTCTGCTGGATTGCCCAGATGAAGGGGAATCGCACGGGTTGGCGATTGGCAGGGACTGCCTACCAGAGATTAGTGCTTGTACTCTCTGTGCATCTTATCTCGCCTGAGCGGGACGCGGAGACCAAGTATGAAATCTGGATCCCATCTCACTAAAAGAGTGTTACTCTTTCGGACTATTTTAATGGATTTTTCAGTCAGATAAAATAGTGAGAAAAGAATCTTTCTTAAGTCCTGGATTGATTCTGAACATTGATACTGACCTTGCTGTTCTTGCATTGTTGTAGATTCCTGCAGCAACGAACACCATGAGCTTCAATGTGCGATCCCTACTGGAAAGGGAGAAGTTTGCTGGGCCAAACTTCTCAGACTGGTTCGGACACCTTAAGATCGTTCTTAAGGCTGAGAGGAAACTGTATGTCCTCGAGACGGCTGTGCCGCCTCAACCCGCTGCGAACGCCGCAAGGGCGGTTCGCGATGCCTATGAAAAGCATGTCAATGATAGCATTGATGTCGCTTGCCTGATGCTAGCGTCTATGACGCCATCGCTGCAGCGTCAGCATGAGGATATGTCGGCTATAGAAATTATAGCGAACCTCAAGATGCTGTATGCTGCACAGGCGAGGACAGAACGCTATAATCTGACAAAGCTTTTCTTTCAGAGCAAACTGGCTGAAGGGAGCCCGGTGGGAGCTCACGTGCTCAAGATGATTGGGCACAAGGAGGCTCTAGAAAAACTGGGGCATACCATCAATCAGGAGCTTGCTGTAGACATTATTCTGCAGTCTCTTCCGCCCTCTTTTGATGCGTTCATTATTAATTTTAATATGAACAAAATCGATTGTACTCCGGCAGAGCTGCTGAATATGCTCTTGACTACTGAGGAAACTCTGAAGGGAAAGCCTTCGACCTCTGTCTTAATGGTTCCTTCCAGGAACAAGAAGAAGGGGAAGAAGGGCAAAGCCCCTGTCAAGAACTACAGTAAGGCTCTGAAACAAAAGGTGAAGCGGTCTAAGGAATACAGATGTTTCCACTGTGGCCAGTTAGGTCACTGGAAAAAGGACTGTAAAGCGCTCCAAGGAGATAAGAGGGGAAGCATTCCTTCTGGCTCAGGTATATACGTGACGGAAGTCATGGTTTCTTCTTCTTCTATATCATGGGTGTTGGACACTGCATGTGGAGTTCACATTTGTTCAAATGTACAGGAACTCAAGAGAAGAAGACAGGTGGGACAGCATGAGGTGGACCTACGCGTTGGAAACGGGGCACGGGTTGCTGTAGGAGACTATTTCATCTCTTTGCCATCTGGGCTTGTATTAGAACTAAACAGTTGTTACTTTGTTCCCAGTATTACTAAAAATATTATCTCTATTCCTGCTCTTGTCAGGAAGGGATTTTCGTTTGAATGCAATATTTCAAAGTGTGTTTTATCTTTAGATAATATTGTTTATGCAACTGGTTCAATTAACAATGGGTTATACATGTTGGACATGGAAAGTTCTATACAAAATGTTGATATTAAGATAGCCAAGTATGCTGATGACAGCACCTTGCTATGGCATAGTCGTTTAGGCCATATTAACAAGAAGCGCATTAAGCGGTTGCATGATAATGGACTGCTGGGATCATTCTCCTATGAGGAGATTGATACATGCAAAGCTTGTTTGATGGGTAAAATGACGAAGTCACCTTTTCCTCACAAAGGTCAAAGGGCTTCAGGTTTACTTGACCTTATACACAGCGATGTGTGTGGGCCATTTAGTAAACATGCCAGAGGTGGCTATCAGTACTTCATTACCTTTACTGATGATTTCAGTAGATATGGATATGTCTATTTAATGAGACATAAAAGTGAATCTTTTGACAAGTTCAAAGAGTTCAAGAATGAAGTACAGAATCAGCTAGGCCGAAATATCAAGGCACTTCGTTCTGATCGAGGTGGAGAATACTTGAGTCATGCGTTTATTGACTATCTAAAAGAGTGTGGGATTATCTCACAGCTCACTCCGCCAGGAACACCGCAATGGAATGGTGTGTCCGAGAGGAGAAATAGAACGTTACTTGATATGGTTCGTTCTATGATGAGTCAGGCTACTCTACCTTACTCCTTTTGGGGATTTGCACTGGAGACAGCTGCAAATGTACTAAACCGAGTGCCATCCAAGGCAGTTTCAAAGACGCCATATGAGTTATGGTATGGGAAACAGCCTAGCTTGACATTTATTAAGATCTGGGGTTGCGAGGCTTATGTCAAAAAGCTCGCCTCTGGGAAACTAGAGAGCAGATCTGAGAAATGCATCTTTGTCGGTTACCCTAAGGAAACTAAGGGTTATTATTTCTACGATCCCAAAGAGAACAAAGTATTTGTTGCTCGGACGGCAATTTTTCTTGAGAAGGAGTTTCTTCTGCAAGAGGCCAGTGGGAGAGAAATAAAGCTGGATGAGAATCCAGAGGAAGGACAAAGTAGTCAAGCACAGTTGGATGTGCCTGAGCCGGTAGAACAGGTTACTGAACAACCTGAGGCTCAGATATCACGGGAACCGCGTAGATCGGGAAGGATCCGTCGACAGCCTGAGCGCTATGACGGAGTCTACATCATTGATAATGATGAACCCCTCACTTATGCGGATGCGGTCAGTGGACCGGAGTCAGCTAGATGGCTTGAAGCTATGCGAGCCGAGATGGACTCCATGTCAGATAACCAAGTCTGGGATTTGGTTGATCCGCCTCCGGGAGTAATCCCTATAGGCTGTAAATGGATCTTCAAGAAGAAGATTGACATGGATGGTAACGTGGTTACCTATAAAGGCAGGCTAGTTGCGAAAGGTTTCAAACAAATCTACGGGATAGATTATGATGAAACTTTCTCACCTGTAGCCATGTTTAAGTCTATTCGGATTCTTTTCGCGATAGCAGCATATTACGATTATGAGATCTGGCAGATGGATGTGAAGACGGCTTTCCTTAATGGAAATCTAGATGAGGATGTGTATATGACACAACCTGAAGGTTTCACTAATCCATCAGATCGTCATAAAATATGCAAGTTAAAGAAGTCTATTTATGGACTTAAACAAGCATCTAGAAGCTGGAATATTCGTTTTGATGAATCAATCTCTGAGTTTGGTTTCATCAAGAACGAAGATGACCCGTGTGTATATAAGAGGTTTAGTGGGAGCGTGATTACTTTCCTAGTCCTCTACGTCGATGACATCTTGATCATTGGAAACGATATTCCTGAACTGCATGCTGTTAAAGCATGGTTGGGAAAATGTTTTCAGATGAAAGATCTAGGAGAAGCAGCCTATGTATTAGGTGTGAAGATCTACAGGGATAGATCTAAGAGGCTTCTCGGGCTGTGCCAGAGTACTTACATCGATAAAGTCCTGGAAAGATTTCATTTAGAGAATTCTAAAAGGGGATATCTTCCAGTCAGACATGGTCTGAATCTTTCGAAGAGTCAGTGTCCACAAACACAGACTGAGAAAGATGAAATGGACAATACGCCTTATGCTTCGGCTATTGGATCCATTATGTATGCGATGTTGTGTACTCGCCCAGATGTCGCTTACGGGTTAAGCGTGACCAGTCGGTTCCAAAGTAATCCAGGTCAGGCACACTGGATTGCAGTCAAGAACGTTTTGAAATATCTGCGGAGGACCAAAGATATGTTCTTGATATATGGTGGTCAGGAAGAACTCAGTATAGAAGGATATACTGACGCTTCGTTCCAGTCTGACCAGGATGATTTCCGATCACAATCAGGCTATGTTTTTAGCTTGAATGGAGGAGCAGTGGTGTGGAAGAGTTTCAAACAATCAATTGTTGCTGATTCCACAACAGAAGCCGAGTATGTTGCAGCCTCCGAAGCATCAAAGGAGGCAGTCTGGATTCGTAAGTTCATTCACGAACTTGGTGTTGTTCCATCGTGTGCAGATCCACTGGTTATCTTCTGTGATAACACTGGAGCAATTGCACAAGCAAAGGAACCACGGTCGCACCAGAAGCCCAAGCACATACAGAGACGGTTTCACTTGATCCGGGAGATCATTGATCGTGGCGAGATCAAAATCTGCAAGGTACATACAGATGACAATCTGGCTGACCCGCTTACCAAGCCTCTGGCGCAGCAGAAGCATGAGAAGCACTGTAATAATATGGGTTTGAGATTTCTCAACCATTAGATTAAGTGCAAGTGGGAGATTGTTGGGGTATGCCCTTAAGGCTAATGTTTGAGGCCTTGGGATTGTATCAGTATCATGTAATAAACTTTTATGTTTATAAAGGCAATGGTTGTTATTCAGTTTGTTACCTTGTCTGCTGTAATAAGTGTACTTCTGAATAATGTCTCAAAGCTGTTCAGCTAGGCTGACATGCTGTAATGTCCTTAGTCGAAATATCTTGGTGAACATGAGACAGCCTTGATATGGTTAAGACTAATATGTGTTCTAATCTTATAGGATGCTTTGAGCATGGAATAAGATGTAGACTCATGGGTACATTGGATGTACTGGACAGACCCTACTAGGATATTCAATTGCTTGTCACAATGTGAATAATCCTTGTTTGCATCAAGTGGCACATGTCCTTTGACTTGAGATCACTTGGGTTTCTAAATGATGATTGTCATTGTTTTGAGGTGGTTTAATATCATTTGAAACATAATGATTATAGACTATCTTGGATGGTGAGCTTGAGTCAGGTTAGGGCACTAGTGATAGATAAAGGATTGCCGTCTCCTTGTTTAAGGAGTGTGATGTTCTAAAGGGGCCCCCCTGGATGAGATGATTGAGAAAGTGTATGGCCATACCCAGGTGACTGTGTTCATCTGATCTAATCATGCTCATCATATTGGAGTTACAGGCTTGACACGCTTGTCCAATAAGAACATCCAGTGGCAAAGGAAACATGTATGCCTAGTGAAATGGATTCACTCTTGAGCTGTGGTTTGGGTGTAGTCTTGGAAGACTCTTTCCTTTATATCGGGAGACAGTGATGTGTTGCTAGATACCCCTCACTGATCGTGATAACGTAAGTTATCGTTACCGACATTTAAAGGAAACCCTTAGGGTCGCACAATTTGATGATATGGCTTACTTAAGTCAGATCGTGTGGACTGAATTGTTTCAGTTCAGATTAAGGGATTGAAACTCTGATTGTAAGTGAGATCTAGTCTGATCATGTTTGATTGATTAGGGCTTGAGATCAGTAAGCTTCGATCGAGAGTGTTGATGCTAGATCGATCAGATCAGGAGCATCAGAAGATGAATGGTCAGATCTAGGACCTTAGGGTTTAATCCGATCTTGACTTAATGCTTGGGCTAATTCGGTTTGGTCATTGAACCAAAGACCTTGGACCGGCTCATGATTGAGCGCTTGGTTCAATGTGAATAAGTGAGTTTCGAATAGTTCAACGCAAAACGTTTTGGAGTTAAAGACTTTCTATAATTGGAAAGTCGGTTTTTCAAGTGTAAAAACGTCTCCACGTTTTGGCTGAACGTCTCCACTTCGTGTGGGTCGTTGTCTCGCTTCTTCCTCTCGTGGACTCTCGGGTGTAGAGAAGAGAACTCACGCCAAAGTCTAGTGGAAAAAGCCGAGCAAGTCTTTCATCACCCCTACAAGCGATCAAAGACACTTTGGTGCCTTGCTAGCACAAGGAGCGATCGAAGTGTAGGCCTTCTTCCTCTTGTGTGCGATTCCTTTGGAGAAGAACCAATCGAGTCTTTGCTTCCAAGGCATCATCTAAACTATGGCATCGGTATGACCCTTTGTTGATTTTAGCAACCTTTCATCTAGTTGATGATATATCATACATGCGATTCTTGAATCCCTAATTTCCGCCATGCAAAGGTTTCGGTTGATGATATGTCCTTGAACAGCCTCTTCCTGCGGCTCCTCCGCCTAATGCCCGAACGGCAGACAGAGATGCTTATAGAAAGCATCAGGATGACTCTTTGGAGGTTGCATGTCTTATGCTAGCCAGTATGGCACCTGAACTGCAGGTGCAATATGAGGAGCAGAACGCTTTTCAGATGATTACTCGTCTGAAATAGATGTTCGAGGCTCAGGCTAGAACTGAGAGATTTGACACCGCCAAAGCAGTCTTTCGGTGCAAGTTGTCTGAAGGTGCACCAGTGAGACCCCATGTTCTCAAACTCATTGGGAATGTGGATCATCTCAGGAGACTGGGACACACCATAGACAACGAGCTGGTTGTGGATCTTATTCTTCATTCCCTGCCTCCTAGCTTCAGTCCGTTTATCATTAACTTCAACATGAACCGGATTGAGTGCACACGGGAGGAATTGATGAATATGCTCCAAACAGCTGAGCGAGAGATGGGTAAGACCAAACCCAATTCTGTTCTTTTGGTCCCTGCGACCAAGAAGATAAAGAAGAAGGGTAAGGCACGTGCTAAGAGCAGTGCTAGAGGTCCTACCAAAGCACTGAAGAAAAAGGCGAAGAAGTCAAAGGACTAGAGGTGTTTTCACTGTGGCGAGCAGGGGCACTGGAGAAGGGACTGCAAGCAGCTTCAGAATGAGGAGAAGAAAGGCTTGGCCTTAACTTCTAGCTCAGGTATCTATGTTACAGAAGTCAATCTTTCTACTTATATGTCATGGGCATTGGATACCGCATGTGGAGCTCATATTTGTACAAATATGCAGGGGCTCAAGAAAAGTAGATCGGTGCGGCTTGGAGAGATTGACCTACGCGTTGGAAACGGGGCACAGGTTGCTGCTGTTGCTGTAGGCGTTTTGACTCTCTCCTTGCCATCTGGACTTCAATTAGAACTAGATAATTGCTTTTGTGTACCTTCGCTAACAAAGAACATTGTATCCATTCCTTGCTTGGCAAGGAAAGGATTTAAATTTGAAATAAATAAGAACTCCTGTTCTTTTTCATTTGCAAATATGTTCTATGGGAAGGGTACTTTGTGCAATGGTCTATATATCTTGGATATGGAAAGTTCTATTTGTAACATAAGCAATAAGAGGACCAAACTGAGTGGTTCAGTTGGTGCTTTCCTATGGCACTGTCGATTAGCCCATATAAACAAGAATCGCATCCAATAACTCCATGCAAATGGATTGTTAGATTCAAGTTCCTTGGAGGAATTTGATACTTGTGAACCCTGTTTATTAGGGAAAATGACAAAGGCGCCCTTCACCAAGATTGGTGAGAGGGCAGAAGGTTTATTAGATCTCATACATACTGATGTGTGTGGGCCCTTCAATAAACAAGCCAGAGGAGGGTACAACTACTTCATTACCTTCACTGATGACTTCAGTAGGTATGGCTATGTCTACT
Organism: Costus lasius; assembly: GCA_027563935.2. Lineage (NCBI taxonomy): Eukaryota > Viridiplantae > Streptophyta > Magnoliopsida > Zingiberales > Costaceae > Costus > Costus lasius. Next base: position 70,187,306 of record CM050449.1, read on the forward strand.
TAATGAGACATAAATCTGAATCCTTTGAGAAATTCAAGGAGTTCAAGAATGAAGTAGAGAACCAGCTTGGAAGATCCATTAAAGCACTTCGATCAGATCGAGGTGGAGAATACCTGAGCGGTGAGTTCTTTGACTATCTGAGAGAGTATGGGATCATATCCCAACTCACTCCTCCTGGAACACCTCAATGGAATGGTGTGTTTGAAAGAAGAAATCGAACTTTATTGGATATGGTTCGATCCATGATGAGTCACGCAACTCTACCTTCTTCATTCTGGGGGCATGCACTAGAAACAGCTTCTCTGATACTGAATAATGTTCCATCTAAGATTGTCTCCAAAATACCATACGAGATGTGGAGTGGGAGACGCCCTAATCTCGCGTTTATCAGGATCTGGGGATGTGAGGCTTATGTCAAACGTCAGGATTCTAGCAAGCTAGAACCTAGATCTGATAAGTGTGTATTTGTGGGGTATCCTAAGGAAACTAAAGGATACTACTTCTATGTCCCAACCGAGAACAAAGTTTTTGTTGCTCGGGGTGCTGTCTTTCTAGAAAAAGAATTTCTTATGAAAGAAGTTAGTGGGAGGAAGTTTGACTTGGATGAGGTCCAAGTGCAAGCACAAGACAAAGAGATGGAATCTGAGCCACCTACACCGGTTGCTAGGCAACCTGAGGCTCAGACACAGGTCCCGCGTAGGTCTGGGAGAATTCGTCGTGCACCTGAAAGGTATGGGTCGCTACCGACCCAACACGATGGGATCTTCATCATTGAGGATGAACCTAGAACCTATGATGAGGCGGTCAGTGGACCGGACTCCGAGAAATAGCTTGATGCCATGCGATCCGAGATGGATTACATGTCGGCTAACCAAGTCTGGGATTTGGTTGAGCTGCCTGATGGGGTAAAACCTATAGGGTGTAAATGGTGTTGGGGTATGCCCTTAAGGCTAATGTTTGAGGCCTTTGGGATTTTATCAGTATCATGTAATAAACTCCTGTGTTTATAAAGGCATGGTTATTATTCAGGTTGTTACCTTGTCTGCAGTAATAAGTGTACTTCTGAATAATGTCTCAAAGCTGTTCAGCTAGGCTGACATGCTCTATGTCCTTAGTCGATATATCTTGGTAAACATGAGACAGCCTTGATATGGTTAAGACTAATATGTGTTCTAATCTTATAGGATGCTTCGAGCATGGAATAAGATGTAGACTCATGGGTACATTAGATGTACTGGACAAGACCCTACTAGGATATTCAATTGCTTGTCACAATGTGAATAATCCTTGTTTGCTGCAAGTGGCACATGTCCTTTGACTTGAGATCACTTGTGTTTCTAAATGATGATTGTCATTGTTTTGAGGTAGTTCAATATCATTTGAAAGATAATGATTATAGACTATCTTGGATAGTGAGCTTGAGTCAGGTTAGGGCACTAGTGATAGATAAAGGATTGCCGTCTCCTTGTTTAAGGAGTGTGATGTTCTAAAGGGGCCCCTTGGATGAGATGATTGAGAAAGTGTATGGCCATACCTAGGTGACTGTGTTCATCTGATCTAATTATGCTCATCATATTGGAGTTACAAGCTTGACATGCTTGTCCAATAAGAACATCCAGTGGCAAAGGATACATGTATGCCTTGTGAAGTGGATTCACACTTGTGCTATGGTTTGGGTGGAGTCTTGGAAGACTCTTTCCTTTATATCGGGAGACAGTGATGTGTTGCTAGATACCCTTCACTGATCGTGATAAACGTAAGTTATCGTTACCGACATTTAAAGGAAACCCTTAGGGTCGCACAATTTGATGATATGGCTTACTTAAGTCAGATCGTGTGGACTGAATTGTTTTGGTTCAGTTTAAAGGGATTTAAACTCTGATTATAAGTGAGATCTGGTCTGATCATGTTTGATTGATTAGGGCTTGAGATCGGTAAGCTTCGATCGAGAGTGTTGATGTTAGATCGGAAAGATCAGGAACATCAAGAGATGAATGGTCAGATCTAGAACCTTAGGGTTTATTTTGATCTGGACTAAAAGCTTGGGCTGATTTCGGTTTGGTCATTGAACCATACACTTGTGAACCGGCTCATGGTTGAGCGCTTGGTTCAATTAGAGTGAGATAAGCGTTTGGTTCACTTCATGTGAACGCTCAAACGCTTGAACGCTTAAATGCATAAACGTTTGCGCATGCTAATTTTGGAAAGTCCAAAAGAGTAACGCATGTTCGGTTGGCTAAGCGTTGGATTCACTCTTTGCTCCTCTCTTTCTCGCTTGACGACATCTTGGTGTGGACGAGAAGAAGTCTTGGAGAGAAGTTCGGCAAGTCTAGAGATCAGCTCTCCTTCCCTTTCCATACGAAAAGGCCCTTGAAGAACCTTGCTAGCACAAGGATCTCCAAGGAGTAAGCACATCACCTTGTGTGCGTCGACTAGGGAGAAGATCCCTTTCGGTCTTTGCTTCCAAGATACCATCCATATGATGGCAATGGTATGAATCTTGTCTCATGATTTCAATCTAATGAGTTGATCATATATATCATGCAACCGATTCTTGATGCCCTAATTTCCGCCCATGCAAAAGTGTTCTAATGCATGTATTAGGGTTTTGCGCCCCCCCCTCATGAAAGGGGTTTTATCCGCTTGCGCTCCCCCTTGAAGGGGACTCTTCAATTGGTATCAGAGGCCAGTTAAAGCATGTTAATATGATTGCTTGATATATTTTGTGATCCATGTTTGTGCATCTAAATGTATGCTTAGATCTTGTTGACATGCGAAACTTACATGTTGTTTATTCATGCTCTCGCATGTCTTGTTATTGGCGCTTAGTTCATGTAGTTTTATCAAAAACTTATCTTGCGCGCCTATGGATTAGATCTAAGTTGCACCTATTGTAAACCCTTAGACGGGTTGATGGGGTTGAAAGCATCCTCTAGGTTAGATCAAACTAGTCTGATCAGGCCATCTGACAGCCTACATGGATCGACCTGATGGCACCTGTGCGCAAGCACGAGGTGGCTATAGGTCGATTGCATCACAGGCGTGTAGCGAGGTCTGGTTGAGACAACTCAATGAACACACATGAGTTAGGCCCGGGGTCACACCCGCTTGCCAGAACTCATGAGGGTTGTTCAGCCCTTGGCGCATGCATGGTTGACCATTAGGTCAACTCGAGTCAGTTAGGACTTGGTGCATGGAAGGGCAGTGGATCTGACTAGTTGGATGAGTGGATCCCTATCAATGGACCGTTGTAAGGTAGTAGGGCTCATAAGACAAGTAAAATTGACTCCAATGGGATTTCGAAAATTTTATTTTGTCTATGGATCACATGATTGATTGAATGATGCCATGATGCTTGTTTATTTAATCTTATGTGGATTGCCCTAATGTGTGCTGTGCTGGGGCCTGCGTGCCTGGAATTAAACTTGTAAATTAATTTGTATTGTGATCTGCGAATCACATTTGTAATTAATTTATTGTATTATTGACCTGTGAGTCAAACTTGTCTAGATAGATCAAATTGTATTTGATTAGACAAGAGCACAAAGGCACACATCCTAGAGGGGCATTCAGCTGGTGGCGTACCTGAGGTGCTCTTGGCGCAAGGGGCCTGGGTTGGACCAGATGAGGTGCTAAAGACCCATGAAGAGCAAGTGAAGACTTAAGTATCTTAAGGTCTTACTTAGGCTATGGGCTTTTACCACATAAGATCCATGCTTTCTGTTATTGTTTATATAAGTAGAACAGCATGCTTTATTTATCTTCTGCTATAGCCATAGGATTTGCCTGATAGTAAGAAGATAAAAGACCGTTAAAATCCAAACGCTAAAATATCAAGCACGTAATGCCTTCTGACGCGAAACCTCACTGTTCTGACTATCGTTGGAGCCGTGTTGTACCCACTCAGTGGGCACGTCCATCTATCTTCAGACGGTGCGGGATTTCACCTGCGTGTTACAGAGAAGGGATTTATCGCTTCTCGTTGCTCAGCATAGCACGTGGTGGTCCAGGGAGTAGGTCGGGTCGGCTTGACCATGTAGGCTACATATGTGGCGCATATGGTAGCACATGGAGGCAGCCATCTGTGGGATCAGAGACTGTGTTGTACCAACTCAGTTGGCACAGTCTGCTAGATTGCCCAGATGAAGGGGAATCGCACGGGTTGGCGATTGGCTGGGACAGCCTACCAGAAATTAGTGCTTGTCATCTCTGTGCATCTTATCTCGCCTGAGCGGGACGCGGAGACCAAGTATGAAATCTGGATCCCATCTCACTAAAAGAGTTCTACTCTTTCGGGCTGTTTTGCTGGATTTTTCAGCCAGATAAAATAGTGAGAAAAGAATCTTTCTTAAAGTCCTGGATTGATTCTAGACATTGATACTGATCTTGCTGTTCTTGCATTGTTGTAGATTCCTGCAGCAACGAACACCATGAGCTTCAATGTGCGATCCCTACTGGAAAGGGAGAAGTTTGCTGGGCCGAACTTCTCTGACTGGTTCGGACACCTTAAGATCGTTCTTAAGGCAGAGAGGAAACTGTATGTCCTCGAGACGGCTGTGCCGCCTCAACCCGCTGCGAACGCCGCAAGGGCGGTTCGTGAAGCCTATGAAAAGCACGTCAATGATAGCATTGATGTCGCTTGCCTGATGCTAGCGTCTATGACGCCACCGCTGCAGCGACAGCATGAGGATATGTCGGCTATAGAGATTATAGCGAACCTCAAGATGCTGTATGCTGCACAGGCGAGGACAGAACGCTATAATCTGACGAAGCTCTTCTTTCAGAGCAAACTGGCTGAAGGGAGCCCAGTGGGAGCTCACGTGCTCAAGATGATTGGGCACAAGGAGGCTCTGGAGAAACTGGGGCATACCATTAACCAGGAGCTTGCTGTAGACATCATTCTGCAGTCTCTTCCGCCCTCTTTCGATGCGTTCATTATTAACTTTAATATGAACAAAATCGATTGTACACCGGCAGAGCTGTTGAATATGCTCTTGACTACTGAGGAAACTCTGAAGGGAAAGCCTTCAACCTCTGTCTTAATGGTTCCTTCCAGGAACAAGAAGAAGGGGAAGAAGGGCAAGGCCCCTGTCAAGAACTACAGTAAGGCTCTGAAACAGAAGGTGAAGCGGTCCAAGGACAACAGGTGTTTCCACTGTGGCCAGCTGGGTCACTGGAAAAAGGACTGTAAAGCGCTCCAAGGAGATAAGAGGGGAAGCATCGCTTCTGGCTCAGGTATATACGTGACGGAAGTCATGGTTTCATCTTCTTCTATTTCATGGGTGTTGGACACTGCATGTGGAGTTCACATTTGTTCAAATGTACAGGAACTCAAGAGAAGAAGGTAGGTGGGACAGCATGAGGTAGACCTACGCGTTGGAAACGGGGCACGGGTTGCTGCTGTTGCTGTAGGAGACTATTTCATTTCTTTACCATCTGGCATTGTACTGGAATTAAACAATTGTTATTTTGTACCGAGTATCACTAAAAATATTATCTCTATTCCTGCTCTTGTCAGGAAAGGATTTGCCTTTGAATGCAATATTTCAAAGTGTGTTTTATCTTGTGATAATATTGTTTATGCAACTGGTTCAATTAACAATGGGCTATTCATGTTGGACATGGAATATTCCATACAAAACATTGATAATAAGAAAGCCAAGTATGCTGATGACAGCACCTTGCTATGGCATAGTCGTTTAGGCCATATTAACAAGAAGCGCATTAAGCGGTTGCATGATCATGGACTGCTGGGATCATTCTCCTATGAGGAGATTGATACATGCAAAGCTTGTTTAATGGGTAAAATGACGAAGTCACCTTTTCCCAACAAAGGTCAAAGGGCTTCAGGTTTACTTGACCTTATACACAGTGATGTGTGTGGGCCATTTAGTAAACATGCCAGAGGTGGCTATCAGTACTTCATTACCTTTACTGATGATTTCAGTAGGTATGGTTATGTCTATCTGATGAGACATAAAAGTGAATCTTTTGACAAGTTCAAAGAGTTCAAGAATGAAGTACAAAATCAGCTAGGCCGAAATATCAAGGCACTTCGTTCTGATCGAGGTGGAGAATACTTGAGTCATGCGTTTACTGACTATCTGAAGGAGTGTGGGATTATCTCACAGCTCACTCCGCCATGAACACCACAATGGAATGGTGTGTCCGAGAGGAGAAATAGAACGTTACTTGATATGGTTCGTTCTATGATGAGTCAGGCTACACTACCTTACTCCTTTTGGGGTTTTGCACTGGAAACAGCTGCAAAGGTACTAAACCGAGTGCCATCCAAGGCAGTTTCTAAAACTCCATACGAGTTATGGTATGGGAAACAGCCAAGCTTGACATTTATCAGGATCTGGGGCTGCGAGGCTTATGTCAACAAGCTCGCCTCTGGGAAACTGGAGAGCAGATCTGAGAAATGTGTCTTTGTCGGTTACCCTAAGGAAACTAAGGGTTATTATTTCTACGATCCCAAAGAGAACAAGGTATTTGTTGCTCGAACGGCCATATTTCTTGAGAAGGAGTTTCTTCTGCAAGAGGCCAGTGGGAGAGAAATAAAACTGGATGAGAATCCAGAGGAAGGACAAAGTAGTCAAGCACAGTTGGATGAGCCTGAGCCGGTAGATCGGGTTACTGAACAACCTGAGGCTCAGATATCACGGGAACCGCGAAGATCGGGAAGGATCCGTCGACAGCCTGAGCGCTATGACGGAGTCTACATCATTGATAATGATGAACCCCTCACTTATGCGGATGCGGTCAGTGGACCGGAGTCAGCTAGATGGCTTGATGCTATGCGAGCCGAGATGGACTCCATGTCAGATAACCAAGTCTGGGATTTGGTTGATCCGCCTCCGGGAGTAATCCCTATAGGCTGTAAATGGATCTTCAAGAAGAAGATTGACATGGATGGTAACGTGGTTACCTATAAAGGCAGGCTAGTTGCGAAAGGTTTCAAACAAATCTACGGGATAGATTATGATGAAACTTTCTCTCCTGTAGCCATGTTCAAGTCTATTCGGATTCTTTTCGCAATAGCTGCATATTATGATTATGAGATCTGGCAGATGGATGTGAAGACAGCTTTCCTTAATGGAAATCTGGACGAGGATGTGTATATGACACAACCTGAAGGTTTCACTAATCCATCAGATCGTCATAAAATATGCAAGTTAAAGAAGTCCATTTATGGACTTAAACAAGCATCTAGAAGCTGGAATATTCGTATTGATGAATCAATCTCTGAGTTTGGTTTCATCAAGAACGAGGATGACCCGTGTGTATATAAGAGGTTTAGTGGGAGCGTGATTATTTTCCTAGTCCTCTACGTCGATGATATCTTGATCATTGGAAATGATATTCCTGAACTGCATGCTGTTAAAGCATGGTTAGGAAAATGTTTCCAGATGAAAGATCTAGGAGAAGCAGCCTATGTATTAGGTGTGAAGATCTACCGGGGTAGATCTAAGAGGCTTCTCGGGCTGTGCCAGAGTACGTACATCGATAAAGTCCTGGAGAGATTTCATTTAGAGAATTCTAAACGAGGATATCTTCCAGTCAGACATGGTCTGAATCTTTCGAGGAGACAGTGTCCACAAACAAAGATGAAATGGACAATACGCCTTATGCTTCGGCTATTGGATCCATTATGTATGCGATGTTGTGTACTCGCCCAGACGTCGCTTACGGGTTAAGCGTGACCAGTCGGTTCCAAAGTAATCCAGGTGTGGCACACTGGATTGCAGTCAAGAACATCTTGAAATATCTGCGGAGGACCAAAGATATGTTCTTGGTATATGGTGGTCAGGAAGAACTCAGTATTGAAGGATATACTGACGCTTCGTTCCAGTCTGACCAGGATGATTTCCGATCGCAATCAGGCTATGTTTTTAGCTTGAATGGTGGAGCAGTGGTTTGGAAAAGTTTCAAACAGTCAACTGTTGCTGATTCCACAACAGAAGCCGAGTATGTTGCAGCCTCGGAAGCATCCAAGGAGGCAGTGTGGATTCGTAAGTTCGTGAGAGAACTTGGTGTTGTTCCTTCGAGTGCAGATCCTTTGGTTATCTTCTGTGATAACACTGGAGCCATCGCACAAGCAAAGGAACCACGGTCGCACCAGAAATCCAAGCACATACAGAGACGTTTTCACTTGATCCGGGAGATCATTGATCGTGGCGAGATCAAAGTCTGCAAGGTACATACAGATGACAATCTGGCAGACCCGCTTACCAAGCCTCTGGCGCAGCAGAAGCATGAGAAGCACTGTAATAATATGGGTTTGAGATTTCTCAACCATTAGATTAAGTGCAAGTGGGAGATTGTTGGGGTATGCCCTTAAGGCTAATGTTTGAGGCCTTTGGGATTATATCAGTATCATGTAATAAACTCCTGTGTTTATAAAGGCATGGTTATTATTCAGGTTGTTACCTTGTCTGCAGTAATAAGTGTACTTCTGAATAATGTCTCAAAGCTGTTCAGCTAGGCTGACATGCTCTATGTCCTTAGTCGATATATCTTGGTAAACATGAGACAGCCTTGATATGGTTAAGACTAATATGTGTTCTAATCTTATAGGATGCTTCGAGCATGGAATAAGATGTAGACTCATGGGTACATTAGATGTACTGGACAAGACCCTACTAGGATATTCAATTGCTTGTCACAATGTGAATAATCCTTGTTTGCTGCAAGTGGCACATGTCCTTTGACTTGAGATCACTTGTGTTTCTAAATGATGATTGTCATTGTTTTGAGGTAGTTCAATATCATTTGAAAGATAATGATTATAGACTATCTTGGATAGTGAGCTTGAGTCAGGTTAGGGCACTAGTGATAGATAAAGGATTGCCGTCTCCTTGTTTAAGGAGTGTGATGTTCTAAAGGGGCCCCCTGGATGAGATGATTGAGAAAGTGTATGGCCATACCCAGGTGACTGTGTTCATCTGATCTAATTATGCTCATCATATTGGAGTTACAAACTTGACATGCTTGTCCAATAAGAACATCCAGTGGCAAAGGATACATGTATGCCTTGTGAAGTGGATTCACACTTGTGCTATGGTTTGGGTGGAGTCTTGGAAGACTCTTTCCTTTATATCGGGAGACAGTGATGTGTTGCTAGATACCCCTCACTGATCGTGATAAACGTAAGTTATCGTTACCGACATTTAAAGGAAACCCTTAGGGTCGCACAATTTGATGATATGGCTTACTTAAGTCAGATCGTGTGGACTGAATTGTTTTGGTTCAGTTTAAAGGGATTTAAACTCTGATTATAAGTGAGATCTGGTCTGATCATGTTTGATTGATTAGGGCTTGAGATCGGTAAGCTTCGATCGAGAGTGTTGATGTTAGATCGGAAAGATCAGGAACATCAAGAGATGAATGGTCAGATCTAGAACCTTAGGGTTTATTTTGATCTGGACTAAAAGCTTGGGCTGATTTCGGTTTGGTCATTGAACCATACACTTGTGAACCGGCTCATGGTTGAGCGCTTGGTTCAATTAGAGTGAGATAAGCGTTTGGTTCACTTCATGTGAACGCTCAAACGCTTGAACGCTTAAATGCATAAACGTTTGCGCATGCTAATTTTGGAAAGTCCAAAAGAGTAACGCATGTTCGGTTGGCTAAGCGTTGGATTCACTCTTTGCTCCTCTCTTTCTCGCTTGACGACATCTTGGTGTGGACGAGAAGAAGTCTTGGAGAGAAGTTCGGCAAGTCTAGAGATCAGCTCTCCTTCCCTTTCCATACGAAAAGGCCCTTGAAGAACCTTGCTAGCACAAGGATCTCCAAGGAGTAAGCACATCACCTTGTGTGCGTCGACTAGGGAGAAGATCCCTTTCGGTCTTTGCTTCCAAGATACCATCCATATGATGGCAATGGTATGAATCTTGTCTCATGATTTCAATCTAATGAGTTGATCATATATATCATGCAACCGATTCTTGATGCCCTAATTTCCGCCCATGCAAAAGTGTTCTAATGCATGTATTAGGGTTTTGCGCCCCCCTCATGAAAGGGGTTTTATCCGCTTGCGCTCCCCCTTGAAGGGGACTCTTCAAATGGGTCTTCAAGAGGAAGACAGACATGGATGGCAATATAGTTACCTACAAGGGTAGACTAGTGGCTAAAGGATTTAAACAAGTCCATAGGGTGGACTATGATGAAACCTTCTCGCCAGTTGCCATGTTTAAATCCATTCGGATTCTGCTTGCTATAGCTGCATATCATGATTATGAGATATGGCAGATGGATGTGAAGACAACGTCCCTTAACGGGAAGCTTGTTGGGGTATGCCCTTAAGGCTAATGTTTGAGGCCTTGGGATTGTATCAGTATCATGTATAAACTTTTATGTTTATAAAGGCATGGTTGTTATTCAGGTTGTTATATTGTCTGCTGCAATAATTGTACTTCTGAATAATGTCTCAAAGCTGTTCAGCTAGGCTGACATGAAGTAAAGTCCTTAGTCGAGATATCTTGGTGAACATGAGACAGCCTTGATATGGTTAAGACTAATATGTGTTCTAATCTTATAGGATGCTTCGAGCATGGAATAAGATGTAGACTCATGGGTACATTGGATGTACTGGACAGACCCTACTAGGATATTCAATTGTCTGTCACAATGTGAATAATCCTTGAATGCGACAAGTGGCACATTTCCTCTGACTTGAGATCACTTGTGTTTCTAAATGATGATTGTCATTGTTTTGAGATAGTTCAATATCATTTGAAACATAATGATTATAGACTATCTTGGATGGTGAGCTTGAGTCAGGTTAGGGCACTAGTGATAGACAAAGGATTGCCGTCTCCTTATTTAAGGAGTGTGATGTTCTAAAGGGGCCCCCTGGATGAGATGATTGAGAATAGTGTATGGCCATACCCAGGTGACTATGTTCATCTGATCTAATCATGCTCATCATATTGGAGTTACAAGCTTGACACGCTTGTCCAATAAGAACATCCAGTGGTAAAGGAAATATGCATGCCTTGTGAGTTGGATTCACACTTGTGCTGTGGTTTGGGTGTAGTCTTGGAAGACTCTTTCCTCTATATCGGGAGACAGTGATGTGTTGCTAGATACCCCTCACTGATCGTGATAACGTGAGTTATCGTTACCGACATTTAAAGGAAACCCTCAGGGTCGCACAATTTGATGATATGGCTTACTTAAGTCAGATCGTGTGGACTGAATTATTCAGGTTCAGTTTAAAGGGATTTAATCTCTGATTGTAAGTGAGATCTGGTCTGATCATGTTTGATTGATTAGGGCTTGAGATTGGTAAGCTTCGATCGAGAGATTGGATGCTAGATCAGTGAGATCAGTAGCATCAAGAGATCGATGGTCAGATCAAGAGCCTTAGGGTTTAATGTGATCTGGACTAATGGCTTGGGTCGATTGGTCTATGAACCAGACCAAATTGAACCAGCTCATTGAGTGAGCGTGTGGTTCAAATTGAGAGGAGTTTGCGCATGGGGTAAACCCATGATCGCAAGTGAGTGAGTGGCTTTCTATTTTTAGAAAGCATGATCACATACGTGACCACTACTCACGTTCACGCCTAAGGCGCCCTCATCTCTCGTTTCTCCTCACTCTCGTCGCCAACTTGGGCATTCGACACTTGCACTCTCGTGTGGAAGAGTGTAGATGAAAAAGAGAAGGAAGAGTTCGACCAAGCAAAGTGATCTTTCCCTTCCATTCGACAACGGCTTCTTGGAACCTTGCTAGCACAAGGAGCACCAAGGAAGAGTAGGCGACACCAATTGTGTGCGTCACCTTTGGAGAAGGAGCACTTGCGCCTTTCCTTCCAAGACACCATCTAAGCGATGGCAATGGTGAGAATCGTTTTTCATTGCAAGTTGAACATATTATATGCATAGATCCTTGAAACCCCTTCCGCTGCATCAAAATTGTCATATGCGCCTCCTATAGGGTTTCGCCCCCTTGTTTAGGGGACTTTCAAAGCTGACTGAGGATGTGTATATGACACAACCTGATGGCTTCATCCATCCTGTAGAGGCTAATAAGGTCTGCAGGCTGAAGAGATCCATTTATGGATTAAAACAAGCATCTCGAAGTTGGAATCTTCGATTTGATGAGGCCGTGAGAGATTATGGCTTTATCAAAAGTGAAGATGACGCCTGTGTATACAGAAAATTCAGTGGGAGCTTGGTGATTTTTCTGGTCTTGTATGTTGATGACATACTGCTCATCGGAAATGACATCCCTAGTCTTCAAGCTGTGAAGACATGGTTGGGGAAGTGTTTCGAGATGAAAGACTTAGGGGAGGCCGCCTATATTCTAGGCGTGAGGATCTACCGGGATAGATCCAAGAGGCTTCTGGCCCTTAGTCAAAGTACTTACATTGATAAGGTACTGGAGAGGTTCTACATTAGCAATCCAAGAAAGGATACCTTCCAGTGAGACATGGCCTTACTCTCTCAAAGAGCCAGTGTCCTACAACACAGGCTGAGAGGGATGACATGAGTCGAATTCCTTATGCTTCGGCAGTAGGATCGATCATGTATGCAATGTTGTGTACTAGACCAGATGTGGCATATGCTGTGAGCATAACCAGCCGATACCAATCCAATCCAGGTCTGCAGCACTGGGTGGCTGTGAAGAACATCCTAAGGTATCTGAGAAGAACTAAGGATCTGTTCTTGGTCTATGGGGGACAGGAAGAGCTCAGTATGCAGGGCTATACTGATGCATCATTCCAGTCTGACCCTGACGACTTTAGATCGCAGGCCGGCTATGTGTTCAAGATAAATGGAGGCGCTGTATGTTGGAAGAGCTTCAAGCAATCCACCATAGCAGATTCTACAACCGAAGCTGAGTATGTGGCTGCTTCTGAGGCAGCCAAGGAAGCTGTTTGGATAAGGAAGTTCTTATGTGATCTTCAAGTGGTACCTAGTGCAATGGATCCCATTGAACTCTACTGTGACAACAATGGAGCAATTGCACAAGCCAAGGAACCACGGTCTCATCAAAGATCCAAACACATACTCAGAAGATTTCACCTGATTAGAGAGATCATTGACAGAGGTGATGTCAAGATTAGCAGAGTAGACACAGAAAACAATCCAGCAGACCCATTGACCAAGGCTTTGGCACAGCAGAAGCATGATGGTCACGCTAGAGATATAGGGTTGAGATTCCTCAACTTCTAGGTCTTAGTGCAAGTGGGAGATTGTTGGTGTATATGCCCTAGGACCTAGTTTTGGTCAACTTATGTACTACTTGACATTGATATTTATATATCATTCTGGCATTGTCGTTATCATTGTTTGTCTACACTTGCGATTGTGTACTTACATGATAATGTCCCTGGAGACAGATTGGATCTGTGCTCAAATAATTGTCCCCAGTCGATGTACCTGAGTGGATATGGGACAGCTTTGGTACTTGAGAGACTGGTATGTGGGCTGGTTAGGCACGTGGTGCTAACGCAGACACATGGGTATATCATTGGAGGATATATTGGATAGACCCGCTATGAGGCTATGACTTGGTGTCATGAGTTATCCTCATAAGTGACAGGAGATGCATTGATCCCTTGACTTGAGGTCATTAATCATTCTATATGGTTAGGGACTTGCTTTGATACAACCCAACACCTTGCCGTAGCTAGGAGGTCATAACGGTTGTTATTGAGCATGTCACGACCCATATGAGAAGATCAATGGACAGACATAGGATTTGCCCCTTCCCTAGGGAAGTATGATATCCATGGAGCTCCTTTATGGTTCTATGACTGAGAGTGTATGGCCATACCCAGGTGAGAACCTGTTTTAGTCATAGCCATGAGATTGGATGAAATCAAGTGGTGACACACTTGTCCAATCGGATATCAGTTCGGCAAAGAGACTGTAATGCATCTGTATCTAGTTGCGATAATGGGGATGTCGATGTCGATATCCATTCCAATGACCTGGGTAGCAGCGATGCACTGCTAGGTGCCACTCACTGCTTGTGATGACCTTTGGTCAGCACTGCCAGCGTCAGAGGAACCTACAGGGTCGCACACCTTGATACTTGAGTTCTCGTATTGATCGAGTAGCCTTATGATCGAGTTATTGGATAACTCGGATCTAATTGGGAGATTTCATCAGCACCAATGGGCCTGATGAGATGGAAGAATGTTATTGGAGCCAAACTTCATTTTTGGCAGGTTGACCCATATCTGACCATGGTTTGTCACATTTGGATTAGGGTTGCATTGGATTGGATCCAAGTGCTTAATCAACCCATGTAGTGAAGTTTGGGCTAGCTCATTATCCAATGAGGCCCAATAACACGTTCTCATGGAGAAATGAGAGTCTAAAAGGGTATAATGGGGAGAAACATGAACCATTTAGTGCCTAGGGGCATAATGGGGTCATGTTGGCGCCTTTGCTTCAACTGGGCCACCTTGAGCCCCAACTGGGCGCTGCGTTCTTCACTGAATTTGGCCTCTTTTATCATTTCAGAAGTGCCCTTTGACATGCCAGCATTAAAGCCCTTTTAATTAGCTACGTTTTGACACAAAAAACGTCCAAAACAGAACTATAATGAGAGAGTTATGACTCTTTTACATTTAGGCTGCGTAAGAGAGATTATGGGTGTAATGGAGATCACGGGCATGGTTGTAATGTTGGCGTCGATTCTCTTCAGCTCCTGAAACGTCCATGAACTTGTGGGCTATTAAAATCTCTTCGTAATGACATAAAAAACGCCCAAATCGGAGTTGTAACGGAAAAGTTACGTCCTATATATTGCAGCCCTCTGATACACTTAATGCTACTATTACGGGTGTAATGAGGATTATGGGCATGGCGGTAATCTTTGTAGCGAACTCCATTTCGTCTAAAATTTTGTGGGTGAGTTGACCTTTGACTTGACTTGCATTCTGACCATAGTATGGTATCAAAGGTTGCCGACACAAAGATTACGGGCAGGGTGAAATTACGGCTATACCCGTAACGTCTTCTTTCAAAGTTTTCATCTTCCAAAAGGCTTCTTTTGAGAAAGTTGAGAGCACGCCTTCGGAATATGATTATGCTTGAATGAAAATGGGCTTCTTTGAGAATTTAAATAAAAAATTATGGCCATAATGTAGATTAGGACCTCGGCTGTAATTCTATGAATTAGCTCCGTTTGAAGCCGAACTTCTCGTCAAGGTTCTTGATTCACTCGGGGATATAAATTTACTTCCAAATAGCTCAAAAAATGAGTGAATTATCCTGTATTTATCAAACATGACAAGAAGTGAAGCTTCTGAAGAAAATCAATGAAATAAGCTGGAAAGAGATGTAAAAATATGAAAATAGGTCTCTATTCACTAGTAAATATAAGTCTAAAAGACTATAAAAATATGAGACATCAATAATCCCCTTAATTTCTTATGACTAGATAACTTTTATTTTGTCAAGATAATTTTAATATGATAATTCTACTTATGTGACGATTGCCTTTAATTCTCCTTAGATTTATTTTACGAGCTTGATTTAGAGTTTTTTGTGATATGAACTGAAAAGTTATTTGCGAAAACTTGGAATCCTAAAATTGAGTGTTAGGAACTCATCGTAAGAAATTAGGTTTGTTCTTATTTCTTGATTTTAGAAGTATTTTGCCATGTTGATAACATGAATCTAGGATTGAGTTATTAAAATAAACATGATGATACTATGAGAAATCAAGTATCGGATCGTCATTGGAGAACCTTAAGTAGAACCTGTGAAACTATAGTATGAAAATATGTAGATTTCACTTGAGATGATTGACTCAGAATTCGGATGCATGAAAGTGATCCTTGAGTTCTTTGTCAATGATTTACTTGTATTTAACATTGAATAGTTCTTGTGCAAAAGTGAGGATTGGTTCTTTGCAAATTATCTGCGCGAAAGCGAGATGATTTCTTTATTAAGTAAATTATATCTTTATCATAATAAAATTAGACTGACGACCTCTTATTTAGATCTAGTCATTGAAATTAAGGTGGATGAAACCCTAGTCCTAGTTTCTCTCTCTGACATTTTTGTGCTCTTTCCGATCGTTCACTCACATCGTTTTTGATTGCCTAGCTAGTGAGCAATTGATTATTCTGTACTTGATAAATGAGGTCTCTGTGGTTCGATATCTTAATTATTACTTCGAGTATCCGTGCACTTGCGGACACAACAAGTTTTTGGCACCGTTGCCGGGGACCTTGGTTTTTGTCAATATTGAAGATATTGAAAGTATTGCTAGACTAGGTTTTGTTTTATTTACTATTCTTTTCTGCTTATTTTGAGTTATTTGATCTATCTACTTGTGCATGCGCAGGAATCTTAGATCAGGACCTCTAGTTCCTCTAGACCCTGAGATTAACAAAACTCTTAGACTGCGCAGGAAACTCAAATTTGAAGGAAGACAAGAAGAAGAAGTAGTCATGGCAGAAAGAAGATCACTTAGAGACTATGCAGCCCCTAATCCATAGGAGATACATTCTAGCATTGCTAGACCGGTTATTGTGGCTAACAAATTTTAGATCAAGCCTGCTTTCTTATGTATGATCCAGCAAAATCAATTTGGAGGATCTCCTCTTAAAGATCCTAATCAACACTTTGCTTTGTTTCTTGAATTATGTGATACAATTAAGATTAATGGTGTTTCTAATGATGCATTGAAATTGAGATTGTTTCCTTTTTCTCTTATGGACCGCGCGCGTTCTTGGCTTCAAGTTCAACCTACCGGTACCTTCACCACATGGGAACAACATCAAATGCTTTCTTGATGAAGTACTTTCCGCCCAGCAAGACCATCTAGTTAAGGAACCAAATTACAAGCTTTGCATAGTGGGATGGCGAGTCTTTTAGAGAGGCATGGGAGTGTTTTAATGATTTACAACGGAAGTGTCCACACCATGGCCTTGAAATTGGGTTTTAATACATACTTTTTACAATGGTTTGCTTTATAATACCCCACTAACTGTTGATGCCGCCGCAGGAGGAGCCCTTATGAGCAGAACCATTGAAGATGCCTTCAAGTTGCTGGAAGAGATGGCTTTGAATCACAACCAGTGGACTACAGAGAGAGGAGTGCTGTATCGACCTCCTCAAGGTAAGAATGAAAGTGATAACTGGCACACCTTAGCTGAAAAGGTAGATTCTTTGTGCAACAGATTTGATTCTTTTCAAATGCAAACTGCTGTAGTTTCATCTTCTGTCGTGTGTGATATTTCTGGTAATAATGGTCATTATTCTGAAGAGTGTAAAGTCATTGCTAATCAGGGAACTGACAAGTTAATGCTTTGGGGAGTTATAATCAAAGTAGAATCAATGATCCTTATTCTAGTACTTACAACCCTGGATGGAGGAACCACCCCAATTTATCTTGGAAAAGCAACAACAATATAGGGGAACAAGCTGAGAATAGAGGATATCCACAAAGACAAAATCAGAATCAAAACCAACCCCAAAATTCTAGTGTTGAGTCCATGCTAGAAAAGCTTATGGCTAATCAAAATCAATTCATGACAAACCAAAATAAGGAAATGGAAGATCTTAAGGGATTGGTTAGCCAACTTGCTTCTCAAGTAGGATCATTAGCAGCCCACAATAAAATATTAGAGAACCAAATAGCACAACAGGTTAGCACTTCTTACAGACCCCCAGGGAAATTGCCTACTAAACCTAAACCAAACCCAAGGGAGCACTGTAATGCTATCATTACTAGGAGTGGGAAGCAATTGGATGAACCAAAGGGTAGATTAGATGATAATGAAAAAGAGCCTGAGAGTGAACATAACAATGAATTAGACTTAGAAAAATCTCCTGTGCATGTGCAGTCCCATGCTAGTTTGCCACCTCATAAGGGTGATGAACCTAAAGGTGATGAGCCAGGTCAGTCAGATGTTTCTAAATCTAGTTCACCTGCACCATATAGGTGTTGTGTCCGCAAGTGCACGGATACTCGAAGTAAAAATTAAGATATCAAACCACAGAGACCTCATTTGCCAAGTACCGAATAATCAATTTCTTATTAGCTAGGCAATCGATAATATGAAAGCAAAGTATCGGAAGCTACACGAAAATATTAGAGAGAGAAACTGAGACTAGGGTTTCATCCGCCTTAATTTCCATGACTAGATATGAATAGATGTACGTCAATCAAATTTTATTATGATAAAGACATAATTTACTTCATAAAGAAATTATCTCGCTCTCGCGTAGACAATTTACAAAGAACTAATCCTCACTGACGGAGTCAGGACCACCTCATGGAACTCCCCACCAGCCTCGGACGATACCTGGAAAGGCCCCCCAGGGCCATGTTGGGGTATGCCCTTAAGGCTAATGTTTGAGGCCTTGGGATTGTAACAGTATCATGTAATAAACTCTTATGTTTATAAAGGCATGGTTATTATTCAGGTTGCTACATTGTCTGCTGCAATATATATGTTCTTCTGAATAATGTCTCAAAGCTGTTCAGCTAGGCTGACATGCAGTTAAGTCCTTAGTCGAGATATCTTGGTGAACATGAGACAGCCTTGATATGATTGAGACTAATATGTGTTCTAATCTTATAGGATGCTTCGAGCATGGAATAAGATGTAGACTCATGGGTACATGGGATGTACTGGACAGACCCTACTAGGATATTCAATTGCTTGTCACAATGTGAATAATCCTTGATTGTAACAAGTGGCACATTTCCTCTGACTTGAGATCACTTGTGTTTTCAAAATGATGATTGTCATTATTTTGAGGTAGTTCAATATCATTTGAAACATAATGATTATAGACTATCTTGGATGGTGAGCTTGAGTCAGGTTAGGGCACTAGTGATAGACAAAGGATTGCCGTCTCCTTAATTGGAGTGTGATGTTCTAAAGGGCCCCCCTGGATGAGATGATTGAGAAAGTGTATGGCCATACCCAGATGACTGTGTTCATCTGATCTAATCATGCTCATCATATTGGAGTTACAGGCTTGACAGGCTTGTTCAATAAGAACATCCAGTGGCAAAGGAAACATGTATGCCTTGTGAAGTTGATTCACACTTGTGCTGTGGTTTGGGTGTAGTCTTGGAAGACTCTTTCCTTTATATTGGGAGACAGTGATGTGTTGCTAGATACCCCTCACTGATCGTGATAACGTGAGTTATCGTTACCGACATTTAAAGGAAACCCTCAGGGTCGCACAATTTGATGATATGGCTTACTTAAGTCAGATCGTGTGGACTGAATTGTTCAGGTTCAGTTTAAAGGGATTTAATCTCTGATTGTAAGTGAGATCTAGTCTGATCATGTTTGATTGATTAGGGCTTGAGATCGGTAAGCTTCGATTGAGAGAATGGATGCTGGATCGGTGAGATCAGGAGCATCGGGAGATGAACGGTCAGATCAAGTACCTTAGGGTTTTAATGTGATCTGGACTTATGGCTTGGTTTATTTGGTTATTGAACCAAATTCAAATGAACCGGCTCATGAATGAGCGCATGGTTCAAGGGTGAAGTGGAGTTTGCGAATGGGTAAACCCATGATCGCATGAAGAGAAGTGGCATGCTATTTTTAGATAGCACTTCTCTTACGTGACCCTCTCTCACGTTCACGCCTCTTTTCCTTTTCGTTGGTCGCCTTGTCTCTTGCTCTCGACGAGAGAACATACGGTGGTGAAGAGCTCAACGAGGAGGAAGAAAAGAATCGCCAAGCCAAGACATCTCTTCCCTTCCACTCGACAAGGACATCTTTGGGCCTTGCTAGCACAAGGATCGCAAAGGGAGTAGGCGACATCAACTGTGTGCGTCACCTCTGGAGAAGATCAAGTTTGATCTTTGCTTCCAAGGCGCCATCTAGAAATGGCTATGGTATGATCCTTCTCTATTTGCAATTGGGTCATTTTTGTTAATCATACAGCATGCAAGATCTAGAAACCCCCTTTCCGCTGCTTTCATTCCCATATGCGCCTATGAGTTAGGGTTTCGCCCCCTTGTGGGGACCTTCAATTGGTATCAGAGCATGGTTAACGCATGTTTTATGATTGCTTATGCCATTTTGTGATCCTTGTTTGCGAACTTATGATTAGATCTAAGGTTACATGCGATACATCTTGTATATGTAATTGGCGAAAATGCATTGCATTGTTTCTCCTTGGCGCATGTATAAGGTTACCTTTTGTTGGCGCTTGTATGTTGTTGGTTTTCTCAAAACTATATTACATGCACGATTCACACTAGATCTAAGCTGTCCTTACTGTAAACCCTTAGACGGGTTACTAGGGTTGAAGTCATCCCCTAGGTTAGATCCAGACAGTCTGATCAGACCATCTGACAGCCTTGATGGGTTGACCAGATAGCACCTGTGCGCAAGCACCTGGTGGCTATAGGTCGACTGCAGACAGGCGTGTAGCGATGTCTGATTGAGACAACCTATGAACGCACATGAGTTAGGCCCGGGGTCACACCCGTTTGCCAGACCTCATTGTGGTTGTTCAGCCCAGGCGCATGCATGGTTGACCTTTTGGTCGACTCAAGTCAGTTAGGACTTGGTGCATGCAAGGGCAGTGGATCTGACTAGGTTGGATGAGTGGATCCCTAGTAATGGACCGTTGTAAGGTTATAGGGCACATAAGGAAAAATAAAATTGATCTCAATGGGATTTTTCAAAAATTTTATTTTTCATGATTGGATCAAATGATGTATGATGCCATATGCATGTTTATTTATTCTTATGTGGGCTGCCCATGTTAAATGTGTGCTGTGCTGGGGCCTGCGTGCCTGGTTAAAAGTTGTAAATTAATTTTATTGTGATCTGCGCATCACATTGCATTTAATTTATAAAATGTAATTGACCTGCGAGTCAATCTTGTCTAGATAGATTAATTTGTAAATTAATCAGACAAGAGCACAGAGCACACTTGGCAGAGGCGCATGCAGCAGTGGCTAGACCAGGTGGGAGGTCTAGGGTTCGACTCTGGGACCAGGCGCATTTACCTGGTGGGCGCACCTGAGCTGCAGATGGCGCTTGGGCCCTGGTTTGGGCCAGATGAGCAGCAAAAGCCCCATGAAGAAAAGCAAGTGAAGACTTAAGTTCTTAAGGTCTTACTAGGGCTATGGGCTTTTACCACATAAGATTCATGCTTTCTTTTATTGTTTAATAAGTAGAACAGCATGATTTATTTATCTTCTGCTATCACCATAGGAATTGCATGATAGTGAAGAAGATAAAAGACCGTTAAAATCCAACGCTAAAATATCAATCTCGTATGCCTTCTGACGCGAAACCTCACTGTTCTGATTATCGTTGGAGCCGTGTTGTACCCACTCAGTGGGCACGTCCATCTATCTTCAGACGGTGCGGGATTACACTTGCGTGTTATAGAGAAGGGATTTATCGCTTCTCGTTGCTCAGCATAGCACGTGGTGGTCCAGGGAGTAGGTCGGGTCAGCTTGACCATGTAGGCTACATATGTGGCGCATATGGTAGCGCATGGAGGCAGCCATCTGTGGGGTCAGAGATTGTGTTGTACCAACTCAGTTGGCACAGTCTGCTGGATTGCCCAGATGAAGGGGAATCGCACAGGTAGGCGATTGGCAGGGACTGCCTACCAGAGATTTGTTGGGGTATGCCCTTAAGGCTAATGTTTGAGGCCTGTGGGAATGTATCTGTATCATGTAATAAACTCTTAAGTTTATAAAGGCATGGTTGTTATTCAGTTAGCTACATTGTCTGCTGCAATATATGTTCTTCTGAATAATGTCTCAAAGCTGTTCAGCTGGGCTGACAAGCTATTATGTCCTTAGTCGATATATCTTGGTGAACATGAGACAGCCTTGATATGGTTAAGACTAATATGTGTTCTAATCTTATAGGATGCTTCGAGCATGGAATAAGATGTAGACTCATGGGTACATTGGATGTACTGGACAGACCCTACGAGGATGTTCAATTGTTTGTCACAATGTGAATATTCCTTGGATATGACAAGTGGCACATTTCCTCTGACTTGAGATCACTTGTGTTTTCTAAATGATGATTGTCATTGTTTTGAGGTAGTTCAATATCATTTGAAACATAATGATTATAGACTATCTTGGATGGTGAGCTTGAGTCAGGTTAGAGCACTAGTGATAGACATAGGATTGCCGTCTCCTTATTGAAGGAGTGTGATGTTCTAAAGGGGCCCCCTGGATGAGATGATTGAGAGAGTGTATGGCCATACCCAGGTGACAGTGTTCATCTGATCTAATCATGCTCATCATATTGGAGCTACAAGCTTGACAGGCTTGTCCAATAAGAACATCCAGTGGCAAAGGAAATATGTATGCTTTGTGAATTGATTCACACTTGTGCTGTTTTTGGGTGAAGTCTTGGAAGACTCTTTCCTTTATATCGGGAGACAGTGATGTGTTGCTAGATACCCCTCACTGGTCGTGATAACGTGAGTTATCGTTACCGACATTTAAAGGAAACCCTCAGGGTCGCACAATTTGATGATATGGCTTACTTAAGTCAGATCGTGTGGACTGAATTGTTTGGGTTCAGTTTAATGGGATTAAATCTCTGATTGTGAGTGAGATCTGGTCTGATCATGTTTGATTGATTAGGGCTTGAGATCGGTAAGCTTCGATCGAGAGAATGAATGCTAGATCAGTCAGATCAGAAGCATTGAGAGATTGACGGTCAGATTGAGAGCCTTAGGGTTTATTTTGATCTGCACTTATTTCTTGGTTTATTTGGTTAGCGGACCAAATCGCTTTGAACCAGCTCTTGAATGAGCGCATGGTTCAATGCTGATGTGGCATTTGCGATTGGGGTGAATCCTAAGATCGCACGTAGAGATGTGGCATGCTATTTTTGGATAGCACCTCTCGAACGTTGCCATGATCTCACGTCGCTCCTCTTTGGTCTCTTCACGCCTTTCTCGCCTCTTGGGGTTGGCTTGGAAGTGGCATTCTCGTGTGGAGAAAGTCCAAGGCGACAAGAGAAAAACGCCAAGAAGAAATCTCTCCTTTCCCTTTGCAATCGATCAAAGACACTCTTGGAGCCTTGCTAGCACAAGGAGCACCAAGATAGTAAGCGCTTCCTCATCTTGTGTGCGCGTCCTAAGGAGGAGATCTTCGTTGCTCTCTTAGATCCAAGGCGTCATCTTCAAATGGCATTGGTATGAATCGCATCTTTCATTCAATCATAGTTTTAAGTTGATCATTCAATCATACATGCGATCCTTAACCCTACTTCCGCTCATGCAAAGTTTTAAAGTGCATGGTATTAGGGTTTGCGCTCCCCCTAGAAGGGGACCCCCCATGTTAAGGGGTACTTTCAATTGGTATCAGAGCCTGCGTTATGATGTATGTTTGTTATGATTGCTTCTTTGTGATCCATGTTTGCGCATCCTATGAATAGATCTAATAACATGCGGTAAACTACATGCTAGCTTAAGGTCTTTGATGTATGTTTATGTGTTACGCATGTATGATGCCTTGGCGCTTGCTTTAGAGTTTTTATCAAAAACTTATATCTCTTGCGCGTATCACCTTAGATCTAAGCCGCCTACTGTAAACCCTTAGACGGGTTATTAGGGTTGAAGTCACCCCCTAGGTCAGATCCAGAATGTCTGATCAGATCATCTGACAACCTGAATGGGTCGATCAGATAGGACCTTGGCGCAAGCCTATGGTGGCTATAGGTCGACTGCAGACAGGTGTGTAGCGATGTCTGATTGTGACGATTAATGAACGCACCTGAGTTAGGCCCGGGGTCACGCCCGTTTGCCAGACCTCAGTGTGGTTGTTCAGCCCTGGCGCATGCATAGTTGACCTTATGGTCGACGCAAGTCAGTTAGGACTTGGTGCATGCAAGGGCAGTGGATCTGACTAGGTTGGATGAGTGGATCCCTAGTAATGGACCGTTGTAAGGTTGTAGGGGAAATAAGGAAAAATTAAAATTGATCCTATGGGGTTTTCAAAAATTTTAATTTTTATGGATCACGTGGTTCTTGATTGATGCATATGTTTGTCTATTTAGTCTTATGTGGGCTGCCCATATTAATTGTGTGCTGTGCTGGGGCCTGCGTGCCTGTATTAAAATTGTAAATTAATTATTGTGATCTGCGCATCACTGTGTTTTAATTTATAAATGTAAGTGACCTGCGTGTCACTCTTGTCTAGATAGTTAAATTTGTAATTTAATTAGACAAGAGCACAGTGCACACTTGGCAGAGGCGCATGCAGCAAGTGGCTGGACCAGGTGGGAGGTCTAGGGTTCGACCCTAGGACCAGGCGCATTTTCCCTGGTGGGCGCACCTGTGCTGTAATTGGCGCTTGGGCCCAGGTTTGGGCCAGATGAGCAGCAAAAGACCCATGAAGAGCAAATGAAGACTTAAGTCAGGTTAAGGTCTTCTAGGGCTATGGGCTTTTACCACATAAGATACATGCTTTCTTTTATTGCTTAATATTAGAATTGCATGATTAAATTATCTTCTGCTATCATCATAGGAATTGCATGATAGGCAAGAAGATAAAAGACCGTTAAAATCCAACGCTTAAATATCAAGCTCGTAAGCCTTCTGACGCGAAACCTCACTGTTCTGATTATCGTTGGAGCCGTGTTGTACCCACTCAGTGGGCACGTCCATCTATCTTCAGACGGTTCGGGATTACACCTGCGTGTTACAGAGTAGGGATTTATCCCTTCTCGTTGCTCAGCATAGCACGTGGTGGTCCAGGGAGTAGGTCGGGTCAGCTTGACCATGTAGGCTACATATGTGGCGCATATGGTAGCACATGGAGGCAGCCATCTGTGGGGTCAGAGATTGTGTTGTACCAACTCAGTTGGCACAGTCTGCTGGACTGCCCGGATGAAGGGGAATCGCACGGGTTGGCGATCGGCAGGGACTGCCTACCAGAAACTAGTGCTTGTACTCTCTGTGCATCTTATCTCGCCTGAGCGGGACGCGGAGACCAAGTATGAAATCTGGATCCCATCTCACTAAAAGAGTTCTACTCTTTCGGGCTGTTTTGCTGGATTTTTCACGCCTGATAAAATAGTGAGAAAAAGAATCTTTCTTAAGTGCTGATTGATTCTTATACATTGATACTGACCTTGCTGTTCTTGCATTGTTGTAGATACCTGCAGCAACGAACACCATGAACTTCAATGTGCGATCCCTACTGGAAAGGGAGAAGTTTGCTGGGCCGAACTTCTCTGACTGGTTTGGACACCTTAAGATTGTTCTTAAGGCAGAGAGGAAACTGTATGTCCTCGAGACGGCGATACCGCCGCAGCCCGCTCCGAACGCCGCAAGGGCGGTTCGGGAAGCCTATGAAAAGCACGTCAATGATAGCATTGATGTCGCTTGCCTGATGCTAGCGTCTATGACGCCACCGCTGCAGCGTCAGCATGAGGACATGTCGGCTATAGACATGATAACAAACCTCAAGATGCTGTATGCTGCACAGGCAAGGACTGAGCGCTACAATTTGACAAAGCTCTTCTTTCAGAGCAAACTGGCTGAAGGGAGCCCAGTGGGAGCTCACGTGCTCAAGATGATTGGGCACAAGGAGGCTCTAGAGAAACTGGGGCATACCATCAACCAGGAGCTTGCTGTGGATATTATTCTGCAGTCTCTCCCGCCTTCATTCGACGCGTTCATTATTAATTTTAATATGAACAAAATCGATTGTACTCCGGCAGAGCTGCTGAATATGCTCTTGACCACTGAGGAAACTCTGAAGGGTAAGCCTTCAACCTCTGTCTTGATGGTTCCTTCCAGGAACAAGAAGAAGGGGAAGAAGGGCAAGGCCACTGTCAAGAGCTACAGCAAGGCTCTGAAGCAAAAGGTGAAGCGGTCCAAGGAATACAGGTGTTTCCACTGTGGCCAGCTGGGTCACTGGAAAAAGGACTGTAAAGCGCTCCAAGGAGATAAGAGGGGAAGCTTTGCTTCTGGCTCAGGTATATTCGTGACTGAGGTCATGTTTTCTTCTTCTATATCATGGGTGTTGGACACTGCATGTGGAGTTCACATTTGTTCAAATGTACAGGAACACAAGAGAAGAAGGCAGGTGGGACAGCATGAGGTGGACCTACGAGTTGGAAATGGGGCACGGGTTGCTGCTGTTGCTGTAGGAGACTACTTTATTTCTTTACCATCTGGACTTGTATTGGAACTAAACAGTTGTTACTTTGTTCCCAGTATAACTAAAAATATTATCTCCATTCCTGCTCTTGTCAGGAAGGGATTTTCCTTTGAATGCAATATTTCAAAGTGTGTTTTCTCATATGATAATATTGTTTATGCAACTGGTTCAATTAATAATGGGTTATTCATGTTGGACATGGAAAGTTCTATACAAAATGTTGATATTAAGAAAGCCAAGTTTGCTGATGACAGCACCTTGCTATGGCATAGTCGTTTGGGCCATATTAACGAGAAACGCATTAAGCGGTTGCATGATAATGGACTGCTGGGATCTTTCTCCTACAAGGGGATTGATACATGCAAAGCTTGTTTAATGGGTAAAATGACGAAGTCACCTTTTCCTCACAAAGGTCAAAGGGCTTCAGGTTTACTTGACCTTATACACAGTGATGTGTGTGGGCCTTTTAGTAAACATGCCAGAGGTGGCTATCAGTACTTCATTACCTTTACTGATGATTTCAGTAGATATGGGTATGTCTATTTAATGAGACATAAAAGTGAATCTTTTGACAAGTTCAAAGAGTTCAAAAATGAAGTACAAAATCAGCTAGGCCGAAATATCAAGGCACTTCGTTCTGATCGAGGTGGTGAATACCTAAGTCATGCATTTACTGACTATCTAAGGGAGTGTGGGATTATCTCACAGCTCACTCCACCAGGAACACCGCAATGGAATGGTGTGTCCGAGAGGAGAAATAGAACGTTACTTGATATGGTTCGTTCTATGATGAGTCAGGCTACTCTTCCTTACTCCTTTTGGGGTTTTGCACTGGAAACAGCTGCAAAGGTACTAAACCGAGTGCCATCCAAGGCAGTTTCAAAGACGCCATATGAATTATGGTATGGGAAACAGCCAAGCTTGACATTTATCAGGATCTGGGGTTGCGAGGCTTATGTCAAAAAGCTCGCCTCTGGGAAACTAGAGAGCAGATCTGACAAATGTATCTTTGTCGGTTACCCTAAGGAAACTAAGGGTTATTATTTCTTCGATCCCAAGGAGAACAAGGTTTTTGTTGCTCGGACGGCCATATTTCTTGAGAAGGAGTTTCTTCTGCAAGAGGCCAGTGGGAGAGAAATAAAGCTGGATGAGAATCCAGACGAAGGACAAAGTAGTCAAGCACAGTTGGATGAGCCTGAGCCGGTAGAACAGGTTATTGAACAACCTGAGGCTCAGATATCACGGGAACCGCGAAGATCGGGAAGGATTCGTCGACAGCCTGAGCGCTATGACGGAGTCTACATCATTGACAATGATGAACCCCTTACTTATGCGGATGCGGTCAGTGGACCGGAGTCAGCGAGATGGCTTGAAGCTATGCGCGCCGAGATGGACTCCATGTCAGATAACCAAGTTTGGGATTTGGTTGATCCGCCTCCGGGAGTTATCCCTATAGGCTGTAAATGGATCTTCAAGAAGAAGATTGACATGGATGGTAACGTGGTTACCTATAAAGGCAGGCTAGTTGCGAAAGGTTTCAAACAAATCTATGGTATAGATTATGATGAAACTTTTTCACCAGTAGCCATGTTTAATTCTATTCGGATTCTTTTCGCGATAGCTGCATATTACGATTATGAGATTTGGCAAATGGATGTGAAAACAGCTTTCCTTAATGGAAATCTGGATGAGGAGGTGTATATGACACAACCAGAAGGTTTCACTAATCCAGCAGATCGTCATAAGATATGCAAGTTAAAGAAGTCTATTTATGGACTTAAACAAGCATCGAGAAGCTGGAATATTCGTTTTGATGAATCGGTTACTGAATTTGGTTTCATCAAGAACGAGGATGACCCGTGTGTGTATAAGAGGTTTAGTGGGAGCGTGATTACTTTCCTAGTCCTCTACGTCGATGACATCTTGATCATTGGAAACGACATTCCTGAAATGCATGCTGTTAAGGCATGGCTGAGGAAATGTTTCCAGATGAAAGATTTAGGAGAAGCAGCCTATGTGTTAGGTGTGAAGATCTACAGGGATAGATCTAAGAGGCTTCTCGGGCTGTGCCAGAGTACTTACATCGATAAGGTCCTGGAGAGATTTCATTTAGAGAATTCTAAACGAGGATATCTTCCAGTCAGACATGGTCTGAATCTTTCGAAGAGTCAGTGTCCACAAACACAGACTGAGAAAGATGAAATGGACAATACGCCTTATGCTTCGGCTATTGGATCCATTATGTATGCGATGTTGTGTACTCGCCCAGACGTCGCTTACGGGTTAAGCGTGACCAGTCGTTACCAGAGTAATCCAGGTATGGCGCACTGGATTGCAGTCAAGAACATTTTAAAATATCTGCGGAGGACCAAAGATATGTTCTTGATATATGGTGGTCAGGAAGAACTCAGTATTGAAGGATATACTGACGCTTCGTTCCAGTCTGACCAGGATGATTTCCGATCGCAATCAGGCTATGTTTTTAGCTTGAATGGAGGTGCAGTGGTGTGGAAAAGTTTCAAACAGTCAACTGTTGCTGATTCCACAACAGAAGCCGAGTATGTTGCAGCCTCGGAAGCATCCAAGGAGGCAGTGTGGATTCGTAAGTTCGTGAGAGAACTTGGTGTTGTTCCTTCGAGTGCAGATCCTTTGGTTATCTTTTGTGATAACACTGGAGCAATCGCACAAGCAAAGGAACCACGGTCGCACCAGAAGTCCAAGCACATACAGAGACGGTTTCATTTGATCAGGGAGATCATAGATCGTGGCGAGATCAAAGTATGCAAGGTTCATACAGATGACAATCTGGCAGACCCGCTTACCAAGCCTCTGGCGCAGCAGAAGCATGAGAAGCACTGTAATAATATGGGTTTGAGATTTCTCAACCATTAGATTAAGTGCAAGTGGGAGATTGTTGGGGTATGCCCTTAAGGCTAATGTTTGAGGCCTGTGGGAATGTATCTGTATCATGTAATAAACTCTTAAGTTTATAAAGGCATGGTTGTTATTCAGTTAGCTACATTGTCTGCTGCAATATATGTTCTTCTGAATAATGTCTCAAAGCTGTTCAGCTGGGCTGACAAGCTATTATGTCCTTAGTCGATATATCTTGGTGAACATGAGACAACCTTGATATGGTTAAGACTAATATGTGTTCTAATCTTATAGGATGCTTCGAGCATGGAATAAGATGTAGACTCATGGGTACATTGGATGTACTGGACAGACCCTACGAGGATGTTCAATTGTTTGTCACAATGTGAATATTCCTTGGATATGACAAGTGGCACATTTCCTCTGACTTGAGATCACTTGTGTTTTCTAAATGATGATTGTCATTGTTTTGAGGTAGTTCAATATCATTTGAAACATAATGATTATAGACTATCTTGGATGGTGAGCTTGAGTCAGGTTAGAGCACTAGTGATAGACATAGGATTGCCGTCTCCTTATTGAAGGAGTGTGATGTTCTAAAGGGGCCCCCTGGATGAGATGATTGAGAGAGTGTATGGCCATACCCAGGTGACAGTGTTCATCTGATCTAATCATGCTCATCATATTGGAGCTACAAGCTTGACAGGCTTGTCCAATAAGAACATCCAGTGGCAAAGGAAATATGTATGCTTTGTGAATTGATTCACACTTGTGCTGTTTTTGGGTGAAGTCTTGGAAGACTCTTTCCTTTATATCGGGAGACAGTGATGTGTTGCTAGATACCCCTCACTGGTCGTGATAACGTGAGTTATCGTTACCGACATTTAAAGGAAACCCTCAGGGTCGCACAATTTGATGATATGGCTTACTTAAGTCAGATCGTGTGGACTGAATTGTTTGGGTTCAGTTTAATGGGATTAAATCTCTGATTGTGAGTGAGATCTGGTCTGATCATGTTTGATTGATTAGGGCTTGAGATCGGTAAGCTTCGATCGAGAGAATGAATGCTAGATCAGTCAGATCAGAAGCATTGAGAGATTGACGGTCAGATTGAGAGCCTTAGGGTTTATTTTGATCTGCACTTATTTCTTGGTTTATTTGGTTAGCGGACCAAATCGCTTTGAACCAGCTCTTGAATGAGCGCATGGTTCAATGCTGATGTGGCATTTGCGATTGGGGTGAATCCTAAGATCGCACGTAGAGATGTGGCATGCTATTTTTGGATAGCACCTCTCGAACGTTGCCATGATCTCACGTCGCTCCTCTTTGGTCTCTTCACGCCTTTTTCGCCTCTTGGGGTTGGCTTGGAAGTGGCATTCTCGTGTGGAGAAAGTCCAAGGCGACAAGAGAAAAACGCCAAGAAGAAATCTCTCCTTTCCCTTTGCAATCGATCAAAGACACTCTTGGAGCCTTGCTAGCACAAGGAGCACCAAGATAGTAAGCGCTTCCTCATCTTGTGTGCGCGTCCTAAGGAGGAGATCTTCGTTGCTCTCTTAGATCCAAGGCGTCATCTTCAAATGGCATTGGTATGAATCGCATCTTTCATTCAATCATAGTTTTAAGTTGATCATTCAATCATACATGCGATCCTTAACCCTACTTCCGCTCATGCAAAGTTTTAAAGTGCATGGTATTAGGGTTTGCGCTCCCCCTAGAAGGGGACCCCCCATGTTAAGGGGTACTTTCAAGATTAGTGCTTGTACTCTCTGTGCATCTTATCTCGCCTGAGCGGGACGCGGAGACCAAGTATGAAATCTGGATCCCATCTCACTAAAAGAGTACTACTCTTTCGGGCTGTTTTGCTGGATTTTTCAGCCAGATAAAATAGTGAGAAAAAGAATCTTTCTTAAGTCCTGATTGATTCTTAACATTGATACTGACCTTGCTGTTCTTGCATTGTTGTAGATACCTGCAGCAACGAACACCATGAGCTTCAATGTGCGATCCCTACTGGAAAGAGAGAAGTTTGCTGGGCCAAACTTCTCAGACTGGT
The DNA here is from genome assembly GCA_027563935.2 of Costus lasius. NCBI lineage: Eukaryota > Viridiplantae > Streptophyta > Magnoliopsida > Zingiberales > Costaceae > Costus > Costus lasius. Next base: position 70,218,345 of record CM050449.1, read on the forward strand.
TCGGACACCTTAAGATAGTTCTTAAGGCAGAGAGGAAACTGTATGTCCTCGAGACGGCGATACCGCCTCAGCCCGCTCCGAACGCCGCAAGGGCGGTTCGGGAAGCCTATGAAAAGCACGTCAATGATAGCATTGATGTCGCTTGCCTGATGCTAGCGTCTATGACGCCACCGCTGCAGCGTCAGCATGAGGATATGTCTGCCATAGACATGATAGCAAACCTCAAGATGCTGTATGCTGCACAGGCAAGGACTGAGCGCTACAATCTGACAAAGCTTTTCTTTCAGAGCAAACTGGCTGAAGGGAGCCCAGTGGGAGCTCACGTGCTCAAGATGATTGGGCACAAGGAGGCTCTAGAGAAACTGGGGCATACCATCAACCAGGAGCTTGCTGTAGACATTATTCTGCAGTCTCTTCCGCCTTCTTTCGATGCGTTCATTATTAACTTTAATATGAACAAAATCGATTGTACTCCGGCAGAGCTGCTGAATATGCTCTTGACTACTGAGGAAACTCTGAAGGGTAAGCCTTCAACCTCTGTCTTGATGGTTACTTCGAGGAACAAGAAGAAGGGGAAGAAGGGCAAGACCCCTGTCAAGAGTTACAGCAAGGCTCTGAAGCAGAAGGTTAAGCGGTCCAAGGAATACAGGTGTTTCCACTGTGGCCAGCTGGGTCACTGGAAAAAGGACTGTAAAGCGCTCCAAGGAGACAAGAGGGGAAGCCTTGCTTCTGGCTCAGGTATATACGTGACGGAAGTCATGGTTTCATCTTCTTCTATATCATGGGTGTTGGACACTGCATGTGGAGTTCACATTTGTTCAAATGTACAGGAACTCAAGAGAAGAAGGCAGGTGGGACAGCATGAGGTGGACCTACGAGTTGGAAACGGGGCACGGGTTGCTGCTGTTGCTGTAGGAGACTATTTCATCTCTTTGCCATCTGGGCTTGTATTAGAACTGAACAATTGTTATTTTGTTCCCAGCATTACTAAAAATATTATCTCCATTCCTGCTCTTGTCAGGAAGGGGTTTTCCTTTGAATGCAATATTTCAAAGTGTGTTTTATCTTTAGATAATATTGTTTATGCAACTGGTTCAATTAAGAATGGGTTATTCATGTTGGACATGGAATGTTCTATACAAAATATTGATATTAAGAAAGCCAAGTATGCTGATGATAGCACCTTGCTATGGCATAGTCGTTTAGGCCATATTAACAAGAAGCGCATTAAGCGGTTGCATGATCATGGACTGCTGGGATCATTCTCCTATGAGGAGATTGATACATGCAAGGCTTGTTTAATGGGTAAAATGACGAAGTCACCTTTTCTTCACAAAGGTCAAAGGGCTTCAGGTTTACTTGACCTTATACACAGTGATGTGTGTGGGCCATTTAGTAAACATGCCAGAGGTGGCTATCAGTACTTCATTACCTTTACTGATGATTTCAGTAGGTATGGGTATGTCTATCTAATGAGACATAAAAGTGAATCTTTTGACAAGTTCAAAGAGTTCAAGAATGAAGTACAAAATCAGCTAGGCCGAAATATCAAGGCACTTCGTTCTGATCGAGGTGGAGAATACCTAAGTCGAGAATTTACTGACTATCTGAAGGAGTGTGGGATTATCTCACAGCTCACTCCGCCAGGAACACCCCAATGGAATGGTGTGTCCGAAAGGAGAAATAGAACGTTACTTGATATGGTTCGTTCTATGATAAGTCAGGCTACTCTACCTTACTCCTTTTGGGGATTTGCACTGGAAACAGCTGCAAAGGTACTAAACCGAGTGCCATCCAAGGCCGTTTCAAAGACGCCATATGAGTTATGGTATGGGAAACAGCCAAGCTTGACATTTATCAGGATCTGGGGCTGCGAGGCTTATGTCAAAAAGCTCGCCTCTGGGAAACTAGAGAGCAGATCTGAGAAATGTATCTTTGTCGGTTACCCTAAGGAAACTAAGGGTTATTATTTCTACGATCCCAAAGAGAACAAGGTATTTGTTGCTCGGACGGCTATATTTCTTGAGAAGGAGTTTCTTCTGCAAGAGGCCAGTGGGAGAGAAATTAAACTGGATGAGAATCCAGAAGAAGGACAAAGTGCTCAAGCACAGTTGGATGAGCCTGAGCCGGTAGATCAGGTTATTGAACAACCTGAGGCTCAGATATCACGTGAACCGCGAAGATCGGGAAGGATCCGTCGACAGCCTGAGCGCTATGACGGAGTCTACATCATTGATAATGATGAACCCCTCACTTATGCGGATGCGGTCAGTGGACCGGAATCAGCGAGATGGCTTGAAGCTATGCGCGCCGAGAGGGACTCCATGTCAGATAACCAAGTTTGGGATTTGGTTGATCCGCCTCCGGGAGTTATCCCTATAGGCTGTAAATGGATCTTCAAGAAGAAGATTGACATGGATGGTAACGTGGTTACCTATAAAGGTAGGCTAGTTGCGAAAGGTTTCAAACAAATCTACGGGATAGATTATGATGAAACTTTCTCACCTGTAGCTATGTTTAAGTCTATTCGGATTCTTTTCGCGATAGCTGCATATTATGATTATGAGATTTGGCAAATGGATGTGAAAACAGCTTTCCTTAATGGAAATCTGGATGAGGATGTGTATATGACACAACCAGAAGGTTTCACTAATCCATCAGATCGTCATAAGATATGCAAGTTAAAGAAGTCTATTTATGGACTTAAACAAGCATCTAGAAGCTGGAATATTCGTTTTGATGAATCAATCTCTGAATTTGGTTTCATCAAGAACGAAGATGACCCGTGTGTATATAAGAGGTTTAGTGGGAGCGTGATTACTTTCCTAGTCCTCTACGTCGATGATATCTTGATCATTGGAAATGACATTCCTGAAATGCATGCCGTAAAGGCATGGTTAAGGAAATGTTTCCAGATGAAAGATCTAGGAGAAGCAGCCTATGTGTTAGGTGTGAAGATCTACAGGGACAGATCTAAGAGGCTTCTCGGGCTGTGCCAGAGTACTTACATCGATAAAGTCCTGGAGAGATTTCATTTAGAGAATTCTAAAAGAGGATATCTTCCAGTCAGACATGGTCTGAATCTTTCGAAGAGTCAGTGTCCACAAACACAGACTGAGAAAGATGAAATGGACAATACGCCTTATGCTTCGGCTATTGGATCCATAATGTATGCGATGTTGTGTACTCGCCCAGACGTTGCTTACGGGTTAAGCGTGACCAGTCGGTTCCAAAGTAATCCAGGTCAGGCGCACTGGATTGCAGTCAAGAACATCTTAAAATATCTGCGGAGGACCAAAGATATGTTCTTGATATATGGTGGTCAGGAAGAACTCAGTATTGAAGGATATACTGACGCTTCGTTCCAGTCAGACCAGGATGATTTCCGATCGCAATCAGGCTATGTTTTTAGCTTGAATGGAGGAGCAGTGGTGTGGAAGAGTTTCAAACAGTCAACTGTTGCTGATTCCACAACAGAAGCCGAGAATGTTGCAGCCTCGGAAGCATCCAAGGAGGCAGTGTGGATTCGTAAGTTCGTGAGAGAACTTGGTGTTGTTCCTTCGAGTGCAGATCCTTTGGTTATCTTCTGTGATAACACTGGAGCAATCGCACAAGCAAAGGAACCACGGTCGCACCAGAAGTCCAAGCACATACAGAGACGGTTTCATTTGATCAGGGAGATCATTGATCGTGGCGAGATCAAAGTCTGCAAGGTTCATACAGATGACAATCTGGCAGACCCGCTTACTAAGCCTCTGGCGCAGCAGAAGCATGAGAAGCACTGTAATAATATGGGTTTGAGATTTCTCAACCATTAGATTAAGTGCAAGTGGGAGATTGTTGGGGTATGCCCTTAAGGCTAATGTTTGAGGCCTTGGGATTGTAACAGTATCATGTAATAAACTCTTATGTTTATAAAGGCATGGTTATTATTCAGGTTGCTACATTGTCTGCTGCAATATATATGTTCTTCTGAATAATGTCTCAAAGCTGTTCAGCTAGGCTGACATGCAGTTAAGTCCTTAGTCGAGATATCTTGGTGAACATGAGACAGCCTTGATATGATTGAGACTAATATGTGTTCTAATCTTATAGGATGCTTCGAGCATGGAATAAGATGTAGACTCATGGGTACATGGGATGTACTGGACAGACCCTACTAGGATATTCAATTGCTTGTCACAATGTGAATAATCCTTGATTGTAACAAGTGGCACATTTCCTCTGACTTGAGATCACTTGTGTTTTCTAAATGATGATTGTCATTATTTTGAGGTAGTTCAATATCATTTGAAACATAATGATTATAGACTATCTTGGATGGTGAGCTTGAGTCAGGTTAGGGCACTAGTTATAGACAAAGGATTGCCGTCTCCTTAATTGGAGTGTGATGTTCTAAAGGGCCCCCCTGGATGAGATGATTGAGAAAGTGTATGGCCATACCCAGATGACTGTGTTCATCTGATCTAATCATGCTCATCATATTGGAGTTACAGGCTTGACAGGCTTGTCCAATAAGAACATCCAGTGGCAAAGGAAACATGTATGCCTTGTGAAGTTGATTCACACTTGTGCTGTGGTTTGGGTGTAGTCTTGGAAGACTCTTTCCTTTATATCGGGAGACAGTGATGTGTTGCTAGATACCCCTCACTGATCGTGATAACGTGAGTTATCGTTACCGACATTTAAAGGAAACCCTCAGGGTCGCACAATTTGATGATATGGCTTACTTAAGTCAGATCGTGTGGACTGAATTGTTCAGGTTCAGTTTAAAGGGATTTAATCTCTGATTGTAAGTGAGATCTAGTCTGATCATGTTTGATTGATTAGGGCTTGAGATCGGTAAGCTTCGATTGAGAGAATGGATGCTGGATCGGTGAGATCAGGAGCATCGGGAGATGAACGGTCAGATCAAGTACCTTAGGGTTTTAATGTGATCTGGACTTATGGCTTGGTTTATTTGGTTATTCAACCAAATTCAAATGAACCGGCTCATGAATGAGCGCATGGTTCAAGGGTGAAGTGGAGTTTGCGAATGGGTAAACCCATGATCGCATGAAGAGAAGTGGCATGCTATTTTTAGATAGCACTTCTCTTACGTGACCCTCTCTCACGTTCATGCCTCTTTTCCTTTTCGTTGGTCGCCTTGTCTCTTGCTCTCGACGAGAGAACATACGGTGGTGAAGAGCTCGACGAGGAGGAAGAAAAGAATCGCCAAGCCAAGACATCTCTTCCCTTCCACTCGACAAGGACATCTTTGGGCCTTGCTAGCACAAGGATCGCAAAGGGAGTAGGCGACATCAACTGTGTGCGTCACCTCTGGAGAAGATCAAGTTTGATCTTTGCTTCCAAGGCGCCATCTAGAAATGGCTATGGTATGATCCTTCTCTATTTGCAATTGGGTCATTTTTGTTAATCATACAGCATGCAAGATCTAGAAACCCCCTTTCCGCTGCTTTCATTCCCATATGCGCCTATGAGTTAGGGTTTCGCCCCCTTGTGGGGACCTTCAGGCCAGAGGGAGAAGTCCCAGAAATCTCAGCTCAAACAGGTGTCTGCAGCACCAAACAAGGAGACACACGCCATCAAACGCCATCAAGAGAACATTCATGAACGTGCATTAATGAGGAGACATTCATGAATGAGCATTGATGAAACACATTCATGAATGTGGATTTAATAAAAGATGTTCATGAATGGCGCCACCATGAAGAGGCACCTTGAAGAGACATTTTGAAGAGGCACCTTGAAGAGACATTTTGAAGGGACACTTTGAAGAGACACTTTGAGGAGACACCTTGAAGTATATATAAGAGAGATGGGTTCTCTTGAATTAGTTAGTTTTTTTGGGTGAGAAGTTCAAGCTTTGTAATAGCATCTAGTCCACTTAAACTCCAAGGGTTCTCGCCTAGGGTCCCTTGTCATGTAATCGTTTTGTACTTTAATCAAATTTGGTCGCCGGAGTGCTTCCCATCACTCCGGGTGCCAATCTTTGCCTTCAAGGATTCTTTTCAACTTGGGCGCCTAGCCCTTGCCTACCACTTGGGTGCCTAGCCCTTGCCTTCCTTTAGGGCGCCGAGCCCTTGCCTACCTCTAGGGCGCCTAGCCCTTCGTCTACCCTCAGGACTCCTCGCTCTCCTCTCTGACCCGGCCGAGGACTTGCAACGCTCCACTTCCATAGCTCCGTAAAGGTTCCGTGCTCGTGTGCATGCTCGAAAGTTGGCTCTATGAGTCAGGTAAGAAATTTCCATTGTAGCATCGTGCCCTGGTTTTCTCGGCTATCAGTATTGCTCAAGCAAGTCGCGTTGTGCGGCACGAGTTTCGTCGGTTTTCTCGAATTTTTCCCCATATCGCATGTTTCTTTTTCCCTCGTCTTTCGACCCTCCCACATTTTCCGCATCATAGTCTCCACCACCTTAGTGTACTGACCTAAGGAACCCCCAACCTATTCATCCGCTGTGTCAGTTTTTGGTAATAGAGCCAATTTGGAGCTAACTCTTGTCTATCTCCGCCGGTCTCTTGCATCATATCATATCGGTTTCTTCGTTTTCTTCTTCCGCATTGCATAGTCGCACCATACCTACATCATGACAACCAGATCAGGAACATCATATCATAACCCCCCTACCCAAGTGCCCGTTTCGACCGAAGAGAGTACTCCGTCTAGGGTAGAGTCGGTTGAGTCGCTGTCCACACGCTTGGAAGCGATAGAGGTGATGTTTCAACGTCTAATATCATCGGTCCAACACCTCACGGACCAAGTCATGGAACTAAAAGCTAAGCCCACTGAGGCGTTGCCCTCACTTAGCGTTCCCCCTCCTTTGGCCCCCCTGTAGATGCGTGCCAACGCATCACCTCGCTATGACCCATTCGGTGATGAATCCGCGTGGGCGGAGGACGTTCCTCCCCCACGACGTCCCGTCCAGTGTAGCCGCGAGGACGATGAGGTCCGCCGGCTCACGCGCATTGACCCTCCTATCTTTAAGGGTAGCCTGGATCCCAATGACTTCCTCGACTGGGTTGTAGCCATGGAAAGTTATTTTGTGTGGAATGATATGGCCGACCACCTTCGGGTTAGCTACGTTGGCCTCTTACTTGCCGGCCCTGCCCGGTTGTACTGGACGAATGTTGAACGTCAACTAGTCGACCAGCGCATTCCCCCAATCACCCGGTGGGAGGAAATGTGCTATCGTCTTAAGGAGAAGTATGTCCCTCCCACTCACCGCCAGCGTCTCCTCGACGCCTACTGTGCCATTTCGCAGGGGTATGACTCCGTCGATGAGTACCACACTCGCTTCGATGAACTCGACATCCGCTGTAATCTTAAGGAAGATCCTGAGTTCACCCTATCTAGGTACAAGTGCGGGTTCCACGAGGACATCCGACGCGCCTTCCCGTCTTACGAGCTGGACTCGATCGTCCTTGTCTTGCACCACGCTCGCGAGATCGAGCGTGACCTGCGCTCGTAGCCTCAACGCGGCGAGCCCACTTCCCTGCGACGCCCGGTCCCTGCGGTCTCGGTGTAGGGCCCGGCTCCCCGCCATGAGGCACCCTCACGTCCTCAGCACACAGGTCCCCGACGACCTCCGCGTGATGCTCTGCGCGAGGCACCTGCGCCCTGTCTCACTTGGGATGAGAAGGGCAAGGCGCCTCTAGCTGCTGTTCCCCCTCGTCCTTGCTGCCACTATAGTCAGACCGGACACTTCAATCGAGACTGCCCCACCCAGCGCGGCAGGTCCCTGCACATCGCGGCCGCACCGCGCGACCCTCACCCTCCACCCGTTGCCTCCCTTGGGTCTCCATCGGCCCAAGAGGTCGGCCCTCAGTGTTATTCCGCTGAGGAGTGGAGCCCTCGACCCACCTTGGCCGTTGTCCGCTGCACTCTTGTCCAAACACCCCCTCCATTCGAGGATTGGAAGCGTATGGGTATCTTTTACACTTATATTAAGTGTAACGGGCACTCGTGTAAGATAGTTATCGACGGAGGCAGCAGCCTTAATGTCGTGTCCCACACCGCTGTCACCCGCTTTGGCCTTCCCTTGGTGCCACACCCTTGACCCTACTCCATTGCTTGGGTTGACGCGTCGAGTCTCCCCATCACCCATCGTTGTCAGGTGCCCATCTACTTCGACGACTATGCCGAGAAGGTGTGGTGCGATGTCACGTCCATGGACGTGGCCAATGTTCTCCTAGGCCGACCTTGGCTGTACGACCGCGACGTGATTCACTACGGCCGGTCCAACACCTACGTCTTCCAGCATGGAGGGTGTAAGATCTGCCTGACCCCGGCTCCGCCCAAGGAGTTGCGGGCCTCCACATCCAAGGGCATTGTGACTACCACTCCACCGGCCCACTCGGTCCCTCAGCCTCTGACCCTTGTTCGACCCAGCTCTCTCATCTCCGAGGCCCGTGAGTCTAAGACCATCTATGCGCTGATGGTGCGTGAGGTTTCACCCGCGCCGCCAATCCCACCGACCCCTTTGCCGGCGGAGGTTTCAGCCTTGCTCTCTGAGTTCTCGGACATCTCCCCCGTTGACCTTCCTGTTGGTCTTCCCCCGGCCCGCGACATTCAGCATGTCATCGACCTCGTCCCTGGGGCATCTTTGCCCAACCTGCCACACCACCGCCTTAACCCCACTGAACACATGGAGCTCAAGCGGCAGGTGGACGATCTTTTGTCCAAAGGCTTCATCCGTGAGAGCCTTAGCCCTTGCGCCATCCCGGCCCTTCTTACCCCTAAGAAGGATGGTTCATGGCGGATGTGTATTGATTGCCACGCAATCAATCGCATCACGGTGAAGTACCGGTTCCCTATCCCGCGCCTTGACGATATGCTCGACCTCATATCTGGTGCCTGCTGGTTCTCCAAGCTTGACCTCCGGAGCGGCTACCACCAGGTCTGCATCCGCGAGGGCGATGAGTGGAAGACGGCCTTCAAGACGAAGGACGGCCTCTACGAGTGGCTTGTCATGCCCTTTGGTCTCACCAACGCGCCGTCGACCTTTATGAGTCTCATGAGCCAGGTCCTTCGCCCCTACATGGGGAAGTTCCTCGTCGTTTACTTTGACGATATCCTCATTTATAGTCACACCCGCGACGACCACCTCGCCCACTTGCACTTGACCTTCGACCTCTTGCGACAGGAGCGCTTGTTCCTCAATGCCAAGAAGTGCTCTTTTCTTGAACCGCAGGTCCAGTTCCTTGGGTTCATCGTGTCTGACCAAGGCCTCATGGTTGACCCTGCCAAGATTGAGGCCATTCGCCAGTGGCCTGAACCGAAATCTGTCACCGAGGTCCGTAGCTTTCTTGGCCTTGCCGTCTTCTATCGCCGATTCATTAAGGGTTTTAGCACCATTGCTGCCCCTATGACGGCCTGCACCAAGCACGAGGCATTCTCGTGGACCCCTGCCACTAGACGTGCCTTCCTAGTGCTTAGGATATCATGACGTCGGCCCCTGTCCTTCGCCTACCCGATTTCTCGAAGGTCTTCGAGGTCGCCTGCGATGCCTTCGGTACCGGCATCGGTGGCACTCTTAGCCAGGAGGGGCACCCCGTCGCCTTCTTTAGCGAGAAGTTGAATGAGGTGCGCCAACGGTACTCGACATACGATAAGGAATTATACGCCATCGTTCAGTCCCTCCGACAATGGCGACACTACCTCTTACATAAGGAGTTTGTCCTGTTTAGTGACCATCAGGCCCTCTCATTCCTCAACGCGCAGAAGAAGCTTGCTGATGGAGGCAGGAAGCACAAGCCACGAAGATACAAGTGGAGCATAAAGTTACCGTAGGCAAAGGCTCGGAGTCTCACACACAAATAAGCTAGCAGGCTCAATGACAAAAGCTAGCACAATAATTAGAAAAAGAACTACCTCGAGTGATACTCAACCAGCTTCAAGCTCACTTGTTAAATAAGAAGATGTTGCAAATCAGACCAATCGCTTAAAATCAAGCCAATCAAGGGCTCTCATCAAGCTAACGCTCATATGAAGATAAGGCAACTTCAACGTCACATTGCAATTTTGGTTAGCCTGCCGACTGGAGATCTCACGAAGCGCACAAGGAAACCTTGCAATGTTCACATGCAGCCTACAAAGGATGTTGGGGTATGCCCTTAAGGCTAATGTTTGAGGCCTTGGGATTGTAACAGTATCATGTATAAACTCTTATGTTTATAAAGGCATGGTTGTTATTCAGTTTGTTACATTATCTGCTGCAATAAGTGTACTTCTGAATAATGTCTCAAAGCTGTTCAGCTGGGCTGACATGCTGTAAAGTCCTTAGTCGAGATATCTTGGTGAACATGAGACAGCCTTGATATGATTGAGACTAATATGTGCTCTAATCTTATAGGATGCTTCGAGCATGGAATAAGATGTAGTCTCATGGGTACATTGGATGTACTGGACAGACCCTACTAGGATATTCAATTGCTTGTCACAATGTGAATAATCCTTGATTGCAACAAGTGGCACATTTCCTCTGACTTGAGATCACTTGTGTTTCTAAATGATGATTGTCATTGTTTTGAGGTAGTTCAATATCATTTGAAACATAATGGTTATAGACTATCTTGGATGGTGAGCTTGAGTCAGGTTAGGGCACTAGTGATAGATAAAGGATTGCCGTCTCCTTAATTGGAGTGTGATGTTCTAAAGGGGCCCCCCTCTGTATGAGATGATTGAGAAAGTGTATGGCCATACCCAGGTGAGTGTGTTCATCTGTTCTAATCATGCTCATCATATTGGAACTACAAGCTTGACACGCTTGTCCAATAAGAACATCCAGTGGCAAAGGAAATATGCATGCCTTGTGAGTTGGATTCACACTTGTGCTGTGGTTTGGGTGTAGTCTTGGAAGACTCTTTTCTTTATATCGGGAGACAGTGATGTGTTGCTAGATACCCCTCACTGATCGTGATAATGTGAGTTATCATTACCGACATTTAAAGGAAACCCTTAGGGTCGCACAATTTGATGATATGGCTTACTTAAGTCAGATCGTGTGGACTGAATTATTTGGGTTCAGTTTAAAGGGATTTAGTCTCTGATTGTAAGTGAGATCTAGTCTGATCATGTATGATTGATTAGGGCTTGAGGTCGGTAAGCTTCGATCGAGAGAATGGATGCTAGATTAGTGAGATCAGCAGCATCAAGAGATCAACGGTTAGATCTGGAACCTTAGGGTTTAATTGTGATCTAGACCATATCGCTTGGGTTAATTGGTCTTTGGACCAAACCAAATTGAACCAGCTCATTGAGTGAGCGTGTGGTTCAAATGGAGAGGAGTTTGCGATTGGGGTAAACCCATGATCGCATGTGAGTAAGTGGCTTTCTATTTTTAGAAAGCATGATCACATACGTGACCACGACTCACGTTCACGCCTAAGACGCTCTACTCTCTCGCTTCTCCTCCTCTCTCATCGCCAACAAGCTCTCTCTCGTGTGGTGAAGAGGTTGACGAAAAAGGAGAAGGAAGAAATCGCCAAGCAAAGGATTCTCTTCCCTTCCATTCGACAAGGACTCCTTAGAACCTTGCTAGCACAAGGAGCACTAAGGGAGTAGGCGATCACATCTTGTGTGCGTCTTCTCTGGAGGAGAGCGACTTCACTCTCTGCTTCCAAGTCGCCATCCACACAATGGCATCGGTATGATTTCTTCTCTGATATTTGAAATCGATTTATGTTGATCATATTACATGCAAAGATCCTAGAAACCCCTTCCGCTGCATCAGAACCTTCATATGCGCCTATTAGGGTTTCGCCCTCCCCTTGTTTAGGGGACCTTTCAATTGGTATCAGAGCTGGTTATTGCATGTTTTTATGATTGCTTAAAGGCTTTGTGATCCTTGTTTATGAATGAATGCTTAGATCTATAACATGCGAATATTACATGTTAAGTTGTTGCATATGCGAAAACTTGATTCTTGTTTACTTGGCGCATGTTTGTGGGCGCATAGTTGTTTTTCTCAAACACTTCATGACTTGCGCGACCTTCATTAGATCTAAGAGCGCCTACTATAAACCCTTAGACGGGTTGATAGGGTTGAAGTCATCCCCTAGGTTAGATCCAAACAGTCTGATCAGATCATCTGACAGCCTAGATGGGTCGACCAGATGGCACCTATGCGCAAGCATAAGGTGGCTATAGGTCGACTGCATCAAAGGCGTGTAGCGAGGTCTGGTTGAGACAACCAGTGAACACGCATGAGTTAGGCTCGGGGTCACACCCGCTAGCCAAAACTCATGTAGGTTGTTCAGCCCTAGCGCATACATAGTTGACCACTGGGTCGACTCAAGTCAGTTAGGACTTGGTGCATGCAAGGGCAGTGGATCTGACTAGGTCTGATGAGTGGATCCCTATTAATGGACCGTTGTAAGGTAGTAGGGCACATAAGGAAAATAAAATTGAAGCCAATGGGTTTTTCGAAAATTTTATTTTCATGAATGGATCACATGTTGTTTGTAAGCATATGTTTGTTTATTTAATCTTGTGTGGGCTGCCCATGTTTAATGTGTGCTGTGCTGGGCCCTGCGTGCCTGGAATTTAAATGTAAATAAATATTTTTATTGTAATCTGCGCATCACTTTTCATTTAAATTATAAAGTGTAATTGACCTGCGAGTCAATCTTGTCTAGATAGATTAATTTGTAAATTAATCAGACAAGTGCACAGAGCACACTTGGCAGAGGCGCTTGCAGCAGAGGCTTGACCAGGTGGGAGGTCCAGGGTTCGACTCTGGGACCAGGCGCATTTTCCCTGGTAGGCGCACCTGAGCTGCAGATGGCGCTTGGGCCCTGGTTTGGGCCAGATGAGCAGTAAAAGACCCATGAAGAAAAGCAAGTGAAGACTTAAGTTTAATTTAAGGTCTAACTTAGGCTTAATGGGCTTTTACCACATAAGATGAGCATGCTTTCTATTTATTGCTTTTATAATTAGAATTGCATGAGTTTATCTTCTGCTATCACCATAGGAATTGCATGATAGTCAAGAAGATAAAAGACCGTTAAAATCCAACGCTAAAATATCAAGCTCGTAAGCCTTCTGACGCGAAACCTCACTGTTCTGATTATCGTTGGAGCCGTGTTGTACCCACTCAGTGGGCACGTCCATCTATCTTCAAACGGTGCGGGATTACACCTGCGTGTTACAGAGAAGGGATTTATCGCTTCTCGTTGCTCAGCATAGCACGTGGTGGTCCAGGGAGTAGGTCGGGTTAGCTTGACCATGTAGGCTACATATGTGGCGCATATGGTAGCACATGGAGGCAGCCATCTGTGGGGTCAGAGATTGTGTTGTACCAACTCAGTTGGCACAGTCTGCTGGATTGCCCAGATGAAGGGGAATCGCACGGGTTGGCGATTGGCTGGGACAGCCTACCAGAGACTAGTGCTTGTACTCTCTGTGCATCTTATCTCGCCTGAGCGGGACGCGGAGACCAAGTATGAAATCTGGATCCCATCTCACTAAAAGAGTTCTACTCTTTCGGGCTGTTTTTGCTGGATTTTTCAGCCAGATAAAATAGTGAGAAAAGAATCTTTCTTAAGTCCTGGATTGATTCTGAACATTGATACTGACCTTGCTGTTCTTGCATTGTTGTAGATTCCTGCAGCAACGAACACCATGAGCTTCAATGTGCGATCCCTACTGGAAAGGGAGAAGTTTGCTGGGCCGAACTTCTCAGACTGGTACGGACACCTTAAGATTGTTCTTAAGGCAGAGAGGAAACTGTATGTCCTCGAGACGGCTATACCGCCTCAGCCCGCTCCGAACGCCGCAAGGGCGGTTCGGGAAGCTTATGAAAAGCACGTCAATGATAGCATTGATGTCGCTTGCCTGATGCTAGCGTCTATGACGCCACCGCTGCAGCGTCATCATGAGGATATGTTGGCTATAGAGATTATAGCGAACCTCAAGATGCTGTATGCTGCACAGGCGAGGACAGAACGCTATAATCTGACAAAGCTGTTCTTTCAGAGCAAACTGGCTGAAGGGAGCCCAGTGGGAGCTCACGTGCTCAAGATGATTGGGCACAAGGAGGCTCTAGAGAAACTGGGGCATACCATCAATCAGGAGCTTGCTGTAGACATTATTCTGCAGTCTCTCCCGCCCTCTTTCGATGCGTTCATCATTAACTTTAATATGAACAAAATCGATTGTACTCCGGCAGAGCTGCTGAATATGCTCTTGACTACTGAGGAGACTCTGAAGGGAAAGCCTTCAACCTCTGTCTTGATGTTTCCTTCTAGGAACAAGAAGAAGGGGAAGAAGGGCAAGACCCCTGTCAAGAGCTACAGCAAGGCTCTGAAGCAAAAAGTTAAGCGGTCAAAGGAATACAGATGTTTCCACTGTGGCCAGCTGGGTCACTAGAAAAAGGACTGTAAAGCGCTCCAAGGAGATAAGAGGGGAAGCTTTGCTTCTGGCTCAGGTATATACGTGACGGAAGTTATGGTTTCATCTTCTTCTATTTCATGGGTGTTGGACACTGCATGTGGAGTTCACATTTGTTCAAATGTACAGGAACTCAAGAGAAGAAGACAGGTGGGACAGCATGAGGTGGACCTACGAGTTGGAAACGGGGCAAGGGTTGCTGCTGTTGCTGTAGGAGACTATTTCATCTCTTTGCCATCTGGGCTTGTATTAGAACTGAACAATTGTTACTTTGTTCCCAGCATTACTAAAATATTATCTCCATTCCTGCTCTTGTCAGGAAGGGATTTTCCTTTGAATGCAATATTTCAAAGTGTGTTCTTTCTTTAGATAATATTGTTTATGCTACTGGTTCAATTAACAATGGGTTATTCATGTTGGACATGGAATGTTCTATACAAAACATTGATAATAAGAAAGCCAAGTATGCTGATGACAGCACCTTGCTATGGCATAGTCGTTTAGGCCATATTAACAAGAAGCGCATTAAGCGGTTGCATGATCATGGACTGCTGGGATCATTCTCCTATGAGGAGATTGATACATGCAAGGCTTGTTTAATGGGTAAAATGACGAAGTCACCTTTTCCTAACAAAGGTCAAAGGGCTTCAGGTTTACTTGACCTTATACACAGTGATGTGTGTGGGCCATTTAGTAAACATGCCAGAGGTGGCTATCAGTACTTCATAACCTTTACTGATGATTTCAGTAGGTATGGGTATGTCTATCTTATGAGACACAAAAGTGAATCTTTTGACAAGTTCAAAGAGTTCAAGAATGAAGTACAGAATCAGCTTGGCCGAAATATCAAGGCACTTCGTTCTGATCGAGGTGGAGAATACCTAAGTCATGCGTTTACTGACTATCTGAAGGAGTGTGGGATTATCTCACAGCTCACTCCGCCAGGAACACCGCAATGGAATGGTGTGTCCGAGAGGAGAAATAGAACGTTACTTGATATGGTTCGTTCTATGATGAGTCAGGCTACTCTTCCATATTCCTTTTGGGGATTTGCACTGGAAACAGCTGCAAAGGTACTAAATCGAGTGCCATCCAAGGCAGTTTCTAAGACGCCATATGAGTTATGGTATGGGAAACAGCCGAGCTTGACATTTATCAGGATCTAGGGCTGCGAGGCTTATGTCAAAAAGCTCGCCTCTGGGAAACTAGAGAGCAGATCTGAGAAATGTATCTTTGTCGGTTACCCTAAGGAAACTAAGGGTTATTATTTCTACGATCCCAAAGAGAACAAGGTATTTGTTGCTCGGACGGCCATATTTCTTGAGAAGGAGTTTCTTCTGCAAGAGGCCAGTGGGAGAGAAATAAAGCTGGATGAGAATCCAGAGGAAGGACAAAGTAGTCAAGCATAGTTGGATGAGCCTGAGCCGGTGGATCAGGTATATGACACAACCTGAGGCTCAGATATCACGGGAACCGCGAAGATCGGGAAGGATCCGTCGACAGCCTGAGCGCTATGACGGAGTCTACATCATTGATCATGATGAACCCCTCACTTATGCGGATGCGGTCAGTGGACCGGAGTCAGCGAGATGGCTTGAAGCTATGCGAGCTGAGATGGACTCCATGTCAGATAACCAAGTCTGGGATTTGGTTGATCCGCCTCCGGGAGTAATCCCTATAGGCTGCAAATGGATCTTCAAGAAGAAGATTGACATGGATGGTAACGTGGTTACCTATAAAGGCAGGCTAGTTGCGAAAGGTTTCAAACAAATCTACGGGATAGATTATGATGAAACTTTCTCACCTGTAGCCATGTTTAAGTCTATTCGGATTCTTTTCGCGATAGCAGCATATTACGATTATGAGATCTGGCAAATGGATGTGAAGACTGCTTTCCTTAATGGAAATTTGCAGGAGGATGTGTATATGACACAACCTGAAGGTTTCACTAATCCATCAGATCGTCATAAAATATGCAAGTTAAAGAAGTCTATTTATGGACTTAAACAAGCATCGAGAAGCTGGAATATTCGTTTTGATGAATCAATCTCTGAATTTGGTTTCATCAAGAACGAGGATGACCCGTGTGTATATAAGAGGTTTAGTGGGAGCGTGATTACTTTCCTAGTCCTCTACGTCGATGACATCTTGATCATTGGAAATGACATTCCTGAAATGCATGCGGTTAAGGCATGGTTAAGGAAATGTTTCCAGATGAAAGATTTAGGAGAAGCAGCCTATGTATTAGGTGTGAAGATCTACAGGGATAGATCTAAGAGGCTTCTCGGGCTGTGCCAGAGTACTTACATCGATAAAGTCCTGGAAAGATTTCATTTAGAGAATTCTAAAAGAGGATATCTTCCAGTCAGACATGGTCTGAATCTTTCGAAGAGTCAGTGTCCACAAACACAGACTGAGAAAGATGAAATGGACAATACGCCTTATGCTTCGGCTATTGGGTCCATTATGTATGCGATGTTGTGTACTCGCCCAGACGTCGCTTACGGGTTAAGCGTGACCAGTCGGTTCCAAAGTAATCCAGGTATGGCGCACTGGATTGCAGTCAAGAACATTTTAAAATATCTGCGGAGGACCAAAGATATGTTCTTGATATATGGTGGTCAGGAAGAACTCAGTATTGAAGGATATACTGACGCTTCGTTCCAGTCTGACCAGGATGATTTCCGATCGCAATCAGGCTATGTTTTTAGCTTGAATGGAGGAGCGGTGGTGTGGAAGAGTTTCAAACAGTCAACTGTTGCTGATTCCACAACAGAAGCCGAGTATGTTGCAGCCTCGGAAGCATCCAAGGAGGCAGTGTGGATTCGTAAGTTCGTGAGAGAACTTGGTGTTGTTCCTTCGAGTGCAGATCCTTTGGTTATCTTCTGTGATAACACTGGAGCAATCGCACAAGCAAAGGAACCACGGTCGCACCAGAAGTCCAAGCACATACAGAGACGGTTTCATTTGATCAGGGAGATCATTGATCGTGGCGAGATCAAAGTCTGCAAGGTTCATACAGATGACAATCTGGCAGACCCGCTTACTAAGCCTCTGGCGCAGCAGAAGCATGAGAAGCACTGTAATAACATGGGTTTGAGATTTCTCAACCATTAGATTAAGTGCAAGTGGGAGATTATTGGGGTATGCCCTTAAGGCTAATGTTTGAGGCCTTGGGATTGTAACAGTATCATGTATAAACTCTTATGTTTATAAAGGCATGGTTGTTATTCAGTTTGTTACATTATCTGCTGCAATAAGTGTACTTCTGAATAATGTCTCAAAGCTGTTCAGCTGGGCTGACATGCTGTAAAGTCCTTAGTCGAGATATCTTGGTGAACATGAGACAGCCTTGATATGATTGAGACTAATATGTGCTCTAATCTTATAGGATGCTTCGAGCATGGAATAAGATGTAGACTCATGGGTACATTGGATGTACTGGACAGACCCTACTAGGATATTCAATTGCTTGTCACAATGTGAATAATCCTTGATTGCAACAAGTGGCACATTTCCTCTGACTTGCGATCACTTGTGTTTCTAAATGATGATTGTCATTGTTTTGAGGTAGTTCAATATCATTTGAAACATAATGGTTATAGACTATCTTGGATGGTGAGCTTGAGTCAGGTTAGGGCACTAGTGATAGATAAAGGATTGCCGTCTCCTTAATTGGAGTGTGATGTTCTAAAGGGGCCCCCTCTCTGTATGAGATGATTGAGAAAGTGTATGGCCATACCCAGGTGAGTGTGTTCATCTGTTCTAAAGGGGCCCCCTCCGACCCCTTTGCCGGCGGAGGTTTCAGCCTTGCTCTCTGAGTTCTCGGACATCTCCCCCGTTGACCTTCCTGTTGGTCTTCCCCCGGCCCGCGACATTCAGCATGTCATCGACCTCGTCCCTGGGGCATCTTTGCCCAACCTGCCACACCACCGCCTTAACCCCACTGAACACATGGAGCTCAAGCGGCAGGTGGACGATCTTTTGTCCAAAGGCTTCATCCGTGAGAGCCTTAGCCCTTGCGCCATCCCGGCCCTTCTTACCCCTAAGAAGGATGGTTCATGGCGGATGTGTATTGATTGCCACGCAATCAATCGCATCACGGTGAAGTACCGGTTCCCTATCCCGCGCCTTGACGATATGCTCGACCTCATATCTGGTGCCTACTGGTTCTCCAAGCTTGACCTCCGGAGCGGCTACCACCAGGTCTGCATCCGCGAGGGCGATGAGTGGAAGACGGCCTTCAAGACGAAGGACGGCCTCTACGAGTGGCTTGTCATGCCCTTTGGTCTCACCAACGCGCCGTCGACCTTTATGAGTCTCATGAGCCAGGTCCTTCGCCCCTACATGGGGAAGTTCCTCGTCGTTTACTTTGACGATATCCTCATTTATAGTCACACCCGCGACGACCACCTCGCCCACTTGCACTTGTCCTTCGACCTCTTGCGACAGGAGCGCTTGTTCCTCAATGCCAAGAAGTGCTCTTTTCTTGAACCGCAGGTCCAGTTCCTTGGGTTCATCGTGTCTGACCAAGGCCTCATGGTTGACCCTGCCAAGATTGAGGCCATTCGCCAGTGGCCTGAACCGAAATCTGTCACCGAGGTCCGTAGCTTTCTTGGCCTTGCCGTCTTCTATCGCCGATTCATTAAGGGTTTTAGCACCATTGCTGCCCCTATGACGGCCTGCACCAAGCACGAGGCATTCTCGTGGACCCCTGCCGCTAGACGTGCCTTCCTAGTGCTTAGGATATCATGACGTCGGCCCCTGTCCTTCGCCTACCCGATTTCTCGAAGGTCTTCGAGGTCGCCTGCGATGCCTTCGGTACCGGCATCGGTGGCACTCTTAGCCAGGAGGGGCACCCCGTCGCCTTCTTTAGCGAGAAGTTGAATGAGGTGCGCCAACGGTACTCGACATACGATAAGGAATTATACGCCATCGTTCAGTCCCTCCGACAATGGCGACACTACCTCTTACATAAGGAGTTTGTCCTGTTTAGTGACCATCAGGCCCTCTCGTTCCTCAACGCGCAGAAGAAGCTTGCTGATGGAGGCAGGAAGCACAAGCCACGAAGATACAAGTGGAGCATAAAGTTACCGTAGGCAAAGGCTCGGAGTCTCACACACAAATAAGCTAGCAGGCTCAATGACAAAAGCTAGCACAATAATTAGAAAAAGAACTACCTCGAGTGATACTCAACCAGCTTCAAGCTCACTTGTTAAATAAGAAGATGTTGCAAATCAGACCAATCGCTTAAAATCAAGCCAATCAAGGGCTCTCATCAAGCTAACGCTCATATGAAGATAAGGCAACTTCAACGTCACATTGCAATTTTGGTTAGCCTGCCGACTGGAGATCTCACGAAGCGCACAAGGAAACCTTGCAATGTTCACATGCAGCCTACAAAGGATGTTGGGGTATGCCCTTAAGGCTAATGTTTGAGGCCTTGGGATTGTAACAGTATCATGTATAAACTCTTATGTTTATAAAGGCATGGTTGTTATTCAGTTTGTTACATTATCTGCTGCAATAAGTGTACTTCTGAATAATGTCTCAAAGCTGTTCAGCTGGGCTGACATGCTGTAAAGTCCTTAGTCGAGATATCTTGGTGAACATGAGACAGCCTTGATATGATTGAGACTAATATGTGCTCTAATCTTATAGGATGCTTCGAGCATGGAATAAGATGTAGTCTCATGGGTACATTGGATGTACTGGACAGACCCTACTAGGATATTCAATTGCTTGTCACAATGTGAATAATCCTTGATTGCAACAAGTGGCACATTTCCTCTGACTTGAGATCACTTGTGTTTCTAAATGATGATTGTCATTGTTTTGAGGTAGTTCAATATCATTTGAAACATAATGGTTATAGACTATCTTGGATGGTGAGCTTGAGTCAGGTTAGGGCACTAGTGATAGATAAAGGATTGCCGTCTCCTTAATTGGAGTGTGATGTTCTAAAGGGGCCCCCCTCTGTATGAGATGATTGAGAAAGTGTATGGCCATACCCAGGTGAGTGTGTTCATCTGTTCTAATCATGCTCATCATATTGGAACTACAAGCTTGACACGCTTGTCCAATAAGAACATCCAGTGGCAAAGGAAATATGCATGCCTTGTGAGTTGGATTCACACTTGTGCTGTGGTTTGGGTGTAGTCTTGGAAGACTCTTTTCTTTATATCGGGAGACAGTGATGTGTTGCTAGATACCCCTCACTGATCGTGATAATGTGAGTTATCGTTACCGACATTTAAAGGAAACCCTTAGGGTCGCACAATTTGATGATATGGCTTACTTAAGTCAGATCGTGTGGACTGAATTATTTGGGTTCAGTTTAAAGGGATTTAGTCTCTGATTGTAAGTGAGATCTAGTCTGATCATGTATGATTGATTAGGGCTTGAGGTCGGTAAGCTTCGATCGAGAGAATGGATGCTAGATTAGTGAGATCAGCAGCATCAAGAGATCAACGGTTAGATCTGGAACCTTAGGGTTTAATTGTGATCTAGACCATATCGCTTGGGTTAATTGGTCTTTGGACCAAACCAAATTGAACCAGCTCATTGAGTGAGCGTGTGGTTCAAATGGAGAGGAGTTTGCGATTGGGGTAAACCCATGATCGCATGTGAGTAAGTGGCTTTCTATTTTTAGAAAGCATGATCACATACGTGACCACGACTCACGTTCACGCCTAAGACGCTCTACTCTCTCGCTTCTCCTCCTCTCTCATCGCCAACAAGCTCTCTCTCGTGTGGTGAAGAGGTTGACGAAAAAGGAGAAGGAAGAAATCGCCAAGCAAAGGATTCTCTTCCCTTCCATTCGACAAGGACTCCTTAGAACCTTGCTAGCACAAGGAGCACTAAGGGAGTAGGCGATCACATCTTGTGTGCGTCTTCTCTGGAGGAGAGCGACTTCACTCTCTGCTTCCAAGTCGCCATCCACACAATGGCATCGGTATGATTTCTTCTCTGATATTTGAAATCGATTTATGTTGATCATATTACATGCAAAGATCCTAGAAACCCCTTCCGCTGCATCAGAACCTTCATATGCGCCTATTAGGGTTTCGCCCTCCCCTTGTTTAGGGGACCTTTCAAAGGAAACATCAACGTCTCCTTCGCTCAGTCCACATGGAAGCTGCAACCTCTCTCGCCAGCAACATCTCTCGCCAACATATCTCCAAGTTTCAGCTATATATATCTCCTCTCGCAAGAATCATTGTAACAGACAAAAGTTGTTGAAATTGAATCGTATGAAGTAGTTTTCTAGTATCTTCCTCTTCTATCGGATGTGCTCCTCCTTCTCCTTCTAGGGCCGTCCGGCGAGCAGCCCTGCAACTCGCACACCAACCCCTGTTTCCGCCCAGTTTCCGCCCTAGTCCCGCCTTTCACCATCTTCCTCCTCCGACCGGCCACCATCCGCCCCGAAACTCCGGCCATGCCCTGTCATAAATCATATCAACCTCCAGACGTAGCAGTTCCGGCAATCGTGCACCACAGGACGAACGCCGAGGATCCCTGTTCCGATCCTGCACTTCCCCTGTTCGGTTGAACATCCTCTTCTCCGCTTCCGCCTGTACTCCGACGCCGTCCTCGCCTCCTCCGCCACCTCTCGTCGGTGTTCCAACGTCTTCAACATCATTCCATCTCGACTCTACGCCGCCGACAGATGATCCAAGTCCCAGCGCCGTTGATCGGCGCTTGCCTCCATCCCTCTGTTTTCAGACTCCCTTATCCCTTGTTTATCTGCTCTACTTTAAAACTTAACTGATTCAGCTTCTTCTTGCAGGTATTCAATGTGCTTGGACGTGACAGAACCCCTGATCTTTGATACGATCATGAAGAACAGGTGCTTTAAGCAATCGGTGTAACAAAGGTCTTGAACTTTGGTCAGATAATGAAGCACACATCTTGCTCTTTCATTTGGACCAGATGATATATCTTACTCGCATGAAAGATCCGGAATCCCAAATTTTGATTGATTCATAAGAACTAATTTAGTTCTATAATGTGGTTCATTTAGTTTGAATATTGGATAATTGGAACCCATTATTTGACAGGACTACTTTTCTTAACTTATTATTTCTATAGTCCTGGAATTCTGGTTGCTTTATGAAGTTTTGATGAATAAATAAATTGATTTTTTTAATTAGTAGTATTTTAATTAGTTAAATTTCATGTTCTTAATTAGTAGCATTGTCACACCCTTCCGTCCTACATCAGTTTGGTATCAGAGGGAGTTAAGTGGTAAACTCTTGTTTGTCCACATCGATCGTTAACTTTGCTCTTTGTTTTTAAAGTTCCTATATTTCTGATTTTCTGATCATTGAATTTAATATTCTGATATTTTTGTGGGGACAAATCAGCATCTCTGATTTGAAAATTTGTTGCTTTCACTTGTTGAATGGTTGGAACAACAAAGTTAATTGCTGCACCATCCATGATTGAATTTACAAGTAAACTCTGAACTTCTGTGCTTGATGTTTTAGTGAAACTTTTCGGATTTTAGCAGTGCAGAATTTCATTATTGTGCCAATTCAAACATGGCCACAAATGATGAAAGTTTGTCAAATTCAGTTCAGGACAGCATACTTAATTGCCGCACCTAACTGTGTTTGCAACCAAAATTCTGCAAACCATATTCTACAAGCAATCTGATTTTGATCACCTTGACATTCTCATTGATTTTCAGCCACTCCAGCAACATAGATCCTTGTAAACCTCAGTTTAGGACAGCAAACCAAATTGCTGCATCTTCCCTCACTGACTTTGCAAAGTTTCTCATCAACGCAGCAAACTATTGCACTTGTTTGCTCAAGTTCTGATCATGCATAATCTGCACAAAACTGTGTCTTAACTTCTGAATTTTCAGCACCAACAGATTTTGAACATTTCCTCCTTCTTGCTGCACTTAACCTGCATCAAATTGCAGCCACTACCTAAATTAGTTTTCAACACCTACATGTGCTGCAGCTTTCTTGAAATTGCCTCTGAGTTACTGCTTTCTACGCTGAATTCTGCACTTTATTTCTGAATCTTTAAATCTGGTTTTTCAGCCTTCTAAATTTGAAGTTTTCAGCCTGCTTGCTTGCACTTAATTTCTGTCAAACTGCAACTTGGATAACACCAACATATTTCTGTTTACAACATCCATAAGTGCTGCATTGATTATACTATAAATTCTGCACTTAGAATGCTGAATTTTCCAACCTGTTTTCAGCCTAGTTTTTGTTCTTAATCAAATTGCAATCTTCAATGAGCATACTTTCTGCACATCCATATGCTGAAATTGATTGCATGTTAGTTAAGTAATTTGCTGTTTTTTTGCATAAAAAAAAAAACTATATGCTCTAACGTTTAGTTGCTTTTGCATGTTTGTTAATTTATTTGCTAGAAAAAAAGAAAAAAAAAATTCTATGTGCTTTTATGTTTAGTTGATTATTGTTTTGCATTCTAGTTTGTTTATTCTCAGATATATCTTTTCATACTAGCTGAAATCATTTTTGAAATCTTAAGGAGCTCTATTTTTCAAAAGGTTATATTGTGTTTTCAAAACATCTCATGGCCACTAGACTCCAACCCCCTATCTTTAGTGGTTCTCTTAACCCTAAGGATTTTAATGATTGGTCAACAAAACTTAAGCATTATTTCTATTTTACTGTCATGCCTGAACATTGCAAAGTTAGGTTCACCAAGTTACTTTTACAAGAATCTGCTAGATATTACTGGACCACTGTTGAACAAACCTTGGAAAGAGACAATATGCTACCCATTGAGAGATGGGATGGCATGCTTCATAAACTGAGGGAAAAATATGATCCTTCCTCTCTTCCTGAAAGACTTCTTACACAAGAGAACATGACTGTAGCTGAATACATTCTAAAGTTTAAGACCCTCAACCATAGGAGTATAGCTAGAGAACATCCTTGGGTTGTGCGTAACCGGTTTATAGATGGTCTTAACTTTGAGATTAAGAGAGGTCTTACCTACTACCCCATACACACAATAGAAGAAGCTTTCCAAATAGCTAGTATGGTAGAACAACATATTAAGGCAACATATAGGAAAGGACTTGACCAACCTAGAACACAAAGCCAACCACTCCAACAAAAACTTGCTCAAACCTCAGAGTCTACATTAGAGACTAAAACAAGTCCAGATGTGACATGTGAAACTCAAGAGGAAAACCACAGCCAATATCTAGAGAAACTTTCAACATATAAGGTCACTCTTAAAAATGATTTTTTCCACACCTACATCAAAATGAAGGATAAGATGTGTAAGGTAGCCATAGATGAATCCATAGGCTTCAACTTTATAACCCCTAGTGCCATTGATAGATTTGGCCTTACCACTGAGCCTAACCCAGACCCTTACACCATTAGTAGGGATGATGGAACCAAAACCTTAGTGAACCATATGTGCTTAGTTCCTATTTTGTTAGGTACCCTTCTACTAGAAGTTTGGTGTTATGTCTTACCCTTAGAAGGTACATACCATGTCCACCTAGGAGAACCTTGGTTATATGATGTCAATGGGTATTACCAAAGGCAAGATGATTCATATGTCTTAAGGTGCCAAAACCCAAAGATTAAGATCAAGAGGTCCAAACCTAAAACCCCTAAGGTACCTACTCCCTCAAATTCTCAAGAGACTATACAAACCTTAGAGTCTACCATGGGAACTAAAACAAGTGCAGCTAACACATGTGAAACTCAAGGGGCAAACCATGTTGAACCAAACCCTCAGGTGGAGCCCATATCAATTTTAGGGCCCATACCCACAGGTCCTGAACTTGATTCTAGCATTCGAGCTAAAGAACACATAGTTGACTTGTCTGAGAGTCATACTACCCCTAAGTTGCCCATAGAGACTGTTGTAGACTTGTCTCAATTTAAGAGTGAAATAGAACCAACACAATTACCTTCAATTCTAGGGCCCATACCCATAGGTTCTGAAAGTTCCTTAAACAAGGGGGAGGTGTCGAAACCCTAATGGCGCATATGATAAAATCTTTTTTGCAGCGGAAAGGGTTTCTGGATCGATGCATGCAGTATGATCAACTTTAACTTGCATACAAGAGAATCGATTCTTACCAGTGCCATTGCTTGGATGGCGTCTAGGAAGCAGAGAGTCAAGCGCTTCTCCTACAAATGGTGCGCATACAAGATGGATGTTGGCTTCTCCTTGTCGAACCTTGTGCTAGCAAGGATCTCCAAGTGTCCTTGTCGAATGGAAGGGAAGTTGAGATGATGTCTCACTTGAGCAAACTCTCTCCAAGGCGTGAACAACAAATTCCACACAAGAGCAAGCGACGAGAATAGGAGAGGGGCGACAAGAGATGCGTTCCACTCAAAACGTGGAGGCGTGGCTGCTAAAAATAGCTAGCCTTACTCTCTTATGCGATCATGCATTCATGTACCCACGAACCAATCGCATTTTTCTCTCCTCATTGAACCATGCACTCACATAATGAGTTGGTTCATTTTTGGGTTGGTTCAAAGACCAATTAACCCAAGCGATTTGGTCTAGATCATATTAACCCTAAGGTTCAAGATCTAACCGTTCATCTCTTGATGCTTCTGATCTCACCGATCTAGCATCCATTCTCTCGATCGAAGCTTACCGATCTCAAGCCCTAATCAATCAAACATGATCAGACCAGATCTCACTTACAATCAGAGATTAAATCCCTTTAAACTGAACCAAAACAATTCAGTCCACACGATCTGACTTAAGTAAGCCATATCATCAAATTGTGCGACCCTAAGGGTTTCCTTTAAATGTCGGTAACGATAACTTACGTTATCACGATCAGTGAGGGGTATCTAGCAACAGATCACTATCTCCCGATATAAAGGAAAGAGTCTTCCAAGACTACACCCAAACCACAGCACAAGTGTGAATCCACTTCACAAGGCATACATGCTTCCTTTGCCACTGGATGTTCTTTATTGGACAAGCGTGTCAAGCCTGTAACTCCAATATGATGAGAATGATCAGATCAGATGAACATAGTCATCTGGGTATGGCCATACACTTTCTCAATCATCTCATTCAGGGGGCCCCTTTAGAACATCACACTCCAAACAAGGAGACGGCAATCCTATGTCTATCACTAGCATCCTAACATGACTCATGCACATCATCCAAGATAGTCTATAACCATTATGTTTCAAATGATATTGAACTACCTCAAAACAATGCCAATCATCATTTAGAAACACAAGTAATCTCAAGTCAGAGGAAGTATGCCACTTGTTCGCATACAAAGATTATTCACATTGTGACAAGCAATTGAATATCCTAGTAGGGTCTGTCCAGTACATCCAATGTACCCATGATTCTACATCTTATTCCATGCTCGAAGCATCCTACAAGATTAGAACACATATTAGTCTCAATCATATCAAGGCTGTCTCATGTTCACCAAGATATCTCGACTAAGGACAAAAGTGCATGTCAGCCAAGCTGAACAGCATTGAGACATTATTCAGAAGTATACATATGACAGCAGATAATGCAACAACCTAAATAACAACAATTGCCTTTATAAACAAAGAGTTTATACATGATACTGATGCAATCCCAAGGCCTCAAACATTAGCCTTAAGGGCATACCCCAACAATCTCCCACTTGCACTTAATCTAATGGTTGAGAAATCTCAAACCCATATTATTACAGTGCTTCTCATGCTTCTGCTGCGCCAGAGGCTTTGTAAGTGGGTCAGCCAGATTGTCATCTGTATGAACCTTGCAAACTTTGATCTCGCCACGATCAATGATCTCCCGGATCAAGTGAAACCGTCTCTGTATGTGCTTGGACTTCTGGTGCGACCGTGGTTCCTTAGCTTGTGTGATTGCTCCAGCGTTATCACAGAAGATAACCAAAGGATCTGCACTCGAAGGAACAACACCAAGTTCTTGAACGAACTTACGAATCCACACTGCCTCCTTAGATGCTTCTGAGGCTGCAACATACTCGGCTTCCGTTGTAGAATCAGCAACTATAGACTATTTGAAACTCTTCCACACCACTGCTCCTCCATTCAAGCTAAAAACATAGCCTGATTGCGATCGGAAATCATCCTGGTCAGACTGGAATGAAGCGTCAGTATATCCTTCAATACTGAGTTCTTCCTGACCACCATACACCAAGAACATATCTTTGGTCCTCCGAAGATATTTTAAAATGTTCTTGACTGCAATCCAGTGCGCCTGACCTGGATTACTTTGGAATCGACTGGTCACGCTTAACCCGTAAGCGACGTCTGGGCGAGTACACAACATCGCATACATAATGGATCCAATAGCCGAAGCATAAGGCGTATTGTCCATTTCATCTTTCTCAGTCTGTGTTTGTGGACACTGACTCTTCGAAAGATTCAGACTATGTCTGACTGGAAGATATCCTCTTTTAGAATTCTCTAAATGGAATCTCTCTAGGACTTTATCGATGTAAGTACTCTGGCACAGCCCGAGAAGCCTCTTAAATCTATCCCTGTAGATCTTCACACCTAATACATAGGCTGCTTCTCCTAAATCTTTCATCTGGAAACATTTCCTTAACCATGCCTTAACCGCATGCATTTTAGGAATATTGTTTCCAATGATCAAGATATCATCGACGTAGAGGACTAGAAAAGTAATCACGCTCCCACTAAACCTCTTATATACACACGGGTCATCTTCATTCTTGATGAAACCAAATCCACTGATTGATTCATCAAAACGAATGTTCCAGCTTCTTGATGCTTGCTTAAGTCCATAAATGGACTTCTTTAACTTGCATATTTTATGACGATCTGATGGATTAGTGAAACCTTCAGGTTGTGTCATATAGACATCCTCATCCAATTTTCCATTAAGGAAAGCAGTCTTCACATCCATTTGCCAGATCTCATAATCGTAATATGCTGCTATCGCGAAAAGAATCCGAATAGACTTGAACATAGCTACAGGAGAGAAAGTTTCATCATAATCTATCCCGTAGATTTGTTTGAAACCTTTCGCAACTAGCCTGCCTTTATAGGTAACCACGTTACCATCCATGTCAATCTTCTTCTTGAAGATCCATTTACAGCCTATAGGGATTACTCCCGGAGGCGGATCAACCAAATCCCAAACTTGGTTATCAGACATGGAGTCCATCTCGGCTCGCATAGCTTCAAGCCATCTCGCTGATTCCGGTCCACTGACCGCATCCGCATAAGTGAGGGGTTCATCATGATCAATGATGTAGACTCCGTCATAGCGCTCAGGCTGTCGACGGATCCTTCCCGATCTTCGCGGTTCCCGTGATATCTGAGCCTCAAGTTGTTCAATAACCTGATCAACTGGCTCATGCTCATCCAACTGTGCTTGACTACTTTGTCCTTCCTCTGGATTCTCATCCAGCTTTATTTCCCTCCCACTGGCCTCTTGCAGAAGATATTCCTTCTCAAGAAAAATAGCCGTCCGAGCAACAAATACTTTGTTCTCTTTGGGATCGTAGAAATAATAACCCTTAGTTTCCTTAGGGTAACCGACAAAGATACATTTCTCAGATCTGCTCTCTAGTTTCCCAGAGGCGAGCTTTTTGACATAAGCCTCGCAACCCCAGATCTTCATAAATGTCAAGCTTGGCTGTTTCCCATACCATAACTCATATGGCGTCTTTGAAACTGCCTTGGATGGCACTCGGTTTAGTACCTTTGCAGCTGTTTCCAGTGCAAATCCCCAAAAGGAGTAAGGTAGAGTAGCCTGACTCATCATTGAACGAACCATATCCAATAAGGTTCTATTCCTCCTTTCTAACACACCATTCCATTGCGGTGTTCCTGGCGGAGTAAGCTGTGAGATAATTCCACACTGCTTCAGATAGTCAGTAAACTCTCGACTTAGGTATTCTCCACCTCGATCTGAGCGAAGTGCCTTGATATTTCAGCCTAATTGATTCTGTACTTCATTCTTGAACTCTTTGAACTTGTCAAAAGATTCACTCTTATGTCTCATTAAATAGACATACCCATATCTACTGAAATCATCAGTAAAGGTAATGAAGTATAGATAGCCACCTCTGGCATGTTTACTAAAAGGCCCACACACATCACTGTGTATAAGGTCAAGTAAACCTGAAGCCCTTTGACCTTTCTTAGAAAAAGGGGCTTTCGTCATTTTACCCATTAAACAAGCTTTGCATGTATCAAGCTCCTCATAGGAGAATGATCCCAGCAGTCCATGATCATGCAACCGCTTAATGCGCTTCTTGTTAATATGGCCTAAACGACTATGCCATAGCAAGGTGCTGTCATCAGCATATTTGGCTTTCTTAATATCAATTTGCTGTATAGAACATTCCATGTCCAACATGAATAACCCATTGTTAATTGACCCAGTAGCATAAACAATATTATCATAAGAAATAACACACTTTGAAATATTGCATTCAAAGGAAAACCCTTTCCTGACAAGAGCAGGAATAGAGATAATATTTTTCGTAATGCTTGGTACAAAGTAACAATTGTCTAGTTCCAATACAAGTCCAGTTGGTAATGAGATGTAATAAACTCCTACAGCAACAGCAGCAACCCGTGCCCCGTTTCCAACTCGTAGGTCCACCTCATGCTGTCCCACCTGTCTTCTTCTCTTGAGTTCCTGTACATTTGAACAAATGTGAACTCCACATGCAGTGTCCAACACCCATGATATAGAAGAAGAAACCATGACTTCAGTCACGAAAATACCTGAGCCAGAAGCAAAAGGATTGCTTCCCTTCTTGTCTCCTTGGAGCGCTTTACAGTCCTTTTTCTAGTGACCCAGCTGGCCACAATGGAAACATCTGTATTCCTTCGACCGCTTAACCTTTTGTTTCAGAGCCTTGCTGTAGCTCTTGACAGGGGCTTTGCCCTTCTTCCCTTTCTTCTTGTTCCTTGAAGGAACCATCAAGACAGAGGATGAAGGCTTTCCCTTAAGAGTCAGCTCTGTAGTCAAGAGCATATTCAGTAACTCTGCCGGCGTACAGTCGACCTTGTTCATATTAAAGTTAATGATGAATGGATCGAAAGAGGTCGGGAGAGACTGCAATATGATGTCTACAGCAAGCTCCTGATTGATGGTATGTCCCAGTTTCTCTAGAGCCTCCTTGTACCCAATCATCTTGAGTACGTGAGCTCCCACTGGACTCCCTTCAGCCAGTTTGCTCTGAAAAAAAAGTTTAGTCAAATTGTAGCGTTCAGTCCTAGCCTGTGCAGCATACAGCAGCTTGAGGTTTGCTATAATTTGTATAGCAGATAGATCCTCATGCTGACGCTGCAGCTCTGGCGTCATAGATGCATGCATCAGGCAAGCGACATCAATGCTATCATTGACATGCTTTTCATAAGCATCGCGAACCGCCCTTGCGGCGTTCGTAGCGGGTTGAGGCGGTATAGCCGTCTCGAGGACATACAGCTTCCTCTCTGCCTTAAGAACAATCTTAAGGTGTCCATACCAGTCTGAGAAGTTTGGTCCAGCAAACTTCTCCCTTTCCAGTAGGGATCGCACATTGAAATTCGTGGTGTTCGTTGCTGCAGTAATCTACAACAATGCAAGAACAGCAAGGTCAGTATCAATGTGAGAATCAATTCAGGACTTAAGAATGATTCTTTTCTCACTATTTTATCTGGCTGAAAAATCCAGCAAAACAGCCCGAAAGAGTAAAACTCTTTTAGTGAGATGGGATCCAGAGTTCATACTTGGTCTCCGCGTCCCGCTCAGGCGAGATAAGATACACAGAGAGTACAAGCACTAATTTCTGGTAGGCATTCCCTGCCAATCACCAACCCGTGCGATTCCCCTTCATCTGGGCAATCCAGCAGACTGTGCCAACTGAGTTGGTACAACACAGTCTCTGATCCCACAGATGCCTGCCTCCATATAGCTCACATATGCTCAGTATGTAGCCTACATGGTCAAGCTGACCTGACCTACTCCCTGGACCACCACATGCTATGCTGAGCAACGAGAAGCGATAAATCCCTTCCCTGTAACACGCAGGTGTAATCCCGCACCGTCTGAAGATAGATGGGCGTGCCCACTGAGTGGGTACAACACGGCCCCAACGATAGTCAGAACAGTGAGGTTTCGCGTCAGAAGGCTATCGTGCTTGATATTTTAGCGTTGGATTTTAACGGTCTTTTATCTTCTTAACTATCATGCATAACCTATGGCGATAGCAGAAGATTAAATCATGCAGTTCTAATTATATAAACAATATGTAGAAAGCATGCTGATCTTATGTGGTAAAAGCCCATTAAACCTAAGTAAGACCTTAATTTAACTTAAGTCTTCACTAGAGCTCTTCATGGGTCTTTTGCCTTCTCATCTGGCCCAACCCAGGGCCCGAGCGCCCACTGCAGCTCAGGTGCGCCCACCAGGTAAATGCGCCTGTCCCAGAGTCGAACCCTGGACCTCCCACTGGTGAAGCCACTTGCTGCATGCGCCTCTGCCAAGTATGCTATGTGCTCTTGTCTGATTAAAATACAATTTAATCTATCTAGACAAGATTGACACGCAGGTCAATTACACTTTATAAATTAAATCAAATGTGATGCGCAGATCACAATAAATAATTTACATTTATTAACCAGGCTCACAGGCCCCAGCACAGCACACATTAAATTAGGCAGCCCACATAAGATTAAATAAACAAGCATCATGGCATCCAATCAACATGTGATCCAATCAAGAAAATAAAATTTTCGAAAACCCATTGGCATCATTTTTATTTTCCTTATGTGCCCTACTACCTTACAACGGTCCATTAATAGGGATCCACTCATCAGACCTAGTCAGATCCACTGCCCTGGCATGCACCAAGTCCTAACTGACTTAAGTCGACCCAGTGGTCAACAATGCATACCATAGGCTGAACGACCTGCATGAGTTCTGGCAAGTGGGCGTGACCCCGGGCCTAACTCATGCGCGTTCAATGGTTGTCTCAATCAGACATCGCTACACGCCTGTCCGCAGTAGACCTATAGCCACCTCGTGCTTGCACACAGGTGCTATCTGGTCAACCCATCTAGGCTGTCAGATGGTCTGATCAGACTGGTTGGATCTAGACTAGACGATGACTTCAACCCTATCAACCCGTTTAAGGATTTAAAGTAGGCGCCTCTTAGATCTAATGGTAAGCGCGCAAGTTCCCATTTGTTTTAGAAACAACATGCAACATGCGCCAACAAGAAACATGCGCCAAGGAGAAAAAAACATCATGTATTTTCGCCAACATAAAACTATACAACAAGTTTCGCATGTCCTATAGATCTAGTCTTTTGCGCAAACATGGATCACAATGCAAAGATAGCAATCATATTAACATACATGCATTAACCTTCGCTCTGATACCAATTGAAAGTTCCTTAAACAAGGGGGAGGTGTCGAAACCCTAATGGCGCATATGATAAAATCTTTTTTGCAGCGGAAAGGGTTTCTGGATCGATGCATGCAGTATGATCAACTTTCACTTGCATACAAGAGAATCGATTCTTACCAGTGCCATTGCTTGGATGGCGTCTAGGAAGCAGAGAGTCAAGCGCTTCTCCTCCAAATGGTGCGCACACAAGATGGATGTTGGCTTCTCCTTGTCGAACCTTGTGCTAGCAAGGATCTCCAAGTGTCCTTGTCGAATGTAAGGGAAGTTGAGATGATGTCTCGCTTGAGCAAACTCTCTCCAAGGCGTGAACAACAAATTCCACACAAGAGCAAGCGACGAGAATAGGAGAGGGGCGACAAGAGATGCGTTCCACTCAAAACGTGGAGGCGTGGCTGCTAAAAATAGCTAGCCTTACTCTCTTATGCGATCATGCATTCATGTACCCACGAACCAATCGCATTTTTCTCTCCTCATTGAACCATGCGCTCACATAATGAGTTGGTTCATTTTTGGGTTGGTTCAAAGACCAATTAACCCAAGCGATTTGGTCTAGATCATATTAACCCTAAGGTTCAAGATCTAACCGTTCATCTCTTGATGCTTCTGATCTCACCGATCTAGCATCCATTCTCTCGATCGAAGCTTACCGATCTCAAGCCCTAATCAATCAAACATGATCAGACCAGATCTCACTTACAATCAGAGATTAAATCCCTTTAAACTGAACCAAAACAATTCAGTCCACACGATCTGACTTAAGTAAGCCATATCATCAAATTGTGCGACCCTAAGGGTTTCCTTTAAATGTCTGTAACGATAACTTACGTTATCACGATCAGTGAGGGGTATCTAGCAACACATCACTATCTCCCGATATAAAGGAAAGAGTCTTCCAAGACTACACCCAAACCACAGCACAAGTGTGAATCCACTTCACAAGGCATACATGCTTCCTTTGCCACTGGATGTTCTTTATTGGACAAGCGTGTCAAGCCTGTAACTCCAATATGATGAGAATGATCAGATCAGATGAACATAGTCATCTGGGTATGGCCATACACTTTCTCAATCATCTCATCCAGGGGGCCCCTTTAGAACATCACACTCCAAACAAGGAGACGGCAATCCTATGTCTATCACTAGCACCCTAACATGACTCATGCTCATCATCCAAGATAGTCTATAACCATTATGTTTCAAATGATATTGAACTACCTCAAAACAATGCCAATCATCATTTAGAAACACAAGTGATCTCAAGTCAGAGGAAGTATGCCACTTGTTCGCATACAAAGATTATTCACATTGTGACAAGCAATTGAATATCCTAGTAGGGTCTGTCCAGTACATCCAATGTACCCATGATTCTACATCTTATTCCATGCTCGAAGCATCCTATAAGATTAGAACACATATTAGTCTCAATCATATCAAGGCTGTCTCATGTTCACCAAGATATCTCGACTAAGGACAAAAGTGCATGTCAGCCAAGCTGAACAGCATTGAGACATTATTCAGAAGTATACATATGACAGCAGATAATGCAACAACCTGAATAACAACAATTGCCTTTATAAACAAAGAGTTTATACATGATACTGATGCAATCCCAAGGCCTCAAATATTAGCCTTAAGGGCATACCCCAATAGGTTCCCAAACCCAAAATTGCACTACTATTAGAGAACCTAAAACCGAACCCAAACCCATAAGTCCGCTTGAACCATATTTTGAACCTAAATTAGAGACTCTTGAGCTTGACCTAGATCCTAAATGTCAACCCTTAGAAACACCCCTAGGCTTAGAAAATTTCTCCCTGGACCCTATGATCCTTGAATCTTGTCTTTTAGGCCCTTCTACTCACACTGTTAAGCCACCATTAGGGTCAACTCAAATTCAAAGAATTGAAAACAAATTTGCTTTGTCTACTTTTCAAGTTATTGAATATATTGATTTCATTATTCCGAACTACTTACATGTTAGAATTCCTTATAGCAAATTTACTAATGAATATGGCTGGGAAAGGGAATTCAATGCAGGTATCCCTCACTTGCAGCTTGGACTATGGAGATTGACTCATACCCCTCCAGAACTTCAACACCAGTGCAATAACAATTCTTCGGGGAAGAATTTTTTTCACCCGGGGAGAACTGATGGAGGCAAGAAGCACAAGCCACGAAGATACAAGTGGAGCATAAAGTTACCGTAGGCAAAGGCTCGGAGTCTCACACACAAATAAGCTAGCAAGCTCAATGACAAAAGCTAGCACAATAATTAGAAAAAGAACTACCTCGAGTGATACTCAACCAGCTTCAAGCTCACTTGTTAAATAAGAAGATGTTACAAATCAGACCAATCGCTTAAAATCAAGCCAATCAAGGGCTCTCATCATGCTAACGCTCATATGAAGATAAGGCAACTTCAACGTCACCTTGCAATTTTGGTTAGCCTGCCGACTGGAGATCTCACGAAGCGCACAAGGAAACCTTGCAACGTTCACATGCAGCCAACAAAGGAAACATCAACGTCTCCTTCGCTCAGTCCACATGGAAGCTACAACCTCTCTCGCCAGCAACATCTCTCGCCAACATATCTCCAAGTTTCAGCTATATATATCTCCTCTCGTAATAATCATTGTAACAGACAAAAGTTGTTGAAATTGAATCGTATGAAGTAGTTTTCTAGTATCCTCCTCTTCTATCGGATGTGCTCCTCCTTCTCCTTCTAGGGCCGAGCCCCTTCCTCCTCTCTTCCCCTCTCCTCCATTCTCTTCTTCCTCACAAGTTCAATCTTCCAGCCGCAACAGTTCCAGATTTTCAGAATTTTCTGAGTTCGCCGCCGATGATCCACCGGCCGGATCTCCACGAGACTTCGGCCACCACTCCCCCTCCCCAAGACGAAGCCACAGCCACCGGAATCCATCCATCTAACTCTCTGATCACCGGAATCGAACTTCCGTTCGAATCCTCTGTTCTCGCCAGCCTTCCGTCCCACTTCCGCCTTTCATCGTCGTCCGCCTCCGACCGGCCACCGCACGACCCGAAACTCCGGCCACCTGTTTGCCATCACTACATCAACTCCCAACTGTAACAGGTTCGGCCTCCGTGCATCACTGGCCGTCCGGCGAGCAGCCCTGCAACTCGCACACCAACCCCTGTTTCCGCCCAGTTTCCACCCTAGTCCCGCCTTTCACCATCTTCCTCCTCCGACCAGCCACCATCCACCCCGAAACTCCGGCCATGCCCTGTCATAAATCATATCAACCTCCAGACGTAGCAGTTCCGGCGATCGTGCACCACAGGACGAACGCCAACGATCCCTGCTCCGATCCTGCACTTCCCCTGTTCGGTTGAACATCCGCTTCTCCGCGTCCACCTGTACTCCGACGCCGTCCTCGCCTCCTCCACCACCTCTCATCGGTGTTCCAACGTCTTCAACATCATTCCATCTCGACTCTACGCCGCCGATAGATGATCCAAGTCCCAGCGCCGTTGATCGGCGCTTGCCTCCATCCCTCTGTTTTCAGACTCCCTTATCTCTTGTTTATCTGCTCTACTTTAAAACTTAACTGATTCAGCTTCTTCTTGCAGGTATTCAACGTGCTTGGACGTGACAGAACCCCTGATCTTTGATACGATCATGAAGAACAGGTGCTTTAAGCAATCGGTGTAACAAAGGTCTTGAACTTTGGTCAGATAATGAAGCACACATCTTGCTCTTTCATTTGGACCAGATGATATATCTTACTCGCATGAAAGATTCGGAATCCCAAATTTTGATTGATTCATAAGAACTAATTTAGTTCTATAATGTGGTTCATTTAGTTTGAATATTTGATAATTGGAACCCATTATTTGACAGGACTACTTTTCTTAAATTATTATTTCTATAGTCCTGGAATTCTGGTTGCTTTATGAAGTTTTGATGAATAAAAAATTGATTTTTTTAATTAGTAGTATTTTAATTAGTTAAATTTCATGTTCTTAATTAGTAGCATTGTCACACGCTTCCGTCCTACATCACTTGCCCCTCACCATGCGAAGTGGGTCGAGTTCCTTCAGCAACATACCTTTGTGATCACTCACAAGGCTGGCAAGGAAAACGTCGTGGCTGACGCGCTCAGCCGTGTCCGGTCCTTACTATGTGTTCTGTCCACCTCGGTTCCCGCCCTGGACCACATTCGCGATGAGTATGCAGACTGTCCTGACTTTGGCCCCATTCTTGCCCGGCTCCTTGCTGATGACCCACTAGACTCGCCTTACCGTTTACACGACGGCTTCCTTGTGTACAGTAACTGACTTTCTGTCCACCGCTCGTCCCTTCGCGAACATCTCTTGATTGAGCTTCATGCGGGTGGTGCCACTGGGCACCATGGTTGTGACAAGACCCTGGGTTTGGCCGAAGATCATTTCTTCTGGCCCACCCTTCGTAAGGATGTAGAACGGGTCGCCTGCCATTGTGGTACGTGTCAGCGTGCCAAGCCCCGCCCTGCCAACACCGGGTTATACACCCCGCTGCCCGTTCCTAAGGGTCCGTGGATCGACATTAGTATGGACTTTGTTCTAGGCTTACCTCGCACGACCTCGCGCCATGACTCCATCTTCGTTGTCGTGGATCGCTTCTCTAAGATGGCACACTTTGTGCCTTGTTCCAAAACGGCCGATGCTTCACGCATCGCACATCTCTTCGTCAAAGAGATTGTCCGCCTACATGGTCTCCCCCTTGACCATTGTGTCCGACCGTGACCCTCGGTTTGTGGGACACTTCTGGAGGTCCCTGTGGTCCCTACTTGGCTCCACTCTCACGTATTCCTCGGCCTACCATCCACAGACGGACAGTCAAACCGAGGTGGTGAATCGTAGTTTGGGCAACTTCTTGTGGTGCTTAGCTGGTGACTTCCCACGCCATTGGTATGAGAATCTTCCCGCCGCGGAGTTTGCGTATAATAGCGCCCTCAATCGGTCTACCGGTCTGAGTCCTTTCCAGGTCGTTCTTGGGCACCAACCTCGCAAGCCTCTAGAGATGCATAATTTCCCGCTCATCCTTCCCACCATGAGTCTGCTCATACATTTGTGTTGAATCTTTCGGGTTTACATGACTAGATTCGCCGCCGGATTTTCTTGAGCAATACACGGTATGCTGCTGAGGACAACGAGCACCGTAGGCCACATCACTTTGAGGTCGGTGAGCGAGTGCTTGTGCGAATCCACCCTGAGCGTTTGAGGTCTAGAGCCAACTGGAAGCTCCAAGCACGCTACGACGGCCCCTATACGGTTCTGCGGCGGGTTGGCAGCAATGTTTATGTCCTCGACCTGCCCGAGGACTCTCTCATCAGCCCCGTCTTCAACATCACGAATCTGTTGCCCTACTATGTGCCTCCTCCTGAAGGCGACTGCCCTTCTGCCAGGGTGAGCTCTTATTCTCCGGAGGAGAATTCTCCCCACCCCGGGGGAATTGACGGAGTCAGGACCACCTCATGGGACTCCCCACCAGCCTCGGACGATACCTGGAAAGACCCCCCAGGTTCAGAGGGAGAAGTCCCAGAAATCTCAGCTCAAACAGGTGTCTGCAGCACCAAACAAGGAGACACATGCCATCAAATGCCATCAAGATAACATTCATGAACGTGCATTAATGAGGAGACATTCATGAATGAGCATTAATGAAACACATTCATGAATGTAGATTTAATAAAAGATGTTCATGAATGGCGCCACCATGAAGAGGCACCTTGAAGAGACATTTTGAAGAGGAATCTGGAAGAGACATTTTGAAGGGACACTTTGAAGAGACACTTTGAGGAGACACCTTGAAGTCTATATAAGAGAGATGGGTTCTCTTGAGTTAGTTAGTTTTTTTGGGTGAGAAGTTCAAGCTTTGTAATAGCATCTAGTCCACTTAAACTCGAAGGGTTCTCGCCTAGGGTCCCTTGTCTTGTAATCGTTTTGTACTTCAATCAAATTTGGTCGCCGGAGTGCTTCCCATCACTCTGGGTGCCGATCTTTGCCTTCAAGGATTGTTTTCAACTTGGGCGCCTAGCCCTTGCCTTCCTCTAGGGTGCCTAGCCCTTGCCTACCTCTAGGGTGCCTAGCCCTTGCCTTCCTATAGGGTGCCTAGCCCTTGCCTTCCTTTAGGGCGCCTAGCCCTTGCCTTCCTTTAGGGCGCCTAGCCCTTGCCTACCTCTAGGGCGCCTAGCCCTTCATCTACCCTCAGGACTCCTCGCTCTCCTCTCGAACCCGGCCGAGGACTCGCAACGCTCCGCTTCCACAGCTCCGTAAAGGTTCCGTGCGCACGTGCATGCTCGAAAGTTGGCTCTATGAGTCAGGTAAGTAATTTCCATTGTAGCATCGTGCCCTAGTTTTCTCGGCTATCGGTATTGCTCAAGCAAGTCGCGTTGTGCGGCACAAGTTTCGTCAGTTTTCTCAGATTTTTCCCCGTATCGCACGTTTCTTCTTCCCTCGTCTTTCGACCCTCCCACGTTTTCCGCATCATAGTCTCCACCACCTTAGTGTAATGACCTAAGGAACCCCCAACCTATTCATCCGCTGCGTCACTCACTCTCATGCATGATTTATTCAATGTTAGATATAAGTAAATCATTGACAAAGAACTCAAGGATCACTCTCATGCATCTGAATTCTAAGTCAATCATCTCAAGTGAAAACTACATATTTTCATTCTATAATTTTCACAGGTTCTACTTAAGGTTCTGTAACGATCCGATACTTGATTTCTCACAGTATCATCATGTTTATTTCAATAACTCAATCCTAAGTTCAGATTATCAACATGGCAATATACTTCTAAAATCGAGAAATAAGAACAGACCTAATTTCTTACGATGAGTTCCTAACATTCAATTTTAGGGTTTTAAGTTTTCACAAATCACTTTTCAGTCCATATCGTAAAAACTCTAAATCATGCTGATTAATATGAATCTATGGAGAAAAAAGGGCAATCATCACATAAGTAGAATTATCACAGTAAAATTATGAGGACGAAAGTAAAATTAATCTAGTCATTAAGAAATTTAGGGGATTACTCCCCCATGTCCCAAAAGAATTCTTAAGCAAGCATGATTGAAGAATTACAATGAAACATCGTTTAGAGTGATTAGAAATTGAAAGAGAAGAATAAAAGTTACAAAACAGGGCTGTAATAAAAATATAGCCTGTAATTTTGCTCTTGGACGCGATGAACAGTTGCGGCATCCTTGTTTTTGTTGATTTCTCCCTCGATCGATCTTCTTTCCCTCTAAAACTTCTATAGTATGTTCTCCTCCTTTAGGCAAAGCTTACTTTCAAATTTTGTGGCCGGAGGTGGTATGTACGCTGAGAACTGATGAACCCTTGGGCGGTGGCGATTCTCTGAAATTCATCGTGAATCCGTGATAAAAATTGTTCCTCTCACTTCCAGAACTTCCGCCTTGTAATCTAGATTGCTCACTTTTTACGGATCTTCAATTGGTGCACTAAAGCTCAAGAAATCATCTTTTTAAGTTTCCAGCGGAAGAATCGGGCATCTGGTCTGTAATTACAGTACCGTGAAATTCATTACGGCAGTGCCGTAATGTCTTCTGAAGTCTCGGTATGAAATTCGCTTGAAATTACGGTACCATAAAAAGTCTCATAGTAGTACCGTATTCTCTTCAAAAGTTACTGTATGAATTTGGACTTGAATTACGACACCGAAAAATTATTACGGTAGTGCCGTAATTTTCCAAAAGGTTTCTGTGGGAAGCGGCTTTGAAAATCATTATGATAGTGCCATATTTGCAGATTACAGCCGTAAAATTCATTACGGCACCGCCGTAATGTAGCTAGAAAACTCGGTTTGACTTGAAACTTGATATGTAAACTCCTCTTGATGATTAGAATCCTTGTACGTATTGAAATTGCTTAAAAACCCATCAGAATAATGCTTTTTTACCTGAAATTAATCAAAAACCAAGAAAGGTGTAGATTCTGAAGTATTTGAAGAAAAAGGCATAAAAATAAGCAAAAGAGCATGATTATGACCCCAAAAGACTAGTTAATAAATATGAAAATTTCTATGAAATTTTGAGTCATCAAAACACATAAGGCTCAAACTTTGCTTGTCCTCAAGCAAATAAAGAAATCAATACTGATTATGGAAAATAAACTTTCAGATGATGAATAAATTTCTAAGATACAATTACTTATGAAAAATTCACATCAAATGACAACTTAAAATTTCAAATAAATATATCATCCTCTGAATTCAATCCTTAAGATTCATGACTCAATCAAATAAAATTTTTTAATGTGCATAAATAGATCTTCAATCTCATGAGCTCACCTAGTTTTAGTTTTGAGTCCATGATGTCTTTGTTTACAGGAATAGGAACCTCAAAATCTTTTTCCACTCAAATCTTCCCTCTTCTTTTTATGTATCTTTGACATTTTCTAAAATGAATACCACCTTTCCTTTGGTGACAAATTTAGAATATATTGGTCACATAACCAATATAATAGAACTCATATCCCATTAAGTAGGAAAAAAAAATCTTTTTGAGATAGCGGAGTTAATGTCAAAGAATCTCTCTAAAGGCATGCACCCACATAGATACATACTTTTTTAATTGAACTTCAACTCTTATCTTCGGTACCATTGCAAATACAATGCCAAGAAGAGGAGTTATTATTTTCAGACTTCAACCCATGACTTTAGGTCCCACTGCCAATTTTACGCAGTGCTAAATAGGGGAGTCACTTTCCTTTTTGGATTTTCAGACTTCAACCCATGGACTTTAATGATTTACTAGGTTTAATCAATTGATATCAATCCAAAAATCATGCAACATATGCTCATTTTATTTAAAGGAGTTATTTCTCTTTCAAATTTTATTCATTAAATAATATATTTACCCAAAACATCATGTATTAATCGATGGAAAATTTCAACAGATAAATTATATCAAAGAAATAAATTTAGCATATTAGGTCTATTCCTAATCTCAGGCATAAACATATTTATCATCAAGAGAATCATACTATCAACAAGAATTTCTTCAAAAATAGACTAGGCCACAAAATAATCATATCAACAAGAATAGCATATACTCATTCAACATTAGAATCA
Organism: Costus lasius; assembly: GCA_027563935.2. Taxonomy (NCBI): domain Eukaryota; kingdom Viridiplantae; phylum Streptophyta; class Magnoliopsida; order Zingiberales; family Costaceae; genus Costus; species Costus lasius. The sequence continues at coordinate 70,260,231 of CM050449.1, forward strand.
TACAAGTTTTCATGCAATGGTGTGCACCTTCACAAGGTGCTCAATATCATCAAGTCATTATACAACCAAATTGAAATCAATATCAATATCAAAATATTATGCAATGACATTGAATTATTAAGTAGTCAAATGAGAACAAGCAAGATAGCGATGGCGGACACAAAAAGTTTGGAGGAGTCATCTCTCCCTATGAAAACATGAATCATCAGTAAAATATAAAAGATGAAATGCACATAAGTAGGAAAAAGATACTCACAGAGCTTTGCTCGTCCACGTCAGATCCAATCTCTTCTGTGTCCTCGGGTCTGGACCAAAATTTTTATTTATTTTTTTTTATCAAAAAATTACGGTAACGTAATAATAATTACTGTACTACCATAATATGAGCCAAATCTCGAAAACTTTATGTATGAAAATTTCATGAAATTACGGCCCGTAAAATTCATTACGATAGTGCCGTAAAAGCGTTAAAACTCTCAGAAAAATTTTGGAGAAAAATTACGGCATGTAAAAATGCTTACGGTAGTGCCGTAATTTCATCTCACCTTTCTAGTCGAAATTGGACTGGTAGTACGACACCATAATTTTCATTACGGTAGTGCCGTAATATACGCCAAAACATGATTTTCCTACAAAAAGAGAAGAAAAAATAGTTCTAAAAGCAAAAATAAAAATAAAAATAAAGTAAAAGAAAATGAACTAGAGTAAGAGTGCTTGGGTTGCCTCCAAAGAAGCGTTAATTTAAAGGTCGTTAGCTCGACCGTTCTGCACTCAGATTTGCTCGTGGTTCATCTAGTAAAAATTTTTCTCCTCCTTCAATCGGCTCCTTATGGAAGTAATGTTTCAACTTCTGACTATTAACCTTAAACTCGCCCCGTTTTGTTGTTCCATATGTCCACAGCTCCGTATGGATAGACTTTTAACCTGAAAAAGCCCAGACCATCGAGATTTAAGTTTACCGGGAAAAAGTCACAACCTAGAATTAAACAAAATAACAAAGTCACCTGGTTGTAATTCTCTCTTGAAAATACGTCGATCATGCCATGTTTTAGTCATCTCCTTATAAATTCTTTCATTTTCATAAGCGGAGAGTCTAATCTCATATAGCTCGTTCAATTGTAATATCCATTTTTCACCCGCGCTCTTTAAGTGAAAGTTTAGTGCTTTGATTGCCCAAAACGCCTTATGCTCAAGCTCTACAGGTAGATGACAAGATTTACCATAAACCAATTGAAAAGGAGACATACCTATTGGTGTTTTAAAAGCAGTCCGGTAGGCCCACAGTGCATCATCAAGTTTGGTTGCCCAATCTTTCCTCGTGCGTGATACTGTCTTTTCCAAAATTCCCTTTATTTCTCTATTTGATATCTCAACTTGTCCACTTGTTTGGGGGTGATAAGGTGTTGCAACTCTATGATTTACCCCATACTTTCTAAGCAAGGCTGAGAACTTATGTTCTATAAAATGCGAGCCTCCATCGCTAATCACTACTCGTGGTGTCCCAAATCGTGGAAAGATAATCTTTTTGAACAGTTTAATAACAACTCTGGAATCATTAGTAGGGGAAGCAAGAGCCTCGACCCACTTTGAAACATAATCAACTACCACAAGTATGTATTTATTACCTCCAGAAGATGGAAAAGGTCCCACCCCCAAACATCAAATATCTCAACCTCAAGAATAGTGGACAGCGGCATCTCATGTCTTCTGTTAATGTTCCCTGTCTTTTGACATCTATCACAAGATAAAATAAAATTTCTAGCATCTTTGAAAATTGAAGGGCAATAAAATCCTAATTCCAAAACTTTGAAAGCAGTTTTCTCAGTACTAGCATGCCCTCCATAAGAGGATCCATGACACTTGAATAATATATTTATGATTTCCTCTTCAGGTATACATCTTCTAAAAATTCCATCTGCACATCTCCTAAAAACATAAGGCCCGTCCCAAAAATAATTCTTTACCTCTGCCAGGAACCTTTTCTTTCTTTGGTAATTTAAATCAAGAGGAAAAATATTAGCTACTAGGTAATTTACTGAAAGTCCCCTATACTTGGGGGGGCGAAACCCTAATAGGCGCATGATAAAAATTTTCGAAGCGGAAGCAAGGGTTTCTTAGGATCGCATGCTTGTCATATGATCAACTTGTTAAAGATGCATGAAGAAAATTCATACCATAGCCATTGCTTTGGATGGCGCCTTGGAAGCAGAGAGCGAAAGGGATCTCCTCCAAAAGATGCGCACACAAGATGTGATCGCCTACTCCTTGTTGATCTTTGTGCTAGCAAAGTTCTCCAAGAATCCTTGTCGAATGGAAGGGATGAGATCTCCTTGTTCTCGGGCTTCACCGAATTCTCTCCAAGGCGTGAAGAAGACACCACACGAGAGAGTGGGCGTAGAGAGAAGAGGCAAGCGTTTTTAGGCGTTGAGGCGTTGAGCGAAAGTGGCCTTCATGACTTTCCAAAAATAGAAAAACATGAAGCCATGCGCCCATGATCTCATAACCGACCAAAAACGCCTTCAAGCTTTGAACCATGCGTTCACTCATGTGAACCGGTTCAAGCCAATTCTGAAAAGTCCCCTTCAAGGGGGAGCGCAAGCAGATGAAACCCTAAATAAGGGGGGCGCATGTAATATTTCTAGGGAATTCATCATCAAGATCGCATGTAGTTCATATGATTAACTTGTATAACCGAAAAAGATCTCAAAGGGATCATACCAACGCCATTAGGATGGATGTCGGCTTGGAAGCAAAGACCAAAAGAGATCTTCTCCACAAGTGACGCACACAAAGTGATGTTGCCTACCCCTTGTGATCCTTGTGCTAGCAAGATTCTTCAAGGGTCCTTGCCGTATGGAAGAAAGGGGGGAGAACTTCTTGCTTGGCGAGAGTTCCTCGTCGTTCACCACTTCTCCACACGAGAATGCAACGTCGAGAGCAAGAGGGAGAAGAGAGACGTTACTCTCATAAACATGTGGAGGCGTTACCATCTATTGGAATAATGCACCTTCCAAATATGGCAACCCTTCAATGTGTGATGCGTTCACTCCAAGTGAACCGATCACCATTTCTTCCCCTTTGAACCATGCGCTCATGTAATGAGCCGGTTCAATTTGATTTGGTTCAAAGACCAAATAACCCAAGCCATTGGTCTAGATCACAATAAACCCTAAAGGTTCAAGATCTAACCGTTTATCTCCTAATGCTCCTGATCTCACCGATCTAGCATCCAATCTCTCGATCGAAGCTTACCGATCTCAAGCCCTAATCAATCAAACATGATCAGTCCAGATCTCACTTACAATCAGAGACTAAATCCCTTCAAACTGAACCCAAACAATTCAGTCCACACGATCTGACTTAAGTAAGCCATATCATCAAATTGTGCGACCCTGAGGGTTTCCTTTAGATGTCGGTAACGATAACTTTCGTTATCACGATCAGTGAGGGGTATCTAGCAACACATCACTGTCTCCCGATATAAAGGAAAGAGTCTTCCAAGACTACACCCAAACCACAGCACAAGTGTGAATCCACTTCACAAGGCATACATGTTTCCTTTGCCACTGGATGTTCTTATTGGACAAGCGTGTCAAGCCTGTAGCTCCAATATGATGAGCATGATTAGACCAGATGAACATAGTCACCTGGGTATGGCCATACACTTTCTCAATCATCTCATTTAGGGGGGCCCCTTTAGAACATCACACTCCTTAAACAAGGAGACGGCAATCCTATATCTATCACTAGTGTCCTAACCTGACTCATGATCATTATCCAAGATAGTCTATAACCATTATCTTTCAAATGATATTGAACTACCTCAAAACAATGACAATCATCATTTAGAAACACAAGTGATCTCAAGTCAGAGGACATGTGCCACATGATGCATACAAGGATTATTCACATTGTGACAAGCAATTGAATATCCTAGTAGGGTCTGTCCAGTACATCCAATGTACCCATGAGTCTACATTTTATTCCATGCTCGAAGCATCCTATAAGATTAGAACACATATTAGTCTCAATCATATCAAGGTTGTCTCATGTTCACCAAGATATCTCGACTAAGGACATTACAGCATGTCAGCCTAGCTGAACAGCATTGAGACATTATTCAGAAGCACACTTATTGCAGGAGACAATGTAACATACTGAATAACAACCATTGCCATTATAAACATAAGAGTTTATACATGATACAGAATGAATCCCAAGGCCTCAAACATTAGCCTTAAGGGCATACCCCAACAAATTCGATGCATTTCAATTTGGTTCAAAGACCAAATCAAATCAGCCCAAGCCATGGTCTAGATCTTACTGAACCAAATGATTCAAGATCTAACCGTTGATCTCTTGATGCTCTTGATCTCACCGATCTACCATCAATTCTCTCGATCGAAGCTTACCGATCTCAAGCCCTAATCAATCAAACATGATCAGACCAGATCTCACTTACAATCAGAGATTAAATCCCTTTAAACTAAACCAAAACAATTCAGTCCACACGATCTGACTCAAGTAAGCCATATCATCAAATTGTGCGACCCTAAGGGTTTCCTTTAAATGTCGGTAACGATAACTTACGTTATCACGATCAGTGAGGGGTATCTAGCAACACATCACTGTCTCCCGATATAAAGGAAAAAGTCTTCCAAGACTACACCCAAACCACAGCACAAGTGTGAATTCAACTCACTAGGCATACATGTTTCCTTTGCCACTGGATGTTCTTATTGGACAAGCGTGTCAAGCCTGTAACTCCAATATGATGAGAATGATTAGATCAGATGAACATAGTCATCTGGGTATGGCCATACACTTTCTCAATCATCTCATCCAGGGGGCCCCTTTAGAACATCACACTCCAATGAAGGAGATGACAATCCTATGTCTATCACTAGCGCCCTAACATGACTCATGCTCACCATCCAAGATAGTCTATAACCATTATGTTTCAAATGATATCGAACTACCTCAAAACAATGCCAATCATCATTTAGAAACACAAGTGATCTCAAGTCAGAGGAAGTATGCCACTTGTTCGCATACAAGGATTATTCACATTGTGACAAGCAATTGAATAACCAAGTAGGGTCTGTCCAGTACATCCAATGTACCCATGAGTCTACATCTTATTCCATGCTCGAAGCATCCTATAAGATTAGAACACATATTAGTCTCAATCATATCAAGGTTGTCTCATGTTCACCAAGATATCTCGACTAAGGACTATACTGCATGTCAGCCTAGCTGAACATCATTGAGACATCATTCAGAAGTATACACATTGCAGCAGATAATGTAACAACCTGAATAACAACCATTGCCTTTATAAACATAGAGTTTATTCATGATACTGATATAATCCCAAGGCCTCAAACATTAGCCTTAAGGGCATACCCCAACAATCTCCCACTTGCACTTAATCTAATGGTTGAGAAATCTCAAACCCATATTATTACAGTGCTTCTCATGCTTCTGCTGCGCCAGAGGCTTTGTAAGCGGGTCAGCCAGATTGTCGTCTATATGAACCTTGCAGATTTTGATCTTGCCACGATCAATGATCTCCCGGATCAAATGAAACCTTCTCTGTATGTGCTTGGACTTCTGGTGCGACCGTGGTTCCTTTGCCTGTGCTATTGCTCCAGTGTTATCACAGAAGATAACCAAAGGATCTACACTCGAAGGAACAACACCAAGTTCCTGAATGAACTTACGAATCCACACTGCCTCCTTAGATGCTTCTGAGGCTGCAACATACTCGGCTTCTGTTGTGGAATCAGCAACAATAGATTGTTTGAAACTTTTCCACACCACTGCTCCTCCATTCAAGCTAAAAACATAGCCTGATTGCGATCGGAAATCATCCTGGTCAGATTGGAACGAAGCGTCAGTATATCCTTCAATACTGAGTTCTTCCTGACCACCATACATCAAGAACATATCTTTGGTCCTCCGAAGATATTTCAAAATGTTCTTGACTGCAATCCAGTGTGCCTTACCTGGATTACTTTGGAATCGACTGGTCACGCTTAACCCGTAAGCGACGTCTGGGCGAGTACACAACATCGCATACATAATGGATCCAATAGCCGAAGCATAAGGCGTATTGTCCATTTCATCTTTCTCAGTCTGTGTTTGTGGACACTGACTCTTCGAAAGATTCAGACCATGTCTGACTGGAAGATATCCTCTTTTAGAATTCTCTAAATGAAATCTCTCCAGGACTTTATCGATGTAAGTACTCTTGCACAGCCCGAGAAGCCTCTTAGATCTATCTCTGTAGATCTTCACACCTAATACATAGGCTGCTTCTCCTAGATCTTTCATCTGGAAACATTTTCTTGTTGGGGTATGCCCTTAAGGCTAATGTTTGAGGCCTTGGGATTATATCAGTATCATGTATAAACTCTTTGTTTATAAAGGCAATGGTTGTTATTCAGTTTGTTACATCATCTGCTGCAATATGTATACTTCTGAATAATGTCTCAATGCTGTTCAGCTTGGCTGACATGCAGTATTGTCCGTAGTCGAGATATCTTGGTGAACATGAGACAGCCTTGATATGATTGAGACTAATATGTGTTCTAATCTTATAGGATGCTTCGAGCGTGGAATAAGATGTAGACTCATGGGTACATTGGATGTACTGGACAGACCCTACTAGGATGTTCAATTGCTTGTCACAATGTGAATAATCCTTGTATGCAAACAAGTGACATATTTCCTCTGACTTGAGATCACTTGTGTTTCTAAATGATGATTGTCATTGTTTTGAGGTAGTTCAATATCATTTGAAACATAATGGTTATAGACTATCTTGGATAATGATCATGAGTCAGGTTAGGACACTAGTGATAGATAAAGGATTGCCGTCTCCTTGTTTAGGAGAGTGATGTTCTAAAGGGGCCCCTTGGATGAGATGATTGAGAAAGTGTATGGCCATACCCAGATGACTGTGTTCATCTGATCTAATCATGCTCATCATATTGGAGTTACAAGCTTGACACGCTTGTCCAATAAGAACATCCAGTGGCGAAGGAAACATGTATGTCTAGTGAAGTGGATTCACACTTGTGCTATGGTTTGGGTGTAGTCTTGGAAGACTCTTTCCTTTATATCGGGAGACAGTGATGTGTTGCTAGATACCCCTCACTGATCGTGATAACGTAAGTTATCATTACCGACATTTAAGGGAAACCCTCAGGGTCGCACAATTTGATGATATGGCTTACTTAAGTCAGATCGTGTGGATTGAATTGTTTTGGTTCAGTTTAAAGGAGTTTAAACTCTGATTGTAAGTGAGATCTGGTCTGATCATGTTTGATTGATTAGGGCTTGAGATCGGTAAGCTTCGATCGAGAGTATTGATGCTAGATCGGTGAGATCAAGTGCATCTAGAGATGAATGGTTAGATCTTGAACCTTCATGGTTCATATAAGATTTAGACCATGGCTTGGCTTGGTTTGATTTGGTCTTTGTACCAAATCCTTTTGAACCGATTGCAATTGAACCCAATCACCTATGTGAACGTATGGTTCAATGAGGAGGGGAGTTTCGATGGTTCACTTGAGGTGAACGCATGAAGCTTTGAAGACTTGCTATTTTTGGAGTTCGGTTTTCAAAAAAGGAAAAACGTCTCCATGTTGTAATGTGTTCGCCCCCTTCTCGAGTTGAAAAGCGATCATCGTGGTGTCTTCTTCCTAGACGAAAGGAAAAAGAGGATCGGCCATCAAGAGGATTCATCTCATCTTCTTCACACGACAAGGAAATTTGGAGACCCTTGCTAGCACAAGGAACGTCCAAAGAGGTAGCCATCTCTCATCTAGTGTGCGTCTTCTTAGGAGGAGAGCCAATTCGCCCTCTTGCTTCCAAGTCGCCTCCTTCATCATGGCTATGGTAAAAGATCTTAACTTGATCTTTGCAACATAATCAAAGTTGATCATATATATTCATGCAAGCGATCTTGTTAAAACCCTAGAAAAGTTTATATGCGCATGCTTTAGGGTTTTCGCCCCCCCCCCTTTTAGGGGACTTACATTTCTTAACCATGCTTTAACCGCATGTAGTTCAGGAATATCGTTTCCAATGATTAAGATATCATCGACGTAGAGGACTAGGAAAGTAATCACGCTCCCACTAAACCTCTTATATACACATGGGTCATCTTCATTCTTGATGAAACCAAATTCACAGATTGATTCATCAAAACGAATGTTCCAGCTTCGCGATGCTTGCTTAAGTCCATAAATGGACTTCTTTAATTTGCATATTTTATGACGATCTGATGGATTAGTGAAACCTTCAGGTTGTGTCATATACACATCCTCTTGCAAATTTCCATTAAGGAAAGCAGTCTTCACATCCATTTGCCAGATCTCATAATCATAATATGCTGCTATCGCAAGAATAATCCGAATAGACTTGAACATGGCTACAGGAGAGAAAGTTTCATCATAATCTATCCCGTAGATTTGTTTGAAACCTTTCGCAACTAGCCTGCCTTTATAGTGAAGAAACCCCTTTCGAGAGGGGGGCGAAAACCCTAAGCATGGCGCAAATACAATTTTGCAAGCGGAAGCAAGGGTTTGATGATCTTTTGCATGCCATATGATCAACTATCATAGATTGAATAGATCAAGAGTAGATCATACCAATGCCATCGGTTTGGTTGGTGCCTTGGAAGCAAAGACGCAAGTGCTCCTTCTCCAAAGGTGACGCACACAACAAGTGAAGATGGCTTGCTCCTTTGAATCCTTTGTGCTAGCAAAGTGCTTCAATGGGACCTTGTCGCGTGAAGGAGAGGATAGAGATGGCTTGTCTCGGCCGAATGCCTCCTCTTTTCATCAACACACTCTCCTCTCCACGAGATTGCAAGCGGTCATCATCCAAGAGAAGCGTTGAGGCGTTTTTACAAAGTCGCCTTGATGACTTTCCATAAATGGAATGACATGAAGTAATGCTTTGAAAACCGACCAAAACGCTTAAGCATTGAACCAAGCGTTCACACACATGTGAACCGGTTCATGCTCAATCGATCCAATTGACTTTGGTCCAAAAAACCAAATCAAATCAGCCCAAGCCATGGTCTAGACCTCATTGAACCAATAGGTTCCAGATCTAACCGTTCATCTCCTAATGCTCCTGATCTTACCGATCTAGCATCATCTCTCTCGATCGAAGCTTACCGATCTCAAGCCCTAATCAATCAAACATGATCAGACCAGATCTCACTTACAATCAGAGATTAAATCCCTTTAAACTGAACCCAAACAATTCAGTCCACACGATCTGACTCAAGTAAGCCATATCACCAAATTGTGCGACCCTGAGGGTTTCCTTTAAATGTCGGCAACGATAACTTACGTTATCACGATCAGTGAGGGGTATCTAGGAACACATCACTGTCTCCCGATATAAAGGAAAGAGTCTTCCAAGACTACACCCAAACCACAGCACAAGTGTGAATCCACTTCACAAGGCATGCATGTTTCCTTTGCCACTGGATGTTCTTATTGGACAAGCGTGTCAAGCCTGTAGCTCCAATATGATGAGCATGATTAGATCAGATGCACATAGTCACCTGGGTATGGCCATACACTTTCTCAATCATCTCATCTAGGGGGCCCCTATAGAACACCACACTCCTTCAACAAGGAGACGGCAATCCTCTATCTATCACTAGTGCCCTAACCTGACTCATGATCATTATCCAAGATAATCTATAACCATTATGTTTCAAATGATATTGAACTACCTCAAAACAATGACAATCATCATTTAGAAACACAAGTGATCTCAAGTCAGAGGACATGTGCCACTTGTTGCAATCAAGGATCATTCACATTGTGACAAGCAATTGAATATCCTAGTAGGGTCTGTCCAGTACATCCAATGTACCCATGAGTCTACATCTTATTCCATGCTTGAAGCATCCTATAAGATTAGAACACATATTAGTCTCAATCATATCAAGGCTGTCTCATGTTCACCAAGATATATCGACTAAGGACATTTAGCATGTCAGCCTAGCTGAACAGCATTGAGACATTATTCAGAAGAACACACATTGCAGCAGATGATGTAACAACCTGAATAATAACCATTGCCTTTATAAACACAAGAATGTATTACATGATACTTATACAATCCCAAGGCCTCAAACATTAGCCTTAAGGGCATACCCCAACAATCTCCCACTTGCACTTAATCTAATGGTTGAGAAATCTCAAACCCATATTATTACAGTGCTTCTCATGCTTCTGCTGCGCCAGAGGCTTGGTAAGCGGGTCAGCCAGATTGTCGTCTGTATGATCCTTGCAGACTTTGATCTCGCCACGATCAATGATCTCCCGGATCAAGTGAAACCGTCTCTGTATGTGCTTGGACTTCTGGTGCGACCGTGGTTCCTTTGCTTGTGCGATTGCTCCAGTGTTATCACAAAAGATAACCAAAGGATCTGCACTCGAAGGAACAACACCAAGTTCTCTCACGAACTTACGAATCCACACTGCCTCCTTGGATGCTTCCGAGGCTGCAACATACTCGGCTTCTGTTGTGGAATCAGCAACAGTTGACTGTTTGAAACTTTTCCACACCACCGCTCCACCATTCAAGCTAAAAATATAGCCTGATTGCGATCGGAAATCATCCTGGTCCGACTGGAATGAAGCGTCAGTATATCCTTCTATACTGAGTTCTTCCTGACCACCATATATCAAGAACATATCTTTGGTCCTCCGTAGATATTTTAAAATGTTCTTGACTGCAATCCAGTGCGCCATACCTGGATTACTTTGGAACCGACTGGTCACGCTTAACCCGTAAGCGACGTCTGGGCGAGTACACAACATCGCATACATTATGGACCCAATAGCCGAAGCATAAGGCGTATTGTCCATTTCATCTTTCTCAGTTTGTGTTTGTGGACACTGACTCTTCGAAAGATTCAGACCATGTCTGACTGGAAGATATCCTCTTTTAGAATTCTCTAAATGGAATCTCTCCAGGACTTTCTCGATGTAAGTACTCTGGCACAGCCCGAGAAGCCTCTTAGATCTATCCCTGTAGATCTATCCCTGTAGATCTTCACACCTAAAACATAGGCTGCTTCTCCTAGATCTTTCATCTGAAATCATTTTCCTAACCATGCTTTAACAGCATGCAGTTCAGGAATATCGTTTCCAATGATTAAGATATCATCGACGTAGAGGACTAGAAAAGTAATCACGCTCCCACTAAACCTCTTATATACACACGGGTCATCTTCGTTCTTGATGAAACCAAACTCAGAGATTGATTCATCAAAACGAATATTCCAGCTTCTAGATGCTTGTTTAAGTCTATAAATGGACCTTTTTAACTTGCATATTTTATGATGATCTGCTGGATTAGTGAAACCTTCAGGTTGTGTCATATACACATCCTCATCCAGTTTTCCATTAAGGAAAGCCGTCTTCACATCCATCTGCCAGATCTCATAATCGTAATATGCTGCTATCGCGAAAAGAATCCGAATAGACTTGAACATGGCTACAGGAGAGAAAGTTTCATCATAATCTATCCCGTAGATTTGTTTGAAACCTTTCGCAACTAGCCTACCTTTATAGGTAACTACGTTACCATCCATGTCAATCTTCTTCTTGAAGATCCATTTACAGCCTATAGGGATTACTCCCGGAGGCGGATCAACCAAATCCCAGACTTGGTTATCTGACATGGAGTCCATCTCGGCTCGCATAGCTTCAAGCCATCTAGCTGACTCCGGTCCACTGACCGCATCCGCATAAGTAAGGGGTTCATCATTATTAATGATGTAGACTCCGTCATAGCGCTCAGGCTGTCGACGGATCCTTCCCGATCTACGCGGTTCCCGCGATATCTGAGCCTCAGGTTGCACAATAACCTGTTCTACCGGCTCAGGCTCATCCGACTGTGCTTGACTACTTTGTCCTTCCTCTGGATTCTCATCCAGTTTTATTTCTCTCCCACTGGCTTCTTGCAGAAGAAACTCCTTCTCAAGAAATATGGCCGTCCGAGCAACAAATACTTTGTTCTCTTTGGGATCGAAGAAATAATAACCCTTAGTTTCCTTAGGGTAACCGACAAAGATGCATTTCTCAGATCTGTTCTCTAGTTTCCCAGAGGCGAGCTTATTGACATAAGCCTCGCAACCCCAGATCCTGATAAATGTCAAGCTCGGCTGTTTCCCATACCATAATTCATATGGCGTCTTTGAAACGGCCTTGGATGGCACTCGGTTTAGTACCTTTGCAGCTGTTTCCAGTGCAAATCCCCAAAAGGAATATGGAAGAGTAGCCTAACTCATCATAGAACGAACCATATCAAGTAACGTTCTATTTCTCCTCTCGGACACACCATTCCATTGTGGTGTTCCTGGCGGAGTGAGCTGTGAGATAATCCCACACTCTTTTAGATAGTCAGTAAACGCATGACTCAAGTATTCTCCACCTCGATCAGAACGAAGTGCCTTGATATTTCGCCCTAGCTGATTCTGTACTTCATTTTTGAACTCTTTGAACTTGTCAAAAGATTCACTCTTATGTCTCATTAGATAGACATACCCATACCTACTGAAATCATCAGTAAAGGTAATGAAGTACGAATAGCCACCTCTGGCATGTTTACTAAATGGCCCACACACATCACTGTGTATAAGGTCAAGTAAACCTGAAGCCCTTTGACCTTTGTGAGGAAAAGGTGACTTCATCATTTTACCCATCAAACAAGCTTTGCATGTATCAATCTCCTCATAGGAGAAAGATCCCAGCAGTCCATGATCATGCAACCGCTTAATGCGCTTCTTGTTAATATGGCCTAAACGACTATGCCATAACAAGGTGCTGTCTTCAGCATACTTGGCTTTCTTAATATCAACACTTTGTATAGAACTTTCCATGTCCAACATGTATAACCCATTGTTAATTGAACCAGTTGCATAAACAATATTATCTAAAGACAAAACACACTTTGAAATATTGCATTCAAAGGCAAATCCTTTCCTGACAAGAGCAGGAATGGAGATAATATTTTTAGTAATGCTGGGAACAAAATAACAACTGTTTAGTTCTAATACAATGCCAGATGGTAATGAGATGAAATAGTCTCCTACAGCAACAGCAGCAACCCGTGCCCCGTTTCCAACGCGTAGCTCCACCTCATGCTGTCCCACCTGTCTTCTTCTCTTGAGTCCCTGTACATTTGAACAAATGTGAACTCCACATGCAGTGTCCAACACCCATGAAATAGAAGAAGATGAAACCATGACTTCCGTCACGTATATACCTGAGCCAGAAGCGATGCTTCCCCTCTTATCTCCTTGGAGCGCTTTACAGTCCTTTTTCCAGTGACCCAGCTGGCCACAGTGGAAACACCTATTGTCCTTTGACCGCTTAACCTTCTGTTTCAGAGCCTTGCTGTAACTCTTGACAGGGGCCTTGCCCTTCTTCCCCTTCTTCTTGTTCCTGGAAGGAACCATTAAGACAGAGGTTGAAGGCTTTCCCTTCAGAGTCTCCTCAGTTGTCAAGAGCATATTCAGCAGCTCTGCCGGAGTACAATCGATTTTGTTCATATTAAAGTTAATAATGAACGCATCGAAAGAGGGTGGGAGAGACTGCAGAATAATGTCTACAGCAAGCTCCTGGTTGATGGTATGCCCCAGTTTCTCTAGAGCCTCCTTGTGCCCAATCATCTTGAGCACGTGAGCTCCCACTGGGCTCCCTTCAGCCAGCTTGCTCTGAAAGAAAAGCTTTGTCAGATTATAGCGTTCTGTCCTCGCCTGTGCAGCATACAGCATCTTGAGGTTCGCTATAATTTCTATAGCCGACATATCCTCATGCTGACGCTGCAGCGGTGGCGTCATAGACGCTAGCATCAGGCAAGCGACATCAATGCTATCATTGACATGCTTTTCATAGGCATCACGAACCGCCCTTGCGGCGTTCGCAGCGGGTTGAGGCGGCACAGCCGTCTCGAGGACATACAGTTTCCTCTCTGCCTTAAGAACAATCTTAAGGTGTCCGAACCAGTCTGAGAAGTTTGGCCCAGCAAACTTCTCCCTTTCCAGTAGGGATCGCACATTGAAGCTCATGGTGTTCGTTGCTGCAGGAATCTACAACAATGCAAGAACAGCAAGGTCAGTATCAATGTTTAGAATCAATCCAGGACTTAAGAAAGATTCTTTTCTCACTATTTTATCTGACTGAAAAATCCATTAAAACAGTCCGAAAGAGTAACACTCTGTAGTCAAGAGCATATTCAGCAACTCTGCCGGGGTACAGTCGATCTTGTTCATATTAAAATTAATGATGAACGGATCAAAAGTAGCCGGAAGAGACTGCAATATGATGTCTACAGCAAGCTCTTGATTGATGGTATGTCCCAGTTTCTCTAGAGCCTCCTTGTACCCAATCATCTTGAGTACGTGAGCTCCCACTGGACTCCCTTCAGCCAGTTTGCTCTGAAAGAAAAGCTTAGTCAAATTATAGCGTTCTGTCCTAGCCTGTGCAGCATACAGCAGCTTGAGGTTTGCTATAATTTGTATAGCAGATAGATCCTCATGCTGACGCTGCAACTCTGGCATCATAGACGCAAGCATCAGGCAAGCGACATCAATGCTATCATTGACATGCTTCTCATAGGCATCCCGAACCGCCCTTGCAGCGTTCGCAGCGGGTTGAGGCGGTATAGCCGTCTCGAGGACATACAGCTTCCTCTCAGCCTTAAGAACAATCTTAAGGTGTCCGTACCAGTCTGAGAAGTTTGGTCCAGCAAACTTCTCCCTTTCCAGTAGGGATCGCACATTGAAATTCGTGGTGTTCGTTGCTGCAGTAATCTACAACAATGCAAGAACAGCAAGGTCAGTATCAATGTGAGAATCAATTCAGGACTTAAGAATGATTCTTTTCTCACTATTTTATTTGGCTGAAAAATCCAGCAAAACAGCCCGAAAGAGTAAAACTCTTTTAGTGAGATGGGATCCAGATTTCATACTTGGTCTCCGCGTCCCGCTCAGGCGAGATAAGATGCACAGAGAGTACAAGCACTAATCTCTGGTAGGCAATCCCTGCCAATCGCCAACCCGTGCGATTCCCCTTCATCTGGGCAATCCAGCAGACTGTGCCAACTGAGTTGGTACAACACAGTCTCTGATCCCATAGATGGCTGCCTCCATATAGCTACCATATGCGCCACATATGTAGCCTACATGGTCAAGCTGACCCGACCTACTCCCTGGACCACCACGTGCTATGCTGAGCAACGAGAAGCGATAAATCCCTTCCCTGTAACACGCAGGTGTAATCACACACCGTCTGAAGATAGATGGGCGTGCCCACTGAGTGGGTACAACACAGCCCCAACGATAGTCAGAACAGTGAGGTTTCGCGTCAGAAGGATTACGAGCTTGATATTTTAGCGTTGGATTTTAACGGTCTTTTATCTTCTTAGCTATCATGCAAACCCTATGGTGATAGCAGAAGATTAAATCATGCAATTCTAATTATACAAACAATAAATAGAAAGCATGCTGATCTTATGTGGTAAAAGCCCATTAAGCCTAGGTAAGACCTTAATTTTAACTTAAGTCTTCACTTGAGCTCTTCATGGGTCTTTTGCATCTCATCTGGCCCCAAACCAGGGCCCAAGCGCTCACTGCAGCTCAGGTGCGCCCACCAGGTAAATGCGCCTGTCCCAGAGTCGAACCCTGGACCTCCCACCTGGTCAAGCCACTGCTGCATGCGCCTCTGCCAAGTGTGCTCTGTGCTCATGTCTGATTAAAGTACAATTTAATCTATCTAGACATGAATGACACGCAGGTCAATTACACTTTATAAATTAATTAAAATGTGATGCGCAGATCACAATAAATATTAATTTACAATTTTAATCCAGGCACGCAGGCCCTAGCACAGCACACATTAAATAGGCAGCCCACATAAGATTAAATAAACAAGCAATATGGTATACATTCATCATGTGATCCAAATCAGAAAATAAAATCTTCGAAAACCCATTGGCATCAATTTTTATTTTTCTTATTAGCCCTACTACCTTACAACGGTCCATTAATAGGGATCCACTCATCATACCTAGTCAGATCCACTGCCCTTGCATGCACAAAGTCGTAACTGACTTGTGCTGACCTAATGGTCAACCATGCATGCACAAAGGGCTGAACAACCTTCATGAGTTCTGGCAAGCGGGTGTGACCCCGGGCCTAACTCAAGAGCGTTCACTTGTTGTCTCAACTAGACATCGCTACACGCCTGTCTGCAGTCGACCTATAGCCACCTCGTGCTAGCGCACAGGTGCCATCTGGTCGACCCATCTAGGCTGTCAGATGGTCTGATCAGACTGGTTGGATTTTAACTAGACGATGACATCAACCCTAATAACCCGTCTAAGTTTTTCAAGTAGGCGCCACTTAGATCTAGTGTATGCGCGCAAGAGAAGTTTTTATAAAAATAACAAGATGCGCCAAACAACATAAACAATTTTCGCATATTATGTAGTTTCGCATGTAACCTTTAGATCTAAACATTTGGCAAACAAGGATCACACAATGTCAAGCAATCATATGATCATAGCAACATGCAGCTCTGATACCAATTGAAAGTCCCCTATACTTGGGGGGGGCGAAACCCTAATAGGCGCATGATAAAAATTTTCGAAGCGGAAGCAAGGGTTTCTTAGGATCGCATGCTTGTCATATGATCAACTTGTTAAAGATGCATGAAGAAAATTCATACCATAGCCATTGCTTTGGATGGCGCCTTGGAAGCAGAGAGCGAAAGGGATCTCCTCCAAAAGATGCGAACACAAGATGTGATCGCCTACTCCTTGTTGATCTTTGTGCTAGCAAAGTTCTCCAAGAATCCTTGTCGAATGGAAGGGATGAGATCTCCTTGTTCTTGGGCTTCACCGAATTCTCTCCAAGGCGTGAAGAAGACACCACACGAGAGAGTGGGCGTAGAGAGAAGAGGCAAGCGTTTTTAGGCGTTGAGGCGTTGAGCGAAAGTGGCCTTCATGACTTTCCAAAAATAGAAAAACATGAAGCCATGCGCCCATGATCTCATAACCGACCAAAAACGCCTTCAAGCTTTGAACCATGCGTTCACTCATGTGAACCGGTTCAAGCCAATTCGATGCATTTCAATTTGGTTCAAAGACCAAATCAAATCAGCCCAAGCCATGGTCTAGATCTTACTGAACCAAATGATTCAAGATCTAACTGTTGATCTCTTGATGCTCTTGATCTCACCGATCTACCATCAATTCTCTCGATCGAAGCTTACCGATCTCAAGCCCTAATCAATCAAACATGATCAGACCAGATCTCACTTACAATCAGAGATTAAATCCCTTTAAACTGAACCAAAACAATTCAGTCCACACGATCTGACTCAAGTAAGCCATATCATCAAATTGTGCGACCCTAAGGGTTTCCTTTAAATGTCGGTAACGATAACTTACGTTATCACGATCAGTGAGGGGTTTCTAGCAACACATCACTGTCTCCCGATATAAAGGAAAAAGTCTTCCAAGACTACACCCAAACCACAGCACAAGTGTGAATTCAACTCACTAGGCATACATGTTTCCTTTGCCACTGGATGTTCTTATTGGACAAGCGTGTCAAGCCTGTAACTCCAATATGATGAGAATGATTAGATCAGATGAACATAGTCATCTGGGTATGGCCATACACTTTCTCAATCATCTCATCCAGGGGGCCCCTTTAGAACATCACACTCCAATGAAGGAGATGACAATCCTATGTCTATCACTAGCGCCCTAACATGACTCATGCTCACCATCCAAGATAGTCTATAACCATTATATTTCAAATGATATCGAACTACCTCAAAACAATGCCAATCATCATTTAGAAACACAAGTGATCTCAAGTCAGAGGAAGTATGCCACTTGTTCGCATACAAGGATTATTCACATTGTGATAAGCAATTGAATAACCAAGTAGGGTCTGTCCAGTACATCCAATGTACCCATGAGTCTACATCTTATTCCATACTCGAAGCATCCTATAAGATTAGAACACATATTAGTCTCAATCATATCAAGGTTGTCTCATGTTCACCAAGATATCTCGACTAAGGACTATACTGCATGTCAGCCTAGCTGAACATCATTGAGACATCATTCAGAAGTATACACATTGCAGCAGATAATGTAACAACCTGAATAACAACCATTGCCTTTATAAACATAGAGTTTATTCATGATACTGATATAATCCCAAGGCCTCAAACATTAGCCTTAAGGGCATACCCCAACATTTACTATGTCAGCATACCATGGGGCTCTGATTTGTTCAATAGCCAAGAGTTGTTCTTCAGAGAAGGAATCAATGATTATATCATTCTTTTTAGTATCCACCATTATCCTTGAAAGATGATCTGCAACAAAGTTTTTTGATCCTTTTTTATCTTTAATTTCTAAATCAAACTCTTGCAAGAGTAAAATCCATCTAAGCAGGCATGGTTTGCTATCCTTCTTCTGCATTAGGTACCTCACTGCTACATGATCAGTATACAGCACCACTTTAGAATTAATCAAGTAAGATCTAAATTTATCAAAGGCAAACACCATGGCTAAAAGTTCTTTCTCAGTGGTGGTGTAATTCCTTTGTGTTTCATCCAAAGTCCTATTAGCATAATGAATAACATAAGGCTTTTTCTCCTTTCTCTGTCCTAAGACTACTTCTATTGCATAATCACTAGCATCACACATGAGCTCAAAGGGCAAATCCCAATCGCGAGGCTGAATGATCGATGTTGAAATCAAAGCCTTCTTTAATTCCTGAAAAGTAGATAAACAATCTTCATCAAAAGAAAATTTAACATCTTTACATAGTAAATTGGTAAGAGGTCTAGCAAGTTTAGAGAAATCCTTGACAAATCACCGGTAGAATCCTGCATGTACTAGAAAGCTTCGGACCTCCTTTAGTTCTAATTTTTCTATCACCTCAACTTTAGCTTTGTCAACTTCTATCCCTCTCTCTAGGATCAAGTGCCCCAAAACTATCCCTTGCCTGACCATGAAATGACATTTTTTCCAATTAAGTATAAGGTTAGTTTCTTCACACCGCTGCAAAACTCGAGATAAATTAGCCAAGCAATCATCAAAAGAAGAACCATATATAGAGAAATCATCCATAAAACATCCATGAAGTTCTCAATAAAGTCAGAAAAAATAGCCATCATGCACCTCTGAAAAGTAGCAGGTGCATTACATAGACCAAAAGACATTGTCCTATATGCAAAAGTACTATATGGGCAAGTGAAAGTGGTCTTATCTTGATCATCAGGATGTATTGGAATTTAGAAGAACCCAGAATATCCATCTAAGAAACAAAAATGAGAATGGTTTGCAAGCCTTTCCACCATCTGATCAATAAAAGGTAAGGGAAAATGTCTTTCCTGGTAGCATCATTTAATTTTCTATAATCTATGCACATGCGCTAACTAGTTACAGTTCTAACAGGAATCAATTCATTGTCTTTGTTTTTCATGACAGTTACCCCTCCTTTCTTAGGAACACAATGTACAGGACTTACCCATTTACTATCAGAGATAGGATAGATAATACCTGCATCAAGTAATTTCAGAACCTCCTTCTTTACAACTTCTTTCATGGAAGGGTGAAGTCTCCTTTGAAAATCTGCATGTTGTTTGTGCTCCTCTTCTATCAAGATCCTGTGCATACAAAAAGAAGGGTTAATTCACTTTAAGTCATCAATTGTGTACCCAATTACCTTTCTATGAATCCTTAATTCTTTGAGAAGCAAATCTGTCTCTCTTTTTCCAAGCTGTGCATCAACAATGATAGGGTAAGTAGAATTAGGATGAAGAACTTCATAACGAAGGTTATCAGGTAAAGCTTTAAGTTATACTTTTGGAGCCTTCCTTTCTTCACTCTTTTCATCATCACAAGCACTGCAGTCTAATAATTCATTAGTTTCAGAATTGGTTTCTACATTAGAATCAAGAACAGAATCTAAATCAGAATCATATTCAGAGGTTTCAACAAATAAATCATTAAGATCATAAACAGTGCCATCTATAGCATGTATACAGAATCATATTCAGAGGTTTCTACATTTGATGGGTTTTCCATGGCCTCATTCAAATCATATTCAATTCTTTCATCTCCAATGTTAAGTGTAAGTTTACCGTTCTTTACATCAATAATTGCTCCTGCTGTGGCTAAGAACAGTCTACCAAGTATAATAGGGATTTTTGCATCTTCCTCCATCTCAAGAACTACAAAATCTACTGGAATGAAATACTTACCTACTTGGATGGGCACATCTTCCAGAATCCCTATAGGATACTTAACTGAACGATCGGCGAGCTGTGGAGATATTTAAGTTGGTTTAAGCTATCCCATGTCCAATTTCCTGCAAATAGATAATGGTATTAGACTTACACTAGCACCTAAATCACATAAGGCTCGGTCAAAAGCCATACTCCCAATAAAACAAGGAATAGAGAAACTACCTGGATCTTTCAATTTCGGTGGCAACTTGTTTTGGATAATAGCACTACAATCTTCAGTTAAAGCCACAGTACCATAGTCTTCTATCTTTCTCTTATTAGACAAAATGTCTTTCAAAAATTTAGCATATGTGGGCATTTGAGATAAAGCTTCAGTGAATGGAATATTAATATAAAGCTTCTTTAAAACATCAAGAATTTTCCCAAATTGCTTATCTAATTTTGCTTGAACTAACCTTTGAGGAAAGGGTATAGGTGGCCTATAAGGTGTAGGAGAAGTATGTTTAGAAATATCTGACTTACATGGCTCATCATCTTTAGGTTCACCACCTTGTTGAGGTGGCAAACTAGTTTGGGACAGCTCATGCACAAAAGATTTTTCTAAATCTAATTCATTGTCATGTTCATCATTAAGCTCTTTTTCATTATCCTCAGATCTCTTTTTAGGTTCATCCAATTGCTTCCCACTTCTAGTAATTGTAGTATTACAGTGCTCTCTTAGGTTTAATTCAGGCTTAGCAGATATTTGGTTCTCTAGAGTTTTATTGTGAGCTGCTAAAGATCCCACTTGAGAAGTAAGATGACTAACCAATCCCTTAAGATCTTCAATTTCCTTATTTTGATTTGTCATGAATTGATTTTGACTAGCTATAAACTTTTCAAGCATGGACTCTACACTAAAAGAATTTACCTCTTTAGTTAAGGTTCGCCATCCATCATTCTCATTCTTACCAGGTTGATGACAATTTAGCATTCCTTCTTCAGTAGCCCATTGATTATGGTTCAGGGACCTCCTCAAACAAGGTGAAAGCATCTTCAATGGTTCTGCTCATGAGGGCTCCTCCTGCAGCAACATCAACAATCAAACAGGTATTATGAAGTAGGCCATTATAAAATACATGAATTAAAACCCAATTTTCAAGGCCATGGTGAGGACACTTCCGTTGTAATTCGTTGAAATGCTCCCATGCTTCGTTAAAAGATTCGTCATCCCTCTGTGCAAAGCTTGTGATCTGATTTCTCAATTGGATGGTCTTGCTAGGTGGAAAGTACTTCATCAAGAAAACATTTGATAGTTGTTCCCATGTAGTGAAGGTACCGGTATGCCGAGATTGTAGCCAAGAACGTGCTCGGTCCCTAAGAGATAAAGGAAACAATCTTAGTTTTAATGCATCATCAGAGACACCATTGATTTTAATGGTGTCACAATATTCAAGAAAAAGATATAAATGTTGATAAGGATCCTCAGGTGGTGTTCCTCCAAACTGATTTTGCTGTATCATGGATTAAAAAGTAGGCTTGATTTCAAAATTATTAGCTTCAATAGCTGGTTTGGCAATGCTAAAGTGTTTCTCTTGTGGCTTGATGACTCTAAATTTCATAGCATGTTTCTTGCTTATTCCATCATCCTCTTGAGTCATATTCATGCTCCTTTGCTTATTTTATGCCTTTTTCTATCAAATATTTTAGAATCTACACTTTTCTTGGTTTTTGATCAATTTTAGGTAAAAAGACATCGTTTTGATGGGTTTTCAAGAAAATCCAACACATGGGCAGATTCTTATCATCAAGAGGAGACTACACATGAATTTTCAAGTCAAACCAAATTTTCTGGAGAAATTACAGCAGTGCTGTAATGATTTTTACGGTCGTAATCAACAATTATGGCACTACCGTAACAATTTTCACGGCAGCTTAATTCGGGAATTTTTTTGGCAAATTACGGCAGTGCCATAAAATTATTCACGGTACCGTAATTTTAGACCAATTTCTTACCGAGACTTCAGAGATTTCAGAGGCAATTACGGCACTACCGTAATATACCTTATGGTGCCGTAATTTAGAATAGATTCCATACAAAAGATTTCACAGCAATTACGGTACTACCATAATTTCCATCATGGTGCCGTAATTTTCACCCAGATGCCCGATTCTTCCGCCAGAAACATAAATTCATGATTTCTCAGGCTTTGGGGCACCAATTGAAGATCTAAAAGAGGGGGAACATTTAGGATTAGCACAGGAACGTTTTCAAGAGGGGAGGAACAATTTTTCTTTGGGATCCACGAAGAATTTGGGGGAATCACCGCCGCTCTAGGTTTCATTGATTCTCAGCCTACAGACCACCTCCGGCTACAAAATTTGAAAGGAAGCTTCGCCTGAAGGAGAAGAACACACGCCAGAAGTTTGAGAGCGAGAGGAGTCTGATCGAAGGAGAAATCAATGAAACTGTGGGCGCTGCACTGTTCATCGCATAACAGGTGCTGTAATTTTATTACAACACCCTGTTTGTAACTTTTGTCTCCTTCTCGAATTCTGATGATCTGAAATTATGGTTTACTGTAATCTTTCCATCATGCTAGCTTAATTTTCTTATGGGACATGGGGGGTGTTATCCCCTTAACTTCTTAATGACTAGACATTGTTAATTTCGTCAGGATGATTTTGTTATGATAATTCTATTTATGTGTTAATTGCTTATAATTCTCCTTAGTCTCATATTTTTAGCATGTTTTATAATTTTGTGAAATAGACTGAGAAGTTGATTGCAAAATTTGGAACCCTAGAATCATTGAGTTTAGAACTTATCGTAAGAGATTAGGTATTGTTCTTAATTCTGATTTTTAGTAGTTTTATTGCCATGTTGATTTTCTGATCTTTGGATTGAGTTATTGTGTTAGACTTGATTTGATATTGTAAGAGACTAAATATCTGATCGTCGGAGAACCTTAAGTAGAACCTGAAAAATTATGGTATGAGAATACATTGTTTCTCTTGAGATATTTGACTTAGAATTCGGATGCATGAGAGTGATCCTTGAGTTCCTTATCAACAATTTACTTATCTTCAGCATTGAATAGATCCTGCACAAGAGTGAGGAATGGTTCTTTGTATAGTTAGCTGCGTGAGAGCTAGATAATTCCTTTATGAAGTAAATTATATCTTTATCATAATGAAATTTGACTGACAATATTTTATTTTCTTCTAATCATTAAAATTAAGGTGGATGAACCCCTAGTCCTAGTTTTCTTCTCTGATATTTTTCCGTGTACTTTTCAATTGTTTGCTTCGTCGTATTCGGATTGCCTAGCTTGTGAGAAATTAATTATTCAGTACTTGGCAAACAAGGTCTCAATGGTTCGATATCTTTTTATTACTTCGAGTATCCGTACACTTGTGGACTACAACAAGTTTTTGGCGCCGTTGCCGGGGACCTTGATTTTTGTCAATATTGAAGATATTGAAAGTATTGCTAGACTAGGTTTTGTTTATTTCCTATTTATGTTCTATCTTTCTGTTCTTTTCTGTTTACTTGAGTTATTTGACCTATCTACTTTAGACTGCACAGGAAATTTAGATCTGATGGTTGACCGGAAATCACTTAGGGACTATGCAGCCCCTAACCCACAAGAGATACACTTTAGCATCGTCAGACCAGCTATTGAAGCTAATAATTTTGAGATCAATCCCGCCTTCTTGTCTATGATCCAGCATAATCAGTTTGGAGGATCACCAATTGAAGATCTTTATCAACATTTATATCTTTTCCTTGAATATTGTGACACCATTAAAATTAATGGAATTTCTGATAATGCATTAAAACTAAGATTGTTTCCTTTTTCTCTCTGGGACCTAGCGCGTTCTTGGCTACATTCTCGACCTACCGGTACCTTCACCACATGGGAACAATTGTCCAATGCCTTCTTGATGAAATACTTCTCACCAAGCAAGACCATCCAATTGAGGAACCAGATCATAAGTTTTGCACAGAGAGATAGTGAATCTTTTAGCGAGGCATGCGAGCGTTTCAACGATTTGCAGCATAAGTGTCCTCACCATGGCCTTGAAAATTGGGATTTAATTCATACTTTTTACAATGGTTTGCTATATAATACCAGACTAACTATTGATGCTGCTGCAGGAGGAGCTCTCATGAGCAAGACCATTGAAGATGCCTTCAAACTACTTGAGGAGATGACTTTAAACCATAACCAATGGGCTACTGAAGAAGGAATGCCATATTGTCATCAACATGGTAAGAATGAGAATGAAGGATGGCGAACCTTAACTGAGGAGGTAAATTCTTTTAATGTAGAGTCCATGCTTGAGAAGTTTATGGTTAGTCAAAATCAATTAATGACAAATCAAAATAAAGAGATTGAAGATCTTAAGGGATTAGTTAGTCATCTTACCTCTCAAGTAGGATCCTTAACTGCTTACAATAAAACTCTAGAAGGTCAAATACCTGAATTTGACCCCAAGGAGCACTATAATACTATTATCACAAGGAGTGGGAGGCAATTAGAGGAATCTAAAAAAGAAATCTGAGAATAATGAAAAAGAGCCTAGTAATGAGCATGATCAAGAGTTAGATTCAGAAAAATCTTCTGTGCATGAGCAATCCCAAACTAGTTTGTCACCTCATCAAGGTGTTGAACTTAAAGGTGATATGCCATGTCAGACAGATATTTCTAAACCTAATTCTCCTACACCATATAGGCTACCTATACCCTTTCCTCAAAGGTTTGTGCAAGCAAAATTAGACCAACAATTTGGGAAATTTCTTGATAGTTTGAAGAAGCTTTACATTAACATTCCATTTACTGAAGCTTTATATCAAATGCCCACATATGCTAAATTTTTGAAAGAAATTTTGTCTAATAAAAGAAAAATAGAGGAATATGGTACTGTGGCATTAACTGAGGAATGTAGTGCTATTATCCAGAACAAATTGCCACCAAAATTAAAGGATCCAGGTAGTTTCTCTATACCTTGTTTTATTGGGAGTATGTCTTTTGACCGAGCCTTATGTGATCTCGGTGCTAATGTAAGCCTAGTGCCATATTCTATTTGTAGGAAATTGGACATGGGAGAGCCTAAACCAACTTCAATATCTTTGCAGCTCGCCGATCATTCAGTTAAGTATCCTGTAGGGATTCTCGAAGATGTGCCTATTCAGGTAGGTAAGTACTTCATTCCAGCAAATTTTGTAGTTCTTGAGATGCAGGAAGATGCTAGGATCCCTATTATTCTTGGTAGACCGTTCTTGGCCACTACAGGGGCAATTATTGATGTAAAGAACGGTAAACATACACTTAACATTGGAGATGAAAGAATTGAGTATGATTTGAATGAGGCCATGAAAAAACCATCATATGCTGGGTTGTGTTGTAGTATTCATGCTATAGTTGATGTAGTTTATGATCTTGGTTTTTTTTTGATGATTCTTGTGATGAGGATCACAATTCCAATTCTAATTCTGATTCTAGTGCTGAAACTCATGTTATGTTGAACTGCACTATACTTGATAATGAAGAAGAGAAAATTCCAAAAGTAGAACTAAAAGCTTTACCTGATAATCTTCGCTATGAATTTCTTGCCCTAACTCTACTTACCCTGTTATTATTGATACTCAATTAGATGAAAGGGAGATTGATTTGCTTTTGAAGGAGTTGGGAGCTCATAGAAAGGTAATTGGGTATACCATTGATGATTTAAAGGGAATTAACCCATCCTTTTGTATACACAACATTCATATGGAGGAGGAGCACAAACCACATGTAGATTTCCAAAGTAGACTCAACCCATCTATGAAGGAAGTTGTAAAGAAGGAAGTTTTAAAATTGCTTGATGCAGGTATTATCTATCCTATCTCTGATAGTAAATGGGTGAGTCTTGTTCATTGTGTTCCTAAAATGGGAGGTGTAACCGTTATGAAAAACAAAGATAATGAGTTGATTCCTGTTAGAACAGTGACTAGTTGGTGCATGTGTATAGATTATAGGAAATTGAATGCAACCACTAGGAAAGACCACTTCCCTTAGTCTTTTATTGATCAAATGGTTGAGAGACTTGCAAATCATTCTCATTTTTGCTTTTTAGATGGATATTCTGGTTTTTTCCAAATTCCTATGCATCCTGATGATCAAGATAAGACCACCTTTACTTGTCCTTATGGTACTTTTGCTTATAAGAGAATGCCATTTGGATTGTGTAATGCACCTGCTACTTTTCAGAGGTGTATGATGGCTATATTTTCTGAATTTATTGAAGATTTTATGGATGTTTTCATGGATGATTTCTCTGTCTATGGCTCTTCTTTTGATAATTGCTTGGCTAACTTATCTCGAGTCTTACAGAAGTGTGAAGAAACTAACCTTGTCCTTAACTGGGAGAAGTGTCATTTTATGGTTAGACAAGGAATAGTTTTCGGGCACCTTATTTCAGAAAGGGGGATAGAAGTTGATAATGCCAAAGTTGAAGTAATTGAGAAGCTAGCACCACCCACTATGGTTAAAGAGATCAGAAGCTTCTTGGGACTTGCAGGATTTTATCGGCGCTTTATCAGGGATTTCTCTAAACTTGCAAAACCACTCACTGATTTACTTTGCAAAGATAATAAATTCTGCTTTGATGAGAAGTGTTTGTTTGCTTTTCAGGAACTAAAGAAGGCCTTAATATCATCACCTATAATGCAGCCGCCTGATTGGGATTTGCCCTTTGAGCTTATGTGCGATGCTAGTGATTATGCTGTTGGAGCAGTTCTAGGTCAAAGAAAGGAAAAGAAGCCTTATGTGATTTGCTATGCTAGTAAAGCTTTGGATGAGACACAAAGGAATTACACCACAACTGAGAAAGAACTTTTGGGCATAGTTTTTGCCTTCGATAAATTTATATCTTATTTGATAAATTCAAAAGTTGTGGTGTACACTGATCATGCTGCAGTTAAGTATTTGATGCAAAAGAAAGATAGTAAACCACCTCAGCTTAGATGGATTTTACTTCTACAAGAGTTTGATTTGGAAATCAAAGACAAGAAAGGAACTGAAAATTTTGTTGTAGATCATCTTTTAAGGATAATTGTAGATGATGATAAAGGTGATATAATCAATGTTAGGGAATACCGGGTGTAATTTAAAATTTTTGCAGTCCCAGGATGCAGCAGAAGCATTACACTCGAAACATATTCCGGTCCCAAGGATCCATGCGAGAGAGAAGACACAAGGATGTGTTAGAGATGTACCTCTTTTGCTTGTCTAGTTGCCGAAGCCATGTTGAAGATGATCAAGTGCTCGCCCTCTACAAGTATCCACACATCAACTCCTTGATCGTTGCTCCCTTCCACACTTGGTGCTAGCCTCAGGAAGAGAATCAAGCCTTCACCTCACTTGCGCCACCTTCAAGAGAACTTGCGCCAAGGAAGGGATAGGGAAGATGCCGCCAAGGACTTCCCTCTTCTTCTTTGCTTGCGCCACCTCCAAGGTGCGCCTATGGCCAAGGAACGATGAGGGCTTGTGGCAAGAAGACGCCACCAAGCACAAAGAATCCTTGCGACAAAGAAGAGAAGAAGAGGAAGAACTTGCGGCTCCAAGGAAGAAGATTGTGCTCCTTGATGAAGAAGGAGAGCTCCAAGCTCTCAAGTTGTCGCCACCTTAAGCCTCCACACCTCCTTGTGTATGAGACCTCACGTCTTCCAGTAAGGGAACCCAAGAGGGGGCGACAAGGGGTCCTATAAATAGGACTAGAGGCGGTTTGGGCAAGGGCTAGGATCATGCCAAGTGTATGGCTAGGATGAGGTGTCTTGAGGCAAGGAAAGTCTCCAAGACTTTACCATAAACCTCATTCAACCTATCCATAAATGTCCAAGCACTATATCAGCCCAAGACATGCCTCAAATGCATTCTTACCATCAAAGGATAAGTGGCTAGGCGCAACATGCAAGAGGAATTCGGCTAGGGTGGTGTCTTGGGAAAAACTAGGGTTTGAGGTAAGGTAAGTCTCCAAGACATTATCATATACCTCTTCTCTATATCCATATGCGCCTAGGAACTTTCCATAAAAGTTCTCAAGCCATATCAGCCCCAAGACTTGCCTTAGAGGCAAGTATTCCATCCAAGGAAGAGGGGCTAGGCGCCCTTTACTTCCATAATGAAGCAAAGGCGCCTCCCTCACCCCATTATGCCCCTAGGCGCCAATGGGGTGAGATTTTTCCCCATTATAACCTTTTAAGCCAATTTCCTCTTCATGACAACTAATTATTGGGCCTCATTGGATAATGAGCTAGCCCAAACTTCATAGCATGGGTTGATTAAGCCATTGGATCTAATCCAATGCAACTCTAATCCAAATGTGACCAATTAAGGTCAATTTCGGGTCAACCTGCCAAAAATGAAGTTTGGCTCCAATAACTTTCTTCCAACTCATCAGGCCCATTGGCGCTGATAAAATCTTCCAAATTGATCCAAGTTATCCAATAACTTGATCATAAGGCTTCTGATTAAAGCAATGTCAAGAGTCTATTGCGTGTGACCCCGTAGGATCCATATGATGATGGCAATGATGTAAACATCATAAGTAGTGAGGGGTATCTAGCAACACATCACTACTACCCATGTCATAGGACTTAAGTCATTATGGCAACAACTCCTAACAAGCAACGAGGATTCCCATTGCATTATAGATCCCTTTGCCTAAACTGATATCCTGCCATTGGATTAGTCTCAAGTTTATCAATCCAATGCATTGGTCATGACTCAACAAGTGTGGCCACACATTCCTGTCATGCACCAATAAGGTGGGGCGCCCCCTAGTGGATATCATGCTTCTAATAAGGAAGGGGCAAATCCTACTGTTGGTCATCCATGTCTCTACGTGACTTATGACATGCCCAATGACAGTCGTTTTGGTCTCCCAATTACGGAGAGACGTAAGACTGTATCAAAGCATATCCATCATCAAATCTAGACATGAATACCTCAAGTCTAAGGATCAATGCAAACCTCTTGCATGTGAGATTGACTTGTTGACTAGACAAGTCAATCCTCACGGTGGATCACTCCAGTGCATCCAATGCACCTGTATGTCTGCGTTACTGTGCCCCGCACCTAACCAGCCCATACACCAGTCTCACATGTACCAAAGCTGTCCCATATCTGCTATGGTACCTTGTCTGGGGATAGCTTATGAGAATGGATCCAATCCAAAATCCTGGGACATTATATATGCAACTCAATACATCAACGCAAGTAGAGAAGTCTGCATAATAACGACCATGCCTCTATAAAGAATAATAATTCTATCAAAGTACATTCAAACAATGCCTGACCATGTCCATACATTGGTCTGTAGGGCATATACACCAACAATCTCCCACTTGCACTAAGACCAAGGACAACTGATGTTTAATCAGTCCCTATATCTCTAGTATGACTTATTTAGCTTCTGCTGCGCCAGAGGCTACAACAGTGGGTTTTTCCAGATTGCTATCTGTGTTTATTTTAACTAATTTGAATCATCATCTTTATCCATGATCTCTAAGATCAGATGATATCGCTGTAGTACATACTTGAGTGCTAAGTTCCTTTACACATGCTTATGGCCCCAGTAAGAACTATACTGGACAATCAAGCACCATGAACTAAATCAAGTTCAAATGAATGAAGCTGCTTCCTTGGCTGCCACAAGAAGCTGCAATGTACTCAGCCTTATTTGCAGAATTTTGCCACTATGGTTTGCATAATGCTCTTTCAGCACACAACACCACAACAAGGCAAAGCGCAAATCCTGGCTGTGGTCATAAGACTAGAACGAAGTATCAGTGTACCCTTGTACACAAAATTCTTCCTGTCTATCATAGACTAGACTTCAATCCTTTATACTTCCCAAGTATATATAAGGATTGCTTTCACAGCTATCAAGTGTCAAACACTAGGATCTGATTGAAACTTACTAGCTATGCTCCAAGCATTTGCCACAAATGGTCTTTTGTATATTACGCAAAACATGATCCATCCTATACACCATGTATCAGGATTTTAGACCCATGTTATTACTCTCCAGCTGTGTCATAGGACACAACATCCTCATGAGAGTCAGACCATATCTCTCTGGAAGGTATCAATATTTGGAATCATCCAATATAAACCTTTCCAGAAACTCTTAGATGAATGTAGATTGACTAAAGGGCAATGATTTTCTTGGATCTCTATGTATAGATCCTCATGCCTAGGATGTAGGCATCATTCCCTAGATCATTCTTTTCGAAATACATCTCAAGCCTTTTCTTCACCATGTGAAGAGCTGAGATGTCATTCCATGTGAGGAAAATATCATCAATCTTCTAGAACAAGAAATACTATTAAGGTGCTCCCACTGATCTTCTTGTAAACACAGACTCTTTTAAACATGCTTGCATAACACCATGCATATCTTTATGGCCTTGATATGAAAACCTTCTGGCTATTTCCTTATAGATATATTTTCAGACGTCCATGCAAGAAAGACAGTTTTCTTAACAACACGCCATAACTGATCATGCAAATATAACATGCAGATTCCTAATGGACTTAAAACTCAGCTATTGGTGAAAAATTTCATCATTATCCACCCAGTGGATTTGCCTGAAATTTCTGTTCACTAGCTTGCCTTTCAAGGTAACAATGTTACCTTCCATGTCTATCTTCCTAGAAGATTTATTTACAGCCTGTGGGAATTACCCCTTTGGCAGCTCATCCAAGTCCCAGACTTGATTAGCAGACATGGAGTCCATTATGGTTCTCATGGCCCATAGCCATTTCTTGGAATCTGGTCCACCGACTGCTTCCATTTCCTCATAAGTCTTAGGTTCATCCTTGATGAAAAATTCGTCATGCCTAGCATATCGAATCGATCCAGACTTATGTGGTTCCTGTGTTACTTGAACCTCAGGTTGACTTTCAACCTGTATGTGAGATTTTGCTCTCCATCTGTGTCTAATTATATTGTGATTGATTCTGGACCTTGTCCCAATCAAATCTACTCCCACTAGCTTCTTTTAAAGAAATACTTTCTTAAGAGAGACAGCAGTTTGAGCAACAAATATTGTAACATCCCTCAGAATCACACCCCACACGCATACAAGTAAAATACGGGGTTTCAAAAATTTTTACTCTTCCATTAAAACACAAGAAGAAAGCGGCATCGAAGGACATTACTACGGAACTGAAAACCGCACAGAACTGAATAGGATCGATTTACTAGGAAATAGAAATCCGGAAATCCAGAAAATCCGGCAGCAAGTCTAATAATTTACTGCTGCACAGACACGCATATCCTGGAATAAAATAGATGTCCACACTACACATATGTGGAAAACACAATTTCAGATATATTGCGGAATAAGAACAATAACTCTCAAATCGGACATTTCAGAATAAGAATAATTTCAAATCTCACGAATCCAAAACTCGTATCTAACAATTAAAACGAGACAACTATAATATAATATCCTGAAAACAGGCATAAGCCCTCAGGAGATAAAACGTATCGTATAATTAAGTTAGGCACGCAGGCCTGACAGATTTTTAGAAGACAACTCTTAGAAATTAAATAAAACATTAGCATCATAGTAAATTCGTTAATTAGCTGTAGCGATCACTGTCCCAATGTCTCACCTGAAAATATTTAAACAACGGGGGTGAGCTAAAAAGCTCAGTGAGTAAAAGACACTAAAAGCCATCCATAGTACACATCAAAAATATCATGCATAAGTTGAAATACATTTTTGTAACAGATAAGATAAATCAACTTAACATGCACACTCATATCAGAAACAAAACATAATCAAATACAGATACTTATAACATTAGGCATCAAGCATGAAGTAGGATATAAGTATACCAACCCCTCCCTACTAAACACACTGCCTAACACATCTATAATACAGATCGAAACAGAACTACAGAAATCAGAACTGACAGACAGAAAATCAGAATTTTCAGAATCCAAACGGATAGTCTACATCGGAAACAGAAAGGCCACAGAAGGCCTGATGACCACAGAAGGTCTGACCCCACCTCTGCCGAGGATGAGACATGCATGCATATCAGAAACAGAATGGTAGAGGAGGTATCAGTGGGTGGCCCCCGTCTTGTCAGGACGTGGCACTCTGGCCTCCAAAACCCAGAACAGAATGGTAGAGGAGGTATCAGTGGGTGGCCCCCGTCTTGTCAGGACGTGGCACTCTGGTCTCCAATACCCAGAACATAATGGTAGAGGAGGTATCAGTGGGTGGCCCCCGTCTTGTCAGGACGTGGCACTCTGGTCTCCAATACCCAGAACAGAACAGAAATAGTGTCTCATGGGTCGTAGTAGACTATCAGCACCATTACAGCGCCACAGAAGGAGGGTAAGGACACGAAAGAGTGCTACACTAGGGCATAATTTTTACAGAACAGATCATGCTGAAACGGAGGAGTAGAACTAACTACTACTTAATTCTTACATCATGCCCAACGTGTCTCACAAACAGAAAATGGCACACCCCAATATCCAGTCCTTAACAAAATTACAATTTGCAGAAAATCAAAGCTGAACACACTTCATAATTTTTATCATTAACCAGAAGTAATATAGAAGTGAATTCCTTAGATTTCATGCAACTATACTTATTTCATGTCAAACCATTCTATGTTCTCACAAAGGTTATAACACATTCAAAGTTTCAGAAATTTCACGACATATACACAGAATAGAAATTATTCACATAACAAACAATTCAATAAGCCTAGGAATTATAGGGAAATATATATATAGATATTCATTGCAATATTTTTCCCCAAATTTACTAAAAACCATGAGCCATAAAATCACTGTAAGGGGCGAAATTTTCAGAATCCTTGCAGAACATACAAATTTCATGAAATTAATTCAGTCCCCTACTACAGATAATTTTTAATTGCACGTTCGTGAAGAAAATTGACAACAGCCCCAAAATTGACATAGCAGATTTATATTGTCAGATTGCAACATATATTTTTGGTCCAATTTCGAACCAAAGCTAGTCAATATTATATTCAAAATGAAGCTCTCTGAATCTAGTTTCCAATAAAACTGGTTTCGCAAAATTTCGAATTGTAAGCAGGAAGATATAAGGGTTCGAACATAGGTGGGTCAGAATTTCAGATTTCAAGAAAACAGATTCATATATCAGAATTACGACATATATTTCAGATCCAATAACTAATCGAAAATAGGCGTTATGGGAGTCAAAATGAAGCTCTTCAAGCCTACGGTCTAATAAAACTGGTTTCACAGGATTTCGAGCTATACCTAGGGAGATATGATTGTTCGAACACATAAAGGTCGAAATCCAGATTTCCAGAAAACTGATTTTGTACAGCTAGATTGCAATACAGATTGAAATACGAATACAGCTCGGATATGGTCGATATCACATAAGAATCAAAGCTGAGCGAATCTAGTTTCATACAAAATTTGTTTCGTGTGATTTGGATCTATAGATCATGAGATATTGAGGTTAAAGCACAGTAAGGTCAGATTGGCGACTACAATTTTCAGCAAGACAAAATTTCTGAATCATCATGCATATTCAGATCCGACCTATAGAATAGAAAAACACAGGATCTACTTGTAGATTTTTGGTTCATACAGATAATTATTGCAAATAGGATTAGACTCCTTAGGATCGAATTACTCACTGAAAATCGCCCACAGAAAAAAAAAACGCCACAAC
This sequence comes from Costus lasius, assembly GCA_027563935.2. Lineage (NCBI taxonomy): Eukaryota > Viridiplantae > Streptophyta > Magnoliopsida > Zingiberales > Costaceae > Costus > Costus lasius. Next base: position 70,294,287 of record CM050449.1, read on the forward strand.
AGAGGGTTAGGGATCTCCAGGAACTTCGTCCACCACCAGTCTGCCACCACCAGCGTCAGAAATTTGCAGGAGGCGCCAAACACAGTAAGGGGCGACAACCACAGGCGGCTAGGGCAAGAAAACAACAAAAATCGTGAGGGAGAAGAGCTCTCACGATATTTCTCTTTTTCTCCCACTCCAAACGGATCCAAGATCCAATAACCCAGTTAACTTAAGTGAAAATCGGTTTTAAGGGCTCACCTGGGCTTAACCACCATGCGCCACTCCAATAACACAGAAATATGCGCCACCATGGTGGAAGAATTCCAGGAGCAAAAAGTCAAGGTTGAGGGTTCGAAGCCCCAACCAAAATAATTATTTTTGCCCTGTAGGAAAAAGTCCTACAATTAGGCAAAAATCCCAAAATTTTAATAGATAAAAATACAGAAACAGAATTTCTAACTTTAAATCGTAATTCAGAAACTCGAGGGCGTTACATCCTCCCCCCCTTATAGAGCTTTAGTCCTCTAAAGCTGACCAAGCCCGTCACTGAACAGGTGAGGATGCTCCTTTCTCATATCCGCTTCAACCTCCCAAGAGGCTTCTTCAACAGACTGATTTCCCCAGATGACTTTCACAAGTGGAATAACCTTATTTCTCAGCACTTTCTCTTTTCTGTCTTCAATTCTAAGAGGTTTCACCACAAAAGTCATGTTCTCTTCAAGCTGAAGAGGTTCCAACTCTAGAACATGAGAAGGATCAGAACAATATTTTCTGAGTGCAGAAACATGGAACACATTATGGAGGTGTTCCAGTGATGGGGGCAGAGCAAGTCGGTATGCCACAAGTCCAACCCTCTCAATGATATCAAAGGGACCAATGTACCTGGGACTCAATTTCCCCCTCTTCCCAAATCTCATCACCCCTTTCATAGGTGAGACCTTTAGGAAAACATGCTCTCCCACCAAAAACTCAAGAGGACGCCGCCTCACATCAGCATAACTCTTCTGTCTATCCTGAGCAATCTTCATCTTTCTCTGAATTTCTCTGATCTTCTCAGTGGCTTCCTGAACAGCATCAGACCTCAGCACTGTTCTGTCCCCAGTTTCCTCCCAGCATATAGGTGTTCTTCATTTCCTCCCATATAGGGCCTCATACGGAGCCATCTGTATGCTAGAGTGAAAACTATTGTTGTAGGTGAACTCTATCAGTGATAAGTCCAGATCCCACTCAACAGACCAGTCAACCACATAAGATCTCAGAAGATCCTCAAGTGTCTGAATAGTTCTCTCTGTCTGACCATCAGATTGAGGATGATATGCAGTGCTGAAACTCAGATTAGTTCCCAAATCTTCCTGTAATTTCCTCCAAAACCTGGACAGAAATCGAGGATCACGGTCAGAGACAATGTCCAAGGGAACTCCATGCAATCTGACAATCTCATCGATGTACAGTTTTGCTAACCGATCCAAACTGTAAGTCATTTTGATCTGTAAAAAGTGAGCTGACTTCGTGAGTTTGTCCACAATCACCCATACGGCATCATGATTCCTTCTGGTATTGGGCAGTCCACACACAAAGTCCATACTGATATGCTCCCACTTCCACTGAGGAATAGGGAGAGACTGCATCAAACCGCCCGGCCTCTGATGCTCAGCCTTCACGGTTTGGCAAGTCAAACATCTGGACACAAACAAATGCACATCCTTCTTCATACCATGCCACCAGAAAGTCTTTTTCAGATCCTGATACATCTTGGTACTACCAGGATGAACGGTATACTTAGTGCAATGACTTTCCTTAAGAATTTCATTCCTCAACTCAGGGTCCTCAGGGACACAGACCCTTCCACGGAATCTGAGGAGACCATCATCCGACATACTGAAATTCTCAACCCAGCCTTGCTCAAACCTCTCTTTCCACCGTAAAATATCCGGATCTGACTGCTGCCCTGATCTCAGTCTCTGCAGTAAGTCTGACTGAACCCTGAGAGAAGCTAGAAGACCGCCTCTCTCACCCGAAGTCACGCTCAGATGCATGTCACTGAGCTCCTGCAATAGTCGCCACTCCTGGACTCGCAGTGCAGCTATCCGAGTCACAGGATACCGACTAAGAGCATCAGCCACCACATTGGCTTTACCAGACTGATATTGGATGGTGAAGTCATAATCCTTTATCAATTCAAGCCATCGCCTCTGTCTCATATTCAGCTCTTTCTGAGTGAAGATGATGTAGGGGTGATTCACAAAGCATGCAAACAACGATTTTCGAAAAATAGTTTTTTTGTAGTTTTATAAAGTAGAGAAACCGACTTATACTAACGAGGTTTGAAAATAATGTTTTTGTAGTTTTTAAATAAGAAAACCGAATTAAACTACTTGCAAGAAAGAAAAATGCTACTTGCTTCAAAATAAATGACCATAAATGAAAAGAAGACTTACAGTGCGGCCCTTGAGCATAGAAGGACCGTCCTTCCCGTTCTTCACCGGTCCTACTCTGATGGAAGGTGTAGGTTACACACAGGGCAATCAGCAATCCCACACAGGCGTGGGTGAGTTATAAAGCAGATTAAAATAACTACACAATCAAATGTCAAGAGGGAGGCTAGTCCTCCAAATTCTCTTGCTAACACAAATATTGGACTAACTAAGAGGGGGGAAAGAAAAGGGGAAGAGGGATGCGCCAAGCTCCTTTCCTTGCGCCAACTCCTACAAATCCGAGGGAAGTGTAGTAAGATGCTCTTAGATAATATGAAAAGAGAACACAAGAGGTTAGAACACTTAACTTATAGAATGGTCTTGAAGAGATCAAAGGATGCTTCCATGTTCTATGCGCCACTTGAGTTGTGTTCTTGCTTTGATGTTGAATGCTCTCGGTTTGACTTGGATGAAGTGATGAGGAAGAGAAGAGGAGAGGAGTCTCGGCTCTTGGAGAAGTAGGGGGGAAGATGAGGGGGCTTGGGCGACACAAGCACCCTAAGGAGAAGAAGTAGGCGACACAAGCACCTAGGCGACACAAGCACCTTTCTTTGGCTAGGAAACTAGTCAACAATTTTATTTCAACAATGCTTAATGCACATGATGCGATGGGGACATATTTATAGGTGGCTAGGGATGAGGATAAGGTGAGGGCAAGGTGGTCATTGGCCCCTTGCGCCCCTTACATAAGTGGGAGATTTCGAAATTAATTACAAGGCAATTAATGCAATTAATGGGCTGATATTGTTGTCTTCTTTGGAGAGTCTTCAAAGGAAAGCATTTGAATTTCGAATTTGCTTTCTTCCTTGTGTTGATGTCGCTTGGGTGGAGAGTTGACTTGAATTTGAATTCCTTCCAAGTTGGTTTGGGCGGCAATGAGATGAAGGAAAGGATTCACCATGATTTGTGGATCTAGATTAGGCGCCCCTTGATTTGTGGATCTAGAGTGGCGCCCCTTGATTGATGGATCTAGATTGAGCCTTTGCATTCATTTGTTGCTTGAGGGTGGCGCAAATGAATCCATGGGTTTGGTATCTTCTTTAATTGGAAAGGGCCTTGAAGTGGGGCTTTGAAGTGGAGTTGAGTTGGAAGTCCCCTTTGAGCTAGTTTGAAGTGAACCTTCCAAAATGGGAACTAGCTCCATGGAGTAGAGTGAGCCAGCTAGCTTGTATCCCTTGAGCCATCTTTAAATGTGTCCAACTACATGCACTAACCTACCATGATATTACAATGCACAACCTACCAACAACATTCATAAAAATAAACTACATGGTAGACTTTTGGGTGGAACTAACCTATCATGCCATGCAATGCAAATATGGAAAGTACTAAAAAGGAAAGTGGACTCTAAGTGAAGCCATACCTGATGGGCTTCCTCCGAGCCCTAGTGGATCTTCTAGGAGCTGTGTTAGGCCCTCCATCAGAAGATATACTTCAAGCTCTGGTGATCTGTAAACAATTCAAATGTCTGTCCAAACAGATAGTGCCTCCAGATCTTCAAGGCAAAAACTACAGCTGCCAACTCCAGATCATGAGTGGGGTAGTTTACCTCGTAGTCTTTGAGTTGCCTTGAAGCATAAGCAACTACTTTTCCTTGCTGCATCAGTACAGCACCCAGACCCTTACCAGAGGCATCAGTGTAAACAGTGAACTTCTCTCCATCACAGGGAATGATGAGGATAGGAGCACTGGTCTGTCTCCTTTTCAGTTCTTGAAAACTAAACTCACAATCATCAGACCACTCAAACTTCAAATTCTTTCTAGTTAGCTTAGTCAGAGGACCAGCTAGCTTGGAAAAACCCTCCACAAAACGGCGGTAGTATCCAGCTAAGCCCAGAAAACTTCTGACCTCAGTCGCTGTAGTTGGTCTTCCCCAGTGAAGAATGGCCTCCACCTTCACTGGATCCACAGACACACCCTGGCCAGAAATAATGTGTCCCAGAAAGCCAATCTGATGTAACCAGAACTCACATTTGCTGGCCTTAGCATACAGCTGTTGGGGTATGCCCTTAAGGCTAATGTTTGAGGCCTTGGGATTGTAATAGTATCATTGTATAAACTCTTAAGTTTATAAAGGCAATGCTTGTCTGCTGTAATAAGTGTACTACTGAATAATGTCTCAAAGCTGTTCAGCTAGGCTGACATGCAATGATGTCCTTAGTCGATATATCTTGGTGAACATGAGACAGCCTTGATATGGTTAGACTAATATGTGTTCTAATCTTATAGGATGCTTCGAGCATGGAATAAGATGTAGACTCATGGGTACATTGGATGTACTGGACAGACCCTACTAGGATATTCAATTGCTTGTCACAATGTGAATAATCCTTGTATGCTACAAGTGGCACATGTCCTTTGACTTGAGATCACTTGTGTTTCTAAATGATGATTGTCATTGTTTTGAGGTAGTTCAATATCATTTGAAACATAATGATTATAACCTATCTTGGATAATGATCATGAGTCAGGTTAGGACACTAGTGATAGACATAGGATTGCCGTCTCCTTGTTTAAGGAGTGTGATGTTCTAAAGGGGCCCCCTGAATGAGATGATTGAGAATAGTGTATGGCCATACCCAGGTGACTATGTTCATCTGATCTAATCATGCTCATCATATTGGAGTCACAGGCTTAACACGCTTGTCCAATAAGAACATCCAGTGGCAAAGGAAACATGTATGCCTTGTGAAGAAGATTCACACTTGTGCTGTGTTTTGGGTGTAGTCTTGGAAGACTCTTTCCTTTATATCGGGAGACAGTGATGTGTTGCTAGATACCCCTCACTGATCGTGATAACGTAAGTTATCGTTACCGACATTTAAAGGAAACCCTTAGGGTCGCACAATTTGATGATATGGCTTGCTTAAGTCAGATCGTGTGGACTGAATTGTTTGGATTCAGTTTAAAGGAGTTTAAACTTTGATTGTAAGTGAGATCTGGTCTGATCATGTTTGATTGATTAGGGCATGAGATCGGTAAGCTTCGATCGAGAGAAGTGATGCTAGATCAGTGAGATCAGATGCATCAAAAGATCAACGGTTAGATCTTGAACCATTTGGTTCAGAGAGAGATCTAGACCATGGCTTGGGTTGTTTTGGTTTTGTCATTGAACCAAAAGCGTTGGACCGAATTCCATTGAACCGGTTCACACATGTGTGAACGGTTGGTTCAAGGTGGAAGCGTTTTAGGGCGGTTTGCTTTGAGTGGGCGAAAGCTTCATGACTTTCCATATTGGGAAATCATGTAACGCCTCATCTAAAATAAACGCCTTAACGCATGTTCTCTTCTTGCTTGGTCGTCGATCCATTCGTGAGGAGATTGGTTTTGACAAAAAGAGGAAGAGCTTCATCGCCCTAGCCGAAAGTGTTCTTCATCTCCTTCATACGACAAGAGGACAAGAGCCTTGAAGCCTTGCTAGCACAAGGACGACAAGGAGTGAGCCAACTTCATCTTGTGTGTGGCACACTTTGGAGGAGAACCCTATCGTTCTCTAGCTTCCAAGCCGACTCCTTCTTCATGGCTATGGTAAAAGATCTTAACTTGATCTTTGAATTGAAAGAAGTTGATTATATAGACATACTACATGCGATCCTATGCAAACCCTATTTCCGCCCATGCGAAATCTTATGTTGCGCATGTTTAGGGTTTCACCCCCTTATTCTAGGGGACCTTTCAATTGGTATCAGAGCTTTAGGCTTTCGGTATGATCTATATGATTGCTTTGAAGTGTTTGTGATCCATACATGATGCTATGTTGCTCTTACTTGATGCTTCGTTTACATGATGCAAGGTTTACATTGTTTAGTTTGCGCTTGTATCATTGTTACAAGAAGTTTGCGCTCCCCCTTGAAGGGGACCCCCTAAAGTTTGCGCTCCCCCTTGAAGGGGACCCCCTAGATCTAAGGGTTATCAACATGCTAGATATGAGATATATCTTGTTTTCTCAAGTGCCGCATGTTGTTTGTTTGCGCATTGTTCTAGATGTTTTATAAAACTTACATCTTGCGCGCCTCATTAGATCTAAGGTGCCCCTACTTTAAATCCTTAGATGGGTTGATGGGGTTGAAAGCATCTTCTAGGTTAGATCCAACTAGTCTGATCAGACCATCTGACAGCCTAGATGGGTTGACCAGATAGCACCTGTGCGCAAGCACGAGGTGGCTATAGGTCGACTGCATCCAGGGCGTGTAGCGAGGTCTGGTTGAGACGACTACTGAACACACATGAGTTAGGCCCGGGGTCACACCCGCTTGCCGAAACTCATGAGGGTGGTTCAGCCCTTTGCGCATGCATGGTTGACCATTAGGTCAACTCAAGTCAGTTAGGACTTGGTGCATGCAAGGGCAGAGGATCTGACTAGATGGATGAGTGGATCCCTATCAATGGACCATTGTAAGGTTGTAGGGCACATAAGAAAATTAAAATTGATGCCAATGGGTTTTCAAAATGTATTTTCTTTGTAATGGATCACATGTTGATTGAATGATGCCATGATGTTTGTCTATTTCATCTTATGTGGGTTGCCCTTTTAATGTGTGCTGTGCTGGGGCCTGCGAGCCTGGTAAATTATTATTGTGATCTACGAATCACATTTTTAATGAATTTATTGTATAATTGACCTGCGAGTCAAGCTTGTCTAGATAGATCAAAATGTATTTTGATTAGACAAGAGCACAAAGGCACACATCCAAGAGGAGCATTCAGCTGGTGGCGCACCTGAGGTGCTCTTGGCACAAGGGCCCTGGGTTGGACCAGATTAGATGCTAAAAGACCCATGAAGAGCAAGTGAAGACTTAAGCTAGGCTAAGGTCTTACTTAGGCTATGGGCTTTTACCACATAAGATCCATGCTTTCTGTTATTGTTTAAATAAATAGAATTGCATGTGTTATTTATCTTCTGCTATAGCCATAGGATTTGCCTGATAGTAAGAAGATAAAAGACCGTTAAAATCCAACGCTAAAATATCAAGCGCGTAATGCCTTCTGACGCGAAACCTCACTGTTCTGACTATCGTTGGAGCCGTGTTGAACCCACTCAGTGGGCACGTCCATCTATCTTCAGACAGTGCGGGATTTCACCTGCGTGTTACAGAGTAGGGATTTATCCCTTCTCGTTGCTCAGCATAGCACGTGGTGGTCCAGGGAGTAGGTCGGGTCAGCTTGACCATGTAGGCTACATATGTGGTGCATATGGTAGCACATGGAGGCAGCCATCTGTGGGATCAGAGACTGTGTTGGACCAACTCAGTTGGCGCAGTCTGCTGGATTGCCCAGATGAAGGGGAATCACACGGGTTGGCGATTGGCTGGTACAGCCTACCAGAAATTAGTGCTTGTCATCTCTGTGCATCTTATCTCGCCTGAGCGGGACGCGGAGACCAAGTATGAAATCTGGATCCCATCTCACTAAAAGAGTGTTACTCTTTTGGACTGTTTACTGGATTTTTCAGTCAGACAAAATAGTGAGAAAAGAATCTTTCTTAAGTCCTGGATTGATTCTAGACATTGATACTGACCTTGCTGTTCTTGCATTGTTGTAGATTCCTGCAGCAACGAACACCATGAGCTTCAATGTGCGATCCCTACTGGAAAGGGAGAAGTTTGCTGGGCCAAACTTCTCGGACTGGTTCGGACACCTTAAGATTGTTCTTAAGGCTGAGAGGAAACTGTATGTCCTCGAGACGGCTGTGCCGCCTCAACCCGCTCCGAACGCTGCAAGGGCGGTTCGTGAGCCTATGAAAAGCACGTCAATGATAGCATTGATGTCGCTTGCCTGATGCTAGCGTCTATGACGCCACCGCTGCAGCGTCAGCATGAGGATATGTCGGCTATAGAGATTATAGCGAACCTCAAGATGCTGTATGCTGCACAGGCAAGGACAGAACGCTATAATCTGACGAAGCTCTTCTTTCAGAGCAAACTGGCTGAAGGGAGCCCAGTGGGAGCCCACGTGCTCAAAATGATTGGGCACAAGGAGGCTCTGGAGAAACTGGGGCATACCATCAACCAGGAGCTTGCTGTAGATATTATTCTGCAGTCTCTCCCGCCTTCTTTCGATGCGTTCATTATTAACTTTAATATGAACAAAATCTATTGTACTCCGGCAGAGCTGCTGAATATGCTCTTGACTACTGAGGAAACTCTGAAGGGAAAGCCTTCAACCTCTGTCTTGATGGTTCCTTCGAGGAACAAGAAGAAGGGGAAGAAGGGCAAGGCCCCTGTCAAGAACTACAGTAAGGCTCTGAAACAAAAGGTGAAGCGGGCGAAGGACAACAGGTGTTTCCACTGTGGCCAGCTGGGTCACTGGAAAAAGGACTGTAAAGCGCTCCAAGGAGATAAGAGGGGAAGCATCGCTTCTGGCTCAGGTATATTTGTGACTGAGGTCATGTTATCTTCTTCTTCTATTTCATGGGTGTTGGACACTGCATGTGGAGTTCACATTTGTTCAAATGTACAGGAACTCAAGAGAAGAAGGCAGGTGGGACAGCATGAGGTAGACCTACGCGTTGGAAACGGGGCACGGGTTGCTGCTGTTGCTGTAGGAGACTATTTCATTTCTTTACCATCTGGCATTGTATTGGAATTAAACAATTGTTATTTTGTACCGAGTATCACCAAAAATATTATCTCTATTCCTGCTCTTGTCAGGAAAGGATTTGCCTTTGAATGCAACATTTCAAAGTGTGTTTTATCTTATGATAATATTATTTATGGAACTGGTTCAATTAACAATGGGTTATTCATGTTGGACATGGAATATTCTGTACAAAACATTGATAATAAGAAAGCCAAGTATGCTGATGACAGCACCTTGTTATGGCATAGTCGTTTAGGCCATATTAACAAGAAGCGCATTAAGCGGTTGCATGATCATGGACTGCTGGGATCATTCTCCTATGAGGAGATTGATACATGCAAAGCTTGTTTAATGGGTAAAATGACGAAGTCACCTTTTCCTAACAAAGGTCAAAGGGCTTCAGGTTTACTTGACCTTATACACAGTGATGTGTGTGGGCCGTTTAGTAAACATGCCAGAGGTGGCTATCAGTACTTCATTACCTTTACTGACGATTTCAGTAGGTATGGTTATGTCTATCTTATGAGACATAAGAGTGAATCTTTTGACAAGTTCAAAGAGTTCAAAAATGAGGTACAGAATCAGCTAGGCCGAAATATCAAGGCACTTCGTTCTGATCGAGGTGGAGAATACTTGAGTCATGCGTTTACTGACTATCTGAAGGAGTGTGGGATTATCTCACAGCTCACTCCGCCAGGAACACCGCAATGGAATGGTGTGTCCGAGAGGAGAAATAGAACGTTACTTGATATGGTTCGTTCTATGATGAGTCAGGCTACTCTACCTTACTCCTTTTGGGGTTTTGCACTGGAAACAGCTGCAAAGGTACTAAACCGAGTGCCATCCAAGGCAGTTTTAAAGACGCCATATGAGTTATGGTATGGGAAACAGCCGAGCTTGACATTTATCAGGATCTGGGGTTGCGAGGCTTATGTCAAAAAGCTCGCCTCTGGGAAACTGGAGAGCAGATCTGAGAAATGTATCTTTGTCGGTTACCCTAAGGAAACTAAGGGTTATTATTTCTACGATCCCAAAGAGAACAAAGTATTTGTTGCTCGGACGGCCATATTTCTTGAGAAGGAGTTTCTTCTACAAGAAGCCAGTGGGAGAGAAATAAAGCTGGATGAGAATCCAGAGGAAGGACAAAGTAGTCAAGCGCAGTTGGATGAGCCTGAGCCGGTGGATTAGGTTATTGAACAACCTGAGGCTCAGATATCACGGGAACCGCGAAGATCGGGAAGGATCCGTCGACAGCCTGAGCGCTATGACGGAGTCTACATCATTGAAAATGATGAACCCCTCACTTATGCGGATGCGGTCAGTGGACCGGAGTCAGCTAGATGGCTTGAAGCTATGCGAGCCGAGATGGACTCCATGTCAGATAACCAAGTCTGGGATTTGGTTGATCCGCCTCCGGGAGTAATCCCTATAGGCTGCAAATGGATCTTCAAGAAGAAGATTGACATGGATGGTAACGTCGTTACCTATAAAGGCAGGCTAGTTGCGAAAGGTTTCAAACAAATCTACGGGATAGATTATGATGAAACTTTTTCACCTGTAGCCATGTTCAAGTCTATTCGGATTCTTTTCGCGATAGCTGCATATTATGATTATGAGATCTGGCAAATGGATGTGAAAACAGCTTTCCTGAATGGAAATCTGAATGAGGATGTGTATATGACACAACCTGAAGGTTTCACTAATCCATCAGATCGTCATAAAATATGCAAGTTAAAGAGGTCCATTTATGGACTGAAACAAGCATCTAGAAGCTGGAATATTCGTTTTGATGAATCAATCTCTAAGTTTGGTTTCATCAAGAACGAAGATGACTCGTTTGTATATAAGAGGTTTAGTGGGAGCGTGTTTACATTCCTAGTCCTCTACGTCGATGACATCTTGATCATTGGAAATGATATTCCAGAAATGCATGCGGTTAAGGCATGGCTAAGGAAATGTTTCCAGATGAAAGATTTAGGAGAAGCAGCCTATGTGTTAGGTGTGAAGATCTACAGGGATAGATCTAAGAGGCTTCTCGGGTTGTGCCAGAGTACTTACATCGATAAGGTCCTGGAAAGATTCCATTTAGAGAAATCTAAAAGGGGATATCTTCCAGTCAGACATGGTCTGAATCTTTCGAAGAGTCAGTGTCCACAAACACAGACTGAGAAAGATGAAATGGACAATACGCCTTATGCTTCGGCTATTGGGTCCATTATGTATGCGATGTTGTGTACTCGCCCAGACGTCGCTTACGGGTTAAGCGTGACCAGTCGTTTCCAAAGTAATCCAGGACAGGCACACTGGATTGCAGTCAAGAACATCTTAAAATATCTGCGGAGGACCAAAGATATGTTCTTGATATATGGTGGTCAGGAAGAACTCAGTATAGAAGGATATACTGACGCTTCGTTCCAGTCGGACCAGGATGATTTCCGATCGCAATCAGGCTATGTTTTTAGCTTGAATGGTGGAGCAGTGGTATGGAAGAGTTTCAAACAGTCAATTGTTGCTGATTCCACAACAGAAGCCGAGTATGTTGCAGCCTCGGAAGCATCCAAGGAGGCAGTTTGGATTCGTAAGTTCGTGAGAGAACTTGGTGTTGTTCCTTCGAGTGTCGATCCTTTGGTTATCTTCTGTGATAACACTGGAGCCATCGCACAAGCAAAGGAACCATGGTCGCACCAGAAGTCCAAGCACATACAGAGACGGTTTCACTTGATCCGGGAGATCATTAATCGTGGCGAGATCAAAATTTGCAAGGCTCATACAGATGACAATCTGGCTGACCCACTTACCAAGCCTCTGGCGCAGCAGAAGCATGAGAAGCACTGTAATAACATGGGTTTGAGATTTCTCAACCATTAGATTAAGTGCAAGTGGGAGATTGTTGGGGTATGCCCTTAAGGCTAATGTTTGAGGCCTTGGGATTGTAATAGTATCATTGTATAAACTCTTAAGTTTATAAAGGCAATGGTTGTTATTCAGGTTGTTACCTTGTCTGCTGTAATAAGTGTACTACTGAATAATGTCTCAAAGCTGTTCAGCTAGGCTGACATGCAATGATGTCCTTAGTCGATATATCTTGGTGAACATGAGACAGCCTTGATATGGTTAGACTAATATGTGTTCTAATCTTATAGGATGCTTCGAGCATGGAATAAGATGTAGACTCATGGGTACATTGGATGTACTGGACAGACCCTACTAGGATATTCAATTGCTTGTCACAATGTGAATAATCCTTGTATGCTACAAGTGGCACATGTCCTTTGACTTGAGATCACTTGTGTTTCTAAATGATGATTGTCATTGTTTTGAGGTAGTTCAATATCATTTGAAACATAATGATTATAACCTATCTTGGATAATGATCATGAGTCAGGTTAGGACACTAGTGATAGACATAGGATTGCCGTCTCCTTGTTTAAGGAGTGTGATGTTCTAAAGGGGCCCCCTGAATGAGATGATTGAGAATAGTGTATGGCCATACCCAGGTGACTATGTTCATCTGATCTAATCATGCTCATCATATTGGAGTCACAGGCTTAACACGCTTGTCCAATAAGAACATCCAGTGGCAAAGGAAACATGTATGCCTTGTGAAGAAGATTCACACTTGTGCTGTGTTTTGGGTGTAGTCTTGGAAGACTCTTTCCTTTATATCGGGAGACAGTGATGTGTTGCTAGATACCCCTCACTGATCGTGATAACGTAAGTTATCGTTACCGACATTTAAAGGAAACCCTTAGGGTCGCACAATTTGATGATATGGCTTGCTTAAGTCAGATCGTGTGGACTGAATTGTTTGGATTCAGTTTAAAGGAGTTTAAACTTTGATTGTAAGTGAGATCTGGTCTGATCATGTTTGATTGATTAGGGCATGAGATCGGTAAGCTTCGATCGAGAGAAGTGATGCTAGATCAGTGAGATCAGATGCATCAAAAGATCAACGGTTAGATCTTGAACCATTTGGTTCAGAGAGAGATCTAGACCATGGCTTGGGTTGTTTTGGTTTTGTCATTGAACCAAAAGCGTTGGACCGAATTCCATTGAACCGGTTCACACATGTGTGAACGGTTGGTTCAAGGTGGAAGCGTTTTAGGGTGGTTTGCTTTGAGTGGGCGAAAGCTTCATGACTTTCCATATTGGGAAATCATGTAACGCCTCATCTAAAATAAACGCCTTAACGCATGTTCTCTTCTTGCTTGGTCGTCGATCCATTCGTGAGGAGATTGGTTTTGACAAAAAGAGGAAGAGCTTCATCGCCCTAGCCGAAAGTGTTCTTCATCTCCTTCATACGACAAGAGGACAAGAGCCTTGAAGCCTTGCTAGCACAAGGACGACAAGGAGTGAGCCAACTTCATCTTGTGTGTGGCACACTTTGGAGGAGAACCCTATCGTTCTCTAGCTTCCAAGCCGACTCCTTCTTCATGGCTATGGTAAAAGATCTTAACTTGATCTTTGAATTGAAAGAAGTTGATTATATAGACATACTACATGCGATCCTATGCAAACCCTATTTCCGCCCATGCGAAATCTTATGTTGCGCATGTTTAGGGTTTCACCCCCTTATTCTAGGGGACCTTTCAACAGCTGCTTCAGCCGCAGAATCTCCAGCACCTTGCGCAAATCCTGAGTGTGATCTTGCGCATTCTTGGAGTAGATCAGAATATCATCTATGAAGACGACCACACATTTGTCCAGAATTTCATGAAATACTCTGTTCATCAGATCCATAAACACTGCAGGGGCATTTGTCAGTCCAAAAGGCATAACAAGAAACTCATAGTGCCCATACCTGGTCCTGAATGCAGTTTTAGGTACATCCTCCTCCTGAACTCTCAACTGATGATAGCCAGACCTCAGGTCAATTTTAGAGAATACAGTAGCACCCTGCAACTGATCAAAGAGATCATCAATACGGGGTAATGGGTACTTATTCCTAACAGTCACTTGATTGAGTTGACGGTAATCGATGCACATGCGCAAAGTACCATCCTTCTTCTTCACAAATAACATAGGTGCTCCCCATGGAGAAACACTGGGTCGAATATACCCCTTCTCTAATAATTCTTCCAATTGCTTCTTCAGCTCTGTCAGTTCTGAAGTTGTCATCCTGTAAGGAGCTTTAGATATCGGTGCCGTGCCTGGCAACAACTCGATACCAAACTCAACTTCTCTGCTGGGTGGTAACCCAGATAAATCATCAGAGAAGATGTCAGTAAACTCTCTTACCACAGGAATTTTAGCCAGATCCAAATCAGGCTCAGTCTGCACCTTGACATGCGCTAGATACCCCTTGCAGCCCTGGGCTAAAAGCTTCCTGGCCTGCAGATGAGATATCACCAAAGGCTCCTGTTCTGAAATCTGGCCTTGGATAACCAGTTGCTGTCCATCACTTAGATGCAGAGTAATTAACTTTTCAAAACAATCTAAAGTAGCATGATAGGCAGACAGCCAATCCATGCCCAGAATGATGTCATAGTCTTTCATAGGAAGACTAATCAAATCAATAGGTAAATCATATCCTTCAACCTTAATCAAACAGTCAGGATATGCTATATCTGTAGATACGGCCTCACCCATAGGTGTATGAACAGAAATACAGAAATTAAGTATCCTAGGCAACACAGGCAGACATGGTGCAAAACATGCAGACACAAAGGATAAATTGGCACCAGGATCAAAAAGAATGCGTGCCAAAGAACTAAACACATAAAGTGTACCTTCTACCACGGACTTCGAAGCCGAAGCATCCCTCTCCGCGATGGCATACACGCGAGTCTGCACAGTAGGCTTCTCACCCTGTCCTCTAGCATCCGGCATAGGACAGTCCTTAATCATATGCCCAACCTTACCACATCTGAAGCATGCGCCAGTCTTCCTGTAGCACTCATTATCCTGATGTTTAGTGCTCCCACAGTGGAGACACTTCTTGTCATTCTGAGAAACTGTGCTGGCTGGCTTCTGATAAGGTTGGTATCTGCCCTTATGGTCTTTCTTCTTATTCTTGAAATTCTTCTTATCCTTACCACCCAGAGTGGGTGCGTAAGTCACAGAAGTAGGGGCGGATGCAGTGACTGGAATAGTATCTGCAGCCATCTCAGTAATGCACCTCTCAGCAGTGCGAGCCCTGTCTACCACTTCAGCATAAGTCTCCAAGTGTAGCATAGCTACCCTTGTCCTGATGTCTTTCCTCAAACCCCGCTGAAACTTCTTGGCTCTTCTTTCCTCGGTGTTAACTAAGTGAGGAGCATACCCCGACAACCGAGCGAATGTAGCCTCATACCGATCCACCGTCAGGTCGCCCTGCTCAAGACGAATAAACTCCACCTCGCGCTCCTCAGATAAGCTAGAGGGGAAAAACTTAGCATTGAACTTCATCATGAAGTACTGCCAATCAACATCTTTGGATTCAGTTGCCGCCAGTCGGACGACTCCCTTCCACCATTCTTCGGCATCTCCACGCAACATGAAGACAGACAAACATAGCTTGTCTGCATCATCACAGCGCAAAACCTGGAAAATCTTTTCTAGTGTCAAAAGCCAATCCTCAGCCGCTCTGGGCCCCGGACTACCATAAAATGCAGTCGGGTTCAGGTGCTGAAACTCTCGAACCAACCGAGCATATCGTTGATGTGCGCCATCACCCAGAGGAGAACCAGCTCCACCCACACCGTGTCCAGTTGGTTGTGACTGTGTCTGAGACTGTGTCTGCGTCAGCCGCTGCAATAACTGTTGCTGAACCTCCATGTGTTGCGCCTGCTGCTGCTGCATCATCTGAGTTTGCTGCTGGATGAAGGCGTTCTGTTGTTGTATCATAGCAGTCATAGCCTCCATGGGCTGCCTCAGATCAGGCTGTTGATCACCGTTGCTACTGCTAGATCTTGGTCGCACCATTTGTACCTGCACCACATAACATTGTAGAATAACAACCAATATTCAATCACAGATCAGATCCTAACTTGGTTTCTAGCAATACACAAACAGAGTTTTCCTTCCCCGAAATTTCTAATTGCTAGTAAAATCCTCTGATACCATCTGTAACATCCCTCAGAATCACACCCCACACGCATACAAGTAAAATACGGGGTTTCAAAAATTTTTACTCTTCCATTAAAACACAAGAAGAAAGCGGCATCGAAGGACATTACTACGGAACTAAAAACCGCACAGAACTGAATAGGATCGATTTACTAGGAAATAGAAATCCGGAAATCCAGAAAATCCGGCCGCAAGTCTAATAATTTACTGCTGCACAGACACGCATATCCTGGAATAAAACAGATGTCCACACTATACATATGTGGAAAACACAATTTCAGATATATTGCGGAATAAGAACAATAACTCTCAAATCGGACATTTCAGAATAAGAATAATTTCAAATCTCATGAATCCAAAACTCGTATCTAACAATTAAAACGAAACAACTATAATATAATATCCTGAAAACAGGCATAAGCCCTCAGGAGATAAAACGTATCGTATAATTAAGTTAGGCACGCAGGCCTGACAGATTTTTAGAAGACAACTCTTAGAAATTAAATAAAACATTAGCATCATAGTAAATTCGTTAATTAGCTGTAGCGATCACTGTTCCAATGTCACACCTGAAAATATTTAAACAACGGGGGTGAGCTAAAAAGCTCAGTGAGTAAAAGACACTAAAAGCCATCCATAGTACACATCAAAAATATCATGCATAAGTTGAAATACATTTTTGTAACAGATAAGATAAATCAACTTAACATGCACACTCATATCAGAAACAAAACATAATCAAATACAGATACTTATAACATTAGGCATCAAGCATGAAGTAGGATATAAGTATACCAACCCCTCCCTACTAAACACACTGCCTAACACATCTATAATACAGATCGAAACAGAACTACAGAAATCAGAACTGACAGACAGAAAATCAGAATTTTCAGAATCCAAACGGATAGTCTACATCGGAAATAGAAAGGCCACAGAAGGCCTGATGACCACAGAAGGTCTGACCCCACCTCTGCCGAGGACGAGACATGCATGCATATCAGAAACAGAATGGTAGAGGAGGTATCAGTGGGTGGCCCCCGTCTTGTCAGGACGTGGCACTCTGGCCTCCAAAACCCAGAACAGAATGGTAGAGGAGGTATCAGTGGGTGGCCCCCGTCTTGTCAGGACGTGGCACTCTGGTCTCCAATACCCAGAACAGAATGGTAGAGGAGGTATCAGTGGGTGGCCCCCGTCTTGTCAGGACGTGGCACTCTGGCCTCCAATACTGGTAAAGGAGGAATCAGTGGGTGGCCCCCGTCTTGTCAGGACGTGGCACTCTGGTCTCCAATACCCAGAACAGAACAGAAATAGTGTCTCATGGGTCGTAGTAGACTATCAGCACCATTACAGCGCCACAGAAGGAGGGTAAGGACACGGAAGAGTGCTACACTAGGGCATAATTTTTACAGAACAGATCATGCTGAAACGGAGGAGTAGAACTAACTACTACTTAATTCTTACATCATGCCCAACGTGTCTCACAAACAGAAAATGACACACCCCAATATCCAGTCCTTAACAAAATTACAATTTGCAGAAAATCAAAGCTGAACACACTTCATAATTTTTATCATTAACCAGAAGTAATATAGAAGTGAATTCCTTAGATTTCATGCAACTATACTTATTTCATGTCAAACCATTCTATGTTCTCACAAAGGTTATAACACATTCAAAGTTTCAGAAATTTCACGACATATACACAGAATAGAAATTATTCACATAACAAACAATTCAATAAGCCTAGGAATTATAGGGAAATATATATATAGATATTCATTGCAATATTTTTCCCCAAATTTCCTAAAAACCGTGAGCCATAAAATCACTGTAAGGGGCGAAATTTTCAGAATCCTTGCAGAACATACAAATTTCATGAAATTAATTCAGTCCCCTACTACAGATAATTTTTAATTGCACGTTCGTGAAGAAAATTGACAACAGCCCCAAAATTGACATAGCAGATTTATATTGTCAGATTGCAACATATATTTTTGGTCCAATTTCGAACCAAAGCTAGTCAATATTATATTCAAAATAAAGCTCTCTGAATCTAGTTTCCAATAAAACTGGTTTCACAAAATTTCGAATTGTAGGCAGGAAGATATAAGGGTTCGAACATAGGTGGGTCAGAATTTCAGATTTCAAGAAAACAGATTCATATATCAGAATTACGACATATATTTCAGATCCAATAACTAATCGAAAATAGGCGTTATGGGAGTCAGAATGAAGCTCTTCAAGCCTACGGTCTAATAAAACTGGTTTCACAGGATTTCGAGCTATACCTAGGGAGATATGATTGTTCGAACACATAAAGGTCGAAATCCAGATTTCCAGAAAACTGATTTTGTACAGCTAGATTGCAATACAGATTGAAATACGAATACAGCTCGGATATGGTCGATATCACATAAGAATCAAAGCTGAGCGAATCTATTTTCATAAAAAATTTGTTTCGTGTGATTTGGATCTATAGATCATGAGATATTGAGGTTAAAGCACAGTAAGGTCAGATTGGCGACTACAATTTTCAGCAAGACAAAATTTCTGAATCATCATGCATATTCAGATCCGACCTATAGAATAGAAAAACACAGGATCTACTTGCAGATTTTTGGTTCATACAGATAATTATTGCAAATAGGATTAGACTCCTTAGGATCGAATTACTCACTGAAAATCGCCCACAGAAAAAAAAAACGCCACAACAGAGGGTTAGGGATCTCCAGGAACTTCGTCCACCACCAGTCTGCCACCACCAGCGTCAGAAATTTGCAGGAGGCGCCAAACACAGTAAGGGGCGACAACCACAGGCGGCTAGGGCAAGAAAACAACAAAAATCGTGAGGGAGAAGAGCTCTCACGATATTTCTCTTTTTCTCCCACTCCAAACGGATCCAAGATCCAATAACCCAGTTAACTTAAGTGAAAATCGGTTTTAAGGGCTCACCTGGGCTTAACCACCATGCGCCACTCCAATAACACAGAAATATGCGCCACCATGGTGGAAGAATTCCAGGAGCAAAAAGTCAAGGTTGAGGGTTCGAAGCCCCAACCAAAATAATTATTTTTGCCCTGTAGGAAAAAGTCCTACAATTAGGCAAAAATCCCAAAATTTTAATAGATAAAAATACAGAAACAGAATTTCTAACTTTAAATCGTAATTCAGAAACTCGAGGGCGTTACAAATATTTTATTCTCTTTGGGATAGAATTAGCACTCTACAGTGCACCACAAACACATACTTTTGAATCACTGCACATTACATTCCCAATTCCATTGAAGAAATGGGATATTTGCAGTTCGCAACTCAAAAGCTAATTCAGACACTTTCTTATGGAGTGGCAGTGCATCTGTTTGCATGGCATCATAGTAGTATATTTGCATGACTATTCAAAGATGGAACCACATCCAATGTGTTCCTTTTTCTTTCTTTGAAATTCACCACACAGTGGTGTACTAAGTAAGCTGTGAGATAACTCAACACTTCTTAGGATAGTCATCAAATTCTCCACTAATCACCTTGATCCAATCAAAGTGCTTTAATAGATCCTCCAATTTGACTCAATACTTCATTTGTGAACTTCTTGGATTTCTCCAAAGTTCTTAGGTTGGATAAGGCATACCCACACCTGATGAAGCATATAACACCTCTTCGTGCTTGTTTATATGGGTCCACACACATTGCTGTGTAATAGATCCAACAAGCTACTTACCCTTCCACCCTTTATGGTGAAGGCAGCATCTGTAATTTTGCTCCTTTGAACAAGGCTCACATGTATCATAATCCTGAAAGGATAATGATCCCAACGGTCCATGGACCTTTGGATGTGACCATTGTTCTATGGTTCAAGAGGCAATGCTATAAGAGGATGTTAATTGAATCATTGGATCTGATCTTGTGTTACATATAGAACCACAAACTATTATCAACTGTATCACTTCAATAGAACATCTCAGATTTAAAGAAAAAATATCATTTATTATTTCAAACTGAAATCCTTTCCAAAAGGAATGATGTTCTAATACATAAGCTGATACATAATAGCAAAGTTCTAGATAAAGTCTTCAAGGCAGTGAGATGATATCAATAGCAGCATCCAATGCTCCGTCCCTGACCCGAGAGTCGATCCCATCAAGCCTAATTGTCCTACTTCTTTTGAGCTCCTGCACATGTAAAACATATGTGAGCCTCACATGCGGTACCTAGTACCCATGAATAAGAAGTAGACATAAAGACCTTGGTAACACAATACCTGAAGCGGATGGATTACATCCCTTCTTCTTTGTCATGCTCTTCTTGGCCATTAATCCTCTTCGAAATACCCATGCATTCCCAGTCTTCCGAAGTATTAGCTTCGAAGATACAGAACCATGGTCATTCTCAGATTTAGGCATACACTCTGAAGATCCAATAGAACCCTCCTGATCATTGTCTATAGAGCATAGTGTGAAGAGACCTTTGAGATGTATGATAAGATCATAAATCCCCATCTCATCACACTCAACCTTGACCTCTAGGGTCATGCACTCTAAAACAAGAGCAGTGTACTGTTCGTTATCTTCACAATGTTCAAGATAGACATTCCACTCCCACTCAGTAGTGAAATACACACTGGGCTGGGATGGAGGTCTTTCAAGGAGATGCACCTTATTCTCTTGTTCTAGTATCTTGGACAAAATCTTGAACCACTTTGTCCAATTTGTCCCATCCAGTTTGTTTTTATAAAGTTTCAATCTTAGATCAGGAGATGCCATCTACAATAAGCAAATAAGTAAAATAAGTACTATGATAAAGCATTTAACAAGGACTTTAACTTAAATGCTATGCTCCCACTATTTCCAAAAACAAGTTGAGAACTCTCAAACTCAACATAGAAATAAGTGAGTAGGATCCTAATTTCACATGCGGTCTCCGCGACTCACGAGGGTGAGTTGGGATGCACAGAGAATCCCATGCTTCCTTAGGTAGGCATACCAGCCAATTGTGCCGTGCACAACTCCTCTTAGTTAAGACAGACTAGGCGCCCTGTGTCCAGCGAGGGCTGGATACAACACAGAACCCTATCCTCTCAACAGCTGCCTCTAGTGATTCATCATGTTAGTGACATATGAAAAACTAGTCAAGTCTGGTCCTAACTGTTATGCCCAGGGCCAACGAATTCCTTGCGAAGGCACGCCCAGGTTAAAACTGGACTGGGGAAATCATTGTCACCTTACACCTTCTAAAGATAAGTGGGTGTGTCCCACGAGGGTGAGAAATAGTTCACAATACCACCGATCGATAGATTTGATGAGGGCTACGCGTTAGAAGGCTATTGACTTGATATTGTATTGAGAGTTTTTGCATGTTTGTTTTAATTTTTTCTAGCATGCAGTTTTCCTATGGTTATAGCAGCAAAGGAAAAACATCACAGGCATGCTATGGACAAAATAATAAACCATCACAGACATGCTAGTTTGGTCGATATGGTCATAGCCCTTTTCATTCACATAACTTGTCACGAGCCATGTGACATTTTATCGTGCATCCAAGGGTTGCGAGTCCTTGAAGCAAATCAGCCCATGCCAGAAGCCGAAAGCAAGTGTCATTCCTTCAGCCGTAAGTCCATCACCACGCTTCCAAAGCTGGCGCCACTCTGATTCTGATTGAAGAAGACTCCTTGTTGTCAAGATGAAGTCTTTGAAAGTCCCATAAAAAGGGGGGGGGGGGGGGGGGGGCGAAACCCTAATAGCATGCGCAAATAAAACTTTTCTAGGGTTTCATGAGGATCGAATAGTATGAACATATGATCAACTTAAGATTGAAAGCATAGAGATGCGTTACCATTGCCATTTCTTGGATGGCGTCTTGGAATCAAAGAATCGAATGCTTCTTCTCCAAAGGCAACGCACACAAGGTGAAGATGGCTTTCTCCTTGTCGTCCTTTGTGCTAGCAAAGATCTTCAAGTGTCCTTGTCGCGTGAAGGAGATTTTAGAGAATGACTTCTTGCTTGCCGAATGGTTTTTCTCTCTTGGCGTGAAGACAACCCAAGTCAAGAGAGGAAGAGGCGATGCGTTGAGGCGTTATGGAGTTGTGGCGTTACATGACTTCCAAAAATAGAAAGTCATGAAGCCATGCGCCCACGCCATGATAACCGACCTAAACGCCTTCATATTGAACCATGCGTTCACACATGTGAACCGGTTCAAACCAATTCGGTTCAATTGCATTTGGTTCAAAGACCAAATCAAACCAGCATTGGTTCAGATCTTATCAAACCAAATGTTTAAGATCTAACCGTTCATCTCTTGATGCTCTTGATCTCACTGATCTAGCATCAATACTCTCGATCGAAGCTTACCGATCTCAAGCCCTAATCAATCAAACATGATCAGACCAGATCTCACTTACAATCAGAGTTTAAATTCCTTTAAACTGAACCAAAATAATTCAGTCCACACGATCTGACATAAGAAAGCCATATCATCAAATTGTGCGACCCTAAGGGTTTCCTTTAAATGTCGGTAACGATAACTTACGTTATCACAATCAGTGAGGGGTATCTAGCAACACATCACTGTCTCCCGATATAAAGGAAAGAGTCTTCCAAGACTACACCCAAACCACAGCACAAGTGTGAACCTAAGTCACTTGACATATGTGTTTCCTTTGCCACTGGACGTTCTTATTGGACAAGCGTGTCAAGCCTGTAATTCCAATATGATGAGAATGATTAGATCAGATGAAACATAGTCATCTGGGTATGGCCATACACTTTCTCAATCATCTCATCCAGGGGGCCCCTATAGAACATCACACTCCAATCAAGGAGACGGCAATCCTATATCTATCACTAGTGCCCTAACATGACTCATGCTCATTATCCAAGATAGTCTATAACCATTATGTTTCAAATGATATTGAACTACCTCAAAATAATGCCAATCATCATTTAGAAACAGAAGTGATCTCAAGTCAGAGTAAATATGCCACTTGTTTGCATATAAGGATTATTCACATTGTGACAAGCAATTGAATATCCTAAGTAGGGTCTGTCCAGTACATCCAATGTACCCATGAGTCTACATCTTATTGTTGGGGTATGCCCTTAAGGCTAATGTTTGAGGCCTTGGGATTGTAACAGTATCATGTATAAACTCTTATGTTTATAAAGGCAATGGTTGTTATTCAGTTGGTTACATTGTCTGCTGCAATAATTGTACTTCTGAATAATGTCTCAATGGTGTTTAGCTAGGCTGACATGCTGTAATGTCCTTAGTCGAGATATCTTGGTGAACATGAGACAGCCTTGATATGATTGAGACTAATATGTGTTCTAATCTTATAGGATGCTTCGAGCATGGAATAATATGTAGACTCATGGGTACATTGGATGTACTGGACAGACCCTACTAGGATATTCAATTGCTTGTCACAATGTGAATAATCCTTGATTGCAACAAGTGGCACATTTCCTCTGACTTGAGATCACTTGTGTTTCTAAATGATGATTGTCATTGTTTTGAGGTAGTTCAATATCATTTGAAACATAATGGTTATAGACTATCTTGGATGGTGAGCTTGAGTCATGTTAGGGCACTAGTGATAGATAAAGGATTGCCGTCTCCTTAATTGGAGTGTGATGTTCTAAAGGGGCCCCCCTCTGTATGAGATGATTGAGAAAGTGTATGGCCATACCCAGGTGACTATGTTCATCTGATCTAATCATGCTCATCATATTGGAGCTACAGGCTTGACACGCTTGTCCAATAAGAACATCCAGTGGCAAAGGAATCATGTATGCTTAGTGAGTTGATTCACACTTGTGCTATGGTTTGGGTGTAGTCTTGGAAGACTCTTTTCTTTATATCGGGAGACAGTGATGTGTTGCTAGATACCCCTCACTGATCGTGATAACGTGAGTTATCGTTACCGACATTTAAAGGAAACCCTTAGGGTCGCACAATTTGATGATATGGCTTACTTAAGTCAGATCGTATGGACTGAATTGTTTGGGTTCAGTTTAAAGGGATTTAGTCTCTGATTGTAAGTGAGATCTAGTCTGATCATGTATGATTGATTAGGGCTTGAGGTCGGTAAGCTTCGATCGAGAGAATGGATGCTAGATCAGTGAGATCAGCAGCATCAAGAGATCAACGGTTAGATCTGGAACCTTAGGGTTTAATTGTGATCTAGACCATATCGCTTGGGTTAATTGGTCTTTGGACCAAACCAAATTGAACCAGCTCATTGAGTGAGCGTGTGGTTCAAATGGAGAGGAGTTTGCGATTGGGGTAAACCCATGATCGCATGTGAGTAAGTGGCTTTCTATTTTTAGAAAGCATGATCACATACGTGACCACGACTCACGTTCACGCCTAAGACGCTCAACTCTCTCGCTTCTCCTCCTCTCTCGTCGCCAACAAGCTCTCGCTTGTGTGGTGAAGAGGTTGACGAAAAAGGAGAAGGAAGAAATCGCCAAGCAAAGGATTCTCTTCCCTTCCATTCGACAAGGACTCCTTAGAACCTTGCTAGCACAAGGAGCACTAAGGGAGTAGGCGATCACATCTCGTGTGCGTCTTCTCTGGAGGAGAGCGACTTCACTCTCTGCTTCCAAGTCGCCATCCACACAATGGCATCGGTATGATTTCTTCTCTGATATTTGAAATCGATTTATGTTGATCATATTACATGCAAAGATCCTAGAAACCCCTTCCGCTGCATCAGAACCTTCATATGCGCCTATTAGGGTTTCGCCCCCCCTTGTCTAAGGGAACCTTTCAATTGGTATCAGAGCTGGTTATTGCATGTTTTTATGATTGCTTAAAGGCTTTGTGATCCTTGTTTATGAATGAATGCTTAGATCTATAACATGCGAATATTACATGTTAAGTTGTTGCATATGCGAAAACTTGATTCTTGTTTACTTGGCGCATGTTTGTGGGCGCATAGTTGTTTTTCTCAAACACTTCATGACTTGCGCGACCTTCATTAGATCTAAGAGCGCCTACTATAAACCCTTAGACAGGTTGATAGGGTTGAAGTCATCCCCTAGGTTAGATCCAAACAGTCTGATCAGATCATCTGACAGCCTAGATGGGTCGACCAGATGGCACCTATGCGCAAGCATAAGGTGGCTATAGGTCGACTGCATCAAAGGCGTGTAGCGAGGTCTGGTTGAGACAACCAGTGAACACGCATGAGTTAGGCTCGGGGTCACACCCGCTAGCCAAAACTCATGTAGGTTGTTCAGCCCTAGCGCATACATAGTTGACCACTGGGTCGACTCAAGTCAGTTAGGACTTGGTGCATGCAAGGGCAGTGGATCTGACTAGGTCTGATGAGTGGATCCCTATTAATGGACCGTTGTAAGGTAGTAGGGCACATAAGGAAAATAAAATTGAAGCCAATGGGTTTTTCGAAAATTTTATTTTCATGAATGGATCACATGTTGTTTGTAAGCATATGTTTGTTTATTTAATCTTGTGTGGGCTGCCCATGTTTAATGTGTGCTGTGCTGGGGCCTGCGTGCCTGGAATTTAAATGTAAATAAATATTTTTATTGTGATCTGCGCATCACTTTTCATTTAAATTATAAAGTGTAATTGACCTGCGAGTCAATCTTGTCTAGATAGATTAATTTGTAAATTAATCAGACAAGTGCACAGAGCACACTTGGCAGAGGTGCTTGCAGCAGAGGCTTGACCAGGTGGGAGGTCCAGGGTTCGACTCTGGGACCAGGCGCATTTTCCCTGGTAGGCGCACCTGAGCTGCAGATGGCGCTTGGGCCCTGGTTTGGGCCAGATGAGCAGCAAAAGACCCATGAAGAAAAGCAAGTGAAGACTTAAGTTTAATTTAAGGTCTAACTTAGGCTTAATGGGCTTTTACCACATAAGATCAGCATGTTTTCTATTTGTTGCTTTTATAATTAGAATTGCATAGGAATTGCATGATAGTCAAGAAGATAAAAGACCGTTAAAATCCAACGCTAAAATATCAAGCTCGTAAGCCTTCTGACGCGAAACCTCACTGTTCTGATTATCGTTGGAGCCGTGTTGTACCTGTTGGGGTATGCCCTTAAGGCTAATGTTTGAGGCCTTGGGATTGTATCAGTATCATGTAATAAACTCTTATGTTTATAAAAGCATGGTTGTTATTCAGTTTGTTACATTGTCTACTGCAATAATTGTACTTCTGAATAATGTCTCAAAGCTGTTCAGCTGGGCTGACATGCTATAAAGTCCTTAGTCGAGATATCTTGGTGAACATGAGACAGCCTTGATATGGTTAAGACTAATATGTGTTCTAATCTTATAGGATGCTTCGAGCATGGAATGAGATGTAGACTCATGGGTACATTGGATGTACTGGACAGACCCTACTAGGATATTCGATTGGTTGTCACAATATGAATAATCCTTGAATATAACAAGTGGCACTTTTCCTCTGACTTGAGATCACTTGTGTTTTCTAAATGATGATTGTCATTGTTTTGAGATAGTTCAATATCATTTGAAACATAATGATTATAGACTATCTTGGATGGTGAGCTTGAATCAGGTTAGGACACGAGTGATAGATATAGGATTGCCGTCTCCTTAATTGGAGTGTGATGTTCTAAGGGGCCCCCTTAAATGAGATGATTGAGAAAGTGTATGGCCATACCCAGGTGACGATGTTCATCTGATCTAATCATGCTCATCACATTGGAGTTACAAGCTTGACACGCTTGTCCAATAAGAACATCCAGTGGCAAAGGAAACATGCATGCCTGGTGAGTTGGATTCACACTTGTGCTGTGGTTTGGGTGTAGTCTTGGAAGACTCTTTCCTTTATATCGGGAGACAGTGATGTGTTGCTAGATACCCCTCACTGTTCGTGATAACGTAAGTTATCGTTACTGACATTAAAGGAAACCCTCAGGGTCGCACAATTTGATGATATAGCTAACTCATGTTAGATCGTGTGGACTGAATTGTTTTTGATTCAGTTTAAAGGGATTTAAACTCTGATTGTAAGTGAGATCTGGTCTGATCATGTTTGATTGATTGGGGCTTGAGATCGGTAAGCTTTGATCGAGAGTGTTGATGCCAGATTGGTAAAATCAAGAGCATCAAGTGATGGACGGTCAGATCTACAACCTTAGGGTTTAATGTGATCTGGACTAATGGCTTGGGTTAATTTTGATTTGGTTTTTAAACCAAATGCAATTGAACCATGGCTTGGTTCAAAGAGGAGCGATCGGTTCACATGGAGTGAACACATAGATCGCATGAACGCATGGAGTAATCGGTTTTCCTTATTTGGATGTCGGTTTTTCCCATTATGGAAAAACGTCTCCACGTTTGATGAAAACGTCTCCACGTTTGATGAAAACGTCTCCTCATCGTTTTTCCTCTTTGCCTCTTCCTATCGACGAGTCACTCGAGAGAAAAAAAGGGTGAACATAGGAGAGAGTTCGGCCGAGAGAGTCTTCAACCATCATTCCCTTCCATTCGACAAGGAAGACCTTGGAGACTTGCTAGCACAAGGAACGCAAGGGAGTTGGCGATCTTCATCTTGTGTGTGAACCTTTTGGAGGAGATCTACATTGCTCTCTATTCTTCCAAATCGCCATCCAACGCAAATGGCTATGGTATGAATTCAAGCTTACTTAAGTTGATCATATGAACTTGCGAAAGATCCTTTTGAAACCCTTAATACCGCTGCCAAAAGTTTATGCGCCACCTGATTAGGGTTTCGCTCTCCCTTGAAGGGGACCCCCCTCAGTTTTCGGGGCTTTTCAATTGGTATCAGAGCCATCGTTAATGCATGATTTATATGATTGCTACATGTTTTGTGATCCATGTTTTAAATGTTTAGATCTAGAGTTAACAACATGCGAATATACATGTTACCTTGTTTCATGCCGAAACTTGTTTTTGTTGTTATGCTTGTTGGCGCATCTAGGTTTTATCAAAAATCTCTATCACATGCGCGCTCCACATTAGATCTAAAGCCTTACTTTAAACCCTTAGATGGGTTATTAGGGTTGAAGTCATCCCCTAAGTTAGATCCAGATAGTCTGATCAGATCATCTGACAGCCTTGATGGGTTGACCGGATAGCACCTGTGCGCGAGCACGTGGTGGCTATAGGTCGACTGCAGACAGGCGTGTAGCGATGTCTGATTGAGACGACTAACGAACACACATGAGTTAGGCCCGGGGTCACACCCGCTTGCCAGAACTCATGAGGGTTGTTCGGCCCTGGCGCATGCATGGTTGACCTTTGGTCGACTCAAGTCAGTTAGGACTTGGTGCATGCAAGGGCAGTGGATCTGACTAGGTTGGATGAGTGGATCCCTAATGATGGACCGTTGTAAGGTAGTAGGGCATATAAGGAAATTAAAATGATCCCATGGGGTTTTTCAAAAGTTTTAATTTCTTGTTTGGATCACATGCTGATTGATGCCATTTGCTTGTTTACTTAATCTTATGTGGGCTGCCCATTTTTAATGTGTGCTGTGCTGGGGCCTGCGAGCCTAGTTAAAATTTGTAAATTAATTTTTTATTGTGATCTGCGCATCACATTGCATTTAATTTATAAAATGTAATTGACCTGCGAGTCAATCTTGTCTAGATAGATTAATTTGTAAATTAATCAGACAAGAGCACAGAGCACACTTGACAGAGGCGCATGCAGCAGTGGCTTGGCCAGGAGGGAGGTCCAGGGTTCGACTCTGGGACCAGGCGCATTTTCCCTGGTAGGCGCACCAGAGCTGCAGATGGCGCTTGGGCCCTGGTTTGGGCCAGATGAGCAGCAAAAGCCCCATGAAGAAAAGCAAGTGAAGACTTAAGTTAGGTTAAGGTCTTACTTAGGCTATGGGCTTTTACCACATAAGATCCATGCTTTCTTTTATTGTTTAAATAAGTAGAACAGCATGATTTATTTATCTTCTGCTATCACCATAGGAATTGCATGATAGTGAAGAAGATAAAAGACCGTTAAAATCCAACGCTAAAATATCAAGCTCGTAAGCCTTCTGACGCGAAACCTCACTGTTCTGATTATCGTTGGAGCCGTGTTGTACCCACTCAGTGGGCACGTCCATCTATCTTCAGACGGTGCGGGATTACACCTGCGTGTTACAGAGAAGGGATTTATCGCTTCTCGTTGCTCAGCATAGCACGTGGTGGTCCAGGGAGTAGGTCGGGTCAGCTTGACCATGTAGTCTACATATGTGGCGCATATGGTAGCACATGGAGGCAGCCATCTGTGGGATCAGAGACTGTGTTGTACCAACTCAGTTGGCACAGTCTGCTGGATTGCCCAGATGAAGGGGAATCGCACGGGTTGGCGATTGGCAGGGACTGCCTACCAGAGATTAGTGCTTGTACTCTCTGTGCATCTTATCTCGCCTGAGCGGGACGCGGAGACCAAGTATGAAATCTGGATCCCATCTCACTAAAAGAGTTCTACTCTTTCGGGCTGTTTTGCTGGATTTTTCAGCCAGATAAAATAGTGAGAAAAAGAATCTTTCTTAAGTCCTGATTGATTCTTGACATTGATACTGACCTTGCTGTTCTTGCATTGTTGTAGATACCTGCAGCAATGAATACCATGAACTTCAATGTGCGATCCCTGCTGGAAAGGGAGAAGTTTGCTGGGCCGAACTTCTCGGACTGGTATGGACACCTTAAGATTGTTCTTAAGGCAGAGAGGACACTGTATGTCCTCGAGACGGCGATACCGCCTCAGCCCGCTCCGAACGCCGCAAGGGCGGTTCGGGAAGCTTATGAAAAGCACGTCAATGATAGCATTGATGTCGCTTGCCTGATGCTAGCGTCTATGACGCCACCGCTGCAGCGTCAGCATGAGGATATGTCTGCTATAGACATGATAGCAAACCTCAAGATGCTGTATGCTGCACAGGCGAGGACAGAATGCTATAATCTGACAAAGCTGTTCTTTCAGAGTAAACTGGCTGAAGGGAGCCCAGTAGGAGCTCACGTGCTCAAGATGATTGGGCACAAGGAGGCTCTAGAGAAACTGGGGCATACCATCAATCAGGAGCTTGCTGTAGACATTATTCTGCAGTCTCTCCCGCCCTCTTTCGATGCGTTCATCATTAACTTTAATATGAACAAAATCGATTGTACTCCGGCAGAGCTGCTGAATATGCTCTTGACTACTGAGGAGACTCTGAAGGGAAAGCCTTCAACCTCTGTCTTAATAGTTCCTTCTAGGAACAAGAAGAAGGGGAAGAAGGGCAAGGCCCCTGTCAAGAGTTACAGCAAGGCTCTGAAGCAAAAGGTTAAGCGGTCAAAGGAATACAGGTGTTTCCATTGTGGCCAGCTGGGTCACTGGAAAAAGGACTGTAAAGCGCTCCAAGGAGATAAGAGGGGAAGCATCGCTTCTGGCTCAGGTATATACGTGACGGAAGTCATGGTTTCATCTTCTTCTGTTTCATGGGTGTTGGACACTGCATGTGGAGTTCACATTTGTTCAAATGTACAGGAACTCAAGAGAAGAAGACAGGTGGGACAGCATGAGGTGGACCTACGAGTTGGAAACGGGGCACGGGTTGCTGCTGTTGCTGTAGGAGACTATTTCATCTCTTTGCCATCTGGGCTTGTATTAGAACTAAACAGTTGTTACTTTGTTCCCAGTATTACTAAAAATATTATCTCCATTCCTGCTCTTGTCAGGAAGGGATTTTCCTTTGAATGCAATATTTCAAAGTGTGTTTTATCTCTTGATAATATAGTTTATGCTACTGGTTCAATTAATAATGGGTTATTCATGTTGGACATGGAATGTTCTATACACGCGATTGATATTAAGAAAGCCAAGTATGCTGATGACAGCACCTTGCTATGGCATAGTCGTTTAGGCCATATTAACAAGAAACGCATTAAGCGGTTGCATGATCATGGACTGCTGGGATCATTCTCCTATGAGGAGATTGATACATGCAAGGCTTGTTTAATGGGTAAAATGACGAAGTCACCTTTTTCTAACAAAGGTCAAAGGGCTTCAGGTTTACTGGACCTTATACACAGTGATGTGTGTGGGCCTTTTAGTAAACATGCCAGAAGTGGCTATCAGTACTTCATTACCTTTACTGATGATTTCAGTAGGTATGGGTATGTCTATTTAATGAGACATAAAAGTGAATCTTTTGACAAGTTCAAAGAGTTCAAGAATGAAGTACAGAATCAGCTAGGCCGTAATATCAAGGCACTTCGTTCTGATCGAGGTGGAGAATACTTGAGTCATGCGTTTACTGACTATCTAAAGGAGTGTGGGATTATCTCACAGCTCACTCCGCCAGGAACACCGCAATTGAATGGTGTGTGCGAAAGGAGAAATAGAACGTTACTGGATATGGTTCGTTCTATGATGAGTCAGGCTACTCTTCCATATTCCTTTTGGGGTTTTGCACTGGAGACAGCTGCAAAGATACTAAACCGAGTGCCATCCAAGGCAGTTTCTAAGACGCCATATGAGTTATGGTATGGGAAACAGCCGAGCTTGACATTTATCAGGATCTGGGGCTGCGAGGCTTATGTCAAAAAGCTCGCCTCTGGGAAACTAGAGAGCAGATCTGACAAATGTATCTTTGTCGGTTACCCTAAGGAAACTAAGGGTTATTATTTCTTCGATCCCAAAGAGAACAAGGTATTTGTTGCTCGGACGGCCATATTTCTTGAGAAGGAGTTTCTTCTGCAAGAGGCCAGTGGGAGAGAAATAAAGCTGGATGAAAATCCAGAAGAAGGACAAAGTAGTCAAGCACAGTTGGATGAGCCTGAGCCGGTAGATCAGGTTATTGAACAACCTGAGGCTCAGATATCACGGGAACCGCGAAGATCGGGAAGGATCCGTCGACAGCCTGAGCGCTATGACGGAGTCTACATCATTGATCATGATGAACCCCTGACTTATGCGGATGCGGTCAGTGGACCGGAGTCAGCGAGATGGCTTGAAGCTATGCGAGCCGAGATGGACTCCATGTCAGATAACCAAGTCTGGGATTTGGTTGATCCACCTCCGGGAGTAATCCCTATAGGCTGTAAATGGATCTTCAAGAAGAAGATTGACATGGATGGTAACGTGGTTACCTATAAAGGCTGGCTAGTTGCGAAAGGTTTCAAACAAATCTACGGGATAGATTATGATGAAACTTTCTCACCTGTAGCTATGTTCAAGTCTATTCGGATTCTTTTCGCGATAGCAGCATATTATGATTATGAGATTTGGCAAATGGATGTGAAGACAGCTTTCCTGAATGGAAATCTGGATGAGGATGTGTATATGACACAACCAGAAGGTTTCACTAATCCATCAGATCGTCATATGATATGCAAGTTAAAGAAGTCTATTTATGGACTTAAACAAGCATCGAGAAGCTGGAATATTCGTTTTGATGAATCAATCAGTGAGTTTGGTTTCATCATGAACGAGGATGACCCGTGTGTATATAAGAGGTTTAGTGGGAGCGTGATTACTTTCTTAGTCCTCTACGTCGATGATATCTTGATCATTGGAAACGACATTCCTGATATGCATGCGGTTAAGGCATGGTTAAGGAAGTGTTTTCAGATGAAAGATTTAGGAGAAGCAGCCTATGTATTAGGTGTGAAGATCTACAGGGATAGATCTAAGAGGCTTCTCGGGCTGTGCCAGAGTACTTACATCGATAAAGTCCTGGAAAGATTTCATTTAGAGAATTCTAAAAGAGGATATCTTCCAGTCAGACATGGTCTGAATCTTTCGAAGAGTCAGTGTCCACAAACACAGACTGAGAAAGATGAAATGGACAATACGCCTTATGCTTCGGCTATTGGGTCCATTATGTATGCGATGTTGTGTACTCGCCCAGACGTCGCTTACGGGTTAAGCGTGACCAGTCGGTTCCAAAGTAATCCAGTTATGGCGCACTGGATTGCAGTCAAGAACATTTTAAAATATCTACGGAGGACCAAAGATATGTTCTTGATATATGGTGGTCAGGAAGAACTCAGTATTAAAGGATATACTGACGCTTCGTTCCAGTCTGACCAGGATGATTTCCGATCGCAATCAGGCTATGTATTTAGCTTGAATGGAGGAGCAGTGGTGTGGAAGAGTTTCAAACAGTCAACTATTGCTGATTCCACAACAGAAGCCGAGTATGTTGCAGCCTCGGAAGCATCCAAGGAGGCAGTGTGGATTCGTAAGTTCGTGAGAGAACTTGGTGTTGTTCCTTCGAGTGCAGATCCTTTGGTTATCTTCTGTGATAACACTGGAGCAATCGCACAGGCAAAGGAACCACGGTCGCACCAGAAGTCCAAGCACATGCAGAGACGGTTTCATTTGATCAGGGAGATCATTGATCGAGGCGAGATCAAAGTCTGCAAGGTTCATACAGATGACAATCTAGTAGACCCGCTTACTAAGCCTCAGGCGCAGCAGAAGCATGAGAAGCACTGTAATAATATGGGTTTGAGATTTCTCAACCATTAGATTAAGTGCAAGTGGGAGATTGTTGGGGTATGCCCTTAAGGCTAATGTTTGAGGCCTTGGGATTGTATCAGTATCATGTAATAAACTCTTATGTTTATAAAGGCATGGTTGTTATTCAGTTTGTTACATTGTCTGCTGCAATAATTGTACTTCTGAATAATGTCTCAAAGCTGTTCAGCTGGGCTGACATGCTATAAAGTCCTTAGTCGAGATATCTTGGTGAACATGAGACAGCCTTGATATGGTTAAGACTAATATGTGTTCTAATCTTATAGGATGCTTCGAGCATGGAATGAGATGTAGACTCATGGGTACATTGGATGTACTGGACAGACCCTACTAGGATATTCGATTGGTTGTCACAATATGAATAATCCTTGAATATAACAAGTGGCACTTTTCCTCTGACTTGAGATCACTTGTGTTTTCTAAATGATGATTGTCATTGTTTTGAGATAGTTCAATATCATTTGAAACATAATGATTATAGACTATCTTGGATGGTGAGCTTGAATCAGGTTAGGACACGAGTGATAGATATAGGATTGCCGTCTCCTTAATTGGAGTGTGATGTTCTAAGGGGCCCCCTTAAATGAGATGATTGAGAAAGTGTATGGCCATACCCAGGTGACGATGTTCATCTGATCTAATCATGCTCATCACATTGGAGTTACAAGCTTGACACGCTTGTCCAATAAGAACATCCAGTGGCAAAGGAAACATGCATGCCTGGTGAGTTGGATTCACACTTGTGCTGTGGTTTGGGTGTAGTCTTGGAAGACTCTTTCCTTTATATCGGGAGACAGTGATGTGTTGCTAGATACCCCTCACTGTTCGTGATAACGTAAGTTATCGTTACTGACATTAAAGGAAACCCTCAGGGTCGCACAATTTGATGATATAGCTAACTCATGTTAGATCGTGTGGACTGAATTGTTTTTGATTCAGTTTAAAGGGATTTAAACTCTGATTGTAAGTGAGATCTGGTCTGATCATGTTTGATTGATTGGGGCTTGAGATCGGTAAGCTTTGATCGAGAGTGTTGATGCCAGATTGGTAAAATCAAGAGCATCAAGTGATGGACGGTCAGATCTACAACCTTAGGGTTTAATGTGATCTGGACTAATGGCTTGGGTTAATTTTGATTTGGTTTTTAAACCAAATGCAATTGAACCATGGCTTGGTTCAAAGAGGAGCGATCGGTTCACATGGAGTGAACACATAGATCGCTATGAACGCATGGAGTAATCGGTTTTCCTTATTTGGATGTCGGTTTTTCCCATTATGGAAAAACGTCTCCACGTTTGATGAAAACGTCTCCACGTTTGATGAAAACGTCTCCTCATCGTTTTTCCTCTTTGCCTCTTCCTATCGACGAGTCACTCGAGAGAAAAAAAGGGTGAACATAGGAGAGAGTTCGGCCGAGAGAGTCTTCAACCATCATTCCCTTCCATTCGACAAGGAAGACCTTGGAGACTTGCTAGCACAAGGAACGCAAGGGAGTTGGCGATCTTCATCTTGTGTGTGAACCTTTTGGAGGAGATCTACATTGCTCTCTATTCTTCCAAATCGCCATCCAACGCAAATGGCTATGGTATGAATTCAAGCTTACTTAAGTTGATCATATGAACTTGCGAAAGATCCTTTTGAAACCCTTAATACCGCTGCCAAAAGTTTATGCGCCACCTGATTAGGGTTTCGCTCCCCCTTGAAGGGGACCCCCCTCAGTTTTCGGGGCTTTTCAGTACCCACTCAGTGGGCACGTCCATCTATCTTCAGACGGTGCGGGATTACACCTACGTGTTACAGAGAAGGGATTTATCGCTTCTCGTTGCTCAGCATAGCACGTGGTGGTCCAGGGAGTAGGTCGGGTCAGCTTGACCATGTAGGCTACATATGTGGCGCATATGGTAGCACATGGAGGCAGCCATCTGTGGGATCAGAGACTGTGTTGTACCAACTCAGTTGGCACAGTCTGCTGGATTGCCCAGATGAAGGGGAATCGCACGGGTTGGCGATTGGCTGGGACAGCCTACCAGAGACTAGTGCTTGTACTCTCTGTGCATCTTATCTCGCCTGAGCGGGACGCGGAGACCAAGTATGAAATCTGGATCCCATCTCACTAAAAGAGTTCTACTCTTTCGGGCTGTTTTTGCTAGATTTTTCAGCCAGATAAAATAGTGAGAAAAGAATCTTTCTTAAGTCCTGGATTGATTCTGAACATTGATACTGACCTTGCTGTTCTTGCATTGTTGTAGATTCCTGCAGCAACGAACACCATGAGCTTCAATGTGCGATCCCTACTGGAAAGGGAGAAGTTTGCTGGGCCGAACTTCTCAGACTGGTACGGACACCTTAAGATTGTTCTTAAGGCAGAGAGGAAACTGTATGTCCTCGAGACGGCTATACCGCCTCAGCCCGCTCCGAACGCCGCAAGGGCGGTTCGGGATGCCTATGAAAAGCATGTCAATGATAGCATTGATGTCGCTTGCCTGATGCTAGCGTCTATGACGCCACCGCTGCAGCGTCAGCATGAGGATATGTCTGCTATACAAATTATAGCAAACCTCAAGATGCTGTATGCTGCGCAGGCGAGGACTGAGCGCTATAATTTGACTAAGCTGTTCTTTCAGAGCAAACTGGCTGAAGGGAGCCCAGTGGGAGCTCACGTGCTCAAGATGATTGGGCACAAGGAGGCTCTAGAGAAACTGGGGCATACCATCAATCAGGAGCTTGCTGTAGACATTATTCTGCAGTCTCTCCCGCCCTCTTTCGATGCGTTCATCATTAACTTTAATATGAACAAAATCGATTGTACTCCGGCAGAGCTGCTGAATATGCTCTTGACTACTGAGGAGACTCTGAAGGGAAAGCCTTCAACCTCTGTCTTGATGTTTCCTTCTAGGAACAAGAAGAAGGGGAAGAAGGGCAAGACCCCTGTCAAGAGCTACAGCAAGGCTCTGAAGCAAAAGGTCAAGCGGTCGAAGGAATACAGATGTTTCCACTGTGGCCAGCTGGGTCACTGGAAAAAGGACTGTAAAGCGCTCCAAGGAGACAAGAGGGGAAGCATCGCTTCTGGCTCAGGTATATACGTGACGGAAGTCATGGTTTCATCTTCTTCTATTTCATGGGTGTTGGACACTGCATGTGGAGTTCACATTTGTTCAAATGTACAGGAACTCAAGAGAAGAAGACAGGTGGGACAGCATGAGGTGGACCTACGAGTTGGAAACGGGGCACGGGTTGCTGCTGTCGCTGTAGGAGACTATTTCATCTTTTTACCATCTGGACTTGTATTGGAACTAGACAATTGTTACTTTGTTCCCAGCATTACTAAAAATATTATCTCCATTCCTGCTCTTGTCAGGAAGGGGTTTTCCTTTGAATGCAATATTTCAAAGTGTGTTTTATCTTTAGATAATATTGTTTATGCTACTGGTTCAATTAACAATGGGTTATTCATGTTGGACATGGAATGTTCTATACACAAGATTGATAATAAGAAAGCCAAATATGCTGATGACAGCACCTTGCTATGGCATAGTCGTTTAGGTCATATTAACAAGAAACGCATTAAGCGGTTGTATGATTATGGACTGCTGGGATCATTCTCCTATGAGGAGATTGATACATGCAAAGCTTGTTTGATGGGCAAAATGACGAAGTCGCCTTTTCCTCGTAAAGGTCAAAGGACTTCAGGTTTACTTGACCTTATACACAGTGATGTGTGTGGGCCTTTTAGTAAACATGCCAGAGGTGGCTATCAGTACTTCATTACCTTCACTGATGATTTCAGTAGATATGGGTATGTCTATCTTATGAGACATAAAAGTGAATCTTTTGACAAGTTCAAAGAGTTCAAGAATGAAGTACAGAATCAGCTTGGCCGAAATATCAAGGCACTTCGTTCTGATCGAGGTGGAGAATACTTGAGTCATGCGTTTACTGACTATCTGAAGGAGTGTGGGATTATCTCACAGCTCACTCCGCCAGGAACACCGCAATGGAATGGTGTGTCCGAGAGGAGAAATAGAACGTTACTTGATATGGTTCGTTCTATGATGAGTCAGGCTACTCTTCCATATTCCTTTTGGGGATTTGCACTGGAAACAGCTGCAAAGGTACTAAACCGAGTGCCATCCAAGGCAGTTTCAAAGACCCCATATGAATTATGGTATGGGAAACAGCCTAGCTTGACATTTATCAGGATCTGGGGCTGCGAGGCTTATGTCAAAAAGCTCGCCTCTGGAAAACTAGAGAGCAGATCTGAGAAATGTATCTTTGTCGGTTACCCTAAGGAAACTAAGGGTTATTATTTCTACAATCCCAAAGAGAACAAGGTGTTTGTTGCTCGGACGGCCATATTTCTTGAGAAGGAGTTTCTTCTGCAAGAGGCCAGTGGGAGAGAAATAAAGCTGGATGAGAATCCAGAGGAAGGACAAAGTGGTCAAGCACAGTTGGATGAGCCTGAGCCGGTAGAATAGGTTACTGAACAACCTGAGGCTCAGATATCACGGGAACCGCGAAGATCGGGAAGGATCCGTCGACAGCCTGAGCGCTATGACGGAGTCTACATCATTGATAATGATGAACCCCTCACTTATGCGGATGTGGTCAGTGGACCGGAGTCAGCGAGATGGCTTGAAGCTATGCGAGCCGAGATGGACTCCATGTCAGATAACCAAGTCTGGGATTTGGTTGATCCGCCTCCGGGAGTAATCCCTATAGGCTGCAAATGGATCTTCAAGAAGAAGATTGACATGGATGGTAACGTGGTTACCTATAAAGGCAGGCTAGTTGCGAAAGGTTTCAAACAAATCTACGGGATAGATTATGATGAAACTTTCTCACCTGTAGCCATGTTTAAGTCTATTCGGATTCTTTTCGCGATAGCAGCATATTACGATTATGAGATCTGGCAAATGGATGTGAAGACTGATTTCCTTAATGGAAATTTGCAGGAGGATGTGTATATGACACAACCTGAAGGTTTCACTAATCCATCAGATCGTCATAAAATATGCAAGTTAAAGAAGTCTATTTATGGACTTAAACAAGCATCGAGAAGCTGGAATATTCGTTTTGATGAATCAATCTCTGAATTTGGTTTCATCAAGAACGAGGATGACCCGTGTGTATATAAGAGGTTTAGTGGGAGCGTGATTACTTTCCTAGTCCTCTACGTCGATGATATCTTGATCATTGGAAACGATATTCCTGAAACGCATGCGGTTAAGGCATGGTTAAGGAAATGTTTTCAGATGAAAGATTTGGGAGAAGCAGCCTATGTATTAGGTGTGAAGATCTACAGGGATAGATCTAAGAGGCTTCTCGGGCTGTGCCAGAGTACTTACATCGATAAAGTCCTGGAGACATTTCATTTAGAGAATTCTAAAAGAGGATATCTTCCAGTCAGACATGGTCTGAATCTTTCAAAGAGTCAGTGTCCACAAACACAGACTGAGAAAGATGAAATGGACAATACGCCTTATGCTTCCGCTATTGGATCCATTATGTATGCGATGTTGTGTACTCGCCCAGACGTCGCTTACGGGTTAAGCGTGACCAGTCGGTTCCAAAGTAATCCAGGTATGGCGCACTGGATTGCAGTCAAGAACATTTTAAAATATCTTCGGAGGACCAAAGATATGTTCTTGGTGTATGGTGGTCAGGAAGAACTCAGTATAGAAGGATATACTGACGCTTCGTTCCAATCTGACCAGGATGATTTCCGATCGCAATCAGGCTATGTTTTTAGCTTGAATGGAGGAGCAGTGGTGTGGAAAAGTTTCAAACAGTCAATCGTTGCTGATTCCACAACAGAAGCCGAGTATGTTGCAGCCTCGGAAGCATCCAAGGAGGCAGTGTGGATTCGTAAGTTCGTGAGAGAACTTGGTGTTGTTCCTTCGAGTGCAGATCCTTTGGTTATCTTCTGTGATAACACTGGAGCAATCGCACAAGCAAAGGAACCACGGTCGCACCAGAAGTCCAAGCACATACAGAGACGGTTTCATTTGATCAGGGAGATCATTGATCGTTGCGAGATCAAAGTCTGCAAGGTTCATACAGATGACAATCTGGCAGACCCGCTTACTAAGCCTCTGGCGCAGCAGAAGCATGAGAAGCACTGTAATAACATGGGTTTGAGATTTCTCAACCATTAGATTAAGTGCAAGTGGGAGATTGTTGGGGTATGCCCTTAAGGCTAATGTTTGAGGCCTTGGGATTGTAACAGTATCATGTATAAACTCTTATGTTTATAAAGGCAATGGTTGTTATTCAGTTGGTTGAAGGGTCCCCTTCGAGGGGGAGCGCAAGCAGATCAAACCCTAAGGGGGGGGGGGGGCGCATGTAAATTCTTTTGGCAGCGGAATTAGGGTTTTATCAAGATCGCATGAATATATGTTCATATGATCAACCTTAAGACGTTGTAAAGATCGAAAGAAGATCTCATACCATAGCCATCGGTATGATGGAGCCTTGGAAGCAAAGGCGCAAATGAACCTTCTCCAAAGTTGACGCACACAAGAAGATGCCGCCTACTTCCTTTGGCGTTTCTTGTGCTAGCAAGTGCCCAAGGTATCCTTGACGTATGGAAGGGATGAGATCGCTTGGTGCCTTCACCGAGACCTCCTCTTCGTCAACTACCTCAATCCACGAGAGTATGTGCGTTCACGACCAAGCGAACGCCTTGACGTTGAGGTGTAGAGGCGTTTTGGGCGTTTTTTGCGTTGAGGCCTTCATGACTTTCCATAAATGGAAATCATGCGCCATGATCTCATAACCGATCAAAGAAAACGCTTTCAACCAATGAACCAAGCGTTCACTCATGTGAACCGGTTCAAGCAAATCGAATGCATTTCAATTTTGGTTCAAAGATCAATTAACCCAAGCATTGGTTTAGATCACCGTTAAGCCCTAAGGCTCCAGATCCAACCATTCATCTCCTGATGCTCCTGATCTCACCGATCTAGCATCAACTCTCTCGATCAAAGCTTACCGATCTCAAGCCCTAATCAATCAAACATGATTAGACCAGATCTCACTTATAATCAGAGCTTATAATCCCTTTAAACTGAACCCAAATAATTCAGTCCACACGATCTGACTCAAGTAAGCCATATCATCAAATTGTGTGACCCTAAGGGTTTCCTTTAAATGTCGGTAACGATAACTTTCATTATCACGATCAGTGAGGGGTATCTAGCAACACATCACTGTCTCCCGATATAAAGGAAAGAGTCTTCCAAGACTACACCCAAACCATAGCACAAGTGTGAATCAACTTCACAAGGCATGCATGTATCCTTTGCCACTGGATGTTCTTATTGGACAAGCAAGTCAAGCTTGTAACTCCAATATTATGAGCATGATTAGATCAGATGAACATAGTCACCTGGGTATGGCCATACACTTTCTCAATCATCTCATCTAGGGGGCCCCTATAGAACATCACACTCCTTAAACAAGGTGACGGCAATCCTGTATCTATCACTAGTGCCCTAACCTGACTCATGATCATTATCCAAGATAGTCTATAACCATTATGTTTCAAATGATATTGAACTACCTCAAAACAATGACAATCATCATTTAGAAACACAAGTGATCTCAAGTCAGAGGACATGTGCCACTTGATGCAAACAAGGATTATTCACATTGTGACAAACAATTGAATATCCTAGTAGGGTCTGTCCAGTACATCCAATGTACCCATGAGTCTACATCTTATTCCATACTCGAAGCATCCTATAAGATTAGAACACATATTAGTCTCAATCATATCAAGGCTGTCTCATGTTCACCAAGATATTTCGACTAAGGACAAATAGCATGTCAGCCTAGCTGAACAGCTTTGAGACATTATTCAGAAGTACACTTATTACAGCAGACAAGGTAACAAACTGAATAACAACCATTGCCTTTATAAACATTAGAGTTTATTACATGATACTGATACAATCCCAAGGCCTCAAACATTAGCCTTAAGGGCATACCCCAACAATCTCCCACTTGCACTTAATCTAATGGTTGAGAAATCTCAAACCCATATTATTACAGTGCTTCACATGCTTCTGCTGCGCCAGAGGCTTGGTAAGCGGGTCAGCCAGATTGTCATCTGTATGTACCTTGCAGATTTTGATCTCGCCACGATCAATGATCTCCCGGATCAAGTGAAACCGTCTTTGTATGTGCTTGGACTTCTGGTGCGACCGTGGTTCCTTTGCTTGTGCGATTGCTCCAGTGTTATCACAGAAGATAACCAAAGGGTCTGCACTCGAAGGAACGACACCAAGTTCCTTAATGAACTTACGAATCCACACTGCCTCCTTGGATGCTTCCGAGGCTGCAACATACTCGGCTTCTGTTGTGGAATCAGCAACAGTAGACTGTTTGAAACTTTTCCACACCACTGCTCCACCATTCAAGCTAAAAACATAGCCTGATTGCGATCGGAAATCATCCTGGTCCGACTGGAACGAAGCATCAGTATATCCTTCAATACTGAGTTCTTCCTGACCACCATATATCAAGAACATATCTTTGGTCCTCCGCAGATATTTTAAAATGTTCTTGACTGCAATCCAGTGTGCCTGACCTGGATTACTTTGGAACCGACTGGTTACGCTTAACCCGTAAGCGACGTCTGGGCGAGTACACAACATCGCATACATAATGGACCCAATAGCCGAAGCATAAGGCGTATTGTCCATTTCATCTTTCTCAGTCTGTGTTTGTGGACACTGACTCTTCGAAAGATTCAGACCATGTCTGACTGGAAGATATCCTCTTTTAGAATTCTCTAAATGAAATCTCTCCAGGACTTTATCGATGTAAGTGCTCTGGCACAGCCCGAGAAGCCTCTTAGATCTATCCCTGTAGATCTTCACACCTAATATATAGGCTGCTTCTCCTAGATCTTTCATCTGGAAACATTTCCTTAACCATGCCTTAACCGCATGCATTTCAGGAATGTCATTTCCAATGATCAAGATGTCATCGACGTAGAGGACTAGGAAAGTAATCACGCTCCCACTAAACCTCTTATATACACATGGGTCATCTTCGTTCTTGATGAAACCAAACTCAGAGATTGATTCATCAAAACGAATATTCCAGCTTCTAGATGCTTGTTTAAGTCCATAAATAGACTTCTTTAACTTGCATATTTTATGACGATCTGATGGATTAGTGAAACCTTCAGGTTGTGTCATATACACATCCTCATCCAGATTTCCATTAAGGAAAGCTGTCTTCACATCCATCTGCCAGATCTCATAATCGTAATATGCTGCTATCGCGAAAAGAATCCGAATAGACTTAAACATGGCTACAGGTGAGAAAGTTTCATCATAATCTATCCCGTAGATTTGTTTGAAACCTTTCGCAACTAGCCTGCCTTTATAGGTAACCACGTTACCATCCATGTCAATCTTCTTCTTGAAGATCCATTTACAGCCTATAGGGATTACTCCCGGAGGCGGATCAACCAAATCCCAGACTTGGTTATCTGACATGGAGTCCATCTCGACTCGCATAGCTTCAAGCCATCTAGCTGACTCCGGTCCACTGACCGCATCCGCATAAGTGAGGGGTTCATCATTATCAATGATGTAGACTCCGTCATAGCTCTCAGGCTGTCGACGGATCCTTCCCGATCTACGCGGTTCCCGTGATATCTGAGCCTCAGATTGTTCAGTAACCTGATCCACTGGCTCATGCACATCCAACTGTGCTTGACTGCTTTGTCCTTCCTCTGGATTCTCATCCAGCTTTATTTCTCTCCCACTGGCCTCTTGCAGAAGAAACTCCTTCTCAAGAAATATGGCCGTCCGAGCAACAAATACCTTGTTCTCTTTGGGATCGTAGAAATAATAACCCTTAGTTTCCTTAGGGTAACCAACAAAGATGCATTTCTCAGATCTGCTCTATAGTTTCCCAGAGGCGAGCTTTTTGACATAAGCCTCGCAACCCCAGATCCTGATAAATGTCAAGCTAGGCTGTTTCCCATACCATAACTCATATGGCGT
Organism: Costus lasius; assembly: GCA_027563935.2. Classification (NCBI taxonomy): domain Eukaryota; kingdom Viridiplantae; phylum Streptophyta; class Magnoliopsida; order Zingiberales; family Costaceae; genus Costus; species Costus lasius. The sequence continues at coordinate 70,337,875 of CM050449.1, forward strand.
CTTTGAAACTGCCTTGGATGGCACTCGGTTTAGTACCTTTGCAGCTGTTTCCAGTGCAAATCCCCAAAAGGAGTAAGGTAGAGTAGCCTGACTCATCATCGAACGAACCATATCCAGTAAGGTTCTGTTCCTCCTCTCGGACACACCATTCCATTGCGGTGTTCTTAGCGGAGTGAGCTGTGAGATAATCCCACACTCTTTTAAATAGTCAGTAAACGCTTGACTCAAGTATTCTCCACCTCGATCAGAACGAAGTGCCTTGATATTTCGGCCTAGCTGATTCTGTACTTCATTTTTGAACTCTTTGAACTTGTCAAAAGATTCACTCTTATGTCTCATAAGATAGACATACCCATATCTACTGAAATCATCAGTAAAGGTAATGAAGTACTGATAGCCACCTCTGGCATGTTTACTAAATGGCCCACACACATCACTGTGTATAAGGTCAAGTAAACCTGAAGCCCTTTGACCTTTGTTAGGAAAAGGAGACTTCGTCATTTTACCCAATAAACAAGCTTTGCATGTATCAATCTCCTCATAGGAGAATGATCCCAGCAGTCCATGATCATGCAACCGCTTAATGCGTTTCTTGTTTATATGGCCTAAACGACTATGCCATAGCAAGGTGCTGTCATCAGCATACTTGGCTTTCTTATTATCAATGTTTTGTATAGAAAATTCCATGTCCAACATGAATAACCCATTGTTAATTGAACCAGTAGCATAAACAATATTATCAAGAGTAAGATAACACTTTGAAATCTTGCATTCAAAGGAAAACCCTTTCCAGACAAGAGCAGGAATAGAGATAATATTTTTGGTAATACTGGGTACAAAGTAACAATTGTTTAATTCTAATACAATGCCAGATGGTAATGAGATGTAATAATCCCCTACAGCAACAGCAGCAACCCGTGCCCCGTTTCCAACTCGTAGGTCCACCTCATGCTGTCCCACCTGTCTTCTTCTCTTGAGTTCCTGTACATTTGAACAAATGTGAACTCCACATGCAGTGTCCAACACCCATGAAATAGAAGAAGATGAAACCATGACTTCCGTCACGTATATACCTGAGCCAGAAGCGATGCTTCCCCTCTTATCTCCTTGGAGCGCTTTACAGTCCTTTTTCCAGTGACCCAGCTGGCCACAGTGGAAACACCTGTTGTCCTTCGACCGCTTTACCTTCTGTTTCAGAGCCTTGCTGTAACTCTTGATAGGGGCTTTGCCCTTCTTCCCCTTCTTCTTGTTCCTGGAAGGAACCATTAAGACAGAGGTTGAAGGCTTTCCCTTCAGAGTCTCCTCAGTAGTCAAGAGCTTATTCAGCAGCTCTGCCGGAGTACAATCGATTTTGTTCATATTAAAGTTAATAATGAACGCATCGAAAGAGGGCGGGAGAGACTGCAGAATAATGTCTACAGCAAGCTCTTGGTTGATGGTATGCCCCAGTTTCTCTAGAGCCTCCTTGTGCCCAATCATCTTGAGCACGTGAGCTCCCACTGGGCTCCCTTCAGCCAGTTTGCTCTGAAAGAAAAGCTTTGTCAGATTATAGCGTTCTGTCCTCGCCTGTGCAGCATACAGCATCTTGAGGTTCGCTATAATTTCTATAGCCGACATATCCTCATGCTGACGCTGCAGCGGTGGCGTCATAGACGCTAGCATCAGGCAAGCGACATCAATGCTATCATTGACGTGCTTTTCATAGGCATCACGAACCGCCCTTGCGGCGTTCGCAGCGGGTTGAGGCGGCACAGCCGTCTCGAGGACATACAGTTTCCTCTCAGCCTTAAGAACGATCTTAAGGTGTCCGAACCAGTCTGAGAAGTTTGGCCCAGCAAACTTCTCCCTTTCCAGTAGGGATCGCACATTGAAGCTCATGGTGTTCGTTGCTGCAGGTATCTACAACAATGCAAGAACAGCAAGGTCAGTATCAATGTTAAGAATCAATCAGGACTTAAGAATGATTCTTTTTCTCACTATTTTATCTGGCTGAAAAATCCAGCAAAACAGCCCAAAAGAGTAGAACTCTTTTAGTGAGATGGGATCCAGATTTCATACTTGGTCTCCGCGTCCCGCTCAGGCGAGATAAGTTGCACAGAGAGTACAAGCGCTAATCTCTGGTAGGCTATCCCAGCCAATCTCCAACCCGTGCGATTCCCCTTCATCTGGGCAATCCAGCAGACTGTGCCAACTGAGTTGGTACAACACAGTCTCTGATCCCACAGATGGCTGCCTCCATGTGCTACCATATGCGCCACATATGTAGCCTACATGGTCAAGCTGACCCGACCTACTCCCTGGACCACCACGTGCTATGCTGAGCAACGAGAAGCGATAAATCCCTTCTCTGTAACACGCAGGTGAAATCGCACACCGTCTGAAGATAGATGGACGTGCCCACTGAGTGGGTACAACACGGCTCCAACGATAATCAGAACAGTGAGGTTTCGTGTCAGAAGGCTTACGAGCTTGATATTTTAGCGTTGGATTTTAACGGTCTTTTATCTTCTTCACTATCATGCAATTCCTATGGTGATAGCAGAAGATAAATAAATCATGCTGTTCTACTTATATCAATAAAAGAAAGCATGGATCTTATGTGGTAAAAGCCCATAGCCTAAGTAAGACCTTTATTAACTTAAGTCTTCACTTGCTTTTCTTCATGGGACTTTTGCTGCTCATTTGGCCCAACCCAGGGCCAAAGCGCCATCTACAGCTCTGGTGCGCCTACCAGGTAGATGCGCCTGTCATAGGGTCAAACCCTAGACCTCCCACCTGGTCAAGCTTCTGCTGCATGCGCCTCTGCCAACTGTGCTTTGTGCTCATGTCTGATTAAACTTACAATTTAATCTATCTAGACATGATTGACTCGCAGGTCAATTACACATTATAAATTAAATAAAAGTGATGCGCAGTTCACAATAATATTAAATTTACAATTAACCAGGCACACAGGCCCCAGCACAGCACACATTAACACGGGCAGCCCATATAAGATTAAATAAACAAACATATGCCTACAATCAACATGTGATCCAAAAGAAAATAAAATTTTTGAAAACCCCATTGGCATCAATTTTAATTTTCTTATGTGCCCTTACAACCTTACAATGGTTCATTGATAGGGATCCACTCATCCATCTAGTCAGATCGACTGCCCTTGCATGCACCAAGTCCTAACTGACTTGAGTTGACCTAATGGTCAACCATGCATGCGCAAAGGGCTGAACAACCCTCATGAGTGTCGGCAAGCAGGTGTGACCCCGGGCCTAACTCATGTGTGTTCAGTAGCCGTCTCAACCAGACCTCGCTACACGCCCTTGATGCAGTCGACCTATAGCCACCTCATGCTTGCGCACAGGTGCTATGTGGTCAACCCATCTAGGCTGTCAGATGGTCTGATCAGACTATTTTGATCCAACCTAGAAGATGCTTTCAACCCCATCAACCCATCTAAGGGTTTAATGTAGGGCCTTAGGTCTAGATGAGGCGCGCATGATATTTTGATTTGTCAAAACAAGCGCCAACAAACATGCGCATACATCTAAATAAAACTAGCATGTAGTTTTTGCGGCATGTGATTAGATCTAAGCATAGCAAACGCAAACAAGGATCACATAAAGGCAATCAAATGAGCATATACAGAACCGTGCCTCTGATACCAATTGTAGAGTCCCCTTCGAGGGGGAGCGCAAGCAGATCAAACCCTAAGGGGGGGGGCGCATGTAAATTCTTTTGGCAGCGGAATTAGGATTTTATCAAGATCGCATGAATATATGTTCATATGATCAACCTTAAGACGTTGTAAAGATCGAAAGAAGATCTCATACCATAGCCATCGGTATGATGGAGCCTTGGAAGCAAAGGCGCAAATGAACCTTCTCCAAAGTTGACGCACACAAGAAGATGCCGCCTACTTCCTTTGGCGTTTCTCCAAAGTTGACGCACACAAGTGCGCCATGATCTCATAACCGATCAAAGAAAACGCTTTCAACCAATGAACCAAGCGTTCACTCATGTGAACCGGTTCAAGCAAATCGAATGCATTTCAATTTTGGTTCAAAGATCAATTAACCCAAGCATTGGTTTAGATCACCGTTAAGCCCTAAGGCTCCAGATCCAACCGTTCATCTCCTGATGCTCCTGATCTCACCGATCTAGCATCAACTCTCTCGATCAAAGCTTACCGATCTCAAGCCCTAATCAATCAAACATGATTAGACCAGATCTTACTTATAATCAGAGCTTATAATCCCTTTAAACTGAACCCAAATAATTCAGTCCACACGATCTGACTCAAGTAAGCCATATCATCAAATTGTGCGACCCTAAGGGTTTCCTTTAAATGTCGGTAACGATAACTTTCGTTATCACGATCAGTGAGGGGTATCTAGCAACACATCACTGTCTCCCGATATAAAGGAAAGAGTCTTCCAAGACTACACCCAAACCATAGCACAAGTGAGAATCAACTTCACAAGGCATGCATGTATCCTTTGCCACTGGATGTTCTTATTGGACAAGCAAGTCAAGCTTGTAACTCCAATATTATGAGCATGATTAGATCAGATGAACATAGTCACCTGGGTATGGCCATACACTTTCTCAATCATCTCATCTAGGGGACCCCTATAGAACATCACACTCCTTAAACAAGGTGACGGCAATCCTGTATCTATCACTAGTGCCCTAACCTGACTCATGATCATTATCCAAGATAGTCTATAACCATTATATTTCAAATGATATTGAACTACCTCAAAACAATGACAATCATCATTTAGAAACACAAGTGATCTCAAGTTAGAGGACATGTGCCACTTGATGCAAACAAGGATTATTCACATTGTGACAAACAATTGAATATCCTAGTAGGGTCTGTCCAGTACATCCAATGTACCCATGAGTCTACATCTTATTCCATGCTCGAAGCATCCTATAAAATTAGAACACATATTAGTCTCAATCATATCAAGGCTGTCTCATGTTCACCAAGATATCTCGACTAAGGACATTACAGCATGTCAGCCTAGCTGAACACCATTGAGACATTATTCAGAAGTACAATTATTGTAGCAGACAATGTAACCAACTGAATAACAACCATGTCTCATATCAAGGCTAATGTTTGAGGCCTTGGGATTGTAACAGTATCATGTATAAACTCTTATGTTTATAAAGGCAATGGTTGTTATTCAGTTGGTTACATTGTCTGCTGCAATAATTGTACTTCTGAATAATGTCTCAATGGTGTTCAGCTAGGCTGACATGCTGTAATGTCCTTAGTCGAGATATCTTGGTGAACATGAGACAGCCTTGATATGATTGAGACTAATATGTGTTCTAATTTTATAGGATGCTTCGAGCATGGAATAAGATGTAGACTCATGGGTACATTGGATGTACTGGACAGACCCTACTAGGATATTCAATTGCTTGTCACAATGTGAATAATCCTTGATTGCAACAAGTGGCACATTTCCTCTGACTTGAGATCACTTGTGTTTCTAAATGATGATTGTCATTGTTTTGAGGTAGTTCAATATCATTTGAAACATAATGGTTATAGACTATCTTGGATGGTGAGCTTGAGTCAGGTTAGGGCACTAGTGATAGATAAAGGATTGCCGTCTCCTTAATTGGAGTGTGATGTTCTAAAGGGGCCCCCCTCTGTATGAGATGATTGAGAAAGTGTATGGCCATACCCAGGTGACTATGTTCATCTGATCTAATCATGCTCATCATATTGGAGCTACAGGCTTGACACGCTTGTCCAATAAGAACATCCAGTGGCAAAGGAATCATGTATGCTTAGTGAGTTGATTCACACTTGTGCTGTGGTTTGGGTGTAGTCTTGGAAGACTCTTTTCTTTATATCGGGAGACAGTGATGTGTTGCTAGATACCCCTCACTGATCGTGATAACGTGAGTTATCGTTACCGACATTTAAAGGAAACCCTTAGGGTCGCACAATTTGATGATATGGCTTACTTAAGTCAGATCGTATGGACTGAATTGTTTGGGTTCAGTTTAAAGGGATTTAGTCTCTGATTGTAAGTGAGATCTAGTCTGATCATGTATGATTGATTAGGGCTTGAGGTCGGTAAGCTTCGATCGAGAGAATGGATGCTAGATCAGTGAGATCAGCAGCATCAAGAGATCAACGGTTTGATCTGGAACCTTAGGGTTTAATTGTGATCTATACCATATCGCTTGGGTTAATTGGTCTTTGGACCAAACCAAATTGAACCAGCTCATTGAGTGAGCGTGTGGTTCAAATGGAGAGGAGTTTGCGATTGGGGTAAACCCATGATCGCATGTGAGTAAGTGGCTTTCTATTTTTAGAAAGCATGATCACATACGTGACCACGACTCACGTTCACGCCTAAGACGCTCAACTCTCTCGCTTCTCCTCCTCTCTCGTCGCCAACAAGCTCTCGCTCGTGTGGTGAAGAGGTTGACGAAAAAGGAGAAGGAAGAAATCGCCAAGCAAAGGATTCTCTTCCCTTCCATTCGACAAGGACTCCTTAGAACCTTGCTAGCACAAGGAGCACTAAGGGAGTAGGCGATCACATCTCGTGTGCGTCTTCTCTGGAGGAGAGCGACTTCACTCTCTGCTTCCAAGTCGCCATCCACACAATGGCATCGGTATGATTTCTTCTCTGATATTTGAAATCGATTTATGTTGATCATATTACATGCAAAGATCCTAGAAACCCCTTCCGCTGCATCAGAACCTTCATATGCGCCTATTAGGGTTTCGCCCTCCCCTTGTCTAAGGGAACCTTTCACTTATTCCATGCTCGAAGCATCCTATAAGATTAGAACACATATTAGTCTCAATCATATCAAGGCTGTCTCATGTTCACCAAGATATCTCGACTAAGGACAAAACTGCATGTCAGCCAAGCTGAACAGCATTGAGACATTATTCAGAAGTATACATATTGCAGCAGATACTGTAACAACCTGAATAACAACCATTGCCTTTATAAACATAGAGTTTATACATGATACTGAAATAATCCCAAGGCCTCAAACATTAGGCTTAAGGGCATACCCCAACAATCTCCCACTTGCACTTAATCTAATGGTTGAGAAATCTCAAACCCATATTATTACAGTGCTTCTCATGCTTCTGCTGCGCCAGAGGCTTTGTAAGCGGGTCAGCCAGATTGTCATCTGTATGAACCTTGCAGACTTTGATCTCGCCACGATCAATGATCTCCCGGATCAAGTGAAACCTTCTCTGTATGTGCTTGGACTTCTGGTGCGACCGTGGTTCCTTTGCTTGTGCTATTGCTCCAGTGTTATCACAGAAGATAACCAAAGGATCTGCACTTGAAGGAACAACACCAAGTTCCTGAACGAACTTACGAATCCACACTGCCTCCTTAGATGCTTCTGAGGCTGCAACATACTCGGCTTCTGTTGTGGAATCAGCAACAATTGACTGTTTGAAACTTTTCCACACCGCTGCTCCTCCATTCAAGCTAAAAACATAGCCTGATTGTGATCGGAAATCATCCTGGTCAGATTGGAATGAAGCGTCAGTATATCCTTCAATACTGAGTTCTTCCTGACCTCCATATATCAAGAACATATCTTTGGTCCTCCGAAGATATTTCAAAATGTTCTTGACCGCAATCCAGTGTGCCTGCCCTGGATTACTTTGGAATCGACTGGTCACGCTTAACCCGTAAGCAACGTCTGGGCGAGTACACAACATCGTATACATAATGGACCCAATAGCCGAAGCATAAGGCGTATTGTCCATTTCATATTTCTCAGTCTGTGTTTGTGGACACTGACTCTTTGAAAGATTCAGACCATGTCTGACTGGAAGATATCCTCTTTTAGAATTTTCTAAATGGAATCTCTCCAGGACTTTATCGATGTAAGTACTCTGGCACAGCCCGAGAAGCCTCTTAGATCTATCTCTGTAGATCTTCACACCTAATACATAGGCTGCTTCTCCTAAATCTTTCATCTGGAAACATTTTCTTAACCATGCTTTAACCGCATGTAGTTCAGGACACACCATTCCATTGCGGTGTTCCTGGCGGAGTGAGCTGTGAGATAATCCCACACTCCTTCAGATAGTCAGTAAACTCTCGACTTAGGTATTCTCCACCTCGATCTGAGCGAAGTGCCTTGATATTTCGGCCTAGCTGATTCTGTACTTCATTTTTGAACTCTTTGAACTTGTCAAAAGATTCACTCTTATGTCTCATTAGATAGACATACCCATATCTACTGAAATCATCAGTAAAGGTAATGAAGTACTGATAGCCACCTCTGGCATGTTTACTAAATGGCCCACACACATCACTGTGTATAAGGTCAAGTAAACCTGAAGCCCTTTGACCTTTGTGAGGAAAAGGAGCCTTCGTCATTTTACCCATTAAACAAGCTTTGCATTCATCAATCTCCTCATAGGAGAATGATCCCAGCAGTCCATGGTCATGCAACCGCTTAATGCGTTTCTTGTTAATATGGCCTAAATGACTATGCCATAGCAAGGTGCTGTCATTAGCATACTTGGCTTTCTTATTATCAATATTTTGTATAGAACATTCCATGTCCAACATGAATAACCCATTGTTAATTGATCCAGTAGCATAAACAATATTATCAAGAGTAAGATAACACTTTGAAATCTTGCATTCTAAGGAAAACCCTTTCCTGACAAGAGCAGGAATAGAGATAATATTTTTGGTAATACTGGGTACAAAGTAACAATTGTTTAATTCTAATACAATGCCAGATGGTAATGAGATGTAATAATCCCCTACAGAAATAGCAGCAACCCGTGCTCCGTTTCCAACGCGTAGGTCCACCTCATGCTGTCCCACCTGTCTTCTTCTCTTGAGTTCCTGTACATTTGAACAAATGTGAACTCCACATGCAGTGTCCAACACCCATGAAATAGAAGAAGATGAAACCATGACTTCCGTCACGTATATACCTGAGCCAGAAGCGATGCTTCCCCTCTTGTCTCCTTGGAGCGCTTTACAGTCCTTTTTCCAGTGACCCAGCTGGCCACAGTGGAAACACCTGTTGTCCTTCGACCGCTTCACCTTTTGTTTCAGAGCCTTACTGTAGTTCTTGACAGGGGCTTTGCCCTTCTTCCCCTTCTTCTTGTTCCTAGAAGGAACCATTAAGATAGAGGTTGAAGGCTTTCCCTTCAGAGTCTCCTCAGTAGTCAAGAGCATATTCAGCAGCTCTGCCGGAGTACAATCGATTTTGTTCATATTAAAGTTAATGATGAACGCATCGAAAGAGGGCGGGAGAGACTGCAGAATAATGTCTACAGCAAGCTCCTGATTGATGGTATGCCCCAGTTTCTCCAGAGCCTCTTTGTGCCCAATCATCTTGAGCACGTGAGCTCCTACTGGGCTCCCTTCAGCCAGTTTGCTCTGAAAGAAAAGCTTGGTCAAATTATAGCGTTCAGTCCTCGCCTGTGCAGCATATAGCATCTTGAGGTTTGCTATAATTTCTATAGCAGACATATCCTCTTGCTGACGCTGCAGCGGTGGCGTCATAGACGCTAGCATCAGGCAAGCGACATCAATGCTATCATTGACGTGCTTTTCATAGGCTTCACGAACCGCCCTTGCGGCGTTCGCAGCGGGTTGAGGCGGTATAGCCGTCTCGAGGACATACAGTTTCCTCTCTGCCTTAAGAACAATCTTAAGGTGTCCGTACCAGTCTGAGAAGTTTGGCCCAGCAAACTTCTCCCTTTCCAGTAGGGATCGCACATTGAAGCTCATGGTGTTCGTTGCTGCAGGAATCTACAACAATGCAAGAACAGCAAGGTCAGTATCAATGTTAAGAATCAATCCAGGACTTAAGAAAGATTCTTTTTCTCACTATTTTATCTGGCTGAAAAATCCAGCAAAACAGCCCGAAAGAGTAACACTCTTTTAGTGAGATGGGATCCAGATTTCATACTTGGTCTCCGCGTCCCGCTCAGGCGAGATAAGATGCACAGAGAGTACAAGCACTAATTTCTGGTAGGCATTCCCTGCCAATCGCCAACCCGTGCGATTCCCCTTCATCTGGGCAATCCAGCTGACTGTGCCAACTGAGTTGGTACAACACAGTCTCTGATCCCACAGATGGCTGCCTCCATGTGCTACCATATGCCACATATGTAGCCTACATGGTCAAGCTGACCTGACCTACTCCCTGGACCACCACGTGCTATGCTGAGCAACGAGAAGCGATAAATCCCTTCTCTGTAACACGCAGGTGAAATCACACACCGTCTGAAGATAGATGGACGTGCCCACTGAGTGGGTACAACACGGCTCCAACGATAGTCAGAACAGTGAGGTTTCGCGTCAGAAGGCATTACGTGCTTGATATTTTAGCGTTGGATTTTAACGGTCTTTTATCTTCTTAACTATCATGCAAATCCTATGGTGATAGCAGAAGATAAATAAATCATGCATTTCTAATTATTTAGAAAATAAAAGAAAGCATGGATCTTATGTGGTAAAAGCCCATAGAGCCTAAGTAAGACCTTAAATCAACTTAAGTCTTCACTTGCTCTTCTTGGGTCTTTTGCATCTCATCTGGTCCAACCCAGGGCCCTAGCGCTCAATGCAGCTCAGGTGCGCCCACCAGCTGAATGCTCCTCTGCGATGTGTGCTTTTGTGCTCTTGTCTAATTAAAATACATTTTAATCTATCTAGACAAGCTTGACTCGCAGGTCAATTATACAATAAATTAATTAAAAATGTGATTCACAGATCACAAAAATAATAATTTACCTGGCTCGCAGGCCCCAGCACAGCACACATTAAAAGGGCAACCCACATAAGATTAAATAAACAAGCATCATGGCATCATTCAATCAACATGTGATCCATTGCAAAGAAAATAAAATTTTGAAAACCCATTGGCATCAATTTAATTTTCTTATGTGCCCTACAACCTTACAACGGTCCATTGATAGGGATCCACTCATCAATCTAGTCAGATCCACTGCCCTTGCATGCACCAAGTCCTAACTGACTCGAGTTGACCTAATGGTCAACCATGCATGCGCCAAGGGCTGAACAACCCTCATGAGTTTCGGCAAGCGGGTGTGACCCCGGGCCTAACTCATGTGTGTTCACTAGTCGTCTCAACCAGACCTCGCTACACGCCTTTGATGCAGTCAACCTATAGCCACCTCGTGCTTGCGCACAGGTGCTATCTGGTCAACCCATCTAGGCTGTCAGATGGTCTGATCAGACTAATTTGATCTATACTAGATGATGCTTTCAACCCCATCAACCCGTCTAAGGGTTTACAATAGGCGCATCTTAGATCTAATCATAGGCGCGCAAGTTAAGTTTTGATAAACAACATGAACCAAGCGCCAACAACAAGTCATGCGAAAGCATAAATAAACAACATGCGCCTCCAACAAGGTATACATCTTATTTTCGCATGAAGAAACTATTAGATCTAAACACTTGCGCAAGCATGGATCACAAGAGCAAACATAGCAATCATATTAGCATGCATAAAGCCTGCTCTGATACCAATTGAAGAAAACCCCTTTCAAGAGGGGGGCGAAACCCTAAGTAGGAGCATATCATGAATTGCACAAGGAAGCATAGGGTTTGTTGGGATCTTTTGCATGCCATAAGATCAACATCATAACTTGTATAGATAAGAAGTAATTCATACCATAGCCATGAGTGGATGGCGACTTGGAAGTAAAGATCGAAGGGGATCTTCTCCAAAGAAGACACACACCAAAGTGATGAAGACTTCCTTCTTGCGCACCTCTTGTGCTAGCAAAAGTGCCAAGTTGTCCTTGTGTGGAGAAGATGAGATCTTTGCTAGGGCGATGAAGCTCTCCCACTTGCTTGCGTGAACTCCAATCTACACGAGAGTGGATCGGCCACACAAAATCAGAACCGAAATGCGTTTTGGCGTTTACAAGGTAAGTGGCGTTACATGACTTCCAATTATGGAAAGTCATGAAGCCATGCGCCTAAATCCATGCAAACCGCCCAAAAACGCTTTCATCATGAACCATGCGTTCACACATGTGTGAACCGGTTCAATCCAACGGTTCAATGCGTTTGGTACAAAGACCAAACCAAACCAGCCCAAGCCATGGTCTAGATCTCTCTGAACCAAATGGTTCAAGATCTAACCGTTCATCTCTTGATGCCTTTGATCTCACCGATCTAGCATCACTACTCTCGATCGAAGCTTACCGATCTCAAGCCCTAATCAATCAAACATGACCAGACCCGATCTCACTTACAATCAGAGTTCAAACTCCTTTAAACTGAATCAAAACAATTCAATCCACACGATCTGACTCAAGAAAGCCATATCACCAAATTGTGTGACCCTGAGGGTTTCCTTTAAATGTCGGTAACGATAACTTACGTTATCACGACCAGTGAGGGGTATCTAGCAACACATCACTGTCTCCCGATATAAAGGAAAAAGTCTTCCAAGACTACACCCAAACCACAGCACAAGTGTGAATCAACTTCACAAGGCATGCATGTTTCCTTTGCCACTGGATGTTCTTATTGGACAAGCGTGTCAAGCCTGTAGCTCCAATATGATGAGCATGATTAGATCAGATGAACATAGTCACCTGGATATGGCCATACACTTTCTCAATCATCTCATTCAGGGGGGCCCCTTTAGAACATCACACTCCAAACAAGGAGACGGCAATCCTATATCTATCACTAGTGTCCTAACCTGACTCAAGCTCACCATCCAAGATAGTCTATAACCATTATGTTTCAAATGATATTGAACTACCTCAAAACAATGACAATCATCATTTAGAAACACAAGTGATCTCAAGTTAGAGGAAATGTGCCACTTGTTGCAATCAAGGATTATTCACATTGTGACAAGCAATTGAATATCCTAGTAGGGTCTGTCCAGTACATCCAATGTACCCATGAGTCTACATCTTATTCCATGCTCGAAGCATCCTATAAGATTAGAACACATATTAGTCTCAATCATATCAAGGCTGTCTCATGTTCACCAAGATATCTCGACTAAGGACATTACAGCATGTCAGCCTAGCTGAACACCATTGAGACATTATTCAGAAGTACAATTATTGCAGCAGACAATGTAACCAACTGAATAACAACCATTGCCTTTATAAACATAAGAGTTTATACATGAAACTGTTACAATCCCAAGGCCTCAAACATTAGCCTTAAGGGCATACCCCAATAATCTCCCACTTGCACTTAATCTAATGGTTGAGAAATCTCAAACCCATATTATTACAGTGCTTCTCATGCTTCTGCTGCGCCAGAGGCTTGGTAAGCGGGTCTGCCAGATTGTCATCTGTATGAACCTTGCAGACTTTGATCTCGCCACGATCTATGATCTCCCTGATCAAGTGAAACCGTCTCTGTATGTGCTTGGACTTCTGGTACGACCGTGGTTCCTTTGCTTGTGCGATTGCTCCAGTGTTATCACAGAAGATAACCAAAGGATCTGCACTCGAAGGAACAACACCAAGTTCTCTCACGAACTTACGAATCCACACTGCCTCCTTGGATGCTTCCGAGGCTGCAACATACTCGGCTTTTGTTGTGGAATCAGCAACGATTGACTGTTTGAAACTTTTCCACACCACTGCTCCTCCATTCAAGCTAAAAACATAGCCTGATTGCGATCGGAAATCATCCTGGTCAGATTGGAACGAAGCGTCAGTATATCCTTCTATATTGAGTTCTTCCTGACCACCATACACCAAGAACATATCTTTGGTCCTCCGAAGATATTTTAAAATGTTCTTGACTGCAATCCAGTGCGCCATACCTGGATTACTTTGGAACCGACTGGTCACGCTTAACCCGTAAGCGACGTTTGGGCGAGTACACAACATCGCATACATAATGGATCCAATAGCCGAAGCATAAGGCGTATTGTCCATTTCATCTTTCTCAGTCTGTGTTTGTGGACACTGACTCTTTGAAAGATTCAGACCATGTCTGACTGGAAGATATCCTCTTTTAGAATTCTCTAAATGAAATCTCTCTAGGACTTTATCGATGTAAGTACTCTGGCACAGCCCGAGAAGCCTCTTAGATCTATCCCTGTAGATCTTCACACCTAATACATAGGCTGCTTCTCCCAAATCTTTCATCTGAAAACATTTCCTTAACCATGCCTTAACCGCATTCATTTCAGGAATATCGTTTCCAATGATCAAGATATCATCGACGTAGAGGACTAGGAAAGTAATCACGCTCCCATTAAACCTCTTATATACACACGGGTCATCTTCGTTCTTGATGAAACCAAACTCAGAGATTGATTCATCAAAACGAATATTCCAGCTTCTAGATGCTTGTTTAAGTCCATAAATGGACTTCTTTAACTTGCATATTTTATAACGATCTGATGGATTAGTGAAACCTTCAGGTTGTGTCATATACACATCCTCATCCAGTTTTCCATTAAGGAAAGCCGTCTTCACATCCATCTGCCAGATCTCATAATCGTAATATGCAGCTATCGCGAAGAGAATCCGAATAGACTTAAACATGGCTACAGGAGAGAAAGTTTCATCATAATCTATCCCGTAGATTTGTTTGAAACCTTTCGCTACTAGCCTGCCTTTATAGGTAACCACGTTACCATCCATGTCAATCTTCTTCTTGAAGATCCATTTACAGCCTATAGGGATTACTCCCGGAGGCGGATCAACCAAATCCCAGACTTGGTTATCTGACATGGAGTCCATCTCGGCTCGCATAGCTTCAAGCCATCTAGCTGACTCCGGTCCACTGACCGCATCCGCATAAGTAAGGGGTTCATCATTATCAATGATGTAGACTCCGTCATAGCGCTCAGGCTGTCGACGGATCCTTCCCGATCTTCGCGGTTCCCGTGATATCTGAGCCTCAGGTTGTTCAGTAACCTGATCTACCGGCTCAGGCTCACCCAACTGTGCTTGACTACTTTGTCCTTCCTCTGGATTCACATCCAGCTTTATTTCTCTCCCACTGGCCTCTTGCAGAAGAAACTCCTTCTCAAGAAAAATGGCCGTCCGAGCAACAAATACTTTGTTCTCTTTGGGATCGTAGAAATAATAACCCTTAGTTTCCTTAGGGTAACCGACAAAGATGCATTTCTCAGATCTGCTCTCCAGTTTCCCAGAGGCGAGCTTTTTGACATAAGCCTCGCAACCCCAGATCTTAATAAATGTCAAGCTCGGCTGTTTCCCATACCATAATTCATATGGAGTCTTTGAAACTGCCTTGGATGGCACTCGGTTTAGTACCTTTGCAGCTGTTTCCAGTGCAAATCCCCAAAAGGAGTAAGATAGAGTAGCCTGACTCATCATAGAACGAACCATATCAAGTAACGTTCTATTTCTCCTCTCGGACACACCAATCCATTGCGGTGTTCCTGGCGGAGTGAGCTGTGAGATAATCCCACACTCCTTCAGATAGTCAGTAAACTCTCGACTTAGGTATTCTCCACCTCGATCTGAGCGAAGTGCCTTGATATTTCGGCCTAGCTGATTCTGTACTTCATTTTTGAACTCTTTGAACTTGTCAAAAGATTCACTCTTATGTCTCATTAGATAGACATACCCATATCTACTGAAATCATCAGTAAAGGTAATGAAGTACTGATAGCCACCTCTGGCATGTTTACTAAATGGCCCACACACATCACTGTGTATAAGGTCAAGTAAACCTGAAGCCCTTTGACCTTTGTGAGGAAAAGGAGCCTTCGTCATTTTACCCATTAAACAAGCTTTGCATGCATCAATCTCCTCATAGGAGAATGATCCCAGCAGTCCATGGTCATGCAACCGCTTAATGCGTTTCTTGTTAATATGGCCTAAACGACTATGCCATAGCAAGGTGCTGTCATCAGCATACTTGGCTTTCTTATTATCAATATTTTGTATAGAACATTCCATGTCCAACATGAATAACCCATTGTTAATTGATCCAGTAGCATAAACAATATTATCAAGAGTAAGATAACACTTTGAAATCTTGCATTCAAAGGAAAACCCTTTCCTGACAAGAGCAGGAATAGAGATAATATTTTTGGTAATACTGGGTACAAAGTAACAATTGTTTAATTCTAATACAATGCCAGATGGTAATGAGATGTAATAATCCCCTACAGAAACAGCAGCAACCCGTGCTCCGTTTCCAACGCGTAGGTCCACCTCATGCTGTCCCACCTGTCTTCTTCTCTTGAGTTCCTGTACATTTGAACAAATGTGAACTCCACATGCAGTGTCCAACACCCATGAAATAGAAGAAGATGAAACCATGACTTCCGTCACGTATATACCTGAGCCAGAAGCGATGCTTCCCCTCTTGTCTCCTTGGAGCGCTTTACAGTCCTTTTTCCAGTGACCCAGCTGGCCACAGTGGAAACACCTGTTGTCCTTCGACCGCTTCACCTTTTGTTTCAAAGCCTTACTGTAGTTCTTGACAGGGGCTTTGCCCTTCTTCCCCTTCTTCTTGTTCCTAGAAGGAACCATTAAGATAGAGGTTGAAGGCTTTCCCTTCAGAGTCTCCTCAGTAGTCAAGAGCATATTCAGCAGCTCTGCCGGAGTACAATCGATTTTGTTCATATTAAAGTTAATGATGAACGCATCGAAAGAGGGCGGGAGAGACTGCAGAATAATGTCTACAGCAAGCTCCTGATTGATGGTATGCCCCAGTTTCTCCAGAGCCTCTTTGTGCCCAATCATCTTGAGCACGTGAGCTCCTACTGGGCTCCCTTCAGCCAGTTTGCTCTGAAAGAAAAGCTTGGTCAAATTATAGCGTTCAGTCCTCGCCTGTGCAGCATATAGCATCTTGAGGTTTGCTATAATTTCTATAGCAGACATATCCTCTTGCTGACGCTGCAGCGGTGGCGTCATAGACGCTAGCATCAGGCAAGCGACATCAATGCTATCATTGACGTTCTTTTCATAGGCTTCACGAACCGCCCTTGCGGCGTTCGCAGCGGTTTGAGGCGGTATAGCCGTCTGTCCAGTACATCCAATGTACCCATGAGTCTACATCTTATTCCATGCTCGAAGCATCCTATAAGATTAGAACACATATTAGTCTCAATCATATCAAGGCTGTCTCATGTTCACCAAGATATCTCGACTAAGGACATTACAGCATGTCAGCCTAGCTGAACACCATTGAGACATTATTCAGAAGTACAATTATTGCAGCAGACAATGTAACCAACTAAATAACAACCATTGCCTTTATAAACATAAGAGTTTATACATGAAACTGTTACAATCCCAAGGCCTCAAACATTAGCCTTAAGGGCATACCCCAACAGAATATTCCAGCTTCTTGATGCTTGTTTAAGTCCATAAATGGACTTCTTTAATTTGCATATTTTATGACGATCTGATGGATTAGTGAAACCTTCAGGTTGTGTCATATACACATCCTCTTCTAGTTTTCCATTAAGGAAAGCGGTCTTCACATCCATTTGCCAGATCTCATAATCATAATATGCCGCTATCGCGAGAATAATCCGAATAGACTTGAACATGGCTACAGGAGAGAAAGTTTCATCATAATCTATCCCGTAGATTTATTTGAAACCTTTCGCAACTAGCCTGCCTTTATAGGTAACCACATTACCATCCATGTCAATCTTCTTCTTGAAGATCCACTTACAGCCTATAGGGATTACTCCCGGAGGCGGATCAACCAAATCCCAAACTTGGTTATCTGACATGGAGTCCATCTCGGCTCGCATAGCTTCAAGCCATCTCGCTGATTCCGGTCCACTGACCGCATCCGCATAAGTGAGGGGTTCATCATTAATGATGTAGACTCCGTCATAGCGCTCAGGCTGTCGACGGATCCTTCCCGATCTTCGTGGTTCCCGTGATATCTGAGCCTCAGGTTGTTCAGTAACCTGATCTACTGGCTCAGGCTCATCCAACTGTGCTTGACTACTTTGTCCTTCTTCTGGATTCTCATCCAGCTTTATTTCTCTCCCACTGGCCTCTTGCAGAAGAAATTCTTTCTCAAGAAAAATAGCCGTACGAGCAACAAATACTTTGTTCTCTTTGGGATCGTAGAAATAATAACCCTTTGTTTCTTTAGGGTAACCGACAAAGATACATTTCTCAGATCTGCTCTCTAGTTTCCTAGAGGCGAGCTTTTTGACATAAGCCTCGCAACCCCAGATCTTAATAAATGTCAAGCTCGGCTGTTTCCCATACCATAACTCATATGGAGTCTTTGAAACGGCCTTGGATGGCACTCGGTTTAGTACCTTTGCAGCTGTTTCCAGTGCAAATCCCCAAAAGGAGTAAGGTAGAGTAGCCTGACTCATCATAGAACGAACCATATCCAGTAAGGTTCTATTTCTCCTCTCGGACACACCATTCCTTTGCGGTGTTCCTGGCGGAGTGAGCTGTGAGATAATCCCACACTCCTTCAGATAGTTAGTAAACTCATGACTCAAGTATTCTCTACCTCGATCTGAACGAAGTGCCTTGACATTTCGGCCTAGCTAATTTTGTACTTCATTTTTGAACTCTTTGAACTTGTCAAAAGATTCACTCTTATGTCTCATTAGATAGACATAACCATACCTACTGAAATCATCAGTAAAGGTAATGAAGTATGAATAGCCACCTCTGGCATGTTTACTAAATGGCCCATACACATCACTGTGAATGAGGTCAAGTAAACCTGAAGCCCTTTGACCTTTGTTGGAAAAAGGAGACTTCGTCATTTTACCCATTAAACAAGCTTTGCATGTATCAAGCTCCTCATAGGAGAATGATCCCAGCAGTCCATGTTCATGCAACCGCTTAATGCGCTTCTTGTTAATATGGCCTAAACGACTATGCCATAGCAAGGTGCTGTCTTCAGCATATTTGGCTTTCTTAATATCAATCTGTTGTATTGAACATTCCATGTCCAACATGAATAAACCATTGTTAATTGACCCAGTAGCATAAACAATATTATCAAAAGAAATATAACACTTTGAAATCTTGCATTCAAAGGAAAACCCTTTCCTGACAAGAGCAGGAATAGAGATAATATTCTTAGTTATGCTCGGTACAAAATAACAATTGTCCAGTTCTAATACAAGACCAGATGGTAAAGAGATGTGATAAACTCCTACAGCAACAGCAGCAACCCGTGCCCCATTTCCTACTCGTAGGTCCACCTCATGCTGTCCCACCTGTCTTCTTCTCTTGAGTTCCTGTACATTTGAACAAATGTGAACTCCACATGCAGTGTCCAACACCCATGAAATAGAAGAAGAAGATACCATGACTTCAGTCACGAAAATACCTGAGCCAGAAGCGAAAGAGTTGCTTCCCTTCTTATCTCCTTGGAGCGCTTTACAGTCCTTTTTCCAGTGACCCAGCTGGCCACAATGGAAACATCTGTATTCCTTTGACCGCTTTACCTTTTGTTTCAGAGCCTTGTTGTAGCTCTTGATAGGGGCTTTGCCCTTCTTCCCCTTCTTCTTGTTCCTTGAAGGAACCATTAGGACAGAGGATGAAGGCGTTCCCTTCTCACGAGACTGAGTCTGCTCAGTAGTCAAGAGCATGTTCAGTAACTCTGCCGGCGTACAGTCGATCTTATTCATATTAAAATTAATGATGAATGGATCGAAAGAGGCCGGGAGAGACTGCAAGATGATGTCTACAACAAGCTCCTGATTGATGGTATGTCCCAGTTTCTCTAGAGCCTCCTTGTACCCAATCATCTTGAGTACGTGAGCTCCCACTGGACTCCCTTCAGTCAGTTTGCTCTGAAAGAAAAGTTTAGTCAAATTATAGCGTTCAGTCCTTGCCTGTGCAGCATATAGCATCTTGAGGTTTGCTATAATTTCTATAGCAGATAAATCCTCATGCTGACGCTGCAGCTGTGGCGTCATAGACGCTAGCATAAGGCAAGCGACATCAATGCTATCATTGACATGCTTTTCATAAGCTTCCCGAACCGCCATTGCGGCGTTCGCAGCCGGTTGAGGCGGTATAGCCGTCTCGAGGACATACAGTTTCCTCTCAGCCTTAAGAACAATCTTAAGGTGTCCGTACCAGTCTGAGAAGTTTGGCCCAGCAAACTTCTCCCTTTCTAGTACGGATCGCACATTGAACGCTGTGGTGTTCGTTGCTGCAGTAATCTACAACAATGCAAGAACAGCAAGGTCAGTATCAATGTTAGAATCATTTCAGGACTTAAGAATGATTCTTTTCTCACTATTTTATCTGACTGAAAAATCCAGTAAAACAGTCCGAAAGAGTAAAACTCTTTTAGTGAGATGGGATCCAGATTTCATACTTGGTCTCCGCGTCCCGCTCAGGCGAGATAAGATGCACAGAGAGTACAAGCACTAATCTCTGGTAGGCAATCCCTGCCAATCGCCAACCCGTGCGATTCCCCTTCATCTGGGCAATCCAGTAGACTGTGCCAACTGAGTTGGTACAACACAGTCTCTGATCCCACAGATGGCTGCCTCCATATGGCTACCATATGCTCAATATGTAGCCTGCATGGTCAAGCTGACCCGACCTACTCCCTGGACCACCACGTGCTATGCTGAGCAACGAGAAGCGATAAATCCCTTCTCTGTAACACGCAGGTGTAATCACACACCGTCTGAAGATAGATGGGCGTGCCCACTGAGTGGGTACAACACGGCCCCAACGATAGTCAGAACAGTGAGGTTTCGCGTCAGAAGGCTTACGTGCTTGATATTTAACGTTGGATTTTAACGGTCCTTTTATCTTCTCACTATCATGCAAATCCTATGGTGATAGCAGAAGAATAAATCATGCAGTTACTAAATTACTGAAACAGTAAATTAAAAGCATGATGATCTTATGTGGTAAAAGCCCATGCCTAAGTAAGACCTTAATTAACTTAAGTCTTCACTTGAGCTCTTCATGGGTCTTTAGCATTTCCTCTGGCCCAACCCGGGCCCAAGCGCCCACTGCAGCTCAGATGCGCCCACCAGGTAAAATGCGCCTATCCTAGAGTCGATCCCTAGACCTCCCACTGGTGAAGCCACTTGCTGCATGCGCCTCTGCCAAGTGTGCTCTGTGCTCATGTCTGATTAAATTACAATTTAATCTATCTAGACACGATTGACTCACAGGTCAATTACATTTTATAAATTAATTAAAATGTGATGCGCAGATCACAATAATAATTTACAATTTAATCCAGGCACGCAGGCCCCAGCACAGCACACATTAATTGGGCAGCCCACATACGATGAAATAAACATTCATTCATGTTATACAAACAACATGTGATCCAATCAAGAAAATAAAATTTTCGAAAATCCCATTGGCATCAATTTTATTTCCTTATGTTCCCTACTACCTTACAACGGTCCATTAATAGGGATCCACTCATCAGACCTAGTCAGACCCACTGCCCTTGCATGCACCAAGTCATAACCGACTTGAGTCGACCTCATGGTCAACAATGCATGTCTTAAGGGCTGAACGTCCCTCATGAGTTTTGGCAAGCGGGTGTGACCCCGGGCCTAAATCATGAGCGTCCACTAGTTGCCTCAATCAGACATCGCTACACGCCCAGTATGCAGTCGACCTATAGCCACCTGATGCTTGCGCATAGGTGCCATCTGGTCGACCCATCTAGGCTGTCAGATGGTCTGATCAGACAGTTGGGTCTATACTAGATGATGATTTCAACCCTAAAAACCCGTCTAAGGTATTATAGCAGGTGCTCGTAGATCTAGATGGAGCGCGCAAGATGTTAAGTTTTTACAAAAACACTTTAACATGCGCCAACAAGTAAAAACATACATCATGTAATTTCGCAAACTAACATGTAGTTGCGCAAGATGATAACTTCTAGATCTACATATCAAACGCAATGCAAACTAGGATCACAAATTAACATCAAGCAATCATATGATTCATAAGATACCAGGCTCTAATACCAATTGAAAGTCCCATAAAAGGGGGGGGGGGGGGGGCGAAACCCTAATAGCATGCGCAAATAAAACTTTTCTAGGGTTTCATGAGGATCGAATAGTATGAACATATGATCAACTTAAGATTGAAAGCATAGAGATGCGTTACCATTGCCATTTCTTGGATGGCGTCTTGGAATCAAAGAATCGAATGCTTCTTCTCCAAAGGCAACACACACAAGGTGAAGATGGCTTTCTCCTTGTCGTCCTTTGTGCTAGCAAAGATCTTCAAGTGTCCTTGTCGCGTGAAGGAGATTTTAGAGAATGACTTCTTGCTTGCCGAATGGTTTTTCTCTCTTGGCGTGAAGACAACCCAAGTCAAGAGAGGAAGAGGCGATGCGTTGAGGCGTTATGGAGTTGTGGCGTTACATGACTTCCAAAAATAGAAAGTCATGAAGCCATGCGCCCACGCCATGATAACCGACCTAAACGCCTTCATATTGAACCATGCGTTCACACATGTGAACCGGTTCAAACCAATTCGGTTCAATTGCATTTGGTTCAAAGACCAAATCAAACCAGCATTGGTTCAGATCTTATCAAACCAAATGTTTAAGATCTAACTGTTCATCTCTTGATGCTCTTGATCTCACTGATCTAGCATCAATACTCTCGATCGAAGCTTACCGATCTCAAGCCCTAATCAATCAAACATGATCAGACCAGATCTCACTTACAATCAGAGTTTAAATTCCTTTAAACTGAACCAAAACAATTCAGTCCACACGATCTGACATAAGAAAGCCATATCATCAAATTGTGCGACCCTAAGGGTTTCCTTTAAATGTCGGTAACAATAACTTACGTTATCACAATCAGTGAGGGGTATCTAGCAACACATCACTGTCTCCCGATATAAAGGAAAGAGTCTTCCAAGACTACACCCAAACCACAGCACAAGTGTGAACCTAAGTCACTTGACATATGTGTTTCCTTTGCCACTGGACGTTCTTATTGGACAAGCGTGTCAAGCCTGTAATTCCAATATGATGAGAATGATTAGATCAGATGAAACATAGTCATCTGGGTATGGCCATACACTTTCTCAATCATCTCATCCAGGGGGCCCCTATAGAACATCACACTCCAATCAAGGAGACGGCAATCCTATATCTATCACTAGTGCCCTAACATGACTCATGCTCATTATCCAAGATAGTCTATAACCATTATGTTTCAAATGATATTGAACTACCTCAAAACAATGCCAATCATCATTTAGAAACAGAAGTGATCTCAAGTCAGAGGAAATATGCCACTTGTTTGCATATAAGGATTATTCACATTGTGACAAGCAATTGAATATCCTAAGTAGGGTCTGTCCAGTACATCCAATGTACCCATGAGTCTACATCTTATTCCATGCTCGAAGCATCCTATAAGATTAGAACACATATTAGTCTCAATCATATCAAGGCTGTCTCATGTTCACCAAGATATCTCGACTAAGGACAAAACTGCATGTCAGCCAAGCTGAACAGCATTGAGACATTATTCAGAAGTATACATATTGCAGCAGATACTGTAACAACCTGAATAACAACCATTGCCTTTATAAACATAGAGTTTATACATGATACTGAAATAATCCCAAGGCCTCAAACATTAGGCTTAAGGGCATACCCCAACAGTCTTAACCTATCATATAATTCTACATCTATTCTAAACAAGATGAAAAATTCTTTACAACAAGATAGGGAGAGAACCACATGCAGGTGGAAAGAGATTTTACAAGCATTCATCACAAGTGGAAACATGCTTCCACATCACAACACAGGAGGGCACTCGCTATGACCATATCAACCCAATCAAGTGGCGCATGTAAAATTTGAAAATCCGAAAAAATCAAATTTTAGCACCTTATGCGCCAACATCATCCAAAGCACTCTCTTAACCAAATTTATGCCAAAATTTAGATCAAGTTCCATGATGATTTCATAGACCCTATCGGCTGGCAGTTTTGTCAGATCAAGAGACCTGACCAGTCCGAAGACACAATGCCCGTCCTACTTGACAAAACTACATGCGCCTTCGGTCTTAAATCAAACATAAAACAAAATCAAATTTCGGCCATAAATTGAAAAGAGAGGTTTAGAATAAAAATGCTTTCTACGTGAAACGTGCATGGATAGAAGAAAATTTTCCAAAAATTTTTCATACAAGCAAACATACACCTTGTGTTTCTTGCAAGTAACATTGATACCACTGTTAGGGAATACCGGGTGTAATTTAAAATTTTTGCAGTCCCAGGACGCAGCGGAAGCATTACACCCGAAACATATTCCGGTCCCAAGGATCCATGCGAGAGAGAATACACAAGGATGTGTTAGAGATGTACCTCTTTTGCTTGTCTAGTTGCCGAAGCCATGTTGAAGATGATCAAGTGCTCGCCCTCTACAAGTATCCACGCGTCGACTCCTTGATCGTTGCTCCCTTCCATGCTTGGTGCTAGCCTCGGGAAGAGAATCAAGCCTTCACCTCACTTGCGCCACCTTCAAGAGAACTTGCGCCAAGGAGGGGATAGGGAAGATGCCGACAAGGACTTCCCTCTTCTTATTTGCTTGCGCCACCTCCAAGGTGCGCCTATGGCCGAGGAACGATGAGGGCTTGTGGCAAGAAGACGCCACCAAGCACAAAGAATCCTTGCGCCAAAGAAGAGAGGAAGAGGAAGAACTTGTGGCTCCAAGGAAGAAGATTGCGCTCCTTGATGAAGAAGGAGAGCTCCAAGCTCTCAAGTTGTTGCCACCTTAAGCCTCCACGCCTCCTTGTGTATGAGACCTCACGTCTTCCAGGAAGGGAACCCAAGAGGGGGCGACAAGGGGTCCTATAAATAGGACTAGAGGCGGTTTGGGCAAGGGCTAGGATCATGCCAAGTGTATGGCTAGGATGAGGTGTCTTGAGGCAAGGAAAGTCTCCAAGACTTTACCATAAACCTCATTCAACCTATCCATAAATGTCCAAGCACTATATCAGCCCAAGACATGCCTCAAATGCATTCTTACCATCAAAGGATAAGTGGCTAGGCGCAACATGCAAGAGGAATTTGGCTCGGGTGGTGTCTTGGGAAAAACTAGGGTTTGAGGTAAGGTAAGTCTCCAAGACATTATCATATACCTCTTCTCTATATCCATATGCGCCTAGGAACTTCCCATAAAAGTTCTCAAGCCATATCAGCCCCAAGACTTGCCTTAGAAGCAAGTATTCCATCCAAGGAAGAGGGGCTAGGCGCCCTTTACTTCCATAATGAAGCAAAGGTGCCTCCCTCACCCCATTATGCCCCTAGGCGCCAATGGGGTGAGATTTTTCCCCATTATACCCTTTTAAGCCAATTCCCTCTTCATGACAACTAATTATTGGGCCTCATTGGATAATGAGCTAGCTCAAACTTCATGGCATGGGTTGATTAAGCTATTGGATCTAATCCAATGCAACTCTAATCCAAATGTGACCAATTAAGGTCAATTTCGGGTCAACCTGCCAAAAATGAAGTTTGGCTCCAATAACTTTCTTCCAACTCATCAGGCCCATTGGCGCTAATGAAATCTTCCAAATTGATCCAAGTTATCCAATAACTTGATCATAAGGCTTCTGATTAAAGCAACGTCAAGAGTCTATTGCGTGTGACCCCGTAGGATCCATATGACGATGGCAATGATGTAAACATCATAAGTAGTGAGGCGTATCTAGCAACACATCACTACTACCCATGTCATAGGACTTAAGTCATTATGGCAACAACTCCTAACAAGCAACGAGGATTCCCATTGGATTATAGATCCCTTTGCCTAAACTGATATCCTGCCATTGGATTAGTCTCAAGTTTATCAATCCAATGCATTGGTCATGACTCAACAAGTGTGGCCACACATTCCTATCATGCACCAATAAGGTGGGGCGCCCCCTAGTGGATATCATGCTTCCAATAAGGAAGGGGCAAATCCTACTGTTGGTCATCCATGTCTCTACGTCACTTATGACATGCCCAATGACAGTCATTTTGGTCTCCCAATTACGGAGAGACGTAAGACTGTATCAAAGCATATCCATCATCAAATCTAGACATGAATACCTCAAGTCGAAGGATCAATGCAAACCTCTTGCATGTGAGATTGACTTGTTGACTAGACAAGTCAATCCTCACGGTGGATCACTCCAGTGCATCCAATGCACCTGTATGTCTGCGTTACTGTGCCCCGCACCTAACCTGAAGAGTCCCCTTCAAGGGGGAGCGCAAGCGGATAAAACCCCTTTCAAGAGGGGGGCTGAAACCCTAAGGTAGGGGGCGCATGCAAGTTTGCTAGGGTTTCATCATATATGATCGCTTACATGCTCATATAATCAACTATGATAAATTGATTGAAGCAAGAGGGAGACTCATACCGACGCCATTGGCTTGGAGGTCGGCTTGGAAGAAGAGAGCAACTTAGATCTCCTCCAAAAGTTCACACACAAGATGAAGATCGCCTACCCCTTGTGATGCTTGTGCTAGCAAGAATCTTCAAGGGTCCTTGCCGTGTGTAAGGGGATGAAGAGACGATTTCCTTTTGGCCGAGAGCTCCACACGCAAAACCACTTCTCCTCGTCAACCTCTTGCCCAACCAAGTTCAAGGCGTTGAAGTGAAGACAAGAACGCATATGCGTTTTGGCGTTCAAGAGAAACCGGCCTTGATGACTTTCCATAAATGGATGATCATCAAGCCATGCGCTTACTCCAACCCAAAACGCATATTAGCATTGAACCAAGCGTTCACCTTTGTGAACCGGTTCAAGCCAACATGTTCCAATCGCATTTGGTTCATGAACCAAACCGAAATAGCTCAAGCCATGTGGTCTAGACCATATTGAACCCTAAGGCTCAAGATCTCACCATTCATCTCCTGATGCTCCTGATCTCACCGATCTAGCATCATCTCTCTCGATCGAAGCTTACCGATCTCAAGTCCTAATCAATCAAACATGATCAGACCAGATCTCACTTACAATCAGAGATTAAATCCCTTTAAACTGAATCCAAACAATTCAGTCCACATGATCTGACTCAAGTAAGCCATATCATCAATTGTGCGACCCTGAGGGTTTCCTTTAAATGTCGGTAACGATAACTCACGTTATCACGATCAGTGAGGGGTATCTAGCAACACATCACTATCTCCCGATATAAAGGAAAGAGTCTTCCAAGACTACTCCCAAACCACAGCACAAGTGTGAATCTATTCACAAGGCATGCATGTGTCCCTTGCCACTGGATGTTCTTATTGGACAAGCGTGTCAAGCCTGTGACTCCAATATGATGAGCATGATTAGATCAGATGAACATAGTCATCTGGGTATGGCCATACACTATCTCAATCATCTCATCTAGGGGGGCCCTTATGGAACATCACACTCCTTCAACAAGGAGACGGCAATCCTCTATCTATCACTAGTGCCCTAACCTGACTCAATCTCATTATCCAAGATAGTCTATAACCATTATCTTTCAAATGATATTGAACTACCTCAAAACAATGACAATCATCATTCAGAGACACAAGTGATCTCAAGTCAAAGGACATGTGCCACTTGTAGCATACAAGGATTATTCACATTGTGACAAGCAATAAGAATATCCTAGTAGGGTCTGTCCAGTACATCCAATGTACCCATGAGTCTACATCTTATTCCATGCTCGAAGCATCCTATAAGATTAGAACACATATTAGTCTCAATCATATCAAGGCTGTCTCATGTTCACCAAGATATATCGACTAAGGACATTATAGCATGTCAGCCTAGCTGAACAGCTTTGAGACATTAATCAGAAGTACACTTATTACAGCAGACAAGGTAACAACCTGAATAATAACCATGCCTTTATAAACACAAGAGTTTATTACATGATACTGTTACAATCCCAAAGGCCTCAAACATTAGCCTTAAGGGCATACCCCAACAATCTCCCACTTGCACTTAATCTAATGGTTGAGAAACCTCAAACCCATATTATTACAGTGCTTCTCATGCTTCTGCTGCGCTAGAGGCTTAGTAAGCGGGTCTGCCAGATTGTCATCTGTATGAACCTTGCAGATTTTGATCTCGCCACGATCAATGATCTCCCGGATCAAGTGAAACCGTCTCTGTATGTGCTTGGACTTCTGGTGCGACCGTGGTTCCTTTGCTTGTGCGATGGCTCCAGTGTTATCACAGAAGATAACCAAAGGATCTGCACTCGAAGGAACAACACCAAGTTCTCTCACGAACTTACGAATCCACACTGCCTCCTTGGATGCTTCCGAGGCTGCAACATACTCGGCTTCTGTTGTGGAATCAGCAACAGTTGACTGTTTGAAACTTTTCCACACCACTGCTCCACCATTCAAGCTAAAAACATAGCCTGATTGCGATCGGAAATCATCCTGGTCCGACTGGAACGAAGCGTCAGTATATCCTTCAATACTGAGTTCTTCCTGACCACCATATATCAAGAACATATCTTTGGTCCTCCGCAGATATTTTAAAATGTTCTTGACCGCAATCCAGTGCGCCATACCTGGATTACTTTGGAACCGACTGGTCACGCTTAACCCGTAAGCGACGTCTGGGCGAGTACACAACATCGCATACATAATGGACCCAATAGCCGAAGCATAAGGCGTATTGTCCATTTCATCTTTCTCAGTCTGTGTTTGTGGACACTGACTCTTTGAAAGATTCAGACCATGTCTGACTGGCAGATATCCTCTTTTAGAATTCTCTAAATGGAATCTCTCCAGGACTTTATCGATGTACGTACTCTGGCACAGCCCGAGAAGCCTCTTAGATCTATCCCTGTAGATCTTCACACCTAACACATAGGCTGCTTCTCCTAGATCTTTCATCTGGAAACATTTTCCTAACCATGCTTTAACAGCATGCAGTTCAGGAATATCGTTTCCAATGATCAAGATATCGTCGACGTAGAGGACTAGGAAAGTAATCACGCTCCCACTAAACCTCTTATATACACACGGGTCATCTTCGTTCTTGATGAAACCAAACTCAGAGATTGATTCATCAAAACGAATATTCCAGCTTCTTGATGCTTGCTTAAGTCCATAAATAGACTTCTTTAACTTGCATATTTTATGACGATCTGATGGATTCGTGAAACCCTCAGGTTGTGTCATATACACATCCTCATCCAGATTTCCATAATCGTAATATGCAGCTATCGCGAAAAGAATCCGAATAGACTTAAACATAGCTACAGGTGAGAAAGTTTCATCATAATCTATCCCGTAGATTTGTTTGAAACCTTTCGCAACTAGCCTGCCTTTATAGGTAACTACGTTACCATCCATGTCAATCTTCTTCTTGAAGATCCATTTACAGCCTATAGGGATTACTCCCGGAGGCGGATCAACCAAATCCCAGACTTGGTTATCTGACATGGAGTCCATTTCGGCTCGCATAGCATCAAGCCATCTAGCTGACTCTGGTCCACTGACCGCATCCGCATAAGTGAGGGGTTCATCATTATCAATGATGTAGACTCCGTCATAGCGCTCAGGCTGTCGACGGATCCTTCCCGATCTTCGCGGTTCCCGTGATATTTGAGCCTCAGGTTGTTCAATAACCTGATCCACCGGCTCAGGCACATCCAACTGTGCTTGACTACTTTGTCCATCCTCTGGATTCTCATCCAGCTTTATTTCTCTCCCACTGGCCTCTTGCAGAAGAAACTCCTTCTCAAGAAATATGGCCGTCCGAGCAACAAATACTTTGTTCTCTTTGGGATCGTAGAAATAATAACCCTTAGTTTCCTTAGGGTAACCGACAAATATACATTTCTCAGATCTGCTCTCCAGTTTCCCAGAGGCGAGCTTTTTGACATAAGCCTCGCAACCCCAGATCCTGATAAATGTCAAGCTTGGCTGTTTCCCATACCATAACTCATATGGTGTCTTAGAAACTGCCTTGGATGGCACTCGGTTTAGTACCTTTGCAGCTGTTTCCAGTGCAAATCCCCAAAAGGAGTATGGAAGAATAGCCTGACTCATCATAGAACGAACCATATCAAGTAACGTTCTATTTCTCCTCTCGGACACACCATTCCATTGCGGTGTTCCTGGCAGAGTGAGCTGTGAGATAATCCCACACTCTTTTTGATAGTCAGTAAACGCATGACTTAGGTATTCACCACCTCGATCAGAACGAAGTGCCTTGATATTTCGGCCTAACTGATTTTGTACTTCATTTTTGAACTCTTTGAACCTGTCAAAAGATTCACTTTTATGTCTCATAAGATAGACATAACCATACCTACTGAAATCATCAGTAAAGGTAATGAAGTACTGATAGCCACCTCTGGCATGTTTACTAAAAGGCCCACACACATCACTGTGTATAAGGTCAAGTAAACCTGAAGCCCTTTGACCTTTGTTAGGAAAAGGTGACTTCGTCATTTTACCCATCAAACAAGCTTTGCATGTATCAATCTCCTCATAGGAGAATGATCCCAGCAGTCCATGATCATGCAACCGCTTAATGCGCTTCTCGTTAATATGGCCTAAACGACTATGCCATAGCAAGGTGCTGTCATCAGCATACTTGGCTTTCTTAACATCAACACTTTGTATAGAACTTTCCATGTCCAACATGTATAACCCATTGTTAATTGAACCAGTTGCATAAACAATATTATCTAAAGATAAAACACACTTTGAAATATTGCATTCAAAGGCAAATCCTTTCCTGACAAGAGCAGGAATAGAGACAATATTTTTAGTTATACTGGGTACAAAATAACAATTGTTTAATTCTAATACAATGCCAGATGGTAAAGAAATGAAATAGTCTCCTACAGCAACAGCAGCAACCCGTGCCCCGTTTCCAACGCGTAGGTCTACCTCATGCTGTCCCACCTGCCTTCTTCTCTTGAGTTCCTGTACATTTGAACAAATGTGAACTCCACATGCAGTGTCCAACACCCATGAAATAGAAGAAGATGAAACCATGACTTCCGTCACGTATATACCTGAGCCAGAAGCGATGCTTCCCCTCTTATCTCCTTGGAGCGCTTTACAATCCTTTTTCCAGTGACCCAGCTGGCCACAGTGGAAACACCTGTTGTCCTTGGACCACTTCACCTTTTGTTTCAGAGCCTTACTGTAGTTCTTGACAGGGGCTTTGCCCTTCTTCCCCTTCTTTTTGTTCCTTGAAGGAACCATCAAGACAGAGGTTGAAGGCTTTCCCTTCAGAGTTTCCTCAGTAGTCAAGAGCATGTTCAACAGCTCTGCTGGTGTACAATCGATTTTGTTCATATTAAAGTTAATGATGAACCCATCGAAAGAGGGCGGAAGAGACTGCAGAATGATGTCTACAGCAAGCTCCTGGTTGACGGTATGCCCCAGTTTCTCCAGAGCCTCCTTGTGCCCAATCATCTTGAGCACGTGAGCTCCCACTGGGCTCCCTTCAGCCAGTTTGCTCTGAAAGAAGAGCTTCGTCAGATTATAGCGTTCTGTCCTCGCCTGTGCAGCATACAGCATCTTGAGGTTCGCTATAATCTCTATAGCCGACATATCCTCATGCTGACGCTGCAGCGGTGGCGTCATAGACGCTAGCATCAGGCAAGCGACATCAATGCTATCATTGACGTGCTTTTCATAGGCTTCACGAACCGCCCTTGCGGCGTTCGCAGCGGGTTGAGGCGGCACAGCCGTCTCGAGGACATACAGTTTCCTCTCTGCCTTAAGAACGATCTTAAGGTGTCCGAACCAGTCAGAGAAGTTCGGCCCAGCAAACTTCTCCCTTTCCAGTAGGGATCGCACATTGAAGCTCATGGTGTTCGTTGCTGCAGGAATCTACAACAATGCAAGAACAGCAAGGTCAGTATCAATGTTTAGAATCAATCCAGGACTTAAGAAAGATTCTTTTTCTCACTATTTTGTCTGACTGAAAAATCCAGTAAACAGTCCGAAAGAGTAACACTCTTTTAGTGAGATGGGATCCAGATTTCATACTTGGTCTCCGCGTCCCGCTCAGGCGAGATAAGATGCACAGAGAGTACAAGCACTAATCTCTGGTAGGCAGTCCCTGCCAATCGCCAACCCGTGCGATTCCCCTTCATCTGGGCAATCCAGCAGACTATGCCAACTGAGTTGGTACAACACAATCTCTGACCCCGCAGATGGCTGCCTCCATGTGCTACCATATGCTCCACATATGTAGCCTACATGGTCAAGCTGACCCGACCTACTCCCTGGACCACCACGTGCTATGCTGAGCAACGAGAAGCGATAAATCCCTTCTCTGTAACACGCAGGTGAAATCCCGCACCGTCTGAAGATAGATGGACGTGCCCACTGAGTGGGTACAACACGGCTCCAACGATAATCAGAACAGTGAGGTTTCACGTCAGAAGGCTTACGAGCTTGATATGTTAGCGTTGGATTTTAACGGTCTTTTATCTTCTTACTATCAGGCAAATCCTATGGCTATAGCAGAAGATAAATAACTCATGCTGTTCTACTTATTTAAACAATAACAGAAAGCATGGATCTTATGTGGTAAAAGCCCATTGACCCTAAGTAAGACCTTAAGTTATCTTAAGTCTTCACTTGCTTCTTGGGTCTTGTTGCCTCTCATCTGGCCCAGACCAGGGCCTAAGCGCCCTCTGCAGCTCAGGTGCGCCCACCAGCTGCATGCGCCTTTGCAATTGTGTTCTGTGCTCTTGTCTAATCAAAATACATTTTGATCTATCTAGACAAGCTTGACTCGCAGGTCAATTATACAATTAATTAATTAAGAATGTGATTCGCAGATCACAAAAATAATAATTTACCAGGCTCGCAGGCCCCAGCAAAGCACACATTAAGGGCAACCCACATAAGATTAAATAAACAGGCATCATGGCATCAATCAATTAACATGTGATCCATAGACAAAATAAAATTTTTCGAAATCCCATTGGAATCAATTTTACTTGTCTTATGTGCCCTACAACCTTACAACGGTCCATTGATAGGGATCCACTCATCGTATCTAGTTAGATCCATGCCCTTTGCATGCACCAAGTCTTAACTGACTTGCGTTGACCTAATGGTCAACCATGCATGAGCCAAGGGCTGAACAACCAACATGAGATCTGGCAAGCGGGTGTGACCCCGGGCCTAACTCATGTGTGTTCACAGGGTGTCTCAACCAGACCTCGCTACACGCCTTTGATGCAATCGACCTATAGCCACCACGTGCATGCGCATAGGTGCTATCTGGTCGACCCATCTAGGCTGTCAGATGGTCTGATCAGACTAAGTTGATCTAAACTAGATGATGCTTTCAACCCTAGCAACCCGTCTAAGGGTTTATTGCAGGTGCGGCTTAGATCTAGTTAGAGGCGCGCAAGTAAAGTTTTGATGAAACAAAAACATGTAACATGCGCAACAATGTAAGCAATATACATGCATCAACAAAATTAACCTTACACATGCGCCACCAAAAACATCTCATATATGCGCCTCCAAAATACTTTCAACTAGTATTATCGCATGATGAGAAAACTTAGATCATAAGCGCAAACAAGGATCACCAAACATAGCAATCATATGACCATATGAGATCCTAGCTCTGATACCAATTGAAGAGTCCCCTTCAAGGGGGAGCGCAAGCGGATAAAACCCCTTTCAAGAGGGGGGCCGAAACCCTAAGGTAGGGGGCGCATGCAAGTTTGCTAGGGTTTCATCATATATGATCGCTTACATGCTCATATAATCAACTATGATAAATTGATTGAAGCAAGAGGGAGACTCATACCAACGCCATTGGCTTGGAGGTCGGCTTGGAAGAAGAGAGCAACTTAGATCTCCTCCAAAAGTTCACACACAAGATGAAGATCGCCTACCCCTTGTGATGCTTGTGCTAGCAAGAATCTTCAAGGGTCCTTGCCGTGTGTAAGGGGATGAAGAGACGATTTCCTTTTGGCCGAGAGCTCCACACGCAAAACCACTTCTCCTCGTCAACCTCTTGCCCAACCAAGTTCAAGGCGTTGAAGTGAAGACAAGAACGCATATGCGTTTTGGCGTTCAAGAGAAACCGGCCTTGATGACTTTCCATAAATGGATGATCATCAAGCCATGCGCTTACTCCAACCCAAAACGCATATTAGCATTGAACCAAGCGTTCACCTTTGTGAACCGGTTCAAGCCAACATGTTCCAATCGCATTTGGTTCATGAACCAAACCGAAATAGCTCAAGCCATGTGGTCTAGACCATATTGAACCCTAAGGCTCAAGATCTCACCATTCATCTCCTGATGCTCCTGATCTCACCGATCTAGCATCATCTCTCTCGATCGAAGCTTACCGATCTCAAGTCCTAATCAATCAAACATGATCAGACCAGATCTCACTTACAATCAGAGATTAAATCCCTTTAAACTGAATCCAAACAATTCAGTCCACACGATTTGACTCAAGTAAGCCATATCATCAATTGTGCGACCCTGAGGGTTTCCTTTAAATGTCGGTAACGATAACTCACGTTATCACGATCAGTGAGGGGTATCTAGCAACACATCACTATCTCCCGATATAAAGGAAAGAGTCTTCCAAGACTACTCCCAAACCACAGCACAAGTGTGAATCTATTCACAAGGCATGCATGTGTCCCTTGCCACTGGATGTTCTTATTGGACAAGCGTGTCAAGCCTGTGACTCCAATATGATGAGCATGATTAGATCAGATGAACATAGTCATCTGGGTATGGCCATACACTATCTCAATCATCTCATCTAGGGGGGCCCTTATGGAACATCACACTCCTTCAACAAGGAGACGGCAATCCTCTATCTATCACTAGTGCCCTAACCTGACTCAAGCTCATTATCCAAGATAGTCTATAACCATTATCTTTCAAATGATATTGAACTACCTCAAAACAATGACAATCATCATTCAGAGACACAAGTGATCTCAAGTCAAAGGACATGTGCCACTTGTAGCATACAAGGATTATTCACATTGTGACAAGCAATAAGAATATCCTAGTAGGGTCTGTCCAGTACATCCAATGTACCCATGAGTCTACATCTTATTCCATGCTCGAAGCATCCTATAAGATTAGAACACATATTAGTCTCAATCATATCAAGGCTGTCTCATGTTCACCAAGATATATCGACTAAGGACATTATAGCATGTCAGCCTAGCTGAACAGCTTTGAGACATTAATCAGAAGTACACTTATTACAGCAGACAAGGTAACAACCTGAATAATAACCATGCCTTTATAAACACAAGAGTTTATTACATGATACTGTTACAATCCCAAAGGCCTCAAACATTAGCCTTAAGGGCATACCCAAACATAACCAGCCCATACACCAGTCTCACATGTACCAAAGCTGTCCCATATCTGCTATGGTACCTTGTCTGGGGATAGCTTATGAGAATGGATCCAATCCAAAATCCTGGGACATTATATATGCAACTCAATACATCAACGCAGGTAGAGAAGTCTGCATAATAACGACCATGCCTCTATAAAGAATAATAATTCTATCAAAGTACATTCAAACAATGCCTGACCATGTCCATACATTGGTCTGCAGGGCATATTATTAGCTGATGTCAAGCACTATTTTTTGGATGAGCCTTATGTTTTTAGAAGATGTGCAGATGGTATATTTAGGATATGTGTCCCCGAAGAGGAAATCAAGGATATATTATTACAGTGTCATGAATCATCATATGGAGGGCACGCTAGTGTTGAAAAAACTATTTTTAAGGTTTTATAATCTGGATTTTATTGGCCCTCCGTATTTAAAGATGAGAGAAAATTTATAATGTCTTGTGATAATTGTCAAAGGATGGGAAACATCAACAAAAGGAATGAGATGCCGCTGTCTACAATACTTGAAGTTGAGATATTTGATGTTTGGGGGATTGATTTTATGGGACTGTTTCCTTCATCAGTGGGTAACAAATTTATACTTGTGGCAGTAGACTATGTCTCCAAGTGGGTGGAGGCCATTGCTTTTCCAACTAATGATTCCAGAGTTATGGTGAAGATGTTCAAGAAGATTATATTTCCGTGATTTGGGACTCCTCGAGTGGTTATTAGTGATGGAGGATCTCATTTTATTGAACACAAGTTTTCAGCCTTGCTTCGAAAATATGGGGTAAATCATAGAGTTGCAACACCTTACCATCCCCAAACTAGTGGACAAGTGGAAATATCGAATAGAGAAATCAAAGGGATATTGGAAAAAAAGGTATCAAGAACAAGAAAAGACTGGGCTTTCAAGCTTGATGATGCGCTGTAGGTAAACAGAATTGGTTTGAAAACACCGATAGGTATGTCTCTGATGTAGCGGATGTAGGGGTCCTTAGTTCCGTACTCTAAGGGACTAAACCATGATGTGGAGACGTGAGAGGGTCTTGAGATGAGGGAAGTTAAAACACGCACGAACGGGGAAGCCACAAGAAAACCCGATGAGAAATGCGAAGAGACGTTTCTTGAGCAAGACCCAAAGGCGCGGAGGAAGAACGGCTCGGATACTAATGAAACTGCTCACCTCATGTGTAGAGCCAAATTTTTGCAAGCGAGCGCTCGCGACCGAACCTCCATGAGGCTACAAGGGTAGTCTTCCGCAAGTCCAAGACGCAACACCAAAAGGGCACAAGAGCTGAATGCAAGTTGTTTGCAAAGGACCCGGAGCCCAAGGAGGGTTCTCTGGGTGTTTTGATTGAAAGCAGTAAACAGCGGGTTACAAGGGCGAGGGAACTCTAGACGAGCTTCTCGGAGTTGGAGGACCTAAGCCTTCGCGTGGGGGAAGGCGACTAATACAACCAAGCTCCAAACAACACAAGCCCTCAGCCCTCTCTTATAGATCAAGAGGGAATGAGGGTTACATGCACAACACATGAGGGTAGTTGGAGAAGCCAACTCCCTCTAACTACCTAAAAGGAGGTCAAGATGCCTCTAACAAGCTAAAAGCATGATACTAACTAACTTCTGGAGGGAATATTAGGAGTTGGCGCCTGGCTTCAAGGGCAAGCTGCGCGCGGGCTGACTCCTTGGGCTGTCGACCGGGCCGTCTCGTATGTCACACCATCTCGGAGCAGGCCGCCACGAAGCAGCAAAATTTGTTGATTGTGGGCTGATTCTAGATATTATTGGCGGTCTCCTAAGTTGTGTTGAGGACCCGGTTGTGACATCGGTCGATGGTGGTGTCCGGTGGAGGTCCTCGAGGAAGAGTTGCCATAGGAACGGGCTGGATGGACTGCGAAGATGCGGGTGAAGCCTTGTTGATGGAGCGGATGGGGCAAGTTGTGGCGGATGAGGGGCTTACCACCCCCACAAAACGGTCTGAGGGTGCAAGGACCGTTGCGAGCATCGAACGGGATGAAGAATGGCGCCTTTAAACTTTTTGGGGCTGAACACAGCCTGGCCGTGATGGAGATCACGAGCGTGTTCGGCTTCTGGATTTCTGGTCGAGGCGGACACGGGTGGGGGCATGGCCGTGACTCCGGGTGTGTCGGCGTTTGCGTTTTCTACGGATCGTGTCACGGCCGTGCCCATGGTCACGGCCTGGCTGTGTTGAGGTCGAGTGGTTTTCACGGCAGGGTCATAATCTGGATTACGAGCCATGATTTCTGGCCCAAAATCCACATAATGTTGGTCCGGTTTTACGGCGGGGCCGTAATTTGCCGCTGAAAATTTGTAGTGTTTTCTGGCAAACTAGTCATGGCCTGGCCGTGCTTCTTGTCACGGTCATGATGAAGAGACATGATTTCTGCCGAACTTGTCAGGGGTGGATGCATGGGCATGATCGGGGCCGTGTCAGAGTCGTTGCTTCAGAGCGAGCTTGTCACGGCTGTGTCCGCCGTCATGGCCTGGCTGTGTTCGGTGCGGCAGTCATCGTTTGGGGCTGAAATTTGCTGGGTGTCTACCTCAGATCCTGGGGAGTCTTTGCAAGTGTCTTCTAGAGGGAATGGGCCATTCTCAAGTGCGTCCATGACTCCGTCAGTCTCCTTTTTAATTAGTTTATGGTAAATCTTGTCATCTTCCTGTAGAGCTCGAGCACAAGGCGTTCTGGGCAATCAAGGTAGTAAATTTTGATTTGAAGAACGCGGGGGAAAAACGTAAGTTATAATTGAATGAGCTTGATGAGATTAGACTCTCCGCTTATGAAAATGCAAAAATCTATAAAGAGAGAACTAAAAGATGGCACGATCGACATATAGTTAGAAAGGATTTCCAACCAGGTGACTTTGTTCCTTTGTTTAATTCAAGATTAAGACTTTTTCCTGGTAAACTTAAGTCTCGATGGTTTGGACCTTTCCAGGTGGAGAAAACTTATCCCTACGGTGCAGTAAACATTTGGAGTGATGAGAAGGGAGAGTTTAAAGTTAATGGACAAAGATTGAAGCATTACTTTCATGAAGAACAGAATGAGGGAGGAGAAAAATTTCTACTCGATGAACCTCAAGAAGATTTGAGTGCAGAACGGTCAAGCTAAAGACTGAAAATTAGCGCTTCTTGGGAGGAAACCCAAGCACTCTTTTGTTTTTCTTTTGTTCTTGTTTTTATTTTTATTTCAGTAGTTTGTATACTAACTTTTTATTTTTCTATTTATAGGTGAATCAAGATTAAATTTTTTGAGTTAACGGCGATTTCTAAATTTTTGCACGAATTATGGCCATACCGTAATTTCTTTACGGTGCCGTAATTTTGGTCAAATTTTGAACAGAAAATTTTGAGTAATTTTTGGAAATTATGGCAGTGTCGTAACATTTTTTACGGTACCATAATGGGTATACGGTACCGCCGTAACGATTTTCATGCTGCCATATTATCAGGTCTTTTCCTTATAGAAACTTTCAGAATTTTTGAGCAATTTATGGCAGTGCCGTATTTTTCGTCACGGTACCATATTTTTGAAATTTTTTTCCCCCGAGAGTTTTGAGATTTTTGACCAACATTACGGCAGTGCCATAATGTTTAGCACAGTACCATAATTTTGAAATTTTTTCTGTACAGAGAGATCGTTCAATTTTATGGCCTTGCCATGATTTTAATTGTTGTAACGTGATTTTTCATCCCCTTTCGTTTTTCTTCATTCATGAATACCGCCCCGGCTGAAGGAAATGACGAGGCGACAGATTCTAATTAGTAGAGAGCTTTGTGAGTATCTCCTTCCCTACCTTTCTTTACTTTTGCTTAATTGACTTATAGTGATAGGGAAGGATAACTTTGTCAAACTTCTTATGTCCGCTCGCTTCAGATCCTCGTTTTTGGATATTAGATGCTAAATTTTTTCGATATGGTTGAATGACTTGATATTGTAGTTTTGTGCATTGAATGATGATATATTTGTTGAAAATATCTGCTATGAGGAGATGTGTAGTATGAATTATCATGCATATCAATTTCTGAAAATTGGAAATAGATTTAACATGTTGAATTTATTTATCTAATATAATTTATTTGTTAGAATTTTCTCCATTGATTGATGCATGAAATTTTGGGTAAATATATTGTTTAATGAGTGCAATCTTAAAGTGAAATAATTCATTTGAATAAAATGAGCATATGTGCACATGTTTTTGGATTGATATCAATTGATTGATCTAGTCTACCTTTAAAATCTTTTATGTTATTTGTTGGGAAGAAGAAATCCAAATCCATAAAAAAAAAGAGAATAACTCCTCTTCTTGGCATTGTGTTTACAATGGTACTTAAGGCAAGAGTTGAAGTTCCAAATAAAAAGTATGTATCTATGTGGATGCATGCCAAGAGAGAGTTCCTTTGACATTGACTCCACTATCTCAAGAAAATTCTTCCTACTTATGAGATATGAGTTATATTATGATTGGTTATGTGACCAACATACTCTAAATTCGTCACCGAAAGAGGGTGGTAGTCGATTTAGAAAATGTCAAGGACATATTAAAAAGAAAAGAGAAAAAATTGAGTGGAAAAAGATTTGGAGATCCTATTCCTGTAAACAAAAACATATTGGATGAAAATCTAAAACAAGATTTATTCATGAGATTGAAATTTTATTACTATGCACATTGCAAAATTTTATTTGATTGAGTTTTTGAGTCTTAAAGATTAAGTTCAGAGGACGATTTATTTATTTGAAATTTTGTCTGAGATCGATGAAATTTTCCATGGATGATTATATTTTAGAAATTTATTCGTCATATGAAAGTTTATTTTCTATAATCGGTGTTGATTTCTTTATTTGCTTGAGGACAAGCAAAGTTTGAGCCTTATGTGTTTGATGACTCTAAATTTCATAGCATATTTCTTGCTTATTCCATCATCCTCTTGAGTCATATTCATGCTCCTTTGCTTATTTTATGCCTTTTTTTTATCAAATATTTTAGAATATACACTTTTCTTGGTTTTTATCAATTTCAGGTAAAAAGGCATCATTTTGATGGGTTTTCAAGCAAATCCAACACATGGGCAGATTCTTATCATCAAGAGGAGGCTACACATCAAATTTCAAGTCAAACCATATTTTCTCGAGAAATTACGGTAGTGCCGTAATGATTTTTATGGCCGTAATCAGCAATTATGGCACTACTGTAATGATTTTCACGGCGGCTTAATTCTGGAATTTTTTTGCCAAATTACGGCAGTGCCGTAAAATTATTCACGGTACCGTAATTTCACAGCAATTTCTTACCGAGACTTCAGAGATTTTAGAGGCAATTATGGCACTACCGTAATATACCTTACGGTGCCGTAATTCAGAACAGATTTTATACAGAAGATTTCGCAGCAATTACGGTACTACCGTAATTTCCATCACGGTGCTATAATTTTCACCAAGATGCCCAATTCTTCTGTCAGAAACTTAAATTCGCGATTTCTCAGGCTTTAGGGGACCAATTAAAGATCCGAAAGAGGGGGAACGCTCAGGATTAGCACGAGAACGTTTTCGAAAGGCAAGGAACAATTTTTATCTAGGATCCACGGAGAATTTGGGGGAATCACCGCTGCTCTAGGGTTCATCGATTCTCAGCCTACAAACCACCTCTGGCCATGAAATTTGAAAGGAAGCTTCGCCTGAAGGAGGAGAACACACGCCAGAAGTTTCAGAGCGAGAGGAGTCCGATCGAGGGAGAAATCAATGAAATAGTGGGTTCCACCACTGTTCATCGCATAACACGGTTATGTAATTTCCTATTTGTAACTTTTCTCCCCTTCTCGAATTCTGATCATTTGAAATTATGGTTTACTGTAATCTTTCCATCTTGCTAGCTTAATTTTCTTATGGGACATGGGGGGTGTTATCCCATTAGCTTCTTAATGACTAGACATTGTTAATTTCGCCAGGATGATTTTGTTATGATAATTCTACTTATGTGATGATTGCTTATAATTCTCCTTAGTCTCATATTTTCAGCATGTTTTAGAATTTTATGAAATAGACCAAGAAGTTGATTGCAAAATTTGGAACCCTAGAATCATTGAGTTTAGAACTTATCGTAAGAGATTAGGTATTGTTCTTAATTCTAATTTTTAGTAGTTTTGTTGCCATGTTGATTTTCAAATCTTTGGATTGAGTTATTGTGTTAGACATGATTTGATATTGTAAGAGATTAAATATCTGATCGTCGGAGAACCTTAAGTAGAACCTGAGAAATTATGGTATGAGAATACATAGTTTCTCTTGAGATATTTGACTTAGAATTCAGATGCACGAGAGTGATCCTTGAGTTCTTTGTCAATAATTTACTTATCTTTAGCATTAATAGATCCTGCACGAGAGTGAGGATTGGTTCTTTGTATAATTATATGCGTGAGAGCGAGATAATTCCTTTATGAAGTAAATTACATCTTTATTATAATGAAATTTGACTGACAATATTTTATTTCCTTCTAGTCATTAAAATTAAGGTGGATGAACCCCTAGTCCCAGTTTTCTTCTCTGATATTTTTCTATGTACTTTTCGATTGTTTGCTTCGTCGTATTCGGATTGCCTAGCTAGTGAGAAATCGATTATTCGGTACTTGGCAAACAAGGTTTATGTGGTTCGATATCTTTTTATTACTTTGAGTATCCTTACACTTGCGGACTACAACATGGCTTAGCGGCTGCATAGTCCCTAAGTGATCTTCTGTGTGCCATGTCTGCTTCTTCTTTTTGTCTCTCCTCAAATCTAAGCTTCTTGCGCAGTCTTAGAGTTTTATTTATCTCAGAATCAAAAGGAACTAGAGGTCCTGATCTAAAATTCCTGCACATGCAAAGTAGATAGATCAAATAATTTCAAGTAAAAAGAAAAGAACAGAAAAACAAAAAATAAACAAAACCTAGTCTAGCAATACTCTTAATATCTTCAATATTGACAAAAACCAAGGTCCCCGACAACGGCGCCAAAAACTTGTTGTGTCCGCAAGTGCACGGATACTCGAAGTAATAATTAAGATATCGAATCACAGAGACCTCGTTTGCCAAGTACCGAATAATCAATTTCTTACTAGCTAGGCAATCGAAAATATGAAAGCAAAGTATCGGAAGCTACACGAAAATATCAGAGAGAGAAACAAGGACTAGGGTTTCATCCACCTTAATTTCCATGATAGATATGAATAGATGTTCGTCAATCAAATTTTATTATAATAAAGACATAATTTACTTCATAAAGAAATCATCTCGCTCTCGTGCAGACAATTTACAAAGAACTAATCCTCACTCTCATGCAGGATTTATTCAATGTTAGATATAAGTAAATCATTGACAAAGAACTCAAGGATCACTCTCATGCATCCGAATACTAAGTCAATCATCTCCAGGTTCTCCAACTACATATTTTCATACTATAATTTTCACAGGTTCTACTTAAGGTTCTCCAACGATCCGATACTTGATCTCTCACAGTATCATCATGTTTATTTCAATAACTCAATCATAAGTTCAGATTATCAACATGGCAATATACTTCTAAAATTGAGAAATAAGAACAGACCTAATTTCTTACAATGAGTTCCTAACGTTCAATTTTAGGGTTCCATGTTTTCACAAATCACTTTTCAGTTCATATCATAAAAACTCTAAATCATGCTGATTAATATGAATCTACAGAGAATTAAGGGTAATCATCACATAAGTAGAATTATCACAGTAAAATTATCAGGACAAAAGTAAAATTAATCTAGTCATTCAGAAATTTAGGGGATTACTCCCCCATGTCCCAAAATAAGTTTTAAGCTAGCATAATCGAAGAATTACAATAAAACATCATTTAGAGTGATTAGAAATTGAAAGAGAAGTGTGAGAGTTATAAAACAGGGCTGCAATGAAAATTGCAGCCCGTAATTTTGCTCCTAGACGCGATGAACAGTGGCGGCGCCCTTGTTTTTGTTGATTTCTCCCTCGATCGATCTCCTTTCACTCTGAAACTTCTGTAGTATGTTCTCCTCCTTCAGGCGAAGCTTCCTTTTAAATTTCGTGGCCGGAGGTGGTCTGTACACTGAGAACTGATGAATCCTAGGGCGGCGGCGATTCTCTTTGTCATGAATCCGTGATAAAAATTGTTCCTCTTGCTTCTAGAACTTCCGCCTTGTAATCTAGATCGCTCCACTTTTTACGAATCTTCAAGTGGTGCCCTAAAGCTCGAGAAATCACTTTTTAAGTTTCCAGCGGAAGAATCAGGCATTTGGGCCATAATTATGGTACCATGAAATTCATTATGGCAGTGCCGTAATGTCCTCTGAAGTCTCGGTATGAAATTTGCTTGAAATTACGGTACCATAAAAAGTCTCATGGTAGTACCATATTCTCTTCAAAAGTTACTATATGAATTTGGACTTGAATTACGGCACCGAAAAATTATTATGGTAGTGCCGTAATTTTCCAAAAAGTTTCTGTGGGAAGCAGCCGTGAAAATCATTATGGTAGTTCCATATTTGCATATTACGACCGTAAAATTTATTATGACACTACTATAATTTCATTATAAAACTCGGTTTGACTTGAAATTTGATGTGTAAACTCCTCTTGATGATTATAATCCTTGTACGTATTGAAATTGCTTAAAAACCCATCAGAATAATGCTTTTTTACCTGAAATTAATAAAAAACCAAGAAAGGTGTAGATTCTGGCAGAAAAATAAGCAAAAGAGCATGATTATGACCCGAAAAGACTAGTTAACAGGTATGAAAAATTATATGAAATTTAGAGTCATCAAAAGGCCACCTATACCCTTTCCCCAGAGACTAGTGCAAGCAAAGTTAAACAAACAGTTTGGGAAATTCCTTGATGTCTTAAAAAGCTTTATATCAATATTCCATTCACTGAAGCGTTATCTCAAATACCCTCATATGCTAAATTTTTGAAAAAACATTTGTCTAATAAGATAAAGATAGAGGACTATGGTACTGTGGCTTTAACTGAAGAATGTAGTGCTATTAACCAGAATAAGTTGCCACCGAAATTAAAGGATCCAGGTAGTTTCTCTATACCTTGTTCAATTGGGAGTGCGGCTTTTGACCGAGCCTTTTGTGATTTGGGAGCTAGTGTA
Organism: Costus lasius; assembly: GCA_027563935.2. NCBI lineage: Eukaryota > Viridiplantae > Streptophyta > Magnoliopsida > Zingiberales > Costaceae > Costus > Costus lasius. The sequence continues at coordinate 70,382,358 of CM050449.1, forward strand.
AGCATAATGTCATTATCTATTTGCAGGAAATTGAACATGGGAGAGCTTAAACCAACTTCAATATCTTTACAGCTCGCTGATTCATCGATAAAGTATCTAGTTGGTATTTTAGAAAATGTTCCAATCCAAGTAGGTAATTATTTTATTCCAGTAGATTTTGTGGTTCTTGAAATGGAAGAAAGTTCCAAAAATCCAATTATCCTTGGTAGACACTTTTTAGCCACAACTAGAGTAGTCATAGATGTTAGGAAAGGAAAACTCACATTTGATATTTGTGAAAATATAATTGAGTTTGATTTAACAAATTCATTGAGAAAAGCATCATATTCAGGATCATGTTGTAGTATTGATGTAATAGATGATGTTGTTAGTCATATGCATAATTTATTTGATGAGCCCTCTAATATTGAGACTGACACTTTTTCTGAGTGTGTGAGTAAAGGATTTTAGGAGAATGCTGATTCAAAAACTGAAAAGAGAAAGAAGAAGAGACAATGAAGAAAAAGAAAATCAAAATTGCTTGATAAAGGAAAAATGTTCTTGGGTAAAGTTGGACACTATTTCTTGAATGAGCCTTATGTACCTAGAAGTGGAGAACAAAACAAAGAGAAGTCAGAATGGCAACCGAAGGCACCACCACGATCAAATCCGAGTGCAGAACGGTCAAGCTAATGACCTTTAAATTAGCGCTTCTTGGGAGGCAACCCAAGCACTCTTTCTTTAGTTCATTCTCTATTATTTTACTTTATTTTTATTTTTTTCTTTTAGAACTAGTTTTTCTTCTCTTTTTGCAGGTAAAATCGAGTTTTGGTGGAAATTACGGCACTACCGTAATGTAAATTACGGGCCGTATTTTCGGTCCGTTTTCGAACAATAGGTTTTGATGCCATTACGGCACTGCCGTAAGTATTTTTACATCCCATATTTTTACGCCAAAATTAACCCGAGAGTTTATTTGCTTTTACGGCACTACCGTAAGCTTTTTCATGGGCCATATTTTCGTGAAATTCTTGACCCGAGAGTTTTCGTGATTTGTCCCGTATTACGGTAGTATCGTAAATACTTTCACGGGCCATTTTTTTTGAAATTGATTTTTGTTACTTGAAAAGAAAAAAATTTGATTTTACGGTAGCACCGTAACCTTTTCTACATGCCGTATTTTATTTCGTAAAAAAAAAAATCAATTTTACGGTACTATCGTAACCGATTTCATGGTGCTGTATTTTCGAACATTTTATCTGCCAAGAGTTGATTGAAGTTCTGTGGAAATTACGGCAGTGCCGTAATGATTTTTATGGTACCGTAATCTCTGCCAATTTTTGACTCGAGAGTTTTGATCATTTTACAGTGGTACCGTAATCATTTATACGGTATTGACTCGAGAGTTTGAAGCATTTTACGGTATTGCCATATAGACATTACGGCTCGTGTTTTTCGAATCCACCACATTACGGCACCGCCGTAATCAAAATTATGGTCGTAATTCTGTCAACCCTCACAATTTACTCTGCGATTTTTAGGGTTTCTGTACCGTGTTTTAGGGTTTTCCTCCACTCTCTCGCGCCGACCTGGAGCTTCCGACCTTCTACAACCTTCAGAGCTCGCCGGCGACCCTTCCCATCCAGCTCCGGCTGCCGATCTTGTATTTTCTTGCTTGATTTTTTTGTTTTGGTGAGTTTTGCGAGATTTCCACCCCTTTTCTTGTTTCTTTCCATTTCTTGGTCGATTTCTGAAATTTTTGTTCTCATTTACTCCTTAGATGACAAGCGACTCTTCCTAGTTTGTTTCTGGAAAATTTTGACTGATTTTGGAGTTATTTTGAGCTTCAAACGAGATAAATCAACTGTATTCTTCAAGTTACTGTTTCGTCCCCATCTTTTCTAGTTAAAATTTTGCGTTTAAGCTTGGATTTCACTTATTCTTGTTCTTATGATGCTTGTTGAGTGAAGATGTTCATTTCTAAAGAGGTTGAAAGTATGATTTCTATTAGAACTCGACATTTTTTTTGCTATATTGTGCTATAATTTCAGTTGTAGCCCTAATTCAACACTTGTATTCAGAATGACACCCAAAACCAAAGCTGTGGTTTCAAAAAGAAGAGGCGAGGGACCAGCTGAGTCTTCAACCCCACCGAATCCTTATGGCATCATTTTTAGGGATGAAATCCAAAAGGCTAGATACAACCAATTGGTGGCTAGGAGAGTTGTGAATACCAAGTATGCGGATCAACGCACGTTGGAGGCACTAGGCCTTTATGATGATGTCTTCTGGATGTTCAACCAAATAAGGGCAAAATAATTTTTCCAAATGACACTGATGACACCAAAATATATAGTATATTTTATATCATTTTGGATATCTTTTCATGCTAGATTGAAGATATTTTACTTGTTTTCATGTCAAATTCATCGAATATTGTAAAGTCTACTTCTGTTTTGGTTTTTCATGATTTTCAGGTAAAAAGGCACTATTTCAAGGAGTTTTCAAGCAAAATCAAACACATAGAAGAGTTACCATCATCAAGAGGAGATCACCTAAGAAATTTCACGCAAAACGGAGCAACCTTGCAAAATACAGCAGTGCCGTAACCTATTTTACGGTATCGTATTTTTCGCGGCTACCGTAAAATCAGAGCATTAGCGTATTTTGGTGATTTCTCAAACAGAAAGTTTTCCTAAATTTACGGCACTGCCGTAAAGAATTACATTGCCGTATTTTTCAACACTTTCACAACAGAGAACTTTGCAGATTTGACGGCACTGCCATAACCCATTTTACGGGCCGTAATTCCCAGCTGATTCAGACTAGAGAACTTGTCTGATTTTACGGCACCATTGAGAAATATTTTACGGACCATAATTTTGACTCAGCGTTCACAGAATGATTTTACGGCACTGCCGTAAATTATTACACGGCCGTAATTTCCAGTCAAAATAGCAAGTTTTCCGTGGCTGAAACTTGTTCAGGCCATAACGTTTGATCCAGAGCTCCAAATTAGGATCTAAAAGTTGCTGCGGACTCGTCTTTAAGAGGGGAAGGCGTACAAAGTGGAAGGAGGAACTTGTATCTAGTATCAAGGGAGATATTGCCAGAGAGGTGGCTAGGGTTTGGCCTCACACCGAGAGGCATGGAGGCCACCTCAGGCCGTGATTTTCACTTAGAAGCTTCGCCTAGAGGATAGAAAGACGCCACAGAAGTTTCAGAGCGTTAGGAGTCCGATCGGAGGAGGAATCAACAAAACAGTGGTGACAGCACTGTTCATCACGAAATTACGGGTGTAATTTACATTACACCCGTGTTGTAACGTTGTTTTTTTTCTCCTTCTATGATTTCTAATTGTTCTAAACTATGATTCATTGTATTTTTTCCTCCATGCAAGCTTAACACTCTTTTGGGACATGGGGTGTAATCCCCTTGATTCTTAATGATTAGATAACTCTTCTATTTTTGTCATGATAATTTTTGCTATGATAATTTTACTTTTGTGATGGATTGTGCTTAGACTTTCTATAAGTCCATGTTACTAATTATGTTTTTAGAGTTTTCGCAATGAGACTGAAAGGTGATTTGCTTAAGAACTTGGAACCCTAGAATTGCATGTTAGGATCCCTTCCTTAGTTAGATCTAATTTGATCTGTTCTAGTAAATTAATTGCCATGATTATAACATGAATCTATAGATCGAGTCTATTTGTCAAACGTGGAGATCTTGTGCGAAAGCAAGGATCGGAACGTTGGAGATCCATGAGTAAAACTCGTGTAGAGATTCGGATGCACGAAAGTGATCCTTGAGACTCCACTAGAGATTATCTGAAGGTCAAACCCTAGTTCACATGCGCATCTAGGAGATCTTGCATAGGCGAAAAACTAGGTTTGATAGGATCGAGAGGCAAGATAATATGAGCAACCATAAAAAAAATGCGTTACCATTGCCATTGATCGAGTGGCGACTTGGAAGAAGAAAGGGCGAGCGGCTCTTCTCCAAAGGAAATCGCACACAAGAAGATGATGACTTCTTCCTTGTATTCCTTGTGCTAGCAAAGATCCAAGGAGTCCTAGATCGTGTTTGAGGAGATGTCTTTCTCCCTTTTGCTGGCCAAACTTCCTCTTGTCGTGAAGATCATCCACACGAGAGGAGAGGGGGCGAGAGAGAGATAGGCGTTCGAACGTGGGGGCGTTTTCTCAAAGAAAACGGCTTCCAAAAAATAGTAAGTCCATAACCCCATGTTTAACTCCACTTGAAGCCATCGATAACTCCTCTCTCAATTAAACCATGCGTTCACCAAGTGAACCGGTTCAATTCTTTTTGGTTCAAAGACCAAATCGAACCCACCATGGTCTTGATCTCTTTAAACCAAATGGTTCAAGATCTAACCACACATCTCTCGACCCTCTTGATCTCTATGATCAAGCATCAATTCTCTCGATCGAAGCTTACCGATCTCAAGCCCTAATCAATCAAACATGATCAGACCAGATCTCACTTCCAATCAGAGTTTAAATTCCTTTAAACTGAACCAGAACAATTCAGTCCACACGATCTGACACAAGTAAGCCATATCATCAAATTGTGCGACCCTAAGGGTTTCCTTCAATGTCGGTAACGATAACTTACGTTATCACGATCAGAGAGGGGTATCTAGCAACACATCACTATCTCCCGATATGAAGGAAAGAGTCTTCCAAGACTACACCCAAACCATAGCACAAGTGTGAATCCAATTCACTCGGCATACATGTTCCCTTTGCCACTGGACGTTCTTATTGGACAAGCCTGTAATTCCAACATGATGAGAATGGTTAGATCAGATGAACATAGTCATCTGGGTATGGCCATACACTTTCTCAACCATCTCATCCAGGGGGCCCTTTAGAACATCACACTCCAACTAGGAGAGGCAATCCTATATCTATCACCAGTGTCCTAACATGAGTCATGCCCACCATCCAAGATAATCCTTAACCATTATCTTTCAAATGATATTGAACTACCTCAAAACAATGCCAATCATCATTTAGAAACACAAGTGATCTCAAGTCAGAGGGAGTATACCACTTGCTTGCTTATAAGGATTTATTCACATTGTGACAAACAATTGAATATCCTAAGTAGGGTCAGTCCAGTACATCCAATGCACCTATGCGTCTAAATCTTATTCCGTGCTCGAAGCATCCTATAAGATTAGAACACATATTAGTCTCAATCATATCAAGGCTGTCTCATGTTCACCAAGATATCTCAACTAAGGACAACACTGCATGTCAGCCAAGCTGAAACACCAATGAGACATTATTCAGAAGTATACATACAGCAGCAGATAATGCAACAATCTGAATAACAACAATTGCCTTTATAAACATATACATAGTTTATACATGATACTGATAACAGCCCAAGGCCTCAAACATTAGCCTTAAGGGCATACCCCAACAATCTCCCACTTGCACTTAAACTAATGGTTGAGAAATCTCAAACCCATATTATTACAGTGCTTTTCATGCTTCTGCTGCGCCAGAGGCTTTGTAAGCGGGTCAGCTAGATTGTCATCTGTATGTACCTTGCAGATCTTGATCTCTCCTCGATCTATGATCTCACGGATCAAATGAAACCTTCTCTGTATGTGCTTGGACTTCTGGTGTGACCGTGGTTCCTTTGCTTGTGCAATCGCTCCAGTGTTATCACAGAAGATAACCAGTGGATCTGCACTCGAAGGAACAACACCAAGTTCTTGAATGAACTTACGAATCCACACTGCCTCCTTTGATGCTTCTGAGGCTGCAACATACTCGGCTTCTGTTGTGGAATCAGCAACAATTGATTGTTTGAAACTCTTCCACACCACTGCTCCTCCATTCAAGATAAAAACGTAGCCTGATTGCGATCGGAAATCATCTTGGTCAGATTGGAATGAAGCGTCAGTATATCCTTCAATACTGAGTTCTTCCTGACCTCCATAAATCAAGAACATATCTTTGGTTCTTCGAAGATATTTCAAAATGTTCTTGACTGCAATCCAGTGTGCCTTCCCTGGATTACTTTGGAACCGACTGGTCACGCTTAACCCGTAAGCGACGTCTGGGCGAGTACACAACATCGCATACATGATGGACCCAATAGCCGAAGCATAAGGCATATTGTCCATCTCATCTTTCTCAGACTGTGTTTGAGGACACTGGCTCTTTGAAAGATTCAGACCATGTCTGACTGGAAGATATCCTCTTTTAGAATTTTCTAAATGAAATCTCTCCAGGACCTTATCGATGTAAGTACTCTGGCACAGCCCGAGAAGCCTATTAGATCTATCTCTATAGATCTTCACACCTAGTACATAGGCTGCTTCTCCTAAATCTTTCATCTGGAAATATTTTCTTAACCATGCTTTGACTGCATGCAGTTCAGGAATATCGTTTCCAATGATCAAGATATCATCGACGTAGAGGACTAAGAAAGTAATCACGCTCCCACTAAACCTTTTATATACACACAGGTCATCTTCATTTTTGATGAAACCAAATTCACAGACTGATTCATCAAAACGAATATTCCAGCTTCTTGATGCTTGTTTAAGTCCATAAATGGACTTCTTTAATTTGCATATTTTATGACGTTCTGATGGATTGATGAAACCTTCAGGCTGTGTCATATACACATCCTCTTCTAGTTTTCCATTATGGAAAGCGGTCTTCACATCCATTTGCCAGATCTCATAATCATAATATGCTGCTATCGCGAGAATAATCCGAATGGATTTGAACATGGCTACAGGAGAGAAAGTTTTATCATAATCTATCCCGTAGATTTGTTTGAAACCTTTCGCAACTAGCCTGCCCTTATAGGTAACTACGTTACCATCCATGTCTTTCTTCTTCTTGAAGATCCACTTACAGCCTATAGGGATTACTCCCGGAGGTGGATCAACCAAATCCCAGACTTGGTTGTCGGACATGGAGTCCATCTCGGCTCGCATAGCTTCAAGCCATCTTGCTGATTCCGGTCCACTGACCGCATCCGCATAAGTAAGGGGTTCATCATTAATGATGTAGATTCCGTCATAGCGCTCAGGCTGACGACGAATCCTTCCCGATCTACGCGGTTCCCGTGATATCTGAGACTCAGGTTGAACATTAACCTGTTCTATTTGCTTAGGCTCATCCAACTGAGCTTGACTACTTTGTCCCTCTTCTGGATTTTCATCCAGCTTTATTTCTCTCCCACTGGCCTCTTGCAGAAGAAATTCCTTCTCAAGAAAAATAGCCGTTCGAGCAACAAATACTTTGTTCTCTTTGGGATAGTAGAAATAATAACCCTTAGTTTCTTTAGGGTAACCGACAAAGATACATTTATCTGATCTGCTCTCCAGTTTCCGAGAGGCGAGCTTTTTGACATAAGCCTCGCAACCCCAGATTTGATAAATGTCAAGCTCGGCTGTTTCCATACCATAACTCATATGGTGTCTTTGAAACGGCCTTGGATGGCACTCGGTTTAGCACCTTTATAGCTGTTTCCAGTGCAAATCCCCAAAAGGAGTAAGGTAGAGTAGCCTGACTCATCATAGAACGAACCATATCCAATAAGGTTCTATTTCTCCTCTCGGACACACCATTCCATTGTGGTGTTCCTGGCGGAGTGAGCTGTGAGATGATCCCACACTCCTTCAGATAGTCAGTAAACTCATGACTCAAGTATTCGCCACCTCGATCTGAACGAAGTGCCTTGATATTTCGGCCTAACTGATTTTGTACTTCATTTTTGAATTCTTTGAACTTGTCAAAAGATTCACTCTTATGTCTCATTAGATAGACATAACCATACCTACTGAAATCATCAGTAAAAGTAATGAAGTATAAATAGCCACCTCTGGCATGTTTACTAAAAGGCCCACACACATCACTGTGAATAAGGTCAAGTAAACCTGAAACCCTTTTACCTTTATTAGTAAAAGGAGTCTTCGTCATTTTACCCATTAAATAAGCTTTGCATGTATCAAGCTCCTCATAGGAGAATGATCCCAGCAGTCCATGATCATGCAACCGCTTAATGCGCTTCTTGTTAATATGGCCTAAACGACTATGCCATAACAAGGTGCTGTCATCAGCATACTTGGCTTTCTTGTTATCAATTTGTTGTACAGAACATTCCATGTCCAACATGTATAACCCATTGTTAATCGACCCAGTTGCATAAACAATATTATCATATGAAATACAACACTGTGAAGTTTTGCATTCAAAAGAAAAACCTTTCCTGACAAGAGCAGGAATAGAGATAATATTCTTAGTTATGCTTGGCACAAAATAACAATTGTCAAGTTCTAATACAAAACCAGATGGTAAAGAGATGTTATATTGTCCTACAGCAACAGCAGCAACCCGTGCTCCGTTTCCAACTCGTAGGTCCACCTCATGCTGTCCCACCTGTCTTCTTCTCTTGAGTTCCTGCACATTTGAACAAATGTGAACTCCACATGCAGTGTCCAACACCCATGAAATCGAAGAAGCTACCATGACTTCAGTCACGTAAATACCTGAGCCAGAAGTGAAAGGCTTGCTTCCCTTCTTCTCTCCTTGGAGCGCTTTACAGTCCTTCTTCCAGTGACCCAGCTGGCCACAATGGAAGCATCTGTTGTCCTTTGACTGCTTCAACTTTTGTTTCAAAGCCTTGTTGTAGCTCTTGATAGGGGTTTTGCCCTTCTTCCCCTTCCTCTTGTTCCGTGAAGGAACCATCAAGACAGAGGATGAAGGCTTTCCCTTCTCAAGAGTCTGCTCTGTGGTGCAGAGCATGTTCAGTAACTCTGCCGGAGTACAGTCGATTTTGTTCATATTAAAATTAATAATGAACGAATCGAAAGAAGCCGGGAGAGACTGCAAGATAATGTCAACAACAAGTTGTGAATTGATGGTATGACCCAGTTTCTCTAGAGCCTCCTTGTACCCAATCATCTTGAGTACGTGAGCTCCCACTAGACTCCCTTCAGTCAGTTTTCTATGAAAGAAAAGTTTTGTCAAGTTATAGCGTTCAGTCCTTGCCTGTGCAGCATACAGCATCTTGAGATTTGCTATAATATCAATAGCAGACAAATCCTCATGCTGACGCTGTAGCTCGGGTGTCATTGACGCAAGCATAAGGCAAGCGACATCAGTACTATCACTGACGTGCTGCTCATAAGCATCCCGAACCGCCCTTGCGGCGTTCGCAGCGGGTTGAGCCGGTATTGCCGACTCAAGGACATACAGCTTCCTCTCAGCTTTAAGCACAATCTTAAGCTGTCTGTACCAGTCTGAGAAGTTTGGCCCAGCAAACTTCTCCTTTTCCAATATGGATCGCAAATTGAGCCCTGTGGTGTTCGTTGCTGCAGGAATCTACAACATGGCAAGAACAACAAGGTCAGTATCCATGTTAGAATCATTCCAGGACTTAAGAGTGATTCTTTTCTCACTATTTTGTCTGACTGAAAAATCCAATAAAACAGCCCGAAAGAGTGAAACTCTTTTAGTGAGATGGGATCCAGATTTCATACTTGATCTCCGCATCCCGCTCAGGCGAGATAAGATGCACAGAGAGTTCAAGCACTAGTCACTGGTAGGCTATCCATGCCAATCGCCAACCCGTGCGATTCCCCTTCATCTAGGCAATCCAGAAGACCGTGCCAACTGAGTTGGTACAACACAGTCTCTGATTCCTCAGATGGCTGCCTCCATACAGCTATCATATGCTCAATATGTAGCCTATATGGTCAAGCTGACCTGACCTACTCCCTGGACCATCACATGCTATGCTGAGCAACGAGAAGAGATAAATCCCTTCTCTGTAGCATGTAGATGTAATCGCACACCGTCTGAAGATAGCTGGGCGTGCCCACTGAGTGGGTACAACACGGCCCCAACGATAGTCAGAACAGTGAGGTTTCGCGTTAGAAGGCAATCAAGCTTGATATGGTCGTTGGATTTTAACGGTCCTTTTATCTTCTTACTATCATGCAAATTCTATAGTGATAGCAGAAGAATATAAACATTCATGTGCTAATATTACTTAAAACAATAAGTAGAAAGCACAATTATCTTATGTGGTAAATGCCCATAAAAGCCTAAGTAAAACCCTAGTTTTACAAAAGTCTTCACGTGAGCTCTTTATGGGTCTTTTACATTTCATCTGGCCTAGCTCGTGCCAAAACGCCCTGCAGGCAGTATGCGCCTGTTCTAGAGTCGAACTCTAGACCTCCACCTGGTGAAGCCACTGACTGCAAGCGCCTCTGCCATGTGTGCTCATGTGCTCATGTCTGATCAAATTACATTTTAATCTATCTAGACATGGTTTGACTCGCAGGTCAAATATACATTTTCATAAATTAAAGTGTGATTCGCAGATCACAGTAAAATTTATAAATTAATTCCAGGCACGCAGGCCCCAGCACAGCACACCAAAAAATAAGGGCAGCCCACATAAGATTAAATAAACACCCAATGAACATGTCAAACATGCATACATGTGATCCAAACAGAAAATAAAATTTTTTGAAATACCCATGGCATCAATTTTATTTCCTTATGTGCCCTACTACCTTACAACGGTCCATTAACAGGCATCCACTCATCAGACCAAGTCAGACCCACTGCCCTTGCATGCACCCAGTCATAACTGACTTGCGTCGACCTGATGGTCAACTATGCATGCCTTAAGGGCTGAACGTCCCACATGATTTCTGGTAACCGGGTGTGACCCAGGGCCTAAATCATGATCGTTCACTAGGCGCCTCAATCAGACATCGCTACACGCCCTTCTGCAGTCGACCTATAGCCACCTGTTATGCTTGCGCACAGGTGCTATCTGGTCGACCCATCTAGGCTGTCAGATGGTCTGATTAGGCTGTTGGGTCCAAACTTGACTAACGACTTCAACCCTGTTAACCCGTCTAAGAGTTTAAAGCAGGCGCTTAGATAGATCTAAATGAGGGGGCACGCATGATAATATTTTGGTTGAAAACTATGATGAAGAGCGCAAACAAACATTACTTGCGCAAGCTTACATCTAACATATAGCATGTATTTTTGCATGACATCATGAAGATCTATCCAACGCATAAAACAAACATGGATCACAACAAGATGGCGATCATATATATCAAGCCAAAAACCCTAGCTCTGATACCAATTGAAGGTCAAACCCTAGTTCACATGCGCATCTAGGAGATCTTGCATAGGCGAAAAACTAGGTTTGATAGGATCGAGAGGCAAGATAATATGAGCAACCATAAAAAAATGCGTTACCATTGCCATTGATCGAGTGGCGACTTGGAAGAAGAAAGGGCGAGCGGCTCTTCTCCAAAGGAAATCGCACACAAGAAGATGATGACTTCTTCCTTGTATTCCTTGTGCTAGCAAAGATCCAAGGAGTCCTAGATCGTGTTTGAGGAGATGTCTTTCTCCCTTTTGCTGGCCGAACTTCCTCTTGTCGTGAAGATCATCCACACGAGAGGAGAGGGGGCGAGAGAGAGATAGGCGTTCGAACGTGGGGGCGTTTTCTCAAAGAAAACGGCTTCCAAAAAATAGTAAGTCCATAACCCCATGTTTAACTCCACTTGAAGCCATCGATAACTCCTCTCTCAATTGAACCATGCGTTCACCAAGTGAACCAGTTCAATTCTTTTTGGTTCAAAGACCAAATCGAACCCACCATGGTCTTGATCTCTTTAAACCAAATGGTTCAAGATCTAACCACACATCTCTCGACCCTCTTGATCTCTATGATCAAGCATCAATTCTCTCGATCTAAGCTTACTGATCTCAAGCCCTAATCAATCAAACATGATTAGACCAGATCTCACTTCCAATCAGAGTTTAAATTTCTTTAAACTGAACCAGAACAATTCAGTCCACACGATCTGACACAAGTAAGCCATATCATCAAATTGTGCGACCCTAAGGGTTTCCTTCAATGTCGGTAACGATAACTTACGTTATCACGATCAGAGAGGGGTATCTAGCAACACATCACTGTCTCCCGATATGAAGGAAAGAGTCTTCCAAGACTACACCCAAACCATAGTACAAGTGTGAATCCAATTCACTCGGCATACATGTTCCCTTTGCCACTGGACGTTCTTATTGGACAAGCCTGTCAAGCCTGTAATTCCAACATGATGAGAATGGTTAGATCAGATGAACATAGTCATCTGGGTATGGCCATACACTTTCTCAACCATCTCATCCAGGGGGCCCTTTAGAACATCACACTCCAACTAGGAGAGGCAATCCTATATCTATCACCAGTGTCCTAACATGAGTCATGCCCACCATCCAAGATAATCCTTAACCATTATCTTTCAAATGATATTGAACTACCTCAAAACAATGCCAATCATCATTTAGAAACACAAGTGATCTCAAGTCAGAGGGAGTATACCACTTGCTTGCTTATAAGGATTTATTCACATTGTGACAAACAATTGAATATCCTAAGTAGGGTCAGTCCAGTACATCCAATGCACCTATGCGTCTAAATCTTATTCCATGCTCGAAGCATCCTATAAGATTAGAACACATATTAGTCTCAATCATATCAAGGCTGTCTCATGTTCACCAAGATATCTCGACTAAGGACAATACTGCATGTCAGCCAAGCTGAAACACCAATGAGACATTATTCAGAAGTATACATACAGCAGCAGATAATGCAACAATCTGAATAACAACAATTGCCTTTATAAACATATACATAGTTTGTACATGATACTGATAACAGCCCAAGGCCTCAAACATTAGCCTTAAGGGCATACCCCAACATTATCAACCTAGAATTCGGATGCACGAAAGTGATCTTTGAATTCTCTGATTGATGATTTACTTATCTTTAGCCTGGGATAAATCTTGCGCGAAAGTGAGGATTTATCTCTGCGTGGTTATCTACGCGAAAGTGAGATAATCCTTTTATGAACTAAATTAGGTCTTTATTTTAGCAAGATTTGATTGACGAACCTTTTATTTATATCTTATCATTGAAATCAAGGTGGATGAAACCCTAGTCCCATGTTTATCTCTCTGATTATCCTTCGTGTTAGCTATACTGCTTACTTTCATCATATTCGGTTTACTTAGCTAGCGAGAAAACAATTATTTGGTAATTAACAATAAGGTCTCTGTGGATCGATATTTTTATTACTTTGATAATTCCGTGCACTTGCGGAATCCTATCAAGTTTTTGGCGCCGTTGCCGGGGATTAGTCCTAGGTACACGCCAAACAACTTTGGTCCTATCAAGTTGTTGGGGCCGTTGCCGGGGACCTTAGTTTTGTTAATATCAAAATAGTTGTTAGTATTGCTAGACTAAGTTTTATTTGTTTTTAGATTTAACTTTGTGTTTTTTTTGTTTTTGCAGGTTTTGGATATTTTCATAGTTGTGGCAGAACTGTGATATTTTGAAATTTTGAGTTCGCTTGTGTTTTATATTTTCTATTTTTTTATATATATTCTGAAAAAAAGGGGGTTTTTATTTGAGTGGTGTTGGATTATCTATTCTTGATAGATTTTGAAAATATGTCTTTTTATCATAATTCTTGGGCAACTCAAAGAGATAAGGTATGCAATGATGATTCTTCATACACTATTCAAGATAAGGTAAATTAGTTTTTAGATTCTTGTAGAAAGCCTGAAGATGATCCATCATACACTCTTCAAGATTATCTCTCTCGCTATGTAAGCACCT